>BSBN01001323.1:5174033-7761050 GCA_027924645.1 Cunninghamia lanceolata | reverse complement strand
AGAGAGAATATGGTGAGGAAGAGGGAAGAGAATCACTATCCAACATGGAAGGAGTGGAAGTGAAGGTCTATGAAATTGGTTTGATGTATGATGTGGGAATGGGTGTGCATATTTTGGAGGTTTGATTTGGTAGGGGTGATGGACTTGTTACCTTTATCGTTCACACCTACTACTTGGATGACATTTGAGTCAATAAGATCTTGAATTAAATGTTTCAAGCTCATGCATTTTCTTTGTATCATGACCAAGGACATGATGTAGCTAGAAAAAAGGAGTTTGGAAGTCATAGGTGGGTGGGAGGGGTTTGTGTGTATCTAGGGGTAGATAGCCAGAAACTACACTAAATTATTAGATAGGACCTACTAGAGGATAGAATGCAAAGATTCAAATAGTGGTGTAAAGTGATGGTTATGTTGTGACCATAGCTAGAGCCATCATTGATGAGAGGAAAGGTGGGGCTGTAGTGGCATTGTTTACAATGGATATTTTGTTTTTCTAGTTGTAAAAGTTGTTCTTTTGTATTTTTTGTTAAATGATGTAGAAGGCCTTGATCAGAGAAGTAGAAGCCTGTGAGGCAAAAGAAGGTACCTCAAACTAGCTAATAGTCTATTGATAATCTCATAGGGTTGTGTATAGGTGAAGAAACAATACAATCTCATTAGTATAATTTTAGTCCTAAATTAGAGTCTAAAGGTTTCTAATGAAATCCTTCTGACACATCTGAGTCAAGAAGTGTGTATGGAATTTATGAAAAATATTGATTGGTAAAAAAAATGAAGTTGGAGACTTTATCATTAGTGTCTTTCTTGTAGTGCACCAAGTCAATGAATGTGATTTTAGAGGCCAATGTTTGCTTATAAATGTTAAATAAATTGGTTTATGAGTTGATTGAAAGAGAGAGAATGGAATGGTTAGAGAATGAGAAAAACCAATCCAATGCGGTGTCTTTCAATGACTACGAAAAATAATTTTTCTAACAATTTATCTTGAAAGATAAAGTCACTACATATTGCAGTGGAAGAAGATACATGTAATTGGGGGACTCCTTTACCATTTTATTTCTCAAAACTTGGAACCTCAAAGCTGATGAGAAGGGGTGTGATGAGAATATCGAGTGATAATAAATTTGCAACAATAATAAATTGTTGTTAAAGGTTGTGATATGCTAGATAGGGAAGCAAGTTGTTGCAAGTTGGCCTATCGTTTTGAATGTTTATTTATTATAGGTCCAATTGTATGTAAAGGTGGCTGGTAGAAGCTTTTAGTAGAGGGATATGCCTATAAATAGCTACAAAGGTAAAGACTGTGGAGTAGTGACGGTAGCCAATAAGGTAAATGGAAAAGGTTGGGATATAGGAACAAAGCCCATATGAATGGATGGGGTTATGTTGTATCCTAGAGGAGCTAGCATCAATGTGACTAGATTGAATTAAAGAAGTGACACACATGTGTAGGGCTGTTGGAGTACAGGACTACTAAGAGGGGGGGTGAATCAATGGTCTATAAAATTTAACAAGTTTTGCACCTTTTAACCCACTTTGATAGAAAATGAGGGAGACTTCAAAGATTTATCAAAACACATATACACAAGTATGATCAAGACCTTAAAAACAAAACACATTAGGGCACACACACATAGAGACAACTAACATGAACCATAAACACATATCTTGAGTGAGTGGAAAAACCACTCTTGAATTTTTGCACTTTATTATGCCTCACTGGCCAAATTCAACAACCTTCACTAGGTACAATTAGTGTCTCATTGACACAACCTCACTGGAAAATCACCATGCCTCACTGGAAAAAACATAATATCTATCTCACTGACATGAACCTGATTGCATCAAGGGTTAAAAAAATTCAGAGGGACACTCTGATTCTCTAGCACACATTACAATTCACAACCTTATATCACCTTTTGTCTACAATCAATACAATCTTCTTCAAACACAAGCCTCTCAAACACAATTTATCAAAGATAACACATAAAGCTTCAATATCCCCTACAAACAAAATCATACAAACACCCCTTTCATACTGCAGATGTCACACACTCACAATCCCCTGTTATACATCAAAAACAGACTTCATTCTATTTCCCTTTCAAAAATAGCATAACTGTGCATCAAAATATAAGCATTAAACCAATGATCATGTTCATACTTCTGTGTAGAATACAAAACTTCAATTTGCATCATTATAACTATTGTACAGAATTAGTTACCAAATTTTTTGACCCCATCTAGCTATTAAAAAGCTGCCAAAAAAATAGTTAAAGGCTCTATATTCTCCAACTGCCCGTCAAATTCAATGAAGGAGAGTAATCATTGGAATTTGAAATGTCTTTAAATAAGCATCGTAGATTTTCTTCTTCCATGCCTTCAAAATATTTAATCAAAGCCTTTGATCCACCATCGGGCACCCATTTTACAAACCTTTACCAGGTCTCTCGATCTTTCTAGATAAAGGGGGTTGGTCTCCCCATGGGGCCAGTACCCTTAAGTGTTAACCTTAAGTCATAGTTACCCACTGCAGTAAGTCACCGAAGAGAAAGACATAAAGTGATGACGGTTATAAAATGCTTAGACATAATGTGTTTTAGGAACTTTGTTTAGGGTTTTGTTCCCAAAACATCTTGAGTCATCAAACCCTAATCATAAATGAAGTCTTGAAACATACATATCACCTTTAACATATAAAAGAGATATTATCCCAACAGAGAAGCTCTAAGAAACAGGAGAAATAAATGAATACACCTCTTAATATAAGAAGTAAAGATGGCATTAGAGAGCACTAAAATATGTCATTGTCTACTAACATAATAAGCAAGATCTGCACTGAAGATCACCATAAACCCTAAGATCATTTCCATAAGGGCCCTCACTATGAAGCCAATATACCACTAAGGATCAACAGTGGAATGACATCAACCACATGAAGTGCCATAAAACACCTTATCAACACCATAAATACCTTATCAACATAGAATCAAACCCTTTGCCATATTTATGAAACCAATATGAGTGAATCCTCTACATGAATCAACAAATTCTTGTGATCCAGATTCCTATAGTGACTGTGAACACTTGAAGCACCAACATATGAAGCATGATATGAACAATATGTATAAGCAACCTAATGATATCAACATGACTATTTCAACACCATAAAATAATGTAGCAACCTCGGAGATCCAAATAATTGTATCAACCTCTAACATCTAAGCAACATTGTTCAACTATCTCAACCATCTCAAAGCATGAAATCCTAAACAACATATCAAAACTTTGTTTACATCAACATGACCTTTGACATCAATGACAAAGAATAATGTCAATGCCAACAAACTCCCCCCTTTGGCATTGATGTAATGCCCCTCCATTCTCACTTTGGATGAGAAGGTGGTCGGGCTAAGGAGCATGAAGAAGAAGGTAAAAATACTCGGAATACTTAGGGTATGATAGACATGTTGATGGTAGGCTTACTATTATGATGTAGTTGATGACACTCATTGATGTTTATTATGATGACATTGTTGATACTTTATGATTAGTACATTATGCTTATGTTGTGATCAATTATAGGTTAATTAATTATGTAGATTAGTTTTACTACGTGATTAATGTGATTATTTGTCTATGTGTTATCTGGTTGTTTATTTACTAATGAATTTGTTTAATGTGGATACTTGTGATGTGTTTTATGAAGGGACAGTGTAGTATTACTCATAATGAGTTACCCTACTACGTTGCAATTCCCTATCACTATGTGCCTACTTGGATGATTATATGTATGTATTCGACACTTTTGTTTGTTGCAGGTTGCAGGTACCAGGCATCGACTCCACCTGAAATTGGCAGATCTGAGCATGCCTTCATACCAAGGAAGTTGTTGAATGGAGATAACATATATTGTCCCCTAGCCTAGCCATCATCCTTGAAGAGGATGAATATCCGGTTGTGTCCCCCTATCAGTGTTGTCGGTTTGGTCATGATAGTCAGTCATTGTTGTGGTGGTCTTGTTTTTCCTATCTTGCATAGTAGTCAGGTATGGTTTAACAGTTGGGTTATTTTGTTGGTATTGTTTTGGTTATTGTTGCCTTAAAATAAAATAATTAGTTATGAAGCATTTTTGTTAAATAAATAAATATATAAATGTCCTTATATAAATTTAGTTTATGAAAAAATATATTATTCTAGAAGTTAAGTTAATAAATAATAATAACAATAGTAATAAATGTTCTATTGCAACTAGAGATAAATAAATAGATTAATAATATTTATGTGTTACCATAAAATATATTTATCTTGGTCTAGTTGTAAAATGTTTAAAATAGCAAACTGTAAGATATTGTTCATGCAAGAGTTATTGCCTCTTGTGGGGGGGAATCTTCTGGAAGATTTTAGGGGATTTCTTTCGCTAAAAATAGGGAGTTTTTGGGCTATATTTAGGGGGAGATTTCTCTCTCATAAGAATCTTTAGCAGATGGAGCTTTTGGAGGGAGACTGGTTTGTGGCTGCAGCAGTTGAACTCGGCATCGAATCTTCAGCCCAGTCAAGCAAGCGAAATCAGGTTCTTTCGGTTCTAATTTCTCTCTCATTTTTCTATTGAAGCAAATGTTTGATTTATAATTTTTCCTATTGATGGTAATTTGCTTGAGAGGTTAGAAACCTTGTTATCAGATCCAATTGTGCATGTCTGTATCATTGCATTTCTGGAATCACCGATTGATGTTGACTGCCTATCTCTCACCCATTTTCATCTTTATTTTTATAGTCTATTGTGTTAGCCATAACTTTCGTTTTACGAATTGGGTTCTTCTAGATCTTTGATATATGGTGCATGACCTAGTTACCTAATCGTATCTAAAAATCGTCCATACCCAATTTGTCGTTTTGGAGTTATGAATGTTTTTTGACTATCTACCTCTCAGCCCATTTCGTCTCTGCTTTAGCAGTCTGTTACATTAGCCATAACTTTAGTTTTATGAACTGGGTTCCTCTAAGTTTTTGATATATGGTGAAATACCTAGTTGCCTAAATCATATCCAAAAATTGTCCATACCTAGTTTGTCATTTTTGGAGATATGAATATTTTGTGATTGTCTACCTTTCACCCGTTTCATCTCTGTTAAAACAGTTAGTTGTGTCACCAATAACTCTATATTTTCAAATTGGGTTTCTCTAAAAAATTTATATAAAATTCAGCTCTTACCTATGAAAACTATATCCAAAAGAATTAGCATTACCCAGTTTGTCAATTCAGAGATATGTATCAATTAGTGACAGGCATTCCTATGCCATCTTGATTGTTGTTATTAAATCTACAAATCCATTCTATGCATATCCTTTAATCATTGCATTCCATAATTTGACATCTCTTTGAGGCAATTTGCTGAATAGTTAATGCACTTTGTCTGAGCTCTCACTTTTGCATACATGTCTACTAGAGCATTTCCTTTTTGGAGTCTCTTATCATTATCAAAACATTCTATATCTATATTCTTTCTGATATAGTATATGTTCTTGCATATCTTAATCGATCATATTAGTATGTTTCTTTCTTAGTGGTTTATTTTAGTACTTTCTGGTTTAAAATTGTTCAATGGTGATATGTTGAGTTAATTTTAAATATGGTCTTGCTTGAAAATTCATTGTTAGTTATTAGCATCAAGTAGTAATGATGAAATTGGTTTATTATATTATTCATTGGTTCTAAGTCATATTGTTCTAATAGAATGTAATAGTCATTTTAATCCTTTTTTTTTTTTCATATCGGGAAATGGATGTAGTAATAGTGGTATTGTGTTTTCAATTTACCCGACTCCAGAGGCTTGTCTACCTTGAACTTTTGATGGCTTTGAGTACTTGCATTCTAGAGAGAGAAAGTTGGTTTTTGTTTCATTAAATTTGGACTTTTGCATGCCTAGGGTTATTTTGGCTTGTTATAAGTGTTGGAGGTATGTCATGTGTATCCTTGTATAGTACTTGTTTGGGTTGGGTCAACTGAGTCCAGGAAGGGGAGTGGCTTCTAATGTGGGGTCGGTGCCCAAAGTGGCTATTTGGGTAACCCATTGGAAGTGTTTAACAAGTGAAAATCTAATAATTGACTAGGGGGAAAGGGTAGACTTCACATTAATCAAAAGAAGGAAGACCGCATGTGTGACCTATGGGGCCGGCGCCTGGAGAGAGGCTGTTAGGGTAACCATAGATGGGGGCCGGCGTCTAGAGAGAGACAGTCAGGGTAACTCATGTAGAGCCATGCGATGACACTTCTTCCTACTGCACTCTAGCTTACCCTATTCTATTGCCTCTAGATGTTGATTATTGTGTTCAGTGTTGTTCGCATGTGAAACCTATGGTATTTATGTCTTTTGTTAGTCCTTCTGTCCTTGCTTGTGTTGGGGAACCTCATTGTTATCTCCTAGCATGGGGAGTGGACCTCAGGGTTCCACATGGTCGAGTGGTTGTGCGTTATTCCATTGGTTTTCTGGCATTGTGGCTCATGTGTAAAGAAGATGTATCTCTCTTGATTCTAGTTTTGCACCTATATTGAAGACGGATATTTGTACTATTTGTATTTAGATCTTTTGTATCAAAAGAAATCCTTATGTAATTGATGTATCCAGAAAAAGCATTTTTGTAACAATGAAACTATGTAATTCCTATGGTAAGAGAAACTATTTGTACTTGTAATCTTAGTGCAAACTTCTTGATGTATTCGGATATTGTAATGAAAGATGCTAGTTGATGTATTTGATTAAACTATGTATGTTGGTTATTGTTATATTTCAATAATGCAGCTATGTAACCCTAGAGATGTTAGTTTAACTTGTTGCTATTAGACCATGTTATGTTTTGTTATTAACCTCTTCTAAAAATATATATATATATATATTGCCCTTTTTATTGCTTAGTTAAACTTATCTTTAGGGTTGCATGGCGGGGGCATTACAATTGATGTCAAACTATCAGTGAACCTCCATTTTTCATCTTCTCCCCCTTTTGACAACAATGACAAATAAGTGAAAAACTCCCCCTAAACACATGGCACTGTCATGTAGCAAATGGTCATAAAAAAATATCACAAAGATAACAAAGTAGACTGACATCTTCAAACCAATTCAGACCAAAGCAGTAGACTGCAAGAACACTGTTAGTAAGATAGCCTGAACCACTGTCATCCATAACCATGAACCATACACTATAATTTGCAATACCATTATATCCACTGTATGTAAAACAATGAAACTCTGAAATACATAGTAGAGCAACAGTATCCAAAGAAATATTGTTGTTGTATCCACATGAATACCACATACTCATAATTCAATTGTGAAACAACCACTGTAACTAAAGAAACACCACTGTTATGATCATTCAAAAGGAAGGACACAAACATCCATGGCATCCATCCTTATGCTCATACAACATGACAAAATACCACTGGTAGCACTATGCTATGAATGTTGTAACCTTGTAAATAGGGGAGCAAATGTCTGACAGGTCTATATACAATTGTAACTATGCAATCAACACTATAAGAGGCAATATAAAACAATAAACTCAAAAAACTAATTTAGCAGACTTCGGAACTGTAAGAGATCACACAATTACTCCCCCTGAAGCCAATATCATGATGAAATCATTGAAGAGAAGAAAGTGACAATACCCCAAGCCTTTGTCTCAAGGACTCAAATACTTCTTTAGGCAAAGTTTTGTAAAATATCAATAATTTGATCTGAGGTAATGGACATAGATCAAGCACCACATCATTTTCAAGGACCTTCTCTCTTAAGAAATGATATCTAATGGAGATATGTTTGGTCCTAGAATGCATGACTAGATTCTTAGAAATATTAATTGAGCTAGTGTTATCACAAAGAATAGAAATGGGCTTAGAAACAACCACTTTGATATATTGAAGTGATTGAATCATCCAAAGGACCTGAGTGCAACAAGAGGATGCTACAACATACTCAGCTTCAGCAGTTGATAGAGAAACGCATTCTTGTTTTTACTATGCCAAGCTACTAATTTGTCACCAAGAAAGAAGGTTGCTCCACTTGTGCTCATTCTGTCATCAGGACATCCTACCCAATCAGCATCAGTATAAGAAAGAAGAGTGAAATCATTGTGTCTAGGATACCACAATCCAAAATCAAGAGTCCCTTTAAGGTATCTAAAAATCCTTTTAACTATATTTAAGTGAGATTGTTTAGGACATGATTGAAACCTTGCCACCAAGCACACAACCTGCATGATATCAGGCCTAGAAGCAGTTAGATATAAGAGGCTACCTATCTTGGATCTATATAAGGATTGTTCTACCTTAGGAGAATCATCATTTTTGCTTAGTTTGCACCCTATTTCCATAGGAATACCAACTGGTCTGCACTCATCCATCTGAAACCTCTTAAGCATTTCTTTGGCATACTTAACTTGTGAGATAAAAATCCCTTTTTCAAGTTGTGAAACCTATAAACCAAGGAAGAAAGACAATTCTCCAAGCAGAGACATTTCAAACTCTGATTTCATAATGTCAGGAAAAGAATGACACATGTTATCATTATTTATTCCAAAAATGATATCATCAACATAAACCACAACAACCAAGATATCCTCACCTTTGGCAATAAAATACAAGTTGATGTCCACTCCACCTTTTGTGAATCCTTGCCCTTGCACGTACTTATCCAATCTATAGTACCATGCTCTTAGGACTTGTTTCTAGCCATACAATGCCTTTTTCAACCTGTACACATGATCTAGTTTTCCATCACATTCAAAACCCTTAGGCTGCTCCATATAAACCTCTTCCTCAAGATCGCCATTGAGAAAGGCTGATTTGACATCCATTTGGAACACCTTGAAATTTTTGTAAACATAAAATGCTAAGAACATTCTTATTGCCTCTAGTCTAGCCACAAGTACAAAAGTTTCATCAAAATCAATCCCCTCAACTTGAGAGTACCCTTTGCAAACAAGTCTAGCTTTATTTCTAACTAATTTGCTCTTATCATCAAGTTTGTTCCTAAAAACCCATTTTTCCTCAATGACATTCTTATCATCAGGTCTAGGAACAATTTCCCATGTCTTGTTCTTCTCTATCTAATTTATCTTTTCTTCCATAGCTTTAATCTAGAACTCATCCTTGTTGGCCTCCATAAAGGTTTTTGGCTCCATTTCTGATATCAAGCATACATGTGCTTGATCACTTGTGGTAGCAAATCTCCTCCTTGTTTGAATATCAATATTTCTATTTCCAATTATTATCTCTTGTGGATGATCTCTTTGTAGTGTCTTTGAAGGAGTTTTGGCTATGGTTTCCACAGGCTTTTTAGGAGTACCTTCTTGCTCTTGAACTTCCACCTCTTTTTATGAAATATGACCGTCTTCTTCTTTATCTTCAATTTTTTGTACACAAGGCTACAAACTTTCATACACTTTGACATTAGTGCTTTCTATTACTCTTTTGAGTCTTTTGTTAAAACATTTATTGGCTTTACTATGTGTAGAATAGCCTAAAAATATGCCCTCATCACACCTAGACTCAAAACTCCCCAAATTATCATCATCTCTCTTAATGAAACATTTACTACCAAAAATTCTAAAGTATCCAATATTTGCTGGCCTACCATACCATAATTCATAAGGAGTATGGTTAGATGTTACCCTCAATTGTACTCTATTCAGAGTATATATTGTTGTATGAATTGCTTCCTTCCAATAAGTGTTAGGCAAATTTGCATCATGAAGCATTGTCCTTGCCATCTCCTTCACAGTTCTATTCTTTCTTTCAGCTACTCCATTATGTTGTGGAGTTCTAGAGGCTAAATATTGTCTCTTGATGCCATGACTCTCACAATAATCTTCAAACTCTTTGGATATATACTTTCCACTCTTATCTGATCTTAGACATTTGATCTTGAAATTTGATTCTTTCTCAACCATCTTTCTAAAGACCCTGAATCTGTCAAATGTTTCTGACTTATGCTTCAAAAAGGTCACCCAGGTCATTCTAGAATAGTCATCAATAAAAAGCATTAAATATCTTTCACCACTTAATGGTTTTGTCCTTGTTGGACCACACAAGTCAATATGAACAAGTTGTAAAGGCTTAGAAGAAGAGTACTCTTTGGATTTAAAACTGACCTATGTTTGCTTACCTAGTTGACATTCTTTGCAAGTGGTGTTGATTGGCTTGGAGTTGTGAGGCATATTCCTTACATTTTGATTTTTGTTGATCCTGACAAGATTATCAAAATTTATATGACCAAGTCTTCTGTACCATAGCCAACTTTCTTCAACTTGACCCATGAAGCAAATATGTTCATCTGTATCTCTATTTTTAGTCTCATGAAGGTTATAGATATTTCCACTTGTTCTTAACCCTGTTGCAAATACTTTTCCAGACTTCTTAATTTCACAACCATGAGCATTAAATAAAACATTGAATCCATTGTCACAAATCTAGCTTACACTCAATAGATTATGTTTTAAGCCTTCTACATAATACACATCATGCAATGGAGTCTCATCATCTAAAAGTATAGTACCTTTTCCTTTGATCAGAATGCAAACATTGTTACCAAACATGACTGAACCTCCTGTGTAGTCTTCAAGCTTGATGAACTTACTTTTATCTCCTGTCATATGGTTAGAACATCCACTATCTATAACCCATTGTTCTTTCTTCTTGACATGAAAGGTAGTTTGAACAATCATAGCTTCAATATTCTTATTCATCATCTTAGGCCTCCAAACTAGTTTTGTCTTATCAGCACTAGAAGTAGGCATTTTGGAAAGAACATTCATTCTAGTTTGTTGCACTTCCAAGTTAGGTCTACAAAACTTAGATATATGCCCAAAGTTATTGCAATTAAATCATCTCAACCTATTTAAGAACTCAAAAGGATTCCTTCTCAAAAAAATTACTCTTCTTCTAGAATCAAATCTGCACTCATTTGCTTTGTGTCCATATTTGTTACAATGAAAACAATAACCAATAAAATGTAGGTTATACCTGAAAGAATTACTCCTTTTGATACTTGATGGTTTCATGAGACCTTTGTTTGTCATATCAGCATTTTGAAGACAATTGGAATGTGAGCATTGTCCTTCTTCAAACCCTAGACCAATTTTGTCTTTGTAGCCCTTTTGTTTTCCCAAAAGATCTTCAAGTTTTTCATTGCTGCTACGCATGTCAAGTCTTCTCCTCAAGGCTACAATTTCAACCTCTAAAGCATGACATTCCTTTACTTTGGCATCTAACTCCTTGCTTGCGACTTCAACAACTCTTTTACTCTCTTCAAGCTTCAACTTTAGGTCTGTAATTAGTTTTTCAGAATCGGTGACTTTGCTGATCAAATTTTCATTATCCTTTTGAGATTGATTTCTTTGAGCAGCTGCCTCCTTTTTGAGCCTCTTGATCTCACCAAGTGCACACTTCAATTCACCTTCAATATCAACCTCTACTTCATCATTTTCAAATTAATCTTCACACCTATCATTCTGATTTTCACTTATAATTGCCATGAACAAGGTTTCCTCTCCTTCTTCAAGTGACTCCTCTAAACAACTATATGTTATATCAACATCTTTTGTGAATAGACTTTTCTTCTTTTTAAAGGTGCTTTTCCTTTTTGGATTGCATTGTTTCTTCTTAACTTGTTTTCTATTTTCCTCTTCATCACTATCATGATCTTTATAAGGACATTTTGCAGCATAGTGTCCTATTCTACCACAACCAAAACATTTGAATGGAAGTTTACCCCTGTACTTTCCTGATGACCCCTTTTTCAATTTACTAACAAAAGAAGATTCTTGATCATTCAACTCTTCTAGATCAGAATTTGTTTCCTTTTCCTTTTTGACTAACTTAAAATTAGCTTCCTTGCTTTTAGAATTATCATTACAAACTCTCATCTCAAAAGTAATAAAAGTACCATGAAGTTCATCTAAGGTCACTTTATTTATATCCCTCTCCCTACAACAGACACCTTGGATTCATATTTAGGTGTTAGAGTCCTTAGGACCTTGTTTACAAATACTTTTTCTTCTCAGGTTTCACCTAGAACATGAGTAGCATTAATATTCTCTTGAACCCTTAGAAGGTAATCAGCCACCTTCTCATCTTCATTCATTTTAAGACTTTCAAACTTAGATCTATAAGACTGTAACTTAGCTTCTTTTATTTTTAAATCTCCCTGATAAATACTAGACAACTTATCCCAAATAGCCTTACCAGACTTACAATTCATTTAATTTTGACAAGGATCTAATTAGTCAAACCACAGCAAATTGCATTTTTGGCCTTAGCATTATTGTCATAGGCCTTCTTTTCATCAGTAGTTGAAGGAGGTTTTATTTCTTTATACTCATTTTCTATTGCTGCCCAAACATCATAACCCAGGGAAGACAAGTAGGACTCCATTATAAATTTCCAAAAGGCATAATTAGAGACATCAAATAATGGTGCTTTGTATGTAGAAAAACCTTCTTGATTGGCCATGACAAATACTCCACTAACAGGATCTCCTAAATTCATTAAACTTTAAACAAGGAACCCAAGGCTCTGATACCACTTGTTGGAGTACAGGACCACTGAGAGGGGGGGGTAAATCAATGGTCTATAAACTTTAACAAGTTTTGCACCTTTTAACCCACTTGATAGAAAATGAGAGAGACTTCAAAGATTTATCAAACACATATACACTAGTATGATCAAGACCTTAAAAATAAAACATTAGGGCACACACATAGAGACAACTAACATGAACCATAACACATATTTTATGAGTGGAAAACCCTCATAGGGATAAAAAACCACTCTTGAATTTTTGCACTTTATTATGCCTCACTGGCAAATTCAACAACCTTCACTAGGTACAATTAGTGTCTCACTGACACAACCTCACTGGTAAATCACCATGCCTCACTGGCAAAACATAGTATCTATATCACTGACATGAACCTGATTGCATCAAGGGTTAAAAAAATTTAGAGGGACACTCTGATTCTCTAGGACACATTACACTTCACAACCTTACATCACCTTTTGTCTACAATCAATACAATCTTCTTCAAACACAATCCTCTCAAACATAATTTATCAAAGATAACTTAACACATAAAGATTCAATATCCCATGTAGACAAAATCATACAAACACCCCTTTCATACTGCAGATGTCACACTCACAATCCCCTATTATACATCAAAATAGACTTCATTCTATTTCCCTTTCAAAATTGTAGAACTGCATCAAAACATAAGCATTAAACTAATGATCATGTTCATACTTCTGTGTAGAATAAAAAACTTCAATTTGCATCATTATAACTGTCGTACAAAATTAGTTACCAAGTTTTCTGGCCCCTCTAGCTGTTAAAAAGTTGCCAAAAAAAAGTTAAAGGCTTTATATTCTCCAATTGCCCATCAAATTCAATGAAGGAGAGTAATTGTTGGAATTTGAAATGTGTTTAAATGAGCACTGTAGATTTTCTTCTTCGTGCCTTCGAAATATTTAATCAGAGCCTTTGATCCACTGTCAGGTGCCCATTTTACAAACCTTTACTGGGTCTCCCAATGTTTCTAGATAAAGGTGGGTGGTCTCCCCACGGGGCCGGTACCCTTAAGTGTTAACTTAAGTCGTAGTTACCCGCTGCAGTAAGTCACTGAAGAGAAAGACATAAAGTGATGACGGTTATAAAAGGCTTAGACATAATGTGTTTTAGGAACTTTATTTAGGGTTTTGTTTTCAAAACATCTTGAGTCATCAAACCCTAATCATAAAATGAAGTCTTGAAACATACATATCACCTTTAACATACAGTAGAGACATTATCCCAACAGAGAAGCTCTAAGAAACAGGAGAAATAAATGAATACACCTCTTAATATAAGAAGTTAAGATGGCATTAGAGAGCACTAAAATATGTCACTATCTACTAACATAATAAGCAAGATTTGCACTGAAGATCACCATAAACCCTAAGATCATTTCCACAAGGGCCCTCACTATGAAGCCAATATACCACTGAGGATCAACAGTGGAATGACATCAACCACATGAAGTTCCATCAAACACGTTATCAACACCATAAATACCTTATCAACATAGCATTAAACCCTTTGCCATATTTATGAAACCAATATGAATGAATTCTCTGCATGAATCAACAAATTCCTGTGATCCAGATTCCTGTAGTGACTATGAACACTTGAACCACCAACATCTGAAGCATGATATGAACAATATGTATAAGCAACATGATGATATCAACATGACTATTTCTACACCATAAAATAATGTAGCAACCTCTAAGATCCAAAACAATGTATCAACCTCTGACATCTAAGCAACATTGTTCAACTATCTCAACCATCTCAAAGCATGAAATCCTAAAAAAGATATCAAAACTTTGTTTACATCAACATGACCTTTGACATCAATGACAAGAATAATGCCAATGCCAACATAGGGTTAGTCATATGGATATTTGGAGTAGGTATAGACACAGAAAGTTGATTTGGAGTGATATTGGAATGAGAATCTTGAGTTTACTCATGGGTAGATGTTGATGTAGAAACATCATTTTTATAATTAGAGCTAGGTCATGTAAGAAATTGATGCCTTCAAGGTGATGACATAACATGGTCCACACAACATCTAGAATGGTACTAGCAATATCATCATTGAGATGCAACTGAAAGTTTGCAAGGTCTAGTTATCGTACCTTAAATTGATTTCCCATATAGAGGGAATCTTCATGGTCAAATATCAACTCACTGTCATGGTATGTTGTTGTAATACAGGAAGAGATATAATATTTGGGTCATAAGAGAAATTAGAAAAGTCAAGAGTTGTTCTAATAGGAGTAACTTGGTTGTTCGAGAGTGAGACATCTTTAAGTTGCAATAGCTCCTATGAATAACTTTATCGTAGAAGAGAGATTAGGTTGTAAAGATCATAAAAGAGTAGAATCAATGAGGTTCACAACATGCAATGCAAAGTGATGAAGAATATTGGAAATATTGGGAGGTTTTTGAAGTGAACCAAGGGAAAAAAGATGCAAGTTTAAGGCATCAGAGTAATCAAAATATAATGTAGGAAAAAGTGTTTATTAGTTTTTCTATTTTAGTTTCTCAAACTTCAAAACTTATTCCACATTACACTAGATAATATTGTGTTATACTATGATGGTGTGCTATCAGTGATGTTGCTGATGTTCATGGTTGGATGTCATGCCTTGTTTAATGTCAATTAAAGTTGTATTAAGTATGTTTGTTGTTAGCAGAGATGATATCATGATGATATATTAATATGGGAATTAGAAGCGTTAAGATGAGGATTAGAAGTAATGCATATGTAGCGGAGATGTTGATGATGGTTTGTAGCATGTTTTATGCTCTCTCCTGTTGTTCCTGAGGATGTATGTGTGGATACAAGGAGGCTCTAGTCTCTAGATGTTGGTGAAGGTTTCTGTTGCAGGAAGTTGCCTTGAAGACTATCTGGGAGAATGCTTTGGATTCCTCCTCCTTTGAAGATATGTTCATGTGGTTCAGAATTTAAGTTCAGTGGGTTGCTAAGGTACTACATTCAAAGTTTCATATCATTCATCCCTCTGCAGAGAAATTTGTAAGTGACAGAGTGTAAGACTGTACTATCTAGTGGTTAGTTCCAGTGTCAGTTGGCTTGCACCAACCTGTTGCTGTATGAAGTGGTGAATTGGCTTGTGGAGAATGATCCTGATGATCTTCTGATGTTTCCTATTACTTTGCAAGGTGTTTTATAGTTTCTCTGGAACAGGTTGTGGTATGGAATAAAGGAGATTGATGAAAGTAGATTGTCATTGATGTCAAAAAGGTGTTGGTATTGATAGGAGTTGTTCATATACTTCAGGTTGATATGTTGCTTCATGGCTAAGTTAGGAAATGCTAACTTGTTTAAATGGGCACGAATATCTCATGCCATGTTTAAATGATGGTGAGCAAAGGCATGTTTTAAATATTCATTCAAAGGACTTTGTTTTATGAAAAACCTTATTTAATGGGAGCTCCATTTATTAAAAAGCATCCAAATATATTTGAAGATCAATATTTAATGGGAGCAAATTGGAAGGAGAGCTCAAATTGCTTTATTTAAATAAAGTGGACTTTATATGCTTAAAAAGTGGGGAGCAAAAGCATTGAATATTTAAATATATAAAGTTTGATTTTTATCCTATTTTGTTGATCCCCTTTAAATGCCATATTTTATGACAAATAAAAATGTGAAGTTACAAAGCTACTTTTAAGGAGATTTTCAAAGCTATTTTTAAGGAGATTTTTGTGGGAGATTTTGTGGGAGTTTTTATGAAGATTTTTTTCTTCTTTCTATTTTTTAAACTCTCCTTCATGGCAAGAAGAATATTAAGGAGTAGTTTTTTTTTTTAAAAAGAAGGGAAGTTATTTTGAGAGATATTTCTTATTTTGATGAGAAGGTTAAAAGTTTTTTTTGTGGAGAATATTTTTATTTTGCAGATGGTTTTTTTTGGAAGAAGAAAATGAAGAGAAGTATGGAAGTTTTTTTCTTGAAGATATTTTATTTTGCAGATTGAAGATTTTTTGAAATAAAATTGCAGAGAAGATAAAAAGGTAGATTGGTTTATTTTTGAAGATATTTGCAGAGAAGGGTCATTTAATGAATATTTTTGATGAAAGTTTTTTTCAGGATTTGAAGTATTTTTTTGTGAAGCTTTTTATGTAGATTGAGGAAGATTGACAATATTTCATTGTAATTTTTTATTATAGAAAATCAAAGGTTATTTGCAAATGAACATAAAGTTTTGACAGAGATTTTTTTATGAAGACTTTATACAAGGCAAAATGATTTTTGAAGTCTTGTTGGAAAGAAAATGAAAAATGTGAAGGAGAAGATGAAGGGTTTGAGAAGATGAAAGTTCTCAGAGATTTTTTATTTCTAGAGGGAAATTGAAAAGTCTTTGAATTAAATATGCACAGATAAATATGAAGATTTATATTCTTGCAGGAAAATGGTTTTTGCAGGTGAAGATGAATGGATCAGAGAAAAAGGAAATTTAAAGATGAAATAAATTATTTCATATCAATCTGATTTAATTCTAAAAGATATTATTATTGTAATTTATGAAGAAGAAATTGCAATAGTCTTTGAAGTGCAGAGAAAATATGAAGTGTTTTTGAAGATATATTTTGAAAAATAGAGATTCTGACAGGGAATTGAATGGGTGCATTAAATGGAAGACATTTACAGATATAAAGGCAAAAATAAGATATTAAAAATCATTGAATTTGTTTTTCAGAATATGAAAGGTTTTATGCTCACTAAAATAGATTTGCAGGACAAAGAATTTGAAGAGACCATATTTGGAAATGCAAGAATATCATCTTGTATATATTGGCTTGGGAGATGGATTAATTCGGTGTTGTTGAGTATATCCAGATGTAGGATTGATTTTGAATAGAATGGACATTTGACAGACACATGAGAGAGAAGAAATGTTTTGTATTGAAATAGAGAAACCCTCTGAATTCTTGTTTTCAGTTTGTTCTGTAGTAGGGGTTGGTGCTCCTTGAAGCTGGTACTTCTAAACAGTATGCCAGTGAGGCTTGCAGGTCAGTGAGACCTTAACATTTGTCAGTGAGACACATATTGTAGCCAGTGAGGCTTCTTTGTAGCCAGTGAGGCATGTTTTATCAGTTAAGCCAGTGAGGCAGTTCTGGAGTGGTTTTTCTACCCCTGGAGGGTTTTCCACTCGTGCAATTCTTGTGTCTTGATTCATATTGATTATCTCTCTATGGTTGTATGTTTTACTCATGAGTTTTTTTTTCATTCTCAGTTATGTGCATATGTGTTTGACAAAGTTATGTGCATATGTGTTTGACAATTCAATGATAACTTTCTCTCCTTGTGCTCTCCAAGTTAAAGTGTTTAAAAAGATTAGAAAATTCACACAACACTGATTCACCCCCCCTCTCAGTGTTGTCCTTAACTCCTACAATTGGTATCAGAGCCAAGTTCCCTTTTTGAAGTCTAATAGGCTCAGGTAGGTCCTGGAAGTGGAGTATAATGGGTAAGAAGAATAGAATTAAGATGTCAAATAAAGATGCTGATCAAAAGATGGTAAAGCAAGCCTCAGTTGTGCCCAGCAATGATTTGTTGCATTTGTCACCCTTGATAATTGATACAAAGAATGGTCATGTAGTTGAGAATTTTGATAAATTTAATGAAAGAAAAGATATCTTTGCTATTGAGACTAATAATGAAGGTGAACATGAATTTAATAAAGATATTTGTGAGGTTGATTTTGAAGGAGAGCTTCTATGTGCCCTGGATTCAATTAAGCAACTTAGTAAAGAAAACAGGAGATTAAAAGATCAGCTTATACAAGAGAAAGAATTCAAGGACAAAGTTGTTTTAGATCTTGAAGAGGCAAGAAACCTGATTGTAGACTTGAAGAATCAAGCAGGTGAATCAGACAAATTGATTGTCAGTTTGAAGACAGAGGTTGAGAAAGCTAAGAAGATAACCGATGAAACAAAATCTGAGTTGGAAGCTAAAAAGGTTGAATGTCAAAAGCTAGAAAAAGAAATAATTTCTTTAAGTAAAGAAATTGAGGATGTTAAGAAGCAATTAGAAAAGAATCTGAAATTTGAAGAGAGCACAAACAGGTTAAACGAGATGTTGGGAAAACAAAAACAACATGGGGATACTTTTGGACTTGGTTATGAAGAAGGAGAGTCTTCTAAAGCTAGAGATACTCCTAGAAGAAAAATTGTTCAACCTGATGCTCCTGAAAGAAAAGTGAACAATCAAAGAAGAAGTATTGCACCTATAAGACAAGCTTACATGTACAGGTATAACTTATCATTTAATGGTTACTGTTATACTTGTAATCATTTTGGGCATAAAGCAGTTGATTGTAGAAGGAATACTAACCTTGTATGTTACAAGTGCAATAATGTTGGACACATACAAAGAAATTGTAAAGTGCATAGAAGGTATAATCCCGCATGGAAGCTTAATATGAATGATCAAAGGCACTATCAGTTATTTGATTATGATTGTAATATAGTCTGTTATAATTGCAATACTCTTGGTCATAAAGCACACAGTTGTAGGAAAGTTTCACTTGATTTGAAAAAGTGGAAAAGAAAAGAAGCTGAAAAGTCTGGAAGAAGAAAGAACCTGTAATGGTTTGGAGACTGAAGCAAAAACAAAGTGAAAAGAAGGTAAATCCCAAACTTGTGCATCCAGCACAAGTTAAATCATCAGTTGCATAACAGATAGCATGAAGTAAGGGGGAGTTGTTCATGTCCTATCAATTGACCCCAAGAAGTTTCAGGAAGGAGATCATTTGAATGGTGATCTTGTCTTGTTTATCATATTTGCCAATCTTGTGAGATAGTTGTTGAAGATGTTGCTAACTAAGTTGATTTTTAGTGTATATCAGTGATGCAGGAGGAGCTTGTTAATGCAGTTGGTATGCAAAATTGATGGACTAGATGCTCATATGGAAGTGTTCTTGATGTGATAATCTCACATGTTTCTTTGATATTTTTCATCAGTAATATGTTTCAGGGGTAGTATGTACAAATTGTGTGATTCTAGTGGTATCAGGTGTTAATGATCAATGACATGTTCAGTGAATGCAAGGTGTTGATAAGTAGTTAAAAGATTTATTACTTAAAGAGATTGATGATGTTGAATATCTTGTTCTATTCATATCATGTTGGTGCTCACAAAGGATCTTGGATAGATGTTTTTCTTATGTTGCCTAAGGAGGTTGAAAAATGGAAGAAGTTAAATTCTTGTCTCTGCATTTGGTTTTACAAAGTGTTGTTGCAGGAAGAACTTGGTGTGCAGTCTTGATGGGCTGATTTGAATGATAAAGTCAAGAGGAAGGAGTTCGTTCTTGTTGATTGCAGATGTGGTTATGTATATATCAGGTTTGACAGTGTGTTGTAAAAGGTATCTTGTACAGAAGGATGATCTTTGTTCTTGATTGCAGAATGAATGTTTATTTAGAAGTGATCATTGGTGTAATAATTTTTGCTGAGAGCTTGTTGTCCTTACATTGATACAAGAAAAGTTGATTGTGATGTCAAAAGGTGTTTGATGGTGACATGATTTTTCTTAGCATGGATGGTTTGATGTCAGTAATTAGATGGTTACTTCAGGGCTAAGTCAAGAAGTGTATCAGTGTTTCAAGAGTTTGTTAAAGGAAGTAATCAGAGGATCTCATTGATGTCAGTGCTTCATCTTCATCTACAAATTTGTGTTGTGATTAGAAGTGGTATAGTGCAGTCTATGGGCAGCTTGTAACAGTGGTTTGGTGCTTGGTTTGATATGCCTTACATGATTGTTTGATGTCTTGTTGCTCTTAAGTTTTTATGGTTGTTCAATATGCAGATGAACATGGAAAGAGCTCAGAGCTCTCAGGAAAAGTTTTGGACAGCAAATTGAAAAATAATCAGTGCCTTAAGTGGTATTTCAATTCTTGGTTGGTATGAAGGATGATAAGGGGGAGATAATAGCTTTTGTCATCAGATGTCAAAAAGGGGGAGAAAGAAAAATGTATCAGGTAGTTTTGCCATCAATGACAAAGGGGGAGATTGATGAAAGTAGATTGTCATTGATGTCAAAAAGGTGTTGGTATTGATAGGAGTTGTTCATATACTTCAGGTTGATATGTTGCTTCATGGCTAAGTTAGGAAATGCTAACTTGTTTAAATGGGCACGAATATCTCATGCCATGTTTAAATGATGGTGAGCAAAGGCATGTTTTAAATATTCATTCAAAGGACTTTGTTTTATGAAGAACCTTATTTAATGGGAGCTCTATTTATTAAAAAGCATCCAAATATATTTGAAGATCAATATTTAATGGGAGCAAATTGGAAGGAGAGCTCAAATTGCTTTATTTAAATAAAGTGGACTTTATATGCTTAAAAAGTGGGGAGCAAAAGCATTGAATATTTAAATATATAAAGTTTGATTTTTATCCTATTTTGTTGATCCCCTTTAAATGCCATATTTTATGACATAAATAAAAATGTGAAGTTACAAAGCTACTTTTAAGGAGATTTTCAAAGCTATTTTTAAGGAGATTTTTGTGGGAGATTTTGTGGGAGTTTTTATGAAGATTTTTTTCTTCTTTCTATTTTTTAAACTCTCCTTCATGGCGAGAAGAATATTAAGGAGTAGTTTTTTTTTTAAAAAGAAGAGAAGTTATTTTGAGAGATATTTCTTATTTTGATGAGAAGGTTAAAAGTTCTTTTTGTGGAGAATATTTTTATTTTGCAGATGGTTTTTTTTGGAAGAAGAAAATGAAGAGAAGTATGGAAGTTTTTTTCTTGAAGATATTTTATTTTGCAGATTGAAGATTTTTTGAAATAAAATTGCAGAGAAGATAAAAAGGTAGATTGGTTTATTTTTGAAGATATTTGCAGAGAAGGGTCATTTAATGAATATTTTTGATGAAAGTTTTTTTCAAGATTTGAAGTATTTTTTTGTGAAGCTTTTTATGTGTAGATTGAGGAAGATTGACAATATTTCATTGTAATTTTTTATTATAGAAAATCAAAGGTTATTTGCAAATGAACATAAGTTTTGACAGAGATTTTTTTATGAAGACTTTATACAAGGCAAAATGATTTTTGAAGTCTTGTTGAAAAGAAAATGAAAAATGTGAAGGAGAAGATGAAGGGTTTGAGAAGATGAAAGTTCTCAAAGATTTTTTATTTCTAGAGGGAAATTGAAAAGTCTTTGAATTAAATATGCACAGATAAATATGAAGATTTATATTCTTGCAGGAAAATGGTTTTTGCAGGTGAAGATGAATGGATCAGAGAAAAAGGAAATTTAAAGATGAAATAAATTATTTCATATCAATCTGATTTAATTCTAAAAGATATTATTATTGTAATTTATGAAGAAGAAATTGCAAGTCTTTGAAGTGCAGAGAAAATATGAAGTGTTTTTGAAGATATATTTTGAAAAATAGAGATTCTGGCAGGGAATTGAATGGGTGCATTAAATGGAAGACATTTACATATATAAGGGCAAAAATAAGATATTAAAAATCATTGAATTTGTTTTTTAGAATATGAAAGGTTTTATGCTCACTAAAATAGATTTGCAGGACAGAGAATTTGAAGAGACCATATTTGGAAATGCAAGAATATCATCTTGTATATATTGGCTTGGGAGATGGATTAATGCAGTGTTGTTGAGTATATCCGGATGTAGGATTGATTTTGAATAGAATGGACATTTGACAGACACATGAGAGAGAAGAAATGTTTTGTATTGAAACAGAGAAACCCTCTGAATTCTTGTTTTTAGTTTGTTCTATAGTAGGGGTTGGTGCTCCTTGAAGCTGGTACTTCTAAACAGTATGCCAGTGAGGCTTGCAGGTTAGTGAGACCTTAACATTTGTCAGTGAGACACATATTGTAGCCAGTGAGGCTTCTTTGTAGCCAGTGAGGCATGTTTTATCAGTTAAGCCAGTGAGGTAGTTCTGGAGTGGTTTTTCTACCCCTGGAGGGTTTTCCACTCGTGCAATTCTTATGTCTTGATTCATATTGATTATCTCTCTATGGTTGTATGTTTTACTCATGAGTTTTTGTTTTCATTCTCAGTTATGTGCATATGTGTTTGACAAAGTTATGTGCATATGTGTTTGACAATTCAATGATAACTTTCTCTCCTTGTGCTCTCCAAGTTAAAGTTTTTAAAAAGATTAGAAAATTCACAGAACACTGATTCACCCCCCTCTCAGTGTTGTCCTTAACTCCTACAAGGTGTTGCTAGGTTATGCTTTTGCCTGGCCAACTGAGGTATGTTAAAGGTGTGAGCCACAAAGTCTTTGTTTTGTGGAGTTCAAGGAGTGTTTGGAGATGTTGTATGGGTCATTCCAACTCATCTGGGAGAAGTGCAAGTAATGTTTAATCTTCCATGAGTACCACCAAGTTGTAATGGTCGATATGCTACAAGCTTCATATTTTCTTTCTTAAGGCCGACCTATTTCAAATGTGTGAGGCATGCTGATGTTATTCTTTGAAAGATGATATGGTAAAAGGTGTTTAGGACCAAGTTAAGCATGTGTTGGAATCTGCAAGGCATTTTCCTCTTCCTGGTGTTGCGTGTAGTTCATTTTAGGGCTTGCCCTCCACATGTTTCATGTTGTTTGATCTTTGACTGACTTGTAATTGTAATATTTGTGTTGCCTTTGGACAACTTGTAATGTAATCAATGTTGTATCATGTATATATTGTAAACCTAGTTGATCTAGGTGAGGTATGATTACGAGTGTGAGTGAAAGAATACAAATGTGGATGTGTAATACATTATGATTTGCGACTGAAAGAGAAAGAGAAGAAGTAATAGATCCTATCTGGATTCATCTTGAAGATATTTTTGAGATAGGAAGTGAAGAGTGTTCCTAACTGATTGCTGGAGGTAGTGAGCCAAAGGCAAAACTTCTTGAAGGCTGAAAGCAGTGAGTCAGTAAGCTGCAAAGAAGACATTTCAAGGAGTAGAAATTATCAAAGAAGAAGTGTAATCATCAAAAGAGAAGTGAAAAGGTAGAGTTGCAATCATCAAAAGGATTGAGTTTCATTGTCAGATTTAGAAAGTAGGACTGTCATGTTGTAATTTTTTTTTTGAGTTTATTATCAGTTCAGGGAGTAGTTGCTTCCTTGGGTTGAAGCCCTAAATAAAGTCTGCAGAGAGTTGTAGCTTCCTTGGGAGTGACCCTAAAACCTTTCTTCAGGGAGTAGTAGCTTCCTTGGGATGTAGCCCTAAAACAAAGTTGTAATTATGATTCTTTTGTGAGGTTGGTTTAGGATAGTAGCTCCTAGCAACTTTTCTCAATGTGGTTTTCCCCTTTGGGGTTTTCCACTTATATCTAGTGCATTGTCGTGTTGTGCATTGTGTTGATCTTTTATGTTTCTGTTAATGTTGTAGAGATTACGTTTCAATTTTCTCTGGAGGGTTTGAGATTTATTTGAATATTGATTCACCTCCTCCCCCTCTCAGTATCTAAGTGTGTTCCACAATAGGTATCAGAGCCAACTTCCTCAGAAGGAGATTAATTGCTTGAGGAAGGTCTGGGATGGCTCATGATAGATCTTACAAGGCACCTAAGTTTGATGGAACAAATTACACCTTTTGGAAGCTAAGGATGGAAGACTATCTATCCTCTCTAGGGTTTGGTGTTTGGCAATCTATTAAGGATGGTTACACTGCTCCTACTGATGATCCTACAGATGCAGCTAAGATTGAGATGTATGATAATAATGCCAAGGCAAAGAATGCTATCATGAGTGGGCTAGCTAATTCAGAACTACTTAAGGTAATGAATTGTAGTTCTACTAAGGATGTCTGGGTAAAACTTAGCAGCATTTATGAAGGAGATAATAGAGTAAAGCAAGCCAAGATGCAAATCTTCAACAGCAAATTTGAAACCCTGACAATGATAGAGGATGAAGACATTTCTAGTTATATGCTCCGAGTGGATGAAGTAGTTAATGGCATCAGAGGTCTTGGTGGAGAAGTGAAAGAAAATGAGATTGTGAACAAGATTCTAAGATCTCTCCCTAAATATTATATTCATAAGGTGTCTTCTATTGAAGAACCTAAGGACTTGGATACCTATACAGTAGATCAATTGTTTGGTGCTCTCATAGCCTTTGAAATGAGAAAGTTTGACAAAGATGCTCCAAAGAAGGAAGCAACATTCAAAGTCGGTAAGAAGACAGAAGATGAAACAGTGGATCAAGATGATGACCTTGATGAGGTAGAGGCAAATTTTGTGAGAGAATATTGAAGAAGGGCACTGGCAAATACAGAGGTTAGTTACATTTCAGGTGCTTCAATTGTGGGAGAGTTGGTCATTTTGCCTCTAAATGTCCTTTTAAAGAATTAGGGGGTAGCAACAAAAGAGAGAAGTTCAAAATAATTATTTATTCCATAGAGAAAAATTGTTCTCCAGAAGATGAGGATCATGATGATTCAAATGATGAAACACTTTTCATGGCCTTAAAGGTTAGTGACAAAAAGGGTAATATTGGGAAATGTAAGAAGTCTTGTACCTTGTAGGATGACAAATATAATGAAAAGTCTATGGTTGTGTAGACTTCTTTTCATGCAAGAGAAGAAGAAAATGCTTGGGTTATTGATAGTGGTTGCTCTAACCACATGACTAGTGACAAAGGGAAGTTTGTCAGCCTTAAGAAGTGGATTGGTGGAGATGTCGAGTTTGGTAGTGATGAATCAACACAAATTTGTGGGAAGGGTGCTATAATTATTGATGGAAACAACAAGACTAAGGATGTCCTCTATGTCAAAGGGCTCAAGCACAATCTCCTCAGTGTTAGTCAGATGTGCAGTAAAGGATACAATCTTACATTTCATGCCAAATTTTGTGAGATAAGGACTTGGTAGGGTATGGAAGATTAGTTGTAGAAGGTACTAAGACATATGGAGATATCTATCATCTAAAGGAGGTAAATGGAAGAACTTGTTTATTGGCTCAATCCGGTGAGTGTTGGTTGTGGTACAAGCGGATGGGACACATCAACTTTGATAATATGGTGAAGATCAGCTATACTCATGTAGTGAGAGATATGCCTAAGATAACCAAGCCTGCAAACACATTATGCAAGGAATGTCAAATGGGAAAGCAGACAAAGAAAAATTTCAAGGGCAAGGAGTATTCTTCTACAATGCCACTGGAGCTGATTCATACTGACCTATGCGAACCTACAAGAATGAAGAGTCAACAAGGTGAATGGTACTTCATATTGCTTTTTGATGATTACTCTTGAATGACTTGAGTTACTTTTCTAAGAGAAAAATCTGAAGCCTTTGATAAGTTTAAGATTTTAAAAGCAATTGTTGAGAATGAAATGAATGCTAAGATCAAATGCTTAAGATCTGATGGAGGAGGTGAGTTTACTTCAAATGAATTTGAAAACTTTTGTGAAGATCATGGTATTAGGAGGCATCTATATGCTCCTAGGACCCCTCAACAGAATGGGGTAGTAGAGAGGAAGAATACAATTGTGTAAGAGATAGATAGGGCAATGTTGAAAGATGCAGATCTGCCTGATATGTATTGGAAGGAAGTAGTTCACACTGATGTCTACCTACTTAATAGAGTACAATTGAGGGTCAATAACACTAAGACCCCTTATGAGCTATGGTATGGAAGACCTCCCACTGTCAGATACTTCAAGATCTTTGGTAGCAGATGCTACATCAGGAGAGATGAAGGAGACCTTCGAAAGTTTGATTTAAGGTGTGATGAAGGGATCTTTCTTGGTTACTCAACCAAAAGCAAGGCCTATAGATGCTACAACAAGAGATTGGGAAAGATGATTGAAAGCATAGATGTTAAGGTAGATGAAGATTTGTGTTAGATCTCAAAAGAATTAGAGGCTTGTGAATCTGATATATCTCCTTACATTGAAGAACAGGAAGAAGAAGAGGAGAAAGAAGAGAAGCAACAAGAATAAAAAAAGACACCTAAAACTCTAGCAAAGTATGTTTAGAGAAATCATTCAGTAGATCAGATCATTGGGGATAAGAATGAAGGTGTGCAGACCAGGAGAAGGCTTGCAAAAGCAAGTGAGCAAGTGAATTTGTGCTTATTGTCAAAGGTAGAGCCCAAAACCTTTGTTGATGCTAGCAAAGATGATGGATGGTTGAAGGCAATGAAAGAAGAATTGAATCAGATAGAAAAGAATCAAACGTAGGAACTGGTTCCCAGAACAACTGATAAGAATGTTATAGGAACAAAGTGGGTGTTCTAGAACAAGCTTAATGAAGATGGTGAAGTTTTAAGGAACAAAGAAAGATTGGTGTGTAAGGGTTATTCACAAGTTGAAGGTATTGATTTTGAGGAGACTTTTGCTCTGGTAGCTAGGATGGAGGCAATCAGGATGTTTCTTGCCTTTGCTTCTCACAAGAACTTCAAGGTCTATTAGATGGATGTTAGGTCAACCTTCTTGAATGGTGATTTAGAGGAAGAGGTCTACATTGAGCAACCGGATGGTTTCCAACTATCAGAAGATCCGGACATGGTGTGCAGACTCAAGAAAGCTTTGTATGGATTCAAGCAAGCTCCTAGAGATTGGTATGCTCAGTTGGATAAATACTTACTTCAGCAAGGTTTCAAGAAAGGTATTGCAGATAGTAATTTTTACATTAAGGTAGAGGAAGAAAAGATTTTTATAGTTGTTGTATGTGTTGATGACATCACCTTTGGTGAAGATGATAATATGTGCAAGAGGTTTGTAGAAGAGATGCAAAAAGAGTTTGAGATGTCTATGATTGGTGAGTTGTCTTTCTTCCTTGGGCTTCAAATTGCTCAACTAGATGATGGTATCTTTATTTCTTAGGCTAAGTATGTTAGAGAGGTGTTGAAGAAATTTGGCATGGAGGATTCCAAACCAGTAAGTACTCCTATGGTTACTGGTTGTCACTTGAGCAAGGCTGATGAGTCGTCTGAGGTTGATCAGACTCTTTATAGATCTATGATTGGAGGATTATTGTACTTGACTACTTCTAGACCTGATATTATGCATCCAGTATGTTTGGTTGCTAGATATCAAGCTAATCCTAAGCAAACTCATGAGAAGGCAGTAAAAAGAATATTCAGATATTTGAAGGGAACTCTAGATTATGGCTTATGGTATCCAAGAGGTAATGACTTTGATCTAAGTGCTTACATTGATACTGATTGGGCTTGTTGTGTTGATGATAGAAGAAGTACAAGTGGTGGTACTTTCTTTTTAGGAAACAGATTGGTTTCATGTCATAGTAAGAAAAAAGATTTAATATCTTTATCAACTACAGAGGCAGAGTATATTGTTACAACATCTTATTGTACACAAGTGTTGTGGATGAAGCAAACATTGAAGGATATCAAGATATAGTATGATGAGCATATTCCTATTTTGTGTGATAAGACAAGTGATATTAATATCTCCAAGAATCCAGTGATGCATTCTAGAACCAAGCATATATCAATCAAGTATCACTTTTTGAGAGAGAAGGTTGTAGATGAAGAAGTGAAGTTGGAATATGTTTCAACAAAGGATTAGATTACAGATATTTTCACAAAGGCTCTAGCAAAGGATAGTTTTGAGTATCTCTGGCATAAGTTAGGGGTAATTGTCTCTTTTTCTTCTTACTAGATGCATAGTTGGTGCATCTGTCCAGGGGGAGTAGTTCATGCTATATCTTTTTTCCTAGATTGATGGTGGCTACCTCTCAGGGGGAATAGGTAGTGGTTGTTGCTGACAAGGGAAGCCTATTAGTTGCTTCGAGAAGGAGTGTATGTACATCGAAGGGGGAGAAGGTTGAAAAGGAGAAAATGTGCACCTTAGGAGAGTTTGTGCCCTAAGGGGGGGAAGTAGTTTCCCTTTGTCCTTGATGTCAAAGGGGGAGAATGAGCAAGTGTGTGTTGCCATCAATGCCAAAGGGGGGATTGTTGCACATATGCTACCTAAGGTTGTCTCTGATGTGGTTGCCATTGATGGAAACACTTAGTTTGGACTAGATGCTTATGTTGATGATATACTATGATGGTGTGCTATCAATGATGTTGCTGATGTTCATTGTTGGATGTCATACCTTGTTTAATGTCAATTAAAGTTGTACTGAGTATTTTCTCTGTCAGCAGAGATTATATCATGATGATATATTAAGATGGGAATTAGAAGCATTAAGATGAGAATTAGAAGTAATGTTGATGTTGGGGATATGTTGATGATGGTCTGTAGCATGTTGTATTCTCTCTCCTATTGTTCTTGAGGAAGTATGTGTTGCTACAAGGAGTCTCTAGTCTCCGAACGTTGCTAAAGGTTTCTGCTACAAGAAGTTGCCTTGAAAACTGTCTGGGAGAATGCTCTGCATTTATCTACCTTTGAAGATATGGTCATGCAATTCAAAATTTAAGTTCAGTGGGTTGTGAAGGTGCTACATTCAAAGTTTCATATCATTTTTCCCTCTGCAGAGAAAATTGTAAGTGACAGAGTGCAGGACTGTACTATCTAGTGGCTAGTTCCAATGTTTGTTGGCTTGCACCAACTTGTTGCTATATGAAGTGGTGAATTGTCTTGTGGAGAATGATCCTAATGATCTTGTGATGTTTCTTGTTACTCCGCAAGGTGTTTTTTGGTTTCTCCAAAATAGGTTGTAGTTCAGAATGAAGGTGTTGTTAGGTTATGCTTTTGCCTGGCCGACTGAAGTATGTTGAATATGTGTTCCACAAAGTATTTGTTGTGCGGAGTTCAAGGAGTGTTTGGAGATGTTGTATGGGTCATGCTGAATCATCTGGGAGAAGTGCATGTAATGTTTAATCTTCCATGAGTACCTCCAAGTTGTAATGGTCAATATGTTACAAGCTTCATGTTTTCTTGCTTAAGGCTAGCCTATTTCAAATGTGTGAGGTGTGCGGATGTTATTATTTGAAGGGTGATGTGGTGAAAGGTGTTTAGGACTAGGTTAAGCATGTTTTGGAATCCACAAGGTGTGTTCCTCTTCCTGGTGTTGTGTGTAGTTCATTTAAGGGCTTTCCCTCTACATGTTTCATGTTGTTTTATCTTTGGCCGACTTGTAATTGTAATATTCTTGTTATCTTTTGTTGGGAATTAAGGTGTCTCAACCTTGCAATTCCTAGCATTGATTATTAGATTATTTATTTATTTATTTGCCTAATTTTGTATTTACTAGCACATCTTGTTTTGTCATTTAGTTTGAGGTGGCATTGTGACATGTCATCCTACTTGTAATATGACTTGGATGGTCAAGTCAAACACATGAGAATCTAGGCATCCCATTTTAGGTGGCACTAATATGCCATGTGTCGACATCTTGTGGCATGACAGCGGAGTTATTTTGTATGACAGAATCTATGATGCGTAAGAGCCAAGTATAGAGATTCCTATGACAAGTGTCAGAGAGCATCTTTGCATGTGGGAAAGGCGTCTTTGGGTGCCCAAGTTGGGTTATGACATGTTGTAAGAGGAATATGCTATATTTAGTCTTGTATGACAGATTCTCTTACAACATTAAGTGTTGTTATGTTGGGCAGATTTTATGATAGTTGTAAGATGCGTAAGAGCATATGTCATAGCCTATTTTTAACTTGGATCACTCCATCTTGGGAAGTCAAATCTGTCATGTATGACAGATGTAAGAGAGGTGTATGCATGTTGGACAAGTGTCCTCGGGTCTGTGAAATGGGTCGTGTGGCCAAGATGAACGCCTACCTCTAGAAGCTTCTCAGTTATGCCTTGTAACTCTATATAATGAGGTGTTTGGAGTAGTAGTTTTGTATAGGTATTGTTATGCTGCTGAAATTACTCTAGAAATGACATTTGAAGACTCCTAGAAGAAATTGCATTGCAAGTATACTGTAAATATTTCATTTTTGATACTACATTGTGCAAGTTTTGGAGTGTGGAGTTTTTCATCTGAAAAGGTTTTCCCCACGTACATCTCATGTCTCTTGCATTCTTGTGTTGTGTTTTTCTATTGTAATCTCTGTGTTAAACACATAACATAACTATAATTGTAAGGATTTTAAAGAATTTGCACTCTACTTCCCTCATTAGATTGGTGTAGGAAGTGTGTTCTGTGTACCTTGCTTCCTTCATCTTTGACCAACTTGTAATGTAATCAATGTTGTATCAAGTATATATTGTAAACCTAGTTGATCTAGGTGAGGTATGATTGCGAGTGTGAGTGTAAGAAAACAAATGTGGATGTGTAATGCATTATGATGTGTGACTAAAAGATAAAGAAAAGAAGTAATAGATCCTGTCCAGATTCATCTTGAAGATATTTTTGAGAAGCAAAGTAAGTGAAGAGTGTGCCTAACTAATTGCTAGAGGCAGTGAGCCAAAGGCAAAACTTCTTGAAGGCTAAAAGAAATGAGTCAGTAAGATATAGAGAAGACATTTGAAGAAGTTGCAGAAATTGTCAGAGTAGAATTACAATCATCAAAAGAGAAGTGAAAAGGCAGAGTTACAATCATCAAAAGGATTGAGTTTCATTGTTAGATTCAGAGAGTAGAATGACTATCATGTTGTAATCTTTTTCCTAAGTTTGTTCTCAGTTCAGGGAGTAGTTGTTTCCTTGGGTTGAAGCCCTAAAACAAAGTCTACAAGGAGTTTTAGATTCCTTGGGAGTGACCCTAAAACCTTTCTTCAAGAAGTAGTATGATGCAGGAGCATCCCTGGTTCAAGAGAAATCTTGCATCAACCAAAAAACATTTGCATTTCAATTTGTTTGCATTTCAATTTGTTTCTTTCATTTTCCAGTTCAGTTCAATCAGAAGTAGTTTTAGCTTTTGGTTGAGTATTCTACCGTAGTTGCATTTCACATCTTGCAGATCTGGATTTAGCATCTACATTCATTCATCTACATCATATCCAGAATTTAGAGCATTTGGATTAGTTACCAGAAAGTTATCTCTATCAGAAGATCAATTGTTTTCTCATAACAGAGCATCCTGACAATCTCAGACAATCAGCTGAAGGAGAAGACTCGGGGAGCAATCCTTGACTTGTGGAACCTAATGACACATCATTCAATGATCCTTGGTGAGTGGCCGACCTTCCCCAGAGATCCGCACATTATTTTACTCATTTGAGGAAGTGTTCTATGCATTTAGGTCTGACCTATCTGTGTACACATTATAGCTCTTCATTGGAGTTTGTGATCTTCCTTGGCCGACATGGAGAAATCTATTGGTTTAGAAAGGATATATATTGATGTAATAGATCCCTAGGAAAGCAGCAATTGACATAGTAATAATCGATAGTTTAAATTTTGTGCGAAGGAGCTTCAAAGCTTTATCTTGCGCATGTATGTAATCAGGCCTGTGAGCCCTAATTGTAAGCCCACATGTTGCCATCTAGATTGTATTTGAATCCTATGATATACTGAATGACTGAATATGCATTTGCTTCATTTCTTTAAGTTTTTTCCTTTGTGTTTACTCTTGTTGCATGATCCGGATAGTTCATTCTGTGAACCCTACTACCTTGACTGCACCAAGTGGTATCAAAGCGAAAGTTCAAATCTTTGAGAGTGAAGTTTGCGAGGGAATTCCATAAGATATTGTTGTGGATATATCGTTGAATTGAGGCAGGTTACTTGTGTCACAACTGATCGTCGATTGAGAGGCAGTTGTCACCTTGTAGCCTGATCATCGAACTTGAGGAAGTTTGTACTTGATCCTAGGAAGAATGCCGCCGAGGAGAGTTTCTATTGTTGGAACAATGGCTGGTAGAATGGATGAGATGATGGAGATGATGAAAACAATGCGAATTCATTTGGATGCTATTGAAGAAGATAGGTGAAGAGGATTGACACTGAGACCTAATGTTGAAAGCAACGATGATGAAGAATTTCAATTTGTTGAACAAACTGGTGAAACCCTAGGAGGTGATGAAGAGGAAGAATCAGATCAAGTAAGGATGTTGCAAGCTATTTCAAAGATTGGAAAGAGACCTAGAGTTGATGTACCGAACTATACTGGTAATTTGAACCCTGAAGAATTGATTCGCTAGATAAATGACATGGAAGAATACTTTGAATATGAGGAAATTGAAGATCCGAAGAAGGTGAAATTTGCAAAGACAAAGTTGAAAGGACATGCTGCTATATGGTGGAAAGAAGTTCAGTTGGAAAGAAATAGAAGAGGAAAACAAAATATTACAAAATGGGATAGGATGGTGACAAAGTTGAAGAATTAATTCATACCTACTGACTCTAAGTTGGAACTGTTGAAGAGATTGCAAAACCGGAGACAAAAGGAGAAATCTATGAAGGAATATACTGAAGAATTTCATAAGATGATCATAAGAACAGGACATAGTGAAGCTAACAAGGAGAAAGTGGCTAGATACATCAATAAACTAAGATTGAACATTCAAGAAGAACTAAGCCTGGTAAGGATGACATCTTTGGAGGAAGCATATCAATTTGCATTGAATGTTGAAGAGAAGCTGAATAAAAGACATGATCAAAGACAGAGAGGCAGAGGAGGTAAATTTCAAAGAAGTAGAACATTTTCCAGAGGAGACAGATCATATCCAAAGCAGAACAAGTTTGACAGCCCATTTAAGAAGGAGGACAGAGATAACAACGCTTACCGGAAAGATGATAAAAATTTTTACCAGAGAGGAAACCCTAATGCATACTGAAATGAAGGATACAGAAGAGAAGGAAGAGGATTTGATAAGAGAACATTCAGAGGCACTTGTTTCAAGTGTGGAGGTGAAGGATATAGAGCATTTGAGTGTAATCAGGGTAGTACAAGTAAGAGGACAGAAAATAGTGGAAGAGCAGCCCATGTTGAAGAAGAACCTGTTGAATCACCCAGATCTATTAGTAAACCGGAGAAAGGGGAATCACTTGTGATGAGGAGAGCACTATTTCAAGCAGAGACAAATAAGGAACCATCGCAGAGGAAGAGTTTGTTCAAGACAAGATGCAAATTAGGAAGTAAGTGTTGTAAAATTGTGATTGATAGTGGTAGTTCTGATAACCTGGTTTCAGAGGAGATGATGACTAAGCTAAAATTGGAAAGATTGAAACACCCTAAGCCCTATCAGATAGCATGGATTCAGGATGATCATAAGGTACTGGTGAGTGAACAATGTTTGGTGAAATTTCATGTTGGATCTTATCATGATGAAGTCTTGTGTGATATTATGCCTATGGATGTATGTCATATCTTGTTGGGTAGACCTTGGCAGTATGGTAGGAAAGCTATACATGATGGGAGATAGAATACATATACTATAACAAATGGAAAGAGAATTACTTTGATTCCTTTGGAGGATGATCCTAAGAGTGAAGTATGTGGGAATTGATGGGCAACAGAATTAGTCTCTTTTATGTTACTTTTTATACTCCAAAAACTTCTTTCATGGCATCCTTTAAGACATTTATCCATGTTTGCACTATGATATTTTGACCTTCTTTATACTTCTAAGACTTGAACTTATAGTATTAATGTGGAATGTGATGATCATATTATCTAATGAATGAATTAGATATAGATATGTATAAAAGTATAAATAAGATGTTTTTATGGTTAGTCGTGGAGAATGCTTGTGGTATATGCTTTTGGAAACTAATTCTATATGTAGAATTGGACATGTCATGATGAGATCGAGCATTTATAGCAGGTTGCAGACAAAGGAGTTAATAGAAGTATGAGTTTCAACGCTAAGAATGCAGAGACAGCTGAAGACAATTATGAAGCATCATGGATAGTAATAAATTAAGGAGTGGATTTGTTTCAAATATGCTTATGGGCGTTGTTCATGCATCAGACTTCTAATTTGATTTGAATTCTTCTTCTTATAGTCAGTTAGAATAAGAATGTGATCTTGACTCCACGACCTACTATCTAGGCGCGGTAAATGATCAGAGTCAATTAATTAATAAATAAGGCTCTCTCTCCATTTTGTATAGTAAGGGGGAAGATGAGATATATAAGGTAGCAGAGTCAAGTTGTTGGCAGTTCAGTTCGATTCAGTTATCATTCCCTTTTCTATGTGTAAAGACTCAAGCATGTTACATTTATGGAATACAATTTGGGTGTGACAGAAAAGAGATTTCGTTGTTGAACACTTTTGATATGAGTTGATTATGTATGGAATAGCTTAAGCTTTGATATGTGTTACAAAGATACATAGAATCTGGATTAGATTTGCTTTTAGCTAAGGAAGACAGTCTCTTGAGCTGGCCACTCAAGTACTGATTCTCTCCTTGTTTATTTCATTTCAGTTAATGATGGTTTATTAGTTTTATGTTAAAACATAATTTAAATTCAAGTTGGTATTATGTTTTGATCAAATAGATATAGTTCATGAACAATTGCATATTAGTGTCTTCACAAATCCTCTAGAGGTTAGCAGTTAGTCATTTCATTCTTGACAATTCAATTAAGTTAATTCTACAAGTTTCCCTGTTGTAATAGTTATCTACATACCTTGTTGTAGGTACCCATAGCAACTAGGATTTATAGTTGTTTTCATTGTTTTATAATTATGTCAATTCTAGCAAGATAGATTTGTTTGTTTAAAGTTAAGATAGAATAGCTGGGAACCATATGAGCCTTGAAGGCATATACTTTGCAAGTACCATCATAAGCTTATGCTCCTTGGTCGATAATTCAATGTAGGAATGCATAGTGATAGAGTGGACTGTTCAGATAGGTTTTCCCCTGAATTAGTTAAGTCTACAACACATTAGTTTTCCTCTACATTTTTGGCGTTGTTGCCGCGGATGGTGCTAACTTCTTAAGCACATTTTTGGTTTTTCTTTACATGTTTTCATAGTTTAATTGTTTTCATGTTTTCTAACATTAGAGATAATCAAAAATGCCTTTCAGAAAACACCAGGCATTCTATTAACATTGTGCAGGGTCACTGAAACATAAAAGCTCAATATACTATATGCGGAGGTAGAGATACGTTCGAGGAAGGTTCCTCCCATCAACTTCTCAAAACATCGAGGGTACAGTTGATTTTAACTACACAATAGGAAGTGTTGAAGGAGAGTTTCCTTTTACATCTTCATCAACACCCCCTACATCTCCATCAGCTTCCTCTACTACCACAGAGGGAACTTTTAGAACAATGGTAGAAGTAGTAGAGGATCCTCTAGGACAAGCTACATTTGAATTCCCTATACCAGACCTAGCACAGGCAGCTACCTTAAAAAATATACCACCATCTGCTTTGCTTGTTTTCTATGGTTTGGTGACTGAAGATCCTGACACTTTCCTGTTCGAGTTTGATGTTCTATGTAGGAGTTATGATTATACCATTGATCCTTATAGACTCAAGTTGTTCCCTGCTACCCTAAAAGATGATGCTTTAAGGTGGTTTATGGGACTTGGGAAAGATATCATCCCATATTGGGATACCATGAAGACAAAGTTCCTGACAAAATACAAAGACTACTGTAGAGGACATGACAGGAGAAGAGATGACATCTTTAGGATGTCACAAAAGGAGGAGGAGCCATTAGAAGACTATGTGGAAAGATTCCAATTTGCCTTGAAGAGAAACCCTCAAAATAAATTGTTTGAAGAATCATTGAAGCTAGTCTTTTTAAGAGGGGTCAATGATGATTGCACAGATGCCCTAAATTTGATTAGAACAGGAGATATCTCCCAATTACCCTTTGAAGATATTTGTACAGCTTGCAGGAACTACTCTAGGACTTTTTCTAGAAAACCCAAAGGAGAAATAATAGCTATTACAGGCAAGTCAGTTAATGGAGTGTCTCGAGTGGAAATTAGTAACCTACTGACCAATATGAAAGAAGATATCATTAGCCATATGGCGACATAGTTGGACACCCTCCACATTAAAAAGAAACAAGAAGAGGTAGATGCAATGCTCACTGAATAGTGCCCAAGCTATAGACAAAGGAAGGCCAACTGTAAATGCAAAAGGGTAGCCAGTATCCAGTAGGAGAAGATTGAAAGGCCAAAACTTCAACCATTTGAAGGTGACGATGGGAAACTATTCTTTATTGCTCAAAGAAGACCGTGGTAGCAAAGGCAAAGTATGCCCCATGATCCACTTAATTATAATTCATCTTTTCCTGCTGCCAATCAAAATTTTCTACTTCGAATAACCAACCTCGGCCTGCTAATCCAAATGCTTGGCAAAGCCCACCATGGTCTACTCCACAGGTAGGGTGGAGCCAATAGCAACAATGGCCTCAACAGACTTTCCAAGGCCCTACCTATAATCCCCAATGGCCTACTCAACAACAGCAATGGCAACCTCAATGGAACAAGGGCCAACCATGGCAGCCAAACTCCCAATATCAGCAACCCTTGCTTCCACCTCAACCACAGCCATAGTAGTAGGCCATCATGCCTCCACCAGCACCTCCAAATCACCCTCCTAGACCTTCCCAAATTCCTGTCCAACCTGCACCTAACCCTAACAACAAGCTTGTTCAACAGGCTTATACTAATGAAGTGATGTAGTACCCCACCTATGGAGTTGAGGTAAGTAATGTTCACCTCAGATCAAGGAAACACCTTGTAGGTCCTTCATCTCCCCAAATCAAAGAGTCAGAGGATGGAGAACCCATGGAGGAAGCCTTAGATGAATCACCCTTGGAACCTGAACTAGTTCAGGAGCCTCAACCTATATCAAACCCTAAGCCTCCTTTCCTTGAGCGCTTGGATATCCAAAAATAGCCAGAACAACCCACCAATGACCTTATAGGACAGTTGCAAGATATAAATATAAAGATACCCTTAATTTAGGCCATCAAAGAAATTCCTATCTACACTAAGACAATCAGGGATCTCTGTATCAAGAAACTAGGAAGAAAAAGAGTTGACCCAAAAATAGTCCATGTCTTAGGTAACCTTGTAGACATCATGATGGGAAATATCACTGTTCCTAAGTATACTAATCCAGGAAGTCCAGTGGTCGATGTCAAGATCAATGGAGCCCTAATCAAGAATACCTTAATAGACTTGGGTGCAGCAATCAATGCCATGACTAAGGACACAATGCAAATGTTGAAATTAACCAATCTTAGACCTACTCAGACTGTTCTACAATTAGTTGATAGGTCAACAGTAAAACCTGAAGGTATCATTGAAGACTTAGTCATTGCATTAGATTCCTGGGAATATCCTACTGACTTCATTGTATTGCAACCTAAAGTAAATCTTGCTAGTTACCCTCTTATACTAGGTAGACCATGGCTTGCTACAGTTGATGCATTTATAGGTTTCCAGTCAGGAAACATGATTATATCTAATGGAACCATTACCAAGAAATTGGTGTTGTATCAACCAGCCCAACTGTACCATGAACTGGAGCAAACTATTTGGCCTACTCTAGAAGAAGAGGATACTTATTCTTTGCAAACCCTGATGACCATTGAATGTAATCCTTTGTTGGATATCCAAGATGAAGAGGAGTTACTGGCACACATTCTCCAAAATGACTATGGGAGGCACCCACAGCAGTAAGACTGCATGTCCTGTCTGTAGGATCCGCTGAGCAGTATAATACCTAGCAGCTCCACTGAAGAAATTTCTCAATTTTTTCATGCCTTACTACCCCAGCAGCATCTACCAATCTTTCCTAGCCTTGATGTGTCTTCCATTAAACCAATGACTAAACCATTAGAGATATAGCCTAGAAAGATGTTGACTATTAATAATGCCTTGACTAAAGAACAGGAGCAATCCCTTCAAAATGTCCTACAGTCCAATTCAACATCTTTTGCTTGGGATTATAGTGATATGAAAGGCATTGACCCAAATCTATGCATGCACAAGATCTATATTGATGCTGATTTTTGGCCTATCAAACAACAACAAAGATGTATGAACCCTGCTCTAAGGGACATAGTCAAGGTTGAACTTCAAAAACTTCTGGATGCAAGTTTTATTTACCCCATTTCATATAGTGAATGGGTTTCACCATTGGTGATAGTTCCTAAAAAGGGTGGTAAGTGGAGAGTTTGGGTTGACTACAGAGAACTCAACACTGCCACCAGAAAAGATCACTTTCCATTGCCCTTTATTGACCAAGTCCTAGATTCTTTGGTAGGAAAGGAGTACTTCTCATTTCTTGATGGCTTTAGTGGATATAATCAGATAAAGATTGCTCCAAAGGATCAGGATAAAACCACCTTTACCTGCCCCTGGGGGACCTATGCATACTCTATTTTGCCATTTGGATTGTGCAATGCTCTAGCTACTTTTCAACGAGCAGTCCTTAGTATTTTTCTGATTTTGCTCATGATAGCATGGAGATTTATATGGATGACTTCACCACATATGGTGAAACATTTGATGAGGCTTTGCAGAATCTTGAAAAAGTTTTGAAAAGATGCATAGAGCATAATTTGTCCTTAAGTAATGAAAAGTGTTTTATGATGATGACTGAAGGAGTGGTGTTGGGACATTTCATTTCATCTACAGGTATCCAGGTCAACCCAAAGAAGATAGAAATAATCTCCACACTGCCTATTCCACAAAAATTGAAGGATGTTAGAAGTTTCCTTGGGCATGTAGGTTATTATAGAAGGTTTATTCAAGATTTTAGCAAAATTGTTGCTCCCTTGTTTGCACTTCTATCTAAGGATATTAAATTTGCTTGGACACCTGAATGTCAAAATTCTTTTGAAAAGTTGAAAGCAGCTCTGACACAAGCCCCAGTCTTGAGAGGTCTAAATTAGAAATTGCCCTTCCATATTCACACCAATGCCTCAGACTTTGCCATTGGGGCAGTGTTAGGCCAGCAAGAAGGCAACAAGGAATATGCAATTTATTACATCAATAAAAACTTGCAAGGGGCTGAGATAAACTACACATTGATAGAGAAAGAATTGTTGGCAATTGTTTATGCCATCAACAAGTTCAGACACTACATAACCGGCTACAAAATATTCATTCATATTGATCACATAGCCATTAGATATCTGATGAACAAACCAATAGTGGGTGGCAGGTTGGTCAGATGGTTATTATTATTTCAAGAATTTGATATCACAATTGTTGACAAGCTTGGTAAGGCTAATGTAGTTGCTGATTTTTTATCTAGATTGCCTACTTAACTCTCAGATGGTGTGGTTGATGATTCCTTTCCTGATGAACATCTATTTGCTCTCACTATCCACACACCATGGTATGGAGACATAGCAAATTACTTGGTTACAGGGTAGATTCCAGGATATTTTTCACCAAGAGAACAGAGACAACTTGTTCACAAATGCTTTCCCTACTCCTGGATTTCAGGTTTTCTCTTCTATACTGGACCAGACAACATCATGAGAAGATGAAGTGTTTGATATCATGAAGGCTTGTCATGATGAACCATGTGGGGGACACTTTGCAGCAAAAAGAACAACCTTCAAAATTTTGACAACAGGGTATTATTGGCCAACACTTCACAAGGATGTTATCAAATATACCAGAGCCTATGATAGGTGTCAACGAATGGGCAGACCAACTAAAAGTGATGAAATGCCATTGCAACCACAAATTTCATTAGCTCCTTTTGACAAATGGGGACTAGATTTTGTTGGTCCTATTTCTCCAACCTCCAACAATAAGGATTATATTCCGGTATGTACTGATTACCTTACAAAATGGGTTGAGGTCAAAGCATTGCAGTTTACAAGAGATGGTAATGTAGCTAAATTCTTATATGAAGACATTTTCACTAGATATGGTGTGCCAAGGGAAATAGTAACAGACCAAGGTCCTCAATTTACCTCAGATCTAATTACAAAGCTAGTGGAGGAATATCAAATAAGGCATAAAAAGTCTACCCCTTATCATCCTCAAGCCAATGGATAGGTTGAAGTAACTAACCGAGAACTGGAAAAAATCCTGACCAAGATAGTACAACTCCATAGGCGAGATTGGGTTACTAGGTTGCCAGAGGTTGTTTGGGCCTATAGAACCACCTGGAAAACCACTACAAGGTTTACCCCATATGAATTGGTTTATGTAAAAACAACAGTCCTCCCAATTGAATTTGAACATAAAACACTAAGGACAGTTGTTGAGCTTGGGATGGATTTGATAGCAGCATAGCAAGATAGGATTCAACATCTTAATGCTCTGGATGAAATCAGGCTTCAGGCACTACACCATATTGAAGTTATCCATAAATAGAGGGTCAAATGGCATGACAGTCATATCAAGAACAAAGCAATTATAGCTGGTGATTGGGCACTTTTATATGACTCCAGGTATAAAGACTTCAAGGGCAAGCTCCAATCCAGGTGTATTGGACCTTATGAAATCATGCAAGTTTTCCCAAATGGAGTCGTTCAGTTGCAAACCATAGATGAGGTTCAATTTTCACTCTTGGTCAATGGACATCGGCTAAAGTTGTATAAGAGGCCATCGCAGAAGGAAGACTTCATTGTTTCCTTAGCTACTACATATGGTTCATCTAGTACTCTTGATGAGAATACTATGACACCAGTTGATGCAATGTCAAAGAATGACCCACATGGCCTGACTAGTGATGCAGAGGTTGAGTTGGACTACTCAACCCTTGTAGCTGAGGCATAATCTCTTTTGCTTTCCAAACACATGTACACACCGCACCACATGCACACACAGCACCTTTACCATGATGTTTCCAACATTTAGCTGGGACTTGTTTACATCTTTCAGTTGGGACATGTTTACATCTTTTAGCTGGGACCTATTTACAAATTTCAACTAGGACCTATTACTTCTACACTTGTTTTGATCACCATCAAAATCTGCACTTTGGAACAATGCTGCAAGCACCTGTAGCAACTGCAGATGTATTCAATGCAATGCCCCGCACATCCACTCAATCCGTACACTATGCCTTGCTTCATCACCGTGCCTGTACCTCACGCACTGAAATTCAAGCAATTCCATCACATCACACATGCTGATGTGCCACCTCACCATTCAACCGCATGCATGACCTTGCAGTTCCAGTAGATTAATTGCATTAGACACAATATCTCCTTTCGAGGTGTGCTCCCACATTTCTTTCTGAGGCATTGTTCCCAAGGTAACTTTTCATGATTTCCATTAAATTTCTTTATATGCATTTATCATTATCCTTATTTACTTCATGCATGTGATAATATTTCATACCATTCCAAATAATAATTACAACTTCCTACCACTTCCTTGGCCACGTGAGTGAGGTCACTTCATGTTCAGTTGGGGGAAGGGTTGTCATTCTTGTGTCATTCTTGATTTTTTGACTTTTTGACTGGTTTTCAAATGAGTTTTCATCCCTGTGTACTATGTAAATAACTAGTGAAAGTTACCTTCCTAATGTCTTTGCTTTTGCTTAAGTCAAATCAAGTTAACCCTGAGCAATAAGAGGAATTGCAAAGCAATATAAGAATTGGGGTTAAGTCTAACAAAGTGGCAGAGTGGAATTATACAGAGGATTATAGACATGGGAGGTGACTTAGTAAGGAGAGAGCCATCTGTGCACAAAGAGATTCTTGAAGATGTGCTACTTTTACCGCTCTTCACCAGAGTAGGATGGCTCGAGTACTTAAAATTGACAGAGTATGACAATGATATGGCCGCAGAATTTGCAATTACATTGCAAAGTGATGAAGCAGTAGTGAAAGGGTTAACGGTTGATGCTTCTGAGATAGCTATATCCCAAGTGACTGGACTACCACGCACTAGGTCAAAATACCCAGCCCAAGCTGATGCAGCCGCTGCCAGAGAAGAATTCTACGAGTGAGGCGAGCATTTAGACTCAACAGTTCAAGGTACAAAACACCTATCTCTACCATTTTTCTGGGGTAAATGTGCTACCTACATTATCAGGTATTTCACTTGTGATGGGAGGTATAATATGCTGTACATTATGCATTTTAAATTATTGAACCATATTCGTCATGAGAAATTGGTGAATGTTCTGAACTACCTCTATAACCTCCTAAAGAGAATGTCTTCAGAATACCAAAGAAAGCCAACAAACACTTTGGTGTCTCATCATTGTCTAATTGCATTATTGGTTAAGAGGAGTTTGCAGATACAATACCCATAAATTGATTGGGAGGCCTTTAAGGATTGTGTTGATATTTCCACCTTGTTGGAGCAACCTCATGAGGAGGATGAGGAACCCCCATACAATATTGAACCCGAAGATGAACCTATTCATGAAGAATCGAAGGAGGAAAATGTCCCTAAAAATAGACCTGAAGAAATAGGGGAACCTTTATTCTCTCCTTCTGAACATGTGACTCCAAATCCTGTAAGCAAGAAGAAAAAGAAGAAGGAAGGAAAAGATGTCAGCAAAGAAAAGACAAAAAGGAAAAAGAAGGAGAAAAATGTCAATACAGGGGAAGCAAAGGAGAGACAAAAGAGGAAAGGTAAAAAGAAGATGAAAAGGGTTGTTCAACAAGAAACCACTACCCCAAGGAGATCAGGTAGATTGAGGAAATAGACGAATGAAGAAAAGATTGAAGAACAGAGACAAGATTCTGAGGAAAAGGGAAATACTCTTGTGAATGTTCCTATTGGCATACTTGAAGATGATATCTCTGCAACTAAGGATAATATGAATGCTTCTTCAAAGAAGAAAAAGTATGTTCCTTCTTCTGACTCTAACTCAGAGGACCCATTTATTGCCAAAAAGATGAGAAGAGCAACCCCTGGTAGCCCTGTTAAACAAATTTTTAATGCTTCTGATAACAATGATAGTGGTACTGTAAATTTTGAGCAAAGGAATGAATTGTTAAAATAAAGAGACCTCTGGAAAGAACTTCAGGAGGCATTGGACAGAATCAAAACCCTGCAGGATCAGGTAAAGAGGTATGAAGAGAAGGAGACAGAAAAAGAAAAGAGGATACAGGAATTAGAGGAGAGGATTCAGATACAGAATTGAGGGTCTAAATTGGATTTGTTAGCACAATTGGCTATTAGCAATATCATCTCAGATGAGGAGAGGAATCCTCTCCATCATTTCCTGATGTAAGAACTCCAGCATGCCATACTACTATTTCATTGGGTTTTGAGTTGTTGAAAGTCACTAGTAGGTCAAAATAAGATACATAGAATTGGGATAAAGAAAGGAAAAATTTTAATGAAATAATTGAGAATCAAAATCTTGAAATTAAGAAGTTAGAGGCAAAAATGGTAGGTATAATTGATAGGGCCATGGAAATCATTGAATGCAAACCACCTTCAAGGGTTTATGGATTATTTTTAAAGGAGAAATTTCTTAGTTTTGAATTCAATAGATTTGTTAATAACCAACCAGCTCTGCAGTCTAGACATAGTTTCTTCAATTATTTTCAAAAGGTCAGTATAGAACAACAAGATCAACTATGTGAGTTATGTTTGCACAATTACCTATTAGAGGAAGATACAGAGTGGAATCTATCTATAAATGTTGGAGATTTATAGCTGAGAGCAATAATATCATACCTAAATAATGAAAAGTTGAGAGGAGAATTGATGGATAGGTATGAAGAATATGAGAAGAATGTATCACTACCAATCAGACAAGAGGCACTTAATCCTGAAGATATCCTCATAAAATGGTACAAACTTCTCTCTCATAAGGGCCCAGGCAAAATCATTATGGACCTAAGAATAAGGGATCACATAAGGGTACAGAGAATGATGGGATCCATTTTACAAAGTTGTGTTAGATATGTGCAAAGCAGATGGAACAGTTTGACACCTACTCTTCAACGAAAAGAACCTCATTCCTTGCATAACTTTATGAACATGTCTGAAAGATTGCATAGGTACATTCAAATTTTAGAGAATCAAGGTGTGGCATGGTTACCACTTACCTACCATCCGCCTCTACTCTTATATCTAGTTCTACACTGGAAGGGTGAAAAGGGAGAGGAATGCAGGACTGCAAAAGCTATCAGACTACAAAGGCTTTCATGCTACAATGGGTTCTATCTGAAGTAGGGTGAGGGTGTCAGGGTAGTTATGGATTTGAGGCAAATAGTTTTACATTATAATTCATTTCCCTAGGTATTTGTTTGAGTAATTTTGCCTGAGGGCAAGCAAAAGGTTAGTTAGGGGAAAATGATGGGCTGCAGAATTAGTCTCTTTTATGTTACTTTTTATACTCCAAAAACTTCTTTCATGGCATCGTTTAAGACATTTATCCATGTTTGCACTATGATATGTTGACCTTCTTTATACTTCTAAGACCTAAACTTATAGTATTAATGTGGAATGTGATGATCATATTATCTAATGAATGAATTAGATATAGATATGTATAAAAGTATAAATAAGATGTTTTTATGGTTAGTCATGGAGAATGCTTGTGGTATATGCTTTTGGAAACTAATCCTATATGCAAAATTGGACATGTCACGATGAGATCGAGCATTTGTAGCAGGTTGCAAACAAAGGAGTTAATAGAAGTATGAGTTTCAATGCTAAGAATGCAGAGACAGCTGAAGACAATTATGGAGCATCATGGATAGTAATAAATTAAGGAGTAGATTTGCTTCAAATATGGTTATGGACATTGTTCATGCATCAGACTTCTAATTTGATTTGAATTCTTCTTCTTATAGTCAGTTAAAATAAGAATGTGATCTTGACTCCACGACCTAGTATCTAGGCGCGATAAATGATCAGAGTCAGTTAATTAATAAATAAGGCTCTCTCTCCATTTTGTATAGTAAGGGTAAGATGAGATATATAAGGTAGCATAGTCAAGTTGTTGGCAGTTTAGTTCGATTCAGTTATCATTCCCTTTTCTATGTGCAAAGACTCAAGCATGTTACATTTATGGAATACAATATGGATATGACAGAAAAGAGATTACATTGTTGAACACTTTTGATATGAGTTGATTGTGTATGGAATAGGTTAAGCTTTGATATGTGTTACAAAGATACGTAGAATCTGGATTAGATTTACTTTCAATTAAGGAAGACAATCTCTTGAGCTGGCCACTCAAGGTGTTGATTCACTCCTTGTTTATTTCATTTCAGTTAATGTTGGTTTATTAGTTTTCTATTAAAACGTAATTTGAATTCAAGTTGGTATTATGTTTTGATCAAATAGATATAGTTCATGAACAATTGCATATTAGTGTCTTCACAAATCCTCCGGAGGTCAGCAGTTAGTCATTTCATTCTTGACAATTCAATTAACTTAATTCTACAAGTTTCCCTGTTGTAATAGTTATCTACAGACCTTGCTATAGGAACCCGTAGCAACTAGGATTTATAGTTGTTTTCATTGTTTTATAATTCTGTCAATTCTAGCAAGATAGATTTGTTTGTTTAAAGTTAAGATAGAATAGCTAGGAACCATATGAGCCTTGAAGGCGTATACTTTGCAAGTACCATCATAAGCTTACGCTCCTTGGTTGATAATTCAATGTAGGAATGCATAGTGATAGAGTGGACTGTTCAGATAGGTTTTCCCCTAAATTAGTTAAGTCTACAACACATTAGTTTTCCTCTACAAGAATGTTAGAATCTGTTTGGTAGATGGAAGAAAAAATTTGGATGGTTTGAGAGATGAGAATATGTGTTATGCCTTGATTCCTAAGAAGCCTAAAACATTGAAGAAGGAGACTGAAGAAGCACAACCGAAGGAGATAAGAGAGTTGCTAACAGAATATGAAGACATCATATCAGATAATATACCTGAAGGATTGCCACCTATAAGGAGTATCAGTCATCACATGGATCTTATTCCAGGAGCAAGTTTGCCTAACAAAGTAGCACATAGAATGACACCGGCAAAGAATGAAGAACTAAATAGACAAATATAGGAGTTGTTGAGGAAAGGTTTGATCAGAGAAAGTTTGAGTCCTTGTGTAGTACCTGTAATTTTGGCACCGAAGAAAGATGGAGAATGGAGAATGTGCATTGATTCTAGAGCAATAAACGAGATCACAGTTAAGTATAGATTTTCTTTACCTAGGATAGATTCATGGATTGTTTGAGTGGAGCAAAATATTTTACAAAGATAGACTTGAAGAGTGGATACCATTAGGTCAGAATCAGAGAAGGTGATGAGTGGAAGACAACTTTCAAGACAAATGAAGGATTGTATGAGTGGTTAGTGATGCCCTTTAGATTGACAAATGCACCGAGCACTTTCATGAGATTGATGAATGAAGTTCTGAAGAAATTCCTGGGTAAGTTTGTTATTATGTACTTGGATGATATTCTGATTTTCAGTAAGACAAAGGAGGAACATTTGTGGCATATTAGACAAGTCTTGCAGAGACTGAGAGAAGAGAAATTGTTGATAAACATCAAGAAGTGTAGTTTCATGAAGGAAGAATTAGTATATTTGGGATTTGTGATTTCTGCAGAAGGATTGAAGATGGACCCTAAGAAAGTAAAAGCAATTGTTGAATGGCCTACACTAGAGAGCATTGGAGGGGTTAGATCATTTCATGGATTGGCTAGTTTCTATCGTAAGTTTATCCAAAATTTTAGTTCAGTTTGTAACCCTATGACAGAGACAATGAGAGGTGATAGAAAAGATTTTAAGTGGACATCTGGAGCAGATAAAAGTTTTGAGTTGTTGAAGAAGAAGGTGACAAAGCAACCTGTTTTGGCTTTACCGGATTTCAATAAGTATTTCAAGTTGATTGTGATACAAGTGGAAATGTAATTGGTGTAGTATTAAGTCAAGAAGGTAGACCAGTAGTATATTTCAGTGAGAAGTTGAATGATACAAGGAGAAGATATTTAGTTTATGATCAAGAGTTCTATGTCATAATTCAAGCCTTGAAAAAGTGGAGACATTACTTGTTGCCTAAGGAATTTGTGTTGTATACAGATCATCAAATATTTGAATAGTCAAGGTAAGTTGAATCAAAGACATATGAGATGGGTAGAGTTCATGTAGAGTTATACTTTTATGTTGAAGCATAGGAGTGGAAAATCAAATAAAGTTGCTGATGCCTTGAGTAGGAGAAGAAACTTGTCGACATAGATGAGAGATGAAGTGTTGGATTTTGATGGATTGAAGAACATGTATGAGGGAGACACTAATTTTACATAACCTTGGAAAGCATGTAAGGAACATGTTGTGACATATAGGAGTAAGTGGTTAGACTATTTCATTCAAGAAGATATGTTGTTCAAAGGAAACCAGTTGTGCATACCTAGAAGTTCAGTGAGAGATAATTTGATCAAGGAGAAGCATAGTGGTGGATTGGCAGGACATTTTGGCATTGATAAGCAGTGGCTTTGGTGAGTGAAAACTATTTTTAGCCTCAGATACATAAAGATGTTCAGAGATTTGTGCAAAGTTGTAGAGTTTGTCAAGTTGCAAAAGGGAGTAGTCAGAACACTGGATTATATAAACGTTTGACAGCACTGGAGAGACCTTGGGAAGACATAAGCATGGATTTTGTGATGGGATTGCCTAAGACACAAAGAGGACATGATTCAATATTTGTAGTGGTTGACCAATTTTTGAAGATGGCTCATTTCATACCTTGTAAGAAGACAATTGATGCAGTGCATGTAGCTGACCTATTTTTCAAGGAGATTTTGAGATTGCATGGATTACCTAAGAGTATAGTTTCAGATAGAGATACAAAGTTTGTTGGATACTTTTGGAAGACACTTTGGAAGAAGATGAAGACAGATTTGAAGTTCAGTTCAAATTTTCATCCACAGACAGATGGATAAACAAAGGTAGTGAATAGGAGTTTAAGAAACTTGTTGAGATGTTTGGTTGGAGAGAAAGCCGGAAGTTGGGATTTGATTCTTTCACAAGCAGAGTTTGCATACAATAATTCAGTAAACAGGAGTACTGGAAGAACACCTTTTGAGATTGTTACCGGAACAACACCTAGAGGAGTGCTAGAATTGAAGGACATTGGTATGGAAGAAAAGAGAAGTGCAGAAGCAGAAGAATTTATAGATCATATGAAGATAGTACATAATCAAGTGAAGAAGCATTTGGAGAATATGAACAGTAAGTATAAGGAAAAGGCAGATGAGAAGAGAAGATATAAGGAATTTGAAGTTGAAGATGAAGTGATGGTGTACTTGAGAAAAGAAAGATTTCCAGTTGGGACATATAACAAGTTGAAGATTAAGAAGTTTGGACCTTGTAAAATACTTAGGAAATTTGATTCAGGAAATGCATATAAAGTGGAGTTACCGGAGACATTGGGTATATCACCTATTTTCAACATTGCAGATCTTTATCAGTATCATGAAGAAGAGTTCAGTGACAGCATGGAAGAAGACTTGAAGAAGCAGTTACCACACAAAGCACCGGAGCAGATTGAAGACATTTTGGACAACAGAGTTGGACGCAGCACTAGAGGAAGATAATAAAAAGAATATATTGTGAAGTGGAAAGGCAAACTGGAAGAAGATTCATCATGGATTCCTCAAGCTGAGGTAGACCATCTTGGTTCTCCCCTAGCCCCAGCAAAGTGAGGGACTCAAATTTTTATTAACCCAAGATGTCTGATGCGGGAGCATCCCTAGTTCAAGAGCAATCTTGCATCAACCAAATAACATTTGCATTTCAATTTGTTTGCATTTTAGATTGTTTCTTTCATTTTCTAGTTTAGTTCAAGTAGTTCAGTCAGAAGCAGTTTTAACTTTTGGTCTGGTATTCTACCGCAATTGCATTTCACATCTTGTAGATATGGACTTAGCATCTACATTCATTCATCTACATCATATCTAGAATTTAGAGCATTTGGATCAGTTACCGAAAAGTTATCGCTATCAAAAGATCAATTATTTTCTCAAAACGGAGCATTCTGACAGTCTCAAACAATCAGCTGAAGGAGAAGACTTGTGGAGCAATCCTTGACTTGCAAAACCTAATGACACATCATTCAATGATCCTTGGTGCATGGCTGACCTTCCTCAGAGATTTGCACATTATTTTACTCATTTGAGGAAGTGTTCTATGCATTTAGGTCCAACCTATCTATGTACATGTTACAGCTCTTCATTGGAGTTTGTGATCTTCCTTGGCTGACACCGAGGAATCTATTGGTCCGGAAAGGATATATATTGATGTAATAGATCCCTAGGAAAGCAGCAATTGACATAGTGATAATTGATAGTTTAGATTTTGTGCAAAGGAGCTTCAAAGCTTTATCTTGTGCACGTATGTAATCAAGCCCATGAGCCCTAATTGTAAGCCCACATGTTGCCGGCCATATTGTATTTGAATCCTATGATATACTGAATGACTGAATTTGCATTTGCTTCATTTCTTTGAGTTGTTTTCGTTGTGTTTACTCTTGTTGCATAGTCCAGATAGTTCATTATGTGAACCCTCCTACCATGACTGCACCATAGTAGCTTCCTTGGGTTGTAACCCTAAAACAAAGTTGTAATTGTGATTCTTTTAGGAGGCTAGTTTAGGACAGTAGCTCCTAGCATCTTTTCTCATTGTGGTTTTTTCCCCTTTGGGGTTTTCCATGTATTCTAGTGTTATGAGGTGTTGTGCATTATGTTGATCTTTTATGTTTCTATTAATGATGTAAAGATTAAGTTTTAGTTTGCTCTGGAGGGTTTGAGATTTATTTGAATATTGATTCACCCCCCTCTCAATATCTAAGTGTGTTCAACAAATAAAACAACATTTTACTTCCTCAAGAGTAAAATGTGAGCTAATTACTAGTAAAGCAATAAAGAACCTAATGGGTGTCAATGTTAGGCTATGTCCTTAGAGGTCTTATGGCAATCATCTCCTCCTCTTGGTGACAAAGATAAAAATGAGGATGTAAGGGAATGAAGAAGTAGCTTAGCAACAATAAAAAAATTGAAAGAAGGTGTGATCCTTTTGTGAGCATAAAAATCTAGGCGAGATGCTATGCATAAGCTTGGTTGAGGAAAGAATAAATGAAAACAACCTCTTAAGGGGAAATCTTTAAAGCTTAGCAAAAACTAAAACTAAGAGAAATAAACTAAGAGGCTCAAAGAAGCTTGTGTGAATTTGATATGTGTGTTGAGTAATGCAGAAGTGAGGGGTGTTTATAGGTAGACATAAGTTGGAATGGAAGAAGAGATAAGATTAAAAAAAAGTTAGTTAACTCAAGAAAAAATGGAAATAATTCCATGAATAGAGAAAGAGATAAGAAGAAAATTAGAAGAAAATTAAAAGAAAACAAGAGTGAACATAGAGAGAAAATGGAAAGAATTTAGAAGGGATAAGATTTAGTCATGAGTTCACAATAGAAAGAAAGCAAGAAAAAGGAGTTAACATGAAAAAAAGAGTTAAAATGGGCTAAAAATCAAGAAGAAAAAATTAAATTATGAGTTAATTCACACATCCAAAAATGAGAGGGTCACCTCTTTTAGGACCAAGATCGCCCTTTTTACCAGTCAAGGTCACCCGAGTGACCTAGAGACACTATGGGGCAACCCTAAGACACAAAGGAGCAACCCAGAAGCACAAGGAAACCCTGAATAGGGGAATCCAAAATGGCTTGTTAAGAAAAAGTGAGGTTTGGAAACTAAATTTGGTGTAACAATCCACCCAATATAAATAATAACAATTATTGAATAATTTGAAATTAAATAACTCACAAATTCTACAATTTTTGAATTTCTTAAATTACAAAACATAAAGATTACATATTTCAAAATAAAGATGTCAACATTACATCATTATATAGATTTCCATGATACATGTTTGCAACAAATAAAAATAAGATACAAACTCAAGTTAGGACTACTATCCTACCAATCCACCTGAGTACATCAATTATACATATTTTGACTTTTCATTGCAATTGGGTTAACCATCAGTCTTAATCATCTCATCTAAGTGCGAGCAATATGGTTGTCAATCTGAGGAGGTAGAGCATTATTCAAGTGTTTTATAGGTTCTAATCACAAACTTGGTAGTCCCCTATTCATCTTCCCACTAGAAGAGGCTAGGACCTACAACAAGGGTAATAGATAGAGACATTTTAAGTAAAACCAAATCTAAGAACCAAGTGAAAATATGAATACCCATCACATGCAGTTAATTAGCAATCCCTAGATACCCTCTAGCTACAATGATTTTTGACTAACATGAAACCTATGGGTATAGTGAATTGACGATGCTCACGGCTATTACATCACTTTGGCGAAAGCATTTAATTATTAGTTGCATAAATGTGGGCATCTGTTCATGGAATTAATATCTCTTTCTTGACTCTTCCAATGACTATTAACTAGTAAAATCCAAGTATAGGCTAAAATATAAATTATTCTTCAGTTACCAATCTCCCGATATACCCTACCCTGAGATAGACCTACTAATTTTCTGCTATAATAGATGGTCTTAGATCGGCATATAACTGTCGAATCCCAATCTCCCGGTATTCCCTACCTTGATAAGGTATCACCTGCCTAAGCTATATAATATGTTTAATATTACAGGGTATACAGATAACTATTGTTTCCAAATCTCACAATATCCTTTACCCTAGAGTATAAGAATAACTATTATTTCCAAACTTTTGGTATACCCTTATGCTTGAGTTGATTCAATGAATACATTAATGCAAAGCATAAGAATAACTATGGTTTCCATTCTATCAATACGCCCTTCCCTTTGGGTTGCTTGAATGAATACACTAATGTAAGGCACAAGAATAACTATTGTTTATAACTATGGAAATACACACTCATAATACTATTTGATGCTAGTGATAATACAATGTGTACCCATAATTAATGTTGATTTATACATATGTAATTGCATGCTAATATCATAATTCACTTGATCCTTAATGATCAATGAATTATTATCTACATATCATGTTGCATAAAACCTATTTATAACTCAGAAACATTTAAAAACTATGTTATTTCATTCTACCATAGCAAAGGGTATTATTATATAGTTACTAAACTCGATCATCCTATTTATTGATGTGGTTAACTTATCCATTGTTGGATCGACCACTAAGATGTAAGGTATGTAAAAACCCCAACCAATTCGACTAAGCCATATAGCTTGCATTCTAAACATTACAAAGCAAGGTCTATATTTTGGTTAAGCAACTAAAACTGAACAAACCCATGCAAGGTCTGACAAATTTTAATGGAATTGTCTCATACATTTTTCTACAATGATAAAGCAATATAAACCAACAAGCAAGTCAGTGGCATAAGACGTGTGCCATGGTTGAATAACTACCAACTTTGGTAGCATTTTCTCCACAGCTAGTTCCAGAACAAGGGTGTTTCTACCTATATTTTAGAGGCTTATCAAGCATGCCTTAAATCTCTTTTTGACAGTTGATTATTGTCCTATTTAAACCATTCTTCTCCTCAAGCAAGTAGCTTCACTCTTTGCATGCCACCATGCAATAAGGCACTTAAATACGTATGTAATTCGGTCGCTTAAATTGTTGGAATCTAACTGCCATCTTTATAGAATGTGTATCACTCAATAAAGGCAAATAATCTTGATAATGTAATCTTTGGACATGGCCAAATATATGAATTGTGATGAGACTTCATTCACAATGTGATGAATAATAGAAAGTGCACTTGCTTCTTTCTAAAAGTGTGGTTCAAGAGAGATGAGGAAAGTCTCGTTTTCTATTTGAGATGGGTCAATGAGTTTGACTCAAAACTATGTAATTCAATCCTATATAAATATCGTAATTTGACACACTTCGAAAAATACCTGGACTACTTATCAATTGATGAGCCAAAGGGGCTCTATAATGAATGGTTCATAAGGCACAACACTTGTTGAAGGTTTTGCAAATGGTGTAGAAAGCTAAGTGGGCTTAATCTTAGAGGAAACTCCATGGTTAGCGTGCTTGAGTCAGAGTAGTATTGGGATGAGTGACTTCCCAGAAAGTCCTAATGCTTCACCCCTATGAGAATCACATAAATTAAATGAGTGCTAAGTGGATCATTCATTCTCATGAGAGATGGGTTCATGTGAACCACTACTCATGAAATATGGGTCAATGAGTTTGACACAAAACTACATAGTGGAATCCTGATATAAATATCATAATTTGACACACTGCAGAAAATACCTCCTACTTATCAATTTATGAGCTAAAGGGGCTCTATAATGAATGGTTCATAAGGTGCAATACTTGTTGAAGGTTTTGCAAATGGGGTAGCAAGATAAGTGTGTTGGGATAAGGTTCCATTAACCTTGTAAATCCCAATATTGTATTTATTCCATTATTATATGTAATTTGTAATTATCCATGAGGAGATGTACTAGTTTCACTGGCAGGGGTAATTTCGGAGTCACCAGAGGTAATTACAGAGTGACTTTTACTGTTGGCAAATGTAAAAACTCAAATTAAATGAGGATATGCATGCTCCCTTGAGGAATATACTATTTGTTAGGGGAAAATGTGGATTAATCAAATGAACAATACTAAACCCAAACATCAACAGAATAATGAAAACAAGAAAGATTGAATGAAATGAGGCAATGAACAATACAGTGCAAACCTTCCCTGTTCTAAAGCTTCTGTTGTTCACCTATTACAACTATCCTTTGCTGATGAAGTAGGCCCTCAGTGAGTGCACTCTTTTAGCTATGTTGAATGATGTCAGTAGTAAATGGTTGTGTTGATAGATAATGTTGTGAAGTAGAGCTTCAAAGCAAATGGTGATCTCAAGTAGATTGTATTGGGGGTGCCAAAGGTGCACGGGTAGAATTCTATAGAGAAACAATACAAATAACCTGGATGAATAGAATGAGAGGATGAAGCTTCTTTTATAGACTCAGAAGAATGAGAATCAACGGTTGAGAAGAAGTGTGATGATCAACGGCTGAGGATGGTTGAGGAATGTGCAACCAGTAGAAATATGACAAGTGTCTCATCTCCATCATGAAAGAGGGGTTTTGACAACATTGATTGGAGAGTTAACTCTTTTAACTGAACAGTTAACAAACTTGATTAGTCAGTTGGAAGAATGAATTATGGAATTGACTGAATTGATTGAGGGATTAACTCAATTGACTCGTTAGTTAACACTTTTGATTGATTAGTTAACTAACTTCTGATTTGAGAAGAAATAGGACATGTGGGTGAGGGGGAAAATAGGTAATTAAATATTTAATATATTTAATTACATGTGCAACCCGATGAGGTGGACAAGGTGAGGTGGAAAAGTGAGGTGTACGGGTGAGGTGGATTTTTGAAATTAAAACTTAGGATAGGGGGATTTAGATTTATTAAATAATTTAGGATTATTTAATTATTTGAGATATTAGAAGAATTAAGAGAATTTAATTAAATAAATTGATTTTATTTAATTAAGGAATAGTGAATTGATTAAATAAATTTGGAATATTTATTTAATTGGTAGAAGAATGAAATAAATATTTAGAATATTTATTTAGTTGAATTGTGTCATTTTTAGGCGTATACATTTTGCCCCTCTTTGATGCAATGTTGTTTACAGCGTTGTTTCAAAGAAATCGATAGTCTGACAGTGATACATGCCCCAGTTTGCCCCTGGTACAAGTTTAATGACGATAGGATGCCCCCTCGGGAGATTGGACGGGAAAAGGGCAAAAAAATTTGAGACAGACAATCTCACGAAGACGAAGGGGTTAGGTTAGGTTGGAGGAAAAAGGACGTGTTTCTGGGAAACAGGAAGAAAACTAGAGGAAAAACAAACGCGGGAAGTAGTCACAGTCATCACATAGCCAGATTTAGGGTTTGGAGGCTATAAATAGGAGCTGGGTCCACAATATTATTCATTTGTACACTTGTTTGATCTGGATTGGAGATAGAGAGCTTAGAGCAAACTTGGAGCAACATGGCAGCCAAAGCAACAGACATTCTGCGAGAGGAGCATCGATTCAAGCGAGTCCGTCGATTCGAGCGGCCAGCAGAGGCAGGACCCCCGTTATGTGCTTCAAAAAATTTCCCCTAGGGTCGAATTAGGGTGTCATAAATGCAAGTAGAAAATAGGTCAAACAGATGCGCCAAAGTGCAGAATGACGCATATACGGCACGAAACAGCACATTTGCAATTTCATAGCACATATGTTCAATTTAGCAGCGCATCTGTGAAAGCTGCGCATGTGTTGATTTTGGCGGCGCTTTTGTAGTTTGGCGGTGCATCTGTTGAATGTAGCAATGCATATGCTAAAGTTGCGCATATGTGTAATGTAACGGCGCATCTATGTTTTGGCGGTGCTTTTGCTAATTGTAGCGGCGCATTTGTAAAGAAACAGTGCTTTTACCACCTGTAGTGGCACATTTGCTTTAGGTAGCAGATTACTTAGCCTAAATTGATTCGATTAGCATCTTGTTTGACATAGAAATCGATGAGCTATCTCTGAGATTGCAGGAATCTAGTCAAGAGATGTAGTGTGTTGTTTTGATCAATTTGAAATGCTAAGTTTAGTTGATATAGTTCAATAGATATGTTGAGTATGGTATATGTGGCTTTAGATTAATGCCTTGCTTTGTGTGCTTGCAGGAGGAGATACAAGAGACACTGCAGTCTAGGGAGACGTTCCCCCTGCCCCTATTGTAGAGATACATGTTGACAGAGATCGACAGAGAGGCCCTTGGTGCCATGGGTTTGGACTATGTTTGCTTCATGCCCGAGGTGCGGGCGAACCGTGGATTGCTGACAGCTGCCATGAAGAGATTCCACAGTGAGGATGGGACCTTCCATTTTTTGACTGGCGAGATGACTGTGACATTAGAGGACGTGTACAGGATATTGCACTTACCTGTTCAGGGTGAGTTGGTAGAGTATGATGTGCAGCGGGATGCGGGACTCGCCAAGTGTAGGCGAGTGTTCGATGACTCTGAGCTGGTTGGATAGGTCATCCCATGGCATGATATACATGACTGTTATGACTACTTCCCTGGGATCATGGCTGGATTGATCGGAGGTGTTGTATGCCCGACAGGAGATTGCATGGGTTCCCCATTGGATGGGGCAGGATCATGGAGCGGATGCTGACTGAGGGCACCCAATATGCATGGGGAGTTTGTGTACTGGCTCACCTGTACCATGACATGCACCAGGTGGTGTATCACGCAGCACGAGTCTATCGACTGGGGTACTACTGCTACAGTTTTGGTTGTGGGAGCACATAGCGGTGACGAGGCTGATATGTGTGTTCGCGAGGCAACGAGGAGAGCCATACAGTTATGGCTATGCAGGAGTGATTTCCCAACATAGGCTAGGGAAGCTGGAGTACTGGAGGCATACTTTGGATGGTGTAGATGTGGTCGTCTGGCGACCATATCTGGATTGCGAGCCCTGGGATGACGAGGGAGACGAGCTGTCGTACTGCTTTTAGACACGATGGCTGATAGGCTGGACACGACACATATTAGAGAGACAGATGGTGGGCTGGGTGCTGAGACAGTTTGGTAGGAGGCAGGGTAGCCACAGGGACAGGCGCTATTTGCGTGAACACAAGCAGAGAGGGTCCGATGGGGGCCGATGGCTTCGTATGAGGAGGCCTTGACAGAGTTTCGGCAGACTCCTTATGTGGCATGGGACATGAGGACAGAGATTGCTGATGCAGGGATTACACAGGATTACGAGGATTGGATGACGGCACATCCCTTCCTGAGGTATTCAAGACCTGGCATGCTGGTGCCTCATATTGACGAGGCAGATTCAGAGGAGGAGGGACAGGTTGGCCGGAGGCGAAGGGGAGGTAGAGGAGGACGAGGTCGAGTAGGACGGGGGGAGGAGATGGAGAGAGGCTGAGATAGTGGAGGAGGGTAGCTTAGGCTGAGCAGGCAGTGCCAAGATAGGTTGCACAGTAGCAAATACCGCAGTAGGCACAGATGTCACCACCCCAGTAGGTACCACAGTAGCAGGTGCCCCAACCACAGGGGCCAGGATAGGTAGAGGCATCACAGGGGCCAGTACAGGTAGAGGTGCATGAGAGGGCCATAGCCATCCTGAGGGGACAGGTGAGAGAGCTGCGGGCACAGCTTAGGAGGGCCGACGGCTGGCGAGAGACTGATGCCGCAGTGATCGCAAGGCTGACTCGTGAGAGGGACATGGTAGATGCACGGGTACGCGTTATCTGTGTGGAGCGAGACACTGCAGTGGCAGCTATGGGGACAGACGTAGCCAGCTCCTTTTTGGTTGGGCAGGTGCAACAGACACAAGCACAGGTAGGCCATTTGTAGACATAGTTGGCACAGGTACAGGCAGAGCTTGCCAAAGCACAGTCACAGGCACAATACTACCGGGGCTTATACCATGGGGCAGTGCCAGCGAGTCAGAGGGCTTCGAGTTTCAGGAGTCAATCTGGGGCTACTTAGAGAGCAAGTCCATCACAGTCAGGGGCTTCCGTGATGGGTCCCCAGTAGTCAGGGGCTAGCAGTGGTGGCCCACAACAGCAGAGGTAGACTTGTACCAGATTTTGTACTTTTTGGGACATGTATCACCATCCTTTTGGATGCACATTGTATATGACATTTTGATTCAGAGAGAGATGATGATATTGTACATTTGGACCTCTTTTTTTGATTGTATATATGATGATGCAGCCTTATGATCTATTGCCTATGTTGATGAACGATGATGATTCATTTCTATTGTAAGATGCGATGCATGTGTAGACTTAGATGTTCTATTTGATGTTATATGAGACACTTCTGATATGATGCTATGTGATGTCTATATGATGTACTATGTTTCGAATGTATGCAAATGCAACATGATTCCTATGTGATTATGCAGCTTTTGGTATGTGATGCACTTAGCTATGTTTTTGATTTCTTTGTTGTTTGATGCGATATGATGATGATACATATGGATGACCTAATGCCTTGTGTTATGTATGCAATTGATTTAATCATGTTCATGACTAGCTCTAAATGTGATATGATATGCACCTATATGCTTTGTTTGTGTGATGTCCAAATGTACTCTATCGACACAAGAATGACAGGATGATAGATAGAAGATTGGTTTTGATGTGGAAATACTTAGAAGCTTCATTTGATATTTTTACTCTGCATAGTATGGGTACTAATGATTGTATGGGATATGGATGCATGGATGTGTATATGGATATAGGATGGATGTTTTGCTTTTTAGATTGCTTTATTTCATCATTGGGCAATTTATTTTTGGTACATTTTCTGAAATGTTGTAAGTGAATACAAGCATCTAGGTATAATTGAACCGAGATGACCTGAGTACCGCTTACATGGATTTTGATTTGGCAAGTAAATACAAGCATCTAGTCAAAATTGAATCTAGATGACCTGAGTACTTCTTGCGTGTCAACAAACAAGGATTGCCCCCATTCATGTTAGACCTTTGATATCCTCGATGATCTTTTGCCGATCATGTCCTTAGACAAGGTGTCACATTACTAAAGTGGAATCCACAAATAGCAAACAAAGAAAAATGATCATGCCCCCATCATAGCATCTCTAGATTTTGGCACCCTTGAGTAGCATAGAAAGACATGATAAGAAAAATCAAGACCCTGTAACTTAACCATGATTTCAATCCACAAAACATTCTTGCCATTAGATGTGTTTGTCTTGCCGTAATTTAAATAGAATCAGTTAGAAGACCTTGGGTATTTGCTTTGCTTTAGATAGGTTAAGATGTTCATAGTCAAGATTTCTGCTTGAAGCGTGGGTTCTGCTTGCATTTGCATGTTTGGTGAGAAGATTGCATAATCCTTATTGGGGAAACAGACCCTAAGGGACTGATCTAGTGCCTCAGGGGCGCATTGCTAAATGGCCTTGCCTACATGACGACGCAGAGGCAACGTAGTTCGGGGTAAACCCTAATGGACCATGGATGGACTAGAAGAAAGACGACAAGAAAGATGACAAGAAAGGGGACGAATGGGACTGTGGGAGCCTCAGGGGTGCATTAGAATAATGGCCTTGCCTACGTGATGGCGCAGATGCAACGTAGTTCACGGACTTGGACCATGGACACTGACGAGGGACACTATGCTAGGCTCACACTAAGGAGACGGTATGGGACAAAACCTTAGTTGACAAGGCCACAAGGAGAGTATCAAGCCATGATAGGTAACTGTCAAGTGTTTATTGAGGGACGGATATGGGTCAAATGGGAAATGAGTGAAGGAAGAATGGACTCAGGTGATGGGATTCCCAAAGATGGAGAAGGCGGTTTACCACAAGTAACGCCTGTTTACCAAGTTTTCATCACTTGCTTTTATTTGCACGAGAAGCTAGGAAGTAAACATGACACCTGTTTGCCAGGTTTTCATCATGATACCTATCCAAGGCAACTGTTTGCCAAGTTTTCACCAAAGGACGATTTTTTGTATGCTTTCTATTTTTTCTCTTTTCATTTTTTTTTTTTGTATTTTTGCGCCCCCTTGCATTGGGGTTCTCCTAGGTATAGAACCGGCAAAGGTGCATGCTATTGATTGGATCATCAAACAACTCACCCTCTGATGTTGCCAACTGATATGCCCCCGATCCATAAGCTACTACAATCACATAGGGCCCAAGCCAGTTTGGTTCAAACTTGCCTTTCTTTTCTCTGTCTTGTTGATTGCGAGGATTCTCTTTGAGAACGAGGTCCCCAACCTTAAAGCATCTTGGGTGAACTTTGTGGTTATAGCTTCTTGACATCATCTATTGATATGCTTTGAGATGATCGAAGGCTTTCTGTCGCCTTTCTTCTAGTAGCTCTAGTTCTTGTAACCTGGAGACTCTGTATTCTTCATCTGATATGAGACCTTTCAACGACACCCTGAGAGATGGTAGTTCGACCTCAATGGGGAGGATGGCTTCCGAACCATAGACAAGGGCGTAGGGTGTAGCACCTGTGGGAGTGCGTATACTGGTTCTGTAGACCCACAGAGTGGGATTGAGTTGGACATGCCAATCACGACCAACATCGTTGATAGTCTTCTTTAGGATTTTTAGAATGGTTTTATTTGATGCCTTAGCTTGACCATTACCTTGGGGGTAGTATGGAGTGGAGAAGCGATGTTGGATTTGAAACGCTCACAGAGTTCCTGGACATCCTGATTTTTGAACGGTCTTCCGTTATCCGTTATGATGGATGAAGGAATGCCATATCTACAGATAATGTAATTCAGGATGAAAGAGGAAATTTGCTTGCCTATGACAGTGGTTAGGGGAACGACCTCAATCCACTTTGTGAAATACTCAGTGGCGGTTATGATGAATTTGTGGCCGTTAGATGAGGGTGGATGAATTTTTCCCACAAGGTCAAGTCCCCACTGGCAAAAGGGCCAGGGTGTCGTTAAAGGTCTCAACTCTTGAGCAGGTGCATGGATCAGGTTCCCGTGTATTTGGCACTATTTGCACTTTTTAACGAACTGATATGAATCCATTTCCATGTTTGGCCAGTAATAACCTAAACGCATGAGTTTCTTGGCTAAGGAAGGACCACTGGAGTGTGTTCCGTAGATCCCTTCGTGTACGTCTCGCAAGGCAGTTATGGATTCTTCTTGTTCTAAACAATAGAGCAAAGTACCATCGAGACCACGTCGGTATAGGGTATCGGCTACGATGGTGTAGCGAGAGGTTTGTCGTATGAAAGTTTGCTTTTGGTTGGAAGAGAGGTCAGGTGGGAGAATGTTGTCCTTGAGGTAAGTGTAAGTCTTACCGTACCAAGGTGAATCAGATCCGACTAGAAGGCAGATGGAATGGGTCTCAAGAAGATCATAAGCTGGTTGCCAGATAGTTTCTACTAAGAACTCATACCGTGACTCATTTTCAGGTATTTCTAGAAGAGAGGCTATGGTAGCCATTGCATCTGCCGCTTTGTTCTCGATCCTGGGTATTTGCTCGAAGGAGATGGTCCCAAAGTGCTCTTTAAAGTCGTCGACCATCCGTTTGTAGGGAATGAGCTTTTCATCTTTGGTTTGATACTCATCGTTAACCTGATTGATTATAAGCTGAGAATCGCCGTAGACATGTAGTTCTTGGATTTTCCACCCAGTTGCCATCTTGAGACCAATTACCAAGGCTTCATATTCCGCTATGTTGTTGGTGCATGGAAATAACAAACGGTAAGACTTTGAAATTGTGTCACCTTGAGGAGTTATAAACAGGATACTTGCCCCTGATCCATGGTTTGTGTAAGACCCGTCGAAGTAGAGTTTCCAGGAAGATGTTGACACATTGAATAAGGATTCGTCTGGAAATTCAACTGCATGGGCTTGCTGTCTTGTAATAGTGCATCTGCTAGTTGGTTAGCTATGATTTGTCCCTTGATGGCTTTTCTGTTCATATATTCGATGTCATACTCACTGAGAAGCATTACACACTTTGCTAGGCAGTCGGTGAGAGCTGCTTTGCTAAGGAGATACTTTAGCAGGTCGATTTTTGCAATGCGTTTTACTGGATGTGCAAGCATGTAATGTCAGAGTTTTTGTGAAGCAAAAACTACTGCAAGACATGATCTTTCTACTTGTGAGTATTGCAACTCGTAGCCCACTAAGGTTCGACTGATGTAGTATATAGCTCTTTCCCTATTCTCGTAATCTTGCTGCGCTAGAAGAGCTCCAAGAGTAGTAGGTGTAGCAGATATGTAGAGAATTAGAGGTTTTCCTTGGATTGAAGGCATGAGAATGGGTGGATTCATAAGGTACTCCTTTAGCTTGTTGAATTCCTCTTCACACTGCTCATCCCATATAAATGGAATGTTCTTATGCAGGAGATGGCTGAAAGGTTGGCACTTGTCTGCCAACTGTGATATGAATCTGCGGATGGCCTGCAGCTTGCCCTGTAGGGATCTCAACTGAGTTAGAGTCTTGGGTGGTGGCATGTCCATTATAGCTTTGACCTTGGCCGGGTCCACCTCTATTCCATTTGCCGACACGATGAAGCCTAACAGCTTGCCTGAAGTTACCCCAAACACACATTTTTTTGGGTTCAGTTTGACTTGGAATTGGTCCAATCTTTGAAAAACTTTTTCTAGGACATCCAGATGTGAGTCCCTTGTGAGAGATTTTGCTAAGATATCGTCAACATAGTCCTCCATAGTTACATGCATCATGTCATGAAATATAGTAGTCATAGCTCTTTGATATGTAGCACCTACGTTTTTCAGCCCAAATGGCATGACATTCCGGCAAAAGGTACCCCATGGGCAAGTAAAAGCTGTCTTGTGTTGGTCCTCTAGTGCTATTTTGATTTGATTAAATGCTGAGAATCCGTCCATGAGTGATAGCATTGTATGTCCTGCAGTTAGGTCGACTATGATATTGATGTTTGGTAATGGAAAATCATCCTTGTGGCATGCTTTGTTTAAGTCTCAAAAATCATTGCATAGTCAAACTCAGCCATCTGGTTTAGACACTGGCATAATGTTGGATATCCATTCTGGGTAATCAATGGCTCTAATGAACCCTACATCCAGCAATTTCTTGAGTTCTTCTTTGACCAAAAGTGCTATGTGAGGATGCATTTTTCTCAGCTTCTGCTTTACTGGTTTTACTCTTGGATCCAATGGCAGATGATGTAGAATTAAGTTTGGGTCTAAACCTAGCATGTCTGCATATGACCAAGCAAAGTTGCCTCTCTTCTTCTTAAAGAACGGTACAAACTTGGTTTTCTCTGGTGGTGTAAGAGATTTGGCAAAGTGGATAATCTTGGATTGTTCTTCTGTTCCAATATTCACGGGCTCTTTCGGTTACACAACAATCTGTGACCTTTCTTGGTACATATCACTAGGGAGAGTGTCAAGCATTCCATCGTCATGTGCCACAGTTGGGTTTTCACCTTCGGATACGTCCTTTCTTTTTACTGTTTTGTGATCTAACACTGCCGCAAGGCAGTTTTCACTATCAGATCTATTTTTGATCTTGATATTTTTGCGACTGGAAGGCTTGGCACCCTCCCCAAAGTAAGCCACAGTATTCAGTTCAATAGCAAAACCAGCTTTATGATCTCCCTTGGGTAAGTGGTCCCTAAGTTCCATATAATCAATGTAAGCATCGTCATTTTGGAACATATCGAGTTGGGGAGTTCCTTGCAGATCCCAGTCAATAAGCTCAGGGTGCAAGAGGGGAAGGGAGTCGGATGATAGACCTGATTCATTGATGGTGTGAATGGAAATGTTAGGAGCATTGGCAGGGGTAGTGTTTAGGGTGGTACTTTCCTCCAAGTTGTTTATTGCAATGGAATTTAAACTTTCCTTGATGGGCAAATCAGACTCCAGTGGTCTGTTCCGTTGTGTTTGTCCCTCATGGCAGGGGCTAAGAGTTTGGATGGTGTCGACCTCTTTGTCATCGTAGGAGTGCTCTGTTAGCTCGTCCCACTCATACTCATTTGAATATGTGTTGCTGTCCACTTGGAGTATTTGGATTGTTTCTACAAGGCAAGCATTTTCCTTAGCTTTGCCCTTGCCTTTGTATCCTGGGCCACTTGTGTTTCTAGCTGATGAGGATGAAGAAGGTTGGATAGGTTCAATGATTCCTTCTTTTCTGAGGCCGATGGGGCCTTGTCCTTTGTACCCCATCCTATGCAGAATAGTCTCACCTCGCCCATAGAGTTCTGTTGGGAGTCTAGGCAGATCTTGGGGTGTGTTTTCTTCTTTTGCATAAAGCCATTGCAAGAGATCTCTCTCCTCTGTTTCATCAGATAAGGTCCCCCATTTTACAAAGGGAGTTGCGGGAGCTACAGGAGGAGCAGATGGCTTTGGAAAATGTTTGGGTTGGCCAAAAGATCTAGGGGATAAGGGCAATTTGGCAAGATTGAGACTGTGCTCAATTGAGTACTCTCCCACTCCAGTTTCTTTTATGGTAACTTTCTGCACTTTGGGTCTTGAGGAGGAAGCTTCAGCGGTATGGTCTTGTTGCGGGGTAGGGGAAATGTATGCTCTGTTGTTGGGTATGACACACTCAGGTTTTGCATGGAAAGAATTGCAGTGTTGGTAGGGGTCAGGGTCGCCTTGAATGGTGACTTGCTTGCCATTGTGCGAGAACTTAATGCATTGATGATAGGTTGAAGGGACAGCCTTCATGGCGTGAATCCATGGTCTACCGAGTAGGATATTATAAGCGAGCTCCCAATCAAGGACTTGACACACCACATCTTTTATTATTGGTCCCACTTGAATGGGTAGGACAACTATTCCCCTTGTGGTTCTTTCTTCCTCATCATATGCTTTGATGGTAATTTTCCTCCTTGGATCAACTGCCTGTTTGGAGAACCCTAGTGCAAGGACTAGCTTTAATGTGCAAATATTTAAACCAGCACCTCCATCAATGAGAACCCTCTTGATGCGGTGCTTGTATATGAATGTGACAATGTGCAGGGGGGTGTTATGAGGTTGGGATACAGAGAGGTCATCTTGCTCAATAAACGATATGGAGTTGGAGGATGTCAGATTGCCTACCATGGTCTAGAACTTCTCTTGGGCCAAGTTAGTGGGGACAGTGGTTTCCACTAAGGCTTTCTCAAGAATCTCCTTATGAGAAGGAGATAGACGCAATAGCTCCAATATAGAAATGTGAGCCAGAGTAATCTGTAACTGGTCGATGACATTGTACTGACCGAAGTTGGATGGGGACTGTGACGACCTTGGAGGGGCGATATTGAGCGTGACTTTACCACTGCAGGTAATTATACTACAACCAGTTCTGTTAGGTCCTGGTTGTTGGTTGGGTGAGATGACATTGACCTGTGGGAGTTGCTCGGAAATGTAGTTTATGGTGTAGTCAAATGGCACACTTGCATAGTTGGCATTACTAGTCCTGCTATTCTGATTTGGCCGGTTGCGATTATTGTTGTTGTTGTCATTGTTGTTGTAGCTGTTGTTGTTGTTGTTGTTGTTGTTATACGGCCTGTTGTGATTCAGAAGTGGATCCCTGTAGGCCACATGAGATTCATTGGAGGTATGCTGTTGTGTCTCTCCCTGGTTCTAATCTAGGACATCTTGTATGACATTTTTGAGGCGGATGCAGTTGTTAGTTGTATGCCCCCTTCCTCGATGATATTCACAATAGTCTGTGTCCTTCCAGTAGGGAGGTTTGACTATAGGCTTGTAATCACTTGTTGGCGATAGAGAAATTTCGTTGTTAGCCAACAACTTCCTTAGTGCAGACTCTTGAGACTTGCCCAATGGTGTGAATTTTCTCCTTGGATTTGAACTGAACCAAGGTCTGGGCTCTCGAGAGGGTGGTTTGTTGAGTGTACCATTGTTTGTTTCTCCCTTGAGAGTGAATATGGGTTGTTGCTTGGGAGCTACCGCCTTGGCATCCACTACCCCATCATTGACCACATTCTTGTTCTTGGTCCAAAACTTTGATTTATCAGTTGTGTAATTTGAAGTAAGTGTGTCCTTGTATAGCTTGATAGCTCCTTTAGTGATCATAGCCTTTTCGATGAATAAGCCCATTTCAATGACTTTTGAGAATGATGTAGGGCATTGTATCTGTATTTGATAGCTAAGATCAGTGTTCAGGTTATGGACAAACATCTCCAATAGCTGCTTCTCAGGTATATCATAAGAACACTTACTAGCTAGTTCTCTCCATCGTTGTAAGAAGGTGGCGAATGACTCACCACTCTTTTGTTTGGTGTTGCATAGATCTAGCATAGATACCTTGTGTTTGATGTTGTAAGAGAAGTGTGTTATGAATTTATTGACAAGTTCATCAAAAGTTCTGATTCCTGGTGGGAGACGCGAGAACCACTCCATAGCTTGACCACCTAAAGATCTTGGGAATAGTCTCATCAAGTAGGTCTCATTGTGAGCTACTTCTAAACATGCTGCATTGAATTCCCTGATATGATCTCTAGGGTCCCCCTTCCCTTTGTATTTGTCAAACTTGGGCACCTCGAACCTATAGGGGAATGGTCTCATTTCTAGACTTTTGTCAAAGGGGTATGGTGCTATATCTTCCAAGGAGTAGTTCTTGGTACTTGTACCAGTCTTAAGGTCGGATATTTGTTGTGTGAGGCTCTCAAGTTGCTTCCTCATTTCTTCCATGGGAGCATTTCAATCCATGGGTTTCTTTCCACTATCATTTGCATGCGGGACTGTGTCATTTGTACCCCTCTCATGATCATTGTCTACATTTTCCATGATTGTACTTATATCAAAGTCTACAGGGAGTTTAATTCCGAGACTAGCAAGATGATAGAAGTATTTATGGGGGTCTTCAACAAGCACCTTCTCTATTAGGCGTTGGAATTTTCTATCTTGGATGTGCGCTTCATATTCTTCATGAGAAATTTCTTCGTCACTATCATGTGGTGTGATGATGCGATTGGATGAGCCGGCCATTTCTATTCATTTTTTGTACTGGGATCGAGTAAGAACCATGCAAGGTGACGTGGGATGTGTAGACATAAAAAATTGACCTATGATCTATTTCCTAATTCCTCCCTCCACATGAAATTTAATTAATTAAATTTCCATTTATCTTTAATCCACCCTTAATTCCCTAAAATTTAATTAATTTTAATTAATTAATTAAATATCCTTACCTTTTACCATATCCTGTGGATAATAAATTAAAATTAATTTATTATTTACTAAACCTAAAATCCTCCTATAAATAATAAATTAAGATTAATAAACTTAATTTATTATTTACGATTCACATAACCAAAAACTCGTTATTTACCTACCTTTTCCCATTCAACTGATCAAACCACTTTTGAAACCGTCCCCAAAACTTTATAAAAATCAAACTCATTTTCATTTATTACCTGACAACATTTACAGTGGAGTTATGCAAAAAATCGTGAGCAACCACATTTAAACGAATTCAGTAACATTTATTTTATGTGGTTTCAATAATTTATCTTCCTGTTGCATTTGATATTAGGTTTTAGGGTTTTAATTGTAAAATCTTTTTAATAAAATCTATATCTGGTGCAAACAATGGTGAACCTGACGTGAACCTCCTTCTTAATCCATTGCATTGCAAGTGCTCTGGTTGAGTTTTTATAGGTTTTTGATGCACTTCCCGAACAATCTTGAGGCCCAACTTTCAAGCTTTCTTTGTCACATTCGTTGTTCGCTCAACAATTAAGATGACAGGCGAGAGATACGTGGTGTTCTTGATCACGATCTAACCTTGGGTTGAATCTCATTGTGTAAAGGTTTTTGGTTGTCATCTTTAACCCTAACCGCCTTGGAGCAACAGTTTTGTGTTTGTTAATGCTAATAAATTATGTTAACTGTGGTTTACAAATATCTTTATTAGCCAAAAGTTTTTTTTTTGGAACAACCGATAAGCTTTTATATGTAAACATTATAGTGCTCGGTAAATTGTGCCACGCTGCAAAAACACTCATGCCAGAAGTTTTCTAAAACTTGTTGTTTGGTCATATCGGCGTATTCCTTAAATCTCATGGTTGCTCCTATTGGCGTATTGCTTAACTCCAATGAATTGTCTGAGTTTATTGGCAGCAAGCTTAACTTGAGACTTTCATTGTTAATATTAGGCAGATCTTCCAAACTCCCTTTTTGTTTCTATTGGCATTTTTCTTGAATCTCCTATGGGTGTGACTGCTAATATGTGAGAGGTTTGCTAAAATTGTTGGTATTCTTTGAACTTCCTATATGGGCAGGTACAAGCGCTTTTTGTTGAACACCCTATGGGTGCCAATGCTAGTTAATGTTTTCTATTGATTCATGACTTTCCAAGAATCGTGACATCAATGTTCATTTTGTTATCTATGCCACATGTTTGAATTATCGGTTATCTAGTGTAAATCATGGTATATGGTGATTAATGTCACACAGTGGTATATACATTTTAGCTAGTCATAAGTATTACCATTTGGTGATGTTCTTCTTTGTTAATGTTACGAAACTGTCATAGTAAACATCTATCCTTAAATCTCAATGAATGATTCTCAAGACAAGGAAAACACGAACTAGCATAGACGTTTAGATAGAAAACTGCTCTGCAAGAGCCTCATTCTCTACCTTCGTATCTCATCATAACAGAGGATGATTAACCATTGATTGCCTGATCTAAACTATCAAGCACGAGAATGTAATTCAAGCCAAACTGTCAACCACAAAAATAACCAGAGTGCCCAATTCTAGCCCTTTGAGGCTGTTTTATTCAAACTGACATAACATTTTCATTTATCATCAGATTTTCACATTTTTGCAGGCATCGAAAAGCTGATTCAAAGAATTACATCACGGTGAAGGCTATTTTCTCAAATTCATCTCAAATTTTTTGGTATAATCATTTAAAATTAAGCCTTTTGTTTCAAATCATCAAACATTTTTTCTCACGTTTCTTGTGAATTTTTTTTTGCAGGATTGTTTTGTCTTGGTCTAACATTTTCTTGCAGCTACACGCCTGTCAAAGATAAATTTTTCAAACTACTAATCAGTTTTTTGCAGGATTGATTGTCAAAGAATCTAATCTTGAAACAACGTGTCTTCTTTTTATAGATTAGATCACATCATAAGCAAGGGTTAAAATTAACAAGTGTTTGCGATGTCTTGTGGCTTGCAATTTTGTCATTGAATGCGTATGCTCTTCTCTTGTGCCATTCGACGATTTTGAGAATCAAAAGCATTCCTTTGACATTTTGTATAACCACCCACACATTTGGATTTGGAATTAAAATGAACCCCATGTGAGTGTGAGGCAAAGGCGTTGTGTATGCTCTCTCCTTGCGTTTCGTGCGATCTGGGAGATCAAAAACAATGTGTTTCCTTGCTTTTGTCATCCTTAGAGTGGGCCTACTCTTGAGACACATCCCCAAGGAGAACTCATTTGCGACCCCAAGCGGGACTTTCATCCGGCCCGCTATATAAATTGAGGATAAGGTGAAAGCCAAGTCTAACCGGTATTAGCGCTTATTGTACAGTGCTAGCTCAAAATGAGGCGTACCTTTGTGTATATTAAACTCCTAGTAGGGTTAGTCAAAGCCTTTAGTGGCTTGCTGGATGCTCGTAAGGTGTCAGTCCCCCAGATATTCACTAGAACCCTTTTGTGTAGTGGCCAAAAACCCTCTACTTGTTGATACAGGAGGAAACTCTGATAGCCGTCCCACATTTTTGTAGCTTATGGCAGAGATAGCAAGGTACCTCAGGATCTGCGCATCCTAGGACCTGGAACTTGGTGTGCCTGAGAAGTGAGTGCACTATAAGGGGGAGCCTGTGCCCCAAGTTCCTAGAGCTATACACCATAAGTAGGCACGGCTGGGTAAAACCAAGTGGGAACTCAACAAGTATTGTCCTTTCCTCGCCTAGGATCGTGCATGTTTACAATTGTTTGCAAAACATCAAGGTGTCATAAAAAAAACAACCAATCAAATTGTTGAGTGTCTTATATGATTGTGTTTGCCTGATCATCATCATCATTACAACTTGTCTCCTACATCATCAACGTGACTTTCAGAATTGGGAACCTATCATCCTTCCGTGTCACATCTCAAGTGGAACCTTGTCACTTTGAATCCTAAGGAGCTCTTTCAATTGATCCATCCATTTCTCACCTAATTCATTTCCCACCTAGACCAATCCTTATTCATCAAAATGGTTGTGACCATCAACAAATCTAGGACAAATCAAAAACCAAAACTCACACTCTGCGGAGGCCCTCCTAGATACAATAATGATGAAAATTTGGTAGATCATGATGCATATTTTGATACCCATGAACCATATATCTCCCCATTTTGGCCTCCACCAACATCATTATCATCTCAAGAATATGAGGAAATACAAGAGGTTTGACGTAACTATGATGATCATTATCCACAAGAACATTCTTATCATCTTAACACAACCCAAGATTTTCCTTCCATGCCCTCAACCTCACAAAACTATGATCCTACCCAGGTCTCAACTTCGACATCCATTAATCCCCAAGTCCTTGAGTTACAACAACTCGCTCAATCACTACAACAAGAGGCAGATATTAAATTTCAATTGGCACAACTATCACAATTGTTTTCACAATTTCAACATCCTACCACATCAACACCACTCTATGAGTCATCTCCATCTACCTCTTACGAATCTTTATCACAACCAATCTACCACTCATATCAACCCAACACATCTATACCTCAAACCTATTCAACAAAAAATTTACCTCAAACCTCACAGGTCCAAATCCCTACCCATGCTTCATCTTCACACATACCAAGTCCCTTCACCTTATATCTTCAACAACAAAGCCAAGAAAAACAAGCCCTCCTTCAACAACAACAAATCTTAGCCCAAAAACCACAACCTTAATTTAACACATCATCCACCATACCTTTATCCATGCAACAACAACAAATTCCATCTAATTTCAATCCTAATCCATTGGTCCCCCAGCCTTCTCATTCATCAATCCCTTTGTTACCTTCACCACCATCATCCACACAACATCAACAAATTCAACCTAAATTCTATGAGTCACCCCCATCATCATGCCAACCTAGTCCCTCCACATCAACCAATCTCGTGAATATTCCTCAATATCCATCTCAAAATCCTCCACAACATGAGCATGAATTCACAAATCTTCTTAATGATACTTTTGACAAGGGAGACACCATCTCAAGTTTGGAATCGTACACCAATCCTTCCACTAGTCCTCCTCATCCATCCATCCCTATGGAACCTGAGCCCAATCCCATGACCTATCAACCTAAGCCCAATCCAAGTCTTGATCCTATCATAGCCAATCATATCATCTCCCTAGCTAACCCAGATCCCAATCCTATTATATCCAATCCTCTTGTCCATCCACCCGATCCTAATCCCACTCCTATCATACCTAATCCCATTATCCTTCCATTAAATTCTAAGCCTACACCATCTACCATTATTCTCCATCCATTATATTGTCCATCCACCCATGTACTAATGAAGGATGTGATCCGTTGGATACTCGCAAGGAATCAACTACCACCCTCATGCCATCAAATGCCTATTCTTGAAAGTATGCAAGAACCTTCAAATGTTCTCGAAGATCCACTTATTATAAGCCCAATTCATTCTCCACCATACATTGAATCTATCCAAGAAACCTCCATTCCTATCCCAACTCAAGATTTATGTCAAGAGTCAACTCTAAAGCATGATCATCCTTGCTCCTTACCAAATCAAGATCAAAGCTTTTCCATTCAACCTATTCATAACCTATATATTTTTTATGATCAAGATATTATCTATGATCAAGAGCTTCTCACTTCCTCCATTCACCGTCCCAATACTATCCATGTTCAAAAAACCTCCACCACTCATATCCATCATCCCACAATATCCACTTCCCTTGATGAGACACTTGGTCACCACAAGCACATAGATAATCAAACAAATACATTGAATCTTCATGAGCATAATCAAGATCCTAGTTCTCCTTCACCATCTCATAATGATACCATTTCAAATCCACCATCATGTCCTATTATTCTTACTACATTCCTAAATGAATGTTCTTCCCTAGGAGAACAGCAACCTATATCTGCCACCTCACCCTCCTCATCCAATAAGGAACGCATGTCTTGTATCCTAAAAAATAAGCATCCCATTGCGCATCGTACGTTCCAAAACATGAACTATCAAGGTAAAGGATTAGGCCTTGACGAGCAAGGTAATCCAGAACCCATCCATGTCAAAGTCCTGCCACACTCATATGGTATTGGTTATACACCCCAAGGTAAGCAATATCAAGATGTTGGTACCACATTTCCGCCTCCTAAATCCACTCCATCTAAGCCCAAACTAGGTGCACTTCATCGTACCCATAATACATATGTTTCCATTCCTCCTCCATTATCCTACAAAGCCAAAAAGCATGTGACCATTCATCTTCCTCCATCCATTTTACCTCCACTTCTACCAATTCCTAACATCCCTCCATCCACTTTACCTTCACTCCTTCCAACTCCTAATATTCCCATCCTCCAATCTCCTTATCACTTTAACCACAAATCCATTCATACATCCCGTTCCCATAAATCCCCTACAATTCCTAATCATGATCAACAAATGCACACATTGAATAAACATGGGGCTATCCTAAACACCCCTATGGGATTCAAAAATAAAAATTTGGATGCCTCCACCCATAAAGCCAAAAATCCTAATAATTCTCATGCCATATGGCACAAATGCGAAGAATCAAAGCAAAATCAAAATTCAAAAATGCTACCCAAGTCCACATCTCAAAAAGATAATTTCAAAACCAAAATGGTTTGGGTCCCCAAGCAAAAAGTACCTAGTTCAAATGGATCATCCACAATTCTAAAATCCCAAATATCCCGCTCCCTATCACAAAATCCTAAAATTCATAAGTCCATTTGGGTTCCTAAAGACCTAAATAGGAAAATCCCTAAGATAACATCTCCATTACTCCCAAATCGCCCTTCCAAGCTTCAAAATCCATTTCAGTGTGTGCAACTGTTGGTCTTGGTTCCCTTCCACTCCACAACATTCCCACATACATCCATCCTCCCATCTCCCATTTGCTATCCTACTTATTTCTTCCATCATAATCCTATGGTCCATGCTTTTTGAATAAACCTTCCATCCATCCTTGTGCATATATTCATCCATAATCCTCATCATAACCCACTATTCCCTATCTTTCCATCCTAATACCCATCATGATTAAATATAAATGATCTATACATAATCCACTATACATCTATACTATGCTATCTCCTTACTTTATTACCCTCTCATACAATTCTTTACCAACATCTATGAGCACAATGACATTTGACATGGTCTATGAGTTCCTGGGACATTTCTATGGGAACAAAATCTTGAGTCCTCATCTATTCCATCTGACTATCCCCTACAAAAAAATAAAAAAAATAAAAATAAAAAAAAATAAAAACAATCAAAATAGTAAAGAGAAATTATTTCGTCCAATGGTGAAAACCTGGTAAACAGGTGCCTTGGACAAGTACCATGATGAAAACCTGGCAAATAGGCGTCATGCGTAGATGATTATCTATGTGCTTTACACCTGGGGGCATGTTGTCTAATCTATCCCATCCTATCTATCCCATCACATATATCCTATCCTATCCATCATATCTATCATACCTTCCTCATTGCACTATCCATCTATATTCCCTTCCTCTTGATCTTGATAAGAGTAGGGGCATAATGTTGAAAATGTTTTTAGACAACTCTTGTCATACTCCTAATTCCATCCATCTATTTCTAAAAATATCCTCCATACATCCATCCACTACTAATTCCATTCGTCCCTTTCAACTATTATCCCTATCGTGCATCCTAATCAGCATCACCCCACTGAATCCTAAGGCATAATATAGAGGAGGGGGCAGGTTATTCCTATGTGACGTAATCCTTTGAGATCACATCCTCAATTCCTTTCATCCATATTCAGTTCAATTCATCCATCTATCATATATTTCCCATTCATTGTCCTTCTATCCCCAATCCCATATTCCTACCTTTATCCTATTACCGATTCTTTTATCCATCCATACTCCTACCTTTATCCTATTGCCCATCCTCTTACCCATTCATCCAATCCTTTTATCTATCGCATTCACTATTGTTCATCCCCATTCATTATTGATCCTTGCCTTGTGGTTTGGTTTTCCCTTGTCATTGGTATCTATTCAAAGGCTATCTACACACAATCCCATGCCAAAAATCCAAAAAAATCATAACATTTGAAAAGAAAAAAAAAATCACAATATTTCCAAAATACAAAAAAAATCAAATATCCAACAAAAATCAAATCAATCAATCCAAATCCAATCCAATCAATTCTTCCAAATCAATCATCATCATTAATGGGATATATTGTTCCCAATCCTAGTGTTGTTCTCGGGATATATCGTTCCCCTATCAACAACACAATCCTCGCATTGTTCTCGGGATAAATCATTCCCACATCAACAATGCTATCAATCAAATCCTCACGTTGTTCTCGGGATAAATCATTCCCACATCAACAATGCTATCTATCGATCATCATCATTATCAACATCAATCAATCCAATCGATCATCATTTTTTTTAGCTTGACAGGGGCAACACCTTGTTTGTTTTTGAATCATTTGTGTCTGCTTGCTTGCTTGCTTGTGTGTGTCATCATTTCATGTTGCATTTTGAATCACATCATTCCAGCTAATATTCATATCTTGTGTCTGTTAGAATAGCTTTTTGCATTATCTTTTGTATCTAAGGTCATATAATACCTTTTGTGCATTCAGACTTAAATGCTCTAAGTTTACTTCCTCATATGTTAGACAAGGTTGTATTTCGTTGGGGCACAGGACATATCGTCACCTTGGTCTTTATACCTTGGTGCATAATGTCAGGTGCTATATCAAACATCAGGTTGCTCCAAGTTTAATCAGCATAACTCCCCATCCTCGCCTTCGTTTCCTTTTTCAAGAGCCTATCCACCTCCTTCGTCCTTGCATATCCTCTTGAGGGGGCATTATCTCATTATCTACCAGTGCTTCATTTTTATGAGCCCCAGCCTACCCAAGATCCAAATCTAAACTTATGTTTTAATCTTCTTTGAAATGACATTGCTTCGCAACATCATCTCAAAGAGGGGCAAAATGTAGACATCAAAAATTGACTTATGATCTACTTCCTAATTCCTCCCTTCACATGAAATTTAATTAATTTTAATTAATTAATTAAATATCTTTACCTTTTACCATATCCTGTGGATAATAAATTAAAATTAATTTATTATTTACTAAACCTAAAATCCTCCTATAAATAATAAATTAAGATTAATAAACTTAATTTATTATTTACGATTCACATAACCAAAAACTCGTTATTTACCTACCTTTTCCCGTTCAACTGATCGAACCACTTTTGAAACCGTCCCCAAAACTTTATAAAAATCAAACTCATTTTCATTTATTACCCCGACAACATTTACAATGGAGTTATGCAAAAAATCGTGAGCAACCACATTTAAATGAATTCGGTAACATTTATTTTATGTGGTTTCAATAATTTATCATTATCTTCCTATTGCATTTGATATTAGGTTTTAGGGTTTTAATTGTAAAGTCTTTTCAATAAAATCTATATCTGGTGCAAACAGGATGGAGTGGACTAGGATTAGAAATTTTGGCAAGGTGCCAACTGAGACTGTTGTGAATAGGATACCTAAAACAAGGTTTGGACAAAGGATTCTCTCGCTCAATGACTTCAAGTAAGACGTTTGACACAAAACGTTAGCCACTAGTAAGGGTAGTCGATACCAGTCTTACTGTGTAGGGCCTAGTCGCTCAACAAGACTACTAGCAAAAGGTACTGTGACCTACTAGGCTTACGTGAATTCACTAATGACACGAGAAAGGGATCTATGTTGAACCGGTATGGAATAAACTAATTTTGCTTTGACAGGAGGTGAACGGGTGATTGACGGAAGAGAGACACTTTGGGTGAAACGGATGAAGACTGGCTACAAGGCTGAATCTGATCTCAGAATGTGACGCTAGGCTGAAATGGGTGCTCCAAATAGGTAAAAATACTTCCTCAAAAGTAGTGCAAGTGTTCACTGTCATGTATGCGCAGAAACAAATGCGCAACAGAAATGAGTATATGCGCAGCACTGGTGAAGTATAAATGCGCAGTAACAGTGTGCATATGCGCAGCAAGTCTACACATATGCGCAACAAGTCTACACAAATGCGCAGCAGAAATGGGTATATGTGCAACTCTTTTTTTGGCAAAATTTTGGAGTTTTCTGTTGTTTTTGGTATTTTTGGCTGGAAAAGGTCTTCCTGATCTGATTTTATGAATTAACAGCAAGAAAACACAGCAAGCACAAAGAATATTTTATAGTTTTTCATTATTTTTGTGGTTTTTTTTTTCGACTCTATTTTGGACTAAAAGCAAGCACAAAGATCCTAGGCTAGAAATGGATTACAAGGGATTTTGGCCATTAGAATAAGAGGTATTTAATGCGGGCAACCGTTCAAGTGGTTACACATGCGGTGGCACTACTCTCCGTTGTGGAGTCTCCCAGCCTCAAAGGGTTGCGCCCTAGAGGGTTTTTGGGGAGGTTGGCCGTCGGTGTAACATAGCAGCACTTGTTGCAGGAAGTTTTCACCTCAAGCACAATTTATTTTAAGTGGCTTGGTAGGGCTTGGCTTTAGCCTGTTACCACTCAGGGTCATTCCCACTTGGACAAGCATGCATCCAAGGGCAGGCCCCTCTTAAAGGTTAAACAAATGGAATAACAAGTCTGGCACTCTGATCACCCAGTTAAGGGGAGAGCATAAGCCTATTGTCATTCATCAAGCACAGAAGACACTGATTAATCCAACCTATTTAAAAGTAGAAAAACTAAATGGGCTAATCTACTTGGGCAAGCACAGAACTTTGAAGTGATTTTAGCAAGATAGCATTGGTTCAGTTTTAACCCCAGAAATCAATGGTGAGTTCAGTTTTAATCCTCGTAGCACGAAATAGTTAACTTTGAAGTTTTGGTCCAACGAGATAGCAGTAGTTCAATTTTAATCCAGAAATTAATGGTGAGTTTAGTTTTAATCCTAGATAGCAATAACTTGGAAAGTGTTGCAATGCAAGAAACAAATGATCCAGTTACTACTTTCCTAATTAGAGCTAGGTGAGGATTTGAATGAATATCAGTTTTACTATCCCTTAGAAAATGAAGTGTGAACTATCAGAATGCAGCTATATGGAACTAAACCCGAGCCTATCCTGTAAAACAGCTCCAGAGAACATCTACGAAAAGGTTAGTGTTAGCAAACTTTCCTAGAAAAGTACTAAAACCATAGCTTATTACAGATGCACAGCTTCAGTGACTAAATGTGCAGAGATAGTCAACAGAAGCGCAGCAAGAACAAATGCGTCGCAATAGTGCGTAAAAGCGCAACAAGAATACACGGAAGCACAGAAGGGACAAATGTGCAGTAACAGTGCTCAAATACACCGTAAAAATGAACAGATTCATAGGAATTACGAATGCGTAGGAATAGTGGACACATGCGCAGCAAGAATGAACATATGCGCAAGAATAACAAAAGCGTCGTAATAGTGCGCAATAGCGCAGCAAGAAAGCACAGATGTGCAGAAATAATAGAAGCGCCGCAGAAATGGGTATATGCGCTGCAGAAATGTTCAAATGCGCAGAAGTCGCCTATGCGTGACCTGTACGGAACCTGCCTTCAAGAAAGCTCAGATTTTGATGAAATAAAGGGGCAAGGGCCCCACGGTGGGCGCCAAAAATGTTAGGGTAAAATGTGGCTTAATCAAATGAACAATACTAAACCCAAACATCAACAGAATAATGAAAACAAGAAAGATTGAATGAAATGAGGCAATGAACAATACAGTGCAAACCTTCCCTGTTCCAAAGCTTATGTTGTTCGCCTATTACAACCGTCCTTTGCTGATGAAGTAGGCCCTCAGTGAGTGCACTCTTTTAGCTGTGTTGAATGATGTCGGTAGTAAATGGCTGTGTTGATAGATAATGCTGTGAAGTAGAGCTTCAAAGCAAATGGTGATCTCAAGTAGATTGTATTGGGGGTGCCAAAGGCGCGCAGGTGGAATTCTGCAGAGTAACAATACAAATAACCTGGATGAATAGAATGGGAGGATGAAGCTTCTTTTATAGACTCAGAAGAATGAGAATCAACGGTTGAGAAGAAGTGTGATGATCAACGACTGAGGATGGTTGAGGAATGTGCAACCAGTAGAAATATGACAAGTGTCTCATCTCCATCATGAAAGAGGGGTTTTGACAACATTGATTGGAGAGTTAACTCTTTTAACTGAACAGTTAACAAACTTGATTAGTCAGTTGGAAGAATGAATTATGGAATTGACTGAATTGATTGAGGAATTAACTCAATTGACTGGTTAGTTAACACTTTTGATTGATTAGTTAACTAACTTCTGATTTGAGAAGAAATAGGACATGTGGGTGAGGGGGAAAATAGGTAATTAAATATTTAATATATTTAATTACATATGCAACCTGATGAGGTGGACAAGGTGAGGTGGAAAAGTGAGGTGTACGGGTGAGGTGGATTTTTGAAATTAGAACTTAGGATAGGGGGATTTAGATTAATTAAATAATTTAGGTTTATTTAATTATGTGAGATATTAGAAGAATTAAGGGAATTTAATTAAATAAATTGATTTTATTTAATTAAGGAATAGTGAATTGATTAAATTTGGAATATTTATTTAATTGGTAGAAGAATGAAATAAATATTTAGAATATTTATTTAGTTGAATTGTGTCATTTTTAGGCGTATACACTATTTTTGGCATGTATGACAATTGTCATAATGTTTGGTGAGTGAATCTATGACATCTGCAAGTTGTCATAAGATTCTGTGATTCTATGACGCATATGACGGATATGTTAGTTGTATATTTTCTATATTTATCCCAAGGTTCCTATCTTGGAAAGATACTCTTGCTGGAATCGATGACAGTTATGACACATCATAAGATGTTGTAAGAGGCCAGATTTAGTCTTGGGCACCCAACCTTTGCATGGTTGTTTTTTGGACAAGTGGAAGGTGCTTGTAAGATGGCATTTAATGTTTGTATGTTGGGGAATCTCATGAGAGAGAAGGTGAACGCCTAAGATGAGTTATAAAATGTTTCTATAAGTATTTTCCATGTATTAGTTGCTGTAATATAGATTTTAGGTACTCGGGTGCTACCAGAATGCTGTCAGATTGAAGACTGGTGGAGAGTGCTTCGGATAAGTCCTCAAATGTAGGTGAAGAAGTTTTACTTTCTGCATGTAATCTTGTTTCTAATGATCACTAGTTGGTTGACTCAGGATACTCATTTCATATGACCTCGCATAAGGAATGGTTCTCCACATATGAAGAATATGATGGAGGTAATATCTACCTTGGTGACAACTCTACATATCCAATTGTCAGGAAAGGAAAAGTATTGTTGTGTTTCAGTGATGGGAGGATTAAAACCCTCCCTGGTGTTTTGCATGTTCCTGGATTAGCTAGAAATCTGATTTTAGTTTTGAAGTTGAATAATTTGTGAATGCATGTGACATTTGACAAGCATAGTTGCAGATTGGTGAGAGGGAACTTGGTGGTAGCGAAAGGGAAGAAATTCGAGAAATTGTTTAAGCTTGAAGCCACTACAGTTTGTAATGCCTCTTATGTTTCTGAGGCTTCTGAAAACACTTGTATGTTGTGGCACCGTAGATTGGGCCACACAAGTAATAATGTATTAAAAACTATTAAGAATAAAAATTTGTTGGATGGTTTCTCCTATTCTGATGAGCACTTTGATTTCTGTGAGCATTGTGTGTTTGGTAAACAAAACAGAAAATCATTTCCTTCAGGAAGCAATAGAGCAAAAGAAAAATTAGAAATTATTCATACGGATGTGTTTGGGCCTATGGATAATGAATCTATTGGAAAATCTTGTTATTTTGTTACCTTCATTGATGACGTATCCAGATATACATGGATTTATTTTATGAAACATAAATATGAAGTTTTCACTAAGTTTAAAGAATTCAAAGTCTTAGTAGAGAACCAATCAGGTTTAAAGATAAAAATATTAAGATCTGACAATGGAGGGGAATATTGCTCTAAGGAATTTGATGAGTTTTGCAAGCATGCAGGTATAACCAGACAAAAGACAACTCTGTATACACCACAACAGAATGATGTTGTAGAAAGGATGAACTGAACAATTATGGAAAGGGCTAGAAGTATGCTTAGTGATGCACAATTGGATAAATGCTTTTGGGTAGAGGCTGTGTGTACTACTTGCTACTTGATAAATAGATCTCCTTGTAAGGCTCTTGATTCGACACCTTATGAAGTGTGGACAGGTAAGAAACCTTCTGTTTCACATTTAAGGGTTTTTGGTTGTGAGGCTTTTGTTCATGTGCCTAAGGAAAAGCAATCTAAGTTGGATCCAAAAGCTGAAAAGTGTACATTCATTGGATATGGTGATAATGTCAAAGGTTATAAGCTTTGGAATCCACTAACCCGCAAGATTATCTTTTCTAGAGATGTTATTTTCAAGGAACTTAGAGCTATTTCTAAACCTGAGCAGCCAAAAGAAAAATATGAAAAGGTAAATAAGGTGCACTTTGATCTAGAGCAGCAAGATGCACCTCAGGAAGAATAAAATGTTGGATTAGGGGGTGAAGAAGAAGAAGAAGAAGATTCAAGTAGTTCTGATGAAGATGAGTATGCAGTTACAGAAGAAGTTGTTGCAGAAGAACAAGTAGAGTCTCTTACTCCACCCTTGAGGAGATCCACAAGATAATAAAATCTAATTGACAGGTATAGCCCACCAGATTTATGTTATGTATATGCTTTATTAAGTACTAACGATGAACCTAGATCCTACAGGGAAGCTATTTCTGTAGATGATAGTGAGTCTTGGCAGCTAGCCATGCAGGAGGAGATGATCGCTTTAGACTCTTGTAACACCCGAGATCTTGTTTAATTGCCCAAAGGAAGAAAGGCCATAGGATGTAAATGGGTCTTCAAGAAGAAGTTTGGAGTAGATGAGTCATTAGAGAAGTACAAGGCTAGACTGGTAGCCAAGTGCTACTCCCAGAGAGGGAGTTGATTTTGGTGAGATATTCTCTCTTGTTGCTAAATTGACTTCTATTAGATTTCTCTTATCCATTGATGTAGTTTATGATTGGGAGATTGAGCAAATGGATGTTAAGACTATGTTCTTGCATGGAGATCTTGAAGAAGAAATTTATGTGCAATAGCCTATAGGTTTTGAGGTAAAAGGAAAAGAACATTGGGTTTGCAGGTTAAAGAAGTCTCTTTATGGTCTGAAATACCAGAATGTGGTATCAAAAGTTTGACTCATTTGTTTTGAAATTAGGTTTTGTTAGAAGCGAGAAGGATCATTGTGTTTACATTCATTGTGTTGATGATTCTATACTGGTTATTGCTTTGTATGTTGATGACATGTTTTTCAGCAATACTAAGGGTATGGTTAGTGAGCTTAAAGCCCAACTTTCAGGTGCATTTGAGATGAAGGATCTCGGTGCTACAAGGCATATTTTGGGAATGGAGATCAGGAGGGATAGAGTTAACAGAAAGCTTTGGTTGTCACAAAGTAAGTATGTGAGTACTATTTTGCAGAGGTTTAGTTTGAAGGACTGTAACCCAGTTAGAGTTCCTTTACCCATTGGTACTAAGATTTCATTAGATATGTGTCCAAAGACTGAGGATGATTTTGAGGATATGTCTAATGTGCCATATGCTAGTGCTATAGGGAGTTTGATGTATGCAATGGTTTGCACTAGACTAGATATTGCCCAAGCAGTGGGAGTTTTGAGCAGATTTATGTCTAACCCTGTAGACAGCATTGGAACTATGCAAAGAAGGTGTTTAAATATCTTGCAAGTACTCCTGATCATTATTTGGTTTATTTTGGTACTGATAGTGTTGATAAATCTTTGGACATACAGGGTTTTGTTGATGCAGATTGAGCAGGTGACTTGGATAGTCGAAGGTCCACTAGTGGCTATGTGTTTACTCTGTTTGGAGGTGCAGTGAGTTGGATGAGTAAGAGGCAGCCCACAGTTGCTTTGTCAACCATAGAAGTAGAGTCTATGGTTTCTACTCATGTCTTTAAGGAGGCAGTTTGGTTGAGGAGACTATGTACAAGTATTGGATTTGATTGCAGTATCATTCAAATTGGTTGTGATAGCCAGAGTGCTATCTGTTTGGCCAATAATACCATGTATCATGCTCAAACTAAGCATGTTGATGTTTAGTATCACTTTGTTCGAGAGTTGGTTGCAAATGGAGAGATTGAGCTAAAGAAGATAGACAATCAGGAGAATCTTGCAGATTCATTGACTAAGCTTGTGAGCATAGAGAAGTTTGTATGGTGCAGAGAGGCCATGGGACTTGTTTCTAGTGCTTGATTATTTTTCATTTGATTTCCTATGGGTTGATTTACAATGTATAATTTCAAGTTGGAGAATGTTGGGATAAGGTTTCATTAACCTTGTAAATCCCAATATTGTATTTATTCTATTATTATATGTAATTTGTAATTATCCATGAGGAGATGTACTAGTTTCACTGGCAAGGGTAATTTTAGAGTCACCGGAGGTAATTACGGAGTGACTTTTACTATTGAAAAATGTAAAAACTCAAAGTAAATGAGGATAGGCATGCTCCCTTGAGGAATATACTATTTTTGGCATGTATGACAATTGTCATAATGTTTGATGAGTGAATCTATGACAGCTGCAAGTTGTCATAAGATTCTGTGATTCTATGACACATATGACGGATATGTTAGTTGTATATTTGCTATATTTAGCCCAAGGTTCCTATCTTAGAAAGATACTCTTTTGCTGGAATCTATGACGGTTATGACGTGTCATAAGATGCTGTAAGAGGCCAGATTTAGTCTTGGGCACCCAACCTTTGCATGGCTATTTTTTGGACAAGTGGAAGGTGCTTGTAAGATGGCATTTAATGTTTGTATGTTGGGGAATCTCATGAGAGAGAAGGTGAACACCTAAGATGAGTTAGAAAATGTTTCTATAAGTATTTTCCATGTATTAGTTGTTGTAATACAAATTTTAGGTACTCAGGTGCTGCTGGAATGTTGCCGGATTAAAGACTGGTGGAGAGAGTTGAAGTGTTGTATTGTAAATCATTTTCAGATTAATAAAAACATTGGGCCTCTTTCATGTGTGGAATTTTTACTTGAAATGGTTTTCTCCACGTTAAACATTGTGTTATGTGTTCATATTTCTGATTTTGCATTTATGTGAAGCATAGTTTTGTTTCTGTGTTACAATCTCCATTAATAACACACAGTTAAAGATTGCAGAAATTTATATTGAATCAGATTTCCATTGAAGTAGTGTTGCTTTCATTTCTAACAAAATGGGCTTGATCTTGGGGGAAACTACATGGTTAAGCACGCTGGAGTCAGAGTAGTACTGGGATGGGTGACCTCTTGGGAAGTCCCAATGCTTTACCCCTGTGAACATCACCTAGATGCAATGATGATAAGTGGACCATTCATTCTCACGGGAGATAGTTTCATGTGAACCACTACTCATGAAATATGGGTCGAGTTTGACTCAAAACTACTCAATTGAATTATAATATAAATATCATAATTTGACACATTGTGGAAAATACCTCTTACTTATCAATTACCATAAATGAGTCATTCTCTTACAATTTTATAACATGCTTTAAAATGATAGCAAAAATTAACTTGCCACTTGTCATGAAAGTATCCATATTGCATACTTAATTACATTTGTTTCTGCTTTGAATCACTATTGGGAACAAATTGAAAGCACCAGTATGCTCTTTACTCTAATAAAAAGAACAAATGGTAATAGCCTTAAATTTTGCATTACCTTAATTTTCTACACAACTAGTTCCATAACAAATTGATAGCACTGGTATGTCTTTTACCCTAATGACAAGAACAATTGGTAAAAGCCTTAAATTTTGCTTACCTTACTTTGCTACATAACTAGTCCTAGAATAGGGGTGTTTCTACTTAAAATTTTAGAGGCCCAATGTCAAACATGCCTTAATCCTTTTTTATAGCTAATCATCATCCATTTAACCATTCTTCTCTTCAATCCAGTGTAAGGTAAAAAATTGCATACCTTGCAATTTGACACTAAAAGTTGCCCTCATTTTAGTGTCCATTCCTTGTAGCATATTTTTAGGATTCATTTAGCTCGGCCTTGACCTCTACTTGAAAGGAAACTTACAATTATAACGAACTATTTCCACATAACCCCATGAGATAAAAATATGCAAACAAGTATTTAGAATCCACAAGAAAAAGAATAAACAAACATACTATCAAGGTGACATATGACACAAGATGTATCATGGAAAAATCCCAACCTCCAAAAATATCCACACTCAATGTATTACCTCATGAACAAAGATTACAATACATAGCCTCCATGAATACTTCTGAATCATCAAACTCTCTAATTGCACTCTATGTGAACAAGTAAATGAGAATCATGTAACCACACATCCCAATCCATGCTTCCTCTCTTTACCTATGCAACCTACAAGAGAACCTCAATCCAAATGACAACCCAACCCCAAAAACTACTCATGTGATTTCTTTTATAGAAATAAGCTTGCACAAAACCACTATGTGGTATTACATAACCATGTCTCTCAAAACCATGAGCTCACTAAACCATGTTCCACTCATTTACTTTTTGGTACTAAGTTTTTCCTTTTGGTACTAAGATTAAATATTTTCTCAATGCGCATCCCACATTAAATATTTATCCCAGTGTTACATACAACTTGCAAGTGGTCCCAAGAATGCTTAATCCATTGTGACATTCACATCTCTAGCATTTACCAGAATTAAATATTACATTTTACATTATACATATTATGCAAGGTGTACAACACACCTTTCCCGACACTACCTTCCCCTTTATGTCAGCTTGGTTTTGTGTTCTTGTGTGTCTAAGTATTTTCTATGAGTTTGTATATATTCCACATGTCCATGCAATGTTTTATTTTCATTTTGAGAAGTTTTTGGATATGTTGTACTTGGACGTTAGTGTAAGCATGTTGTTCTCCTCTAACAGTATAGTTATTCAATGACTATTTCTTGTCAAATTAGCAACCTTCCAACTTCCAAGATTTCCTGTGTAACTATTGCTCAAGGGGTTAGGAGGAATCCAATAGTCACATTAGCCTTTGAATGACACTTGAGCTTCCCCTTAACACAACTTATTCATTCTTGCATCTAAAAATTTGAATTTTGGAAGAAACCTACAACATCCTTTTGACTTTTTGGATCAATCTCTATGAACAACATTTTGTGACTTTGATAGTGGTATCCTACTACATTGTCTTAGCTTGTATCTTGTTCTTGGAGCTATTGACATTGAGAGTCATCCTCCTCCTTCCATTTTTGTGACAAAAAATTTCATCTTTGTTGGAACTTTTGCATGTGAGGACAGCCTAGGCTTTGTAAATACAATTCCTTTTTACCTACAAGTGAGGCATAATCTTTAGAGCTTCCTCAACAAAGGTAACATTTGTATTTGTTTATTCTCTTTCCCTCTCATGGTTTCCAACTCTCTCTTTAAATATTTGATGCTCTTATAGTTTCTTTAGATCTCTCGACAACATCTTCATCTCCTCTTGTTCTCGCTCTCTCACCCTTCTTATGACAGGGTTGTAGGCATGTATTTTGCTATACAGTTTCTTGTTGTCACCTTGGAGACTCCATTTCCCATTTTCCTCCCATACACACACTAGGGTGTTTAAAATCTTTGAAAAACTTGAGACTTAGCACTCACAGATCACTTTATTTTGTTGTTCTTGTATTCTAGACCCACTTAGGATTTAAGAGCACACACAAATTTTATTTGCTTTTTTCATTTGATCACCCATGGAGGTTAGAAGACCAAAGCTAGGGGCTTGACCATCTTGACAAGCTCCCAAGAAATCACAACCTTCTTCTCTAACTAAAAACAAGTATTCTATAGCTTCACCCACTTGGAGGTTTGCATTCACTCATCCTTCTCTTGTTTTATCATTTTATTTGATTTAAATTGTATTAAACTATATTTTTGTTATTTAATATCTTCCTCTATATTTCCAATATGTTTTTCTTTGTGTTTTCATCTCCCTATGTGCAAACAATATAGGTTTCATACAGGTACTTCCAATTTCTAGCATTTTGATGACACATCATGAAATTTTGATGACAATGCAACTTCCAGATTACAACATGTGAACACTAGCATCTGCACTAAATCACTTCTAGATTCATTGTCCAAGTTATGTACAACTCTAGATTTATTGTTCTATAGTTTTTTTTTATTTCCTACTTATCTATTTTTAATTTTTCTAGTTTCCTAGTGTTTTTGCTTAGTGAATAAACAATTTAATTAGGCAGGAATACATCTTAGATAAGGCTAAACATATTTTTGATTTATGTCACAAAATAGTAGTATATTTCTATGATTAGCCTTATCATGGATTAGTTGATGTAACGTAGAAAATTGTGTACCCTTGCAATTTCACGATACATTTTTGCTCACTTTAGCATCCACGCCCGTAGCATGTTTCTAGGCTCACTTAACCTAAACCATAGCCTATTTTCCCCCATCACTAAGATTTTCCAAAATTCACATCAAGCATTTACTTATTATATTTTCTTGAGAACACATGCAAAATTTGGGCAAATATTCCCAGGACGCGAGCGCTACGTGCGAACATCTTCGCGTTGTGCTGGCATCCTAAATATTCCAAAAATTTTGAACATTGCTTCTCCCGCTCATTTCCTTGGTTTCCATCAAAGGTAACACTCATGTGACAACAAAATAGTCCCTGTAGCATTCCTGAATCTTCCAGATTCCCTCTTGGCATGCAAAAATGTAAGATTGGAAAAAGGAAGCTCTCTTGACTTTTGAAAGTTTTTGGGATCTCTCTCTCACGGTCAGATTTTCAAAAAAATACAGCAGATTGCTCAAGAAGTCAGCTTTCTTGGTTTACTAACAAGATCTTCATGCTCGTAGATGTTCATCCATGTTGCAACATCTTCATTTCTATATTTGAGGCTCTCTTCCAAAGGTTTTGAAGCCATCCATTTGTAGCTTTAATCCTCAAGGAGTTCGTAGCCTCTTGTGTTCTCAAAGACCTGGTAACATTGTTCTTTTGATAAGAAATAGTGTTATCTTGAGGTTTAGTTATATTTAAATTACGCTATTTACATTTTTGGCAAATGTTTGTGGTGTAGACCACCACCTTTTATACCATACACACACTAGGGTATTTCCCCGTAGACCAGGGGTAATACTTTTAGTTTTATTGTCACTGCTCTAAATTCTTAGATGCACATAGGATAGGAGCACACACTCTTTTTCTATTCTATTGGTTGTTCATGGAGGTCAGAAGACCAAAACAAAGGCTTGACTGAGGCAAGCTCCCATGTAGCCCAACAAATTTTCTTGGTCTGTATAGCATGCAGGTTGTGGAAAAAGATTCAAACACACAAGAGTTTTCTTCTTCTTTCCTCTCTTTTATATTCATTTCTTTTATAAAATGTGTTATTATGTGATTTCTTGATAGATTTTGTAACTGGGCACTCATTTCAACTTTCCATGCAAATTGGGCGAGGTTACAGATTGTTGTTTAACCGTACAATATGGATTTGTGGAGTCTTGGTGCTACTTGGATGATAATGCTATGCGGAGATGTCCTCGCAACATGTTGGCATCTGAGGTTGAGGCTCCCCTGCTTTGGTGTCAGGGTCTCCTCTTTTTCCTATCTTCTATTCTATCATAACTTTCATAAAATCATTTCTTGATTTCTAGAAATTATAAATTTTTGTTATTCCTTAGAGTTTCTCCTTATCAAAATTGTTGAATTTCTAAGTGTAGAACCAAATAAGACCTAGCTGGGTTAATCTTCTCTTCCATGATTCAATTGATCCTTAATGATCAATACATTATTATCTACATATCCTATTGCATACAACATGTTTATAACTGATAGAGACATTTCAAAACTATGCTATTTCATTCTACCATAGCAAAGGTTATTATTATACAGTTACTAAACCATATCATCCTCTTTATTAATGTGGTTAACTTATCCATTTTTGGATCAACCACTAAGAGGAAAGGTATGTGAAAACCCCAACTGGTTCAACTAAGCCATACAACTCCCATTCTAAACTTTTCAAAGCAAGGCGAGGAATTAAATTAAAACTAGTCTTGACCAATTTAGAGATTCAGATAGATGTACACTCATTTAAATTGTTCAATACTATGGTTGACTTAATCTAGTATCTAGCCAAGATATTATCAATTTATTGAAGTGTCTAAGACAATTGACCCAACCATAGGTTTCAAATCTGCATCCTATTGGCCAGAGAGGTAGCTCACGATTTCCCTAGGATATGGTGTAACACTAGTTTGACCAAGTTTAATAACATTTAACAAATTGAGGTTGGAGTCTAAGCATGGCTTGGGATCCATAAAACTATTAAACACCTTGAAGGAACTCCAACTTAGAGGTTGGTTGCAAGAAACATGGTTATAGTTACATAAAGATACAAGACATTCGACCCTATCACCAAGTGAGTTTTAAAAATAATAATCTTGATTATGGGCATCCGCCTGATGCGTGAGGTTGACATAATTTACCAAGAACACAATAGTAAATTCAAGGATTTATGTAATCCTCTCATGGCCATGATGCCACAACACAACACTATATTAATTCTATTACAAGAGATAATGCCCATCATGGTATGTGACCAAGGCTATCACATAATCTAAGCTTAAATTGATTGTCAAAATAGCTACTAATCATATCAAATCAATATAAGCTAATACCTTAGTTTAGACTTAAATCTATGATTATCCCTTCACCAATTTAACCAGTAAAAGGTTTAAGGCAATAATTTTTAACAAGAGCACATACTTGCAAAGGTTACACTTTACTTTCGAGTCACTCTCCTACTAAATGCCGCCATGGTTGCTTACATTGTGCTACAAAGATCTTATGCCTTATTTTTACTTGCACATTGAGAGAAACCTCTGGTAAATGGCTTCCAAAAACTATTCTATCCTTGATTTTTTTGAGTAATAGTTTGTAAGTGAATATCTTTTTCTCCAGGTTACACCCAGAAGAAGAGGAATGGAGTCATTTAAAATGCCACTATATTTTCCTTTAATTATCCCACTCCTCTTGGCTATTTTTAGCCTCATCACTATAGGAGAGTGCACCATAATGGCTCCACTCACCTATTCCCAAATGTAATTATAATATGCAAGGGAATTAAAATAGATATATAATAAAACTATAAGCACACCATGCTAATAATAAATTTGCAATAAGGTCAAATTATAAATCTCATATTAAATAATTGAATCGATTAGGATGATACTACACTTACGAGTGACTACACAAATAAATATTCTTATCCCTTATTGTGGTAAGGAACTAAAAATCATAACTATATAATGCTATCAAACTAATAATAATAATTGACTCTAATTATTAAATTAAATAATAACAAAATAAACCATTGCAACCATCTTTCAATAATACCTATTATGCTCCTATGCATCAACATATAGTTGTACTACCAACTTGTGTAGGTGTGTGAGGTTCTTGATTAATTTGGTTTGACTATTGACTTGTCGACATCTATCATCATCTCCCAGATGATACTCTCCCTCAGTGTGTGGGTAGAGAAAATGTTGTCTTGCATGCACCTCATATCCAACTAGATAGTAGTTAATCCATTAGGAAAAATCATTATCACAATTTATATAGATATCAACTGCATATAATCAACTTCAATATCATTTATATTATGTCAAGATAAACAAAGTATCAATTATTTCATTATAGTGCAGTTCAAAATGGAATAAAAAATATTAAATTCACACACTTAATATATTCCAAATAGATAACCAAAAATAGGGTGTGATATCCTTCCTCGCTAGAAAAGTCATCGTCCCAATGACTCGATTAAACATGATAATAAAAGTTTATTTGAAACATTAAATGTCTAAATTATTATGCAAAAAAATGAGGATGAGCCTTATAAAACTCCTCATAGTCCTCCCATGTGCCATTGTCCTTTGAATATAGGTCCCACTAGACCTTGCACTGAGTCACTTCTCTATTATGCAAGCGGAGCTTGTGAACCTTGAGCACTCTAAGAGGTGCTACCATTACCACTCTTGGGTCTAGAACCTATAAAGAGTTATAGTCAAGAACATGAGCAAAATCTATAACATACTTTTTTAAATAGGACACATGAAAGGCATTGTGCAATTAGGCAAGAGAGGGCGACAATGCTAATCTGTAAGCAATTGGTTTAATGACTTTCAGTACTTCAAAAGGGCCCACATATCTAAGTGCCAACTTAGCCGATTTACCAAAATTAATTGAACTCTTGTGTGGTTTGACTCTAAGAAGAACCTTGTCTCCTACGACAAATTATCTTGTAGTTCACTTTGAATCCACATAACTCTTATGCCTATCATTAGCTTTGGATAATCTTTTCCTTATCAATTTGAATTGCTCTTCCATTTTTGCTAGCATCTCTAGCCCAATGCACACCCTATATTCTAGTCTATTCCAACTGATGGGTGTTCTGCATTTTCTGCCATACAGTACTTCAAATGGAGCCATTTTCAAAGCAAAGTGATAGGAATTATTATAAGCAAACTCAACTAATGGTAGGTTCTCCTCTCATTTGTATTATTGGTCCATGTAATACATTCATAGTAAATCCTCCAATACTTGATTCACCCTTTTTGGTTGACCATCAATCTTTGGGTGATAAGTTAAACTAAAGTTCAACTAAGTTCCTATCACTAAAAACAAGGTTTTCCAAAACTTTGAAGTTATATGCATATCTCTATTTGAGATAATCCTTTTAGGAACTCCATGGAGTCTATAGATCTCCTAAATGATTTTTTTGCAAGGACCGATGCGCCATCTGTAAAGTTTCCTAGTATAAAGTGAGCAATCTCTATGAGATTGTCTACTACTACCAAGATCATATCATGGTGATTTCTGGATATTGGAAGTCTTTGGACAAAATACATGCTAATTACTTTCCATTTCCATTCCAAAATATCGTGGGGATAGAGTAATCTTTGAGGATGCATGTGGTCATCCTTAACCTATTGACACTCTAAACACCTAGCCAAAAAAATTGATTGCATCTCTTTTAATTCCTTTCAAGAAATATAGCGGTTTTAGATCAACCATTAACTTGGTTACTCCCAGGTGTCTTGAATAAGGTGCATAATAAGTCTCTCTTGGAACAAATGTACTCAACCCTCCCTGGTCTGGGGCATACAATCAATTTTGGTACCTCAATAAACCATTGGGTTCGAACTAATATCCATCATATCAATAGTCTTACAGATTTTCAGAGAGGGCTTTCTTAACTTGCTCATAAAATTTGTCTCTTAGAGAATGTTTTGGAACCTATTCTTGGAAGGTTTCTAAAACAATAGCCATTGCAACAATGTGTTGGCTTCAACTAAGAGCATAAACTACATTATTTTCCTTGCCCTTAATAGAGCTAATGTCAAAATCATAATCTGTCAAGAACTCTAACCAATGCCTTTGGCATGCATTCAGATTAGGTCAAATGAAAATATACTTGAGTCCCAAATTACCTATTTTTAATTTAAATAGCTTTCCCAACAAGTAATTCCTCCAAACTTGTAATGCATGCACAATTTTCGCAAGCTCTAGATCATGTGGATCATAGTTTGTTTCATTTGGATAGAGTTTTCTAGACTCATAGGCTACAACTTGACCATTATACATAGGTACACCACCCAACCATTCTCCTAACACATCTTTGACAACCACAAAATAACCTTTAGGATTTGGTACTTTAAGAATTGGGGTTGACGTTAATCTCTCCTTTAGGATTTAGAAAGCTTCTTCACACTTATTAGACCATACAAATGATTGGCCCTTCCTTTGAAGTGATGTGATGGGGTTGGCTAATATTAAAAAGTGCAACACTAACTTCCTGTAATAGCCTATCAATCCCATGAAACTTTGCACTTCATGAACATTTTTTAGTGTAGGCCATTTTGTTAGAGATTAGTGTTCACATGTTTAAATTAGCATTATAAATATGTGTAACAAATATTAAGTTGGTGAGAAACAACTTAATATTAATGTTAGTGTGGTTTGTTAAAGTATTATGTATAGGTTGTATGAGAGATTATAGGTATGTGAGTTGTTAGAACAACTCATATTATTAGGGAGTAGTTCCTATAATGTAGGGGAAGAAACTCCTATATAAGTGTGGAATTTGTATTAAATGATATAGTGAATACAAACAATATTATTTTGGTGTGCTACTCTAAAAATAATATGGTATCAGAGCTTGCCAAAATCCTTAGTGAGCTAAAATGTGAGTGCATCCTATGTCAAAGCAAAGAGCTGGAATTGTTGAAGGAGTACTCAGAGATTGTAGTGTGCAACATTTGATTAATTAAGAAGTAGCAGCAGGGAGGCGTGAGATTTGCCTAATCAAAGAACAAAGGCCTTTGAAAAAGGTGTGAAACAGTCTCACAAAAATTGGCATATCTTTTTAATTTTTTAACAAAATTTTACAATTCAAAATGCATGGGAAACTGAATAATAGGAGAAGAAAACCCAAAAATCATTTTAAAAAATATTGTGAAATGAAAAAGTTATGAACAAAAGAAAAGAGGTGTTTCAGTAGCTGTTAAATGATCATTTTGACTTCATATCTACATGTATTTGATCAACTGGGAAAAAGTGATCAATTTTTACATGTGAGTATTTTATTCAAACTTCTATGAATAGTAGAATGAATTTTGTTTTATGTTGAAGCTTAATTGTTTTATTATTAAGTTGGTCTAAGTTTGTCAATATCTGAGTGAGCTCGTAAGTAGTAGTAAGTGTGTCATTGTAAAAAGTGTTACAATCAAGGTGCATTGTTGGTGGAACCCAACACCTTTGATTTATTTTTTTGATTGATGGGTAGTCATGGATAAATTAAGTTTCATTAAGAAATTCGATGGTAGAGATTTTCATACATGGCAGATACAGATGCAGCTACACCTGATAGAAAAAGATCTTTGGGATGTTGTCAAATCAAACTCAATCATACCAACTGATGCAGATGAACTTGCTAAATGGAATATCAAAAATCAAAAAGCTTTGGGAACTATTGGCCTTGGCTTGTCAAAGGCATACTTACATCATGTGGATTTCACAAAGTCAACAAAAGAGAATTGGGAGTCACTAAATAAGCTCTTTGGATTTGAAGCAGAAAGTGCCAAGACGACATTGAAGTAGAGATTGTATGGATTGAAGATGGATAAACGTACAAAAATGGCAAATCATATAAGTAAGTTTCACTCTCTCCTAAATCAACTAGCTGACATTAATGAAAAAGTAAAAGATGATGATGCCAAAGCAATACTTTTGAATAGTTTGCCTAAGCATATGTCTAGTATGGTGTTCATATTAAGCAAGGTAAACATTAGCCTTGAAGGAGAAATCTCTACTCTACTTGACAATAATGGAGACTTGGAATCTGAAGAAGTCTTATATGTATAAAACAAAGCAAGAAAAGGCAAATACAAATCCAAGAATATTCTTTCAAAAGGAAAAATCATATGCTTCTATTGTAATGAAACAAGACATGTAATTTTAAATTGTAAGAAGAGGCCATAGGATCTGCTGGATGATCAACTAGATCAACATGCTTCCTTGGCTAAAGAAACCGATTGGGAAACTAATGCAAATGATGAAGAGCTATCATGTGCTAGTGATCAAGAATATGTGATTTAGATAAATTCAAGACTCAAGGATGGAGGCATAGGAGGTTGGAGGACACTCAGCGTCCTCTTGTCAGTCACCAACGATGGGGCCGCTTATCAACTTTGGTGGCATTTTATTTTCTATTGTGATTGTTATCACTGGGAATTGCACCCATATGCAAAGCTGGTGAAGCACTGCAATTCTATGTAACATGGGACTAATTTTAGGTTGTGGGTGCCCTATGACGAAACTAGACCTCCAAATCGTGGGCTGGTTTCCTTCAAATGTTCTATTGAGATGTATATTTTTACTATTTAGGAAAAGGGAAGAAAGAAACTGAATGAATGTAAAAAGGTAAAATTTGGTGATGGACCTAAATTGGATAAAAATATGCAATCTGATCCACAATGTTTACTCAAAAATCTGACTTTTACACAATCCAGACTTTGCATAAATATCACAAAAGGGATTCTAAGGAAGGTTTGAAACAGGGTTTCTATGAAGGAAATGATTTTTTCACAACACAAAAAGACTATTTCTGATTAACACAACCTAAGACCTGTGATAATTATATGCTTAATGCTGCAAGAAAGGAAGTGAGACAATAATTTTAAAGGTTTAATGGTTAAACACAACAAAATTTCATCAACATCACTTCAATAATCAGCACTAAATGGAAAGGTAACTAAATTGATCTCAAATAAACAAAGGAAACTCTGCAAGGAAGACAAAAATATAACCTGTAACCTGTTGATCTCTCAATAAAACTGTCAAAAGTAAGCTACAAAATTCTCCAATCTATTTGAATCAAAATGAGAATCAAGAACTAGCAAAAACAAACTTTTGCTTTACAATATATAGGTTTGCTCTCTCCAAGAGGCATGCAAAAAATATGGACTTGCAGATAACTGCCTCTAAAAATACTCATTCTCGAGCAACCTCAAAAATCCTCAAAATTAGGGCCTAAAACTGCCACAAATTGAGCAAAATAGCTCCAATTTGGGCCTCTCCATATGCTTGACCAAAAAAGTTGACCAAGGACCCTAAAAATACTCCAACCTCCTAGGTGGCCTAGTTAACTCCACTAATCAATTTGCATGATTTTGCATGAACAAAATTGATTGCGAGTAAATAATAAAGTAATAGAATATTACTTTATTTTTTGTTACAATTTGTTCTATTTTTGACTTTACAACTTGTGAAAAATAATAAAGTAATTTGGAAATATTACTTTATTATTTATTTACAATTAATAACTTTGTAAAATTGTGCATGATTAGAAGAAAAATATCACTCCTCATCACTCCAAATACACTTGCCTAATTTGCCTAATTTGAGCAAAAAATAGGACTTAGAAGAAAAATACAATTTTCTTATGGCTCCATGTGAGAAACTACACTAACTTGCATGATAAAATATACATTAAGGCAAAACTTTTTATCCTTATCACTCCACATACACTAAGGGAAAAATAATATGACCCTTAAATCTCCATGCATAATAAATGCCTTCATGCATAAATTTTATCCCTCATCATAACATGATAACAAACATCTTATTACTCCATACATTATATCAACATGCATAAAAACTCCATGTATCAAAATACTCCATTATATCTACACCATTATACTACCACCATGCATAATCACTTACCTTGGAAAACTCCATCTCAGTCTCATGCATCTTTATTTGAAAACACACCCTCCTGGCATTGTTAGCCACTGTGCATATTTAGGAGATAACCTTACCTTATGATGTTTTGAATAAGGACAAAGAACCCTAAGCATGTTTATCATTGTCCATGCAATAGCCGACCACCAAGGAATCTTCAAAAGGTTATAAGGCTTGAAGCCTTTCCCTCACATCACATCGGCCCTCTTCACTTAATAAAAATTAAGCATTAATCTTTTGTTTGTCGGCCACTCCATATTATGATGGCTAGGATCTTCAATACAAAAGGTCTTGACCATGGCACTCCTTTAGATAATGTAATTATTTGTTTTTTGCAAGTCAAAAATACACTTGAGAAGAAGAAACCTTCAAACAAAAGAAAGAATCCAACCCTAAAAATTGTTCATTATTCATTTTGCCTTCCTTCTTCGAAGCTCTGCAAATTTGCTTCGCCGACCTAGGGTTTGAATGCTTCATCATGGCTCTGGTCTTTCTCCCTTCACCGGCTCTACTTTGTTGAAACCATGGAACTCTGCACCGTTAATGGAAAAGCTAACATTTGTTTGAGCTTTATATGAGGCATTTCATTGATCTATAGTTTTCTTCTTCATGGCTACGACCTTTTTCATCTATGTCTCTGGTTTTGCTGTGCATTTTTTAATACTTTCCTACCTTGTTTCTGTGTGCTTCTTCCTTCATGGTCTTCATCTGCTCTTTGAAAGTTTAAGGCCACTATGAGGCCATGGAAAGATCTCTCCTCCTGTTAGTAAAAGGGGTAAGCACTTGGTCATTTTCATCTCTGTAGCTTCAATTTGTCTTTGGTTTGACTCTTTGCAGCATGACAAGTCTATTGGTAGACATGGGTATTGCATTTCATAGCAAAAAATGTTGTCACTGTCGGCTATGACTGTATATATCTTCTTTTTGCCTTGATCTATTTGTATCATGCAGAAACTCTGAGGGTTTAAAGTTTTGAAATGAGGGTTTTGACATCTTTTCTCCATTTTCAAAGCTTCTACCTATTATGGCCATGCTCCTTCTGTAAATAGGCAAAAAAAATGTGTAACTGTTGAGGGTTTGTGAGCTTTGAAGCTAGGGTTTCAACCCTTCTTGCACTTTCATCCCTTCACAATGCCACGGCCATGCATGGTCTTTACTGCTATTTCCTTCTTTTTTGACTGTAAAGAAATAATGGTTGAACCTTTTGTCAAGGGTTTGTTTGTTTTGCACTTTCATGGCTTCAAACTGTTATGGCCGTGACTATGTCATCTTTCTCTTTGAAACCACTTAACTGTGTTTGCAAAAATGACATTAGGGTTTGATATCCTGATATGGGTATACATTTTTAATGAGCAATCTTTCCTTCTGTATAACACCATCTTGACTGTGGTTTTCTCCATCTGTTGGCAAAAGCATTTAAGAGTTTGAGGTATTAGCAAATGAAGCTTCACACAACATCTTCTTCCTTCTCTTTGTGACTAGCATGGATGATGATGATATACTTCTCTTATCTGTTCCACTGTAGCTACTAGGTATAAGAAAGTCTTTTAATATTCTGTATGACAAAAAATCATTTGATATTCTATAGCATACATTAGCATTCCTGGGAAGTTCTCCTGTAGCTTAGATGGTCTCTTTGGCTTATTTGCATATCTCTTCAGGTTGCTAACTGTAATATGATGGATTGTCTATTTACTAGAATCATCTTTGACTGTGTGCTATCATGGCATAGATATCATGCTACCTTCTCTTTTTCTGTCTGTGTCATTCTTAAAATGCACCTGTAGCATGCTTAAAAAAATGTTCATATCTTATTGGTTGTTTTTGCATTCTTTAAACATACCTGTAGCATAGATACATGTTCTTATCTCTCCTTGCACCTGTAGCTATTCTTGTGCATACTAACTGCCTATCTCATGATTTGGATGTTATGTATCATGTATATCAAGCATTTCTCCTCTTGGTTGTCTATTTACTATGACTGTATTATGAAAGCATAATGGGATAAAAGCAATAAGACTATTTACCTCGTGACTTTCATGCTCTTTGTCCATCCTCACTGTAGCTTTTGATATAAGTCTTGTTCTTCTTTTTTGTTGTTCTATCTTCTTTCTGATGACACACCTCTGTAGGTGGATATGGCAACTCATGATGTATCCTGATATATCATGACTGTTCATGCTTTGTAAAGCCAATTTGTTGATCTTGTCTTACCTATTCATGGTGAAAGTGACTGCATATCTCCTTGATCTTGCACTGTATCTCTTCTTAAGGCATGTCACCTTCTTGATTGCACCATTGCATCACTGTAGCTTTAGGCATGGGAATAAAGTTTATCCTTGGATTGTTGCACTCTTTACACTCCACTGTGCTCCATGTATTTGACTCTTTGTGTACTCTATTCATGACAGTTTCTTGCTTTCGAATATGTACTGACTATCATGTCAGTGATGACATAAATAGCTACTCTATAGTTTGTATTTCTTCTAAGATCTTTGACAATAAGTGACAGCCTTTGTCGTTTGATGAGTGCTCTCCAGAGAGGATGTTGTATGCATCTATCATTTGCTTCTTTACCTCTAGCATGTGATTGTTACACTTCTCATATATCTTGTGAAGCTTGCTTTATGACAGTCAAGTTGGCATTATGTGAATATGATTGTCTTGCCTTCCACTGTTCCATCTGTTGTTCTATGTGGCATTTTACTTGACTGTCTTTATGAGACACTTGTAACTTAAATGTGATATGATTGTCAACCTTTGAACATCCTTAATAGTATGAGAATAATAAGAGAAATACCTGGTGTAGAATGTTGTCTCATCTTTGAAGTTATACTTGTATTCTTTATTGCATAGCAAGGCATTAAATGGTATCTCTACTTTTGATGTATCTCATATGGACCTAATCTCTGGAATCATAGGATAAGGAAGCAATATATGGTGTAGTTTGTCCATTACTCTTGATATCTTTCTTAACTAAGAAAGAAAGAGGCATGCTAGGCTCAACCCTTGTGGGAGCCACATTTAATCCACATGCTTATTTTGTCTTCAGATCAGCATCAAAACTTGTCCTATACTTGCACAATGAACAAACAAGTTAGCATAAAAAGTTCCTGATAGCATTGATTGATTTTCTTCATGATTTCTCCCTGTTTTGTGTTATTATCTGATTTGATTTCTCATTTGAATGCATGATGTGATAAGTAGATGTCTTTGTTTGATAAAAGCATGTGATAACTGTAAACATCTGGAGCACTAACAGGGTTGTCCCAAAAAATTTGCAGGTTTCAACTTGATGATGGCTTGGAGTGAAGAATGAAGACTTGAAGGCCAACTTCAACATCAACCTCCATCATCAAGCAATGATGGATGTTTAGATTTATCATATGATCATTTCTTTTTTCTTTTATCAAACAGATACATAGCTTGCATGTCTGCAATTGCTCAATCTAGTTACTCCCACGGCTTGTGTGGGACACATTTGAACACTTCTTTTAAACATGATCAACTAGTTTCTCTTATGCATATGATGCATATGATGTATATGTATTTCCTTTTCAATCAATGCATGAGATAAAGTAACAGATACTTGGATGTATGTTCAAAACATGACATGAAATAACAGTGTAATACAATATCTTTCTCTCTTTTATTCAAAACTGATTAACTGAATAATCAATTTAACTTATAACTCTTGAAAGATCAAATGTGTAGAACAACTGTATCTCTTGAATGTTTGATTTCTTGATAATCAATTCTTTTGTCATGATAACTTATCAGTCCTGATTGGACTGATGGGTTATCCTGACAACTGGATCTTCTTTTCAACTATGTCAAGGCATCAACCATTCAAGAAATGCATAACTTTGAAGTTTTATTTTATTCCTTCTGAACAACTACCCTTAGGTCCAACTAATTTTAAGTGTGAGCAAAAAATTAGTAACAGTGATGTGTGGTTCTATTCATGTGTGTGTTATTTCCTTATGTAACATACCAGTATAAAATATTGTAATGAACAAAAGCACTAGTGTAATGCAGTTCATGGATCTTGAAAAGGTTAGTGGTGATCCAGAAAACCATATGAGGTGAACATATGAGTGTGTTCTTGTTCGTGTCCAAGTTTGTGGTAAACCTATGTGAAAACCATGAAAGGTTGATGAGAGGTGCCTTTCTTTTTGAATCAATATCATGATCCACAAGAGTTGGGCTTACTGTAGTTGAAAGTGTTAAAGTTTGAAAAGAGGAGAATATGGACATCATCGATATTGTAAACAGTTGTATAGGAGAGCATATGACTATAGAAATCCTATAACTGTCAGACTTCTTGGAAGTGTGGTCGGTTGGTGATGAGTTCATTGGAAGTGAAAGTGAGATAAGTTCTTGTACATGTAGGTGATCATGTGCAGAAAGATCTAGATAACAGTATGTGGACCTCAAAGTATGCATAGGCATACGATTTTATTTCCAACATGTGTGATGTTCTTTCTCCCCATGTTCACACCAAGGGGGGTGTTAGAGATTAGTGTTCACATGTTTAAATTAGCATTATAAATATGTTTAACAAATATTAAGTCGGTGAGAAACAACTTAATATTATTGTTAGTGTGGTTTGTTAAAGTATTATGTATAGGTTGTACGAGAGATTATAGGTATGTGAGTTGTTAGAACAACTCATATTATTAGGGATTAGTTCCTATAATGTAGGGGAAGAAACTCCTATATAAGTGTGGAATTTGTATTAAATGATATAGAGAATACAAACACTATTATTTTGGTGTGCTACTCTAAAAATAATACATTCTACAATTGCTCTTATCCTTGTTGGATCAATTGAGATTCCTTCCATAGAGGTAACATGACCTAATATTGCACCTTCTTCTAGAAGAATGCACATTTGGATATTTTTCTATACAACTTATGTTCTCTTAGTCGTTGCATTACTAGCCTCAGATGATACAAATGTTCTTCCTCATTTCTGGAATATATCAATATATCATCCAAAAAGATGAGTACAAACTTATCTAGGAAGTCTCTAAAAACACTATTCATTAGACTCGTGAATGTTGTTGGTGCATTTATTAGTCCAAAAGGTAACATTGTGAACTCATAATGACCATATCTTGTTCTAAAAGTTATTTTAGGAATATCTTCCTCCTTTATTCTTAATTGATGATAACCCACTCTAAGATCAATCTTGGAGAAAATAGTTACACCACACATTTGAACAAAGAGTTCATCTATGTGTAGCAAGGGGTATCTATTTTTTTACCATTGCCTTATTAAGCATCTTATAATCTATACACAGGCATAGGGTTCCGTCCTTCTTTTTAACAAAAACTACTAGTGCACCCCAAGGAAACACACTGGGTTAGATTAATCCTTTAGAAGCAGTTACTGTAACTGAGCCTTTAACTCCATGAGCTCTTTATGGTCATTCTAGATAAGGAGATTTGGTTGAGGATATGGTCCTAGAATTATATCGATTAAAAAATCAAATTCCCTCTCGAAGGAGGTAGTCTAGGTAACTCTTTAGGAAAAATATCCTGAAAACTCTTGAAGAAAAGGATAATCTTGCCATTCGGGTTCCTTAATGTCTTTTAACTCATCCACACTATTGGCATACATTTCATGCCTCTACCTTCTAGCTCTCCTAAGTTGCATAGCTGAAATCTGACTTAGCTTGACTTCTCGCTTAACCCCTTTGATTTTAACATGGTTTCCCAAATCATCTAAGGAATTAACTTTTTTTTCAAAGCAATCTACTCTTGCCCTATGGTGCCAAAGCCAATTCATCCCTAGGATAACATCATAAGAACCTAAGGGTACTACATAAAGGTTCAATTCAGTGGAAAAGGTGGGAAGTTTTAACTTAGCTTCAAATAGGCATTGTTCTACCCTTGCCTTAGCTTGATTTGCATATTATATAGACCATGAATTAGTGATAAATCCTGATCTTCTAGAAATCTTACTAAGCAATCTAGGTGCCATAAACACTCAGTAGCTCTAGTATCAATCAATATAGAAATAGGACAACTAAAAAGTGTACCTAAGGTTTTAATCAAAGCAGTATAGAACTTAGTTTGGTGGTTATCAACAATTGCATGGATTAATTTGGAACTTATCTTGGTGGTTATTTAAAGTTCCATGGATTCTTGCTAAAAAGTTGTTTGTTGCAACATTAGAGGAGGATTTCTGAAATTGTTTCCTTGATTTCCATTTCGGCAACTATTGGTGTAATGATCACCTCCAAAAGAAAAACATCCCCCAAGTGGTCCTCTCTTGTAAGACTTCTTTTCTTCTCTATTTCCATTCCTTCCGTTAGGCACATTATTCTTTCCCTTAAATCCAGAATCATGGTTATTCTTTGCACCATTTGACTTCTGTTTGGAATTCTAGTTTCTGTCCCACTTCTTCTTTTTGAATGATGAAGAATTTGAGTTTGAAAACCTTTTGTGGTACTTGTCCCTTGAAGCAACAATGGAATTAATCTTTTGTTCTTGATTTATGGCATTTTAAAACACCTGATCCATGGATGAGGGTCTGTGAACATCTACATCTCCTCTAATCTGGGGGGTTTAGTCCTAGATGAATTTTTGTATGCAAAACCTCTCATCTCGTTGATATTGAGGAACATACTTGAGGAGTTAGGTGAATTTCTCCCAATATTCAATTATTGTCGTATATCCTTGCCTTAAGTTTTGAAATTTAATTTCTGATCAAAGTAGAGTTGGAGAAACCATCTTTGTCTAAACAAGGTCATAAACTGATCCCAGGTGAAATTGGTGGAATCAATTCCCATTTCTGATTTCTTATTAGCCCACTAGGTAGAGGCTTCCCCTACGAGTTGATACGCTCCCCATACTACTTTAGTTATCTTAGAATAATTACTAATCTCAAAATATTTTTCCATTTTACTAAGTCAGGCTTCTACTCCATTTCCCATAATTGTGCCATCAAATTTAGGTGGATTGACCTTTTTCATATCTTAAGCTAGCTCATTCACTAGATGATCTATTACTTCCACCCATCTTTTAATTCCCTCTTGTTTAGGTTGGTGTTCATCCTACCTTTCATTGAGGCTAAGGTCTTGCTCTTGACCTACTTCGTCTTCTTGATTTATAGGTCGTCTAACTTGATGTTCCAAAGCATTGAATCTTTCCCTAGTCTCATGTAGGGTAGAAAGAATTTTATCTAGTCTAGTTATAGGATCATTTGTAACTTGGTTTGAGTTGCCAAGGTCACTTCCCATATTCATCCCAATTTGTACCATATTAACCCGGTACAGGTATGTTATCATGCATTAGCGCAAGTAACCACTTATTAAGTTTGATGTTCAAGGCAAAAAGTCATCACACAAGTTTTCAAAAGAAAGAGCAAAATTATATATATATATATATATATATATATATATTATGGATATTACACATCCTTATTTATAATAGGGTCTCTTAGTTACAATTTTCCAAAATATTATTCAGACATTTCAAACTCCTTAAGATCTTCATCCTCTGAGTTTCCTTCCACACTTTTGGAGGTAGGATGCACATGTAAGTACTCCTCTAATTCCTCCTTACTTATGATAGGGACATAGCATCACAATCGAAAGGCATGTCACACATCGGCAATTGTATCTTTAGTTTTGGCTTGATCCCAACCTTGGGTTTTACTTGTTTCTCTTTATTCAACTTTATACAACCCATAGATGATGCTAAGGTCAAAGTGTCAAATAACCATAACTCCTTTTCCTTGAGAGGTGATTGGGTGGACTTTCCCTTTGACTTGGTTTGACTCTTGATCTTTTTTCTAGATTGCTTCCTTGATCTGGGTCCTCCCATCTCTGTACTCAAAGAAAGAAAATCACTTTGAATTAGCTAGGTTTACTTGTTTCAATAGTTATTTTTTTGCATTCAAACATAGTAGGCTCATAATCCCTAGTGTTTGAACCTAGGCTCTGATACCACATGTAATGAGCCACCCAATAGAAACAATAACAATTAATAATTTAAAATTAAATAACTCACAAATGCTACAATTTTTGAATTTCTTTTCCAAACATAAAGATTCCATATTTCAAAATAAAGATGCCAACATTACATCTTTACATAGATTTCCATGATATGTGTTTGCAATTATAATAATAATGAGATACAAACCCAAGTTAGGACTATTGTCTTACCAATTCACTTGAGTACATCAATTATACATGTTTTGAATTTCATTACAATTGGGTTGACTATCAGTCATAATCATCTCATCTAAGTGCAAGCAATATGGTTGTCTAGTTGTAGGAGGGAAAGCATCATCTGAGCACTTTACCTCCAACCGCAAACTTAGCAATTCCCCGCTCATCTTCCCACTAGAAGAGGCTTGACCTTGCAATGAGGGTAATAGATAGGGATATCTATAGTAGAACCAAATTCGAGAACCAAGTACAAATATGAATACTTGTCACATGCAGTCCCTATACACCCTCTAGATACCATGATTTCTAACTAACATGAAACCTACGAGTATAGTGAATTGACGATGCTCATAATTATTGCATCACTTTGGCCAAAGTGTTCAATTATCAGTTGCATAAATGTGAGTCATCCATTCATGACACTACTATCTCTTGCTTGACTCTTCCAACAAATATTGACTAGTGAAATGCAAGTAGGCTAAACTATAAATTATTCTTTGGTTACCAATCTCCCGGTATACCCTACCTTGAGATGGACCTACTAGTTTTCTACTATAATAGATGGTCTTAGATTGACATATAACTGTTGAGTCCTAAGCTCCTAGTATTCCCTACTCTAAGATGGTCTCGCCTACCTAAGATACATAGTATGTTTAATATTACAAGGTATACAAATAACTATTGTTTCCAGATCTCACAATATTCTTTACCCTAGAGTATAAGAATAACTATTGTTTCCAAACTCTTGGTATACCCTTACCCTTAAGTTGATTCAATGAATACATTAATTCCGAGCATAAGAATAACTATGGTTTCCATTCTCCTGGTATGCCCTTACCCTTGAGTTGGTTTAATGAATATAATAATGCAAGGCATAAGAATAACTATTGTTTATAACCTTGGAAATACACCCTCAAAAATACTATTTGATGCTAACGATAATACAATGTGTAGCCACAATTAATCTTGATTTACACATATGTAATTGCATGATAATATTATGATTCACTTAATCCTTAATGATCAATGCATTATTATCAACGTATCCTGTCACATACAACCTGTCTATAACTCATAGAGACATTTAGAAACTATGCTATTTCATTCTACCATGGCAAAGGGTATTATTAGGGTGATCCTACAATACTGTGTCCCACTTTTTGGCCAAAGTAGGACATTAAAATCAGTATTTGTAACCAAATTTCCACTTTTTGACACCTATAACAACTAAACCATTAATAATTTGAAGATGATGTGAACTAGTGACTTTTGAGATTTAATGTGTAGGTTCTAAATGTATTTTTTTTTTAAATTAAGAAATAATTTGTGATTTTTTTACGTAACTTTTAATAACTTATTTTTTATAATTAACAACATTTTTAACAGTCATGTTCATACCATACAACATAACTTCTTTTATAGAAATGATAAAATTATAAAATTTTAAACATAGATTTTTAACACCAATATCTAGTGTGCAGATATTTTTTCATAATTTTTTGTTGCATATTTTTTTAATTAATTTTTAAAGTGAGATTAATTATAATTCAGACATATGTTTATACCATACAACATAAGTTTTTCTGTATGTATCCAAATTAACTTCTTCTTTTTTGTTGAAACAAGGACTTCAATACCTAGTCCACAAATTTTTTTAGTTTTTTTTTTCTCTATCTTTTTATTTTTCCACGTGTGAGATAGAAATCTTGATGTTTAATGAAAAACCTACGTTCACTAGATAAGAGAAAATAAATATAAAATCAAATGAAACATATTCAAGATCATACTTTTTGGAAAGATTATACTAAGGGCTACATATTTACAAAATATAATTTCTAAATAACTTCATTTGATCCCCCAAAAGGTGAAGCAAAATTAGTTTTTTGTCAGCATTTTGATAGGTGCAGAGGAGACTCCATCGAGGGTTTGATTTAAGACTAGGGGGGTTCTTTCCAAGGGGATTCGATCTAAGGGGGTTTTATATAACCCCTTCAATTAAACCCCTTTAGATGGAACCCCTCAAGGATTAGATCATTATTTTTTCTAAAAAATATGTGATTTTAGACACAAATTAGGATGTCATTTAAGTGAGACACACTATTGTGGCAACACCCATTATACAGTTACTAAACTGGATCATCCTCTTTATCAAGGTGGTTAACTTATCCGTTGTTAGATCGTCCACTAAGAGAAAAGGTATGTGAAAATCTCAACTAGTTTGACTAAGCCATATGGCTCCCATTCTAAACTTTTCAAAGTAAGGAAATAAATTAAATTAAAACCAATCTTGATCCATACAAAGACTCAGAAGGATTTACACTCATTTAAACTATTCAATGCTCTGGTTGACTTAATATGGTATCTAGCCAAGATATTATTAGTTTACTAAAGTGTCTAAGACACTCAACCCAACCACAAGGTTCAAATCTACATCCTATCAGTTAGAGAGGTAGCTCACGGTTTCCTTATAACATAGTATAACACAGGTTTGACCAAGTTTGATAACATCTAACAAATTAAGGTTAGAGTCTAAGCATGGCTTGGGATCCATAAAACTGTTAGGATTAAGGTTCCATCAACCTTGTAAATCCTATGTAATTAATTACTCCTAATATTGTTTATAAATCACCCATAAGGGATGAAAGGTTTTTCCAACAACGATCTTGTTTCAGTCGCATGTTTATATCCAGTCCCCGATGCTAATTTCATTCGCGACAGGGGGTCCAGGGGGCCGCGTGCCTCGACGGGGGCTCAGGGGCAACACCCTCGAAGCCAAATTTTATCATTGTAAATCTAGACCGTTCATCATTAGGTCATAGATCTAACAGTCAATATTATGTTAGTTTTCTTGCCCTAGAAGGCAACCCCCTTTTATAAGGATATTTGTACTACATTTTTAGCAGAGTTAAGAGTAACAGGCGCCACTGGATTGAAGATTGAAGAATGAGAGGAAGTGCGCATATTGTAATCTCATATTTGAAGATAATACAACATGGAGCCTCTTTTCTTGGTGGATTTTTTTACCTGAAAGGGTTTTCTCCACGTTACATACTGTGTTATGTGTTTAGTTCTTAATGCATGTTATTTCTGTGTAGTGGGTTTTATTTCTGTTGTAATCTCCATTGATTCTACATTGTTTAGAGGACATAAATAAGGTTTGAATCAGATTTCCGTTGTGTGGTTTGCACCTTCATTTCTAACAAAAACTATTAAATGCATTAAAGGCACTCCAGTTTAGAGCTCGATTGCAAGCAACATGGTTATGGTTACATAGAGATATAAGACATTTGACCCTATCACTAGGTCAGTCTATGCATCCTATCAAATCATTAGAGAAATAAGATGCATTTGACAAATAATAATCTTGATTATGGGCATCCAACTAATGCACGAGGTTGACAAAAAGTTACCACGAACACAATAGTAAATTCAAGGATTTATGTAATCCCCTTGTGGCCATGATGCCATGACACATCACTATATTAATTCTATTACAAGAGATAATGCCCATTGTGCCATGTGGCCAAGGATATCACAAAATCTAAGCTTAAATTGATTATCAAAATAGATGCTAATAAAATCAAATAAATATAAGCCAATACTTTAGTTTAGATTCCAAAGCTAGGATTATCCCTTTGTCGATTTAACTAGTAGATGATTTAAGGCAACAACTGTTAACAGGAGCACATACCTACAAAGGTTACACTCTCCTACTAAATGACACCATGGTCATTTGCATCATGCCACAAAGATCCGATGCCTTATTTTCTCCCTTGCACACTGAGAGAATCCTTTGGCAAACGACTTCCCAAAACTATTCTATCCTTGATATTTTATTTTCAAGTAATAGTTTGCAAGTGAATATCATTTTCTTCAAGTCACATCTAGAAGAAGAGGAATGGAGTCATTTAAAATGACACTATATTTTTCTTTATTTCTCCCACTCCTGTTAGTTATTTTTAGCCTCACCACTACAGGGGAGTGTGCCATAATGGCTCCACTCACCCATTCCCAACTGTGGTTAGAAATGCAAGGGAATTAAAATATAAATATAGCAAAATTATAAGAACACCATGATAATAATAGATTTGCAATAAGATCATGTTATAAATCTCATATTAAATAATTGGATCAACTAGAATGATATTATGCTTACGAGTGACTACACAAAAAAATATTCTTATCCTTTATTATGGTAAGGAACTTAGCCTTTATAACTATATAATGCTATCAAACTAATAATAATAACTTTGATTATTAAATTGAATAATAATAAAATAAACTATTGTAATTATCTTTCGACAACACCTAATATGCTCTCATGTGTCTATCATGCATCAACATACAACCGTATTACCAGCTCGTGTAGGTGTGTGAGGTTCTCATTTAATTTGGTTTGACTACCAACTTGTCACCATCTATCATCCTCTCTTGGATGATACTCTCCCTCAATGCATGGGTGGAGAAAATGCTATCCTGTATCCACCTCATATCCAACCAAACAATAATTAGTTCGTTAGGAAAAATTATAATCACAATTTAAATAGATATCAACTACATATAATCAACTTCCATATCATGAATATTCTATCAAGATAAACAAAGTATCAATTGTCTCATTATAGTGTAATTCAAAATAGAATAATAAATATTAAATATGCATACTTAATATATATTAAATAGATAATAAAAATGGGGTGTGACATATAGGGGTTGAAAACAATGGTCAAGGAGGGGGAAACACAAGAGACACACCAAGAGTGAAATTATTAAGAGGAGTGTTTTTCACACCTACGTGGTTGTGATTAGGACCTCTTTATCATCATTGAACTACCATGTAGGTTTTACATGATTTTAGTACTTACAATGCCAAAGACATAATAGATTTTACAAATGATGAAACATAAATAAAATAGAAAGCTGGAATACTATCACCACACACCAAGTAGAGAGATGTAAATCTATAAAAAAAACCACAAACAAGATATCTCTAAGAGTGTAAGAATGCCAATGAAACCCAAGCTTGAATGTAGAGTGCTCAAAAGCCTTCGAAGATGCTGATAAAAGTTGTCAATCACATTCACATGAAAGATTCAAAACATAGAGAGCCAAGAGATTGATACAGAGATTGATATTTAGAGAAAGAGAGTGTTAGAGATTGATCTAGAAGTCTTGGAGATATTCAAAAATGGAATATGAGGAAAATAAAGAGCTCCAAATTGACCCAACTATTGGGATTTGACTCAGTTCGGTTACAAGACTTGAGCGCTCATAAAAGTTGGCAAAATGCTCAACAATAACCATTATATGACAAAATATCAGACAATGCTTGTGCGTCACATTGGCATCCAGGAAAAATGAGCTTTTGAAAGTTTAGGACATGAAGGAAACATGAGACAAATGTAGGAACAAGATGGGTTTACACAAAAGAACTAAGAAAAGGTGAAAACATAAACATAACTTTGGCACCAATGGCAGGAAAGGCTAAGGCAAGGACCAAATGAGCCTAAAAACATGATAAGGGTTATGAACATTGAAGCAAGTCCAAAACATAGTATGAAAATTGCAAGGGTATGCAATTTATGAAGTTACAAAAGTATAGATATTAAGGTACACCTTGTCTTGAATGGTTGGAAATAAGCTTTTAACAAACAACCTTTTAAGTTCATGTCTGGTATTTGGTAATGCATTTTTGCAAACAAGGATTTAAAATGAATAACACAAACATGAATTCTTTCACTTGGTCCTTATCTACATTTAACCAAGTATGAAATAGTCACCTTAAAATTGAAGTGTTGGACAAAACCATTAACAAACTTCACATATGAATGGATCAAACCATGAGGCAATGCATAAGTCCACTAAAGTGCATAATCCTTCAATATGCATGAAAAAAGTTTGGCAATCATTCTATCAAATTTATACATGGTCTAAGCAAGTGGCATTAAATAGCACAAATGCGTTATAGGGTTCCATTTACCATTATACATTTTAAATCTTGAGGCCATAAAATCCCCAGGGAAAGGATATGCTAAGATATCATATGAGAGTGGACTATTTGTTTCGCACTAGTGATGTCCTTTTTAGTGCTTGGAGGTAGCATACTTACCCTGATTTACATTTCATTAAATCTCTTAGTAATGACATTGATGGTGGAGGGATGAGTGGTGGAAGCGGGAACTTGCATGGTAATGGGGTTTGTATAGATAGGTTGGAAGATAGTGGAGGAAGTTGGAAAAATAGCTTGGGATGCATAAGAGGGAATGATACAATTATGTTGGATATGAGAAGTAGAGAACGATGGCAATATTAGTGTTAGTAGGAGAAATACAAGATGAATGGGAAGTTAAAATAGGGGAAGTAGCATGTGGAATGGAAATGCAAGAGATTGTGTTTGGGAGTGAATGATAAAGGAGGGAACTTGAGACTGTGGGGAAGATGGATTTATTATTAAGAGAGATTGATAATCTTAAATTTTGACCAATACCTTGAAGGGCCTCTAGATCCTAAGAATTAACATTGTTCTCAAGATTAATAAAATCATCTCCAAGCATTTGAGTAGTATTAGTCACATCTCTCTTAGCCATGGTTGCAAGACGAGCATCGTAACCAAAGGATTCTTCTCTATTACGATAGATAGTGGTATTCATAGTTTCAACAAGGGATGCATTTGTGTGGTTCTTGGACATTCTTGGTTTCGACCTAGAGCTTCTTCCAAATGGAAGGTCAGAATTTGCTTGATATTTTGGCATACAAGCAAAAATATTAAAAAGGTAAGTTAATGGAAGCAAAATAAATTTTAAATCTGATATAAAAACAAGAAAATTAGAGGCAACGAATCAAAAAATAAGAAAAAAATACACAACCCTAGGGGAATGATAGAGTGGTTCAACAAGTTGGGTTCACCAAATTGTAGAGAAGAAAACTCCCCATCTCAACAAAAATATAAATATCTAAGGTGGTAAAGACTAATTAACACTCTAATTAGACATAAACAAATATAATCAAGTTGAGTATGTTGGTGTAATATTTATTTCACCTTGGATATGTCACTATACTAAGTATGATATCGCACCTATTTAATAAGTTTACTTAGGACATTAGGAATAATTTAATTTTCCTCATCTAGGTAGCTAATAATGACATGTATTCACCTTGACTTGAGGTACACAAGAGCCACCATTGCCTCATCAATCCTTGATTGATGGTAGTTAGGTGGCACCTCTGTTTAGCCAAGGCCACCTTTGTCTTAGTCAATTTGAGTGAAATAATCCACTATTTGGTAGTTCAACTCTTGACCTGATAGTTAGACTAGGTCAACTGATCTACTGATTAACATTTAAACTCACAACCATTGGACATGTCATCTCCTTGAGTCATGTATCCAGGTAGCCTATTTATATGTACTTCACCCATTCATTTGATAGTTGATTTGATTTAGTTGTTTATTTTCTCTATTTTAGAATAGCTTGTGTTCTTGCATGTTGCATCATTTATTTTGTACTTGCAACTATTGTAACTTTCTTAACGCACCTAGATCTGGGCTTGCATGATTCGATTCCCACTGAATCTTACAAAGTAAGCAATACAACAAGTAAATGATAAATTAAAAGAGAAGTTATGAAGTGCTTAGCTCTTTGATGAGGATGATAGTTGACATGATGGATTTAGACTATAGATATATACTCCAAGTCCGCCCTTTAACTATAAATCTGAAACATGCATTGTTGCTTCTAAAGTAGATAAGTCTTTGGATCTTGCATTGTAATTGGATGTGATCATGCTTGTGATTCTATTTGGATCTCTCATGATTTGATCTCACACAACATGATTCTTTCTTTGTCAGTCACCTACTCCCAAATATTTCACCTTTGTTGCAACAACTAAATTGTGATAAATGTGGTGTTAAAGAACAACTTTTGGAACTTGCTTTGCTAGGATTGAAGTGCAAGACTTCCTTGAGCCTAAGTCAAGGCCCTTGTTGTTTCTTCAAATTGTATGAGAACATTTCAAATGCACACAAAATGTAAGATGTGTGATGCAAAAAGCACTATTGCAAATGCAGAGTGCTCTAGGATGATTCAAATGAATGCTATGAGATGATATATAAATGCCCTAAGACTTACAAGGGATGCATTTGTGTGGTTCATGGACATTGTTGGTTTCGACCTAGGGCTTCTTCCAAATGGAAGGTCAGAATTTGCTTGATATTTTGGCATACAAGCAAAAATATTAAAGAGATAAGTTAATGGAAGAAAAATAAATTTTAAATCTGATATAAAAAATAAGAAAATTAGAGGCAACATATCAAAAAATAAGAAAAAAATACACAACCCTAGGGGAAAGCTAGAGTGGTTCAACAAGCTGGGTTCACCAAATTATAGAGAAGAAAACTCCCCATCTCAACAAAAATATAAATATATGTGGTAAAGATTAATTAACACTCTAATTAGACATGAACAAATATAATCAAGTTAAGTATGTTGGTGTAATATTGATTTCACCTTGGATATGTCACTATACTAAATATGATATTGCACCTATTTAATAAGTTTACTTAGGATATTAGGAATAATTTAATTTTCCTCATCTAGATAGCTAATAATGACATGTGTTCACCTTGACTTGAGGTACACAAGAGCCACCATTGCCTCATCAATCCTTGATTGATGGTAGTTAGGTGGCACCTCTGTTTAGCCAAGGCCAGCTTTGTCTTAGTCAAATTGAGTGAACTAATCCACTGATTGGTAGTTCAACTCCTGACCTGACAGTTAGACTGGGTTAACTGATCTACTAATTAACATTTAAACTCACAACCATTGGACATGTCATCTCCTTGAGTCATGTATCCAGGTAGCCTATTTATATGTACTTCATCCATTCATTTGATAGTTGATTTGATTTAATTATTTACTTCCTCTATTTTAGAATAGCTTGTGTTCTTGCATATTGCATCATTTATTTTGTACTTGCAACTATTGTAACTTTCTTAATGCACCTAGATCTGGGCTTGCGTGATTAGATTCCCACCGAATCTTACAGAGTAATCAATACAAGTAAATGATAAATTAAAAGATAGGTTATGAAGTGCTTAGCTCTTTGATGAGGAAGATAGTTGACATGATGGACTTAGACTATAGACATACTCCAAGTCCGCTCTTTGACTATAAGTCTCAAACATGCATTGTTGCTTCTAAAGTAGATAAGTCTTCGGATCTTGCATTGTAATTGGATGTGATCATGCTTGTGATTCTATTTGGATCTCTCATGATTTGATCTCACACAACATGATTCTTTCTTTGTCAATCACCTACTCCCAAATATTTTGCCTTTGTTGCAACAACTAAATTGTGATAAAGGTGGTGTTAAAGAACAACTTTTGGAACTTGCTTTGCTAGGATTGAAGTGCAAGACTTCCTTGAGCCTAAGTCAAGGCCCTTGTTGTTTCTTCAAATTGTATGAGAACATTTCAAATGCACACAAAATGTAAGATGTGTGATGCAAAAAACACTATTGCACATGCAGAGTGCTCTGGTTTGAATAATCTTGATTGCTCTAGGATGATTCAAATGAATGCTATGAGATGATATATAAATGCCCTAAGACTTACATTTAAATATGCAACCTTAGGTGTTAATTTAGAAGATTTTGTATGTATGCTAAGGGGCAATAGCTCAATTTTAGATGAGAGTTGACTTGAGAAAGCAAAAATGAAATTTGAATAAGGTAGAGAATATTGTGTCTGCAATTCTATTTAGTTTACATACTCACATTTGTGATTTTGACCAAGATGGGAAAATAGGCAAGATCAAAGTTTGGTTTAGACCATAGAGGCTTACTCAAATAAAAGGCTAGAGATAAGGTTGAATCTAGTCAAATTGTGTGATAAAAACCATAAAATTAAGTAATAAAACAACACACTTATCGACAAGGCTAAAGTGAGTACAAAAGAAATAGGAAAATGCAAAGTACGCACTTTTATCCTCTACAACTATATAAGTTTTCAAAATTTCAAACACCCAAAGAAAAACTAATAACACCTAAAACACAAGTGGGTCTAATAACACTTCAAAAATTCAAGACGTGAAAATAATAATGATATGTGTTAATAAAACCTATCATAAAACACCTAAGGGACCCTATACCTAGACAATCAAGGGCTTATTAATTGAAGGTGACACTTAGAAATGGGGCCTTTGAAATGCCTAGGGTGCTCAACTACACCATGTTCCATTTCCCATAATTGTGAAACATATGGAATTTTGTAATGGATGGAGTGATTATATGAACATGAAACCTAAGGTCCCATTGAAAGAGGGCGGGGCCACAAAACACTAGCATGGTCGGCTAACTTGAGCTATAAACAACAGACAATGGGGTCGTATGGGGGACTAGTAGTTAGACAGCCACACCCTGGAGTGACGGTGCCGTAAAGACTTAACCCCATGGGACCCACGTAGCCGCCCGCGTGACGTGGCTCCAACGATGAGGGAGAAAAAAAGGTCGAAACGGACGGCCAAGATCAACGGTGGCTGCACAAACCGACGGCTGGATGGCAGAAAGGCTGCCTGTCAGATGACCCGATCTTTCTTTTCCGAGCTTTATGAAAAAATTGAAAAATGATTCCGCCTATTTTTTATGTCCACTACAGCTTTATCGAATTTGTATTTAATTTCATTTGCGTTTAATTTGGGGTATTTCAGTTTAAATTTATCTAACCGAATGTGTGGGGTGTTCTGACGGTATTGCCTTGCATTCGCCACTGCTTTGAACAAGAGAAAGAAAGAGCTCTTCTTTTCTTCTCTTGTGCAGCGAAAAAGAACCAGACAGGGATTTCTTCTCTGCTTTGCTTTGCCAGTCTCAGCATTATCCACCAAGGTACTCTTTTTTCCCTTTCATCTTTCTGTTTATTGTTCATTTGAATAATGGGTTCGCATGATTCCATGGCGGTGTAGATCGGATCTGATCCGGTTTCTTGCTCTGTTTGCATCTAGACATTGTTTTTGCTTCTCCTTTATTGTTCTGTTTTTTTATGGTGACCCTTTTTCGTGGCTTTTCGAAACACTGCGTATAATAACATCGGTGGGTTTGCTGAGGATCTTCGGATATGAGTTTGGGTTGATCTTCTTTCTGGGTTTTGTAAAGTTAAAAGTGGTTTTAGGTTTTTGGATCTCAAAGTATGGTTGCTTTTCTGGCTTTCTTGATGTAGATCGGTGGCCTTTCTGTTGGGGTTTGATGCCCAGGCTTTTAGATCTAACCCCGAGGGGCTTGGATTAGTATTGGATCCTCTCTGTTCCTCTAGTTTGTTGTTTAAGGGAAGCTTGAAATGGTATTAAAAACTTTCTATTAGAATCGCTGGATTTTGTGGTTTATTTTTGGATTTTTTATGCTTTTGCGTCTTTTTCGCTATGTTCTTTCTTTTTTTGATTTCTTTTCGCTACATCTATGTCGGATCTAGTGAACTGGAACTTTGGATGATCTTGGGGCTTTCCTTGTGCTGTCATATCCATCTGTACCGAAGTTAGATGGTGGGATTTATTGTATTTTAATATTGTGGCATTTGTCAGGATATATTAGAGTATTGCATATGCAATTCTATCTGTCTTTCTCATTTAATGTATATAATACGATTCTATTTATTTTATCCAAGCTTTAGGTTACATGCCAAGCAACCATTGCTTCTTCATTAGTCCAATGCATAGGCAACCTCCGAGGTTGCTTATTATTGATAACAATCACTTTCAGAGATGATTAACTTTTCGGATTCTATTAGAATATTTTGATGTTATCATCCGGGGCTGTTCCTTTCTAATTGTAGGCAAGGGTAGAGATTTAGCCGTGATCTTGTTCAGGTGCATTGATTTACTCACGATCCTTTAATAACCAGATCAGTCAATGCAAAGCAGGTGAAAGTGGTGATGTGTTCGTCATAGCTTGCTTTGGTCGATCAATTGAATTTGTGATACATTCTGAGTCCCGATCATCTTCATCTTTCTGTTCCACGTGGTGGAATAGTAGTCTTGTGTCATGCGACTGTGGTTCATTTTGCACATCACATATTGTTGTAAGCACTATTGGCAGCTTAGCATGTTAAAGTTGCTTTTTAATAGTTGGGAGGTCATTTTTAGGCAGTTATAGAGCCATGCCTATCTATTGAATTGAGCTGATTCAAAAGCTGGGCATATACAGATCTCTATCCTTAAAGATAAATATAATGTGTAATATATAAGCTGGGCATATGCACTGAGTTGGATGTCGTTGCTGCCTCGTTTACCAGGAAATAGATGATCATCTAGGGGGGAAATTGCATTTTGACCGGGCTATTGAGATCATCTCAGATGAATATTGCACTTTTAACTGGAAGCTGCAACTATCTTGAAGAAGAAGTGCGCTTTGATCAATCTATTCTTACACATACATAAGGGAAGGGATTCGCCTTGTTTGTGTGGAAAAACTTCCCTTGTAAAGACTTCTTCTGCCCGACAATATACACTGGACAGTTGCCAAGAGCAATTTGTTTATTTGATGATAGTTTTAACTTTTTAAGTGAGTGATGATATGGCCTTTGCCTCCCCATCTTTATAGAAGATTGTTTTCTTAAGTTCAAGCATTTTAAGTATAAAGCTACTCTAGATTTGGGTAAAGGACAATGTGATTTTTGTTTTGTCCCACGTTGTCTTTCATTCTTGTTCGTTATTGGTTTCTGCTTGTATTTGCATGTGTGGTTGCCTTCTGAAATGATCTTGTAGGAACCGATGCTTTTTCATTTCAAAGTTTCATTCCCAATTTCCATATTTGTTACACAAATGTTACTCTTCAAAGGCATGTGTGTGCACAACAGCTTTAGTTTCTTGTGATTATTAAAAAACAACGTTTGTTAATATGTTATAATTCCAATCCACATCATTTTCATTGTTGTTGTCTGGTTTTACAATCATCGAAGATTTAGTTTCTTCTTTATTCTAGTTGTTATGAACTTTTGCCATATATAATGATCTCTTACGATTTTAACATGTACTCAGTCTGATACGTTCGGTTTCATCGTTTCAGTTATCTAGAAGATGGCTGACGCTGAGGATATCCAGCCCCTTGTCTGTGACAATGGAACTGGAATGGTTAAGGTGAGCGTTAGAACTGTAGTTTGAACTTGCACACAGGTCTTTGTAATCTATTAATTGTTCTTGGATATTTTGTCTTGTGAGTGGGCACTAGAAGCAGAGTTTCTACATGTTTTTTTAATTGGTTTGTTGTGTTAATTAAATTTGACTTCTTTTCATCATTTCTTCTTAGGCTGGATTTGCAGGAGATGATGCTCCAAGGGCAGTGTTCCCAAGCATTGTTGGTAGACCCCGTCACACAGGTGTTATGGTTGGTATGGGACAGAAAGACGCTTATGTTGGTGATGAAGCCCAGTCGAAAAGAGGTATCCTTACATTGAAATATCCTATTGAGCATGGTATTGTTAGCAACTGGGATGACATGGAGAAAATCTGGCATCATACATTCTACAATGAGCTTCGAGTGGCCCCAGAAGAACATCCTGTACTTCTTACTGAAGCCCCTTTGAACCCTAAGGCAAACAGAGAGAAGATGACTCAGATTATGTTTGAGACATTTAATGTGCCTGCTATGTATGTTGCCATTCAGGCTGTTCTGTCTCTGTACGCAAGTGGTCGTACAACTGGTGAGTGTCAAGTTACCTTTCTAAGCTTTTCTAAATTGTAAATAATTTCAAGAATCATTGAACATCACAATGACTATAATGCACTTTTTGTTTCAGGTATTGTGCTGGATTCTGGTGATGGTGTTAGTCACACAGTGCCAATTTATGAAGGATATGCCCTGCCTCATGCTATTCTTAGGTTGGATCTTGCTGGGCGAGATTTGACAGATGCATTGATGAAGATCCTTACTGAGAGAGGGTATTCATTCACAACTACTGCAGAGCGAGAAATTGTTCGTGATGTTAAGGAGAAACTTGCTTATGTGGCACTTGACTATGAGCAGGAGCTTGAAACAGCCAAGGGCAGTTCTTCAATTGACAAAAGTTACGAGCTTCCTGATGGGCAGGTGATTACCATTGGTGCTGAGCGTTTCAGATGCCCTGAGGTGCTATTCCAGCCATCTCTAATTGGGATGGAAGCTGCTGGTATCCATGAGACAACCTACAACTCTATTATGAAGTGTGACGTGGATATTAGGAAGGATTTGTATGGAAACATTGTGCTCAGTGGTGGGTCTACCATGTTCCCTGGTATTGCTGATAGAATGAGCAAGGAGATCACTGCTCTGGCTCCCAGCAGTATGAAAATCAAGGTCGTTGCTCCTCCAGAGAGAAAGTACAGTGTCTGGATTGGAGGGTCTATTTTGGCATCCCTCAGCACATTCCAACAGGTAAGACATATGCCCGTTTCTGTGACAAAGGTTTTCTTTTTACATTCATTACTTGGTAGCAGATGTGCCCTTCTCATGTTTTGTTTATGATGGACTCAATTGGCATTTTGTATTCTATCTGAACTTTTTTTTCTTTGGGCGCAGATGTGGATTGCCAAGAGCGAGTATGATGAATCTGGTCCATCCATTGTGCACAGAAAATGTTTCTAGATACAGTGCTTATGTTGCTTTAGTTGTTTGCGAAGAGTATTTTAGATAGTGCTTGCTTGAGATGTTGGCAACATTGGTAAAGATATTCAGTTTATTTTTTATGTAAGGTTTTAGAGAGTATATCTGTGTAAGTAGATGCTTTGAAGCATAGTTTTGTGGCACTTGTGTCACAGTTATTTGTGTTTGTATGGCTACAAGTGACCATAAATCTGTTTACCATTTTTTGATTTGAACCATGTAATGTTATGATGCAAGAAGTACCTTTTGAACATTCTGTTGAATGTTGTGATGTTGAATTTTCATGCTAGAATGCCAGTAGATTGTCATTCAAACTTCTAGTGTACTTCTAATGAAATTTATCTTAAAAATTCCATGTGCAAATGCAGTTGGACTTTATTTGGGAACTCTGGTAGAAAAGGGTTAATGAATTTGTCAGCAGACTGGTTCTTGTTGAAGGATTTAGGCATTTAATTTTTTTCTAATGATGTGGAAAATGTATGTACTCAGAACTTGCTGTGCTTACATGGCTAAATTCTTGTCGAAGGATTTAGACAGTGAATTTGCTGTGATTAAATGTCAAACTGGTTCTTGCTGATCTGATGTAGGCAATGAATTTGCTGTGATTAAATGACAAACTGGTTCTTGTTGATCTGATTTAGACAGTGAATTATAATCTAATGAATTAAATAAACCCACAATAATGTTCCCTGATTACATATTGAAGCTTTTGAATGTCATGTATGCTGCCATGCTGGTTAGGCTGGTTTTCAATCTGTTTTTAGATTTTATATAGCGATATTACAGCTTCTATTTATGAAATGCATTTCCAAGAAAATATAATGCATTTTCTCAACTGTCATTAGCTATGCTTTCCTTACAATGCACTAAGTCAATTGTCAGTTTTGTATAGCAAGCAAATACATTATTGCTGCACGCCATTGATTTTGACGTTACCTTGTTACATTTAAAGTTTCTTTGAATACAAGCTTCGCTTAATCACAGGCTATAAATTCATCTCATTGGGTGTAGAAATGAAATTGAATGCCTCACCACATTTCAGTCATCCATGTCATTTGTGATATTTAGCACTTTCTATTTTGCATAAATGAACTGGCATTGGGTGGGGCTTCCATGGATTTGATGCTAGCAAAAATTTGAACCTGCAAGCCCTAATTATTACTAGAGGAAAGTACCCAGTAGTTGAGCACATACTAATAGTTGTGAGTGCATTGGGGAATTCAAAGATTGTGTTTTAATATTATACTACTATTAGTGGAGACTTCAAAGTTATTAGTGTTGACTATCATTATTAATAATTAAATGAAATAGGACTCTTCAGAATAAGTCACATTCAAAAACCAATAAATCATGTGATGTTTTATGCGTGTATCAAAATAAACACATCTTATTATTCAACTCTTGGACTAACATTTTTTCATTATATTTTATGACACCTCAATAGAAGTGTGCATATGTGACACCCACCATGTTTGATGACATGAACCTGAAATCATAGATTTAAGCAGTGAACTTGTCAAATAAATTGCTATACAAAATTGAAATTCATTCGAATTTGAAGGTGCAAAGGTAGATTGAAATTCCTTCAAATTCCCTAGGAATTTTAAGGTGCAAAGGTAGATTGTAGGCTGCACAACTACCGGGCACCTTTCTCTAGTTGATAGTACTTGTTGAATTGAGCAAGATAGTTTATCCTTAGTGTCTGAAACTGTTGTAAAAAACGATTTGCGGTATCCTCATTTGTGCTCACATTGCAACTATGAGATTACTTCGAACATTACCAGCCTTGGATTGGTTCTAGGGCTGAATAATCCCGTCCTGGATGTGTGCTATTACAAATATTAGCCATCTTATGTGTTACATTTATTGTTGCTGGGGATTTGAGCTTGAGTCACTCTTTAAGAATGCACTTTAGCATTATATTGATATTTTGGTTAAGCAACTGAAACCGGACAAAACCATGCAAGGTCCGATAAATTTTAATGGAATTATCTCATACGTGTTTATACAATGACAAAGCAATATAAATCAACATACAAGTCAATGGCATGAGACGTGTGCCATGGTTGAAGAACTGCCAACTTCGGCATCCTTTGCTCCACAGCTAGATTCACAACAGGGGTGTTTCTGCCCGTCTTTTTAGAGGCTTGTCAAGCATGCCTTAAATCCCTTTTTGACAGCTTATTGTTGTCCCATTTAAACCATTTTTCTCCTCAAGCAAGCAGCTTCACTCTCTGCATGCCGCCATGCGACAAGGCACTTAATGCGTACGTAACTCAGTCGCTTAAATTGTTGGAATCTGACTGCCATCTCTATGGCATGCGTATCACTCGGTGAAGGCGAATTAGCTTGATAATGTAGTCTTTGGACACGGCCAAATCTACGAATTGTGACGAGGCTTCATTCACAATGTGATGACAAAGAGAAAGTGCACGTTCTTCATTCTACAAGTGTGGTTTAGGAGATGAGGAATGTTTCTATTTGAGATGGGCCAATGAGTTTGATGCAAAACTATGCAATTGAATTTTGATATAAATATCATAACTTGACATATTTTGGAAAATAGCTCCTTATCAGTTGATTAGTCAAGTAGTGCTAGGATGGGCGACCTCCAGGGAAGTCTCGATGCTTTGCCCTTGTGAGCATCACCTAGATGCAATGAGTGCTAAGTGGACCATTCATTCTCGTGAGAGATGGGTTCATGTGAACTACTCATGAAATATGGATCAATGAGTTTTGACTCAAAACTATTTTTTGACACATTGTGGAAAATACTTTATACTTATCAATTGCCATAAATGAGTCATTCTCTTACGATTTTATAACACGCTTTAGAATGATAGCAAAAATTGACTTGCCACTTGGCATAAAAGCATCTGTATTGAATACCTAATTGCATTTGTTTATACTTTGAATCACTATTGGGAACAAATTGAAAGCACAAGTATGCCCTTTACTCTAATGAAAAAAACAATTGGTAATAGCCTTACATTTTGCATTGCTACACAACTAGTTCCATAACAAATTGAAAGCACTAGGATGCCTTTTACCCAAATGAAAATAACAATTGATAATAGCCTTAAATTTTGCTTACCTTACTTTGCTACACTAGTCCTAGTATAGGGGTGTTTCTACTTGCATTTTTAGAGGCCCAATGCCAAACATGCCTTCATCTTTTTTCTTCCAGCTAATCATCATCCATTTAACCATTCTTCTCCGAAGTCGAATGTAAGATCAAAAATTGCATACCTTGCAATTTTGACACTACAAGTTGCCCTCATTTTAGTGTCCATTCCCTTAGCATGTTTTTAGGATTCATTTAGCTCGGCCTTGACCTCTACCTAAAAGGAAATTTATAGTCATAATTAACTATTTCCACATAAGCCCATGAGAGAAAAATATGCAAACAAATATTTATAATCCATAAGAAAAAGAATATACAAACAAACCATCAAGATGGCACAAGATGTATCCTGAGAAAACCCTCAAGAGGGGAAAACCCAACCTCCAAAAGTATCCGCACTCAATGCATCATCTCATGATCAAATACTATAATACATAGCCTCCTTGAATATTTCTGAATCATCAAGCTCCCTAATTGCACTCCACGTGAACAAACAAATGAGAAACATGTAACCACACATCTCAATCCATACTTCCTCTCCTCACATATGCAACCTACAAGAGAACCTCAATCCAAATAACAAACCAACCCCAACTACTCATGTGCTTGCTTTTATAGAAATAAGTTTGTACAAAACCACTGAGTGATATTACATAACCATGTGTCTCAAAACCATGAGCTCACTAAACCATGTTCCCCCTTGTTTATTTTTTGGTACTAAGTTTTCCCAATATTAAATATTTTCCCAATAACCCACATTAAATATTTATCCCAATGTTACATACAACTTGCAACTGGCCCCAAGAATATGCCTAATCCATTGTGACTTTCATCTCTCAAGGATGGACCACAATTAAATATTACATTTTACATTATACGTATTATGCAAGGTGTACAACACACCTTTCCCAACACTACCTTGCCCTTGGTATTAGCTTGGTTTTATGTTCTTATGTGTCTAAGTCTTTTCTATGTGTTTGTATCTATTCCATGTGTTCATGCAATGTTTTATTTCCATTTTGACAAGTTTTTGGCCACGTTGTACTTGGACATTGGTGCAAGCATGTTGCTGTCCTCTAACAGTATAGTTGTATGACTATTTCTTGCCAAATTAGCAACCTTCAACTTCCAAGATTTCCTACATAACTGTTGCTCAAGTCGTTGGGAGGAATCCAATAGCCACACTGGCCTTTGAATGGCACTTGAGCTTCCCCTTAACACAACTTATTCATTCTTGCATGTAAAAAATTGAATTTTGGAAGAAACCTACATCATTTTGCCTTTCTAGATCAATCTCTATGAACAACATTTTGTGACTTTGATAGTGGTATCCTACTGCATTGTCTAAGCTTGTATCTTGTTCTTGGAGCTATTGACATTGAGAGTCATCCTCCCATTTTGTGACAACAATTTTCCTCTTTGTTGGAGCTTTTGCATGTGAGGATAGCTTAGGGTTTGTAAATACAATTCCTTTTTACCTACAAGTGAGGCATAATCTTTAAAGCTTCCTCGACAAAGGTAACATTTGTACTTGTTTGTTCTCTTTCCCTCTCATGGCTTCAAACTCTCTTTCTCTCTAAAGCTTTGATGTTCTTGTAGTTTCTTTAGACCTCTCAACGACATCTTCATTTCCTCTTGTTCTTACTCTCCATCTTTCTCTTCTTAGGATAGGGTTGTAGGCATTTGTTTTGCTATACAATTTCTCATTGGCACCTTGGAGACTCCATTTCCCATTTCCTCCATACACACACTAGGGTGTTCAAATCTTTGTAGACTTGAGACTGTAGCACTCATATATCACTTTATTTTGTTCTTGTATTCTAGACCCACTTAGGATTTAAGAGCACACATGAATTTTATTTCCTTGTTTGATTTGATTGTCCATGTTAGGAAGGTGTCTCAACCTTGCAACTTCAAAAGGTTACTATTCTTCCCAATTTTGGTCTTTTTAAATACCCTTTATCTTGAAGAATGATTTAGAACTTTCAAAGTTTCCAAAAGGGGCTAAAATGGTAGGGATTACTATTTTTAGTAACTCTACATTTGAGCACGGATGGACCCGAAAGATAGGCCAATAAAGGTGGGAAAAGATGTGTCTACTATAGAAAGGTACACCTGGAGGACAATCAGATAAATAAGAGATTGCAGGTGTCAGAGAATGAATTTGTGCCTTCCCTCTTTATTGTTCCTAGTACACAAGGTGTGCAAACAAATCTCCTAGTTTTTGCAGTGTTGTCAGAGCATGGGTCTGCAATCCCAACGTGCACTTTCTCTGATTGAATCTGGGCCCGAAATTTAATATAGCATGGTGCGTCCTCATTGATTGAGTGTAGCGCTGGGAATTGGTGCGACCAATTGGAATTGTATTGCTATATATACATCATTTTGAGATGTTTTAAGGGTTGGTCTCTGAACCAATTGTCTAGTTTGCAGTGCCTCAGAATAGTTTCAGGGCTTCAAATCAAGCCAGTCTGAGTAGTAAATGAAAAAATGTGTTTTGATGCAGCGTAGGAATGTATCGCAAAGCATATTTTATGCATTAGTATGTCTCTATGGCCATTTGTAAAGATTCAGGGGAATGTATAATCACAATTGTATGTTTTCCTTCACCACATTTGTTGGTGTGATTGTAATAGAGATTTGATAATGTGTGAAAGCATTTAAAGTCAATACAAGCTTTGTTTTGAGTCATCTCTTTGTTGCAAATGGGTCTTTGGAGTTTGGTTCTGGATTATTAAGTATGTCCAATATGTGAAATATAATCTGAGAAATGTATGTGAATACATTTTGGTATTCTGTTGATGCTGGTTCAAATCCTTTTCTTCTCTCTTTATTGCTTATGACTCAGTTGCCCAATAGAGTAGGCACCGGTCCATATTGGAGAGGGATCAAACACTCTTTTAAATTAAACAAATCTTTCATCTGTGGTTCAGAATAAAAAACATCTTTCATGTGCATGTACATTCGCACGGTTGAATCAACTTAATGAGAGGCCTGTGCAACCAGTTTGTCTTGATCTCGTGACAATCTTGGGATCAAATGTACATTGGGTATGGCTATGTATGTTTATTTGTATTTCATTTCATGCCTCTAGGAATATCCCTCCCACGTCTAGTCGAGCCTGAAGAGCAAAGGAATTTACCCACTCATGTAGTTGGCCAAAATTCCCCTTAACTTGTTGATAAACCTCTTCCTTTCACTTTGATGTCAATCCTTGGCCTGGGTGTTTTAGGAATGTTTTAGAGTTTTGGGTTGGAGTTATTTTGGGAACCAACATTTTGGCGCTATTGCTGGGGAAGAGTAAAGTGATGGGTGTTGAAGAAATTGACGATTGTGCTGGTGAGTTGAACCCAGAATCAGTTTTGGCCTTGAAGATTCTCATGCTTCAAGAGATTTCCTCTTTCAAAGATGTGGCAACTCTGCTATTAAAGTAATGAAGATTGTTCACTGCTGTTATAGCTATGCTGTTGGTGATTTAGATGCCCCAAGTTTATGAGCAGCAGCTGGTGGATTAAGGTACATATGGTTTCCTTTTATAATCAATTTGTACTTCCTCCAAAATATAAAAACATTTATTTTGTTATGTCTTGTGCTGCCTTGCATGGTAGAAAATTTTAGTCATGGCTTCTTGGCATGCCAATGGCCCTAGGATAGATCCTTCTTGTGCGTCGTCCTATGTCTCGTGCCCTGGCTATTGTGAAGATGAAGATGCTTATGATTCTTATGATGATGCTTCATCTTATTAATCAGATTGCCCTGCATCTTATATTCCTGTATCTCAATGTCAAACACCCTTGCATAGTCAAAATGATTCATCTTTATTGCAGTATGAAGTTGATAAAACCAAACATCTGTTAGAGTCTTTACTGCAACAAGAAAAAGAATTAAAAAATCAAATCATGCTACGTCAGTCTAGGGTGTAGTCCAATGCCCTTCCTGTTGTTGTCAATGGCTCACTTTTTTGGCCTCCTTCCACTGCTAATGATACCCCATACAAACAACTAGACCTTTCATGGGTTAATTATGAGAAGCAGTCCATGCCCAATAAGATCTATTGTTAGATGCCTTTATTTGATGGGTGTGAAGCTTATGATGGGAAGGCACATGTTCTTGCATTTTCAGATTTCATTGACAGGTTCCGATTTGACGATGAGGATATGTGGTGAGGTTCTTGTTTAGATCCCTTTGTGGATTGGCAAGGAAATGGCTCATTGGTTTCCTTGACCATCACTTTGCTTCTTGGGATCATTTAGTGGATGCGTTTGAGGACTTTGCAAGTAGTTTAGGCCCTGTTCTTCTTGTCCAAGAACTTGAAAATATCAGAAGCCATGAGGGTGAATCCAGGATGGATTTTAGCCATTGGTTTGTTGTTGCACTATCTAGAATTCCTAATGCTTTCAAACCTTCTATTCCAACTTGCATTAACTAGTTTTTTGAGTCTTATGAAGTTGGATAGAGTTCGGTACAAGAAGATTTGAAGCTGATTTGTTTGCAGTAGGCTTACCTTGCTCTTGATGCCTTGGTTAAAATGAAAGATGAGTATGTTGTTAGGTTGGTATCCCCCAAGGTGAATATTGTGAATGGTGACCGTGTGGATGGCGATAATAATGTAGACTAGGTTGAATGTGTTGTCAGGAAAATGATCCCATGCGAGGCAACATCATATGACAGTTGTGTTGAAAGTGGAGATAGTGTAGCAACTTATCTTCAATTGGATTCATCATCCATTGTGGATGATGATGTTGTTGCTTTGTCCTATGACCCCCAACTTGAAACTAAGGATGACTATAGCGGGTTTGCACCCAGTGATAATCGATCTGAGACAAGTGAGGGTGTAGGCATTGGGTTTCACATTGAAGACCTTACTATGGGTTGTGATGCTGGTGAATGCAATATTTTACAGGTACAATATGGTAGTGAAGACATGAGGGTAGAGATGTTTGATGTAGCATCTCTTGACAATATGAAGGATGAAAGCAACATATGCACTTCTTTGCATTTGGATGAGCGAATTCATGTGACTGATGGAAGTGATGAATTTTTGTTTAGTGAGATCCCAGGTTTTGTCTATGATGACAATGATGAGATTGATGGCGGTGAGGATGTTTATGTGGATGATAAGGTGTCATGTGCTTCAAGTGACACTTCGTATGCCTTTACTATGATTTGTGCACTGACTGGTTCCAGTTAGTTGATCCTATAATTGCTAGCATCGGTAGAAGCAATCACCATGATGACTATTTTGTTGCTGATCCAGTTATGCAGGCAGCTGATACAATTCCTTGTGGTGGTGTGGACGACAGTTTGATACCTATATGTAGTAGCAGCTGTAATATGGTGAGTTGCCCAATTGAGATTGAAACAAAGAGGTTGTGGGATGGATGCAGTCCATCATTTGAAAGACCTCATTATGATTCTTATGCTGATAATGATGAAGATATGGATCATGTTTGTGATCTAAGTGTGGAACAAGACATCAACATTTGTGAAGGTGGTGTATGCTGATAGCCTATTATACAAGAGTTTGACACTTGTAAGTATGAAAGTTTCCTTTGTAATGAAGGTCAAGTGTTTGACGTTGTGGGTAATGATGTTTTCCCTGGATTTGAATCTTTTATTTGGGCCCAGTATGCACATAATAATGACATTGGGCAACAACATGAATGCCAAGTTGAAAATTTGCATGTTTTTCCCAAACTTGAGGATATGACACAGCTGGAGTTTTTCTAGTTTGCTCTACAAGATGAAGTCTCTTTCCTTGTGGATCAACAATGCAGTTAGGCACATTTTTCTTTGCCATGTGAGCTAGAGGTGTTCTCTTTTTTCCTCAGTTTGCATGAAGAGGTCAGCAGTGATAGTGAAGTTGTAGTTGATAATGGATGTTTATTCACATGCAATTCTTTTAACACTGACATGGATTCTATTTTCTCACCCCATCATGATATGAAAGTGCATGGTATAGAGTGGAATAGGTCAAGTACCTATTACCTATGGTTGCCATGTAGCAATGTTGTTTTTAGTAATGAGGCTCATCTCTATTTCAGGAATTTTTTTTACAGATTGGCATGTGTTGAAGACAGTCCTCAGTTGTTGTAGCTGGGTAAAAAATGCCAATTTGGCTTGAGGGAAATCAACTCCTTCATTCAACTTGTCTTTGACAGAGGCAAGTAGTTGCAACAATTTTGTGCAGGTTCGGCCTGCAGTGATCTTAAATTTTGCTTACAATCATTTTTCTTTATGACTGTATGTTCTCTTGTATATATGCACCCTTGTTGTGTTTTGCATTTTAGTTGTTTCCCCTATTCATTTTTTCTTTTGGTCTTCCCAGAGATATTCTGGATCCTCGCTGTGACACTGCTTGTCATACGTCCCCAACCAGAGCTAGTGTTGGCACCCAGAAAATCCAGTTTCTAAAATTCTTCTTTTTCCCCTTAAAAAATCCAAAAGTCATGTGCAAATGTCTTAGCCAAGATCACCATTGGATAGGGAATTGAATTCTGATCAACTTTGCCTTTTGAACCACCTCAAAATTCCTTAAAAACAAAAAAATTTATGCTTGGTCAAAGTTTGGCCTTCTGTGTTTTTGCCTTGGTCGAAAGTGGTTTCTCCCTTAGATTTTTTTCCATATTTTGCCTCTGTCGGCAAATCGGCTTTTTCTGAACTCATGAACTTTTTTGGAGTTCGACTTTTAGCCGATTCGCCGATAAGGTGACAACAGGGCAAATGGAGGCAAGCTTGTGGTGAAGGAAAGAAGAGACAAAGGAAAGGCTTTGTCAGAGGTTCGCGAACCTCCAAGTTCGCTCGACAACTATTTCACTGACAAAGGCTAAGGAAGGCAAGGGTGAGGCTTCCAAAGTCATGATTCTGCTAAGTTGCCGATAAGGTAAAATGACCAAGACATGAAGAGAAAAGTATGCTTGTCGGGGAATCGACGAAGTGTCAAACTAGTGAAAAGTTTGGAATTTGGTAGGTTCACCGATATGGTATTTTGCCGACATGGAGAAGTGGCTAAGCTAAAGTTGGTTCGGCATGGGTCCTTTTTGTCGACAAGACAAATAATGGCAAATATTTTGCAAGGCAAAAGAGTTTGGCATAGTGGCATTTTGTCGATAATGAAGAAAGTGATGTTGTGGCCCTTGGTTCTAGAAAGCTAAAGTTTGCGGAAAGAGGGCAAAAGAGGTAAGTCATTCAAGTTCAACAAATGCCACTTTTTTTTGACAAAGCAAAGATAGGGCTTAGTTCAGAAAGCGAAGAGTTCCCCGACAAAGATGGTAAATGATAGAGTTATGAAAAGTTCATTTTTGCCGATAAAAGCAAAATAGCTCAAAGTTCGGCAAAGGTAATAGTTGCCGATAAAGCATGAAGGTTGACCAAGTTATGAAATGTTAGATTTGTCGATGGAGGCAAAATGGCCCAAGTTCTTCAAATCAAAAATTTTCTGATAAAGGAAAATAAGCAGCAAATATGGTCAAAGTTCAAAGAAAGTAAAATTGGTCGTTAATAGTAACTAGGAGAGCAAGATGAAAAGTTTGAGTAAAGCCATCTTTGCTGATAAGGAAATATATTGCCCAGAATGACGAGAGAGGCGAATGAGTCAGAAAAGGCGACAAGCAAAAGTTTGAAAAATTAGAAAATTGTCGACAAAGAAAAGGGAAGATGCCTCCGTAGTTTGCAGAGGATGGAGTTTGCTGACATAGCAGATGATGGAAGGAATGATAAGTTTATGAAAATAGAAGATAGGCCGATAAAGGTGGGAAAAGATGTGTCTACTATAGAAAGGTACACTTGGAGGACAATCAGATAAATAAGAGATTATAGGTGTTAGACAATGAATTTGTGCCTTCCCTCTTTATTGTTCCTAGTACACAAGGCATGCAAGCAAATCTCCTTCTAGTTTTTGTAGTGTTGTCAGAGCATGGGTTTGAAATCCCAACTTGCACTTTCTCTGACTGAATTTGAGCCTAAAATTTAATACAACATGGTGCGTCCTCATTGACTGAGTGTAGCGCTGGGAATTGGGGCCATCAGTTTGAATTGTATTGCTATATATACATCATTTTGAGATGTTTTAAGGGTTGGTCTCTGAGCCAATTGTATGGTCTGCAGTGCCTCAGGATAGTTTCAAGGATTCAAATCAAGTCGGTCTAGGTAGTAAATGGAAAAATGTGTTTCGATGTAGTGTAGGAATGTATCGTAAAACATATTTTATGCATTGGTATGTCTCCATGGCCATTTGTAAAGATTCAGGTGAATATATAATCACAGTTGTATGTTTTCCTTCACTGCATTTGTTGGTGTGATTGTACTAGAGATTTGATAATGTGTGATAGCATTTAAAGTCAATACAAGCTTTGTTTTGAGTCATCTCTTTGTTGCAAATGGGTCTTTGGAGTTTGGTTCTAGATTATTAAGTATGTCCAATATGTGAAATATAATCTGAGAAATGTATGTGAATACATTTTGGTATTCTGTTGACACTGGTTCAAATCTTTTTCTTCTCTCTTTGTTGCTTATGACTCAGTTGCCCAATAGAGTAGGCACTGGTCCATATTAGAGAGGGATCACACACTCTTTTAAATTAAACAAATCTTTCATTTGTGGTTCAGGGTAAAAACCATCTTTCCTGTGCATGTACATTCACACAGTTGAATCAACTTAATGAGAGGCTTGTGCAACTAGTTTGTCTTGATCTAGTGACAGTCTTGGGATCAAGTGTACATTGGGTATGACTATGTATGTTTATTTGTATTTCATTTCATGCCTCCAGGAATATCCCTCCTAGGTCTAGCTGAGCCTGAAGAGCAGAGGAGTTTACCCACTCCTGTAGTTGGCCAAAATCCCCCTTAACTTGTTGATAAACCTCTTCCTTTCACTTTGACGACAATCCCTTGCTTGGGTGTTTTAGGAATGTTTTAGAGTTTTGGGTTGGAGTTATTTTGGGAACCAACAGGTCTAATCAGATTGTGCTTGTCAGACTTTGTTTTAATCAATGTCTATGAGGATTCCTATGTGAAGAAACTATGGAATAAACTTGGTGAGATATATCAAGCCAAATCTTTAGTGAACAAGATTTTCTTGAGGAAAAAATTGTATTCCTTGAGAATGGAAGAGGGTGGACAAATTTCAGACCACCTGGAAGCATTCAATATGTTGGTGGCTCAATTGGCATCAATTGATGTAAAATTGGATGAGGAGGATAGATGTCAGATCATGCTTTGTTCTTTACCTGATTCGTGGGATTCTCTTGTTATGGCGATTGTGAGTACTTCTATTGTCTTGAAAGTTGAAGATGTCATGGGTTCTTTGCTTTCTAAAGAAATGAGGAGGAAGGTATCCATCAGTACCATTGAAGCCCTAAGTGTTCATGAAAGACCCCCCAAAAAAGGCAAGAAGAGCGAGAAGTGCGACAAATCTATATCCAAATCTCCTAGAAAGTTTAATGTTATTTGATGGAATTGTGTTAAGCCTGGACACTTCCATAAGGAGTGTAAAGAAGAAAAAGAAGAAACTTGTGTTAGGGTTAGCTGGTAGAAGATATCAATTAAATACAAATAAAGATTAAACAGAGGAATGAAAATACACAAAAATAATAATAGCGAGACAAGTTTTAACGTGGTTCACCCAAACTCGGGCTACATCCACCAACAGAGAGTCCAATATTATTATCCAGTAAATCAAACCAATTACAACTAGCAATCCTTGCAACTCAATACCGCTGCAAAATGCTACAATACATCATCAAAAACCCTAACCCTTAGCTGGTTTTATCAAGCCTTATGTCAGTTACAAAATTAGGGTTTTTTATATCAGCCAATAGAAAAATAACTCCTGATGCCTTAATAAAATAATAAAAAATTGGTGGAGATTTCAGGGGCACTACCCCTCGACCCCGACCTGTATCGTGACAGGGAGTGCGCCAAGGGCACTGCCCCTTGACCCCATTAAATAATTTGGGGGGAAACCATGCCGATAAAAGTGGGGTAAATTTAACCTCCGAGTCTGATTTGGCTCCATATAACAACTTGATTCTGATTCTGAGTCCAAGAAGGAAGATGGTGATGCATCTATTGCAAATTTGGCCACTTGTGCAAGTAATGATGCATGGTTAATTGACTCAGGTGCATTTTTCCATATGACCCCTAATAGAGATTGGTTTTCTGAATATGAAGAATTCAATGGAGGTAAAATGTACTTGGGTGATGATTCTCATTTAAATATTGTTGGTCGTGGTAAAGTTAAAATTAGATTTCCTGATGGTAGATTAAAAAGTATTAATGGTGTGTTGCATATCCTTGGATTAGCAGAAAATTTATTACCTGTGACCAAACTAATAGATGCAAGTGTGCAGATAGTATTTTTTGATACAGGATGTAAGATGGTGAGAGGTGCTATGATGATCACTAGAGGTGTAAGATTTGGCACATTGTATAAGCTTGATGCTTACACTGTTGAGTGTAATAATACTTTTGTGAAAAGCAAATCTGTGACTACTTCATTGGAAAAGGAGAGGGTTTCATTTTCAGTGGATGGACGTGGCTTGTGGGTAGCTAAGGGTGCTCTTTCTTCTGAATCAAAATTGTGTGCAAAGAAGAGTATGTTATGGCACTAGAGATTAGGCCACATAGGAGAAAAAGGTCTAAGGATCTTGAAAAATAAAAACTTTGTTGAAGGGTTGACTGATTGTAATCTTGATTTTGATTTCTGTGAGCATTGCATTTATGGTAAACAAAACCACATTCAGTTTTACTCAAGTTCTCATTTAAATCTTGTGGTGTATTGGATCTTATTCATTTTGATGTGTTTGGTACTGTAGATGTTCCTTCCATTATGAAATCCACGTATTATGTTTCATTTATTGATGATTATAGTAGAAGGACATGGACATATTTTCTAAAGAGTAAATCTGAAGTTTTTAGTCGATTTAAAGAATTTAAAGCAATGGTTGAGTTGCAAACTAGAAAGGAAATAAAATGTTTGAGGAATGACAATGGTGGTGAATTTTTCTCTAATGATTTTGATGGATTTTGTAAATATTGTGGCATTCAGAGAGAAAAGACAACTCTGTATTATCCACAACAGAATGGAGTTGCAGAAAGAATGAACATGACACTAATGGAGAAGGCTAGGAGTATGGTTATTGGTGCTGGCCTAGAACAAAGGTTTTGGGTTGAAGCTATTGTTACTACTTGCTACCTGATTAACAAGTCTCCTACATCAGTTCTTGTTGATAAAATGCCTATGGAGGCATGGTTGAGGCACAAGCCTTCACTCAGACATCTTAGAGGTTTTGTTTGTGAGGCATATGCACATGTGCCAAAGGAGAAGTGAACAAAGTTGGACAAGAATGTGAAATGTATCTTCATTAGGTATAGTTATGGTGTAAAAGGATACAAGATTTGGGACCCTATTGCACAAAAGGTAATATATAGTAGAAGTGATATTTTTAGAGAAACTAGGCCTTTTTATGTTACTTTGCAGCTAAAGTAAAATAAACAAAAAGATGTGATTTAACTCCCTTCTACACCTGAGAAAGTTGAATTGAGGCCCCTAGATAGACACGAAGTTGAGGAGAGCTCATCTAGCTCTGAATCTTCAGAAGAGGAGGAAGAACCTCCAACACAACTTGTTCGAAGTTCTACAAGGCATAAACAATCACCTAAAAGGTATTCACCTGATGGCTGGAGATATATTTTTGCTTTGAATACTAACATAGATGAACTTAGATCTGTAGAAGAGGCATTAGGTATGAATGGTGTAGAGTCCTAGAAGATTGCTATGGATGAAGAAATGACAACTTTGAAAAAGAATGACACATGGGACCTGATACCATTGCTTGAATGACGAAAACCTGTTGGTTGCAAATGGGTGTTCAAGAAAAAGATTGGTTTAGATGGAGGTATTGAGAAGTACAAAGCACAATTGGTTGCAAAAGGTTACTCTCGGGTTGAGGGTGTTGATTACGGTGAGATATTTTCTCTTGTTGCAAAAATGATGTCCACTACATTCTTGCTTTCTATTGTTGTTGCTTATGATCTAGAGGTTGAACAAATGGATGTAAAAATGACTTTCCTTCATGGTGATTTGGAGGAGGATATTTATGACACAACGAGAGCACTACGTGGTGAAAGGTAAAAGTAATTTGGTTTGTAAATTGAAGAAGTCTTTGTACGGCCTCAAACAAAGTCCTAGGATGTGGTACCAGAAATTTGATACATATGTGTTGAGTTTGGGATTTAAGCATTCTAAATCTAAGATCACTATGTTTATTATAAATCTGATGGTGATTGTTTCCTGTTTATTGCATTATATGTTAATGATATGCTATTTATTGGTAAAGGTAAATGAATGATTTTAGAACTAAAGTCTCAATTTGTAGCTAAATTTGAAATGAAAGATCGTGGTGCAGCTAAACACATTCTTGGGATGGAAATAAAAAGAGATAGAGTGAACAGAAAACTATGGATTGACTAGAGTAAGTATGCCAATTCAGTTTTACAAAGGTTTAACATGCAAGATTATAGACCATTATGTGTTCCTTTTACAGTTGGAATGAAGTTATCTACTTCACAATGTCCAACATCCCCATTAGAGATGGAAGACATGAGTAGAGTGCTTTACCAGAGTGCAGTCAGAAGTTTGATGTATGTTATGGTTTGTACTAGACCAAACATTGCAGTGGGAGTTCTTTCCAAATATATGTATAGTCCTAGTAGAGTTCATTGGGATGCATTTAAAAGAGTCTTTAGATATTTGCAGGGTACCTCAGAGTATTCCTTGTGTTATCATGGTAATTTGATAGGAGGCATGCATTCCATTGATATTCATGGTTATGTGGATTCAGACTGAGCAAGTGATGTTTATAGTAGACGATCCACCATTGCTTATATGTTTACTTTATTTGGTGGTGTAATTAGTTGTATGAGTAAGCGACAAGTTGTGGTTGCTTTGTACACTACTGAAGATGAGTATATGGCAGCTACTCATGCTTGTAAAGAAGTCATTTATCTTAAGAGTCTATGTTCAGATATCAGAATAAAACAAAGTGCAGTGACAATTTATTTTGACAATCAAAGTGTGATCTGCCTAGCAAATAACCTAACATTTCATACCATGACCAAGCACATTGACGCACAATATCATTTTGTTAGAGATATGGTCAAGGATGGCAAGGTGAAGCTAGTTAAGGTAGAGACTTTGATGAATGTTGCAGATTCATTAACTAAGCCCATGAGCACAAAGAAGTTCAAATGGTGTTTGGAGTCTATGGACCTCTCGACCCATAGTAATTAAATCTTGGTGTTGATACTCCCTTTTCTCTTGCAAGGTGTTCGACAAGTGGGAGAATGTTAGAAAAGGTGTCTCAACCTTGCAACTTCAAAAGGTTACTATTCTTCCCAATTTTGGTCTTTTAAAATACCCTTTATCTTGAAGAATGGTTTAGAACTTTCAAAGTTTCCAAAAGGGGATAAAAATGGAAGGGATTAATATTTTTAGTAACTCTACATTTGAGCATGGATGGACTCAGAATTTTCCCAAAAGGTGTGGAATTGTCAAGTAAACATCTTGGGTGAGTTTCGACTCAAGATCATACATCAATTGCAAGATATTAAAGTTTTCATTTTTTGAAACTCTTGGAAAAGTTTCAAACTAAAATTTGAGGCACTTAGAGGTCCCTAAACGCCCCAAAAATTTTTGTAACCGATGAAGTGGGTTATAGTGTGACAGATCTCTTCATGATCTTTTTGACACATCAAACGGTTCATCAATCAGACACCCGAATCAAAAGTTATGGCCTCTGGAAGTTGGGTCTCCATGTAACATCTCATCTGGAATATTAAATAAGAATACAATTAATGCATAATAAATGCCATTTTTTTATAAAATAAACTTGATTCCATCATTAATAAACTTGCTAATCTAAAGTTCAATAAATAATTACAAAATATGGTCGCTTCACATGTGACTTACAAATTCTTACATATTTGTCAAGTATAATAACAAATGGTCACTTGCCTTGTGAATACAACATGTTTCAATTTCCATTTACATAATAAGTAATGTTTCTTGTTCACGATTCTTTGACAGTCAATTGCAGGAGAGAGAGAGAGAGAGAGCATCACCCTGGTGCTTTTCTTCCAACCACAGACCAACGATCCCCTGCACACCTTCCTTTTGGAAGTGGCCCTTCCCTTCGCGAGGGTATAGATAATGAGAATCAATTGATTCCTTGTACTATTTGAGAACTAGTGAAGTGTCCTAGCTAATAAAAATTGAGCTTACAACTCTAATCTAGCTCTAGCTATGTATAACACATTCTGACTGTTCAACTATCTGGTACATAGTGAACCAAAAATGCAAGTAGTGACTTTTGCATTACTTTGGCCAAAGATTCACATAAATAAAGTTGTATGTTCACTCACTCCTTTCTCGACTTGGAGACTACATTCTTGTAATTTAGTATATAATATATCAACATATTTTGACTTGTTAACTCAATACTAGTCTATTTGACTTAAAATATTCCCTTATTATAAGACAAGTATTGGGTGAGAGCTTTAGGTGACTTATAAGCGTACATTGAGCCCCTCTTTGCATCCTTGCAATCTCAGGTCTATGATGACCTGTCATTCTACTCAAAGACTTGTTGACCCATTTCCGTGCTCTAAACATACATTCTTGAGATATACTCAATTATGTCGAATAGTCAATACATTTGACATCTATAGACTTCCAAGACTCTTACCACTAAGATATATCTAGCTTAGTCTATGAAAATATATTCGACTATTTACTGTCAAAGTAAACATATAATATCACCATATTAAGATAAAAGAATGGTTTCCTCTTAACCATATCAAAAGTAGTGTATGAGAACTCTTAGTTACTCAAAATAGTAAAAGTGATAATAAATATGTTTTATGGCATAAGTATAATAGGCGCTTGTGTATATCACCTGATTATGGAATCTTTTCAAGTTAAAGTCTAATAATCAAATCACTGATCTTTCATAAACTACCAGCTTTAATAATAAACATAGAGTAGTGATTACTTCAAAACTTTGAATGGTTTAACTTCTTTTTAAAGAGATTAAGATCTCTAACACATATGAGTGTCGGTCCATTCAAGACTAACTAGACTTCTCAGTCTATTTTAGGCTAGCTAAGCTCTTGATCTTTTCTAGACTAATATGAGCTCTTAGTCTATTCTAGACTAATCTGAGCTCTTAGTCTATTCTAGACTAATCTAAGCTCTTGATCTTTTCTAGACTAATTTGAGTTCCCAGTCTATTATAGACTAATCTGAGCTCTTGATCTTTTCTAGGCTAATTTGAGCTCTCAGTCTATTCTAGACTAGCTGAAAAGTTTCATTCCTTAACTAGATAGGTTTAGAATATTTATAACCAGTCGACCTTGTGTAGTCGACCACACCAAGCCATTTGGTCTTATATTAGTTTATATCCAATGTTCATATAATAGATATACATAGATAATATCCCACTTATAGTATCATTCATAAAAGAACATGGATATGTTCAAGTTTAAATGCCTGGCCATGATTTTATTACTTGGCCTATACACAAGTTTCATTTACATTCTAACTTTATTTTTAACAAGATTCATGCCTATCGGCTTTGCATCTATGTCCATAATGTTTATATGGATATGGCCACCTATCGCCCAAGTATTAAAAGACAATAAAGAATAGGTTTAGCATAACTGCCAATCAACTTTTTAACTCAGATATTCTTATCAATCTACAGGCCAATTCTAATAAAAAGACTGTTATTTAAATTCATTATACTTTGCTAGAACAACATACTATATATGTATATCCTCAATGGAATTCCATATCAATGGTATCCACTTACCAATATCATTACTTGTTAATATATATAAAGGCTTCATTTTTCCACATAATTATCATTGTTTCCTTTAATGCCTGTGGCCTCTTGACATACTCAAATACAGTATACAAACACATAGAATAAACTTATTATCATCTTAACAATACTATTATTGACATACCAGTCACTTATTATGCAGTCGATAGACTTTCTTCGAGCTCCTTCTATTCTCTCTAATTCGCCAATCTGAAAGAGATATCCTTTTCTCTCTAATCTTTACTATTAAAACATACTCCCTATCAATTACAAACAAAATAGTTGCATTAACTATTCCCTACCTTCTCTTGGCCATGCATAGTATTGAGAGATCAAAGTTAGGAGTTATGGAGCTATTGCTCCCTCCCACTCCTCTTAGCATATAGGGGAGAATACGATGGGAGTCTTTCAAGACTTAACCATCTTAACTTTATATCAAGTTTTTAAATTTAACCACGTCAAAATTATTAAATAAATAAGAATATAAACAATAATATACTTATTATTTAAATGCCACTATTGCATTCTTTTGAATGCTTCAATTATGCTATTTACAAGCACAATTATTGACATTGAAGCTTAGCAAAACTGACTTCAATCTTGACGATAAGGTTTGACTTGTTTGGTTGATTACTCATGCCGCTTGACATTTATAGACGTATACAACCTTTCTAATTGTTGACACAAAAGACTAAGCCATCGACAAGAAGACAATATTATTAATCTAGTATGAAAAGATCACAACGTTCAGCAATATTACTGAGACAACTAATCCACATATAGATAAAGACTTAATTCAATGTTAACTTAACCTCTAATGTGAGTATGTGTGTGTTTATTTCTAGATAGTACAAGGATCATTGTATTCACACGATCTAGTACCCTCTCCATGGTGATAGTCTCTCCTCATGTCAGAGGGAAAACATTGTTCCTGCATCCACCTTAGTCGCACAATGGTAGTTAGTCCATCACATTATTTAATCACGTGGACGTTAATGACATCATAAACAATCATTCTTATAAAATAACATAATTCAAATGTATTTTATATTTTAACATAACATTACTTTCCTCATATTAATTTCATTGACGATCCATCTATCTTCTTGAATAAAATGATAAGTATGTTAGTTTAAAAATGGGGTGTGACACTCCCATTTTGGAAAATGTGAAAACGTATTGGACACTTAAAAGAGATGTAAAGGGGAGAGTTACATGTGTTGGTGTGTGGTTTGGCACATCACAGGGCATCTTTGATTGGAGATAATTTTGGTGCCACTTTTGGGTGGTTTTGGCTCATGGTTTTGTAATTACCATTGATAGTTTACTGTATTGTATCTCCTATATATCAGGTGCTTGAGATGGAGGTTGTGTACGAGAGTCTTATAGATGTTAAGTTGCCTCCGAATCTATGGTTGGTTATACTCCTATAAAAGATTACTCAACAAGTGTTAGTAGGATGCAGAGCATGGAACAGAGTTGACCGGAAGCTGGCGCATACACTATGCAGAGGCCAGAAGCTGACAGAAGATGCTACAAAACAAATCCCTATATGTAATAGACATGGTATATATAGATATAAGATATGATGATATAACATAGGAGAATGTAGTAAGGATATGGGATAGATTCTAATATGAAGAAGACATAGAAGTCATTCATTTAATTGGTGAGGTAAAGACTTAGACCTACCAGAGGATGGATATACAACCTTTAACTGCTATATATATATATATGGAGATCTGCTGGTACTGGTTAATTTTGTGTTGTCTTATTATTATCTGTATGTGATGCTATGTTTCTGTTATTCTTTATGTTTTGCTATCAAACTCTAGCTACTTGATCGGGGTATAAACTGACTACAAAGACTTGACTGAGGACCGGATCTCTAGACCGATATCCCTCTCCATTTCTTGCTAACATCAAGTATGTTGTAATCTTGTTAATTTATAAATAATATATTGGGTGGCTTTTGGAGTGTGGGGTTTTTCTCCCGAAAGGGTTTCCCAACGTAATCACTGTGTTATGGTATGATTGCTATTTGTGTTTATTTCTTTATAATTTATGTAATTGTTGTAAAGATATGAAAAGTTTTGCATATTCCTCCTCTCAAGGTTAGTGTAGGAAGTTGTTCCACTACCTTAGCTTCCTTATAGCCAATAGAGGTCAAAAGACCAAAACTGGGGATTGACCATCTTAACAAGCTCCCAAGAAATCAAACCTTCTTCTCTATCCAAAAACAAGTTTTTTATAGCTTCACCCACATGGAGGTTTGTATTCACTCATCCTTCTCTTGTTGTTTTATCATTTTATTTGATTTAAATTGTATTAGATTAGATTTTTTTGTTATTTTGTATCTTCCTATATATTTCTAGTATGTTTTGCTTTGTGTTTTCATCTCCCTATGTGCAAACAATATAGGTTTCTTGCATGTACTTCCATTTTCTAGCATTTTTTAGATACAACATGAAATTTAGATGACAATGCAACTTCCATATTATAGTGCATACACACTGGCATCTGCACTAAATCACTTCTAGATTCACTATCCAAGTTATGTACAACTCTAGATTTACTGTTCTATAATTTGTTTTTATTTCTTGCTTGTCTGTTTACAGTTTTTCCAGTTTCTTAGCTCAACAATTTTGCCTAGTGAATAAACAATTTAATTAGGTAGGAATACATCTTAGATAATGCTAAACATATTGTTGCTTTCTTTCACAAAATAGTAGTATTTTTTATCATTAGTCTTATCTAGTGTAAGGGATTAGTTGAAATCTTAAGTCAGGAAATCAACTTTTCCAGTTATATTTTGGTGAACCCAATGTGTTTTTACCTATATTTTCTCTATTTTTTTGAGTTCACTGCGTTAACCTCTCTTCTCTATAATTTTATATTTTCATCTAGTGTGTTAAAACTCTCCAGTCTTTTCCTTCTATGAGTTTTAACACAGTCTATTTTTCCTTCTTATGTTGTGTAAAGAAGTTTATATATCAACATGTTTTCTTCAACTCCTACCACTTCTTCCATCAACCGTTATAGTTATTTCTATGACAGGCCTTCTACAACTCTTTCTCCTCTAACTTCTTCCATCAACCTTTCTAGTTATTTCTATTATCAGAAAATGTGGTTAACAATATTAAACTATCAATAATCTAATAATCTCAATGAAATGGGAAATAAACAAGATTAAACACAAAGAACACTACCTTTCAAACCTTCTTATTTCGTGGCTTCCATTGGTCGCTTATCTCAAATTGATGTTGTTTGTATGAATATAGCCCTTAGGAGGTGTACTTCCTTGCTTTCTTCCAAGATGACAAAGGAGAATGATTGTTGATAGGTTTGCAATGAAAAGGATTTTGCAATGCAATGATAATGGTGATCTCAAGCTATGGGGATTGGTGCCAAAGGCGCACTATGATTTCTGCAGAGTAAGTTTATAAAAGCTTGGATGATTGAAATGGAGGAATAGGGGTTGTATTTATAGATTTGAGAGAAAGAAGATCAACAGTTGAGGAAACTTGAGAGAATGCGCGCAAATAGGGAGAGAACAAGTGTCATGCTTCTTCATGCATCAGGGGAGTTAACAGAATAGATTGAAGAGTTAATTGAGATGATTGACTAGTTAACAGAATTGATTGGAGAGATAAGTGGGCTGATTGGGGATTTGACTGAGATGATTGAATAGTGAACTCATATGACTAATTAGTTAACAGATTTGATTGGTGAGTTAACTAATCTAACTAGAGAAGAAATAGGACATGTGGGTGAGAGAATATTAGCTAATTAAATATTGAGATATTTAATTACATGTGCATGTGGATTAATTGAATTGTTTTGGTATTAATTCAATTTTAGAGGAAATATAATTTAAATAAATATTTGGATTTATTTAAATATAGAGAATGAGAAGAATTAATTAAATAATTTGGTATTATTTAATTTAGAAATGACTTTAGGAGAATTTAGAAGATTTAATTAAATAAATGATGTTATTTAATTTTTGGAGGAATATGAATCAAATAAATAAATTGATTTATTTATTTATTGATAGAGGAATTTAGAATGAAATAAATATTTAAAATATTTATTTAGATAGAGTTGTGTCATTTTTAGGTGTATACATTTTGCCCCTCTTTGATGCAATGTGTTTTATCACGTTGTTTCAAAGAAGTATAAATTTTTGCGATTGATACATGTCCCAGTTTGCCCCTGGTCAGGTTTGCATGACGCTAGGATGCCCCCTCGGGAGATTGGACATGAAGAAAGTTTTGAGGGCGTGAGATAGACAGTCTCACGATGAAGAAGGTTGAACAATTAGGTTAGGGTCAAGAAAATAGGTTACGACTTGGAAAAGATGCGGAGAAATGGTACGAAGAACAGGTATGGTCGCCACATAGCTAGTTAGGGTTGCAATGTCTATATATAGAAGCTGGGTCCATGATCCTAGTCATTTGGACACTTGTCATTTTGTGAGAGACACTTGGAGCTTTGCAGAGTGCAGAAGCCAGAGTAGTCAGCAGAGAGATGGATATCCCACAAGAGGAGCATTGTTTCGAGCAGGTCCGATGATTCAAACGACCAGCAGAGGCAGGACCCCCAGTATGTATGCCAAAAAATGTAGGCTAGGTGCATTTATGAGTGTAATAAATGTTTGTCAAAGTTACTTGAATGAATGCGCAGCTCGACAGTTCGGCGCATGTATGCTATGAAACCGTGCATTTGTTGCATTTCAACGCATCTAGGTCATCTTGCTGCGCATATGCTAGGTTTTGTGCATTTGCTTCTTGTTTCTACACATATAGTTAGTGTAGCTGCACATTTGTGGTGTGCTGCGCATTTGCTTTAGAATTTTGTGTATTTGTTTAGGTTCGGCGCATCTATTCCTTTTTGCTGCGCATGCATTACGAAGCTGCGCTTTTTCTCTGAATTGGCGCAAATGCCGCCTGGAATGATGTATTTGCTTAGGATAGTCAGTTACTTAGTAAAATTGACTCAATTGGCATCTTGATCGATGTGAAAATTGATAAGTGATCTCTGAAATTGATAGAATCTAGACAAGAGATGATATGCTTGGTTTTGTCAATGTGATATGTTAAGTGATTGTGATAGGTTCGATAGTTGAGCAGGTTTGCATTGATATGGTTTTGGTTGACGCTTTGCGTTGTTGATTGTAGGAGGATATTTCTGACACTCTCATGTCACGGAAGCAATTCCCTGTTATGATGTTGTGATGATATATGCTGACAGAGATAGATCGGATAGTTCTTAGCGCGCTTGGTTTGGACTATGTGTACTTTATGCCCGAGGTTTGTGTGAACCTCGGTCTACTAACTAATTTGGTGGAGCGCTTCCACAGTGAGGACGAGACATTCCATCTCCCCACTGGTGAGATCACTGTTACCTTAGAGGATGTCTACCAAATACTGCACCTTCCTATAGTAGGGGAGCAGGTAGAGTATGATTTGCAGCGCGATGCTAGGCTAGACAAGTGTAGGCGAGTATTCGGTGATCCTAGCATAGTGGGCTTAGTTATAAGCTGGAAGGATATGTATGATTATTATGACTATTTTCCTGGGATTGTAGTTGGTTTGATCAGTGATGTTGTATGCTCTGATTGGTGATCTCATGGTTTTGCAATTGGTTGGGGTCAGACCTTGGAGAGGATGTTGACTAAGGGCCCTCATTTTGCTTGGGGGGTCTGCGTTCTGACTCACCTATACCATGATATGCATCAGGTTGTGTACCGTGGAGCCTCTAGTCTATCTGCAGGTGTTTCTTTGCTACAGTTTTGGGCTTGGGAGCACATTGCAGTGACACGACCCATTTGTACATTTCACAGGCAAAGGGATGAGCCATACTCTTATGGATACTCTGGTGTACTTTCTCAGCACAAGCTAGGGAAGTTGGAGTATTGGTGACATTAGTTGGATAATGTGGATGTAGTTGTGTGGTGACCTTACATAGAGTGTGAGGTATGGGACGATGAGGCCAATGAGCTGCCTTACATGTTTTAGATGCGGTGGTTGATTGGGCAGACTCCACACATACTAGAGAGGTAGATAGTCAGCCGTGTCCTTCGACAGTTTGGGCGAGTGTAGGGTATGCCACAGGGGTAGGCCCTTTTTGTGAGGACTTTTGTAGAGTGGCGGTGATAAGGACCTGTGGTTTCCTATGAGGAGGCCAAGACAGACTTTCTTCAGATTCCTTATCAGGCGTGGCCGATGAGGAGGCTGATAGTTGACATAGGGATGATGCGGGACTACGAGGATTGGTTTGCAGCGCATCAGTTCCCCAGGTATTCAGGACCAAGAGAGCTAGCTCCCCGCCTAGAGGAGGTGGAGTCAAAGGAGGAGGGTGATGGAGGTAGGTGGAGGAGGAGGCAGAGGAGGAGGAGGAGTGGAGATGGTTGAGGCCAAGGAGACGGAGGAGACGACTGAGGAGGGGGCCGAGGAGATGGAGGAGACGATGGAGGTGACGACTGGTCGAGACAACGACAAAGAGTGGGGTAGGCCCCACCCTAGCAGGAGGTACAACAGGTGGCCCAATAGGCAATGGTTCAGCTGGCAGTGCAGCAAGTAGTACAGTAGGCAGTTGCAGCATAGGTACCACAGGCACCAGATTAGCCAGACCCGCAACAACAGGGGTGGGGTGATGTAGTAGGCCTGCTACAAGGCTAGGTTAGACAGCTGAGAGCCCAGTTGAGAGCTACAGAGGCTCAGAGAGATGGAGATGCAAGGGTTATTGTCGGCATTACTACAGAGCGGGATGCTGCCCTGGCCAAGGTACAGGGATTGATAGGGGAGATAGATGCAACATTGGCTAGGGTGTAGGCACTGACAGTAGAGAGGGATGCGGCTATAGCTTCCCTAGGTACAGACACGACCACATCATTTGTTATTACATAGGTGACACAGGCCTAGGTCCAGGTTACACAAGTGACAGGAGAGTTGGCCACTGCTAGAGCACAGACTCAGTATTACAGAGGTTTATATCATGGGGCGGTGCCAGTAGATGAGAGGAACCAAGCTACAGGAGCCGGTCAATGGCTGTGTCTTTGTAGAGGGCAGGTGTTTCATGGTTGGCGGCTTTGGACATGGGCCCACAGTAGTCTGGGATAGGTTGAGGTAGAGGAGAGGGAGAGGGTAGTGCTGGGAGCAACATCCCGTGACAACAGGGTTAGCTGTGACCTTGTACTGATTTTGGCTCTTTTGTAGATACATTTTTTTGACGGCTCATATGTATATATCACTTGTATTTTGCACAGCTACTAAGACATGTACCATTATTATTTTGATGTATGTATACACTTGTTGCGATTTGACTCATGGATGACGGATTGATAGTGTACACTTGGACATTTTTTTGCTTTATGATTATATATGATGATGCAGTTATGATGGCCTACATGTATGTTGTATTTATGCGATGATCATGGATGCACGTTATTTTATATGTTATCCAAATGTTTATGATATTTAATATGCAACACATGTTTGTGCAAAATGGTATGAGATGAGTACTGACAGCTATGTTTTTGATGGTTTTCTGATGAGATACTATGTATGCATCTATATTTATGTTGTTACAGATGTACATGGATGATTTAATGCACCTAGATGTATGCAATATGCTTTTACATGTTCATGTTCTATGATGATCTAATGCAGACACTGTGATGATAGTTATGTTTTTGTGAGATTTTTTGGTTAATGCAATGTTATGTTGACTTATGCATCTATGCGGCTACATTATATGCTAACATTATCTAAATGTTTATTATGTAGTGTATGTGAGGATATTGTATGATGACTGACTTATTCATGATATGCAAAAATGATAACACATGGATGAGTAATGCACCTATATGAATGCAAAAATAACTATATGCTTTAGTTTTAATGCACCTAAATGTATGCAAATGGTCTAATCAATGAGATGACCATCTCACTTAATATGAAATGCCAAATGATACTATGTTTTTTCTATGTCCAAGTGTACTCAATCAATGTAGAAGAGACTCGATGAAAGACACAATGATAGATAGGAATTTGAGTGATAGAAGAAAACTCGAATGAAGGAATCACAATCTTTTATTTGCAAACACTGACACTGTGAACACACTCTTTATTTGGGGATGGTACATGGAATGCAATTGGATACGTTATGGATGCAGATATTTGTCATCATGATATTGCAAGTATTTTAAAGTGCTTGTTTCATCATTGGGCATTTTTTGTTTTTTTTTGTGTTTTAAAATGTTGTAAGAAAATACAAGCATCTAGGTATAATTAAACCATGATGACCTGAGTATCCCTTACATGGATTTTGATATAGGAAGTTGATACACGCATCTAGTCAAAATTGAATCTAGATGACCTAGGTATTTCTTGCGTGTAAATAGACAAGGATATACTTGTTTCATGTTTAGACCTCTAATGTCCTCGATGATCATTGTGTGTGATCATGTCTTTAGACAAGGCTTCACATTACTAAAGATAAATCCACAAGCAAAAAACAAATAAAATAATCATGCCCCCATCATAGCATATCTAGTTTTTAGGCATCCTTGAGTAGCGTAGGAAACATGATAACAAAAAGTTAATGTTTTAGGCACAACCAATCAAAGCAATCCTTTCTTGCATTAGATGTGTCTTCTTGCCAGAAGTTTAGATAAATCATTTAGGGTGTTTAGGCCTCTGTTTGTTTTGCTTTGGATAGGTTGATGTCTTGTGTCAAAATTTCTATTTGGAACCGTGCTTTGTTGTGCGTGTATGTCTAGTGGAAGTTATCACAATCCTTATTGGTGTCCTCTTAGAACATGTGGCATTGCAGAATCCAACTCCGTAACCAGGTCGAGGACTTGCCCCTAGTTAGGTAAAACATTGAATCATTGTGGATGAACTGACAATGGATATAGAGAAATGGGCCCTAAGGGACTAACCTAGTGCCTTGGGGGGCCATTTCTAAATGGCCTTGCCTACGTGATGACGCAGAGGCAATGTAGTTCGGGGTGAACTGTGTGGACCTAAGACCTAGGTGATGGGAAATGGTGTGGAATGGATGGGAAAGGAGCCTCAAGGGCGCATCGATACAAGATGGCCTTGCCTACGTGAAGAGGTGATGTAGTTCAGGGTGAACTGTGCGGACCTAGGACCTAGGTGATGGGAAATGGTGTGAAATGGATGGGAAAGGAGCCTCAGGGGTGCATCGATACAAGATGGCCTTGCCTACGTGAAGACGTAGAGGTGACGTAGTTCAGGATCATAAGACACTAATGAAGGACGCTATGACAGGTTGACATTATGGATAGGATACTGGATAAACCTTAGGTTGCAAGGCAACTATGTTGATAGAGTATCAAGCCATGATAGGTTATCGTTAGTTGATTTTGTGAAATAGATACGATTGGATGATGGATAATGGTAGGAAGGATGGGTGCAAGGCGATGGTTTCCCAAAGATGGTGGAAGCGGTTCTCATTGCAAAGAGCGCCTATTTGCCAGATTTTCACTACTTTGTTTTATTGCAATGTTTATGAAATACATATGACGCCTGTCTACCAGGTTTTCATCATGGTACCTATCCAAGGAGCCTGTTTACCAGGCTTTCACCAGAGGATGATTTGTTGTTTTTGTATTTTTTTTTATTTTTTTGCTATATATATATATTTTCATTTTTTTATTTTTTTTGATGTTTTTTCCCCCTTACATTGGGGTTGTCTAGGTATAGAACCGGCAAAGATGCATACTGTTGATTGGGTCATCGAACAACTCACCTATTGATATAGCCAACTGGTACGCTTCTGATCCATAGGCAGCAATGATTACATAAGGACCAAGCCAGTTGGGTTCAAACTTTCCTTCTCCTGATCCTGCTGATTGCAGGTATTTTCTTTGAGTACTAGATCACCAACATTAAAAACCCTTGGACAGACTCTGCGGTTATAGCTTCATGACATTCTTTGTTGGTAGGCTTTGAGATGGTTGAAAGCATTCTGTCGTTTCTCCTCAAACAGTTCTAACTCTTGCAGTCTGGAAACTCTGTAGTCTTCATCAGTTATAAGACCTTTTAACGATACCCTTAAAGATGGTAACTCGACCTCAATGGGCAAAATGGCTTTGGAACCATAGACAAGGGCATATGGGGTGGCACTTGTGGGAGTGCGTATGCTAGTTCGATAGGCCCACAGAGCGGGATTTAGTTGCATGTGCCAATCGCGACCTACGTCGTTGACAGTTTTCTTGAGAATTTTCAAGATGGTTTTGTTGGATGCCTCTACCTGACCATTGCCTTGTGGGTAGTATGGGGTGGAGAAGTGGTGTTGGATTTAGAATTTGTCATAGAGATCTTGGACATACTGGTTTTTGAAGGGTCTTCCATTATCCGTGACTTTGGATGAGGGAATTCCATATTGACAAATGAGGTAATTAAGGATGAAGGAGGCAATTTGCTTGCCTGTGAGATTGGTGAGTGGAACGAATTCAATCCACTTGGTAAAATACTCGGTGGTGGTTATGATGAACTTGTGGCTGTTAGATGGAGGGTGGATTTTTTCCACAAGGACAAGTCCCCACTAACAAAAGGGCCAAGGTGTCGTTAAAGGTCATAGTTCCTGAGCTGGGGCATGGATGAGGTTATCGTGAATCTGACACTGCTTGCATTTCTTAACAAAATGATATGAGTCTATCTCCATGTTCGGACAATAGTATCCCAGATGCATGAGTTTCTTAGCTAAGGTAGGACCACTAGACTGTGATCCGTAAATTCCTTCGTGTACTTCTCATAAGGCAATTTGAGATTCTTCACATTTAAGACATCTGAGTAGAGTACCATCCAAACCTCAGCGGTAGAGGGTGTCGGCCATAATGATATAATGGGATGTTTGTCGGATAAAGGTTCGACATTGGTTATTGGATAAATTAGCTGGTAAGGTGTTGTCCTTGAGGTAAGTGTAAATTTTACCATACAAGGGTGAATCAGATCCAACTAAGAGGCAAATGGATTGTGTTTCAGGGACATCATAAGCTGGTTGCGCAAGTGGCTCCACCAAGAACTCAAAATGTGACTCATTCTCTGGTAAATTGACAAGCGAGGTGATGGTTACCATGGCATCTGCTGCTTTGTTCTCTATGCGAGGAATCTGCTCAAAGGTGATTATCACAAAGTAGCCTTTAAAGTTATCTACCATACGCTTGTATGGTATTAGCTTGTCATCTTCATCTAATAGTCATCATTCACTTGGTTGATGAAGAGTTGCGAATCTCTATAGATATGTAGCTCTTTCACTTTCCACTCTGCCGCCATCTTAAGACCAATGACTAAGGCCTCATACTCTGCTATGTTGTTTGTGCAAGGAAAAAGCAGACGATAGGACTTATGTAGTGTGTCTCCTTGAGGAGTGACTAATAAGATTCCTGCCCTCGATCCATGGTTTGTATAGGAGCCATCAAAGTAGAGCTTCCATGAATGTGTTGTGACACTAAAAATTGATTCATTGGGGAACTTGAATGTCATTGGAGTAGTATCTTGCAATGGTGCCTCTGCGAACTGATCGGCAATGACCTGACCTTTGATAGCTTTCCTTTCCACATATTCGATGTCATACTCACTTAGTAGCATTACCCATTTAGCTAAGCGGCCTGTTAGGGCTGCTTTTCTTAACAAGTATTTGAGTGGATCGATCTTTGTAATTAGCTTGATGGAATGTGCAAGAATGTAATGGCATAGTTTTTGGGAAGCAAAAACCACAGCAAGACAAGATCTTTTGATTTGAGAATATTGAATTTCATACCCCACCAATGTGCGACTGATGTAGTATATAGCCCATTCTTTGCCTTCATAGTCCTGTTGTGCCAAAAGGGCTCCAAGAGCTGTTGGTGTTGCAAATATGTAAAGATATAGTGGCTTGCCTTGGATGGGCGACATCAAGATAGGTGGATTCATGAGATACTCCTTCAATTTGCGAAATCCTTCTTCACACTTGTCATTCCATCTAAATGGAATGTTCTTATGTAAGAGATGAGTGAAAGGTTGACACTTGTCTGCTAGTTGTGAGATAAACTAACAAATTGCCTATAATTTGCCTTGTAAAGACTGCAGTTGGGTGATGTTCCTTGGTGGTGGCATCTCCATGATAGCTTTTACCTTTGCAAGATTTACCTCAATCCCATTGGTTGATACTATGAAACCCAAGAGTTTTCTGCAGGTGACCCCAAACACACAACTTTTCAGACCCCAAATACACACTTTTTTGGATTCAATTGGACCTTGAATTGTTCTAGCCGCTAAAAGATTTTCTCTAGGACATCTAAGTGAGATTCTCTTGTAAGTGACTTGGCAAGGATGTCATCCATGTAGTCTTCCATTGTTACGTGCATCATGTCGTGGAAGATAGTAGTAATTGCCTTTTGGTATGTGGCTCCTGCGTTCTTCAACCCAAATGGCATGACGTTCCAATAGAAGGTTCCCCATGGACACATGAATGTCGTCTTATGCTGATCTTTTGGCACTATTATGATTTGGTTGTACTCAGAAAAACCATCCATAAGAGAAAGCATAGTGTGTCCAGTTGTCAAATCTACGATGATGTCAATGTTTGGCAATGGGAAATCATCTTTGCGACAAGCCTTGTTGAGATCTCAGAAATCATTACATAATCTGACTCTTCCATCTAGTTTTGATACTGGTACAATGTTTGATACCCACTCTAGGTAATCGATTGCTCTGATGAACTCTACATCCAGTAGTTTCTTAAGTTCCTCTTTGACTACCAATGCGACATGTGGATGCATTTTCCTGAGTTTTTGCTTAACATGTTTAACTCTAGGATCGAGTGGTAGATGATGCAAGATCAAATTTGGATCTAACCTAGGCATATCTGCATAGGACCAAGCAAAGTTGACCTGTTTCCTTTTGAAGAAGGGTACAAATTTCATCTTTTTCAGCGGAGTTAGAGACTTGGAAAAGTGTATGATCTTGGGGTTACCTTCTATGCCAATGTCGATAGGTTCTGTAGGTTCTACAACAATTTGTGACTTATCCTAATACATGTTGTTGGGGAGAGTGTCAAGCCTTCCATCGTCTGGCACCTAAAAGAGGTTTTCACCATCTGATGTGTCCTTTATTTTTTCTTTTTTAGGATCTGACACTGCCGCAAAATGGTTTTCACCATCAGATCCATTTTTTATTTTTATATTTTTACGACTGGATGGCTTGGCACCCTCTCCAAAATAAGCGATGCTATTGAGTTCTATGGTGAAGCCAGCTTTATGATCTCCTGCAAGTAGGTGGTCTCTTAGTTCCATGTAATCAATGTAGGCATCATCATTTTGGAACATGTTGAATTGGGGGGTTCCTCATAGATCCCAATCGATAAGCTCGGGATGTACCAGGGGAGGGGATCAATAGGTTGATCTAATTCAGTGGGTGTGATGGTATGGATAGGTATATGATTAGGGTTGGGAGTGAGAGGAATAAGATCCATGATGGTACTCTCTTCAAGATTGTTTATCATGTTAGAACTCTAACCTTCCTCGTAAGTTCTACTCTCAGGAATGGGTGAATCACACTCTATTGGTCTAGGCCTCAACATTTGTCCCTCATGGTAGGGGCTATAGGTGCAAACGATATCGATTCCTTTGTCTTCATAGGAATGTTCTAAAAGTTCATCCCATTCATATTCATTAGAATATGTATCACTATTCTCTTGGAGGTTGTGGATCTATTCCACAAAACAAGTAGTAGACTTAGCTTTGCCTTTGCGGTTGTCTTTGTATCCTAGCCCTCTTGTGTCACGGGCGAATGAGGATGAAGAGGGTTGAATGGGTTCACTTATTCCTTCTATTCTTAGGCTAATGGGAGCCTGTCCTTCATAGCCCATTCTGTGTAAGATATATTGACCACGTCCATAGATTTCTGTTGGGAGCTTTGGTTGTTTGTCTTGTGGTATGTTATCTTCATCTATGTAGAGCCATTGCAGAATGTCTCTTTCTTCTCTTTCATCTGATAGGGTGCCCCTTTTGACAAAGGGAGCTTTGGGAGATTCAGGAGGAGCAGATGATTTTGGGAATGGTGTAGGTCACCCAAAGGACTTAAGAGATAAAGGCATTTTGGCTAAAGATAAGGAATGTTCAATGGAGTACTCTCCTACCCCTGTTTCTTTGATCTTGACTTTTTGCTCTTTGGTCTTTGATGTGGAAGCTTGGAAGCTAGGATCATGCTTGGAGATGGAATATGTGGAAGCTCTATTATTGGGGATGCTAAAATCTGGCTTTGATTGGATAGAGTTACAGTGTTGAAAAGGATCAGGGTCACCTTGGATTGTGATCTCTCGGCCGTTGTGAGGGAAATTGATACACTAATGATACGTGGAAGGCACAACTTTCACGGCATGTATCCAAGGTCTACCTAGGAGAATGTTATAGGAGAGCTCCTTGTCAAGGACTTGGCAAACAACTTCTATTACTACTGGTCCAATTCTTAACGGTAACACCACAGTTCCTTTTGTTGTCCGTTCTTCTTCATCATAGGCTTTTATTGTGATCTTCTTTCTTAGGTCCACTGCATCTTCCGAGAACCCCAATGTAAGGATTAATTTAAGCATGCAAATGTTCAAACCTGCTCCTCCATCAATGAGAACCCTTTTGATGCGATGTTTATTTATGAAGGCCTCAATATGTAATGATGCGTTATGGGATTGAGATACAGGTAGATCATCATGTTCAGTGAATGATAGGATATTAGGTGAGGTAAGATGACCTACCATGGCTTGAAATTTCTCTTGGGCTAAGTTCGTGGGTACAGTGGTTTCCACTAGGGCTTTATCAAGAATCTCTTTGTGGGCTGGCGATAGACGCAACAACTCTAGTATGGATATATTGGCCGAAGTCTTTCGTAGTTGGTCAATGACACTGTACTTGTGGGGGGGAGATGGTGAGGATGATGACCTTGGAGGGAGTGTGTGCAAGGTGACTTTCCCACTGCGAGTGGTGATATTGCAATCAGATTGGGTGTTGGGATCTATTTATTTGTTAAATGTGATCACATTGATTTGCGGGATATGCTCTGATATGCAATTAAAGATGTAGTCGAATGGCACGTTCATGTAGTTAGCATCATTGTTTCTATTATTGTGATTTTACTGGTTGTTATTGTTGTTTCTATGAGGGTTCTGCCTGTCATGGTTAAGGAGTGGATCCTTGAATGCCACATGTGATTCGTTAGAAGGATGATCTTTTGTGCCCACATGGGTTTGGTCTAGTAAGTCTTGTATGACATTTTTCAAGCGGATATAGTCATTAGTTGTATGGAGTTTGCCTCTATGGTACTCACAGAAATCGGTATCTTTCCACCAAGGAGGTTTGACTGTTAGTTCATAGTCGCTTGTGGCGAGAAGGGTGATCTCATTGTTTGCCAACAACTTTCTCAAAGCGGACTCATATGACTCCCCTAGTGGTGTAAATTTTCATCTAGGAGGAAAGTTGTACTGTTGTCTTGGTTCATTTGATGGAGGTTTACTTGGTATTGTGTTGTTTGATGCTCCTTTGAGATTGAAAATTGGTTGATTAAGAGCCACTACTTTAGTATCAACCACTCCATCATTAATGATGTTCTTATTTTTGGTCCAGAATTTTGACTTATCCGTGGTATAGTTTGAGTTAGGAGTGTCTTTGAACAATTTTATTTGTCCTTTCACGATCATAGCTTTTTGGATGAATAACCCCATCTCAATGACTTTCATAGATGAGGTAAGGCATTGAATTTGAATTTGGTAGCTTAGATCAGAATTGAGGTTATGGATAAACATTTCAAGCATTTGTTTTTCTAGTATATGATGAGGACATTTGCTAGCAAGTTGCCTCCACCTTTGTAAGAAAGCAACGAAGGATTCACCACTCTTTTGTTTTGTGTTGCAAAGGTCAAGCATGGATACCTCATGTTCGATATTATATGAGAAATGCGTTACAAATTTGTTCACTAACTCGTCAAAGGTACGGATACCAGGGGGAGTCGAGAGAACCACTCCATGGCTTTCCCTCCTAGAGATCTAGGGAAGAGTCTCATGAGAAAGGTTTCATTGTGGGCCACCTCTAGACATGTTACGCTGAATTCTCTGATGTGGTCTCTAGGGTCACCCTTTCCTCTATACTTGTGAAATTTTGGATCTTCAAATCTAAGGGGAAAGGGGATCATTTTCAAGCTCTTATCAAAGGGATACGACGAGATATCGTCTAACGAATAGTGTTTAGTGGGTATCCCTGTTTGGAGGTCCACTAATTATTGTTGTAGGGTTTGAACTTGCTTTGTCAACATGTCTAAAGGTGTGGTTGAGTCTATGATTTTCTTGCCTTTGTCTGTGTCAAGGGTTCTTTCCTCACGTGTGCTCTCTTCATGAGTTTTTTCCTCTTCGGTTTCTTTCAACCCCGTGACGTCAAAGTCTTTGGGGAGCTTAACTCCTTGGCTTGCTAGGTGAAGTAAGAATTTGCTAGGGTCTTGGTTAAGTACTTTGTCCATCATACGTTGAAATTTTCTATCTTGGAGAGCTTCTTGTAAGTCCTCGTGAGATATTTCCTCATCACTGTTGTGAGGGGATACAATTTTGTCGGATGTTCCAGCCATTTCAATTTGTTTTTGCTTCTGGGATCTAGTTAGTACCATCCAAGGTGATTTGAAATGGAGTGTTGGTAGTGTTACAAGTATGGGTCTAACTGGTGTTGTCATTGATGTCAACATACTCCTGTTGCACTAATGATAAGGACTGGATGAGCTGTGAGCTGAGGATATTGAGAAAATTAGTCTCAATCAGGAACAGTGAAGAACAATGATGACAGTAAGGTAAAAGTCCAAGATAGGATGAAGATCAGAGGATGCAGATTAAAGGGTTTGTAGATATGTGTCTTAAGGTGGTCCAGTAAAGATTGCAGAGGTCCGCATGAAGATCTGAAGAAGGTATGGCGGTTCAAGTAAAACTGGTTTTGGCAGATGTTCAGTGGTGACAGAGTAATATAGATAGGTCCAATGAGATCCGGAAATGAAAGATCCTACTCTACGGATTTGAGGGATTGCTAAGGAAGTCTTCGTGGAGTGTTATCTAGATTAGTTCATGGTTTGAAGGTCCGGAAGCATGTATTCTTCTTTGATAGTAATGACAGACTGTGTTCTTGAGGTTCCAGATGAAGAAGAGATGGTTTTCAGTAAACAGATAAAGTGCGGATGTTCTTGGTGAGTCAAGATTTCTTTTTTAAGATCTTTGGATCGTGTCCAGCCCGTATAAGTGATCTGCATTGGAGTTGGAGCCCGCAATTGAAGAATAACCTCTGGATGATGATGTTCTTCTTGAGATAGGCTGACCGGATGAGTTATCCATCTAGCGGATAATCTTATGAATGTTTGCCGACTTAGATGATCATTCCTAAGTTGATGCCTTGTATAAATAAGGGATTGTGAAGTTAGTTTGATGTTGTCCTTGTGGTGATGAGTGTGGAGTAGCGAGGAGGAGAGTGAAAGGCAGAGCAGAAGTATTGGGCTTAAATGGAACTGATTCAAGCATGGTGAAGATGCTATTCTCCAGTTCATGTATGTGATATTTATTTCCTTGTAGACAGTGTGTCTCTTGTAGGTAGTGAGCCTCTTGTGAGCAGTGTGCTCGGGCAGTGAGCCCTAATTGGCATGTGCCATTTTGTTCTTTCTTTTCTTCTAACAAAGAATACAATCTTGGGTTAATCACCCCATGGTTTTTCCCTTAACCGGGTTTTCCACGTCAAAATCTTGGTGTCTTATGTGTTAATGTGGTTCTGCTCTTGATTTGAATGCAATATAGTTCATGATTAACATACTGCTAATCACTAAAAGGTTCTAGTGTTTAAATGAAGAAAGTTTTGTACAACTGATTCACCCCCCCTCTTAGTTGTATGCTCTAAGTCTAACAATTGGTATCAAAGCCAAGTTCCTCTAAAAAGAGCTTATCCACTTGAGGAGATCTAGGATGTCATCATACAAGAAGGATAGCCTGAAGTTTGATGGAACAAATTTTAATCTATGGAAAGGTCGCATGAAGTGTCACTTGCAATGCATGGGTATGGCATACTGGACCATGGTTACAACACAGTATGTACCTCCACATGGTGGTCCAAAAGCTGCAAGTGAAATCACAGATGCTGAAAACAATCTGCAGACTATAGAAGCTCTTCTAAGTGCATTATCTGATTCAGAGCTCTCAAATGTTATTGACCTACCAACTGCTTTTGAGATTTGGAAAAAATTGGAATTGTTGCATGAAGGAGACCAGTATGTCAAATGTGCAAGGTTACAGAGTCTGAAAGGGAAATTTGAAAACCTGAAGATGAGAGATGATGAAAATATTACTACTTTTATGCCAAGAGAAAATGAGCTTGTTTGTGGAATTAGAAATGCTGGTGGAGTCTTGGATGAAAATGAGATTGTTGGCAAAATTCTTAGATCTCTTCCTGCTTCTTATAAAATCAAGGTTGCTTCCATTGATGAATTCAGAGCCCATACAAGTGTCATAAGAGATCAATTGGCTGAAAAATTGGCTGCATTTGAAATGACAGAGTTTGGAGATGACCCCCCCAAGACTGAATCTGCATTCAAAGCCAGTGCCTCTGTTAAAGGTAAACAAAGGTTTGATCCGGGAGAAAATTCATCAAGGAAACTGTCATGGTATGAAAAAGCAAGAAAAGATCTAGAGGAAGAAGAAGTAGAAACTGCTCAACTTGAAGCCCTTATTGCAAAGAGGCTGCCAAGAGGATCCGGTAAATATGAAGGAAAATTGCCTTTTAAGTGTTTCAACTGCAATAAGATTGGTCATTTTGCCTCAAAGTGTTTGGAAAGATTTTCAAGGCCAAATCCTAACAGATCAAGGTTCTAAAAGAATTGCTACTATGTTCATGAAGAAGATGATAATGAAGGAGTTACAGATGATGAATCAGAGATAGGAAACATATTCGGAAGTGATTGGGTGTTTATTGCCATCAAGGAAGAAGAACCAATATCCTCTGAATCTGTCGATCATAAAATTGTAGAAAGAGCTCTGGCTACTCAAATTGAAGAAAAGGATGACTGGGTCATTGACAGTGGTTGCTCTCACCATATGACAGGTGACAAAAATAAGTTCATAGATTTGGAAAGGTATGAAGGAGGAGTGGTAAAATTTGGTGATAATTCTGCTGGTAGAATTAGAGGAAGAGGAACTATTTCTTTTGATGGAAGGAACAAAACCGGTAATGTACTATATGTTGAAGGTTTGAAGCACAATCTTCTCAGTGTTGGATAGTTGGTAGACAAAGGCTATGATCTCTGGTTCAAGAATGGAAAATGCAAAATCTTTGAAAGTTCTGGAACAAAGATTGCATCCGGTACCCAAACTAAAGGTAATATCTTCCACTTGGTTGGTACTGGTAAAAGTTGCTTATTTGCTCAAGTTGATCAAAGTTGGTTGTGGCATAGGAGAATGTGTCATGTAAATATTGATAATATCATCAAGATAAGCAATACTCAAGCTGTAAGAGATCTTCCAAAATTGGTGAAACCTACAAATAACTTGTGTAAAGAATGTCAGTTGGGCAAGCTGAGTAGAGTCACATTCAAGAGCAAGGAATTGTCTTCTACTGAAATATTGGACTTAGTTCATACTGATCTTTGTGGTCCAGCAAGAACCAGGAGTGTACAAGGTGATAGATACTTCATGTTGCTAATTGATGACTATTCCCAGATGATGTGGGTAACCTTTCTGAAAGAGAAATCAGAAGCTCTTGAGAAGTTTAAAATATTCAAAGCTATGGTAGAGAATGAAACCGGATTAAAATTGAAATGTCTGAGGTCTGATAGAGGTGGAGAATTCACATCCGGAGAGTTCCTAGAATTATGTGAGAAGCATGGAATAAAGAGATAGCTATCTACTCCTAGGACTCCACAGTAGAATGGAGTAGTGGAAAGAAAGAACCAAACCATCCAGGAAGCATCTAGGACCATGATGATGGAAGCAAATGTTCCTCAGATCTATTGGAGAGAAGTTGTCAGCACTACAGTCTATACTCTCAATCGAGTTCAAATTAGAAGCAATACTGGTAAGACTCCTTATGAACTCTAGTTTGGCATTTCCCCTACTGTAAGGTACTTTAGAGTCTTTGGTAGCAAATGTTACATCAAAAGAGATGAAGATCTAGGAAAGTTTGATGCTAGAAGTGATGAAGGAATCTTCCTGGGTTACTCTACTCAAAGCAAAGCATACCGGTGTTATAACAAGACACTGAGAAAGATAATAGAAAGTACAAATGTGAAGGTTAACGAGGGAATTAAGAAACCCTCAAGATTTTATGAACATGATGAAGATGATCAGAATGATGTTCTAATTCAAGGAGCCCAAAACTCTTCTGAAAGTTAGATTCAAACTAATCCGGAAGAAGAGTTAAGTTTAAATGAGCCTAATCAAGAAGCAGAAGTGCAAGAAACTCCCAAAATTCTAAGATATGTAAAACTAAACCACTCTGAAGACAAGATCATAGGTGACAAAAACAAAGGTGTGCAAACTAAAAGAAAAATTACTCAAAACTCAGATGAGTATTGTCTAATGTCAAAGATTGAACCTAAGACAATAAATGAAGCTTGCAATGATGAAAACTAGACCAAAGCAATGGAGGAAGAGTTGATGCAAATTGAGAAAAATCACACTTGGGATCTTGTTCCCAGACCTAGAAACAAGAATGTGATTGGAACCAAATGGGTCTTCTGGAACAAACTAAATGAAGTTGGTGAAGTAATCAAAAATAAAGCCAGATTGGTCTGCAAAGGATATTCTCAAATAGAAAGAGTTGATTTTGAAGAAACCTTTGCTTCGGTAGCAAGAATTGAAACAGTTAGATTATTTCTTGCATTTGCTGCCTTCAAAGATTTCAAAGTATATCAGATGGATGTCAAGTTTGCCTTCCTAAATGGTGACTTGGAAGAAGAAGTGTACATTGAGCAACCGGATGGATTTCAATTGTCTGATCAAGGTAATATGGTCTGCAAGTTGAAGAAAGCAATGTATGGACTGAAGCAAGCCCCAAGAGCCTGGTATGAAAGATTGGATAAACACCTTTTGAAGATTGTTTTCAACAAAGGTACTACTGACAGTAATTTGTATTTCAAAATTGATCATGAAAACATTTTGATTGTTAAAGTATTTGTTGATGATATCATTTTTGGAGGAAGATATAGTATGTGTAAAACTTTTGCAAATCAGATGAAAAGTGAATTTGAGATGTCCATGCTTGGTGAAATAAATTTCTTCCTAGGTCTGCAAATCACTCAAACAAAGAAAGGAATCTTCATTTCTCAAACCAAATATGTGAAAGAATTGTTGAAAAAATTTGGGATGGAAGACTCAAAACCAATGAATACTCCCATGGCAACCAGATGTAAATTGAGCAAAGATGATGATTCTCCTAAGGTTGATTAGACAAAGTATAGGTCAATGATTGGAGGACTGTTGTCTCTCACTCAAACCAGACCTGACATAATGCAAGTTGTTGGTCTTGTTGCTAGATTTCAGGCTGATCCTAGAGAATCTCATGTCATGGCAATCAAGAGGATTTTTAGATATCTAAAAGGGATAGTTGAGTATGGTCTATGGTATCCTAGAGATCATGATTTCTCTCTTCATGCATATACAGATGCTGATTGGGTAGGAGATGTGGATGATCGGAAGAGTACCAGTGGTGGAGCATTCTTTTTGGGGAAGAGATTGGTGTCTTGGCTGAGCAAGAAATAAGAGGTAATATCTCTATCTACAACTGAAGTAGAATATATTGCAGCAGCAGGTAGTTGCACTCAAGTTTTGTGGATGAAGTAGATGCTAAGAGATATTAGAGTAGAGTATAAGAAGCCTATCAAAATCTTCTGTGATAATTCAAGTGCAATAAGTATATCCAAGAATCTGGTGTTGCATCCAAAGACTAAGCATATATCTATCAAGTTTCACTTTCTGAGAGAGCAAGTGAACAAGAATGAAGTCAAATTGGAGTTTGTGTCATCCAAGGATCAGATTGTAGATATCTTTACTAAACCTCTACCTAAGGACTCTTTTGAGTATCTCAGAGAGAAGTTAGGGGTTATTGCCCCTCCGATGATGAACTAAGGTGCACTAATGTTCATCAGTCTGGTGACTATCACAGTCACATCCTGTGATCCGGATTGATGTTGGGAAGCTGCTACTCAGGGGGAGCAGCAGGTATGATTCTGAGATGGTGGATTTGCAAGTATGTGCCCTTTGCCATTGATGTCAAAGGGGGAGAGAAGACATGTGAAAAACAAGTGGTTGATGATCAAAGGGGGAGCAGTAAAGGGAGAGAAGACATGTGAATGGTTGTTGCTGATAGGGGGAGTTGTGACAGTAAGGATAAGTTCTTGTCTTGATGGTTTTTCACATCATATGTTGCCATCAATGACAAAGGGGGAGATTGTTGCAAGTATGAGTCTAACCGGTGTTGTCATTGATGTTAACATACTTTTGTTGCACTAATGATAAGGACTAGATGAGATGTGAGCTGAGGATATTGAGAAAATTAGTCTCAATCAGGAACAGTGAAGAACAGTGATGACAGTAAGGTAAAAGTCCAAGATAGGATGAAGATCAGAGGATGCAGATTAAAGGGTTTGTAGATATGTGTCTTAAGGTGGTCTAGTAGAGATTGCAGAGGTCCACATGAAGATCTGAATAAGGTATGGCAGTTCAAGTAAAACTAGTTCTGGCAGATGTTCAGTGGTGACAGAGTAATACAGATAGGTCCGATGAGATCCAGAAATGAAAGATCCTACTCTGCAGATTTGAGGGAGTGCTAAGGAAGTCTCTGTGGAGTGTTATCTAGATTAGTTCATGGTTTGAAGGTCCAGAAGCATGTATTCTTTTGTGACAGTAATGACAAACTGTGTTCTTGAGGTTCTGGATGAAGAAGAGATGGTTTTCAGTAAACAGATAAAGTGCGGATGTTCTTAGTGAGTCAGGATTTCTTGTAAAGATCTTTGGAACGTGTCCAACCCGTATTGGTGATCCACATTGGAGTTGGAGCCCGCAATTGAAGAATAACCTCCAGATGATGATGTTCTTCTTGACACAGGCCGACAGGATGAGTTATCCATCTAGCGGATAATCTTATGAATGTTTGCCGACTTAGATGATCATTCCTAAGTCGATGCCTTGTATAAATAAGGGATTGTGAAGTTAGTTTGATGTTGTCCTTGTGGTGATGAGTGTGGAGTAGCGAGGAGGAGAGTGAAAGGTAGAGAAAAAGTATTGGGCTTAAATGGAACTGATTTAAGCATGGTGAAGATGATATTCTCCAGTTCATGTATGTGATATTTATTTCCTTGTAAATAGTGTGTCTCTTGTAGGCAGTGAGCCCTAATTGGCATGTGCTATTTTATTCTTTCTATTCTTCTAACAGAGAATACAATCTTGGGTTAATCACCCCGTGGTTTTTCCCTTAACCAGGTTTTCCACGTCAAAATCTTGGTGTCTTATGTGTTGATGTGTTTCTGCTCTTGATTTGAATGCAATATAGTTCATGATTAACATACTGCTAATCACTAAAATGTTTTAAGTGTTTAAATGGAGAAAGTTTTGTACAACTGATTCACCCCCCCTCTCATTTGTATGCTCTAAGTCTAACAGGTAGGTGGCAACTGATCATGAAAGTATCGTACACTAGTTATGTATCCTCACTGGAGTTATGTACACTAGTTTTTCATGAGCTGACATTAAAAAACCCTATTTTTGTAACCGACATAAGGCTTGATAAAGTGGCTAAGGGTTAGGGTTTTGGTTGATATTGTATTGTAGCATTTGCAATGGTATTAAGTTAAAGGGATTGCTGGTTGTAATCGGTTTGATTTACTGGATAATAATATTGGACTCTCTATTGGTGGATGTATCTTGAGTTTGGGTGAACCACGTTAAAACTTGTCTCTCGTTGTTATTATTTCTGTGTATTTTTCATTCCTCTGTTTAATCTTTATTTGCATTTAATTGATATCTTCTGTTGTCTAACCTAACAAGTGGTATCAGAGCGGATTGTGTTCGATTATCGTCTACAGGAAGGTCTCATGGTTGAGTGGGAGTCTCACGGTTGAGTGTGAGCAATGGTGGACAAGAGTAAATTGAAGGTCGATAAGTTTAATGGGCAGAACTATCAGTTATGGAAGATGTAGATGGAGGATTACCTCTATTAGAAGGATTTATGGAGGCCGTTGGAAGGAGTATCCAAGAAACTGGCAGGAATGACAGATGAGGATTGGGAACTTCTAGATAGAAAGGCACTAGGAACCATTCAGTTGTGCCTTGCACCATCCATGGCATTCAATATAATAAAAGTGAAGACAACAAGTGAATTGATGAAAGCTTTGGCTAAATTGTATGAAAAACCCTCAGCCTCAAATAATGTATTTCTCATGAAGCGTTTGTTTAATCTGAAAATGATTGAAGGTGGATCTATGACAAATCATTTAAATGAGTTTAATACGATTACCAGTCAGTTAACTTCTGTAAAAGTGAAATTTGATAAAGAGGTGAGGGATCTCTTGGTTTTGTGTTCTTTGCCAGAAAGCTGGAATAGCTTGGTAATGGCTATAAGTAACTCTGTCTCTGGTTCTAACACTTTGAAATTTGATGATGTTGTTGGTGGTATCCTTAGCGAGGAAATGCGACAAAAAAGCTCAGGAGGGTCCACATCAAGTAGTGTTTTGAATGCAGAAAGCAGGGGAAGGTCAAAGGAGAGAGGAAAAGGTTCTGGAGGTCACGGGAAGTCACGTGGAAAATCAAAGGATACAAGATCCCAATCCAGATGACAGAAGGATTGCTGGTACTATGCGAAACTAGGTCATCTGAAGAAAGATTGCTGGTCTCGGAAGAATAAAGAAGGAAACAAACAAGAAGGCAATGAGGCAAATGCTGTAAGTAATAAATATGAAGTTGATGCTTTGATTCTATCCCTAGATAATGCTGATGATTCATTGGTTTTAGATTCAGGGGCCTCATTTCATGCTACGCACCATAGAAGTTATTTTCTTGATTATGTCTAAGGGGATTTTGGGCTGGTTTATTTGGGAGATAACGAACCTTGTCAGATTATTGGAAAGGGAAGAATCAAGATTAAGTTGCAAAATGCGAATCATTGGCTACTACAAGAGGTAAGGCATGTTCCAAGGTTGAGTAGGAATTTAATTTCAGTAGGGAAGCTAGCTGATGAAGGTTGCACAGTTACTTTCAGTGATAAAAATTAGAAGGTTTCAAAAGGTGCCTTAATAGTAGCAAAAGGTGTGAAAGTAGGCACCTTATATCTTTGTACAGGTCATATTGTTCCTTCTACTTTAGCTGTTGCAGAGAAAAAATAAACAGGTTAAGGAGCAGTTGCTGCAGGTTCGCAGGAAGAGACTAAAATAGTTGCTGCAAGTTCTGAGACAACACTGTGGCATAACAAACTTGGGCATATGAGTGAAAAAGGTATGAAGGTACTTCATTCTAAGAAAATTTTACCAGGTCTAAAATGTATTAATATGGATTTCTGTGAAAGTTGTGTGTATGGCAAACAAAAGAGAGTTAGTTTTCTTAAGGATGAGAAGCAAAAGAAAGATGAAAAGTTGGAGCTTGTGCATATAGATGTATGGGGACCGGCTCAGGTATCTTCTCTCGGTGGCTCTCGGTATTATGCTACATTCATAGATGATGCAACTAAGAAGGTTTGGATTTATTTCCTCAGGCAGAAATTTGATGTATTTGAAACATTTAAGAAATGGAAAAGCTTGGTTCAGAATGAGACAGGTAAAAGATTAAAATGTCTCAGATCTAATAATGGTGGTGAGTATTGCAGCAAAGAATTTGAGGATTATTATTCCTTTAATAGAATTTGTAGGTAGAAAACAGTTCTAGGGACTCCACAAGAAAATGGAGTGGCTGAACACATGAATAGGACAATAATGGAGCATGCAAGGACCATGAGATTGCATGCTGGGCTGCCTTTAAACATGTGGGCAAAGGTTATCAACACCACTGTATATTTAATTAATAGAGGTCCTTCAGTTCCTTTGGGTTGTGGTATTCCAGAGGAAGCATGGACAGGTAAGAAGGTGAGCTATTCTTTTCTCAAAACCTTCAGATGTGAAGCATTTGCACATGTAGATTTTAAAAATAGAACCAAGCTGGATGCAAAATCAAAAAAATGTACCTTTATTAGATATGGCATTGATGAATTTGGTTATAGGCTTTGGGATTTTGAAAATTAGAAAATATTGAGAAGTAGGGATGTTGTATTCAATGAGAAGGTGTTGTACAAAAATTAGTTGCAGCAGCATGAGAAAAAAGAAAAGGATTATGTGGTGCTAGATGATACTCCAAATAGTGATGTTCCAGTGGTTCCTCATGCTCCACAACAGCAACAAGAAATACCACAAAATCTAGTGAATGTTAGACAGTCAACAAGGCTAAGTAGGCCTCTTGAAAGGTTTTCTCCCTCTTTGTATTCTATTTTGTTAACAGATGCTAGTGAACCTAAAGGGTATGATGAAGCTATGCAGGTGGATACAAAGGTTCAGTGGGAGCTTGCAATGAAAGAAGAAATGGATGCCTTGCTGAAAAATCAGACTTGGGAATTATGTAAGTTGCCTGCAGGTAAAAAGGCTTTACCAAAAAAATGGGTTTATAGGCTGAAAGAGGAAGCTGGAGGTAAGAATAGATTTAAAGCCAGATTAGTTGTAAAAGGATTTGCACAGAAAAAGGGCATTGATTTTGATGAGATTTTTTCTCTGGTTGTCAAGATGACTTCTATTCTTACTATTTTAAGTATTATGACTACTGAAGATTTGCATTTGGAACAACTGGATGTAAAAACTGCCTTTCTCCATGGTGATTTGGAGGAGGAGATATATATGGAACAACCAGATAGATTTGAGGTCAAAGACAAGGAGAAATTGGTGTGCAGATTGAAGAAGAGTTTGTATGGCCTAAAACAAGCACCTTGACAATGGTATTTGAAATTTGATAGTTTTATGGCTGAGCAAGGCTACAGTCGGTGTAATTATGACCATTGTGTTTATTTAAGAGGTTGGATAATGGTAGCTACATTATTTTATATTTAAATGTTGATGACATGCTTGTAGCTGGGTCTAACATGGATCACATAAGAGAATTAAAACAACAGTTAGCACAGTCATTTGCTATGAAGGATTTGGGAGCAACAAAACAAATCCTTGGTATGAAAATTTGTAGAGATAGGAAGAATAGATAATTGACTCTATCTCAGGCTGATTATGTTGAAAAGGTGTTGCAAAGATTCCATATGGAGAATGTCAAAGCTGTCAACACACCTTTGCCTAGTCATTTGAAAATGACTAAGGAGATGTGTCCAAAGACACAAGAGGAGGAAGAAAAAAGTCCAAGGTACCATATGCTTCAGCTGTAGGAAGTTTAATGTATGCCATGGTATGCACGAGACCAGATATTGCACATGCTGTAGGAGTCGTAAGCAGGTATATGAGTAATCCCAGATTGGAGCATTGGAATGCAGCAACATGGATTCTCAGATATCTGAGAGGTACATCCAATAAACACTTATGTTTTGGGGGCTCTAATACTGATTTAGCAGGCTATGTAGACTCAGATTTGGCAGGGGATATTGATACCAGGCAGAGTACTACAGGTTATGTCTTTACTGTAGGTGGGACAACAGTGAGTTGGATCTTACGGTTGCAAAAGGTGGTTGCTTTATCCACCACAGAGGTAGAGTATGTAGCTGCAATAGAGGCAAGCAAGGAGATGATATGGCTGCAATCTTTCATGGAAGAATTGGGCAAACAATAGGCTAACAGTTATTTGTATACAGACAATCAGAGTGCCATACATCTTGCAAAGAATTATGCCTTGCATTTAAAGACCAAACACATACAGTTGAGGTATCACTTTATTTGGTCGGTGTTGGATGATGGACAGTTAAGGCTGGAAAAGATACATACAGATGAAAATCTAGCAGATATGTTTACAAAGACAGTGACAAGGGAGAAGCTGAGCTCCTCTTCAGCTTCGGTTGGTCTTCAAGACTCAAATAATAAAATCAGAACAACAGAGTCCAGGGTACTTATTTCCAGTGGGAGCTGCACGTGCAACGGTGTCATCCAGGATCAGTCTCCAAATGGGAGATTGTTTGGTGTGGAGCCTGATCAGTCTCCAAGTGGGAGATTGTTGGTAAGTGGCGATTGATCATACAAGTACTGTACACTAGTTATGTATCCTTGATGGAGTTCGGGGGTGGTTTTCCATGAGCCGACATAAAAAAACCCTATTTTTGTAATCGACATAAGGCTTGATAAAAGTGGCTAAGGGTTAGGGTTTTGGTTGATATTATATTGTAGCATTTGCAATGATATTGAGTTACAGGGATTGCTGGTTGTAATCAGTTTGATTTATTGGATAATAATATTGGACTCTCTGTTGGTGGATGTAGCCTGAGTTTGGGTGAACCACGTTAAAAATTGTCTCTCGCTGTTATTATTTCTATGTATTTTTCATACCTCTGTTTAATCTTTATTTGCATTTAATTGATATCTTCTTCCGTCTAACCTAACATGGAGCTGGGTGAAATTGGACGCTTTGGTAAGGTGCGTTTGGAGGTTGTAGTGAAGGGGATACTTGTGGTGATAAGGTTTGAACAAGGGTTTTCTTTGATCAATGGTGTCAAACAAGTTAGTCGATACAAAACGGTAGCCTATAGTAAGGATGGTTGGAATTTGATTACTTGGTAGAGACTAGTCTTGCACCAAAACAAACTAGTGAAGTTCTGAAAGAGAAGGATGATAGATCCTGATAGTGGAGACTTACTAGGGATGTTTGAGGCTGATACGATAAAAAATTGGCTTGTAGTAACTTGGTTTGGATAGTTTGATTTGTTCTTGGGAAAATTTTGACGAGGTGATTAATGGAAAAAGAGGGTATACTACGGAAATGAACGGGATAATTGTTTACACAGTTAATTTGACTTCAAAAACTGATACAAGACTGAAATGGGTGCTCAAAGAGGTTGATATTTTTCTGACAAGATGTACGGAAGTACTCACTATGACAGATACGTAGGAACAGATGCGCATGAACAGAGCATAAATGTGCAACAACAACAAGTAAAAGTGTAGGTCTGGTGAAAAGTAGATGCGCAGGAATAGAGAACAAATGCGCAGCTTTAGGTCACAAAAGCGTAGGATTGGTAAAAATAGATGCGCAGCAGAATGTGGTAAAAGCGTAGTAGAAATGAACAAATGCGCAGCAAAAAGTAGATGCGCCGCATGATGGAGCAAATGCGCAGCATGATGAAGTGGATGCACATCTCTATCTTTTTTGCTTGTTTTTTACTGTTTTAACTTGGTAAAGGCACTTTTTTTAATGTTTTGAATGTTTTTGGGTTCTTTGTCTGAATGTTGCTCTTTTTGATTTGTTTCTTTGATTATGGCAAGAAAGACACATCACACACAAAGAATATTTTCATGATTGTTTGACTTTTTTTGTTCTTTTTTTATTTTTGACAATAATGCAAGCACGATCCTAAGGTTGGCCAAGACAATATTCAATGAATTCCAACTTGGTTTTTACACCAGCCACTTGCATAAAGGTGGACAACTAATAGCTTGGTAGCACCAGCTCCCCTCCACGGCACTCACTTCTCATGTGTACCAAGCTATAGTTCCTCTGAAGAGTTGAACTTTTCTGTCTCTACATTGAATGAGTGTATGATGTTCGGTGGCTCTAGAGAATGTTTTACTCTTGTGTCACCGAATAGGGGATTTTGGCTTCTACAAACAATGGATAAGTAGTAAGGGCAACCATTCGAGTGGTTATACGTGCGGCAACACTACTCTCTGTTATGAAGTCTCCCAGCGTACAAGGGTTGCACCTTGCTAGGTTTATGGGGAGGTTGGATGTCGGTATAACTAATCCACACTCGTTGCTTGAAGATTTTGCCTCAAACACAGTTTATTTATAGTGGATCAAAAGAGCTTAGCATTAACCCGTTACCACTTAAGGTCATCCCACTTGGAAGGAAGGAATTCCAAGGGTTGGCCTCTCTAAAGGAAACACATCCGAAATGATAATTTTGGCATTTTGTTCACCCAGTTAAGGGGAAAGCATAGTCCTATCATCATTCCAAAATCACAGAAAACATTGATTCTTTCCTCCAAATTAAAAAGAGAAAAACTAAATGAGTTACTCTACTTGGGCACACAAGATTTGTTAACTTTGAAAGAACTTTTTAAAGCAATTGTTCAATTTTAATCCTCCTAGTTGGGACTATGTTCAAGTTGTGATGCAACAAGTACAAATTACTTCCCTCCTATTTAGAATCTAAGTGAAATTTGCATGAACAAGTTCAATTACTTCCTTTGCTATTTAGATCTAGATGAGAGTTAACCATGCAACTATATGTCTAACTAGCTCTTAACCTGTAAGGTGGATCTGAGAATATTCCTGCAAATGATGTTAGCGTTACAAATTCCTGAGAAATAGCCTAAAGACCCTATCAAAATGAATGTGCAGATATAGTGAATGTATGTGCATATACAAATGCACAGTTACAGAGAATACATGCACAAAAATAGAGAATGAATGCACTAATTTAGACAGATGTGCCGTAACAAAAGATAAATGCGCTGAAATAGAGGACAGATACGCGGATAGAACAAATGCACGGTAACAGTGAGTATATGCACCAAAATAGAGAACAGATGTACAAATCTGCCAGATGTGTCGTAACAGAGAGTGGATGCACAACAATAGTGAACAAATGTGTAGAAACGTCCTGTGTACAGATTCTAACACAAAAACTCAACTTTGAAGTTAAATTGGGGCAAGGGCCCCACTGTGGGTGCTAGAAATGTTATCAGAAAATGTGGTTAACATCATTAAACTATCAATAATCTAATAATCTCATTGAAATGGGAAATAAACAAGATTAAACACAAAGAACACTACCTTACAAACCTTCTTATTTCGTGGCTTCCATTGGTCACCTATCTCGAATTGATCTTGTTTGTATGAATATAGCCCTTAGGAGGTGTACTTCCTTGCTTTCTTCCAAGATGACAAAGGAGAACGACTATTGATAGGTTTGCAATGAAGAGGATCTTGCAATGCAATGATAATGGTGATCTCAAGCTATGGGGATTGGTGCCAAAGGCGTGCTGTGACTTCTACAGTGTAAGTTTATAAAAGCTTGGATGATTGAAATGGAGGAATAGGGGTTGTATTTATAGATTTGAGAGAAAGAAGATCAACGGTTGAGGAAACTTGAGAGAATGTGTGCGAATAGGGAGAGGACAAGTGTCATGCTCCTTCATGCATCAGGGGAGTTAATAGAATAGATTTAAGACTTAACTGAGATGATTGATCAGTTAATAGAATTGATTGGAGAGATAAGTGGCCTGATTGGGGAGTTGACTGAGATGATTGAACAATGAACTCAGATGACTAATTAGTTAACAGATTTGATTGGTGAGTTAACTAATCTGTTTAGAGAGGAAATAGGACATGTGGGTGAGAGAATATTAGTTAATTAAATATTGAGATATTTAATTACATGTGCACGTGGATTAATTGAATTATTTTGGTATTAATTCAATTTTGGAGGAACTACATAATTTAGATAAATATTTGGATTTATTTAAATATAGAGAATGAGAAGAATTAATTAAATAATTTGGTATTATTTAATTTAGAAATGACTTTAGGAGAATTTGGAAGATTTAATTAAATAAATGATTTTATTTAATTTTTGGAGGAATATGAATCAAATAAATAAATTTATTTATTTATTTATTGACAGAGGAATTTAGAATGAAATAAATATTTAAAATATTTATTTAGATAGAGTCGTGTCATTTTTAGGTGTATACAATTTCTATGGAGTGCTTCGATCACGAGGGTGACCTTAATGTGGGAGAGTGCAAGATAGTCCATAGGTAGACTAGCATTTAGTTATCCTTTTGAAACATCTTGCTACTAATGACAATACTCATCGCTCTACCAACCCTCTTATTGAAACCATACACAACGTGCTTCTTAACCATTTGAAGGGCTTGTACTTCTTACGAGTAATGGGGCATTTTGTACACCAACATGCTTCCTTTCCCTGGGCCTTCACCAACCAAATGACTAACTTACACTCTAATTTATCACACCTAGATTCTATTGTCTTTACCTACACCAAATACCTACATTCATATCCCTACACACGTTGCCACCTCTTCTATCCCACCTACTCACATAGGCACTTCTTCATTTGATACACCTCATAACCCCATTTCTAGTTGTGGGTTTGTCTCCCCTTTTCAACCTATTCCTTTCACCTATGCAACCAAACTATTTGGTTTGTCTCAAACCATGCGTTCTCAACCTTTCACCATCCCTACTACTTCTACCACCATTCCTACGATTACTGCTACCACTACTCCTCCCATACTATTGACACAATCATAAATTAATTAGTAAAAAATATGGGGAACCTTCAGAATCAACTTGCATATGTTTAATCTACATCACAACCTATGACTACACAATATTTCCATCATAGTCCTTGCTTTTACTAGAAATTCTTTCCACACCTTTCCTCCTTAGTTTGAGGTCCCTCATTTTGATAAATATAATGGTAAAGGGGATCCTCAAATACATGTTTCTACTTTCACTACCACATATACTGATTTTATCTTCAATGACAAGTTATTGGCAAAAATATTCTCGTTCTCTCTTAAAGAGACCACCCTAGATTGGTTTTGCTCTCTTCTGAATCACTCCATTCTTTCAATAGGCTCATTCCTATTTTTCAATATTTTCAAGTAACATTGTCCCACAGGTCATGTTTATAGATGTTCACTGTAAAAAAGGTCCCAATAAGAAAATAACAAATTTTTATATTTTATTATTGATCTCTCTACTCTTAAATTCCTTATTCCCTTCTCGACTCTTACGTTTAGTGCATTTTCATCAATAATCTTCAATACCACATTCAGGATAAGATTCTTCATATGGGGTATTTGTTCTTTCCACATATATGCACAAAACTCTGAAATTACCAACAAATACTGAGCCCATTTGAGGCACTTCATTCAACCACCTCACTTGCTCTTGCTTCTTCTTAGGGCCATATACATCATACTCTTCTCATTACAAAAGGAACACTAATTTGTTCCCTTAGAAAACTTAAAGCACATCGACTATTAACCAAGCTAATATCATCACGTTTTCTTCTTCGACATTGGCAATATCCTTGTGTTCACAGCATAATTGTCATTTCATGAAGTTTATTGATCCTTTTCACACCATTCTTCATCAACTTCTTTCTAACAACCTCATTCAATTGCTTCCCATTCAACCCCTTGACATAAACCTCCCCCTTCCTAAAGCATATGACCACAAAATATTTATGTTAATATCATTGAGTCCCAAGCCATGATACTAAGAGGCGTAGTTGCTTGAGACATCTCATATAGGACTTGATCAAATCCAATGTTATACAGGTTGCCAGTGTTAATGATAGAGGTAAAAAGTCAATCACTCTTAATCAAAACCTTCAAATTTATACAAACCCATTCCTCCAACACTCCATTGCTAACCGTGTAGATCACACTACTCCACTTTCTTTAATTCTAGTTTCTAATTGATGAGGCTATGTTTTGTCCTATTTCTCTTGTTTTAAGTGCATGCTTCCTAAGAAATTCTCAGACTTTTATACATATTGACTATGTCTATAATCATCCTTAAGACATTGAAAGCATGAAGATTGGTATATAATATGTTGTTAATTAATTGTGTGTGAATTGATGATTGTGCATGAAATATGATGGTACTTTATGTTAATTTTAGTAGTTGTGATGTATAGATATCATGTGATGGACTAACCTCGCATGCAATAAGCACGTGGCTACATTTCATGAAGACCACTTGGTAGCCTGCAGTAAAGGAGGTGTTGACATCCATAATAGACAGTACAGGTACCTGCAACCAAAGGAAGAAGACTCTAAATTGATTGGAATGAGCTGTCCATAACTCTCCACTCTTTAATGATTATCTTCGATAGTTTTGTGTAGTCATGAATAACGAAGGAATCTCAGATCGTGCTCCATGTTTTGTTTCTAGTTTTCACTATTTTTCATAATGACTAAAGAGAGTTATAGTAGGACTGTGCCATCTACATTACCTTTATGAAAGTTTAGTTGCTTATTCCTAGTTTTCTTTGTAATAAAGTCCTCTTCCTATGTTGTTGAAGAATGGATAGTTATGGTATTTATTGCTCAGTAGTTTTGTTCAAATAGGAGAAGTTCAATATTGTCTATATGGATTGTTATATTTTGTATATGAGGCAAGAGGTTAGACAAAGATTGTGTTATCAGAATTGTTAATGTATTTTCTCTTCATCATTCAATAAAGGAACACATGTTTTGAGTTCAGTCAATGGTTTTAGAGATATAGTTAGATTTTGTGGGATCACAGTCACTCAAGCAAGGGCCACTTGAGGTAACTGTGTTTCTACTATATGTTCATGTGTTTAGTTTATGTTATATGTTTATGTGTATGTAATTAATGCATGTTGTAATGAGTTTATGTCATATGAATTAGTTAGATATTGATAATCTGTGTTGTTGAGTCAAGGTGATCACTGATTAACTATTAGTTGTTCTCTTATTTGGAATTACATAAGACCATTTGATTTACAACAAACTGAATAGCATTGGTTATTTCTTATTAGCATTACTTACTCATAGTACTTGTCAATCCTTGCAAATAGAGTTTGTTTTCTTTTCAATAGTTTATTCCTATGCACAACCCCTAGATTACAATTCATGAATCCTCAATTGTACACATAGTACGGGCACCATCCAAGAGGAATACGATTCCCTAGTTTGACAATTTAAATGTAACACATTAAATCCAGTAGGTTGCTTGATATAGGATCCATTGGTCTGTTGATTTGTGTGCATGCCCTTTCTGCATCAATGTATTGGTTAATAATGGAGTTTGACATTTTTGGCGTCGTTGCTGGGGATGGTGCTAAGGTTTAGAGTTTCTGAGTTCTTTTTTATTCATGTTTGTATTTGCTTTCATAAGATATAATATTTCTTTTTCAGCATTTAGAATTGCTAAGACATTCAATCTATCTCCAAACTATCTACTAACATGGTGCAGGAACAAAACTATTAGATTGTACATGATTGTATGTAGTGGCCAAGAGACTAGAGAGGGAGATTTCTTCCAACCAGTTCAATAGAAGAAGAAGAAGGTCACTTTTAATTACCCCTTGGACCGGAGGACACTGAATATTTTGAAGATATTACCATTTGGCATCAAGATACAATGGAAGAAGAAGCAGTAGAAAACCCAACTGAGCCAATTACCTTTGCCTTTCCTATTACAGAATGGGCAAGAGCTGATACCTTGATGAACATTCCTTCTTCGACCCTACCAAACTTTCATGGGATAATCACTGAAGACCCATATACCTTTATCTTTAAATTTGATGTACTCTGTAGGAGCTATGAATACACTACAAATGCATACATACTCAAGCTCTTTCCACCCACCCTTAAGTATGATGTCTTGTGATGGTTTATGGGATTAGGTGAGAATTTAGTAACAAATTGGGCTACCATGAAGGAGAAGTTATTCCAAAAGTACCAGGACTATTTAGTTAGTCACAAAAGAAAGATGAACCTCTGGAAGACTATGTTGAAAGATTTCAGTTTTGCCTCAAGAAGTCAAGACAAAACATGCTCGCCCTAGAGTCACTCAACTTGGTCTTCCTAAGAGGTGTGAATGAGGAATGCATGGATGCACTAAATTTGATTGGAACAGGGGACATCTCTTAGCTTGGATTTGATGACATTTGTCAAATTTGTAGAAACTATTCACGGTCAACCTTGAAGAAAAATAGAGGCCCGAGAACCCTATCTTCCACTAAATCGTCTACTAGAGTCTCCAAAGTAGAGCTCAACAATCTACTATCAAACATGAAAGAAGACATCATCAGCCATTTGGCAACACAACTTGACACCCTACATATCAAGAAGAAGCAAGTAGCAATAGAGGCAACTTTGGTTGAGTATTGTCCACATTGCCGACAAAAAAAGGCTAACTGCAGATGCAAGGGTATCGCCAATATTTCTGAGGCAATGAGTGAGAATGCAGATTTTTGAGATATAGAAGATGAAGAAGGTCAAGTGTTTTGCATTGGACAATGTAGGCCTTGGCATAAAAGACAAGGTATGCCTCAGGACCCCTTGACCAGTAATATGTCATTTCCATCATCTGCTTCAAATTGGAACAATGCACCTTGGTATAACCTACCACAACAACAATGGGCAACTATGCCACCTAGCTAGAACCAACAGTAGGGAGTATGGCCATAGCAGCCATTCCAACCCTCAAATTATAATCCACAATGGCTGGCCAATCAAAACCCCTAACCATAGCAGTGGCGTGGAAACCAACCTTGGAAAAATCTAAATATAAACTACCTGCAGCCGTAGCAAGCCCTACCTCAACAACATGCCCTTATGCCAAATGCAACTTCAGCCACTCTTGTTCTGCCTAGAGCCACTCAATTGCCAGCCCAACCTGCACCTAACCCTAACAACAAGCTTGATCAACAGGCTTATACTAATGAAGCCATCCAATACCCAACCTCTATGGTTGAGGTTGGTGATGTGCACTTGCGCTTAGGAACAATGCTTGTTGGACCTTCATCTCCACTTATCACAAAACTTCCTGATGAGGAGCCAACCTCCATCACTAACACCTATTTGAATAACTAGCATAACCCTTCTAAAAAATCCTCTCTATAGGAAGAAACTATTACCAAGAGCCCTCCCTTTCCAAAGAGATTAAACATGCAAGAACCACCTCCATCTGAACCTGACTTTGATTTTATGGGGCAATTGAAAAATGTTTGTGTAAAAATTCCCCTCATCCAAGCTATCAAAGATGTACCCATATATACCAATCTATAAGGGAATTATGCCTTAAGAAACTAGGAAGGAAAAGAAAAGATCCTTAGATAGTACATGTTGTAGGACAACTTGCTGATATCATGTTAGGTAACTTGGTTGTCCCAAAATATGTAGATCCTGGAAGCCCTATGGTTGATGTGAACATCAATGGTAATCTTATCAAAAACACCTTGATTAACCAGGGTGCAACCATCAATGTAAGGACAAAAGAAACAATGAATGACCTTTAGTTGGATAACCTATGACCTACTCCAACAATATTATAGTTGGTAGACAGGTCCATTGTCAAATTGGAGGGGGTCATTGAGGATCTTGTAATTACATTAGATTTATGGGAATACCCTGCAGAATTTATGGTCTTGCAGCCTAAGGCCAGCCTAGGAGGATATCCACTTATCCTAGGGAGACCTTGGTTGGAAACAACAGATGCCTTCATAGGATATAGGTCTAGGAATATGATAATTTCCAATGGTAATACAACAAAGAAATTAGTTCTTTATCCACCTGCACAACCTTTTGCTGATATGGAGAAAACTATTTGGCCAGACCTAGAGAATACTGACCAATATTCTCTTCAGCCATTAATGACCATTGAAGAAAGCCCATTATTGAATATCTAGGATGAAGATGAAGTGCTTTCTAATGTCATACAAAACACTTATGGAAGGGACCTGTAGCACGACCCATGTCTAGTATGCCTAACCTACCCACTGCACAATATTCTGCCTCCAATCAAAACACCAACCTATGCTTCTACCAGCAACATGTTTCATCATTTTCTACCCTATAGTAGTAGCCTCAATTTATCAGGATTGGAAATTACCTTTGTCATGGCATTTGAAATACCAGTTGACATTACACAAGGCAGGACACTTAATATCAACAGTGAATTGACACTTGTCCAGAAGACTAAATTGGTAACAATGCTGCAAACTCACAAGACAACATTTGCATGGGACTATCATGCTATGAAGGTAATTGACCTTAACCTCTACATGCATAGGATATACATCAATGAGGGATGCAGGCTAGTTAGGTAGCCTCAAAGGAGGATGAACCCTGTCGTGAGAGACATAGTGAAGAATGAATTGTAAAAACTACTAGATGTAGGATTCATATATCCAATATCAGATAGCCAATGGGTATCCCCACTAGTCATAGTACCAAATAAAGGAGGTAAGTGGCAAGTTTGTGTAGACTATAGAGAATTGAATACTTCCATTAGGAAAGATCACTTCCCTCTTCCTTTCATTGACTAGGTACTAGACACCTTGGCTGGGAAAAAGTACATTTCTTTCCTTGATGGATTTAGTGGTTATAACCAAATCAAAATAACCCATGAGGAATAGGATAAGACCATATTCACATGCCCATGGGGGACCTATGCCTATTCATTCCTTCCATTTGGACTCTGTAACACACCTGCCACATTCTAGAAGGTTGTTTTAAGCATCTTTTCTAACCTTGCCCATGACTCTATGGAAGTATATATGGATGATTTTACCACTTATGGAGATTCTTTTGAAGAGGCCCCGTAAAACCTTGAAAAGGTACTCCAAAGATGTCAAGATCATAACCTATCCCTTAGTCATGAAAAATGTTTCATGATGATGCAAGGAGTAGTGCTTGGCCACTTTGTGTCTAAGGAAGGCATTCAAGTGGATCCACACAAAATTGAAATCATTTCAACATTGCATGTTCCTCAAAAGAAGAAAGATGTTAGAACCTTTCTCGGCCATGCAGGGTACTATAGAAGATTCATAAAGGATTTCAATAAGATAGTTGCCCCTTTGTTTGTCTTACTATCTAAAGATGTGGAATTTAATTGGACAGCTGACTATTAGACATCCTTTGACATTCTCAAAGAGTCATTGACAAAGTCACTTGTACTCAAAGGACCTAATTGGGTAGTGCCTTTCCATAGCCATACATATGCTTCTCACTTTGCTATGGGGGTTGTGTTAGGATAGAAAGAAGGAAACTTGGAATATGCAATTTACTACATCAATAACAATCTACAAGGTGTTGAACTTAACTATACTATCACTGAGAAATAAATGTTAGATGTTATCTGTTAGGAATTAAGGTGTCTCAACCTTGCAATTCCTAGCATTGATTATTTATTTATGTATTTATTTAATTTCCCATTTTGTATTTACTTGCACATCCTGTTTTGTCATTTAGTATGAGGTGGCATTGTGACATGTCATTCTACTTGGAACGTGACATGGATGGTCAAGTCAAACTCACATGGATTTGGGCATCCCATTTGAGGTGGCACTAATATGCCATGTGTTAGTATCTTGTGGTATGTGGAAGAGGATATTCCATATAACAGAATCTATGACGCATAAGAGCCAAGTATATAGATTCCTACGACAAGTGGGGACAAGTGTCAAAGAGTATCTTTGCATGAGGGAAAGGCATCTTTGGGCACCCAAGTTGGGCTATGACATGTTGTAAGAAGAATTTACTATATTTAGTCTTGTATGATGGATTCTCTTACAACATTAAGTGTTGTCATGTTGTAGATTTTTATGACAGCTATAAGATGCGTAAGAGCATCTGTCATTGCCTATTTCTAGCATGGAGCACTCTATCCTTGGGAAGTCAAATCTGCCATGTTATGACAGATGTAAGAGAGTGATAATATGTTGGACAAGTGTCCCTGGGATGTGTGAAATGGCCATGTGACCAAGATGGACGCCCATCTCTAGAGGCTTCTCAATATTGCCTTGTATCTCTATGTATTGCATAGTTTTGGAGTTGTAGATGCATAGTTGATGTACAAGTATTGTTATGCTTCCAGAAGAACTCTAGAAATGATATTTGAAGACTCTTGGAAGAACTTGCATTGCAAGTGTATTGTAATCCTTTATAGATTTGTTAATACATTGTGCAGGTTTTAGAGTGTGGGGTTTTTCACCTGAAAAGGTTTTCCCCATGATATATCTTGTGTCTCTCTCTCTGTGTACATTCTTGTGTTGTGTTTGTTGTTGTAATATCTCTGATATATGTTTAATATTTCTACAATTGTAAAGACTAAAAGGAATTTGCATACATCTCCCCTCATTAGATTAGTGTTGGAAGCATTTTCCGCATACCTAGCTTCCTTTCATTATCTATGCAATCAATAAGTTTAGGCATTATATCACTGGGTATCTTGTCTTTATTCATACCAACCATGCAACAATAAGATACCTGATGAACAAACCAGTGGCAAGTGGTAGATTGGTTAGATGGATCTGGCTACTTCAGGAATTTGACATCACCATTGTGGACTAGCTTGGGAAGGCCAATGTTGTTGTTGATTTCCTGTCCAGGCTACCTACTTGTAATGAGGATCCAATTATTGATGATTCATTTCTAGATGAGCACTTATTTGCACTGACTATACAAACTCCTTGGTATGCAGATATAGAAAATTATCTAGTTTCAGGGAAAACACCTCCACACCTCTCACCAAGGGAGAGGTGCCAACTAGTTGAACGCAAATTTCCCTATTCTTGGGTAGTTGGTTACCTCTTCTACATAGGTCCTAATGGTATCATGAGAATATGTATTAGAGAAGATGAAGTATATGACATTCTCAAGGCATGTCATGATGAACCTTGTGGTGGACACTTTGCAGCTAAGAGGACAACAATCAAGATCTTGAATACTAGATACTATTGGCCAACCTTGCACAAAGATACAACTCTCTATACAATAAGACGTGACCGCTGTCAAAGGATGGGTATGGGTATACCTACAAGAAGTGATGAAATGCCCCTACAACCACAATTGGTGGTCACACCATTTGACAAATGGGGCATTGATTTTATTGGGCCCAGTGATCCTCCATCCAATAATAAAGAATATATACTTGTTTGCACTGATTACCTCACAAGATGGGTGGAGGTGAAAGCCCTGAAAATAGCCAAAGATAGTAAGGTTGCTACATTCCTATATGAGGAAATATTTACAAGGTATGGAGTTCCAAAGAAAATAGTAACAGATCAAGGACCATAATTTACATCAGCCCTAATTGCTAGCCTTATTCAAGAATATGAAATCAGACATAAGAAGTCCACTCCATATCATCCATAGTCAAATGGCTAGGTTGAGGTCACAAACATGGAGATTGAGGCAATACTAACAAAGACAGTTGCATTACACAGGAAGGATTGGGCAGCGAGACTCACCGAAGTAGTTTGGGCATATAGAACTACCTGGAAGACAACAACAGGGTATACACCTTATGAACTAGTTTATGGCAAGAAAGTTGTCCTTCCTATTGAGTTTGAATACAAAACATTGAGAATCACCGTACAACTTGGGATGGCCTATCAACAACTCAAAAGGAAAGGTTGCACTAGCTTAATGCCTTAGAAGAGTTAAGGATGGAAGCAGTCCATCACACTAAAATAATACACAAATAAATAATCAAATGGCATGATCAGTATATCAAAACCAAGGCCTTTTAGGAAGGTGATTGGGCCCTACTCTATGACTCCAAGTATAAAGATCATAAAGGAAAATTGCATACCAGATGGTAGGTCCTTATGAAATCAAGGAAGTTTTTCCCAACGGTGCAGTCCAACTAACTACAATTGATCCAATTAGATTTTCACTGATGGTTAATGGACATAGTTTTAAATTGTACAAGAAGCCTTTGAATAAGGCTACATTCCTCCATTAATTAAGAGAAGATATGGGTAACGAAGTTCCACAGCAACTTGCCTCAGATGAGGCATACAGTCAAGTCTCAAATGATCACAACAGTCCAGCAACAGATCAAGCTACCAGCTTGACTGCATTACCACATTAGGTTTGATTTATATGAACCTTGAACATAAATAAAACATAAAACATATAAATAAATATATATATATATATAAAAACACAAATAAATCAATCAGAGTTCAGGCTCCATCAACTCAGCTCCTACTATCTAGTTGAGTATTCCTTTAGAAGGCAACCACTTCATTGAAGGGACCTGTAGCCAAAGTCTCTCTACTACTTTAAGGGACTTGTACAATTACACATGCAACAAGTACAATGGTCATGATTCCCAAGGGACTTGTAGCCACTGCACCCGTAGCCAACACACATGGGACATGTTCACTTCACATTCTGATTGTGTGCATGCAACCACTCTTGTCTGCAACACCTTTTCTCATGGCATCTGAATGCCGCCATCTTCCACTATTCACTATACCTTCATGCTACGTGTCACAATGCTACCACACATTCCACCCGCACACTTCTTCAACGTCAAATCAATGTGATTCACTCTGTCCCATTCGTTGAGCACATCAACTCCAACCACCATGTCATCATTTTCTCATGCAACATTTCTAAGTTAGACATCACTTCAAAGGTATTCCTCTCACTATTTCTTTAATTAACATTTATTACTTCTTATTTTATGGCTTTTGCACTTCACATCATTATTTTCAAATATTATACCCAATTCGAATTGGTTTCAAACTGCTCTTCTATACACTTCACTTGTCTTCTCATTTGAGGACAAATGACACCATAGTTGGGGGGATTCCTATGTAGGAATTATTTTATGTACATGAAAATCTCTTAAATCTCTTCCTTCATAATTATGACTATCTATGCTACATAACATACGAGCTAGCAGATAGCAATTGGTAATAAGTGACTAGTAAGTAAGTATTTGCCGAAGAACATGGAATTGAGTTTGTAGAGTGGAATTGGGTTCAGTAGAAAAGATTAATGAGACATAATGATGGGTGGAGAATCGATCAAGAGAGAGCCTACTAACCACATGATATTATTGTCTAACAGGGATTGCATGGCTATCTTTCAACAAGCAGGGTGGTTGGATTATTTTCTTAATCTGACAAAGTTAAATGAAGCCATGACCCAGCAGTTTGTGGGAACATTCTAGAATGATGAAGCTATAGTAAGAGGCTTGCAGGTTGACGTGTCTATAGCTGCCATTGCTGAGATAACGGGGCTATAGGCAACTAGAGAAGAATTCCCTATAAGAGCTGATGCCATTTCAGCAAGGGCCGAATTCAGTCAACCAGGAGAAAGAATGGAATCTACATCTCAAGGTACCAAACGAGTCTCTTTACCCTGGTTATGGGCCTCAATTGCTACCTATATTATTAGATATCTTACCTGTGATGGGAGGCAACCTTTGCTTTATACTATGCATTTCAAACTTTTAAGCCATCTCCATCACAGGAGGGTAGTGAATGTTTCAAATTTCTTGTTCAATTTGTTAAAGAGAATTTATGTTGAGTATAGAAGGAAAAATAACCAGTCTTCATTGTCTCATCATGGCCTAGTTGTGCTATTAATAAAAAGGAGTTTATCTATTCAATATCCTAATATTTCTTGGGAACGCTTTCTTGAAATTAATCATGTTGATGAGGGACCTTTGAGGGTTGAAGCAAAGAGGGAACAAGAGGCATAGGCAGAAAATGTACCAACTGAGGGAGAAGCTTCACCTACCCACTGTCATGCAACCCTTGAGGAACATCCATCTCTGAGTCCTGATAACCCTATAGGCAAACCTGCTAGGTCTCCCATACCTGCATCTTCACCATTGTCAGCCCCCTTGACAAAGTATTCGCCCTCACAGACCTCTAGCCACACAAAACAAAAGACAAAATGCAAACTGCAGCCTGGAGCTACCAACTCGCCACCCACAACACCTAAAACTGCCCATGATACTCCTTCTACCTCAAAGCCCACCAAAAAGAAATAGAAGGTAACAAGGAAACAAAAGGTAACTACTCAATCAAATAGGTGCTCAAACCTCCTAAATGAGAAAAGACTTTTAGGGGGGAAGCCCTGTAGACACCCAAAATTGATTTAGTTATCATTAGTACCAAAATATTGCATCTGCATTTGTCTAACACACTTGAGCAATTTATCTATTTTTGTTAAATCACTTATTTCTTCTATTAATTAAATAAAGTTATATTTATTTATTAATTCATTATCTATTTCTTCTAATTTATAATTAAGTAATCTTTAATTATTTAATTATCTCTATTCTATCTATTTTAATTAAATGAATCTCATTTAATTAATTAAAATTCCTTCATAATCCCACTTTCCAATTGATTAAATAAATTTTGTTTATTTAATTAATTTCTCTTATCATTTATCATCATAAGCTGACATGTGTACCTCTTTTATTTAAAAACTTGTGTGGTACTACATCTTTTATTTAATATCTTTCACATGTAGTACTTTTTATGTACACGGTCACATATGAGCCTTATCTTCCTTCCACTTGTCATCTACACATTCACCTATGATTATCATTTCTTCTCAACCGTTCACATAGCCACCAAATCTCTATCGTTGATTGATTTTGGTTGAGGTCTATATAAACACCCTCTCATTTCATACTACATCATCCATCATTTTCATATAGCATCTACATTATCATCCTAAGCATATTGAGCATTTTAGCATCCATCTAGCATATTATCATTATCATCCATCCATCATGGCAGCTTTGATCTTCATAATTCTTCATTGTTGAGAAGCAATCGACATCACAAACAAGGAATCATACAATCTAGGTGATCTTGTTCTTGAATTACATGTTTTTGGTTTCACTTGGATTCGATTCTTTGATGGTGGTAGGATTAGGTTTTCATTTGTATGCTTGATCTTATTAACCTAATTTTTACCTATCACATTTTAGCACGCCCAGTGGGACTCACATCCTTGATTAACTTTGTTGTTTGAAGTTGTTTTTGTGAAGTTTAGATTTTTCGAGTACTTACAACAAATCGTGGTTGCTTTTAAGCGAAAACCAGTCGCCTTCAGAACATTTGTATCACTTTTAAGCTATCAGTTATCGCTTTCAGTATTTTTGGGATCACTTTTAAGACAATAATGGTCGCCTACGGTCTTTCTGCGTCACTTCTGAGCCAACAGTGGCTGCGTCTGTCATTATCTGTATCACTTTTAATCTGAAACTAGTCGCTTTCTGTAATTTAGGGTTTTCTGCTAACATCTAATTTTTGCAGGGATTTGGTCACTTTTGAGCATTAATAGTTCACATCTAGGTTTTTGGCATCACTTTTGAGGATTAACAGTTTGCTTTCAACAGAATTTGGATCGCTTTTGAGCAACAGTCAGTCACCTCTAGTAACTATGTATCGCTTTCAGTTTTATCATTCGCAATTGGGTTTTCTTGGTTATTAATCATTTCTTTGTGCAGCATCTTATCGATTGTCCAAGAAAAGGAGGTTGTGAAACTACTAATATATCTATTGCAGCTCCAATCAGTCCAAGACATTGCATTTTATCAGTAATTTAGGAACATTTAGGCTTGGTGCTTAAAAAGAATCATTGTTTGCTCCGTGCTTGTTTATCTTTTTTGGATTGCTTGTTGTGCATGTTTGTAACCCAAATTTAATAGCAAAAGTATCCTCTCCCCTTGCCTATCAAATGGATCTTGGGTGCATGAGAACTTGTTATTATCTTTAGAGGACCTACCTTCCCGGTGTGAGAAGTGATATGACCCAAGTGGTAACGGGCTAAAGCCAAGTCCTTCCGAACCACTATATAAGAAAAGTGTTTGTGTCGAAAACCACAAACAATGGGTGCCGATGTGTTACACCGATGAATGTTTCCCCCAAAACCCCTTAGAGCATAACCTCTTTGGGCTGGGAAGCCTCCATTAACGGAGTGAATCGCTGCACGTGTAGCCACCCGAACGGATGCCCTTACCAGCAACCTTGTGTAGTAGCCAAAATCTTTCTATTTGTTGACGCAAAGGGTGGGACCTTTGAAGTCGCCCTAATTCTCGTGGTTCTTAGTAGAGATAGCAGGGACAATCCTAAGGTTTGGTGGGGGGACAAGCCTTGGGAAACCTGGATCTTGATAGGCATGAGAAGTGAGTGTCATGGAGGGGAGCCGTTGCTACCAAGATCCTAAAGCTATCCTCTTTGAATAGGCATGGCAAGGGGACTCAACAAATACAATCCTTTCCTAGCCTAGGTTGTACAAGTTTGTGATTGTTGTGAGTGTGAGTGATTGAAATCACTATTTTCTTGTCAAAAATATCATTGAAACACATCCTTGGACAAACACAGATCACTTTTGAACCATAACTATTTGCCTTCAGCCAAACTAGATTACTTTTAAATAACAGTTATTCACTTTTGACATAATTTGCATCACCTTTAAACAATAGTCCATCACTTTTGGCAAAATCTGTGTCGCTCTTAACCTAAGATTGATCGCTTCTAGCAAACCTAGTCGCCTCTGGTTAACACCGCAGCCTATCACCTATAACAAAACCATATCACTTTTGAGCTATTAGTAGTCACTTTTGGCATCTTCTGAGTCGCTTCTAAGCTATTACCCGTCGCTTCTGGTCACATATCAGCAATCAGTATCAACCCAGCCAAATCAGTTGCATTTTTAGACTTTCTTAGCTCTGTTATTAGCTTTCAGATAGTCCTCTAAACATCTACAGTCACTTGAGCATTATCTCCTATCTTGAACATATCAAACCATTGGACTTTTAAGCTTTCATCCTTTTGAGATCCCAAAACAGCAACCAACCAGCAAAACCAACAACCAAACATTATCTCTTTGGCTTTACTTAGCCTAGTAATACCAGCAAATAACATCAGCAATCAATTTTTCCCTTGAGTGTGTGAGCTATCCCCTAGGGAAGTTTATCAAACAACAACCAACACCCAAGCAACCGAACAACAACAACCAAACAACACATTAGCAAACAAAGCAACTAGCCAACTAGTAAAATAAACCAACACCAAACAATCAGCCAACCATCACCTTTTGGGTCTCAACCTTGACAAGCTAAGTCCAATCCAAAACATCAACCATCATGCCTCAAACTAAGAGCCAATATAGAGCTGAAATGGAAGCAAAATTGCAAGCTGAGATGGAAATCAAAATGCAACAATCCCGATCAACACCCCTTAAAGATGCAACTCAATTCACAACCAGTATGCCTTCTTACATGTTTGTATATGAAGGATACACCGCTGGACCATCATCTTCACACCAAGTGCAACCTCAAACATTTTTAGAGACTTATGAAGAGCAATCCCAAGATGACTTATCATAATTTCGAGACATGCACGTATGGGACCAAGTTGAGAATCTTGTTTTATCTGATCCTAATCGCTATTTCTTGCAATTACCCCATATGGGAGCCAAATTACCAAGTGACTTTGACATATCACTATTCAAGAACATGAGCTAAACACTCTCACTATTGTTGCAAAGGGACCATCCACCATAACCACATCTTCACATCCACCTTCCAACCCATCTCTTTCCTTGCCGATTGCTACCCCATCAAACCCACCACGCTCAGAGTACACTCTAGAACCTTTGATAACTCCAACTAAGCTACTTCCTTTCCTTTCACAAAATCTGAGCTTTCCACCTTTTCATGTTCCACAACATACTCCTTCTCCTACCATGCCGTATCTCTACCTCAAGTATCACAAGCTATCCATGTTTCACAAGTGCTAACTTCCCAAATATCACAAGCTATCCCAATATCGCAAATTTTGCAAGTGTCACAAGCTATCCAAACATCACAAGCCATACAAGTCTCACAGCCATTGCAAACCCCTACTCCTATTGCATCACATGTGGAAACCACACCCCACACTCATATTCCTATCACCTCTAATAGGGTCTCCACAATTTCCACGAATCCATCCAACACACCATATAACCCCAATGTTAGTCTCATTAACATGAGTGACCCGCCTATTGTATCACAAGCCAATCCTAGCACCGTTGTCTCTTATGTTGATCAACTTACATCACTTCCTCCACCCTCATATAATCCTTCACAAACCGTCAATTTGTCTTATGCAACCCAAGGATTACCCATCATCACCCAACACATGCTGTATACCAATCCTCATGTTGTCCAAAACACAAACCCAAATGTTCATCCTTCTTCCGCATCCACTAATCCTTCCATCGCTTACCATATTGCAAATCCAACTCTAAATCTACAACCATTCACCAATGTCAATCCATCCCCTACTTACCGTGTGATGCAAAATCTTGGAGCTAATCCATCACAATATACCCAACCACCACTTGTGTCTCAAGGACATCAATCCTCAAACACATATGTGTCACATACCAATCCTTTGACATATAATGTGAACATGCAACCTCAACAAACAGTCATGCCCTCAGACATTTCGCAACAACAACCACAATATACACCATCTTACATTTCACCTCTGAACCAACAACCCCCTTTCCAACAACAGCAACTATCTCAAGCGGATGTTGAACAAATGATTAAAAAGGTGGTAGGACAGCACAAGAAGACATTTTCCTTAGGAGATATATGCGCTTATCCATTTGACAAGTCACTTCATATGACACCTTGATGCAGGAGCATCCAGTGGTGTAAGGGCAATCTTGCATCACCCAAAAAAAGGTGTGTTTCAAAATTATTGATGTTCTTTCCATTTCATTTCAAAATTTGTGGTTTTGGTTCCATAATCACTTGAATAATGATGTAGAACTTTCAGTTTTTCCAAACTGCTAAAAATAGCAACCTACTATTTTTAGAAAGTTTATATTTGGGCACGTAATGAAGTGAAACTTTACAGGAAGCTTCATAATTGAAAAATAAGACCTTTGGCGAAGGAATCATGCAAAGATCATTTGCAAGCTGAAAGATATTAAAGTTTCCGTTTCTCAAAAAATGCCTAAAAATTATTCAAACTCAGGTTTGAGGCACTAAACGGCCCCATATAGGCCCGAAAATGGCCGGAACCGACAAAGCCGGTTCTTTGTGAGTAGAGCACTCCGTGAGCTTTTTGACACATAAAATAGTTTGTCAATCGAACACCCGGATCAAAAGTTATGGCTCCCAGAAGTTGACCTATTTTTGGAGGGAGATGCAAATTTTGAAATTAGGTTGTTGGCTGCCAAAAACGCTATTAATAACCATTTTTGGGAACCCTGGCTAGTGGTAGAGTTAAGGGGGGAAGTGTAGAGTCAAGAATATGTGGAAAATAGAAACCCTAGCTAATTTGGGGTTACAAAAGGCAGATGATTCCAGAGTCTTGTGATAGGAAGCTATAATGTGTTGCAACATGTGGAGGGTTGATTCCTTTGATTGTATTTGAGCTTCTGTAATGTAATAAGTTATCCAAATCAATAAATAAAGTTCTATTTTATGTGTGCAATTTTTGTTGTTGTGTGTTTTATGATTTACCCCTTTCATCAATTGGTATCAGAGCAAGGGTTCCTGAGTGTGTAGACAGATCGCCGACCGTGAGGTAGTTTGCACCAAGACATGAGGTTGTGGGTTTGCTACGGAGATCAAGATGCCTCCACGAAGAAATCGTATTGGGAGGAATGCTTTGATGGAAGAGGGTTTTAGAGCCCTGCAAAGGCAAATAGATGCATTGCAAGAGGAGCTGCGAAGAGGGTTTGATCCGAGAACAAGAGAAGAAAGCAAGGATGAAGCTGAAGAAGAGTTATCCAAGGAAGAACAAGAAGCTACAGGAGATCCTACAGAAGTTAAGTTTTTGAGGGCCATTTCAAAGATTAGAAAGAGGCCCAGGATTGAAGTTTCTACATATTCTGGAGATTTGAATACAGAACAATTTATTGATTGGATCAATGACATGGAAGAGTATTTCGAGTATGAAGATGTGGAGGACCCAAATAGGGTCAAGTTTGCAAAAACAAAGTTGAAGGGCCATGCCAATATTTGGTGGAAGAAGGTCCAATTAGAGAGTAATAGAAGAGGAAAAGGAAAGATCTCCATATGGGATTGGATGGTGGAGAAACTGAAGAAGCAGTTTATTCCTGTGGACTATGAGATGGAGTTGTTGAAGAAGCTGCAAGGAATGAAGCAAGGTAACAAGTCTGTTAATGATTATACAGAAGAGTTTTAAAAGATTACTATTATGTAGAGCCAAATAAGGAGAAGGTAGCTCATTACATTAATGGGTTGAGGCCAAGTATTCAAGAGGAGTTAAGCCTAGTCAGAATGACCACCATAGAAGATGCATACCAATTTTCCCTAAAGGTGGAAGAGAAACTGAATAAAAGATTTGACATCAAGCAAAGGGGAAGAGGTCAAGGTGGAAGGACTGGTGGAAGACCCTATGGGGGATGAAATGAAGATTCAAATAAAAGTGAAGAAGTTAGCACCAATCGAATTCAGAGAGGAGATAATACCTAACGCCCTCGTGACCAGAACAATGGTGAGCAAAGAGGAAGAGGCAGACCTGGGCAAGGACCTGGAAGAGGAGGTTTCAGAGGAACCTATTTCCAATGTGGAGAAGAAGGGCATCGAGCATACGAGTGCCCACAACATCAAGGAAGGACAAATTGAAGACCTAAAGATAATGCATGAGTTGCACATGTAGACGAAGATACACAATCTAAGCGTTCTAAAGATGCTGAAAGGGGAGAAACCCTAGTTGTCAGAAGAACTTTGTTGAATGAGGAAAAAGAACCAAATTAGAGGAAGAGTTTATTCCGCATAAGGTGCAAATGTGAAGGTAAGTGTTGTGATATTATTATTGATAGTGGAAGTACTGACAATCTTGTTTTAGAGGAGATGGTTGACAAGTTGAAGTTGACAAGAAGAAAGCATCCACACCCATATCGGATTGCATGGTTGCAAAAGGACCACAGAGCTTTGGTCAATGAGCAATGTTTAGTGAAGTTCAAGATTGGGGACTACCATGATGAGGTGCTGTGTGATATCATACCGATGGATGCATGTCACATGCTGTTGGGGAGACTGTGGCAGTATGATAGGAGCACTATCCATGATGGTCGTGCAAACACATATTCCCTGACAAAGGATGGAGTTTGTCATAAATTGAAGCCCTTGAAAGAGGTGGAAGAAAAGGTATGTAGTATTTCCAGAATTTGCTTGGTAGATGGTAGAAAATTTTTGGAGGGTATGAAGCATGAGCATCATTGCTTTGCATTGATTCCTAAGATTAGTCAAGAGAAATGTGAAGATGTACCAGCAAAAGTTTCAGATATGTTGGAAGAATTTTAGGATATTATCTCTGATAATGTACCAGAAAGTTTGCCACCAGTGAGGAAGATAAGTCATCAAATGGATTTGATACCAAGAGCCATTTTGTCGAATAAGGCAACCCATAGAATGAATCCAGCAGAGAGTGAAGAGTTGAACAGACAAGTTCAAGAGTTGTTGACAAAGGGATTGATAAGAGAGAGCCTAAGTCCATGTGCGGTACCTGCAGTACTAGCACCAAAGAAAGATGGAGAGTGGAGAATGTGTATAGACTCTCAAGCCATTAATAAGATCACAATCAAGTACAAATTTCCATTGCCTAGAATGGATGACATAATGGACTGTTTGAGTGGATCCAAGTACTTCACGAAGATTGACCTGAAGAATGGGTATCACTAGATCCGTATCAGGGAAGGAGATGAGTGGAAGATAGCCTTCAAGACAAAGGAAGGTTTGTATGAGTGGTTAGTCATGCCATTTGGGCTAACCAATGCACCGAGCACATTCATGTGGCTCATGAACGAGGTACTGAAAGAATTTTTGGGAAGTTTTGTTATTGTCTATTTAGATGATATTTTTATTTTCAGTAAGACTTGGGATGAGCATCTGATGCATATCAAAAGAGTTTTAGAGAAACTAAGGGAGGATAAGTTGTTGATTAATATGAAGAAATGTAGTTTTGCAAAGAAGGAGTTGGTATACCTGGGATTTGTTGTCTCAAAGGAAGGTCTTAAGATGGACCCATAGAAGATGAGGGCTATCATTGAATGGCCTATGCCAAGGAGTGCAACAGAGGTATGATCTTTTCATGGTTTGGCAAGTTTTTACATAAAGTTTATCTGAAACTTTAGTAGCATTTGTGCACCCCTAACTAAGATAATGAGAGGGGACAGAAAAGAGTTTAGATGGACTAAAGGAGCAGACAAGAGCTTTGATACATTGAAGCAGAAAGTCGTAGAACAACCTATTTTGGCACTTCTAGATTTCAATAAGGTATTTCAGGTAGATTGTGATGCTAGTGGTAGTGGTATAGGAGTTGTTTTGAGCCTAGAAGGTAAGCCCATTGCCTATTTTAGTGAGAAGCTTAATGATGCAGAGAAAAAGTATTCTGTTTATGATCAGGAGTTTTATGCAATAGTTCAGGCTTTGAAGAAATGGAGACATTATTTGTTGCCAAAGGAGTTTGTTTTATATACTGATCATCAGGCTTTGCAGTATCTTAATAGTCATGGAAAGTTAAATCAAAGGCACTTAAAATGGGTTGAGTTTTTGCAGAGATATACTTTTGTTTTGAAGCACAGGAGTGGGAAGTCCAATAGAGTTGCAGATGCCTTGAGCAGAAGGCAAAATTTGTTGACAGAAATGAAGATAGAGGTTGTTGGGTTCGATGAGCTCAAAAGTTTGTATCCTGAAGATCTAGATTTTGCTGAGGCCTGGAAATCTTGTTTGGAACCTATTACTTTGGATAGGATAAAATGGTTGGATTTCATAATCCAAGATGGCATGTTGTTTAGAGGAAGCCAGTTGTGCATTCCAAGGAGTTCCATGAGAGAGAACCTGATTAAGGAGAAGCATAGTGGAGGATTGGCTAGACACTTTGGTCAAGATAAGACCATTGCTATTGTTGGTGAAAATTGTTAGTGGCCATAGTTGCAATAGGATGTGAGGAAATTTGTGCAGAGTTGCAGAGTATGTCAGATGGCGAAAGGAGCAAGTCAGAATACAGGTCTATATCAGCCACTACCTATACCAAAGAAGCCATGGGATGATATTAGTATGGATTTTGTTCTTGGTTTACCAAGGACACAAAGAGGACATGATTCCATTTTTGTGGTGGTGGACAGATTCTTGAAGATGGAACATTTTATTCCTTGAAAAAAGACTAATGATGCTGTCCATATTGCTCAATTATTTTTAAGAGAGGTGGTGAGATTACATGGTCTACCAAAGAGCATAGTTTCAGATCGAGAGACCAAGTTTGTTGGTTATTTTTAGAGGACATTGTGAAAGAAGTTGAAGACAGATTTGAAGTTCAGTTCTGCACACCATCCACAGACTGATGGACAGACGAAAGTGGTGAATAGGAGTTTGGGTAACCTACTACGATGCTTAGTAGGAGATAAGCCCAAGGGATGGGATTTGATTTTACCACAGGCATAATTTGCTTACAATAATTCTATCAATAGGAGTACTGGTAAATCACCATTCCAGATTGTATATGGGAATAGTCCAAGAAATGCTTCCAAGTTAAGGAATCTGGACAAAGGAGATAAGACAAGTGCCGAGGCTGAAGACTTTGCAGAACACATGAAGAATTTGCATGAAGAGGTGAGAAAGCACATTAATAAGATGAATATTTAGTACAAGGCTAAGGTAGATCAGAAGAGGAGATATAAGGAATTCCAAGTAGGAGATGAAGTCATGGTTCACTTCAGGAAAGAAAGGTTCCCAATTGGAACATACAATAAGTTGAAAATGAAGAAATTTGGACCATGTAGAATTTTGAAGAAACGTGATTTAGGAAATGCATATGAGGTAGAGCTGTCAAGTGGGATTAACATTTCCCTTGTTTTCAACATTGCTGATTTATCAGAATATCAAGAAGGTGGAGTAGAGGATGGACCATTAGAGGAACAGTGGAGTATTCTGGCATCTACTTCAACAAAGGAGATAGAAGAGATCTTGGATAGTCGTGTGGGAAGAAGTACTCAGAATAGGCAATATGAAGAATACCTGGTGAAATGGAAAGGAAGGCCTGTTGAATATTGTTCTTGGTTGTCTAAGCCAGAGGTTGACCGTTTGGGTTTTCCTCACACAAACACCTGAGACGTGACAGGGTCACTACTCAAATTACCTTGGGTGTCTTATGTGGGAGCATCCAGTGGTGTAAGGGTAATCTTGCATCACCCAAAAAAAATGTGTTTCAAAATTATTGATGTTCTTTCTATTTCTTTTCAAAATTTGTGGTTCTGGTTCCATAATCGCTTGAACAATGATGTAGAACTTTCAGTTTTTCCAAACTACTAAAAATAGCAACCTGCTATTTTTAGAAAGTTTACATTTGGGCACAGAATGAAGTGAAAATTTACAAGAAGATTCATAATTGAAAAATAAGACCTTTGGCGAAGGAATCATGTAAAGATCATTTGTGAGCTGAAAGATATTAAAGTTTTTGTTTCCTGAAAAATGCCTGAAAATTATTCAAACTCAAGTTTGAGGCACTAAACCACCCCGTACGGGACCAAAAATGGCCGAAACCAGTAAAGCCCATTCTTATCACGTAGAGCACTCCACGAGCTTTTCGACGCATAAAACGGTTCGTCAATCGGACACCCGGATCAAAAGTTGTGGCTCCTGGAAGTTGACCTATTTTTGGAGGGAGATGCAAAATTTGAAATTAGGTTGTTGGCCGCCAAAAAGGCTATTAATAACCATTTTTGGGAACCTTGGGCAGTGGTAGAGTTAAAGGGGGAAGTGTAGAGTCAAGAATAGGTGGGAAAATAGAAACCCTAGCTTATTTGGGGTTACAGAAGGCAGATGATTCCAGAGTCTTGTGATAGGAAGTTGTAATGTGTTGTAGCATGTGGAGGGTTGATTCCTTTGATTGTATTTGAGCTTCTGTAATGTAATATGTTGTCCAAATCAATAAACAAAGTTCTATTTTCTGTGTGCAATTTCTGTTGTTGTGTGTTTTATGATTTACACCTTTTCTGCCACATTTTGAAATTCCACAATTTGACAAATTCAAAGGCAAAGGAAATTTGGATGACCATCTTAGAGCACTCTATGTTGCATGTATCGATGTCACTCAAGATGATACATATCTCTTGAGACTATTCCCCTAAATCTTAGCAGGACAAGCTCTTGAATGGTTCTCTCACTTACCTCTGAGAATTAAGACTTTTGCAAAATTAGTGAACAAATTTCGATCCCATTTCGCTTTTAACATTGAACATGAGGTGAACATAAATGATCTTGTTAACAAAAAACAACGCAATGGTGAAGCTTTCTCCTCATTTAACCAATGATGGCATAACATGGCTAGAAAACTATCATGGCAAATACCCGAGAAACAACAACTTGATATCTTTGTCCAAAATCTTCATCCTGAGCTTTCATTCCAACTGCAATTGCAAAGTGCTAGCACCTTTAACGAACTTATCTCCAAAGGAACAACCATTGAACAAGATTTAATTGCTAAGGGCACTATCAATATTGTCAGAGATAACAAAGACAATCCCCAATCATCAAATGATAAATCCCTCTTTTGGAATAAGAACAAAAATGTGGTTAATGACGGTATTGTGGATGCAAAGAACATACAAATAGTGAAAGCTCCTATTAACATCCAAGCCGCATCTACAACAAATCAACCTTTTCAACGAAATTGACCAAGAACAAATCCAACACATCGACAACAATTTACTCCCTTAGGGGAACCCATGAAGGTAATCTTTCGTAAGCTTCTCCAAGCAGGAGATGTCATATTACCTGAAGCACCGCCCAACGACGAACCAACCTTCAAAGCTCCTTGGTACAAAGAAAATGAATATTGTGAATACCATAGAGTCAAAGGACATAAAACAAATGGTTGTATACGCTTAAAACATGTCATTCAAGATTGCATTGATCAAGGTCTAATCAAGATCACACCGCCAACATCACAACCCGCACATCAACCAACATCGAACTATGACCTAGATTCTTTCAAGAATCCACTTCCACTTCATGACAAGACAAGTAACCCTCATACTGGGAATGCTATCCACTACAACTATGAATCGTCCATGATTGGTTGCATTGACCAAGCTCATATTTCTACCATTACAATCCAAGGCAAAGCACCCGATTGGGCTGTAACTACTAGAAGAGGCTGTGTTACCATTTGAGGAGCACTTGTCAATTCTCCTTGACTGTCTTCTAGCTATAATATCCTTGATCACCTTGGCAAAACACCCGCACATATCTTCATCCTAGAATTGCGTCGCATATCCCCCGCCCACAAAGCTATCCTCGACAAAGCATTGGAAGAATCTTCGGTGCCCAATGATATTGATACCACACAATTTCAATCTATGATAGCTAGCATTGTAGCCCCTTTCCATCTCACCTTCTTCGACAAAGATCTTTGACCATCCATTAACCCATCACATAACGAAGCCCTCCAAATAGAAGTTTTTGTAAACCAACGCCGTATCAAGCAAATCTTAGTGGATGGTGGAGCTAGTCTTAATATATGTTCTTTAAAACTAATAAAACAACTGGGATATTCTGAGAAAGATGTTGACACTTCCAAGGTCATTACTATCAAAGCATATGATGATGCTGAGAGAGATACTGAAGGGATTATCCATTTGCCTATCCAAGTTGGTCCTGTCACTACTGACACCCGTTGTCAAGTTCTTGACATTGACAAGGTTCCTTATAACATTATTCTTGGTCATCCATGGATCCATGCACTTAAAGTTGTTCCTTCCACATACCATCAATGTCTCAAGTTTCCACATAATGGTGTTGAAGTTACTATCCATGTTGATCCCAATCCATTTGAGTTTTGCTGCACTTTTCAAGCTAAATATCAAATCCCTAACCGTATTCCTATCAAAACCAAAGCATATCCATCTTCATCCTATGTGGACCCATCCACCCTACTCAAGCCATCATCTAGTAAAACCACTCCAGATATCCGTATCAAGTACACTAAACACAGTCCGAGTGAGTACACATTGCAAGAATCTTGTTGTGTTGGAAGTCTTCCCTTATCTCCCAAATCTCATGGAAAACCTTCTACATCCAAGGCATCTTCATCCACAGCTGTCATAAAATCTCCACCAACAGTATTCATCAAAGGTGGATTCCTTAATGATGAAGACATTGATGACATTAACTCTTGGATATTCTATGATGAGAATGACCAAGTACAACTTGAAGTGGAGAGATATAACAATGGGTTTCGTATCATTAAGAACATGGGTTACAAAGGACATGGTGGATTGGGACCATAGAAACAAGGACCTATTGAACTCATTGTTGTGTCTAAGAAGTTTAATAAGCAAGGCCTTGGCTATCAGCTAGAGATATCGCCTTCCAAAGACATTAAGTGTATTTCTGATATGGACGTCAGACCTTCTTTGGTAGGAGAGACTTCTAATTCAGATACCATCAACGATTCCTCCCTTCATATCACTGACCTTTTTTAAGAAACTTCCATTTTCATGATCTCTACCACTTCCTCTAGCCGAAACCCTTCGTCCATTACCCTTTCACTCGCATATCCTAACCTCGTCGATTGGGACCAACAGGGGGCACCGATATTGGACACATTTGAAAATGATGAAGCTATTGCCAAATTCATGGGATTATGACAAGGCATTCCATTAGGTGATCACAAAGCAGGTTTCATGATAGACCTCCCTAAACTAGCATATTTTGGCGGAAGCATCAAATCCTTTAATTGCAAAAGTGAAATAAATAGAATAAAAAAGGATAGGTCACTAGGTTAAAACCAAAAGGAACCTCTTGAACATGAAAAACTAAAAATAAAGGATGTACCAAGGGTGAAAACCTCTCCGAGGTGCCTAAGGATGGGGGATTTGATCTTCCTGTCACCACTAGTTATCATGAAAAATCAACAATGCTAGTTGAAAAATCTCAAGACATGAACTTAGGCACAGAGCAGAATCTGAAGATCACATATTTGGTAGCATCGCTCTTAGAGTAGGAAAGAAGAAATTTCACAGCGTTCTTCATAAAAAGAGCTATCAATTTTGCATGGACTTATGTCGACATGCTAGGTCTAGATCCATCACTTGTGGTACATCACTTAGCAGTATCTCCTAATGCAAAACTGGTTAAACAAAAATTGTGCAAAATGTACCCGCAAATAGCTCTTTTTGTCAAGGCAAAGATTCAGAAGCTATTAGAAGCAAAGTTTATAAAGCCTATTGATTATCCAGAATGGGTTTCAAACTTGGTACCTATAGCAAAACCTGATGGATGAGTTCATTGTTGCCCAAATTTCAGAGATCTCAACAAGCATGCCCTAAAGATGACTTCCCACTACCAAGTATAGACAATATTTTAGATCTCACAGCTGGACATGAAATGCTATCCTTGATGGACGGATTCTCAATATATAACCAAATCAGAATAGCAGAGGAAGATCAAGACAAAACATCATTCATTTGTCCATGGGGTACATATTGCTGGGTTGTAATGCCTTTTGGTCTCAAGAATGCCGGAGCCACTTATCAACGAGCCATGATAGTTATCTTTCATGACCTTTTCCACACTATCATGGAAGACTATGTTGATGATATTCTAGGAAAATCCAAGACAAGAGAAGAACATCTACAGGTACTAGCACAGATCTTTGATTGATTAGAGAAGTATCAAGTTAGGCTGAACCCAAAGAAATGTGTATTTCGTGTAACATCTAGAAAATTGTTGGGGTACATTGTGTCTCGACAAGGAATAGAAGCGGATCCTGACAAAGTAAAAGCCATCATGGAAATGCCTCCACCATCAAATCTGAAGCGGCTTTGTAGTCTACAAGGTTACAATCCATTCATAGGTTTATCTCACAACTGGAAAACAAGTGTCATCCTTTTCAACATCTCCTTCGCAGGGGTGAACCTTTTAAGTGGGATGAAAAATGTCAACAGGCCTTCGACAAAATAAAAGAATATATGGCAACACCTCCTATGTTAGTACCTCATGTACTTGATCAACCACTATTACTCTATATATCTTCAACAGTAGCAGCATTGGGTGCCCTTTTAGCTCAGCATGATGAATCGGGAAAAGAACAAGCTATTTACTATATCGGCAGAACCCTTGTGGGATATGAACTTAACTATTCATCTATGGAAAAAGCATGTTTAGCATTGGTGTTTACTTCCCAAAAGTTGTGACATTACATGTTGAACCAAACAACAAAGCTCATATCTAACTTTGATCCACTCAAACATCTTCTCTCCAAAGCAATCCTCACGGGAAGACTAGCAAAATGGGTTATGATCTTAAGTGAATTTGACATAGAATATGTGGATCGAAAGACCATAAAAGGACAAGTCACCATTGATCAGTTAGCCACAGCATACGTCCGGAGTTTCCTGATGAAGAATTGTTCAATTTAACTTCACCAACATTGTGGCAACTATATTTTGATGGATCTTACACACAACATGGATCAGGAGAAGGGATATTATTTGTCACCCCTCAAGGAGATTGTATCCTAAAGTTGTACAAAATTACATTTCCATGTACCAATAACATAACAGAATATGAATCTTTAATCATAGGATTACGCATGGCAGTACAGTTGGATATTAAACAGTTACAAGTTTTTGGTGATTCCCAATTAGTCATCAAACAAGTCTTAGATGAGTATCAAACAAAAGATGAGAAGTTCCTTCCATACAAGATAATGGTGGATGATTTCAAGAAATACTTTGACAGTATCACGTTTGAACAGATCCCAAGGATACAAAACAAAGTAGCAAATGCTATGGCTATGATTGGATCTCTTTTAGACATGCCATCCAATGCACATAAGTGTGAGTTTTTGGTTCAACAGCTTCTGATCCCAGCATTTGAAGTACCGCAGTCTGATTTTATATGTGAGATTGTTAGTCCCAAATCACCTTGGTATGAGGACATATACGAGTACCTCCGCAATCAAACCTTACCATTCCAACTATCTAATGCCCAATGGAAAACCTTTATCCGTTGAACCTCTCACTACACTATCCTAGGAGACACCTTATATTGCCAGAGTCTTGATGGTGTCCTCCTTAGATGTCTTGATTCTAACGAAGCAAAAGTTGCCTTACGTGAAATACATGAAGGTGTCTACAGATCGCATTCTGCTGGCCCTGGGCTTGTTAAGAAACTTCTACGAGTTGGATACTATTGGCCAACTATGGCGAAAGATGCACATCAATTTGCAAAGAGATGTCTACAATGTCAGAAACATGGGGATCTAATACATGCACCAGGACATGAACTTCAGCCTATCACTACTCCTTGGCCCTTCTCGCAATGGGGACTTGATCTCATAGGTAAAATCCATCCTACTTCATCAAATGGTCATAAGTTCATTATTACTGCCACTGAGTACTTCACAAAGTTAGTGGAAGCAATATCAATGACTTACATTACTGGCAAGCAAATATCTAAGTTTATCTTACATTATATCATTTGCCAATATGGAGTTCCTCAATCCATTGTCACTGATAATGGTCGTCCTTTTAAGAACCAAGAGGTTAGAGATCTTTGCAATAAGTTCCATATCCAACATAGATTCTCCACACCTTACTATCCTCAAAGTAACGACCAAGTTGAGGCTTCTAACAAAACAATCATCAAGATCCTTAAAAAGACAGTCAATGAAGCTGGTTGTGATTGGCATTTACAACTTAATCCTGCATTATGGGCTTATAGAACAAGTGTCAGAACTCCCACTGGTGCTACACCTTATGCTCTTGTGTATGGCATTGAAACTATTTTACCTATTGAGGTTGAGATCCCCTCACTGCGAGTATCCCTACAGCATACTATCTCAGACGAAGAATATAGAGTATCCAGACTCCATGATCTTGAGCTATTAGATGAACAACATCTTACAACACTCAACCATCTTCAAGTTTATCAAAATTATCTACGTCACAGCTACAACAAGAAGATCAGAGAACAAAGATTTCAAGTTGGAGATCTTGTCCTTAAAGAAAATCAAAGGAATCAACAACATCGTGAGAAATAGGGTAAGTTTGAACCTAATTGGCTTGGTCCTTTTGTCATCACAGTAGTCTATGGATCAGGTGCATACATTCTCTCAACACTTGAAGGTATTCCCTTGGATGAACCAGTCAACAACATTCATCTCAAGAAGTTCTACCCTTGAGTCTCAGCGTATTTCAAAAAAAAAAATCCATCCAATAGTGAAAACCACCTTGTGGTGCTTTAGATGACAACAAAATAGTACAAGATAAATAATCCATCCTTTGGTGAAAACCTGGTAAACATGCGCCTTGGATAAGTACCATAGTGAAAACCTGGCAAACAGGCACTGTGTAGAGACCACTCTCCATCATTTACTTAGTTTGTTTGATCACAGTTTTTCATAGCATCATCCACTATCTTACCTACATAATCCACATCATAATCCACTATTGTCCCTATCTAAACATCACAAGCTATTATCCCTTATACATCCATAATAGAAGCCTTTCCGCCCTTACCTCTGCCTTGCTAGTTCTCATTGTTTGGACTTCGTCAAGGTTAAGATATCATTTGGCACCTTAGTACACTATTCGCATGAACACATCCATCACAACATCTTCCTAATAAACTTCATCCCACACTGGGGGCACTTGTCGAAACTTATTTGGAAGTGGATACCCACAACTCTAGCTCATATCATTTCAGCAACCGAAACACAACAAATATCCAAAACCATAACACAACAAAATCCAAAATATTCAAAAAATACAAAAAAAATCAAATATGCCAAAAAAACACAAAAAAAAATCAATCAAAACATCAAAACAAAAATCCAAGCAATAAAGTTGATTCTTTGACATCCACCATCAACATAATAACCAAGAACTACATCTCGTCTCTATCATTTAAATCCTTGATCCCATGGATACAGGGTATGTAGGCAATCTGAGATGTGAAGGAAGCACTCTGATTCAGGCAAAGACAATAGACCTCTCTCATCATCCATCTTTCATCTTTCTTCTAATCATCCTGCAATCTTTCATCTCCTTTCTTCCATCTTTCATCACTTACATCATCAATAAACCCAAAACTGCATATTCATCATGTCTCATCACCACCGTAATGTGCTTTGATCCCATGGACACAGGGTATGTAGGCAGTCTGGAATATGAAGGAAGTATCCAGTACGCAAGCACAGAAGATCCACCCCATCCTTTATCTTCTTTTATCTTCCATCTTCTTCTCTTTGACCAGCTCAAGCAAGAAGCAGACTATGCACATCAGAAAAAGCTCAAGCACTTTAACAAATCAGGGATAAGCCAGAAGCTATTTGTCCGCATGTCTTAAGACAACATTTTCTATAGCATTTTATCAACATCTTTTAGCCTTCAACAGGATGTAGCTTTCCTCTTAACAAGGTGCCAGCTTAAATCCATCCAAGAGCACTTAAATTTGGCAAGAGAACATAATGACACTATCTTTTATTTTATCTTTTGTCCCTTTCCTATGCCTAATCAAGACTACCTTGATCTATCATAGCTTGGTATGTTACGATGAAGTACAGAATGGGGGGCATGGTCATATTGCTTTCATATGCTGTGACTGTGGGATGATCTTATTCTCTTCCTATGCGTATTGGTATCTTGTACGTGTTGGGATTAGCATCTTGCATATCAATATCTCTCGCATCTGAGAAGCTAAATAGTCTCTTATGCATTGAGACTATTCTATGCTAAGACTATTTCCATACATATAACCAGCAAGGTGTCATTATGTGTAGTGGAGATAAGCTCAAACCTTTGCTTGTAGCGTCAAAGTCCATCTCGGAACACTAGTTTCTATTCATATCTTGTGTATGTTGGTTCAACATCTTGACCTCATGCGTTTAGACAAGATTGTAGTACGCTAGTTGTGCATTAGATACCTCGATACCTTGGTTTTTTATACCCTGGTGCATAACATCCATGTGTTATATCAAACAGATTGCATTTTTTTACTTTTGAGCAATTACTTTAAAAGATGTCATATCATCTATCCATTTCTTCATAATCCTATATAGTCTGTAACCAAGATCAATCATTTCTTCATCTTCATTCCTCATTCCTCTCATCAACATTTCCCTCATCTTCATCCTACAAAACAAGTGTGTTAGAGCCAAACCCTAATTCTGAAACCTAATTTCTTCTAAGTGAAACCCCACTTCTATACCACAACCTATTTTCTTCTATACCATTCCAACTCATCCCACCCAACCCCCGTTTTCTTCATGTCAACCTTGTTTCTAGCCTTTCACCTTATTGCGAGCCAACCCAGCCCTTCTTGGTTATCCTGGCTTACCTCTCGAGGGGGCATCCCCTGCCAGTTACACTGGGATATCATAACCTTGTTTATCAAGCGAATTATCTTACTTCTTTGACACAACGTTCTAATGAACATTGTATTAAAGAGGGGCAAAATGTAGACACCCAAAATTTACTTAGTTATCATTGGTACCAAAATATCGCATCTGCATTTGTCTAACACACTTGAGCAATTTATCTATTTTCGTTAAATCACTTATTTCTTCTATTAATTAAATAAATTTATATTTATTTAATTAATTCATTATCTATTTCTTCTAATTTATAAATTTATTTATTTATTTTTTAATGCACCTGGTAAACTTTTTAACGTGATTGGCGACGCTGGTGCGACACGCCCTCCGGCTCCACGTGAATGCTTTTGCCCAGAGCAATGAACCGGTGAGGCCACAACTGGGGGACCTCATCCCCTAGGAAGAACACTTCAAACCCGCGAGCTCATTGGCCCAGCGAAGGCGTAAAGCCTTGCGAGCTCATTGGCCCAACGGGGGTTTGAACTCTGGTGGCCGCCACTACAACCGAGCGACTTAACCACCGAACCATGCCATCATCGGCTCTAATTTATAAGTAAGTAATATTTAATTATTTAATTATCTCTATTCTATCTATTGTAATTAAATAAATCTTATTTATTTAATTAAAATTCTTTCATAATCCCACTTTCCAATTGATTAAATAAATTTTGTTTTATTTAATTAATTTCTCTTATCATTTATCATCATAAGCCGACATGTGTGCCTCTTTTATTTAAAAACTTGTGTGGTACTACATCTTTTATTTAATATCTTTCACATATAGTACTTTTTATGTACACAGTCACATATGAGCCTTATCCTCCCTCCACTTGTCATCTACACATTCACCTATGATTATCATTTCATCTCAGTCATTCACATAGCCACCAAATCTCTACCATTGATTGATTTTGGTTGAGGTTTATATAAACACCCTCTCATTTCATACTACACCATCCATCATTTCATATAGCATCTACATTATCATCCTGAGCATATTGAGCATTTTAGCATCCATCTAGCATATTATCATTATCATCCATCCATCATGGCAGCTTTGATCTTCATAATTATTCATTGTTGAGAAGCAATCCACATCACAAATAAGGAATCATACAATCTAGGTGATCTTGTTCTTGAATTACATGTTTTGGTTTCACTTGGATTTGATTCTTTGATGGTGGTAGGATTAGGTTTTCATTTGTATGCTTGATCTTATGAACCTAATTTTTACCTATCACAAGCCCAACCTGAATAGAAGAATGTGGTTGATGTACACACTAATATAGACTCTGAAAGGGAGCATCTATTTTTTATAGGGAATAGAGAAATGTAGGCCACACACTTATCTTGGAGACTGATACAGAGTCTAAGGAGGAGGATTTATATACAGCTAGGAAAAGACATCAACCTCCCCCTAATACTGAAAATCCAGACTTATCAGCCTCTCCAGATGAAACTCAGGTAGAGGAATAATTGTTGGACTCTAAAGATACAACAGAGGGAAAGAAGGATGAATTACACACAGCGTTGTATAAAATTGTAGAATTAGAGAAGTAGTTGAAGGATTACCAACAAAAAGAGATAGAGTTAAATGAATGGGTTAAGAAGTTGGAGGATTAGTTGCATGTTTACCAGAAATAAGGGTTAGGACTAGATCATTTCGCCCAATTGGCCATTATAGAAATTAATAGAAGGAATCTAGAGCCTGTGCAACCAGAAGAACAACCAGAGGAACCTGCCCCATCAACCTTATTTATAGTTATCTTGCAGTTGTGGAATAAGATAGATGAATTAGTAAAAGAACAAGGTGAATTGAAGGAGAAGCATAACAAAGAGATAGAGGTAAAGAATATAGAAATAAAGAGACTAAAATTTAAAATGGACAAGATGGCAGACATGAATGTCTAGCTGATGAGGTGTTGGCCACCTGCAAGGGTTTATGCCCTCTATCTACAAAAGTAGTATTTAAGCTTTTAGTTTAGCTAGCTTTACATTGATGTCCCTATTTCACTTTTACACATGCCTTATTTCTAATAGCCTACCAAAAAGCTACCACTGAAATGTAGAATCAACTGTGTGAATTCTACTTGCATGAATTAGCCATTGCATATGACACTCACTGGAATCCCCTAGTTGTTATTAGGGATGTGAAATTGAAGGCTCTAGCATCATTCATCCAAAATGAGCATAGGAGAGGAGTTTTACAACAACAATATAATGATAGAGAGAAATCACTTCCTCTCAAACTCAGGGCAGAATCCCCATATCCTAACAAGATAGTGGAGGAATGGATTAATCTAATTGAATGTCTTGAGGTGGAAACCAAACTCCTAGAATGTAGAGCAATGGATTACAAGAAATTCAGGGAATTAGCTGAGGGGATTGGTAAGGAGGCTTTGGGTTTCTCATAGGGTAGGTGGAAAGAGTTGACACCGGCATTGCAAAGGAAAGAGCCTCATTCAGTATTCAACCTCTCAACAACAATCAATAGGGCACATAAATATATAATATCAACCAATAAACATGGAATAACTTGGCTACCATTAGTGTTCCATCCTCCCCTGCTTCTTTATCCAATTCCACATTGGTTGGAGCAGAGGATGAACCAAGCAGTAGAATGAGCTATGTGGAGTAGGTTGGCAAAGTAGAAGGGCTTCTATCTCAAACAGGACAGAGGAGTGGAAGAACCTACAGATTACGGGGAGATAGCTCTTCAATACAATTAGATACCTTGGTTGCTGGAGGACCATCAACATGTTTAGTTGGGGGGTGTGATGAGGCTATCTTTTGTCCTATTTCTCTTGCTTTAAGTGCATGCTTCCTAAGACATTCCTAGACTTTTATATATATTGATTATGTCTATAATCATCCTTAAGACATTGAAAGCATGAAGATTGGTCTATAATATGTTGTTGATTAATTGTGTGTGAATTGATGATTGCTCATGAAATATGATGTTACTTTATGTTAATTTTAGTAGTTGTGATGTATAGCTATGATGTGATGGACTAACCTTCCATGCAACAAGCATGTGGCTACATTTCATGAAGACCACTTGGTAGCCTACAACAAAGGAGGTGTTGACATCCACAACAGACAATACAGGTACCTGTAGACAAAGGAAGAAGACCCCAAATTGATTGGAATGAGTTATCCATAACTTTCCACTCTTTGACGGTTATCCTTCAACAATTGATTTAGTCATGAATAACAAAGGAATCTCAGATCGTGGTCCATGTTTTGTTTCCAGTTTTGACTATTTTTCATAATGACTAAAGAGAGTTACAGTAGGACTGCACCGTCTACATTACCTTTATGATAGTTTAGTTTCCTATTCCTAGTTTGCTTTGTAATAAAGTCCTCTTCTTATGTTGTTGAAGAATGGACAATTATGGTATTTATTGCTCAGTAGTTTTGTTCAAATAGGAGAAGTCTGATCTTGTCTATATGGATTGTTAGATTCTATATATGGAACAAGAGGTTAGACAGAGATTGTGTTATTAGAATTTTGATTGTATTTTCTCTTCAACATTATATAAAGGAACACATGTTTTGAGTTTAGCCAATAGTTTTAGAGATACAATAGATATCTAGTTAGATTTTGTGGGATCACAGTCACTCAAGCAAGGGCCACTTGAGGTAATTGTGTCTCTCCTATATATTCATGTGTTTAGTTTATGTTATATGTTTATGTGTATGTGATTAATGCATGTTGTATTGAGTTTATGTCATATGAATTAGTTAGATATTGATAATCTATGTTGTTGAGTCAAGGGGATCACCGATTAACTATTAGTTGTTCTCTTATTTGGAATTACATAAGACCATTTGATTTACAACAACTGAATAACATTGGTTATTTCTTATTAGCATTACTTACTCATAGTACTTGTCAATCCTTGCAAATAGAGTTTGTTTTATTTTCATAGTTTGTTCCTATGCACAACTGCTAGATTACAATTCAGAAATCCTCATCTGTACACATAGTATGGGCACCATCCAAGAAGAAATATGATTCCCTAGTTTGACAATTGAAATGTAACACATTATAGCCAGTAGGTTGCTTGATATAGGATCCGTTGGTCTGTTGAGTTGTGTGCATGCCCTTTCTACATCAATGTATTGGTTAATAATGGAGTTCGACATTTTTGGCACCGTTGCTGGGGATGGTGCTAAGGTTTAGAGTTTTTGAGTTCTTTTTGATCGATGTTTGTATTTGCTTTCATAGGATATAATATTTCTTTTTCAGCATTTAGAATTGCTAAGACATTCAATCTATCTCCAAGCTATCTACTAACATGGTGCAAGAACAAAGCTATTAGCTTATACATCATTGTATGCGGCGACCAAGAGACCAGAGAGGGAGATTTCTTCCAACCAGTTCAACAAAAGAAGAAGAAGACCACTTTGAATTACCACTTGGACCGGAGGACACTAAATATTTTGATGATATTGCGATTTGGCATCAAGATATAATAGCGGAAGAAGTAGTAGAAAACCTAGTTGAACCAGTTACCTTTGCCTTTCCTATTACAGACTAGGCAAGAGCTAATACCTTGGAGAACATTCCTCCTTCAGCCCTACCAATCTTTCATGGGATAATCACTAAAGACCTATATATTTTTCTCTTTGAGTTTGATGTACTCTGTAGGAGCTATGACTACACTACAGATGCATACAGACTCAAGCTCTTTCTAACCACGCTTAAGGATGTTGCCTTGCGATGGTTTATGGGATTGGGTGAGAATTTAGTAACAAACTAGGCTACCATGAAGGAGAAGTTCTTCCAAAAGTACCAGGACTATTGTCATGGCAGAGATATGAAAGGTGATGACATCTTTAGGATGTCACAAAAGGAATATTAACCTCTGGAAGACTATGTTGAAAGATTTCAGTTTTGCCTCAAGAAGTCAAGACAGAACAGGCTCTGCCCAGAGTCACTCGAGTTGGTCTTCCTAAGAGGTGTGAATGAGGAATGCATGGATGCACTAAATTTGATTGGAACAAGGGACATCTCTCAACTTGGATTTGATGACATTTGTCAAATCTATAGAAACTATTCACGGTCAACCTTGAAGAAAAATAGAGGCCCGAGAACCCTGTTTTCCACTAAATCATCTACTAGAGTCTCCAGAGTAGAGCTCAAGAATCTACTATCAAACATGAAAGAAGACATCATCAGCCATTTGGCAACACAAATTGACACCCTACATATCAAGAAGAAGCAAGAAGCAACAGAGGCAACTTTGGTTGAGTAATGTCCACATTGCTAACAAAAGAAGGCTAACTACATATGCAAGGGTATTCCCAGTATTTTTGAGGGAAGGAGTGAGAAAGCAGATTTTTAAGCTATAGAAGATGAAGAAGGTCAAGTGTTTTACATTGCACAACATAGGCCTTGGCAAAAAAGACAAGGTATGCCTCAGGACCCCTTGACCAGTAATATGTCATTTCCATCATTTGCTTCAAACTGGAACAATACACTTTGGTATAACTTGCCACAATAATAATGGGCAGCTATGCCACCTAGATGGAACCAATAGTAGGGAGTATGGCCATAGCAGCCATTCCAACCCTCAAATTATTATCCACAATGGCAGGCCAATCAAAACCCCTGGCCACAATAGTGGCGTGGAAACCAACCTTGGCAAAATCTAAATATAAACTATCCGCAGCCACAACAAGCCTTACCTCAACAACCTACCCTTATGCCAAATGTAGCTTCACCCACTCCTATTCCATCTAGAGCCACTCAATTGCTAGCCCAACCTGCACCTAACCCTAGCAACAAGCATGTTCAATAGGCTTATACTAATGAAGCCATCCAATACCCAACCTATATGGTTGAGCTTAGTGATGTGCACCTGCACTCAGAAAAAATGCTTGTTGGACCTTCATCTCCACTTATCACAGAAATTCCTAATGAGCAACCAACCTCCATCACTAACACCCATTTGAATAACCAACATAACCCTTCTAAGCAAACCTCTCTGCAGGAAGAAACCATTACTAGGAGCCCTCTATTTCTAGAGAGACTAAACATGCAAGCACCACCTCCATCTGAAGTTGACTTTGATATTATGGGGCAATTGAAAAATGTGTAAAAATTCCCCTCATCCAAGCTATCAAAGATGTACCCATATATACCAAGGCTATAAGGGAATTATGCCTCAAGAAACCAAGAAGGAAAAGAAAAAATCCTTAGACAGTACATGTTATAGGACAACCTGCTGATATCATGTTAGGTAACTTGGCTGTCCCAAAATATGTAGATCCTGGAAGCCATGTGGTTGATGTGAACATCAATGGTACTATTATCAAAAACACCTTGATTGAACTAGGTGCAACCATCAATGTAATGACAAAAGAAACAATGAATAACCTTCAATTGGATAACCTAAGACCTACTCCAACAATATTACAGTTGGCAGACAGGTCCACTGTCAAAACGAAGGAGGTCATTGAAGATCTTGTAATTACATTAGAATCATTGGAATACCTTGCAAAATTTATATTTATGTTAATATCATTGAGTCCCAAGCCATGATACTAAGAGGTGCATTTGCTTGAGACATCTCATATAGGACTTGATCAAACCCAATGTTATACAAGTTGCTAGTGTTAATGATAGAGGTAAAAAGTCAATCACTCCTAATCAAAACCTTCAAATTTATACAAACCCATTCCTCCAACACTCCACTGCTAACCATGTAGATCCTACTACTCCACTTTCTTTCATTCTAGTTTCTAATTGATGAGGCTATGTTTTTTCCTATTTCTATTGTTTTAAGTGCATGCTTCCTAAGACATTCCCAGACTTTTATATATATTGACTATGTCTATAATCATCCTTAATACATTGAAAGTATGAAGATTGGTATATAATATGTTGTTAATTAATTGTATGTGAAGTGATGATTGCTCATGAAATATGATGGTACTTTATGTTAATTTTATTAGTTGTAATGTATAGATATCATGTAATGGACTAACCTCCCATGCAGCAAGCATGTGGCTACATTTCATGAAGAGCACTTGGTAGTCCATAGAAAAGGAGGTCTTGACATCCACAACAGATAGTACAGGTACCTACAGCCAAAGGAAGAAGACTCTAAATTGATTGGAATGAGTTATCCATAACTCTCCACTCTTTGACGGTTATCCTTCAACAGTTGATGCAGTCATGAATAACGAAGGAATCTCAGATCATGCTCCATGTTTTGTTTCTAGTTTTGACTATTTTTCATAATGACTAAAGAGAGTTATAGTAGGACTGTGTCGTCTACATTACCTTTATGCCAGTTTAGTTTCCTATTCCTAGTTTTCTTTGTAATAAAGTCCTCTTACTATGTTGTTGAAGAATGGACAATTATGGTATTTTTTGCTCAGTAGTTTTGTTCAAATAGAAGTATGATCTTGTCTATATGGATGTTAGATTCTATTTACAAGACAAGAGGTTAGACAAAAATTGTGTTATCAGAATTGTTATTGTATTTTCTCTTCAGTATTCAATAAAGGAACACATGTTTTGAGTTTAGTCAATGGTTTTAGAGATACATTAGAGATCTAGTTAGATTTTGTGGGATCACAGCCACTCAAGCAAGGGCTGCTTGAGGTAACTGTGTCTCTCCTATATGTTCATGTGTTTAGTTTATGTTATATGTTTATGTGTATGTGATTAATGCATGTTCTAATGAGTTTATGCCATATGAATTAGTTAGATATTGATAATCTATGTTTTTAAGTCAAGGTGATCACCAATTAACTATTAGTTGTTCTCTTATTTGGAATTACATAAGACCATTTGATTTACAACCAACTGAATAGCATTGGTTATTTCTTATTAGCATTACTTACTCATAGTACTTGTCAATACTTGCAAATAGAGTTTGTTTTCTTTTCAATAGTTTATTCCTATGCACAACCCCTACATTACAATTCAGGAATCCTCAACTGTACACATAGTATGTGCACCATCCAAGAAGAATACAATTCCCTAGTTTGACAATTTAAATGTAACACATTATAGCCAATAGGTTTCTTGATATAAGATCTTTTGGTCTGTTGAGTTGTGTGCATACCCTTTCTGCATCAATGTATTGGCTAATAATGGAGTTCGACACTAATCCTGCACTTGCCCCACACAAGGCTACCGAGGATCCTTTTTCTAATGTTCCTACATTCTTCAAGATGGTAGTTACATTGGATGTTTAACCTTCTACTCCCATTGTCAAACCCACTCCCAAACCTACCATTCGGTTCTCACCTGATGATATGCTTGCAAATGCTTATGACGACCCCTATGCATTGAAGGACAAGTTCACCATAAAACCATTTGTGGAGTTTTGGTTGACCTTCTAAACTTTGTTAATATAGTTACAAAGGAGTACTTATACATGAATATGATGAAGAGAGACTCCTATATTCCCTTGGATATCTTTTTGCATACACATGCATGCCTTTCTATCCCCATTCATGTATGACCTAAAATCCTAGATATCTTATGCCATGTTATCCCCACCTTAGACCATTATCACATTATCTTGGGTCATCCTTGGCTCGGTTTGATGCGGGCTATCCCTTCAGTCATTGACCACTGCCTAAAGTTCCCCTATGAGGGTCATGTTGTCACTATCCCCTATAGCTCATATAAACCACTTTCTACTTTGGGTCACTTTTCTTTAGATTTTTTCTAGCCAACCCCTTTTGGTGCGTCTAAATCTCACACTAACATTCTCTTTTGCCTATACCAAAAGTATGTCTTTAACAAAATACTTTCCCCTATTGCTTCTCCCAATTTGTCGACTATGCCTATGCCTTCCCCATCATCTTCTCCACGTATTGCTCCTCCAACTCCCCTACCCACTTCTATTTCTCCCCATGCACCCTCTCAAGATAATGGAAATCAAAAAGTGTAGGATCCATATCCATCCATTCTAGCGGTAAGCGTAAGAAACATCCTAAACCTCATAAGCACAACACCCACCCTTTTACCCAAGCTCCCTGCACCCCAGCTACTTTTGAACCACCACAAGATCCTCAAGAAAAACCAGTTGATAGGAATTCAAAAGAGTTGAGGCATTTCTTGTCCTAGCTACTCTTCCCCCTCTTATTCCTAAACTTCTCGATATTCCACCTACTCCTAAACCCCTTAAATTACCCAATGATAGTGTCATTTCCAATGCCGCCCTCCCATCATTAGTTCCACTTACTTGTACCTACCATCAAATATTTCTTGAATTAAAACCCTCTACTCTTGATAGTGTCTTAACTCCTCCCCTCCCAACTAAATAAAAATTTGAGCACTACCCGATCGAACCCAACTGCTAGCCAAAACCCAAGCTAATACCTTCATCTTCTCCTCCAAACCCTTTTGCATCTATTCTTTCTTTAGTTAAGGTGTCTTCTCTTCCCCAACATCTTGATCCTATACTAGCATTATAGAGGATCAAAGCTTGATGGAGTATGCTCTACTCGAGTCACTAGCCCATGCAGTCAATGAGTGCAATTTTTACTCAGTTATTGATGTTACTACGTTGTCAATGATATTCACTCACTTGCTGATTATCATTCCTTTGATGGACATTCAGGAGGTTGTTGATCCTTTTTCCTGAACAAAATGTCCCCTTCACTCTCTCACTATTCCTTTGTTGGCTCCTACACACCCTAACAGTCCTGCATCCCTAGATGGTCATTGTGTTTCTAAAAATTGACTCAAGAACAACATGAATGAGTCAAACTTCAGACAACACATGTATATTACCCTTGTAAAAGGTACCTGGCTAGTCACTCCTCTTGTGGCAAGAGCCAATCAAGCAAAGGTGGGACTGATGAGTTGTTATGTTTTCATGGAAGTAGAATGTCATGGATGATAGTAAAGTTGTTATCTGTTGTGTTGTTGTTATGATGTGGTTGGATGTGGATAGTTTTGTTGTGATTATGGTTGATTTGATGAAATCATAATGTTAACTCATGTAGAAAAATGTGGTTAGCATCTCTTGTTTCATGGATGATGTTTAACTCTTCTCTTGCACTTGCAATAGTATTGCTAATGAGTTGGCCCTATGTTTGGAAGATTATTGTTATATGTTTCCTTATCTTTTTCCACTCTATTTCATGCAAGATTTCATTTTGTTCCTTAACTTATTCTTCAATGGGAGCTTCTTTAATGAGTAGGTTCTCCCTGATTTCATCTAAGACTACTTCAATCCAGAGCACATTGAGTGCAAACGTTGAATGAGAAAGGAAATTTTGAGTATGTTTTTATGATTTGCAAGTTGTTGAGTGTTGAGTCATTGAATGCATCATGTTGAAATCGAGTGCTTTCTCTTCATGTGTTTTTATTTTCTAGATCTTATGAAGTCTCTAAATGCATGTAAATTTAAATGAATACTAAAATAAAATTAATCTACTTTGTTTTTGTATTTTCCCCAATTTCAAAGATTATCTAATTACTAATGCCGAAGACAAATATTTCTCTAAAATTCAAATCTAACATGGCTTTTCCCTAATGCATTTTATCTATTGTTTTTAGTGTTTTGTGTTTCAATTTTTTGGATGTATCTAATCTAATTAAAGAAAATACAATGCATCCAATCTAAAATTTAAATCTAGTAAAAGTAGGAAATTCTAATCTAATCAAGAAGAAATAAAGAAGTTTACAATTCCAAGGCAAAGTGAATTTTCTAATTACTAAATTAAAAGAAGCTTTTCAAAATAAAGAACCTATGAAAAAGAATCTTTTGTATGTAGTTGTATGCGGCCAAATCTACGAATTGTGATGAGTCTTCATTCAAAATGTGATGAATAACAGAAAGTGCATGTTCTTCATTCCAAAAGTATGGTTTAGGAGATGAGGAAAGTCTCACTTTTTATTTGAGATGGGATAACGATTTTGACTCAAAACTACACAGTTGAATCCTCATATAAATATCATAATTTGACACACTGTAGAAAATACCTCCTATTTGTCAATTTCCATAAATGGGTTATTCTATTACAATTTTAGAACATGCTTTAGAATGATAGCAAATTGACTTGCCACTTGCCATAAAAGCATTTGTATTGCATACTCCATTACATGTGTTTCTACTTTGAATCACTAAGGGAACAAATTGAAAGCACCCGTATGCCCTTTACTCTAATGAAAAGAACAATTGGTAATAGCCTTAATTTTTGTATTACCTTAATTTGCTACACAGATAGTTCCATAACAAATTGAAAGCACTAGTATGCCCTTTACCCTAATGAAAAGAACAATTGGTAATAGTCTTAAATTTTTCTTACCTTACTTTGCAACACAACTAGTCCTAGATCAAGGGTGTTTCTACTTGCATTTTTAGAGGCCCAATGTCAAACATGCCTTAATCCTTTTTTATAGCTAATCATCATCCAATTAACCATTCTTCTCTTCAATCCAGTGTAAGGTCAAAAATTGCATACTTTGCAATTTTGACACTACAATTTGACCTCATTTTAGTGTCCATTCCCTATAGCATGTTTTAGGATCCATTTACCTTGGCCTTGACCTCTACCTTGCCCTTGGTGCTAGCTTGGTTTTGTGTTCTTGTGTGTCTTAGGTCTTTTCTATGTGTTTGTATTTATTCCACGTGTCCATGTGAAGTTTTATTTCCATTTTGAGAAGATTTTGGCCACATTGCACTTGGACGTTAGTGTAAGTATGTTTCTATCCTCTAATAATATAGTTGTACAATGACTATTTCTTGCCAAATTGGCAACCTTCCAACTTCTAAGATTTCTTGTGTAACTGTCACTCAAGCCGTTGGGAGGAATCCAATAGTCACATTGGCCTTTGAATGACACTTGAGCTTCCCTTTAACACAACTCATTCATTCTTGCATGTACAAATTTGAATTTTGGAAGAAACCTACAACATCATTTTGACTTTCTGCATCAATCTCTGTGAACAACATTTCATGAGTTTGACTATGGTATCCTACTGCATTGTCTGAGCTTGTATCATGTTCTTGGAGCTATTAACATTGAGATTCATCCTCCTTCCTCCATTTTCTGTGTTTGTATTTGTTTCGTGTGTCCATGTGATGTTTTATTTCCATTTTGAGAAGTTTTTGGCCATGTTGTAATTGGACATTAGTGCAAGCATGTTGTCCTCTAACATTACAATTGTAATGATTGTTTCTTGCCAAATTAGAAACCTTCCAACATCCAAGATTTCTTATGTAACTATTGCTCAAGTCATTGGGAGGAATTCAATAGTCACATTGGTCTTCCAATGACATTTGAGCATCCCATTAACACAACTCATTCATTCTTACATGTAAAAATTTGAATTTTGGAAGAAACCTACAACATTTTGTGACTCTGATAGTGGTATCCTATTGCATTGTCCAAGTTTGTATATTTTCTTGGAGCTATTGACATTGAGAGTCATCCTCCTTCCTCCATTTTTTTGACAACAATTTTCCTCTTTGTTGAAGCATTTGCATGTGAGGACAACTTAGGGTTTGCTTACCTTACTTTGCTACACAACTAGTCCTAGATCAAGGGTGTCTCTACTTGCATTTTTAGAGGCCCAATGTCAATTGAACATGCCTTAATCCTTTTTTTATAGATAATCATCATCCACTTAACCATTCTCCTCTTTAATCCAGTGTAAGGTCAAAAATTGCATACTTTTCAATTTTGATACTACAAGTTGACCTCATTTTAGTGTCCATTCCCTATAGCATGTTTTTAGGATTCATTTAGCTTGGCCCTTGATCTCTACCTTGCCCTTGGTGCCAGCTTGGTTTTGCATTCTTGTGTGTCTAAGTCTTTTCTATGTGTTTATATTTATTCAACATGTCCATGTGATGTTTGATTTCCATTTTGAGAAGATTTTGGCCACGTTGTACTTGGACATTAGTCTAAGTATGTTTCCATCCTCTAACAGTATAATTGTATGACTATCTGTTGCCAAATTAGCAACCTTCCAACTTCCAAGATTTCTTGCATAATTGTCGCTCAAGCCATTGGGAGGAATCCAATAGTCACATTGGCCCTTGAATGACACTTGAGCTTCCCTTTAACACAACTCATTAATTCTTGCGTATAAAAATTTGAATTTTGGAAGAAACCTACAACATCATTTTGACTTTCTACATCAATCTTTGTGAACAACATTTCATGAGTTTGATAGTGGTATCCTACTCCATTGTCTAAGCTTGTATCTTGTTCTTAGAGCTATTGGCATTGAGAGTCATCCTCCTTCCTCCATTTTTTGTGTTTGTATGTGTTCTATTTGTCCATGTGATGTGTTATTTTCATTTTGAGAAGTTATTAGCCATGTTGTACTTGGACATTAGTGCAAGCATGTTGTTGTCCTCTAACAATACAATTGTAATGATTGTTTCTTGCCAAATTAGAAACCTTCCAACTTCCTAAATAACTATTTATCAAGCCATTGGGAGGGATCCAATAGTCACATTGATCTTTAAATGACACTTGAGCTTCCCTCTAGAATACAACTCATTCATTCTTACATGCAAAAATTTAAATTTTGGAAGAAAGCTACAATATTTTGTGACTCTGATAGTGGTATCCTACTGCATTGTTTGAGCTTGTATCTTGATCTTGGAGCTATTGACATTGAGATTCATCCTCATTCCTCCATTTTTTTTACTATAATTTTTCTCCATTTAGGATGGCAACTTGATTAAAAAGTCATTTGTTATGACAAACACTTCATTCTCCCAAAAGGCTACACCCATTTTATCCTTCCTCATGCATAAAACAATAATATGATGTTGTAGTAAGGTTGATCTTGAGTTAGGATTGAATGGTAAAACTATTAGTCTACATCAAATCTTCCATGTATTCTATCACTCAAAAATTTTCAAGGCCTTTCCATGGTTTCCTCTTGCTGATCTAGCCAATCAGGACCTCCAAAATGGTGTAGCAACAACATATGAGGCTAAAGAATTAGGCAAAATCTCCATGAATTTATCTAGTTTTAGTTTCAACACCTTTTTTCTACCATCATTGACCGTTTATATCCATGCTTGTGAAGGTACAATAGCTGGTTCAGTTAAAAAGCCTCCAAATGCATCATGTTCCCACCTTGTTTTAGCCCTTCATGCCTTCATTTCACCTATTTTCACCTACAAAAGAGAAACCTAGTATCCAATCCTTCAAAAAATAATCATTTTCAGTTAATTTAATAATGAGTATAGTAAGCACTCATATCCAAAAATTAGAAAACTAAGGTTTCAATCACATGTCTCCAAGACTAGGTGACAACTTTTCATGTTTCCATGCATTTTTTGTCATTTTGCATGAAATTAGATGTGCCAAATGCAACACCACCTAATTTAGACTTATTAGGATGTGTATTTGAGCATTCAATCAATCCCATTTTAGTTTAAGTATCCATTTGCATGTTTCCAAAATCTTGTCAATATGTTTCCAAACTATTTCCAACATGTTTCCAAACTATTTTCTATGCATTTTTTATGGTTTCATTAAGGATTCTAACATTTTTCTTGTAAATTTTTAGGTCTTTAATGTCTATGGCCAAGGTCTTATGGCATACAATATTTATGGAAACAAGTTGGGCAATTTTAGGATAGTTTTGGACAGTTTTAGTGAAAAACAGTTTGTGACAATCCTATTCATGATCAATAGAGCCAAAATTGATTTCAAGACTCTTAATGTCTATCCTAGGATGATATAACATGATTTATCCCTTAATAGGCATGATGATTCATTTGATAGAACCATGCAATAGCTTGAATTTAGGACTATCCTATGCAACTTGTTATGACAATCCTACTTGTCTCTATTGGCCATTTAGACATTTAATTGTTCGGTGTCCTTGTGATAACTTCTCCATGCATGTTTCATAGAATGACTTCTCTTGGAGAAGGTTGGAGGATGTGGAGAAATAAGATTGACATCATGACTATCTCAAGATGGTCTTTCATTATTTTAACAGTCCTCTTCAATGTCTTGGGCTAGGAAAAATATTTACCTCACTTTTTTCTAACTCAAATTCATTTTCGTGCGGTGGTAAGGAACACAATGTTGCAAAATGCTTTAGTTTTGTCTAGTGAAAAGGTGCTAGGAGTGAAATTTTGCATTCCGCACCTCGTGGGACTGAACTGATAGTACCTACACATTGGGGTGGGCACGAGTGAATGATAGTGGAGACGTCGTTTCATTTCCCAAGTCTCCCAATCCTTCCAAGCTACATTAGACCAAGAGAGTCTCTTAAGAGCTTGAAGAGCAAAAAGTTGTCAAACTTTGACATAATGATTCTTGAAATCTATGGCACCTAGGAATGTTTCATTTGTACCTACAAGTGAATGTCAAGTCTATGTACAATAGAATATCTTAGTTTCTATTAACTCCAGACCATTTGACCATGCTAATAATGAATACATTTTTGCAAAATGCCTCATTTAAGACAAGTGTAAAGGTGCCAATAGCCATATTTTTTATTCTGCACCTCATCTGACCGAACTAACAATGCCAATATGTTAGGTTAGGTGGATGAATGCTAGTGGAGGCCTTCTTTCATTCCCTAGGTCTCCTAATCCTTATGAGCTACATTGAATCGAGAGAGTCTCTTAAGAGCCCTAAGAGAAAATAGTTATCAAACTTTGATGTAGTAATTATCACAATTTGTAGCACCTAGGAATGTTTTATTTATACCTATAAGTGGATGTCAAATCTATGTACAATAGCCTATCTCAAATTTTGTAAACTCTAGACCATTTGATTGTGTCGACAATGAATGCATTCTTGCAAAATACCTCATTTGAGAGCAATATAAAGGTGTCAATAGCCATATTTTTTTCTTCTACACCTCATGGGACTGAATTGATAGCACCAACACATTGGGGTGGGTAGGTTAATGCTAGTGGAGTCCTCATTTCATTCCCTAGGTCTCCCAATCCTTGTGGGCTACTTTGGACCGAGAGAGTCTCTTCAGAGCTCTAAGAGCAAAAAGTTATCAAACTTTGATGCAACAATTCTTAGAATCCATGACACCTATTAATGTTTCATTTGCACCTACAGGTGGATGTCAAGTTCATGTATAATAGCCTATCTTGATTTCTATCGACTCTAGATTGTTTGACCATGTCAACAATGAATGCATTCTTGCAAAATGCGTCATTTGAGAGTAGTGTAAAGGTGCCAATAGCCATATTTTTTCTTCTGTGCCTCATGGGATCGAACCAATAGTGCCAACACATTAGGGTAGGTAGGTGAATGCTATTAGAGGCCTCATTTTTTTTAATAGGTCTCTCGATCCTTTCAGGCTACATTAGACTGAAAGAGTCTCTTAAGAGAAATAAGAGCAAAAAGTTTTTAAACTTTGATGCAATGATTATTAGAATTTGTGGCACCTAGGAATATTTTGTTTGCACCTACATGTGGATGTTAGGTCCATGTACAATATCCTATCTCAGTTTCTATCAACTCTAGACCATTTGACTATACTGACAATGAATGCATTCTTGCAAAATACTGCATTTTATAGTAGTGTAAAGGTGCCAATAGCCATATTTTTTATTTTGCACCCCATGGGACCAAATATACAATGGAAACACATTGGGCTAGGTGGGTGAATCCTAGTGGAGGCCTCATTTTGCTCCTTAGGTCTCCTGATCCTTCCCGACTACATTGGACGAAGAGAGTCTCTTACAAGCCCTAAGAGCAAAAAGTTGTCAAACTTTAATGCAATGATTCTCAGAATCTGTGGCAGCTAAGAATGTTTTGTTTTCACCTATAGGTCAATGTTGAGTCTACCTATAATAACCTATCTTAGTTTCTATCAACTCCATATCGTTTGACTGTGTCGATAATGAATGCATTCTTGCAAAATGCCTCAGTTACATTCAGTGTAAAGGTGCCAATAGCCATATTTTTTCTTTCACGCTTCATGGGACTGAACTAACAATGCAAACACATTAGAGTGTGTGGTTGAATGCTAGTGGAGGCCTCGTTTCATTCCCCAGGTCTCATGATCCTTTTAGGCTACATTAGACCAAGAGAGTCTCTTAAGACCCCTAAGAGCGAAAAGGTTTTTTTCTTCATTACTTTTCATGGTAAATTTGATGGGTTGGGTTTGTGTTTAAATCCTTTTCTGGCTCATCCTAAGTCCTAATAGCTAGCACCTAGGGTTTCCAACCCATGTAGCAATAGTCTCCACCCTTTTTAGGCATGTACCTCTCTTGCCAAATGGGCCTCATTAACTTCCACCAACTAGCCATTATGAGTCAAATGAAGCACACAAATCATAGTTAACTTATGTCCTAGGGTTTATTATATAGGGATAATCCCTAATTTATTTCAAATCATCCAAGAGCTATCTAAGGATCAAGAGAGTAGTATAGATACATCTATAGCTTGATATAACTTTAAAGATAAAACCTAATTCATTTCAATTCTACGTTCACTGTACTAAATGAAAATTTTCACTTCCACAAATTACCATTCTCCACAACAAACTTGCATTCATCACTACAAAATTCTTATTGGCAAATCAATCTTTTTGAGATAGACAACAAGCATGCAAAAATTGATAATTTCTACATTTTTCAACCAAGATGATATTTCCTATTGAAACAATATATCATATAGTTCATTCCTACACATTCCCATTATTATAAAATGGAATGAAACTTTATATTAAATGTTTAACAATAAATTAAGGTTTCCATAGCAAATTAAATACTATGTATTTTAAATTTGGTGGGTTTTACAAATCTATATGTGACTAGAGAAGCCATGACAAGTACATCTTGGTTAAAATTTGATAAATTCACAGTTCTTGGTATGATTTGTGGGCAAAAAAGCACAAGGAACCATTACATTGTGTCTTAGATCACTATAAAGTTGTTGCAAAGGAAGTAAAGCCTACAAGTATGTTAGATGAAGACTTCACAAAGTTGGACAAGAAGGCACAAGGAACCATTCAATTATGTCTTACAAATTCTATTCTCTTGAATGTCTCAGACTAGGCTACTACACCTAATTTGTGGAAGAGAATGGGTGATATTTATCAAATGATGTCTTGTGAATAAGATAAATTTAAATAAATATTTACTCTTTGAAAATGAAAGAGGGAGACTCTTTTGCTGAGCATTTTACTGCTTTAAATTTAACTTTGAGTCAATTAGGTGCCATTGATGTTAAGCTAGATGAGGAGGATAAGAGTATTTTATTGCTTTGTTCTTTACCCAAAACTTGGGAAATCTAATCATTTCTCTAAGTGGTTCTATTTCATATCCAAAAATTGATGCCCTTGTTGTTACTTTTCTTTGTAAAGAGATGAGGAGAAAATCCATGGATGAGGGCTTAGAAGATGCATTTCATGTTCAGGGAGGGTCCAAGGACAAAGGTGAGTCTAAAGGGGATTGAAATAAATTGAAAGATAGATCCAAATCTAAAGGATGATCTAAAACCCTTGGGAAGAGTAGAATGAAGTGTTTAGACCATGGGAAGTGGAGACACATAAAGAAGAAATGCAAAAACAAAAAGAAAACTTGTGATGATTCCTCCATTAACAAATCCTCTGATGATGGTGCTTTTGATGCTTTATTCATTTTAGAGAATGTTGTTAGTGATGAATGTTGGCTCATTGATTTAGGTTTCTCCTACTATATGACTCCCCACAAGGTGTGGTTCTCATCTCACTGAGCTTATGATGGAGGAGAGGTATTCCTTGGTGACAAAAGTTCACATTAAATTGTTGGTAAGAGAAAGGTATAGTTGTGTTTTAGTGATGGGAAAGTGAAAACTCTTAATGGTGTTTTTCATGTTCTAAGACTTACAAGAATTATTTTTCTTTATCCAAGTTAAATGATTTTGGAGTGCAAGTGACATTTGATAAGTCTAGTTGCAAGTTGGCCAGAGGAAATTTGGTGATAGTGAGAGGTTCACAGTGTTAGTTTTTTTAAAGATTAATGCCTCCACATTATATAATTATTCCGTTGTAATTGGAACTTATAAAAATGTATGTATGTTATGGCACTGTTTGACCCACATTGGTGAAAAAGGTACTCAAACTATCATTAATAAAAAATATGGTTGGTAGTTTTTATAGTTATTTTGAAGATTTTAATTTCTATGAGCATTGTGTGTTTGGAAAGTACAATAGAGTTTCTTTTCTTCTTAAAATTACTAGAGAAAAATGTGTTTTATAAGTTATTCACCTGGATGTGTTTGGTCTAGTGGTTGTGGGTTCTATTGGTAAATTATGTTATTGTGTTTCATTTATTGATGATTACTCAAGATACACCTAAGCTTATTTTCTTAGAACAAAATCTAAAGTTTTCTCTAAGTTTAAGGATTTTAAGGCTTTAGTTGAGAAATAGTTAGATAGGAAGATAAAGGTATTAAGATCTAATAATGAAGGTGGATATTTCTCTAAGAAACTTGATTATTTATATAGACATGTAGGTATTGTGTGGTACAAGACTACCCCCTATACTCCACAACAGAATGGGGTTGTAGAAAGAATGAACAAAACCTTGAGGGAAAGAGCTAGAAGTATGATGAGTGGTACCATGTAAAGAGAAGGGATGTTGTAATATTTTGGATTGATGTGGTACTCTCCTATGCCACAAAGGTGTAAAATTTAATATACCCCAATCATCACCAAATAATGCATTATCATTCAATGGGGGATCTTCTTTTGTAGGTTCTTCTTTAATTAATTGATTTTGTGTACTTAAATATTTAGAGTTATCATTCTTTTGGGAAAGACTAAATGGTCAAGGGTCTTTGAATATGCAACATTTCTAACCATTATGCCAAAATTTAACACATCAATGTAAGGGAGAAGGTATGACTCACATAGTATGTAATCATGGATTCCCTAAGAGAACATTATAAGATAAATTTCCAAGAATCACATGCAATAATGTGTCTAAAGTAAGTGGGTTAGTTGTGATAGGAAGAGTAATGGTACCCAAAGAATGACTACCAACATTATCAAATCCTCTAATAGTAAGATCGAATTTATTACAATTTTGATGTATCCCCATTCAATGTTTTCAAACAATCCTTAGAGCAAATATTCAAACTAGATCCATTGTCAAACAAGGACTGTTTGAAGTTCAAATTTCCATATCTCACCACAATGTTTAAAGAAAATTTTATTAATAACCAACTCATATGGGAGTTCTATGCTATCAAATGAAACATGACACGATGTTCCTTATGACCAATAGATTCTATCAAAGAAGTTACTATGGAGTGGTATCAATTTAATTTATTTAAATATTTTCTAAAGATTTTTGCATGATACCCTTATACAAGGTGATGTACACACTAAATCCAAAAGAGATATCTTAGCTTATGTATTCTAAAGTTGTTGAATAATATCATATTTCTTAGTTTCCTTCGATGTAATCTTAGGTGTTGGCAGAATATTAACTATATTAGATGGAAAAACTAGTTATTCAAGTGGAGCATTTTGACCTCTAGCTAGCTTTTGATGTGCATGTCCAACAATACACTAACTCCATGAAGTAGTTTTGGCATGAATAATATGTATTCCCTAGGAGGGGATGGCTTAAAATGAAATGTATGATGAGAAGACACATAATCCATATAGATATTATGAGAAGGTGGACAAATATTTCAAGAGATATCATGAGAAATCTTAACTAATTCCACATTATCCTCAAGCACACTAGGGCAAGAAAAATGAGCAATAAAATCATGTGCCAAATCCATAAATAAATGATAGAATAATCAAGATGAATAAAACCATTGAAATTATCTACCACTCAAATAAAGTCTAAATTCACTAATCATTAAGATATCATCATCTACATACTCATAATTAGGAAGCAGGAAAGACTTAACATGTAAGGATGCATCAATAATTCCATCAAAATCTTCAGGGAATAAATCTTCACTAAGAGCAATAATGGTTCATCAATAACAATTGCATGCAAAGCTAATAATTTGACATCACAATTTTCATGCTATCATCAAATAATATATCATTAGGTAAAACACTATCATAAGTAGCCATAAGACTTACATGAGATGTAAAGGAATGATCATCACAAGGTATATCACCATATAAAACACAAGGTAGCTTAGATAGATAATATCCTTAGATTTATCACAAGATGCATCATCAAAAGATCATGAATGTACAGAAATAGGCTATAATGACATGTAAGAGGAATATCATCACAAGGCACAACAAACCTTGAATAGATAAAGAAGGTGTAACCTCATCTATATCCATCACACAAGGTGTATCAATAACATAAGGTAAAGCCTTAATGTGTGTGCTCATCACTATCACAATCTATAAGAGAGGGAGGATCAACATGAAGCTCATGGACAAGGGGAACAAGTGTATCTAAAATATAGGGATATAAGCACTAACCAACTCTATGAAGGAAGGAAAAACATATACATGATAAAATAATACCTCCATGAAAAATACATTGTCATCCATAGAATAGAAGGACATGAGAGCATTGAGGATGGAAGGATCAAAGCCACAAAAGATAGGAATAGATCATAATTAGTAAGGAATGCATGTAGATTAGCTATATTTAATGACCTATAAGAATCTATGATAAATGATAGCAAAAAACACACAATCCAAGGGTAAGTGGGATCAAATAGATGTGATACAATGAAAATTCAAACCATAATGGAGATGTAATAATGAAACATAATTAAGGGTGAATCCAAACCCTAATGAAATATGAGATGAAAGATACACAAGAGGAAATATCATACTTGAAAATACTAAGAAAAAAAGGATAAAACTGTTGTCACATGAAATTGCACCCTACTTGGAAGGATTCCAAGTATTCCAATGACACAATGGGAATGATCTCGAAGTGTGGGATCTTGCTCAAAGAAATCAGACCTTTGGAGAAGGCCGGCTTCCTTGCCTGATTATCACCTAAAACTACTAAATTTTGAGGGGAAAAGGGAGAAAGAATGCTTTAAAGTGAAAGATGAAACAACAAAACTTGAAACACAAAAGGGTGATGCACCAGACAAATTTAAAGAAACTTTCACAAAACTGAAAAATGTACAACACAACTAGATATAGCAAGTATGTATACACATATTAGATGATTCTAGCAAAGGTAAGAAGCAATATGATTGAGAGGAACAAAAACGTTCACAGACAACCATATGCAGATTTACACAGAACTAGAAAATCAGTAAAAGAGGTATGATAACTTGCATATATTCAATAAGAAGGCAAGGTTACAATAATAGAAAAGCTCTGTTTGGAAAATAGAAAAGCCTCTATGCTAAAAAATTTCCAACCCCATTTACATCATAAGCCTTAGCTTATATAGCATTTCAATCTAACCTAAGTCGGTTACAAAATTCGCTCAGAGAGCTGCAACCAAAAAATATCTCTGAAAGGACGTCCTAGCTGCCAAGAGTAATGGCGCAAAAGATCTAGAACAGGGGCAGGTGGGGAGATATTTAGAGTCTTTAATGCCAGCAGCTTACTCATCGATCCTCAGCAATGCATATATGAAAATGTCTGAAACAGGGCGGTGGAAAGATATTTCTGATCATTAATGCAAGCTGCTTCATCTTTGTGCAGTAATGAATGCAAGAAATATCTGCAACTGCTCAAAATGGTCGCTGAAATGTTCACTCGCCCAAAATATACAAGGCCAGATCAAAAATTGAAAGTGAGAAAATCCTCCTGAAAACCCCGCCAAATGAAAGAGGAGGCAAAAATAAGCACTTTTGCCTCTTGCAGCATGTGAAAATTTGCTAGGATAGAGGAGATACAGGCGGTCAAAGTTTTGGTCAACCGCCTATATATATCACTTTGCATCTGTGTATATATCACTTGAATTTGCCACCTGAATCGCCATTTAAAACCCTCTCTGCAAATCCCTTTGCATATGCCGAGCGCTTGTATATCAGGCCCCACCATTTGTATGTCGCATTGTATCTTGTCTTGTATATCGCAATACACAATTGCAAATATACAAGTAGAAGATACATGCAAAGTGCTTGTGCCTTGGTGGACCCCACCTCTTGCACATTCGGCCTTGTATATTTTTCCTTGTATATCTCTTTGTATGTGCAAATATACAAAGCACTTATACATACAAGCCAGACCTGACGCCTGAATATGCCAGAATTTGATCTTTGATTCAAGTCCACCTTGTATACATTCTTTGTACCTTTAACTTGTATATGCGAATATACAAGCACCATATATATGCAAGCCGTGGATTTGAAATCCATATGAAGCATACTGGAAAGACTTTGAAATCCAGCTTGTATATCGCCTTTGTATGTTTGCTTTGCATGTTTCGCTTGTATGTGCGCGATATACATTCCACTATTGCATGTGATCTTTTGCATGTATATCGGTGTTGTTTCTTTGACTTGTATGTGCAAACATACAAGCCGAAATGCAATGCACTGTTCATGACATACATTAGCCTTTGTATATTCTCTCTTGTATGTGTGGCCCCTTGTATATTTGACTTGCATCTTTTCTTTGTATATCGCCGATATACAAATGCCCTTGTATATTGTGGACCCCACCTCTTGCACATTTAGCGATATACAAACGCCTTTGTATGTTTGGCCTTTGTATATCGACTTGTATACTGGCCTTGTAGGTGCGAACATACAAGCCGATATATACTCTCCTTTTGCAAATTGACCCTTGCATATTTGCCGATGTACATTGCAAAATGTGCATTCACCCTTGCATCTCCTAACATACAATCTGCCTTGTATGTTTCACCTTTGTATAAACCCATTGTATATCCGAATATACAACAAGAACATACAACCCCTACATGCAAGCAGGAATCTTTGATGGAATATTCTTGCAATGTATAACCCGATATGCATATTTTCTTTGTATATTTCAACCTATTGCATCTACCCCTTTGCATATTGTGAATGTATGTTTCAAACATACATTGGCGAATGTATATGCGAATGTACATTCAAAAATGCATATTGAAATACAAGCATGAAGCTGAAAATTCCCAGCGATAGAAAATACTTGAAGTTAAAAGATTTCTGGGTTTTTCTGGGTTTTCTGCAAAGAATCTTGAGGTGAGATTTTTGAGATTTTTTTGATAAGGCATAGCATAATTATTTGAAGGATTTAAACCTGTAGGGATATTTCCTAAAAGATTTTCAAGGAAAATGCAAGGTGAACTGTTTAACTCTGGGCTGAGGAAAATAGGTCAACATTTTGGCGACTTCTATGGGATGTTAGCCTACTAAACAATTAGATCAGTGGCCTTAATCATCCATTGGGCATGGGGTCATTCAGAGAAAAAAGATATGTCTTGACAAAGAATCCTGACTTTAGCAACTCAGCATCTTGACAGTGAAGAACATTTGGAAGACTAAGCCAAGACAAATATGTTGAAGGCAACCCCTCCAACTGTGCTAGACAACACTTAGGGAAAACAAAAGGATTTAAACTATTGTGCAGTAGCACTTATTGAAAGCAAGAAATCTAATCTACAGATTTACAAGGTACTCATACCTCAAAACACCTCTTTAGGTGTATCCCATTGACTGGGATAGGCAAATTTTGTCCATTCATGCTTGATAACTGAAATGCATTGTGCTCCTTGCATTCAGTAATGATAAATGGGCCACTCCACATGCTGTCAAACTTGGAATGCTTTCCTGGTCTGCTTTTCAATTCATCCCATTTGAGCACCATATCACCCATTCTAAAATTTTTGGGGGTGGTCTTCTTATCAAAATTCTTTTTGTTTGAAGCTGATGATACTCCATGGTCTTTATAGCCTTGTCTCTGCTCTCTTCAAGCTCCATCAGTTGAGCATATCTGACAGCCATGTGATCCTCTGCTTCAAACATTTCCAGCTGATTCATGATGTCTAGTGTTGACAACTCCATAGATATAGGCAATCTTGACTTTTTCCCATAAACTAACATATATGGGGAGTTCCCAATTGACCTCTTGGGAGTTATTATGTCTGTCCATAGGGCATATTTCAGGTTAGTGTGCCAGGTCCTTTGGTTATCTTCCATTGACCTTTTAATGATCCTTATGAGATTTTTGTTTGTAGATTCAGCCAAACCATTACCCTGTGGATAATAATTTGATGAAGTATTCAAATAGATCCCATTCTTAACAGCCCAATCAGTTATTTTCAATCCTACAAAGGCCAAAGCATTATCTGAGATAATAGACTCAGGCACTCCAAATCTGGAAACCAAACCATGATAAAAATTTAAAACAACATTCTCATTGGATTCCTTTAGAGCCACTGCTTCAGTCCACCTTGTAAAATAATCTGTAGCTGTAGGTATCCACCTATGGCCTGTACTTGATGGTGGGTTAATGGGACCTACAAAATCAATGCCCCATCTCATAAAGGGCTGCTCTACCTGAATTGGCCGTAGAGGTAAGGCTGGCAGCCTTTCCTTGCCTGCAAATATGGCACACTTTACACATTTTCTAGCCCATGCATGGACATCCTTAAATAAGCTGGGCCAGTAATAGCCAGCTTTCATTACTTTCCAAGCAGTAGTCCTTGGGGCAAAATGACCCCCTATTGTTCCATCATGGAATTCATGTAGCACCTTGTCAGTCTGATCTTTATCAATGCACCTTAACAATACACCATTAAAGTCCTTTCTGAAAAGGATGCCATTTATTAAAACATATGGAATGGATTACAGTCTAAAATATCTTCTTTTGGTTCTATCTAGACCTACTGGACATTCACCAGTTTGCAAAAATTGAGTCATGTCATTAACCCAACTGGTGCCTACTACTGCTGTATCATTCTGATGCTCCTCTTCAATAGTCAAAAGCACCTCCTCTTCTTTTTCTATTTCATTCTCTGAACTGGTAGCGAGTTGTTCATTGAGTCCTCTGCCTCTGACAAGCTTGGTTATCTTGATCTCCACATCATATTCCATGACTTTGGTGATCCGACTAGCCCTTTTTCCACTAACATCTTTACTCAACAGGAACTCTTTCACATTGGGATGAGCGACCATCAAATGTATCTTGTTATTAGAAACAAGACGCTAAAACTTCTTGAGGCTCCTTATCACTGCCAGGACGTGTTTTTCAACGAAGCTATATCTCTGCTCATACTCCTCCAGCCTCTGACTAAAGAATGCGATTGGTTGCTCAAAACCCTCACTCTGCTACTGTACCAAGATCGTAGAGATGGTATCTAGGCTGCCATAAGCATATAAAATAAAGTCTTTGGAGAAATTAGGATTTACCAGAGTTGGCGCAGCTGACAATGCTTCCTTTATGGACTCGAAGCTGAGTTTGGCCTCCTTCGTCCAACTAAAAAATGTATTCTTCTTCAACATAGACGTCAAAGGCTTCAAAAGATTTGCAATGTCGGGGATAAATCTTTGCAGAAAATTAATTCTGCCAATAAAACTTTGCAGTCCCCTTTTGTGGCTGGGTAAAGGCAGCTCCAGAATAGCTCTTACCCTTTCAACGTCAATGGTAATGCCTTCCTTTGACACAACGTGCCCTAATAGCTTGCCCTCATGCATAGCAAAAATACATTTCCTAGGATTGAGAGATATCCCAAACTCTTTGCATCTTTCGAACACTAACCTCAGATTGGACAAATGCTCATATGCATTCTTAGAAAAAACCATGATGTCATCAAGGTATACCAGCACCAATTTATATAGCAAACCCTTAAAGGCCATATCCATGGCTCTCTGAAAAGTAGAGCCAGCATTTGAGAGGCCGAAAGGCATCCTTTTGTAGGCCATGGTGCCCCATTTAGTGGTGAAAGCAGTCTTGAACTGATCCTCCTCCTTGACTAACACCTGATTGTAACTAGAAAACCCATCAAGCAAAGAAAACCTTTCTGAGCCAGCCACTACCTGCAGAATTTGCTCCATTGAAGGCAATGGGTAGTGATCTTTTAGGGAGGCCCTATTGAGGTCTCTAAAGTCGACACACAGTCTGATCTCTCCATTCTTTTTCCTCACAGGGACAAGGTTGGAGACCCAAGAAGTATGCTTGATTGGAAAAATAATTTTCCCCTCAATCAGTTTGGTCAGTTCTTTAATCATTAGAGGCTCAAGCTTTGGATTTAAAGTTCTTTGCTTCTGCCTGACAGGTTTAGTACCTGGTTCTAACTCTATGGTGTGCTGGGCAATCTGAGGGTCGAACCCTTTTAGGTCTGAGTAATCCCAAGCAAACACCCCTTCAAATTCTTGACAGAGAGCAATAAAAGCTCTTCTGTCCTCAGTTGAGCAGATTTTACCGATTTTAAGAAGATTACCTTTAAAAATTTCTATCTCCTCATAATGCTCTTCTTTAACCTACATGCTAGTCTTGCTTTTCTTAACCTGATCATCTGTGCTAAAAATAGATTCCAAGGTTACCAATCCCTTGGGCAGCTTGTTTGTTCTCAACTGAACAATTTGATCGTTGTCATATTGCTGATTAAGCTTATCTTGATTTATGACATAAAACTCATCTTCTTCTAATAAGAAACGCAGGATCTGCTCATCACTCTCAAAAACTTGCCAATGAATATTATTATCAGGGATAGAGGGCCTATCAACTATTTTTACATGAGGTTGTACCTTCTCCCTTTGAATATCATTGGGGATGTCAAACTACGCCCCAATTGCAGCCAACCTATCAGCATAATAGTTCTGATTCCTTGGAATAAAGATCAGATTGAAAGCATCAAATTCTTTAATCATGTCCCACACCCTATGTTTGTAGAATTTCAGAACATCATTTTTTGTAAGATGCAGTCCTCTAACCTGATTCACAATGAGTTCACTATCACCATACACCTGTAAACATCCTATTTTCCTCTTTCTTACCCACTGTAAACCTTGAATTAATCCTTCATATTTAGCAGTGTTGTTTGTACATGCAAAGGCAAAATGGAAAGAAGAAAAATATTTTTCACCTTGTGGTGACACCAACATTGCACCACCTCCAGATCCATTCCTACTCCTTGAGCCATCAAAGTACATTTTCCACACCTCGCTTTGCTACTCTGTCTGCTGTTCTGCATCCTTCACAAGATTTGGTATTGTTGTTTCATGCTCATGCAGTATGTAAACCCCCATACCAGTTTCTTAGATGTGTCCTTCAAGATCATCCACACTATTTTCTAAGGCCCACTCCCTTAAGAGTACCTCTGGTATGCTTTCAGCTTGTAGTTCTTGAGCAACAACAAGTTCAGGATCATCAGAAATAATACAATTTGCATTAACAACACTGGGTGTGTAAGGCTCTATGTGATGATTTGAAAGCAACTCAGATTTTAAAGTTACTTTGGTGCCATATCTGGTCCTGAAAAACATGTGGGACCAGTCTGAGGATAAATATCCTCCTATCTTGGCTGTAAATTCTCTTGATAAGCACATGGCAAAATAAGGAGGCAAATCTATGATGAATACCTCCTAGGAAATGGAAACATTGGGACAGGTATGCAGAGTGAGACCTAGGTCTTTCATTACACCCATAGTATTAACAGCTGTGCCATCTAATTGGAGTACACCCTTCTCAAGGGGCTAGTACTTGAGCCCTAATTGGTCTGCAATCTGTTTAGGCATCACAGAACTGCTTGCTCCACTATCCACCATGCAATTATGTACTAACTTGTCTCCAATTATCAATGATACATAAAATGGGAGTGGTTTAGCACTTTTGTTAGGCTATTTGTTGTTATCCTTGGATGAATTGGTAAGGACAACCCTATTTGGGTCAACAGTTGTATCATTGGATACTTTCAAATCAGATAAGGCAGACTGCAACATCTCCTTTTGGCCATGGATGGCTAGGGAATCCCACATGGACATTGTCACGTTCATCTTCTTCATATTTTCAATAATATTGAAAGGTGGAATGGCACTTACCTTCTGATTTAATTTTGTAGCAGCAACCTCTGCTTGCAAATGAGGCATCTCCCTTGCTGCTGCTGGGTTAATTCTTTGTAAAATATGGGGAATATGTGATGAAGAAGCACCAGCATGTCCTTTCTCTTTATTTGCTGCAACTGAGGTGTATCATTATTTATGCCACAGAATTCATATGGCTGTGAGACTACCACATTTTGCACCATTAAAGCCTGATTTATAACCCCATTCGAGTAGGCTGCTTGACTGTGTGGCTGATTGCATGGATAGCACCATTCATACTCAGCTACAAGGTTATTCTGAGTAGGGACAAGGTCCCTTGCTGCATTAATAGGTGCTAGATTATAAGGCTGAAAAGGCCTTTGATTCACATTTTGCCTGGCACCTTGGTAATTGCTTTGATAAGGTGGCCTATTAGCTTGATAAGGCTAATTTTGGCCTTGATATGGCTGCTGATTTTGCCCTTGAGGTTGTGGTTGATAAGGTTGTCTATGCGGGGATTGCTGCTTTTTGATGTTTACTAACCCATTCCCAAAGGTTTGCAGGATATTTTCTATTTTCTGTTGACTATTTTTAATCTCTTTCAACTCTCGAGATGAGCTAGAAGCAGTAGGCTCAGAATTGGTAGTACTTGGTACTGCTGCTATAGTAGGTAAAGGGGCAAAATATGGGATTGGCAATGGCATTGAAGCCTGAATCTCAGGGAAGATGGGTATCAGCGGTCTGGGTGCTATTTTTTTTGGCTTGAATCAGATTATTCTCTGCCCTAATGGCTATTTCATAAGCATCAGGTAAACTAGTACTTCCTAATGATTGAATCATTACTGAAATATCACTATTCAGGGCTTTCAAAAAATACAAGAATGCATATTCAGCTGGAGGTCTTACCATGGCAGGGATTCTGTCCCATGTCTTCTGGAATCTGAAATTGAAATCCATCATTTGCTCCTAGGGAGCTCTCTTTATGGTGGTCATCTGTTCAACCAATGATAGATTATTTGATTTGTCTTGAAATTGTTTGTTTAGCTTCTCACCTACATCATCCCAGGTTCCTATAGTCTGCATTGGTAGACTCCTAAACCATTGCAATGCCTTCCCTTTGAATGAGGTAGCCAACAGCCTGATGGCTAGATTCTCTTGAGTGACATGATGTACACCACACAAAGATGCTATGTCTCTAATGTGCTCAATAGGGGTAGTCTGATTTTTCCCTGTGAAATAGGGCAGACTCTTCAAAGCTGCCATGGGTATAACATCATGTACTATTAGGTTTAAAGGGTTGCCCCCATCAAAAGTCACGAATGGCTAATTTCTTGCCATCTGAACAACTGGGGGTAGATTTGCTTGAGTTGCTACAGGAACTACATAAGCCACTGGTCTGAAATTTGGTGGAGTTGACTGTATCCTTTTAGAAACTGGAGTCCTTACTACAACTCTACTCTGCCTTCTAGGTGGAGACAGTTGCAAGTAATCGAATGTACTTGAACTCCTTGTTTGAATCTTTTTCATAAAATGTGACAACAGAAATGATATGCTTGTTTCTCCTCAGTCTGAGTCACCAGATATGCAAGTTTAACCTCTTACAGGTCTGAAAATCACTGGCTGCACATCAAAACTAGTAATAAAAGTTGTATTGTCCCACCGGGCATGCCAGAAACTGTTGTCACATGAAATTGCACCCTGCTTGGAAGGATTCCAAGCATTCCAATGACACAATGGGAATGATCTCGAAGTGTGGGACCTTGCTCAAAGACATCACACCTCTGAAGAAGGCCAGCTTCCTTGCCTAATTATCACCTAAAACTACTGAATTTTGAGGGGAAAAGGGAGAAGGAATGCTTTAAAGTGAAAGATGAAACAACAGAACTTGAAACACAAAAGGGTGATGCACCAGACAAATGTAAAGAAACTTTCACAGAACTGAAAAATGTACAACACAACCAGATATAGCAAGTATGTATACATAGATTAGATGATTCTAGTAGAGGCAAGAAGCAATATGATTGAGAGGAACAAAAATGTTCACAGACAACCATATGTTGATTTACACAGAACTAGAAAATTAGTAAAAGAGGTATGATAACTTGCATATATTCAGTAAGAAGGCAAGGTTACAGTAACAGAAAAGCTCTGTTTGGAAAATAGAAAAGCCTCTATGCTAAAAATTTTCCAACCCCATTTACATCATAAGCCTCAGCTTATATAGCATTTCAATCTAACCTAAGTTGGTTATAAAATTCGCTCAAAGAGCTGCAACGAAAAAATATCTCTGAAAGGACGTCCCAGCTGCCAAGAGTAATGGCACAAAAGATCTGGAATAGGGGCAGGTGGGGAGATATTTAGAGTCTTTAATGCCAGCAACTTACTCATCGATCCTCAACAACGCATATATGAAAATATCTGAAACAGGGCAGTGGAAAGATATTTTTGATCATTAATGCGAGTTGCTTCCTTTGTGCAGCAATGAATGCAAGAAATATCTGCAACTGCTCAAAATGGTCATTGAAACGTCCACTCGCCCAAAATATGCAAGGCCAGATCAAAAACTGAAAGTGAGAAAATCCTCCTGAAAACCTCGCCAAATGAAAGAGGAGGCAAAAATAAACACTTTTGCCTCTTGCAACATGTGAAAATTTGCTAGGATGGAGGAGATACAGGCGGTCAAAGTTTTGGTCAACTACCTATATATATCGCTTTGCATTTGTGTATATATTGCTTGAATTTGCCACCTGAATCGCCATTTAAAATCCTCTCTGCAAATCCCTTTGCATATGCCGAGTGCTTGTATATCGAGCCCCACCATTTGTATGTCACATTGTATCTTGTCTTGTATATCACAATACACAATTGCAAATATACAAGCAGAAGATACATGCAAAGCGCTTGTGCCTTGGTGGACCCCACCTCTTGCACATTCGGCCTTGTATATTTTTCCTTGTATATCTCTTTGTATGTGCAAATATACAAAGCACTTATACATACAAGCCGGACCTGACGCCTGAATATGCCAGAATTTGATCTTCGATTTAGGTCTGCCTTGTATACATCCTTTGTACCTTTGACTCGTATATGCGAATATACAAGCACAATATATATGCAAGCTACGGATTTGAAATCCGTATGAAGCAGACTGGAAAGACTTTGAAATCCGGCTTGTATATCGCCTTTGTATGTTTGCTTTGCATGTTTCGCTTGTATGTGCGCGATATACATTCCACTGTTGCATGTGATCTTTTGCATGTATATCGGCTTTGTTTCTTTGACTTGTATGTTCAAACATACAAGCCTCAAATGCAATGCACTGTTCATGACATACATTGGCCTTTGTATATTCTCTCTTGTATGCGTGGCCCCTTGTATATTTGACTTGCATATTTTCTATGTATATCGCCGATATACAAATGCCCTTGTATATTGTGGACCCCACCTCTTGCACATTCGGCAATATACAAATGCCTTTGTATGTTTGGCTTTTGTATATTGACTTGTATATCGGCCTTCTATGTGCGAACATACAAGCCGATATACACTCTCCTTTTGCAAATTGACCCTTGCATAATTGCCGATGTACATTGCAAAATGTACATTCACCCTTGCATCTCCTAACATACAATCTGCCTTGTATGTTTCACCTTTGTATAAACCCATTGTATATCCGAATATACAACAAGAACATACAACCCCTGCATGCAAGCGAGAATCTTTACCCGATATGCATATTTTCTTTGTATATTTCAACCTATTGCATCTACCCCTTTGCATATTGCGAATGTATGTTTCAAACATACATTGGCGAATGTATATGCGAATATACATTCAAAAATGTATATTGAAATACAAGCATGAAGCTGAAAATTCTCAGTGATAGAAAATACTTGAAGTTAAAAGATTTCTGGGTTTTTATGGGTTTTCTGCAAAGAATCTTGAGGTCAGATTTTTGGGATTTTTTGACAAGGCATAGCATAATTATTTAAAGGATTTAAACCTGTAGGGATATTTCCTAAAAGATTTTCAAGGAAAATGCAAGGTGAACTGTTTAACTCTGGGCTGAGGAAAATAGGTCAACAAAAACCTAAGGTCAAAACCCTAGGTTATGAAGGAATGGAGGTTCACCATAAAATGTAATGAGAATAAATGCTTTTGAACTTTCACAACAATTTACTTAGAGAAAATAATTAAACCATACTAAACCCCAAAATTATGAGATGGGAATGATATAAAATAATGTGGTTAGTTCGCTAAAATTAATCTGGAAATAAAATAATGAACTTAGATCTAGAGTTGATGAAGATATTATTATGATAGATATGATTAATCAATTCTCCATGATATTAAGAAATAAGAGCTAGTTTGATGACTATTGCTAAATTAAATTGTCTATTTCACTTATGCGAGTGTAGATCTAAACCTATGTGTGAACATGAACATTGAATCGTGGATTTGAACTAGCTAAAATTTGATAACCAAAATTTGCTTGCCTTTTTGTCTATGCTCTAAATCTCAAAAAATGGTTTTACAAACACCATTAGGGAGCTTGCTTAGCAAGGGTCATGTTCTCCTCAATCAAGCCTTGGGTGAATCGATTCAATAATGGTGAACTAATATTGAAGCCAACATAGAAACATGCAATATTCTCTTAAGATGATGATGCAATGCTAACATAACACTATGAACTACTAGTTATGCACAAAATTGTTTTTATTCCTTGATATTTTCTTGATTCTCCTTGCTAATTTCTAGATGGTTCGAAATGAGTTTAGGGTTAGTCCTTAAGTACACCACCCTAGCATGAAATTTGATATAGTTTATACTTTAGTAGAATCATAAAAGTTAAAAGGAAAAGCGTAACACAATTTGAATTTAAAAGTCAAGGTTCAAATCCATGGTTGTAGAAATGACATAGGTTACTTCTGAACTTATGGATTTGAATTGGAATGGAAAATATTAGTTTAATGGGCGAGTTTATAATATTGGAATGTGTGAGGTGGGTATAGACTAAGATAATGTTATATGCTAATTTTCATGCAAAATATATGCCATCTTACACATTAGTCAATGCATAAAGGACAACCTAGCCATTGTGAGCCCAAAACATAAAGAAAAAGGGCACATGCATGCAATTTTCACCATTACAACTTGATAGTTCCTTTTTACTTTAGATAAGTTTTTAGCAAGATACATAAAGTAGAAGGGAAGAATTTTAAAACATGTGGAGGCGGGGATAGATAAATAATGTTATATGCTAATTTTGTAATACCTCTAGCATTTGTGCCTTCTACGTCTGTTGACTTTTTCTTTGGTTCTGCCATTTTTAATAGCAATGATGTTTGGTATTGTCGTTGATGTGTTCTCAAGTGATGAGGTTTTTTATAGGCATATATAATTATAACTATGTTTTATAGGATGTATGTGTCATGCCTTTATACATTTGGATTATTATAGTGTTTCAACTTCATTATTTTCACTATATATTATATAGATGTGATTATTATATTTGATTTTTGCATCTTTATGTCTGGGTAATGTTCATCATACATGATTCCTACTAGATGTGATACTTTATTGATTTATATGATATTATACCATGTTGCATGTTTATGCTTTGCTTCAGCTATTCTATATAGTGAAGGTACGCTTGATGTTTCACCTGAGTGTGCAAGTACAAGGTTTTCCCCAATGGTGGTTATTTTGGAGATGTTTGCATTGGGTAAAACATGGTTGTTAATCTCTATCTCACTTGGTTATAGTGTGAGATGAGTCTTGTGTATCCCTATGTGAATCCATATCTAAATTAGTGGCAATTCTAGAATCTATATGTTATGTGCAAACCCGTGAAGTGAGTGGTCCTTTGTGTGTGGTTGTGTTATCTTATCTTATAAAATTTTAATTATTTTGATATGCATGTTTTCCATGATCATGGAATATTGAATTATTTGAATAGAAAGATAATTAATTGCACCTTAAGGGAAAAATATTTATTGCGTTATTTTATTACGAGAGGAAGAAAATTTAAGTAATTTTAATGATCCTTTCAAAATAAATTATTAGGTTTGGAAAAACATCAAATTTAAATCCATTGCGTATTACTTATTGTAATGCATTAAGTTTAGTTTTATGATTGTGCAAGGTGATTCAAATGCTGAATGAAAGAAAAGAACTATTTTCAAATGTCTTAAGTTTGGAAAATATTTCTATTTTTAAAAAGCTTTATTTGAATATCTTTTTTAGTGGGAAATATAAAAAGGAAGGAACAAGATTTTGTTTGGGATCAATTTTGCTTTGTATTTTGCTTGAAACCCTCTCTTGGATCCATAGGAAAATGAATTTTTAAAGATTGAGAAGGAAATGATTAGGATCTCCTTGGATTGGAATTGGGTTGGAGTGGTATTTCTTGGGTTTGTGGCTAAGATTGTTGTTTAGGTTCTTCCTCAAAAGCGCTTTCTTTCCATTGTTCAAGCTTCTGTTGGGAAGGCATTTTTCCCATTTTAAAATCATCTGAATTGAAATTTCCTTCATTTTCCATGCCCACATTAGGTGGATGCATATGGTCTCCATATTGTAGGAATGATTTAGCTTCATTCTTAGTTTAAATTGCATTATTTTAAATTCGAAAATATGCAATTTAGAGACACGGTTATGACAAAATTCCTTTAATTCCCTTTTTGAGTTAAGAATCTTGTAGTTGTACATTTTTGAAATAAAAGGGTATATTTGAAAATTTCAAATTTCTTGTAGTTTGTGAGATAGAAATTTAAGGTTTCAACCCAATCCATCAATGGTGGATTTGGGGATTTTTATGGTTTGATCAAATGGATGAAAATTGGAATTTAGGCCATAAATGAATGTTTTAGTTTGTGGGAAGATTAGTCTCCCTAATCTTTTAGAATTTTGCATCTTTTGGCAACATGTCATTAACTTTTGCATTGTTATCCATTCCATGTCCAAATTATAAATTTGGCATGTTGGACCCAAGTAGGACTAAGGTAAAAGTAGGGAAGGAGTGGCCTCTCATCGCTTCCTTAGATTCAAAGGGGATTCATGGAATATAGCTTGTTGAGAGTTTAACTAAGTCATACTATAAATTACATTGGGGATAATTAAACCGTGTGCATAAGATATCTACACCATGTTCAAATGCTTGGTAAGGAATTGTATTTGGATGTATAAGACATGACAGAACTCATGGAAGTTGGTGAATGTCGCCAAGTAACCTCATGCAAGGTAGGACTTTTACTCAACCTTATACATGGTCATTGGGCTATTATATTGTCACTCCTTAACCTACTTCTAGGATCCTCATCCTATCCTATCATCGGATTTTGCATCTGACATGAGTTGTGCCCTCTTGAATGTGTGTGGATGGCTTGTTGTACCCTCATACATGCATGTTTGTGTGATGTGTTTTATACATGATTGATTGGCATGTGTGTTGCCATATCTTCCTTGTTTTGTGTGAGTGTGATTTGTACCCATGTGACCATCTCTGAGCACAGTGGGGTGCGCTTGAGAATTCCACATGGTGGGTTGGTGTTGAACCACTATTGGGGATTTGCATCTCCTTTGGAGTAGTTGAGGATTGCATGCAAAATTGGAATTCACCTCTTTTTTGTAACTTCTTAGTCAAGTAATTTAAAGAAAAATATATAATTCAAGACATTGGTGTCCTCATATATAATCATGTAATCATTATTTATTTCTCCATGTTGATGGAATGTAGGTCATCCACATAAGTGATGGAGGATCTATTATCACTTTTAGTATGTTTTGACATTAATGGCTTTTTGGATGACTTTTATCATTTTTTCATTTTTGTTATGGTATTAAAATGGTACATGGCACTTAACTTGTCATTTGGATAAAATGAACCTACTTTCCTAGTAGTTGAATAACTTGTTTTGTTAAAGCTAAGGAAATGGATTTAAATTGGGCTATTATCTTTAGCAGGATTCCTAGGGTGGTTGTGCCCTTAGCTTGCTTACCTCCCTTGTTGTAGTGGGTATCCATGTTGTCTAAGAATAGGTGTGCAACTCTAGAGTTTATCAAAGTCTTGTGATTATCTCAATAGTCATACCCTAAGATTTTGGGTGTTGGTTGTGTCATCTTGGAGTGAGGGACACTCTATTCTGTCTTGGATCGTATCCTTCTCCTAGAGGTATAGTCTTGTTTGAGTAGGGTGTGTTCTTGGTTTCTCCCTCCTCTCAGATAGTACTCTTGGCCCATGCACTTTGTTCCACTTGACAACCTCCTCCCTAGTTGGAGTGTGCATCTATCAAGCATGTTGATTAGGTGTTAGGAAAGTTGAAGGCCTTGTGCTTGGCTTCTAGTCTTCCAAGGGTTCGTATGTGGCCTAGGTATGGAGTTCTTCATAGGTGAACCCTTGTTGAAGTTTGACTAAAAGTCCTAAGCAAAGAATTATGGAAAAATCCCATGTTTGGACACTTAACAAGATAATAATGCAATTTTGGGACACTAGCATAGTTTTAGAACTTGAGCATAGATATGGAACTATAGTGCATTACAGTGCTAGAGTCCCACTAGTGCTATAGAGTCCCTCTGGTGCGCTAGAGTCCCTCTGACAGGTTGTAGTCCTTTTTCGCGTTGTCATCCTTTGGTTGTCATACAATGGGCACTTCTTGATATTTCTCAAATATAATTTCTAAATGAAAGTTGTTCCCTTAGGTTTAGTGAGTCTTCCCATATTGATAATTTGTTGGCAAGTGTCGTATTTTGGAAGTTAGTGTGCTTTAGCATGAAATTGACTGAGTTTCAATTCGATTGGTTGAGACTTGAGTTTCCTAGTAGTTGTACCTCTTGTGTAAGGGTTTTCTTAGTGTTGTGTCATTTTTATATCTTGTTTGGGTATGGTGAGGTATCACTCTTATCCTACCTCTTGTATTTGTGAGAATAGAATCGAGATTTAGTGACTAGTCTTCTTTGTGGAGGTAGTTCCACCTCTCATTTGGTCATCGTGGTGAATTGTACCATGTCTTCTGAAGCCTTCTGCTTGTGCCACTATGCTAGATGCATCAGTGATGGTAGTCTTGAGTGTCATTGTGGTTGGTCATGGCACTTGGTGTGAGTGTTGATGTATAATGTGACTTGTGAATATCACATTTACAATGCAAAAATTTGTTCATCCGGTGTTAGTTTAGTTAATGTTTGTGTGGAAGCTTGGGGCATTACAAATTTCCATGCAAAAATACTCCATCTTGCACATTAGTCAATGCATAAAAAATAACCTTGTCATTGTGAGCCCAAAACATAAAGGAAAAGGGCATGCTTATGTATTTTCACCATTACAACTTGATAGTTCATTTTATTTTAGCTAATTTTTAAGGAAGCTACACATGAAGTAGAAGGGAAATTAAGGGGCTTTCAGTATCCAAATTCTAACTTTGAGCTTTGAGGGGGAGGGCACCTTTATTAATGTAATGGTGAAATTAGCATACCCATGCCATTTCCCATTTATTGTTGGGCCCATTTTTACCATAAGATCTCAATGCAATTACATATTGACAAGTGACATACTCTTCTACTAAGTTTGGCTCATAGCCCGATCCCTATTGATGAGGAGCGCACAGCGAATACCAGAAATTGATGCCCCAATCTCTCACAGCCGTCGAACTAACAAAAGAACCCGCGTTTCAACTCCATCGGCCAAGTCTCTCATTATTCCCCAATGCCCTGATGGCATTCGCTTTAGCAGGGACACGTTCTGTCAGTGAACGCCCGTAACTTTTGGCTGAATCGCCAAAACCACCGTCGCATAGTTTTACTCTTGCGAACCCTAGCACATAAGATGCTAGGTCCTTCTACTGCGTGAACCCCTTGATTTGGATCATCTGCACTATTGAACAGGAAATACAAAACAAAGAACAAAACGAATACTGATACATTGAAGCCATTCCACTGATTTCGACAGAAATCTCACCAGTGGAATGCTTCATGGCAACATACGACAACAATGGGAAAATGTAAAAACGAATGGAAATCTATAGTTATGTGATCTACAGTTACAGGAAACATAAAACTAATTGACAGAACAAAATTGCTTTATTTCTTCTGAGCACAGTGCAATCACATTCGATTTCCACTACTTCAATCTGATTACATTCGATGATCATTTGATCATTCCTCTAGGCATTTATCAACTCACCCTGAGTAGTACCACACTAGCCCCAAGCGGCTGGGAGCACAATCCAAGCGGCTGGGAGACAACCGACCAAAACTACCCTACTGCCTTATTTTGGCATTATTGCTATTTTTAGCATTATGTGATTACAACTCGACAAATGTCCCCTAAGTCACTTGGAACTTACAAAATAGACCTAGCTACAAACTAAAATGACATGCATTGGTCAAATAGACCTTATTACAAACGAAAACATGACTTTGTAGGTGCTCTGTACCATACTCCCCACCTTGAAAAGAACTCATGTCCCATGAGTTGAGTCCTGGTCTTGTACCACCTGTATCCATTGCTACTTTATGCATTCCCCACGATCTTTGGACTTCAACTTACGTCCATGGGACCAAAAACTCATGCCTAGCATTGTAGGCTCTACTCACACCTTGCCATGAGTGAGTGCTTGCAACCAAATTCAGACTTTGCTCACCATTCTGCCTTACTGTCATCTCTGCCTGAACACCTACATTCAAAACCTTGTTTGATGCTTCTTGTACTGCTGCTATGGTAGAATATGTTTGCCTTGCAACTCTTGTTGGCTCTAGAGGACAAACAATGGTTCCTACTATGATAACATCTCTTTCTTTCCAATCAACTTGTGACTACTTGCAGACCTACTCCTTGACCTTCTTCTGATCCATCTCAGACATTACCATCTGATAGTCACCATTCAAAATTGAAATCACCTTCAAAGTGTGATCTTTGGTAACCCCACTCCTTGAGGTATCCTCAACTGTCGTTGTCTCTTCTTCGTTGATCTTCACAAACTCTTTCTTACCCATCAAAATAATCTTGGCTGCCTTCTTTGCTTCAGCATCCTCCTGCAATGGTGTCATCACAAAGGTCTTTCCATCCTTCTTGATGGTGTATGTGTTAGCATATCCATCATACAATGCTTGCCTATCAAATTGCCATGGCCTACCTAAAAGTAGGTGACAACACTCCATGGGCAAAATGTCACATAAAATTCACTCCTTATATTCTCCAATCTGAAAATCAACATATGCTTGTTCATATACCAAAAGTGATTGACTGTCACTTACCCAAGATGCCCTGTAAGGAGTTTGATGAGGAATCCTATCTATGTTCAATTTCTCCACCATTTCCCTAGACACCATATTATTTGTTGAACTAGAATCTATGACTACCTTGCATATTTACCTCTGCTTTTGCAATTGATCCTAAAAAGAGGTCTCCTCTGTGATGGTTCAGTCTTCACTGGTGCTTTGAGCAACGTCCTCTTGATCATCAGTGCTTCTCCCATTTCTGATTCTAAATTTAATTTAGGAGATGTCACACTCCCTGTATCCTCTTGAGTCAATGTGGTTCTTCTCTCATTACCCTGAGAAGTTGAGGCCTTCTCTAGACACCTATAAGCTGGATGCCCTATTTGATTACAATTATAGCATCTCATGTTGGAGAACTTGGATCCTTTGTCTGATCCATTTGTCCCACCTCTTTCATTTGGCCTTCTTCCTCGGTAGCCTCCTCTGCTACTTGAGTCTCCAACTTGCTCTTCTTGGCTAGACTCACCACTAGGCCTATGGTTAGGACTTCTGCCTCCAAAACTGCCTCGAAAATTTCTGTCACCTTTTCCTCTACTCTATTGCTCACCTTTCCTCTTCAACTTATCTTCAGCTCTTAATGCTACTTGAAAGCATTTTTCCACAGTTTCAGGGGTAAATAAACTTATCTCATCTTGAATATTTATCCTCAAACCATTTAAATACCTTGCTACCTTGGCTTTTTCATCCTCCATATACCCACAACAAAGAGTGTATTTGTGAAACTCCTCGGTGTAAGTAGCCACATCCATATCTCTTTGCTTAAGGTTCTACATCTGCCTGTAAATCTGCACCTCGTAGTCAGATGGAAGGAACTGGGATTTGATCTTCTCCAGCATTTTGCTCCACGAAGATATCACTCTTTCCATTCTTTACCCTCTCTCCTTGGGTGTAATTCCACCATGTAAGGGCAGCACCTTTCAATTTTGTCTTTGCAAACTTGACTCTTCTATTCTCCGGTACCTCCTTGTACTCGAAGTAATTGTTCAGAGCCTCGACCCATTCGATGACTTCATCTTTCCGCTGAACATCGGAATCTCCATTCTTGCCTTGGACGACTCCTTACCAAGTGATTTTATGGCCTCCAGAAACTGTTTCTGATCTGCAGATATATCTGTTTGTGCTAGGGTTGTTTCCTCTTCCCCATTTTCATCTTCTCCATCAGACTCCTCGTCTAGTTTCTTGCTTTTTCCTAAGGTCTTCAGCTCAGCCTGGAGTGCTTCCTTGACTCCAGTCTTGATCATCTCCTCCATCTCCTTGAATTTCTTGACCACTTTAGTGGTCATTCCCTTTGGAGGCATATCACTAGCCCCTTCTTCACTTTCTCTGTCTGACATAAACATTCACAGACCCAAATGCCAACACTCCTACAAATCCTTGATTCGATTTGCCGCCCAAATCTTTTCGGGCTTTACCAATATGATGAGGAGCGCACAACGAATACTAGAAATCGATGCCCCAATCTCTCACAGTCGTCGAACTAACAAAAGAACCCACGTTTCAACTCCATCAGCCAAGTCTCTTGTCATTCCCCAATGCCCCGATGGCATTTGCTTTAGCAGGGATGCGTTCCGTTAGTGAACGCCCGTAACTTTTGGCTGAATCGCCAAAACCACCGTCACACAGTTTTACTCTTGCAAACTCTAGCACATAAGATGCTAGGCCCTTCTACTGTGCGAACCCCTCGATTTGGATCATCTGCACTATCGAACAAGAAATACAAAACAAAGAACAAAATGAATACTGATACATTGAAGCCATTCCACTAATTTTGACAGAAATCTCACCAGTGGAATGCTTCACAGCGACATACGACAACAATGGGAAAATGCAAAAATGAATGGAAATCTATAGTTGCGTGATCTACAGTTACAGGAAACAAAAAACTAATTGATAGAACATAATTGCTTTATTTCTCCTGAGCACAGTGCAATCACATTTGATTTCCACTACTTCAATCTGATTACATTCGATGATCATTTGATCATTCCTCTGGGCATTTATCAACTCACCCTGAGTGGTACCACACTAGCTCCAAGCGGCTAGGAGCACAATCCAAGCGGCTGGGAGACAATCGACCAAAACTACCCTATTGCCTTATTTTGGCGTTATTGCTATATTTAGCATTATGCGATTACAACTCGACAAATGTCCCCTAAGTCACTTGGGACTTACAAAATAGACCTAGCTACAAACTAAAATGGCATGCATTGGTCAAATAGACCTTATTACAAATGAAAACATGACTTTGTATGTGCTCCGCATCACCTATCTATCTCCATTTACTCCCATTTATACCAATTTCCATATATTCCTCATTTACTCCTCATCATTGCATCCACGCTTGCCCTCACTTCCATATATTCACTCCTTGCCTCAAGATTATCACTTTTATTTCACAATTCATTTCTATGTCATTAAGGACCAATCCTATCACTCATGAGAATGAACCTCGAATTCAAATTTAAATTCCAAGATTCCTGTCCATTCCTATTAGTTGTTATGAGTTGATTTAGTATGTATTTGTGCAACATGTTATGTTTTGGTATTTAAATATATTACTGTGCAATTAATTCATATGAAGCTTCAAGGAGAAAACCATTAGAATACACTTTGTTTTCCCAAATGATAAATAACCACATTTGCATATAGGCCATCTGCATGTTGGTGAATGCTCTCTTCGATCTTTCTCATTGCTATTAATTTGACATGCCAAGGGGGTTGACCTAGGAGAACACAATCACCTATTGAGTCGACAAGCTCCTTAAAGGTGTTTGTAAACACCGCCTTGACATATTTAGATATTAAGAAGGTGAAGGTGACTAGATTTTCATAATACACATTCTATCAAATCAATTTTGTAGTGCTCGAATTAGAGTTCAAAGGAATCTGTTGGCGTTTCAATTCGTACCTCTGGAATGCAATTTGGAAATGGATAGCTATGCACAGATAAATTGCTCTCCTATTGGAAGGGGGAGTTCCCTTACTTGCTAATGTTCGCTGGAAAGATAAATTAAATGAAACTTCACCTATCTTCTTTTTGATTCTCAGCTGCGAGCACAAGGTTATAAAACTCTAAACGCTGCAGAAGAGGTTTTTTCCTTTTATAAAACTTCTACTACAACTAAGCAAGACTAATGATGCTTTTAATCTCCTAAGTAAATTCAGAGCAAAGGAAATTAAAAGTGAACAAGGAATGATTGTTAACACAAAAACTTAAGCATTTTTCTTCCAGATTAACACCATAAGACTTATAGTACTTTAATGATGGAAGCTGAAACGAAAGCTACAAAAGCTACACATCTGATGACGAAAACTTGATGAATCGAGATAGAATATCAGAGCAAAATAGGCATGAGACTTCTATTCAATATCACAAAGTTGGCACAACTCCAGGACAACAATGCTGCAGGAAAAGGTAGGCATACAACAAGCGATCAAACATCGGATAACAGATTACACAAAGTGAACAGACACTTGGAATATCAAGATTTGCAGGCTAGAAATAGGCACAACAAATTTGCTATCACAATTACCATTACATACAATGGGCAAGGATGCCCTGATTTATATTAAAATCAAAGGAGTAGGGAACCCTAAAATCTCCTTGATTAACCCTAACTTGCCAACTCGCAAGCTTTATTACTATTCTAAGACAAAGATACAATAAACAAATGCTTTAAAGCAAAGAAAACTCCAAATAATACAAAGTGATTTCTTTCTAAATATAGAATGGATGAGCTTAGGATGAAAGCAAATGCTTTAAAACAAAAAACATCCGTTTTAAAGCTGTTTTCTTTTGAAATGCATCCTCATCAACATTCTTGCCTTTTGGTGATGTCATCCGTTGATATTTCTGGGAAACAATATCTTCTAAAAAGCGAGTGACTACATCTTTGCCAGGAACACTGATACTCTCTAGAATGATATTCTGATTTTCTAACATTTCTTCACTGTTGGCAACCATCTGGAGAAATTCATGAACTTCACCCACAACCTTGTCAAATTTCACTGTCATTGCGGCAAAACAACTCATCTTTCCGACATTGATATAATCATTAAAATTACTGCGGACGAGAGTCTGGAACTCTGCTTGCACTTCCCTGAGATCACACAGGGTACCATCTTCTCTTTCATATGAACACAGGATCTGAGAGACAAAAGATCTGATGAACTTGAGGATGTTGACTACCTTTTCTTTCCATTCTGTCAACTCTGCAATCATATTGTCATAAGTTTTTACTGTGAAAAGGTATTGCGCCTTCCAAGTAGAAACTGTCTTCTTATCTTCAGCTGAATCCACATAATCAAGTGCAATCTTCAAGTTAGAGATAATGATCTCGAACACCGGTCTATTTTCTGCCATGGTCTATTACAATCCCTGAATGCCTTGGCGTAAATCATGAGCGTTGTACTTTAATTGATAAAGCTCTAAAAGTACAACTCTCCCTTTAGTCACAAATTCTTCCACCCAACTATTCATGTGTCTCCCATAAAGAACCAACTGACTGAAATGCTGCTGATCGGCTGATGATTCCAGATTTGGTGGAAGAAGTAAATCAGCCTGTGACGTGCCATGGAAAAGGTTGGAAATGTACTGCTACAGCTGTCTGACTTCAGCTTTGAGAGTTGCCTTGTCTTCTCCATCTTTCAACACCCTTTCCTTCAAATTATCCACTGCAACCTCGAAGAGATTTACATCTGTATGGCGGGTGCTTCTACCAAGGTTAGCTTTGAAAACCGTGAAGTCATCAACCTCGACATCATCAGCACTTCTATTTTCTGGTGGTGTTGCAGTTTCAAGGATTATTTCTCCATCTGCATTCTTCTCAATGCGAACTTGCTTCTTCAGCTTCTTATCTGGTGTGTCTTGGTAGACGCTTTTAAGCTCTATCAAATCCAGCTGATATGAGGGCTTTCTCCTCTTCCTTCCTAGAATGTTTTCAAGCCAGGTTGAGCTTTCATCTCTTTGAAACTCAGTTCTAACCTCATCAGCTCCCGATGAATCAATGTGTGCATTAGAGTTGTGAACCGGCGAATCTGGCTCTGAATATATGTGGATAGGAGAAGTAATCGGTGAAGAAGGTGGAGAAACATGATCTGGAGGTAACACTTCAACACGCAGTGTTGGTTCAACAGGAACTTCTTACTCAACTGCTGGGTGTTCCTGCTGGACATGAGTTGGAGACTCATCCTTTTTTCTCTTTAACTTAGCCATTTTTGTTCCTTTTGGGAGAACACTCATAACTTTTACCCTTCATTTTGGATTGGAAGTGGAAGGCTTTGATGGTTGCAAAACTGGCCACTCTGCTAACGGAATATCATCCTTCCACTTAGTCTTCAAGAATATGAAATTGTTTTTAACCACTCGACTTGTTCTTTCTTCAATGGAAGTGCTCTCTTTAATTGACCAATTAACTGGTGTCAACGGTTGTTGCTCAATTTGGTCTCCGAAATACGTGGGAAGTAGAACTTCACCACTCTTTGTCAAACCCTCTATATCTTCCAATAGGATATCAGACATTTGCTGAAGAGTGAACCTGTTGTAACTACATTCTCGCATTTCAAACTCATCAGCGCAATTAGCCCAAAAGTCTTCAACTGCAAACTTGTGCATACAATTCTGTCCAAGATGTGATGCAAAAACACCACGAGGATCATATGAAGACCTCCTGTCAAAAAGCTTAAGACCATATTTGGATGATTCATTACCGATTGCCTTGGCATCTGCTCCAGATCTGCATCTGTAAATACTCATCCCAAGTGGAAAATTGAAAGTTGTCTTGCGTCTGCTACGCAAAAATGTATGAACTTCATAGGCTTACCTAAAAAATGCCATAAATGCTATTTCATCTGTAGGATATCTTGGCAACATGGCTGGCTCTCTTGAGAAGCCATATACTCTGATGTAGGAAAAAGTAGGAAATTGGATAAACCAATCAGCCCATTCTGCCATTGCTATTCTAGCATTTGCTGAAAACCATATATGCAACTCATTGTCCATATCTCGCATTGCATGCATCAGGAATGCATCATTCACCCGCCTGTAATGTCGTTCAACTTGAGAGATTTCTAACTGCGGGAAATGATGATAAACATGCTGAGTACCCACAGTTCCAACAATATTCAAACCTCTGAATTAGCCTTGAAAAGCCATAAAATACACAAGGTATGATATCATGTGGAATTCATGAGCCCTTTGAAAATCAATTCTTTGTTGGTGGAGACTATCACTAATGAGTGCCGACCAGTCATAGACTTCAGTTCCATCAACAATCTGGGACATGATATAAAACATCCAAGGCTGGAACTTGTTCACATTTGCTTGACCCGTGATCCAACTTAGCAGAGTTATCATTATTGCGTGTTCCTCCTTGAATTCTCCACGTCCAACATTCTTTGGCATGACATTGTGCTTCTCTTTTACCCACCTCTGACCAATCTTTTTTCTGGTATTTTTCTTTATCATTGTTCCAAACCCTCTTACATTCTTCAAGTGAAACAGTTAAGTTTTCTCTCCAAACAGGTATTGTAAAACACTTCTCAATGTCGTTTGGCCTCAGGCTGCAGAGCACACGTCCATCTCTTGACTAGATTTCTCTTGTGACCGAATTGTAATGCGTCATGCAAGCAATCACAAACTCGATACTTTGCACTGTGGTAGGAAAGGATGCCACTACAAGCAAACCAGAGTGTCCTAGATTCCTGATAACATTATTTCTTGCATCCTCCAAAGAATGTAAATTGATTACTGGAAGTACTTTGTGCAAGTTTGTTTCACAAGTTCTCAGGTAAATGTGAACGAATGCTGTTTTATGCTTGATTTGTGTTGGAGAGTATTGTATATTGGAAGATTTGAAAATCAACTGTGAACACGCCTATGTTGGAAAAATCTTGGACAAATGCTGAAAATTACTTGCTTATTTTTTTAAAAAATAGAGTGTGAGCAAAAAAGCTGGCACATGCGTTTTATAGAGAATTCTGTTTCGAAGCAACCTAGATTGTCAGATTTTGAAAAAGTGGAGATTTGCCCAAAAAAGTAGGAAAAAAATAGATTCTCGAAAAAAGTAAAACTCCAATCTTCAAGAGGATGATATTCTGGATGGACCCATCTCAACGAAAACTGAAAAAGCTCTCGTCGGATTTTTGAAAAATGATCCCCTTGAAACAAGGACCCTGAAAAAGCGAGCCTCTCTGCTTCCTCAACTCGAAACTATGAAGAACACTGAAAAAGCACTTCATTTGGGTCTTCGAATCTTCGTTGAAAGAAAAATAAAAATCTTCCTCTGGATGCAACCTGCAAAAGATAATGAAATAAAGAAGCCAAATGCTTGTCTTTATAGATCTTTAGGGCGAAAAAATAGCTTTATTTGTGTGAGAATAAAACTTCACTCTCATCCATGAAGAAACCAATTTTTAAAGCATAAATCCAAGTGGATGTCTTTGAATAGGAAGAATCCTTATTTTGTAGCTGCCTATGGCTTTATGTGTGAGATGATGAAAATATTTTCTTTTGATGATGTCATCGAACACGCGAGTTGAAAGAAGTGCTAGCCAATTTTTCTTCGTTTTCGACACTTCAACACTCGTTTTGACTTAAATATGGTCTATATCCGACTTCAACAAGGTGGCAAAATGTCACTGTTGACTAAAAAAGTTGACTGATCCTGACATTTTGGAGGTCTATCAACTGAGATTCCATTTCTGGCCTTCGATTGACGATTCAACATCGTTTGACCTCCTGAAAACTACCAACGGGCGAAGATTGGGAACAAAACTGTCGGAAAACACTGTGGACATGGAAATTTTCTGACACTACTCAAGTTGGGCGCCCCAAGTCACCTGGGGCGCCTGGTTTCACCAGACTTAGCCATTTTTCTGAAAATTGCAACTTCTTCAATTTCTCGACTTATGTGCGCGTTGTAGTGGTGGAGGACCCCTGTTTGATTGTCGTTTTCTGTCAACTGGGATAAAACTGAGTCTAATGATCTGGCAAATAGGCAGGCCTGATGAAAACTGAGCTGATTGTACTCTCTATCTGCCTTGAAAAACGTACCAAACTGATCAACTCTGAATCAGATTGGGTTGACGGAAGGAGATTCACGTTTTTCGAGAAAAACTTCAAAAATATTCTAACTCTGGTGAGCTTGGGCACCCCAAGTCACCTGGGGTGCCTATCATGCCATGCCTTAGAAAATTTTCTGAAAAACTCACTTTTGTACCTTTTCTTGATTTTCGTGCCCATAGCTCCTGTTCGATCTTCGATTTCGGTCGTTCTGATGATTGTCGAGGCGGGACGGAGGGTGATCTGAGCAGTCTAAACATATCTGTGATGAAATCCCGGCTTTGATTGACTTTTGACCAAGTTTGACCAACTGGAAACAGGCTGACGGAAGCATTTTCGACATTTCTCGAAAAACGTAAAAAAAATCTAACACTTGAAAGGTTGGGCACCCCAAGTCACTTGGGGCAATTGGATTGCCAACACTTAGTCAAATATATGATTTTCCAACCTCTCATTCCACCTTGGATCATCTTGCATTGTTTTGCGTGCATCATCGAGTCGACGACTGTTCGTTGGTTCTGTGTCATTGGAACAACGTTGAAAACTTGTCGCCGAGCTCTAGCAAATGAACTTTCTTTGTTGATGACTTTCGAGCTCATGCTTCGCCCTCTAAAAAACGCAGAAATGACCCAGTAGAGAAAACTTGGTCGTTTGAAGATTCCGTTTGAACCGCACCTATCGTGAAACAAAATTGACCAATGAGAATCAAGTGCGACACCTGAGTCGGAGATTCTATTTTTGGAAACTTTTGCCAGCATCCATATCTTAAGAAACCCAGAAAACCTAATCTGACATCTATTTTTAAAAAAATTGCTTTTTTGACTTTTTGACGAAAAATTTTCTAGACCTGTTCAAAATGCCTTAATGAAGCACAAATTTTGATTGGGTACAACAGAATCAAAACTCAACTACAAAGTTTTCTATGACTTTATAGACATTGATACATTCTTTAAATTGAAAATATTAATTTATCAACAATGACCAACTATTTAAATTTAACATTAACAACATTTTTACATCTTCAATTCTAAAACTAAACCCCTCTATACTTATCATTTGATATATATATATATATATATATTCGTACTTAATTGATTGCATCTATTTAGTTAGCATAGATAAAACCAGCTAATGAGATTATTTTCACAATTAACTATTAATATTTTAGTACACCGTGGATGATTAAAGTGTTGGTTAGATAATTAGCTCTTGAACCAATTTATTGAGCTCCTGAACGCAGCATTGGCCATCAATCGCAAAATCACAAGAGCCACACAACATTTCATGATTTGACCTGCGCTTAACATGTATACTAAATTCACTGTGTTCATGAGATTACCAATGACTGAATTTGTTCACTCTCATTCTCCACTCCTGATTTCATGAAGGCCATTCATCATTTGCATAGTTCAAGTGTTCCATTACTTGGCTCTGTGCATAAACAAAATTACAAGAATGCTTTACATAAATCCAATAATGCCGGCATTCGTTTCTTCAGACGAACCAGCTTCCCCAATTTCAATGTTAGAATTGTATGCAAAGCAATTACAAATTTGGAGGTGGAGGTAAAAGAAGCAAGCAGCTGGTCCATAGAAGTGGAAGAGCCCACTGAAAAAGAAAATGGGGAGCAGTTACCTATTAAAGAGCCATATAGCGAAGAGGAAGAGGAAGAAAGCATCTCAAGAATTCCAGTGCCAAGACAACGATACATACCCATTTCTAAAACAGACCTTCTTAATGCTCTTCTCTCACTTTTCAACAGCGAAAAAGATAGTCAGGAATTTTTGACTATAACTTCGTAAGAATAATCCCTAAAACCTTCCTCTAATTTGTAAAATCGCTATAAGGATTCAGGGGTTTTTAAATTAAAGGAAATGTGGTAGTTATTCGGGATATAGTTTGTGAGAGCTAACGAGGAGTCTGTGATAGGATATGGACTCTGTGATCAACTGCTGATAAGTTTTATAACAGTCTTGATTCATTTTGTAATGTTTATATTAGGCCTTTGTGCAAGCTAAAAATGTAAGAAACCATTGATCCAATACCGTTATAATTATTTTTTAAACTCCTCAAGTTTGACATGTGGTGTTGAGCTCCATGCTTATTGGAATGTCACCGAATTCAAAGCATGCCCGCGGAAAAAATCTACCGCAGGGGGGATGCACCAGTTTCCAGAGGCTAAGCGATCCTGGTCATTCTGAGATTACACCTAACTGCAGGAGGAACTACCCACACTGTGAATGGTAAAGCTCAGTAGCGTTAACTCCGCGTACCCTGCAAGAGAGTTTTCTTTACTTAATTGGGAATCGATTCCATTACTTAATTCAGTTTTGTTTTTCATGCCCTGTTATTTCAAAAACAATGTAGAAAGTTTTACCTATCCAATCGGGCATCAGCTTCATCACTTAATTCAACTGGCTCCATATGGGGTTTGTTCAAGTCAGTTGGTAGGGTTCAGCAGAATATGCAGGGTGATATAACTCTTAGTTCTCACCTATATAATATATATGCAGGGTCAAAGGAATCAGTTCTGGTGAGAACTAAGAGTTATTTTCTAATGGTCTGTTTAGCAGTCACAGGCATATCGTGGATCATCAAAAAAATGTCATGGACTGTGGAAATATCATGTGGTTAATAAAAAATGTCTTTAACCATAAATTCTGATAATATAATCTCCTTTCACAGTTTTGTTTCTAATTTCATTTTTACCTTGGGTTTTTAATGGTCGTGGATTTCTAATGTGGCATCACTAAGTCCACAAAATGTTTCTCATGAAATGGGATTGTTATAAACCATTGTGGTGTCGCTGGGTCCGTTAATAATGTAGACTGTATGGTGTAGATTTCCTTTAACTCCATCAGGGTTCTTTACCTCATTTCTTTGCCATCGGGAAAGACTCGCCAATGCTCACAACTTCATTAATAGTGCAAAAAAAGGCTTTATTGAGGAGTATTTATCGTGTTCGTTTTCTTGTTAACTCCATTGTTGTTTATCTTCCTATCTCAGTGATATTTCAGTCATAAATTTGATTGTAACGATCCCACTCATGTCCCACATAGGTTCCATAGGCTTGATTATGACTTCTTTGCTCCAATTTCCCTTTGTATTCATAATGTTTTTGTTTTTGATTGGTTAATTGAGGGTTTCAAGTGTACCCTTAACCTAAACTGGACATTAACCGGGTTCAGCTGGTGGGACCACAAACAGGGGCCTCCATCCCCTATCTGAAAGGAATAAGCAGTCCAAACCTCGTGAGCGTAGCAGCCCAGCAGGGGCACAAAGCCCATGAGCATGCTGGCCCTGTGGGGTTTTGAACCTAGATTGCCACTGAAACAGTGCCACACCTTTACCAATGAACCATGCCCTTAACAATGTTGTATTGATGATGTTAACCATACGTGAATTCAAATATCATGGAAGTTAACAAAGCACTTTTCATTGTGTCTGTGAAAGATTTTCTCTCTTATGCATGGAAATTTGGTTTCCAATAGTGTCTTCAGAACTCCACCACACATTTGATATAAAAGGTATGTATTGAATGTATTGTGCATTGGAAGTGTTAGAAGATTTAAAGAAGTGAAAAGCAGTTAAATTATACCTAAAACGAGCTTTTGACACTTACTTTTATCAATAGTGCATGTGTTTGTGTTCTGTCTTGTAGTGTTTGCCTTGATTTTTGGAATCATACTTTACAACTTTTTCCTTAAATTAGAATTTTCATTATCTTTGCTATAGGAGTAAGGTGCATTTGAAGTAGAAAATATGTAATTTCAGTCCAGGGTCCTTTTTCTTTTGGTATTGTTGAAAATTGAAATTATGCTCATTTGGAAAGATAGTTTGTAGATGATAACTAAATTTTTTCTGTATATTCATATTCAACATTATTAAATGTTATTTAATTGTGCGGCATCATAAGAAGAGAAGCATACATGGTTTTTACTTTCAGGTGTTTGGAATCCATTCTTCATGCTGAGCACAAAAGTATTCTTGAAGAGATGCGCCTTGATTACAATCTCACTCGTGCATACATGGAGAATGGATGTCAAGATTTTGAGGATCGTGTTCATGGTTCATTGTCAAGCCTAGCAAAAGGAAAACTGGACTGCAACCAAAAGAACGAAATTGAATATTCTCTAAAAAATGAAAAGACATATGTGGGGCCTCAAAATGAAATGAATCAGTGGAAGAAATCCAGCACATCCATTACAAATGATCCTTGTATTCCAGCTGGAGATGTGAGGTAAATCTTGGTAATTCTTATTATCTATTCTTGACGAAACTGGATAAATTAAATTTTGCATGGAAATATTAGATTATGATTTAAAAGCATAATTTTTTTCTCAACTCTTTACATAAAACTATATCATAGATCAATTTTAGACCTTGAGCCCATTTTTTTATGTTTTTGAATCATTATAAATTCTTCTGTGCTCATCAGGGCTAAGGTTGACTTAATGTAAAAAATGTAGTCTATCTTGGAGAGTTTTTGAAATCCTATTAGGTCATAAGCTGGTATGTCTAGTCTATTATGCAGGGAATGACCCTTGAGTAAGTTATTGGGAGAAATTATATATAGGTGTTGATATAACTCTTAGTTCTCACCAGAACTGATTCCTTTGTACTCTTTAAGTTTTTTTAAAGAAACACCTCTTATATTACATCAAAGAACAAGATTTAATAAATTGAATAACAGGGATATAAAGGAGATCTCTCTCTGTAAAAGAAAAGAAAGGTACCCCTTGTGTCTGGACTCTGGACCTAGATGGGCAAGGAGTTTGCTATGAACTAAATTGGACACAAATAGAAACACAATGACAGCAACAATTTACAGAAAACTGATTTTTTCCCTTGAAACTTCTGAAGATGGGCAAGGAGTTTGCTGTGAACTAAATTGGACACAAATAAAAACACAATGACAGCAACAATTTACAGAAAACTGACATTTTGTTTCCTTGAAACTTCTGAAAATGAACTACAACATTTGGACAACAAGCACAATACTAAATATGAAATATGACAACTCTAGCCTATCAGCTGATGCATTTAGATGGCAATCAAGACATAACACTTTCTTGAGAAGGTATGGGCTTCCACTCAGGGAGCAGTATGAGCACTACACTTGGCCACAAGTACTCCTTCAGGTTACACAGAGTTTTCCATCTGAAAGAAACAGATTTTTTAATTTTTAAAGTATTTTTACAACTCTTTCAAGCCGCTTATTCTCAATATATCTGATTTGAATATATCATAGAATTTCAATAATTTACTCATTGTAATTTATGGCATGTTTCTTGGCATAAGAATCTGAATTGGCAGCCACTTAGAGCAGTTGCATTAATGATTAATCAGTGCCAGGGTATACAATTATATCATGCTTTGATAAACATCTTGAATTTCAATCAATTTTGTTGCATAAACAATGAAATCAACCTATTCGTGTCCCTATTTTGATATTATCTCATATAAAATTAGTATGTTGCATGCAGAGTTATATTTGGAACACGATTCCAGCGGAACTTCTTGCAACTTTTACGGAATGCCGAATTTCAAGAATTATCAACCCAAGATTTACAATTGACCTCAGCCTTGAACACTGATTACTTGCTAACTCTACCTGTTGATGTTGATTGGAAGCGTACATCTTCATCAAATCCAATCATTTTCAAGTAAGCCTTGGGGAATACTATTCCAATATGTTTTACTCATTTCAGTACTCTTGTCTGTGTCACTTTTTTTAAAAATAAAATGAAATTTTCAATAACACATAAAACATATATTACGCCAGTATATGTAACATTGGAAAGGCATTTGATTCAAAATGATTGGAAATTTCAAATAAGTACGAGTTCAAGCTATCAAATATGCAAGATATTGAATTTGGAAATGTTGAGAGTTGATGATTCAGCTTTCTTCTGTCCGTTATTAGTTTCTTAATGACACAGAAGGCGTTTCCAATGCATATAAAAATATAGATACTTCTAATAGGTTCCAATCTTAAACATACCAGTTTGTTATAGTGAATGGCATTATAGATAGGACATGAGGCCAAGTGAATTCTAAATGAATACCATTAACTTTCTCATTGTTGCAAGCCAAAAAAAGTTGGGCCAAAAGGCAACTTTCCTCATAGATTAGGGACGTTACAAGGACTTTTGTGGCAATAAAGTCCAGGGAAGAAAGAAAGAATTGATGTCCACAAATTGAAATAATCAAAATATGGTCAATGGAGTTGCAAATTTAGTGATATTTTACATAATTTTGGAAGCAACTGTGTTATATCCGCTTTTTCTGGTTTTCTGGATCTAACTTCGAGGTCCCATTCTAGTGATTTGGATCATCTGATTTTCACCCTAAAGAAGGGTATAAAAGGGAGACCTGGAATGCTGGAAATCTCAAAACTTCAATATTAGATAATTTTGTGTCAAACTTTTATGAAAAACTGCATTAAATTTTTAAAAATTAATATATGCTGGCCTTTTGGGGCAAGTTTCTTAACCCAAGGCATAGTCTATAGATTTGTCTTGAATTTTGGTCAGACAATATCAACCTCTTTTAGGGCTGTTGTACCCCTACAAAACTTTTCATTCTGAAGTCCTCCTTGCATGTTTCAGCAAGTCTATCTGTCAATTTGATGCATAAAAGATCCTGAATGTCCAGTTGTGCCTTTGTCCCTTATTTTTATTTTTAGCGAAGTCATTGTTTTAGGGATGTGCCGATTGCTTTGTCAAGTCGATGAATGAAAGTGAAGTCTAGGAATCATGGTCTAAGGCATTATTTTGCCAAAACAGTGAATTTTTCTAAGTGAAAGAAAATGGCAAAGTGATCTCTAGGACATGCCTTGCCAAGAGTAAAAATGACTAAGGGTTGGAACATTTGGCAATGTCCTCTAAAGCACGTGCTTTGGGGTTATTGGCCACGGCAAAGACCATTAAGGCGCATGCCTGGGTAATCCAAACCAAAAAGACTAAATTTCTCTAATGCAAAGTTAAGTGACAATGTCCTTTAAAGCACACGCTTTCGAGGTTGTAATCAAATTTAAAGTGGTAGACATGTCTTAGGCGTGTGCTTTGCATCTTATAACTAGTCTTAGTGGCAAATACCCTAGTGGAGAGCACTCTACATTTTCTATCCAAGTTTAAGTGGTTATGATTTTTGAGGCACACACTTGCAAGGTTAGATCCAGATTTCAAGTGGCAAGAAGATTGCAGGTGTGTGCTTCTTATTTCACTGTCAAGTCTACACTTTATAGAAGCATGGATTTCATATGGCTTCGCCTTCTAAGGCGCTCACCTAGTTATCCTTCACCATAAAAGCAAGAGAAACAAGCAAAAGCAAAACTCCTATAGTGCGTGGGACCTTATTAAAGAACAAAGTAGACTCATTGTTAGTCATTTCAAGTTGGAGTGCTCTAGGCAAGAGGAAGGTGAAATGGTTGGAGGGTTTTTTAGTCAACATTCAAAGTGAGGGTTTCCAAAGCATCTACGCATGCCATAACAGATTTTCTTCATCATTTTCTCACCATTAAAAGGTGCCATCTAGGTTGGTGATAATTTTACACAAAGTCTTTGGTCTTGGTTTGTAAAACCCTAGCTTTTCAAAGGCTCTTTATAGTTTTACTTTTACTGAGGGTTGGAGAAGATTTAGTTAAATTCCAATCATGATGATAAATTTTCTAATGCTGAAATAATATTGAATTAATCATACAAAACATTGAAAATCAAACAACATAAATGATGAACAAAGACATAGATATTTTACACCTTTCAATCTGCTTCACATTCCTTTGGAAACTTAAAAGGCAACCTCTACAACTCATCCTTTAGTTGCACGGAAATATTACACTGCTCTAATTTATTAGTTTTTTATCTTGCCTCTACCTTTATAGTATTTAGCTAAAAATATAATCTTCCAGTAAAGCGATCTTATCTTTCAAAAAGAAAGCAAAAGAAGGCAACCTTATCTCATGTAGGAGATGACTTGGAAGATAAGTCTAAATCACTAGTTCTTTCGCACTTTATTAGACTTAATTAACTAAAGAAAAGATTTCGCTTTAATCACTAAAGTGAATTACAAAATAGAAATAACTCGAACTACCTGCACGTTCACATTGAACTTGTGCAGAAATTCTGGATTGAGGTAAAAAACTCAACACTCACTCTTAGCGAAGAAGGAATAACTCCTTCAGTTGCATGGAAATATTACACTGCTCTAATTTATTAGTTTTTTATCTTGCCTCTACCTTTATACTATTTAGCTAAAAATATAATCTTCCAATAAAGCGATCTTATCTTTCAAGAAGAAAGCAAAAGAAGACAACCTTATCTCACGTAGGAGATGACTTGGAAGATAAGTCTAAATCACTAGTTCTTTTGCACTTTATTAGACTTAATTAACTAAAGAAAAGATTTCGCTTTAATCACTAAAGTGAATTACAAAATAGAAATAACTCGAACTACCTGCACGTTCACATTGAACTTGTGCAGAAATTCTGGATTGAGGTAAAAAACTCAACACTCACTCTTAGCGAAGAAGGAATTTTGCATCAGCTACCTGCTGATCCATTGCTTCCTGGAGGCTAGAAGACTCAATGATGGTACTAATCAATGCTATGTAGTTAGGAAACTTCTTTGGAGGCCTACTCTCCCTGAATGTGCTCCTAGGAGATTCGACATGCTCCTGAGCATCCCTCAATGTCTGTTCGAACCATTGAGGTCTCCTAATAGAAGAAGAAGAAGGGGTTGAAGTTTCTCCCTCCTCACCTGAAGGCTTCTATCTTGAACTGGAAACAATTGGAATATGTGAAGATTCACCCTTCAGAGTTTCCTGCTCCTCATCCTCTGCTACTAGAATAAATTCTTGAGATTTTTTGGATGCAAGGTCTTCCTCAAACTTAACATCCCTGCTAACTACAACTTTCCTGAACTCTGGAATGTGGACTCTGTAGGCCTTTGAAGTCTCGCTGTATCCTACAAATAAACCCTTCCTGCTGGAAGGTTCCAATTTTGTCCTCTTCTCTACAGGTATATGGATATACACTGGACAACCAAAGATGTGGAAATGACTCACCTTTGGCTTCACACCACTAAATGTCTCCTTTGGTGTCTTGTCCTCCAAAATCTTGTGAGGACACATGTTCTGGATGTAAATTATCGTAAGACATGCTTCTGCCCAAAGAAACATCGGCAAGTCCAAGTCATGAATCATGGCCTTAGCAGCCCCTATGATTGACCGATTCTTCTGCTTTGCAACCCCATTCTGTTGTAGGTTGTACAGAATTGTCAACTCCCTCTTTATCCCTACTTTGTAGAAACCTTCAAACTCCTTGGAGGTATACTCTCCCCCATTGTCCAATCTCAAGACCTTGATCTTCTTTCCTGTCTGGGTCTCAACAAGTGCTTTGAACTCCTGAAACTTGCTAAAGACCTCATCCTTGGTCTTCAATGAATAGATCCATGTCTTGCGAGAGAAGTCATCAATGAAGGAAACATAGTACATGCTTCCTACAATTGATCCCATTGACATTGGTCCACATAAATTTGAATGCACTAAGTCTAAAATCCCTTTAGACCTATGCTCACTGCTTGGGAAAGCAGCCTTGGTAAACTTGCCAAGTGTGCATCCTCTACAAACTCCCTATTGTTCAATGTTGAACTTTGGAAGTCTTGTGACAATTTCCCTTAGAATAGGCAATGCTGCATGATGCAGATGCCCCGTCCTCTTGTGCCATAACTCACACAAATTGTTACTGTTATGCACTAGAGCTAAAACTAGTTCACCTTGTGACCTATAAAGGTTGCCTTCTCTAACCCCTATAACTTGTGCTGAAATTGGGCTAGATCCCTTCGGCTTGATAAAGACTTGTTGATCCTTGAACTCAATTGCAAAGTCCTTATCCTCTATCACTGAAACTGAAAGCAATTTTTTTTTGAGACCAATGACAAGCAATACATCGTCAAACTCCAAAGAGTTGTTTGACTGTAATCTAAAAGATATTGTACCAACTCCTGCTATTGAATACTTGGCATCATTACCAAGCTCAACCTGAACTCCTAAGTCATGTTCTCTCAAGTTTGTAAAACATTGTTGAGCTGATGTCATATGTCGAAAGGCCCCACTGTCCACATACCGGGCATGCTTTGACATTGTGCTAGTAGAAAGACAAGAAACCATTAAGAAATCTTTCTCAAATTTGGTAGCAAACTCTCTCATCTGAGTCTCTGCAGAGGTTGCAAATTCCTTTTGCTACTGCTTCCCTTGGTTCTTCTTGTCTAGACACTGTGATGCATAATGACCAAATTTATGACAATTAAAACACTTGATTTTACTCAAGTCTTTCTTCCCTGACTGTGAGGATGAATCCTCATCCTTTCCCTTTTCTTTGTTGTTCCCTTTTCCTTCATTTCCCTTTGTCTGTCCATAGAGGGCTACATTCTCGTCACCACCCTTCTTGCTGGCTTTCAACTCCATCCGAGTTTCCTCCTGGATAGAATCATCCCACAATCTGTCAAATGAAGGAAGTTTTCTCTGACACAAATGGTTTGGACAAAAGCATACCATGAAGATGAGAACCCATTTAAAGCTAAATTCACTAGCTTTGCATCTTCCACCTTTTCTCCGACTATTGCAAGCTGGTCACAAAGCTGAGTGCCCTTCATAAGGTAACTAGTAATTGTAACCAAACTGGACATCTTTGTGGATTTGAGTTTGTTTCTTAATATCAATTTCCTGTTAATGTTCTCACTCTGGAAAAGACTAACCAGAGCGTCGAACATCTCCTTGGATGTTTTCTTCTTTGACAAGTGCAGAATTAAATGATCCTTCACCGCATCCAGGATCATCCGCTTGGCTTTAATTTATTTTTTCATGGGAACTGCCAAATCTTGTGGATCTGTTGGCGGAGCCACCTGATCCTTTACTATGTTCTAGAAATCATTTTCCTCCAGAAGCAACGTCACCCTGACTTTCCAAGGTAGGAAATTTATTGCATGATCCAACCTATATTTGAATTGGAGACCAGGTGACGCTACTAAAATATTTTTTCCGAAAAATAAAATCTTTCAAAGCTGGAAATAGTATGAACTGCTCAAAAAAAAAAAAAAAAACTTTTTCGAAAACTTGGTTATGCTGTGAACCAAAGCTTACACTTCAAACCCTCATTTCAAACCCTAATTGGGCCTAAACACCAAGCCACTGCTGGTAAACCCTACCCCCTCAAAACCGCTTCTGCAAACTGTTGATTAAAACCCTAGCCATCAAAAGAACATTGCTAGAACTTGAAAAACCCTAGCCGTATGCTCACATCTGCTCAAATACAGGTCATGGGTTTCCACAAAGCTCTAGCTGTCTTTTTGAATCTGCAATTTTTTTCTTGTTGCATTTTTTTTCCCTTGGAAGAAAGTCACCTTTTTTTTCCTCCAAAACAATGTGCAATTTCTTGAGAAAATGGCTCAAAAAACTTCGAATTCCTTATTCAATTTTTACAAATCCCCACGTGAAAAATTCTTTGCCCCGGGTCGCGAATTTATCTAGAAAAAAGACGAGATTTCCTCTTAAAAAATCATGATTTTCAAACAAAATTAGTTGCGCGATTTTGCTTTAATAAAATCGGTTCAATTTTCTCTCAAAATCCCTATGCAAATCTATTCTTCTCTGGTCTGCGTGATTTTTTTTCCTCTGACCTGCAACAATTTTATCATGATAATACCTTGCAGATTTTTCCTTCTTGTTTCGACCACTCTTTGATACCAACTTAAAATTTCAATTACGATGATAAATTTCCTAATGCTGAAATAACATTGAATTAATCATACAGAACATTGAAATTCAAACAGTGGAAATGATGAACAAAGACATATTTTACAACTTTCAATCTGCTTCACATTCTTTCGAAAACTTAAAAGGCAACCTCTACAACTAGTCCTTCAGTTGCACGGAAATACTACATTGCTCTGAGTTATTAATTTTCTATCTTGCCTCTACCTTTATACTATTTAGTTAAAAATCTAATCTTCCAATAGAGCGATCTTATCTTTCAAAAAGAAAACAAAAGAAAGCAACCTTATCTCATATAGCAGATGACTTGGAAGATAAGTCTAAATCATTAGTGCTTTCACACTTTATTAGACTTAATTAACTAAATAAAAGATTTCACTTTAATCACTAAAGTGAATTACAAAATAGAAATAACTCGAACTACCTTTACGTTCACACTGAACCTGTGTAGAAGTTCCAAACTGAGCTAAAAAACTCAACAGATTTTACCAGGCAAGGGTTTTGCTGTCTTAAAATCCACATTCCAGCAGTCTTCTAGTGCTAGGGTTTTGGTTTTTGTTTTGTGTTTAAGGATTGGTATATCAGTTTTCATGAGAAAATTTGAACAAGGGTTTCCAACAACGTTTAAAGGCAGATTTTAATCATCAAAGGATGAAATAACGACAGTCCTTATTGCAGATTTAAAGAGCTGCTTTATTTTGTGCTGCTGATTATTTGTTATACATTGCTTTTTGTGATGACACCATTAATAATATATATCTTTATTCATTGTATAATGAATGTCCTTAAGTTATATGACGAAGATGTATATACAATTTGAGATCCTTGATAAGCTGAGACATGTAATGTTGATCTGATTTATGTTTTATTTGAGTTAAGATATGATTACATTGCATTGCTAAACTTCATAGTTCAATAATTGAGATTGTCTATGATTTTCTGTACCCGAAGTGTATGTGATATAAATAACTAAGGTAGTCATGTTGATTAGTTTGACAATATGAATGATCTAATAAATTCATAAATAACTGGCGATTAGTTTTGAGAATGTAACCAGACAATCATTCTTTTGGCATGCCTTAGTAAACCTTAATGACAACACAAAATAAATTATGACATTGAAAAAAAACTTCAAAACTATAGAAAATCTGAAATTATTCATGACCCTATGGTCTGGGTTGTGACAAGATTTCAATCATCAAAGGGTGAAATAACAACAGTCCTCATTGCATATTTATTAAAATAATATTTAGATAGTTTATTTAATGGTCAATATTGTAATATTATTAAGTTTAGATTGTTTCTATTTCTGTTAGCTTTAGTTTCTTTAGAAACATCTGTATTGTAATCCTTTAAATAGAGCCTTTGTCTCTATCATTAATACATCAAGTTTTTACCGTAACAAGATTCGTGTGGATAGTTTCTACATCTTTGTTGCTGTTTTCAAGCATAAAGCATGGGTTTTGCTCAGCACTTTTGGTGACAGCTATTAAAAGGTTTACATGACTATTTTCAGCCTTTTTCCAACCCTAAAACAGCAGTTCCAGTTAACATTGAAGTAGGGCAGCAAGAGTTTTAGTCAGAAATGGAGTTCCAGAAGTATTTTGTGGAGCCAAAATCATTATTTGTGAATGATATCCCTTTGTCAGAGACACTTTGCTTGGTCATGTGAACATTCTTGATTTGCACCTTGCTGATAGAATAAAAGAGGGCAGTAAATTTGCAGGAGGACTGAGGGACAGTGGGTTAGTAGAGGCAACTTCTTTTCCAGTTTCTATTCAATGTCAAAAGTTGGTTTTGGCATGTGTGCATCACTATGACCTGGAATGAAGAGAAATCCGGAACTTTGATGATCAAGTACTATGCAAGTTTGATCCTAATTTCTTTGAGGTTGCCCTGAGGCTGCAACCATATGAGGAAACTCAGGTGATTGATTTGTAAACATGTGAAAAAGAGTAGAATAATAATTTGGAAGTGTGCGAAAAGGAGTTGGGAAAGAAATGGTTGCTTGAGCTGAAAAAACCGAAGAGGTTGCCCAAGGTTTTACTTAGAAATGATTTCAAAAATGAGCTAAGTATTATGATTATCTTGTTGAACAGGGTAATGAGGCAGCTTGAGGCAAGAGCCTTCAAAAATTGGATGTTTTACATCATCAGTATTATTTGTGAAGACAAAACTTTCATTGATTTGGGGAGCAGCTAATATGTGACATCATCCATTGACAGTTTTGCAACATCTTCCAAACTCACAGCTTTCACACAGTCTCTTGTTTGGTGAACACTGAACACCTTGGTGCAGTCAGGGCAATTCACAGGGTTGGATAGGATATGGGATAAATGACTATTTTATAAACAATACCCACAACTGGAATATAGGGAGGGCATAAAACACTTCGAAATAGTCAATGATGCATTTCTGATGGTTACAGTAAGGAGCTTGAGGAACCAAGGTCACGTCAGAATCAAGATCATGCTAGGGCTGTCATATCAGAGCGAGCTGATTGGTTCATCAAATTCCCCAATTTTACTTATATTCGGGTATGTGGGTTTGCTTTATACCCTTACAAGCTTCCACGGTACCCTAGTGACAAAGTGATCCTCATGGAATATTGCCAGCAGCTAGCAAAACTATATTTTATTTTGAGAGGCAGGGATAAATTGCGAGTTAAGTCTCCAATTAAAATTGGTGGACACAAGTGTTCCTCAGCTGTAGATGCTAAAAACACGGATGGAGAAATTTCTAAATTTAACTTCAAATTCTATGATAAGAGCAGGATCAATGACACTTGAAGCTTCATGTTTGAGAGGTTTGGTTCTCAATTTGCCCTTGAGTGATATTGAAGACTGTTGGGCGGACTGTGTGGATGACTATGAAGTTAGAAGGAAGAACAACCAGATGACATTGCGTTATTTAGCCTCCTATACCACATAATGTGTGCCATAGGGTTTGGTGGATTTAGAAGAAGAGGTTTTGTCACCACAATTTGTAGAAGCACAGGGCGATCAACAGCCATTGCCACCAATCAATTGGGCTATCAAGGAATCCACTTCAGTTGATATGATGATGTCATGTCCCCAATTTTGGAGTAACTTAAAATTGTTTTAATTATAAATTAATTTTGTAAAGTATTTTATTTACTTTATAAAATTAATATTTTATTTAAGTTACTAAGCTAGTAGTACTACACTTTATTAAAAAAGTGTTGTGAACAAGCATTTAAAAAGTACAAATGCAAGCATTTAATAAAGTTCATGTTGTTGTGAACAAGCATTTAAAAAGTACAAATGCAAGCATTTAATAAAGTTCATGTAAAAGCATTTAAAATGCTTTGGTTTGATGTGTACATGTAAACTCTCATTTAATAAAATTAGGCTGGGCCTAATTGATGTAGTGGCTTTAAAAGGAAGCCTGAGAGTCATTTGAAATCATGTTTTTGACTTGGTTTTTTGCATATTGAGTTTATCTCTTGGCTGAAGACAAATTTCAGTCCAATCAAGGTGATGATCCCTTGATAACTAGGGTTTGGTGATGGTCCCATTCCCGTTTTGAGAGGTGGATGCAATCATTATTCATCATAGAGCTTATTGGAGACATTTTCTACATTATTCCAGCTAGGGTTTTGAAGGTTAAATTGGCATCTCTGAAGAAGGGTTTGAATGTTGCATTGGCTGGAATTGAAGATTTTAGAGATCCAATGATTTGTTGCAAATTGCTACAGTAGTCCGTACCTCTGCGATAGTGTTCCGTACCGATGCTACAGTGTTCTGTACCATTGCTACAGTGATTTTTCTAGGTCAAGCCACCTTGGAGCATTTAGAAATTAGTTTCATGATTGTTGAAGGCTTCTATGATTTTTGGCGAATTTTCTAAGAAGGGCGACTAGGGTTTGAGACAGATTGACTGAAATTTACATTTTTCAGTTTTGATCAGCTATCATCTTTCATTGGCATGCATTTTGGTGTTGCAAGGCTTATCTATTGGAAGATTTACTTGGCCTAGGATTTCATATTGCATTTCAGTCTTGGACGCCTACCTGAAGGAGTAATCTGGAGACCTCATTGGAGGGCAAATTCATATCAGTCACAGTTGAAGGTGTTTGCAGCATGTTGACAGTCATCTTGGACCAAGTTATTCATCATTTTCCATCAGCCTTCAAGTGCTCAAGTCACGGGTATGTTTGTAGAACATTGTGGTCTACCTTAGACTTTTAAATTTGTAATGTTCTGGGCAGTGTAAGGTCTGATCCTATATGACAGTCCTAGTCCATTGTAATCAGCTATGTATGACAGTCATGATCAGCATTTTCAGATAGCTACAGCAGACTAGAATCATCATTGCACTGTATTTCATCATCACAAGGAACTGCTACAGCAGGTTTGGAATCAAAGTTGTATTATCATTTGGTATGTTCTCATTGCACATATACTTCAGAGTTGTAACAGCAGGATATGCGTGAACTGGGCTGTCATAGAGCCATAATTTGTCCATGTAATTGGGAGAATTGAAAGTCTGATATTGTAACAGCAGTCCCATTGTCTTTGACTGCCATCTTTCATGAACTGATGTAATAATGCCAAGACAAGACTGATTACATAAACAGGGAGGTCTGATTTGTATTGAAAGACTGATTTATGACAGCAAGATCTGAGTTACTATCATTGTAGTTTGCATTCCATGGTTGAAGTTCATATTGAAAGCTGCCTTTGTCTACTTATTCCATTGTCAATTGGTGTTTTGTAATTCACATTGCATGATTTGAAATCTGAGTTCATGTCCTAGGGTTTGAACAAGAAAATTGAAATTAGAAAATTAAGGCACTATTTGGAAGGATTCATAATTTCAGTCAAATATCCATTAGGGATATTACAGTGGTATCAGAGCCATGATCTTGCCAGCCTATGGGTTTTTGAAGAAAATAAAAACTGAAGCCATGAATGCTACAAGTCAAGGTAACTCTCCTATGGATAACATGGCGTTGAGTGAAAGGCTTCTCAAAGTAGGCAATGAACTTGAACATTCATTTCAGTCAAGGAAGGTACTTCTCAGCATCTTAAAGGAATCAGAGGATTGTTTACACATGGTGGATCAGTCACATTCTAGGGTATTGCAAGTAGCTATGAATCCTATAGCATCTTCTTTGGGTAAGCCAAAGTTGTTGAGATACAAAGATCATGAGGTGAGATTGGTTATCACTTCTTGTTTAAGTGAAATTCTGAGAATTGTAGCTCCTAACATTCCATATCAGGATGACACAATGAAAGAAATATTTTCCTTGTTGGTGGAAAGTTTTGAAGGTTTGAATGATGTCACAAATTCTCATTTTCCTAGAAGAGTCACCATACTTGAATCATTTGCAAAATTGAGATTGAATAACATCATGTTGGATTTGGCTTTGGATGATTTAATTATCAAAATGTTCCATTGTTTCTTTGCCAAAATCAGAACATATCATGCAACAAATGTTAAATCAGCAATGCACACCATTTTGTCTCTAATCCTGGATGAGAAAGATGATATTTCTAAGCAGTTGTTATCTAACTTGTTGATTGTTTGGAGGAAACAGGATGTTTTATCAGCAGCATATGAGTTGTCAAACAGATTGGTGGAGCAAAGAATTGAGGAAATTAAAGATCAGTTAACAGAAAATGAGCTGATTTCACTTGGTTTGCAGCTTATTCATGGTGATTCCAGGACTGAAGAAGATCACAGAGAGGCGAGTGATAATACATTTGAGAGTGATCCTGAGATTACAATTAGTTATGAAGGGCATACCTTTGGTGTTCAATCATACATGCAAGGAGAAGACATAGTCTTTGTCACAAAGATTATCCATGAGGAAGAAGATTCACATGAAGAACTCATGACACTTCATGATGATAAAGAGGACATGATCAACCATGAAGAATGTGATTCACATGAAGAAGACATAGGTGATGCATATGAAGTTTCTTGCTTTGGATCAGCATTTGATGAAGAAAAGTGGCATGATGTCATTGCTGATCATTCTAAGGAAATGGCAGATTTTGATCATGGAGTTGAATGGCATGATATAATCCCTGATTTGTTTGAGGGCAGCAGTACTATTCCTTTGCAAAATCAGTTGGTGGTAGTTATTGTTCATAAGAATGAGAGTGGGAAGACACTTCCTACCTTTGGCACTTTATTGGTCATCACACATGATGAGTATATGGATTATCCAAGGCTTAAGATTTCTGATTTGATACACCATGGTATGATTGAGACAAAGAGGATTCAAGACATGTGGTATATGAGGAATGAGCTTTGTATGGAGTTTGATAGTGACATTGAGTATACAGGTGAACAGATAGATATCCTTCATGACACTTGGAGGACAGCAGCTGTTTGGGAGCTTTGTAGAGGTTTGGATCATGTCTACATAATTGGAGGATGGCCTATGGATGTTGTTTACTCACCATTGAACATTAGTGATGACATTGGTATTCATTTGGATTTGATTTTCAGTTATTGGGTAAATGATTTCCAGCAAATGAATCATGAGATACATGGGATAGAGAATCAAGATATGGATAGGAAAGAAGATGACATTCTTAATGATACACAATCATTTGATTTAGAGTTGATGAATTTTCTTATTCATAATGGATTTAGTGAGTATGCCTATGTTTTGATATGGTATTATTGTGATGATGCTTTGGTGATTGGATTTGATGTTAACATAGCTTCAACAAGTGAGTTATATGAGGATGAGTATGATAGTTCAATATCTTTCAGCAAGGTATCAAGTTGCTTCATGATATGGATGTGTCATTGGAGGTTGAGCATAGATGTGTTTGGTACATTGTGCGACAGCAGAAGCGGTCCCAGGATCTTCTTCGTCAGCAGCCTTGAAGAGATGCGATTGAGCATGCTTGAGGAGCCTCACTGGATTTGGGATCCAGGAATTGATTGAGTTCAGTTTTTCTTTCCATTGCTTGGGGACAAGCAATTTCGGGAAGGGAGGGCTGTCATGTCCCCAATTCTGGAGTAACTTAAAATTGTTTTAATTATAAATTAATTTTGTAAAGTATTTTATTTACTTTATAAAATTAATATTTTATTTAAGTTACTAAGCTAGTAGTACTACACTTTATTAAAAAAGTGTTGTGAACAAGCATTTAAAAAGTACAAATGCAAGCATTTAATAAAGTTCATGTTGTTGTGAACAAGCATTTAAAAAGTACAAATGCAAGCATTTAATAAAGTTCATGTAAAAGCATTTAAAATGCTTTGGTTTGATGTGTACATGTAAACTCTCATTTAATAAAATTAGGCTGGGCCTAATTGATGTAGTGGCTTTAAAAGGAAGCCTGAGAGTCATTTGAAATCATGTTTTTGACTTGGTTTTTTGCATATTGAGTTTATCTCTTGGCTGAAGACAAATTTCAGTCCAATCAAGGTGATGATCCCTTGATAACTAGGGTTTGGTGATGGTCCCATTCCCGTTTTGAGAGGTGGATGCAATCATTATTCATCATAGAGCTTATTGGAGACATTTTCTACATTATTCCAGCTAGGGTTTTGAAGGTTAAATTGGCATCTCTGAAGAAGGGTTTGAATGTTGCATTGGCTGGAATTGAAGATTTTAGAGATCCAATGATTTGTTGCAAATTGCTACAGTAGTCCGTACCTCTGCGATAGTGTTCCGTACCGATGCTACAGTGTTCTGTACCATTGCTACAGTGATTTTTCTAGGTCAAGCCACCTTGGAGCATTTAGAAATTAGTTTCATGATTGTTGAAGGCTTCTATGATTTTTGGCGAATTTTCTAAGAAGGGCGACTAGGGTTTGAGACAGATTGACTGAAATTTACATTTTTCAGTTTTGATCAGCTATCATCTTTCATTGGCATGCATTTTGGTGTTGCAAGGCTTATCTATTGGAAGATTTACTTGGCCTAGGATTTCATATTGCATTTCAGTCTTGGACGCCTACCTGAAGGAGTAATCTGGAGACCTCATTGGAGGGCAAATTCATATCAGTCACAGTTGAAGGTGTTTGCAGCATGTTGACAGTCATCTTGGACCAAGTTATTCATCATTTTCCATCAGCCTTCAAGTGCTCAAGTCACGGGTATGTTTGTAGAACATTGTGGTCTACCTTAGACTTTTAAATTTGTAATGTTCTGGGCAGTGTAAGGTCTGATCCTATATGACAGTCCTAGTCCATTGTAATCAGCTATGTATGACAGTCATGATCAGCATTTTCAGATAGCTACAGCAGACTAGAATCATCATTGCACTGTATTTCATCATCACAAGGAACTGCTACAGCAGGTTTGGAATCAAAGTTGTATTATCATTTGGTATGTTCTCATTGCACATATACTTCAGAGTTGTAACAGCAGGATATGCGTGAACTGGGCTGTCATAGAGCCATAATTTGTCCATGTAATTGGGAGAATTGAAAGTTTGATATTGTAACAGCAGTCCCATTGTCTTTGACTGCCATCTTTCATGAACTGATGTAATAATGCCAAGACAAGACTGATTACATAAACAGTGAGGTCTGATTTGTATTGAAAGACTGATTTATGACAGCAAGATCTGAGTTACTATCATTGTAGTTTGCATTCCATGGTTGAAGTTCTTATTGAAAGCTGCCTTTGTCTACTTATTCCATTGTCAATTGGTGTTTTGTAATTCACATTGCATGATTTGAAATCTGAGTTCATGTTCTAGGGTTTGAACAAGAAAATTGAAATTAGAAAATTAAGGCACTATTTGGAAGGATTCATAATTTCAGTCAAATATCCATTAGGGATATTACAGATGAACAAAACAATTACGAATAGGATAGATTTTTTTGGACAGAAATCTAGCTGAACATACCATTGGAACAACAAAGGGAAAGAGATCGAAGCCCTCAAATTAGCCATAGAGTACACAAGAAAAATGACAGCTTCAAGCTTCTAGGCACCACCGAAGTCAGATGCAAATGCTGCTAGGAGGTAGTGGCAGGGATGAAGAGAAGAGAAGAAATAAATTGAAGGCCTTCTGTGAGGTGAATGATTCCCCCAAATCAACAAGATCAAATTAGTCACAAAAAAGAGTGTGAAGCCCCCTCCATAGATGCAGTGTAATGCTATTCCACCTTGTCTATTTTCTCGCATCCCTACGCCCATTTCTCCTCCTATTCCTTCCACTTCTTTTGCTTGCCAATCTACTTCATCTCAACCAAAAGATTCATCTTTACCTTCTTATTCAGCCACCTTTGTTATGCTTGTGGAAAAAATTCCTACCACAATTGAAACTTCCGAGAAACCAATTGAGGATACTCCTAAGTGGATTGAGATATCATTGGTGAGGAAAAGAAGAATTGTGACTGCTAAACCCCTCAATTTGGGTGTTGTCTCTACCATGATAGAAAAAGAAGAAATAGAAAAGTGAAGAAATAAACTAGGTTCAAAAAGAATGATGATGGGCATATCATTGCTGAGACAACAATATCACCAATGGTTAAAAATGTGCAAGAGGTGTAGGCTACAGATTTTCAGATCACCCAAATTTATTTGGGAGTTTCCAATAGACAAGAGGATGTGGACATGTTGCAATTTGCAACAAATAACATTAAAGAAAGGGTCACAAAAGGTGAAGAAGTGAAGGCAGCCTTGAAGGTCAATCTTTTGGCCGAATCTAGTTCTTTGTCACCACACAGAGTTGAGGAGAGCACATAGAGAAAGCAGTTGGACGGTTTAGTCTCATGTGGTAGGAGTGCCCAGTAGTGGATTGGGTGATTGTATGATAGAGGGTTGAAGCTAATTGATGAGTTGTATGAATTATTGAGGAACATGAGAGCAAGTAGTAGAGTTAGAAAATGTTGCGACTACTGACATTTCCATTTGCAAAAATTTATCAGTTAGATGGAGTCGATGGTATCTTTGGGCACAGAGCAGTTAATCAGATTGGGAGTGACTGCTGATTCAAAATAGAATCTTTTTTTAGATTAGATTGTGGCATATTAGTTAGTGATAGAACTATGGGTGCCTGTAGTTAAAGTAAGTAAAGATCATAGTAAGAAATTGCAAATTGTAGGACAAGCCGTTGTTACTTTTGGCTCATCTATCCCTTGTACATTCATGGAAAATAATTTGGAGGAGGTAAGATTTGAGTTTGATCAATTAGTACAAGAAATGCTTGGATGCTCTTCTTTTAGTCTAGATAGTATGGATTAGTTGATAAACCTAGCCATGAAGTCGTTAGCACAAGAAAAAAGAGGTACTAGTTATCCGGGATATGGTTGAAGATTAGGAGTTTCGTGCATAATCAGCTTGCTAGAGAAAGAGTGATTTCCAAGTCCGTAGATAAAAAGGTGAAGAGTTTCATAGAAAAAGTTCAGCTTGCTTAGGAGAAGGACATAGCACCAACTCTAGATTCTCCAGTTTTAGAGGAATTTTCAGATTAGCTCTTTTTAGATAATCCTATTTTTAGAGTGGTCCTATTTTTGGGGAGAGCTTATTTTTAGGTTGTTTTAGTGTGCTTTTATCTAAATCATTGTCTTGATTAGTTTTATGCCTTAAGTGCTTTCTTTATAGATTTTCAATTGTTTGTAATGTTTTGCTTTAAAGAAATTGTTTTTTGGGATTAATTAATAATCATCCTAAATCCTAGAGATAGGGTTTTGTAAACTTATAAACAAGTGCTTTGAGCACAATATTTCTCAATGATAGTGAATGTTATGCTTATGTTATAGGAATTATCATTCCAGTATCGAATCTAAGTTTTATGTGTGATTAGAGTGTGCTAGTGTTTTAATTTGCACCTTTTAGTGCAATGCAAAATGGAATAGATGTGTGGTAAAACCGCTCTTCATATTAGAAGGGGAAGCTGCCAATAAATTAAAACAAACCTAAGCTACACAACATGTACTTGCAATTTACAATCTTTACAATGTATTTTGGGGTGATTTTGAGTATGCAATACAAACAGACTAACTAAATAACTTATCTTTTTGTTTTCTTAATCTAGAGCACAAAGTGACTCAACACTTTACCACTAGACAAGAGATTTTTGGGTTTATTGACTGAAAGAAATCCCTACAACAACATGCTTGCATTGTTCAACTAAAAGTAGAGATTGAACAATGCAAGTCTACATACAGATTCAATAGGTTTAAAACATTAAGACACAAATGCTTTGGTACATTAAATCAAGAGATCAAGACAAAACTGCAATTGTCCACTTCGAGCAAACCTGCAATACAAAGCTTGCAAACTTGCCAAAGCAATTTAATCTTCCTTAGCACATACAACAAGACATCTCAATAAACATTTAAAAGCAAAATAGGCATAATATCCATTGAGTGAATAACAAATTTTGGATAACAATAACACTTAACGAATAGTAATTTCAGCAGTATAAAGGCATGTGAATTACCATTGATAAACTAAGTGCAAAATGACATTTATAATGTTTACAAAGCTATTGCATGAAAATAAATAAAAAAGATAACTACGAGTTCAACTCTAGCTACTGACTTGATTGCATGTATTACAAAATCCTATCCACTAAAATTATATTCTAAACTCCGACAAGCTCTAGTTAGACTGCGAGTATAAATTATTACAAACTCCCACCTGTTGGGTCCCAAAATAACTACAACTTGAAACCCTAAAACATTTCACAATCACTTAGGCTAGGGGTGTCATCAAGGTGATTGAAAGAGGTTTGTCAATAGGTTAAGGGCGATTTTGGCCAACTTACAGGAGTGGGTAGGCTCCTCTACACTTTGAGCTTAGCTAGGCTGTGGAGGGATATTCCAAGGGGTATACCTTAACAGGTATTGAGTTCAAACCAGATGAACAAGTAAAAACCTATGAACAACCAAACCCAACTTGTTATCTTGATCCCAAAACTGTCATTGAACCAAGAACGACTGGCTGTCACAAGACCCCTATATAGCTGATACAAACCGTGCAAGTATACATGCACGGGAGCGATGGTCATTCCCCTAAACCACTGGTAAATGTTTGTTTTAAATGATATGAGATTGGTTTGATGGAGCCAAGACCGGTGCCAATCCAATTGGGCTATAGAGTCTCAGGTGACAGAAAAGAAAACAGTGGAAAGGAAACAATGAAAAATGATCTAAGCATATGCTGTATCATATTGCAAGTTTTGAGCTTCAAACATACTTAATTATCCAATACGAACTGCATGCATTCAAATGGAGAGAACAAATGACAATTACAAAAATTGTAATATATTTAAAATGCTGTCACATCTTCAAATGTCCAATACAAACTTATCAGCAAATGTGATAAGAGGAAAACCCTAAATACATACAAACGAACATGGAGACATTATTTGGACAACCCCTACAACACACTATCTTTCATCTGTGTCACCACTCCATTACTTCTCTGCAAGTGGACATGGCATGATTTGGAGCCCTAGAGACATTACTGAACCTGCACAGCTTCCATCCACCACCAAAGAACCAACCCCTCAAAATGATTTTCAATCTTCTATTTATATCACTTGCAACTCGGATTTGATGGAAAAATGGGAGGGAAAACCCCAAAAACTCCACCAACTGCATTAAAAACATCAAATTCAACCACCCACTTTGCATTAATGGTGATCTGGAGAGTTGGCGGTGCTTTTTCTTGTGTTTCTGGGCATCTGGCGAGTGTCGGGATCGCGGGAGAACCTTGAATTTTTGAACTTTTGAAAAAAGTTCCAATGTTTCGGCGGGTCCCGAAGTTCCACCGGAACGAAGTGGCGAAAGTCAAAAATGAAAGTTTTACCTGAAATTGCATAAAATACTTAGCCCTTTCCTCAAAGAATTTTTTGGAAATTCAAAATTTTGCACCTTCAAAATCGACTTGAAAATTCAGGGGGTTCGGAAGGATTTCGAATTTTCTGGCGGGTCACGGGGTCACAGAGGGACAAGGAACCTTTGGAAAAATTGCAAAGTTCCGGTGGGTCCCGAAAACCCGCAGGAACAAAAGGGCCCGGAAAAGAAAGAGGTTCAAGACAATATATACATAAAATAAACATTTAAGTATAAGTTTGTATTTACCTTTTATCTATTAAACTAAATATAGTTTGTTAATGGTCACTCGTGTATAGATAAGGCTTATCTCCTTGGCTTTTTGCTTTTGGCTATTCTTAGCCTTGTATCCTCTTTATAAATAGCTCCGCTGTATCATTGTAAATAACTATTCTTTGATTAATATATTTTCCGTTACTTCTGTAACATGGTATCGGAGCAGTAAGAGCGGGAAAAGTTTTAAATTTTTATTAGTCTTCTGATTTACCTTCAACGCCTCCTGACGTCTTGTAATGTCCCCTTTCCTAGTGGGGTTAGTCTATACTCGGTTCCCGTAGACTAACCAAAGTGGTTAGGGAACTCTGGGAGTTCGTTTGGTCGGGTTTTGACACTTTGGCTGGAACTTACTATATTTAGTAAGTTAGGGTCTCACTCAGATGAGGTAGTTCATGATTGGAGACAGAGCGTTACGACAAGACCTTTCCAACGGTCCATAACTCATAAGATTCTGTGACCGTTTGAGCTTTCATTTTAAAGTCCATAACTTATATTTATTCATTAATATATGGGCTTTATAATGTAATGTCAGTGACTTTGGAAAAATAAAAAAAAGTGCTAAAATAAGTCACTAAGGGACTTGGACACCCCTTTTGAGGAATAAAGTGCAAATTTAAAATAACATTTCCCTCTCATATGGGTCGACCCACTTGTGGAGTTATAAAAAGGCAAAGGTGGGGAAAAGTTATTCATTCTGGATATTACTTTTTATGCTTCTGTTTGCTCTGCAAATGAGGGTTTGGGGGATTTCTTCCAACCAGGGCTTTTGGTGACGAAAACCACCATTGGTATCAATCTTCCGCAGGTGTGAAAGATCACCCAAGGGGATTCTGGAGCAGCCATACTCAGTGGCTGTATTTGTGCTTCAGTTGGAGACACTTTGACGGAGTTTTAGAGGGGATTCATGATATATCTTCATAGGTTTTTGTTGCAGCTGAGAGAACATGGAGAAGACTGATTTTACTTGCAGATTTGAAGAGAGTTGAGGCTGCATTTCCTTCCTACCTTACTGGCCGTACATCTTACTTGTTGGCCGTACATCCCACTTGCTGGCCGTACCTTCCTTGCTGGGTCGTATTGTTTGGGGCAGCCATTATTGGAGTTTGTGGAGCTGTTCTTTCTTGCACTTGGGTCGATTTTGGCCTATGGGCCTGTGCTGATGATTGTATATTGTATTCTTACACTTGCTGATACATTTAATGCAAAACTCCATTATCATGTTGCTGGTCCGTCAACAGTAAAAATCTAAAGGTGCTTATTTTGAAATGGGTATGTGATGGTAATTCATTTTATGCCATTTTATGAATTGGGTCTTGATTATTTAGTTTATATCTATCATAGATTTTCTGGGTTTTAGTTGCATGTTATCTTTCTTTGTATTTCTGGCATACACATCTCAAGAAAATGGAAACCCCCTTCTGCATCTTCTATCTAGTTCTGAAAGATCACATAAAAAAGTAAAAAAAAATATAACATTAAATAAAGATAAATCAAAAGAACAATGGGTGCAAGTTATTACAGTGGTATCAGAGCTGGTGCATCTTGCCAGCCTGTGTTGATCAGTTTATATGAGTGACGGAAGAAGAGTCTACACTAGACCCACTCCACATTGGCATCCACATGAGGTTCTAGAAGGTGAAACAGTTTCAGGTATATTGGGTATGCACAGGAACTCTTCCAACGACAGTGATAGCATAACAGGTAGTATGGGAGACAGAGGAATAGATCAGCCAGAGTCCTGGTGCGAAAACATAAAGGAAGTTCGATATGATGCTTGATATGATGTCCCAGCTCCTTGGTAAGTTTAACCAAGGGATTCCATTAGTTCACACCAATACCACACCCGGAGGTGAGACCAGTGGCTCTAATGATGATCACTGCAGACATGTAGGACAGGGTAGTGGACATGTAGGACAGGGTAGTGGATATGCAGGACAAGGTGGTGGACATGCGGGACAGAGTAGTGGACACGCGGGTCAGAGTGGTATGCACAACACCAGGGTTACCCTAGGATCGGTTACTAGACCCCTACAACCGACTTTTTTGCGTAGAGAGGAGGCAGTGGTTCAGCAGGAACCGGAGTTCCAGCTTCCCATGACTGATGATGTTCAGATACAGCATGCAGAGTACATGACATTGGCTCCAAACATCAGAGAGATGTTGACATTCGACCAGTATATGAACTAGAAAAGACAAAGGGGAGTTATGATGGGTCGAGGAGATTACAGAGCTAACAGGGCTAACCGGGACTATTAGCATGCATTGAGCAAAGTCCCTATGGATCGGTTTGACGAAAGTGGCAAGATTTCAGCCAGAGCTTGGGTGCAAAAGTTGGATAACTACCTGACACTTACGCCGATGCTGGAGGATGAGGCACTTAACTTTGCCACTATTCATTTGGATGGGATTGCACGAGTGGTGGTACCATGGGTTGATCACTTTAGGCCACAGCGTTATCACCACATATGATGAGTTCACTAATAGACTCATCGAGAGGTTTGATACCAAGGACCCAGAGTTGCAGTTCAGAGAGTTGGCACAGTTGTAATATGGGTCGCTTGAGGGATATATTTCGGAGTTCTAGAGAATCAGTGTGATGGTTCCCAGCATATCTGAGAGGAGACTTGTAGTCCTGTTCATGGAGGGACTAATGGAACCACTTAAGGGTCGGGTTAAAGCATTTGACCCACCTTCACTTCAGGAGACCATTAAGAAGGCACGAAGTATGGAGTTTGCAGTGCCTAGGAAACAGTTCGTCTCCAAACCATTTCCTCCACGAAGAGATAAGTTACCCGCTCAGCAGCAAGACACCTTCCCACAAAGGAAACCAGGACCTCAATTAGATGATGATGCATTGAGCGAGTACAGGAGGAAGAGACTATGCTTCAAATACAAAGAACCATGGGATCCTAACCATAGGTGCCCAATGAAGGGGCAAGCAAAACAATTGGAGTACTATTCTGCTGAGGAGGCAGCTTCAGAGCAATCAGGGCAACAGAGTGATAGGGAGGACAACGATATAGAGAATGTAGTAGAGGGGGTGCAGGATGCACAGGACATGCATGATGAGGACCTTCCGACAGCACATATCTCTGCTATTCAGAAAGAGGGTTCCTTCAGAATACGGGGAGTATTGGAGGGACAAAGAGGGACCACTTTGCTAGATACAGGTGCCACCCACAACTTCATTGATGAGGGGCTTATGGCACAGAAGGGACTCAAAACAGAAGAGTTTGAGGGATTCAAAGTCAGAGTTGCAGATGGGTTTGTCATTACTTGCAAACGAAGGATCCCCAATTTAACCATCAGGTTAAATAACTATGAGTTCCAGGCCGAATATTATGTGGTCGATATGGGTGACATGGATGTAGTCCTCGGAATGAAGTGGCTACACATGATAGGCGAATTTTCGCTCAACCTGAGAACCATGGAGATGAAATTCAAAGTAGATGGTCAAAAACATATTTTGAGGGGAATGTCCGATGGGGGTTTGAGAGCAGTGTCCATTCAGAGGATGGAGAGGATACTAAGGCATGATCAGGTGCAGTGGGCAGCGGAGATTCTTGTGACACCAGAGGCACCAAAACAGCAGAAACAGGATTATCCAGTGGAGATTCAGTCGATACTAACTAAGCACTCCAAAGTGTTTAGTGATATACCTCCAGGTAGACCTCCAGACAGGGGTTTTGAGCATGTTATAGAGATGGAGCAGGGGGCCAAACTAGTTATCACTGTTACCTACAGACATCCTAAGAGGTATAAGGATGAAATTGAGAAGGCCATTCATGAGCTTCTCAAGATGGGTCACATCAGGCCTAGTAAGAGTCCTTTCGCTTCTTCTGTCGTACTGGTCAAGAAGAAGGATGGCACACTCAGGATGTGCATCGATTACAGGGATCTGAACAAGAAGATTATTAAGAACAGGTACCCCATCCCCAGGATTGATGAGCTCATTGACGAGCTGCATGGTGCATGTTTCTTCTCTAAGATAGACCTGAGGTCAGGGTACCATCAGATTCGGGTACACGAGGAGGATGTGGAGAAGACAGTGTTCAGGTGCCACTATGGGCACTTTGAGTTTTTGGTTATGCCTTTCGGCTTAACCAATGCACCTGCCACTTTTCAGTCTTGTCTGAATAAGGTTTTTAGAGAGCAGTTGCGGAAGTTTGTACTCATATTCTTTGATGACATACTCATATTCAGCAAGACTTGGGAGGATCATTTGAGACACCTGGATATTGTGTTGGGTATACTTGAGCAGGAGTCCCTATATGCCAAAATGTCAAAATGCTAGTTTGGCATGACGGAGTTGCTGTTCTTGGGACACATCATCAGTGCAGAGGGTGTCCATGTGGATCTAGAGAAGATCCGAGCTATAGTTGACTGGCCACCACCTAAGAATCTCTCTTAGCTCAAGGGGTTCTTCAGTCTTTGTGGATTGTACCGTAGGTTTGTGAAGGGATTTTCTCAAAAAGCGGCCCCACTTGCAGATTTGACACGAAAGGGAGCTTTTGTTTAGTCAGATGGTGCTCAGCAGTGTTTCGACAAGTTTAAGGAGGTGATGAGCACTTGTCCAGTTTTGGCCATTCCTTATTTTTCGAAGCTTGAGCTTCAATGTGATGCCTCGAGGGAAGGCATATGTGTGGTGTTAATGCAGGACAAGCACCTGATTGCTTTGGAGAGCTGAAAGTTAAGGGGTCTTGAGAGGATCTATAGTATCTACGATAAGGAGATGTTAGCCATCATGCATGTGTTGGCTAAATTCCGGCAGTATCTAGTTGGAGGGAGATTCATTGTTAAATCTGATCACAATAGCCTGAAACATTTCCTTAGTTAGAAGGACCTAAATGATCGGTAGCAAAAGTGGGTCAGCAAGCTACAGGCATATGACTTCGACATTGTTTTTGTCAAAGGGAAGAAGAATATAGATGCTGACGCTTTATCTAGGAGACCACACTTGTGTGCCTTAGGGGAGATTGCATAAGACTAGAGAGATATGATCACTGCAGAGTATGCAAAGGATAAGTGGGCCTCTGGGATTATGGATGGCACTATCCATGATGACAGGTACACTATTGTAAATGACTTGATCATTTACAAGGGGAGGATTTTTCTGGTGCCAGCTTCTGTTATGAAACAAAAGATCTTGAGAGTTTTTCATGACTTGCCTATGGCTGGGCATCCAAGATTCTACAAGACCTACAGGTAGGTTAGAGAGAGGTTTACTTGGAAAGGCCTCAAGTTAGAAGTACAGAAGTATGTGTAGGAGTGTCCAGTATGCCAACCGAACAAACATGAGCACTCCTACCTAGGTGGATTATTGCAGCCCTTACCCATTCTCGAGAGGAAGTGGGATTGTATATCGATGGACTTCATTACGGGCTTGCCGAAAGCCCAAGGCAGGGACTGCATCTTTGAGGTGGTTGATAGATTGACGAAATTTGCCCATTTCTTTGCCATTTCAGGCACTTATACAATAGCTCAGGTTGCTGATTTATTTTTCAGAGAGTGTAATGTCCCAAATTATGAGCTAAGTGTGTATTTGAGCTACATGGAAAATGCAATATTAAGATTGTATTTTCATTCATTTGAATTTGAATTTGAATTTGATAACTAAGGAGGGAAAATGAAATCTTTAATTACATTTTCTCTAATCTATTTTGTATGGAGATGTGTAATTATGGATAGCTCTAGGTAGGACCTATTTATGAAAGAGTTTTGAGAAGTCAAAATGGGCCCAATTCAAATTTAATAATCAAGCCACATGGATCGATGCATGAAGAATATTCAATGTTATTTCATATGAGTCTTGTTTATAGAGCCAACGACTATGCTGAAGAGGGTTCGATTCGCATTAAGGAATATAAAGCTCATTCGCCAAGTAGAAGACATTTAAAATTGCAAGTGTGTGGTATCCAAAGCCTAAAGGGGAGCGATCAAGAAGTTGAAATTATTTAATTTGTTCATAGCAATTTTAAATGCAATGATACCCTTGCAAGGATTGGCGGCGATCATGCATGGAGTGGTTATGTGAGCTGATCGCCCAAGCAAAGAAGAAGATTTTAAATGATGCTATGGTATGTTTTCTTTATTATTGTTTATGACTGAAAATTCCGATTTTCTAGTTATTTTTCAAGGAGATGTTCCCTTGAATGTTGTGGTGATGATCCCATAACCATTTGTGAGATGTTGTCATATAGATTTCATCATTGGATTACATTTGCAGGTTATTTGAAGAGTTTGGAAGTGACATTGATATCTATTTGAAGCTCTTGGTGTAGAGGATTGACTACCAAGGTAGTTGAGTGAATTTGAAACATATTCTGGATGGTATTTTCATATTTTGCAGGGTCTGATTTTGCAACAGCAGGGTTCTGAGTTTTATAACAGCGACTTTACATTGGAATTTCAGGGCTTTTTAGGTGACTTTGATCAAGGGTTTGAAGATTGAAGAGTTGTGCTTGATAGAACACATTCCTATGCATCCATAGAATGCATTTGGAGGAGATATTTTATGATATTTCATTGTAAACCCTTGGCTGGGCAAAAAGTACACTTCCAGCAGTCATATTAGCATATAGAAAGTTTACATCAGAATTTAATTGAAGCTCTTTCAAGGCTGTTTTGTGTTCATTTGATAGCTATCATCATTCTAGAGGCTTTGGGCTATATTTGTATGCAAAGTTTGATGTATTTGGGCTTCATATTGATTTGTAATTAAGTCTGATATAAAATCAGACATGGACTGAAATAAATTCCAGCCACTTGACATTTCATGTTTCATTTATTTGTTGGTTTCATATATGCAAAGTTGATGTGGGTTTGATATGATACAATTCCTTGTTCATTTGGTGATGTTATTTAATTGAAGTGTGCAAGAAATCTTATCTAAATTGGCAAAAAATTTCAGTCATTTCTAGAAGGGTATTTTACAGTGGTATCAAAGCATTCAAATTTTCAGTCCAATATCCATTAGGGATATTACAGAGAGGTATTCTGACTCCATGGGTTGCCTAGGAGTATTGTGAGTGACAGGGACAGCAGGTTCCTTAGCAATTTTTGGCAAGAGCTCTTCAGGTTAACAAGAACCGAGCTTACTCCTAGCACTTGCTACCACCCCCAGACTGATGGACAGACTGAGATAGTTAACAAGTGGGTGGAAGGATACCTCAGGAATTACATAGCTAGGCAGCAGAAGGCATGGGTCAAGTGGCTTCATTTGGGGGAATATTGCTATAACACCACTTACCACATGTCCATCTAGATGACACCATTTACGACACTTTATGGGTACGAGGCTCCCAGTTTCTTGGATTTATTGTTTGGGGACAGTAGAGTACATAAGGCTAAAGACCTCTTGCAGGAGAGTTAGGACATCATGAGGTCTTTGAAAGAGAACATTTAGAAGGCGCAGAACCAGCAGAAGCAGTATGCAGATCAGCACATGGTTGAGCTTTCTTTTGAGGTGGGTGATATGGTGTACCTTATGCTGCAGCCCTACAGACAATCTACTCTTAAGAGGAGTGGTGCAGAGAAGTTGAAGCCACGGTATTATGGTCCATTCAGGGTCTTCAGGAGGGTTGGAGAGGTGGCTTATGAGTTAGAATTGCCGGCAGAAAACAGAGTTCATAATGTCTTCCATGTGTCACGCCTCAAAAAGGCACTAGGGCACTATGTGATACCTTCTACAAAGTTGCCTCCTCTTGATGAAGAGGGGAAGTTGATTTTGATACCTGAGGCCATCATTGACATCAGGGAACGTACACTGAGGAAGAGGGTCATCAGGGAATATTTGGTAAAGTGGAAGAACCTACCTGTAGAGGATGCTACATGGGAGAATGAACAAATCTTGTTGCATCTAGATCTGAGATTGCTTGAGGCAAGCAATCTTGGGGAGGGCGGACTGTAATGTCCCCTTTCCTAGTGGGGTTAGTCTATACTCGGTTCCCGTAGACTAACCAAAGTGGTTAGGGAATTCTGGGAGTTCGTTTGGTCGGTTTCTGACACTTTGGCTAGAACTTACTATTTTTAGTTAGGGTTTCATCCGGATGAGGCAGTTCATGATTGGAGACAGAGCGTTATGACAAGACCTTTCCAACGGTCCATAACTCATAAGATTCCGTGACTCTTTGAGCTTTCATTTTAAAGTCCGTAACTTATATTTAGTCATTAATATCTAAGTTGCCGAATCGGGTACGGGCATGGGTATGGGTACGTGATTCCGGTATGCCGGTACGGCGATTTTTTTGAAGGGGGTTTGGGTATGTTAGTACAAAATACATATAAAAAATTAAAAATATATATATTTGCAACCTAGAAACAGAATTAGCTTTAGAATCTAAGATTATCAATACCACATATGCTAAACAAAACAATTACAAGTTTCAAAATTCGAAATATAATATACTAATTCAATATCAAAGTTCAAACTTGAATGTCATGATAGATAATCATTGTTCAAAATTAAAATGATACAATTATTAGTCACTGATCAACATCATCAAAATCATCATCATCATCATTAACATCATGTGATGATGTATGTAGATTACGGGAACCACATGGAATCCCACTACTCGCACTAAAAGTATGCTGACTGGACTCCTCAAAAGCTGTAGCTTGTGCAATGGAAGAAAGATCCAAGTCAGTTCCCTTTGGATCTACATCCCACAACTTCGCTGCCCCTTCCTTGTAGTCATCAACTTTGTAACTTAGAAGTCGCAAGTTCGAATGCACATAAACTAGCTCCTTTGCTTTACTTGATGCCAATCGATTGCGCTTCACTGATTGGATGGAGTATGTACTCCAATTCCGTTCAGATGAAGAAGAGCTAGCAACCTATTGAAGCAAAGGGAGATCTTGTTAGAGACTAGAGTCTTTAAATTTGAAAATGGAAATTTTTAAAATGAAAAAAATAGAAGTTTGAAGGTGGGTAAAAATTGATAAACTTACTTGTGATGAAAGTCTGATTGCAAGTACTTGAAGGTGTGGCATTTTATTGGCATGGACGTACCACCAAGAGCGAGCATCCTTCTTATACATGTTGCGGAGAGCAGAAACAGTTAGCCCATTGGAGGCTGCAAACTCAGCAAACTCAGTTGTAACTATATCCTCTAATTCAGGATCGGGATAGAGTTTAACAAGTGCTTTATTTAACCCCTCGTTGACTTCTGAATCATGGTATGGTGGCACCCTTGTTGGCATAGAAAGGATCTCATCGCTGTAATATTTGGGAGTCAACGCAAAGGCAAGAAGATGGAGTGGGGTGGTCATTTTGTTCCATCGTTCAACACAAATTGATTGCACCTGTTTGAAGAAAGTCTCTTTAGGATCTTGCTCTTTTGCATTTATGATGGATCTCATTTGCTCAATCATTGAGTCAATGCCATCATAAACCTCTCCCAAGCATGGCTTATCCATGTTAGTAAAGCGGAGCATACTCATGATGGGCTCAGTGAAACTAGAAGATATTGCACTTGATCCCACCAATTGTCAGTTAGAATCATTTGCTTTACATTAGCTGCCCTCTCAGTGTTGGATTGCCTCCATATGAACCATGAATCACTCATGACCATGTTAGCAAGTGCTTTTCGCACCTTCACAAGTCGTCTCAAGACGATTGTGTTGGATGCAAATCTAGTCTCAGCAACCTATTTGAAAACAAAAAAAAAAAAAAAATTGAAGACAAAGAAGAATGCAGACTTAATTTTTTTAAACAGAAATGATAAAATTAAAACTTTGCATTGTTTGAATAATGAATTAACTTCAGCAACTCCAATCGCGAGAATGATCTAAAAATGGCCTGTGACATGTGGTGGTTTGTAATGAACATTTGGATCTCTTCGGCTTCAGCATAGACTTGTTTGATCCAATCTATTTTCTTACCCAGCTTTTGTAGCATGAGGTTGAGTGAGTGGACAGCACAAGGTCTCCAAAATATATGTGAGAACCGTTGCTCAACCAACATACCAACTGCTTTGCAATTCTTTGCATTTTCCATTACAACTTGGACAACATTTTGAGGACCCACTTCTTGAATGCATTGTATAAGGATATCAGCAATAAATGATGCATCCTTCACTTGCCCCTCACAATCCACAGCTTTCAAAAACATTTGCCCTTTAGGGCACACTGCAATCACATTGATTAATGGCCTATTTTTTGCATCCTTCCATCCATCGGAAATGGACACCCTTGTTTCTTTCCATGAGCCCCTAATGGGAGACAATGAAGATTCTATATGTTTGACCTCCTTTGACAATAAGGTGGTATGCACCTTCTCATAACCTGGACCTGTGTACCCTTTTGGAGCTTCACTTATTTTTCTTACCATGTCTTGCCAATACAGAGATCGAACAACATTGAAGGCCAAACCATTTGCATAGAGACATCTTGCAATGGCTTGATCAGCAATCTCTCTTGCATCATTTTGAAATGCCCTCTCTAATGGTCCCCTTGCTCTCTTCACATTTTCGGGCTCAAGTTCATTGACATTCCTACCAAAAAATGGGTGGCTCTCTAATACAACTTCAGGGGCAACACCACGAGTATCAGATGAAGAAGCAAGTGGCCTTTGTGAGCCCCCTCCTCTCCTCAAAGGATGCCCTCCTCTATTCAGAATTCTTGCATTTGCGTCCTCTTGCTCTTTGATGTATGCTGTGATTTGATGAGCTGGTATAGGTGTGTTATTCTTTCCTGGGCAAGCTCTGATTCTCAATCCAGGGATGGCACACAAATGGCCTTTGACCCGACTGTATGAACTTGTATACTGCTTCTCACACCCATTGCATTTCCAAACATATGTTCCGCCACCTGGAACCTGTTCTAACATCTCTACATGCCTCCACAAAGGTGAATTTGGGTCAATATTGAAGGTAGGTTTGTCGATGGAGTTTGAACAGCTGGCTGCCATAGTAACAAATTAGAATCCCTACCTGCAAGCCTGCATCGACAAGATTGAGAAACAAATATTTTTATATTTAAAAAATTAAAAATTAAAATTATAAAATTAAAAATATGAACAATTTTGTCAATTTATTTACAAATAAATTATAAATTTGAAATAGAAATAAAAATAAAATTTTTAAAATTAAATGATTCTAACTTTACTTTAGACTTTTAAATTTTAAATTTTTAAACTGTAAAGACTTTTAAATTTTAAATTTTAATGATAAATATTAAATATATTATAAATTATAATAACTATTATAAAAACAAAAATAAAATCTATGTATTATAAAATATAAATTTATAATAAAATTATTAATAAATATTATTAATATTAATATTTACTATTTAGTCTAAATAAATTAATAATTATTATAAATTCATAAACTATACAAAAAAAATTAAAACTATACAATAGGTTTTTTATTTTTATTGATCCAGTAATAATTAAATTAACAGTATACCAAAAAAAATTAAAAAAACTATACAAATGTCAACAACTATACCAAAAACTATAGAAAATTGAAAAAATGATTAAAAGCAGGTGGAAAAACCAGACCTGGAAGTGGCGGGGTCGTGGAAAATGGAGGTGTCGTGGAAAATGCAAGGTGCTGCTGAAAAATGGAGGCGTCGTGGGAGTTCTGTTGGATAACCAGTGCGTTGGGCATTAATAACCTCCAACATCGGCGTCGAAAATACAACAAAAATGCAGAACCTCGGCGTCGGGCTTTAAAAATAACAGCAGAAATACTAGGGCTTCGACGAAAAAATGCAGAACCTCCAACGTCGACGTTGGGCTTCGAAAATGAATGAGAAATAGCTAAAAAAATCCCTAAAACAAGTTAATAAAAAACACTTTTTAGGTTTTCGCGGCGGTCAGAAGTCAACAACAATTTGGATTCTGTCTGGAATCGGTCCGGAAGCGCCACGTCATGCGTTGAATCGCTCGGAAACGCAATAAAAATATGGAATCGTTTCAGCAGATAAAAAATCGCATCTTGCCCGAAGCCACAGTTGATTCGGCCCAGTACCCGATTTCGGGACATTTCGTACCCGGAATCGGGCTGCCTAGCAGAGCGATTCGGCAACTTAGATTAATATATGGGCTTTATAATGTAATGTCAGTGACTTTGGAAAAATAAAGAAAAGTGCTAAAATAAGTCACTAAGGGACTTGGACGCCCCTTTTGAGGAATAAAGTGCAAATTTAAAATAACATTTCCCTCTCATATGGGTCGACCCACTTGTTGAGTTATAAAAAGGCAAGGGTGGGGAAAAGTTATTCATTTTGGATATTACTTTTCATGCTTCTATTTGCTCTACAAATGAGGGTTTGGGGGATTTCTTCCAACCAGGGCTTTTGGTGACGAAAACCACCATTGGTATCAATCTTCTGCAGGTGTGAAAGATCACCCAAGGGAATTTTGGAGCAGCCATACTCAGTGGCTGTATTTGTGCTTCAGTTGAAGACACTAGGGGATTCATGATATATCTTCATAGGTTTTTGTTGCAGCTGAGAGAACATGGAGAAGACTGATTTTACTTGCAGATTTTAAGAGAGTTGAGGCTGCATTTCCTTCCTACCTTGTTGGCCGTACATCTTACTTGCTGGCCGTACCTTCCTTGCTGGGCCGAACTGTTGGGGCAGCCATTATTGGAGTTTGTGGAGCTATTCTTTCTTGCTCTTGGGTTGATTTTGGCCTATGGGCCTGTGCTGATGATTGTAGATTGTTTTCTTACACTTGCTGATACATTTAATGCAAAACTCCATTATCATGTTGCTGGTCTGTCAACAACAGAAATCTGAAGGTGCTTATTTTGAAATGGGTATGTGATGGTAATTCGTTTTATGCCATTTTATGAACTGGGTCTTGATTATTTAGTTCATATCTATCATAGATTTTCTGGGTTTCAGTTGCATGTTATCTTTCTTTGTATTTCTGGCATACACATCTCAAGAAAACGGAAACAACCTTCTGCATCTTCTCTCTAGTTCTGAAAGATCACAGAAAAAGTAAAAAACAATATAACATTCAATAAAGATAAATCAAAAAAACAATGGGTGCAGGTTATTACACGTCTGCATCCTAAAGGTCATGTTTCATTTATTCTGTCATATTCCTAAGTTTGTGATTTCTGGATTTCATGAAACGCGATTCCTGGTTTCCTCACGTGGCGTTTCTATATCTCTCGGGTTTTGAAGCGAATCCCCTTTTGAGGTCGTGTGTGTAAACACTCTGAAAATTGCGTCTTCATCATTCGTGACTAGGGTTCGTGTCTTCCTTGTTCGCGATTTCAGTATCGCATCTTTTTGGCACGCAACTTTTATAGGTCTCGTTTGGAGTTTCCTTAGCGCTGTTCCTGTTCCGGTTCGCGATTTGTCGTTGTTCCTAAACAGAATCTGGTATTTCAGTACCCACGATTGTTCTAGATCGCGCTTTGATAAATATTTTTGTGATTGCGTTAGTCTGAGGTCGCCAGCAATAGTCTGTTTGTGGGTCATTGTGGTAACCAAGCATCTGAATCACCTTGATCAAGGTCACTGTGCTTTCCAGCAAGCACCCAGTTTTCTCATCATTCAAGATTTATGAGATTTATGCAGATCATCTCAAGAATCTATAGGAATTGTTTCCTCTTTATATTGGAATCTGTGTTTAGATTTTTTAGCCAGTTTTTCGGTCTCGAACCTTTTTCTAAGAGCAAGAAGATTGAACTCCAAACGAAGGTTTCTGGCACCCTTGATAGCTCACGCCACCCTATGACTGTTGTACGGCCCAACTGGGGTAAACTACAACAGTAAACTCCTTATATGGCTCTACAATAACAATCTATAATCTGCTGTGCCTTTGCTAACACCAGTCGACCAGGTTGCAGCTCAAATTGACCTCTTAGATACAATGAATCAGCTCACAACAGAGTACGGCCAGCATTACAAGTGTACGACCTGATAGGAAAGAGTACGGCCCTGTCAAAGAAGTAAATCTCAGCCCCAAAAACTCCTTAAATCCGCACAATATTTCTGCTCTCAGCTGTCTTCACAAATCTACATAAAGATCCATCAATACATGTCCAAAACTTGATCAAAATGAATCAAATGAAAGCCTAGTTGAAGCTCCTGAAGTGAAGCCCCCAATATCCTCTCCTAATGTGGTCTTTCACACACGAAGAAAGGTGATCTTGCAGAGGGTTTTGTCTCAGCAAGTCAATAATAAACCCTTGAAGCCAAGCTCCAAAGCCAATGCACGAGAATATCAAAACAAGAGAATAAAATCATAATCCAAGCATTATGAAATGAAGTTCATTTTTCCCTTATATCTCCTCACTTCTCCAACACCCAAGAGACGAATAGTTTATTATTTTTATTTTATTTCTTTATGGCCCCAAGTCACCATATGGGCACCCAACTCCAACTTTAAGTTGTGACTTAACATTATAATATGAAGTCACTTTATAATATAAGTCACGTTACCCCTTAAATTTATTATAAGTTAAATCTTTAATTTATACTTCATCAATTAATGCTCCTGGTAAATTGAAACCATGAATCTCGTGCAACGACCCTCTGCATTTGCCCTGCTATCAATAGCAAGTCGCTCCATCCTGATTTACTATAAATAGTAAGTCCCCAAATTGACCCCCTGATCACTGTCATTAGCCTACGAGAGTCCAATGATAGGCTAATCTTCATCAATCGATCACATGGGTTAAATGGGGGACATTACAGTCCGCCCTCCCCAAGATTGCTTGTCCTCAAGCAATCTCAGCTCAGGATGCTGAAGTATCTGCTCACTCTCCCATGTCGCATCCTCAACTGGCAAGTTCTTCCATTTCACCAGGTACTCCCTGATGACCCATTTCCTTAGATTCCTTTCCCTTGTGTCTATGATAGCCTTTGGGACCAATATTATCTTCCCCACCTGATCCAATGGTGGAAGCTTAGATGAAGGAATCACATTGTGGCCAAGTGCTTTCTTTAACCTGGAAACATGAAATACATTATGCACTCTGCTATCTGCTGGTAGCTCAAGCTCATAAGCCACTTCTCCCACTCTTCTATGCACTCTGAATGGACCATAGAACCTGGGTTTTAATTTCTCTGCTCCACTCCTCTTTAGAGTGGACTGCTTGTAGGGTTGGAGCCTCAAGTACACCATGTCCCCAACCTCAAAGCTCCTCTTTACTCGGTGTTGATCAGCATAGAGCTTCTGCTGATTCTGTGCCTGCTGCATATTCTCCTTAAGCTCTTTCATTATATCCTGGCTTTCCTGCAATAGATCCTTTGCCTTAGGCACTCTACTATCACCAAGTAGTAAATCTGTAAAGCATGGAGCATCATACCCATACAGAGCCCTGAATGAAGTCATCCTAATCGACATGTGATAGGTCGTATTGTAACAGTACTCCCTAGGTGCAACTATCTGATCCATGCTTTCTGCTGCCCTGAAACATAATTTCAAAGATACCCATCCACCCATTTGTTTACTATCTCTGTTTGGCCATCAGTTTGTGGGTGGTAACTAGTGTTGGGAGTGAGCTCAGTGCCACACAACCTAAACAACTCCTACCAAAACAAACTCAAGAACTTGTTGTCCCTGTCACTCACCATCCCCTTGGGTATCCCGTGAAGTCTGAATATCTCCCAGAAGAATAAATCAGCCACTTGTATGACTGTGTATGTCGCTGAAATGGCGAAGAAGTGTGCAAATTTGGTTAGTCTGTCGACCACCACATATATGCAATCCTTCCTTTGAACCTTATGTAGCCCTGTGATAAAATCCATGGAGATGTATTCCCATTTTTGATTGGGAATAGGTAGTGGCTGTAACAAATCTGCTGGATAAGTATGTTCATTTTTGTTTTGTTGACATATGGGGCATTCACGAACATACTTAAGGACTTCATTCTTAAGTCCTTTCCATGTAAATGTCTCCTGAATCTGCCTGTATGTTTTGAAAAATCCGGGATGGCTAGCCATTGGTACATCATGGAAAGTACTCAAAATCTTATGCTTAAACTGGGAGTCAGGCACTAAAAATATCTTGTCCTTATATATAATCAAATCTTTCACTATAGTGTACCTGTCGCCCTGTATAGTGCCCTCAATGACTACTGCTGCCCAAGCGTCCTTAGCATATTCTGCTGAAATTGTCTCCCTCCAATCAGCAGATATCTCTCCAAACAAACACAAGTGGGGTTGTCTAGACAATGCATCTGCAACCACATTTTTCTTACCCTTAACATATTCAATTTCAAAATCATAGCCCTGGAGCCTACAAACCCACTTCTGCTGTCTGTTGTTCAAGTCCTTCTAGTTCATGAAGTATTTGATGTTGTTATGATCTGTTTTTATCATAAACTTCCCTCTAACTAGATATGGCTTGAACTTGGCCAATGCATGCATAATGGCCAACATTTCTCGGTCATACATCGAGTAGCTCTTCTCTACACCCCTAAGCTTTCTACTCTCAAACGCAATAGGGTGTTTCTACTGCATTAAAACTACCCCTATCCCCTCTCTTGAAGCATCACACTCCAACTCAAAAGGCTTGGAGAAGTCAGGGATTGCCAGCACTGGGCAGGTAGACATCAAGTGCTTGAAATGGTCAAAGCACTACTGAGCTATATTGGTCCACACAAAGGTTCCCTTCTTAGTCAAATCTGTCAATGGTGCTGCTGTCTGTGAGAAGCCCTTCACAAACCTCTTGTAGAAACCACACAACCCGAAAAACCCCTTAAGTTGAGTGAGGTTTGTTGGTGGAGGCCAATCAACTATTGCTTTAATCTTTTCTAGATCAACTCGGACACCATCTGCACTAATGATGTGACCCAGATATAGGAGCTCTGTCATGCCAAAGTCACACTTGAACTCTTTGGCATAGAGGGACTGTCATGTCTCTATATTAGTAATTTATAATTGAATCCATTATGTATTATTCGTTCAAGTTAAAATATGAATAATATTATAAATGGAATATATTTAATATATTTAAATAATATTTATTTAAAACAATTAACAAAATACATTATTATTATATTTATAAATAACACATATAAATAATATAATATAAATCATATATCATTTATTATGATATAAATGATATAATATAAATAATATAAAATAAATAATATAATGATATAATATAAAATCAAATAATATAAATAAATAATAATATAAATAAACATCTTTTAACCTATCCTGTTATGATAGGAGTTACGTATGGTTAGAACTAGTTTTACCACAAAAGGGAATTAATATAAAGTAATAAAATTTATAAGAGGGTAAGTATGTCTTTTACCACCAAGCATAATAAGAGACGTGCCTCTTCGAACATATCCCTTGAAAGGGAAATAAATAAAGTTGTGAGATAGAAGGAAAGGATCATCAGCAAGATATCATAAATTAATATATAGAGATATGTACATCAACAGCAAATGGGAGGAATGATTCAAGAAAAATTAAGTAAATAAATAAATATATAGTAGATAAAGGATGTGATGTCCCATCCGGCGCAATTAAACATTATTAAAAATTATATTCATAATAACACTATAATAATAATGATATTATAATAACAATAATAAATAATATTATAATAATAAATAATATTATAATAATATATATATTATATAATAATTAAATGATGTCTATATATATATTTATAATAATAATATTATAATGATAATAAATAAGTAATATATTATAAAGTTATGTTAATAATAATACAACAATAGAATTCGTGCTAGCAAATATATATACATATCTGCTGGGTGTATAGAAGAAAATAATATATTTTCGGATTTCTAAGAGAATATAGATATTCTAAAGTGAATTGTGATATTCAGATAAAGAACCAAGATACAATTTGAATTAATTACAAAATCATATGGATAATGATATAATAATATTGTGATGACAATAATAATGATCATTGATCATTATAATAATAGTGATTAATTATTATAATAATAATAATTGTTATGTAATATAAATAATATATAAGTAAGAAAAGATGATCCATTATGAATGAGATATAAAGACAGAGGTCTTATGAACTCCAGTAAATATGAGACTAATAGATGTCCTACATAAATGCATGATTCTTGTCTAAATAAGATAATGAGTACAAGAAGGTTATAAGTACATAGTTATGAATATGAAATAGATTTGTAAAGGCATGATTACCCAAGGGGTAGATAATAGTCCTTAAACATTAATCATATTCACCATAGAGATGGGGTGGAAAACAAGGATTGTAGTTGACCAATTCATGGGATAAATCATAGGCCTTGATTGACGAATCAAGGAAAATAATAAGCCCTCAATCTAGTATTGAAGGGATAGGCCTTGGTAGGAGAACCAAGGAATAAGAGGCCTTGGTTGGAGAACCAAGGAAATAATAGGCCTTGGCTGGAGAACCAAGAACTAATAGGCCTTGGTTGACGAACCAAGGAATAATAGGCCTTCGATTGGAGAATCGAAGGATTAGGCCTTTGATGTAATAGTCAAAGGAATAATGATGGACCCATGAGAATTGGGGTGACATTACATCCTTAAGTATCTTCTCCCATAAAGTTGAAAGAATGATTAATAGGCTTAAGGTTATCTCACCCAAGGTAATTCATGAAGTATAAACAAGAAAAGCATATAGTTGTGAAAGAAATAATATATAGTTGAATATTAAAAGAAAAAGATAGAATACTAATGTGCTCTTTACAAGTTGAAATTGTTTGCAAGATTGCAGAAATTTTGGCCTGCTAGAAGGGGACATTACAGGGACTCACTCTCGAGGATGCTCAAAACCTCCAAATGTCTCATGTGTTCCTCCCAACTCCTGCTGAAAATCAATATGTCATCAAAGAAAATCAATACAAACTTCCACAGCTGCTGTCAAAAAATCTGATTCATGCAACTTTGGAAGGTAGCAGGGGCATTAGTCAATCCAAACGACATCACTAAGAACTCGAAGTGGCCGTAGTGACATCTGAAGGTTGTTTTCTCTATGTCTTCTTTAAGCTTACAGAGACACAAACTGAAGGCATGCTTATCTGGCTTACCATACGCCAATAAAAGGGTGATAAAAGTGCTTATGTTCAGGGAAGGTTACACCTTGACAAAGAAGAAGATACCTGTCAAAGACGCCTCATATACGTGCTTATCGTAAAGCTCATTATCAGACAAACAAAAGATCAGATATGGTTTGAAATCCATGTCTTCCAAGTTCACTACATCAACCAGCCACTTAGTGTGGAGATTTAGGAGAAAATACAAAGTTCATGGTCAATAAAGAGAAGTTCAACGGGTCTCTTCAGACAAAAAACTGCGCCAAGGATGAAGAGAAGAGTTTGAGAAGGTTGAGTGCGCCTTTCTCAGTTTGGGTACGCCTGTTCAAATGGAGAAATGTTCAGAATGGTGGGGACGCGCCTATTAGATAAGGCACGTCTAACATGCAAAAGATCCTTCTTTTCAAAGACGGGTGCGACTATCTTAGGATGAAGATGCTGAGTTTAAACTCCAGTTTGAAATAAAATAGGTTGACTCAACTTCAATTTGGGAGACGTCCCTCCCCACGCAAATCATGTTGACTATTCTATTCTAAGGATAAAAGAGGTTATTTGTAGAGTTTAAACTGGAGTTGTAACTTTACACAAGGAAAAGGAAGTCTAAGTTAAGGAAGAGGAGCGCTAGTTTTCTGTGGTATAAAAGAGCCTTTATTGGGTCATCAACATCGTAATTTCATTCTTGATAGTTTACCTGGAGTTCTCATGATTGATCGTCAGTTAAATGCATTTAATTTCAATTTCATCGGAGCAGATATTTTGTAATAAGTTTGCATGTTATGTAAACATTAGTCAACTAGGGTAGCAGTTTAGTTATTTTATTTAATTTATTCTCATTCAAATTTGTAAAACAATATAAATAAGTACTTTTGCACAAGCACAAGGATCTAGATTTTAGAATTCAAATTCATTGTTAGTTAGCTTTTTTCGAAGCTTTTAGGAGTTAGCTTTTACAGCAATTAGCCTTTTCAGCATTCAAGTATTCAAGTGTTTAGAGTTCAGTGTTACATTTTGATCGAGCAATGAAAATGGCAATTCTTATTAAAATAAATATAGATAGTTTATATTAATAGTCATCTATTGTAACATATTTAGGTTGTTTCTATTTTGTTGTATAGATTAGCTATAATCTATTTTAGAAACATCTATACTTCATATATTTAGAATCATCTGTTTGTAACTCTATTTAAGAGCTTTGCTCTTTTGTAATTAATATATCATTCTGATTTAATTCATTACATGGTATCAGAGCGCCCAGGTTTGAGCGGGAAAACTATTTGTTTGAAATTTTTTTCCTTTTCTAGGCTCTTTCCGTGCTCTGTACAAGTCGTACGACCCACGGATTTGGTATTTTCGTCAGTTTTTTCCTTGTTCGCGGTTTCCAACGCCTGGTCGCGGTTTCGTTGTCTGCAGTTGGCAGTTTTGTTTTAGCGGGTTTTTGAAGAATCTAGCTTCCGTCATTATTTTTTTTGCATATTCTGGTCGAGTTTGACATCAGCGTCAAGTTCTTGGAGGTCGCGTGTTGCTTTTTGCTGTGGGTTTTAGCTTTGGCGTTTTTTCCTCCTGTTTGCGTCTTGTTTCTGAGGGCGTGACTTTTTTTTGGGGGTTACGTTTTTGAGGATTCTGGTGGATTCTTCTTTCCTTCGTGTTTTCTTCTACCTGATTGCGTGTTTCTCTGTGATCAGAATCTGGTTTGAGGTTTTCTTGGAGCCATCATCAGAGGTCGCAACTCTGTGTTTCGGGTCGTGGTTTGTTTCTTCTGAAGGCGCCATTTCTTCTGAAGGTCACTAGTTAGTGCATTCCTTGGTCGCGATTTTGAGTGATTGCGATTTTTAACCTCTACATGTTTGAAATTTTGTTTGGGGCACTGTTTGCAGTGTTCTTGGTCGCGATTCAATCTTTGGTCGGCGACGGTCTGTGAATCCTCGACGGATTCATTTGTTTGTTTTGGAGACGCCATCAAAGGGTTTTCGTGGTTTGCTCATGATCGATGCTACTTGAATGGTTGCGTGTTCTTTCTGGAGGTTGTTTTTTTCTCTGTGTGGTCACCATTGAACGATTTTCGGCAGATTTCTCAAGTTGTTGATCACATTTCTGGGGTCTTTGTTTCCTCTGGTAGTGATTTCACTGTCTGAGGTCGTGATTTTTGCAATCTTTGGCAGATTTGTGCCCTTTTCTTTGGTGACTTCAAGTTTCTGTGGTTGTGGTTTTTGTGGCACTAACTCCCAGCGCTTAAGGCCCAGATCTAAGCCTGTGGTCTTTTTGAACCAGCAACTAGTGCCTTTGGCACCCGGATCTCCAGCACACATCGCTCTTGGTCACGTTGAACCAACATCCGAACCCTCTGTTGTTTGCTTGTTTGTTTGGCGTTTAAGGATTGGTGATTGGTCGTGGCATATTCTTGTGGGTTTTTGTGCCGTTCGTTTGTACTAGTCTCGTTCATCGTTTTTTCGTGAAGAACAAGGACCAGCGCTCAACATTTGTTTTTGGCAGGCGGCCATTTTGATTTTTCAGATTCCTCGAGATTTGTGCCTTAAAATCCGTGCTCAGGTTTTTCTGTCTCGGGATTTGTGCTAGGGTTCTTGACTTTGTCTCGGGTTTTGTGCTCCCAATCTGCCTTTGTCTTTATGGACAAGCGACCTACAGATCTTGTGACATTTAGGGGGCATCGGTGTAGTTGATAGATTAACCATTAAGGGGGGTTATTAAAATAAATTTAGATAGTTTATATTTATGGTCATCTATTGTAACATATTTAGGTTGTTTCTATTCTGTTGTATAGATTAGCTATATGTTGGGTGAATATTTTGTCGTCAACTAACTGAAGACAAAATGGCTATATCAACCACAGAGTAATGAGATTAAATCTTTCCTCTCAGAAAGGGGAGGCTCCCTTCTTATTGCTAACTAATATCAACCAGTAACTAACTAGACTTATTTACACTTAAAACTATCCTTGGGGTGATTCCATATCATCCTATTCTCTTATTTCACAATAGATGTTTACAATTCAAGATAACAATCCCACGAAGCTTATAATATGCAAAGAACTACAAATTACTAACTTGGAGCAATAATTACCAATATCCAATTAAGTTATACAAAAGAATAACTAAATGATACCAGCGTGTGTTAATCACCAAGAAACCCACGAAAACACAAAGTTTCCCATTGCTTCTTATGCCAATTGAAAATGAAAGAGTTCGGAGTAGAGTGCAGCCCAAAGTCTTCACTATACACCAAGATAAGATAACAAGATCACGGACAATAACTTGCAGCCCAAAGTCTTCAAGTTACTTCTCATTCACAAACATAAACACAAATCCCAAAGATGATATTGTAGCACAAAGTTTACAAAATCAGATTTGAATCACTTTCTAAACACTTGATTTCCACGCTCACAATTCAACCATGCATACAAGATAATGTAATAGAAAGGACATAAAAACAATTCTATAATGTCACAAACTTGTTCCAAGACAAAGCTTGGATGCCAACGTGCTTTCTTTATATTGATTGAAAACTGATTTACAAAATAAGCTCAAAGTCTCAAATTGCTCTTCAAAATGGCACGCTTCGCTTCAATAGACAAAAGATAATATTTACATAAGAGGCCCTCTTTATTTATAGGGAGAGGCCGAGAGCAAAAATAGGAAAACTATAACTATTTTGATTTATTCAACACAAAAGTCCAAATTGATTTAGGACTTCTTTGTTTTTACATGTAATTACATATTTGAAAATAGCATGTAAAAATGTCCGGAACAAAAAACATAAAGCATGAAAATATTTGAAAAATAAACTAAGGCACAATCAACTTTCTCCACCGTCTTTCTCCATGAAATTTTCATACTTCATTACTGATTGCACTTCATCAGCATCTGGTTCTGAAATATGTTTAGAAATAGCAAGGGCCCTTGTTATGGAATCCTTCACGGTATTGCAAGATTTCAGGTGCCTGCCCAAGAACACTTTGAGGTTGTCCAAAGTCAACTGAATATCCAACAATTTGTCCATTGAAGCCACTGAAAAGGTTTGATCTTCAAACTCCTTCTGGATCGTGTTGTTGAATTCCTGTATCACTGCATCTGTGGAAAGAAACTTCTAGTTGTCATCAAGCAACTTACAAGGAAATTCTTCAATCTTGTTGACAAGATTCACATCATTATCTTCACTAACTTCACGAGCATTATGCAAATCTTTAATTAATTCCTTGATGACACTTATTCTGTGTATGATAGCTTTTTTGACTTCCACAAACATCTCTCTATTGGGAATGATCCCAATCTCCACCAATGTGCCCAATCAAGCAACTTACAAGGAAATTCTTCAATCTTGTTGACAAGATTCACATCATTATCTTCACTAACTTCACGAGCATTATGCAAATCTTTAATTAATTCCTTGATGACACTTATTTTGTGTATGATAGTTTTTTTGACTTCCACAAACATCTCTCTATTGGGAATGATCCCAATCTCCACCAATGTGCCCAATTTGAGCTTCTTCATTTTGGTCCAATCTTGCAAATTGCATTCCAAGTCTTGCTGCTCTTGAGACAAAGTATCAACAACTTTATCTAACTCTGCTCTTATACCTTCCATCTTCTCCATCCTTTCCACAGAGGTTTTTAAGAGATGTGCTCCTTGTGCAATCATCCTGTCTAGGAACTCACCGACCACTCTGCCTCTTGTATGAACTTTTTCAACCTTTTGAATAATTGGATCTTTAATGGTTATAGCCACAGGTTCAACTGTTTCAGAAGATAGGGTAATCTTTTGGAGCACCGAAGTCAATTGTTCTGCTTTAGCTTTATACTGATCTTTCATCTTTTTCACCTCATCAAATTTCACAATAAGAGAATTCAATGTAGACTGAGCATCAACCTTGGCACTTTCATGGGTTATCTCTTCCAATTCAACCCTTGAGATGGAATAATCATTGATATCAAACTCTTCAACAGATTTGTCAGGAGGAGGTTGAGCAACTTTTGCATACCTGTATCCCTTGTCTTCAAATAACCTAGAGAGAGTCTTTGGCTTTTTCTTAATCTTGGTCTTTGTAGGTGCCAACTGTTCAAAGTCAAAGTCGTTTGGAGAGACGGCTTCTTTCTTCCTCTTTGGTGTATGAGATGAGAGCCAAGGGGGAAGTGTAGACAAACTTCCATCTAGATCAGCAGCCATAGTTTGTGAAGAAGAGATTGCACTCACAAAAGTTGATGTGACAATAGGTGAAGTATTAGTAAAAACAGCACCAGGAATATCTACGTTTGGAATTCGCCCAGACTCAGTCATGAGTTGCTCTAAATCAGATTGAGGGTTTATATCAAATGAAGGGGAAGACAGACTAGGTAAAGATGAAGAAGAACCAAAAACAGTTTCCAACACCTGTTTAGGACTATCAAAAATTGTCCTAGGAGAAGGAGATGAATGAATAGACTGAATTGACCTAGAAGATGGAATATGAATTGGTACAACAGGAGTGACTGTAGTAATAGGAGTGGCAGTAGAAACTGGCAAAGTATTTAGGGAAGAAGAAACATGTGGCTCCTCTGAAATGTTCTTGAGGGGACATTTCCGGTTCTTCATGTTGTTCTTGCTCTTCTTGCCCTTCATCTTGAACAATTTCTTCTTGCTCTTCAGTAGGTGGTTCCTCAATAGATGGCCCTTCAATGGCTGTCTTATCCTTACTGCCTTTTGAAACAAACTTGATTTTAGGCTTGGCGGTTTTGCTGGAACTCGGCACATTACTTTTATTCTTTGTTCTCAATTCAGTCTTCTTACCGGTGGGATCTTGAATTTCCTCCTATCCAGTCACAAAGTCTTTCAAATGAATTCCCTTTTCTTCCAACCAAACATTTGAGTTAGCTAGAATTAGTTGAAACTTTTGTCGGATAGAAGTTACCTCTTTCTTTGACCATTGGATTGTTGGCAAAGGAGAGTCTGCAATATTGTTCATCACATAGGTGGGATCCAAGATATTACCATCATCTTCCATACCCTCAGGAATATCTGCCAAGTCAAGTTCTTCAATCTGACTCAAAGTCAACCGACAGTGATCCATTTTCCTTATCTCTTCCTCTGTCCTCAAATCTGCCCAAACATCCTCAACTCTGTGCACATGGGTTAAAGATCTCTTGATTTTACCTTTTAACCCTCTGTAATCAAAATTGGATCTTTTCTTGTAAGATTTCATTGTGACCCATTGCCTTTTAGACTCGATTGCTTTAGCCTTTGAGAATGTAGAAATAGAGTACCAGCCGATTTCAATAGGAAACTTGAAACCTGACTTCTTAGACTCCATCTATTTACTATGCACTGCCATGATCTGTCTGCACAGTTCCATCAACACAATTTTATCACTAGGGTACCTTGGAAGCATGTAAGGATACCCCATGAAACAACCAACCCTCAAATAGGTAAATGTAGGAAATTGTAGATACAAGCAACCATATTTATTCACCTCTGACCATGCTTCGTCAGAAACCCTTTTCTTTTCCAACTGAGGATCAAACAAACACAAGAAGGTAGCAAAGAAAGCATCGTTAACTCTTCTAAAATGGTGAATACCTCCATCAAGAGTTAACTGAGGATAATATTGGTAAACTGGAACCACTCTCCTATCCCCTTCTGATGTCAATCTAGGAAAACTTCTCATTGAAGCAACAACATAGACAAGGTGTGATGTCATATAGAACTTGAATGAAGTTATGAGTTGTTCATGAATTGCATCACTGATGTGGACTCCCCAGAAGATCTGTTGCTTCCTTCTCATTATGATCCTGATGTATAAATACATCCATTCACAGAAGGTAGAAGATGTAGGCAGACCTCAAACTCTACTAAGAAGAGTGATTAAATCACTGATTTCTTCAATGAAGTCACTGCGAGGAAAGTTCTTAGGCCATCTTGAAAGATTCGGCCTTGCAGTCTTGAACCACCTATTCTTGATCACCTTTTTAGCAATCTCAGGATCTTTATCATACTCCTTTTGTTCATCATTAAAATCAATATCTGCATATGCATCATTGCTAGGACACATGAAATCTTTGTCAAAGAATTCCGCATCCAACCTCATGATCACATTTCCATTGGAGTCTCTAACACTCCGATCATCCCTGTTGTAATGTTCTGCCACTTGGAGAACAAATTCAGGATTGTGTGCAGCTATAGGAAATGCAGCTACCAAGTGAATGTTACTCTCCACTATGCACTTCATACCATGACTAAGTGGTTGCTGTTTAGTTCTTTCCACAAACTCGGCCATATCAACATGATCGATCTCAGTATCCTTAATTTCATCTACATTAGAGGTCACCGAGGTCACCGGAAAGACTCCTTGGTATTTGTACTTCATGGCTTTTGATTTCCTTGGAGAGGGATTTGTCATCTGAAATACAACTACCCTTGCAGTTCTCGAAAAGCATGCACAAGGGACTGCAACACAAAATTCAGGGTTTTGCAGTGTTAGGAAAATTTCTTGATTAGAAATTGCAATGGTGGGGAAATTTTGAACAATTGGATGAGTTTTGAAGGGCTAGAGTGCGATGGGGGCGAAAAACGGAGCAAAAGTAGGCAATTGGTTGAAGTGAGAAAATTTCCCAGTGTTAGAGAAATTTTGTGAAAAATGGGTGTAATAAAAATCAGCGCCCCTGCATGGGTGTAATAAAAATAGAATATATTGATGTTACTTGCCATTTACTTGTAAATCATGATGAAATATGTATGGAAAATCATGTTGTTACAATCCCAGATGGTAGTACCACTAGAGGCTTGATTATCTTGCATTGCATATTGTAAAACTGGACGGTTTACTGCCAGTTCATATAGAATCTCATATTTCAGCCCGTTTTGGCATGAACAAGCTTGCATGTAATTGACCATTTTGGTCTGATCAAGTTTTAATCAATTTGCCAGTGGCTTGCATTGCACACGTCCATTGAAGAAGTGTTGATAAGGTTGGCTTAGCCGCCTCGTGTGCTCATTCTGTTTGCATATCACACTCCACTGAATAAGTGGAGATGTGGTCGGCTCTGCCACCTAGTGTGATAATTTTGTGTTGCATCGACTACTCCGCTGAACAAGCGCGGATTGTGGACGGCGTGGCCGCCTAGTGTGTCGCAATGAACATTTTAATTGCATACTCTCTAGTTGTTGCTTTGGATATTTGTGTGGATCTAACGCATTGTATGCTCTCACCTTGCCCACATCGGGATTTGGGTGATCAAAAGGTGTTGAGGAGTTTGCATGATTGCATCTTCGTTTCAGTTGAAATATTTAAAAAAAAAAACTAGGGTGGTTATTACACATTTGTAGCATTCTTCTCTTTTGTCATCTAGAGGAGTTCATCTATTGAAGGCAATGGTTGCCATATTTGAGATGTCGTGTAAGCATTGCACAGTTGGGTTATTGACATATGTGGTCTTGCGAGGTAGCATCAACTCAGGTCTTGCATTGATGATGTGCTCATAAGGTGCCTCTAGTGACTCTTTTCAATGCTACATTGTGCTTTTCCTTGTGCGTGTTCTTGAACCACTCTACCTTTGTGTGTAGTTTCTTGTTTAACCTTGGTTGTTGCTTCTATTGTTTGAGATGCATGGGAGTCCTACTTTGCTACATTTATCCTTTGGAAGCTACTCTCATTCATTGTAAAACATAAGATTTTGACTTTTGTATTGGAGAGCGAGACATGACTAAGTATTGCAGTGGTTGTCGTTACACCCCTTCTTAGTTGGAACCTTGATATGGTGAAGTCTAACTATATCTCTCGGACAATGTGTGGAGCTGCATCATCCAACAACTACTTCATTTAGAGTGAGATGAAAGAATCCTTGGGTGCATCATAATGGACACTTGGTCCTGCTAGTGTGGCACATGGTAGATTGAACTCATTATTAGGTGTTGTATAGTGAAGTTTTGATGGTAGATTGAACTCATAATGGACACTTGAGCCTCCCCTCACATTTCTATTTATACTTGTACTTTTTTCGGGGTTACCATTTTAGGTTTACCCTTGCTTGTCTATTTCTTTGTTTCTTCTTGCTTGTCTTTGCCTTTTGTGTGTGCTTTGATTCTAGGGCCTTTTTTGCCCTATTACTTTGGTATTGTAATAGATCTACATTTCAGTCCCTTTGACCTATTCTTGGTCATTCGTGGGCATTAATGTATCCTTTCTTTCTTTCTTATATAAGTTCAGCCTACCATATCATTGGTAGGTGGGTGCATTAATCATGCCTCCATTATTTACTCATCTTTACCTAACTAGCACATATATCAATTTGGCACACTATCTATGGTAACATACACCTTTACAAAACAGCGTGCGCTTGTTGCATTTACATTACAACCTCATGCCATGTGCCTAGCTATTATATGATTTGCTGTTAGGGTGCCAACACTTTTAATAGCATGCTTAAGCCACACCCCACAATACAAAATAAGTAATTGAATGAATAAAAAGAAAAGGTAGGGTAACTACAGTAACATGTACCCAACAACCCCAAGAAATTACAATAATACATAACAACAGAAAGAGGAATGCAGCCTATATATCTATATATAAAAGTGAAGCCCCTAATCTTCATTTGCAGAATAAATAGGATTGATAGCTGAAAACAAAATCTAGGTATCAACCAAAACTTGTAGCCAATAGTACAGAGTCTGGGCTAATAGGCTGAGACAGCTACTCTTGGTGCATATACCAAATATATAAAACTAGAAGAAAGAATTATGAGGGAATACTTAACCTAGAAGTATTTCATCATAATTCAAAATGTCGTTTAGCAATTAAAAGAATATGTAACCTTTCCAATACATGTACATCAATCCTATATATGTCCATCTGTTTGCAATTTTAGTGCATGCAATTATTATCCTTTGTTACTCAATGGCCACCATTTCAAGAGTCACTTAAAGTTAAACTATTGCACAGAACCTGTATTAAAATTTTGTATTGAAATTTACATTAGGGAATATGTGGATTACTACGTTATGTAATGGTTTTGATCCATGGAATGTTATTGGAATAATACCAATTCACAAAAGTATGGTTACGAAAAAGTCCGAGAGAAAACCCTAATGCGCTAGATTTAAGCTCTTATGTAGTGGTGATATTTAGAAGATTTGACAATCTAGAAGTTGGGTAAATGTGATAGGCAAATTCTGTATGGTATACATTTTAGCTTGCTTCTGAGAAGTTTCTATTCCTAGTGTCTTCCTCATGCCAAATTTTTCATTACTCATTGAAATTAATATCATCTTTCCACTTGAATTTCGTATCCTGTTAATTTTATCATCTGATTCGAGGTTTTATGCAAGAGAGTAATCTTTTTCAGTCACATATTTGGATGTGTTATATGTAGACGGGGATACACTACAGAAAGGCAAGATGGCTTGCTTATTGGAGAAAAGCTTGATTATTTGCAATCTATACTCCTGCAGAGAATATTAAGTTGTTTGTCCCAACCTCTTTTGAAGACTGGCACCTGGATAAATAAGGTTCTCTTACTTCCCTTATAAAATCCCCTATGTTTTCTCTCCTTTGTATCGGGTGATAAATTTAAATAGCTCGATTTATTGCATAACAATGACATGTAAACTAAACTATTTTACTTTGCTTATGTAAGTACTGATTCTAGCCTACAATGCATGCATGATCAGCTCTTACAGCCAAAACCTGAATTTATTTTTATGTTTTATATCTCACTCATGCCAGAATAGAAAATGTTTTTCTTCAATATTGCTTAAGAATTATTTCAAAATTGTCAATATCTACTATCAGCATCAATTAAAAATATGAAAAGAGCAACAAAACTAAGGCTCATTATAAATAAAACATAAATCCAAGGAAGTCTGTCCATTAGTAAGACACACACACACACACACACACACATGCATGCATGCATGTATTCTTGCTGAGCTCCCTTAATTTCCTGAACATCGGAAAAATATGAGGAATGTCACATGCCCTGTCTCAAAACTTATGGAGTTTCTAAGGTGGAAGTGAATATCATGGAATATCTTCAAATGACACAGCAGCAGGGGAAGATTACCCCAAGAAAACAGTAAATGGAAGACTCTCTATTTTCGAGGGTGCAACTCCTTGACTTAGACTAATTGAAACTTGCTCTAATCAAGAGTTTTTATGACATCTCTATCATAAGATTCTTAGGGCCTGGCTCCATTCTCATTCAGGTAGACTACTCTAAGTATTCCTATCACTAGTCCAATCTGTCTATAAATATTTTCCTATAGAAGCATCTACCTTTTCTTATTATGCCACAATCAATTGGAATCGAAAATCTTCTCAGGTTATATTCTGCAACCTGCAGTTGAATTGAAATGTTCAGAAATATAATTTCTACATTGAGTTCAATGAGTGCTTGCATGTTGTCTTTGAAAATCTCATCATGTCTTTTTTCCAATATATTATAATAGGAACATCGAAACATGCTTCATAAAACCTGGAATATGAAAATCATATACTTTTTGAGATCAGATTTCCATCTAATAAATATTTATACCATTATATCTTTACCATGCAAAATGTAGCCATCTCCAAAATACTGAAGGGTATGGAATGCATAATAGAAAATGGACAAGAACAATCAAAACTGGAAAGTTTCTTTTGCAATTATTTAATTTTTCTATAATGAGACTAAGGTTGTTCTGCAACTGTTGTTTATCATCCCTTTATGTGTCCATCCTCTTCTAATAGTGGTTCATGCTAGTTTTGGGTTGCTAAAAGTGGACGTGCATCTTGGCACTAATCAAAGGTATTTTGGTGGGGACTACCTCTGATATATAGAACTGTTTGCCCAAGATGTTGATGATAGACACCATGGAATTCCTACATAAAAGGTGTAGTAAGTAGAACTTCGTAGATTTCCAGGGCACCACAGTGCAGATAATTTTATCCCGAAATGGCTTGATTGTGTATGGAAGGTGACTATGCTGGATGACATGTATATCTCTATCCCGATTTTCCCAACTGACTGTGTATGGCTGAGAGTGAGCAGTCATTGAAAATTTGGAAGATTCAAACTCTTGACCATATCCTATGAAATCATATCCTTCTGATTGTCGCTATCCACAATAAAGGATAGAGTCATTCCCTTCAGCCACATCTATGAGTGGAAGAGGCATTCCACTTCCTTTGGCTTTGAGAGGTAAGTTTGTGTTGTGGCAATAGTGGAATAGGGATCGATCACCGACTTGTTTCCCTTTGTTGAACATGGGTGGTTGTTTCAGTGTTGGTGCTAGAGTTTGCACCTTGACTGATAGTGCTTTTTGGTGCGAGTTTCTTTATCCAAGCCATTTGATCTTATGGATGTTGCACCACTTGCTAGTATCTTTCTATGGATCCTTATCTAGGGAAGTCTTATTTGAAGGAGGGTTATTGTCCACGTTGAGATCATCCGTCTTTCTTGCATTTGGACTTCTTATCAGACATAATTTCTTTCTTTCCTTTATGTTTGAACTTTTCTTGAGTATTGAGTATTGACCACATACCTGTAGCCTTTCTTCAATGTCCTAACCTTAAAAAATTCCATTTCTTCTTGTATTTAGAACCATAAGCTGCTGCAGTTTTTGAGAACTTTGTCTCACTATCACACACCAACTTTTTCCAACAAGGCATGGCGTGCGTTAGTATAATCTTGCACTATTTCTTCTCATCCTTGGTGTTGTTGCAACTCTTAGTATTGGTCATCTCAGTTCTTCACAAAGTAGAACTCCTAATGGCCCTACAAATTTGTTCAAATTTTAACCAAAGAATCCTTCTTTTCAAGTGTTAACTTGTCTTCATCCTTCTCTTGGTTGTTTTGAAGGCAATATGGTTTGCACCATTTTTTGACATGGCAAGCAACTTTTAAAAATGCAAATTATTTACAGCCTAAGTTGCTGGTCCTGGTACAGGTTCGGGTACGCGGATACGCCAATTTTTTTTTGGCCCGGGTATGGTACGACAACACACACACATATATATATATATATATATAAAATAATAATAATAATTATATATTTAAAACTCTAAGACTAAAACTTAAAAACAATAATACTCATAATTGCCAATAAACAGAATAATAAAATATCTAAATACCTCATAACTTGCAATAAGGAAAATAGTAAATACTCATGAATTGAAATTCATAATTTAGTGATTTCTCAAAGAGTCAAATGTCAATACAAAATGAAAATTACAATCAATATTTTGATTCATTGTTCAATAAGCATCATATGGGTCTTCATCAAAAGCATTATAGTCAACATTTGGTTCAACTTCATTTGAACCACAATCAGCTGGAACACCACTCCCACTAGCCATGTCTGTGTCGTGTAGTTGTCTCATGGTCCTCATCGATAGAGACTTTTGCAAGCTGTGTAGTAGTAGCATCTAAATTGGCACACTCAGGAGTTAGATCCCAATTTCTTGTCACCCCCTCGTAATCAGGGTTCTTATGTGACAAGGGACGCAAGTTGGAGTGCACAAAGACCAAATCCTCAGCGCTTTTTGCACCCAATCGGTTCCGTTTAACTGAGTGGATAAAGGAGTATGTATTGCAATTCCACTCAGCTGAAGATGAACTTGCAACCTGTTAAATTCGCATACCATACAACTTACAAGTTACAAACAACATTTACAATTATAAAATTATAAAACATAAATTATAAATTAATAAAATTAATATATAGTAGGGAAAGAAAAATGAGGAAGTTAATTTAAAAAAATAAAAAGATGCATACTTGAGATAGAATTTTTATGGCAAGAGGTTGAAGGTGAAAATAGTCTTGGCCATGTAGGTACCACCATTCATGAGCATCTTTCTTGTACTTGTCTCGAAGAGCGAAAGCATCTTGATACTTTGAAGATACGAACTCGCCAAACTCACTTGAGACAATTCTCTCTAAATCTCCATCTGGAAAGTCTTTTGAATGCAGTTTTGTACCCAACAACAACCTCTTTATCTCTATATGGTGCCACCCTCCTTGGCAGGGAAAGTATCTCTTCGCTATAATACTTTGGAGACAAAGCAAATGCTAAGAGATGCAAGGTTGTGGTCATCTTGTTCCAATGCTCAAAAATGATCCTTTGCAGTCTTTTAAAAAATGCTTCTGTCGGGTCTTGCTGGTTAGCTTCTATAATGGTCCTTATTTTTTCAACCATGGAGTCCATGCCATCATAAATCTCACCCAAGCATGGTCAATCTGTATCTGCATACCTAATCATACTCATGATGGGCTCGGTGAAATCTAAAACATATCGCACATGAGCCCACCACTCATCATCAAGGATCAATGCTTTGATTTTTTGGGCTTTCTTTGTCTATGATTGCCTCCATACACTCCAAAGAGTGTCGATGACCATGGCACTCAATGCTACTTTCACCTTCACAAGTCGTCTCAAGACGATTGTGTGTGATGCGAAACGAGTTTCGGCAACCTAACATCATGTAAAAAAAATATATTAAAATTTAAATAACAAAAAGTAGCAACTTAGCAAAAATTTAAAGATATTAAATATGCTAAAAGTAAAAAATAAAAATAAAATTACCTTCAACAACTCCAATTTGGAGAAGGTCCTGAAGATGGCTTGTGACATATGATGATTAGTCACAAACATTTGAATCTCCTCAACTTCCGTGTAGATTTCTTTGACCCACTCAATCTCCGTGCCAATCTTTTGCAATATCAAATTGAGTGAGTGGACAACACATGGTGTCCAAAAAATATGCCCATGCCTGCCCTCCACCCCTACAATTTTTAGCATTGTCCGTTATGATTTGGACAACATTTTTAGGGTCCACCATTTCAATGGATTCTATGAGGATGTTGGAAATGAAAGTTGCATCTTTCACTTGCCCTTCACAATCTACTGCCTTCAAAAACATTGCCCCTTTAGGGGACACTGCAATGACATTGATTAGTGGTCTATTTTTGCATTCTTTCCATCCATCAGAAATGATGGACACACCCGTTTCGGGTCATGTATCCTTGATTGCTCACAATGATTCCTCTACTAAAGCTTTCTCCTTCGCCAATAAGGTGGTTCACACCTTTTTATATCCAGGACTAACATAATCAACAGGTACATTGGCAATGGCTGTCACCATATCCTGCTGTAATGTCCCTGCGGGCGGGTGATGGGCCCCGCCGCCACGTGTTCGTAGTGGTAGGGAGATGTGCCCCGTTCGCCCTTGGATGCTCTGGTGGGGAAGTCTAGCCTCCACCCTTAACACCTGGGTATGCCGCCCTCACTTCCAGGCTGGTCTTTTGGTGTAGTGGTTGGGCCTTTGTGGTATCAGAGCCGAGGTCTCGAGGTCGAGCCCTGCGGAGCGTGGTGGGCTGTAATGTCCGTGCGGGCGGGTGATGGGCCCCGCCGCCACGTGTCCGTAGTGGTAGGGAGATGTGCCCCGTTCGCCCTCGGACGCTCCGGTGGGGAAGTCTAGCCTCCACCCTTAACGCCTGGGTATGCCACCCTCACTTCCAGGCTGGTCTTTTGGTGTAGTGGTTGGGCCTTTGTGGTATGAGAGCCGAGGTCTCGAGGTCGAGCCCTGCGGAGCGTGGTGGGCTGTAATGTCCCTGTGGGCGGGTGATGGGCCCCGCCGCCACGTGTCCGTAGTGGTAGGGAGATGTGCCCCGTTCGCCCTCGGACGCTCCGGTGGGGAAGTCTAGCCTCCACCCTTAACGCCTGGGTATGCCGCCCTCACTTCCAGGCCGGTCTTTTGGTGTAGTGGTTGAAACACCAGCCTGGAAGTGAGGGCGGCATACACAGTTGTTAAGGGTGGAGGCTAGACTTCCCCACCGGAGCGTCCGAGGGCGAACGGGGCACATCTCCCTACCACTACGGACACGTGGCGGCGGGGCCCATCACCCGCCCACAGGGACATTACACCCGCCAATATGGTGATCTAACAAGGTTAAAAGGAAGCCCATTGCCATAAATGCAATGAGCAATGCTCTGATCAACAACCTCCCTCGCTTCATTGTTGAAGGCCCTTTCCAATGGGCCTCTTTTATGTGAAACATTCTCTGCTAGGGAAGATGATGACAATGGCATGAAAGGATGTGGGCCAGCCGGTTGTGATAAGCCACTAGGAGGTTTTGTTACACTTTTCTTGGCAAGAGGATGTGCTTTTTCCTTTGATCTATTGCTAACCATGTCGGCATCTTCTTGTTCTTTAATGTAGCCCATTATTTGTTTCTTTGGCAACCTTTTTTTATTGGGCCCAGGACAAGCTTTTATTCCCAAGTTGGGAATAGCGCAGAAGTGAGTTTTCACTCTATTGTATTAGCTCTTGTACTCAATTTTATATTGGTTACAACGCCAACGATAACCCCCACCACTAGGAAGTTGTTCAATCATTGTCGCATATCACCAAAGAGGTGATGCTCCGTCAATTTTAAATGAACTCTTTGCATTTTGGGCAACTGAACTAGAACTACTAGCCATTCTATATGAACCTACAACAAAAAACATTACAAATTTACAACCCTATAAGTTAAGAAATAAAAAAAATTGGCTTTATAACCCCTTATTATGCATAAAAAGTTCAAAAGAATATTCAAAATTTTGGAAAAAAAAACTTGAAAAATCTTGAAAAAAAATGGAAGATTCACTCACCTTTGATGGTTAAATCTTCTTTGTGTAGCTATTCCTCTCCTGTTGATGTAGATTTTAACTCTCCTATAGCCCTCACCTTTGAAGAAACTTAGAAAAATGAAGAAACTTTCAAAACCCAACAATGGCAGCTTGGAGAAAAAAAATGTTGTTTTGCTCTTTTGTGTTTGTCAAATGAGTGAAAAGAGTGTTTATGCCCTCACTTTAGGGCGAAATTGTGCTTTTAAGTGTTTTTTTTTTGTTTTGAAAAATGTTAAAAAATGTGTTTTTTTTTGGGTTTTGGGCGCCCAGCAGCTGCGGGTCCCTTTGGGTTTGTCCAGGGTACTGCTTGGGCACCCCGAGACCCACAAGGAATCCGGGGTGCCCGAGCGGTACCTTGGGCGTACCTAGACAGGAACCGGCCTAGGACTCGGACCCGTACCAAACCCATACCAGTACGGGGGCAGTTCCTGGGGAACCCGGTAACTTAGTTTACATCATAGTTGGAAAACTCAGACTCGGCACGGACTAGGCAGCCCAAAATCTTGACTTAGACTTAGGACTCGGCAAAATCTTGACAAAAATTCAACGAAACTCGGTAAAAAAGACATAATTACACAAATAAAAACATAAACTAATGCATTTAGAGAACACGTAAGTCTATTTTGGTCATCAAATTGTCATAATTCAAAGATTGCATATGTTATATGACCCTCAAGCCAATAAATTATGCCTTCATTACAAGACTCGGATGTAGTGTCCTTTGTGGAACTATTAGCTCCAATCCTCTAAAAAATTTGCAATCAATTCGAATTCGAACTCTTTCTGATCACTAAGTTCTCGATGTGGGCAAGGTGAGAGCATATGGAGATTAGAACGAGGACAATGGAATTAACTCAAAGATGTTGGCAGCTAGCCAACCAACTTAAAATATAAGCAGAGTTATAGAATTGATCAAGCCAAACTGACTAATAGTGAATGCAAATCCCGATCAAGTCAAACTGGCTGAATACAAGTAGAATTGCATCAATGCCAAAATTGCGGATTAATTCATCCGATTCCGATACACACCCAAAATGGCGGAGAGATTAAACAAGGGTCTAGTGGTGAACCGACCAAGACCTTACAATGATAAAATTGAAAATCAAATACTGATGGCCAGCTGTCTAGATTACGAGCAAGAGCATGGAAAGAGATAATATTGGCGGAGGACCTTCTAGAGTTTTACTGTACTATCCCCTGTCCAGATGCGCCTTCAAACTCCAATTTTTTTCTGATTCCTAGTGTATTGACATTTTGTCAAACACTTGACATGCATTGCTGGTTATGACTGAATTTCTGAGTTTGTTGCTTGTTTGAGTACTTGTTTGTGATGGTTTTCAGTTTGTTTCACATATATATCTCAATAAGCAATTAGACAAATATTTTGCATACGTATGCCAATCGATAATAAACACCTAATGACTGATATCAAACATTTATGACAGCAGATGTAAAATAGGAAATGCATATTCAAATTAAAGATCTGAATATGAGTTTATTGTTGTTTGCATTCAATACGAGGAATAAATCTGAATATAACACTCCTCAGTTTGCTGTTACAACACACAATTTTGAGAATTTCAAAATATGAACAAGTCTGTTACATACTAAATATTTCAGCTATGAGGACTCCTTTTATTCCTTGAATGCTGTTCAAATCATGAAATGAATTCTGAGTTCGCAATAAATATTCCTCCTGCATGAAGCACCAAGTGTTTACAACCCATAAAGACCATTCCTAGGCTGCGAACTCTCATATTTCTGTATATGGATGATATGGAACAGGGGCGGCTAGGTTTTCTGAATGAAACATGAGTTCTGAACTGCAATATAATTCCTTGCAAACAAGCGCTTAACTCCCACATAACCCACGAAGTTCTTTCTAGTTGCTAGGCAGCCCTAAAGTATCTCAAATGGGTGCCGACCAGATCTGTAGCACAATGATAAGTTGTTGTTCCTCCTAAGCTGATGGCGTCTCCCTTAATACATTCAAAATCCTTCCAAAAAAGAGACGCAAGTCTTCAAGAAGAAGCGGCTGAATTCATGGGGGGGATCACAAGACAATAACAATATGCACAACATCACCTTCCAAGCAACACCTTCCACAATGCAGCGCTAGAGTTTGTCATAAACCCTCCTCCAAGACACAATGAAACTCCATAAAATCCTCAACAAATTGCTCTATAAAAGTTCCTCCAATCTGTAAAATCCCAAATTCATATTTGCCCTGCAAACAAATACCTACATTTGTAGAATATCTTTCTCAGCTCCAGCACTAAACCTTTGATATGCAATGAAGAACAATGCGTAGCCTCTGTGCGAAACTACCAGCAATCAACCTGAGAGAGTTTTCCACCACCGAGGTTGATCATCTTCAAGAGGGTTTTCGTCCTCAAGAAGGTTGAGATGAACCAAGTTCGATCCCCAGAACCACAAGGGTCTCAATTAGAGAAATAAAATAAACTGCATATCCCCAAATGAACTCACAAACCTTCTTTTATAACCTTTTTCCGCCAAATTCCCAGAAGCTTCTATTTAATTCACTTTTTAATTTAAACTTCCCTTTAGCTCCAAAAAAGACCTTTTAATTAAAATAATGATAATTTGACACTCAAGGTCTCCATTTAACACATCCATGATTTAAAACATTTCATCCCGGTTTCGACGAGCTATAACACTAAGGTGCCTTTTAAATATTTTAAACAATATTGGGCAACCTTAGTAAAATTATTAAAATAAAGCCATTAAAGTACTTGTTTTGCGGAAACTGCCGAAATGCATCGGAATCGGAAACTGATTGCACTGGAGTAATCTCGATGAAGGATAATGATAAACGGAGCCGTCCGAGCGACTTTCTACAAATAGAGACCCTCTCCAATATTCTTGGAGAGCACACTAGAAGCCAAAAATAACATTTGAAAACATCAAATAACTCCTCTAAACCATCTAAGTTCATTGGTAACATCAAATTACCCTTTTGATCAAGCTGACACAAACCCAGAAAGCCATCTCCAACTGCAAAGCAAGAGAACCCAAAAATGGGGACATTACATTTACAATGTAAGTGCAATTACAATATGGTAGTTATACCTTTCAAATTGTTTCAGATCTAAAAATTGAGCCTTTCTGTAATGTCCCTTTTTAGGATATTCCTTATTTCTTTACCTGCATACAATAATAATGTCATGTCCCCATTTCCGACGTGATCACCAAACGGAGAATAGAGTTAGCCTATCCTCATTCCCATAGGCTAATTTCTCAAGAAAAGGGAATATTCTAGTTGAGCCAAGGCTTGGAAAAGATAATGTTGCTCAGAGGCTTGAAGAACGAAACGTTGGCTCAACTAATTTCACTGGCGAAGATGGAAAATGTATTAATGCAATTTCGCAGTAATTATTAGAGGAAAAATAATTAAATAATAATATTTTATTCTTATTTAATTTTAGCTCCAAGAAAGGAGAAAATTAATAAAATAAAATTAAATAATATTATTTTGATATTATTTAATTGAGCGCCACTTTGGAGATGGAGAAAGAAAATAATAAAAAAATATAAGTCTTGGATTTTGGCGCTCACATTGAAAGAAGAGAGAAAATATAAAAATAAATTAAATAATATTATTTAATTTGAGTGCTCATCATTGGAAGGAGAGATTCAAATAAAATAATAAAATAATGCATTGGATCTTGTGCATCGCCTTGGAGGAATAAATATTTCAAATCGAAAGGAGGGAAATGAAAATTCAAATCTTTAATTTGAATTGGCGGAGATCCAAGTATAAATATGAGGTTTGGACATCATTTGGATCATCTTTTGGCATTGTAGCTATTGTAATGTTCTGCAATTTATTTGCAATAATTCCAAGGACGAAAACCCTTGCGAATTGAAGGTGTGTTGGACAAAAACCCAACTACATCCCGGATGCGGATTCATACGGAGTTCGCACTTGCACTTCATCGAAGATGTTTTGAGCTTCATCGACCCATCTCGACATTTGGTCGGAGACCATTAGAACAATACTTTCACCGAGTTGGAATTGCTATATTTTCTACCGCAGATTTGAGTTGAGCATTGGTTGTTATTCATTGAAGATTTGAAGATATCTAGATTCCATTTGTTGAGCGCATACCCCATCAAAGTCGTTGCTGTGAGCATCAATTTGCATATTATATGAAGTGGCATTCACTGAAGACCTCAATCAGTTTATTGAAGCGCGAACTACCATAACAAAGGGTGGTGGACTTTGTCGAGTCTGTGGAAGAGCTTCACTGAGCGCCGACCTGGAATACATTGCATACATCAGATTTATCATATTCACTGTGTCAGTGTGGAACGGATCATTCAGTGTCCTTGGTGTCAAACACACTGAAGTCAACACATAGACTCTTGGACGGTGATTCTTAGTATCGCACAGTTACATAAGCGCCAATCTCTGAGGATTGTTCACTGAGCTCTTGAAGACCATTCGCAGATTGCTACATCATTGAAGATTTGGTCATCGTTGATACCTTCATCTATATTTGGTGTGCGGATTCAGAGAATCGCTGTAGCCTTGCATGGGAGGATCGACGGCATTATGGAAGACTTGAATATCATTGCATTGTCTCTTGTGCACCATATGGTGGATACATAGATTACCGATTGCTAAGGGAGCATAAGTATCGACGGGAAAGCTTGGTTGCTGATTGAGCATGTTCCTTGGTCAGCGATTTGCCATTGTCTAGTGTCAGCGATATTAGTAGAGTCAACCTCAACAACGACGAGTAGTAGAGAAAGAAGATTTACTTGTAATTGGTATGTTGAATGTCTTTCATCTCTGATCTGTAACAGCATTACCAGACATCAGTCTTGTTCATATACTTATTTGTGATCACTACATATGCATTATATTTGGCCAATCATAATTGATGTAATAGAAGAATATTGCAAGACTGATTTGTGACTGCTTAAATCTGAATAGTGTCATTGTTGTAATTTGCAAATCTATGTTTGTAATCCAAACTGTAATCTGCCTACATCTATTGTCCTAGATTTGCATTTCATTGTTCATAGATTTTGTGTTGGAGACATCTGAAAGTATGATAGAGTAGATCAGTTTCGTTGCAAATTTGAAAAGAACACAAGAATATCACATCACACCAAGAATGACACATGACAAATAACTACTAAAAAAGGACATTAGAAATATTAAAGATCAATAAATTAAGATAATATTCAGTTCATAGCATCATTCGTATTAAATTCATCTATCATAGCATAATTAATAATGAGATCAATACTTAATAACATAAATAATGAGATCAAATCATCATAGGATAATCAATATTTGGTTCAATCCATCATAACACAATTCCTCAAGCCAATCCCATAATGAATTCTTTAGGAATACTTGCAGCTACCAATCCACCTTGGAGGCACACCCTCCTTGATCAAGCTCAAGAGGCACACCCTACTTGATTAGGCTCAAGAACACAGTAGGGCCACACACCCTAAACCATGCATGGTAGGGCTACACACCCCAACCATGGTAGGGCCACACACCCTCACTACTTGGCCGACTTGATGAGAGTATGAGGGAGGGCACACCCCATCCACTCACCCCTCGTGAAATCAGAAGGGTCATTCTTCCTACCTGTAAAACATCTCCCTGAATTCAATTGGATTGCTTAGGAATTTGTTAGATGGTTGATACAATGTACCTCTTGATAGATTTCAAGTTCAGTTCAAGGATTGCAATATATCCTTCTTTGCTGTTAACACTTGTTGTATATATATATGACGATATATTTCCTTTTGCTTGATTCTTATATGACTTCCTTCCAATGAAGATAGCTTTATTTGATTGCTAATTGATATCTTAGATATTCGCTGGTTTGATTGATTCAATAATAGAATCATAGAACAATAGAACGATAGAATAATAGAAGGATATAATAATCGAATAATAGAATGATGGAATAATAGATTAATAGAATGAGAGGATGATAGAGTTATTGAATGATAGAATGGCTGCTATATATATGATCTCTGCTGATACCAATTATTGTACATAAATCAGTACTGATATATTCCTTGCAGATTTATCTGTCTTAGATATATTCCCTTGCTGCTCACTTGATGATGATCGAAGCACTCTTTATGATCACTGTCCTTCAATGATAATGATAAATAGTCACTGCTGTTCTTCACCAATGATAATCGTTGTTCTCCACAAATGATTGTCGCTGTTCTTCATCTCTAAATATAAGATATATCTTTTATTACTCCTCACATATATTACTGCTCTGAAATACGCTATGAATAGAATGATAGAATGATATAATGATAGGATGAAGGAATGATAGAATGATGGAATGTTTGCAATAAATAATTTTCTGTTGTACATTTCTTATATATTTAGCTCTTTATATCTACTGGATGATTCAATCTCTTGATTCCCTTTTTCTCAATCACTTCATTGATTCTTATATTTCTCCCTTGATTGTTGTTTCGAATCAGACTTGATTGATTATCTTTTCCTTCCTTTCTATCTCATGGAATGTCTGCCTTTATATATCTTCTTCTTGGATAGAGTCACAACCTTTCATATAGTGGCTGTTCTTTGAAAGAGTCACAACTCTTAATATACATCTGCTGTAATATTTATTTGGAATATTTCATATTCTTTATTTATTTCTGCTTTCATGGATGGATGATAAGTTTATGCTTGAGTGAGGCTTGAATGATTTATGCTTGGAAATATGAAATCTCTTACCCAAGAAATGATCTTCCTTATATTCCTTTTTTCTTCAATGGATATAATTTTTCACATGCCCTTTGACCTTTATCACAACTCAAACTTTAATTATTTTATAATTATATTATAATTTATATTTTATATTTTGATATTTTAATTTTTTATTATTATTTTTATTCTAATCCCATTTCAAAAAAGGGGACATTACAATCCGCCCTTCCCAAGATTGCTTGTCCTCAAGCAATTTCAAAACAATGTCTACTCCTTCCCAATGGCGTCCTCCATAGGCAGATGCTAAAATAATCATTTTGGTCTCATATCTTATTGTTTTATTTCACCTAAACAACACCATAGTTTAAGATGTAAAAATGATCCTGGGACATGGGGGTTATGGGTGAAAAGAAAATTACATTTCGGGGTTCTGTTAGCCAACAAGTCACTGAGACCAAAGAAGTTGAAATGACAGTAGAGATGACATTAGTTTGCAAAGCAAGGCACATGAATTATTGTATGGCAAACATTAAACTAGGTGTGTAGAGGCCGGGGTAGAGGCTGAACTGTTGACAAAATGTTTCAAAAATCATAAAGTAGTACTAATCATTATAAATAAAGCCAGTTCTACCCACACTTGGGCGACTTATTCATTCAAATAAGGAAAAAGTTTTAATAGATGCTCGTTGGGTTTTGTCCTATTTTGCCGATAGGATAAATGATGGAATTCAAGTTATGAAGGAGCCTGATCAAGAATGAAACAATTAAAGCATAACATCACAGGAAGTGTAAAGGGCACTCAAACCGTTTGACAAAATGCCTTGAGTGAAATAATCCTCAGAGGTCGTGACGGGAAGAATAACAAGGCATGTGAATACCACAAAGGTTATAGCTTATCAAATGGAATGTGGATTACACAGCACATCAAAGAGCATGAAATACTTGACATAATACTAGCCGCACAACCTAGTTGTTTTTGTTTTTAAAGAGATGACATGTCTCGAAGATAGCACGTTATTGGTGTACTTGTAGGAGACAATCCTCTAACAAACCTTGCTGCTAAAGACAAGCCAAAGTCCTATGTTTATGCATAAAAAGAGTGGTGATTGGTAGATTAAGAATAGCAGCGTCTTTGGAGGACTCGCGACTTTAGGGAGGTGTCGGTTAATGCCTTGAACCTGGGTTTTGCTGGAAATAGCCAACATGCCTATTAACTGTTCTAGCAGCCATTGACTAGGATGTATAATGTCACTAAAGGACAAAAACAAATTTTCGATAATAGTTGATGGGCAATTTTCTGTACTATAGTTGAAGATTCTTTTATTAACAAAATTTTGGTAGTAGTTGATTGAGTCGTACATATTTGGGAATGAGTCATACCTTTTGTAAGGTACTTTGGTGATGATTTAATATTAATTTGAAATCAACTGCAACTTGAACTGCAATATAATGATTTTTAGAGGTGCCGTACCATTTTGGACTACAATATAATGTGGTTTTGGATGGTATATCATATGGTTTCAGCTGTTTTTTTGATGGGTTGATATATATAGTAGTTTCAGAGGATAAAGGTTATAAATTTTTTGGCATTAATGTGAAAGACCAGCTTGTGGAAAATTATTTATATCAATAGTTTGGGTTGGTATCATTTATTAAACAGTTTTATAATCAAATCCAATCTTCTGGAATGAACAAAAGTTCTTTCTTCCGCTTGAGGACAAAAACCCTCTTTGCGTAGAAATCTGGAGGACGACAACCCTCTCGGTTTCCTTATTTGGGATTTGAGGACGAAAACCCTTTTGTCCTACGTGGTGATTTCATATAGAGATCACAGTTAGAACTTGTTAGAAAGTATCCAAATGGCACTAGAACTCATTAGAAAGTACCCAAATCTTGATGTGGTCAAGGTGAGAGCATCATTGTTCAAAAACACTAACTAAATGATTACAATGTTGGAAAAGTAAATAGGTGACATAGTCGACTAGAGCATACAGGTGGCTTCTATAGCATCATCCAATAATTTCCGCCCAACTGCCACCCGACCCTTCATTGTCTTGCTACTCATCTAGCAACACCATTGCATCCGGTTGCCCATGCACCACCCCAGCAACCCAGGCTTAGCTTAGCCTTTTTAGCTAGTGTCTGCCCACTAGAGTGCCACTAAGACACCACCATCATTGATGATTTAGCCTGCCCCCTGGGCACCACCGGTCCACCACCCAACAAAAAACCTCCTCTCCATTGCATTTTTCATTTTGAGAGGCCAACTTTAGGGGCCCATAACTTGCTCATACAGAGGTATGTTTTCAAGCATTCTTTTTTTAAATTCAATCAGTTTTTTGAGTACTCTACAATGATGTAATTAGTTTTTGCTCTTGATGCCTAGTTTGTTTAGAGATCTTAGTTTCTTAGAGATTTAGCTAACTTTTTCTCTTTTTTGCAATGCACATAACTTTCTTGTATGGACTCCAATCAATGAGCCTTTTTGATAGTGCAATATTTTTGAGCAACACATTGTGGTGCCATTTGTTTGATCTGATTTTGCTTGGAGACTATACTTTTAGTTTTCCCACTTTCTTGAAATTGTAAAACAATTGGAAAACAAGTTAAGTATTGTAAACACACTAATTTATAAATTGCCACTCATTGTACCTTCTAAGAGTGTCTTAATTGAGCTAATTTGGAGGGGGGTGTTGATACAAACACACTCAACTTATAAAGTGCCATCACATGTAATTGTCTTGGGGGGCTTACACATGACATTTTGTAATCATGAATTGAGATAAAGTTCCACTTTTGGGAGGGTTGCAAATATGATTTTTAGCATTTCATTTTATTCTTCTATTGTCATCTTGGACAAAGAGAACTATTTGTCTTGGAAAGAAGGGAAAAAGTGTAATATGCAGCCCTGATTTTTTTTTGAAAACCAAACAACACTGAAGTTAAGTGCAGTAATGATTCTTCCACACTCTTCTGATAACCCAGATCCTGATGTGGGCAAGGTGAGAGCATACAAGTGCTTCCGAGTTAGCATTCAAATCCAAACCAGCAAATAAAACAACTTCCACTTATTCAGTGGGCATCCGCTTATGCAACAGGTATCCACTTATGCAGTGGGCAAGCACTTGTTTAGTGGGAGAAACAAGAAGGAAAACTAGGCACATCCACTTATTCAGCGGGAAGCCATTACAAAAAACCACTTATTCAGTGGGGTAAGAAAACCAAAGCATTAAACTATCAATCCCACTGGCGGTACTACCTTCCAGGGGTTACAATGAAATATTGCAACTAAAATTAAATATTCACAATGTAAATATAGGCTGCAATAACATTCAGTAACCCTGATTTACAACTTGTTTGAACTGCTGAAACAGGTTAGCTCATGGAAATCACATGAAGATGAAAGGAAACATGCTAACTGATCAATATGAACACCAAAATATACCATACAAGAAACTATGAAAGAGGTTCTGATTGAAGTCTTTTCTGTCACTTCTGTAGCTCTGTTGCAGGTCTGAAATCTTTATGACAGCAATGCATAAACCCTAACAATAGTCCCTCATCATAGATTTTCCACCTCTAAACTCATGGCAATATCATCCACTATCATTGGCACCTCAAAACCAAAGGAAATAAGCACCCACCCAAACTTAGGTGATTCTCCTCCCTAGTCCACCACGCCAAATTCATGCCTGTACGACCAACATGGATAGTACGGCCTGCCATGAAAGGGACTCCAAACAGCAGCAAAAACTCATGTTAATCTCAGAAACCTAGGCGGCTAGGTGAGTAGGAAATTACCATAGCATTAGCACTTGATAAACAACAGACAAATCACCAAATGTATCCCACACCATGCCTGCAACTGTACGGCCTGTAGGAAGTACGGATTGCATCATTCTCATCAAAAACTTCAAAGAACATTCATCAATGCAAAGGCAAACTCTAAGTGAGATTCCTCGAAGAACTCCGCATTCAATATCAATGGTGATTCCTGTATGAAACCACACCCAATCTACAAGAGGGTTTTTCGTCCTCAAGAGAATCTACAAGAGGGTTTTCATCCTCAAGAGATAATGGAAGAACTCGCAGGTTCAATCCAACAGCATAACAATATCAAATCAATAGCATAACAATATCAAATCAATAGCATAACCCTCAACTATGAGCTCTCACTTCTCTTAAATAGGCACTTTGTAAGTTACACAAGAATATAATTCTTTCTTGGAAATAATTACTTTTTTTCCTCCAAGTTAAATAATTCTCTTTTCCCAAGTAAAGATGCCCACTTTTATGTGCCTAATCAAAATATAAAACATTTTCCCTTTCCAATGAGCTATAACACTTAAGTCACCTTTAAAATAATTCCAACTTTAGGAGACTTAAGTGAAAATAATAATAAAATAACTCATTTAATCATTCAACTTACGGAAAATCCCAAACTGAAGGAAACTACAAATTAGACCATACCAGTATGATCTTGAAGGTTTGGGATGAAGAATGATGCCAACTGGGTGACTTACTATAAATAGACGACCTCTCCAAGAAGTTTGGAGAGCAAACCGGAAAGCTGAAAGTGCTTCTAAAAGCATCACTGTACTCTTGAACACCAACTGAGCTCAATGCCATATAAAAGAATCCACTCCAAGAAGGGAACGCCAATTTCTAATTAATATTACACTAAGTTGCTAATCCTTATTCCAAACCTTAGGCAACATTAGTGAAATATTAATTAAACTGCCAGATAATAGTCCCAAGCTACGGAAAGCATAGAGATGCACTGATCGAACAACTCTGACCATATCAAAGTGTAGTAGAAGACTTGGGACGAAAATCAGAGGCCGTCAAGTGACTGTCTAAAAATAACATGTTTCTCCAAGAAGGTTGGAGAGCACCTGAGAAGTCGGAACTGAATTCCGAAAGCATCTAAGAACTCCAAATGACTAGCCGAACTTAAAACCATGAACAACTGCTCTGCAAAACTGAGCCACGGCCACTCAACGTTGGAGTCCTCTCAAACAAAGCACATAGCCTCTTGAAGACAAGGAACGGGCAAAATGCACACAAAAGATCTATGCGCCAAAAACGGGACATTACATAAAGAATCACTGCCTTGAGCAAGATCTACTGCCCTATCTCCATGGACTCATTCTTGAGCTAAGTGACCATGAACATAGACATGCTTGGTTAAATTATGACATGGTCTATGGACTAATATGTCTTACAGTTTCTGAGGACATCCTACTTCACATAGAGCACACTAAGGGCTCTCTCACTACTATGACCATCATCAAGTAGTTGTATGGAGATCTTGAATCTTCATCTGAAGGTGATGTTCTCCTAGAGAACCTTGCACATTTGGAGGAAACAAAAATGTCAAATGGTCCTCCTCTTGATGCCCCATCTACATTCGTTCATACTCATACCACCGAGGTGAACAATTCATGGGATGTGCAGTGTAGTCATTGACATGCATTGAGATTCCACCACCTTTGGCAACTTCGTTTCTTGTTCTTACTCAGACATCTAATGTGGACATACTATGGAATGATTAGTGTAGTCACATGACATGCACTATGATTCCACCTCCTGCTGACACTATAGAGTTTAGAGTCACTTCACTAAGAGCTTCTAGTGAATCTCTGCAGCAGGAGATATTGTGGAATGACTCGTGTAGCCACATGAGATACATTGAGATTCAACCTTCACCTATTGCTGCTATAGAGTTCAGAGTTGCTTCACCAAGGGCTTTCAGTGATTCGTTGCAGTAGGATATCTTGTGAGATGAGTAGTGTAGCCACATGGCATGCGCTGAGATTCCACCTCCATACACTACTTTGGCATTCGTTGTATATCACCTTCCACTTGGTCTTGAGCAATCATCCTCTTTAGTTAGGTGTGAGACTCCTGATCTAATCTTGGCACCACTCATCACTAACATGAGGATAGTTGCACAGTTTCTAGAGTACCTTTTGTGTTTTCTTCATTCATTCTCCTTCTTGGATTGACAAGACCTACATGCACCTATGGGTCTACTACTACTGAAGGGAAGGAATGTTGTTTATTGCATCTAGATCTTCATCAACCTTCAGTTTCATCCTTCCATCACTAGTGTAGGAGGAAACACACTTTTGGGGGGCTCTTTCGTCCTCCATCTTTCCTCTCCTTGGGAGGGAGTTTTGTCCTACAAATTTTCTCTTTTTTTTTTGGTGGGGTGGGGGGTACACTCTCTTTGTACCTTGGGGTTCTTTAGATTGTACATGGGTACCTCAAATGGCTTGTCTTGTCAGGTCCCATTTCTTTATTCCCTAAGTTGCACTTAAGGGGGGTGTTGGTGTAATTACATAATCGCACCTTATATTAAGTTTACTTAGGTAAATTAGGAAATAAAGAGCACATCAATTCCCTTGATTGATGGGATTCTTTGCCACCTCTACCCCATTCATCTCCTTGATTGATAGTAGTTAGGTGCCACCTCTCCCTCGTCAAGATGAGTTCACCTGATAGCTCTACTCCCGCATGTGGAGTCAGTCCATAGATCACAATGGCTAACTCACTCTCCTTTGGGACACTTGTCACTTTGATTTGTGCATCTTAGAGTGTATATATTGTAGTCCATTTCCTTTGTTTTACATACTTTGGATACAAATATTGGAATGCTAATATTCTCGTCTTTTTTGCATTTGAATTAGTGTTATCTTGCTATTTTTGTTCCCAGGGAGATTTAATTATTGCAAGGTGTTTATTAAATCTAACAATTTGTTTTCTTGCTCTCCTCCATGCTCTTCTATTTTTCTCAAATGAATAGCGTCAAATGAAATTGTATTTTCCTTGAGTTGACATTGATTTGTAAGGTCCATTTCTTAAAGGTCATCTACAATTTATATCAAACTTCTGACTATCTTTACAAGTACCTTGCACTTCAATCTTAATTATTAAATTCATTGTTATAATGTGAACAACTTAACATATGAGCCCCTTTCTTAAAATCTTTAGCTTAGACCTATACTTTGGTGATGGGCCTTCAATGTGAGGATGCCATGTAGATCGATATGATGTTTTGATAAAAATTCATACTTGGGAGTTGGTCACTAGGTAAAAATTTCATTGGATGTAAATGTGTATACAAGATCAAGTGTAAAGTCAAGGATACTTTGGATAGGCACAAGGCTCATGTTGCAAAAAACTATTTGCCACAAGAAGGGATAGACTGTGAAGAGACTTTTTCTCCCACTGCAAATATGGTCACATTTCAGCTACTTCTCTTTGTAGCATCCTAGTTTGGTTGGAAAGTGTACTAGATGGATGTGAATAACACCTTCTTGAATGGTGATTGGGACGAGGTCTACATGGTGCAGCCTGAAGGAGTTTAGGTATTTGGTAGTGATAATTTGCTTTGTTGGCTTGTTAAGACTGTAGGGCTTAAGCATGCTCCATGAGCCTAGTACATTAAGATTGACTAGCATCTTTGAGATTATGGATTTAGAAGAAATCTTTTTGATTTGAATCTCTATGTTAAAAAGTGATGGTGATGGCATTGTGGTTCTTGTTGTCTATATTGATGATCTTGCCATCATAGGCAATAGGGCCACTGCATGCAATGAGTGAATTGATCTATCTTCTGTTTTTGATATGAATGATCTAGTTCTCCTACAATATTGCTTAGGTGTAGAGTTATGGGACTTGGCAACATACCCATTTCAGTTTCATTGCTCATGTCAAATATGCTACAAATCTTTTTGAATGTTTTTGCATGGTTGATTGTAATCCTTGCACTACACCCATGGAGGTTGGGCTGAAGTTGTTAGCTTATGATGATTCATCAACAGTTGATGAATCACTCTATAGAGAAGTGGTGTGAAGTTTGATATAAATTAGATTCACACTAATAGATCTTTGCTTTGTTGTTAGTTATCTCAGTTTTTTGCCCAACCGAAGATTGTTCATTGGTAGAAAACAAAACGAATGATGCGATTTGGCATTCTCTATTGAAAGACAAATCAGGTTGAAAAGATATATGGACTCTAATTGGCCTGGTTCAGTTGATAGTCGGGGATCAACTATAGGCTATATTTTTTCCTTGGGCTTTGGAGTTGTTTTGTGATAGAGTAAGCTTCAATGTAGTATAGCTTTATCTTCCATTGAAGCAAAGTACAAAGCAACTGTCAGTGCCAGCTGTGAAGCAATATGGTTACATTGAATTTTGAGTGATCTGTAACTTAGATTATACTGACTCCAATTTTTTGTGACAATCAAGTAGTCTTGAAGTTAGTGAAGAACCCAGTTTATCATGCGTGCACCAAGCACATTAAGGTTCATCATCACTATGTTTGGCAATTGGTTGACACTGATGATATTTTTCTCCACTATTACATATCTCAGGAATAATTTGTTGATCTAATGACTAAACCTCTTGGTTCTTTTCTCTTTTTCATAATTAGGAACAAAATTGAAGTTGTCTTTGGTTTAGTCATTAAGAAGGGGGTATTGGATATAATATAATGTTAGACATAATACTTTGTAGACATGCATTTGTTGCTTATGTGTAATGTTCCCAAATTATAAATTTTGTAACTTATTGATTTTTTTTTGAATTATGGAAACAAAATGCCAGACTGAAACAGCCAACCAGAAATTAATTGCAAGCTGACTGCTATCAGTAAATGACTGAAAATGCTATATCAAACCCTCCCATTCAATGGGCAGCCAGAACGAGATCCTCAATCAATGGATTTAAGTCAAAGCTGAGAATAAGAATAAATTTATGTTGCTGGAAATATCACCATATAAACCCAGATCTGATATTTTATTTTATTGTAACAATACAATGCTGATTGTCAGATATGTAACACAATATTCAGAAATTACAATGATGAGAACCCACCCAAATAATGCCAAATGACGTATAACTAACCATATGATTAGAAATATGCCAAATTGGGGATGAATTTGCTGTTGTACGACCTGAAGCTTGCTGCAGCAGTGATGAATTCGCCTCCCTGTACCTTTGTATGGATTGTAGAATGATGTCAAACCCTCTAATGTAGTACAGCACCTCCCCAATGAGGTTGCTACAACAGCAAAGGATATAAATGATGGCAGTCAGTTGGAAGAATGTAGCGATCAGCAACAAATGGTGGTCAAGGGGATGGGCGATCAACAAAATGATTATGGCGGATGACCTCTTGATGCAGTTCGTAGCCTTTAATGTTGATATTTCTTCCCTAAACCAGTTGCCCTAATGATTGGATCAGCAACCGGTGATCAGAAAGGGGCCTGTAACAAGCATGAAAGATGGCATGACTGAGTGGGAAGGCTGCCAAGACTGTACAGAAACCTTTTGCAATTATGGCGCCTCAACTAGTCACAAAAACCTGCAATAAAAAAGGCGTCCAGCCACCCAAAATGGCACAACTTCTAAAAGTTCCCTTGGATGAAGGTGGCGCTCAAGAAAATAATGATGTTGATCAGCTCCAATACTCTAAAAATGTTGTCTTATGCTTTGCTTGCAAACGTTAATTCGTTGAACCTTGAAAATTCACACAAATCCTCCGAATTAGCTGAACATGCAAACCCTATGTGGAATTTACCAATGCCAAAGATGAGGGTTTTCATCCTCACCTCTAGGGAAGAGAGCCAAGAGGGTTTTCATCCTCTTGGTTCGTAGAAATATAGCCAAGGGTTTTCATCCTTCGATGCAAAAACAAACACACAACTCACAATGAAATGCCAAATGAAATCTTGATGATGAAATGAAGATAGACACCTTCTTGAAATACCTTTCCAATTCGAGCCCTTGGGTCCTAAATTTCCCTCCAAGTATTTAAAAATACTTAAATTTTAAGTATTTAAAAATATATATTTTATTTTAATACTAGTGTTTAAAAACACCTTTTATTTTAATTATAATAATATTATTAAGTTGCCCCAAAAATTAGAAATTACCGGGCCCAACTTAAATAATATTATTAATTATTTTAGTTTGAAAAAGGGGACATGACATTATGTTAATGATGCAATAACACCATGTTAGTTATGTCTAAAATAGTAAAATGCAACTTGCCATGTAAGTTACAACGGTCAATGTGACTTCATCATACAATAATAAATACAAGCATACACTCATTGAAGCATGTGCTATCCAATTCTCTCAAACTTTGTACATTCATTTTTCCAACAAATCGATCAATGATTTTTAGCCAAGCATCTCAAAGAGAAAGCTCGGTCACTCAAATTGTAGCCTAGAGGCCCTTTCTAGAAAAAAAGTGATATTTGGGTTAGACCTTGAATTTCAAAGCAATTCATGCCCCATTAGATCATAATAGAGTTGTAGAGTAAGATTTGAACTTGTTCACACAAGAGGAAAACATTAGCAAGGATAATTTTTTATTTGACATGATTTTTTATAGACTCATAGAGGGGTTACTATAGGAAGAACTTGTTGATAAGTGGCTAGAGAGCCTTTACGCACTCGCTTTACAAAATATGGACGAGGAGTAAGCAATCACCAAGACCAAGGAAAAGCTTATGTTAGCATAAATTGATTTTGAAGAAAAGAGTATCCCATGATATATAGACATTGCACTAAAGTTTTTTCTTAACCCCTCTCCTTACCCCTCCTTTTCTCGTGATAATTTTCCTAGCTCCCCCATAATAATCATGCTGTTATTAGGCCTTCTTCTTGATGATTTTTGAAAATTTGAGATTCCCAAGGATGGGATGTTATTCATCCTCCCCAATGTAGCCTTCTCTTAGGTTTGTTTGGCCTCCTATGTTTGATATGCAGTGGGCTCCTTATTTATATTCCATTTACTATGCTGATTACGACTGCCTTCTCAATCTATTTTTAACAGCTTATCCTTCGTTCTGGATTTTCAGAAGTGATCGCAATTGCAAAGGTTGGATATTGCTTTCTAGCTTGATGAGTGGTCTGTATCTGTACAAATTCAGGTGAAGACTACAATGGTGAATGATACCCATTTCCAAGCGTACCTACTCCTTTGTTAATAAGATGATGGTCACGGGAAGTGAGCAAATGTGAAATGTGACCATACTAATCTAGAAAACCTTAAGAATCTAGAAATGGCAAAGCCCCACTGAGGCAGAGAGTGAGTTGGAATTGGAAGACAAGGAATGGGAGGACCTGGTTGATGATGGGGATACCAAAGGTAGAAACAATGTTGTTACCAACACTTATAAATGAAACAGAAAAATACATATGCATTGCGATGACTAAATTCCTTGGAAACCAAATTGAAGCCCACCACATTCTCCCATTGAAACCTCTGGAAAGGCTGAAGGGTCTTTTGGGGAATTAGGAATAAGAGGTGTATTAAACAATGAAGGAGACAATGGGCAAAGTGCTTCAGGTGGAATTGCATCTGAGATTCTCTCCTACTTAGGCTTCTTTTACTTGGATCTCTTCTAGAGCTGAGTCTTCTCCTTTTTCCACTTCCCCTATTGTCACTTTTGCTGGTATGGGTTTTCTAGACTTTACAAAATTGGGTTTCCCAGTTGGCCTTGGGGGAGTTGGTGTGAAAATCCTTTGGATGATAATGGCCTTTTCATCAGACTTATTGTTGATAACCTACAATCTCTTGAGGAGGAAGTGAATACCTGGAAGAAATTGAGCAAAGAGTTTTGTGAAACAAAGATGGCCCAGGAGAAAATGATAATTGAGTTTGAAGACTCCATGTGGGCTAAAGATGCCAAGATCCAAGGCTTTGAGAATCTGGTGGTCTTTCTTGAGTTAGAGAAAGTGGATACAAGAGGCGTGTTGTTCCTAAAGGAGGGCTTTGGTGTTGTGAAACCAGATGGAATGGAATTTCTATGGACTATTGGGTAGCTGATAATTGAATGCAGTTGTGACTGTCTAACGATGGCGAGACGGCATTGGAGAACTGAGATATACATGGGAGTCTCTTGTCTTCATTTTTCTTCTCTAGTATATTAATGTGCTTTTTTGCAGTAGTGCTGGCAATCATGATAGCAATAGCACTAGGTTTCATATCAGTTTTAGACTTGAAAATCTGCTTTTAGACTGCTGGTATAAGTTTCATTTTACTACTCTTAATTCTGAACCTCCTGATGGCCTTGTTTGTCTTTTACAGCCTATCAAGTTGTATTTTTTTTATGTTTTTGATCATGGCTTTGAAGACTTGGAAAATAGCCAGATCATACTCTAAAATGCTACCGTACTTTCTTATTATAAATAAATTAATTTTTAAAATTTTTTTTTGCTGCAAGTAGAACCTCAAACATGATTGTTTCCATAACTATTGCTTTGAAATCTTAATGACTATAACCTCTAGCAGCTGTTTTAGTTCATGGAAAATCTCTGATAAACCTTCATCTGTGTTTTTGCATGGTCTATGAGAGAAAATAGAGAGATTTGTCAACATGCTTGTTATCCTACTAAAATATTTGTCTCAGATGATATATTTGTTATATTTAGTAATATTATCTGCATGGACACTGACAGAAATGGAAAGGCCTTGGAGAAAATGAACAAGCAAAGAAATGGGTTGAAGGAATTAAGATTTGGTTGAAAGAACCACTGTGGCCAAACAGGGTACAACAATCAAGAAGTTTTCAACAGAATGGCCTTTTGCAAGAAAAGTATACATCAAATGTGGAAGCAGACAATGAATTGCCAATTTATCTTGCTGCACAACAGGCAGTTCCTCGGTATGAAAGCATTTTATCTTCTGCTGGTTCTCGTGGGAGGCTCCTTAGAAAACTGCTTGTTTGGATGGGCCTTCTTCCATCACAACCAGCAGCATCTGTCATGCTCGACAGTTACAGTTCGTCTTCAGATCCATATTTAAGGTCCGAACTAATTTTTAATTTTGATTGCATCAATTTGAGAAAATAATTTTAAGAATAGTCTCCTTCACTAAATTGTATGATACAGTGAACTTAAAGGCTTAAATGGAAAATACTTTGGGGAAGACTTTCTGATTCATTTTTCTTTCTTCATTCTTCTTTATTTCTGAAGTTCTATTATGGAGTCAGTTGAACTGATTGGAATGTTTCCCACTATCATCCAGAGATCTTGACTGTGCTTGATTGCAATCCTTCATACCTTATCTTTTAATGTTTATCTTAATCTGTTGAAGTATGCCTAGTTATCTTTCACTCTTATTAGCTCTTCTTGCTTTTCAATAAACTTGCTTCTCTCTTAATAGGTTAGTCTTCGTAAAAGGAATTTCAATTCCCAAAGTATTTTGTTCATATTGCTGCAGACTTTTCTTCCTTTTTTCATCTGCTGAAAATCTATTTTAAAACGGTTAATTCTTTATGCAATACATCTCATGCATTGTAAAGGGATGAAAACTCAAGACAATAGAAACGTGATAGATGATCTCGGAATTGATCATATTCAATAAGTGACTCCTTCCTTATTATTTCTGGTCTCAAGATATACAGTGCATTGTTGTATTACCAAAATGTGAAACATCCCTCCATATGTGAAGAGGTGCATAGATGGTGAAGCTGGTATACATAGAGTAAGTGCCCATTCATTGTGAAAGTCTCTGACCTATGTAATGTTTCTAAGACTGGGATGAATGTCTTAGGCCAAACTTTTTGTCAAGGGTCTCACTAAAGGATATCTGGAAACCTGCAACAAAGGAAATTTGTGGAAATGACATCTGGAGACAACTTCAGGCAGCATTTTCAGTTCTGTTTTCAAGATCAACTTTGCAGGTACTTGTTGCTCAACAATTCAACTTTGCATTGTTTCTGGTTTTAATTGTTTTAAAAAGGCATAGGTTACAATGGAAGAAGCAATAAGTCTTGAGATTATGATAAGTTAGAATCCAGAATTTTTGGTTCTATCTCTAGCCCATCATGTAGCTGTTGATAGTCCATGATTGCAGTTATTTTTCTGTTATATGATATCATATCATCTAAATCCAGTTCATTCTGTGTTTTAATAGCACTATTTATGCATATAGATCTACAATACCTGTTTTTATATGCCATAAGATGTATGATAGACATCACTTATGTGCAGTGCAATTACCAATTTGTAGACAGGAAGAACATTACAAGGACAAGCGTGCATTTTGTGCAGTTGATAATATATACTAAATTTGGTTTCGAGAATGTTACCAAGTCTTGATGCTGATATACTTTCAGGAGCCAGCATTCAAAGAATTAGTTTTATTGTACACTATGGCAATGGACCAGAAAGAGGTTGAAAAGAGCTATGATTTTCCTACCCTACAGTTGAAAATATACAAAAGGATTCCTGTACCAGATCTTAAAGTTAGTATTTTAAATATAAAATTATGTGCTTCAGGGTTTGCTAGTTATTTTTCTCGCACTTTTGCTGGTATAAGAATGTGGACAATATTGTAAAACTATTTTTAATTTTCATTTGTCACTGTGATGTTGTTTTAGAGAACATTCTTCTTAAATTTGCTTGATGTTCATTATTATTCCTTGCAGGTGATCTTTCCAAACAAGAAGCTCTCTTTTCGAATTCTTGATACAGTGAGTCTGGAGATCTTATCCGCATTTTAAAAAAATTGCTTTCCATATTCTTGCATGTTATTGGCACTCATTTTAAATAGCCACACAATTATTTGGGTTCTTACTGAATTGCTTGACATTTTCAATATAAATTTATTTTTTCCCTATATATTTGGTGCAGACTAAGCAAGGGGGTTGAAAGACTGCTTAATTTCTTAGACCCCATTCAAACATTAGACATAAACAACTACAAAATCACTTGCATTAATATGGTAATCTGCCTTCAAAAGATTACAAAAATGCTGAGAAGAACCCTAAACTATAACACAATACAAAAAATGGCATAGGGCTATTTTACACCCAAGGATGGATGATATTCTCCTCTATCGGGTTCTTTTCTATTTTTCCCCTATTTTCCCCATGTCCTACTCTAGATGGTTGGCCTCCTCTTCCTCTCAGTCTACTCTGTTGTTTTTCCCTTTCCTTGCTTGAATATTCTCTTTTGCTCATGATTTAGAGCACATTTTAAATCAAGAATGACCTGCCCACGTTTCTCTGTCCACATCCTTGAGTCTGTAGGTATTTTTGGGGTTGATTCATTGGCTTTGAATGTGACATCATGATTTGGGAGAATGAATTCAATTATTAACACTGCTTGGCCCCCTACTATAATAGCTTTGACTTCTTGCGGGGCCATTTTTAACATTTAACCAAGCCCTGTTGTTGTTTAAAACTCTCCATCAGCTCTACTCGATTCTAGGCAAAATAATGATGAAGCTTGAACGATTGCCAAGTGTTTGACAAAATGCTTGTCGGAAAATAATACAAACCAAGAAAACTATGCAACTCCTTTAAACAATTGGAGGCTTAAAAGAAGAGGATTTGGATAGAAGATGACACTAGGTGTCCTTTGGGGTCCACATCACCAAAATCATCTCTACTAATGGTCATTCACGCCTTGTTGCTGAAGTCATCCCATTTGCCACCGAAGTTGTAGTGTTGCTGAAGTGAATTGTAATGTCCCCTTCTCGAGTGTAAGTTGTTGGAGATCCTTAGCCTATTTTCCAAAATTTTTCCGTAGGCTATTGGGGTGCTGGTAAAAGGGAAAATAGTTAAATAATTAAATTAAGTTGCCAAAAAGTGTGCTTGATTTATATTTTAATTGACGGCTTATGTTTAATTATTTAAAAGGGTCATTTTTAAGTTGTGCAAATAAAGTGTCGCTAGGCTCAAGGTACTAAAAGGTGATCATCATGACACTTTATTATATTTTTATATTTTTTGAGGAGATAATTGTGAAAAAGGAGATAATATTATTTTATTCTCCCGAAAGTATAAAAGGAGGATTTTGTCTTCAGAAAAAGGTTACTGTCTACTCATTTTCTATTTTCTCTTTGTTGAACGTGAGTTCTTCCATTTTCCTGAGGATGAAAACCCTTTGGTGAATCTAGTTTCGGGGATGAAACCCTCCTAGTTGGTTTGTGTGATTTCCCCCAAAAATCACCTTGGTGCGGATAGTGAGATTTTTGAAGTCTAGTATTTTCGAGTTCTGATAATATGGAGGTTTTTGATGTTTTTTGATACTAATAGAGTGGAGTTTGATATTTTTTGAGTTTTACAAATGCTAGTTGCAATGATTGGTACTTAGGAGGCCGTACCAATTTGGAGTAACAAGCAGTACCAAATCTTTAAGAAGTCGTACTGATTTTAGTTGCCAGGTTTGAGCTTGACACAGGCCAAACAAGTTTTTGAAGGCGTTAGAGTGCTGAAGGGAATCGCACCACTTTTTGGCTGCCTAAATTCATCTTTTGGCTAGTTGTACTCCTTGCTAAGGTAGTCGTACCAGCTGTTTTCAGTTTGCAGAGGATTTTAGTGATGAATAGGGGGCCGTACCACTGCTAATGAGGTTGTACCATCTGCTGAGTATGTTGGGTTGTAATGACCACCCTAGTTTTTTCCAAATATTTTCATATGAAATAAGAGCACATGTAGTCTCCGAAACACTTTCTGATCACTAAGATCCCGAGGTGGGCAAGGTGTGAGCATACGGTGTTCGAATCACACAACTAGTTGATTGAATGCAGAGACAAAATGTGAGGCGGCAAGCCAACTAGAAACACACGCAAGGCAGCGAAGTCGACCTATCAACCACTTATTCAGCAGGACCAATGTGTATAGATGAACCCTGGCAGAATGTCTAAGGTTGTATCAAGATCAAATTAGTCGATAAACTTGTTCAATGCCAAAATGGGTTGTAAATGCAGCATGCTATACTAACTGGCGGTAAACCGTTCAGTTGATTACAGAATGACATGCACACTATGCAGATGCATTGGCGGTACTACCATCCAGTGTTTTACAATCATTTATCATTGCAACTATTGAAATAAAGACAATAAATGAGAGTTACAATTTACTTTATTATTTTGATGTCAAACTAAACACACTGCTGCAACAGACCGATATAATTTTCTGATCATAAACACACTGCTGTAATATTCATATCAGCTCATAAAAAATCAGACTTAGAAGGCAAGTAAGCCAAGCCACTAAAGAATAGATTCCTGTAAGTTGATGAAGCTCTTTGGTGAGGCTGAAAACCTTTTCTGAATGCAAGTCAAACCACTGTGAACTACTGTAACATTGATATATCAGATCCAAAACATACACTTTTTGCCCAATCTGTGATCTGCACTGTCAAACAATATCCAACAACCCAAAATAAATATAATTAGACTGATCTTATATCAATAACAGCCTTGATCAGCCTTTGAAACACCATTAAAATGGACTGTTTAGGCCTTATTATTGCTGCAGACACTAAGCACACAGAGAGACACCTCAAAACCTGAACAAAATAATTTCAAACACCATAACTTTGCACCACATACTTGCTGATTAGTGGCGGTCCCCACACCAACTCATAAAAGACAAACAAGAATAGCAAGTACAATATTTCAAACTCCCCAAACCAAGAGGTACGGTTAGCAAGGCCCCACCATAAAGTGGAGATAGGCCAAATAACAACCAAAATAATCTCAAAGTGCACCACAAAAGCAAGCAACTCAAAAAGATGAAGGAAGTGCCCCCCACAACTCCATGACCCTTTGTAATGTCCCCATTTTGAGCTAAGTTATATTTGCTAGTTGAGTTGCTATTATACATGGAGAACTAGAAAGTTGGTATATGTCTATGCATGGAGAACCGGAAAGTTGGATCAACTAGTGTGTTATTGAGCTATATGGGAAATGCAATATTAAAATTGTATTTCAATTATTTGATTTGAATTTTCAAATGATGGAATAAGAGGGAAAATGAAATCTTTAATTACATTTTCTCTAATCTATTTTATGGAGTTTTAAGTGGAATAAGGAGTTACTCTAGGTGGAACCTATTTTATAATGTCATCTATTGTAGCCAACATTGAAGGAGAGGATTCGCCCATGAAGAATAGGTCCAAGCAAATTCCAATGATTATCATATTTGATCGATTGGCATTTTAGATGAAATTTCAAGAGGATCGATTGGTATTATGAGGTGGCGTTTCCATTGGTTCTTGTGTCATGAGAAGAATCGATGCTAGAAAAGAATAAAGGTAATTTAAATAATATTTGTGCATTCAAAGGAGAGCCAACGGTTGGAGCATTCGCCAAGTCAAAGATATTCAAAAACAATTATTTTAAATGCAAATTTATTTTATTAAATGCTTGCATTTGGATAGATTGGTTTATTTAATGCATTTCATGAAGTGGTTAGTGATCGGCTAAGGCAAGGGTTTTATTAAATGCAAATATCATCATTTAATGCATGTGCATGAGGTAGTTGTGGATCAATGCAAGTATAGAGGAGCATTTTAAATGCAAGTTCATAAATTGAATGCCAAATATCTAGTCGCTTATGTGAAGGATCAAGATTTTTAATGTTTTGAAGGATATTAAATGATTGCATGGAAGTTGTTGGGAGACGCTAAGGGTAGGTGTGAGAATTGTAAATGCAATAGATGTATCTCATTTAAACAATTAAAGATTGTTTTAAATGAGTGTGTTTTAGATGTAACTCATTCAATATTGTTCAAGTTCATTGCTCATCATTGGTGGATTTCAAACTTCAATCCAAAACACCAAAGAAGAGGGACGTCCATGCTTGAGGAGTTAAATAGAGGACTTGAACATCAATTTGCAATATATGATGCTATGGTATGTTTTCTTTCTTATTGTTTATGAATGAGAATTCCGATTTTCATTTTATTGGCAAGGTGATGACCCCTTGTTTATGTATGGAGATGACCCCATACTAGTTGTGAAGTGATTTCATACAAAATTCACTATTTGAGCTTAATATTGCAGGTTTAAGGAGCATTTGAAGTGAATTTAACATTATTATAACCCTTGGTCATTGTGGATGTCACACCAAGGTAGTCGATTTGGAGAGATCATCATTATATGAAGATTTAACATATATTTTCAGCTCTGATTTCTTATAACAGCCAGCTGATAATGGAGAGATCATCATTATATGAAGATTTAACATATATTTTCAGCTCTGATTTCTTATAACAGCCAGCTGATAATGGTATTTCAGGGTTCTTATGCAAGCTTTGATTGACGATATTGGCTTGGGAGCATTGTTGACACAAGATATTGCATCTAGGGTTCCATTGCTTGGCTTCAAGAGGAGTTTTTGTCATTGTTTTGATCTCTAGAAGATTTCTGGGCATATATACATTTTGTATTAGACATAACAGCAGTCAATATGATGTAATCAGTCCATTTTATGAGGCTGCAACAGTGATATTTGAAGTCTATTTCCATTGGACATTGATAGCTCTTTCATGTTTTAGGGTTACAAGGACATTTGGTGGCACTTGGTTGACATTTTTATAAGTTGTTCAAGTCTAATCTGATTATGACAGTGACTGATATATACAATCAGTAGCAAGCTTTTGATATCTTTTCATATTGAATCAATGATATATGCAATGGTGTTTCATGGTTACATATATGTATGATTGTATTTGAATGTCTATGTGGTTTTGTGCAAGAAATCTTATCTAAAAGTTGCAAAAATTTCAGTCATCCTAGAAAGGGATATTACAGTTGTATCAGAGCATTCAAAATTTCAGAGCAATATCCATTGGGGATATTACAGTGGTATTAGAGCATTCAAAATTTCAGAGCAATATCCATTGGGGCTATTAAAGTGGTATTAGAGCATTCAAAATTTCAGAGCAATATCCATTGGGGATATTACACCCTTTAACTCCAAATCACTCTCTTATTAACATGAATCGCTCCATAAAGTTTTAAATAATATTCCTGTGTTACCGGTTCTTTGCCAAAAAACCCTGGGTCCTAGTATGGTTCGGCTCGGGTCTTGGTATGGGTACGGTCTGGCCGGGGGTACGCCCAGGGTACGGCAATTCACTGTGGATTCGTCCGGGACGAACCCGGGCCGAAACCGCAGTCAGCGTCGAAATTCGACATTTTTTTTGACTTTTTAAAATTAAATCTGGGACTTTTTAATTGTTTTTTTTAAAATTCGACCCTACTCCAACCCTAAAAGCATCATTTAGGTTCATTTTAAAGACTAAAAACATTCTATTTTCTTCATTCCAAATGCAAATTAGAGAACTCTTCCATTTTCAGCTGAACTCATTTTTTTTCTTGCCATCAAAGAAATAGAGTTGGAGATCGATTGGTGAAGGATCTAAAATGATTGTTTAGCTATTCCTACCGTTGTGCAATCGCTGGTTTGCTACAAAGGAGATTGTAGAGGCAGATTTTGCAAAAAAGGTTGGTTTTTTGGGTTTTTTTTTGTACATTTTTGTTTTGTTTTGCATTTTTTTTGTCTTTTTTTTAAATTCTTCTATCTAGTATGAATCAATGGTTTTAAACTCAACTAGGTTCTATAATTTTTTTTTTGTTTTCATTTGTTTGGAAATTTGGATTCTTGGAATGTATTGTTTATTTTTATTTTTGGCATAGGGATTACAAATTTACAATGGCAAGCGGTTCAACCTCGTCGGAGAAATCCAAGTTCAAAACAGATCCAAATTCTCCCCTTTGGAAATATGTTAAAATGCTAGAACCACTTCCAGGCGGTGGAGGTTACATATGGATGTGCAATGGTTGTGGGGTCCAGTATAAAAGCTCTTACAGTCAGGTGAAAGCACATTTGTGTAACATACCTGGGTTGGGCATCAAAGCTTGCCCTGGAAAAAATGGTGTACCCATCCCACAAGCTCAAGTCCTTGCATATATCCAAGAGCAAGAAAAAGCAGAGGAAGCATCAGGGCGTAAACTAAGTCACCCTTTGCAAAAGACTCAGAGAGGTTCTCGGGGAATGAAGCCCCCTCAATCAGCATCAGCATTAGAATTTGAACAGGAACATGTAGAGAGCCACCCATTTTTGCCTACAGTTGAACCTGTAGCACGCAAGAGATCAAAGGGACCATTGGAAACGGCATTTCACAATGAGTCTCGTGAGTTTGCTGAACAACAAATTGCAAGATGTCTCTATGCGAATGGCTTAGCTTTCAATGTTGTTCGCTCACCGTATTGGAAAGAAATGGTGAAAGCAATTAATGATGCTCCAAAAGGTTTTAAGGGCCTAGGTTTTGAGAAGGTGCGCACCACCTTATTGGAAAAGGAAGTGAAGTTTGTAGAGGATAAATTGAAGCCCATAAAGGAATCTTGGGCTGAGACAGGTTTATCCATCGTTTCTGACGGATGGAAAGATTCAAAAAATCGGCCATTGATCAATGTTATTGCAGTGTGCCCTAAAGGGGCTATGTTTTTGAAGGCAGTTGATTGTGAAGGGGAGGTGAAGGATGGTCCATTTATTGCTAATATTCTTTGTCAAGCCATTGAGGAAGTGGGGCCTCGAAACGTGGTTCAAGTGGTAACAGACAATGCAAAAAATTCTAGAGTAGCTGGTTTATTGGTTGAGGAGCGTTACTCACACATTTTTTGGACACCTTGTGCGGTCCACTCCCTCAACCTTATGCTACAAAAAATTGGCAAAAAAATTGATTGGATCAAACAGGTGTATAGTGAGGCAGAAGACATCCAGATGTTCATCACCAACCACCATATGTCACAAGGCATTTTCAGATCATTCTCAAGATTGGAGCTGCTAAAGGTAAGTGAAGCTTCAAGCAATTTTTATTTTTTCTTAAGTTTATGTTTTGAGTTTTGTAAATTTATTTAAATTATTTTTTAAGAAGCCTTATTTTTTTATTTTTTTTATTTTGATTTTTATAGGTTGCTGAGACCCGTTTTGCCTCCAACACAATTGTCTTAAGACGGCTTGTGAAGGTTAAAGAGGCACTCTCTAGCATGGTCACTAGCCAAAATTGGTCCATATGGAGGCAATCTAGCACTGAAAAGGCAACAAAAATTAAGCAATTGATCCTGGATGACCATTGGTGGGATCGTGTTGAGTATCTCCTCAGTTTTACTGAGCCCATATTGAGTATGATCCGTTATACGGACATGGATAGGCCTTGTTTGGGAGAGGTATATGATGGCATCGACTCAATGATTGAGAAGATGAAAGCCATCATAAATGAACATGAGCAAGATCTTGAAGAAACTTTCTTCAATCAAATACACCAAATTATTGAAGAGAGATGGGACAAAATGACCACCCCATTGCATCTTCTTGCCTTTGCACTGAGTCCCAAATATTATAGTGCTCAACTCCTTTCTGTGGGGACAAGGGTTGCCCCATATAGAGATGTTGAAGTCAGCCAGGGGTACAAGGCAGCATTTCGCACTCTTTGTTGATCCTGACATACGAGAAGCAGTTAGAGCCGAGTTCATGCATTTTGTGAGCTCCACGGACATGGGTGTTGATGCTCTTGTTGACAAATATAAGGTTGATGCTCATATGTGGTGGTACTTCCATGGCCAATCATTCATACACCTACAACCTCTTGCGATAAAAATTTTAGCGCAAGTAAGTTTTATTATCTTTTAGATTTTTAAGTTTAATTTCTAAATTCGAAATTTCTAATTTATAACTCTAACTGTCTAATGTTGTCTTGTATTAATAGGTTGCTAGTTCATTAGCTTCTGAGAGGAATTGGAGCACATACTCCTTCATCCACTCAGTAAAGCGTAACAGGTTGCACTCAAAAAGGGCGGAGGACTTAGTGTATGTGCATTCCAACTTGCGCCTCCTTACACACAAAAACAAGGACTACAAGGAAGGGGACTCAAGGAAATGGGATATCGAGCCAGAGCATACTAACCTGGATGCTACCATTTCCCACCTTGCCGCACTTGAAGTTGATGTTGATGTTGAGATTGGTAGTGGCCTTAGTGGGCATGAGAGTGCCAGTGCCAGTGCCAGTGCTAGTGCTAGTGCCAGTGCCAGTGCCAGTGCCACTTTTTGTGGTTCTACTAATATACCAGTATCTGATGATGCTCATATGGCTTGTGGTGATGATATTTTTGATGACCCATATGACAGTGATGCCTAATTAGTGATGGCATTGGCTGATTGTTGACAATTGGCATTATAATTTTGATATTTGAATTGTAATAACTATATATATCATGACATTCGACATTCGTGTTTGACTAATTGACATTGTAGTGTTTTTAATTTCTAACACTAGTGTGGTTTTGTTTATTATATGATCATATTCATGATGCTATGGTATTCTGAATTTAATTACTGCTACAAATATGAATATATTTCTGATTTTTATATGTTTTTGTATGGACGAACCCAAAACGAACCCACACCAAAATTTTTTTTGACCGAACCCGCGAACCCGAACCCGAACCCGTACCAGAACCGGTAACTTAGTAATATTCTATAGCTGTTTGTTTGGGGTCCACCAAGACTAAATAAAATGTAAAAATCATATTCTTTAATCTCCACGCCTCCTACACAAAGGTTTGGCAGCCAAAAATTGCACAACTCAGCTGATATGGAAAGAAAGACTTACGATTTGTTTTTGCCTTTGACGCTTCCTCCAAAAGGAGCGCCTAATACATATAAGAAAATCAGCCTTGATTAGAACTCAATTCTAGCAAAAGGAAAAGTACGGCATTTCTTGTAGAGGTACGGCCTCCTTTAGGGTCTTCACAACAACTCAAATATCACTACAAAACTATCACCCAGAATATTAATCAAAATCTCCCATGAACAACAACAGAGCACATCAAATCTACATCACAAACTTATTCTATCAACTCCAATACGATTTGAGGTTAGAAAACATCAAACCCTTCCTTAGTAGATTACTGTAGACAAACTCCATTGAAGCTCTATGTGATTTTAGAAGCAAAATCACCCAATAATCTAGTTAGGGTTGATATTTCACAACCGAAACTAGAGAAGAAATGAGGTATGCAACCCCATAGGACAGAGCATAGAGGCTCTCATAAGAAATTTGATATCAAAATGCATAAACCTCCGAATGGGCCCAAAACTCCTTTATAAAGACACTTTTAGGGCAACAAGAGGAAATAAAAATAATAATTTCACCTTCCTTTTAATTTGCTCAAATCAAATAACCTTTTTATATTTCTCACTTTATGTCTCCCTTGCCTAGCGTCCCCTTTATGTGAGCATCAAATAATACTTCAAATTACCTTCCAAAGAGCTATTACACTTAAGTTATCTTTTAATATTTTCAACTTTAGATAACTTAAGTGAATTTATTAATTAAATGGCTTAATAACTCACCCAACTTACGGAAAATCCCAAAATGAAGCGAATTGCAAATTTGACCATACCAGCATGATCCTGAAGGTTTGGGATGATGGTTGATGCCAACTGGGTGACTTACTATAAATAGACTGCTCCTCCAATAAGTTTGGAGAAACCACCAAAAGTCGAAATTCACTTCTGAAAGTGTCATACTGAACCATATTGTTTACTGAGCTCATTACGAAGAACTATTGCTTCGCAAGACTGATCAACGCTTCTCCAAGAACGTTGGAGTTCTCCCCAACTAACTAATTAGCCTCCGGAAGCTTGGAATCTGGCTAAATGTGCACAAAACAGCTATGCGCCAAAAGGGGACATTATAGTCCTCCCTCCCTAGAATTGCTTGCCCTCAAGCAATTGCAAGTCTCAACCAAAGTTCATCTCTGAATAATGAATGTGGCTCCAAGATTCCAAATCAATCTAGGAGGTTTGCAAATTCTTTTGTTAGTAACTTAGTAGTACTATGTTGCAACATGTCTGTACTTAAAACCTCCTTCACTCTTCTTGCTAAAAGAAGAATAATCTTTTGCAAGAATTCAACAAACTCTCCGTAACTCTGCTTGGAACTACCATGCTTCCACTGTACTACTCTGATATAATCTGAAAGATCTGTGGAAACACTCACTGTTTTCATACCAAGAGTCTTTGAATGATGGTCATAAACATACAAAAGTTTGTTGTTTTGAATAAACTTCATCAACAACCCATTAGGATCCACAACACACATTCTTGCTAATTGATCTTCGTTAAAGATGTTAAAGTTTATCCCTTTCAAATATGAACATAAATTAGCACTAGTACAGGCTGGAAACAAACTATGACAGCCACAAATGAGATTTGTAATGGCTGGAGTAACCATTCTCTTCAGCTGAAACCAAAAACTAACTTCTCCCCATGACTGAAAAATCTGAAAATGCGCATTCTCACAGCTGTTCAAATCTAAAATCAGCAATATAAAATTTGATTTTTTCAAATTCAGTACCCTGCACATGGAACAACTGTTGCAAAAATGACATCTATTAGCAAGAAAAAGATACCTAAGCATCTTATTGACTGAAAATATCTTTTCAAAGGTCATCAATTGAGCATTGCTCCAATTCTTTTTAATGTCCCCTCCTTAGCCGGTTTGACAGGTGGAGCAGTTAGCCTATTCCAGGGTTCCCATAGGCTAATGGAGGTTGGTTAGGGAACCTCTATGGTTACATTTTCTAGGACTTACTATTTATAGTAAGTTAGGCAGGGGGTCACCGGTGGAGTTTGCCCGACTTTCCATATTTAGCTTTACCACGGTGTTGGAGTATTTAGCACATATTACTTGGTATTCGAGATGATTGAGGAATGAAATATTAATGTCGAGTATTAAGTTAAATTAAAGATTTAACTTATAAAGTATAAGTTACTTTATATTATAAAGTAATTTATTAAAAAGGGGGATATAAGCTGTTTTTAAAAGATAAAGTGCTAGGTAGTATGGGGGGCGCCCATCTCATGGAGGAATAAGGGGTTGAAATCTTATTAAATAACAAAATATTATATTCCCATCTTGGGCGTTGGGAAATGAGGGAGACAAAAGGAAAAAGAGAATTCATTTTTGACATGCATTCACTCTTTCAACTTTGTCGTGCAAGCTTTGGAGCTTTGGCTTTGAGCAATAGCAAGGGTTTTGCAGGGATGAGAACCTCTGTAGAACACACTCTCTTCGTGGTTGGAAGACACCATCAGGAGGGTTTGCTGGTAGTTTCACCCAGAGACTACGCTAGTGCTTATTTGACGAATATAATGAAGTTTTTCTCAGGTTTATATGCTCAGATTTTGTGAACAGCAGATAATAAATATTATAGTTGCAATTTTCTGAGTGTTTGAGGAGGAATTTTGGCATTTTGGACATCCCTCAAGGCTGGCCGTACTTCTATAGGGCCGTACCATATTGCTGGGTTGACAGCAGGGTTTTGGACAACAAATAAGTCCTTCATTTTGAGTTATTTCATCATGTGTTATGCAGTTAACAAATCAGATTGAAGGAAAAGTAGAAACTAAGAGTTTTCAGTGAATTATATCTGCTGTATAAATAAGTCCTTCATTTTGAGATATTTCATCATGTGTTATGCAGTTAACAAATCAGATTGAAGGAAAAGTAGAAACTAAGAGTTTTCAGTGAATTATATCTGCTGTACCATACACCAGAGGCACCGTACAGGTTTGCTATAAGGGCGTGAGCATTCTAGAGGCAAAACGCCTTCAATTTGGGGGCCTATCTTCTTGTTAGATGGACGTCTAGGGTTTGAGTATGAGCTGCCATCATATATATGCGGAGAACTGTGGAGCTTGATGCATTTGGATGCTCATTTTGTATCAATCTTCGGTGGTTTTTGTACTGCAGACTTGCAATATTGAAGAAATCAGAATGGATATGTTACCTTATTGATATTTGAGCAATTTTTTCATCTGAGTATTCATATTTTTATGTGTATATGCGATATTTCTTTTTGGGTATCTTTGCATGTCGTGTATTTCATTGCCATATTCCAAATATCATATGCAAAAACACAAAACCAAAGAAAACACACAAGAGTGAAACAAGAAACCAAAACAGAAAAAACTTGGCTTCAAAAATCCTACAGAAATAGGGTGTATATTACATTCTTGCATAAAATTTCTCTCCAATCCATTTGTAAGTGAGCAAATGAAATCATATGGTGGCTGATTGGAAAGGAAATAGAAGCATTAATTCTGAAATTTTGATCCTTATCCCTCCATGGAACATTCCTATCATCATCACAAGTCTCCAACAATCCGTGTTGTTGCCCCCTTGCATAGATACTCAACCAAAAATTATCTCCACCATGCTTATGTTTTGACATTTTGTTTTCCATGTGTAAAATACGCTACTTATTTCGACTGAATTTTTTTTCCCAATTGCACTTGAAAATTGCACAACACAATACTAAATATTATCAACCAACATAGAAACAACTGAAAACCCAAACACCTTGCATTGTTATTGAATGAAATGCAAATGGAAAACAATAGTAGTCTGCTGTTATGAAATTACAGTCACTGTCTGATTTATATCAAACTTATTTATAACATGAAATATGCGATTAAATGTCTTCTACAACTCATATATCAATGCCCAAACACTGTAGGATGATACTAGAGATCATATGAGACTGTTACAGCCCTGAAAGTACACAGATAATTGTCTGATATGAAAGTACAACAACCTGTTATGACTGCAGAAGGTACTGATTTTGCCCAGTCAATGATTTGGCAATGAAATCTCATCAAAAACCACCTCCAAAAGCAAGCGATGGATTCCTAGTTTGATCTCTTGATGTGCAACTCTTCAATCTTCAAAAGTTTTATCAAATCCACTCCAAAAACCCTGTAATTGCATAAATAACTTGCTGTCATAAAAATCAGACCCTGTCAAACATGCAAAAGTCATTCAAATCACACCATGAATCCAATTGACTACCTTGGTAGTCACTCCAATGCACCAAGGGCTTCAATTAGCTATCAAATTCTCTTCAAACTCTCCACAAACAACCTGCAAATTCAAGTCAGTGATGAAATCTGAATGATAACATCTCACAATTTGTCATTGGAACATCACCACAACACTCAAGGGAGCATCACCTTGAGAAAATCGCTAGAAAATGCAATTTCCAGCAATAAACAAACAATATGAAAGCTTACCATATGATCCAAAGTTGTGAAATGAAGTTGGAAGGCTCTATTTATGCTTCTCATGGCTGGACGTCCCACTCCTTTAGCAAATTTGCAAACATTTTGAAGTTCACCAATAGAAATCATTCCAAATGAAATATTTTAAATGCATGGCATTGTCAAAACAAGCCTTTAAATCAATCTTGATTATTTTAAATGCATAACATCGATCCTCTATGCAAAACGTCCCTCCTTCCTTGGGCAGCGGTTATCCTAGCATGCGTTTATTTAATAAAATTCACTTCCTATAGCTGGGCGAATGCATCCTTGTTGGCATTTGAACATTTAAAAACCTCCTTTTGACATAGTCGATCCATAACAACTCCTAAGCGAATGTTCCTTTGGCCGCTTGGCATTGAATATTGATTTTTTGCATTTAAAAAACTCTTATTTACCTCATGCGTCGATCCTTCCCAGCTGTTGGGACTTTTGCTAATAAAATCATGCATCAAAATCATAGTCGATTCTCCTCTTGGGCGATTGGCACTCTTGTCAATGCAAACAATCCTTCATAATTAATAATCGCTCCTCCTTGGTGGCCATTGTCTCCTCAAACAATGCACATACCAATACAAAATTCAATGAAGCATTTAAAATTGTTTTTCCATATTGGCGAATTGCTCAAAGTCCCATGATATCCTCTAACTGTTGGCACAATCCACTATCATATTCCAATCGGTTGTATATAATTCCATGTAACCCTCATCACATAGGCCCTATCCTCCAAATCGATGGCACATGATCCAATACATTGTTTGAACTTGCAATTCTTTATTGGGCGAATGGCTCCAAACTCAATGCAAACACTTTATCCATGTGTTGGCTCCTTCATCTATGCCAATTTCCTTCAACACATGCAAACTCATCTTTGACGTTAGAACTAGACATAGGAAAATGTAATTAAAGATTTCATTTCCCTTGTCCACTTGGCATGAGTCGATCCACTAGAGAAAATAATGAAAATACAATTTTGAATATTGCATTTTCCATAGTTCCAATCTCTATACAGGGCATTTGGCTAAATAAAATAATATTTCCTATCAACACTTACCCAAAACCAAATAAAATACTAGTTGGGCCAACATTCCAATTCTCCATGTGTAGAAATAAACCAACATTCTGGTTCTCTATGTTTAGAAACAAGCTCAAACTAGAAATCATTCCCTTACCATTCATTTTAGCCTACGGGAATGGCGAATAGGCTAAACACCATCTATATATGGGATCACTCCGGAAATGGGGACATGACATGTTGACTCCTTTGATATAAGCTGTTCTTTGTTTGAAGGTGGCATGGGGTTGTGTGGGACAAGTTAAGACACATCCATTCCTCCTTATCTTTGTCTGCTGCACCCTATATGCAATGTTACATACCAACATTTATGAGTTTGTATTATAACTTACGCTTTGGAGGACAGTATGACATTCCTCTCTGACTAATTGGTAACGATCTTCTAAATTTGCTGCAGTCTGAGTCTAAGTGTAGTTTGAAAGGTGCATTGTGAAGTGGTATTGCAGATTTTAGAGTTTATTTGAATGATGTTAGAAAATTGGAGAGTTGTGTAATTCAGTTTGGAGTTTAGATATACAGTTTGAAGGAAGTTTGGAGTGATTAGCTTGCTGTTTGGGGTTCATTTCAGTGCTGCAAATTATATCAGAACAGTGTTCACAGTGATTTTAGTGCTTTCAGTGGTCAACAATGATTGTTTGGGCATCTAAAACTATCTGCAATTATAGAACTCTAGTGGGTATGTTTCCTTGTGTTGTTTGAATGGTTTCCAGTGCTACTTCATGATTTTTTGCTACGGCAGTGATATATCAGTTTTATCTTTCTATGATATGCTACAACACTGTTAATCTATTTGCAATTAGATTTATGAAGAGTATTATTGCAGCCTTTAATGTGTGTAATATTCCTTTAGTTGCAATAATTCTATGTTTGTAATACCCGGATGGTAGTACTGTCGGAAGCTTACATGTTTGTGCATTTTATATTGTAATATTGGATGGTTTACCGCCAATAATCTATAGCATTCATGTTAGCCCGTTTGGCATGCACACTTTGCCAATGGCTTTGCATTATTCACACGTCCGCTGAATAAGCGTCGATAGGTCAGCTTGCCGCCTCGTGTGATTTCATTTTGTATTGCATCATGCACTCTACTGAACAAGCGTAGATGTGGTTGGCTTAGCCACCTAGTGCATGCATATGTGTGCCCTTGCATATAACACACTTTGCTGAATAAGCGTGGCATGTGGTCGTCGTAGATGCCTAGTGTGTTTGTAATCATCCTTGCATTGCATACTTAAGTAGCGGATGGATAGGAAGGAATGATCATTGCACTGTATGCTCTCACCTTGCCCACCTCGGGATCTTGGTGATCAAAAAGTGTATCGGAGACTATTTGTGCTCTTGATTTTAGTTGATAATTGTGAAAAAAAGCTAGGGTGGCCATTACAATTTGGGACCGGTTTGGTTCAACGAAATTCCTTCAACACAGTCCTGTTTGTTCTGGATTCTTCTATTGCTGCCAATGAATCGGATTCAATGGTATCCCAAAAGGTTTGGTAGAATAAAGTTAAGAAACCATCTAGGCCTGGAGATTTATTTGGTTGAAAAGAGAAGACAGTTTGCTTTAATCCAGCCTCAATAACTGGTTGGAATACGAATTGATTGTCCTCAGACTTGACGAGACTAGATATGTTTCTGAGAAGACGATGTTGAGATCTATGTATTGTATCTGAAAGAGTTGGAGTTGTGAGAAATTCCTAGAAGAGTTCAGCTACATATGCTAGGATGTCTGATGGATTCTTCAAAATGTCACCATAAGTATGTGTGAAGCTATGGATAGTGTTGATTCTTTTCTGTTAACACCCATTTTCCTTTTTAGATGGAAAGGAAATCCTGATTGTATCTTGAACACATCCTGTTGGACAAAGTGTTTCAGATCTGCAGAAGCAGTTTCATTGACTATTATGTGGCTGTAATTTGGAATTGTGGGTTTTGGGGGCATGGATGAGGAGGCCTTGGCCTCATCACGGAAGGGAAATTTATTGGAGGGCTGATTTATGAGAAAGATTTGGCAATCAAAAGGAAAAGGAGAAAACTAGGTAGTTTTTGGTGGAGCAAAGGAGTTATTATGGAGCGGTGTTCACTAACTGCACATAAGTTAGACTAATTGAGATGGGTATGCCCTCTTAAAAAAATTTAAATGCATGGACACGTGCTTCTAAAGAGCAAATCGTGTTATCCTCTTGAGAAGAAATAGATGAAGGAAAGTCAGCAAGCAATGTGAATGCCACTCTTGCATTTTCTTTATTTGTATTGCTAATTAAAGTGTTTGTATTTCTTGCTAATTATTTTGAAGCAATCCATTTTGGCAATTTTATCAAGGGGAATATATAAACTGTCAAATATGAAGAAGATTTGTCAATTGGAAACAAATAGCAACTAAATTGAACATAAGGTTTAAAACATTGGTTGGCTATTTTATTATGCGGTTCTGGTTGTTGTCTTGCACTTTGGGAACTATGCTAAATTATAAGCAAATCATCTCCCTTGCTAATGGCATTCTTTACATACATTGATGTGCATTGTAATCTATTGAAAGCACCTTGCACATGATCTAGTTACACAGATCTTTTACTATGTTGAATAAAGAATATAATCTGTATGTGTAATCTTTTACACAAATCTTTTATGATCTAGTTACATACTTTTTTTTGTTTCCTATTGTAGTTGGATTACAAGGAAAAGCTATATTTCCTAGACACTTCCTCATCTCCCTTCCTCCCACATTTATAATGATTCTATCTTCATTTACAGCTAACCTCATGGTATGTTTTATTTGAAATAGATAAACATTTTGCTTCTAATAGAATAATCAGACGAAAGGATAAATGATGATTCTAGTTCTTTTCCATTGTTTTGTAGGTACGTCTAGACATCGCAACTATTTTGGGGCTACTGGCATATTTTGTGAATTACAGATTTGAAGATTTTTTGAGCTCCCCGTAAGACCCATTGAAATTGCTTCTAAAATTGGATAGTGGCATATTGAGATAAACTGGAAAAAAAACTCACATTTTTTTTAGTGTTTCCTATAGCTCATACATTTTCAACCTTTATTTACTCATGAAAATATGCAAGCTCATTAGAATGGTAATCAAGCATAAATGTTGAAACTTCATGCATGTCTATACAAAGATGACATATCTGTACACAAGGATATGCAAAAAAATTTAATGTTCATAAAGCAAATATAAACATGTGAACAAAAAAATGAAGTTTTTGATGGTAGAACTCTATAAATTTGTGTTGTCCCACTGTTAAGGCATTGTTTAAATTAAAGATTTAAAAATATGATAAAAGGCAATGAAGTTGCTTTCGTAAAATATCAATTCAAATGATAGAAATCATTACATATATTAAAGAAATGATATTAAAATAATATCATTATACGAATATTTTAATATAATTAAAATATAATATAATTATATTATTACATATATAAATAAACAAATATAAATATTATCAACTTACATATTATTATATATTAATAAATATATTTATATATATAATATGTAAATAAATATAATATAATATTATTATAAAACTTAAATATTATAATAGTTAAAGGCTGGCCGATTTGCATAAGGCAGCGCCCACTATATGAAAAGATCATAATTAATTAAAAAAAAAGAAGGCAGCAGATATTATTCTCTTTATTTCTATTAATGAATAAAGGTCATTATTAAAAGAAGTGCGATCAGCCTTATGGTGAGATTGGGAATAAGACAAAACAATTTGTCTTATATGGAAAGCATGATTTGGATATAGAAAAGGTGCGATTAGGAAATGGTATCTGTTGTGACCTAATCACACATCGCCCCATTGCAAATGGGGACCCCCCATTTTTTTTGAGCTCCGATGCTTTTGCTTTAGTCTTGGATGATGTCTTAGCACTTTCTCATGATGAAGTCAGTGGTGTTTGAGTCTATAGCTTCGTGCTGGAAACCATAATCTCCTAGAGTGAGCCTCACCAGAAACAAGTCAAGTGCGCTAATCTCCTTGCAAGCGAGAAATTAGGGAGGTCATCCATCAAACAGGGTGTAATTGAGAACACTGAAGTCAATCCCTGAGACACTGAAATTGACTAAGTCTAATATCCTAAGTCTGATGTTCTGAGATCCTGAAAATTGACTAAGTCTGAAATCTGGTGGATCCTCAAAAATCTAGAATCTGCATGTTAAATCCTATGGATCCGGGACCTATCTCAAACATCCTGGAAGTATATTTCAAAAATATTTAAAGTATATGATACTTAAATATACTTCCACCCAGGGATCTTCACCTTCAAAATTTGCAAGAAAATAGCCCAAGAACTCAAGGCGCAAATTCACTCTTGAGGAACCACCAAAGTGCGCCTACGCAATTTCACTCTTGATCAATCACCAAAGTGCGCTTGACTTGATGGAGGACAAGACAAACATTCAGAGACCCATTTTTGCGCCTAGGATCAACAATAAAGTGTTTTAACTTAGAAACATTTGAAAAACACCAAGAGGAATCAATGCGCACTTTATCACCTATTGAACCCCAAATTTGCGCCTTGAGAAAGGATGGTGGATGTTATAGAAAGAAAGTGGCGCCTTGGTAGAGTAAAGTTCCCTTGACTATTTTTGGTGATCGAAATCCACAAAACTGAAGTAATTCCCTCCTTATTGCTAGGCGCAAATATGCTCCAGTAGAGTCACTTTCTGGCGCCTTAACATGGAATGGATGTTTTGAACAATAAAGATAGTGCCTTAAGAGGTCTAGCCTTCCTTGAGTTCATAAGGTTGAACAAGCTCACAAAATGCTCATCTGGAACTTAGGCGCATTTTCACCTTTGAACAACTCCACTTTTGCGCCTAGCAAGGTATGTTGGACTCCATGAACTTTGAAAGTGCTTGAGTGTCTCCTTGAACCTTCACAATGACTTGGAATCATGAAACCTTGAAGTAAACATCTATCCAAGTCAAGGTGCAAATCCATACCTCAACCATCATCATATTGTGCCTAAGACAAAATACCCTTGATTTCATGAGTTTGAGTGTTAAGGTTTCTCTTGGAGCTTGTGAAGTGATTTTGATTGATGAAAGATGAAGAAAAGTATCTAGGCGCCAATTCCCACCTATACAAACGTCAAACTGCGCCTAGAGTTGGAGTATGATTGTTTCAATTAATCAAGGCGCCAATTTGCATTTGTAGACCCTCAAAGATGCGCCTAAGGAGATATTACCCCCTTTTGAGTTTACAAAGTTGATCAAGTCTACCAAAACCTATTCCAAGCCTAGGCGCACTTTCTTACCTCCACAGAACATTTTTGGCGCCTTGGCAATAAAGTGAATGTAAACATGGAAAATTGCGCCTAAGGATGAAATAGTCTCCTGAGGATGTAAACAAGTGTTGAGAGCCTTAAAGTGCCAAAGAACAAGCTAAGGGAGTCTAGGCGCATATTTCCACCTCTGCAACTCAACTCTAGCACCTAACATTCAAGGGGCATTCATCAATCAACTTTGAGGAAGTATAAGTCTCAAAACATCTCACTAAGTCTTCACAATGTCCTGGATCCATTGAAGTTGAAGTAAGCATTAATTCTAGTTAAGGCGCATTTTCCTATTCCTCCAAACCAACTTTGGCGCCCTGATGAAGAAGACTCCTGAAAGATGAAAACACGTGTTTAAAATCCCAGAATACCAAGAAAAACCCCTGCCAAAGCCTAGGCGCACTTTTGCACTAGGGCAATCTTGAATATGCGCCTCAAGTTCAAAGGCATGAATCAACGTTGAAAAAGACTTTATCTTGTCCAAAATAAGCAACTCTAAGCATCTATAAGGGTTAGAAACAATGAATTTGCACTAAATAGCCTAGGCGCACTTTCACCTATTTGCAAACCCAAATATGCACCTAAGCTAGAAGAGTGTAGAATATGCTTGGAAATGATCCCTTTGAGCTATGAAATCAAATGTTTAATATGTTGTTTTTCTATGTTGCAGGAACATTGATGGAGCTAAGGAAGTCATCTGAGGAGCAAGCGCCTGGAATCATCTTCAAGCAAGGAGTGATGTCAAGAGGTAGTCACTCCGGAGGAAACACCACTTCAAGGGATCACTTCGAGTACACTTCATTATCTGCATTGTAGAAGGCATTCATCCATATAGCTTCAAAGTTCCATACAACTTCAAGCTCTTCCATCTTCAAGTATAAGAGAAGTCTCCTACTCCAGGAAGCATCATCATCATCTACACTACTCTCCATCAAGATGCATTCACAAAGAAGATCAACATATATATCCTACCAAGAGAAGAAGAATCATAAAGTTAGACGAATGAGCAACATACATCATATACATCCTACTCACAAAAGAACAAGGCAAGAACAACAAGGATACATTCCCAAGTAGTCAAGTTCAAAGCAATCATGTTCGAAGACATCACACAGATGATGCAATTTGGGAATATGCCAAAAGCATATTGAATTAACTATTGAAATCCATAAGGGTTGCTGAGGTGGCGCCTACGTGGCAGATACACATCATCAAGCCAATCATATTTCGCCACATCATTTCACTGCAAAGCTTATCTTCTTGGAAAATGTGCCTTCATCGCCTCTCTTATGTACTAAAAATAGCAATTTGTTGTAACTATTTGCTGATATGGCATGATCTGGGCCCTTGGCTACTTGATCTGATCCAGGCCATTCATTGTAATTCTGGAACTCTATATAAAGGCCTTGTTGCCTCATTTGTAAGAGTTAGTGGTAGGAGAATAGAGTAGTAGAGTAGGAAGCGACTCTCGAAATTCTCTGAGAGTACTTGAAGCTTGTTGTAAATATTTCTCAAGATTAATGCAATGACATTGGAGCTCGCTTGGTGTTAAGTGTTGTCTTGTGGAATAACATGGTTTCTTGTATCTTGATGAAATGGAGAGATGTTTCTAAGTAAATCGGAAGTAGAGTAGTAGGTCATTGATGTAGTGCATGTATGTATTGAATATTTGATCAACTCCTAGCTCATGCTTTTGACATTCATTGTTGGTGAAGTGTTGTGTAAAGCTAGTTTGAGCTTCATTATATTTTGCTTAAGTTCGATTGTGGATACTTGTTTGAGCTGCGCCGTCTAATGGGTGCTTATATGAGCTTTCATGATTTGAAAACCTTTCGCTATCCTTAAGAGATTGCACCAACTCCATGTAGTTGTAGGCATTCTTGGCGAAATGGAGTTAGGTTTATTGAGGAGTTTGTCTATTCATGCCTCATCATTGCTTCATTGACCTTAGATTAGTTTCTCTGAACCCTTATCCTTTTTTCCTTTTTTTTACATAGTACATGCATCATACACACTGAAAAGACAAATAAGCTAAATGAAACAAGAAGTCTGCGTAAGTCCCTTTGTGATTACCTGTTATGTCCCCATTTTCAGCTTGATCAACATTGTACATGGATTAGCCTATTTATCATTCCCGTGGGCTAATACCAATGATGAGGGAATGAATTTGGTCTTTGACTAACTCAGTGTTGTAATTTTGCAGGTACAAAGTTAGAAACTATTCCAAACAATCTGTGGCAAGTCTGTCAAAATGGTTAAGTCTAGAGGCCAAAACTGACAAGAACTTGACTCTCAGAGCCAAGGCGCACTTTTTTATCTGTCCAGTCCCAAATGTGCGCCTAAGGATATGGAGTCTTCTATCAAGGTTTAGAAGTGCAATATGATAAGTATAACATCATTGGAGCCTGTCAACACACTGAACTAGGGATTTGAAGGCCAAAAGTTGCCCAAGAACGGTTAGGTGCACTTTTTCTCTCCTCCAGCCTCAAAATTGCGCCTAGCAAAGAAGCATCATGCTATGAAGCACATCAATTATATCAAACAAGGCACCTTGGTGGGAAAGGTTGATTGGTCCTCAAGATGAATTTGTCTAAGTGAACGGAGTAGGGAGGAAGGCCTATTCACTCTAGGCGCAAATATCATGTTGTACAACCCTAAATGTGCGCCTAAGAGGGAGATGAGCTTCAATTCAACTCTAATGAGTGGTACTTCCATGATGGATGGTGTTTGACCTTCAAAATGATTCATACATTGCAAATCCTTAGAGAGATTGACCAAGTAAACCCTAGGCGCAAATCTCATGCTCTACCACTCCAAATATGCGCCTAGCTTCTAACCTCAAAGAATGCGCCTCAAATGAGTTTGTGATTCCATCAAGCGGTTAAGGTAAAGTTGCTCAACAAAGGGTTAATCAGAGAGATTTGAATGATGAACCTTCAAGGAATAATGGCAAGTGGTCTAGGCGCACTTTACCTCCTGTTCCACTCACAATTTACGCCTAGAAAGGGAGGGCGCACTTTTCCATCTCAACTAACTTCAATATGCGCCTAGAGTATTGAGAGCATGAATCAAGGAGGAAGTGACCAAGTTAAGCATGCCAAGCCATCAATGTGATGAATTTGCACTAAGTGAATGAAGGCGCATTTTGCAGTCTCTAGAACCCAGTTTTGGCGCCTTCAAAGAGGATCACATGAAGTTGCATGTGGGGTAAGGCGCTTGTAAAAGGAAACATCTTAAAGCATTTCCCTTGGTTTGAAGCGGTAAGAAACAAGTATGGAGCCTAGAATCCTAGGCGCACTTTTGGGTCTCTGCAACCCCCAACTGGCGCCTAACCATAGCAAGGTGCAATTTAGTGAAGTAACCATCTCAAGTTGGTGCCTAGCCTTGAGGGACTTGCAACTGTGACATCATTCTAACACCCTGAGTGTCTGATCTCTTATTGGTCCAAGTGATGGCATTGGGATCCATTCCGGCTCATTGGACAAGGTTGCCAACTCAGAGTGAGTCATCAAATGGAATATCCCATTGGAATATGCTCTTGGGAAACGTGCCTTGGTTCCTACTTTGCATTGGAGAGCATGCTTGTATTGCCTTTAAAGGAGGAGCACTATAAAAGGAGGAGAGCACCTTCATTTTGACATCTTAGATCTTTGGTGAATTTTCTCTCCCAGAAGCTTAATGCTTTAGTTCATGAAATCTGCGAGTTTCATGCTTGTTGGGGTGATGCTCCCTCAACTTTGATAAGGTGATGTTCCCTTGTCAACTAAGAGGTGTTAACATTCAGTTATCATCATTGTTCCAGAAGAAGTAGTCATCTCACAACTAGTGAAATAGGTGCTAGCTAAAGGCGCTAGTTGAAGAGTCATTCAAGTGTTGTAATCATTGATCATATCTAGGCTTCAAGGCCACTCATTGTAATAAGTTGTAATAAGTGTAATGTCCCCTTTAAGAAGATCCTTATTTTCCACCTTGCACATGAGAATTACTTCTTAAAGGAAACATTAGTAATAGATAAGATCAATAAATCATATTAAAATAATCAAATAAATAAATTATTTAATTATTCAATCTTAAGTGGATTCATACTTAGGGTTGTTTATTATATGTTAATTTTATTTATTTTCAACCCCTAGTGTAGATGGGGTACTATCTCTTGTTAGGTTGCATGAATCATCCTCTACAGGTAGTGCCTTTGTATGATGTAACACATGCCCATTCCACCTTAGGTCTTACTAAGTGCCTTTGTATGATGTAACATATGCCCATTCCACCGCAGGTCTTACTTATTACCGTTGTATGATGTAGCATAGTCCATTCCACTACAGGTCTTATCCATTGCCTAAGTATGATGTAACATGGTCCATTCCACCGCCGGTCTTATCTACCTTTCGATGTATTAATGCTACTTCTTCCTAACAAGTCTACCTCCAATCTCTCAATGTGTTCTATGATCTTATATCATGGGTTTGTTTCTAAGGACCTTGCCTTCATTATATAAATCAAGTATGATTACTCTTTATTGAGGCTTAATCCTAATGATGATGGATTCTCTAAGCATTTATAATCATGTTATTCATAGATGTTTAAGTTATCTATATCATGTTAGTTATTCGCTCCACCTTGACTATAACATGCTATCATATCATCTATACATATTTATATTTATAATTATAATAATATTTAATCACTAATATTGATATTTGTTAATAATATATTATTTATAATATTGCTTTCTTATATTCCTCAATTTATTACTTAAATCTATATTTTAATATCATTCATATTATAATCCCTTTAATTAATATCATTCCGTATAAAAAAATAATGAAATAATTTATAGATATTAATTTATTTATTTATTTGGGAATATAGGTGTAGCATACTTATCTTATTTTCCCTAGCAATTAATCATGTCTGTAATTCAAACTCATAAATTATTAATTTTATATCTGCTTGCTTCATTGTATTTTGTTGTCTTTCATTGCTTCCTCCACTCTCTACCTTTATATTTTCTTAAATGGTCAATGACTACCTTTTCACAAAGGTCATGTCTTTTTATAAATATATTAGTTGCTGTTGCCTTGACGGATTGTCTTAAAGGCAATCTAATATATTATATAATGTATGATTTACATTCATTTATATAAATATGTTTATTATATTATAATCATAATAATAATTAATATTAATATTAATTTTAACATTTATATTTATCATTATATATTATTATTATATAATAATAATATGCTATTTTAATATTAATATTTATATTTGTATTGGTTATTTATAAATATAATATATCGGTTAATATTTAAAATATTTATAGATACTATCATATAATATTATATATATTTATTAATGGCCTATGACCAGGGTATTTAACATGACATTTTAAATCTTTAATTTAAACAATGCCTTAATATGGGGACATGACAACCCTCCCCACTCAAGATTACTTGTCCTCAAGCAATCACAATTAGGATGTTTTCAAGATCCTAAATCAAATTTGTAATGAAAGAATACTTTAAAAATTAGACAAAAGTATAGGGAATGATAATAATAAATTTAATATTGAAGTATACATAAAATGGTAATAATAAATTTAATATTAAAGTATATAATACTTTTTTTTATTTTTTATTTTTATTTTTATTTAACTATTATTTTTATTATTTTTAGATACTATCATATAATATCTAGATACTATCTAAAAATATTTATAAATACTATCATATAATATTATATATTTATAATATTATATATATTTATTAATGGCCTATGACCAGGACTATTATTTTTAATATTTATAGATACTATCATATAATATTATATATTTATAATATTATATATATTTATTAATGGCCTATGACCAGGATATTTAACATGACATTTTAAATCTTTAATTTAAACAATGCCTTAATATGGGGACATGACAACCCTCCCCACTCAAGATTGCTTGTCCTCAAGCAATCACAATTAGGATGCTTTCAAGATCCTAAATCAAATTTGTAATGAAAGAATACTTTAAAAATTAGACAAAAGTATAGGGAATGATAATAATAAATTTAATATTGAAGTATACATAAAATGGTAATAATAAATTTAATATTAAAGTATATAATACTTTTTTTTTTTTATTATTTTTATTTAACTATTAATTTTAACATTTATATTTATTATTATATATTATTATTATATAATAATAATATGCTATTTTAATATTAATATTTATATTTGTATTGGTTATTTATAAATATAATATATCGGTTAATATTTAAAATATTTATAGATACTATCATATAATATTATATATTTATAATATTATATATTTATAATATTATATATATTTATTAATGGCCTATGACCAGGATATTTAACATGACATTTTAAGTCTTTAATTTAAACAATGCCTTAATATGGGGACATGACAACCCTCCCCACTCAAGATTGTTTGTCCTCAAGCAATCACAATTAGGATGCTTTCAAGATCCTAAATCAAATTTGTAATGAAAGAATACTTTAAAAATTAGACAAAAGTATAGGGAATGATAATAATAAATTTAATATTGAAGTATACATAAAATGGTAATAATAAATTTAATATTAAAGTATATAATACTTTTTTTTTTTTTATTATATAATAAATTTAATAAGCTTGAATGTTCATGCCATTGAAAGCGACATCTACTTGTAATAAGAAGTTGTATTGATCAAGTGACAATCATAATACTAGAACCAACTTCAAATGATTCCAAAGAGTTATTATCTTTCATGTTTTTTATTGAGCTCATTGTGTGAATGATAGTAGTGCTAGTAATTTTGTCTAAGTAAAGGAAAAAATTTGGTTAAGTATAGTAGGGGATATTTCAGTGGTATCGGAGTTTAGACCCTGCCAGCCTATGGGTTATGAGCTACTACGTTGATCCTTTGCCACAACACTATCGAAGGAGAATAGGTACAATGGGAGATAGAAGACAACATAATCCACAAGATGACATTGATAACATGTTAAGGGAGATGGTTGATAATTAGCATGAAATGGCAGCTCAACAGCGTGAGGCAACTGAACAACAACGGCAAACAAATGCAAATATTGAAAGGATGTTTCAAGCCTTGATGGGTAATAGGAATAATAACAATCAGAATAATCCAGGTAATCAGGATGTAGGTAGTGTAGCTGGAAGATCACCACCTCGTGTTAGGAGAACAAGTACACCTATAGTTGAGAGGCCTATGCAACCTATTTTTCTTCCTAGAGAAGAAGAAGTAGAAGAGGAGCAACCACAGGAAGAAGAAGAAGAGCTTCCTTTTGAGGAGAATATTATATCTTTGGTTTATGAGTATGACTCACTTCCCAAGCATGTAAGGAATAGAATCAATTTCAACAATTACATGAGCCAAAAGAGAGACAATCAAAGAGGTAGAGTGAATCGACCAAGGCAAAGAAGAGCTCAACCTACACAGCGAAAGGAGTATAAGGATGCCTTAAAGAAAATTCCTCTTCCAAGTTTTGATGGTAGTGGTAAGCTAAGTGTTAGAGCATGGGTGAATAAGTTGGATATCTTTCTTACACTCAAATCCATGAGTGAAGAAAAGGCTATACATTTTGCTACTATGCATTTAGAGGGTTTGGATTTCACAACATCACAACAGGATCACTTCATATGATGAGTTTGTTCAAAAACTCATAACTAGGTTTGACCGCAAGGATGTTGAGGTCTACTATTGTGAGCTTGCACAGTTAGAGCAATTTGGTAAAGTGGATGCTTATGTCAATGAATTTCAAAAGATTGCGGTTATGGTTCCTAATATGACAGATAGGAGAATCACTATGTTGTTTGTTGAAGGATTGAATGATAGGATCAAGGGTTTGGTTAAACTACATAAGCCAACTACTCTTGACGAGGCCATTGAGTTAGCACTTGATTTGGATACTACTTCTACATTCACTCAAAAGAAAAATTTCTTCACAGGTACAAGTTCTAATCAGAGAAAACCATTTCAGCAAAAGCCTAATACTTCAGCTATGGAGCAAGATGAATTGAGAAGGAAGAAGCTATGCTTTTCCTGCAAGCAACCATGGGAACCGGGACATAGATGCCTTGGAAAAGGCAAAGCACATCTTATTGAGGTGATTCCAGATGATGATAGTGACATGAGGATACAGTTTCAGATGGGGATCATCAGGAGCAGCTTACATTAGGGCTTGATACAGGAGAAGGAAAAGTGGCTATTGCTTCTATGTCAGGAGTTCCTAGGTATCATGCCTTTCGAATAAAGGGTGTTATCAAGGGACGAGTCACTTGTTTGGTGGATAGTGGAACCACTCATAATTTTATTGATAAAGGTTTAGTTATGAAACGTGGTTTACAAGCCGAGGACTTTGAGGGATTCACAGTTGTAGTAGCAGATGGCTTTACTATGAGTTGTCAGAAGAGAGTGCCACAACTTAGTATTCAGATGGGAGATTATACATTGATGTCATGTCCCCATTTCCGGCTTGATCAACATTGAACATGGATTAGCCTATTTATCATTCCCATGGGCTAATACCAATGATGAGGGAATGAATTTAGTTTTTCACTAACTCAGTGTTGTAGTTTTGCAGGTACAAAGTCAAAAACTATTCCAACAATCTGTGGCAAGTTTGGCAAAATGGTTAAGTCTGGAGGCCAAAATTGACAAGAACTTGACTCTTAGAGCCAAGGCGCACTCTTTTATCTGTCTGGTGCCAAATGTGCGCCTAAGGATATGGAGTCTTCTATCAAGGTTTGGAAGTGCAATATGATAAGTATAACATCATGGGAGCCTATCAACACACTAAACCAGGGATTTGAAGGCCAGAAGTTGCCCAAGAAGGGTTAGGCGCACTTTCTCTCTCCTCCAGCCTCAAAATTGCGCCTAGCAAAGAAGCATCATGCTACGAAGCACATCAATTATATCAAACAGGCCACCTTGGTAGGAAAGGTCAATTAGTCCTCAAGATGAATTTGTCTAAGTGAATGGAGTAGGGAGGAAGGCCTATTCACTCTAGGCGCAAATATCATGTTGCACAACCCTAAATGTGCGCCTAAGAGAGAGATGAGCTTCAATTCAACTCTAATGAGTGGTACTTCCATGCTTGATGGCGTTTGACCTTCAAAATGATTCATACATTGCAAATCCTCGGAGAAAATGACCAAGTAAACCCTAGGCGCAAATCTCATGCTCTACTACTCCAAATATGCGCCTACCTTCTAACCTCAAAGAATGCGCCTCAAATGAGTTTGTGATTCCATCAAGTGGTTAAGGTAAAGTTGCTCAACAAAGGGTTAATTAGAGAGATTTGAATGATGAACCTTCAAGGAATAATGGCAAGTGGTCTAGGCGCACTTTACCTCCTATTCCACTCACAATTTGTGCTTAGAAAGGGAGGGCGCACTTTTCCATCTCAACTGACTTCAATATGCACCTAGAGTATTGAGAGCATGAATCAAGGAGGAAGTGACCAAGTTAAGCATGCCAAGCCATCAATGTGATGAATTTGCACTAAGTGAATGAAGGCGCATTTTGCAGTCTCTAGAACCTAGTTTTGGCGCCTTCAAAGAGGATCACATGAGGTTGCATGTGGGGTAAGGTGCTTGTAAAAGGAAACATCTTAAAGCATTTCCCATGGTTTGAAGTGGTAAGAAACAAGTATGGAGCCTAGAATCCTAGGCGCACTTTTAGGTCTCTGCAAACCCCAACTGGCGCCTAACCATAGCAAGGCGCAATTTCGTGAAGTAACCATCTCAAGTTGGCGCCTAGCCTTGAGGGACTTGCAACTGTGACATCATTCTAGCACCCTGAGTGTCTGATCTCCTATTGGTCCAAGTGATGGCGTTGGGATCTGTTCCGGCTCATTGGACAAGGTTGCCAACTCAGAGTGAGTCATCAAATGGAATATTCCCATTGGAATATGCTCTTGGGAAACGTGTCTTGGTTCCTACTTTGCATTGGAGAGCGTGCCTTTATTGCCTTTGAAGGAGGAGCACTATAAAAGGAGAGCGCCTTCATTTTGACATCTTAGATCTTTGGTGAATTTTCTCTCCCAGAAGCTTTATGCTTTAGTTCATGAAATTTGTGAGTTTCATGCTTGTTGGGGTGATGCTCCCTCAACTCTGATAAGGTGATACTCCCTTGTCAAGTAAGAGGTGTTAACATTCAGTTATCATCATTGTTTCAAAAGAAGTAGTCATCTCACAACTAGTGAAATAGGTGCTAGCTAAAGGCGCTAGTTGAAGAGTCATTCAAGTGTTGTAATCGTTGATCATATCTAGGCTTCAAGGCCACTCATTGTAATAAGTTGTAATAAGCTTGAATGTTCATGCCATTGAAGGCGACATCTACTTGTAATAAGAAGTTGTATTAGTCAAGTGACAATCATAATACTAGAACCAACTTCAAATGATTCCAAAGAGTTGTTATCTTTCATGTTTGCTATTGAACTCATTGTGTGATTGATAGTTAGAAGTGCAAGTAATTTTGTCTAAGTAAAGGTAAAAAAATTTAGTTAAGTATAGTTGGGATATTTTAGTGGTATCAGAGCCTGGATCCTGCCAGCCTATGGGTTATGAGCTACTACGTTGATCCTTTGCCAAAACACTATCGAAGGAGAACAGGGACAATGGGAGATAGAAGGCAACATAATCCACAAGATGACATTGATAACATGTTAAGGGAGATGGTTGATAATCAGCGTGATATGGCAGCTCAACAACGTGAGGCAATTGAGCAACAATGGCAAACAAATGCAAATATTGAAAGGATGTTTCAAGCCTTGATGGGTAACAGGAATAATAACAATCGGAATAATCCAAGTAATCAGGATGCAGGTAGTGTAGCCGGAAGATCACCGCCTCGTGTTAGGAGGACAAGGACACCTACAGTTGAGAGGCCTATGCAACCTACTTTTCTTCCTAGGGAAGAAGAAGTAGAAGAGGAGCAGCCACAGGAAGAAGAAGAAGAAGATGTTCCTTTTGAGGAGAATGTTATATCTTTGGTGGATGAGTATGATGCACTTCCTGAGCATGTAAGGAATAGAATAAATTTCAACAACTACACGAGCCAGAAAAGGGATAGTTAAAGAGGTAGAGTGAATCGACCAAGGCAAAGAAGAGCTCAACCTACACAGCCAAAGGAGTATAAGGATGCCTTAAACAAAATTCCTCTTCCAAGTTTTGATGGTAGTGGTAAGCTAAGTGCTAGAGCATGGGTGAATAAGTTGGATACCTTTCTTACACTCAAACCCATGAGTGAAGAAAAGGCTATACATTTTGCTACTATGCATTTAGAGGGTTTGGCATATGAGTGGTGGCATCATGGACTTATTTCACAACATCACAATAGGATTACTTCATATGATGAGTTTGTTCAAAAACTCATAACTAGGTTTGGCCGCAAGGATGTTGAGGTCTACTACCGTGAGTTTGCACAGTTGAAGCAATTTGGTAAAGTAGATGCTTATGTCAGTGAATTTCAAAAGATTGCGGTTATGGTTCCTGATATGACAGATAGGAGAATCACTATGTTGTTTGTTGAAAGATTGAATGATAGGATCAAGGGTCTGGTTAAAGTACATAAGCCAATTACTCTTGAGGAGGCCATTGAGTTAGCACTTGATTTGGATACTACTCGTACATTCATTTCAAAGAAAAACTTCTTTAAGGGCTCTAACTCTAATAAGAAAAAACCATTTCAGCCTAAGACTAATCCTTCTACAGCAGAGAGACGAATTGAGAAGGAAAAAGTTATGTTTTTCTTGCAAGCAACCATGGGAACCAGGTCATAGATGCCTTGGAAAAGGCAAGGCACATCTTATTGAGGTAATTTCAAATGATGATAGTGATACACATGAGTATTCAGTTTCAAATGAGGATCATCAGGATCAGCCTACAGTGGAGCTTGATACAGGTGCAGGTAAATTGACTATTGCTTCTATGTCAGGAGTTCCTAGTTATCTTGCCTTTCGCCTAAAGGGTGTTATCAGGGGACAACGAGTCACTTGTTTGGTGGATAGTGGAGCTCCACATAATTTCATTGATGAGGGATTAGTCATGAGACGTGGCCTACAAGTAGTGGACTTTGAGGGGTTCACAGTTGCAGTGGCAGATGGGTTCACTATGAGTTGTTAGAAGGTACCCCAACTCAGCATTCAAATGGGGGATTATACATTAACAGATGATTTCTATATGGTTGGACTTTCAGGCATTGATGTGGTATTGGGAATGCAATGGTTGCATTCACTTCGCCGTTACATACAAGATCTGGAGAAGATGGAGATAGAGTTTATTCACGAGGGAAGAAAAGTGATTTTGAGGGCTATTTCAGATGGAAGGCCTAGAGTTGTTTCAGCTAGGCGTATGGAAGCTTTGTTTCGCCATGATAACATTGCATGGGCAGCCCAAGTGGCTATTTCTTCCAAATCTTCTTCAGATGGTGAACATGATATAGAGATTCAATTTGTGTTGGATAAACATAGTAAGGTGTTTGGGAACATTCCTCCAGGACGACCACCGGACCGTGGTTTTGAGCATGTGATTGAGTTAGAAGATGGAACCAAACCTATCAACATTGCACCATACAGACATCCTTGGCACTTCAAGATTGAGAATGAGAATACAATCAAAGAGTTGATTGATATGGGACACATTCGACCTTCATCTAGTCCATTTGCTTCTTCAGTAGTGTTGGTAAAGAAGAAAGATGGAACAATGCGGATGTGTATTAACTATCGCGCATTGAATCAAAGGACCATTAAGAATAGGTATCCAATACCTAGGATCGATGAGTTGCTAGATGAATTTCATGGGGCTGTATTCTTCTCGAAGATTGATCTTCACACTGGTTATCATCAAATCCGTGTTCGTGAGGACATCCCAAAAACAGCATTCAGATGTCACTACGGGCATTATGAATTCTTGGTGATGCCTTTTGGTTTGACCAATGCACCAGCCACCTTCCAATCTTGCATGAATCATGTATTCAACAAGCAGTTGAGGAAGTACCTGTTGGTTTTCTTCGACGACATTCTAATCTATAGCAAAACATGGGAAGAACATCTCCAACACTTGGACGAAATCTTAAGTGTAATGGACAAACAGTCTCTGTATGTGAAAATGTCTAAGTGTGAATTTGGTTTGAAGGCGATACTATACCTGGGCCATGTAATTGACGCTAATGGCGTGAAAGTACAAGAAGAGAAGATTGAAGCCATTCGCAGTTGGCCAGTACCCAGGAATGTGTCAGAATTAAGAGGTTTCCTTGGCCTCTGTAGTTACTACAGACGATTTGTTAAGGGGTTCTCGTAGTTCTCCGCACCCTTGACAAATCTAACAAAGAAGGGCGCTTTCATTTGGTCAATGGAAGCTCAAGCAACTTTTGAGAAATTGAAAGAGGTAATGAGTACGACGCCAGTATTGGCTTTGCCAGATTTCACCAAGTCATTTGTCTTGGAATGTGATGCTTCTGGAGAAGGCATTGGAGCAGTGTTGATGCAAGATCATCACCCAATTGCATTTGAAAGCAGGAAGTTAAAGGACCCAGAAAGGTTGTACTCTACATATGACAAAGAGATGCTGGCTATCATGCATGCTTTGGCTAAGTTCCGCCAGTATCTAGTGGGAGCTAAGTTTGTGGTCAGAATAGATCACAACAGTTTAAGATACTTCTTAGGACAAAAAGATTTGAATGAACGATAGCAGAAGTGGGTTACTAAGATACAGGCTTATGATTTTGACATTGAATATATTAAAGGCAAGAAGAATGTAGTTGCGGATGCCTTGTCTAGAAAGCCTACTATTTGCGCCCTAAGTGAAGTCTTTGCCGATTGAAAATCTCAGCTATTGGTTGAGTAATCCAAATCGAAGTTTGCTTGTGAAATCATGGATGGAATCATTCAGGATGATCGTTACAAGGTGGTAGATGACATCATTTACTACAAGGATAGGATTTTCCTAACTCCTGAATCGGAGCTTAAACAACGAGTCATGAAAGCATACCATGATACTCCACTTGCAGGATACCCTGGCTACTTCAAGACGTATCGACAAGTCAGAGAAAGATTCACTTGGAAGGGTTTGAAAGAAGAAGTTTTGCAATACGTTAGGGAGTGTTTGATTTGTCAGCAGAACAAGTCAGAAACTACTTTTCCAGTGGGATTACTCCAACCACTGCCAATTCCAGAACATAAGTGGGAAAGTATTTCGATGGATTTCATTACTGGTCTTCTGAAGGTCTAAGGGAAAGATTGTATTTATGTAGTCGTGGATAGGTTGACTAAGTATGCTCACTCCTTTGCAATTCCAGTTGAGTTCTCGACATTGCAGGTTGCTGAGTTGTTCTTTCGGGAAGTGTTCCGACTACATGGCCTTCCAAAGACCATAGTCAGTGATCTAGATAGTAGGTTTATCAGTGTGTTCTGGAGAGAGCTATTTCGATTAGCAGGAACTGATTTAACACCAAGCACAAGTTATCACCCTCAAACAGATGGGCAATCAGAGATAGTCAATAAGTGGCTTGAGGGATATCTGCAAAATTATGTGTCTGATCATCAGCGTGCTTGGATAAAGTGGTTACACTTAGGAGAATACTGATATAATACCACTTTCCACATGTCGATTGGCATGTCTCCTTTTCATGTGTTGTATGGATATGGTGCAGTTTCTTTTGTTGATTTGGCTTTTGATGACAGCCGAGCTCCTAGAGCAAAGGAGTTGATGCAAGACACGCAAGATATCTTGCAAGTTCTTAAGGAGAATCTGCAGAGGGCTCAAAACCAACAAAAGTTGTATGCCGACATACACCGGGTTGAACGAAGTTTTGAAGTAGGTGATATGGTGTTTCTGCGCCTTCAGCCATATAGGCAAAGCTCTTTGAAGAAGACGGGTGCAGAGAAGTTGAAACCCAGGTTCTATGGACCCTACAAAGTGCTGAGAAGTTGAAACCCACGTTCTATGGACCCTACAAAGTGCTGAGAAGAGTAGGAGAAGTGGCATATGAACTTGATTTGCCAGCTGGAAGCCGCATACATAATGTGTTTCATGTGTCGTGTCTCAAAAAGGCACTAGGACAACATGTGGTTTCATCTGACGAACTTCCACCACTGGATGAAGAAGGAATGCTTGCCCTTGAACTTGAAAGTGTGGTGGATATGAGGGAGAAGAAACTACGCAACCGAAGCATAAGAGAATACTTGGTGAAGTGGAAAGGGTTGCCAATGGAGGATGCTACTTGGGAAGGAGAAAAGATTCTAGAGCATCCTAACCTTCAATTGCTTGAGGACAAGCAATCCCGGGAAGGGGAGACTGTCATGTCCCCATTTCCGGCTTGATCAACATTGAACATGGATTAGCCTATTTATCATTCCCGTGGGCTAATACCAATGATGAGGGAATGAATTTGGTCTTTGACTAACTCAGTGTTGTAATTTTGCAGGTACAAAGGTAGAAACTATTCCAAACAATCTGTGGCAAGTTTGGCAAAATGGTTAAGTCTGGAGGCCAAAACTGACAAGAACTTGACTCTCAGAGCCAAGGCACACTTTTCTATCTGTCCAGTGCCAAATGTGCGCCTCAGGATATGGAGTCTTCTATCAAGGTTTGGAAGTGCAATATGATAAGTATAACATCATTGGAGCTTGTCAACACACTGAACCAGGGATTTGAAGGCCAAAAGTTTCCCAAGAAGGGTTAGGCGCACTTTCTCTCTCCTCCAGCCTCAAAATTGCGCCTAGCAAAGAAGCATCATGTTATGAAGCACATCAATTATATCAAACAGGGCGCCTTGGTACGAAAGGTTGATTGGTCCTCAAGATGAATTTGTCTAAGTGAATGGAGTAGGGAGGAAGGCCTATTCACTCTAGGCGCAAATATCATGTTATACAACCCTAAATGTGTGCCTAAGAGGGAGATGAGCTTCAATTCAACTCTAATGAGTGGTACTTTCATGTTTGATGGCGTTTGACCTTCAAAATGATTCATACATTGCAAACCTCAGAGAAAATGACCAAGTAAACCTTAGGTGCAAATCTCATGCTCTACCACTCCAAATATGCGCCTAGCTTCTAACCTCAAAGAATGCGCCTCAAATGAGTCTGTGATTCCATCAAGTGGTTAAGGTAAAGTTGCTCAACAAAGAGTTAATCAGAGAGATTTGAATGATGAACCTTCAAGGAATAATGGCAAGTGGTCTAGGTGCACTTTACCTCCTGTTCCACTCACAATTTGTGCCTAGAAAGGGAGGGCGCACTTTTCCATCTCAACTGACTTCAATATGCACCTAGAGTATTGAGAGCATGAATCAAGGAGGAAGTGACCAAGTTAAGCATGCCAAGCCATCAATGTGATGAATTTGCACTAAGTGAATGAAGGCACATTTTGCAATCTCTAGAACCCAGTTTTGGTGCCTTCAAAGAGGATCATGTGAGGTTGCATGTGGGGTAAGGTGCTTGTAAAAGGAAACATCTTAAAGCATTTCCCATTGTTTGAAGTGGTAAGAAACAACAAGTATGGAGCCTAGAATCCTAGGCGCACTTTTGGGTCTCTGCAACCCCCAACTGGCGCCTAACCATAGCAAGGCGCAATTTAGTGAAGTAACCATCTCAAGTTGGCGCCTATCCTTGAGGGACTTGCAACTGTGACATCATTCTAGCACCCTGAGTGTTTGATCTCTTATTGGTCCAAGTGTTGGCGTTGGGATCCGTTCCGGCTCATTAGATAAGGCTGCCAACTCAGAGTAATTCATCAAATGGAATATTCCCATTGGAATATGCTCTTGGGAAATGTGCCTTGGTTCCTACTTTGCATTGGAGAGCGTGCCTTTATTGCCTTTAAAGGAGGAGCACTATAAAAGGAGGAGAGCGCCTTCATTTTGACATCTTAGATCTTTGGTGAAATTTCTGTCCCAGAAGCTTAATGCTTTAGTTCATGAAATCTGCGAGTTTCATGCTTGTTGGGGTGATGCTCCCTCAACTTTGATAAGGTGATGTTCCCTTGTCAACTAAGAGGTGTTAACATTCAGTTATCATCATTGTTCCAGAAGAAGTAGTCATCTCATAACTAGTGAAATAGGTGCTAGCTAAAGGCGCTAGTTGAAGAGTCATTCAAGTGTTGTAATCATTGATCATATCTAGGCTTCAAGGCCACTCATTGTAATAAGTTGTAATAAGCTTGAATGTGCATGCCATTGAAAGCGACATCTACTTGTAATAAGAAGTATTGATCAAGTGACAATCATAATACTAGAACCAACTTCAAATGATTCCAAAGAGTTAGAATCTTTCATGTTTGTTATTGAGCTCATTGTGTGAATGATAGTTAGTGGTGCTTGTAATTTTGTCTAAGGAAAAAATTTGGTTAAGTATAGTAGGGGATATTTCATTACCAGCAAGATCACACGTATTCACTGAGTCTATCCACTGCAATCACGAATAAGGAACCTTGAAGTTGTCTCACTGGATCACGTAGCTTATCCTTTGAGAGACTTTATTCAAGAGAGAATAGGGTACTTAGTGTTTTATTCTATAGTTGTTGTTGGCACAAAAACATCATCAACAGTATGACTTTTTCCTAATGGATCGCATTATTTGGAAAGGTATTTAGATGGGAGTGAATGGGTAAGGAATAAAAAGGGAGGCAATAACATATATATTGGGATTTGTGAACAGTTTATACAAAACAAGAATATTATATATAAATTCTAAGAAGAGACATGTGAAGAACAAGAAGGGATCTCTAATATGAAAATAAGATCTGGTTTCAAAGAGAGATATGAAGGAATAAGAAAGAAGAATAATATATTCTGGTTAGAGGAGGAGATATCAAATATATATTCTCAGATTTAAAGAAGATTAATGGACAGCAATAAGAAGAGTGAAGACAGGTTTACAGGGTCAAGACTTGAGCAGATTTAGAAGAAGAAGAATAAATCTGAAAATATATATATATATATATATATATATATATATATATATATATATATATATATATATATATATATATATATATATATATATATATATATAAGTAACTCAATATGGAGATCTGCATAAGATAGAAATATACACGAGACTCACACCACCAGTTCTCCATCAGGATATAAATTGCAATAAGGAACGTGCGGAGAGGAGTGGATGGATTGAAAAGAAGATGTGAGTGTAAGTGGGTATGAAGGAAATGAATCAATCTATCTCATCTAACATACACAGCAGTAGATATAATAAGAAAGTTACATCTAATAATCTATAAGGGGAATCAACTGAGCAATCTCATTATGGAGGAGTATCTCAACGTATAATCAATCCATAAATAATCAAACTATTCAAATATAAATCCCATCATTCTATTATTCAATTATTATATCATTCTCGTTCTATTCCTCTATCATTAAGTCATTCTATTATATCAATCTATCATTCTATTATTGTCCTTCATTCTATTCTTCTATCATTATGTCATCCTATTCCATCATTCTATTATATCATTCTTTCATTCTACTCTTCTATCACTCCATAACTCTATCATCCTATCTTTCGATCATTCTCTTCTTCTATTATTCTATCATTCTTCTATTATTCTATATTTCTATTATTCTATTGCTCTATTATTACATGACTCAAATCAGCTTAATTACACTCAGCAGACAATAATTATTAGTGATGAGTTTTCATTAACAAGAATATATCTTAGGAATTTGACACATGAATTATTGGTTACCATTAAATGTGAATGTGAAATAATATAAGATCTTTCATGTTTTTGTATGAATGTCATGATGAGGGATTTAAGGGCCTACGAGGAGGGGAAACGGCATTGGGATCATCCTCTAAGTACGCCACCCCATGGTGGATCGCTGAGGCTTGCCACATGTGGGCCAAGGGGGCAAAGAGGCCGCTCTTGGGCTTAGAAGGAGTGATTTCTGGGGCACCCTACTGTAGTTGCACCCCAACCTCCCATCATGGTGATTAATTGAATCATAAGAAGAAACATAATGGTTTTGGTAAGGGGTATGGTGATAGGACGCCTCACTAGGCACACCACCCCATATGGATGGCAAGAGGCCACATGGGGCCAAGAGGGGTGAAGCACCCGCTCTTGGGCCTAGGGTAGAGGGTTTCTTGGGCACCCTATCAAACCATTTTGTTCAAGGAATTAGAAACCCTAACCCTAAACTTGTGGGATTTGAATTTTTAGGGTAAAATTAGTATTGTTCCAATAGGGGACATTACAAAATTCCTCTTAATATCAATGTGATGTTTATAAAGGTATATTGTTTTAATGATGACTGTTAGAAGCCAAATCTTCACTTGCAAAAGTAATTTACCACAAAAACAGATAATAATCACAATGGTAGTAGACCGGGATATAGCCCGACTTGTCACCCCAAGAGCAATCCTTAATGGGTTAATTAGTTAATGGTGTTGCCATGGACTTGTGTGGTTGTTTATTAAGGCTGTACTGACCGTGAGGGCTGATTCTGACAACATCAACAATCAAGGATCATGTCCAATTGGATGAAGTAAATATGTCTTATAACCACATGGTTCTGACCTATGGAGAAGGGACATGAGGTAAGATTTGAGCTAGCCATAGAGCATGTCCCTAGAAGTACATTCTCAGATATGAAAATGTTGGCTCAGTCATTGATTGTTTCACATACCAATAGAGGTTGAGTATGTATACATGCAATCTAATGCTATAACCATTCATTGATTGTGTTGTCTGATCCCAGCTATTGTAATTTTGGAGTTCTTTTTAGCATTCCTGATTAGATTTGTAAATTTTTTACCTTAGTACCATTGACATACTTTAGTCATCTGTGGAGGTTAATATGCTGTCTTTCTTCCATGTATAGGGAAGCCAATATTTCAAGCATGGTAGCAGAGTTGTTAAATGTTTTCTCCATTTCAGGACAGGATACCATGGAAATGACAATGAAAATAGTAGAGGACTTTCAAACTAAGATGCAAAGCCTAGTGGAACAATAAGAGAAGGTAATGGGTGACCAATATAGGGCCATAGCAATTGCCGAAGCTAATTAAATATTGATAGGAGGAAAGTTGCATGGATTGAGGCATATCACTAAGAAAATTATGGAAATCAGGAAGTTTGTGTTGGTATTAGATACACAACCACTAGATTGTAAACAATATGCCTGTTGTACCCATCCGAAACTCAATATTTGTAGTAATTGATGTCCGTTTTTGTTGTCAATTTTTTGTCATTTGTTTGTCAAGTCCAAATTAGTAGCAATGTTTTGCAGACAAGTCGTAAAGGTATCCTGTTATGGTCCAGTATTTCAAACTAATGACTTTGCAAATTGTTTGTGATTGCATTATTCTAATAAGTTCCTAACAGAAGGTGATTGAGACTTGGAAGAAGAGAAGGATAGATTGGAAAGTGATTACAACTTACAAGAACTTCTTCAGGTGCACTTTTGTCATAGTATAGTGACTATATATGAAGTGACTTCCCCAAATATAAAATGTTCAAAAACATATGGTCATGTTCATTTAAATGAAATCGTGCGTATGAAAAAAGCCAAGGAAGGTGGTGCCATTTTTGAAATATTTGGTTATCTTCAATTCTTAGTCAGTAAAGTTTAATGGTCTTCATTAGTATCAAGTGAATAGCACCAAAAAAAGACTTTTCAAATGTCAATTGAGCCTTGGAAAGGGACAAAAGATATCCTAATCTGCACCAATGAGAATTGTGTGTAGCAAGGGAAAGGAAATAATACGACACAGATTTTATAAAACATTGCAAGTGATTTCACCTAAGATAAAAGCACACTTTGAAATATTTTGTCATTTTCTAAAGTTTGATGCCGGCATTATGAAGTCGTTCCTATGAAAGAGGAGATAGGGTGGTGCACTTTATATGAAATATTGAGAGTTAAAAATTGCACTGCAAGGAGGAAGTGATTCGGTCAAAGGAATCATGCCTCAGAACAAGACAAGGGACTGTGGCAGCTTTGTCATTTCCTAGTCAGCAAAGATGTGACAGTTTACTTTAGTGAATCACAACTCTTTTCTATTCATAATTTTGGTGCAGTTTGTAACTAATATGTTGACTTTTCTTAGAAATAGGCCCCCAACTTCCATGTTTAGTGCAGATTCTTCTGCTTTTTACCTTTCTGAAGATAAGTCACCCATGCAAGGATGGACACCTATTTTTAGAGCTTGAAAATATAAAAATAATGTGAGTGTGGCACTATTTCAAGCTGGGTCAGCCAGTCTAGAAGGGGAAGTGGAAGTTAAGCAATCCATATATGAAGATAGCCACCATATCTTCAGAACTCGCAAAGTAAATTCAACTTTGCTGCTCATGAGCAGAAAACAGTCTTTCTTTTTTGATTTATGCAGGTTTCAAGACTGATTTTGTGCCATAAGTAAAGGATTTTCAAAGGTTGCATCTGTTAGTGAAAGCTTTTTAGCATCTACATTATTACATCCTTCATATTTTCTTCATTTGTTGTTGCTGTTGCATCCAAATTTTCTATTACAAAGTGCTGTTATGTCATGTCCCCATTTCCGGAGTGATCACTTGTGGAGATGTTGATTAGCCTATTCACCATTACCGTAGGCTAATGCTAGTGGTAAGGGAATGATTTTGGTTTGAGCTTGGTATAGAAGGATGGAAAACTATAATGTTGGCTCAACAGGTGATTTAATTGGATTTTGGCTAAGTGTTATTTTGTGATATTTTTCATATAGCCAAAATATTGACATTTTCCAAGCTAAGGATGGGAAAAATAAACGTTGGTCAAATTGAAGATGGAAAAGGTGAAAGGATGGAAAATGCAATCTTTAATTGTATTTTCATTAATTTATTTATTTTTCCCAAGGAAGTTGATGCCAAGGAGAAATTAGAGAAAAATAAAATAATAAATATTATTTTTATTATTTTAATTGCCAAATCGCCACCCAAGGAAAAGCATTTAAAAAATAATAAAATATTATTTTTGTTGAGGATCGCCGCCCAAGGGAAGAAGGAAAAAAAATAATAAAAAAATGTTTTATTTGCTCAAGGAGAAAATCGCCGCCCAAGAGGAGAAGAGAATAAATTAAATAAAAATATATATTTTTTTAAATAAGGGCGATTTGTTGGTGAAAGCAAAAATAATAAAATATTGATATTTTATTATTTTTAAATGATGGTGGTTGATGAGTGCAATTCATTTAAAATTGTCAAGTCAAAAGTTGCATTTGATTGGTGGATTTGAAATTGTTCATTATTTGGCAAAATTGGACGCCTAGGAGGAGAATAGCATAAATAGAGACATTTGGCTTCATTTTGCAGCTATTGATCATTTGACAAACTTTGTATTTGGGAGTTTCTCTTGATTGGAATTGCATTTTCAGTTTGCTCAAGGTGGTGTTCCCTTGGCATTTTGTGGATTGGTGATGCTCCCATTCCACCATGATGGGATGATATCATATAGATTTCTTCATAGAGTTTGAACATGGCATTTTCATGGAGTTATTATGCAGATTTGGCTTGTAGAAGAAGCTAGTTTCATCACTTGTTGACATTGGAGGGTTTTTGGTTGGATCGCTTGGCACATTGGAGGGTTTTTGATAATTTCCAGCCATCTTCATCATTCTGATTTTCTGGAACAGCAGGGACAGCAGGGTGTTATCTTCATAGCTGAGCATTATTGATCATCATTTGGAGGGTTTGAACACATTAGAGGCTTCTAGACCATAGTCGCTTTCATCCTAGGGCCTAGCGCTTTCATTTGAAGTGACATTTTGGCACAATTTTGATGATATCAGCAATCAGGGTTTCATATCAGCAGGATACAGTCTTTCATCAGTCATACATTCAGTGCATTGATCATCTTTTATCAGTCTAGGGTTTAATCAACTCAATTTCCAGCCCTATCGCTTCATATTTGAGAGGGTTTTGCATGGTTTTTGCCTAGGGTTTGAAGGTAGATTGCATTTCAGTCATATCAGGGTTTCTTATCAATCATATCAGACCTGATACTGTGCTGTTACAGTCATAAATCAGTCAAGGATTGATGTGCTTTTCATCATGGCTTCCTAGGGTTTCAATCTACTATCATTTGGCAAGGGTTTGCTATGTAATTTGGGCAATTTGCATAATGTATGTGATCTGATTTTTAAATCAGACTTGCTGATTGTAAGCTACAGCCAATTACTTCATTGTAATCATCTTGTTCAATCAATAAGAAGCCATCAACACTTTCTGAGTATGTCATTCTCATGTTTGGATTGATATGATTTGAGTATAACTTCATCATTTGGTGTTTGTTTCATTTATAATTCAGTTCAGCTAAGGAAAAAAATTCAGTTAGAACTAGTAAGGTTCTTTACATGTTACAGCAGGGTGCCCATATATTTTTATTTTTTTTTAGAAATTTGGACATTGAAGAAGTCTTTTTTAGTAATGGAGTTACATGAGGGTGTGTTGGAGCCCAAGACAATGTTGTCATATTCCTCACATAAGGTTGTAGATACTCTTCTTGGACGTATTAACATCATTGACTTGAAGATGGGAGAAAGAATAAAAGAAGTGATTTGACTAACAAATTGGTTAATAGTGGTTTGATTCAAGCGGCTTCATTTCTAGTCATCATTTAGTCCTTGGAATTGGTGATAGCATGTGCTCATAACTATGAATCGAGGACAAGATGGATCATGCCATCAAATGATTGGGTGATGTGCAACTTAGATGCAAATACTTTTGATTTGGTGTTAGGATTGCAGCCTTTCAAGGAGAATCAATTAGTTGATTTGAAGGAATGTGAAGAACAATATAATAAATACTTGTAGGATTACCAAATGGAGCTTGCATGGAATGGTTGAATGAATACAAAAGGTCTTTACGGTTCCCTAAGTGCTTGTACTGGCATGGTTTCAAAGAGGAACTCGATTTGATAATCACGATGTTGAATAGGGTGATGAGGCAAGTCAAAGGACGCACTTTCAAAAATGGATGTTCTATCTTATTAGCCTTATCTGCAAGGAGAAGAAACATATTGGTTGGGGGCATCTCATCAACAATTGCATCCATGTCCATTTAATGAATTTTTCTAAGACCAAATATTTTCACATGGTGTTGTATTTGGTATATTTGTTATTTCAAGCTCAAGCATTCATCGGGTTAGAAAAAGTTCATGTAAAAGGTCACTTCTTCAGGAAATATCCATAGTTGGAATACAAAGAGAGCATGAAACACTACAAAAGGGAAAATGACATTTACTTGATATTAATAGTTAAAGATTTGGAAAATGAACACCACGTTTGCATTTCAAAACATGCTAGGATGGTTATTCAAGAATGGGCTGATTGGTATATCCAATTTCCTACCTTCACTTATATCAAGTATGTGGTACTGGTTATGACTCTTCTCCATATAAGCTACCTCAATATCTGAGTGATCAAATCATTTTGATGAAATATTGTAGGTAGCTATTGATTGCTCATGAACATTGCAAGAAAAGACATAAGTTGGGAGCTAACTTTCCTATACAAATTGGGTTGTATAGGTGTGTTAATGCTATTGGTGCTAAAAGTATGGGTGCTGAACTTTTCAACTTCAACCACAAATTTCATCATAAAAGAAAGTGCTTTGATTCTAAAGGTATAATGCTTGAGAGGCTGGGAGTCAATATGCTCATTTATCTAATATTGAGGATTTTTGGACTAATTGCATTGATGAGTATGAAGCTTGTAGAAGAAAACACAGTCACATGACCTTGGATCAGCTGAGGATTTATACTTCAGATCAAGTACCACAAGATTAAGTTGATTTAGAAGAAGAGATTTTATCTCCTTGTTTTATTCAATCAAGAGGGAATATATAGACTTTTTGACTAGTCAATTGGACCATCAGAGATAGTATTTTGGAAGATTGGATAAATAAAGTTGTCATGGATAGATCAAGAGGAATTCTTGGAGAGGAAACTAGCAGAGAAGACAATGGTGATTTTGAAAGGAAAGTGATCAAAACTTGCAGATCAAGGATTGGGTATTCTAGAAAAGAGAACAATATCCAAAACTGAAGATGCAACCATTGGCACTAAAAATGTGAAAAAGAAGATGAAGGTTTCAAATGAAGTCATAGAGGTTTCAAAACCCAAAAAAATGGAGTTAATCGTGATTAAAAAAGTGAAGATCCCTTCACTTATTCAGATAAGTCCACCGATGTAGAGGCTTTGATTCCTTCATCTCCAGTCCTTATTTAGTCAAAAGTTGCTCCTTTGTCTATTGAACCTCTTGTTCATACTTAAACTATTTCATCGATCCAACTTGAAGAAGAAATAACAACCATGGAGATGGAAACTGCAGGGCCTAGTGCAAGTACTTTTGAATGGATTCATGCATCTTTGATTAGAAAAAGGAGAATAATGGTGGCACAACCTCTCAATTCGAGTGTTGTGTCTAGTTTGTTGAAAGATGAGAAAACAAAAAAAACTAAGAGGTAAACAAGGCTAAAGAAAAATGACCAAGGATATATCATTGGAAAAACAACTATTCCTCCTACAAATAAAGGTGATCAATATATTCAAGTTGCTGATTTTAAGATTGTCAGGTCAGATTTGGGGCCAAGCACTTGTCATGGGGATGCGAATATGTTGGAGGTCATCATAGGAAACATGAAAGAAAGGGTGATAAAGGATGATGATGACAAGCCAACTTTAAAGACTAAGGTCAGATAGCTTCAAGAATACATAACTTAGCTCTTACAACCTTCTCCAATGCCAACCTTATTTATGCCACAAATTTTGGAGTCTACTAAGTATTAGAATGACTAGATTAGTTAGTTGATTATGGAAAGAATTTAGAAAAATGGTTGGAAGATTTTTGTACCCATACGAAATTTTTCGTATATGTGCCCAAACACACCTCCCAAGCACAATGTAGCCTTGTCATTACTGCGCTAACCCTGCAAGTACAAGACATATCAAAAGATAGCGAGCCAAGGCTCAAATGGAGGGAGATTCTGGCAAGCCAATCAGGCCTGGAACTGTGAAAGAACACCTAGAAGCAGAGGCCAAAGTGATGGATCGAAGGCCAAAATGACATAAAGGAACTAAGGGAAGCAATGCAAATACATCTGGCAAATCAAAATTCAATTTTGAAAATTTCAAAAAAAATTTGAAGGCATTTTTGAGCATTTTTGGCTACAATGTGCTCCATCTTGGAGTATACTTCATGGAGGAGAGGCTTCAATGTGGGCTTTGGATCATATGAGCTTGATTTCCAAACTTCAAGACTTTTCGTCATCAGATGAATAAGTTATGGCAAAAAGAAGCTCTGAAGGTAGAGGCAAACGACAGTGATCCAGACAACCACCGTCAAAATGCCCAAAGCAAATTTCAAAGTTTCTCAAGGTCAAAAGTCATAATGAATGAGCATGGAAGTGGTGAATCAATCACAAGGTTTCCACAGAAATCTCTAGGCAAAGGAACGAGATTTACAAAGGCCAAAGAATGAGAAAATGTATAAGGCAAACCATCATGCAAAAGGCGCTCATATTGAGCAAATCCCACGCCTATCTTCACCTCCAAAAGGCGCCCTATTCAAGCATTTCCCATGCCTTTTTGATGCCTCACAAAAGGCGCCCCAAATCAAGGAAACCCACACCTTTGTTGATCCCCCAAAATGGCGCTCAATTTGCCCAAAACTCATGCCTTTTTCATCCTTGCAAAAGGCGCTCAAAACCTCCAAAAGCCACACCTTTTTGACCATGACAATAGGTGCCTAAAATCCCTAAAATGCATGCCTATTTTGAACTCCCAAAAAGGCGCCTATTTCACCCAAATCCCACGCCTTTTTGGCATACACAAAAGGTGCTCAAATTGCCATAAACTCACGCCTTTTTGGCATAGGAGAAAAGCGCTCCATTTTAGCCATTTGCACTCCATTTTTGGGCGCTCAAGTTTGAAGGAGTTGGATGTTCTAGAGAGAGAAGATGGGACGCCTAGGAGAGAAACATTGAGGCTATAAATAGGCCCCTCTTCTATTCTTATTTCATTCATTGTTTTTGCATGATTGGAGAAGAAAAGTAAAGCTAAAAGTAGAAGGAAACCTATTTGAAACCCTAATAGGTACTTTGTCTCTATAAAGGATGCATTCATGCATTCTATTTGTCATTTCCAAGGTTGCACAAAGGGTTTAAGGGCTGCACATCAATTGGAGATTCCATTATTGAAAGCTTTGAAGCTTTAGAGGGCACATTTGAAGGATTGGAGGAGAGGCGCTTCACCTAGAAGGCCAAGATATCACTATTTGGCATCATTCTATCCATCTTTCATTCCAAGTCTTGCTCACACCCTAGAGAAGCATTTCTTCACATTGGCGGCCATTGATGAGGGTTTCAAGCTTTTTATGACAGGTTAAAGGCACTTTTTTGGGCCAGCAAAGCACAAAAGAGGCAGATTGGTCACTTCAAGGCATCATTTTCTTCATTCTCCATCATCCTAGTGTCCATCTTCATGCATAGAAGGCAGCGCCCAGGTCTAAGGAGCCATTTTTGAAGGATTTTCAGGCTTTTTCTTTGCTAGTTTGACTGTTCATGCCCAAAATCACCACCTACAGCCAAAATAAAAGTGATTTTTGTTATATGTCCAAAATTTCTCATTTCTATCGCATACCCACCTCGGGAAAAGGCATTTTACACCATTCTTGACTGTCTAGAGCTTCTATGGGATGGTGATATGAGAGGGTAGAGGGGATTACCTCAACATAATTATTACTATTTTTATTCTGGAAACAGAAAAACTCTTCATTCACATAGAATTTGTTGAGTCTTGAGTAAATTCTGTTTTTCCCTCTTGATAGTTGCACCAAGTGTACCAGATGGCTTCTCTCTCTAGCTTTTTACCTTCCAGTGGGTCAAAGAGCTTAAGGGATTTTTTGTGTTTATTCCAGAAAAAAAATCCATTCCCCTTCCATCCCCATTTGAGCCCCCCACTCTTATCTTCTCTAGACTCTGTCATGTTGAAGTCACCACCTGATATCCACGGAATCTGCTTCAAGTTTTGGGCCATCCAATTCCATAACCCAGCTCTTAAGTTATAGTCATTTGGAGCACATACTAAACAAACTCCTAAGGTAATTTCCTCTTTCTTAAATATAATCCATAGACATCTGTTGCAGGGGGAATGTCCATGTTGCACTATCATACCAGCCTTTTTTTATTAACTAGGATTGCAATGCCACCTTTCCCTTTGTCATGCTCAATGTAGAATGCCTCTGCATCCTTCCAAATGAAATTCAGATTGTTTTCTAATGTAAATCCAGTGGCTTTTACCTCCTGAATCATAAGGAAATCTAGATTTTTTCTTTTAGTGCAAAAGTCTCTGATTAGGTATTTTCTGTCTAGAGTTTCTAGGCTTCTAATATTCCAACTAACGCAGTTCATAGTTCATAATTCATAGGCTCTAGTGTTTCCATTTTCCTCTTTTTATATAACTTTTTGAAGCAATCAGAGACTTTCTCTCCCTTTTTCACCTCTATATTAGATTTTTTTAACATATTTTCTTTTCTTTTTTTCCTCAGCCTTATCCTGAATAAGGGAGGAGATGAGGTCTTTTAGACTTTGTTCATTTATGTCAATATTAGCTAAGGCCACCTCTTCAAGCTTGGCAATAGGATTTTCCCCCTTAACTCCTGCAGGGTCAGTTGTGTAGAGTTTCTTCCCCACTAAAAAGTTCAAATTATCATTTTTATTTGTCTTTCACCTCTTTTACAAGTCCCTTGATCTTTTCTAATGCCAACTGTTGGGCATTCTTTCTAGTTTTCTTAATATCAGAGTTTTCTACACCTTCAGATCCCTCTAGTGACTTCTCGGCCACCCAAGGAGCAGTAGGATCCTTAGGAAGACCTTCCTGCAGGCACTTCGCTTGCACCATGGGTGTCAGGGGTCCTGAGAAGTTAAAGCTGCAGAGCCAGGGGCTTCCAACTGAGATTCGCTGATTAGTCCATAGTCATCCACTGGGGTGCATTTAACGACAGAGACGTCGTCAGCAATCTCGACTGCCACAGGTCCAATCGAGTTCAAGGGGCTTACCATCAAAACACCTTCAGAGCAGCTCGAGCTATGATCGTCCACAATCTCTCCTTCTTCGAGACTCATTTCACTGAGTTTCCTGGCAACCCTAGAGACATCAACTTCCTCTAATTTCTCCTCCAGGCCCGGGGCAGCCAGGGATTCATCCACTCGGGGACTCATTGCTTCCTCACTAATCCCAGCACCCATCTGGCCGAGGGAACTCCTCAAGCCATCCTTTGGACTCTTGCTGATTAGTCCGCAGTCATCTGTTGGGGTTCACTTAACGACAGAGACGTCGTCAATAACCTCGACTGCCACAGGCCCAATCGAGTTCAAGGGGCTTACCATCAAAACACCTTCAGAGTAGCTCGAGCCATGATTGTCCACAATCTCTCCTTTGAGACTCATTTCACTGAGTTTCGTGGCAACCCCGGAGACATCAACTTCCTCTAATTTCTCCTCCAGGCCCAGGGCAGCCAGGGACTCATCCACTCGGGGACTCATTGCTTCCTCACTAATCCCAGCACCCATCTGGCCAGGGGAACTCCTCAAGCCATCCTCTGGACTCTTGCTGGCATGAGGTTCTGAGTCAAAAGGAGGCTCCACTGGTGCCTGCACATTCTTAGGCGCATTTTTATTTCTCAAACGGAGGGGACAAAATTTTTTAAGATGCCCGTCGCGTTTGCAGATGAAACAAGAATTAATCCCTCATATCCTTGCAATGGGGCATCTAGCATGGAAAACCAACCCATTCACTTCCACCCATTCCAGAATAAAGACCCCGGGCCTCAAGGAGATTAGGACCCCAGCATCCAAGTGAGGCAGAGTAATTCTTGCCTCCTCGACTTTCAAAACTTCGCCTAGGTGGTTCAACATCTGGGGTATGAAAGCCCAAAGCTGCTTAGGCCCACTTTTCATTTCAAACCATTTAGGAACAAAGCAAAAAAGTAGTTCTCTTGAGTGGTCAGGACTCCAAGGATGAGCCTTAAACAGAGACCTACCAATATTCTAGTAATTTTTTTTCAGAACCTTTTCTTGCCTTCTATGAGATTTTAGGAAGATTACAAATAAACCTTTTTGGATCATTCTTGAAAAACTGATTTGAATCCCCAACTTCCTGACCCAGACTGACGCCAACTAGTTATCAAAGAAGTCTCTTGATGGTAAGTTATCATAATCTAAACAAACCAAGAAAACTGCAACGTTTTTAAGTCTATTTTCTTCTTTTCTAAGTGTAGAAAACATGGCCTCATTTGGTAATAATGTGACACCAGGCGGAGGATAAGAACACTTACCTAGTTCCTCTCTTCCTCCCGCCTCTTCATCTCTACCACTTGGGATTGGTCCGCAGTGGGGTCCATATCTTTGTATGCCTTCGACGATTTGGAAGCAACAATCTTCTGCCGGAGTATCAGCATCCTCTGCAACCAATGTATCACGAAAAGACTTTGCTTTTTTTGAGTCTTTCACCACAGTTTGGCGGGCCTCGATATCTTCGCATCCAACTTTACAATCCCTATCATCTAGTACTCCAATTAAATCTCCGTTACTACTCACTCCTCGCAGGCCTTTCATTAAATGCCTTGTCCTTCTCATCCGCCGGGGCCATAACTCCCGGCCGGGCCACTTTAAAATGCTGGCAGGTTTCCTCATACCTTGGCAATGGCATCAGGTTGATGTATTTGGGCGGGAGACCTCCCGCCCAAATACGAATTTAAAAAACAACCTCAGTGCTAGACAAACAATAAAAAAACTAAAGCAAGGAAAAACAAAAAGACCAAGACTCACAGATGACAATGAAAAACAAACAGGCTGGCAGCCTAAACACACAAGCAAGCAATAACACAATGAACCAGGGCAGGGAAAGACCAAAAGAGGAAAAAACAATGGAGGATTTCGTAGGAAACCCTAGTTTTTTCATAGAGCTCTCCCCCTCTTCATATATGCTTTAGATTTTCTAGGTTTTGTTTATATGCACTATATTCTATGTTTCAATGCAAAAACCATACATGCAAAACATACACATGAAACTCTAAACCAAACAACATTCAGAAAGGCAAAAAAAACTTGGCACAGAAAACCCTATCTGACAGTGTATGTTACAGTCGTATCAGAGCAGAAGATCTTGCCATCCTGTGTGGTTAGATTGATCATGCAGAGAGGGTTTTGAGGCATGCAGCCAGGTACAAGCAGGTAGTACCTCAGAAGTAGATCACAGCTAGAACTAGAAGTACCAGAGCATATAGACCCCTTTTTAGGTACTGATACAGTTATAGTCCCAGAAAACGTAATGGGAGATCATGATGAGCCTAGCTTGTGAGATATTCTTAACTCACTAGCCAGGGGACAGAGGGACATAGAGACTAGCATTATTCGGATGATAGAGATGATGGCAAACCATGTATTTGGTAACCCTGGAAATAATAACAATAATAACAACAATGACAAGAACAGGAATAACCAAGGTAACAGGGACAATGGTGAACGAAATAACAATGGTGGTGACAGACACAGGCACAGGGATGACGAGAACAGGAGACCTAAGGGTGAAGCATCAGTGAATAACAGGGAGTTTCCTCATCACACAGCTTATGATAGGCCTGGGATACCCACCTTCACACCCAGAAACAATGCAATTGAACCTGAGCCTACCCAGTTGGAGTTTCAGGCTGTGATAGTTTGGGATTGGCATGCATCTAGTGATGAGTTCAGGGCTGAAATGTCATTCCGAGAATACTTAGACTTGCAGATGAAGCATAGGCTGAAGGGTGGTAGACAACATAATATAGAGTTGCAAAAGGAGGCCAACAAACTAAACATACCTTACTTCGATGGCTCGGGAAAGACCATAGCCAGAGTGTGGGTACAGAAGCTTGACAGCTTCCTACAGCTCAGTCCTATTCCAAAGGAGGCCATCACATATGCAGCTCTCCATTTGGACGGTATTGCCCACGAGTGGTGGCACCATGGGAAGATTACATTGGGACATGATCGTATTACTTCATATGCAGAGTTTACAGGTCGTCTCATAGACAGATTTGATAAGAAGGATCCTGAGTTACAGTTTAAGGAGTTGACACAGCTTAGGCAGTGGGGTTCAGTTGAGAGCTACATCTCTGAGTTTCAGAAGCTATCAATGTTGGTTACATATATCTCAGAGAGGAGATTGTTGGTTTTGTTTATTAATGGGCTTACAGATCCATTGCGAGGCTGGATTAAGGGCCTCAACCCACCTTCTCTCCATGAGGCCATGAAGAAGGCTAGAGACATGGAGTCTTCAACATCTAGAAGTAGATTTCAATTGAAGGGTTTTCAATACAGGAAGGACAAGGAAAAAGACAGGAAACCTTTTCAGAAGGATTCAAACCAACCCAAGGAGAAAACAAACCGGTTAAATGATGACCAGTTGAATGAGTACAGAAGGAAAAAACTTCGCTTTCATTGCAAGGAGCCATGGGACCCTTCACACAGATACATTAATAAGGCAAAGGTAAAGTTAATAGAGTACTATTCAGCTGAGTCACATTCAGAGGCATCGGACCAACCATCAGATAGAGAGGATAGTGGAGATGAGAGTGCCTCACAGCATAGTAGTGACAGTGATGGGACATTGGCACAACTTTCTAGCTCTCAGAAAGTTGGTTCCTTCAGGGTTAGAGGAGTCCTTGGAGGTCAGCGCATCATCACCCTGATAGATATAGGTGCCACACATAATTTTATTGATGACTGGTTGGTGGCTAAACGAGGACTTAAGGTAGAAGAGTTTGAAGGATTTAAAGTGATGGTCGCTGACGGCTTCAAACTCACTTGTACTAGAAAGATTTCTGGGCTGACTATACAGATGGGAGAATACGAGCTTAAGGATGATTTCTGTGTTGTTGGCATAGGAGATACAGATGTGGTACTGGGCATGCATTAGATGATGATACTTGGTGAGTTCACCATGAACTTAAAGAAAATGGAGATGAAATTTGAATCCAATGGTAAAAAGATTGTTCTCAAGGCATTATCAGATGGAGGACCACAAGTAGTCTCTCTCAAGAGGATGGAGAGAATGTTGCGCCATGATCAGGTAGAGTGCGCAGCAGAGTGTTTTATTATGCCAGAGTCTCCACAGCAGCCAAAAAAAAGCTATCATCCTGATATACAGAAGTTGTTGACCAAGCACAGCAAAGTGTTTGGTAGCATACCTCTAGTAGTGCCACCTGATAGAGGTATCGAGCATGTTATTGAGCTCAAGGACGGGTCTAAGCCTGTGATTACCACACCCTATCGTCATCCTAAGAGGCTCAAGGATGAGATAGAAAAACCCATCAAGGAACTGTTAGAGATGGGACACATCCGATCCAGCAAAAGCCCATTTGTATCAGCAGTTGTGTTGGATAAGAAGAAAGATGGAACCATCAGGATGTGCATTGACTATAGGGCCTTGAACAAGAAAACTATAAAGAACAGGTATCCGATTCCCCGTATAGATGAGTTGCACGGGGCTTGTTATTTTTCTAAGATAGATCTGAGGTCAGGATACCACTAGATATGGATGAAGGAAGAGGACATAGAAAAAACAACGTTTAGATATCACTACGGCCACTTCGAATTCTTAGTGATGCCATTTGGGTTAACCAACGCCCTGTGACCTTCCAGAGTTGTATGAATCAGATTTTCAAGAAGCAGCGAAGGAAGTTTGTATTGATTTTCTTTGATGACATCTTGATCTTTAGCAGGATTTGGGAGGAGCACATGAGACATTTGGAGGAAGTTTTGAGTATCCTCGAGAGTGAATCCCTCTATGCCAAGGAGTCCAAGTGTGAATTCAGCATGACAGAGCTTTTATATCTGGGTCATATTATTAGTGCAGATGGTGTTAGAGTTGATCCAGAGAAAATCAAGGCAATCATCGAATGGCCTCCACCGACAAACCTCACTCAGCTTAAGGGGTTCTTTGGGTTGTGCGGATTTTATAGGAGGTTTGTAAAAGGCTTCTCACAGATAGCAGCCCCATTGACAGATCTGACTAAGAAAGGAGCCTTTGTGTGGACAGATACAGCTCAGCAGTGCTTTGACCACTTCAAGCACTTGATGTCTACCTGCCTAGTGTTGGCAATCCCCAACTTCTCCAAGCCTTTTGAGTTGGAGTGTGATGCTTTAGGAGAGGGGATAGGGGCAGTTTTGATGCAGGAGAAACACCCAATTGCATTCGAGAGTAGGAAGCTTCGGGGTGTGGAAAAAAGCTACTCGGTATATGACCGAAAAATGTTGGCCATAATGCATGCATTGGCCAAATTCAAACCTTATCTGGTTGGTGGGAAGTTCATCATAAAAAAAAGATCACAACAACATAAAATATTTTATGAACCAGAAGGATCTGAATGATTGACAGCAGAAGTGGGTCAGTAGACTCTAGGCCTATGATTTTGACATCGAGTATGTCAAGGGCAAGAATAATGTTGTTGCAGATGTACTATCTCAAAGGCTCCACTTATACTTGCTTGGAGAGATATCTGCTGATTGGAAAGAGATGATTATAGCAAAGTATGCTAAGGACTCTTGGGCAACAAGAGTAATTGAGTGCACTATTCAGGATGACAGGTATTCTGTGGTGAGTGATTTGATCATATATAAGGACAGAATATTTTTGGTGCCTAACTCTCAATTTAAGAACAAAATTCTAAGGACTTTCCATGATACACCCATGGCTGGCCATCCCGGGTTTTTTAAGTCATACAAACAGATTCAGGAGAGATTTACATGGAGAGGACTTAAGAATGAGGTCCTTAAGTATGTTCGTGAATGTCCCATATGTCAACAAAATAAGAATGAACATACTTATCCAGCAGGTTTATTGCAGCCACTACCGATTTCCAATAAAAAATGGGAATACATCTCCATGGACTTCATTACATGGCTACCTAAGGTTCAAGGGAAGGATTGTATCTATGTGGTGGTCGACAGACTCACCAAATTTGAACATTTCTTTTTTCAGCGACATATACAGTAGTACAGGTGGTTGATCTCTTTTTCAAGGAGATATTCAGGCTCCATGGGATACCCAAGGGCATAGTGAGTGACAGGGACAGTAAGTTCCTGAGTTTGTTTTGGCAGGAGTTGTTCAGATTGTGTGGTACTGAACTAACTCCCAGCACCAGTTACCACCTGCAGACTGACGGTCAAACAGAGATAGTAAACAAATGGGTGGAAGGGTATCTTCAAACTTATGTATTGGGGCAGTAGAAGGCTTGGATCAGATGGTTGCACCTGGGGGAGTACTGTTAAAATACGACTTATCACATGTTGATCAGGATGACTCCATTCAGGGCTTTGTACGGGTATGATGCCCTATGCTTTACAGATTTACTACTTGGTGATAGTAGAGTGCCGAAGGCAAAAGATTTATTACAGGAGAGTCAGGATATAATGAAGGAACTTAAGGAAAATATGCAGCAGGCATAGAATCAGCATAAGCTTTATGCTGATCAGCATCGAGTAGAGAGGAGCTTTGAGGTTGGAGACATGGTGTACTTGAGGCTCCAACCCTACAAGCAGTCCACTCTAAAAAGGAGTGGAGCAGAAAAATTGAAACCCATGTTCTATGGTCCATTCAGAGTAGCCAGGAGAGTGGGGGAAGTAGCCTATGAGTTTGAGCTACCTGTAGATAGTCGAGTGCATAATGTGTTCCATGTTTCCAGACTCAAGAAAGCACTTGGCCACAATGTGATTCCTTCAGCTAAACTTCCATCATTGGATGAGGGGAAGCTAATATTGGTTCCAGAGGCGATCATAGACACACGTGAGAGGAATCTTAGAAGGCAGATCATCAAGGAGTACCTGGTAAAATGGAAGAACTTATGCGACATGGGAGAGTGAGCAGATACTTTAGCATTCTGAGCTGAGATTGCTTGAGGACAAGCCATCTTGGGGAGGGCGGACTGTAATGTCCCCCATTTAGCCCAGTTGGTCAGATGATGGAGATTAGCCTATCACCGAACTCCTGTAGGCTAATGACAAGTGGTTAGGGGGTCTAATTGGACCAATTCATTGCGAATTACTATTTATAATAAGTTAGGTTGGAGCGACTTGCTATTTATAGCAAGGCAGAATCGAAGGGCCTAGCATGTGGTTTATGGTTTCGAGACGCCCAGAACATTATTAATCGATATATAAGTTAAATTTAATATTTGTAAAGGTGAAGTGACTTTAAGTTATTAAGTGTTTCACTTTATTAATATAAGTTATAACTTAAAGTTACCTCTCTAGGTGATGGGCGCCCGTCATGGAGGAATAAGGGGGTTAAAACATAAAATAATAATTTATATTCTCTTTCTTGGGCGTTGGGAGAGTGAGGAGATATAAGGAAAACAATGAGCTTCATTTTATTATTATTCACTCTCTTGAAATTGATATCGTCGTGCATTCTTGGAGCTTTGGAAGCTTTAAGGGTTTGAACCAGACTTGGCTGAGACGAAAACCTCTTCAAGTCTCCTTCGTGTGTGAAAGACCACATTAGGGAGGATTATTGGAAGCCTCACACAGGGGTTTCATTTGGGCTTTCGATTGATATATTTCGGTGAAGATTTGAGCTTAGAATGAGCATCTTTCATGGAGTTTGTCTTCGCAGCTGAGTGCAGAGTCGTAAAGGACAGATTTATGCATTTTGAATGATATTTGAGGCTACTACAGTTATTTCTATTGCTGGTCATACCACAGCAGCAATAGGCCGTACTATGTGGGAGTAGTGTGTGGAGTTTTGTGTGGTTTCTAGCATCTATCTTCATGCTATCTTGGTTGCTTCATTTCTGTAGATAAAAACAAAGCCATTTGATGATATTTAGCATTGTTTGTTGCTGTTCCAAGACACTAGCAGAGCCGTACACACCCAGCATTGGTCGTACACCTTAGGAGCACTATTTGGGAGTTCGTTGGAGGTTATATCCTTGTATGTTGGGGTCGATTTGGTCAAGGAAAGTTGCTAATATCCTTCCTGTTTAGATTCCTTCATTGTAGATGTAATCTATGCAAGATTTCCATAAGCATGTTGCTGGCCTGGCTATAGCGAATGTATAAAGTTGTAAACTGGCAAATGGGTATGTGCTTGTAATTCATATTCTGGCATAATACAATCTGGGTCTTCGATATTTTGTTCATATATGCTTTAGATTTTCTGGGTTTTGTTTATATGCACTATATTCTATGTTTCAATGCAAAAACCATACATGCAAAACATACACATGAAACCCTAAACCAAACAGCATTCAGAAAGGCAAAAAAAAAACTTGGCACAGAAAACCCTATTCGACGGTGTATGTTACACCATATGACCAAGCTCAACTAAAACACTTAAGCTCAAAATGGGGACATTACAGCTGAAATCATACTATAAATGGTTTTGCACCTTTTTGCACAATAATTTGCACTCTACCCAAACTATACAACCCTTGCTGTAGTTGTACGACCTCTTTGTCAACACTCACAAGTTGCGCCTCACTCCATATAGGTTGAATAAGATGTGAACAAGGGGGCAAGTGTTGTTAGAAGCTACTTGCTAAGGCTGCGACTTCTCCCTTAAACCCTCATGCCTTCCTCAAATCTGTTATAACAGCAATGTATGGTATGACTGGGACACCAAAGTGGTACGACCTGGTAAAAGAAATAAATAAAACCTGTTTACAAATGGCACCAGCACTCAATCTCCTCTTTGTATCTAGATATGATTTGCAAGCAAATGATCTTTTCAATCCCTCCAAATTGGATTATTCCAACACAATAAATTCTCCTACAAGCATTCAGCACAATGGTGATCTCTGGGTGAAGTCACTCGATCAGCTAGGTGGGTTTTTGTCCACGGAATTGATTTCCAAAAGGGTTCCGTCCTCTAGAAAAAAGATGAACAAATTGTCCAAGCTTTGCAAAGAAGGGTTTTGATTTCGATAATGAATAGAATACCTCTTCTTTTTACATCAATTTTTTTTTAATCACTTTTCCATCCAAACCCTTAAAGTAATTAATATTTCTTTTAATTAAATATTCACCTTTTTCCAAACTTCTAATTATTAATAATAATTACCTTTTTGGCCATGTATCCAATATTTACTTTTGGCCCCATTCATTAATAATAAAATAAGTCCTTTTTCCAAATTTATAACTTAAAGTACCTTTTTGCACAACTTAATAAATTATTATTATATTATTTCCAGCATATTAACCAAAGTTTATGGAAAATATAAAAATAGGTCAAATATGATTTATGACCTCATCACCAACACCATAAGCGCATAGGACAACTGCCCATTTGAAAGTTGGCGCTCTCCAAGGATGATGGACTACTCCAAGAAGTTTGGAGTGCTCCCAAAATGTTAGATTCGCACACGGAATATACCATTGTGCTTGTGTTGGCTCTAGGAACTCGCAGCCACCATTAAAATTTCTTTTTGGAAAAACAGGTGCTCTCTAAGAAAGATGGAGTTTCCAAGAATGTTGGAATGGATCAAGAAAAGGACGCTACAAAATTAGAGTTAGTGGATAGGATTAATTTGTAATAAAGCTTGCATCTTGCAATCAAACTATTCAGGGTAGAAGTAGCAGATAGTTTCCTTCATTTATTTTTATGCAATGCTTTGTAAATAGTTTAACTAAGTGCTATTTTGCACTTAATTCCTAATGGTAATTCTCACACCTGCATATTGTTGAAGTTGCTATTCACTGAGTATTCAGTGTTATTGTTAAATCCAAAATTCATCATTCAATAGAATTTACTATGCCTATTTCGCTTCTAAATTATTGTTGGAGCGTTTTTGCCATGTGTTATTGTGCTTTTATAAGTTAAAACTTAATAATTGCTGAAAGATTTGTATTGCAATAGGTGATAGGTCGATAGTTGTAGCTTTGAATTCAACTATCATATTTAACTTAAACATCTTGTGTATGTGTTTTAGCCTATTTAATCCTTATTTTGTACTTGTATTGCTTAGTCTCTATTTTTAGTTGAATAGTGCAAATGTCTAGTCTTGGGATTTATTTTTAGTCAAAAAACATAAAATCTTTTGCGTTGTGTTGAAAGAGTGTCTCAACCCTTTATACTAGGCAAACCCAAAAGGATACACATTTAGAGTTTATTCAACCTAAATGTGAAATCCCTAGAAAAACATTGTAAATTGCAAGTATATATTGTTCATAGTAGGTTAATTTTTATTTTACAGGGAGCTTCCCCTTCTAATTTGAAGAGCAGTTTTAGTGCACATTTGTTTCATTTTGTGTTACACTAAAAGGTGCAAATAAAAACACTAATTGTTGTACCCATATGAAACTTTCGTATTGTGTCAAGTTTTAAACTAAAAAATTGTCATTTACCTACCTCCAACATGTTTCAGACCTTCTTTGCTTTGCATTGTCTTGTCATCCTCTGGTTCTTTCCTAACCCTTGTAGGATCTAAACGCTTGTCAAAGACTGGACATGCGCTAATATAAAGAAGTTGAGTTTTTGAAAAAATTGAAGTCCTGTGTATTGGTGTGTGCATGAGTAGTGGCACATGCTTGATACGGGAAGAGAAAAATGTGTGCAGGAAACGGGATCAAAGTATAGGCGTGCATCAAGCAGCCATGGCACGCCTGTGCAAAGGATTAGTGTCAAATAGTATAAAGGCGCATCTATAGATAGGAGTGCGTGCTAGTATAAAGTATTTTGCAATCTTCAAGCACACACTTGGACTGTGGCACACACCAATACAAAGGAATGCAAGTTTTGAAAAATTAAAATATTTCTCTAGACCATTGGTGCATGCCTTAGAGGAAGGACACACCACTTTAAAGGATATATTGTAGAATGACGTGCCTATACATAAAATCAATGTTTCTCTATGTTTGAAGGCATGTGAGGAATTTGTGGCATGCACCAATACAAGAAAATCCTAACAACTTGGACACGTGAAGCAAATTGGCAAGTGCATGGAAAAGAGTTTAGGGGCGCCTTAGAAGGTGGGCACACACCTCTCCAAAGGACTAAAAGTTTTCCCTGTAAGTTGAAAGGCATATGAAAAAAGAAAGCCACTTGTGGAGGTCAAAAGGAAGCTTTCATTGGCACACGCCAAAACAAAGAATGGCTACAACATAAATTTTTTTCCCTCAAGGTATAGGCGTGATGTAGGAGCATCCAGTGGTGTAAGGGCAATCTGGTATCACCCAAAACAAATGATGATTTGTTTTATGTTCTTTTCAATTTTTGTGTTTTTAGATACCCATTTGCTTGAATAATGACTCAGAACCTTCAAAGTTTCCATTAGGGCTAAGAATACCAGAACTTACTATTTTTAGTAGCCCTATATCAAAGAAGCGGTTGAGCCCAAAATTTTCCCCAAAGCTCCGAAATAGTCAAAAAAGCATTCTTGGTAAATTTCAGCTCAAGATCATGTCTGGATTTCAAGATATTAAAGTTTCAATTTTGTGAGGTCCCTGGAAAAGTTTCGAAATCAGATTTGAGGTACTTAAACGTCCCATAACGCCTCGAAAAGTTTACGGAAATCCGTTTATGGATTTCCGACGTCGTAGTTCACTTCATGAACTTTCCAACGCTTTAAACGGTTCGTCAATTGGACACCCGGATCAAAAGTTATGGTTCTCGGAAGTTGTGCTACCAAATTTTAAAATTTGAAAATTCTTTCATGGGCGGGAAAAAGCGCAGCTGGGTTCATTTTGGTGCCCAAATGGGAGCTACACATTTCAAAGCAAGCCGACATCGGGGAAATTACACTAACTAGTTCCGATGTATATTTAAAGCCTATCTTGGGATAGTTCCGGAGGCAGTAGTCGGAGGAAGTGATTGGCAAGTCCTGTTCATGTGAATCAGGAGGTCAAATAGATATCAGAAGGCTCTATAAGTTAGATATTTCTATTGTAAGACAGTCCATATTGTTGTAATAAGTGGGCATATGATCCTGGAAATTGTATTTCAAATTTGTAGCCTTTTACAAGCAAGTTTAATGAAGAAATTCTGAATCAGTTTGCGGATTGTTTAACTAATCTTTCTTGAGATCTTGTTCTTGACTATTTGAAATCTATAAATTGTTGTTGTATGTGTTTTGGGTGGAGTCCACCCTCATCAAGGCGTGCGCTAGGATACAAGCATGCACCAATATAAATGATCATCTCTTCCTTCTATTCAAAGCGTGCAAGAGGAATGCAGAGGCAAGATGGAGATATCAGGTACATTTGAAAGAAGAAAGGTGTGCACATAAGGTTTGAAGCACACCCGATCTTGTCTTAAATTAATAAAAAAGATTGCTTGTGTGTAGGGGTGTGTGCCATAGGGAAGATAGCAGCTTTCAAACACATAGAAGAAACAAGGTAAAATATTCTGTAGTGTTCAAGCATGCGCCAATTCAAAGGAACAAAAGTTTGTTTTAAAAATTGAAAATTTTGCCCCCAATGCACAAGTGCACGTCAATGTATAAAGGCACACCAATATGAAGAGATTTCTTTTTTCTTATGTGCGCGCCTAAGCATAGGTGCGTGCCAATACAAAGCAAGTTTTTTTTGTGAGCCCATATTGAGGCGTGCTTGATAGAAGAATGTCGTGCCTATACAAAGGAGGGATGTTTGAGTAGATTTTCAAAGTTTTTCAGAGGAAAAGATGTAGAATCATCAAAGTCATTTAGGGCTTCCTATCTAGAAGTCTATTTTTATCTTGTGCTATTTTTAGCCATCACCATTTTGAAAAAGAAGAGCATTTTAATATCCCTAATGGATATTGGCTATGATTCTATATATAGCTCTGATACCACTTTAATATCCCTTTCTAGGATTTTTGCTCAATACGCTGATTTATTTTAGAATTCTGATATAAATCTGATATCCCTGTTTAAATTTTGTTTTCACAACAAAATATCCAGAACTGACACAAACAGAAATGCCTTTTTCAAATATTGATTTCACCAGATAAGCTGCACTTATGCAAATATAAGACCACGATTTCAAATGAATAATGAAGTTACCTTTAAAGAATATCCATCAATGACAAGCTGTGATTGAAATACTATTATATTTGTCCCTGTAAATAGAGCAATAGATACCTTTCGTGACCACTTTGTTTCAATATGCAATTATATGTATGAAACTTTCAATCTTCATGGGTCCCACCACCCACTAACTCTCTTGTATGCACTTAGAAGCCCCACGAATCTGTTTGAAACAATGTTAAAACATGAAATTTGCTGACTGAGCTGAGATGTCAGACCTTGTCTCCCATTTGGCAGCAATTTATATATATGCAGATCACAAACTGCTTTTCCTTTGCAAAATATAAATCAGCTCAAACCTTATTGCATTCAAATTTCCAAATGCATAGCTGGGGCCCACGAACCACTATCTTTCATATACAAATCCTTATTAGAATTGAAGACCTGTTGAATGTGCAAGGGACCCACGAACACCTCTTAGAACATGAGATTTATTAAATTTGCTGACTGAAATACTGATTCAGACAATTCGTCAGAAGCTGTCTCCTAATCAGCCTGCAAATTATATAAACTCTAATGCCACAAATTATACTACATAACAAGATAGAATATAAATCTGAAACAAATATTGGAACAACCGCTAAACACATATATTGATTCACATTTGCAAATTTATATTTATTTATAAATCTATAAATTTGCAAAAAACCTCTGCCTGAAGCAATATCTTCAAATCTGCATTTCAATAATAATACCAAAACACAAATTATCCTGATGGCACAAATCTTTGAATCCTAAATGTGAAGTCTGAAATAACTTCACCCTAATGTTGGTAAGGGAACATCACCAAACCAATTTCTGCAAATGCAAGGGAGCATCACCTTGACATTAGCTGAATACAATTGACAAAAGTCATTAACACAAAATCAAATCATCCAGACATTTAGACATCACTTCAAATGACTCTCAGGCTTGCTTTTAAAGCCATTACATTAATTAGGCCCAGCCTAATTTTATTAAATGAGAGTTTACATGTACACATCAGACCAAAGCATTTTAAATGCTTTTACATGAACTTTATTAAATGCTTGCATTTGTACTTTTTAAATGCTTGTTCACAACACTTTTTAATAAAGTGTAGTACTACTAACTTAGTAACTTAAATAAAATATTAATTTTATAAAGTAAATAAAATACTTTACAAAATTAATTTATAATTAAAACAATTTTAAGTTACTCCAAAATTGGGGACATGACAAGCATATTTTGCGATTTGCTATTTTTAGCTAGAGTTATTTATAGTATGTGCTAGTTTTAGCAGTCTCTATTTTTAGCATGAGGAGCCTGTGTTATTTTTAACATTCGCTATTTATAGTCTAGAGTCAGCTATTTTTAGATTGTCTATATTTAAATCTCTTGCCATGCGAGAGATGTGAGCATTAAGTCATAGTTTGTAATAAATTCGATCTATAGCTTAATTGGAGGTTGTTTGGTTTTAGTTTTAGTATTAGAGGATAAGATTTTGTAATAAAAATTGCATTCATGCAATCGATTATTCTTAGAGTATAAGTAATAGTTAGCTTTTTATTTATTTTCGTGCATTAGCTTTGTAAATAGTATAAATAGCTGCCTTTTTGCACTTAGTTCAATCAATGGTAATTCTCATGGATACATATTGTTGGAGTTGCTATTTATCAAGTATTCAATATTATTGTTATCCCAAATTTGCTAGTCACTCATTGACATTGATTACACTTGCCTTGTTGATAAATGTTTATTGAGATGTCTCATTATGTGTGTTGATGGTTAAATTGCTCTAAAGAATTTGTTAGCTTTGTATTGCAAGTTAGATTGAAGGTGTAAGATTGTGGCTTTGTACTGAATTCTACATTTAATTTAGCCATAGTGTTCGTGTTTATGTGTTAGCCTATTCAACTTCGTGTGTACTTACCCGGCTTGGTCTCTGTTTTTAACTGAATGTCGCATGCGTGTAGTCATAGGATTTGTTTCAACTAAAAAAGCCTAAAATCCTTTGCCTACTGTTGAAAGAGCATCTTAGCCATTTACCTTAGGCAAAACCAAAAAGGCATACATTTACATTTTATTCAACACGCATGTGAACCACCCCAAAAATCATTGTAAAGATTGTCTAGTTTTAGGTTAGTTTTGATTTTACATGAAGCTTCCCATTCTAATTCAAAGAGCAGTTTTATTGCACATCTATTCCGTTTTGTGTCACATTGAAAGGTGCGAATTAAAATGCTAACACTAACACACCCGAGGCCAAAAGCATAGTCAATGAGATATATATGTTAATGTAAAAACTTCCATGAAATCTTGTATGGTGTGCATACTTGTAAATTTTGTTAGTTTAAGGTTTAGTTAGATCTTAGGGAGCTTCCCCTTATAATTTGAAGAACAATTCTATCATGTGTGCTGTTCCATTTTGTGTTGTCTGGTAGCAGATTGATGAGCACACGATTATACTAAGGGGGGGGGGGGGGTGAATCGGTATAATACAATCTTTTTACTTTTTCAAAACTTAACAACCATAACAATATCGATCACACAAGATCTACCAATTATGCAACACAAGGTTTACGTGGAAACCCTTTCGGGAGAAAACCATGGCAAAATATTGCCTATATAAAAATCTCTCTTACAATCTTTGTAGGCACCAAACTACAAGAGACACCAATTCCCTCTTATATAATTTGTAGGCACCAACCCACTTGTAGAATTTGTAGGCACCAACCCACTGGAGACACCAATCCCTGCAACTGAGCACCAACTCAGCAAGAGACACCAATCTCTTCTTTTGGGAGACACCAACCTCTTCTACAAAATATCACCTTTGGGATGTTGCTTCTTCAATGGGTGATGACCATATTTTTCTTCACAAATCTGATTACATTTCCTTCACAAATGTAATGTCCCTTTTCCGTCGATAATTAACTTGATGATAGTTAGCCTTATTTCCTTGAATTTCCCGAAGGCTAACTTGGTCACTTAAAGGGAAATTACTTTTAAAATAATCAATTTTAAGTTGTCCTTGGTTTTAACTTTATATTTTAAAGTTGACAATTTATTTATTTTAAAAGTGTACTTTTCTAGCTAGGTGGGTGCTTGGAGGAGAAATTATAATATTTTTATAAAGTGGCGTTCCATTTAGTGGGAAATAAATATCCCATGAAGCCCATAAAGTATATTATATTATATTTTATTCCTCTTGGGTGTTTCATGGGAAGCATATAATGGAGTTATGAACGCTCATTCAAGTTTATGCATTTTATGATTGAAATTTCTATGGAGAGCTTCCAAGCTTGGTCCTGTGAGGTTGCATCCTGCATTCTTCTTCTGGTTTCGGTTGTGGAAGACCAACCCTAGTTGGAAAATTTGGTGTTTTTGCTCTTGAAAACACAATGAGCTTCAATGGAGTTTGCATGTTGTGGAATCGAAATAAGTATTTTTTTGGTGTGTTCTAATGGTGGTTTGTGAATGCAGATTCCCAGGAATATTTTCTGAATGTTTATGTTAAATTTTGTTTGAATCTGGTTTGAGTTTGAGCAAGCCGTATTTTCCAGTATGAGTCCGGACTCTGTACCCAACATGGTTTCCGTACTACCTTTAGCAAAGTGAATGAAATTTGATTTAATTATTGCTGAGGTGGAGTTTTTTGTATTTAGTGGGCAAAAGGACAAAAACCCATGCTGACCGTACATTGAAAGGAGCTGAGTTTATGGAGTCTGTACCAAGAGTGTCGTACAATTCAAAAAGGGACGTGAGAATGGGAAAAAATAAATCGCTACCTTTTCTTGGTATTTCTCACCTCTAATGTGAGTGCCTAGGTTGGTATTTGACAATGCAAGTGATTTTCTGAGGAATTAGGGTGAAATTATTTTGTTATGTGCATGTTGGCATTTCCCAGTACTATTGTACTTGTTGTACCAGCAAGGTACAGATCTGATAATTAATTCTAAGCAGTAGTTTAATGCTTTCAGTAAGATAGGAGCAGTTTGGTATCAGTTTGAATGTGTTCATTTTAGTGATATGATCAGTTGTGATAATTTGGGATGTGTTGGCAGTAGTTTCAGTGTTTCTGGGGGTGTTTGCAGTGATTTCTGTGTATAATTAGACTGTTGTTTGTTTATCAAACATGAGTGTTGACTATGACAGAGATTTCAGCAAGGAAATAGTGTGTGTAGCTTCAGTTCAGGCTGTCACCAGCAGTCTGGGCAGCCTCTACAGTGTTCACAACATCAAACAACAACTGCAGAGCATTGGCATATGATTTCCCTTATGCAATTTGATGTTTTTTGAGTATATATAGTTCTGATTTGGTTGTAACAGCAGTTTGAAATTACATATCAGAATTATATGATGTATTATCCCTGATGGATATTGGACTGAAATTGTAAAGCTCTGATACCACTGTGTTATCCCGTTCTAGATTTGAGATAATTTTTTCTAAATTTTGTACTTTCACTTATGGAACACTAGGACTGATATTGGGCACCTGCACCTTCTATCTTGTCTTCAATGAGTTATGGAGAACATATATGCTAAGTATTGATAGCATTCAGCTATACTACTTTGCAATAAATAGCATTCAACTTGATAACAATTAGATTGATTGGAGCAATTCAGATTTCACTGTCATGATCATTCTTCAATTACATCTATTTGAAAAGCTTATGACAGCCAACACAAACCAATATGCTGTGACAAAACAACATGCCAATGTAATACCAAATTACCATGTAAATATAAATACCAAGTCTGCTGTAGCACTCACCTTGACTGGCAGTCCCAATGATGATCTGATTACATTCATACTCGGATTTCTAGTAAAAGAAATCAGACTTATTAAAATGTCTTCAACTCTATTCAAATTAAAGATTTGAATAGACCAATAGCTTAAACATACCTTCTTCACATATTTGGCACATACTCTAATTTTGCTTCAGCAAACAATAAGAGACCAGGGGCCCACATGGCAGAGTTTGTCCCCTAATGTTGTGAGGAAGGTGTACGGTAGTTTAGGGACTGATATCTTTAAGAACTTTATCAGCACTTGATATGAGCAGCAGTGTTAGTAGAAATGTTTAGGAATGGTAGGTCCCACATCCCACTTCAATACATAAACCCAAACTCTCAAGATGGCTGCGTCAGATTTGTGTCTCCAAAATGTATTACTTTACCTTCAGAACTCTCCTTTGCTGACTGGCTGAGTGGAATAAGGGTCCCACACTCCACTCAAATCCTCAAATCTGAGATGTCTCCATATATTGTTTTCTTCAATAAGAAATTTCAAAGATTAAAACATGAAGTCCCTCCTATATTTCCACGAACTCATTTAAGAGCTTATAATCTCCTTTACATCAAAAGCCCATGATGCGATAGACTTTATTAGAAAGAGTCTCCAAAATTCACGATTCCTATTTTAAATAAGATATATACCTTAACACAGGCTGCGGCTCAACCTATGACATATCACACTCCTTATATTGCTGACGGGGCTGTCACTGTTAGGTCTGGTTCCCCATTAGACAACATTAATCTTAGTTAATAAATTTCTGACTTACCCTTGTGACGCTGCCAATAATTTAGCTCCTTATTTCTCAAATCACATACAAGAGACTCAATCAGCTGCTGACTCCTTAACAGATTAATATTTATGAGAACTCCCATAAAGAAGCGCACTCCATAATGCCATGTATTCGTCCTTAATCCCACGATCCTGCCACATATAATCTGCAACCTTTCCACACTTTTGCTGACATGTAAAAACAGCGACTATTCAATGTTTGCATCTACTACAAATATATTATCACCCAAAAATGTCCATCAACACTCTTCAGTCAACCATCAAAATGTTCAAGATAATATCGATGAAGAGACCACATTTATATTTGTGTACAAATCAATGAAGTTGCAAATAAAACACCTGCATGAACAATATCATCAAATCTGCATACAATGTCTCCAATGAGATACAATGATCAACAACCAGCAATAAACCCACAGGAAACCTAGAACAACACTTTGGAGCACAATTGTGAAGTCTGAAACAACTTCACCTCAATGACGGTAAGGGAGCATCACCAAACCGATTTCTGCAAATGCAAGGGAACATCACTTTGACATGAGCTGAATACAACTTGACAAAAGTCATAAACTAAAACATAAGCATCTGAAAAAGCATGCTCAACAATGACTCTCAGGGTTGCTTTTAAAGCCATTACATTAATTAGGCCCAGCCTAACTTTATTAAATGAGAGTTTACATGTACACATCAGACCAAAGCATTTTAAATGCTTTTACATGAACTTTATTAAATGCTTGCATTTGTACTTTTTAAATGCTTGTTCACAACAACATGAACTTTATTAAATGTTTGCATTTGAACTTTTTAAATGCTTGTTCATAACACTTTTAATAAAGTGTAGTACTACTAACTTAGTAACTTAAATAAAATATTAATTTTATAAAGTAAATAAAATACTTTACAAAATTAATTTACAATTAAAACAATTTTAAGTTACTCTAAAATTGGGGACATGACATATGATCAGCTGGAATGATGGTTTAAAGTAATAGTGTCCATGTTTGTAAACCCCAGAAGGTAGTATCGTCAGTGGTGTTCCTTGCTTGCATTTCATTTAGTAAACTGGATGGTTTTACCGCTAGTATTTATAGCAATTTGTATTAATACTCGGTTTGGCATTGAACGAGGTTATCGACCATTGTTTATACACACTGGTCCCACTAAATAAGTGGTGGTAATATACACCCAGTTTCTGTAGGTTTTTTTATGCCAATTTTTTTGCCGGTTTGGTTTCTTGTTCACTGTTGTGTGTTTGTTTTTTGTGTTTTTTGCATATGATATTTGAAATATAACAATGAAATACAAGACATGCAAAGATACCCAGATGGAAATAGAGCATAAACACCTAAAAATATCAATACCCAGATCATAAAATGACTCAAATATTAATATGGCAACATACCCATTTTATTTTCTTCAATGTTGTAATTCTGATATACATGAACCAGCAATATAGCCACTATGAATCACTCCCAATCGCTCAACAATGAATGTTCTCCCTCAAACAAAGAGTTGCAATGAAGATTATAACCCTAGGCGCCCCTGCTGCATACAAAAATTGCTCCAAAAGACATGCGATTTCCCTTTAATGAAGCTCACGTCCCTAGGCAGGGTGTACGGCCCTACCTAGCAGCTGCTACAGCAAACAATACTCTGCTAAAACCTCAAAAACTGTTACAAATTCCTTCAACACAACCCTGCAGCCATGAAGGTATTTTCCATGCCCAAGTATGACATTAAAACTTTTCAAAAAATCACAAGAATGGTTGTAATAGAGGGTACGGCCAGCAACTAGAGGTGTACAACCAGCATTGAGGGCTCACTCTGTCTCAAAATCTGCAACTAAAATGTTTGATATTCACTGCACTCAAAATCTGCAATAAAACCTGTGTAATAACTTCTCAAAGTCATTCAATATGCACAATGTGAAGTCTCCGAATGAAATTCCTAGCAACCCTCCTGATGCTATCTTCCAAGCACGAAGAGAGTGTGTTCTACAGAGGTTTCCGTCCCTGCAAAACCATTGTTCTTGCTCAAAGCCAAAGCTCCAAAGCTTGCATGACAAAGTTGAGTAAGTGAATGAATGTTCAAATGAATTCACTTCTTTTCCTTTTGTCTCCCTCATTTCCCAACACCCAAGATGGGGACATAATATTTAATAATATTTTAACCCCCTTATTCCTCCATGAGATGGGTGCCCCAAACAACCTAGCACTTTATCTTTTAAAAACAACTTATGTCTCCCACTTGATAAGTCACTTTTATAACATAAAGTAACTTATATCCCTTTAAAACTATTATAAGTTAAATATTTAATTTAACTTATATATCGACAATTAAAAACATTATTTCTCGGTCATCTCGAAACCCATGTGATATGTGCTAGATACTCCAACCGGCCAATGCGAAATATGGAAATGTCGAGCAAACTCCACCGGCGACCCCCTGCCCGACTTACTATAAATAATAAGTCCTAGAAAATGTGTCCACGGAGGCTCCCTAACCAACCTCCATTAGCCTACAGGAACCCTGGAATAGGCTAACTGCTCCACCGATCGAACTGGCTAAGAAGGGGACATTACAGTGGTAGATAGGTTGACTACGCCGCCTTGCATACATTTAGATAGCTGTGTGATTCGAATAGTGTATGCTCTCACCTTGCCCTCCATGGGATCTGGGTGATCAAAAAATGTTTCGAAGACTGTCTATGCTTTAGATTTCAGCTAAGATATTTTTGAAAAAACTAGGGTGGTTATTACAACAAATCTGCATGTATTTCCTGTTGATTCCCAAAATAACTACAACCCAAAACCCTAAAACATTTCACAATCACCAAGGCCAGGGGTGTCGTCAAGGTGACTGAAAGAGGTTTATCAACAAGTTCTAGGTGATTTTGGACAACCTACAGGAGTGGGTATTCTCCTCTGCACTTCAGGCTCAGCTAGACCTAGGAGGGATATTCCTAGAGGCATGCAATAAAACACAAATAAATGTACACAGCCATACCCAATGTACACTTGACCCCCAAAGCTGCCACTAGGTCAAGACAAACTAGCTGCACAGGTCTATATTAAGCTGATTACTGCACTATGCATTTGCATCTAAACATGGCAATACTATACTCCTTGAAATGAATCCACTTAACTTCTCATACACAAGATACATAGTGCAGGCATACATGTTCATGATTCACAAATGATTTGAGTTGTTTTGCATTACTTCAGATTTATCCCTAGTTATAAAACAGAACCATGAACAACATGAGAAACCCTAAACTAAACCTACTCCTACTCCTACAGCTACTAGGATGAGACTTTGATTAAAATAATGATTGATCCATCCCCAATATGGATCGGTGCCTATTCCATTGGGCAACTGAGTCATGAGCAATAAAGAGGAAAAAAATGGGCTAAACCAGCATCAACAGAAAACTAAAATATATTCACATACATTTCTCAAATTGCACTTCATGCACTAGACATACTTATTTAGCCAAAGCCAAACTATAATAACCCACTTGCAATAGAGAAATGACCCAACACAAAGCTTGTATTGATTTAAATGTTGTCACACATTATCAAATCCCATTACAATCGCACCAGCAAATGTGAAGGCAAAATACAAAGCTGCGACAATGCATTCCCCAGAATTATTACAAACAGCCGTGGAGACATCTCACTGCATGAAAATGCGCATTACAATCCTTCCTACACTGTATCAAACGTATTCTTTCATTCACTGCCCAGACATTTTTCTCTACTTGATGCCCTAAAATCTTCTTTAGGCATTTTCCAGACTAGACAATTGGTTCAGCGACCAACCCTTTGAAAAGAGCTTCGATCTTCTATTTATAGCATTCACATACATGTCTGAGAATGAACTGGGCGCCAAAATCCTCAACCACCCCAACCACTATATTAAAAGCATTGAATTCAGACACCACTTCGCAGTAATGGCGCCGCCGGAAGTAGTTGGCGAGTTCCCAGGCGGTTGGAGGAGTCTAGAAGGCCAGGAAGCCAACCTCCAAAAAGTCGGAGTTTCGGACTTCAGACTTTCGGCCTTCCACCCTCTACCGTTGTTCCTTTCTGCCTTAGTCACTTTGCTTTTGTCAGACTTCAGGCTTCAAGCCTTCGCTGTCTCGTCTTCCAAAAGGAAGAAGAGAAAATACCACAATTCCGATCCCCTGAAGTCTGCCACACTTAGAATATTCTTTAAGACCTTAGGCGGACTTCGGCCTTCTGCCTTGCACTTGTCTTGAAGAAGAGGGAGAGCTGAAGGCCCAACTCCCACCCTCCAAAACACTTAGAATATTTTTGAAACCTGTCGGACTTCGGACTTCGGGGCTTCCTCCCGACGCTTGCCATGAAGAAGACCAAAGGCCGAAGGCCCGAAGTCTGACCTCCGAAATACTTTCCATACTTAGAGTATTTTTCACCTCATAGAACAAACTTCGGCCCTCGGGCCTTCTCCGCAACATTTTCCATTAGGAAGATAGAAGGGAGGAACTCCGACCTCCGAAACTCCGCCGAACACTTAGAATTTCAACACTTAGGCAATTTTCGAGGTCAAATGGGGAAGCAGGATGGAAGGAGGAACCCTGAAACCCCGACCTCCGACAAAAGGAAAAAACACAAGGGGAAACTTAGGATATTGGGACTTAGCCAATTTTTGGGCTTTTCTACCTTGTATTTTCAAATGGTAGACACATGAAATCCTATGAAAGATATCTATGATCAGTTATAAGCTATAGGTTCAAGTGGGAGCCAAATGGAACTTGGGGGGGCGAAATGGGGCATTTTGGGGACTGATAATTTTGGGTGTCAACATTTCCTTCACAAATCTGCATATACTTACCTCACAAATCTGCATGTATTTGATGTAACATTCCCACACAATTTTCCTTTAAATATTTTTGCTCAAGGTTTGCTCCAAATCAGCTCTTAGGTCTGCTATAAATCTGCCATAAATCACCTTGAAGTTCTGCTACAAATCCGCCATAGATCTGCTCCAAATTCACATGAATATCATTGCATCTTCCATGCTAAATCTGCTCCAACTTCCTTCAATATAAATATTCAACACTCTTCATATTTTCTGTTCTAGGACTGCTCTAAATGGGCTGATTTATCATTGTATATCTACTCTTCTTCTTCTCCTTAGGTCTGCTCTAAATCGGAAATGATTTGATTGAATTGCTTTATTGAAAACCTCCAAACCACTTTTATTTATATGCAATCATGTGCCTTTTCACAAACTAGGTCGGCCTCCTCTAAGGGGGTTGGCCACATATAAAAAAACAAATTTAATTTATATTTCCCCAAGAGGGTTGGCTGCTCCATAAGGGTTGGCCCTATAAAATTGATAATAATTTGCTTTTAAATGCCCAATGTAGGTGCCACAAATATGCAGGTCGGCCAGCATTTAAAATAACAATGATTGCATTTAATTTCCCATTTATCAAGGCATACAGTTTCTTTGACAGAAGCAATATGCTTTCTTCTTTGACATTAATTATTGTGACGTTGATCTTCCCTTTGACATCAATGACAATATTTTCCAACACAGACAAATTAAAATGCTAACAATGATCATCATGTATCATTAGGCCTTCGTAAAGACAATGAGCCTCATAAATGTCAATTAAAAAGATATTGATACATATAGAATGCAACTATAGTAGGTTCAACAATTGGACATAATTTTCAATATGTAGCCTTTATTGCCAGAAACTTGAAACATAGCAACAATGACAACACAAGTAAAAATGGTTTGAAAAGGTTGCGCCTCAGAAACTTGTGTGTTTTGAAATAAGATCCCATTGGTATTTATAAATAGTATGCCACAATAATTTTAATATAACATTAATACCATAAAAATTCATAAAATGTATATGTAGCGTATCTTCAAATTTATCTATGAAATTTAATGGTGCATATTTAAAAAAAATTATAATATTAAAAAATAAAAGTAATCCCTGTTAAAGGGTTAAGAGACTCAATCTTGGAAAGAACCAAATTTGTTTCTTGTCCAACTAAAAGCAGGAAGCATTAGGTAAATGTGAAGGAGGCCTGAAGTTTTCCCCCACCTAGATTTGTCAAACTCAACTTTGATGGGGCATCTCGGGGAACTCTAGGAAGCATTGGAGTGGGAGCCATACTTTGTAAAGAAGATGGTAGTTTGATTCAAGGTGGTTCTCTACCTAGGACACCACACCAACAATGAAGTGGAATGGGAAGGAATGGTTGCATGAATGGCACAAGCATCCTCTTTGGTTGTGCAACAGCTAGTTGTAGAATGGGACTACCTCGTGGTGATAAGTATGTTGAGAAAAGGTTCTTGTCACAATTGCTAGCTTAGGAGATTCTTGGAGGAGGCTTTATGCCTAAGCCATAAGTTTAAGGAAGTCATTTTTTCACACTATCACATAGCCTATAATGTAGTAGGGATTTTTCAGCAAATTGTGGTGTGGACCGAGAGCCTCTGATGGTGTTTTAAAGTGGTCTCGTAGACTCTCCCCTCGTGGGAAAATCTTGAAATATATTTAAGTTTTAAGCCCTCACAGTGGTTTCCCTTCTATTTTAAGGCCATTTGGTCCTTTCAGCATTAACTGACGTGCACTAATTAATAAGGGAATGATTATCTAAGGTTGCGGAGGCAGGTTCTTAATTTCTATTCATCTAGATTGTGGTGAGCTCCTCCGTAACGAGGGTTGATGCATGGGAATTAATGTTATAAGCTATGTTGTAGTGGTAATATTTGTAAGAAATGTTGATGTGGTGGTTGCAGCCCACAATTGGTTGTGGGCTGCTAGTTGTATGCTCTAGGTGTTGGCTGGGTGCTTGCTGGGTTCCATTATGACACGTAAAAGGTAGTCTCTAAAGGCTTCTGATCCTTATAGGAGTGGAAGAGTATCTGATAAATGTTTGAATGATCTCTTCAATCCAGACTTGGCCACCCTAGGGTTTGTAAAATTGGTGCTAGGAGAGAATGGGTTGGGAGTGTCTAGCCCACCACATTCAAAAGCCACCATTAGAGAAGAATTTGTTGCAAAATTGGCAGACATTTGCAATGCACTACAACACTTGTGGCATTTGTCTGTGTTTACTGGCTTAATACAGTTATGGAGGCCTTGAATGTTGGTCTGGATGTGCAGAAAAAAGAGATTGCAGGGGTTACGCTTGGGGAAGGAAACTAGAAATAGAGATAGGACCCTCAGCCTGCGAGACTTGTTGAAGGTAATGATTTACAGCTAGTTTGTAGGGAATTGCTGGTGCTCGAGGCCTACTGTGAGGACTTGGGGAAAGTGATGGACAGCTTCATTGTGACCCACATCAAAGGTCACCTTAAGGTCTCTAGTGCATATATGGTTCTGAATCTCTGATATTTAGTGAGGCAAATTGTTCAGAGCACAGAGGAGGAAGGATATATTCCGTGGAATAAAATTTCTGTCTTTGGATGTGATAGTGCCTGGCCCTTCTCCTGCTGGTCAGAATCAGCATGCTGCGGGCATGGAAGATTTGGCTGGTTGGGGTGTAGCAGAGGAAGAACAAAGATATTTGGGTTCTGTTTGCTGGGTATGGTTGGTTCTGTTTTGACTGCTGGGTGCTGTTTTCTTGCACCTTGTTCATTGTTTTTTGTAGGGTAGTTGGTTGATGTTGTTGTTTTGCCAGTTTTTGCTAACTGTTCCGTATTTCTGTTATGTTGTAAAAAATGTTATTCCAGGGTGGGGGCCCCAAACATAAAATAAAATATAAGGGATTTTGAAACATCTGTTTGCAACATGTTTCATGTGGTGGGCTGTTAAAACGTGAAACTGCAGTTGGCAATTGTGTTTCCTGTAATATAGTATGTAACAATACCTTAACTAGTAGTAATCTCAAAAATTTAGATGGGTTCTCAGAACTTTATTTTCTTATGGCATTCATTTATTAAAAGGTTTTTTTTATTTATCAATAGAACATGTAGATATGCACAATGAGGATGGAAAGATGCAATAATCAAAATCTCATTTACAAGTTGAACGTGATGCCTGAATTTTTTATGCCAAATAGTTTTCTAATAATCTACTAAAGGAGTCTTAACCATCTTTGATTCAACCATGATTTTATTACTCTTATGAGTATTACCATGTAATTTAATCCAACTAGACTCATTAAGAGAAAAATAATTGATTAATCATACATGAGCACGCTAACAGGTCCGACTTTCTATCATTGCAGATCAGCATTTATGCTTGATGTTATTGCAACAGCTGCACTTATCATTTATTTAACAAGAGTAGTACTTGGCTACAAGCAAACATGGGACCGCTACCAAGTAAGCCACTATGCCCCCTTCATTGCTGTTTATACTAATGCATCATAAGAACCAAAGTAATTATGACAATCAACCTTTGTTGTTCTTTATTATTTCTAGTTCCAAATCAGGAAAGAGATTCAAGATTCCTTTAAATCTAATGATCTTATGGGAAGTCTCATTCTTAACCAAAGTACTAAATGCATGATGTAAAAATTAACACATTTTTGTTTGGGTTATGTCAAATTCCCTTTCGTTTTTTTAAATAAAAAAGTAATATGTAAAGCAGAAGACATTACTTTGGGTTAGATAGCTGGTGTATAGTATTAATGATAATTGTCTTGTACATTTTTCATTAATTTATGTCTACAGCTTCTTGTTAACAGGACACTATATGAAAAAACTTTAGCTAGTGGTTTCGGCACAGTTCATTTTCTTGTGGATGCCTCTGAACAACAAGAAGTAAGGGTTTGTTTTTTAAAAAATTTTAATTTGGTATTCAATCCAAGTGTTGAATGATATATTTTGAAAACAAAACCTATTGTGTAGTTAATATTGGAGTAAAAATCAATGTATCTGCATTGAACTTAAATATTTATTAAAAAAAACACTATTGTGTAGTTTATATCAGAGTAAAGATCAACATATCTGCATTGAACTTAAATATTAAAAATTGTAATTGGCTCCTTTTATTTAATGTTCTTTTTCGGGTTATGTTGTATTTCTCCCATTTTAATAAACAGTTCAAGGAAGCTATTTTGGCGTACGCATTTCTTCTCCAAGCAGAAGATTGTAAGGTAAACACTTCTTCCTTTTCTCAAATATTTCTACTAAAAGAATCAGAAGCAAAATTAACATGAGCATTAGCAGGTGTGCATTCACCCATGCACATAAAAATTTACATTGCACACCAATGTTCTCCTAGTTACATCTCATAAGCATTTTTGTTTACCATGTTTCTTAGTAATTTAACAACACATGTTGAAAACAACAAATGCATTGTCTGTTCTAAGATCGTTTTTTCTTAACTTTCTATTGGAAAATAATATGCATTATCAAATTAAATGTTGATTACAGAATTTACTCTCAACAGGGGAAAAAGCCTTGTGTCAAATCCGAGGACATTAAGGGACACTGTTAAATGGAACAGGGTGTTTACAATGATCTGCATTTCCCACTTTTCTATTGGAAATAAACATTGAATATCAGTAACCAGATGTCTTGCATCTTCCTTAATGTTTCTATGATAAACTTGAAGCCATCAAAAACTGAACATGTATTGTAATGTCCCCATTTTCGCGAGCATCAGTTTTCAAAGGATTAGCCTATTTCTTGACCCTCGTAGGCTAATACAGATGGTTAGAGGGCCCCTTTTGGCAGAGATCAGTGTGTTATTTCTCTCAGAGCTCAGTTTATGTTCAGGTTTGGCCTTTGTTGGATTCTGTTTGGCTAACTTACTATTTATAGTAAGTTACTATTTCAGGAAGTCAGGGCTTCTATTTATAGTACGGCACCTGGGCGGGCCTCAGTTGCAGTGTTGATCTCATATGCAGATAGATGGGCGAAACATTAAAGGATTAATGGTTAATATTCATTAAAAGGCACTTTAATGATAATTTAATATTATAAGGTTAAATAATAAAGTAAAGTGTACTTTATAATCAATGGGGCCATGACCCTCAATTAAAAACAACTTAAAGTACATTTATATTTATTGAGTTGAGTGCCCAAGTATAAGGAGATAATATAAAGTTTTTATTAAAAACCTAAAAGTGGATTTAAATGCTATTAAGGAGATTGAGGTTATAAAAGAACTCAAAAAGCAAATGCTTTTTCATTCTTAATGTTATTTGACTTGTGCTTTTGATATGAAAGTTGAGTGTAGAAATACACAAAGGTTTCAGTCATCTTTAGCCATTGGAGAATGAAAAACTCTTCAATGTTTATGCAATTCTGAGGCTGTGCAATACTAGTTGATATTATTGCCAGAGTGTGGGCTTCATTCAGAGGTCCAATTTGTGCATAACGGAGAAGATTATCATCAGAAGATTCAAGGGTTTGTGGAGCAGATTTCAGTTGTTGAAAACACCATCATTAGAGATCATTTTATTTGTTGTTGCATCTCTTTTCCAGGCCGTACCCTTGTACTTGCTGAGGCCGTACCATCTCTTTGCTGGGCGCGTGGGGTTTGAGGTAGAAACGCCTACCCTTTTAGCATCATTTCATCTTCTTTGGGGGAGGCCAGATCACTGCTACCAATCTGCAACAGTTTGAGGGTGGAGAAATTGTCATATCATGCCAGGCGTCCTTGTAATAGGGTTTCCTAGCTGCTATTATACATTTCCAGCAATTTGCAACTTGTCCTGCTTGGGGTTAAGGGTATGTTTATATTGTTGAGCAAAAGAATGATAATCTGATTTGATTATGTTGTGTTTGGTATACATCTGATATGACTCTATCAGTCTGATACAAGTCTGATCAGACCTCTATATTTTGAAATCAGAGTTGATATTTTGCAATTAGAGTGATCCATTTGATTTACAGTTCATTGTATTTCATTGTATGTTATTTGCTTGTCATTTTCTATATGTTATGCAATGAAAGTAATGCAATAAGAGCTCAAACAAACAATTCAGAAAATACCAATCAGAACTTAGACACTTTGCATGCCAAGTGTTTGACGAAATGACAACCCATTCAAATTGAGTTTTTGGATCAGAATAAGGCAGAAAATTTGTTTGGCTATATTCCACCTGGGTGGGATATTACAGTGGTATCAGAGCGGTTTCCTGCCATCTTGTTGGGAAATCAGAAATATTCAATGCATGTCAAGATTTGAGGTTGCATGTTAGTGATCAGCACTTGCATGTCAGTGTTAATGGTTGCATGTTTGTGGGTTAAAACAAATATTCAGTGAATTAACATCTAGCATCATTTGAGTACCAGCACTCATCAGTTTCAGTTATGGGTTACTATAGTATTGTAGGGAAATCCAGAGAAGAAATTGAATAGGACGACATTAAGTTCAGGGAAGGTTATGAACGGGAAGCCCCTCGACTCTTTGAAGACTATCAGAGTATGCGAGATGATTTTAAAGCACAGTACTCTCTTAATGATTATCTGAACTTTGTTGCCATCTTGAGTCCTGAAAAGATTGGATTGGTAAAGTATATTAGGAGGGTGTATAAGGAGAAAATTTCATCTACAGGTGCAAAATTCAATCATGGGCATAGTGTGAGCAGGTATGGTAGAACTACTAAAGCAGATAATGAGGATGGTTCTACATCCAAACTCAATGATCAGGTTACAGGAACTCCCATAATGAGCAAGAACGAAATGAGAAGACAAGGTCTATGCTTCACTTGCAAAGGTTTTCGGGAGCCTAACCACCAATGCATAGATAATAAGGTAAAGAAGCTTGAGGAAGGCCTCATTGTGACACATAGATGCATTGAAGAAGAAGCCACGAAGGAGGCATATTTGGAGATGCACATGTTGCATGGAGATGTTGGGGTTCATGAGTCACATCATTTGGAAGGACAAAGAGGATCCCATGATGAAGCCATTGAGATTAAGGAGGCTTATACACATGCAGATTTACCTTGCAGCCATGGGGCATAAATTATGGCACATGATACACTCAATTTTCCTATGAAGACACCCTTTGCACCAGCACTTGGCAATGGACAGTTAGCAGAGGATGAAGTTTTGGTTTAGTCTCTTGAGGACACTACAGATAAGTATGATGTAGCTCCTGGTTTTCTGTTTTATGACAGCAGTCATAATGTCGATCTTACTCATGAGATAGCAGCCATTCCTTGTGAAGATGATGGATGTGTGGAGTCCCCTAACATTGACACTCAAGATATGAGTGTTAAAAATGAATTATGTGATGCTGATTCAAGCTACAACAAGTCTGATTTTGCAAATCAGACATTAGAAGTTGAGAACGAATCAGAAAATCTACTTCTTGGTGATGGGGAAGAAGTGTGCAATGATTGTGTCCAATCAGCAACTTCTATTATTTCATTGGAGCCATCCCGTGTGGTACATAACAGCAGTACCGTCGTTGAGGAAGTGTGCAGTGCTGATGGCTCACATGATGATGGGTATCAAACAGTGAGTGAAGATGATACAACTTCATATCATAGTGTTGATTATACATCAGAAAAAGTGCATGATGTTAATGAGTCCCAGGAGTACAGTCAGTTGGTGGGATAACTGAGGGTAAACGAGGACCAAATTGATGCAGCCATTAGACACTTGGATGACACTATTCAGCTGATGGCTAAATATTGCTGGAGGATTTCGGGAATATAGAACAATCCCGAAGGAGGTCTTTCCCTTGTAGGTTATCATGCTCTCAGAGAGGCGTTGATGGAAACAAAGTCCAATTACATGCAGCTACTCTCGGATAGGGATCACCTACTCATGTTTGGTGAGACTTGTCTTGATGCACTCAAGGGGAAAGAGAGGGAAGTGGATAAGCTTACTGATGAGCTTATGGTCATGGAGAATTCCTTGAAGAGCACTTAGGAGGCTCTTCGGGAGTCCCAATTTTAGGTTGTCGAGCTTTGTGAGGGAGTGAGTTTGGCTCGTTCAGCATCAACCACAGTGGAAATACAGCCATCCAGGGCTGTCATGACATCTCATGATAGGGGTGCCAGTCTCTACATTGGTGGAGTAGAGGTTACTATTGGAGAGACTTGTGCTGAGGAGGCAGAGTCATGTGTGACTAGTGTGCTAGACCAACACGCTACCTGATCACATTTGCTTGAGGATTGCAGAGCGTCTACAGGTGGGAGCATGTCTCCTACATTTGCTGGCAGTTCAGGTAGTGCCTTGGTTGAGGTGGATGATTGGTGTGAGCCTATTGAGTCACCAGGACTCAAGGAGCAGTTGATAGTTACCGAGGATAGGGTTGTCCAAACCTTATCTTGTTTCAGCAGCACACATAAGTTTGTGGAGCACCCCCTGTGGTCATCACAATTGGAGGAAAGGCGGATGGGGGTAGTAGTTGGTACTTCCATATCTAACCTGCAGACCATAGTGTGTGCTTTGGAGGGAATTAAGTCAGATTACCTTCAGTTGCTATCTGACAAGGATTTTGCAGTTGGGTTTGCAAAGAGGTCTTGTAGAGTACCTACCTAACCAGTTCCTCAAAATTAGAGACGTGAGCCATCTCCCGATTTCAGTGATGAGACTGACGAGGTGAGTATTATCCATGACTATGACGGTCAGCCTTTGACACAAGCTGGTGCATTCTACCTTGACTGCATAGTTAGGAGTGCTCATCACTTCTCCTTTAGTCCACACGTGGAGGATTTGTTGATGGGTCGGTGTGGATTAGCTCAGGGCTTGTACCATCCATTGTGGGATGGGGAGTTGTCATCTTCAGAAGATGGGACTAGAGGCTACAAGAACCCAACTCAGTTATTTGCACTGGATTACTTGCAGGATCAGAAGTGGAATTACCATCATGTAGATGAGTGCCTGACAGAGTTTGCCGCTTTTGGGTTTCTTTTGGAGACAGGGCTTCAGAGAGGTCGTAGCAGTGGGCATGATGGCTTAGTTTGTTATCACATCCATGGGAGTTTCACAAAGGTTGTAGAGAGATATTGTGTTGCGGATGCTCCCAGATATTCATGTCTTTTTATGGTGGATGGATGTGGGGTTCAGTTGTTTTGGGATCTAGGTGGTGACAGATTTGGCACGGTGTATTGGGTGGATTCTAGTGAGTTGTTTCACCATTCTCAGCATGGTGGGGTTTTCATCAGAGTAGTGCAGTGGAGGTCAGCAGGTGATACGCTTAGCAGACTTCCGTTCTAGCTATGGGATCCAAGGATTTTCTTGTTTGGTGGATTGCTTCTTTCTTTTGTCGAGGTTGACCTCGTTATGGGGTACAGTGGTATCATGTTGATGCCACAGGACTTGGATGGAGCATTCTATAGGATGGTCTGGGATCTCGGCATTCAGTTGGGCGTTGATTACAGAGTTTGGAATCCTTTTGGTGCATCAGGATTCTAGACAGAGCTTACTGGTGATTTACATAGCATGTACAATGTGCAAAGAGCCTACAATTTCATCGTTGATTTACTTATACGTGAGCCGGTATTGATGCACAATTCTTGTGCGCATGGGTTGGATAGTTGGTATGATGTTTATCCTTGCGCAGTTGTGATTATGCTGGTGCTACAGGAGTTAGTTAGAGATGTATGGGATATTTCACAGTTCTTCCTTTGGGCCTTCGGTGGAGTAGAGTTTCTTTCTAGTGGAGATTTCTTGGAGAAGCAATTTCAGGGAGGGTGGACTGTAATGTCCCCATTTTTGCGAGCATCAATTTTCAGAGGATTAGCTTATTTCCTGACCCTCGTAGGCTAATGCAGATGGTTAGAGGGCCCCTTTTGGCAGAGATCTATGTGTTATTTCTCTCAGAGCTCAGTTTATATTTAGGTTTGGCCTTCGTTGGATTTTGTTTCTAACTTACTATTTATAGTAAGTTACTATTTCAGGAAGTCAGGGCTTCTATTTATAGCAGGGCACCTGGGCGGGCCTTAGTTGCAGTGTTGATCTCATATGCAGATAGATGGGCGAAACATTAAAGGATTAATGATTAATATTCATTAAAAGACACTTTAATGATAATTTAATATTATAAGGTTAAATTATAAAGTAAGGTGTACTTTATAATCAATGGGGCCATGACCCTCAATTAAAAACAACTTAAAGTACATTTATATTTATTGAGTTGAGCGCCCAAGTATAAGGAGATAATATAAAGTTTTTATTAAAAACCTAAAAGTGGATTTGAAAGTGGATTTAAATGCTATTAAGGAGATTGAGGTTATAAAAGAACTCAAAAAGCAAATGCTTTTTCATTCTTGATGTTATTTGACTTGTGCTTTTGATATGCGAGCTGAGTGTAGAAATACACAAAGGTTTCAGTCATCTTCAGCCATTAGAGAACGAAAAACTCTTCAATGTTTATGCAATTATGAGGTTGTGCAATACCAGCTGATATTATTGCCAGACTGTGGGCTTCATTCAGAGGTCCAATTTGTGCATAACGGAGAAGATTATCATCAGAAGATTCAAAGGTTTGTGGAGCAGATTTTAGTTGTTGGAAACACCATCATTAAAGATCATTTTATTTGCTGTTGCATCTCTTTTCCAGGCCGTACCCTTGTACTTGCTGAGGCTGTACCATCTCTTTTCTGGGCGTGTGGGGTTTGAGGCAGAAACGCCTGCCCTTTTAGCATCATTTCATCTTCTTTGGGGGCTACCAATCTGCAACAGTTTGAGGGTGGAGAAATTGTCATATCATGCCAGGCGTTCTTGTAATAGGGTCTCCTAGCTGCTGTTATACATTTCCAGCAATTTGCAACTTGTCCTGCTTGGAGTTAAGGGTATGTTTATATTGTTGAGCAAAAGAATGATAATCTGATTTGATTATGTTGTGTTTGGAATACATCTGATATGACTGTATCAGTCTGATCAGACCTCTATATTTTGAAATCAGAGTTGATATTTTGCAATTAGAGTGATCCATTTGATTTATAGTTCATTGTATTTCATTGTATGTTATTTGCTTGTCATTTTCTATATGTTATGCAATGAAAGTAATGCAATAAGAGCTCAAACAAACAATTCAGAAAATACCAATCAGAACTTAGACACTTTGCATGCCAAGTGTTTGACGAAATGACAACCCATTCAAACTGAGTTTTTGGATCAGAATAAGGCAGAAAATTTGTTTGGCTATATTCCACTTGGGTGGGATATTACATGTATTTACTTTTGGCATACCAAATACAATAAAACTAGGAGTACTTTCAGAATAATCACCCTTCCCTTGAAGTCCTACAGCTTCTCTTTGAAGTTGTGTTTTAAGGTGATGTGTTCTTGTTCAAGATGTGTAAGGTAGACTTTGATTTGACATTTATTGCCTGATGCCTTTATGGATCCTATTTAGATTGCCCCTTAGTTTTCCTCTATTTAAGAAAATTATAGATTATTAAAGTCTTGAGATTGTTTTACAGTGCTGCATGATTGGTGGAGTTTCTGGAATCTACTGTGTAAATATTGTAAATAGATTGGTAAGGTGAACTTTAATATATCCAATCCCTATTGCATTAATAGTTTTGAATTTTCTTCCCTTCTAGGTTTTCCTTGTCGTCTTGATCTTATCCAAAGACCTCTTAGAAATTGTCATGTCCCTATAATAATTTATAATTGAATCGTTTATTTAAATAATAAGTTAGCCTTATATAAACTAAATATATAATATATTTATTTAAAATATATTATTAATATGTATTAGTTAATAAATAATATTATTAATTTAATATAATTTAAATATTATAAAATATATGAAATATATATATTTAATTAACTAGATATATTATAAATATAAATATTTTAATATAATATTTATGTGAATAATTAATAAGATATATTATTATATATAAAAATAAATATTATGAAGAGTCTTACCCATTAAAGTTAGAAAGTAAAGTAAAATGGAAAGTAAAGTAATTTGGAATAAGGCAAAGTGGTTAAACAAAAGGTCAAATTCAAAATAAAATCATATAAAGATAAAAGTCTAATAAGACAAAAATATTATTTATACTTAATAACAAATGTATTTATTTATACTATATATATTATATAAATAATGTACTTTAAAAAGATTAAGGGGAGGCCGAAGGAGGATATTTATAAGTGCGGCGATTAAGTTGGTTGACACCAGCGATCACATAAATAAATAATATATTATAAATATATCTAATAATATAAATACAAATATTATTATTATTATCTTATATTGTAATATAAATATCAATAATATAATATAAATCATATATCATTTATGATATAAATGATAAAATATAAATAATATATCATTTATTATAATGATATAATATAAATACAAATAATATAAATAAATAATAATATAAATAAACATCCTTTAACCTATCCTCTTATGATAAGGGAGTTACGTATGGTTAGAACTAGTTTTACCACAAAAGGGAATTAATATAAAGTAATAGAAATTATAAGAGGGTAATTATGTCTTTTACCACCAAGCATAATAAGAGACGTGCCTCTTTGAACATATCCCTTGAAAGGGAAATAAATAAACATTGTGAGATAGAAGTAAAACATCATCCGAAGAAAATATAACTTATCGTAAATTAATACATAGAGATATGTACATCAGCAGTAAAAAGGTGGGAAATATATATTGTAAAATATAAAAACGGCAACAACAATGCAATAAAAATTATATTACGACGGCATAGGTAAGGAATCCCAGGTAAAGCTACAACAGGTAAGTAAGTATTTATATTTATTTATTCAATTTATGATTTGTAAGAATTTATATTTACTTGTTCAATTTATAACTTGTATGATATAAATGATAAGGTTATTAAGTAGGATCTGATTTATGTGTTATGTATGAAAATGAAATTAAATGATAAAATATGTGTACATATATGATTTTAACAATAGACATTATGACAATGATTGATGATAGAATAATAGATTGATCTTAGATATGTGATCATGAATATGCATAGAAAGAATAGATTGATATGATAAATGAATATGATTATACATAAGAAATCAATGATGATGAGAATGGAATATGATCATGTGATATATATTATTGGCCAATTATGATATAAGGCCAAGATGACCTATTTATAAGGCATCATGTGTGAAATGTTAATAAGGACTTGAAATCATAGGATTTTTGCCATATCCAAAAGGAGGATTAGCCTCATTATTAATCATCTCACCATCCTAGGTGTATGGGTAAGCTAGGAGAATATATTGGACCTAGGTAACCCCAAGAAGATGAAGTACCTCCGGGTGTGAGGCGAAGTCTCTTGGGCCAAGTGTCGAAGTACCTCCGGGTGTGAGGTGAAGCTTTGGGCCTATGGTATGATAAGCTCATCAATGTAATTTGTGCCCTACGGTAGGTGACTCTCCAAGATGAGGTGGGAAGTCTTTGGAGCCGATTGGTGAGGTGGGAAGCCATCGGGCCTTCGTATGGGATGGTTAGTGTCTCCTTACTGAACCATGCCTATGGAGTTAGAGATAGATTAATGATAGGGTGACATATGATCCTTCCAAGGATAGCACTTGAGGCCTATGAAAATGAGTATGAGTATGAAAATGGATATGAATAAAATATGAATATGAATATGATTATGAACAATATGACTATGGATAATATGAATCTGATTATGACTAACATGAATAAGAATATGACTATGAATATGAATTATGTGATATGGATTTATATTAATTATGATATGAAAAAGAAAATTTGGAGTACTAATGTTCTCTTTTTGTGAGATGAAATTGTGCAAGGTCAAGAACAATTTGAGCTTACTAGAAGGGGACATTACAATAAATATTGGTAAATAGATTGGTAAGGTGAACTTTAATATATCCAATCCCTATTGCATTAATAGTTTTGAATTTTCTTCCCTTCTAGGTTTTCCTTGTCGTCTTGATCTTATCCAAAGACCTCTTAGAAATTTGTGGAATTGACTGGTTGTTACTTATCAACTCATGGTAATCAATGTTTCATAAACTCAATATGTGCGAGATTTAAGTTTGTTATGATTGACAACATTAATCATATCTCAATCAAGATTTGACCAAATTAAATAAAAATAAAGAAAATGTGAGTACAAAACATCCAAGTGATTGCCACAAACAATTACTTCACAAGTAATTGCAAGTTGACAATACAACATTTGGATATCATTAATATTGGTGTGCTCTTGTACCCACCATTAACTTGAGCTTACTTAGGTAGCTAGGCTATCCTAAGTTAGGCATATCAGCTATTTTTCTGTATTGAGAAATTAGGAAATTAGGAGGAGGTAATCTGTTGTGCAAGCCAGCCAATCATAATCAGCCTTTCTTCTGGCCAATCACATTCAAGGGTGATGTGGCATGGCCAATAGGATTATTTCTTGGATTAGACTCGAATTTTATAAATTAGGGTTTCCTCCTTTCATAATTTCATTTGGGTGAATGTGGAGGATGAATGAATATGAGACATTTTACTAGATTATCTCCATTTGAGGAGATTACTGATGTAATGTAATTATGTTGTTTTATTGTCATTTGAATACAATTTTATAGTATTTGGTTTGTGTTAATGGTGATTTGTTGCATAGATATAATCCTAGGCGCGTTTCTAAGTAGGTTGAGTTCTTGTGTGTTCTTGGCATGGCATAATAGCCCATGCCCACTCCCACTTTTCAACAATTAATGTGTGACTATCCTAGTGATCCTTGTGCATAGGTGAGGCACCAAGGTGACAAACCGATACCTGATACAATTGTGTAATTATGGGGTGCAAAATAAATGCATTTATATTATTAACAATTTGTTGTGTGGTGATATAATCAACATGTGGTGCAATGTAAAGTGCTATAGAAGACTATATAAAAATTTATATAGAACAATGCAACAAAGTTGTGCTTTGATAAGGTAAATTACATTTATATATGTAATGTACACAGTATCACAAAATGATCTTAGATAAGTGTTTTAGGAATGTGTGTAATAGTACATACTAAGAAATAAGAGCTTTGTTAGGAAAGAGACTAAGAAGTCCATTAAGGACAAGAAGAGATAGGTAGGAATTTTGGCCAAGAACTGGAAGTTGGTGACACATGGGTTTTGACAATGGATGGTGAATGTTGAGGTTTATGTTTTGTTGGTGCAAACATATATGCCAATGAGTGGATTGAAATTTTGTGAATGGCATGGTGCTTTGATGATTATTGGCATCAAAGGTGACATTTTTTAAGGCCTCACACCATCCCTCTTGATGGCTCATGGTAATTGGAAGCGTTGTGGCCATGTTGCACAGCAGTAGATAGTGCTATCGTCTCCTCTAGATTATTATTGTAATTATATATAGATGATACTTTTAGACACTATTAAAGCCTTACAAAGGCATTTGCTTCAAAGAAAAGTCAACTACACATTCTAATTTTGGCTAGCTGGCTTGTTCATTTTGGTTTTTGGTCTGGACTGCCTTGGGTAGGATTCTATTTTGTTTGGGCTTCATCTCTTGCTTCCTTCAATGTATATGGTTTCAATTTGCATGGGTGAGGGTCCCAATAGAATCCCTCTATAAACTATTAAAAAATTACATCATTCCTTTAAATATATTGTTAAAAATCCAAATTGCAATATAGATTGATCTACATCATAGATTTGATAATCTAAATCATAAAAAAAAAACCAAAAAGATAAATTAATAAAATATAGATGCATAATGATCCAATATGAAAGATTAAATATAGCTTAGTGATATTAACTTTAAGGTAGGGTTTTTCCATACAAGTATTCCTTAAGGATAGATAAAGCCCGGCTCTTTAGAAAGAAGAAAACAACTTAAGATGTCCTACAATGGATCCAAACATATGGCTGACCATCTTGAAGAACATTGGAATAATTAAGCCCAATAGTGATCACTAAGAACTTAATATGACTATACTTATTTAGAGCTTCCATAATGTCTTCACGGGGCTAAAGCATAATAGTGTATCCTTGTAATGTCCCCAATCAAGTTTTTGTGTAATATTCTAAATTTTTTTGTGTTTTTCTGAATTCTGGAAATTAAAATAAATTGGAACAGGAAAATAAACTTGCATACAAATAATTGAAAACACTTGATCAAACCGTCAATCACATCACATGGCATATCTAAACCAATTATTATCAATTATGCTTGCTAGTACAAACCCTAGATCACACCAAATATGCAAAATTGAACCAAATATGAATGCCGAAGTCTGATTTTATTAATATGCAACTATTGAAAGTGATCTACAGGGCTGAATACATCATCATAAAGTCTAGATCTGATTTTTATATGCTATTAATAAGTACAATGCTGATTATACATGAATTATTCAGATTTTTCAACATAAACCCAACTCATAAATCAATTGAAAATGTTAATCAGACCTCTGTAAATGCAGATTAGACTTGTACGACTGCCCAATGAATTAATTATGACTTGTATGGCTGCCCAAAATGAGCGGCGGATGGCTGGAAATGGGTTGCATGGCTACGGCTGCGTAGAAATTGGCTTGAATAGTAGTCACTCTTATTTAAATAATTATTTCTTCAATTGTACGGCTCCCTTGATGAAGGTTGCAGATCTAGTATGGCTGGGAAATGGTGTTAGACCTTAAATGATGCCGAAAAATGTGTACGGATTGTCCTCATAGTTGGCGCACCCCAAATCAACAGTTAATACCTCCAAAAATGGTTTGCCAACCTTGGAAAATAATTTCAGAATTTTTTATGCAGTTGGGGCGACCTCCAAAAATAGTGCCAAACCGTTCAATGATGTCAATCAGCAATTCGCCATTGTAGGAAAAATCTCCAAAAATTCATGAACAATATTTGTTTGCAAATCCAATCAATAAATTTTTGAAATTTCGCACAAATTGCTGAATTAGCTCACTATACAAACCCTAGATGGAATTTGTGAATACCAAAGATGAGAGTTTTCGTTGTCACCCTGGAAATCAAGAGCCAAGAGGGTTTTTGTCCTCCGGATTGTTGAAAACAGCTAAGGGTTTTCGTTCTTGGATGTCAAAACTCAAATGCCAAAGCTCACAATGAAATGCCAAATGAAAACACCATGATGCAAATGGAAGCCAAGCGCCTCCTTTTAAATATTTCCATTTTGGGGCCCATGATTAAATTCCCTTCAAAATAGTATTTAAAAATACTTTTTATTTTTATTTTATTTAATTTTAGTATTTAAAAATACTTTTATTTATTACTGATGTTGAAAAAACATTCTTTATTTTATTATAATAATATTATTTAAGTTGCCCCTTAAATTAAAAATTGTTGAGCCCAATTTAAAATAATATTATAATTTATTTTCCTTATTTTTCCTCTTAGCCTACCAGAAATAAAAATAGGCTAGTCTTCTCCATGGCTCTATTTCAAAAAAAGGGACATGACAATCTTACTAGTGGGTCACATACTTATTTATCAATTTACGCAAAATAGTGTGTTCTAAGATTTGGGACAAGGAAAAATAGATTATGTTCATTATAGAAGACATTCTTGATATGTATATGTGTGTTGGGTCATCCCACAATAATGGGTTACACTTTTTGGCCAAACTTGACAATGAAACATAGTTCCACAGAGTTTCGGGGACGGGGACGGGGGGATGGCAGGGGACGCGTTTCGGGTTCGGGGATGGGGGGGGCCTAAATTTGGGGACGGCGGGGGATGGCGGGGGGACGGCGGCGGGGGGGCGGCGGGGGAGCGGCGCGCTGAAATACATATAATACTTGAAAAATTAGTTATAAAAAGATGTATAATTGTAGAAGCCTAAGGAATAAGTAAAGTTTAGAGTTTAAACACATTGCCATGATTTCATTGAACTAGTGAACATTGAAACAATGTGAGACATTGGAATGAGAACTAGATGTTTCATAATTTGAATTTCATAATCATTGTTCATAATTACAATCAAGTTTCAAGTTTCAACAATGTTCAAAATATTGAAATAGTAAATACTAAATACTAAATTGTAATGCCAAAATGGTTAATGGCTTGGTGCCACCAATGATGAATGATCTAATCATCCCCAAGCTCCATGTCGATCTCGTCATCACTGGAACTGCTGGACCCCAAATGCTCAAGCTCATCTAAACCAATACCAACCAGCCCTGTCTGTGTAGCATCCTCATCTATCTATGATGGCTCTTCTGGCTCTACATCCCATCTGGCTGCTGGACTCTCCCTGTATGTAGTTGTGGTGCGGTCAATGAGACGCAAGGAACTATGTACAGCCACAAGCTTCTCTGCCCTCCTAGAAGTAAGCCTGTTCCTCTTAACAGAGTGGATGAAGCTATAAGTAGACCAGTTCCTCTCAGCAGCAGAAGAACTAGAAACCTGGGACAGCAAACAAATGGCTAGAGTAGTAATCAAAGATCTAGGCCCATGCATAGTCCACCACAACTTGGGGTCCTCCTGTGACATAGTCTCCAAATCTATCTGGGCTGCCTTTGAATATCCCCAAAGAATGGCAAATTTTGACCACTCAGTACGAAGCAAGCTGGCCTCTGTAGAATCATACATTTTGTCAATGGCCTTCATGAACCCTTCCTTCACCTCAGCATCCTGTATAGGTGTGATTCTACTGGGCCTAGGTATGTACCACTTTGGGTTCAATGCATAGGCAGCCATGTGTAAGGGAGTGTTGAGCTTCTCCCATCTACGTTGAATGATTGGATGAATATGCTCGGTGTAGAATTGCATTGTGGGGTCCTTCTCTCGCACAATAGTCTTCATTTGATCAAGCATGGAATCAATGCACTCATATACCTCTCCAAGGGAAGGTGCATTAGAATCCCCAAATCTAATAACTGTGAAGACTGGCTGAATGATGGAGACAATATATTTGGCATCAGCCCAAAAGACATCATTCGTCACCACCTCCTTAACCCTCAATCCCTTCTGTGTCTTTGACTCAGGCCATCGGTTCCATTCTGCTGTCATTACCATTAGTTGCAATGGCTCTTGCAACTCAAGCATCCTCTCCAAGAGAATAAAATATGATGCATACCGAGTCTCTATAGGCTTCAGGAATTTCTTCTTGGAGAAGGACCTGAAAAGTGCATGTGAAGTATGGTGATTGCAGATAAACATCTGCACATCTCTAGCATCACTGACAATTAATTTGATCCAACTGATTTTACCCATGTCCTTAAGTGCATTATTCATAGCATGCACACAACAAGGAGTCCACCAAATATGTCTATAGGCTGCCTCAATCAACTTCCCTGCAGCTCTGCACACATGGGCCGCATCTGTCACTACCTGCACCACATTTTGTGGCCCAACCTCCTCTATAGCATCCTTGAGGATCTGGAACTGATAATGGGCATCCTTGCTATGCCCAGAACAATCAATAGCCCTAAGGAAATAAGGGCCCGCTGTAGATGTAACGATGATGTTGATGAGTGGACGGTGCCTAATGTCCGTCCACCCATCCATGACTATGCTGCATCCACTTGTGATCCAGGTTCTCTTCATCTTCTCCATCAAAATATTAATCTTGGAATAGTGTTGATCCAAGATTGTTGTCCTCAATTTAGTCTCCCCTGGTGGTACATATGATTGTCCTGCCCTTATTATCTTTGACACAGCTTCCTTATAATAAGGAGAGCGAGCCACATGGAATGGAATGCCATTAGCAAAGAAGAATTTGCCAATTGCATCATTTGCCTCATCCTTTGCTTGCACATTGAATAAATCTGCCAATGGTTGTGAAGATGCCATCTTACGTTTCCCCTTAGGCTGTGTTGCACTTGAACTGGATGGATTTGGTGGCCTTTGAGTCTGCAAAGTAGCACTAGAAATTTGATCACCCCTACTCCTTTGTGGCAACATAACAGAAGGTGATGCTTCATCCTCTTTACAACCCCATAATTTTAATATTTCAGCCCTGAACTTCAAGTTACCATCCACAACTTTGCATACATCTACACCTTTGCCTCGGACAAGAAGAAGGTGAGCATTAGTTCTTGTAATGCTTCCAAACCATGTAAGCTTACATATGTTGCACTTCCATTTTCTAGTGCCCCCCCCCTTTTGCCGCAGGGTTTGCTTCTATCTTAGATGCAAATTGTTTTAAAGGTGATTTTGGATCAAAGGGGCCCTTGGCCCATTTTTGAAGGAATTGTGAAGGGCACTTATCACGAGCTTTACTCCCAACGGAACTTGTGTCAGTTTGAGAGTGAGATCGAGTATTTGAGGCATGTTCACCCTCCCCTTCTAAATCAAAATCAGGATCTCGATCATCAGATTGAGATGAGTCATTTTCACTGTGAACTTCAACCTTTCTATCCTCATTGTCACTTATGCAGTGTAACTCATTATGATGATGATGCTGCAGCCTGCAAAAGAAAATCAAAAATTAAAATTGAAAAAAGTTAAAACAATGTACAACTTCATTGTTAAGAAAAAAATTTTAAAAATGAAAATCAGAAAAATTCAAAAATCAAAATGTGGTCTCATGGACTGCAATGATTCCAGGATATGCACAAAATGATTGCAGGATTTGTTAAAGCAAGCTGCAAATGCAATTGGCTGGTGCAAAGCCAAATTCGGAATTCCACAACCTTTGCCAGCCCAGCATCCTCCCTGCCTGTGTCAAAATGGGAGCTTTGGAATAGGGTATGGAGTTGGACATCCATCTAAAACATAAAGGATAGAGGAATTTTCAATTTTGTGACTTGTCAGATGTTGTAGTTGCAACTGCCCTGTTAGATGTGTATGCAAAGTGGAAGCATAGACAAGGCACGTGAACTGTTTGACAGAATGCCTCAAAGAAATGTGGAAGCATAGACAAGGCATGTGAACTGTTTGAGTCTTTGACAGAATGCCTCAAAGAAATGTGGTCTCTGCAGTCTGCATAGACAAGGCACATGAACTGTTTGACAAAATGCCTCAAAGAAATGTGGAACAGTGGAAGCATAGACTGTGATAGAGAAGGCACGTGAACTGTTTAACAGAATGAGGCATTCTATCAAACAGTTCACGTGCCTTGTCTATGCTTTCAGTGTTCACACCTTGACAGAATGAGGCATTCTGTCAAATAGTTCACGTGCCTTGTCTATGCTTCTAGCCTTCCACATTTCTTTGAGGCATTCTGTCAAACAGTTCACGTGCCTTGTCTATGCAGAGACCACATTTCTTTGAGGGAGACCACATTTCTTTGAGGCATTCTGTCAAACAGTTCACGTGCCTTGTCTATGCTTCGGAGCTTCCACATTTCTTTGAGGCATTCTGTCAAACAGTTCATGTGCCTTGTCTGTGCTTGCTGCTTCCACTTTGAGTTTGCAATGTGCATACAGACTACACTCTACAGTCTAACAGTGCAGTTGCTGCAACCACAACATCTGACAAAATTCCTCTATCTTTTATCAAAAAAATTTAAAAATAAAAACCAAAGCTCCCATTTTGACGCAGGTAGGGAGACGCAGGCAGTATGGACTGCAACGATTGCAGGATATGCACAAAATGGATTTGTCGAAAAGGTTTTACCGTTTTAGAACTGGAAGTTTAGGAAATGGAAATCCGAAATTAAAAACGTTTTAAAATTTTTGTACGCTGAATGCCTCAAAGAGATGGCATCGCGTGGGATATCCCACGCAATGCCATCTCTTTGAGGCATTCATTTTCTGTTCTTCAGAGGTAAACGTTAAACTACAAACATTTGACTGTAAGGTATTAATGGTGCCGCACTTCCAATAAGATTGTTCACAGTTTATTATTGCAGCATAAAAAAAGATCAAAAAGAATGCCTCAAAGAGATGGCATTGCGTGGGATATCCCACGCGATGACATCTCTTTGAGGCATTCAGCATTCTTACGAATCACCCAAAATAAAACCCTTGAGCCTCAGTACCTGTGATTCGACGGAGGCAGAATTTAATCAAAGTTCAAACGCAGTAATGAAGACTCCTTGAACGCCGGTGAACAGGTGAAGTGAATGAAAACTTCAAAACAATGAAAAGTAAAAGTTAAAACCTAAACAAAAAAAACAAATATATGTTTCGAGGGGGGACGCCTGGAAGACTCGGGGACGTCCAGACGTCCCCCCAATGAGAAACGTCTTCTGATGCGGCAAGGGGGACGGCGGGGCGGCGGGGGGACGGGTGGGGGACGTTTCCCTGACGTCCCCCCGTCTCGGAAACGTCCCCGTCTTCGAAACGGCACCTTTTTCGGGGGGGACGCGTCCTCGTGGATCAATGCAATGAAATCAATATTTTGAACTAAATCTTCATATTCTGACACCTATATCGCTAAACTATTAAGAATTTGAAGATGATGCAAACTAGTGATTTGTGAGATTTTGTTTGTAGATTCTAAATATATATTTTTTAAAAAAATTGGAGTTAAATTGTAAATTTTTTTGCATCTCCTTTGATAACTTGTTTTTAATAGTAAACAACATTTTTTTAAAGTGATGAATATTCCGTAGCACATAACTTTTTTTCTACAAAGGATAAAATTCTGATTCTTTTTAATTTAGATTGGTAACACCGATATATAGTGTATGCATTTGGTTTCATAATGTTTTGTTGAATTTATATTTTTTAATTAATTTTTGAAGTCAAACCAATTATAATTTAGACATAGGCGTATTCCGTAAAACATAACTTTTTCTGTATGTATCGAAATTCAATTTTTTTTTCTTTTGTTGAAACAAGGACATCAATACCTAGTGCATAGATATTTTTTAGATTTTTTTTTCAGTTATTTACTAATTTTCCATGTGTGTAGAATAGAGAACTTGATGTTCGGTAAAAAACATACATTCACAAGAAATAAAAAATAAATATAATAATCAAATTAAATATATTTAAAATTATATTTTTTGGGAAGCTTATAATAAGGACTACGTACTTACAAAGTATAAATTTTAAATGAATTCTTTTGATCCCTCAAAAGATAAATTAAAAGTGGTTTTTTTATCAGCATTTTGATAGGTGTAGAGAAGACTCCAATATAGGTATGGTTTAAAACTAGCAGGGTTCTATTCAAGGGGGTTTGAATATAAGGGGGTTTGATCAAACCCTCTTCAATTAAAATCCTTTAAATGGAACCTTTCAAGGCTTCAATCATTATATTTTCTAAAAATATGTGATTTCAGCAAAAATTAGGATGTCCCAAAAAGTGTAACCCATAATTGTGGCAGCACCCTGACATTACTTAAACATTCTATGTGGTATCATTGTTCCTCCAAGACACATGAATCATTGTTACTAGCTGAAATTTGTCACTTCATGTCACATTTTAGGGGTCAAACGAAGTCATAAAAACACAAAATTTAATATGTAAGTATCATTCATTGTTAGCTTTTTAAAATATATGTTTTGTGTTATGTTTTATTCAAATCTTATTTTTAATTTTATAATAAACATAGTTATGTTACAAAAAAACAATGGCCTTTATTCAAGACACTCAAAAAAATAACAAACTATGTCAAAAAAATCTCAAAAAATTGCATTGCACTCTATATCGATATCCTAGTTTCAATGAAAAACAAAAGAAAAATCAATTTGAATATATATGTAAAGGGAAAGGTGTTACAGGAAATAGAGGTTTAAATTTTAGTTATTACTAATTTAAAAAATAATAAGTAAAAATATTCAATAAAAATTTACCAAAACATATCCATGCACTACATATTGAAGTTAATGATCTATGTCCAAGAAATCATGAAAATATTTTATTTATAGTTAAAGTTATGTGTTATGGGAAAATATTACTTGTATCCATATGAAAACTTTTGTATTGTGTCAAGTTTTTAAACTAAAATCTGTCATTTACCTAGTCCAAACATTGTTTTAGGTCTTGTCCCCTTTGCATTATCTTCTTGTCTTTTGTTCTTTTTGCATGTATGTAGGATCATGGACATTCATTTTGATGGGAGAACCGAGGATTTTTGGATTCAAATGAGTTTGATGAAGAAAATCCTAAGTATTGCACTCATAGGTATGCACTAGGAGAGAGAGAGAGAGAGAGAGAGAGAGAGAGAGAGAGAGAGAGAGAGAGAGGAAAAGATTTCATGTTTAAAAGCATGCTCCCGATGCATGAGCGTGTGCCAGGAAAGGAGAAGTGTGCACCAAAAGGTTGAGGGTGCGTCAATTGAGGCTTGAAGCATGCCAGAAGGTCATGAGTGCGCTAGTTCAATGTACATATGTGTCTATCATTTCAAAAGCATGCACAAGGGGATGGTAGATGCACCTTCTGTGAGGAAATGAGATGATAGATTATTTAAAACCAAAATTCAAACACACCCTCATATAGAGGCTCAATGTTTGCCAAATCAACAAGGAAAAGTTTCATGTTTTTAGGTGCATGCCAAGGATGTAGACATGCACCTTATCAAAGAGTTTTTTTGTTGTTTTCAAAAAAATTTAAAGTGCCAAGACATGTAGGTGCTTAGAAGTCTCAAGCGCACCATATTGAAAGTGATTGTTTAAAATAAATTTCAAACTGATTTGGGCACATGTTAGCAGTTGTCCAATGTGCCTATACATAAAAAACTTATGTCGAATGCACCAATGATCCAGTGCACACCACATTTTCTAAACGTGCCTATGAAGTGTTTGATGCAGAGTACAGGCATGTGTAATGAAGGAGATATGCGCTTCAACAAAGAGGGATCAGAAGATGCAAAAGACAGCTAAGACGTGTTGACGCTAGGTGAGTGTTCAAGCGTGCCCTTGAGCATAGACGCATGCCAATGCAAAGCAGGTCATTAATTTGAATATTTTTTGTCCAATGGACAGGCATGTCTCATGATAGAGATACACCTGTGCAAGGAAGGCGGCTTATTTTTGTTTTGTCATCTTCAATTCCCAGTTAGCAAAGTGACATAGTCAACATGTGAATTACTCCAAAAGATTGAGAAGTTCAGGGACAATAATGAAGTGTTTTGTATGTTTTCTTTCTGCCATCAATTACAAGGAAAGGTTGCAATTAGTTTTTTTTTTTTTTTAAGCAAGATATTGCCATAGGGGGCAGCTCCCATTCATTGATATTCAAATACAAAATACAAATCAGTTTGAAAAATCAAACACTGCACACCTAGGTATTGAAGGTACCAACTAGGTTTTGTCAAAAAGTTGCAAGTGATATATATAGAGGCATGCCCTTTCATGGATTGTCATGACTTTTCAAAACACAAGTAGATCAGCTATATATAGATGTCCAGTCATGTAAAGATAGATCAGTTTTAAATAGCAGATCAAAAGATAGGAAAAAGCATTCACATCATCGGTGACGAAGGTCTGAAATAGTAGTGGTTTTGGCGCATAATTAAGCCCTCACCCTTCATCCTTTTATCTACATCAGAATTCATTGTTTCAACAACAAATTCAGCTAGCAAGTTTTTCAATCATCTTTCAACAAGGAGGTTCACATGGAAAATATTTTACTTGGACAACAAAAGTATTATATTGACTCATTCATCTTGAACTTAACAAGATTTCCACTAGAGGGAGTGATTGTTATTCTGAGGTCATCCATAATAGAGGTGATAATAAAGAAAATCAACAAAACAAGATCTCAGATTGATACAATTGTTCATAGAGAAGGGGGTTTCAAATTTGAGTCACCAAGATTGGTAAATTGGCAAGAGTTTTAGAGTTTCATCAAAAGGTTGTTGTGAAACTTCATCGAAATCACCCAGAGTCACCTTCTAGAAAAGTATTTTTAGCTAGTGCTAAAAATAACTCGTCATCATTTTGAAGATAAGAGCATATTTTTGGATTTGCTATTTTTAGTTGGAGTTATTTATAGCATGTGGTATTTTTAATGCGAGGAGCCCTGCTTTTTTGGAGGAGCTTTCTGCCATATTTAGCATTTTCTATTTATAGCCTATAGTCAACTATTTTTAGATCATGTATCTTTAGATCTCTTGCCATTCAAGTGATGTGAGCATTAAGTCATAGTTTGTAATAAATTCAATCTACGGCTTAATTGGAGGTTGTATGGTTTTAGTATTAAAATTAATGGATAGGATTATTTTGTAATAAAGCTTGCACATTATGCAAGCAGTCGTAGCTAGAGTTGAAGTCAAATTAGTTTTATTCATTTATTTTCATGCAAATTCTCTATAAGTAGTATAAATAAGTGCTTTTTGCACTTAGTTTCATCAATGGTAATTCTCATGCATGCATATTGTTGGAGTTGTTTATCAAGTATTCAATGTTATTGTGATTTTGTTATTCTTTGCATGTCATTTATTATGCTATCTTGCTTATAAAAATTTATTGAAGTTCTTGTTCTATGTGCTAAGGGTTAAATTGTTTTGACGAATTTGCAAGCTTTGTATTGCAAGTGAGCTCAAAGGTGTAGCTCGTGGCTTTGTATCGAGTCCTACGTTTAATTTAACCATAGTGTTTGTGTTTATGTATTAGCCTATTCAACTCTTGTGTACTTACCTTGCTCAGTTTCTGTTTTTTACTAAACTACGTAAGCGTGTAATTGTAGGATTTGTTTTAAGTCAAAAAGTATAAAATTATTTGCTTAGTGTTGAAAGAGCATCTTAGCCTTTTGCTCTAGGCAAAACCAAAAATATGCACATTTATATTTTATTTAGTAGGAAAATGAACCACCCCAAAAATAATTGTAAAGATTGTAAATTGCAAGTACATATTGTCTAGTTTTAGGTTAGTTTTTAATTTATAGTTAGTTTTTAATTTATAGGTAGCTTCCCCTGCTAATTCGAAGAGCAGTTTTATTATACATCTGTTTTGTTTTGTGTTGCATTAGAAGGTGCAAATTAAAATGCTAGCATTCTCAATAAAAATAGTAAAAATATAATACACTTTATTCAAAACTAATCAAATATGATAGAAATATTTTTTTATAAAATTTTAAAAAATTAGAAATTGAATTTACATAGAAAATGCTACAAATCATTAGTTTACATCACCGTTAAATTCATGCCAATGAGAGATGGGCTCTTGTGAACCACTACTCATGAAATATGGGTTAATGAGTTTGACTCAAAAACTACGCAATTGAATCCTGATAAAACATCACAAAGAATATGATGAATGTTAAAAAAGCTTGATTTTGGTGGCTCCAAAATGCAAAAAAGTGGGACACAATATTGTGTTGTCACTCCACACACTCCATAAATTACTTTGGATTGTGTTAGTAAAAAATCCACTCTATTGGTGTTTTAGTTTGTCACTTTCATGACAACACAAAACATAATAGTGGATGAGGAAATCCTCTCTTCAAATTTGTACGGGAAGCTCCCTGATTTAATCTACTCTAAAATCTAAAACAAAAACAAGCATACAATTTGTTTTTTAGGGTTTTGCATAAGGATACAATAAATAAGCAAATTTAACCTATCTTTTTTGATCTCAAAGGTTAAAGCACGATACTTTGAAGAACTACTCTTCTCACCAATGAATTTTCTCAATTTATGACAACAAAAACATAAACAAGAATACTATCCAAGGATTACAATAGAGATCCTTGGAGTTGTATCAACGATTAATTTGATCTTGCAGAAAACATAACACATGAAAACAACAACACCTAGAAGAAGAAAAGATTAAGACAAATAATTATCACAAAGCATTAAAAGTTGCTTCATTGATTCGAACATTGATGTCACACAAAGTTAACACAGATCTTCTTATTAATTGGATTCTTCCTTGAATGATTACAACACTTGGGACTGGACTTGAATGGAAATCTTTGTAGCATAAGCAAGCTTCAACTTCTCATTCTTTACACAAAAACACTTTAAACAATTTAATCTATTTTAAAACTTGAATGACAATTTCTGGAGCATAAGTCTGGCATCAACTCTCATTACATTGTATGTGTAAATGACACATGTTTATAGTTTTCCATTTGCAGCTTCAAAAATAATAAAAATAATTGCTTTGAAAGCAATTATATTGTCATCCTCTGAAAATAATATAAAATATTAGTTTCTTTCCATTTCTACTTCTCATCTTGAGCATCCATTTGCATCAAGGGCTTTGATCTTTTAATTTTGTCCTTAATTTGTTTTAACTAATCCTTAATCTTGGCTTAGGTGTCAATTTGAATGAAGGGCTCAAATTTATCCCTTTTTCTCCTTTATTTTGCTTTATTTGATGTCCATATTTCACTTGGGCCCATATACTAACTTGGGTGCTACTTTTTCTTTGTTTCCCACTTCATTTTGACAAGAAAAACATGTTATTTTGGTGCTTGATTGAGTTTAGATGCCCATTTGCTTTTTGGTGGAAGTTTTGGTTCATTAACACCAATTTTCAAATGATTAACTCACAACTTTGAATTACTTTTAAATTTATTCCATTTTTCCATTTTTGAACACTAACTTTAATAAAAATTTCATTTCTTATTGCCTTTCATCTTTCTGAATTCCATTTTCATGTGACAAAGCTTGAAACTGCTCTGGTAACTCTTTGCCTCTTCCCACCACCGCTTTCTACCGAAAACGTAGAAAAAACAAAAAATAACTTTCTAAAAATAGAAAGTTATGTTTTTTTCTACTTATCTCCTCAATCCGATACACAACAATAAAGCAAAAAACAACTTTTTCTAAAAATAGAAAGTTTGATGACTCACTGAGACTTCTTGTCTTGAATATTGGACCCTCCGAAGTGACAACCTTATGCTTAGAAGACAATCCTCATTTATGATTCTATCTCAATGTGCTGAAGAAGATTTGCCTTAGCCTCAATCCTTCTTGCCTATGCTTGGTATCTGCCATCATAGTTTTTCTTTGAGGGTGTTGGAGTTGAAGCCTCCTTTAGGATTCATAGCTTGATAGTCTTCATGACGAGCAACCTACATACATTGTTAGTAGACCAAGATAGACCAACACCTAAGGACTTAACCATTTTGACAGGAAAGATAACATAGGTGACATTGATGTGACATGAATGACTTGACATTTGGCTATAGATATGATTAAATACAAAGTTTTTTAGGGATAGCAAATTTGGGTACCAACACTCCTAGGATTCCTTCTTCCTCTGTTAAAACTAGCAATGGCGGTTCTCCTTCAAACCCTATTTTAATTTCTTCTATGGCCACTACAAAGGATTCTAAGACTTCTCACCCCAAGAATCAATCTGCCCCCTTGCTCATACTTGAGACTCTCAAGGTCAAGTTATTTGACAACATCTTGCTAGATGCAAACAACATGATTTTGGATGGGGATAGGGGAGCGGTGTTGGACCTCTATTCCTTGGATGGTCTTAGGATTACAAAAAAACCATGCTTAAGTCAAGCAAAAGGTAGTAGATCTAGTTTTTTGAAAAGAGGCTTGATTGCTGAAAAGGACAATACTTAGCTTCTTGTTGAATTTGATTGAGTGGATGAAGTAGTTGTTTGGGAAGAGACTTTGATAGATCTTTCCCTTATTGGTAAGTTTAATAGCTTTTGGGCTAATTTAAAGAGTCTTCATGAGTGGGCCTCTAAGAAATGGAAACCATAGGTTCAAGAGCATATTAACCTTTTTCCTTGTGCTCATGGTTTTTTATTTACTATTGTGTAAATCACCAAAAGACAAAGAGTTGCTCCTAAGATTTGGTCTGTAGTTTTAAGATGATTATATCCTAAGTTTGAAGTCGTGGTTTCCCTCTTTTGACCATATGAAAGACAATTTTTTCAACTCTTGTTTGGGTGTGATTTCCATATTTTCTCTTCAATATTTGTGCGTCATTGGCTTGAAAGTGATAGGTAACTCTTTGGGAAAATGTTTGGATGAGTCTCCCAATACATATGTTTTCTTTTGCACTACTTTTGCTTAGATTTGTGTTGAAATAGATTTGGATAAGGGTTTGCTTGAAACTATCATTTTAAGAAAGGATGGTAGACTTTTTACTCAAATTCTAGACCATGTTAATATTCCTTTCAGGTGTTGTTTTGGTTATAGGCATTGTTAGTGCTTGAAATTTCCAGTCCTAAATTTGCAAAAATCTTAAGTGTTGGGCCCCTCTTGTTTCCCCTTTCATGTGTTTGCCTATATATGAAAACCCTCAAAAGGCCTTCAAGTCCATAGGAATCCTTCAAAGTTCTCAAAAACCTTAATTTTACTAAGTGTCAAAGCCTTTTGGCAAGTTCATAGGTTCGTGAACTTGTCGAAAGCCCGAAAGCTTTGCTTTTCGACGGTTAATGTGGTTCGCAAACTTGCAAACCTGCCGAAAGTGTTTGTAGGCTCCCCATTTTGGAAAAAAGTTGAAAAGGATAAAAATGGAGAAGGCAAGTGATGAAAAGTTACAAGGAAAGTAGGTGGCGAAAACTTGAAAAGGATAAAAAAGGAGAAGGTAAGTGATGAAAAGTTACAAAGAAAGTAGGTGTTTCGGCAGGTTCACGAACTTGCGAACCTACCGAAAATGGTTCTCAAGTTCTTTGTTTCGCCGAAAAGCCAACAAGGAGGAAGAGAACAAGGTAGAGGAAGAGTTAGAGAAAAAGAAGAAAGAAAATAGCTTTCAACAAATTCGCCAGTTCGCGAACTTGCCGAAACATCGAAAAAGAAAAGAGAATATGACCAAAGAGAAAGAAAAGACAAAAAGGTGAAGAGGTTCGTCATTTCTCAAAAGTGTCGAAATGCTGAAAAGAAAAGAAAGATAAGAAGGAAAGATAAAGAACAAAGAAAGAAGAGAACAAGGAAAGTATTTTCAGCGATTCGTGTGGTTTGCGAACCTATGAACCACCCGAAAGGTTCGCCTAATTTGAAAATTGCTGAACCAATTAAATAGTGAAAAAAAAAGGCACAAAAATGAAAACATGCAATCCTGCATACATTCCAACATCCCAACTACTTGTACGCTCTAATAAATTTAACAAGGATGCCATGAATGCAATAAGTGAACTCCAACTACCTTCTGTACCTGTGCAACATTTGGGCCTTTCATTTTGAGCGGGAATGTTGCAAATGTTGAGGATCATTCAATGCAGATTAGGGTGTAGCATCTGAAGGGTATAAAAGCAAACTTTGTATTCATTTGAAAGGGTTGGTCATTGAGCTAGTTTCAAACCTATAGGTGCTTCAAGTGAATCTAGGGCATCAAATACTGTTGGTTTGGTCTACAAAAGGGAGGAATACATCTTGTAGATTAGAGGAAAGGTTTTCAACATGCATGTGTATGTAATGATATGTCTCCAAGACAATTTGTAATGACTCAGGGGAATGCGTAGACGCAACTGTATTTTTTTTGGCCAAATTTGCTAGTATGAGTGTAATGAAGATTTGATGTATGTGTGACAGCATCTAATGCATTGCAAGGCTTTTTTTTGTAATGGTCTTTTCTTCATCTCACATGGGTTATTACAGTTCTGTTTTGGATTATTAAGTATGTCCATTGTATGCAATGTTATCTAGGATTTGTATGCGAATACATGTTTGGTTATGTTGATGTTTTGCAAATGTATCTCCTTCTGTATTGCACTCTCTAACTCTGTTGCCCAATGGAGTAGGCACCGATCTGATTGGTGAAGGATCAAACACCATTCATTTCATAATCTTGTGTCTTGTTAGTTGTAGGATTAGATTAGGGTTTTAACGAAAGTTACAAGACTTGTCTAGACTTGGTGAGTCGCGAGACGGGCGACCCTAGGCAAGTCTGGGAGACTCGGCAGTCGAGTACTCGCCATACTCACCAAGTCTGCCAGACTCGTTGAGTCTGGGCGAGTCCCGACTACTAGACTCGGTCACGGCTGTAGAGTTGAAAAAAGCAAAAAGGAAAAAAAAAAAACAAACTCACTCAAAACAAAGACTCTTATATTTGTTTCCTACACACTAAAAGCAACTTCAATTCATTTTTAAACCAAAGGAGAAGGAAAAAAGAGCGTTTTGAGCCAAAATTGGATTGCATTGAAGGGTAACCAGCAAGGAGATTGAGCTAAAATCGGTGGTTGAATCATGTTGTCACGTGACATTGCACCTTGGTTGGAGGCTGTCCAAGCATTCCAATAACACAATGGGACTGATCTCAAGGTGTGGGACCTTACAGATGAGATCAGAGTTCCAGAGAAGGTTGGTTCCTCTTTCTGAGGTTAAGGCTCAGAGAATGGCAGCTAAATCTAATGCTAATGATCACAAGGGAAAAGGGATAGAGGGAATGCGGAAAAGGAAATGGTGATGCACCAAGACTTAGGATGTTTGAATGCAACTGACATAGCACAGTAATGATCTCAAACGCTGAAGGGGATTCACACAGACTCATGCAGGCTCAAATAGAGGTTAAGGCAGAGAGATGAAAGTATGAAATGGACCATTTTATCCACAATACATAGCTCACATCTATTAAATAAACACAGTGCAAGAACAATGAGAGGCAAAATTCAGTTTATATTGATTATAGAGGCTAAATAGGCATTACAAAAGAAGAATTCATTACAGGCGTGAAATAGACACAAAATGACACTCTCTTTTATTGGCGAACTGGTGCAGATACATGAGAGGCTCAGCAAAAGAGCACAGTCCATCAAATCTACCCATTTCTGGAGAAAACCACAAGGCCTAAACCTGCAACAAACTTTCTGCCTCTGGAAATGACCCAGTGCAGCCAACCAACAACCTTCTACATCTTACCTTCATGTATATATACCATTTCATCCATCGGGCAGCAGTTACATGCGTTTGAAAATCAGTCAACAAATCGCGCCCTTGCTGCATTCAATTCTGGCCCAGAGACCCTGTCAGAAGATATGCGGAATTTGAGGAACATTGTAATGTCCCCATTTCCAAAGTGATCACATGTGGAGTTGATGATTAGCCTATTCACCATTCCTGTAGGCTAATACATTTGGTAAGGGAATGATTTTGAGTTTGAGCTTGGTTTTTGAAGATAAAAATGATAATATTGCTTCATCTAGTGTTTTGATTGGATTTTTGGCCTAAGTGTTGTTAAGAGGTATTGTTTTATCTAGCCAAATATCAAAGTTCTTCTAGTGGATAGAGATTGGAACAATGGGAAATGCAATATTCAAATTGTATTTTCATCATTTCATTGATTGGATCAATTGGTGCCAAGTGGACAAGGAAAATGTCAATCTTTAATTGCATTTTCAAATATCTATTTGCTCTTGAATTCCAACGTATGAGGATAAGGCTAATTACATTGAGTTTGATACCATCTCCCAAGTGGAAAAGAGGTAATTTCAAATGTTGTCATTGGATCATGTGCTAGGTGCATTGGAAGGAGTTTTAAAAATAATAAAATAAGCATTTCAATGCCCAAGGTGAAATCGCTCCAAAGGATAAGGTATACTTGACATTGTTTAATGTGCCAACGGCTAGAGGGAGGATCGACGCCTATGTAGAAGAGGTATTTGAAACAAAATATTAATAAAATATCGTTAGCACATTGGATCATGAGCCAACGGCCATATGGGAGTTGGATAAAAATGTATTTTCAAATGCCAAGTGACTTTGCCCAAGAATGAGAAGGAAATTTTATTAAATAAAATTGGTTTGCTGATGTGGAATCGCTGCCCAGCCAAGGAGAGTTTTTTATAATAAAATATTATTTCCTCATGGTCGCTGCTCAAGGAGGATTCATTTAAAATTGCAAAAGAAGTTGTTATGGGTCTAGGCGTTGGATCTGGAGGTGAATGCATTCAATAAAATCAAGGAGGATTTTAAATGATTGTTTCTTATTGATCCAATGCATTTAAAATTGTTGAAATGAAAGGCATTTCATTGGTGGACTTCAAATCATTTGCAAATTAGAGCTAATTGGGTTGACCAAGCTTGGAGGAGGATAAATAGAGCCTTTCATCATCAATTTGTGGCTATTGATTCCCTTGGTAAGTTTTCTTATTGTTTGCATTTGGCTGGAAATTGCATATTTTCAGTATATTGTCAAGGAGATGATCCCTTGATTGATATGGAGATGATCCCATATCCTTGTGTGAGATGATTCCATGAAGGATTTCATCATGTTGTTTGAATTGTAGGTTTATTGAGTTTGAAGGAGATTGCTATTGTAGTTGAAGCTCTTGATCATATTGAAAGACTACCAAGGTAGTTGACCTTCATTAGAGAGCTATTTTGTGTGAAATTGATAATATATGAAATTCTGATTTTATGACAGCGAATTGGTAATGCATTTTCAGGGTTCTTAGACTTGGTTTCATTGAAGAATTTGAAGTTTGGAGGACATTCAAGCATCATAGGATCAATTCGCTAGCCTTTGGGAGTAATCGCTAGCCTTGGAGGGCACTATTTGGCACTATATTGTTCATATTGTGAAATCTGGGCGAGTATATGACATGCTACAGGTCTGATCCAGAGATATCATCAATATTTGAAGACTTTTGTTGCATTGAAGCCTTTGGTGATCATTCCAGCCCAATCGTTCATCTCTAGGAGCCTATCGCTCGGTATTTGAAGAGGGTTTTGAGGTCATTTTGTTGTCATTCTCATTGCTGGGTAAATACAGTGATATCAGTATTCATAACAGCAGATTATACAGTGATATCAGACATGTTTTGATGCTCATACAAAGCCATAGCTGAGCTGGGATGTTGTGTTGATCATTCTTCATAAGATTGACATTGATAATCTATAGTTTTGATGTAATTTGGCTCATATTTGGTGTATGTATTAAGGTCTGATATGATACAGTCCCAGACTGTCATAATAAACAGCCAATAAGCATTTGTATTCATCATTTTTTAAGACTATAATAAAGCAAGGAGTTCCGGCATTCAATTGTTCTTATGTTTATTGATATTGTTTTGCATTTAGATGTTGATTGTTGAAGTGAAATAGAGGCAAAAATTTCAGTCAAACTAAGTAGGGTATTTTACAAACGTCCATGCCCTAGCGCTGATTTGTCCTTGGAAGGACCTGCAGAAGCATGGGTTGCAGAGACACTTCATCCTCCTCATTCATTTCTGGTACCTGCACATTGAATTTCTCCATTGTTTCAGCTACTTGGAACCTTGACCTGCAGTTATGGCATCACCTGGAAGCGCATTTTCAGGCACCGAGAAAAGTCGCACCTTTTAAAAGCCTTTACAACACTTTAAAATATTTTAAACTTACTTTAAAATATTTTAAAGCATTTCATTATATTACATGCTTTGATATTACATTGATTTTCACTTTTCTGGCCTTTATTTTGCCCTGTCGGCAAAATCTCACTTTTCAGAACTCTGTCTCCTTGGGCACTTTATCTGCTATTTTGCCTTATCGGCAAATTTCCACTTTTGCGAACCATGGCTTCTTTCTTCTCTTTAGTCGGCAATTTCTCCATTTTCAGAACTTTCCACTTTGTCGGCGAAATCCCATCTTTTTTAACTTGGCAGCTTTCCTTCCCATTTTGCCTTATCGGCAAAATCTCTATCTGGGGAACTTTACTTTTATGTCGCCCTCTTCTCTCCCTTTGGTTCTCTTTATTGCCTTATCGGCGAATTCTAGAAAACACGAACCACTTGCTTTGTTCCTCATTTTGTCGATTCGTCGACCAGCCAAGCTTTTCACCTTTTTTGCCTTATCAGCGAACTTCTCCTTTTCAGAACCACTAAGTTGGCCCCCCTTTTCCTTTAGTCGGTGAATTTGCCATTTCCAAAACTGCCCCATGCCTTAGCCACTTTTCGTGTTGTCGGCGAATTTCCCACTTGGTGAACCATCTCCCTTTGGTGGCTGGGCCTTTCTTCCTTTGGGCTCCTTGTTGGCGATTCGCCTTATCGGCGAACCTTAGAAAGTTCAAACTAATGGACAAGTTCGAGCTTTCACCGATTCACCGACAAGGCCTTTCTTTTCTCTTTGCGTTAGACTTTTTTGCCGCCATACCCCTTCTCTTTTCCCTTTGTCGGTAAAGTCACCGATCGGCGAACTATAAGTTCGCCGAACCATAAGTTTGTCAACAAAGGAAATCATTTTGCTTTCCTTTACTTAGAAATTTTTTCTTCGCCCCTTGCCGCAGCTCCTTCCTTGTCGGCAAAACTGCCGATCGGCGAACTATGAAGTTCGTGAACCAACAACCTTGCCGATAGAATGCGCCCTTATCTTCTTTCCCTTCACCTTGCACTGCTTTGCCTTAGCCGATTCGCCCTTTTGTCGGCAAACTGGCCAATCGGCGAACTTTCGAACTTGCGAACCAAAGGTTCGCCAAATTGAAATTTTGCCGACTAAGGCAAAGAAAGGGCAAAAAACTTGGAAATTTTTGGGGATTTTTTTTGGGTTTTTTGCAAAGGGAAGCCTCTACCATTTCAGGTGTCTCAGATCGGATATTTTTTATGGAAGAAGGAATTTTTTGGGTTATTTTTCCTGGGCAAAAAATAAAACAACATTTTGGCGACTATGCAGGGGTGTTTGCCTGCTAAATACAAGGATCCAGCTGCCACAAGACCAATATAGAACTGAAACTGCCTCCCGAGAACAAAGAACAAAAAAAATAAGGCAAACAACCTCCTAATGAGGATGCAACCTATGCAAGAGCACTTAGAGAAAGGAAAACCTACTCAAAACAAACCTAAACTAACCAACTAGAAATGACCTTAAACAAAGCCATTAACTGGTTCTTGAAAGTAACTGCTCTTTCTTAACAATTTACAATGCTTTACATGCCTGTGGGCAGTTAAAAAGAGGTGGAGAAGGGGTGGGCATTCAACAAATTGACAAAACATTTCCCCCAAAATGGAAACAAACTCACTTACCCACTTGAACTGATTGTTGATGCAACTGCCTAGAAGTGGATAAATGGACTGATCCCACTTATTTGAATGCTCAACTTCATGCTTAGGAGTGAGCATGACAAGTGGTGACTCCTCATGATCTGTCTCCAACTGGGCTAGATGCTTGATAGGGCATCCCCTTGAAATGACATGCAAATCAACGGAGTTGATCTCATGCCTCTACTCTGATCCTTCATCATTCTGCTGTTGGTCAAGATGCTCTGGCTCTTGTATATCAATTGGAGGAATGACTACCTCCCCAACCTGCTCAAATTGCTCAGGATTTGCCTCATCTAGAGGCAGTGATTTACTACTCAAGTTTGAGCGAAAAGCATCAAGCTCATCCCAGAAATGAGCCTCCTCCAAGTCCTCTACACTCTTCAGTATAGGGCTGCTCATATGCTCTTCTTCTTGAACTGGAATTTCACTGTCATGCCTGGCCTCAACTTGCAACAATTTGCCATCATTTTCACTACCTTCATGTTGCTCCAGAACTGCGGCTAATGTTGGCATCTCCATGCCTTCATCTTCAATGTAGTTGGGCAGTTCATCAATTAGAGCCTTCTCCAAGTCCTCTACACTCTTCAGTATAGGGCTGCTCATATGCTCTTCTTCATGAACTGGAATTTCACTGTCATGCCTGGCCTCAACCTGCAACAATTTGCCATCATTTTCACTGCCTTCATGTTGCTCCAGAACTGCGGCTAATGTTGGCATCTCCATGCCTTCATCTTCAATGTAGTTGGGCAGTTCATCAATTAGAGCAGCATCATCAGCCCTTGGAGCTAACTTTGCAACAACCTCCTCCCCAACGTCCCCATCCTTTGGCTGCAACTCCACCACACTCTATTGGAGTTGCCTCTACGACTGGACCTTTTCACCATGCTTCCTTTGCACTTTGATTTCATTCAACTTGTTCACATCATGGAAAAAATCCTCAAAAGAGCTGAAATCCAGGGGACTCAACCCCGCATCTGAATCAGCACTAACCTTATGCTTGATGCATTGTTGTTCCAACTGATTGGATTTAGTTTTTTCTTGCAGCAAGTTTGAATCTTGAGTTTTAATAGTGCATGAGGGCTCATTATTTGCAAGTGGCTCCTCCCTTGTTGTGGGTGTCTCCTTTCTCAGCTCATCCCTCCAATTAGCCCGATAGACAACAGGTCCACCTTTGAAAAGTGAAATAGTGTCAGGGGAAGAGGAATAACACGGAATGTGAGATGGAAGGACTTCTTGAGAGGGTTGTTCGTGAAGAGTGATAGGTTGGATTTGCATAGGAACAGGCTCCTGTGAAAGCTGAGGGCCTCTGAAACTCGGGATTTTGAAACTGGAAAGTGGTTTTGGAGGCTCAAAGGGGTTTTGTTGATGTGTTTTTTATGCACATGGCAACATGCAGAATAAAATACTAAGTACTGAATCCTCTCTTGAACAAAATCTCTCAAAGGCTAAACTATGTGATCCAGTGAGATAACTCCAAGGTTCATTATTCGTGTTTTGCAATGGATGGACTCAATAGTTTGATGTGATATGTTGTTAACACAAAGGGACTTACGCTGGATTTACTTCTTTACTCACTCGACTTACTACTCCTTTTCATGGATGGAAAGCTCCTAATTCCATGATTACAAAGAAATGCAAAAAGGTCAAGGGTTTAGAGAGAATCTACGCTACTCCTAAGGACAATGAGACAATGAATGATGCCAAGATAGACAAATTCCTTATAGCAAGCTCCACTTCGCCATGATGAATTCAACAACTATGTAGAACAAGTGCAATCTCCCAAGGATGACTAAGGATTTTCATATTGCAAACACACATTCAAGTACCCACAACTGCGCAACTTGAACAAGCATCAACAATCGAACTATTGCAATAAGCTGAGGCTTAGGCTAACTTTGCACAATGACTTGCCAGCGACAAACCATCAAAAGTATGAACCTAGGAATTCATCAAATATCTTCACAATGCATTCACTATATCAATGAACTTTCCAATCTACTCGACTTTTACTTGGAAACACATCTAGATTATCTTTGAGAAATAAGAAACCATGCTACGTTCCAAAACAACACAATTGTCACCAAGCTTCAATGAGAAATGTATTAATCTTGGAAGTGATTACAGCAATTTCAAGCTCTCTCCAACAACTTAGAAGAGCTTCCTCTACTCTACTCCTACAACTCTAATCTAATGTATATATTGATTACAAATGAGGCGAATGAGCCTTTTTATAGTCCTCAAAATATAGTGAAGGGCCAAGATTGATTTGAGCAACCAATGGCCGAGATTTTTCCACATCAGCAATTAGTTACAACAACCAACTATTTTTAGTAAAAAGTAAAAGTTGACACAACCCGTGTACATAAAAACCCAAAGGCAATGAAGGCACGTTTCCCAAGGTGATAAGCATGACATGTTGGAAACTTTGGGAATCTTCTAGATAGGGCGTCCTCTTTCTCTTGGACTTTGTTGTAGGTACATTGAACATGGACAAGTGACATGGCAAATTTTGATTGATCGATGATGTATAGACGCCACTTGAGCATTTCTTGAGCAAATTTCTGGATTTTCAATTTCTTGATGCATTTTCCCAAATTTTATCTTCTTTTCTTCGACGAGTCTTCGAACTTGAATTTTCACTTCTGGACCTATTTCTCCTCAAACGTTGAATTTGGGAAATTTGTCCTTGTTCTTCACTCCTTGTCGTTGTCTTTGCATTCCTTACATTTCTGGATGTAATTTGTGGATTTTCTTGATAATCTTGCTCATTCGACTAACTTTTCTTGTGATGCTTGTGTAGGATTCTTGCTCTGGATGTTGAAGTAGAGGATATCTCTAATGTGTGTATTCCTGGAGTAGACCTCATGATGTTTGCTCTTGATCTTCTTTTGGTGCATGAAGTGGAAGGCTCTTGAACTTGAACATGGAAATGATCTTCTGGATGCTCAGATGATGGAATTTGCAAGATGGATGATGAAGTTCTTCTCTCACTCCGGCGATGAAGTTCTCCTTTGGAAGTAGGATGATGGTGAACTTGATGATGTCTCGATGAAGTGCAATAGAACTTTCTTCGTTCCGGTGACGGCGCCTTCTTGGGATACAAGGTGGATGAGCTTGATAATGTCTTGATCCTCTAGATGCTCCTCTTCTTTGGTTGGGTAGCTCACCTCCGGATTCTGCAATAGCTGCAAGATGAAAATTGACAAGTCATAGTATTTGATAACATCAAGTCAAGTTCATTAATACATGTGACAAATTGAAAGATATCGTTGAATTTCACAAGATCTCCAAAACATGAGGGTGGATTTTATTGAAGGCAGAGTGAATGTCGGAATTTCCACTTGCCTATGGAATTTGTGAAATTTTGGCGCAATTTCCAGGCTTGCATGGAAAATGCGATTTTGGCATGACTTGATCTTTTTGCCTTTCAAACTTTTAAACTCTCTTGGCGTAGATTCTTGGTGATTTCAAATAGTTTTCAATGGATTTTTTATGAATTTCAATTTTGAATCAAAATGGAGCACTAGGTTTAGGCGCAATTGCCACTTGGAGGTGGAATTTGCGAATTTTCCATGACAAGCCCATAATTTGCAACCTTTTCCAAAGGATTTTTGACGAATTTTTCAATGTATTTCAAGGATGATCTTAACGTTTTCAAGTCAATTTTGATTTTTATGAGGCAAAAATTGAAATTCCATGCTAGGCACATTTTCCACTTGGAGGTGGAAATCCCGAAATTTCCTTCTCATGCCCAAAAATGTGATTTTTATCCTTCAAGGAACTTTTTCTAATGACCTTTTGATGATCTCAATGTTCTCCAAGTTGAAATTTTAAGTTTTACAAGTTATAATTGAAACCTCAAGGATGGCGCAATTTCCACTTGGAGGTGGAATTCCCGAAATTTCCACTTGATGCTAAAAATTGTGACTTTGGCAAAAAAATCTCCATATTACTTGTAATTACACCCACTTCATGATGATTTCTTCAAAAACTTTTCAACATTTTCTTAATGATTTTCAAGGGATATTCAAGGGATTTCTATTTGCTTTGAGTTCTTATGAAGTTTACAAGGTGGCGCAATTTCCACTTATGAGTGGAAATTGCGAATTTCCACTAGTCCTTGAAATTTGCAACTTTTCCCTCTTATTGTGCAAATTTGCGACATCTTCCATGTTTGATCAATTTGTGCGACATTTCCATCCCATGGTGGCGTTTTCTACTAAATGATTTTAATCCCTTCATATGATTTTATTATGTTTTCGCTAAGTCATTGGGAAAAACTTCAATTTTTGCAAGGATTGAATGCCAATTACCCTAGGCGCAATTTCCTAGGTAGCATGGAAATTGCAAAATGTTAAATTGTCAAAATTTGCGACTTTTCATGTTATGACTCATTTTGATAAACTTTGATATTTCCTTTGAAAGTGTCGCAATTTCCTCATGTGTGTGGAATTGGCGATTATGTTGTGGGATTTCGCATGTTTGAGGATGTTAAGGATAAATCCAAGTCGCAAGATTCATCTCCCTTTGGATTTTGCAATTTCAAGGTCCTTGAGGATTTCGCATTTTCAAGCTCCTTCTGGAATTTCGCAATTTTGGTGACCTCTTGGAAAAATTTCATTTCGCAATTTTTGTGATGGCTTGGAATTTCGCTTTTTCCTCATGAGCCTGGAATTTGCGATTCTTTCTTAGCCATTTTTTTTAGTACTTGAAATCCTGTATATTTCAAAATATATTTAAGTTTCTATACTTTAAATATTTTGAAATATACTTTTAGGATGTTTGAGATAGGTCTCGGATCCATGAGATTTAACATGCAGATTCTAGATTTTTGAGGATCCACCAGATTTCAGACTTAGTCAATTTTCAGGATTTCAAGACATCAGACTTCAGGATGAAGGCATATGGATTCCTCAGTTGAATATCCATCCCTTAGGCAATTTCTTCAATCACTTCATGGATTTGAGCAAGAACTTGGCGAGACTTGGATAAATCAATACTACCAGACATACAAACTTAGAGAAAACTTAAACCTTAAAGCACACCTACGGCAAAAAGCGGAAAAGGTGGGTCTCCATTTGCAATGGGGCGATGTGTGAAAATGTCACAACAGGTTCCCTTGTCTGAAGCTTGGGATTTTGAATTTGGGGTTTATTTCTGCTGCAAGTTGAGCTTGTGTAGAAGGGAGGGGCTGCCTGAAACTGGGGATGGAGGGAACAGATTGGGCTTCTAATCTTTGGACTTTGGCAAGCAACTGCCTCATTTGTTCTTCTTTAGCTGCAATCTCAAGGCCACACTTTCCTGATAAGCTCTTTCCTCTGCATCCATCTGCTACTGGTGAAGATGAACCTGATAAGCAAGCTCCTCTTGATGATGGTTATACCTTCGCTCCTTGTCAATGTCATCAAACCCCCTTTGAAAATTCAACATGATATCTTTGACACTCATGTAGTTGACATCCCGAGGTCGCTTAGTAGGGTAGTTATACTGGTTTGGAGCAAAAGGGGTCTCTTGAGGCTGATAGTAAGCATAAGCAGGGGTGGGAGGGACATAAGCATCGTGAGGACGCTGATATTCTATTGTTGCAGGGTTGTATGGCATAAAACCAGATTCATTTGAGGCCTGATACTACTGGTATGGGGGCCAATAACTTGCATTTTGGTTGGGCAGAGGGGAATAGCCATAATTCTCATAAAGATTTGACATTTTAAAGCATCAAAATACTAGATTATCATAGAAAATGTCTGAATTAGAGAAAAACAGGTCTAATGTCAACAAAGAACTGGATACATACCCAGAAGAGAGTCGCCAGGTGATTTGAGATGCTCCTGAAAGCTGGAAAAGACCAAAATATCACCAAACTTTGATCCTTGATGAATATTTAAGCACTTGGGTTGCTTCACCAGCGGATTTGTTCAACAAAGTCGCCATGGTGTTGAAGAAGATTGCCTTGAATGGCAAGATACATTGAAGGACACACCAAATCCTCCAATGGATGATAAAGCTCATCAAACTGGTCCCACCAGGCATGCCAGAAACTGTTGTCACATGAAATTGCACCCTGCTTGGAGGCTATCCAAGCATTCCAATGACACAATGGGATTGATCTCAAGGTGTGGGACCTTACAGATGAGATAAGACCTCTAGAGAAGGTTGGTTCCTTTTTCTGAGCTTAAGGCTCAGAGAATGACAGCTAAATCTAATGCTAATGATCACTAGGGAAAAGAGATAGAGGGAATGCGGGAAAGGAAATGGTGATGCACCAAGACTTAGGATGTTTGAATGCAATTGACATAGCACAGTAATGATCTCAAACGCTGAAGGGGATTCACACAGACTCATGCAGGCTCAAACAGAGGTTAAGGCAAAGAGATGAAAGTATGAAAGGGACCATTTTATCCACTATACATAGCTCACATATATCAAATAAACACAGTGCAAGAACAATGAGAGGCAAAATTCAGTTTATATTGATCATAGAGGCTAAATAGCCATTACAAAAGAAGAAGAATTCATTACATGCATGGAATGACACAAAATGATACTCTCCTTCATTGGCGAACTGGTGCAGAGACATGAGAGGCTCAACAAAAGAGCACAGTCCATCAAATCTTCCCAATTCTGGAGAAAACCACAAGGCCTGAACTTACAACAAACTTTCTGCTTCTGGAAATGACCCAGCGCAACCAACCAACAACCCTTTACATCTTACCTTCTTGTATATATAGCATTTCATCCATCGGGCAGCAATTACAGGTGTTTGAAAATCAATCAACAAATCATGCCCATGCTACATTCAATTCTGGCCCAGAGGCCCTGTCAGAAGATATGCAGAATTTGAGGAACGTCCATGCCCTGGCGCTGATTTGTCCTTGGAAGGACCTACAGAAGCATGGGTTGCAGAGACACTTCATCCTCATTCATTTCTGGTACCTGCACATTAAATTTCTCCACTGTTTTAGCTACCTGGAACCTCAACCTGCAGCTATGGCGTCACCTGGAAGCGCATTTTTAGGCACCTAGAAAACTCGCACCTTTTAAAAGCCTTTATAACACTTTAAAATATTTTAAAGCACTTCATTATATTACATGCTTTGATATTACATTGATTTTCAATTTTCTAGCCTTTATTTTGCCCCGTCGGCAAAATCTCACTTTTTAGAACTATCTCTCCTTGGCACTTTATCTGCTATTTTGCCTTATCAACAAACCCCCACTTCACGAACCATGGCTTCTTTCTTCTCTTTAGTCAACGATTTCTCCATTTTCAAAACTTTCCACTTTGTCGGCAAAATCCCATCTTTTCTAACTTGCCAGCTTTACTTCCCATTTTGCCTTATCAGCAAAATCTCTATCTGGCGAACTTTACTTTTATGTCATCCTCTTCTCTGCCTTTGGTTCTCTTTATCGCCTTATCGGCAAATTCCAGAAAACACGAACCACTTGCTTTGTTCCTCATTTTGTCGATTCGCCAGCCAGCCAAGCTTTTCATCTTTTTCGCCTTATCGGCAAACTTCTCCTTTTTAGAACCACTAAGCTGGCCCCCCCTTTTCTTTTAGTCTGCGAATTTGCCATTTCCAGAATTGCCCCGTGCCTTAGCCACTTTTCGCCTTGTTAGTGAATTTCCCGCTTGGTGAACCATCTCCCTTTGGTGCCTGGGCCTTTCTTCCTTTGGGCTCCTTGTCGATGATTCGCCTTATCGGCGAACCTTAGAAAATTCGAACTAATGGACAAGTTCAAGCTTTCACCGATTCGCCGACAAGGCCTTTCTTTTCTCTTTGCCTTAGACTTTTTCGCCACCGTGCTCCTCTTTTCCCTTTGTCGGCGAAGTCACCGATCGATGAACCTGTCGATCGGCAAACTAATGGTTCGCCGAACCATAAGTTTACCGACAAAGGCAAACATTTTGCTTTCCTTAGAAATTTTTTCTTCGCCCCTTGTCGCGGCTCCTTGTCGGCAAAACCACCGATCGGCGAACTATGAAGTTCGCGAACCAACAACCTTGCTAATAGAATGCGCCCTTATCTTCTTTCCCTTTGCCCTGCACTACTTTGCCTTCAAACCGGCGAATCGGTGAACTTTCGAACCTATGAACCAAAGGTTCGCCAAACTGAACTTTTGCTGACTAAGGCAAAGAAAGGTCAAAAAATTTGGAAATTTTTGGGGATTTTTTCTAGGTTTTTTGCTAAGGGAAGCCTCTTCCATTTCAGGTGTCTCAGATCGGATATTTTTGATGGAAGAAGGGATTTTTTGGGTTACTTTGCTTGGGCAAAAAATAAGACAACAAATCACATTTGCGCAGATTTGTAGCTACTTTTGGTGGTTGAATCACAAGCCCCTACACGCAACTGCTTATTTCCTCAATCTAGCATTCCAATTCCGCCCTGATTTCAAGGTGGATGAGGAGGTTTTGAGTGGTCTCTACACAATCATAGAGTAGATGGTGCCTGATTCTCTTCTTGGAGCACAAATAGTCACTGAGATTGACCTCTTTAGACTTGCACAAGGAGATCTCTTTGCACGAGATATATGCAAGTCAACTCGGACGACATTGCAGCCGGGTAAAAATCTATTACGGGTATAATTTAAGTTTAAAAATTAAAACTTTTCCTTTTTTTACATTATTATTAAATATTGAAACTTAAAGTGGGACAATGAGATTGATTTTTTCTTTTTCTCATCTCAGATGCATAGTGGGAAAGATTTGGTGCTAAGGTACCCAAATCTTTAGAGGATTGCAATTTAAGTCTTGAGCCAAGCATGCAGTGCTTCAAGTTGTGAGCACAATTGGAGTATGTTTGAGCACATACACTCCTTGGAGCACAATACACTGTCAGTGCAGAGGTTGAATGATCTAGTTTATATTCATTACAACCTTGATTGGGTTGACTAGGTGGATAGAGAGGCAGAGGCAGTAGCCATGGTAGAGGAGGCTAGAGCACGAGGAGACACCTTGGATGTTGGCATGAGTGTCACTGAGACACAAGCAGATATCATGGTTACATCATCATCCAGGACCTATCTTTAGATGCCCACACAGGACTTGCCATAATATTGGGTCAAGTGATGTAGGCCCATCTAAGCCATAGACTTCTAGTTTTTGTTTTGATATTTGTTTTGAACATTTGATGCCATGGATTTCATATTCCATGAGTTTTGTATACATTTGACGATATTTATATATCTAAATGTGTTATTTCTTTCAGCTAAAATTTGCATTTATACTTATGTGATTGATGTATACTTGTGTATGTGATCAAAGTAGCTTCTATTTGATTAGTTTGTGTCTTTAAGGTTTATTTATTAAAGGGTGCATGAAACAAGTTTTAAATCCTTAAAAATCTCTGAATTTCATGGGTTTTTCAATTTGTCGAGTCTTTGGCAAGTCTAGGTGGTGAGTCTGAGTCCTAGTCAAAAATCAACTTGCCGAGTCTTAGGCGAGTTCGAGTCTTGTAACACTAGTTTTAACTACAGTTTATGATTCATTGCTGCAAATCAGGGAACAATCATAAGTGATTTATAGTGTTTAAATAATTAGAGAATCATGTTCTTGCATCTTGCACTGTTGCACTGATGCCATCATCAACTTAATGAGAGGTCATATGGTGTAGTAAACTAGTTTTAACCTAGTGACAGTCTTGGGGGTTAAAACTGCTCTTTGGGTATTACTGCCTTGCTATCATTTAGCATTTATTTAGTATTGTAATTAAACCTTTTTTAGGGATACCTCTAGGAACACCCTCCTTGGTTTAGCTGAACCAAAAGTGAAGAGGTTATCCACTCCTAGCAATTGGCCCATAATCATCCTCAACCTGTTGATGAGTCCTTTTTCTATCTCCTTGATGACATCCCTACCCTAGGAGGTCAGGAAACACTCTAGGGTTTTGGACTTGCATTTTTGGAAACCAACAGAATGGTGTCGCTATTGTACCATTTGATTCTGGTTATATTTTTCACTGCTCTGCAACTCAGTAAAGTTAATGTGGTTACAGTAGTGCCAATTTGAGAAGCTTGCAAAGTAGTCTCTTCCAAGTGAAGTGTGGCAACTCTGTTCAAGTCAACCCAGAAATCAGTTTACAATTAAAAGAATTTACAATGGAACAAAGAAGACAGTACCGAGATCAGTCAGCACATGAAGATTCCTCAAATGGCACAAGAAATCAAAGAAGTAGATGGAGAGTGAGAAATATGGATGAGTCTTCTAGATTGAATGCTCAAGATCAAGTAGGAACATTAGGAAGAAATGATGCGTTTTTAGATTCAAGAAACCAATACCAGTGTACTTCAAAGGATTCTGCTGATAACATGCTTAGAACAAATAGAAGAATGAATAGAAATGAGTATGAGGTTCGAAGAAATGAAAATCTCATTGGTAGGGGAAGTAGGGATAGATCCCCAGAGGCAAACATGCAAACATTTGGCATGTCAAATCAAAATGAAGAAGCACATCAAGTAGCCCAACATCCTACTTCACCCGTTACGTCACTAAGAAATGAACGTGGAAATATTCCCTATAACGATGAGCAGCCAGCACATTCAGATACTGAAGAAAGGGAAAGAACCTTGTACGTGGAACTAGAATTATTGGATCATGTTAGACAAAAAAGACGAGCTCATAGCAGAAAATGAATTGCTGCAAGCTCAACTTACCCAACAAGCCTAAGCAGCCCAACAACAGGTTAGATATCAATATCATGATCAAATTCCTCCCAATCAACAACAGTATCAACAATAATATCAGCAGCAGCAACAACAACAACAACAACAGCAGCAGCAAATCGGTCGACAATTTGGAAATATTCCAAATCCTAGACCTGCATTCCAAAGATAGGCTCAAAGGTTCCCTCCAGCTAGGCAGCCTTTGGGAGCAAAGAGGTATAAACAGTTGGATTTCTTTGGTATCCCGAACTTCCCTAATGCAATTCCAAATGAGATAAGGAGAAAGATACCCAAATTTCAGGGTAACAATGAAGTTACTGGAGAGGGACATTTGAGGCATTTCATCAATGTCACTAATGAATATGAAATAGATCATGAGGATGTGATGATGAAACTATTTGTGCATTAATTAGAGGAGAGTGCCAAAGAATGGTGCAAAGGTCTTCCAAACAACAGTGTTGATTCATGGGAGGAGTTCATGACAAGTTACAGTATAGGGATAGAATTGATCCCAAGTTTGCTATACATGAACTTACAGCCATCAAGAAGGGAGTAAATGAAATAGTGGTGGACTTCAATAGCAGGTTCATCAGGACTATGAGGAAGGTACTTCCAAACCTTAGACCTAATGAGTCAATGTGTTTGGTGTTGTATTGTTGTGCATTTGATTCTAAGATTGGGTATTGTCTAAGGGATAAGAATCCTCAAGCATTGAGGAGGCTTATGCTACAGCCATAAACATTGAAAGCAACATGAGAGCATTAAGTAAACATGTTAGGAGATCAGATGTAAAGATCTCTCAACCGGATAGGGCAACTTTGAATAAGCCTCTTACAATTGAAGATAAATTGGATAAGCTCATGGGGGTTATGAAGGATTTATCCTATAAAGTAGCAAGAAATGAAAAAGGGTTGTCACCTCAAGGTCTAACAACACATTTCAATGAAGGCCAAAGGTTACATAACAGGCCTTATAACACTGACTGATCAAAGAGGCCACAACATAATGATAGGTAGACAGCCCCCAAGCAAGTGAATTTCATGCAACCTGAGAAAGACTCATCGGATCAAGTCAACTTTCAAGAGGTTGCATCATGGTGCAAGCCCTGCTATCTTCCACATGATTCAGCGAATTGTGTAGTTCCTCGTTCAATAAGTAAAGATGAAGAATTCCCTAATGAAGAGGGTGGTGTTGAGTACTACGAGGATGAAATCAACCAATTTGATACGGAGGACTATGAGCGAATGAACAAGGATGCTGATTATGACAACTATGGTGAGGATGATCTTTTTTTTCAATATGATTATAGTGCAGGTCCCAGGAGGTATGGATCGTCGCCGGCTCATGACTTGGAGCATTTGAGGGGGCTCATGCACATGAAGTATCAGCAGTCCAAACCATCAAAGGAAGACATTAAAGCCCTTACTAATGCAGCCATAATGCAAGTTCAAGGTGGGTATCAATTAAGAAATAGACATGTACCTACACAAAGTAACCCTGCTACAAAATTGAGTAGAAATGAAGCAGAAATTGAAAAACGAAAACAAAAAATGGATGTTGAGAGAAAGAAAGACAATGTTCAAAGGAAGGTGACTGAAAAGAAAAAGGTTCTAATGCAACCATCAACAGCAAAGAAGTATGTGCAAAAGGCTCTAGCACACGTGGTGCAACCAGTTGTTGTGTCTGTCCCAAAAGTGCAAAATTCGAAGAATGATGCCAAGGAAGACTTGCCCCAAATGCCAAAGGAACAAGATATGAACAAAGGGTATGAGGGGAGATTTGAAAGGTATGGATATCTCTCCCAACCAGTTGATACCTTTCATTCCAAATGCAAATGATGTTACCATATCATATGATGCCGCTCTACCAAATTATCACCCTATAGATATGGCCCAGGTTTTCAGCCAAGTCAAAATTCATTGCCAATAAGGGAAGCCCTTAGAATTTCTGAGCATAGAGACAAAGTTTTATCATATATCACTGTTGTCGATACACCAAAACACCCTGTTGTATTCCTCATAATAATGATGAATGTAAAAATGAAGAAGAGATTGTAGAGGTTTATTTAGGATCATACATAGTTAATAGCAGGTTGGATATTGATCCTTTCTATACAACATTGATTATTAATAGATGGCTGTTACACAATTGTATGCTCGACTCTGGAGCCTCTAGTAATGTCATGCCATTGGAGGCCATGAATGACTTAGGTCTGAAAGTGTCTAAATCTTATGGCAAATGCTTTGTCATGGACTCTAGGGAGATGAATGTGATTGGCCTAGTGAAAGATGTTGAGGTACAGCTAGCTGCTTACTCAGACAAGTCATTCCTAATGGATGTCATCATTGTTGATTGTCCTACTAAGTGGGGTATGCTGTTGTCTACGAAGTGGGCAGCTCCTATGGGGGGTAGTATACAGATGGATTTATCATATGCTACCATCTCGGTGCATGGGGTAGAGGTAAAATTATATAGAGAAAAGAAAACAGAAGATGGTATAGAGGATCGTTCCAAGACTAATGAAGAAATAAACTTCTTCGATATTGAAATTGACCATTTCATTGGGTATTGTGACAATAATGAGAATGAGATTAATGTTGATTCTCCCCATAGTGTTGCCCCTATTTGTGATGTAAATGATTTGTGGACTATGTGTTTTGATGGTGCATACTCAAGAAATGGCTCAGGTGTTCGCATTGTTTTAATATCACCAGATGGGGAACGTTCCAAGCTGTCCTTCAAGCTTGATTTCTAGTGCACCAACAATATTGCTGAGTATGAGGCTCTTTTGTTGGGTTTGAATATTGCTCATAAACATGCAATCAAATGTCTGAATATCTAGGGAGACTTTGAACTTGTGGTGTAGCAGGTCAAGAGTGTTTATGCAGCCAAAGATAAAACGTTGAGAGCATATAGGAATGTTGTTTGGGGTACTTTGGAATTATTTGATGCCATTGGCATCGAGTGGATTGAAAGGTCTAAGAATGAAGAGACAAATAGTCTAGCTATGGCAGCCTCAAGATTTAACTTGCAATCAACTTTTTCTCTTTTCCATTATGCTATTGAAGTTCTCACAAGACCAACCATCCCTAACAACATCTACCATTGGCAGGTGTTTGATGATAGTAATCAGATATATAGGTTCTTAAATTGTATGGATGAGTTTGATAATCAGCTAATAGATTGGCAACCTATGGTGGAAGTTCAAGATGGAATAGAGACCTTATTTGGTAATGAGGTAGTACCATAGATACAGGACTCGCCCAGACTTGGCGAGTCGCCAGCCAGGCGACCCTGGGTGAGTCTACCAGACTCGGCAGTTGAGTACTTGCCCGACTCGCCAAATCTAGCAGACTCGCCAATTTGGGCGAGGCCTGATGGGAAGACTCGGCTGCGGCAGGGGCAAGCAAAAACGTTTAAAAAAAAAAATTATTTAAAAACAAAACACACTTATATTGGTCTCCTTTACCCTAAAAGCAACTTCATTTCATTTTCAAGCCAAAGGAGAAGGAGAAAAGAGAGTTTTGAACAAAAATTGGATTGCATTGAAGGGAAACCAACAAGGAGATTCAGCTAAAATCAGTGGTTGAATCGCATTTGAGTAGGTTTGTAGCTACTTTTGGTGCATCTAGAAGAGTCTACAAAGGATTGGGAAGAGCTCACCATTGATTTCAAGCAAGATTTAAGAGGTAAGTTTGTATTTTCAATTTTTTTTTTTGTTTTTTTTAGATTTCTTTCCTCTTTTACATTTCTTTTTAAGTTTTTTCTATATTGTTTTAGTGGACCAAAGAACAAACCCTAGGTGTGTTTAATTTGATTGTTGAACAAACCCTAGATGTTTTTGAATTTTTTTTTAGTTTTATAGTTTCAAACCCTAGTTTTTTTTATATTAGTTTAATTATAGACCATAAATGTTAATTCTTTTTCTCTTTATATGTAATTGCAGCATTCTTTAAATTTATAAGTTGTCTTAATCACAATTTCAAACCTAGTTAGAAGGGACCCTTGTTGGAAACATGCCATCGCTAGGGAAAAGAAAGGAGAGATAATTTGTTGTCATTACAAAAAACCCTTGGGAGGGGGAGGCATTAACAGATTGAAATACCATCTTACACGTATACCATGCTGAGATGTTAAACCATGCGATGCAGAGCCTACTGAAGTTATGAGTGAAGTACAAGTTCAATTAGAAACCTTCCATGAGCAAAAAGAACTAAAAAAGAGGCAAAGAGAGGAGATGGCGGCCATTGGTGGAACTGCAAGTGAAGAGTCTTCTTGTCCCATTCCTCTAATTCGTCCATCTACAGGTAGTGGCAGTGGCAGTGTTAGCATTGGGCCTAGAGTTTGTGCATCCAAGTTAGATTCATATATTTTGCCACACACTACTCTGGGTTCCCAACCGTCACTTGAGAGCATGGGTTGGAACAAAGATAAACATGATGCAGCTAGAAGTGCAATTGGAAAATTTTGGTCCATTCCCTTGCACGCAGATAGGTAATTCTTTTCTTTTTTTTTAAATATATAGTTTGAAACTTCGATTCTTTGTCTCTTGAATTTTTAATTTTAGAGGTATGTAGAATTCAAAGTTAAACTCTCAATTTTACAATACTTATTTTATTTAATTTATTTGTGTTAGGTCTCCTTATTGGAAAAATATGGTGGATGCCATTACTGTTTGTGAGGCGGGGTTCAAAGCCTCTGATGATGAGGAGATCAAGGGCCCCATTTTGACTCAAAAGGTGGCTGATGTGAAAGCCACAATTGAGGAGCTGTGAGAGATATGGAGGAAAAAGAGTTGCACTATCATGACTGATGGTTGGACCGATAGAAGAAATAGAACATTGTTAAATTTTTTTTTTTCTCCTCAGGTGATTGTAGTTTCAAACTAGTTTGTACTTCCTGAAATGCATTGATTTAGTGATTAAGATTTTTTATTTCTACTTTATTGAATCATTGATTTTGTTTCTTTTTTAGGTGGTACAGTGTTCATTAAATCCATTGATGCTTCGGGAAACACAAAAAATGTTGAATTCCTTTGTGAAGCTTTGGAGGAATCTTGGCTGAGGTGGGTGAGGAGAATGTGGTGCAAATAGTGACAAATAATGCAACAAATTATGTTGTTGCGGGTAGACTACTCATGGATAGGCACCCATCATTATTTTGGACTCCTTGTGCTGCTCATTTCCTTGACCTTATATTGGAGGATCTTGGCAAGATTACATGGATCAAATCATGTGTGGACCAAGCTAGAAATATTTGTAAATACATTTATAATCATAGTTGGGTCCTCAACCTAATGAGGACTTTCACAGGGCAGAAGGAGTTGGCTCGTCTTGGAATAACCTGCTTTGCAACTAATTTTATCACATTACAATCCTTGCTTAAGGCAAAGGGAGGTTTGAGGTGCATGTTTGTTAGTGAGGAGTGGACTTCCTCATCATATGCTAAAACCAATGCAAGGGTTGATGTGGCTAATTATAGTTTTGATGTGCAAAGCTTTTGGGTAGCAACCGAGGAGATCGTAGAGGTAAATCTATATTATATTTTTATTCATATTTATATTTTATTTGCTTATTTTTGTTCACACTTAATGTTAATGTTTCAACTTTTATAATAATTGTAGTTCACAGAGCCTTTAGTGGTTCTCCTACAAGTTGCTGATGGGGAGAAACCCACAATGAGCTACATATATGAGGGCATGGATAGGGCCAAGGAGGCCATTAGATCCGTTTATGCCGAAGGTGAGGATAAGTATCACCCCATTTGGGAAATTATTGATAGACGATGGCACCTCCAGCTTCACAAGCCCCTACACGCAGTTGCTTATTTCCTCAATCCGGCATTCCAATTCTGCCCTGATTTCAAGGCAGATGAGGAGGTTGAGTGGGCTCTACACAATCATAGAGCAGATGGTGCCTGATTCTCTTCGTGGAGCACAAATAGTCAGCGAGATTGAGATCTTTAGACTTGCACAAGGAGATCTTTTTGTATGAGATATATGCAAGTCAACTCGGACAACATTGCAGCCAGGTAAAAATCTATTACTGGCATAACTTAAGTTTAAAAATTAAAACTCTTCTTTTTTTTACATTATTATTAAATATTGAAACTTAAAGTGGGACAATGAGATTGATTTTTTCTTTTTCTCATCTTGGATGCATGGTGGGAAAGATTTGGTGCTAAGGTACCAAATCTTTAGAGGATTACAGTTTGAGTCTTGAGCCAACCATGCAGTGCTTTAGGTTGTGAGCGCAATTGGAGTATGTTTGAACACATACACTCCAAGAAGCGCAATAGATTGTCAGTGCAGAGATTGAATGATCTAGTTTATGTTCATTACAACCTTCGCCTTCGCCACAAACAGATTTTGGGCAGTGACTTATTACCAATCTCACTAGAAGAGGTTGATCCACAATCAGAGTGGATCACTGAGGCTGAGGATCTATCTTTGGTGATGAGAACCTTGATTGGATTGACCAGGTGGATAGAGAGGTAGAGGCAGTAGCCATGGCAGAGGAGGAGGCTAGAGCACGAGGAGACACCTTGGATGTTGGCGTGAGTGCCACTAAGACACAGGCAGATATCATGGTTGCATCATCATCCAAGACCTATCTTAGACGCCCTTGCAGGACTAGCCGTAATATTGGCTCGAGTGATGCAGGCCCCCCTAGGCCATAGACTTCTAGTTTTTGTTTTGATATTTGTTTTGGACTTTTGATGCCATGGATTTCATATTCCATGAGTTTTGGATACATTTGACAATATTTTATATCTAAATGTGTTATTTCCTTAAGCTAAAATTTGCGTTTATACTTATGTGATCAATGTATACTTGTGTATGTGATCAAAGTAGCTTCTATTTGATGATTTTATTGTGTCTTTAAGGTTTATCTATTCAAGGGTGCATGAAACAAGTCTTAAATCTTTAAAAATCTCTAAATTTCATGTGTTTTTCAAACTGCCGAATCTTGGGTGAGTCTGGGGGGTGAGTCCAAGTACTCGCCAAAAATCACCTTGGCAAGTCCGGGTCTTGCAACACTGGTTTAGTCTTTCTGCTTTGTTAGGTTCAGGTCCTCTCTGCCTGTGATGGTTGTTTTTGCTTGCTATCTATTGCTTTCTTGTTGGGTTGTGGGTTGTAATAGTTTTATCCTTTCTTCAGTCTTTTACAACCTATCCGGGTTGCTCATATAAGCATTTTGATATGTATTTGTCATCTATATGGTATGCTTTGGGTTGAGGCCCTGAATAGAACCGCCATAACATTATAAAAAAAATGTGTCTATGGTCTATTTGTTTATATAGTGGCATTTATTTATGGTAGCCAGATGTTATTGATAGGATCTCCCTTCTTTCTGTATTACATGTGTGACTATTTTCTTTTGGGGTGTGATGTCATCCACCTACTTTTTTAATATAATTAACACTTGTACTCATATTGTATGATTAATAGAATGCTTTTCAATCAAAAACAAAATGTGGTGCAATATTTATAGTCATTGACATGTCCATGATTTGTATATATGGCGGCCTTTTTTAATGGTTGCTGAATGTTACTAACAGGATTTCCCTGTTTTTTTGTATTGCATGTGTGCCAATCTCACTGTTCACCAAAAACGAAATACATTTTACTTAGTAAAGGAAAATAAATTGTTAAACTCTTAATTAAGCATCAAATGCATGGAAAGGGATTTTAATCGTGATTTTTAATCCAAATTATGATTAGAAATATTTTTATTATTCTGCGGATGTAATTGAACTATTATCATGCCTATTCTACAGGTGGAGAGCCGGAAAGAAATTGCTGACCTATGTGAGCGCTTCCTTTTCAGTAAATTTAAGGAGCAGGTATATCAAAGACGTCAATACATTTGTTAAATCCATAACGATTGTGTCAAGTTCAGTCTCCATTAATCAAGAATATGCCTGAAATATTTTAACATATTTACTGTTGAATCGTTGCTTAAGTAAATATGTTAAAAGTTATCAGAAAGTTGATCATTCCTAGCAACCTTCCTAAGGTTAGAAAGTGAGACCTCAGATGTGTGATTTAGCATATTATAGTCTACATGGACAAAGCTGTAGGGAAAAAATGACCTGCCATCAGAAAAGTAAATTAAGCGTACAAATTGTTGACGACTCTTGATAAACAAGAAGAGAATGTTTTATTCTAGTCATTGGCTTGATATTATCTGGTTGGAAACCATGTGTAAATAAACATTACTGCTTCACCTCTTTAAAATTTTGAAGATCGAACTGTTAATTATTTTTTAATTTCTAATATGTATTGGGTTTTGTTGTAATTAGATTGAGATGCCCATTGATAAAGCGATGGAGACTCTACTGAGGCTAGGACTTGTGACTGAAGACTTGAGTTCTGAGGAGACACAAACTAGAGAAGCTTCAATGGTGCATGGTATAAAGGTTGTCCCATTCAATACATCTTATGAGCTCTTGAAAGAGAAATGGGGGGATCTGCTTCATTGATATTAGCTACATCAAATTGAAGTCAATTTTGGGAAATGCCAATCCTCGTCTGTGTTTACCAATATCCCGTACAAGTTATTGCTTGGAAAATTATTCTTACTTCAATCCTTGTATTGCATTGTATACAAGCATGACAGTACTAATGCTGTTGTGTTTCTGCTAAATTCTACAGTAAGTCATTTGCGATGCTGTCATTTTATTGTTGTAATATAGGTGAGATTCAAGCAAATTAAATTTTCCTTGTTCAATTAGTTAAAAAGTGATTGGAAAAACAAAATTATAGAAGCTTATATAGAGCAGAAGAGTTCAATTACCATGCCGGACATTCTAATGAGTACGTTTGACATTCCTTTTGCACCTGATCTAAAAAATAACAACAAAGCCTAAAAATCAGTGTAGTGTACAAAGCTATGATATTCTGAGAAAAGATTATTAGTAGACTGCTATTTGTCAAAAAAGTTCCTTAAAAAGCTCAGTTGTTCCTGCAAATTTCTTTCCAACTGCCAGCAACAGCAGGAATCTTCATTCCCAAAAAATAGGTGCTCCAATTTTCCAGGAGACAATGCCAAAATTTGGAGTTGCGGGAATGTTTATGTTTGGCAGGATGCCTGTGTGATACAGATAGGAACGGTAAACTCTTCCATGGAACACCCTTCCTACTTGGTATATATTTAAATGATAAATCTGAGCTGTTAGAAGGGGCACAGTCAACTTTAATTTTAACTTTTGATTCCCGTGCTAACGACTGTATTGTTACCAGGTGCCTAGTCTTAAAAGAGAAGGCTTTGTTCCTCCTCTTGTTAAGGCAATTCACTGGGATGTGAGACACATTCCTCTTTATTGGTCTAATTATTTTGGTGCAATAATTACACATACAATATTGGTCATAATAGAAAAATATGAATCTATGTTTCTATGTTCAAATTACACAGTTGCTACATTATCATTCTATTCAACGACGAGGAAATTTTGGAAGGACTGGAAATTACATTGCGGTTAGTTACTCATTACTATATGCCAAAATATTGTTATTTTGGTGTGGATTTACCCGCAGAAGTGAATTGATTATTGTCTTATAAGAACAATCAAATAAAATTTATTTATCAAATTAGCAGTTGGTTTTAGGTCATCAATCAATAAGATGTTTGTTGCGGAGCCCAATACTAGATGTTTTACACAAAGCAATGAAATGTACAGTGGTTACTTGCTTGGAAACACCCAATTGCTGACTTGACATATTACAATTCCTCGTTCCACTAATACGTTGCCTTGTTAGCATTCACAATTTGTTGGTTTGCTAACATGCTGTCTGCTCTTTCTGGTCATTTATCATTGGTGCCATTACTTCATTAAAAATCCTATAGAAATTCTGAGTACATTCGCAATTCATATATTTGTCATTGGATTTTGTGGCATGTCCACAATGACGAATCATATGCCTGATATCATTATGATTAAATGTCTCCTTCAATCTGTGTGATAGGCACAGTCAACAGGTTCATCATACCTGTCATCCAATATCATTAAATGGACACGAGAACTAAAATAACGTCTAAGGAAATAAACAAGTGGATAACCTCTCCTAGTGTTACAAGATCCACGAGGGGACCTCAAGGTCAGTGCTAGGACCCTGAGGTAGACAGATTGAATGAATGAATGAAGGCTTTTAATAACGTCCACGAGGCCAAACAGCCTATGGGACCACAGAAACCAAAACACGCTGCAAAGAGAGCCAAAACCCGCAGGAGGGCCACAAACCACAAAAGGAAGATCACGCACACAGCCCCCAACTGAACTCTTTTGCTTTTAGGATCTTATATCTTCTGCTATGTATCTTGATCAAATACACCGCGAGTTTAGCTAACCTCTCTTCTTCAAACAAGCTGGTCAAAGAGTCAACATTCAAAGTATCCCTGTAATTGACCCTAATATCCTCGTAGGCTGAGCACTCCATGATGTAGTGCCATTCTGTCTCCACTAAATCCAGATTGCATAAACAGCAGATTCTCTCCTCCCATTTTTCTTTAGGCCTCGACCACCTTCCGGCTTCACATCTAAGTTGGTGCGAACTAGTTCTTAGTTGCGCCATTAACATTTTGGCTTTCCATTTTATGTCTGCTCCTAAGTAGCTTTTTTGCGTGTGGTCCCATGAGGGATTGAGATGTGTTATGTAATATTGTTTTTTCCTTCCTACTTGCTTTGTCCACATGCTTACTTTGACTTTTTCTTGCACATATTTTTTGATATCCCCTTTTGTATTTAGACATTCTTTTATGCTAATACCCCACTTATTCATCCACCTGTCATTCTGTTTCATCCATGTACTCCTCCTTCTTTCTAACTTTTCCTCCACTACCATTTTGGGCCATCGGGATGCCTCCATGTTCTCAAGCCTCTTTAAATAACTTAACACCCAGGTCAGCGCTGATGCCTCCATCGGAAAGGCCCCGGCCTCAGCTAGAGCAATCTCATAAGGGACCGATGCTTTAATTATGAGGCTACTTGTGATTAGATACTTTTGTAGCCTTTCTATTTGTCTCCACTTCAACTCCGAAGTATTACCACCCCAAACCTCGCAGCCATAGAGCACCACTGGCACCACTAGCAGCCCAAAAAGAGTTCTCTTAGTTTTCCAATCCCACAATTCGGCCCTTCTGCACCGGTTTTGCAAGGAGAATAGAGCTTTCTAGCCCCCTTGTATCCTTTTAGCTCTACATGTCTCCCAGCTGAGTTTATTATGGAAATCTAGGCCAAGATATTTGTATTCATTGACAACCTGTAGGGGGCTGCCATCAAAGACAAACTCCATCGAAACCTTCTTTCTTTTCAAGGTAAAGATCATGATCTTAGTTTTATTATTCACTTGCATCCCAACCTCTTGGCAAAACAATTCTAGAGCTTTCAAGTGTTCCTTCAAGTTGTGCACTGTTTTTGCCATTAAAATAAGATCATCTGCATATAAAAGCAGCTTTATAACATAGTTGGCCAAGCAAACACCCCCCCCCCCCACCAAACTTGTCAATCCACTCCTCTAATTTGTCAATGTATAGACCAAACAGGGTAGGAGATAGTGGACAGCCCTGTTTTACCCCAATGTCACTCCCGAAGCATTCTGATAATCCCTATTTGGTTCTAATTTTAGCACGCACTTGATCATACAACCTATGAACAGCAGCCCTGTATTTTTCTAGAATTCCCAGCTCTTCCATTCTGCTCCATAATTTGCTTCTATGAACCGTGTCGAACGCCTTCTTGAAGTCGACAAAACAACAGAATACCTCTTCCCCTTGCTTATCCCAAACCTTTTCAATCAAGTGTCTAAGGGTAATACAATGGTCGATTGTAGAGTGTTTTGGCCTAAAACCTGCTTGTCCTTTCGCTCTCTTTCCTTCTTTTTCTGCCCACATACTGATACGATGTTCAACCATACTCCCAAAGAGTTTGCCAAAAAGAGGATTGATCATTATAGTGTGGTAGTTCGAAGGGTTATTGACATCTCCACTTTTGAACAGAGGAATGACGACACTGTTCGTCTAGTTTGTAGGGAAACCATTCCTGATGACTCCATTAAAAATCCTTTTGATGTGCGATGTAAGAACTTCCAGGCCCCATTTTATGTATTCTGCTTGTAAACCATCTATGTCACGCACTTTACCCACTGCTAGCTTTTTAATTCCCTCTTTAATGTCTTTTGTAGAAAAGAGTTGACCATTGAGTTGATAGCTGGGGGAACATCTTTACTTTGACCGCACTCATACAGTTGTTTTGCATATTCTAACCATTAAGAATCTGTAATGTCATTTTCAGCAGTTGTGTTTTTTTGTTGCAATTCTTTTCAGAAGCCTTTCGGGTTGCTCTTCCCAAGAGAGATCAACTCTTTTCTTCTTGCTTGCATGTAGGCCTCTTTTTTTATTCTAACCAACTTTACATATTCCTTTTTATTTCCATGGATTTTCAACTTTCTCTTTGCTGTCTTGCAATCTTCGTCATACCATGGGTTAGCCGGAAAGCTGTTTTTAAAGCTTCTTTTAGGTCTAGACCTCTTGCACTTGTTGAGAGCGTTATGAATTATCAATGTCAGCTTATCGCTGCCTATTGTTCTCCTACCTATATTGGCTGTTCTGGTATCTTTTATTCCTTGCATCTGTTTTTCAATTGCTGTTCTAAATATTTCCTGATTTTCTTGTGTTAGGAGGATTGAGAATGCAGATGAGTTCAAGAGCATGTCTGAAAGATGTCTGAATGTGAGGAGATGAGACATGGGGCTTGTGAGGGGGAGGGGGTGTGCCTTTAATTATTCAATACAAACAAACTTTAAATAAAATCTATCTTTTTGGTTATTAGGTTAGGGCACAAAGCAATTCAACATTTATGTTCAAGGCAAGAGATTTTTATGCGTTTTGAGTAAACAACTTAAATACCTATCAAACGCTCACTCTTTCCAGTTAAAAGCAGAGTAAAAAGATGTTAGTAGAACACAAGGATTGAATAGGCTTAAACACAAAGACACAAACACTTCAGTAAATTGAATTAAGGGATCACATACAAAGCCACAATATCTCACTTCATGTAAACCTGCAATACAGAGTTTGCAAACTCGCTAAAAGCAATTTAATTTACCTCAACACACATAGACGAGACATTATAAGCTAAACACAGTAGTTGCATTCAAAACTGCAACAACCAACTTGACACCTATTGTAGTACAAAGCTTTCCGTAAATGTTAAACAATATTCGATTCCTAAAAGCACAAGGACACAAAACACATCAACAACAATTTGAGTAGCAAAATAGGCATCTAAATTTGTGATGTCCTGTTATTAAAGCATTGTTTAAATTAAAGATTTAAACATCATGATAAAAGACATGGTCACTTTTGGTGAAATACGGTGTTTAGGCAATTTGAATAGAGATAATTGCGTATGTATTAATATTTAATACATATAAATAATATTATTATATAAATAATCTAATATAATTTAAATATTATTATAATTATTATAATATAATATATTAATGCTATAAGTATATATATAAATAAATATATATTTACATATACTAAATATATTTTCATATACTATATAATTAGCTGATAGGCTTATATGTGGGACATTTTTGCCCTGGAAAATTGTCTCACGTTGGAAAGTTGTTAGCCTCCATTTGGAAATTGTCTCACACCGGTAGGGAAATTTTAAACTCGTCGGTTGTTCTCACACTGGGCAAAAAATCATGTCAGAAGCATGCATTTAATAACCGCCGCCACTCGCTCCACTCTTTTTCCAACCAATTTGAGCGGTCACCACCACCGTCTGACTAATCAATCGTATTGTGTACACCATTACCTCGTAATTACAGGAACCTCTGACCGCCGTCAACATATTCGACGTTACAAGTTGTCATTTCCCTAGGGTTTCAACCTCTGCGTCTAACCCTAACCGTAAAATACTCACACCTAAATCCTAGATTTGCATATTTATTTAGTGACATGTTTTTCTTAATTACCTTTGGACATTTGTAGTTGATTACATGGCGAAGGGCATATAGTGTATTTGGTGCTTTTATTGCTCAAAATGCCTTTTGCGTTTCTCTTTAATCAATATTTGTTAGCTTATGAGATGGGTTTTATTTGTTGATATGAATAAATATATATTTATAAATAGTATTTTATATGAATATTATATTATATTTATAAATATAAAATAATATATAATCTATTATCAATATGAATATTATAAAATGTATTTTATATTTATTAATAATACATTTAAAAAATGTATTTTATATTTATGTATATTAATAATATATTTGAACTAAATAGTTTGAATATATTTATAAATAGTATTTTATAATATATTAATTGCATTTATAAATATTAAATAATATATAATATATTATCATTATGTATATTAATAATATATTTGATCTAAATAGTTTGAATATAATAATATATAAATTATATTTATAAATATAAAATAATATATAATATATTATCAATATGAATGTTATAAAATGTATTTTATATTTATTAATAATATATTTTAAAAAGGGGGAGGTTGGGAGGGAGCCTTGCCACCTCATCATAGGTGGCAAGGTCGAGGCCACAAATTTGAGTGAGGAAGATTTCGATGTTTTTGATATGATGGCGGGCAAGCTGGCAGAGTTGGAATGTAATTATGAATAGGCAACAAAGGACTTGCATCAAGAATCTTCCCCTCAAGTGGCATTATTAAGAAGGCAAGCATCTGGTAGTTTGGCAGTATGAACTATAGCTGGTTTCGATGCCTTCCCGATTTGCAGTCATTTTCTCTGCAAAGGCCATTCGATGCGGAGGGATGGAAACGCCAGTTAGGTTAGTGAGCAGTAAAAGGCAATTGGCATTCCTTGGATAGGTAACCAATCTCCGGTTGCAGAGAATGCTCTGTTGTTGGGATGAACTGATGATAGGAGCGGTCAGAATGATCCTTGGGAGACAATTCATGCAGAACGATGAGTGGTATCGGGTAGATACAGACATCTCGAGGGTGTTGGCAATGTTGTTAGAACTCGAAATTCCAAAGGCAAAGGCTGCAGTGATTATGAAAGGTATCTTCTTCCCTGAGCAGTTGGGTGACCTAGATTCCATTCTTCAAGCGGTTTGTGTGGGAGTGAGAGCTCCAAGACCGAAAGACATGGTTCTTCTCAGTGATTCGGAGGAGATGGTGAAGCTGTATCCATTCATTTTGGATATCAGAGGCTTTGAACTATTGGTAGCCAAGGAACAAGCCCAAATTGTTGTCGACTTCATCAAGAAGATCTTGGGTCTGGTGCCAGTGGAAGGGTTCAAGTGGGTGGCGGCATTTAATCTGCAACTGTTAGACTATGACAAGGCGTAAGTGGTGCTTCAGTTCACATAATTCCTCACTTCTGTTTTTTGGTTTTCTGCATATGGCTTCATTTTGGATATGGAAGCCCTAAATTGTATAGGTTTCAGTTCATAGGATCAGACAGACCCTGCGTGGTCCTTAGTAGGAAGCAAGTTGACCCTGCGTGGTCATGTTTTGAAAGTCTAGGCAGTCAAATAGCATATAGGTAGCAACAAACATGATCAGATAGCCAAGCTATGGCATATGATAGTGTATACTTTTTTTATCAGTTTAATATAAATCTGTGATTACACAGCAAAAATATATATATATATATATTTTAAAAATGTATTTTATATTTATGTATATTAATAATATATTTGAATTAAATAGTTTGAATAAAAATAATATTATATTAGTATTGATAAAATATTTAAAATTTTGTATAGAACATTCAATATGATAATTAATTTACAATATTAATTAGATTATTATTATTATTCTTTTAGTTTTTACTTTATAATAAATATTATATATTTATATGTTACTTTAAAAAAATAATTTTATAGTTTTAGTTTTTTTAATTTGAAGAGTTAGTTTTATTTACATTTGTAAAGGCTTGTTTAACACTTCATTTCTTTCTATTTGTTAACACAAATCAATGTAGCATTTAACTGAATAAAAATATAATTTGCAAAAATATATATTATAATGGATTTAAAGTTTAAGTTCTCACTAAATTTGATAGAATTAAAGGTTAATAATTAAAGCTCAATTTTGACCAATAAAAATATAACTAATATTTACCACATTTTAAAGCCATTGAGATATAAAAAAACTACTAGCAGTGGCAATGTGTAAGCCCAGATAGCCTAATCTCTAATGTAGGGTTTTCCATTACAATGCTTTACCATAGGCCCAAGTGTATCACACAACGTAATACTTTTTTCCCACTATGTCTATATAGTTAACCTTAGTTTTGTAATCTCATGATGGCCAAATGTCACCAACAAGATCAATGGCAAAACTAGATCAATTATAATTATCATATTAAATTAATTGCTCAAAAGATAAAATACATTTTCTTAATGAATAAAATCCTACTTGTCTTAGAACATAGTTGGTATTGTTAAGCTTTAAAATTCACTATTCTTACATTTTTCTGTTTTCAACTATAATCACTCTGCAAATTTCTTATTGTTTCATTTCCCTTGATTTAGTTTATTTTATTTATTTCATTGAAACTAACCTAAATTTATATGCAAGTGATTGAAGGTAAGTGTGTGAAGTTAACGTGAAAACCTGATTTTTAATACTTGCCTATTAGTTGTGTCTTCTTCAAAAAAAGATTTGTAGTTCAATTTTAAAATTAGGAAAAATAATATTAACAAAAATTAAAACTTACATAGATATAAAGTTTACCATAAAAAATGTTACTATCTTCACAATTTATATTTTCTCTCTATTCCTCTCTCTATATCTCTTTCCCCCCTTCCCTCTATATCCCTTTATCTCTATCTCCTCTATCTCTCTTTTTATCTAAAAGCATGTAAATCACTCTCATCTATTTTCCTCTATATCTCTCTATCCTATATATCTCTTTGTCTCCCCCTTCCATGCAAATGACATGATGCCTTCAGTGTAGCTCCCCGTGGACACATGCTCTATTTGGATTGTTAGCATCTCTCTCTCTCTCTCTCTCTCTCTCTCTCTCTCTCTCTCGTATAACCCATACTTTCACCAAGTATTGAGTTTAAATCCATACAAACTTCCTCAAAATCAAAACTATATTTTTGTCATTTTTTCATGGACGATGTTTATCTATATCATTCTCTCCCTCCCTATATCTATTTCATAGAAACAAAATAATAATAATGGCCATAATATTCAATACTCGTATTCTCTGCCTATTTTAAATTACTCTCTCTATATATAGAATCAAAATAAAAATAATGTCCATAATTTTCAATACTTCCTTTTGGTAGCCTCTTCAATTTGCGCAGGAACTTGGTTATGAAAGTAATGAATTTATAATTTATTGAAGTCCAAATTAGTACAAAGTGAAGGTTTTATTATTCTATCAAGTTACACTTGAATGCATTGCAATCCATGGAAATTCATATAAAATAGAGGAATATTTTTTGTTAACATCATTGGATCCAGATAGAAATGTCTAACAGACATACTCCTCGACAAAATGGTGGTGTTGAAAGAAAGAATAGGACCTTAGTGGAAATGGCATGATGCATGTTACAATCTAAGGATCTTCCTTTGTTTCTTTGGTTTGAGGTTGTCAATATGGAAACTCACATGTCTTGAATAGATCTACTACAACTTGTTTACAAAATACCAAGGAAGCATGGTGTAGCGAGAAACCAAATGTTAAGTATTTTAGGGTGATTGGATGTGAAGCATTTTCCCAGATATCTAATAAGATTAGACAAAATAAATTTGATAGTAAGAGTGTTAAGTGTATCCTTGTCGTCTATGATGATCACAGGAAATGATATAGGTTGTATGATCCTAGTGTGGAGGATGTGTTGACAAGTAGGGATGTCAAGTTTAATCAAGGGTTCAAGGATATGATAAAATCCTCTCCAAATCCTATCAAACAAGTGGTCACAAGTAATGGCATATCCTATAGTAATTTTGAAACCAACAGAAGTTCAAAGTTAACTTTCAATACAATTGAAGAATCTAACCCTTCTTAGAAGACCAAAAGTCTTCAAGAAATTTATCAAAGAACTTAACAAGTTATTAAAATAAAATAATTCAAATGAAAAAATTGACATTAATAGATATTTATTATATTATTTTGTATATTTATTAGTGTTTTATTTTTAAGTAAAATATAATATTAAAATTGAGTTTGGAAAAAATAATATTATTTTAGAATTTAATATAAAATAATTTATAAAAAACAATTAAAATAAAATAAAGAATTAAAGCTATTTATTATGCAATATAATAGTAATTTAATTATAAATCTAATGTGAGGTATCCCATGTTTTATTTTCTCAATGTTGATTGATGTATTTACTATGATAACTAATGGGACGTAGTGATGCATTATATTATATTATTACATGCGTCATTTTGGGGCAAGACCATTATTTTTTTTTTTCCGCATTCATTTTCACATTCATTTGGACAATAGTAGTATTGTGCTTGTTTGAATTCATATGTAATGCCTCTCATTTTTGGTTTGAGATAGATATTGGCTTTCTATTGTTTTAGATAGTTGATACAGTTAGTAGTTTTATATTGCACTGTGACAGTCGGGATATTTGAGATGTTAAACTTATGTTTGATGCTTATCATGAGCATGATGGCATTATTGATATTTCAGCTCATGTTGTGTTTCGACATGTTTAGTTGATGGCTAGATGGATTATGCGGATTGATATAATCTTGAATACGTAGTTTAATGTTATCTAACTTCTAGTTAGGGATGCATATGTTATTGTCCTGATCTCAAAGAAGGGACAGTGTAGTATTGCGCACTCCGAGCACCCTATTACGCTGTGAATCCCTAACTTTGTGTATGTATTATGAAGGTATATATATTTGTATGCAACATATTGTTTTGATACAGGTTGCAGGTACCGGGCCTCAACTCCACCTGACTTAGCATATCTGAGCGGGCCCTTGCACCAATGGATAACATTGATGGAGATAACATGAGGTTTATTCCCTAGGTCAGTTCAATCTTCAGTTTGTTGGTCATCATGCGATTTGTAGGTTTATTGTCGAGTCCTTGTTTAGTCAACCTCTGTGTATTCTAGTATGCATAAATGGATCAATATTATTATAATGTTATTATTGTCAAACATTATAGTATTTTTGCTTAGTCGTAAAATTGGAATACTTTTTAGTGGAATACTATTTAAGTATATTTTAATGCAGAATCAATTAACTATTCTAATGTTTGTAAAAACATATATGTGGGTCAAAAGCTTTATTTTAATTCATTAATATATATAGTTATGTATAGAATCATTCTAGTGAATAATTAAATGTGGTTAGTTGTCATTTATGATTCCAGAGTGGGGAATCTCTGATATAAGTAAAAATTTAAAATTCTTCTGGTGGAGAGGATTCTTGGGAACAGATTGTGATAGTGGGCATTTATGACTCTTGGCTATTTTGTTTCTGGGGGGATTTTTGGGAAGAGGTCATTCTAAGAAAGGGAGAAGGAAGAGAGGTTCTGCAGGATGATTCAATTTTTGGAGCGTGAAAAGTACGGGTATGTCAATATTGTTGTATAGTTAAATTCTATGAATTTCTTTATTCTTGCCTATGTTGTGCCCTGAGAAATTAGAATATTTTGTTGCCTAATTGCTCTCGAAGTTTTGGAAACTTTGAGTCTGATCATCCTCCTGAACGTTCTAGCTCCTCAAATGAAACTGATTTGTAATTCATCTTTTTCAACTCTGTAATCATTTTGCGACTTGTTGGATGCTCTTACAAGATGATTTGGCAAAAATAGTTAGCCTGCAAAACCATCTCACTACAACACTAATCTTTTTCCTTAGATGGGATCAACTGTAATTTTTGCCTTGTAGTCCAATTCAAGCATGTGGGTTCTTGTCGTATTAAGATTATCTTGTTTTCAAAATCTCATTTCCCTATTGTTTTTCCCACCGATTCATTGTGTCACTTGAGTGTCAGATTTTCTGATGTAAACCTTGTAGGAACCATGTGTCCCTCTTGCAACCTTGTCGTTCTTCTTGATGGATGTAATCAAGTTCTTTCGTAATCCCTTTAAAACTTCTTATTTTTAACTCGGTCCACCTTGTGAGGGAGAATCTTCAAGCTCCAATAGAAGTTTTAGGTTCGATGCCCTCACTGACGCCTCAGAGATTGTCGACCTAATGTAGTTGTTTCACTTGAAGCCGCTGCCAAAAGCACGTAGTGTTCCTCTGTCTTGTGCGACCATGTTTATCCCTGGCGACATCTTGTTGTTGTCCTAGTTTCGTCATGCCTCTCTCTCTGTGGCCAAACCAATCCGTCGGCTAAGGATGGAAAATGAAACCTATCTCCTCTTCATAGTTGACGGTGGTGGAATTCTTTTTCTATGAAACCCTCACCTGTTCAAGCCCTCCAGATTCCCTTGAGCTGATTCTTGTTCAATTCTCAAATCTCTGTTACTTGTTTTTTTCCTTGGTCGCTGTCAATGGTGGGTTTTATGAGTCAGATGATGGCAGATTCATTTTTCTTAGAAACTTTCCTTATTTTATTTAGACCAGCGGTTTCTATCATCACGTTCTGTGGATTCATCGGCAGTGTAGATGGCTAAGTTTTGGATTGTAGATACCAATCTAAATGTCGACTTACTTTGTTGCCCAATGTCTATCATCCCACCAGAGTAGGTCGGCTGCTGAGAATTCTTTTAGGCAATATTTCCTTATTAACATAACCGTTTGTTGGGCCTAAGATTTAGGTGGTTAAATATTAGTTACCTTAATAAATTTTGGCATCGTTGGCCCATCTAGTCGAACTCATAGGAATTTAGTACTCCTTTACTCCCATTAGATTTTGGTTGATAGCGATTTTCTTTAGGTGCTATCTTTCTAGTTGAATAAGGCTTGAAGAGATTAGAAATTGGTATCACTAATAATTAACTTAGAACGAGTCATTTTAGAACCAAATTATATGATCCTTGAGTGCCTTGTGATTTAGTTTAATGTTTTTATAAGCTTTTGTAATAAAATTAATCATGGGGTTTGGAAGAAGGTATTAGAATAGAATTTAATTTAATAAAAATTTACCCTTGCTTATTGATGTCTCTATCAGTTAATTGTTATATATATAATGGTCAAATTAAGATTATTTTAGAGTCAAATGTGCAGTTCAAAATAGTTCCTTAGAATTATAGTCATATTATGATTGTATTAATCCAATGATGTTTAACTAATATTCTTCCTTGAGTAAGTTTAGTGTCTTGTAAAGTTTGGAGCTCTTTATTGTCGATAATGCGTGTCTATAGAAGGAAGTAAGAATATTTTGGATATAGGTTGTAATGTTGTATTAACCTTTTCATTGAAGTGTTTCATTTTCGTAAACCTTGTCCGGAAATTGTATGTTGAGTCATTGATATCATAGTGTAAGGATGGTATGTTGAGTCATTGATATCATAGTGTAAGGTTGCCCTCATAACACAATTGTATATTATTATCGACTTGTAATAATGATTGTATTGAGTTATTTTTCTTTTTCTTCCTTATTCTCGTTGGCCCTAAATCATATTGGTCTAAGGGAAAGTCATAGTCGTTAAAACCTAGTTTCCATATTGGGAGATGTACTTTTGTAACATGGTAAAGAATTCAAATTACCGACTCCAGAGGCTTAACTGCTTGGGTTTCAACTTGTTAATTGTGTCAGTTTGTTCCAATGTTGTATTGATTTGAGTTTTTGAAGTGGATAAGGGAACTTTTATTGTTGAGGTTAAAGTTGAAGGGCCTATGTAATGGATCAGATTGTAAGAAATGGATGTCTTGTAGACCATTGTCCATGCATGTTTTGGTTTTTGGATGCTAGTTAAAGGAGAGTGGCTTCCATGGTGGGGTTGGTGCCCAAAGTGGATGCCTGGATAACCCCATGAAAGTTGTAATCCAGTGATAATTAATTTATCTAGGTGGGTTGGGTAGTAATTCACATAATAAGATAAGTATGATGCCTCACCCATGCTTTGAGTGCTCTCACAGGCTAAGGATGGGATGAGAAGGCCTGGTTGGCAAGGTCGACCTCCTTGTCTCCAGGAAAGGATGTGTCGGCTCCGCATGTGTCACCCTATGGGGTCAGTGCCTATAGAGAGGTCACCTGGATAACCATAGATGGGGGCCAATTTCTAGTGAGAGATAGCTTGGATAACCCATGCTAGGACCATGTGATGACACTCTCCTTACTACAACTTAATTACTTCTTGTTTTTATCTTTGTTGATGCCTCTAGAGAACTATATTGTCTTATCTTGATGTGACTTGTCCTCATGATTGTCTTGTCTTAATGATTGTCTTGATGTGTTGACTAGTCTTGTTGATTGGTGTAGTCTCAATTATCTGTTTAATCTGTGTCGAGTTGTATTCTGGTACACCTGGTCTTAGGGGGAAACCTCATTGTTATCTCCTAGCTCGGAGGGGTGGACCTCAGGGTTCCACGTGGTTGGGTGGAAGAGCTATCCATTGGCCTTTTTGGATGTTATGGTTTGAGATTAATGTAGAAGTGTTCCAGTTCCAGATTTGTTCTACATCTTCAGAGTTGTAGTATACATTCATAATTGTACTATTTTGTAAACTGATGTGATCGGTCTTGTAATCTTGTATTGAACCTTTGTAATTATTCATCTCTGCAAATGAATGATGTAAATCCTCTTCTGTTGTATTATAATGTTTTTCACTTGTATTGTTATAATATTATCTGATGCAGTTATGTTCCCTAGAGGTGTTAGCTGTTCATTTCATTTAATGTTGTTAATAATGTAATTGTATTTAATGACTAATGCATTTACTTGCTTTAAAAAAATGTCTTTTTTTTTGCTCTTGTACTCACACTCTAGGGTTGCATGATGGGGCATCACATTTGGTATCAGAGCCAAGTTTAAACACTGGGTACTCTGGTTATAATTGAGCCCATTATGTAACCTAGTGCTTAAACTCTATAGATTAACTTCATCCCTATTGTTTCTCTTATGTGTGTAATAAATCATCTTTTGGTGTTGTAGGTAGATGCCTAGAGGTAGGGGTCGTGGGAGAGGTGGTGGCGATACACCTCCTCCCAGTTCTCCTCATGAGAGTGCCCATGAAGGTGGGGGTCAGAATATGGAAGGTTAGGACCAGCCTGAGGGAGCTCAGTTGCGACAGTTACTTGAGGAGGCCCTTGCCCGTTTAGGCCCTAGACAGGGGGTTGAGCAACCTAGAGGGGGTCAGGAGGTAGATCAGCTGGAACCTAGGGAAAGAGAGAGATCACCTAGGCGGAGAGAGTTGACAACTGAGTAGAAGGCCACACTAGCCAGCCATATGAGAGATCTACTGAGGGCACGCCCTCCCACCTTTGATGGAGCTGGTAGTGGTTTAGAGGTGGAGACTTGGTTATTGGATATAGGCAGGTGTTTCACCATGCATCCATATGGTAGCAACACCAAAGCCAGATATGCTATTTTGCATCTCTGAGGTTTTGCTTGGTGGCGGTTAGAGGAGCAGAAGCTGCACTTGGACATTAGCACTGTTTCTTGGGAGTTGTTCTTAGAGAGATTCAGAGCCCATTTCCTGGAGGATCATTAGAGGCAGCGTCGCGCAGATGAGTTCCATGAGCTGAGGTAGATGGCCATGTCAGTTGAGCAGTATGAGCACAGATTCTATGAGCTCAAGCAGTATGCGGGTATCAGAGATGACGAGTCTATGTTGGTGCAACATTTTATCAGGGACCTGAATGCTCGAATCAACGGAGGGGTTCATGTATTCGAACCTAAGTCTATGGAGGTAGTAGTGGAAAAAGCCCGGTTAGTGGAGGAGAATTTGGCTATGGCACTCGGTGGGCATACTGGTGTGCATATTGGTAGTGCACCATCTGCAGGATATAGTTCTCATGGTGGTCATGCTCAGGCATCAGTATCTCATGCACCCTCAAAGGGTGGACGGCAGCAACACTCTCAAACCAAATTGAAGAATTCTCAGACTTAGCAGGGTGTTAGATTTTAGAATAAGAAGAACCGAAGTTGGCAGCGTTCTAGACAGGACCATGTTGATCGTCCCGCTCAGAGTACGCAGTCTGTAGCAAGTAGGGGTAGTTTCCAGCAATCTAGTGTTTTCCAGGGTGGCAGTGGTTTTGGTAGAGGCACCAGGTGCTTCTCTTGTGGCCAACAGGGCCATATTACTAGACAGTGTCCTCAGAGGAGTACTTCAGGGTTTGGACATCGACCAGTATCTTCAGAGCCAATGGTTGGTGATGCAGGTAGATTGCACAGAGTCTTTGCAGTGGTTGATAACCGTCAGGCAGAGCATCAGGGCACCGTAGTGGAGACTTCTGGTTTCATGCGAGGTATTGGTTTTTCTGTTCTCTTTGATTCTGGTGCATCTGATTCGTTCATATCTCCTCTTGTGGAGCATTGTGGCTTAGTGGTAACAAAGCAGGATGATAGGTGGCAGGTTGAGTTAGCTTCCAGGGCTAAGGTCGCAGTTGAGTCTCTAGTGATCGGGTGTGAGTTGAGGATTGGTTCCCTATCTACTACAGTAGACCTTCGCATCCTACCCCTTGGTTCATATGATATAGTTTTGGGGATGGATTGGCTAGAGGCCCATCAGGCAGTGATCAATTGTCGGCATAAGTTTGTCAGTTGTGTGGATGATTCTAGTAGAGAGGTGGAGGTAGTAGGAGTTCAAAGACCTATTTCCCTACGTATGATCTTCGCTATGCAGCTTAAGAGATGCATGCCTCAGGGATGTCAACTTTTTGCAGTGTCAGTTAGTGACTTGGAGATGGAGGAGAGTCGAGAGGCATCTCTTGACGATCACCTACTTTTGAGGGAGTATGCTGATGTTTTTCCTTCTGAGATTCTGGGGATGCCACCTAAGCGTGACATCGACTTCAGGATTGATCTTGTTCCCGGCCTATCTCACTAGCTCCATACAGGATGACCACTCAAGAGCTTAAGGAGCTCTGATTGCAATTGGAGGAGTTGTTAGCCAAGGGGTTCGTTCGACCTAGTGTCTCTCCTTGGGGAGCACCTGTGATCTTTGTGAAAAAGAAGGATGGATCTTTGCAGCTGTGTATCGACTATTGACAGCTCAATAAGGTGACAGTGAAAAATAGGTACCCCTTACCTTGGATCGATGATTTGTTTGATCAGATTAAGGGAGCAAAGGTGTTTTCTAAAATTGACCTTAAGTCGGGATATCACCAATTGCGGATATTTGAGGCAAATATTCATAAAATAGCATTTCGCACTTGTTATGGGCATTATGAGTTCACAGTAGTACCATTCGGGTTGACAAATGCACCTTCAGTTTTCATGAGCTTGATGAATGGTGTTTTCCACACTTATCTCGATAGGTTTTTCCTTGTATTTCTGGATGATATATTGATCTATTCGAGGACTATGGAGGAGCATGAGGAACATTTGTGCCAGGTGTTGCAGTGTCTGAGAGAAAATTAGCTCTATGCTAATTTGTCGAAGTGCAAATTCTTTCAGACAGAGGTGAAGTATTTGGGTCATGTCATCTTTGGAGAGGGTATTGCGGTGGATCCTTCGAAGATTCAAGCTATTATGGATTGGCATGCACCTACTAATGTTTCTGAGGTCTGCAATTTTATGGGTTTGGCAGGTTACTATCGTCGTTTTGTTATGGGGTTTTCGAGGATTGCTCATCCTATTACTTCCCTTCAGAGGAAAGGGAAGAAGTTTGTTTGGTCAGAATAGTGTCACGCAGCTTTTCAGACCCTTAAGGAGCAGTTGACCAGTGCACCTATTTTAGTAGTTCCTGATCCTACCAGGGACTTTGTTGTATGTACAGATGCTTCTTTGGAGGGTTTAGGAACAGTTCTGATGCAGGATGGTTGCATGATTGCCTATGAGTCTCGCAAACTCAAGGATCACAAATTGAACTATCCTACTCATGATCTGGAGTTAGCTGCAGTTGTGCATGCCTTGGTGAGGTGGAGGCATTTTCTCTTAGGGCATCGGTTTGAGCTGCACAGTGATCATCGTAGCTTGTAGTATATTTTCACACAGCCAAACTTGACTGCGAGGCAGAGGCGGTGGATGGAGTTCTTGTGCGAGTATGACTTTGAGGTCAAGTATATTCAGGGCAAAGAGAATGTGGTATCGAATGCTCTTAGTCGTCAGAGACATGAGATCTCAGCGATCTCTCTCACAGTTGACTTAAGAGGTTAGATTCTCGCAACACTTCCTACCGACAGTTGATACTAGGAGGTGAAGTCTGAGATTGAGTCAGGTAGACCTTTGGAGGGTAGATTTTCCGGTTACTCTCTTGAGCCAGATGGTCTTTTGCGACATTTGGGTCATATCTATGTTCCTAATTCAGAGGGTCTTCGTACCCTAGTTTTGTCAGAGGTGCATTGGGCACCTTATTCTGCTCATCCTAGTGTCAAGAACATGCATGTAGATCTGCGTTAGCTATACTTTTGGAGTGGCATGAAGCGAGATATTGTTGATTTTGTGTCGAGATGTCTTGAGTGTCAGAGGGTGAAGGTGGAGCATCAGCACCCTGCAGGTCTTTTGCAGCCTCATTTGATTCCAGAATGGAAATGGGACATCATTTCGATAGACTTCATTGTTGGTTTGCCGATATCCTCTCGTTGACACGATGCCATTATGGTCACTGTGGATAGGTTGACGACGGTAGCTCACTTCTCTCCTGTCCGTTCTTCTTACAATGCTTCTATGGTGGCCAAAGTGTTCATGGAGGATATACTCAGACTTCATAGGATCATCTCTGATAGGGATCCAGTTTTTACTTCTGCCCTTTGGACTTCTCTGCAGTATGCCTTGGGGACACAACTGAACTTTAGTTCAGAATACCATCCTAAGACTGATGGTCAGACCAAGAGGGTTAATTAAGTTCTCAAGGATATGCTTAGGATGTATGTGATGGATCGGCAGAGCCATTGGGAGGACTACCTATATCTGGTAGAGTTTGCTTATAATAATGGATATCACAGTTCTATTGGCATGTCTCCATTTCAAGCTTTGTATGGTCATCCTTGTCGTACCCCTCTAAGTTGGGATCATCTTGAAGATAGAGTCCTTCTAGGACCAGATATGCTTAGAGATATGGAGCAGCAGATTGAGAGGATTAGTGAGCATCTAGTGACAGCACAAGATAGACAGAAGAAGTATGCAGATGCTCATAGAGTCGATCGGCAGTTTTCAGTTGGGGATCAGGTGTTCTTGCATGTGCGACCATGAAAGAGTCTGATCCGCTACGGAAAGGGCTCTAAGCTAGCACTACACTTTGTTGGGCCTTTTGAGGTGTTGGAGAGGATCAGTCCTGTTGCTTATCGTCTTGCTTTTCCGCCTAGTCTTTCACACATCCATGATGTGTTTCATGTTTCTGTACTTAGACCTTACTATCCAGATATTGCGCATGTTCTTGATTGGACTACTCTACAGGTAGAGGACGGGCAGTCGGCTTTGGAGCCCGTAGGCATTCTACAGCACAAGAGACTTGCTCTCAGGGGCAGAGACGTGGAGCAGGTCAGGGTCCAGTGGGATCCTAATGACGAGACTTCTGCTATTTGGGAGGATGCTTCCAGGATGAGAGAGTTATACCCTTACTTATTTGTAGGCTTCCAGGAGTAAGCCTCACTCTTGGGGGGGAGGATGTAATGCCCCTCATTTTTTGGTTTGAGATAGATATTGGTTTTCTATTGTTTTAGATAGTTGATACAGTTAGTAGTTTTATATTGCACTGTGACAGTCGGGATATTTGAGATGTTAGACTTATGTTTGATGCTTATCATGATCATGATGACATTTTTGATATTTCAGCTCATAATGTGTTTCGACATGTTTAGTTGATGGCTAGATGGATTATGCAAATTGATATAATCTTGATTACATAATTTAATGTTATCTAACTTCTAGTTAGGGATGCATATGTTATTGTCCTGATCTCAGAGAAGGGACAGTGTAGTATTGCTCACTCCGAGCACCCTACTACACTGTGAATCCCTAAATCTGTGTATGTGTTATGAAGGTATATATATATATATATATATTTGTATGCAACATATTGTTTTGATACAGGTTGCAGGTACCGTGCCTCAACTCCACCTGACTTAGCAGGTCTGAGCGGGCCCTTGCACCAATGGATAACGTTGATGGAGATAACATGAGGTTTATTCCCTAGGTCAGTTCAATCTTTAGTTTGTTGGTCGTAATGTGGTTTGTAGGTTTATTGTCGAGTCCTTGTTTAGTCAGCCTATGTGTATTCTAGTATGCATGAATGGATCAATATTATTATAATGTTATTATTGTCAAACATTATAGTATTTTTGCTTAGTCATAAAATTGGAATACTTTTTAGTGGAATAGTATTTAAGTAAATTTTAATGCAGAATCAATTAACTATTCTAATGTTTGTAAAAACATATATGTGGGTCAAAATCTTTATTTTAATTCATTAATATATATAGTTATGTATAGAATCATTCTAGTGAATAATTAAATGTGGTTAGTTGTCATTTATGATTCCAAAGTGGGGAATCTCTGATATAAGTAAAAATTTAAAATTCTTCTGGTGGAGAGGATTCTCGGGAACGGATTGATGATAGTGGGCATTTATGACTCTTGGCTATTTTATTTTGGGGGGGATTTTTGGGAAGAGGTCATTCTGAGAAAGGGAGAAGGAAGAGAAGTTCTGCAGGAGGATTCAATTTTTGGAGCGTGAAATGTACAGGTATGTCAATATTGTTGTATAGTTAAATTCTGTGAATTTCTTTATTCTTGCCTATGTTATGCCCTGAGAAATTAGAATATTTTGTTGCCTAGTTGCTCTCGAAGTTTTGGAAACTCTGATTCTGAGTCATCCTCCTGAACGTTCTAGCTTCTCAAATGAAACCAATTTGTAATTCATCTTTTTCAACTCTGTAATCATTTTGCAACTTGTTGGATGCTCTTACAAGATGATTTGACAAAAACAGTTAGCCTGCAAAACCATCTCACTACAACACTAATCTTTTTGCTTAGATGGGATCGACTGTAATTTTTGCCCTGTAGTCCAATTCGAGCATGTGGGTTCTTGTCATATTAAGATTATCTTGTTTTCAAAATCTCATTTCCCTATTGTTTTTCCCATCGATTCATTGTGTCACTTGAGTGTCGGATTTTCTGATGTAAAGCTTGTAGGAACCATGTGTCCCTCCTGCAACCCTGTCATTCTTCTTGATGGATGTAATCAAGTTCTTTCGTAATCCCTTTGAAAACTTCTTATTTTTAACCCAGTCCACCTTGTGAGGGAGAATCTTCAAGCTCCAATAGAAGTTTTAGGTTCGATGCCCTCACCGACGCCTCAGAGACTCTCGATCTGATGTAGTCGTTTCGCTTGAAGCCACTGCCAAAAGCACGTAGTGTTCCTCTATCTTGTGTGACCATGTTTATTCTTGGCGACATCTTGTTGTTGCCCTAGTTTCATCGTGCCTCTCTCTCTGTGGCCAAACCAATCCGTCAACTGAGGATGGAAAATGAAACATGTCTCCTCTTCATAGTTGACGGTGGTGGAATTCTTTTTTCTATGAAACCCTCGCCTGTTCAAGCCCTCCGGATTCCCTTGAGTCGATTCTTGTTCAATTCTCAAATCTCTGTAACTTGTTTTTTTTCCTTGGTCGCTGTCAATGGTGGGTTTTATGAGTCGGATGATGGTAGATTTGTTTTTCTTAGAAATTTTCCTTATTTTATTTTAGACCAGTGGTTTCTATCATCACGTTCTATGGAGTCATCGGCAATGTAGATGGCTACGTTTTGGATTGTAGATACCAATCTAAATGTCGACTTACTTTGTTGCCCAATGTCTATCATCCCGCCAGAGTAGGTCGGCCGCTGAGAATTCTTTTAGGCAGTATTTCCTTATTAACATAACCGTTTGTTGGGCCTAAGATTTAGGCGGTTAAATATTAGTTACCTTAATAAATTTTGGCGTCGTTGGCCCATTTAGTCGAACTCGTAGGAATTTAGTACTCCTTTACTTCCGTTAGATTTTGGTTGATAGCGATTTTCTTTAGGTGCTATCTTTCTAGTTGAATAAGGCTTGAAGAGATTAGAAATTGGTATCACTAATAATTAACTTAGAACGAGTCATTTTAGAACCAAATTCTATGATCCTTGAGTGCCTTGTGATTTAGTTTAATGTTTTTATAATCTTTTGTAATAAAATTAATCATGGGGTTTGGAAGAATGTATTAGAATAGAATTTAATTTAATAAAAATTTACCCTTGCTTATTGATGTCTCTATCGGTTGATTGTTATATATATATATATATATATATATATATATATATATATATATATATATATATATAATGGTCAAATTAAGATTATTTTAGAGTCAAATGTGGAGTTCAAAATAGTTCCTTAGAATTATAGTCATATTATGATTGTATTAATCCAATGATGTTTAACTAATATTCTTCCTTGAGTAGGTTTAGTGTCTTCTAAAGTTTGGAGCTCTTTATTGTCGATAATGCGTGTCTATAGAAGGAAGTAAGAATGTTTTGGATATAGGTTGTAATGTTGTATTAACATTTTCATTGAAGTGTTTCATTTTCGTAAACCTTGTCCAGAAATTGTATGTTGAGTCATTGATATCATAGTGTAAGGATGGTATGTTGAGTCATTGATATCTGTAAGGTCGCCCTTTGAACACAATTGTATATTATTATCGACTTGTAATAATGATGGTATTGAGTTATTTTTTTTCTTCCTTATTCTCGTTGGCCCTAAATCATATTGGTCTGAGGGAAAGTCATAGTCGTTAAAACCTAGTTTCCATATCGGGAGATGTACTTTTGTAACATGGTAAAGAGTTCAAATTACTGACTCCAGAGGCTTAACTACTTGGGTTTCAACTTGTTAATTGTGTCAGTATGTTCCAATGTTGTATTGATTTGAGTTTTTGAAGTGGATAAGGGAACTTTTATTATTGAGGTTAAAGTTGAAGGGCCTATGTAATGGATCAGATTGTAAGAAATGGATGTCTTGTAGACCCTTGTCCATGCATGTTTTGGTTTTTGGATGCTAGTTGTATAAAGGAGAGTGGCTTCCATGGTGGGGCCGGTGCCCAAAGTGGCTCCCTGGATAACCCCATGAAAGTTGTAATCCAGTGATAACTTAATTAATTTATCTAGGTGGGTTGGGTAGTAATTCACATAATAAGATAAGTATGATGCCTCACCCATACCTTGAGTGCTCTCACAGGCTAAGGATGGGATGAGAAAGCCTGGTTGGCAAGGTTGACCTCCTTGTCTCCATGAAAGGATGTGTCGGCTCTGCATGTGTCACCCTATGGGGCCGGTGCCTATAGAGAGGTCACTTGGATAACCATAGATGGGTGTCGGTTTGTAGTGAGAGATAGCTTGAATAACCCATGCTAGGACCATGCGATGACACTCTCCTTACTACAGCTTAATTACTTCTTGTTTTTATCCTCGTTGATGCCTCTGGAGAACTATATTGTCTTATCTTGATGTGACTTGTCCTCATGATTGTCTTGATGTGTTGATTGATCTTGTTGATTGGTGTAGTCTCAATTCTCTGTTTAATCTGTGTCGAGTTGTATTCCGGTACACTTGGTCTTAGGGGGGAACCTCATTGTTATCTCCTAGCTCGGAGGGTTGGACCTCAGGGTTCCACGTGGTTGGGTGGAAAAGCTATCCATTGGCCTTTTTGGATGTTATGGTTCAAGATTAACGCAGAAGTGTTCCAGTTCCAGATTTGTTCTACATCTTCAGAGTTGTAGTATACATTCATAATTGTACTATTTTGTAAATCGATGTGATCAGTCTTGTAACCTTGTATTGAACCTTTGTAATTATTCATCTCTACAAATGAATGATGTAAATCCTCTTTTGTTGTATTATAATGTTTATCACGTGTATTGTTATAATTTTATCTAATGCAGTTATGTTCCCTAGAGGTGTTAGTTGTTTATTTCATTTAATGTTGTTAATAGTGTAATTGTATTTAATGACTAATGCATTTACTTGCTTTAAAATACATATGTATATGTCTATTTTTTTTTGCTCTTGTAGTCTAACACTCTAGGGTTGCATGACGGGGCATCACATCATAAGTAAAAATTCCTCAAGAAGCTAACAAAACCCATAAGAGACTAAAAATGTACAACTTTGTACATATAGGAAAAAAACCACAATAAAATATAGACTTACCTGGGGAGTGCATTTCCTAGGAGGCGTTAAGTAGGGAAGGAAAGGATTTTCACACAAGAATTAATCTATTTATTTCTATTAAAGCGTACCTATTTCATTATAACATGGCCCAAAAGGAGGCAGATGTAGAAAAGGTGGAAGATATAGTTTTTAATTGGGGAAGTGAACTTGATGCCAAATGATTGCATAGATTTGTATTGAGCAAACTCATAAAAGTGTCCATTGATGTTAGGTCGAGATTTATGGATTCGGCTATAATTGATTCCAAATGGACTTTCAATGGGCCTAACATATGCAAAAATACTATATAAGCTAAAAAAAAATTAGTTCTTCTCATAGTTTTTAATTTATTTCTAATCATTAAGGGGATAGGTTCTTAGTAGGCAATGATATATATCAGATCACAAAGGGATATGTCGTTAGCTTGGCATGCGTCATTTTGGGGCAAGAACATTATTTCTTTTTATTTTTTCCCATTCATTTTCACCTTTATGTTTTCTTTAATTATTTTACATTTTTTGTATTGGTTGTATTTTAGAATGTAACTAAGCTAGGATGTATTGGACACACTCATATTGAGGAAGCCTTAATGATAAATTTTTTAAATGTAAATGTTATTTTGATTATGTTTAAATTTATTGACTTGGTTAAGTTTACTATATAAAATAATTTATTAAATGGAAAGCTATTGGAAGTGTGTAATTTATTTCAGTTGTATAGTCAACCAAAATGTTCTATTTTTTTAGTTTTAGAGTTTTTAAATTTTATTATTCTCAGATTGCAAAATGCAAACTCAAACACCTACTTTGCTTACAAATTATGTGGAGAATACTTGATTATCTGGCCAAGTGAAAATTATTTTCACAGATGAACACATTTTCTACAAAAGGCATTCTTCTTTAATTGACTATAAAGGCATGGTTTACTTATTGTTTTTTAAGAGCAGCCACAGCTAGGAACCAACTGACTCTGCTTTTCCATTTGTACTTGCACTTATTTTTTGCTTAAGCTTTCTCATTATTAAATTGGTCTCTTCAAAGTTGAATTAGCTCTATAGTATTAAGTCTCCAAATATTTCGTTGACAAGAAAACTCTATTGGAAGTGTAGAATTTATTGCGGTTGTGTATAAATGGAAGTTTACTAGATGGAAGACTATTGGAAGTGTATAATTTATTTCAGTTGTGTAGTCAATCAAAATGTTATATTTTTTTTGTTTTAGAGTTTTTTAAATTTTATTTTTCTTATATTTTAAACTACAAACTCAAACACTTGCTTTACTTACAAATTATACGGAGAATACTTGATTCTCTGGCCAAGTGAATATTATTTTCACATATGAACACACTTTCTACAGGAGACATTCTTCTTTGATTGACTATAAAGGCTTGGTTTTCTTATTATTCTTTTAAGAGTAGGGACAGAAATTGATCTCTTCGAAGTTGAATTAGCTCTATAGTATTAAGCATTCAAATAATAGTGACTTTACTATAAAATTAAAGTTTCAAGAATGTTTTCCACTCTTTGACAAACATGGCTAATAATCTACTACAAGGCATGAATCCAAATGAAGCATACAAATGCCCTCCTCTTAAACTTATAGGTACAAAAGAATAATAGTAACAAAAAATTAAACAAAAGAAACACATAAATACTAATAAACCATAATGAAAACCAATAATTATATTAACCAACAATTTGGTTAATTTCTAACGTAATTGATATTGCTAATATTTAGTATTTATAACTTAAATATATTTATTTTATATATAATATATAGTCTCTAATATAATTGCATTTATTCTTGTATAGTATATTTTTGAGTGATTGTGTTGTCAATCCGTCTCTTATTTATTACTATTTATGCAATTACAATTGCTTGGCTTAAGATGAGCTCTATAAGATTGTATTGGCTATAGCATTTAGTATTGTAAGATGGTCAATATGTAATGTTAGCAATTAAGCAATTGGTAATATTAAAAATATTTTTTGAGGAAAAAAACCTAAATGATCCATATTTTTTGCATCCTTCTATGCTTGGCGTGGTTACTAACACCAAGCATTGTGTTTCTTTACTGATATAGTCTGCATACTTTGTCACACCACTATGGAGAACTCACTACAACTTCAAATGGATTTTATTGCATTAAAAATATAAAAATATCTCTACCTTATGTAATCATCTATAACATCATAATAATATTTTATCCTTCAATACATGTGCATTTGATACTACCCTAACTACTATAATACAAGAGAACACTTATGTTAGTGATGAAAACCCAAATTCTATAAACCTTGTATTACTCCTATTCATATAAGGAACATTTTCTGTAAATATTATATATTTTAAATGTAAATTAAAAAATGCTTCTTACACATTGCAAAAAGTAAAACACCATTGTCATTGTCTCATATTACAATATAAACTTATGAAATTTTATTTCTATATTTCATTCCATGATTTATTTCTTCCATTGCTAATAGCATATCGGCAAATCCGTTGCGCAAAAACTCCATGCAACTGCTAGTATATAAAATGATATATATTTTTAAATAGGCAGTGATTATTAATAATGAGGAGCAACGGACAAGTTTCTAACGATAATGAAATGTAATAAAACCAAGATTAAATAAAGACAGCAATCACTGTAAAGTAAAGGCTACGATTCATATTCTCAAAGGGCAGTGAATAACTAAGACAGCAGCAATTCTTTACAAGCTACGACCGTTGGGGAAGGGTGTATCCCTTACCAACGGTAAGGCCTTAGAAATATATAAAAGGTCATACAGAGGATGATCTAAGGCAAGAAAGAAAATAATATATTTCTGAATTTAAAATATATATAGTTTCTGAGCTAAGAATAGATACATATATATATTCTAAAGGGAATAAGATATCATTCAGAGTGAAAAAGGAATATATGTTTGAATAAAATATATATCTGAATTAATATTCAGATTTGTATAAGTAGAGGACAAGGATCATACAGAAATATAAATCAATCACCTTCACACATATATATATAGCAGCAGATTGGAATTATCAATCAATCAAGTCATATAAACAATTGTGACACAGCAAGAGGATATATTGCCATCCCTGAACTGAACTATATTTATTGATCAAGAGGTACTTATAACTATCTTATTCAATTACAAGCAAACTATGTTAGGTTGCATATGGGTATAGAGGCAAGTAGGAAGGGTTGGTCCTTCCCCATCATGCTCTCATCAAGTCATGTTAAAGGGATGATAAATGGGAAGCATGCCCCCCATCATTCCCACATTAAGAGATGATAGGTGGGAAGTATGCCCCCCATCATGCTCTTATCAAGAGATGATAGGTGGGAAGTGTGCCCTCCATCACACTCTTGGGCCTTGAGCTTGATCTTGGTAGGGTGTGCCACCAAGGTGGACATAAGAGGTGATAGGTAGGGAGTGTGCCCTCCATCATGCTCTAACTTGCGAGTATTCCTATGGGACCCATCATAGGATTGGCTTGAGGGTTGGATAACTATATGTTGAATGAAATATTATTTATGCCGTATCATTAATTATGTTATAATGTATTGATTTCATTACTATATTCTAATTTATTGTTCTTTAATATGGCTAATGTTCCTTTCTAGTAGTTATTCTTGTGTGCAGGTTAAGAAATCAAGAATATCCTAAAAGGGAACAATACAAAATTCTATTAAATGATACTACTTCCTATAAACTAAGTGCCAAGAGCACTTATTTATAATGCTTTACAGAGTTGTGCATGAAAAATAAATCAGAAGGCTCAATAACACTCTTACAGTAACAATAGATTGCTTGCATATAAAGCAAGCTTTATTACACAATTCTATCCAAAAATATTAAACCCTAACTTAAGCAATCTTTGGATAGAGTCCTAAAAATATGATTATCTCCTTAAAAACTAGTCAATTTATAAATAGACTTCTAAGAATATGATTATCTCCTAAAAAATAGTGACGACTAAAAATAGTTAATATTGACATTTGACTTTGATAACAATTCTAAAGAAGTTCTTCCACTCTGTCCATGGCTAATCCTTTGAAGAAACCTTGAATCTTTGACAATTCACCTATCATGGTAACTCGAATCTAAAAACCTTAATTATGTTGATCTACACCCCAAATTCTAGCTGAAAATACACCGCCTTGAATGCTTTGAAACCGTTCTAACTAAAATATGCAACCTTGAGTGTTCTAAAATCTTGCTCTTCAAACACCAATATGACCTAGCTAATATTTATTTGAAATCACAGACATTATGAACACATATATTTTAAAACTTGATTATAATGATGACAAAACCCTTATGATTTTAGGTGCTTTCGATGGAAATTGGTTGAAATTGTTGAAATTGGGAACCTTTGTCAAAACTCGATGAGAACATATTGAATTCAGGCACTTTGAATGGTATTTGCTATTGTAGGTGGCTAAATTTCGAAGGAAGACTGATGATTTTTGCTAGTAAAAGCCTTGAGACGGCTGTTCTTAAATATCATCCACTTCAACAGTCAAAGGTCAATTTTGACCAATAAAAATAGGACAAATATTTACCACTTTTTATTGTGAATGAAGTGTAAAATAGGACAAATATTTAAGTAGAGTGCCTTGAGACTAATATAAGAATCACTTCAATAATGAAAGTTGTTGATCTACAATAGAAAATTCTATTGTAGATTGTCAAATTCCCATTGCTCTATTGCTAAAAGGAAGGTTGCAACGGTGAAGGTGAGGATCATTAAAATGTTGCCATCCAAAACCCTGCTGAAAGACGATAGATATGATGAAACCTCGTGTTAATCTGTTGCTCTATATATAACTTTTTTTCCTGCTTTTGTTCTTTTATCAAAACTAAACTGCTTTCATATAGGAGACACCTGTATATATAAAAGATCCGATTGTTTGGAAAGTTGCATCTATTTGTGTAGAGCAGGCTTTTACTAATAACCCTCAAACCAAAATCTAACTAGCTCTCAATGAGGCGCGCGCCTACACGTTGCCTTGTATTCTGTTAACTTCAAAACATGTTGATTCATTGAATGGCACCTGTTTTTATAGGTTTGCATTTTTAGAAATCGAAACGTGTTTTTCCTGCTTTAGATGTGTGCACATGCTAAACTATGTGCCCAACTTTTTCCACAATGTATGCAAACATGACTGAGAAATTTTAATATCCCTATCAAAAGTGATACTTTGTGGCAACCCATGTAATTTAATTGTCTCCTTGAAAAACAACTTAGTTATCCTAGATACATCATTCAACTTTTGACAAGGAATGAATGCATCATTTTAGAAAATATTTCAGTAAATATGAAGATAGGATCATTACTATTCTGGGTATGCAGTAATCCAAGAACAAAATCCATGGATAGTTCCTCCCACGACTTATTAGTTGTGTGCAATGATTACTATAATTTAGTAATCAAGGACACCCTTTGCAACTTGACATATTTTGCATCTATTTGCAAATTTCTTCACATCTTTGTGCAAATTTGACCAACAATGCCTTTCCTCTCACATTGCTTGTGTCTTATCCAAAATGTCCTCTAAGTCCACCATTATGTAACTCCTGAATGACATTCTCTCTCATTGAATTGTGTGGAATATGTAATTGTTATTTCCTAAACAAGTATCCCTTATGTGCAAAGAAATCTTCATATGGGCCCCTATCTCCAACCCAAGGCTCTATGCATGTACGTACGTATCTGCAAAATTTGGATCTAAAGCATACAAACCTGAATTCACTCCATGCCCACTAGTTCTATAGTAATCTTGGACAATAATGCATGCCTCCTACTCGAGGCGTTTGTGACTTTGTTGATTGTAGGCTAGCTCTATGCTTCACCGTGAAGTAGGTTTAAGAAGTTTGTTTAAAGAATCATCTACCTAAATCTTTAGATAGAATTAAAAATATAGAAATGCATCTTAAAGTACATAAATGAATAGTGTTTTAACCTATCTAAATGTGTTTCACTTAAATAGAAGCCACGTTCATTCCTTAGATGAAAATACTATGCTTTTCTTTTGAAATGAGGAAAATTGAAAATACAAAAATAAAATCTAAAAAATAAGTTGAGAAACAAAAACTTGGACTAGGCAACAATCTGAAATAAATTGAATTCTTCAACACAAAGGGAAATGATACACAAAATAACTAATTTACATAACTAAAACGTGATGAGAGAGAGAGATATGAAACCTTCATTGTGAGAAGATCGCCAAAATGCATATAGGTGAAATAAAATAAATGGGGGTGACTACTTGGGAGCTTGTTGTTGGGAGGTCAAATAGGAAATGGATTCAAAGTGAAGTGTGTGCTCTCAATCTACATGTATCTAGGCCTAAGAACAACAAAGTAAATAATAAAAGGAACAATTATAAGTGTATTTACTATTATCCCTATGTGTATGGAGACAAGAATAGGAGATAGAGTGGGATATCCAAAAATACCGAGGACTTTAAAAGAATGTCAAAAAATTTATGGACGGGAGATTTTATATCAAGTGTCCAAAAAAGTGGAGAGCACAACAAAACCTCATGGTGATCCAAAACACTTCTAACTTAACAAATAGAAGTATGTTCAAGAACGTATATCATTGTCAAAAAATCTAAAATGATATAAAGAATTGGATATATATGTAGAACTAGAAATAAACAAACAATAGTATCACCTTATCATGAAACTCATGAAGAGAAGAGATTTCAAGATGGATGAAGAGAAGCTCTTGTTGCTCAATGGAGTGTTTCTCCCAAAATAAATCTAGCAAATAGTAATGAAGAAGAATGTTTCAAAAAATCCTATAAACACAATAACCAAACAAACTAATTCTTCAAAACACAAACTCAATATGATATTAGCATGACCAGGGTGTTTTAATAAAACCAAGATCATGAGAAAAAGCCTATAAACTATGCAGAAAACCAAGAGCACAACTAGTGAAAATGCATGAGAGCTTGTTTAAGAGAATGTTCAACTTTCTTCTCAAAATCCTCTTCACCTAATTGTTATTCTTGGTAAAGGAGTAAGGGAATTTTGTTCAAATGTAATAGAAGGTAGGTATATGATAGTTACAAAATCAAGGGAAGTCAAAAAGTCATTGCTATGGTCATTGAACAACATCTGTACAACTTTGGGATGAATGTGCAATTGCACAGACATCTACGCAAGTGCATTTAGTCTTGAAGATTCGAATAAAAAATATTACAAAATAGTTACAATGGATAAATAAATATAAAAAAAGTTAAAGAACTATCAACAAAAGAACATTAACACACAACACACTTGGCATCTAGACTAAGGAAGAGGTTAAGGATGAGCTAAAATAAGCCCTAGAAGCATACTATGTGAATGTATGTTAAAATAGGTAAAACTTGTAATGTCAAAATTATAGGGTATACAATTTTTGGGATTACACACCACAAAAGAATAACCCTATAGATATCCCACCCATTTCATATGCCTCTAATTTAGTTTTGCTTGATTATTGATAAACTTCAAAGTTTGTTGGTCAATGTACAACACAAACTCCTAAGTAATGTCTGCACTTGCACAAAGCCAAAGCCAATATTTTTGTCTTGGCTCATTACTGCAACAATTAATTTCTTCATCAATATCACAATCACCCTAAAAAACATTAGACAAATATGGGAGCACAAGCACTAGCTCCTCTATTACCTTCTTCTACAAGAGTTTGAAACTCTCGGTAGCAGCTACCACTAAAATTCCTATTGAACTTCATGTAGGAACTCCCCTAATCTATGAAAACTATGAATTTTCATTATGTTTTATGGCTTTAGACACTCAATAATTACATGAACTTTCTATGGATCCATATGCATTCCATCTTGAGATATAATGAATCCCAAGTATGTCAACTCCCTCATGAAGCTGCATTTGTTTAGGTTCACACACAACTTTTCACTCCTTAGGCACATGAATACCCATTGTAGGTACACAAGATGATCCTCCCTTGTCTTGCTAAACACCAAAATATCATCCAAGATTACAACTACAACTTTACCCAGAATTGGCTTCAAAAAGGTGTGTTGGTCAACCCCAATGGTATCACCAACCATTCATACAAGCCTTTTTTTCATTCTGAATGCAATCTTCCACTCATCTCCTCAAATTTTGACATGTTGGTATCCACTCTTCAGATCAATCTTTGAAAAATATTTTGCACCACTCAAATAATCCATGAGGTTATCCATGCACGACAATAGCAACCTATACTCGATGTTTTTCTTGTTAATGGTGTAAGAGTTTGTACACATTTTCCACTCTCCACTCTCCTTTGATGCAAGTACTACAGGCAATATGCAAGGATTCATACTTTCCCAAATGAGGCCTTATTCAAGTAACTCTTCCACTTGTTGATTCAACTTTATGATCATTTCAAGGTTTCATCCTATGCAATGCTTTGTTTGGTAGACTAGATCTTGGAATTAGATCCATGCAATGCAATATGTTGCACACTAGTAGCAATTCCCCTAGCTTTCCTTCATCCATTACATCAAAAAAATCTTTGAGTAATGCTTCAACCTCTAGTTCTTTAGAGTTGTGCAACTCAATTTCCTATTATGAATCATGCATTGATAATACTACCAAGGTCTACTCGACAACACATGGCATGCATCCATTAGGATCACATCACACCATACTTCATCCACATATCCTTCAATGCATAATGCAACTTCACATTTTTCTTTCACTATGAGATGTTCTCCCTTTTGTAACCAAAAGACCCTATACGATGTGAGGTGCACGACAGTCTTCAACCCCGATTTATAAATATTTTTTGTGTACACTAAGTTGTCTATGCTACCACCATCGATTGACTTGTAACATTTACCTCCCAATTTATACAAGTAGTGTGGAAGATACGCTTCCTCAACCAAGGTTCCTTTTCATTAGGTGCGAGCTTTAGCAAAACTTTGCACATCATCAAATTATGTAAAGTGTACATGTTTCTCAGTGCAACCTTACTCTGGACAATCTAATGCCCTATGACCTCCTTGCCCACATCTAGAGCAAGTTTCAGTCTGGACTATGGTCGGCCTCCTTTCCCTCCACCTTTCTTGGAGGTCTACTCATCCTTGGAGCTCTATGCAACACTACTTGATGTAATAGTCTCCTTTTGTGTGTAGGTCTACCTTCTACCAACTTGTTTGCTCTTTCTACCTTGACCTTTAACACAAGTGCTTTGTTGTCTACAAGACAATTTCTCCTCTACAAGCTATAGGCTTCTTCTATAAAATTAACCACATAAACCATTTATATACCTTAAGACCTTTTCAATGCCATCCTCCACATGATCGACATGAATATTGTGTCAATAAAATCCCTATGTGTATTCCTTCATTGAGGTCCCACGATGGTAGACCTCTCTGTATGTGATCTTTCTAAATTGACTCCCACTACAAGGCAACATGCCCTTTCAACTTTATGGAGGCATACCTTGTGCTTCAAATCATCTATGGTTCAAACTCAAAGCACTTTTCCAATTCAATGATCTAATCCAACAAATCTTCTAGATTAGTACCTTGGTTTGTTCCATGCCTTCATCAATGCTAAGGCAATTTTTTGTTCAAATCTCCTCCTTAAAACTAATGCACCACCATCACACAAATTCTCAGACTATTCACTCATCATCACTAATATCCACAATCATAAGCCTCTCTTAAACTCTCAAAACCTTGTAGTTGAAAGCACAAATCTAACTCATGGTAGGCTAAACTCTACCAAGCAAGTGTGCTTTCAACTAATTCAAGTGTGGCATACAATAGAATCCCTTTATGCTAAACTCTCAAAACCTTATAGTTGAAAGCACAAAATCTAACTCAAGGTAGGCTAAAGGAACCTACAAAACAAAGCAAACAAAGAAAAGAAAAGAAAATGGTTTCTACATGACACAAGATTGTTGGTTGGTCAAAGAGCATCTTTAACTTTCCTTCCACCTAAACTCATCTTTGTTGCCCATCACCGAGATCCTTCTTGTTGCCAAGAAAATAGTATAAAGCATCTTTTTAGTCAACCAGAATAGGGCAAAGGTGAAGACTTTTCCAATATCTAGACTATAAGTTGTAATGCCTAGAGTCCAATGTTTCTACTAGAAAGTTTTAGCCACTTCCAAATTTGGAGAATGAATTAACAATAGGAAGCTTTGCCAAGAGTTTTCTTATAAGTTCTCTATTTCTCTACTAATCATATCTCTATCTCTACTAATCATATCTCTATCTTGAGCCATTAAAAAGTTCTAGATATGTACACTTGTAAGAGGTTGTGTTGCAATAAAGATTCTCTTCACAATTTGTGAGTAAGTATTCATCTCTCAAAAGGTTGTCATGCTAGCTTGGCTCCCAAAGCTTGATTGCGTAAGTTTAAATCTTTCAAACCTACTCCATTGAAGGTCTTTGCACACCTCCTAGCTCAAAGGGGATTTTTCTTTTCCTCCAATCTTCCTAACCAAAATAAAGGTCTCTAGATTTTATCTTCCTAACAAAAATAAAGGTCTCTAGATTTTATTAATAACTCCATCAGTGTCTTTAGTTGCTTGAAGAATCGACAAGAAGTAGAGAGGCATAACTTATAAGTATGATTCTCCTAGCTAAATATTTAGTCACTTGACTTTCCAAGTAGACAGCTTAGCTTTGATTTTTTCTACAATACCATATTCCATAACCTCACTCTTCTAGCTTTCATAATGAGTAGGAACCCTAAGTATTTGCTAGAGAGGAACCCATATTGGAATTTCAAAATTTTAATGATTTGTTGTTCTCAAGGAAATGTTAAGAAAGATAATTTTGGACATCTCATTGTTGGCACCTTGCTTGAAAGCATATTTAAAAGCTCTTGCATCTCTACCCATTTGACACTTCAAAAAGAAAAGTGTCAATCTTTGAACCTAGATAAAATTTGGTAGAATGAATATTCCTCACTTCTAAACAAGAGGTTAAAGAGAGTTGATTATCCAATTAATTAACTATGCACTTAACACCTACATACTACAAAAATTATGAAGTTATGTATCACCCTCCCAACTTCAAAAAAATGTTATCAACAAATTGAAGACAAAAAGAAGCCACAATATAAGGGGATACCCAAAAGACCTATGATATAGTCGTCTACTTTTTTGGAGTTCGAAGTCCTAACTAATGCTTCTGCCATAATGATATAGAGGTAGGGGATCTCATCTTAACCTCCTAAAACTCTAGAAAAAGCCGGCTAGGTTGTCATTACCAAAATCAAAAAACGGGAGTTGGCAACTATGTTTCTAGCCCAGTCCACCCATCAATGGGAGAAACCAAAAGCTAGCACTATGTTGTAGAAAACACCAAACATGATCATAAGCTTAAGCTATGTCTAAGTTTTTAGAATCGATTGCAAAATCTCTTGGGTCATACTTATTTCAAACACTTTGTTCGGTTGAAATAAAGTAAGAGGACTCAATTGCTGATGAGCATGTCCAATAAGTATGATAATATTTGTGTTTTGAAGGTCCAATATTTTTAAAACTTTAGCATTAGTAGTTGTGACTTTAAAATTATTAGTGTTACTAGAAACACTTCTAATTAAACAAAATGTGCTCATTAGATTTAAAAAGCAACCAATCATGTGATGCCACATTAGCACACCAATAAAACATGACTTTCCACCTTTTTTTTGATACTATTTGATATCTCAACATAAAGCTTGTTGATGTGGCATCATATTTGATGATGTGGCCTTAAAACCTTAGTTATAAGTAAGGGCCTTGTCAAATAAGCTGCTGTAAAAATTTTGGACTGATTCCAAAGACTCCAAATTACCCTATGTGATTTTGAGAGGCATGAGACTAAGGGAAAGGGGCCATCACATTTGTGCACTTGTCTTAATTTCATTGGTTAATTTATTGGAGTTGTAAACTTGTATTGGTGCATTTGTGAACATGTACAAATGCATTTGTGTTAATTTATTAGGTTGGTATTTTACATGTATTAGTTCTTTTTAAAAATTTAATTGGAGGGTCAAGTGATTAAAAACATAGCAGTTATTGGGCCCCTTTCCCCTAGAGGTACTCTCCGCTAAAGAGCATATCTTGAACTATGAGCAGATCTTGAACTATGACCTTTTGAAATCTTTTTTGATTTCATTTCCAGTTTAAAAACAACATTTTAAGTCTGTTTGCAAGTTTGCCAAAGATTCTATTTTTAAAATGGGTCCACTTGAACCACAAAAATTTATTAAAAATCTTCAGACATTTTCCTAAAAGAGAACTCATAAAATCATTGATTTTCCCCATTTCATAAAGTCTATTGATCAGATTTTACTATTCATATTCAGTCTAATAATTAACTTTCTAACACTCATGCATCCAGACAAGGCATGCAGGAGCCCAATCCCACTGTAACGATGGCTGCCATTCTCAATGATCGGTCAAACAATAATTATAAGTAAACAAATTCCTATATACAGTGGTCAGATGAACCCAAAAATTATGAAATCACGAAACATACGCCATCAATATTCTTAATCCCCATCCCAAGGGATGGGGATTAGCTATTTTATCATCGGATATTTTGAAGCAGTCCTAAAAAAAACTTCAGGATTTCTCTAAATCCTCAGCTTAGCGGTTATGTAAAAAAATTGCAGAAGATACACCCCCCAGTCATCAAAAGTTAGAGCTAAACTAGAATATGATAATTGTAACTTACCTACCCCCATGGGGAAATCTGAGTGGCTGGTTTTAATTTGCGTAAATAAAAACTACTAATAACCCTGATGTATTTAATAATAATAACCCTGGTGTACTTATAACCCTGATGATAAGTACACCATGATGATGGATCATTATTTATGATTCGTAACAGCGATGCAAAAACACACAGTTGAATCCAAGAGCTCTTCGTAATACCGTCATAACTGAAGCACCCACAGGGAAACAATGGCAAATAAAATGCAAACGACCTCCAATGTCATTTCTAAATGGTGAATTATGGAACTGATCTGAAGCCTATTCATGAAAATAGAAGCATTCAGACAATATGGCTTTCACAATACACAAAAGAATAATACAGAACAATCATGAAATATAAACCACAACCCTAGATTAGCGAACTCTTCTTTAAAAATCGTCTCGCATTTCCATGGAATTAAGAAACCACCTCAACTGTAAAACGGATATAAAACAAAATCTTAAACAGAGATCTTACCGACTTCCGCCTTAAAGATAGCTTACAACAACATTACAAGATAAATAGTATCCAAGAACAAATTATCCTAATCATTATTAAATAAAAAATAAAAAGTGATAGCTTTCTGCGAAAGCAGAGGCAGAGAGCAGAAGCAGAGGGTTAAATGTCCTGTTGCGTTACTTGACTCGCTTCACTAAAAGAGGGTTTCTTCTCAGCGAATCAGAAAAACAAAAGGAGGTTAATTTCTGGACACATTAACACCATGAATGCAATTATATCTTGCAAACTGGCTGCCTGAAATTGTGCCCATTATGGAATTGAACATATGGCAACATATAAAACGTATTAAATCAACCGCTTCCTATGGTGCTAAACGATACAGATGCTTGATTTATCAACCCTGCAACACATAATAAATAGAAGTCGAAAGGGATAAAATTTCGAAACCCTAATTCGTGTAGCGCTTCCGAAACCTAATTAGCGGCGCGCTTCCAAACCCTAATGAAGCCTAAACCGGGACCTCGTAGTTGGAGAAATTTGATGGCCGTATTGCTGTATTTACGATTTTTTAGCTGTAAAATGCAATCAAAACCTTAGTGAGTGAAAGATGATATTGTATATTTATGTGTAAAAAGTGCATACTTCATTGGCATTTACTTTAGATTTGACGTTAAAAGTGTCATTCTTGTGTCTTCTTGTTAAGATGTTCTAGTGCCTATTTTAAGATATTCTAGCACACAAGTTAATTAATCTAACTTGGTTCAATCTTTTGCTTAATTCAATTTATGTGCTTTGGTCTTGTAAGTGCCTAAAATTGTACGAGTCGACATGATAGTTCAATGATAATTTGGCAATCTAGCTCACGACTCACAAAAATGTGAATTATATTCTCTCAGCAAAATTCATGTTTGATGGCGTTTTCCCTCAACCTATTCAACCCCTTGTCCATCTTGTTCAACTCCTAGACTGAGTTCCAAGTCTTTGCACATACCAAAAACCCTTTTGCAGATCCTCAATTGAAGGGACGCCCAAGTGACCTGCCTTGGCAAAAGGGGCAACCCTATTCCCAAAAAGGGTAGCCCTATCATCTTTTGGTATGCGTGATTTCTTTCAGTTGTAACCAATTTGCTTCCATATTTGCTCCTAATTGAGAGACTTCTCTAGTCCTAATGGAACCACTACTCCCCTTGATTGATTCTCCTCTTCTTTTGTCTCTCAGTCAACTTTTAATAAGTCTTTTGTTATCTCTCCATTAATCCCCTATGAGCTCCCAATCAGTCTTTTTGTTAACTTCCAATCATTTCCCCCCTTTAGTGTTGCTTCCATCTTATAAATACCTCCTCTCCATTTGATTTTGGAGGAGGTTATGTACTATTGCAACTAGGTTTTCTTTTGCAAAAGGTTCTCATTCTCTAGAATCGCCCTTAGGAACTCTGTCATTTTTGTTGTTTTAACTCTCCCTAAGCATCTTATGCTTCCATAGGACTAAGTGTGGCTCTTCCATTTACTTTCAAAGCTTCTTGAATCTTTCATGCAACTCTCAATTTACCTTAGGAGTGTAGTTCTTTCTTTGTCATCACGTGAAGGTTTCAATTGCTACAAAGGAGGATACTGAAAAAAATCAGATCCCTAAGGACACAAGTTTGCACCGACACCATTGATTTTCAGAGGTTCTTTACTTTTGAGAAGTTATTGTAGATTTAGTAATTATAAAATTCTCTTGCCCTTGAGGAACTAAATCATTATTTCTTCTTGGTTAGTTTAGAATTTCTTGCTTTGCTAGATTTAGATTATAGATTACATTTTCCTATTTTTGCTAGATCTTAAAGTAATTGCATTTATTTTCATTAGATTATATTATCCAAAAAAATTGAAACATAAAACATAGAAAATTGCATCTTAGGAAAAGCCATAAAGATTCACATCCATTTGAAAAATTTATATTTCAAACAAATAGTAATTATGTAATCTTTAAATTTTGGGAAAATACAAAAAAAAAGTAGGTTAGTTTGATTTTTGCATTCATTTAGATTTACATGCATTTAGAGACTTTATAAAACTCAAAAAAATAAAACATACAAAGAGAAAGCCCTCAATCTCATTACAAGGCATTCAACAATTCAACACTCAAATAGTTTGCAAACATCAAAAACACACTCGTAGTCATCCCTCTTCCTCATTTAGCTTTCATACTCAATGTGCCTTGGAGTGAGAGAAGATTGGATCAAAGCAATCCTAGACAAGATCAGGGAGAACCTACTAGTTTGGGAAAAAACCACTAAAGAAACAGTGCAGGAACAAACTCAAATCCTACAACAAATAGAGCAAAGTAGAACAAGGACCCATATCACAAGAATCTTTCAAATTCAAGGTCAGATCATAAACTATTTTCGTGAGGAAACTAAGGAAGAAATGGACATCATTGGAGAAATTGGAAATGCCAACTTAAACTTATTGCAAGAGTTAATTAATCAACTTTGTCTAATCAATCATGAAAATACAACCAACCATCAAGATCACATACAAACAAACCACAACAACAATTTAATTATCACTCACGATGTTTTGCTTATGCATGAACATAACAACCCATTGGTTCCACCACCACTCAATTGGCTCTTGCCATGAAAGTAGGATGACTAGGTAGATGTCTTTTAGCAAGGGTGCAGTGAGTGTGCTATCTGGAATTTGACTCTCGAATCAATTCTAAGCAACATAGGGCCTAACCTAGATCCTACCATTTTTCCCACCCTAGTTAGAAATGTGTTTGTGATTCTATGTTTGGACAACATCACTAGTGCAATCTTCTCCCCCTTTGTCAAAACCTAATTTCACTTTCCACAAGCTGACCTAGTTTGAAAATCTAATATTGCTCATCAACTTGTGTGCAAAAAAAATCAAACTAACACTTAGGATTGCATATTTAAGGTTAAGCTCCTAAGACATTTAAGAATGATCTAATCGCATTCATTCCTAGAGAATTTCATATTAGAGTGACCCTACATTAGTAAAGCATTAACTACTTCACTACATCCAACATTTTGGCACTTGAGTTCTTTTCATATAAATCGTGACAACATAAGGCTTGACTTAGGCACAAGGAAGATTATGTTGGAAAGAGACACTGCTACGCATGACAGGTGTTGTCATTTATGGCAACTAAGTCTACCTTACACATCCGCATTACATGATTTGTTCATACCAGAAGTCAGAGTGAGGATTTGTCCAAGTCCAGATGTTAGAAACAGAGCATGTGACAGGGTCCGGTATCTTGGTCCAGATCTCTCCGGTGGTAATTCACAGTGTGTTGCAGATCTGATGGAGTGATAAGGATTGTCAGGACTATCTAAAACTAGAATCTTAGCCTCCGATGATGGACTCAAAAGTTATAAGCATCTGAGTATCGGGTTCCAATTAGTCAGCACAGTCAAAAGAAGAATAGGGCGACTTAGTATTTGATCTTAGTCTAGATGCAAAAAAGGTGTTGGATAAGCAATTAGTGATAATCAGTGATATTGGCTGACATAACTGATGATTTGGGAACACAATTTTTTGGTCCACGTTGATATTTGTGCATAGATTCAGTTGACAGAGCAAAGTGCTTAATAAATGTTCTAAGTTTTATTGAAGCCGACTACAGTTGATTGAATTTCTTGATGCAGATATATATAGCCGATGGATTCAAGTGTTTTGGTGTGCGATGGTGATGTGTTGATGGAGTAAGTGCAAAAAAGGCAAAAAGGAGTGCGAAGGAGAAGATATCTGAGGACCAGATCATGGCAGAACAGTAAACAGAGTAGAGCAAGGATGAAGTGTGTAAGATCAATATTTTGTACTTAAACATAATTAAATTCTTGCATTGGTAGATGTTGTTCATCAGTTCAAACATTCAGTAACCTTCTTGTAATCATTCTTGTAGGTAGTGAACCTCTTTGAGCAGTGAGCTCTGGGCAGTGAGCCCGAAGGCATGTGCCTTCCCCATTTAATAGAGTATAATTTCTTGTGGGTTAACCCCCACCGTGGTTTTTCCCTTAACCTGGTTTCCACGTAAAAATCCTAGTGTTCATGTGTTATGATCTTGTTGTTTCTGTTCTTATGTTTATAGTTCTTTCTTTTGAATGTATGGCAAATAAATTAAGGAACAATCTAAGAAGTTTTGTAGAACACTGATTCACCCCCCCCATCTCAGTGTTCCTTATTTCCAACAACTGGTATCAGAGATAGGTTCCTTGAAAGAAGTTTAACATCTTAAGGAAGATCTGGGAAGGTATTAAAATGGATTCATACAACCTTCAAGAACAACTTAAACTTGCTTTAGAAGATCTTGATCAGTCCAGAGCAGATGTCAAAGAACTGCAAGAAAACCTTAAAGATGTTGAAGACTTCATTGAGACCTTCAAAGAAAAATTGAGCAAATCTAATGAAAAGAGAAAGGAACTACTTCTTCAACTAGGAAATCAGAATGTAGACAATGACATGGATGAGGCTCTAAAGAAGAAGACAAAGGAATGCGAGAAGCTAGCAAAAGAAGTTTCTGTTCTAAAACATGAAATGGAATCTAGGGTGATGAGGTTAACCAAAGAAATTGAGGAAAGAAAGAAGGTTGAAGAAGACCTGAAACAAACTCTGAAAGAAAGAACAGAAGAATACTACAAATTGGATGGAATTGCTGGCCATCTAGAGTCTGATCTACATGAAAGCAGAGACGTCAAAAAAGAACTTGAAAGGCAAATTGTCATTCTCAGACATGACCTAGAAGTTGCAAATGAATATAAAGAGAAATTCAAGATAAGCTCAGCTAAACTTGAGATGTTGCTTGATAGTCAAAAGAAGGTAGATGATAAGCATGGTCTGGGATTTGAGAAAGGTGAAATCTCTGGATCCGGTCAAAGAAATCCTGATGCTAGGAATCAAAGAAGGAATCCTAGAAGACCTCCGGTAAGACAACCCAATGCTCAAAGGTATCCATCCTTGAATGGCAATTGTTTCAAGTGCAATAAATTTGGTCATAGAACTATTCAATGCAAAAGTAGAGTAAATCAAAGTAGTCCATCCTGTTAGCACTCATTTTGACCTGGGGTTGATTTTTCATGTTTAGGGGGTTTCTTCATTTGAACCCTATATCTTCTTGCCCATTTTCCTAAGTGTTGGACCTCCTCAGCATTTTTCAGCTGCAGCATCATTTTTTCTTTGAGGAGGAGATCATCATCATCATCTTGTCTTCGATGATGGTCTGCATTATCATGTTTTCTGTCGACTTGTTTTTCTTCAGGATCATCATATTTCAATATCGGGTGATGTCTGGATATCATCCTGATCCTGCTGATGAGCTACAGTGCGCCCTGATTTGCTTGCGGAGGTGATTTTTCAAGTATCCGGTGATCTTCCAATTATCACCTTGCCCAAACATGATGATGATGTTGCCCCGATATTCTGAAGGGGTTATTCTTTGAGTTGTTTCGACCTGACTTGTTCTTTCTTAAGGGTCGTCATCATCATCATCATATTTCCAGTTATCACCGTGTTGCTTGCGGGGGTCATCATATTTTCTGCCTGCATGATATTTCGCCGAGGTGATATTTTTATCATCGGGTGATCTTGGTTATGATCATCCTGATGATGTTGTTGAAGAGTTCTAAGTATGACCCGATATTCACTGGGGTCATCATATTTTGAACGTCAGGATGATCTTAGTCAATATCATCCTGATGTTGTTGTATCACTTCTTGTTCGTTGTTTTGTCATCCTGATGATGCTGACGTCAGGGTGATATCTATTTCTCTGCCTATCTGCATCATGATATTTCCGAAGGAGGGGGTGATATTTTCATTTTTGAATATCACCCGGATGTATGTTTGTTCCAGCGTCATGATGATGTTGATATCAAGGAGATATCCGCCTGCCGGCTTCGTGCATTATCTAGTGGGGGTGATCTTTTCAAGCATCATCATATTCATCTATCGCCCTGATCTTATAGTGGAACTACAGTGCAACCTGATATTTGTGCATCAGGATGATATTTCCAAATATCCGGTTATCTTCCGAATATCATCCTGATGTCGATATGATGATGACGTCATCAAGGTCCGAGGGGGTCATATTTCTAACACTGATCATCTTGTGGAGATCTTCCGATATTTGCAAACATGATGATGACGTCATCCGGATATGAGGAGGTGCGCAGTAGGCAAATATGATGATGACGTCAGCAGGATATGATGATGACGTCATCAGGATGTTCATCGGCCAGACTTTTGGTATAGGCTCAGCAGGAGGATGTTCCTCCGATGGATCAGGTTGTGCCGATGAAGGCAATTATCATGCAGGTTATATTGCGATATGATGCTGACGTCAGGGTGATATTTCAAGCAACAGGATATCATGCTGCTGGAGGATGATGATGATGAAGTCTTATACTAGTGTCGTCAGGAGCAAAAGCACCGACATCGTATATGCTCATGACCTAGTATATAAAGTGTTAAAGAGGTCATCGCAGGGTGCATGTGGGATAATTGTATCCTGCATATTTTCAAATATCATGATGATGAATCTCGGCGGGAAATGGTTGCGATGCAGAATTGACGTTTTCCCGAGGCCGCGGGTTGGTGCGCCATTAATGGCGAAGGTTGCAGAGGTATGGGCGGATCTGGTACCCGATTGAAGGTGTACATCAGCGGACAGTGGCGCAGGGCTCGAGATTTCTCCCTGTCTCATCCCCTACCTGCTGCATTCATGTTTGGGCACCAATCTGATAATGCGTTGGGCGCCATTTTGCTAATACTGTGTATCTGGCGGGATTTTTGGTCAACCATGTAATTAATTGCTGTGGTACACTACCTGGCTGTTATAAGCAGGAAGTGTTACTCATTTGTGGTTGTTGAAATTGAAGATTTTTGGCTCTGTAATTCAAAATAAGCTGATCTGGTTGCTCTGTACAGCTTAACCTGTGAGTTTATGTATCTCTTGTTGTATGTTTTTGGCATGAACCCACTGATTTCATGATTAATCTTATATGAGAAATGCTATCTTAGCATGTGTTTTGTTAATTCTGTCTCCAGTATTACATGTATTCTTCTTCTGAATCTGGATATTTGGGTAATGTTTAGATTCTAGAGCATAGAATTCCTATGTTGAATGTCTGATCTTTTAACTTCTGCTCAAGGGGTAGATTAAACTGTTTTCAGGTTGAACATTGGGAAGGGTATACTGCAGTAGGGATGCCATAAGTAGAGATAACTTAACACTCTGTATTGGGAGATATCTGTAAGGCAGGTATCACATATATCCCCTTGAAATCCAGTTTTAGCTGTTCATGCTGATCATTCACAGGTGTATGTCTACTGACTCCAGGCCCTGGATAGGCACCAATCTTGCTTAGTGTTTGTGTTACAACCATGTCCAACTTTGCATCCAAACTTAAAATCCAAATCAAAATCTAAAACAACCATTAGGACATTAGAATTAGTTTTAGGAACCTCAGTCCTCTGTCTACAACTGCAAATAGGCCCAAAGCTAGCCCCTTTGCTCTTATCTTTCAGTTTTGGTCTACTTACAGGAGGACTTATCTGCTTTCTGTCAGCATCCCAGCCTTGTATGCATATCCTCATGGATGTTGAGTAGGGAATACCCCCCTAGGTCTTGCAGAGCCTGAAGAAGAAGAGGAGATAAAATATAGAGTCTATCTCCTACACTGTTGGCCCCTGGCCCAGAGATCCTGTTGATCACTGATGGCTACCTTGTAGGGAAATCTGGGAATAAGCATCCAGTCTGGGAAAAAACCAACAGAAATTGGCGACTCCGCTGGGAAGTTTGTGAAAGAACCCTGGTTTTCAAAAGAAAACAGTTCCTAGTAATAGGTGGCGACTCCGAAGTAATCTCCCAACCAGTCAAAGTAAAATTTATATGCAGGGGAGAAGATCCCAACAAAATCCTTTATTTGAAGAGTTACCAGTAACAAAAAGAATGATGTACAGAAGAAAGGGAACTGTCTCAGTTAGTCATGAGAGTTCCCCCAAAAAAGGTGATGATATACAAGATAACCCTAGGCCATCAGGACAGCATGTGCCTTACTTTTCAAATGCAGAAGCTGATATTCAAGGTGCATATGAGAGGCAACAGGGTGGTAGCATGAGAATGAGGTCAGAGGTGTTCCAAGAACGCCCATTTCTAGACCCAAGTGAAAGGTTTGAAGAGGCAGAGTCTCTGAGGGATGATGAGGATGATGACCAGAATGGTATGAGACCATCTACCTCCAGACCTAAGGATGAACAGTTAGCTGAAGAAATCAGAAGTCTAAGAGCAGAACTAGAATATCTACAAGCCATGAAAATCAGAGATGATATGAAGCAGAAAGTGCAAGCCTTAAGAACTACCCAAAATGATTCAGTTCCTACCCTAGAGAATGCAAATGTGCAGAGACATCAGCAAAGATATGAAGTGCAACATCAGCATCATGATGAGAGACAAAATGTGAATGATGCTAGGATACCACTGAACCATGTAGGAAACCAAAATGCAAACAGAAATGTTAATGTTAACCAGCTAAACAGACAGCCCATGCAGTTAGATAGATTCAGGCAGCTGGTGTTTGATGGTATTCCTGGGTATCCTAACCCCATTGATAAGCATCTGAGGCTGCAAGTGCCTAAATTTTCAGGAAATAACACAGTGTCAGGAGAAGATCATCTAAAGGCCTTTCAAAATGTCATGGATAATTTTGAGGTTGAACATGAGGATGTTTTCATGAAGTCATTCATGCAATCCTTAATAGATGAGGCAAGAGAATGGTACAAGAATCTGCCTGACCGGAGTATTTCATCATGGGATGATTTTAAAGGATGTTCAAGGAGCAATATGGTGATAAAACTAACCCTAGCTTTTTTGTAAATGAGTTCACCAGTATCACTAAAGGGTCAAATGAGCAGGTTGCAGACTTTAATGCAAGATTTACTAAAGTGTTGAACAAATTGCCACATCACATGAGGCCAAATGAACCAATGTGCATAATTCTGTATATCAATGCCTTTGATGCAAAGACTGCATATGGATTAAGAGATAAAGGTCCTGCTACTCTCAGGGATGCTTTCAGAATTGTAGTGAATATTGAAAACAACAGGAAAGCATCGGGCAAGACAAATAGAAGGGATGATATAAAAATTCTGCAGAATCCAAACAAGCCTCAGAACACTCAAGGTAATACATCTGCCCCTGAAGATAAGATAGACAAATTGGCAAATGTTGTTAAGGACCTAAGCTATAGATTAGCTAGAAGTGAAAAAGGGATGGGTCCTGATAGGCAAGTCTATCAAAGGCAGGAAAAGAGGCCATCATTACATGATATGCCTTATAACACCAATTGGCATGATGGTAAGCCTGTATTCCCACGTAACAACACAAATCAGAGGGCTCAACATGTCAAAGAAACTCCTAATCCTCTAAAGAAAGCTATAAATATTGTTGATGATGCTCCGTGGTGTATAATTTGTCAGATGCCACATTCACAGTCACAGTGTATGATTGCTCAATCCTTGTATGATAATGCTACATCTTGTAATGAATGCAATGAGCCACATCATGTGCAGGATGATGATGTTAATATGATGTCCATAGGCAATGGATACACTCTTTATGATGCTGATGAGAATACAGATCATCAAATTCAGGCCTGCCAACAGCTCCCATATGATGAAGATAATGAAGATAACTATGTGTATGCTCAGAACTCACACAATTTTCTGAGTAACTTACAACGACCTTCTGATGAGGAAATTAGAGCCTTCACAGCTACAGCAGTTGCTCAAGTCAAAAGCAACTACAATCTCAGAGGTAAAAATCAAGTAGGCAGCCCACATCAGCCAGAAGATGTTTCTGCAGGTCAGCTAGTGCATGGTCATAAAGGAACTGAACCACAAAAAAGGCAGTGGGTAAATAATAAACAGAACTTTAGACACAGAATAGGTCATGAATTTCAAGGACCAGAAAACAAAATCCCTCAGGCTGAAGATCAAAGTAAAGGTTCCCAAGACAAGAATGATGATCAGGGAACTATGAAAATGAAAGCTAAATCAGCTCAGGATAAAAACAAGATTGTGGAGCAAGCTACAACTGTTATACAAAATTGTGCTCCATTTGATATAGCTCAAATCCTCTCTCAGGTAAAAGTCTCTGTTCCACTTATGGAACTCATGAAAGTGGAAGAGATCAAGAATAGGACAATATCCCTAATCTCAGGGGTACCTTTTCAAGCTAAACAAAATGTTCAGACCCAGGGTGAGAAACATATCATGTGTAATGAAGAAGATGAGACTCCTGAAGTCTATTTAGGAGTGACTATGACAAAGTGTCCTTCACAAGTGGAACCATTTTATGTTTCCCTGGTTATAAATGGAAAAATAATTAGAAATTGTATGCTTGACTCTGGAGCATCTACAAATGTCATGCCTTTGGCCATCATGCAACAAACTGGATTGAAAATTGACAAGGCATGTGGAAAATGTTATGCTATGGATGCCAGAGAGGTACCAGTTATTGGAATCATGAAGGATGTAGATTTCAAACTGGCAGCATTTCCTGAAAAGAGATATAAAATGAATATAACAGTGGTTGACATCAAGCCACAGTATGGTATGTTGTTGTCAAGGAGATGGGCAGCACTAATTGGTGGAAGTATGCAGCTGGACCTGTCATATGCCATGATTCCAATGAATGGCAGGGATGTTAAGCTAATCAGAGAACAGAGATCATCAGAGACAGTGGAAGACCAAGAAGCAAATGAATAAGTATGCTTTGTAGACACTGACTGTGACAACTTCAAGGTTGTCTCAGATGATACAGAAGATAAAAAGAAAAATGTCTGCATTGAAGAGCTGGATCAGCAAGGCTTATGGACCATGTTTTTTGATGGAGCTTGTGCAAAAGAAGGCTCTGGAGCTAGAGTTGTTTTCCTGTCTCCAACTGGTAAGCTCCTCAAGTTCTCTTTCTTGCTGAGGTTTGATTGCACAAACAACATTGCAGAATATGAGGCTTTACTCTTAGGCCTAAATATTGCTCTCAAACATGGAATTAAGATGTTAAGAGTATTTGGGGATTCTGAGCTGATTGTATCCCAAATTAGAGATAAGTATGCTGCAAAAAATAAAAGACTGAAACAATACAAGCATGCTGTTTGGGATACCATTGAACTATTTGATGCATTTTCAATAGGCTGGGTAGAGAGGTCAAAAAATGTTATGGCTGATTTCTTAGCCAATGTTGCAATAAGGCCAGATGACATCACTCTGTCAGGTGTTACAAATGTAGAAATTAAAATTAGGCCTGCAGTACCAGAAAATATATGCAGTTGGCAAGTGTTTAATGATGATAGGGATTTGTTGAAATTTTTACACTGCATAGATGAATATGAGAATCAACAAATTGATTTCCAAACTTTTGTAGAGACTATAGATGGAAAAGAAACTCTTGTGGGAAAAGAGATAATTCAATTGAAGACTAATAAAATCCCTAGAGGGTTGGTAGCTTTGGAAAGAGCTTTTGACAGTAGAGATAAACTGGTCACAAGGACATCTCCCACAAATAAGGAAGATTTAGAAGAGATAAATTTGGGGACATCTCAGGCCCCTCAGAAGGTATACATTGGTAAACAGCTCAAACCACACATTAGAAGTATGCTGATTGCATTACTGAAAAAGTATAAACATGTTTTTGCTTGGTCATATGAGGACCTAAAAGCCTACAGGGAAGATTTATTCCAGCATGAGATCCCATTGAAGCCTGGAGCTAAGCCATTTAGACAAAAGCAAAGACCTATTAATCCTACCCTAGCTCCCAAGATGCAAGAAGAACTCAAAAGGCTCAGGGAGGCTGGAATAATTGTGCCAATCAGACATTCAACTTGGGTGTCTAACCTTGTCCCAGTCAGAAAAAAGAATGGTGATATTAGGCTTTGTGTTGACTTCAGGAACTTGAATGTATCCTCTTTAAAGGATAACTATCCACTGCCTAATATGGAAGCTATGCTGCAGAGAGTGACTGGTTGTGAACTCCTATCCATGATGGATGGATTTTCAGGATATAATCAGGTGAGGGTAAAGGAATCAGAACAGTATAAAACCGCCTTTACCACTCCATGGGGAACTTATGTGTATGTTAGAATGCCATTTGGACTAACAAATGCAGGTGCTACATTTCAAAGAGCAATGGATGTTGCTTTTGCAGGGTTGATTGATTCAATCCTGGCTGTATATCAGGATGACTTGACTGCTTACTCAAAGAAAGAAGAGCAGCATTGTTTGCATCTGGAGCAGATTTTCATAAGAGCACTAGAGTATGGTATTTCTTTAAATCCAAAGAAGTGTGCCTTTGGGGTAGTTGAAGGAAAGCTCCTAGGACATATTGTTTCCAAGGATGGAGTCAGGATAGATCCAGAGAGAGTGGCTGCTATTGACAGGCTTCAAATGCCAAAAACTATAAAAGGAGTTCAGTCCTTCTTTGGACAGATAAATTTTGTTAGGAGATTTGTTCCCAACTTTGCAGAAACCACAAGGAACATTTCCAAGATGATGAAGAAGGGTGCAACTGTCAACTGGGAAAGGGAAGCAATAGAATCATTTCAGAGTATCAAAGAGGCAATCAAGATGGCCCCTGTTCTTAAATCTCCTGATTTTTCTAAGCCATTCCAAGTATTTTCATTTGCTTCCTTTCATACTGTTGCTGCATGTTTGCTACAGAAAAACGAAGATGGTTTTGAACAGCCCATCGCTTTCTTCAGTATGTCCTTGCAGGCCTCTGAGTTGAAGTATGATATTATGGAAAAACAGGCATATGCACTAGTCAGAGCCATCAAAAGTTTCAGACCATACTTGGTAGGATCATATATAATTGCATATGTACCTCATGCAGCAGTCAAAGACATATTCACTCAGCAGGAGGTGACTGGAAGAAGGTGCAGATGGATAAACAAACTGCAAGAGTTCAACATAGACATACAAGTTACTAGTTGATAAGAGGACAAGGATTAGCCAGGATGATGGCACAGTCAAACTTGGAAGCATGCCAAGTTAATGCAGTCCAAGATGAGAGTGTAAATGTATCAGGATCTAAATGGTACAAGGATATTATCTACTACTTGCAAAATCTGAATTGTCCTTCCCATTTCAGTGACAGTCAAAAGAGGACTTTAAAGTTACATGCAATCAGGTATGTTATTGTTCAAGGTGAGCTGTACTGGAAAAACCCTGATGGTGTGCTACTGAGATGTGTGGATGAGGATATGGCTAACAATGTTTTGATTGATATGCATAAAGGATTGTGTGGTGGACATTATACTGCCCAAACAACAGCTCATAAAATTCTCAGGGCAGGATATTGGTGGCCCACTCTCTTTTCAGATGCACAAAGGTTAGTGAGAAAGTGTGACCCTTGCCAAAGATTTTCAGGAAAGCTGAAGTATGATGGTGCTTTACCCCTCAGAACTGTAACTGTGGATGCTCCATTCCAGCAATGGGGAATTGACTTCATAGGGGAAATTGCAGACAAATCAAGTGGGGGACACAGTTGGATTTTGGTGGCAACTGATTACTTTACCAAATGGATTGAGGCCATTCCAACTAAGAGAGCTACAAGCAAGGTGGTGACAGATTTCATACTAGAAAATATTATCATCAGGTTTGGAGTACCATTTAAGATAGTCACTGATAATGCTATGTGCTTCAGATCAGGTGAATTTGTTGATTTTTGCAACAGGTATGGGATAAATCTGTCATATACATCACCATATCACCCACAAGGAAATGGTCAAGTAGAATCAAGCAATAAGAGCATCATGAAAATTATCAAGAGGATACTGGACAAGAATAAGAGAGCTTGGGACTCAAAATTGAACTTAGCAATATGGGCTGACAGAGTGACAGTAAAAAGGGCTATTGGGAAGTCACCTTTTGAGCTAGTATATGGTGCATCAGCTAGATTGCCCATAAACAATCTCCTACCAGTTTACAGATTCATTCAGGAAAATGATGAGGAGATTGAAGATTCCATGACAGAAAGAGTGAATCAGCTGGTTGCATTGGATGAAAACAGAAGGAAAGCCCACCAGATCAATCTCAAAAGATAACAAGATGTGAAATATCAGTTTGACAGGAGAACTACAAAAAGGAAGTTTCAAGTCAATGATCTGGTGCTCATTTAGAATGCTAAAGGTCAGGAAAAGGGTAAACATGGTAAATTTGAACCCTTATGGATGGGCCCATATCAGGTTTGCAATACTCATGGGGAGGATTCTTATTTCCTCCAGGCCCTAGATGGTGAAGTTCTGGAATTGCCTGTGCATGGCCAATTCCTTAAGTTCTATTTTGCATAAATGACTTGTTGCTGTGCACATTTGTAAAAAACATGTATGTAGTGTAAATGCCTTGTACAGCTCGCGCTTTTTGGCTTTTTGTCTGGTCTGCCCGGAGATCTGGTTCTCGTTGCAGGTTTTCACCTGCACGTCCCCATTCGGAGCCAGTGTTAGCACTTATTTTGACCTGGGGTTGATTTTTCATGTTTAGGGGGTTTCTTCATTTGAACCCTATATCTTCTTGCCCATTTTCCTAAGTGTTGGACCTCCTCAGCATTTTTCAGCTGCAGCATCATTTTTTCTTTGAGGAGGAGATCATCATCATCATCTTGTCTTCGATGATGGTCTTCATTATCATGTTTTCTGTCGACTTGTTTTTCTTCAGGATCATCATATTTCAATATCGGGTGATGTCTGGATATCATCCTGATCCTGCTGATGAGCTACAGTGCGCCCTGATTTGCTTGCGGAGGTGATTTTTCAAGTATCCGGTGATCTTCCAATTATCACCTTGCCCAAACATGATGATGATGTTGCCCCGATATTCTGAAGGGGTTATTCTTTGAGTTGTTTCGACCTGACTTGTTCTTTCTTAAGGGTCGTCATCATCATCATCATATTTCCAGTTATCACCGTGTTGCTTGCGGGGGTCATCATATTTTCTGCCTGCATGATATTTCGCCAAGGTGATATTTTTATCATCGGGTGATCTTGGTTATGATCATCCTGATGATGTTGTTGAAGAGTTCTAAGTATGACCTGATATTCACTGGGGTCATCATATTTTGAACGTCAGGATGATCTTAGTCAATATCATCCTGATGTTGTTGTATCACTTCTTGTTCGTTGTTTTGTCATCCTGATGATGCTGACGTCAGGGTGATATCTATTTCTCTGCCTATCTGCATCATGATATTTCCAAAGGAGGGGGTGATATTTTCATTTTTGAATATCACCCGGATGTATGTTTGTTCCAGCGTCATGATGATGCTGATATCAAGGAGATATCCGCCTGCCGGCTTCGTGCATTATCTAGTGGGGGTGATCTTTTCAAGCATCATCATATTCATCTATCGCCCCGATCTTATAGTGGAACTACAGTGCAACCTGATATTTGTGCATCAGGATGATATTTCCAAATATCCGGTTATCTTCCGAATATCATCCTGATGTCGATATGATGATGACGTCATCAAGGTCCGGGGGGGTCATATTTCTAACACTGATCATCTTGTGGAGATCTTCCGATATTTGCAAACATGATGATGACGTCATCTGGATATGAGGAGGTGCGCAGTAGGCAGATATGATGATGACGTCAGCAGGATATGATGATGACGTCATCAGGATGTTCATCGGCCAGACTTTTGGTATAGGCTCAGCAGGAGGATGTTCCTCCGATGGATCAGGTTGTGCCGATGAAGGCAATTATCATGCAGGTTATATTGCGATATGATGCTGACGTCAGGGTGATATTTCAAGCAACAGGATATCATGCTGCTGGAGGATGATGATGATGAAGTCTTATACTAGTGTCGTCAGGAGCAAAAGCACCGACATCGTATATGCTCATGACCTAGTATATAAAGTGTTAAAGAGGTCATCGCACGGTGCATGTGGGATAATTGTATCCTGCATATTTTCAAATATCATGATGATGAATCTCGGCGGGAAATGGTTGCGATGCAGAATTGACGTTTTCCCGAGGCCGCGGGTTGGTGCGCCATTAATGGCGAAGGTTGCAGAGGTATGGGCGGATCTGGTACCCGATTGAAGGTGTACATCAGCGGACAGTGGCGCAGGGCTCGAGATTTCTCCCTGTCTCATCCCCTACCTGCTGCATTCATGTTTGGGCGCCAATCTGATAATGCGTTGGGCGCCATTTTGCTGATACTGTGTATCTGGCAGGATTTTTGGTCAACCATGTAATTAATTGTTGTGGTACACTACCTGGCTGTTATAAGCAGGAAGTGTTACTCATTTGTGGTTGTTGAAAGTTGAAGATTTTTGGCTCTGTAATTCAAAATAAGCTGATCTGGTTGCTTTGTACAGCTTAACCTGTGAGTTTATGTATCTCTTGTTGTATGTTTTTGGCATGAACCCACTGATTTCATGATTAATCTTATATGAGAAATGCTATCTTAGCATGTGTTTTGTTAATTCTGTCTCCAGTATTGCATGTATTCTTCTTCTGAATCTGGATATTTGGGTAATGTTTAGATTCTAGAGCATAGAATTCCTATGTTGAATGTCTGATCTTTTAACTTCTGCTCAAGGGGTAGATTAAACTGTTTTCAGGTTGAACATTGGGAAGGGTATACTGCAGTAGGGATGCCATAAGTAGAGATAACTTAACACTCTGTATTGGGAGATATCTGTAAGGCAGGTATCACATATATCCCCTTGAAATCCAGTTTTAGCTGTTCATGCTGATCATTCACAGGTGTATGTCTACTGACTCCAGGCCCTGGATAGGCACCAATCTTGCTTAGTGTTTGTGTTACAACCATGTCCAACTTTGCATCCAAACTTAAAATCCAAATCAAAATCTAAAACAACCATTAGGACATTAGAATTAGTTTTAGGAACCTCAGTCCTCTGTCTACAACTGCAAATAGGCCCAAAGCTAGCCCCTTTGCTCTTATCTTTCAGTTTTGGTCTACTTACAGGAGGACTTATCTGCTTTCTGTCAGCATCCCAGCCTTGTATGCATATCCTCATGGATGTTGAGTAGGGAATACCCCCCTAGGTCTTGCAGAGCCTGAAGAAAAAGAGGAGATAAAATATAGAGTCTATCTCCTACACTGTTGGCCCCTGGCCCAGAGATCCTGTTGATCACTGATGGCTACCTTGTAGGGAAATCTGGGAATAAGCATCCAGTCTGGGAAAAAACCAACACATCCTTCTCTGGTCAATGCTTCAATTGTAAGAGGTATGGTCATAGATCCAATGAATGCAAAAGTATCATAATGAATAACTCTAACAACAGAGGAAATGGTAATTCCTTTAATGGCTACTATTTTGCATGCAATGGATTTGGACACATGGCCAATTAGTGCAGATCAAGAGGGAGTCAAGTAAATAAGCAAAGAAATGTTGTGTGTTTTAATTGCAATAGATCTGGTCATATTGCAAGATTTTGCAGAAGCAGGAATAATAAAGGTCTGATAAACAGAAACCAAAACATGTAGAGACAAGACAAAGGCAAGGGTAAAGTTGATGTGAATGAGGTCCAGAATGAAATGAGCAAAACATGAGTAAAGAAAGGTGAAATGAATGTTGATAATGGATCCACACCAGAATCTGGTGCTGATAATTCCTCCGAGAATTGAATTAGGAGCTCTAGCTCAGGGGGAGCTACTTTGAAAATCTACTTCCCCCAGCCAGTAAGTAGGTGCCTAAATCTAGCACAATGAATGAAGTTAAAGAAGCCTATTGCAGATCTATTGAAGCTAATTCTGGAAGAAAAGAAGCTAATGTGACTGATTGCGGAGTAATTGAAGATTGACTATATGCAAAATCAATGTAACCGGATGTGTTAGGGTAGAGCATTTATTACAATGAAGAATTAGGTTTTGCGGGAGATAAAAGGTCATTCATTCAAGCATCTAGATCACTTTGTATTCGAAGAAAGCAAGCAAAAGAGCACCTGAGCTCAGATTTCAAGGATCTAAAGTGCAACTGACAAATTCATCTGCTAACCCTAACTCCATGAAGAAAAAGGTATTTTCTGCAAAAATTTGAACTTGTGATCTTTTGCAATGGCTACACCATTAGTTGTTGATATTACTAAGAGGCCCCGACCCAAATTCAAGAAGCATCCACACAAATCAGTAGAAGTTGACCCGTTAGGTGCACTTTCAAGTGTTCCATATGACATATTACATGTTGAAGATATTAGGGCCTACATTCATGCTAGCATAGATGAATTTGGAGATTCAAAGTTTGTAGATTTATTTAAGAATCATCTGAGGGATGAAATTCGCGGTCTTAAACCTAAGTATAAGGCACTACATGATAAACATTTCATTCAGGTTATAGGGTTTCCATGCTTCGATGAAGATGAATGGGTCCGGTATGTTTTAAGTTGTATGCATGATGAGATTATGTGGCTAATTAAACCTTTCAAAATCACCAAGAACGGCATCAAAGTCGTGACAGGGTTAAACTCATCCGGTGGACTACCCATGTTGAAGGCTATAAAAAATTAAATTGTGACTGATGCTACCGGTTCAAAGTTTGACAAAAGGGCAATGACTATCAATGACATTATTGATCTGGATGTTAAGTTTGCTTCAATGGTGATTGGATACAAGATTTATCATTCCAACAGGGAAAATTATGTATCCGATATGGCTATCTATGCAGCTTATCAGATGGTGAGAGAGAATGTTGATTATGACTTGTGCGAGCTGTTACAGAACTAGCTGATGGAAACTTTGAATAAGGTAAAGAAGGATAAGAAGAACACCTTCAAATATGGTACACTGGTCTTATGCTTGTTCTTCTATTTCATGAACAAGATACCTGACAAGAAAAGCATGTGTTGGACCAGTAATAAACTTGTTGCTATTTAGATAAGAGAGCACTTGAATAGTATTGGAGATGCTAATGCCCAAAGGATAGCTCTCTAGGGATTTTTCAAAAAAATTTAGAGCATGATGCATTCAAGGGAGAGAATTCCTTTCTCTATAGTTGAAAAATACAAGGATACAATATGTTTTATGGTAGATATAGATCAGTGCTTAATGGAAGTTATTGAACCAAAAACGGTATGGATTATGCCCATGGGTTATGAAGTTGATGGGCAAGTATTAGACATGTATGCTCAACACCTTTTGAGCAAGCCAAAGGATACCACAGTTGAAAGATTTGGAACGTATAAGGAGCTAAGTATGAAATTGTATGTTGAGCTTAGAAAACCATAAATCAAAAGGAAAGTTCAAAACCAAGTAGAGATGTATGCTGAAAGCATTGGCATAACTAAGGAAGCTGTGAAGCAGAACAGAGAAAGGATAGAAAAAGTTGAGAAGGAGAAGCAGGATAAGAAACAAGGAAGTGCTCCAGAAGTCTCCTCCAGCCAGCCTAGAAAAACCAGAAGCTCTGTTGCTGCCCCTATTCCCCCAAAACCGGCCAAACCTGAGAAACCGGAAGGTAAATCATCCAAAAAAGAAGGGAAAAGGGAGAAAACTAAGGCCTCCCAGACATATAAAAGCATGAAGAATGATGAAGAAGAAACTTATTCTGATATTAAAGTCAAAGAATTAAAGGCATCAAGTACAAAATTAGCCAAGGTGTCTAAGGAGAAGCCCTCTGAAAGCAAAAGAGCAAGCAAGAGGTAAAAGACTGAAACATATGTTGAAAAGCCTACTCTCTCTGTGGATGACATCATCAAATCAGTCACTGTGGATGCTAACTTAAGGCCAATGACTGAATTCTTTGATCATTATAGTGATGCTGATAAGAGGGTTCTAGAAGAAGCAACAATCAAATATTTGAACATCTACAATAAGGCTTTGATTGAAATAACTTTTGAAATCCCAAAAAGTCTTGCAGATGTTCTAGATTTAAGAAAATAAAATGCAAAAAGTAAAGACATTGAGATTAGGGAGCATGTGTTGATAAATTTGTGCCCTCAAATTACTCCAGATCAGATGAACATGATATTCAAAGAAGTGAAGGATGACTTCAGGAGTAAGAAGAGAATGAATAAACTCATGATTGGTGAAACAGATGAGATAGTCAAAGATACTTAGGAGATTCTTCTGAATGCATTGAAAAGACATGATCTTCCTATTGTTGAAAAAGAGATTGATGATGGGATTGACTCCTCAATTCTGGATGTTGAAGAATCGAAGATCGATGAGCAACAAACTGAGTTAGATGACTCCTCTATTCCGAAAGAGGAAGTAATAAATAAGGAAGATGTAAAGATGACAACTGATATTGATGATACAAGATGTATTCAAACTCCTTCGGATCAATCTTACAAAGAAGATACAAAGATGAATGTTGAAGCAGATGATCAAATTGAAGATGATTCATTAAAAAATAAAGAGCATGAATTAGAAGAAGGCGAGGACCAAGAAGCAGAAAAGGCCAAGGAGAAAAGTGAAAATGAAGAAGAGATTGCAAAGGTTGATGGAGAGCCCAAGCAGGACAATCCGATCAACAGTACCGGTAAGGATCAGATAGATACATCATCATTTTGGGCAAGAGACACTGCAGAAGCAGTGAAGGAAATTCTGGAAAGAGACAAACAAATTGAAGAAGATCAGGACATAATTCAAGGTCCAATAAATTTTGATACCTTATCTCCAGTGCAGAAGATAAAGTTGGCTTCTATAGCTCAACCCAAAGCAAGAGAAGATATATTGAAGTCTCACATAGAAGACAGCGAGCTGCTTGGTCTGGCATCAGGGATCTTTGAGAAGATCATGCCCACTTTTCAAAAGGACTATTTAGCATCCCCCTCCGGACATTTAAAGAACTTGATAAACTCTGTAAGTACCCATTTTGAATCTCTTGAAAAATCTGTAGAAGTCAAAGTTCAAAAGGAATTCAATGTTAAAAGATTTGATGCTTTAAAGGGGTTGATTGGAGTAGATAGAATGGTGTTGGATGCCAGTGTAAAGAGTATTCAAAATGCTCTTATAGAAGGAGGAAACATATATAAATTTTGCTTATCCTATCCTAAAGTTATAGAGGATATTGAAGATAAAATAAATTTGTCTAAGTAAAAACTATCTAGTGTATCCAAATCTTTTGATCCTGTGACAATATCAGTGACAAGCAAGGAGAGTCAGGCAATCAGCTTGATTGAAGATTTAAAGAAATTGACAAAAGAAAAGGAGAGCATAGAGGTAAGGATGAGTGAGCTCCGGGGACTAATTTCCCCCAAAATGGAAGCAATGTTCAATATTCTGACCGAAGCCCAAGCTGCAGCTCAGTCAAGTGACCCCATTGATCTGTGGACGACAGAATCACAAGCATTCCTATTTAGTGGTCACATCTCAATTTTGAACACTATGAAGAAGAGTTGGGATAGTGAGCTGGCACGATTGAAGAACATTTTTGGTGATGTACTTAAGTTTATGTAAATAAGACTTAAGGATTGTTTGTACATATGCGGCTTGGTATATAGGATTTTTGTGTAAATTTTGGTTGCAGATCCCACCCTTTGCCATTGATGTCAAAGGGGGAGTGAAGAATGGTGAAAAATGAGGAATCCAGCAAAGGGGGAGCATTAGAGATCAATGAAAAACATAAGTGTACTTAGTAAGGGGGAGTTATTCTGACAGTCATTTTCCACTAAGTGTTTCCATCAATGCCAAAGGGGGAGACTGTTGGCAAGAGACACTGCTACGCATGATAGGTGTTGTCATTGATGGCAACTAAGTCTACCTTACACATCCATATTACATGATTTGTTCATATTGGAAGTTAGAGTGAGGATTTGTCTAAGTTCGGATGTCAGAGACAGAACATGTGACAGGGTCCGGTATCTTGGTCCGGATCTCTCCGGTGGTAATTCACAATGTGTTGCGGATCTGATGGAGTGATAAGGATTGTTAGAACTATGTAAAACTAGAATCTTAGCCTCTGATGATGAAGGACTCAAAAGTTATAAGCATCTGAGTATCGGGTTCTAGTTAGTCAACACAATCAGAAGAAGAATAGGGCGACCTAGTATTTGATCTTGGCTCAGATGCATAAAAGGTGTTGGATAAGCAATTAGTGATAATTAGTGATATTGGACGACATAATTGATGATCTGGGAACACAAGTTTTTGGTCCACGTTGATATTTGTGCATAGATTCAACCAACAGAGCAGAGTGCTTAATAAATGTTCTAAATTTTATTGAAGCTGACTACAGTTGATTGAATTTCTTGATACAGATATATATAGCTAATGGATTCAAGTGTTTTGGTGTGCGATGGTGATGTGTTGATGGAGTAAGTGCGAAAAAGGCAAAAAGGAGTGCGAAGGAGAAGAGATCTGAGGACCAGATCATGGTAGAACAATAAACAAAGCAAAGCAAGGATGAAGTGTGTAATATCAGTATTCTGTACTTAATCAGAACTGAATTATTGCATTGGCAGATGTTGTTCATCAGTTCAAACATTTTGTAACCTTCTTGTAATCATTCATGTAGGCAGTGAGCCTCTTTGAGCAGTGAGCTTTGGGCAATGAACCCGAAGGCATGTGCCTTCCCCATTTGTAATACTTTTAATAGAGTATAATTCCTTGTGGGTTAACCCCCACAGTGGTTTTTCCCTTAACCGGGTTTCCACGTAAAAATCTGAGTGTTCATGTGTTATGATCTTGTTATTGCTATTCTTACATTCATAGTTCTTTCTTTTGAATGTATGTGGCAAATAAATTAAGGAACAATCTAAGAAGTTTTGTAGAACACTGATTCACCCCCCTCTCAATGTTCCTTATTTTCAATAGATTATTATTTTAATCCTTGCATGGTAGGCCTCCCAATGGTGTTTTTTAATTCTACTTTGACTTCATCTCAATTATTACAACAAAGACACAGAAATTGAGAGCAATCAATAATTAATGACAAGACCACACCAGGAGGATAAGATCGTGACAAGGAAGGTCAAAATCACATCAACTATCATGTTAAGCTTATGAGCAAGGGTCAAAGACATATCTACTTCAAGGGTAGTACCTCAAATCTAAGTTCTTCATTAGGGAGATCATCCAGAAGTGCAACAACTATTTGGTTTCATCATCACCATCTATTAAGAAGTAGGTTATTCCTAACCTCTTATTTCCATGTAGTATTTATTGTTGGTGACTTGGCTCCTTTATAATAGTTTAGGGTCTAATTGAATTGATTTAATTAGTCTTTATCCTTCAATTTAATATAAATTTAGAAAAGGGTGCATTTTATTTCTATTTATTTTAGTGAACCTAGCCCATTGAACCACTCTAGTTCCCCTAAAGGTTTTGTTTTCTTTTTTAATTTTTTAGATATGGTAATTATGATTTTTTATTTTCATGTTATATTTGAATATCCCCTTGTTTTTGTTAATTTACTTCTTGATCTTTTGATTGTATATCAAGGTCTCAAGTAATCACACTTTCCAATTAGAAGGATCCCTAGGTAAAACCAATTGTGGCAATAAGTCTAATTGATGTAGTTATTGTTGAAGTTTTGAATACTACTATTTATCTTAATGAGGAGTCATTTGACCATGATTCCCATACTACTACTATGAATAAGAGGGATACTACTAAAACGCTTAGAGACGTCTTTGTTGACCTTGATAATCATCCTAATCCTTCTAAATTATTGGATGCTCTTCACAACATGTTAATAACAAAACCATATGAAAATGCTTTGTGGTATATGTCAAAAGCTAAATGCATTAAACTATCATAATGATTCATCTATTCCCACATGTTCCCAAGCTTCATTTTCTATTGTTCAGCCTCACACTTTACCTCCTACATTTGCTATCCTACATGCTACCTCTCCCATGTTTGCCTCTCATCTACCCTTCATAGCTCCCACCATAACCAATCCTCTCCTTCTTCCCACATTTCACATTCAACCTAACTGCATTGTTCCCTCTCACATCTCCAATACCATTATACTACCTTCTTCCACCATTACTCAACCTATAATCACACATGTTTCTACTTTCACTCCCATTCCCACCTCTACCTCCACCATACATCCTTTCATCATTGATACCATCATTAAGATGATTGATGAGATGTAAAATAGAGTGAATACCTCACCTACCAGCACAGAAGAATATTATGAGTGAAATAAAGAATAGTCCTCTCATGTGACATCATAGCATATCATTCTACAAGGTTTTATAGCCCCTAGATTTGAAATGTATAATCGTAAAGGGGACCCTATGATAGATATGTGATCCTTTAATGTCACTTGCTTGTTTTATATGTATAATGATAAGCTACTTACCCAACCTTTTCTAAGAGAATTGAAAGATTATGCACTTGAGTGGTTGTATTCATTGTCTCATGGTTCCATACACCAATATGCATAATTACCTAATGTATTTTTACACCATTTAATTGTCAATATAGGTCTTAAGCTCACTATCTCTAATTTGGTAGCATGTAGAAAAGGATCAAATGAGAGAATTCATTTTTAAGTCATTTGATTTTAATCTTTAGCTACTAAAATGCACTATGAAATTCTTGATGATGGTCAGCAAAGGTTGTTCATTCAGAGTTTACTTCCTATAATGAAAAAAATGTGTATATGACTAGATATGCATCATTTATGGACTTATGTGCAATTGATTTGAAATTATTAGAAGAACATGCACTAAAGTATGGTCTTCACACCCCCTATGTAATCATCCTACCCTTCTAGGTTTCCTCAAAAAAAAATTATTTGAATAAGGATGGAGATCCTCCACATGAAAATGATGTGAGGCCCTCTACTAATAATGTTATCACATCTTTAGTGGCCTCCAATGCAACATGAAGGGAATGATGAACACAATAACACTTAATCTTCACAAAACAATTACTACAACATTACATAATCTTAAACAATTCAACAAAGAAATAACCAATAACATAGAATTTAAATTAGAGAACCTTAATGTAAAAAAAACCTAACAAACAATAGCACTATTCAAATTGTATTTACAATGAATATATTACAATAAAATACGAATCAAGCTTGCACTATTTGGGAGACCTTCAACATGCAAAAGCTTCAGGTAGCAACACAACCACCAACTTCTTGGAAATTTTTGACAACCTACTCCAAAATATGTCATACTAACTGCAAACCTAGCATGGATTTATAGCCAAAATCTAATATTCACCCATGCAACTTGAGCACCCCAATGCATGCAATAAAGTAGGACAAAGCAAAAGCCACTTCCCATGAATAACATACTTTAAAAGTAAACTTGAGTCGCAAGTTAAAGAAAATTTGCAATTCAAGCAATCTCAACTCCCACAAAACAAGAAATTAAATTAGTGGATAATTCCAATAATTATCTAGAGAAGTATGCCTGACTTTATCTATCCTGACTGTGAATCAAAAAGTTTACAAGGTTTATAAGGTGTACAATGCACACCTAACCTAACATTCCCCCACTTATTGTATACATTGCAAAGGGGTTTCAAAATGGATTAATAGCTAGGGGCAGTAATACCCATAGCCAATCTACACCAACAATATTTCTCAATGCTCACTAAATTTTTCAACAGATTTGCAACATTTTGAGGTGTCCATATTATCAATGATTACCCTCTTCTCCTCTTCACAAACAAAATAATATTGCACATCAATGTTCGTGTGTGAAACATAGGGTTCTTAGCCAAACAAATAACACTAACTATCACAGTTAATCCACATTATATCATGCATGAGGCCCATATCTAAACATAACCTCTAAAGTTATAGTATCTCTTTACAAGTGTGAATAGCTGCCATGTACTATAGTATTTGACCTTGTGCCAAATTGTTTGCTTGTGTGCTAATTTGTAAGTGTTATTACTTTAATAACAAAGAATATGTGTGTTGTGTCAATTCGATCTTTGTGTTTGCATCATTTGTGTGTGTGTTTTGTTGAGGTACTTTCTTTGATAGTCTTGAATTGGACTCTTGAACTTTGTGTTGCATCAAGTGGTATTATAGCAAGATACACTGCATGAGGTGAGAAGATCTCCAAGGAACCATGGGAATTCATTGTGTGGGTGGTGTGTCTTTTGTAGTTGCATTCACAGAGATTGATTACTTGTAGTCCACCATGCTACCCAATAGACTTGTTAGTGTGGGCTAACTTGTGGAGATTGAATGAAGTCACTTAACTATTGACAAGGATGCAATGGAAGTATATCATCAAAGAGGGTTTATTTAACAAGATGACCCTAATGAATTAAAGGAGGAGGAACAAGGAGAAGAAGAATGATGGAAGTGTGCAAAAGCAACAAATACTAGTGTAGGAGAAGAAATGTTATTAAGAGCCATATCAAGGATTTAGAGAAGTGCATGAGTTGAAGTACTATGCTTTGTTGGATCACTAAACAAGAAGAATTTATTAACTAGATAATTGAGATGGAGGATTTATTCAAGTTTGAAGACATCTCAAATCTATAGAAGGTTATAATTACCCAAACAAAGTTGAAGGGGCATTGCTATGTTGTAGTGGAGGGAGACAAAAATGTAGTAGGCCAAGAATGGCAAGGATAAGACTACCCATTAGGATTAGATGGTCACAAAATTGAAGGGTAAGCTTTGCTAAGGGACTACCAATTGGTTTTGAAAAATTTTCTGTGTGAGGGAGTATACCGAGGAGCTTTATAAACTTAACATTCAATCAAGCCATCATGATTTTTACTAGGAAAAGGTAATACAATACGTGAATGGTTTACAGATTAGCGTCATGGAGGAAATTAGTATGTTAAGACTTTGCACCATCAAGGAGGCATACTAATATGTGCTAAAGGTTGAGAAGAAGCTAAATAGAAGGTAACAAAAGAAAGTCAAAGGGAGAGGTGGAATCAATGAAGAAAGAGGTAGATCAAGTGCTAAGAAATCTCAATAAGGTTAAGGAGGTAAAGGGGGAAGCCCTCCAAAATTTACCATTAATAGGAATGATAGTGCAAGCCAATGGAAGAACTAAGGAGGAATTGAACTTTGAGGAAGAGGATTTTTCAATGCCTATTTTAGTGCAAACAACAAGGCCATCAAACCATTGAATGTCATTAGATGGAGTTTGTTGGCTAGGAAGAAAAAGATTGCTACACATTTCACCACAACTAGTGAAGAGTCAAAACAATTGATAGGAGTAGAAGAACTTGAGTAAGGCAAGACACTCATGATGAAGTGGATGTTGTTGAAGCTAGCCAAGGAGGATAGGGAGCCATCATAATGGAGTTTGTTTTACATAATTTCCAATTTAGGAAAAAATACTACAATGTAATAGTCGACAATGGCAACACCAACAATCTCATGTCAGTTAAGATGGTGGAAAAGTTGGGGTTAAAGAGTATGGTTCATATAAACCCCTATAAGGTGTCCTAGTTTTAGAAGGGACATGTCACATTGTCATAAAGGAGAAACTTTCCTAGTGAGTTTCAACTTTGGTGCATACAAGGATGAGGTGGTGTGCAGCATCATTCTCATGGATGTTTACCATGGTAGTTTGACAAAGGTAGTGCATGATGATTAGGTGAACACCTACATTTTTGTCAAGGATGGCAAGTAGTAGTGTTGAATCCTTCGAAGAATCCAAACAAAGAATATGAGGTAGATCCTCGAGTGATTATGATCTCAAAGGAGATCTTGAATGAGAAAGAAATAAAGGAAGTGGAGGTTGCAGTTGTTGTGTGTGCTACAAACAAAGATGTGGCACTGAAGATGGAACCATGTCAAGAATTTGTAGTCAAACTAGAAAAGGTAGTGTTAGTGGAACTCCATTAAATATGGAGACATATGATTGGAAGGCTCGAGGATTGATTGATGTAACTCAACTAAATAGGTGGAGGACAAGCATAGGATGCTTGAGAAGATTAGGGGTGCAAAATGTCGAGCATTCAATGCTTGTCCAATAGAGGACTTGGGATTAAGGTCAAAAGTTGCCTAATTTTTAATGTCCACCTTAAGCTTTCACACTTTGTTTAGTGACCATTCCCCTAGGTGGGTTCTAGGTTCATTTGCCTTGATTCTTTCAAGCCAAGATTTCTCTTTAGGATCATCTCCAAACTTCTTCTTATAGGAAAGTGATTCAACAAGCTTTATAGAAAATCTCAATATAATCAAATGTATGACCTATTGAAGAGGCTTCTATGTTAGTCTATCAAGAATATTTCCTCCTCTTTTGAGCTTCCTTCTCTTTCTATCATTCAAGAAAATATCCTCTTTTGATTGTAGTTGGCTACAAGAAAACACAATGAAAAGAGTTATTATCAATAATAGTTTAGGTCTATATTTCGCATAAATTTCTTAGGGCATATAAAGATTGATCCTTCTAAGTTACAAAAATCTAATTTAGCCATTTAGAAAGTTGATAATGTTAGTCAAGAGCCTCGTGGGACTATTTTTTTACCCATTACTATGAGCTCTGTCACTCTTCTCACATTATTCCATGTGAGCCAAGAAAGTTAGCTTATAACACTCTCCTTGAGTAACCATGGATACATGAGATGCAAGTCATACCATCCGCTCTTTGTCAGTCTTGAAAGTTTATGTATAACACTGAGTTATACAATTTATGTCGATGAAGTCCCATTCCAACATTGTCAAGCAATTGAATTACAAGTACCTCTACATCAGGTTAAGCATGCGTTGCTCCTAGTTTCAAAACTTTTATTAAAAAACTTTTTCCTAATATTCCTATGAAAGGTTTGTCATATATTGAGGTTCCTCCAAAGGCTCCTTCTTCTACTCCACCTCTTAAGGATGATGCACCTTTATCTTTTGTTTTGCTTTCTATAGATGGCGTACCTTCTTCTCTAGAAGATGTACCTTCCTCTTCCATCTCTCAACCTTCATCCCCTCTTCCTCATTTTTTTATCTAGGGACGATCAAGGTTCCATAGAATTCATCTCTTCATTCTTTGGTGAATATAAGGTTAACCCTCAAGACTTTGATATTCCTCCTTTGCATTTGACCTTGACACCTTTGGTCAACCTCCTCAAGTCTCTTCCACCTCTTCATCCTCATAACCAACTACACATACTTTTAAAAATTATTATAATTCTATTGAGATTGATAGTGAGGACTCTCCCTTTTATTCTTATAACCTAGATTAATTATATGGAAAAGGGTTAAAAATTCTTGTTCAACATGGTTTCTGTGGGCAAGGTCTAGGTTGTAAAGAGCAAGGCATTACCAAACCTATACAACTTGACCACTAATATGGCACTACAGATCTTTTAAATTGTCCTCCTTGTGCTATATGGGTGTCCAATAGTGAATTTATTAGGTATTGTTGCATGGTCTCTCCTCATGACTATTCTCTTTCTCAAGTTCATCCCAAACTCATTGACCTTGCTCCATCTTCCAATGTTCCTTCTCTTGAAACTTTCTCTATTGAGAAGGCATTGGCTATATTTTGAGGGGTGTATTATAATTCTCCTTTCCATCATGATCATGATTTCCCCTATACCCTTAATACACATGTTTACTTTGGGGAATCCATCATGTTAGTTGATGAACCTATTCTACTAGAAGTACTTTGCCTCTATCTTCCTACTATTCCCTTTTATCAAAGATTGTAGTACTCTTACCATGGGCAATACCATTGATGCTTCCATGGATCCTAATGACTTGGACAAGGTCCTAAAAAATAGGTGAATGTCTCTCTTTTTTTGAGTGTGAGACTTGTTCTATATTACTTCGTGATTTTTCATATTTATTTGCTTAGATCTATGAGGACATGTTGGGTATCAATTGTTCACAATATTATGCTCACTTCTAATACCAAGCTATTCAGTCAAAAGATTTGCAAAATGCATCCCAAGGTGGAATTATTACTCAAATCTGAAATTGAAAAGTTGTTTAAGGTAGGATTCATTTGACCCATTGACTATTCCCTTTGGATTTATAACATTGTTCTTGTTGCCAAACCTAATGCTTGCATCTATAACTTTACCAACTCTCATGATTCAAATAATGCATCTCCTCAAGATGATTTCCCTCTCCCTAACATTGACATGATTATTGATTCTATTATCAACCATGAGCTTCCTTCTTTCATTTGCAAATTTTTTAGTTACAACCAAATTTTAATTAGTCACCAAAATCAACACAAGACCATTTAATATGCCTTGGGAAACATTTTTTTACTAGTCATGCCCTTTGGCCTTAAGAATATTGGTGTAACTTATGAGAGGGCCATGACCCTTATCCTCCATGATCTCATGCATTATGTCCTTAAGAACTATGTGGATGATATTCTTGCTAAGTCTACTTTTCGCCTAAGTTACATGCATGACCTACACACTATCTTTGTATGCCTTAGGCAATATAATATGTTTCTTAAGCCTAAGAAGTGTGTCTTTGGGTTTGATAGTGATAAGATGCTGAACTTCATTCTCTGTGCCAACTCCCATAGTGCTTCCATAGAAGCCACACCTCTAAACTCATCCCTTACAATAGGTTAAGTCTTTTGTAGGAATTGTTAGTCCATTGTTGCCATTGCATCCAACCCAAGTTTGAATTGTGGTCATACAAGCATTTCTACCACCAATACCATTGATGCCATGGAGTGAGAAAGCCACAAGAAATTGGATAGAAAATAAGATGCTACCTCAAAATTAACACAACTCCTGAGATCAAGTTATAGCTAGTCGATGCCAATGACTTAATGGCCACTTTTACCTTGTTTGAGGGTAAATTGAAGATAATGTTTAAGAGGTTTAGGTGGACCAGTCCACATAAATTTGTCTCTCTAAAAAGAGGATTCAAGAAGAAGAGAAACTCCATGATCTCATAGGCTAGGATTTGAAGAGCACAATGAGATTTCCACAAAGAGAGCAGAGAAAGATTATAATAGTTGGCTAATCGTTCGATTAGATACCTCTTCATTTATATAATTTAAATCTAAATTAAATGAATATTTTTTAAGTTGAATAAAAGCGAATAAGAATAAAGTAATTAGATTACAAATGCATAAATTATATTTTTGCATAGGCCTATCTTAAATGACATATGTGTGATACTTTGAATGAAAGGATGGCCTTCGATGTAATATTATAGATGTCCAAATAATATATGTGCATATCTCAAATAACCATATAGATAGATAGTTTCAGTGTGTGGAATTAAATGCAAATGTTATTGATGATGATCACACGGATGGAATGACTTTTCTTTAAAGTTATGCTAAATTAAATAAAAATCTCAATGATGTGCTACATTGTCTTTTCACAAAAAGTATTGCATGAATGTGATGCAAGCAACAAGATATGCACAAATATTTTCATTTATAATAATTCGGCACACAACTTGTAAATACGTATTAATATGAAACCAAAAAGGACAAAAGCAATAAGTTCCCTATCATGAAGCTTTGGTAAAAATTACATCCATTTAAACGTGAAAAATTGAAAATAAAAAGGAAATAGGTATGAAAGCACCTCAATTTTTTTAAATACCAACCCTAGCTGAAGCTACCCTACATAGGAAGAAGACCTCATTCACCACCTTCCTTGATTTTTCCAAGAGACAGTTGTAGATGTCCTTTTTTTATGATGAAGGAGGTTACTTTATAGACATCCAACGACCCATGGTGAATGTCATCCCTAGCAGCCTCAAGGATAAAAGCTGTAATAGATAATTTTTTAACCAACTCCACTGGAAAGTAACCTCCAAAATCCCATGGGCCATCATCTTTGTCATAATCTTCTAGAGCATCATTAAGTTTCTCATCATGAACAAGTGCATCATAAACATGTCTTATCTAGGAGCTTGACTATTCTAGCATCCTAGACGATGTCTATGATGTTAGATATAAAAAATGAGGTAATGTTATTGGGAAGATTCTTTTGAGGAAAGGCCTGGAGTATATCCTCACCAAGAATAACCCTTATAGCAGATTCTATTATAGGGGAATCAATATAAAAGACCTTCCATAATTTCATTTAATCAAATCTCTCTACATAGATTCAAATTTTCACTTGTTAGGGCCAAAAAAGCCTTATGTTTCCTTGAATAGCCATGAGAGGACTATCACTTGACACTATAATACCGCCAAAAAACTAAAACCAAAAATTGCATAACCAACCTTAGAAACTCACAAATGTACTATGAACTATATGACACAGGTATCAATAAATAATAATGAAGGTTGTCTTCTCATAGGTGAATTAAACCAAATTCTTAATGATGCTCGTCGCCCAAGACATCGATGTTATGTAAGATATGTACAAATATTATTTTTTATAATTCACCACTTAACTTACAAATTCATCTTAATTTAGGTTTATTGGCCCCCTCAATTACAAATTTATTAAAATTTAGGCTAACTTTGTCACCCCAATTAAAAATTTATGGGTAATTCAGGCTTGATTCACCACCTCAATTAAATTTAATTTATGAAAAAATTAAGGCTTAATTTTCCACCTCAATTAAAAAATTAGGAAAACTTTAGCCTTTTTTAGCCACCTCAATTAATATTTTATGGAAAATTTAGGTCTTGTTCACCAAATTGATTAAAAATAAAAATAAAAATTAGTTTCCAAATTACCCATAATTTATGTTTAAAATTATGTTTTAACATAAAATAGCCACCCACTCAAACAAATAGTATGTTATATAAATAAAAGAGGATGGGCTTGCTGTTGAAAACCCCTGAAGGTAGGGTTTCAAACAGATTTGCCTGTCTGAAGGAAGATCTTCACGTCATGGCCAAATCAAACGATGGTTGTGCTTTCCAGTGCTCAGCTTCTAGTACTCAGCATTTCGATCCTATAGACAATAATTGTCCTTCTCAACGGATTGGGGATCCAACTTCTGATATCACCAAGGACTTCGGGTCATGGCTTGACTCACTCAGGTACCCTAATGGTGGACACAATGTCATGGGGAAGGATCATGCAGAGTCTTTGGTCACAACGATGCCACTACTGGGGAAATCTACCAAGGGCGTCCCTTCCCAGCTAGAACAAAGGCCTTATTTGGATGCCACCAAGCATGGTAATAAGACCGCCCCCACTTCTCCCCAGTTCACATGCAAGGTTAAACCTGAAGGCTCTGCTATTTGTGGTGCGGTGGGGGAAAATTTTGACGCCTTGGTTCAGGGTGCCTAAGCTAGGCCTGGCCCGCATGCTTACTTAGATGTAGCCACCATTGGGAACAAATCCTAATCAAAACTCAGGGAGCATAGCAACCATTCTGAATTTGGTAAGCCCATTCAATGCTCTGACAAGCCCATAGAAATAATCTTAGGTGACGAGGTTAAAAAAGAAATAATTGAAAATGAAGAGTTCTTTGCAAAAAATGTGTTGATTGGTAGGTTCAACTGTTTATGGCCCTGCCTTCAAGATCTGTATCAGTGGATCACTGATTCCTAGTAGCTTGTTATGAAAGAAAAACTTGAAATCTACCCCTACGTAGGTGGCTTCTTTGTTATGGTATTTGACGGTGTTGAGGATCGAAATACTATCCTCCACTTAATCAAAACTCAAGGAGCATAGCAACCATTTTGAATTTGGTAAGCCCATTCAATGCTCTGACAAGCCCATAGAAATAATCTTAGGTGATGAGGTTAAAAAAGAAATAATTGAAAATGAAGAGTTCTTTGCAGAAAATGTGTTGATTGGCAGGTTCAACCATTTATGGCCCCACCTTCCAGATCTGCATCAGTGGATCACTGATTCCTGGTAACTTGTTATGAAAGAAAAACTTGAAATCTACCCCTATGCAAGTGGCTTCTTTGTTGTGGTATTTGACAGTGTTGAAGATCAAAATACTATCCTCCACTCTCTCTGGGCTTGGGGACAACATTTGTTGATGTTAAAACCATCGCACCCCTCATTCAATCCTTCCACTTAATCTTTTATGTTTATTACCTATTTGGGTTCATCTTCCGAATTTAACGCTTCACTTCTAGGTTGATTCATGCTTTGAAGCCATTGGTGATTCACTTGGCAACTTTTTGTCTATAGATAATGATTCTTCTGATTTTATGCACACAACCTTCTCTCACATATTGGTGGATTTAGATACTTCAAAAGACCTTTCAACAAAAAATATTTTAAAGGTACATGGATGCAGTTGGACCAACCATTGGATTATGAGAGATTGCCATTTTGTTGCAATAGATGTTACAAAATTAGACATATTGCTGCAAAATGCCCCAACACCAAAGTTAAATTAGATTATTCTACTACATGGTGGAAAGATGCTGCTTCTCATCACTACACTATTGATAGTTTAGTGGGAGCACATAAGGATCCACACGAACCTCTAAATGACATTGAGGACAAACTTTCGTTTCAACAAGTTTCATCTCAGGCTAGGAACAAAATCAAAGGAATAGGCATCATCAATGTCGAAAAATAATCAACAACTTTCCACGGACAGGTGTGGGAAATCCACTACAACTTCTAAAACATCTCAGCCTTCCCATCCTTTCCAGAGACACACAACGAAGAAGGATGCAATGAAGAATGAGAAGTGGTGCAAAAGAAAAAGAAAGTTCCCTATAAAGGCGATGATGTCCGCCGCAATATGCACCTACGTTCTCATTCCAAAAGTAATGTTAATACTTCCAAATTGAATTAGATAGTCTATGACATGATCTTGAAATTTTAGGATCCTTAGGAGTACACCCTTGTTTAAGGGTCTAATGCATTGTGTTGGCCCTCCTTTTTGGAGGTGCCTAAAACATGTTAATTTGGATTTTCATTTTTATTTCAACAAGAGTGACCTCCCAAGGTCACAATGTCTTGATAAGAAAACAACCACCCACTCTATCACTTTAGTTCAATTTTAGAAAAAAATCGTCAAGATGATTATATCTCTATATAGGGGATTCACTAAGATTTCTATAGAATTTTCTAGGGGCTACCCTAATTGTGTTAGGTTAGAAGCTTCTCGAGCCCTAGGTGCAAAGGATGATTTTAAGAAGAAAGCTCTATTGGAAACATGGTTGTCATTGCACCAAAAGGTCGACCTGTTAATGCCTGATACAACTGCCAGAGTTAATGAATCCACGGGAGGCGGTTAAGCCATGTCATGAATCCCGTGAGAGATGCTGGCTCACTGCCAACAACCCCCCTAGTGTCACTTGCGAGAGCCCGTGTCACTCGCGGGGGAGATTCAAACTCGGAACCTTTGGCTCTGATACCGATTGTTGGAAACACGGTTTCCATTGCACCAAAAGGTCAACCTATTAATGCCTGATACAACCGCTAGAGTTAATAAATCCACGGGAGGTGGTTAAGCCATGTCACAAATCCCACGAGAGATGCTGGCTCACTGCCAACAAGCTCCATATCTGGTAGGACTCCTACAAAAAAATTCAAAAAGGTTAGATTAGATAAGCTCTTCAAAGTAGGGAGAAAAATAGATCAAGAAAAGGTGAAGATGATAGGGGAATCACTAGTGGAATCTAGTGTCATTCAGACATTACATACTCACTTCTAAAATGATAGTAATGTCATGGAATTCTAGAGGTTTGGGTAACACCCCTCGATAAAAGGTTGTTCGAAATCTTATTTAGGAACACAAGTCTGATATCATCTTTCTTCAGGTAACTAAACTCTCTTTGGAGGAAATGGCTACCTAATCTTCTAAGATTTGGAAAGGTAGTCAATGTCAGTGTATTGGAGGTCAAAGTTTTACTAGAGGGTTGGCTTGCTTATGGGATCCTCATTGGCTCATTCCTTCTTGTTGGATAGCAAGCAAACATTCCTTATCATTGGTGGGTTCCTACTTTGATTTGGGCAACTCCATTTTCCTCACTAATGTGTATGCACATACTAATTTTCAAGTAAGGCTCTTCTTTGGTCCCATATTAGATTTTTTCACTCTATGGTCTCTTCTTTTCCTTAGATTTTGGCAGGTGATTTTAATGCTATTATCATTCTTGATGAGAAACTTGGAGGCTATAGTCAACTAGATGTTGCAAGGTGTGCACCCTTGGTCTCCTTGTGTTGTGCAGTGTAGTGCTTGGGTTCGTGACAAGGCTTAACCACCTCTCGTGGATTCATTAACTCTAGCAGTTGTATCAGGCATTAACAGGTCAATCTTTTGGTGCAATGACAACTGTCTTTGTAACAATTGGTATCAGAGCCTGGGTCATGGGTTTGAACCCCTCGCTTGCGTTGGGGGGATTGTTACAAGGTGTGCACCCTTTGTCTCTTTGTGCTATGTAGCATAGTGCTTGGGTTCGTGACAAGGCTTAACCGCCTCCTGTGGATTCATTAACTCTAACAGTTGTATCAGGCATTAACAGGTCGATCTTTTGGTGCAATAGCAACCATCTTTGCAACACTAGATCCCTATTCTGCTTTGTTCAGAGATAATTTGTCTTTTCTTAACATGGTGGATGTTAAACTAAGAGGTAGAGTTTTTAATTGGAATAATAGAATATGTGGGTTTGCTTCCATCTATGAACGACTTAACAAGATTTTAGTCTCTAACTATTGGATTGGTGACAATTGGGCCTCTTTTTTTGACATTTTGCAATGGAAGGGATCATATCATTAGCCTATTAAATTTTCTTCCTCTTTATTTTCTCGTCCAAAAAAGTCTCCTTTCAAGTTTCAACTAATGTGGATCAAAGATCTAACTATTCATGAGTACAAGGTCACTTGGTGGTTGGAGATAAAACCTTCATTTAGTACTACTGCATATTCTTTCTTCAAGAGGCTTCAATTTGTTAAGTTCAAGCTTAAGCAGTTGAATAGATGTTCTTTTGGAAAAGGCATAGGTATAGGAAAAATTGGATGGTATCATTTTCCAAATAAAGGAATTTGGAATGACCAAGGAGCTTCTTCTTGAGGAGTCCTTGTTCCAAAGCTTAATGAATGGGAACACCGAGAGGAGATATTCTGGAAGCAAAAATAAAAAATTGATTAGCTTCAAGAGAGAGATAAGAACACATCTTTCTTCCATAATTTAGTCAAAGAAATAAGAAGTGGCAATGTTATATTTTCTCTCATCTCGGCTCAAGGAGGTCTTTTCTCTTTCCAAGAGTTCTGTAGGGAAGTTATCCTGCATGTTTCCTCCCTATTCATTGAAAGTGGTCACAGTGCTTTGGAGGAGGAACAATTCATTTTGTAGTGTATTCTCCCCTTGGTTTTTGAGGATATGAACAATTTGGTCATGGGACCAATTTCAATTGGAGGGCTTGAGACAGTTGTGTTTTAGATGAAGAAAGGTAAATCCCCTGGTCTTGATGGTTTTCCTATTGATTTTTTTTAAGAATTTTGGGACATTCTAAAGCTCAAAATCTAGTGGAGATTGTTCATGAATCTCAAGCCAATAAGAAAATGCTTAAAGTTATCAATTCTACCTTCTTGGCCTTGGTTCCTATAGAAGAGGAGGCTAATTCTTTTGATTTGTTTTGCCTTATTGCCCTTTGGAATGTCACATACAAGATAATCACCAAGCATATTGCAGAGAACTTGAAGCATATTTTAACCTCTCTTATTTTATCTAAGTAGGGTGGTTTTTTAAAAGGGTGCCAAATCTTTGATGGTATTATTGTTGCTACTAAGGCTATTCATTCTATGTCTAGTTCTAGGGATAAATCTATATTCATCAAGATAGACATGTCCAAGGCATATGACAGGGTCAAATGCTCATTCCTCAAGAATGTTTTACTAACTTTTGGGTTTTTCTCAGGTTGGGTTGCTTGGGTTGTGAGCTGTGTTGTTTCTCCTTCCTTCTTTGTTATTAATGGTATCCCTTCTCTTTTTTCTGCTTCTAGGGGACTTCAACAAGGTGATCCTTTATCTCCTTATCTTTGCATCTTGATGGAAAAAGGTTTAGGTAGAATGCTTAAGCACCAAAGTGTTAATGGTTAAATCCAAGGTTGGTCTTGGGCACAAGATCTTGATTCGCAATCCCACCTTTGGTTTGTGGATGATACTACTTTGATGGAGGTTGCAAAAATTAGTGAGGAGATCAATTTCAAGAAAATTTTGGATATATATTTGTTTGCCTCTAGTCAATAAATTAATGAGGATAAGTCCAACATTTTTTCTTTAATACTCTTGTGCTCATCCAACAATGTATTGTGCACATTTTACACTTTAGAATAGGGAATCTCCCTTTGGATTATTTTGAAATTCCCTTATCTACTAGTAGCCCCAAAATATATTAGTGAAAGAGGATTCAAAATAGATTTTGAATGAGGGTTAGTCATTGGACTTTCTAATGGTTATCTTTTGTTAGACGGTTGACACTATTAAAATACGTTTTGCAAGCTCTTCCTATTTACAAATTCTTAGTGTTATCTGTTGAACACAATGCAATACTGAGAAGGGGATGAATCAATATATTAATAAATTTTGACTTCAACTAATCTGCCAGTTCACATCAATATGAAAGTATAACCATGACTATCAGTAGTGCAAACAAATGAAACCAATCACACACATAAGAACATGACACCAGATTTACGTGAAAACCTAAGATGGGAAAAATCATGATGAACCAACTACTTGGATCTACTGTCCAAATCCAACCTCACAAAATAAAATGAAGTTTACAATATCTTTATGGACACCAACCCAAAGGAAGCACCAACTCCCTAAAACAAAGTTTTATGGGCTCCAACCCAAAGGAAGTACCAACTCCCTAATACACTGCATCAACAAATCAAGCGAGGTACCAACCTCTACACTATTATCTCAATGACTGATTCTGAAGGTTCTTTTCACTTTTATGCTACTGCTCAAACTCTACTAATCAACTTCATGCTCTTGCTCAACTTTTCAACTTGATGGTTAGATTGTCATCACTTGAAATGCCCCTTACTTGATCATCAGTTGTCCTATTCACATCATTGTCTCCTCTGCAACTTTATGGTGTTGTCATCACTCGTCATACTCTCCACAATTGATCTCCAATTCAAACTCTACAATTTGATGATGTTTGATCTTCAACTGCACACTTCCTTTCCTATTGTCATCACTTCATGAAACCCTCATTTCTGTCGCATAAATTAAAAATTTCTCTTTCACTCCATGCTTTATCCATCACACTACCTTGCTTTGTTTCAATTAATTAGATCTTCAACTGTACAAACAAAGGATATCATTTTTCAGAAACTCACTGCTACAAGAATCTTCTGCTACTCACATAACTCTCACATCTTATTACATATTAGCTTGAAGTCTACTCTCATTCGTATGATATTCCATTCTATTACCTCTCCATATATTCGTTGCTCTTTTCTAATGTGTAGTCACTGCCCTTTCAAATTTTTAATACACATTGCTTGTCATTTTTTGGGCCTCTTCATTCATTGAACTCCAAGGTGTCTAACTGAATAATCTCTTGTTGTTCCTATCGCCAGTTAATTGTTCCTATCGCCTAATTTAGATGCATTGTTTCATACCTCAAAGAGCAATGATTGATGATGATATTTTAGCATTGCATTCTCCTCAAACTCCTCATGTGTCAACCAGAATAAAACAATGTATTCATACCAATTCTTCCACAACTTATGCGAACTCTGAAATATCTTTTGTTAATGTCCTTCACACACAACTTCCTCATACACACAAATCTCTCTATATTACTACCAGGAATGAACCTAGATCAACTATATATATGGATTACAATGATAATTACATTCATAGGTCGGCCTGGAATAATATTAGTTCATCCGCATGTCGGCCACAACTTAAACCCTTAATCAAATGTGTAATAGGCCAGGTTCACGAGTCCATACACTACTCCAAAGGAAAGGATACACTATGCTTTACCCAATGTAGACTTATCTAGTTCCAACAACCACCTACACACTATCTCAGGTGGTCACATGTTACATTCCTTCTGGCACAACAAGTAGGAACCATCAACACAGTCGACCAACAAGCACAGTGACACTCTGTCACTTCTAACTTTCTTTTTGATGCAAATAGACAACTGAAACTCTAGAATGTAACACTTCATATGTATCTTAGCATGTCTTCCAAACCACAGACCATAACTCATCAATGCAATAAAATGCAGAGTAAAACATGAATACAAAGTAGTAGGGTACACATATTGAAACTTTGCACAAACTTACGAAAACACACCAAATAACATCCCACTCAACTGGAAATGCATCAATCTCCAGATACCACAGATACTAGAGCAATATTCTAACAAACCAATCATAGATGACATTGTCCTTCACGGATCTCAATTGCTCCGGCATGACATGACAGTAAATTCACTCTTCCAAATACCTTTGACATCAATGAACTACTTTGACAATGATGACAAGCAATGATTTCCATCAGGTTGGCATCAATAACAACAACAACCAACAATCTCCCAACAACAACACAAGTAATGATCTTCATCAGGTTGACATCAATGACAACAATAACCAACAATCTCCCCCTTTGTTATTGATGGCAACAACTTCAACACACTCTTGACTCTCTCCCCCTTTGACATCAATGACAAAGGGTAAACAATCTCTCAATGATTCTATCACTGCAAAATGATATGCAGGAATATCTCCCCCTTTAAGGAACATAAATCACCATCTGCAACACTTCTCTGAATTCAAAAACACTACCACCAACAAACATTTATGACTGATTCAAGTTGTGCTGATGTCTGATACTATGTAGTGCAAGGACTGATAGTAATTGAAACAATTTGCTTTCATACTCCTAAACACTTTCTCCTCTTTTTGTCTACAAATATACTTTTCTCCCTTTAACATCACATGCATACCTACAATTGATCTATTTTGCATACCAACTCCCCCTAAGAAGGATCTCTCCTCTATGTTATATAGATATCTCCAGGGCTAATTGTATCAAACTTGATTATCTAGACTAACTTTTAACTTTATGCTCCCCCTTAGAGGTAGCCACATCCAAACCAAATATGAGAAACATGTCTTAAGATGCTCCAAATCCAACTACAAACAAGATGATTGTTCACAAAGTTTGCTTCAATAATCTACCTTTTGACTACACTAAATGATTGCTCCAGTACTTATATGATATATGTTCCATATTGACATTTATAATGTCTGCTATAAATATCCCATGATGACTATTCCAAGATCACCTTTATATCTCTCCTCTAATCTTCAATACAAGTCTGAATTGACTTTCATAAAGTTCTGCATGACAGTGTTGTCTTTGGCTCAAATCTGCCCTACACCTGTTCATCACTGTCATTCATAAATGCTATGTTTATGGTGGAAACTCCTTCTCTATGAGACCCAAAAGCAACAACAAAGATACTGATCTTAATTTGTTAAACCTGGCATTCTTGCACTTTGTGACCTACCAAACACTTGATTATCTTCAACCTGCTTTGGCATAGATTTTAGTTCAGAAACTGAAGCTTTCACTATCAACCTCATTCCCAACTTTGTCAAGGACCAGCCCCACTTCATCTCTAATGACAGTGCCTCCAGTCAACACAACAATGTCATCCAAATACTAAATTTTCCTTTCTCAATGTCTTCAGTGGTTACTAAGCTGGGATAACCACCATGAATGACATCTTCCAATATGTCAATCATGTCTCTTGCATTAGTTATCATTTTATCAACCAACAAAAGCTTACAATTCTCATACTCAACAAACATCTTCTCACTGTCAATCACAAAGTGTTAGCAACGTTGTAAGTGCCTCAAGATTTTATGTAGACTATCCTTTTGGACATGTCTGTCTTCTTTCCAAACTTCTGCAACTATTTACATTGTCATTAAATTCTATGTAACATTCTATCATGCATAATCTTCCTTATTTGATTATCACCCTTGCACATTGAAACATTGTTATGTTGTCACCTTCCACAATTTCCTAAGAACCCATTTCAGAACTTTCACTTGGCATGGGGGAGAAGCATCTACTTCACCACTGCAGAGATACATCTCATAACCATGCCCTGACACTGATGTTGCAACAACAGTGCACACGGTCATCTCTACAATCATTTGTTCTGATTGATTGTCAATGACCAATAAGACAAAATCATGTCATCTTGGCACAACTCCTCTTGCTATGATTTAGCAGCACAAAAACCATTCTTTTGACTCTGACACTTCCCTGAACCCCTGATCCATGCTCATCTGATCCTCTGTTCTCTACTATAGGGATAGTATCACAAGCTACATTATATTTCACTTGTTCTAACTGCCTGTTGCCCTCAATTTTTTAGGTTGATGTTTTTCTATACCAATCCTTCTTTGCTTCCCTCTAAAATAGAACAACAACCTTAATATTTGTTTTACATGACTCATTCAAATGTCCATGAGATGCATCATGCACTTCTACCTTTCTCAGAGATTTTGTAGATAACATTTTAATTAGTTAGTGGAACATTGATCTCTCTCAATAACATTATCAGACCATCCTTCTCCAAGGAAAACATCAATCCTCAATATTTGCTTTAGCTAACTCATAGGCTTTGAACATTACAACATACAATATGCTAACCAATTCTCTGACTCTAGAGTCCCTAAAGACAAACAAAGCTTCTACAGCAAAACCATTATCCTCTTTATGATGACTTTGGGAGCGTAAGATTTGTGACCATATTATCTGAAGAAAAAGAGCATCAATGATGCCACTACAATGTCTGATCTGATGGCATGTTGCTTTGTAGATATGCTTCCTCAAAGCACAATGATGTTTGATCTTGAAGACAATCATCAACCTTCAAATTTAGTACTTATTAATTCTTTCTTCATTTTAGTTGATCTTGTACAATATTGAATTCAACAAGTACTCATTTCTACTCTCAATCATCTCCAACTGCTGCACAGGTTCCATCAATTACATCCTCTCTGTCTTCTCCATGGGGCTGAATGATAGTGCAATGATTAGCTCCCCTTGAGTTCCATGTTTTTTCTTAATCTACTATGAAATCTTCTGCAAGAGGTAGAAGCATAGGTTCTTCCTTCTTCTCATTATCTTCCTCTTGTTTCCTTCTCCATATTTTTGTAACTTCCTTCTTTTGCATGCTTAGGGTATCCATCTTCTCATTTTGTCTAGGAGGTTTCATGACACCACTTCTACAAAAGCGTGCTTTATGACCAAAGTTGTTGCATTTATAGCATATAACATCATATTTCACTACAGAAGCAAATGAATTCCTATTTGTGAACACAAGGTCTTCTATCTTTGTTCCAACCAAAATTTCTTACATAGTTCCAATAACTTGTTGCTTTATGACCAAAATCATTTCTTGCAAATGTTTTACAATCTCTTGCTCTATAACCAAAATGATTACATAAATACCAATAACCATAAAAAGAATTTTGGAACCTGGTTGTATGAGTATGTCTTGGAGGGAAGAGTCTTCTAAATTTGTCTTTGTTAGTTGGCTGAGGAATGCTTGCCTTTTGTGGAGCATGACTCTCTTTCTTTTTGTTGAATTCATTTTTGATAGGACTCTTGAGAACATATGCATAACTTTTTGTCTTTTCTTCATTTGTCTTCTTTGGAGCAACAAAATATTGTGCGTCTTCATTACCATATCCTAATCTTGACTTCAAGAATAGAGGTCTATAATTATTGATGATATCACCAAGGATCTCAGAACTCTTGTTGAACTGGATATTGTTGTCCAATATCCACTTCCTTTCTTAGTAACACAATTTCTTCTTTAAGTTTTATACACTTATCTACTTTGGCTTTGAGGTTACTATTCATGATGTTTGCCATCCTTTTTCCTTCTACAATTTGGATCTTTAGGCTAACAATCATTTCTTCTGATTCTTCAAACTTGGCCCTGCTATACCTTGTTCTCTTTCCTTACTAATCTTGTGTCTTCAAGGGTAGAGCTGAATTCACCTTCAAGATCAACTTCACCTTTGTCCTCATAAATGACTGTCATGTCTTCTTCATCTTTGTTAGCACTATCTGAGTTGTCAAGATCTTCCATGTCCATGAATAGACCATCTTCTGATGAGCAGTGATCTTCTACTTCTGATTAGCTGTTATCCTCTAAACCCTTCTTTAACTTTCTTATTAAATTTTCCTCTTCTTCATCTGTCTCATAATCTAGTTCAAGATTCACATCTTTTCCTTTAAGAGTTTATAGTTTTTCTTGCTTCACCTTAGCATCACCTTCATAGATACTCTTTAGTTTGTTCCAGATCTCTTGAGCAAACTTACAATGCATAATCTTAACAAATTTAGAGTTAGCCAATCCACATAAAATTGTATTTTTTGCCTTTGCATTAATCTCATAGGCCTTCTTACTAGCTTCATCAGTAGTATGAGTTGCAGGAGAAACATAACCATTTACAACTAACTACCAAACATCAAACCCTAGAGAGGTTAGATAATCTTTCATTCTAATACTCTAGAAAGCATAATTTGTGCTATCAAAAAGTGGTGCTCTAATAAAATAGGATACTTCTTTTCCAACCGTTGTGCTCAATCCAAAATCTACCTCCAGATGTTAAGCTGCAATGAGGAACTTGGCTCTGATACCAATTGTTGAACACAATGCAATACTGAGAGGGGGGTGAATTAGTATATTAATAAATTTCAACTTCAACTAATCTTCCAGTTCACATCAATATGAAAGTATAACCATGACTATCAGTAGTGCAAATAATGAAACCAATCACACACATAAGAACATGACACCAAATTTACGTGGAAACCCAAGATGGGAAAAACCACGATGAGCCAACTGCTTGGATCTACTGTCCAAATCCAACCTCACAAAATAAAATGAAGTTTACAATAATCTTTATGACACTAACCCAAAGGAAGCACCAACTCCCTATTGTACTATTTTATGGGCACCAACCCAAAGGAAGCACCAACTCCCTATTGTACTATTTTATGGGCACCAACCCAAAGGAAGCACAAACTCCCTAATATAATCTTTTATGGGCTCCAACCCAAAGGAAGCACCAACTCCCTAATAAATTGCATCAAAAAATCAAGTGAGGTACCAAACTCTACACTGCTATCTCTATCGAACTCCATTATTAACCAATACATTGATGTAGAAAGGGCATGCACACAACTCAATGGATCAACAGATCCTATATCAAGCAACCTACTGGCAATAATGTGTTACATTTAAATTGTCAAACCAGGGAATTGTGTTCTTCTTGGATGGTGCCCATACTATGTGTATAGTCAAGGATTCCTAAATCGTAATCTAGAAATTGTGCATAGAAACCAACTATGGGAAGGAAAACAAACTCTACTTTGCAAGGAATATCAAGTGCTACCAATAAGTAATGCTAATAAGAAATAACCAATGCTTATTCATTTGGTTGTAAATCAAAGCAATCTATGTAAATCAAAACAATGACTAAGTCGGTGATCACCTTAACTCCACAATACATATTATCAATATTAACTAATCCATATAACATAAACTAATCACAACATGAACTAATCACACAAACAAAAACTAGTAACATGAACTAATCACATAAACATATAAGAGAGATACAGTTACCTCAAGTGGCCCTTCCTTGAGTTACTGTAATCTCCACATAATCTAAACTAGATCACTACCGTATCACCGAATTATTGAGTAAATTCAAACTACGATCTTTATTGAATGCTGAGAAAAATACAAGAACAACTTTGACAACACAATCTATGTCTAACCTCCTTGACGTATATAAAATCTAACAGATAGATAGACAAGATCTGAGTTTCCTAATTGAATAAAACTTCTAAGAAACTAATATCATACTTGTCCATTCTCCCACAAACATAGGGAGAAGACATTATTATTAACTAGACTAGGAATAGGAAACTAACTACCATAAAGATAATGTAGACATCACAATCCTACTATAACTCTTCTTAGTCATGAAAAATAGTCATAACTAGAAACAAAACATGGACCATGATCTCAATTTCATTATTCACGACTATGTCAACTGTCGAAGGAAAACTATCGAGGAGTGGGGAGTTATGGTTAAATCATGCCCACTCAATTCAAATCCTTTTCCTTTGACTGCAGGTAACTGCATTGTCTATTGTAGATGAAAACACCTCCTTTGTTGCAGGCTAACAGGTGGTCTCCATGAAATGTAACCATGTGCTTGTTGCATAAGGGTTAGTCACCACATAATATTTATACATCACAAACTACTAAAATTAATAGGAATTACTATCATATTTTATGAGCAATCATTAACTCACACATAGTCATTCACCAACATATCATGTACCATTCTTCATGCTTTCAATGTCTTAAAGTTGATTATAGGCATAGACAATGTATGTAAAAGTTTGGGAATGTCTTTTAAAAGCATGAACTAAAGCAAGAGAAATAGAACAAAGCACAACCTCATCACATCCCCCAAATAAACATGTTGATGGTCCTCAAGCAACCAAGGCCTTTGATTATATTGGAGAGCAATTTCTTTGTAATCCGTAGGTTCCATGGCTCTTCTATCCTATTTGAGATAGAAACCCTTCTGCTCTGCCAACCTATTCCACCTAGCCCATTCTACTACCTGGGATGTCTCTATTCCTGCCAGTGTGGAATTAGATAAAGGAGCAGGGATGAATGAAACACCAAAGGTAGCCAAGTAATCCCATGTTCATTGGCTGATATGAAATACTTTTGTGCCCTAGTGATGACTGCTGAGAAATTGAACACTGAGTGGGGCTCTTTCCTTTGTAATGCTGGTGTCAACTCATTCCACCTACCTTTTGAAAAACCAAAAGCCTCCTTACCAATCCCCTCAACTAATTCCTTAAATTTCTTATAATCCAGTGCCCTACATTCCAGAAGCTTTGTTTCCACCTCAAGATGTTCAATCAGATTAATTCATTCTACCACTATCTTATTGGGATCTGGGGCCTCTGCCCTGATTTTGAGAGGAATTAATTTCTCTCACTTATTATACTGGTACTGAAGGATCCCTCTCCTATGCTCATTCTGAATGAATGATGCTAGGGCCTTTAATTGCACATCCCTAATAACAATTAGGGGATTCCAATTGATATCATAAGAAATAGCTAACTTATGCAGATAGAATTCACACAATTGGTTTTGCATCTCAAGGGTAGCCTTTTGGTAGGCTGTCAAAAATAAATTAGGTGTAAAAAGAGAAACAGGGGCATCACTATAAAGCTGGCTAGACTGAAAACTTAAATATTGTTCTTGTAGATAAAGGGCATAAACCCTAGTAGGTGGTCGACATCTCATCAGCTAGACAATCATATCAACCATCCTATTCATTTTAAATTTTAGTCTCTATTTCTTTATTATTATCCTTAATCTCTTTGTTGTACTTTTCCTTCATCTCATCTTGTTCCTTTATCATTTCATCTATCTTATCCCACAATTGCAAAGGAATTGTTAACAAGGTTGATGGTGCAGGTTCCTCTGGTTGTTCTTCCTGTTGCACATGCTCTGGACTCCTTCAATTAATTTCTATAAGGGCCAATTGGGCCAAATGGTCTAGTCATGTTCCCTATTACTGGTAAACATGCAACTGATCCTGCAACCTCTTAACTCTTTCATTTAGCCCAGTTTCCTTTTGTTGATAATCCTTCAAGTGCTTCTCCAATTCTACAATTTTCTGTAGAGCTACCTACATCTCATCCTTCTTTTCCTCTGTTGTATCCTCAGAATCCAACAATAATTCTTCTACCTAAATTTCATTTGGAGAAGCTGACAAGTCTAGGTTTTCTGTATCAAGGGGAGATCGATGTCGTTTCCTAGTTGTGTATAAGTCCTCTTCCTCTAACTCTGTGTCAGTCTCCAAGATGAGTGATTGGGCTAAATTCCTTTATTCCCGATCAACAAACAAATGCTTCCTCTCGAAGTCTATGTCAGTTTGCACATCAACCATGTTCTTTTGTTTAGGAGGGGTTTTCCCTCCTGTAACTCCTTTCTTCTTCAAGCGGCTTGAGCGCCTGTGTGGTTGAGTGGTCACTTTCTATTTCTTCTTGGCTTTAGAGGAAGAAGAGGATGTATTTCTCTTCTTAGTGGGCTTTGAGGAAAAAGGAAGATTTCATGAAGTTTTAGGTGTTGCGGGTGGTGAACTGGTAATTCCAGGTTGCAGTTTTTGTTTTTCACTTTACTTTGTGCGGCTAAAGGTTTGTGAGGGTGAATGCTATGGCTAGGGGGTTGACATTGGCGAAGCTGCAAGTGTGGGAGACTTTGCAAGTTTTCTCATAGGGTTATCAATACTTGGAGCTAGGTGCTTTGCAATAGTTTCATGGTAGCAGGTAGGTGAAGTCATTGGTTGGGAAGAGGATGCAGGTGCTTCCTCTCCTTCCCTTGATTGTATATTTTTTTCCCATGCCTCTTCTTCTCCCTCTAGTTCAACCATTAAGGGCCCCTCATCAATATGGTTAATCTAAAGAAAACGTTCCCAAGAAATGTTAGGAAATTGAATGGATAGACTTCTTTTTATCAATAGCACGACCAAACCATCATGAGATAGTGATGACTAGCTACTTTTCCTCTTATACTCAACAGACATTGTTTTCAACAAATTAAACAAGAGACTTGGAACATTCACAACCTTCCCATGATGGAGATGACTTAGAAGTTTGAAATGCACAGTATAAAGCAAATATTGTCTCCCATCACAAGTAAGATATTTAATCATGTAGGTAGCAACAGAAGCCCATAACCAGGGTAAAGAAACATGTTTGGTACCTTGAGATGTAGATTCTATGCTTTCTCTTGGTTGAACAAATTCAGCCCTTGTTGTAACGACGTCGGCTCTCACAAGGAACTCTTCTCCAGCCGTCGGTAACCCTGTTACCTCTACAATGGCAGCTTCAGATGCGTTAACCCGCAATCCCCTGACTGTAGCTTCATTATTTTGGAATGTCCTCGCAAACTGCTAAGTCATGGCCTCATTATATTATGTCATCTTAAGAAAATAGTCCAACCATCTAGCTTGTTGGAAGATAGGCCTACAATCTGGGTTAGTCACTAATGTTGTGTGATATGTAGGTAGGCTCTCTCCTGATTGGTTCTCCACCCATCGTGATATTCTTTGGTTTCCTTCTAGTTGTGGTTCACCTGTGTGCCTAGTTTCTATAAAAATTTGTTACTGAACCCAATTCCACTTTGCAAATTCAATTCCATGTTCTTTAGCCATTGCATTTACCAGTCACTTATTACCAGTTGCGTTGCTATCTTTCTTGAATGTGTAAGGTATGTGGCAAACAGTCATTAATTATGAAAGGAGAGGTTTTGACATGGGTCATATACGTGAAATCATTTCTACATATGGAATTTCCCCCAAACTAAGGTGGCATTTATCCTCAAATGCAATCACAGGGTAAAGGTACGGAAGACAGGGTTGAAAGCAATTCGAATTGTACACAATAGTCGACTTAATGATTGGTGAAGAAAGATTTCTATAAAATAAATAGATTAAATGTTAATTAATAGTAGTTGTGAGATAAATACCTTTTGGAATGCTGACGAACATGCAATTGGTGCATGTGAAGATGATGGCTTAGTGACTGGAGTGGATGTGTTTGAAAAATGTGCCGAAGTGAATCAAATGGATGTGATGTTGAAGAAGTGTGTGGAAAGGATGAGTGTTAACTGTGTAACACGTAGCGGCAAGGTACAATGTGGAATAGAAAATGGTGGCATGCGGATGCCAGAAGTAAAAGTGTTGCATGCCAGAGTGGTTGCATGAACGTAATCAGAAATATGATGTGAACAGGGCCCATGTGATTTGGTTGCGGGTGCAGCGGCTACAGGTCCCTCGAAAATGATGACCATTGTAGTTGCTGTAGGTGCAATTGTACAAGTCCTGTGATACAGTAGAAAACCTTTGGCTATAGGTCCCTTAAGTAAAGTGGTTGTAGGCTAGAATGGTCTTCACTGGATAGAAGGAGCTCATTTGATGGAGCCTGATGTTGATTTTTTATATATATAGTTTTATTTATTTACAAGGATTATAGAAATCATACCTGAGGAGAGAATGTAGACAAGCTAGTGGCTTCATCTATTGTTGTATTGCTAGGAGCAGCTGTGACTAGTATGCATGTTGTATCTGGTGTAGACTGTTGTAAATCTTAGGTATCCATATGTCCTCTTAATTGCTACAGAAAGTTGGCTTTATCCAATGGATTTTTATACAATTTCAAATGGTATCCATCAACCATGAGTGAAAATATGACTGGATCAATTATTGTCAGTTGGACGACACCATTGGGAAAAACTTCCTTGGTTTCATAAGGACCCAGCCATCTGGTCTGCAATTTTCCTTTACGATCTTTTTAGCTAGAGTCATAGAGCAGTGTCCAATCATCTACCTAAAATTCTTTGGTTTTGATGTAATGGTCATGCCATTTGGCTCTTTGCTTTTGGATTATTTCAGTGTGGTGGACTTCTTCCATCCTTAACTCTTCTAAGGCATTAAGCTGGTGCAACCTTTCTTGTTGAGCTGTTGATAGATCCATCCCAAGTTGGATGGTAGTTCTTAATGTTTTATATTCAAACTCAATAGGAAGGACAACCTTTTTGAGGACAACCTTTTTGCCATAGACTAGTTCATAAGGTTCATACACTGTTGTTGTTTTCCATTTAGTTCTATATGCCCAAATTGCTTCTAAGAGTCTGGCTGCCCAACCCTTCCTATGTAATGCAACTGTCTTTGTTAATATTGCCTCAATTTCCCTATTTGTGACCTCAACCTAGCCATTTGATTGTGGATGAAAGGGAGTGGACTTCTTATGTCTAGTTTCATATTCATGAATGAGACTAGCAAATAGGGCTGATGTAAACTATGGTCCTTGGTCTGTAACTATTTCCTTTGGCACTCCATACCTTGTAAATATTTTCTCATACATCAATGTAGCAACCTTACTGTCTCGGGCAACCTTTAGAGCTTTCACCTCCACCCACATTGTTAAGTAATCAATACAGACCAACATATACTCTTTATTATTAGAGGGAGGATCAATGGGCCTAATAAAATCAATGCCCCATTTGTCAAATGATGTTACTGTTGGCAAGAGACACTATATGGATTCATGGTTGTTGTCATTGATGGCAACAAAGGTCATCCCACATATCCGCAAGACATGATATGTCTCTACCGGAAGTCAGAATAAAGAATGTTGTGGTCCGGTGAAGAAGAACAGAGCATGTGGCAAGGTCCGACAGATTGGTCCGGACCTCTCAGAGGAAGTGTCTTGGTGCAGTGCGGATTTGGGGAAGTCAAGAGGACTACCTTTAGTAGTATATTCCAAGGATTTAGCCTCCGGTGATGGACAAGGAAAAAGATATGAATGGTTGAGTACCGGATTCCTGAGAGACAGTGAAAACAGAGGAAGAACTGACTGGCAGAGTATCAGACTACTTTCCGGATGGGTTACTGTTGATGACAGAGGTTGTGAAGGCATGAATCATGTTTGGCCGACATGATTAATGATATCTACAAGTATATGCTTGATCCGCATTGCTTGGTGAGGAAGGATTCAGCCGACAGAATGAGAGTTTGTAAGAAACTAGACTGTTCCGGATGCCGACTAGAAAGGTGATGAAATTACTTGTGCGGATATATATAGAGGATGGATTTAGTTGTGAAATGGGTGTTAGTGTGGTTAGATATGCGAATAAGTCCAGAGAAAGAGCAGAGGTAGCAAAAAGGATCCGGTATGTGAAAGATAGCAGAACAAAGAACAGAGGAAAGATGAAGTGCAGCAGATCAGTGTACTGAGCCTAACCGGAACTGAACTCCAGCATATGCAGATGCTTCCAATCAGTTCAAGACTGTGATTATCATCACTTTGTAGACAGTGTGTCTTCTTGTAGGCAGTGGGCCTCTTGTGAGCAGTGTGCTCGGGCAGTGAGCCCTAATTGGCAAGTGCCATTTTTGTAATTTCCTATTCTTCTAACAGAGAATAATTCTTGGGTTAATCACCCCGTGGTTTTCTCCCTTAACAGGGTTTCCACGTCAAAAATACTGTGTCATGTGTTTCTTACTTCATGGTTAATGTTTTGTGTTTGATTTCATGCTGCTTCAATTAAAAGGAAAGTTCAATAAGGGAAATAATTAGGATAACTGATTCACCCCCCCCCTCTCAGTTATCAACAATTGGTATCAGAGCTAAGTTCCTCCTAATAGAGCCTAACAGCTTGAGGAAGATCTGGGATTTCAAATGGATGCATATGGTTTAAGGGAGCAACTCAAGACTGCCCTTGAGGATCTTGAACAGTCAAATTCTGAAGTCAGTGAATTAAAGGAAAGACTCAAACAGGCTGATGAATTCATGAGAGAATTAAAAGACAAATTAAGTCTCTCTATGAAAAAGAGAAAGGAGCTACTTCAACAGTTGGCAAGACAAAGTGAAGAAAGCAATACAAATGAGGAATTGACTGAGCAAACCAAGTTATGTGAAAAGTTATCAAAAGAAGTCATTATGTTAAGACATGAAATGGAATCAGGAACTATAAAGTTTACTCAAGAGATTGAAGAAAAAAGAAAGGCTGAAGACAATCTAAGACAATCTCTTAAAGAAAAATCAGAAGAATGCCACCAGATGGACAGGATTATCAGACACCTTGAATCTGATCTTGAAGATGCCAAAGATAATGAAGGAAAACTTGAGGATCAAATTGCCTCTCTCAAAAGAGACCTTCAAACAACAAATGAATATAAAGAGAAATTCAAGATAAGTTCTGCTCAACTTGAAGTTCTTCTTGGAAGTCAAAAGAGGACAGATGACAAGTATGGCTTGGGATATGAGAAAGGAGAAAGCTCCGGATCCGGTCAGAAGAATCTTGGATCAGAAAATCCAAGGAGCAGGCCTAGAAGACCTCCGGTAAGATAGCCAAATGCTCAAAGATATCCATCCTTCAATGGATACTGCCACAGCTGCAACCACTTTGGTCACAAAGCTAATCAGTGCAGAATGAGAATGAATCAGAATAATTCATCCTTCTCCGGACAGTGCTTCAACTGCAAAAGGTATGGACACAAATCCCATGAATGTAGAATTATGCAAGTAAACAAATCATTCAAAGGTAGATGCTTCACATGCAATAGAATAGGTCATAGGGCTAATCAATGCAGATCAAGAGGATATCAGTCAAATATGCAAAGGAATGTTATTTGCCAAATCTGCAATAGGTCCGGTCATAATGCTAAAGTCTGCAGAAACAAGAATCAGGACAAAAGAGGTCCGGTGTATAATCAGAATCAAGACAAGGGTAAACAAAAGATGAATGCGGATGAGGTTAAGAATCAGATGAGCAAGATTTGGGTGAAGAAAAGTTCAGAGAATGTAGAGGTTGGATCCACACCAGACTCTGGTGCTGATATTTCTTCCGGAAATTAAAAGTGAGCTCAGGCTCAGGGGGAGACTCAAAAAAAAAATCTTGTTCCCCCAGCCAAACAAGTGGTGCCGGATGTGGCACAAGATGCGGATCAAAGGGTTTGTAGATATGAGTCTTGAGATACTTCAGTCAAGTTTTCAGAGGTCCGCATGGAGTTATGAAGAAGCTATGATCGATCAAATAAGACCTGTTCAGGGAAATGCTCCGGTATGATAAAGGATTACAAAAAGGTCCGGAAAGATCCGGAAATGCACTATCTTGTTCTGCGGATTGGACAGAGTGTTTGAGATGATCTTGTAATATGCCACCTCGATTTATTCATGATTGAAAGATCCGGATGATATCCACAGATCAGGACTAATCCGGGATACTCCAAGCTATCCAGACAAGGCAAACCGGAATGATGTAGGTGAAGCATTTATTGCAGACAGGTATTAGGGTTCGCGGAGCAATTTAAGGGATTTCTCAAAGGTCATTTGCTCATTCTGCACTCGAGAAGAAGCGAAAAGTGGAGCTCTGCAACAAGGTTCTTCAAGCACACCAAGGATCTCCTGCCGAAGCTATTGGATAAAGAAATCAATCCAACCACTCCGTGCAAACCGAAGGCGCATAAGGTATTCTCCGTTTTTCATTACCTCACTGCAAATCTTTGAAGAATGGCTACTCCAAACATAGTTAAGATCTCCGATAGACCTCGCCCCTCATTCAAGAAACATCCCTACAAATCATTGGAGGTTGACCCACTAGGAGCCTTCTCTAGTGTTCCTCACGGAGTTTTACACACCGAAGACATTAGGGTTTACATACATGCAAACATTGAGGAATTTGGGGAATTCAAATTAAGAGACCTCTATCACAAGCAGCTGATTGACAATGCTTTTGAGCTCAAACCAGAGTATAAGGATATTCAGAAGAAACAATTTGAGCAATTTATTCATTTCCCCTGTTTTGAAGAGGATGAATGGGTCCGGTATGTACTGAGCAGGATGCATGACAACTTTCTATGGCTAGATAGACCCTGCAAGATCACAAAAGAGGCAATTAGAGCAGTAACTGGCCTATACTCCTCCGGAGGAGTACCTATCCTCAAATCTGTCAAGAACAACATTGTAACTGAGGCCACCGGATCAAAATTTGACAAAAGGGCAATGACCATTGAAGACATCTCCGATCCGGATATCAAATATGCATCAATGATAATAGGATACAAGATCTATCACTCCAGCAGGGAGAATTCTGTATCCGGAACTGCAGTATACACTGCTTTTGAAATGCTAAGGAAAAATGCAGAATATGACCTCTGCGAACTACTGCTAAGCCAATTAATGGAAAATATACAGAAAATCAAGAAGGATAAGAAGAATTCCTTCAAGTATGGTACTCTTATTGTATGTCTATTCTTCTACTTCATGAATGAGCTACCCGGAACAAGTGGATGGGTATGGCAGAATGACAAACCTGTTGCAGTCCAGATAAGAGACTACTTGCATGGACTTGGGGATGCAAAAGCAAGAAATTCAGCTCTATGGGGATACTTCAAAAACTTTCAGAGCATGATGCAAGCAAGAGAGAGAATTCCCCAGTCTCTCATTGAGAAATACAAGGACTCAGTGTGCTTTATGGTTGACACTGATCAGTGCCTGATGGAGGCAGTGGAGCCAAGGACTGTCTGGATCATGCCCATGGGGTATGAAGTTGATGAACAGATAGTGGAGCTGCATGTTCAACACATGCTAAGTCAGCCCAAAGATCCTAAGGCAGAAAGGTTTGGAACCTTTGAGGAGCTGAGTATAAAGTTACATGTAGAACTCAGGGAACCTGAGATCAAAAGAAAAGTGAGAAAAGAAGTAGAGCACATTGCTCAAGGTCTTGGAATCTCAAAGGAGGCACTTGATGCCAGCCGGGAAAAGAGGAGGAAGGCCGAGGAAGAAGAGAAAAGCAAAGAAAGTGCTCCGGTTGGAGCTCCCACCCGGACCAGATCAACAAAGAGATCTGCACCTCCCTCAACCAAAAGTTCAAAACCGGAAGTCCAGGCATCCGGTAAGAGATCAAAGGCAAAAGCCACAAGGGCTTATGGAAGCCAAAAGGATGAAGAGGAAACAGAATCAGATGAGGGAGTAAGAGAAGTAAAGAAACAGAAAAAGAAAGGATCCGGTAAGCCCTCCACAGGCCAAGACAAGGATGAAATGGCAGAGGTATCTGTTGAGAAGCCCACTCTGTCTCTAGAGAGCATAATCAAGTCGGTCACGGTGGATGGAAACCTTCAACCAATGACTGAATCATATGATGACTTCAGTGAGGCCGACCAAAAGACTCTGCAGGAGGCCACAGTGAAATATCTTAACATATATAATAAGGCTTTCATTGAAATAATATCTCTTATTCCTAAAAGCCTAGAAAAGGAAATGGAAGTGAGAAAAAATAATGCTCATGCTAAAGATCTTGAGATCCGGGAGCAGATAGCTATTCAGCTATATCCTCAAATTGATCCCAAGACAATGAACATTATCTTCAAGGACTGTAAAGATGAGTTCAGAAGCAAAGCCAGGATGAATCAACTCATGCTTGGTGAGACTGACAAAGTGGCCCAAGAAACAGAAGAGATCCTCCGGAAGGCCTTCAAAAGGTTCAATCTTCCTGTTGTAGAGGACTTAGGTGCAGAAACAGCTGCTGATTTGGAATCTTCTGTTCCGGAAGAAGTGAGCCCTGAACAGACAAGTGAGGACTTGGGACCCTCTGCTCAAGAAGAAGTGGCCCATGAACAAGTTAGTATCTCTCCTCCGGTTTCCCCTACAGTCTCCGGATCCAAAGAAGAAGAGCAACTACAGGAGAAGGAAGCAGTGGTGAAAGACAAAGAGGTTGACAGTTCTAAGACTGCAGAAGAAAAGAAACATCTGTCTCCGGCAAGAGACACTGCACAAACTGTTCAACAATTTTTGAGTAAAGAAACTCTAGAGATTGATGAACCGGAGCTTCTCAAAGGTCCATTTGATTTTGACTCTCTCTCTCCGGTACAAACAATGAAGATAGCTTCATTTGCAAATGCCAAGGCAAATGAAAAGCTCCTGAAGTCTCATATGGAAGACTGTGAGTTGATAGAGGCTGCTTCCGGAATACTTGTAAAGATCATGCCATCAATCCAGATAGATCCGACAGCCTCCACTTCCGGTAATCTAAAAACCTTAGTCAGCAGTGTTGATACACATTTTGATTCTTTAGAAAAATCAGCTGAAGAAAAGGTCCGGAAGGAATTTTTGGATAAGAGATTTTCAGAGATATTAGAATTAATCTCTAAAGACAAAAAGATTGTAAGCATTGGAATAAAGAGCTTAGAGAATGCTCTTAAGGATGGCGGTGATATCTATAAATTTTGTATATCCTGGTCAAAGGCAACAGCAGCATTTGACAAGAAAATAAAAGAGGAACAGGATAAGCTACAAAGCTTATCTCAAAGTTTTGATCCTCTCTCTTCCTCTATAATAAATCAAGAATGTCAGACTATTGCAGTCTTGAACGAAATAAAGAATCTTGAGAAGGAAAGGAAGAACATCACCAACCGGATGGGAGAACTTAGAAGGATTATAATCCCTAAGTTGGAAACCATGCATGAGGCCATCAGTGATGCTAGGACCACCGCCCAAACAAAAGATCCGACAGATCTCAAGCGGGCAGAAGCGTTTGCATTTTTGTTAAGTGGTCACATTTCAATTTTGGACAGAATGAAGCAAAGTTGGGCTACCGAAATGATTCAATTACAGACATCCTTTGCAGACATTCTTCAATATATGTGAGTATGTAAATATGCGGCTAAGTATAAGAAATTTTTGAAAATTTTGATATGCGGACCCTACCCTTTGCCATTGATGTCAAAGGGGGAGTGAGGAGCAGTGAAAAATGAGGGATCCAACTAAGGGGGAGTTCCGGAAATTGTATATAAAGACAGAGCATCAGCAAAGGGGGAGCACAGTGAAAACACTTAGTCATTTTTCACTAAGTGTTGCCATCAATGCCAAAGGGGGAGATTGTTGGCAAGAGACACTATATGGATTCATGGTTGTTGTCATTGATGGCAACAAAGGTCATCCCACATATCCGCAAGACATGATATGTCTCTACCGGAAGTCAGAATAAAGAATGTTGTGGTCCGGTGAAGAAGAACAGAGCATGTGGCAAGGTCCGACAGATTGGTCCGGACCTCTCAGAGGAAGTGTCTTGGTGCAGTGCGGATTTGGGGAAGTCAAGAGGACTACCTTTAGTAGTATATTCCAAGGATTTAGCCTCCGGTGATGGACAAAGAAAAAGATATGAATGGTTGAGTACCGGATTCCTGAGAGACAGTGAAAACAGAGGAAGAACTGACTGGCAGAGTATCAGACTACTTTCCGGATGGGTTACTGTTGATGACAGAGGTTGTGAAGGCATGAATCATGTTTGGCCGACATGATTAATGATATCTACAAGTATATGCTTGATCCGCATTGCTTGGTGAGGAAGGATTCAGCCGACAGAATGAGAGTTTGTAAGAAACTAGACTGTTCCGGATGCCGACTAGAAAGGTGATGAAATTACTTGTGCGGATATATATAGAGGATGGATTTAGTTGTGAAATGGGTGTTAGTGTGGTTAGATATGCGAATAAGTCCAGAGAAAGAGCAGAGGTAGCAAAAAGGATCCGGTATGTGAAAGATAGCAGAACAAAGAACAGAGGAAAGATGAAGTGCAGCAGATCAGTGTACTGAGCCTAACCGGAACTGAACTCCAGCATATGCAGATGCTTCCAATCAGTTCAAGACTGTGATTATCATCACTTTGTAGACAGTGTGTCTTCTTGTAGGCAGTGGGCCTCTTGTGAGCAGTGTGCTCGGGCAGTGAGCCCTAATTGGCAAGTGCCATTTTTGTAATTTCCTATTCTTCTAACAGAGAATAATTCTTGGGTTAATCACCCCGTGGTTTTCTCCCTTAACAGGGTTTCCACGTCAAAAATACTGTGTCATGTGTTTCTTACTTCATGGTTAATGTTTTGTGTTTGATTTCATGCTGCTTCAATTAAAAGGAAAGTTCAATAAGGGAAATAATTAGGATAACTGATTCACCCCCCCCCTCTCAGTTATCAACAGTTACCACCAATTGTGGATGCAAGGGCATCTCATCACTTCTTGTAGGTTTGCCCATCCTTTGACAACAATCACATCTCCTTGTATAGAGAGTTGTATCTTTGTGCAGAGTTAGCTAGTAGTATCTAGTATTTAAGACCTTGACTATTGTTCTCTCAGCTACAAAGTGTCCTTCACATGGTTCATCATGACATTAGAGTTGGCCAGTAGTATCTAGTATTTAAAACCTTGACAGTTGTTCTCTTAGCTGCAAAGTGTCCTCCAAATGGTTCATCATGACATGCCTTGAGAATGTCATATACTTCATCTTCTCTAATACCTCTTCTCATGATATGATCAGGGCATGTGTAGAAGAGGTAGCTAACTACCTAGGAATAGGGAAAAACACGTTCAACTAGGTTGCGCCTCTCCCTTGGTGAAAGATGTGGAGGTGTTTTCCCTACAACTAGATAATTTGCTATATTTGCTTACCAAGGAGTTTGTACTGTTAGTGTAAATAAGTGTTCATCAAGAAATGAATCATTAATAACTGGATCTTCATTACAAGCAGGTAGCCTAGAGAGGAAATCAACAACATTGGCCTTCCCAGGCTTGTCTACAATAGTGATATCAAATTCTTGTAGTAGCAACAACCATCTAACCAATCTACCACTTACCACTGGTTTGTTCATCAAATACCTTATTGTTGCATGGTCAATATGAACAAAAATAGAATACCCAGTGATATAGTGTCTGAACTTATTGATTGCATAAATAACAACTAACATTTCCTTCTCTGTAATAGTATAGTTGCTCGTTCAACACCTTGTAGATTCTTACTGATGTAGTAAATAGCATATTCCAAATTACCTTCCTTATGTCCTAACATAGCCCCTACAACAAAATCAGAGGTGTCTGTATGAATATGGAAAGGGACTTCCCAATTAGGTCCTCTGAGTACATGTGTCTTTGTCAATGACTCTTTAAGATTTTCAAATGATGCCTGACAATTAGCTGTCCAGTTAAATTCCACATCTTTAGAGAGTAAGAAAAATAGGGGAGCAACTATCTTACTAAAATCTTTGATGAATCTTCTATAGTATCCTACATGGCCAAGAAAGCTTCTAACATCCTTCTACTTTTGAGGAATAGGCAATGTTGAAATGACTTCAATTTTATTTGGATCCACTTGAATGTCTTTCTTGGACACAAAGTGGCCAAGCCCTACTCCTTCCATCATCATGAAACATTTTTCATGACTAAGAGATATGTTATGATCTTGACATATCTGGAGAAAATTTTTCAAGGTTTGTCAGTGCTTCTTCATAAGAATCCCCATAAGTGGTAAAATCATCCATGTATACTTCCATAGGGTAATGGGAAAAATCAGAAAAGATGCTTAAAACAACCCTTTGAAATGTTGCAGGTGCATTGCAGAGTCCAAATGGAAGGACTAAATAGGCATAGGTCCCCCATGGGCATGTAAATGTAGTCTTATCCTGATCCTCAGGGGCTATTTTGATTTGATTATTGCCACTGAATCCATCTAGGAAATAAAAACACTTCTTCCCAGCCAAGGAATCTAATACTTGGTCAATGAAAAGAAGAGGAAAGTGATCTTTCCTAGTGGTTGTATTCAATTCTCTGTAGTCTACACAAACCCACCACTTACCTCATTTTTTGGTACTATGACTAATGGGGATACCCATTGGCTATCTGATATGGGATATATGAATCCTACATCCAATAGTTTATGTAGTTCATTCTTCACTATGTCTCTTACAATAGGGTTCATTCACCTCTGAGGCTGCCTAACTGGCCTGCATCCCTCATTGATGTATATCCTATGCATGCAGAGGTTAGGGTCTATGCCCTTCATATCATGATAGTCCCATGCAAATGTTGTCTTGTGAGTTTGCAATATTTTTATCAATTCAGACTTTTGCACAACTATTAATTGACTGTTTATATTAAGTGTCCTGCCTTGTGTAATGTCAACTGGTGTTGTAGACATCATAACAGAGGCAATATCTAGTCCCGATAAATTGAGGCTATAACTATGGGGCATCAAATGATGAAACATGCGAGAAGTAGAAGCATAGGCTTGCGTATTGATTGAAGGCAGAGTATTATGCAATGGGCAAGTCAAGCATACTAGACATGGGCCTTGTTGTGGGTCCCTTCCATAAGTGTTTTGTATCACATTGGAAAGCACTTCATCTTCATCTTGGATGTTCGACAATGGGCTTCATTCAATTGTCATTAATGTTTGAAGAGAATATTGGTTAGTATCCTCTAGGTCTGGCCAAATAGGTTGCTCCATATCAGCAAAAGGCTGTGCTGGGGGATAAAGGACCAATTTCTTTGTTATATTCCCATTGGAAATTATCATATTCCCAGACCTGCATCCTATGAAGGCATCTATTTTTGCCAACCAAGGTCTCCCTAGGATGAGTGAATATCCTCCTAAGTTGGTCTTGGGTTTCAGAACCATAAAGTTTGTAGGGTATTCCCATGAATCTAATGTAATCACTAGATCTTCAATGACCCCTTCAGGTTTGACAGTTGACCTATCTACCAACTATAAGACTATTGGAGTAGGATGTAAGTTAATCAACTGAAGATTATTCATTATTTCCTTTGTTATCACATTTATGGCTGCACCCAAGTCAATCAAGGTGTTTTTGATAAGGGGACAACTGATGTTTACATCAACTACAGGGCTTCCAGGATCTGTATATTTTGGGACAACCAAGTTACCTAACATAAAATCAGTAAGTTGTATTATAACATGTACTGTTTGAAGATATTTTCTCTTCCTTCCTAGTTTCTTAAGGCATATTTACCTTATAGATTTGGTATATATAGGTACATCCTTGATAGCTTGGATTAGGGGAATTTTTACATAGACATTTTTCAATTGCCCAATGAAATCAAAGTTAGGCTTAGGTGGAGGTGGTGTTGTTTGCATGTTTAATCTCTCTAGAAATGGAGGGCTCCTGGTAATGGTTTCTTCCTGTGGTGAGTTTTTCTCAAGAGGGCTATGCTAGTTATTTGAATGGTTGTTAGTGTCAGAGGTTGGTTCCTCATCAACAAGTTCCATGATAAGTGGAGATGAAGTTCCAACAAGCATTTTTCCTGAGCGTAGGTAAACATCACTAACCTCAATTGTATAGGTTGGGTATTAGATGGTTTCATTAGTATAAGCTTGTTGAACATGCTTGTTGTTAGGATTAGGTGCAGGTTGGGCTGGCAATTGAGTGGATCTAGGCAAAACAGGAGTGGGTGAAGCTGCATTTGGCATAATGGCAGGTTTTTGAGGCAGGGCTTGCTATGGTTGCGGGTAGTTCATATTTGAATTTTGCCAAGGTTGATTTCCACGCCACTGTTGTGACCATGGGTTGTGATTGGCCTACCACTGTGGATTATAATTTGAGGTTTTGAATGGTTGCTGTGGCCATACCCCCTCCTATTGGTTCCATCTAGGTGGCATAGTTGCCCATTATTGTTGTGGCATATTATACCAAGGTGCATTGTGCCAATTAGGGATGTTTGAAGTAGATGATGGAAATGACATATTATTGGTCAAGGGGTCCTGAGGCATACCTTGTCTTTGCTTCCAAGGCCTACATTGTGAAATGTAAAACACTTGACCTTCTTCATCCTTGATGGTTTAGAAATCTACTTTCTCACTCCTTTCCTCAGAAATGTTGGCAATATGTTTGCACTTATAGTTGGTCTTCTTTTGTCAACAATGTGGACAATATTCAACCAAAGTTGCCTCTACTACCTCTTGTTTCTTCTTTATGTGTAGAGTGTCCAATTGTGTTTCTAGATGGCTTATGATGTCCTCTTTCATGTTTGATAGGAGATTGTTGAACTCTACCCTGGAGACTCCAGTAGATGTTTTGGTGGAAGGTAGGGCTCTCAAGCCTCTATTCTTCTTCAAGGTGGAATGCGAATAGTTTTTGTAGATTTGGTAAATTTCATCGAACCTGAATTGAGAGATGTCCCCTGCTCCAATTAAATTCAGTGCATCCATACATTCTTCACTCACACCTCTTAAGAAGACCAACTTGAGTGACTCTGGAGAGAGCCTATTCTGTCTTGACTTCTTGAGGCAAAACTGACATCTTTCAATGTAGTCTTCAAGAGGTTCATCTTCCTTTTGTGACATCTTGAAGATATCATATCCTTTCATATCCCTGCCAGGACAATAGTCTGGGTACTTTTGCAAGAACTTCTCCTTCATGGTACCCCAGTTCATTACTGAATTATGACCCAACCCCATAAACCATCGTAAGGCAACATCCTTGAGGGTGGTCGGAAAGAGTTTGAGTCTGTATGCATCTGTAGTATAGTCATAGCTTCTACAGAGTACATCAAATTCAAAAAGAAAGGTATATGGGTCCTCAGTGATTAACCCATGAAAGTTTGGTAGAGCTGGAGGAATGTTCTTCAGGGTATCAACTCTTGCCTAGTCTGTAATAAGGAATGCAAAGGTAACTGGCTCAGCTAGATTTTCTACTGTTTCTTCTGCAATTATGTCTTGATGCCAAGTGGTAATATCTTCTAAGTCTGTAACGTCCTCTGGTCTAAGAGGTGGTTCAAAATGGTCCTCCCCTTCTTCTGTTGAACGGGATAGAAGAAATCTCCCTAATTGGTCTCTTGGTAGCCGCATGCAATGATGCTTGAGATAATAGCTCTATTCTTGCACTGTGTTAGTAGATAGTTTGGAAATAGTTTGAATATCTAAGTAATCCTAATTGCTGGAAAAGAAATCCTAAATCCTATGAAAGCAAATACAAACTCGAATCAAAAGAACTCAAAAACTCTAAACCTTAGCACAATCCTCGGTAACGGCGCCAAAAATGTCAAACTCCATTATTAACCAATACATTGATGCAGAAAGGGCATACACACAACTCAATGGACCAACAAATCCTATATCAAGCATCCTATTGGCTATAATGTGTTACATTTAAATTGTCAAACCAAGGAATCGTATTCTTCTTGGATGGTGCCCATACTACGTGTACAGTCAAGGATTCCTGAATTGTAATCTGGAAGTTGTGCATAGAAACAAACTATGGGAAGGAAAACAAACTCTACTTTGCAAGGAATATCAAGTGCTACTAGTAAGTAATGCTAATAAGAAATAACCAATGCTTATTCAGTTGGCTATAAATCAAAGCAATATATGTAAATCAAAACAAAGGAACAATAAATGACTAAGTCAGTGATCACCTTAACTCCACAATACAGATTATCAATATTAACTAATCCATATAACATAAACTAATCACAACATGAACTAATCACACAAACATAAACTAGTAACATGAACTAATCACATGAACATATAAGAGAGATACAATTACCTCAAGTGGCCCTTGCTTGAGTGACTGTAATCTCCACAGAATCTAAACTAGATCACTACTATATCACCGAATCATTGATTAAATTCAAACTACGATCTTTATTGAATGTTGAGAAAAATACAAGAACAACTTTAACAACACAATCTTTGTCTAACCTCCTTGTCGTATACAAAATCTAACAGATATATAGACAAGATATGAGTTTCCCAATTGAACAGAACTTTTAAGCAACTAATATCATACTCGTCCATTCTCCCACAAACATAGGGAGAAGACATTATTATTAACCAGACTAGGAATAGGAAACTAACCACCATAAAGATAATGCAGACTTCACAATGCTACTATAACTCTTCTTAATCATTATGAAAATAGTCATAACTGGAAATAGAACATGGACCATGATTTGAGCTTCCTTCATTATTCACAACTGTGTCAACTGTCAAAGGAAAACTGTTGAGGAGTGGGGAGTTATGGTTAACTCATGGCCACTTAATTCAGAGTCCTTTTCCTTTGGTTGTAGGTAACCACATTGTCTGTTGTAGATGAAAACACCTCCTTTGTTGCGGGATGACAGGTGGTCTCCATGAAATGTAACCATGTGTTTGCTGCATAGGGGTTAGTTCACCACATAATATTTATACATCACAAACTACTAAAATTAACAGAAATTACTATCATTTTTATGAGCAATCATTAATTCACACATAGTCATTCACCAACATATCATTACCATTATTAGTGCTTTTAATGTCTTAAAGATGATTATAGGCATAGACAATGTATGTAAAAGTCTAGGAATGTCTTTTAAAAGCATTAACTAAAGCAAGAGAAATAGAACAAAGGACAACCTCATCAATCTCAATGACTGATTCTGAAGGTTCTTTCCACTTTTATGCTACTGCTCAAACTCTGCTAATCAACTTCATGCTCCTGCTCAACTCTACAACTCGATGGTTAGATTGTCATCACTTGAAATGCCCCTTACCTGATCATCAGTTGTCCTATTCGCATCAGTCTCCTCTGCAACTTGATGGTGTTGTCATCACTTATCATACCCTCCACACTTGATCTCCAATTCAAACTCTACAATTTGATGATGTTGATGTCATCATGTTTGATCTTCAACTGTACACTTCCTTTCCTACTGTCATCACTTCATGAAACCCTCATTTCTGTCACATGAATTAAACATTTCTCTTTCACTCCATGCTTTATCCATCACACTACCTTGCTTTGTTTCAATGAATTAGATCTTCAATTGTACAAATAGAGGCTAACACTTTTCAGAAACTCACTGCTACAGGAATCTTCTGCTACTCACATAACTCTCACATCTTCTTACATATTTGCTTGAAGTTTTCTCTCATTCATATGCTATTCCATTCTATCACCTCTCCATATATTCATTGTTCTTTTCTAAAGTGCAGTCGCTACCCTTTCAAACTTTTAATACACATTACTTATCATTTTTTGAGCCTCTTCATTCATTGAACTCCAAGGTGTCTAACTGAATAAACTCTTGTTGTTCCTATCGCCATGACTCAGTTCTTATCGCCAGTTAATTGTTCTTTTCGCCTGACTCAGATGCATTATTTCATACCTCAAAGAGCAATGATTGATGATGATCTTTTAACAGTGCATTCTCCTCAAACTTCTCATGTGTCAACCATAATAAAACAATGTGTTAAAGGAAATATGAACAACAGTATTAAACTACTTACTGTCCAATAACTCAATGAAATTGATGCAAATACAATAAACAAAGATATTACCTTCGTAGATCGATTCGCCTCATAGCTTCCATTGTTGCCTATCTCGTATTGATCTTATGAATGAGTTGAGCTCTCAGAAGTGTGTACTTCCTTGCTATTGAAGATGACAATAGGAAATGGCTGTAGATGGATAATGCAATAAAGATTAGACTAACAATGCAACTCTATGATGATGGATAATGGAGATATGAAGACATGGTTGGATGATTGTGATGATGATGAGATTATGCAAGTGCAATAAGGATACTCTGCCAAAGGCACACTGGTAGAATTTCTGTAGAGTAAGTTTACAAAATCTCTTGGATTTTTTTGAAATGAGGGAATGAGAGAACGAGGGTTCCTTTTATAGTCCAAGGAGGGGCCAATTCCAAGTGTCATGATCTCAACGGTGGAGAAGAAGTCTTGTGATGTGTACAGTGGAGATTGAATTGGTTGAGATGAGGGAGAAGAATATGGAAGATGTTCCTCACCTTGACAAGGTGGAGAGAAAGGTGTGACATGAGGCCACATGTCACAAGGCTCACCAAGACCATAGAGTGAAGGTCAAAGAAGGAGACCTTGTTTGTAGGATGGCTGGAAGGAATATAGGAACTTATGGGACAAGTGTCTCAAGGTGTCTTTTGACCAAGATGACATGGAGAGAACATGCTCATGAGAATAGGAGTGGTTGGAGGAATAATAGGACATGTGGGTGAGGATAAATTAGATAAGTAAATATTAAAATATTTAATTATGTTTGTAACATGATGAGGTGGATTGTGAGGTGGATTGGATGATGTGGATTTATGGAATGAAAACTTTGGGATAAGATAAAAGATTAAATAATTTAGAATTATTTAATTAGGGATGACATTAGAATTGGATGAATTAATTGATTTGTTGTAGAATTATGATGATGTAAATCATATAAATAAATTAGTGAATTTATTCATTGATAGAGGAATAGGAATTAAAATAAATATTAAATATTTATTTAATTCGACTTAGCCATTTTTAGGTGTATACATTTTGCCCCTCTTTGAGACAATGTGTTTTATCACATTGTTTCAAAGAATAATTTTTTTTTGCGATTGATACATGCCCCAATTTACCCCTGGTATAGGTTAATGATGATAGGATGCCCCCTCAGGAGATTGGACGGGAAGAAATGTGATGACAGGATGACAGACAATCTCACGATTAAGAAAAATGAATGATAAAGGATGGCTAAGAAAATGGAGGATGCAAGATAAGTGATGGATGAAAGAGTTGAATGACATGTTATGCAAGGTAAAATGATAACACACACACAAGCAAGCAAGCAAGTATGCAAAAATGACACAAGAGCAAACAAGGTATTGCCCCTGTCCAGCTATAAACCAATGATTAATCGATGATGATTGATGGTAGTGTTGTCATTACAGGGAACGATATACCCCTAGATCAACACAAAGATGTGGGAAAGACATATCCCACTAACAATGGTGATTGATTGATTGATTGATTTACAACAAGATTGGAATCAAGACAATTGATTGCGATTGGATAATTTGACTAGCTTGATTGACTTGATTGGTATGTATTAAGGATTGACTTGCATTTGAGTTTATCGCTTGGCATGATTTGATAAGGATGAATGGAAGAGGTGATTGAATTGATTTGAATGAATTCAATTGATATGAATGAATGAAAAAATGATTAGAAGAAGTGATTTGAAAGATTGATGAAATGATTTGGATAAATGGATAACTTAGATCTTGAGACACTTGGAATTTTGATAATGATAAAATTCTTATAATGAAATGGAATGCAATTTGGTATGTATGGATGCAGATTTTGTCATCTTCTTGTACAAGTTTTTGAAGTACTTTGTTTCATCATTGAGCTTTTAAAATGTTGTAAGAAAATACAAGCATCTAGGTATAATTAAACTATGATGACCTGAGCATTGCTTACATGGATTTTGATTTAGCAAGTTAATACAAGCATCTAAGTATAATTGAACCAAGATGACCTAAGTATTGCTTGCGTATCAACAGACAAGGATCATACATGTTTCATGTTTAGACCTCTAATGTCCTCGATGACCATTATGTTGATCATGTCTTTAGACAAGGCTTCACATTACTAAAGATAAACCCACAAACAACAAACAAATTAAAATAATTATGCTCCCATCAGCTCCTCTAGTTTCTGACATCCTTGAGTAGCATAGGAAACATAATAACAAAAATCAAGATATAAGACTTAAACAACCATTAAACCTTCTTGCCATAGATATATTTTTCTTGCAATAACTGATAGAGTTATGTTTGATAGTTTTAGGTAGGTTGGTGTTGTCAGGTGTAGTTTGATGTCTCTTTGTCAAGATGATGTTTAAAGCTTGCTTGTTGTGCTGCTTGCCGTCTAGTGATAAAACCATGATCTGATATGTTATCCTCTAAGTTGTAGCATTCAAAAATCTAATTCACTAACTAGGTCAAGAATTTGCCCCCAGTCAAGTAATGGATCGATTTATTATGGATGAACTAACAATGGACATGAAGAAAAGGGCCCTAAGGGACTGACCTAGTGCCTCGAGGGATCATTGATAAATGGCCTTGCCTATGTGACGACGTAGAGGCAACGTAGTTCTCTTTAGGTGGACTATGTGGACCTAAGACCTAGGGGTTGGGAAGCCTCAGGGGCTCATCGATGATGGCCTTGCCTACGTGACGACGCAGAGGCAATGTAGTTCGCTCCTTGAAGGCTGACACTGGTGAATGGATGAATGGAAGATATGCAAAGGTTTACTATAGGATTAGGGATATGGATGGAAGGGAAGCCTCGGGGGCCCATCAATGATGGCCTTGCCTATGTGATAACGTAGAGGCAACGTAGTTTGGGGGTTGGTGATACTGACAATGGACTTGTGATAGAATGACAGGATGGATGATAAGATTGGATGACCTTATTAGATAAGGTGATAAGGGTGACACAGCACCAAGCTATGATGGGTTACCGTTAGGTGGTTGCGAATGGATGTGGTAGGAAAGATGGATGTGGGTTGGGTTTTTCTAAAAGATGGAGGAAGCGGTTTATCACAAATAGCACCTGTTTCCAGGTTTTCACCACTTTCTTTTTATTGCACCATTTTTTTTTACATCCCTTGCATTGGGGTTATTTAGGTGTAGAATCTTCAAAGGTGCATACTATTGATGGGGTCATCAAATAGTTCACCTTTTGATGTTGATAGCTGATAAGCTCTTGATCCATAGGTAGCAACTATGACATAGGGACCCAACCAATTGGGTTTAAATTTCCCCTTTTTCTCTCTATCTTGTTGATTTCTTAGATTCTCCCTTAGAACCAAGTCACCCATCTAGAAGACTCATGGTCTGACCCTATGATTATAACTTCTTGACATTCTCTGTTGGTATGCCTTAAGATGGTTAAAGGCATGTTGTCTTCATTCTTCTAGCAACTCTACCTCTTGGAGCCTGGATATTCTGTATTCCTCATCATTTATGAGACCCTTTAACGACACCCTAAGGGAAGGTAACTCAACTTCTATAGGCAGGATGGCTTCAGAGCCATAAACGAGGGCGTATGGTGTCGCACCTGTGGGAGTGCATATACTGGTTTTGTAGGCCCACAGAGCGGGGTTCAATAGCATATGCCAGTCACGACCAACATCATTGACAGTGTTTTTGAGAATCTTTAGGATAGTTTTGTTCGATGCCTCAGCCTAGCCATTAGCTTGTGGGTAGTATGGAGTGGAGAAGCGATGCTAAATGTGGAATTTATCACAGAGTTATTTCATATCCTGATTCTTGAAAGGTCATCCATTATCTGTGACAATGGATAATGGAATACCATATCTACATATGATGTAGTTGAGGATGAAAGAGGATGTCTATTTCCCTGTGACATTGGTTAATGGAACGGCCTCAATCCACTTCGTAAAATACTCAGTGGTTGTGATATTGAATTTGTGGTCGTTGGAGGATGAAGGGTGAATCTTGCCTACTAGATCAAGTCCTCATTGGCAGAAGGGCCAAGGTGTCGTTAAGGGTTGCAACTCTTGAGTGGGTGCGTGTATCAGATTATCATGAATCTGGCATTTCTTGTACCATTTGACAAAATGATAGGAGTCAGATTCCATGCTCGGCCAATAGTACCCAAGACACATGAGTTTCTTCGCTAAGGTAGGATCACTAGAGTGCATCCCACATATTCCTTCATGTACCTCACTTAGAGCGGTCTGGTATTCCTCACTATCCAAACACCTAAGGAGAGTACCATCTAAACCTCGTCGATACAAGGTGTTTGCAATAATGGTATATCGGGATGCTTGGCGTATGAATGTTCATTTCTAGTTGCTAGATAAGTCAGGTGGTAGGATATTCTCTTTTAGATAGGTGTAAACCTTGCCATGTAAGGGAGAATCAGACCCTACGATGTGGTAAATGGTGCTGGTTTCTGGGATTTCATAAGCAGGATGAGAGACTGGCTCCACCAAGAACTCATAACGCAAATGATTTTCAGGTATGTCTAGGAGAGATGCAATAGTAGCCATTGCATCTGCTGCTTTGTTTTCCAATCTTGGTATCTACTCGAAGGATATCACCACAAAATATTCCTTGAAGTCATCCACCATATGCTTGTATAGTATCAATTTCTCATCCTTAGTTTGATAATCATCATTTACTTGATTAATGACGAGTTGTGAGTCCTCGTACACATGAAGTTCTTTGACCTTCCAATCTACTGCCATCTTTATGCCAATGACCAATGCTTCATACTCGGCCACATTGTTGGTGCATGGAAACAGAAGTTTGTATGACTTAGGGATCGTATCTCCATGTGGTGTTACCAACAAGATTCCTACTCCAGATCCATGTTGAGTATATGACCCATCAAAGTAGAGTTTCTAGGTTGTAGTTGTGATGTTGAAGATAGACACATCTGGAAATTCAAAGCTTAATGGGTTGTCATTTGTCAAAGGTGCATCCGCTAGTTGATCTACAATGACCTACCCCTTTATTGCTCTTCTATCTACATACTCAATATCAAATTCACTAAGTATCATGACCCATTTAGATATTCTACTTGTTAGGGTAGCTTTGCTGAGTAGGTATTTTAATGGATCAATCCTCGCCACTAGCTTGATAGAGTGTGAGAGCATGTAGTGTCTCCACTTTTGTGTAGCAAAGACAACTGCAAGGCATGCTCTTTCAATTGGTGTATATTGCAGCTCGTAACCTACTAGTGTCCTACTGATGTAGTAGATTGCTTGCTCCTTTCCTTCGTGGTTTTGTTGTGCTAGCAGAGCTCCAAGAGTTGTTGGTGTAGCTGAGATGTAGAGTAGTAGTGGCTTGCCCTGAATCGATCGCATCAAGACTGGTGGGTTCATTAGATATTCCTTTAGATGCTAAAAAGCTTGCTCACACATGTCATCCCATTTGAATGGAATGTTTTTGTGTAAGAGATGGGTGAATGGATGGCACTTATCTGCCAGTTGAGAGATAAACCTTCTGATGGACTACAACTTTCCTTGTAAAGACTGCAACTGACTCTGATTCTTAGGTGGCGGCATTTCCATGATTGCTTTTACCTTGGCCAGGTCCACCTCTATTCCATTAGCTGATACGATATATCCAAGGAGTTTACTGGATGTTACTTCGAAAACACACTTTTTTGGATTTAACCGTACATTTTGCTCTAGTCTCGTGAAGATCTTGTCCAAGACTTGAAGATGTCCTTCTCTGGTGAGTGACTTACCTAGGATATCATGAACGTAATCTTCCATGATGGTGTGCATCATGTCATGAAAAATTGTAGTCATTGCCTGCTGATATGTTGCCCCCACATTCTTTAGTCCGAATGGCATGACGCACCAACCATAGGTACCCCACGAACAAGTGAATGTTGTTTTGTGCTGATCCTTTAGTGCTATTTTGATTTGGTTATAGCTAAAGAACCCATCCATTAATGACAACATGGTGTGCCCTGCTGTTAGATCGACAATGATATCTATGTTTGGCAGAGGAAAATCGTCTTTTGGACAAGCCTTGTTTAGATCTCTGAAGTCGTTACACAATCTGATTCGCTTATCTGGCTTGGAAACAGGTACAATGTTAGAAACCCATTCCAGATAATCAATGGCTCTGATGAACCCCACATCTAGAAGTTTCTTTAGTTCCTCTTTGACCATTAATGCTATAGGTGGGTGCATTTTTCTCAGTTTCTGTTTAACTGGCTTAGCTCCTGGAGCTAGTGAAAGATGATGCATGATAAGATCAGGATCCAGCCCAGGCATGTCCACGTAGGACCAAGCAAAGTTTATCTTCTTTCTTTTGAAGAATTCCACGAATTCTATTCTCTTTTGTTCAGATAATGACTCAGCCAAGTGTATGATTCTTGGGTTCTCTTCTGTGCCGATGTTTACTAGTTGAGATGGTTCGATCAATACTAAAGATCTCTCCTGATGTGCATGGTAGGGGAGAGTGTCAATCCCTTCATCTGTTGGCACCTCAAAGAGGTTTTCATCGTCAAATACGTCTTTTCTTTTTCCTTTTTCATGATCTAACACTGCTGCGGAGCAGTTTTCACCGTTAGATCTACTTTTTATTTTTATATTTTTGTGACTGAAAGGATTGGCACTCTCTCCAAAGTATACCACATCGTTAAGTTCAATGGTCAAGCTAGCCTTGTGGTCCCCTGCAGGTAAATGGTCCCTAAGCTCTAGATAATCGATGATAGCACCATCATTTTGGAATGTATCTAGGTCAGGGGTGTTTAGTAGATCCCAATCTATCAATTCAGGATACACTAGGGGTAATGGATAATCTAGTTGATCCGATTCAAGGGTGGTGATGGTTAGAATGGAGGAGTCATTTGAATAGGTAGAGGTATTAACAAGGTTTATAATGGTACCCTCCTCAAGTTGGTTCGTCAAGTCTGACATCATAGTCTCCTCATGAAGTTCACTTTCGTCATATTGCGGATCGAACTCTAGCGATCTAGCCCTAGAGCTTTGTCCCTCATGCGTCATATGAGTAGAACTATATTGTTGAACCACATTGATCCCTTTATCTTCACAAGACATTTCTGAGAGGCTGTCCCATTCATACTCATTAGAATTTGTTTCACTAGCTTCTTGTAAGTGGTGAATTTGTTCCACTAGGTTAGTGGTAACTATTTTTTTGTCTTTTGCTTTGAGTTTCTCTGTACCTTTGATCTTCTCTTTACCCTTGTATCCCAACCTAGTAGTGTGTCGGGTTGTGGAGGTAGAGGATTGAATTGGTTCTATGAGACCATCTTTCCTTAATCCTATGGGACCATGTCCTTCATATCCCATCCTTTGTAAAATAGAAAACCCTTAACCATATTGTGCAGTGGGTAGCTTAAGTTGATGGTCATTTGGTGTGGTTTCACTATCTTCATCTTTGTAAATCCACTGTAAGACATCTTTTTCATCACTCTCATCCGATAGGTTTCCCCATCTAATGAAAGGACCCTTAGAAGTCTCCAATGACTTGGTTTTGTTCATGGACGGCTTTCCATAGGATTTTGGTGATATAGGAAATTGTGCTAGAGAAAAAGATTGCTCAATGACATACTCTCGAACACCCTTGTCTTTGACTTTGACTTTGACTTTAAGCTCTGATGTTTTGGAGGTAGACGCTAGAGAACTTGGATCCACATGGTTTGAAGAAGAAGAAGCTGCTCAATTAGTGGGGATTACAACTTTTGGTTTTGATTGGATGGTGTTGCAATACTAGAATGGATCAGGGTCACCTTATATGGTAATTTCTTGACCATTGTGTGGGAACTTGATACATTGATGGTATGTTGATGGAACAGCCTTCATCGCATGGATCCAAGGTCTACCTAGAAGAATGTTATATGCTAGCTCCATGTCTAGAACTTGGCAAACAACATCTCTCTCTATTGGTCCAACTCGTATTGGCAAGACCACAGTTCCTTTGGAAGTTCTCTCTTCTTCGTCATATGCCTTGATAGTTATTTTCTTTTTAGGATCAACGACATTTTATGAAAACCCCAATGCAAGGATTAACTTTAATGTGCATATGTTTAAACCAACACCTCCATCTATTAGGACCCTTTTTATTCGGTGTTTATGGATTTCGGCCTCAATGTGGAGGGATGCATTGTGTGGTTGAGTGATAGACATGTCGTCTTTTTCAATAAAAGACAAGAAGTGGGTTGTGGTTAGATGACCCACCATAGCTTCGAATTGCTCTTGGGCAAGGTTGGTAGGAACGGTTGTTTCCAAGAGGGCCTTCTCTAAGATGGCTTTGTGAGACAGGGATAGACATAATAACTCCAAAATGGATATGTGTGCAGGTGTTTTATGGAGTTGGTCAAAGATGCTATATTGGTTTGATGTGGAGGATGATTTGGATGGAGCCCCTTGTAGAGTAATGTTTCCATGACGAGTGGTCACATCATAGTCGGGCTTATTATTGATGGTGATCACATTGATGTGTGAATCACTTTGTGAGATATGATTAACGGTGTACTCATAAGAAATGTTATTATAGTTTGCTTTGTCTGCAACATTGTTATTTTGGTTGGATGATCCTCCTTTCTCATAGTGAGGAAGAGGATTTTTGAATGCTATATGCTCGTCATTAGATGTATGCCCTTCAATTGATATTTATTTTTTATCAAGTAGGTCTTGAACGACATGTTTTAGTCTTTGACAATCATTAGTTTTATGCCCTTTGTTTCTGTGATATTCACAAAAGTCAGAATCACTCTACCAAGAGGGTTTAAATTTTGGTTCATAATCTCGTACCGGTGGAAGTGTTATGAGGTTGCCCACTATTAACTTCTGAAGGGCTGATTCGAGTGACTCCCCAAGGGTGTGAACTTTCTTCTAGGAGGAAAGTTGGTTGGTCTTTGCTCATTGCCTTGAGGCTTGGTGGATGGTGTGTTCTTTTGCGGGTTTGATAGATTGAAGATTGGTTATTTTTGTACCGCACATTTAGCATCCATGACACCATCATTCACAATGGGTTTGTTATTAGTCCAGAATCGTGACTTGTCCGCATTGTTGCTTGAACTAGGGGTGTCTTTGTATAGCTTAATTTGCCCTTTTGCTATCAAGGTTTTCTCGATGAGTAGCCCCATTTCAATGACCTTACTAAAAGTAGTTGGGCATTGTATTTGGATTTGATAGCTTAGTTCCATGGATAGATTGTGAACAAACATTTCTGTCATTTTCTTCTACGGTATGTGGTAGGGACACTTGCTTGCAAGTTGTCTCCATCTTTGTAGGAAAGAGGCGAAGGATTTTCCCCTTTTTGTTTGTTATTACAAAGATCCAACAAGGAGATTTCATGTTTGATATTGTATGAGAAATGTGTGGCAAATTTGTCTACTAGTTCATCAAAAGTGTGGATGTTGGGAGGTAGGCGTGAGAACCACTCCATAGCTTGTCCTCCTAAGCTTCTTGGGAATAGTCGCATAAGATATGTTTCGTTGTGTGCGACTTCTAGGCATGCAGCACTAAATTCCCTTATATGATCTCTCGGATCACCTTTTTCTCTATATTTGTCAAATTTTGGAACCTCAAACCTTGAGGGAAAAGGTATCATGAGCAAAGATTTATCAAAGGGATAAGGTGAGATATCCTCGAGCGAGTAGTGTTTTGTGGTTGTCCTACTTTGGATGTCCACCAACTGTTGTTGCAAGGCTTGAATTTGTGTTGTTAATGTGTCCAAGGGATTAGGTGTATCCTTAGCCTTTTCCGATTTAGAAGCATCTTTGTCAGTTTTAGAGTCATCTTTGTCATTTTTGGAGCCATCTTTCGAAGACTCAGCTTCATTTGAGGAATTGTTCTCTTAGATTTGAGATATCAAAATCTGAGGGCAACTTAGCTCCTTGTTGATCTAGCATAAGAAAATATTTATGAGGATCTGTGGCAACAACCCTATCCATTATCTTTTGAAATTTTGGATCTTGGAGGTGTTTAAGGATTTCCTCTTGGTTAATTTCCTCTTCATCAGAATCATGCCCACTATTGTGAAGGGAACCCATTTTTTGCTTTTGTTTCGCTTGGGACCTAGTTTAAACCATGCAAGTTTGAGATGTGAGTGAAGTTGGATTATGAGACTTGGTGGACTTGGTTTGATGTTTTGATATGATACGATATGAGGTGAGCTTGATTGGATATGTTTAGACTAGATTTTGCTAAGGTTTTATATTGATTCTATGTTGTCCAAACAAGGTGTTCTTGAGCTATAATAGTAATAGCAATCGAAGTGTCGACTATAGAAGGTAGTCAAAATAGGGATAGATGATCTCCACTATTGATGTAGACTATTCTCCTATCAAGATACACAAGTATAGTTTCAATGTGAAGGATGATTGGAATCCTGATATGAAACTAACTAGATATTGTTTGAATTTGGTAGAGTATCAATTATGCCTTGATGCAAGTTTTGGTTTGGTTTGATGTGTTTGGATAGCAAGATAATGATATGTAAAGGTGATGTTGTGAAAATGGTATGAGGATGTGACTGCAAGGTCAAAGTTATTTTCCAAGCATATACCAGAGCAAAAAGGGTATCCAGAAATGGTTTCACTTTTACCTCAAATTGTACGGAACAACTCTCTGTTATGAATGTGCAACACCAAATGCACAGGAAGAAATGGTAAATGCGCAGCTCTGCCTGATGGATGCGTAGCTCTGTATGTGCAGGACTGTGTTTTAAATGCGCAGCGCTGTGTTCTAAATGCATAGCACTATCATTTGTATGCGCAGTTTTTGTGTTTGCGCAGCAATATGTGGTGTATGTGCAACAATATCGTATGAATGCGCAGTAGCAGTGAATGTGTAGCAAGATTTGGTGTATGCGCAACAAGATTCAGTGTATGCGTAGAAATTTTGCTTTTTGTCTCAGTTTGTTAGTTTGGCTTGTTTTGCACGTTTTCCTAAGTTGCTCTAAAGTTTGTGGTACTGATATTGACTCAAGTTATTGCTAGAAAACACAGTAAACAAGAAGTTTCCACGGTTATTTGATACAATTTTTGATAAATGTAAAACAAACAAGTACAATCCTAAGGATGGCAAGGGCAATATTTGTTGAATTCCAACTTGGATTTTACTCCAACCACTTACATAAAGGCGGACAATTAGCACCTTGGTAGCACCAGCTCCCCCTTACAGTGCACTCACTTCTCACGTATACCAAGTTACAATCCCTCTTAAGAGTTAGATTTTCTGTCTCCACACTAAATGAGTGTATGACGTTGGATGGCTTCAGAGGACTTCCTCCTACATCAACAAATAGGGGTTTTTGGCTTTCTAAAACAATTGGCTTTTAGTTTGGGCATCCGTTTGGGTGGTTATACATGCGGCAATTCGCTTTGTTATGGAGGCTTCCCAGTTTGGAGAGGTTAGGCTCAATAGAGTTAAACGCACCACAAGGGTACTATGGGAAACATTTGTCGGTATAACACAACAACACCCGTTGTTTGTGCCTTTCGTCACAAACATAATTTATTTAAAGCGGCTTGGAAGTGGCTTGGCTTTAGCCCGTTACCGCTCAAGGTCGTCCCACTTGGAAGAAACACAATCCGAAGGGCAGGCCTCTTCTAAAGGTTACATAGATAAAACGATGAGTTTGGCATTTTGATCACCCAAAAAGGGGAGAGCACAGTCCTATCACCATTTTCAAACACATAATACACTAGTTCTTTATCCTCCTAGAGTTAAATCTAAGTGTGTTTTACTCTACCAAGCACAAGAAATTGACAAGATAGCAAAAACTTTGAAAAGATGGTTAATTTTTATCCTCCTAAACAAATCCATGTGAAGATTGTTGTTGAAGAATCAAACAAATTTACTTTCCCCTATTTAAGCTAAATGAGAGTTTGTAGTGCAAGATAGCAAAATGAAAAATTTGTTCAATTTTATCCACCTAGGTTGGGACTATGTGTGAGTTGTAACGAAACAGTACAATTTACTTCCTCCTAATTAGATCTAGGTGAAAATTTGCATGAAGATATCAAATTACTCTCCCCTAATTAAATCTAGATGAATTTATGATGCACCTAAATGACTAAACCGAGCTCCTACCCCTGCAAGAAGAATTAGTACGGAAAAGCCTTGTAAAGCAATACAACTTTCTGTCAGAATGTGAATGTGTAGGAATAGAAAATAAATGTGCAGCACTGCTCAATGAATGCGCAAAAAGCACAAATGTGCAGGACTGTCAAGTGAATGCACAGAAACGTGTTTGTGCAGCAAAAGTTGTGAATGCGCAGAAAGATAGCTTAAATGCGTAGAAAGGTGAATGCGCAACAAGAATCTTTGAATGCGCAGGACTGGAATGTAAATGCGCTGAAATGACCTGTCATGACAGTACCTTCACAAAAACACTCAAATGGAGATTAAAAACGGGGCTAGGGCCCACGGTGGGTGCCAAAAATGTTAGAGGAAATATGAACAACAATATTAAACTACTTACTATCCAATAACTCAATGATATTGATGCAAATACAATAAACAAAGATATTACCTTCGTAGACCGATTGGCCTTGTAGCTTCCATTGTTGCCTATCTCGTATTGATCTTATGAATGAGTTGAGCTCTCAGAATTGTGTACTTCCTTGCTGTTGAAGATGACAATAGGAGAATGGTTGTAGATGGATAATGCAATGAAGATTAAACTAACACAATGCAACTCTATGATGATGGATAATGGAGATATGAAGACATGGTTGGATGATTGTGATGATGATGAGATTATGCAAGTGCAATGAGGATACTTTGCCAAAGGCACGCTAGTAGAATTTCTGTAGAGTAAGTTTACAAAAGCTCTTGGATTTTTTTGAAATGAGGGAATGAGAGAATGAGGGTTCCTTTTATAGGCCAAGGAGGGGCCAATTCCAAGTGTCTGGTCTCAACAGTGGAGAAAAAGTCTTGTGATGTGTACGGTAAAGATCGAATTGGTTGAGATGAGGGAGAAGAATATGGAAGATGTTCCTCTCACCTTGACAAGGTGGAGGGAAAGGTGTGACATGAGGCCACATGTCACAAGGCTGACCAAGACCATAGAGTGAAGGTCAAGAAGGAGACCTTGTTTGTAGGATGGTTGGAAGGAATATAGGGACTTATGGGACAAGTGTCTCAAGGTATCTTTTGACCAAGATGACATGGAGAGACCATGCTCATGAGAATAGGGATGGTTGGAGGAATAATAAGACATGTGGGTGAGGATAAATTAGATAATTAAATATTAAAATATTTAATTATGTGTGCAACATGATGAGGTGGATTGGATGATGTGGATTTATGGAATGAAGACTTTGGGATAAGATGAAAGATTAAATAATTTAGAATTATTTAATTAGGGATGACATTAGAATTGGATGAATTAATTGATTTGTTGTAGAATTATGATGATGTGAATCATATAAATAAATTAGTGAATTTATTCATTGATAGAGGAATAGGAATTAAAACAAATATTAAATATTTATTTAATTCGACTTAGCCAATTTTAGGTGTATACATAATGTATTCATACCAGTTCTTCCACAACTTATGCGAACTCTGAAATATCTTCTGTTAATGTCCTTCGCACTCAACTTCCTCATACACACAACTTTCTCTATATTACTGCTTGGAATGAACCTAGATCAAGTATATATGTGGATTACAATGATAATTACATTCATAGGTCGACCTGGAATAATATTAGTTCATCTGCATGTCGGCCACAACTTAACCCTTAATCAAACATGTAATAGGCCTGGTTCACAAGTCCATACACTACTCCAAAGGAATGGATACACTATGCTTTACCCAATGTAGACTTATCTGGTTCCAACAACCACCCATAGCTATCTCTGGTGGTCACACGTTACATTCCTTCTGGTGCAACAAGTAGGAACCATCAACATAGTCAGCCAACAAGCACAGTGGCACTCTATTACTTCTAACTTTCTTTTTGATACAGATAGACAGCTGAAACTCTGGAATATAATACTTCATATGTATCTTAGATATCTTCGAAACCACAGAGCATAACTCATCAATGTGGTGGAATGCGGAGTAAAACCTGAATACAAAGTAGTAGGGTACACATACTGAAACTTTGCACAAACTTCCAGAAACTGCCGAATAACATCCCACTCAACTATAAAGCATCATATCTTCAGATACAATAGATACCGGAGCAATATTCTAACAAACCAATGATACATGACATTGTCCTTGACATATCTCAATTGCTCTGACATGACATGACAGTAATTTCACTCTTCCAGATACCTTTGACATCAATGAACTACTTTGACAATGATGACAAGCAATGATTGCCATCAAGTTGGCATCAATAACAACAACCAACAATCTCCCAACAACACAAACAATGATCTTCATTAGGTTGACATCAATGACAACAATAGCCAACATTATCGACCTCTAAAAGATTTCTCAAGGAATTTGACACTCTTTTTGGGAAATTATTAATGGCAAGAAAATTGGATTCCTCAAAAATGGAATCAATTAGGATCAAGTTTGTAAACCTAAGCAATATGACGACCTTGGCTTTAGGCAATCTGAGCTCAATAGCCAAGTCCTGGCTGCCAAATTGTACTAGAGATGGTGTAAGCATTTGGATAAACATTGGGCTAGAATTCTTAACTTCAAGTATTTGGGAGTTGTTGATGATGATGTTCCTCGAATGGATATGAGTGGGAAAGGCTATATGGTTTGGAATACCATTAAGAAGGGGGCTACAATTGTCAAAGAAAGTTTTTTTTTTAGATTGTTAAAAATGGTCTAGAGCTCTTTTTTGAAATGATTCTTGGGACCTCCATGCCCCTTCCATCCCCTACCTCAATCCTGTCTTCTTCCCCCCTTCTTCATTTGAATGAAATCTTTCAAGTAGTTGGGTGTTCAAAAGTTGTTGATTTTAAGAGCTCTATCTATTTGAAGAAATCTTGGATATATCATTAGAAGGATTCTAGTAGTTGGCCTAGGGGGGAACACCTAAAGCCTAGGCTACTCTCTTCCATTATTGGGAATCAACCTTGGTATTTCCTGGAGTGAGTTGATGTTCTTGCTTAGGGACATGACCCTAAAGGGACTTATTTGGTGGCTCCTAGTTATCATTTTTTGGAGCACAAGAAAGATGCGAATATAGATTTCCTTTGTAGGGCAAAATCTGGAACAAATTCAGTTGGCCTAAGTGCAACTTCTTTTTATAGTTATTGTGTCAAAACAAATGTCTCACCTGAGATATCAGAAAGAGAGGATTTCAAGGCCTTTCAAAAATGTGTCCTATGTGGCAATAGTGAAGAAAATATTGCTCACATTTTCTTTCAGTGCACCTTCTCCTTGTGTATTTGGGGGCAAAGGTGGCAGTAGTGGAGTTGAGCTATCATTCATGCTACTTCTTTATTTGAATTCAGGGCAAGCTTGGGCTGACCTCCTGCTTCAACTTCTTTTCTTTGATTGCTTGGGATCTTGGTCCCATTTTTATCCTATGGTAGATCTAGTTAGAGCGAAACTGTCGGATCTTTCAGAGTCACTAAAGTCTCATTGTACAAGTTTGACAGAAGATCATGGATTTGGTTGAAGAAACTATTGCAGCTAAATATTCTTTTGAAGAGACCCTTTCTCCTTCTAACTCTCATCTCTTAAGACACCTAGAGCTATTTTCCTTAGTTGCTTCCTAGGTTTAGTCTTGCTCTAGGTCAAAGGCTTCTAGGAAGGTGAATAGGAATGGTAAGTTGAGGTTTTTCAAAATTAATACTGATGGTTCTTCCTGGGGCAACCTGGATGCTGCTAGGATTGGAGGGGTTGGTCGTGCTAGTGATGGGACCACTCTTTTCTTTTTTTTCTTCTGCTATGGGGATTGATGCCAATAATTTGATGGAAGCTCGAGCCATTCTTGTGGCTTTTGAGAAAGCTTGTGGGTTGGGTTGGAAGAAGGTTATTTATGAAATTGACTCCATGATCTTGGTTTCTTTTTTGAACAAAGTATGCATACAAGAGTCTTCTTGGAGGTTGGCTTCTCTTGTTGAGCAGATCCTTTGCCTCACTAGCTATTGTAGATTGCCTTGCTAAATGGACTTTAGAGGATAATTGTAATTGGCACATATCCGAGATAGGGTCTTTGCCTTCTAATAAATCTTTACAAATTTTGTAGGTTTTTCATAATGATTAATCTTGAGCCTCCTCTTTCTCTGTCTCTTTGGATGAAGGTGTTTGTGGTTTCTTCTTCTTGGACATTTCTCTTGAAAGTTTTCTACTGGCCTCATAACTCTGTGTTTCCTTTAGGTTGGGTTTGGCTCCTTTTTTCAGGCAAGGGGGATAAGGGGATTCACTCTTTCAAAGAGTGTGACAGTCAAATGAACTATTTTGGTTTCTATTGGAAGGATAGTGGCAAATCTCCTTAGATTTTCCCTCTTCTTGTTTTAATATTGGATCTTACCATTTGGAAGTCTTAATGATGTAAAATCTTTATGTTCTTTTTAAAAAATTCCTTTTTTTCCCTCCAAAAATAAAATGTTGAAAATAAGCAAAAAAAAAAAAAAAAAAATATCACTAGACCACTAACTCCACAAAATATTCAAAATTTTGAGCAACTACTACTAAACAAAATAAACTAAGCAAACTAAGTAGCCACATGGGACCACCACCTAATATGCATTCATTATTCATGATTTTGCCATCAAACTATATAACTGGAGAAGGGAAGCTTCCCAAACCTTGGCCCAACACAATGTATACCTATTAAATGATGTTAATCACATGCTTATAATCCTTTGACATATTTTTTGTTCCTGTCAACACGAGTCATCCAAAATGTTTGAAATTTGATCGAGAAAACAAAATGCTCGCTCATTTTATATAATTCGATATGATGACTTTTTAGTGGTAGAATGAAAAATAAACACGCTAAATTAATTAAGGATTTCAATTATTTTCCTTTTGTCTATAATTTATTTAAATTTTAATGTTTTGAAATTTATTTTTAAATTTCAATATTTTTAAAATTTATTTAATTCTTAATATTTGAATTGTTTTAATTTAATATAATATATTTAAATAAAATTTAATAATGTAGATTTATATTATTCAAATTGAATCATGAATTTTTTTTAATTTTGTCGATTGACGAATTTGTTTCAAAAAATTTCTTTGTTGAACTTGAACTCAAACATGAACCTTGTGACATAAGTTGTATAATATATTTAGTCTAAAATATTTTTTTTATAATTAAGATATGTCTCAAGAAGTGGTCCTATGTAGGGGGCTTCGAGATCTATAATTATGGAGCAACAACTCTCATGATATCAGGGCATTCTGGAAGATTGGATGTGGTGTTATCAAATTGTACATCAAAACTTATGCAACCTACACCATTGGGCATGCCATTCAAGTTATGAGTGGATTGCAAATGACGATGTCCTTCTCAATCTTAATGATTTGATATCTTAGTATAGGCTAGCATTGATTGTGATGTGGTTGAACAACTTAGAAGAGACTCTGACCAGGGGCTTCATCATTAGGGCTTACAACTCTCTAGTGTAGCTCTCTTCATGGAAATAAGAGTTGTTGGCTATGTCTAATGTTTCAGAACTTTGTACTTAGTTTGTAGGTTGACTTTGTATAAAGTAAATTGTAATTAACCATTCAAAAACTATTAGTATCTATTTATCATTTATGCACTATGTAGCATGTATTGTGCAGGTGATATAAACATAAATGAAAAAAATTATATTCCACGATTAATAGGCTAAACTCTCATTTTTATTTGATCTCCATATCTCTATGCTAATAGAATGCCTTTAAATTTTAAAAACAACAACATTTTCACTTCTTTTCTTTATTTTTTCTATTTTTCTATATTTTTTAAAAATCTAAATTTTTCTTGATTAAATCTTGTTTTTTTGAAAAAACTTAATCTTTTGGTTTGCCAAATTTTTCCCGGATCCAACAAATGAAAACCACCACATTTCTAGCATAGAGGAAGAAAAATATAGGCTTGTAAAGTTATTTAATTAATCTAAGGATATTTTTCTAGACCTATGATGACTTTAAAGTGTATAATTGAAAGATTGTGACTCATTATTCCCTTCAAGGTCAAACCATTCTATCAAAAACAAAGACCAATAAATCACATTCTAGAATCTAGCAGTTTTAAAGAAATCTAGAAATTACTTTCCTAAACTAATTTTTCCAATTAGATAATTCATGTGGACTACTAATCTAACATCCATTTAATGTTATAAGACTTTTTCTCCAAAGTGAAAAGAAAGTTATTTTTCTTTTAGAATTAAAAGTGAGATAGAAAAATAAAGATTTTAATGACCCTTTAGTTAAAAGAGGGGATAATAATGAATAATTTGTGTAGATTGCTTTTTAAAGAAATAAATAATAGTATTTACTAAATAAACTAAAGAAAATATTTGTGAAAGCTTTTAATGGTTTGAAAACCACCTCTTAAGGAATTATATAAAGCATTTGTGTGAGACTTGGAAATGGGATGGAGATCACTCAAGAAAGAAAGTGGTTTGGTAGGCTATGGGCACTGCAGAAGAAGGCACACAGAGTGTGTCCAACTTAGGGTATAGAGTACACTCAAGATTACCTTGGCCAAGGCTTGTGGTGCATAAACATAGTGCATAGGCACATGCTGTGTTTTTGCACAGGTCCTCTGAAGTGTGTCATAGCTATGAAGACCAACACCACTGAAATCTTCCTAGGGTGAGAGTGGCCATTCCAAATACTCTAGTTCAGATAAGTTTCTAACTTATTGTTATTAAAAGATATTCAAAATTAAATATAAATGAATCATACTTATTCTAATGAAAATTCTCTAATGATGAAATTTGTTTTCTTTTTCATAATATTCATATTTCTGGATGTAAATATATATATTAATGATGGTGATCTTAACATGCTAAAGTCTTAAACTAGTTAATTTTGATAAACAAATATTTTTGTGCATTTCTTCTAAATTATAAATATATTTTACAATCTTTAAACTCATATAATAACATCAACAAATCCCGTCATACAAAATTAACTCTGATATATTAAATCTATCCAATTTTATACTCTCAGAAAAGTAGCACCATAAGGTAAAGGAATGGGAACTTAGACTCTGTAGAATTTAAAAATCTAAATACAGCTTCTGAGAAAGGTGCCTATCCACTTTCCTCAATTGATGAAGTATTCCAACTTGTTAATGGATAAGGAATGTTCTCCTCGATGGATCCTCCGGGTATTGCATGGACATCAAAAATGCCTTTCTTATAATGTGACAAAGAATAAGCTTATCTCTTTCCCTGTTGAGTAAATATGTAAAGAATTCAACAGAAAGAACCAGGAAAAATAAAGCATCAAATAGATGTTCAAAGGTATGTAAAAATGCTTTGTAGATGCAGGTGTTTCTAATACAGCAGATCATGTGAACACATAATTTCAATGCAAGCAAATGTATTCTTGTCCCATGAAAGGAAAATATTTGATCAAATCATGTTTGTTATGGAGTGTGTCATTCCTTCAAACTTGAAATGGTTGTGTCCGACTGAAAATGAAAATTCCACCACCACTAAGAGCACGGCCCAAAAGCATATCACCGTCCAAATATGAAAGGTAATATAAACCACCAGGTGAAGCCCTAAAAATAATCCACATTTAAATGAGTAAAACTTGACTAAAATACAGAAAGGAAATTTGTGACACAACTTCATCAGACATGGCACTGGCTTATATCAAACAAAAGCAGATGATAGATGACCTAATCCAATCAGACAGAAAAACTCTCTTGAATGCCTAGTATAACTTCAAGATACCTTCTCCCATCAGCTTGCTCTTTAGTATCACGATTAAGCGGGACACTTGCTTCAAATCCACGTAAAAACTGTAAAATCTGCACAGCACCCAAAGTTCTAATATTTTAGTAATTCAATTTAGAAGACAAAAGCTGTTTTCATCCATTGCATAAATTTCTTCAGCTATTTGCTCTTGTTGTCACTGGACTCCGTTTCCACTGTTGTGGAAGATATCATGACCCATAAGTTCATACGCTATGAAAAATGCCTATGAATACCTATTCATATATAAAGAAGGCAGAATACAAAATATTTGCAGAACAATTTGGGATATAATAAAGCCTAATATGCAAGAATGTCTATTCTTGTTCTGGTACTCCATTTCAGAGTTGTGGAGGACTTCATAATTTGGGAGTTCATACACCATGCAAATTTTCAAAGAATGCGTCTTCATTTAAACAAAAGAGACAATAAATCCAAGATATATGCAGAACAATCTCAGAGAATAAAGTCTAAAATGTATACAGGATTTTCACAAGGTATGTCGTTCACACCTCTAGACTCAATGATGTTCTAGGTAATATTGCAGGAGCTATTAGTGCCTGCAATTGTTCACTAATCATCAAATTCCCAACTGTGACCTGGTCATTTAATAGACATTTTTGTTAAGGAAAGCTAGAAAAATAGAATCTGTGAAATCTTTAGAAATACAAAAACAATGCAAAAGTCATAACAAATCAATATCCCTTTCTTGTCCAATTAAGGACTTAAAACCACTGTTCAGTGTAATGATATTGTTTAAGAAATCAAAACAATCAACTTTACTAAGAGGAAGTTTACTTGCATGAGTACAGGTAACAGCTCAGAAGGAGAGCAAAGCTATTGTCATTTATCAGGTAATAGTTCCAGTCGAATTGATTAGAATATTAAAAAAGGAACCTTGAATTGTCTATCTGCTTTGCATGCTGTTTTCAATCTTTACAACTACTTTGACATCGAGCACTAACAGGTTTTACCATTTGTATAAGGCAGATTTCCTCCAAGGAGCTGCTTTCAAATCCCAAGTTAACTCAATCATCATTCTGGAAGTGCAAACTGGAGAACCCAAATGTGATAATAAAGGCATTCTCTCAATAGAAACAAGAATTGTTAGACGGAAAGCCAAACAAAATAGGTCAGAATTTTTTATGGCACTGAAGGACAAGGAAAGTAAAATTTATCACGGAAATGGATCTATTTTACTTGTAATAAATGAAATAGACGTTTTATTCTCTCAAGTGTACATCTCCAAAGTGCAAACTGTATACACCTAAAAATGACACAACTCTGTCCAAATAAATATTCTTAATATTTATTTATTTAAGCCAAATTCCTCTATCAATAAATAAATAAACAAATTTATTTATTTGATTCATATTCTCCCAACAATTAAATAAAATCAATTTATTTAATTAAACTTCTTCTAATTCCTCCAACAAATTAAATAATACCAATTATTTAATTAGTTCTTCCAAATTCATTCTAAATTAAATAATATCAATTATTTAATTGTTTCTTCCAATAATATCTTCTTTAAATTTAAATAAATCAAATATTTATTTAAGTTGTCCATTTCTTCTAAATTAAGTTATCTCTAAATATAATTCAATGCTTGTGCACATGCAATTGAATATTCTAAATATTTAATTGAGCTAAAATATCTTCTCATCCTCATGCAATTTCTATCCTCTAGTTCTATTCGCTTAACTGATTGATCTATTCTTTTAATTGATTAATCTCTTCAGTTAACTCATTCTTCTATTTTATTAATTCCTCTCATGCAAAATATAGCAAGACACGTTTTCTTCTTATTCGCACACGTTCCTCAACCGTTCTCAATCGTTGATCTTCTTATTTTTTTTATACCGTTGATCTTCTCTCTTTCAAGTCTATAAATTGAACCTTCTTCTTCCATTTCATTCATCCAAGCTTTTAGTATCGTTACTCTACAGGAATTACAGCGCGCCTTTGGCACCCACGTCATTCCATTTGCTTGCAATTAACTTGTTACCGTATCACTACCAATGTTGTGAAGCTCATCTTCATTACAAAGCACTATCATAGCCATTCTCCATTGACAATCTAGGAATAGCAAAGAAGTGCACTCTCTGAGGGCCTTATTCATACATGCAAGATCAACTGAGATAGGCAACCAACGGAAGCTATGAAGTATTGAGGTTTGCAAAGGTTTCATCTTTGTTTGTTTGATCTTGATTATTTCCCTTTTCGTTAAGTTTTGGGTATTATTGATATTGATATATTGATTATTCATGTTTACACCAATTTTCCCTTAACATTTTTGGCACCTACCGTGGGGCCCTGCCCCGATTTAATCCAAAAACTGAGTTTTTTGTGCAAAGGTTCCGTACACAGGGGGATTCAGCGCATCTGAGCAATTATATCACGCATTTGAACTTTGTTCCGGCGCATAATCTTTTGGCACATCTGACCTCTGAAGCCGCGCATACATACTCTGTTACGACGCATCTGATATTCTAGCGCATATAATCTCTATTTCGGCGCATCTGACCTCTGTTTCTGTGCTTTTAAAATTTCTGCGCTTCTAAGCTCTGTTTCTGCGCATTCAAGCTCTGAAGCTGCGCATCTGTTATGAACAGTGGTTTTTAGGGTATTTCTTATGGTTTTCGCTAACGTTGACACCTTTTTGCAGGAGTATTCTCTCATCTACTTGTAGGATTAGGGGCTGGTTTAGTCATTCTAGTTGCATTGTTAACACATCGTCTTTTTTAAAGGATAGTAATTGAATGTTCATGCAAAATCACATCTAGATCTAACTAGGAAAGGAGTAACTTGAATCTTGTTGCATTAACAACTTGAATCTAGTCCCAATGCTAGGAGGATAAAATTGAACCATTGCTATCTTGCTTTCAAAGTTAACAACTTGCGTGTGTGCCCAAGTAGCTAGCTCATATTGTTTTTTTCATTTTAATTAGGAGAAAAGAACCACTGTCTTTCGTGTTTTTGAGAATGATACTAAGCCTATGCTCTCCCCTATCTTAGGTGACCAAAATGCCAAACATATCATTTTCGCATGTGTTTAACCTTTAGAGAGGCCTGCCCTTGGATATCCTTCCGTCCTTGGGGAACAACCTTAAGTGGTAACAAGCTAAAGCCAAGCTCTGCCAAGCCACTATAAATAAATTGTGTTTGGAGCGAAAGCTTCAAACAACGAGTGAAGTTGTGTTATACCGACAACTAACCTCCCCCAAAACCCTCCAAGGCGCAACCCTTGCAAGTTGGGAGACTCCATAACGAAGAGTAGTGCTGCCGCATGTATAACCACTCGAACGGTTGCATTTACTAGTCATCCTTGTTTTAGTAGCCCAAAATCCTTCTATTTGTTGGCGCAAAAGGTGGGACCTTTGAAGCCGCCCCGATTCATGTGGTTCTTAGTAGAGATAGCAGAGACAATCCTAAGGTTCGGTGGGGGTATGAGCCTTGAGAAACTCGGATCTTGGTATGCGTGAGAAGTGTGCTGTGGAGAGGAGCTAGTGCTACCAAGATCCTGAAGCTATTCGCTTTGAATATGCACAGCTAGGGGATCCGACAAATATTGCCTTTTCCAACCTAGGATTTGTACTTTCTTTTCGAGTCAAAAAGAGTAAAAAAAAATCACAAAAAAATTCAAAAACCATGAAAATATTCTTTGTGTTTGCTGTGTCTTCTTGCCATAATTAAGAAAATTGGACCAAAAAGACCATCTTGCAACCAAGAAACCAAAAAAAAAAACCCGAAAAACGTGCCAAAAATTGCAAAAACAATCAGAAAAACTAGAGTTGCGCATCTGTCCCGCAGAGCTGCGCATTTCTCCCGACCTATTGTGCATACATTCCGACTTGCTGCACATTATCATCTGTTCCTGCGCCTTTAAATTTTACCAATACTGCGCATTTGTATCAATTTGTTGCGCGTTTGTCCTCTGTTTCAACGCATCTATTCCTGCGCATCCCTAACAGTGAGTATTTACACATCTTTTAAGAGAAGATTTTCACCCTTTCTGAGTACCCATTTCAGTCTTGTGTCAGTTTCTGTGGAGATGACAAACCAATTAGAAGTAATTGCTCAAGAACTCCAATACCTGCAAGTGCAATTAAACTTAGGTACCTCGCCTAAAGATCGTATAGCAATTGCTCAAGAACTCCGAGCCATACAACAAGAAATGGCAATCTTACAAGCTGAACAGGCCAGTACTAGCTACACCTCACCCCAAAAACACACATTCTTTTTCCGTCTTCATGATACTCTTGACAAGGCAAGCACCACCTCAAGTGGGAAATCGTATACCACTCCGTCTACTAGTCTTTCTTCACCATCTTCTAAGACACATATCCAAAAGCATACTAGTCCTACGCCAACACTGCCATCGAATTCCCCAAGCTCTAAATGGACAACCAAAAAAGCCTCGGATGATTTTTGGGAAAGATGTTATCCAAATTTACACAACAAAAGAAAAGCTATGGAGAATTCCAAATCCACTCATCCATTACCTCACTCCTCTACCCATACACCTACCAATGATGTGATCCAAGGGCTACTAGCACAAAGTCAACCATGTCCCCAAATTCCGGTCCTTGACCTTATCAAAAAGCCTTCAAACATGTCCATTGCACCAACCTCGTCGTGTGATCGACATCCCCTCGAGCATGTTCAAGGTCCATCGCACCTTCATATTGTTGACCAAGATCCTATCCAAGAGACCTCTATCTCCATTTCCATTCAAAAAACCCAATAGTTATGTCAAGAGCACACTTTAGAACAGGTGGAAACATTAGACCTTTGTCTAAATCAAGATCAAAGCACCCCCATTCGGCCCATACATAACCTTTATCTTTTCGATGATCCTATACCTATACATGAGCAAGAGATCCAATTCCAATCAATCCATAACCTATATCTTTTCTATGATCAAGATACTATCTTTGATGAAAAAGCTATCCATGAGCAACTTGATCCCATACATGAAGAGATCCAATTCCAACCTCTCCATAGCCTATATCTTTTCCATGATCAAGATATTATCGTTGATGAAGAACCTATGCACGAGCACTTTAATCCCATCTACGATCAAGAGCCTATCTATGATCAAGATTCCATCTATGATCAAGGGCCTATCTACAATCAAGCAGACCATGATGATCCTCTTAGTCCACTTTATGCGTTCCATGGTCTTGAGCTTATAACCCCATCTAGCCCTATCCAAGATCCAACAACTTTCACTTCACCTGATGAGACACTTGCCTTCCAAGCAATCATAGAAGATCAAACCAAAAATAATCCTCCACCATCCATTATCGACCATGCTGCAAATCCCCCACCGTATATCCTTGGTCTTACCACCTTCATTCATGAGTGTTCCTCCTTAGAACACCAGCAACCATTATCCTCTATCTCATCTTCTCCATCCAATAAAGAACTTGTGTCTAGTGTTCCACCTACACATAATCTCGCTGTCCACTGCATACTCCAACATATGAACTATCAAGGTAAAGGCTTAGGCCTTCATGAACAAGGTGTTTTGGAGCCCGTCCATGTCAATGTTCCTCCTCCTTCATATGGCCTTGGATACACACCCCAAGGTGAACAATCTCAAAATGTTGGTACTTCCTCCACTCCTAAATCCCCCACTTTCCATCGCAAACTCTATCATATCCCCAAAACATGTCGCCATTCCACCTCCATCATCCTACAGTTGTCAAAAGCATGTGACCATACACCTTCCACCATCTAATCTACCTCCGCTACTTCCAACTCCTAATATCCCTCCATACATTTTACCACCACTTCTTCCAACACCTTATTCGTCCATCTATAAATCTTCTAACAATCCCAATAATGGCCAACAAATGCACATGTTGTTTAAACAAAGGGCTTCCTCCAACCCCACTTCCACCATCCCACGGGAATTCAACAATAAAAATCTAGATGCCTCTACCTATAAAGTCAAAAATCCTAAGAGTCCTCATGACCTAGGATACAAAAGCCAAGAATCAAAGAAACATCCTTTTCAAGAGCTGCATACACCCACACACCTATATGCCAAACTGAAAAGGGTGTGGGTCCGCATCCAACAAATGATTACCTCCGAAGCTGCACCAAAGCTGCATACACACCAGCCCATACCTTCACAGGTACTATCTAAAAGCAAAATGGTTTGGGTGCCTAAGCAAAAAGCCCTCAAGTTACATGAGGCATCCACCTCTCAAGAATCCCAACCATCCACTTTCTACCATTCCATCCAAAAGTCTCAAATTCTTCCATCCCACATGGCAAACAAATATCAGAAAAATACTCAGTCTATGTGGATCCCTACATGCCTAAGTCATTCATCCACAAGCAAAAGTCTTCGTTGCTTCCTACACTACTTTCCCATCACCAGCTTCAATGTTTATCACGGCATGTGCAACCGTTGGTCATGATTCCCTTCCATCTCACAAACGTTTCCATATACCTCCTACATATCTTCCCCATCCTACTCACGTGGTCCATGCTTTTGCATAAGCTTTCCATCCGTATTCTGCATCATCATCCACTATTGCACCTTCCGCAATCCACTATCTACCTTCTCCATCTCACTGTCATGCAATCTCCTACCAACATCTATGAGAACACTCGACATGGTCCATGCGACAACAGCTTTCTAGTGGGACTATCACCTTTCATGGAACCTGGCAATTGAGGCCCTCTCGTCCATTCTACCTATCCTATCCAAATGTTCAAAAAATAAATAAATCAAAAAAATAAAAAAAAGTCGAAAAATCCTTTCATCCAACAGTGAAAATCTGGCAAACAGGCGCTTTGGATAAATACCATGATGAAAACCTGGCAAACAGGCGTCGTGTGTAAGTTGATCTTCTACGTCACCTACCCTTGGGGACATCTTGTCTCATCGACATATCACTCTTCTCCTATCAGTTTCCTTCCATATTCCATTTCCTATCCTATCCTTTTATCCATTACGTACCTATACTGTCCAATCTATTCATCCTAATCTTCCATTCCTCTATTTTTTTTTATCCTGATAAAGATTGGGGGCACAATGTTGACAAATGTTTTAGATGTCTCTTGACATATCTTATCCCTCCACAAACACGCAAAGTGCTTCATTACCCTCTCATCCTCCTATTGTCGTAAGCTTTGTCATGAAAAATCCTAAGTATTCTACCTACAATGGGGCACGTTATTCTTATGCGACATAGTCCTTGGAGATCACATCCTTATTTCCTTCTACCTAACCATCCGTATCTACTATCACCCATCCATCTGCCTATCCGTGGTGTTTCCTTGTCATCAATATCTAGCATTAAGGCAATCCATAAATGTCGTCTTATCCTATCATGGCTTGATACTCTATCTCTTTTTTTTGCCTTGTCAACCAAGGTCTTATCCAGTATCCTATCCACAGTGTCAGCGTAACATAGCGTCTGTCGTCAGTGTCTGCGTGATCCAAGTCCCGAACTACGTTGCCTTTGCGTCGTCACGTAGGCAAGGCCATTTAGCAATGAGCCCTCGAGGCACTAGGTCAGTCCCTTAGGGTCCGTCTCACCAATAAAGATTGTGGAACCTTTCACCAGGCAAGCAAATGCAAGCAAAGCCCACTTCCAAAGTAGAAATTTTGATGCAACACCTCAACCTATCCAAGGCAAAGCAAACAAATACCTAAAGCACTCAAACTGATTCTATCTAAATTATGGCAAGAAAGACATATCTAAATGCAATAATGTTTTGTGTTCGTGATCAGGTTAGGTTACAGCATCTTGATTTTTATTATCATGTCTTTCTAAGCTACTCGAGGATGCCAAGAGATGCTATGATGGGGGCACGATTCTTTTCTTTGTTTGTTGTTTGTGGATCAACCTTTAGTAATGTGAAGCCTTGTCTAACAACATGATCGGCAAAAGATCATCGAGGACATCAGAGGCCTAACATGAAAAGAGGGCAATCCTTGTCTATTGACACGTAAGAAATACTCAGGTCATCTCGGTTCAATTATACCTCGATGCTTGTATTAACTTGCTAAATCAAAATCCATGTAAGCAATACTCATGACATCTTGGTTCAATTATACCTAGGTGCTTGTATTTTTTTACAACATTTTAAACGCCCAATGATGAAATAAGCACTTCAAAATACTTGCAATATCAAGATGACAAATATCTATATCCATATCCATATCAATAACGTATCCACTTGCATTCCATATCCATATCCATATCCATATCCAATTTCATTTCACGTGCTATCCATGCAATAAAAATTCTATGCAGAGTATCAATGTTTACAAATAAAAGCTTGCGAGTCCTTCTGTCGAGTCATTCTTCTATCTATCGTTGTGATCCATTCTTCTCAATCCGGTCAGTCTGAGCAGTGATCCAGATGTAAGGTCCATCCTTAATCCATACCAATCAAGTCAAAATCAATCTTGTCAAATGATCCAATCACAATCAGTGGTCTTGATCCTTGTCTGGTCGTAAACCAACTCGATCAATTGTAATCAATCAAATGGTCTTATACAGGATGTAACATTGTCGAAATCAGACCAACACACGCGTCTTACACGACATGTTCCATTTTCTTGAAACCAAACACTATCCTTTGTGTTGCTCTAGGGATCTATCGTTCCCCGCCATGACAACACGCCTGCCGTGTTGGTCTAGGGATATATCGTTCCCCACCATGACAACACTTTCGTATATCGTTATCAATATATCGTTGGTTTATAGCTAGACAGGGGCAATACCTTGCTTGTTCTTGTATCATTTGTGCATACTTGCTTGTGTGTGTTATCATTTTATCTTGCATCGCATATCATTCGGCTATTTCTTCAACCAATTTCTTCACCCCAACCTATTCTTCCAACCTTCTTCATCGTGAGATTGTCCGTCTCGCGCCCTCGAAACTCTCTCCCCGTCCAATCTCCCGAGGGGGCATCCTCATCCTATCTTTCCCTAACCTAGTTTTCTTCAACCCTAACCTAGTTTTCCCTTCTTCATGAGATTGTTCGTCTCACGTCCTTCTGCCTTCTTCCCGTCCAATCTCCCGAGGGGGCATCCTACCGTTGTTAAACCTGTACCAAGGGCATACTGGGGCATGTATCATTATCAGAAATTTATTCTTTGAAGCAACACCGTAAACTGCATTGCATCAAATGGGCAAAATGTATACGCCTAAAAATGACACGACTCTGTCCAAATAAATATTCTTAATATTTATTTAAGTCAAATTCTTCTATCAATGAATAAATAAACAAATTTATTTATTTGATTCATATTCTCCCAACAATTAAATAAAATCAATTTATTTAATTAAAATTCTTCTAATTCCTCCAACAAATTAAATAATACCAATTATAAAATTAGTTCTTCCAAATTCATTCTAGATTAAATAATATCAATTATTTAATTGTTTCTTCCAAAAATATCTTCTCTAAATTTAAATAAATCAAATGATTTAAGTTGTCCATTTCTTCTAAATTAAGTTATCTCTAAATATAATTCAATCCTTGCGCACATGCAATTAAATATTCTAAATATTTAATTGAGCTAAAATATCTTCTCATCCTCATGCAATTTCTATCCTCTAGTTCTATTCTCGTAACTGATTGATCTATTCTTTTAATTGATTAATCTCTTCAGTTAACTCATTCTTCTATTTTATTAATTCCTCTCATGCAAAATATAGCAAGACACATGTCTTCTTCTTATTCACGCACGTTCCTCAACTATTCTCAACTATTGATCTTCTTATTCTTTCTATACCGTTGATCTTCTCTCTTTCAAGTCTATAAATTGAACCCTCTTCTTCCATTTCATTCATCCAAACTTTTACTATCGTTACTCTGCAGGAATTACAGCGCGCCTTTAGCACCCACGTCATTCCATTTGCTTGCGATCAACTAGTTACCATATCACTACCATTGTTGTGAAACTCATCTTCATTACAAAGCACTATCATGGCCATTCTCCATTGACAATCTTGGAATAGCAAGGAAGTGCACTCTCTGAGGGCCTTATTCATACATGCAAGATCGATTGAGATAGGCAACCAACAGAAGCTATGAAGTATTGAGGTTTGCAAAGGTTTCATCTTTGTTTGTTTGCTCTTGATTATTTCCCTTTTCGTTGAGTTTTGGGTATTATTGATATCGATATATTGATTATTCATGTTTACTCCAATTTTCCCTTAACACAAACAGCTCGGAAATCATTCCTCAAAGATGACATTCTCTTACAAAATTAAAAAAACTCTTCAAAATAACAACTAGAAAAGAACATATTCTTTATAAAATACCATAATAAATTGACCTGCACAAGATTGAAACCTTGAAATGTATTGCATCTTATACAATTCAAATAATTTGTTAAGGCATAGAATTACTTATGGTGCACACTCCAATCTGTCAATGTTATGTAAAAGCTTCAGGTGCAGTGTTTTTTGAGCAAGCAAACTTTGTTGATGTAACCAATGTTGAATATTCTATCAATTTTGCTCATACAGAGGCCAGATAATCATCTTAGTACTACAAAAAGAATAATTCCTATGAAATACTTTTTTCACTATTTAATTTCATTTTTTTCTTCACAGGGAAATTTCTTTTGAGATGACAAACGGGGCTCTGTAATGTTTTGTTTTAGGCTTTTAGCTTTATCTATAAGAAAATGGATGTGCTAATAATAATGACTCCATGACGACTAACAAGGCATTTATGAAATCCCCACAGTTAGATATTGATTAATTGCAATGTCAATGACATTTGTTGTTGATGGCAATGCCCATTATTGATTATGATGGGGCACTTTAGCTACGGTTATCTCACCATGCTATATGACATGACAAAAACGGTCCAATCAAGTTAGGGGAAAGACTAGTGTGATGGTTATAGACTATGAAAGGCTTAGACCCTGTTTAAATCCAAAAACCCTTGATAATTATATTTTGACCTGTTGGTGTGTTTTTTGACCCACCATTCCCCATGTTGGTGTGTTTTTTGACTCATCAACAGAACCTTTGTTGTCTAAGCCAATTGGTGACGAATGGTGTCTTCACCTACCTAGATAGATGAGTGATGATGGCCTACCTGATGGTGAGTAATCTAAGGTGTAAATTATTATTAAACCAAATTGTATAAGACAAAGGGATGCAATTATGCACAAGGCATTGTCATCTCTTGTTTGGTTGAAGCAATGTTGCCTATGTTGAAGAACAAACTCTATGTGAGATTTGATATGGCAGTACAGCATGCGCTTTAGAGAAACAAATCTCCTATATGGTACTGTTGAACAAAAGATTAACATTCCGACTCTCAGTCCCTTAGTGATTGAGTAGCTATGCATCAATACTAAACCTGTAACCAATGTAGTTGATGATATTGTATTGTAGGTTAAGGAAGAACCAACCTGTAAAATATAATATGGCAGAGATTTTACCCTCCAAATGTATTCCTTGCACATTTGGCCTTGGAACTCATGGTGTAGGTGGATTGGCAAGGTCCAGTTTGCTCCTGTGTGTGTTCATGAAGTAGACACCTACTTCGGTTGCAGGTGGATTGGCAAGTTGAAGTTTACTACTGGATTTGGTTATGAGGTCAAAACCAATGATGACAAAATTTGAACAACATATAAGGTAAATGGAATACACCAAATTGATGTCTTGCTTGGTGGTGACCTAAAAAGCTAGCTTTACCTTTACCTCTACCTTTATATATAGGGTAAAGTGAAAAATTCCTCTGTTTCCACAAGGAGGTCCCATATGCCCAGGAGGCATGCTGGCTAGGCTGGGACCTAAATTTTTGCCTTTCCTCTGTAAGGCTGTAAATACAGAAAGAATGTGGCCACAACATATGCCTAAACTTCTCTTTAAGGTAGGATGGAGATTGATACTCTTTCCACCCAATGCAAATCAAGAGACAACTCATGTAGATTGGAGGTGAATTATGATTCTATAATTTAACGGAAGTAACATAGGCCCTAGGGAATAGAACGGCACGCTATAAAGAGAAGATTATAAAAGTCTTTCATTACAAATGTCCCAAAATAATTAATAAGAATAACATTTCCCAAAAGTAATAATACCATGTGACAAGAAAATAACATTCAGTTAGTTGCTTCAAATCAAACATGTGCCACATCAACAATGAATTCAAACTTGGGAATGAAGGGAAAAAATGATAAATCTAGATAACATAGAGTTGCAGAGCCATCAAGAATTTTTACATGAAAAGAATATATGTCAAGAGATTGCAGTTTGCAGGGGTATTGTAATCCTGACTGAAAATTTATCAGATGATGCTGGAACAATAGTTATTTGGATCTAAGTGACCAGGAAGTTTCCACGTTTCAGCCACTTTAAAGATTATTACAGTTATAATATACTAACCTCTTCAAACTTCAAAAATATGTTGCGTTGACTAAACAGTGAAAACTTTGCAGTAACTAGTAGCACTGCACCTTCATTTTCCTGTAACAAGCACAAGGCTGTAAGATATATAAAAAGCACAAGCATCAAACAGGAGAAAATTGCAAAATGCAACATGGACATACACTACTTGAGCTCCTTTGACCAACAATCCAAAACATTTTAAGGTTTTCAAGTGAAGTACAAAACTCTTATTTTCAAGGAAAACTTGAGCTCAATAGCTTACCTGCAAAATACTTGGAATGCTCCAACGTACAATGTTGCGAACCACACCTCTATCAGTGCATCCTTTGCATTCAAATTTTTGATAAATTTGTCCAACCTAATCCAATTGCGCAGCCATTTGTTGGAAACTTTCTGACCTTCAACACTGCCAAATTTTTAAAAATCATTTTTTCGACCCCCTTACTCTGCGTAACACTCTCATTTTATCTCTCCCCACATTCCCTTAAGCATTCGCCTAAATATGTGAAACTTCAAACCAGGAACTTATTAATGTGGCACAAAAAGATTTTTTTGGGCCCCAAAGAAAGCATTTTTTCCTTATAATTCTTCTCATCCATCAGAATAAAATAGAAAGAATGACACTGGACTTAAAGAAAATATGACCAAACTGTTTGATATATGTCCATAACAAAACAAAAAAATGCAGAAAGATAGCCAATAGTGAGAGGAACCTAATCCATACTAAATGTATCTGTGTCTGAATATTTATAAATACTGATGTTGGAAGATCTGATGCTTATCATTTTTCCGTGCAGGAAAAGATTAAGTTCAGAAACTGAAAGAACCAATCTACTATCCAAAACAAATTTCTTCACCTTGCTTCCACAGAGACACTTCAAAGAACTACACACAAAAAATGGCTAGGATGCTGTTATTTAAGATCCATACAGAAATTGGAGGGTTCAGGAAGCTGGAGTATACTGGTCTCTCGATGCAACTTGTTCTTGTCTGATGTGCACAATTCATAGCAAGTTTCTCCATTTGTCTGAGTTATAAACCTGGTTGCCTTTATATTTGAGATGCTGGTAGTTTAGCTTGCTTCTTCAAAATTTAACTAGTTCCTTAAAGCGATCAAAGAAAGGTAATTCAAAATTATCTTTCCCCTTTTGGTGAAAAACTCGCCACCCAAATTTCGTAAAACTGCCCAGAATTTTAAAAGCCATAAGGGAGGAGGACCCCATTTGGGCATAATGCAATGATATTTGCATGGAGCAGGTTGTTTAATGCAATTTAAAAAGATCAATGGAGGCATCAACCATTAATAAAACACCCAGCATAGTTTTTTGGCAAATATGTAAAAGCCTGCCCACAAATGTCCTTGGACTTCTTTGTTAGTGTCATCCTGTACATTCAATTATGAGAGTTACATAAGGCCTTTGAAGACATTGGACCCTTTCAAGTTTTAGGACAGAAAAGAGCATTTGAGTTGCAGATCTCTCAAAAACTATACCAGTAACAAGCAACACTTCCTAAGCCAAAAGTACAAAAACAGCTTCCAACAAATGGCGTGACACAATCCCATATTTACACTCCATAGTAGATCCACATAGTACCATTGCTTGGAAGCACTTTTTTGGAACCACTTTCACAATGAAACATGAGAAACAGAGGCAAACAAAACAAAACCAAGATAAAAGCATTCTGAGACTTAATTAGGCATTCTACGGGGCAAAACCTGAAAAAAGGGAGACCTGGCAGCTTCTAACAGAACAAGGACGTCTGATGCCGATGTATATTGCAGAAGCCATGTTCCATCCAATTGGTCCAGATTGATTGCTGTACCAGCATCATATTGCTCCACACTAACCTGCAATATTTCCTCATATTCTATCACATTATTTCAAACCACTCACTGATACTCAACAGTTTTCATGTCAAAAATGTTTCATAAAAAAAAAATTGCAAGAGAAGACACTATCCAGCATACCCATCTCTTGAAATACCCTAAGACGTGATTTTAAAATCTAATGTTTCGAATGAAATTAACATGTGCAGGAAGGCATAGAAAAGAATTGGTTTTAGACGGTGGATAGTCTTTACCATCATGCTTGTAAATTTTGACCATGCTGTAACTTCATATGCACATTGCAAATTGAATATATCGAAAAGAAAGGGTAATTTTTTAAATTTTTGATAATTTTCAGATTAAATTTTACTTCACTATAATTGATCGGGTGATAAAAACAACCCATAAAAATTATATGCATGGGCATACCAATGCTTCTTCAATAGAGGCGCGTTGATCATCAGAAGCCTCCAACCCACGCTGGGTATTCTGAGCGGCTCTGAGCAGGTCTAACTTTGCTTTTTGCAATAACCTCTCCTGCAAGTTTATAACCATAAATATTTCATAACACGGCAGAACATAGCAAAAAGAAAACGATTTATCGTGTTTTTTCCCCTACTGATTAGAAACCTGTGATACAGAATCTGCATATGCCCGACAAATAAATCTCGTTGCCCTCTTCTTCCTTGAAATGCCAAACAACATAGATGATGGTTGTGAAGTAAACGGTTTCGTTTTGAATTTGCTAATTCCGGGCTGCTTCAAATTTAGAGTTGAAATGGGTATTTTTCTTTGACAGTAGAATGGAGATGAAAAGGTGCCACATATGAGTGTATTCATTTCCATGAGAGTGGATGAGAATGTTGCAGACATCACAGCTCTCTTATCTTATTGAGACATTAAATTCTCTCTAAGTGAGGACCAGATGCGAGCAATCCTTGGTTATATCAAGTCATTGTCGGGCTCGATAAAGTAAAATTCCAGAATTTTATATGAAATTTCCATAAAATATTTGTGAAGACTAGAATGATGGGGGAAGAAGTTTCTTAAAAATCAAAATTGATATTGAATATGTGATCAAGACTTGTGAGAAATGGATTATGAGATGTTGAGCATTTCGGACTCCATCACATCCACAATCTGGTCTACTTGGTGTGATTTTGTTGTTGATGGTGTGATTTTGTTCCCTATAGAAATTATACTTGAAAAAAATGTTCATTCGTGTGTATTTGTTTATGGAAAACAATGTGGTGTTAAAGAGCATTGTTGGGGGCTTGTTATGTACAAGGAGGAGAATGAATCTTCCTTGATACTATTGAATTTTAATTAGTCAATGTCTAAAGCTAGTTGAGTCTAACACAAATTGAGTCTGATGTCGTCTGAGACTAAATTACACTAATATTGTAATGCCTTTACATTTAGATTTTGTTAATTATATATTTTAAATTAATCAATTACATTATTTTGATTTTTTCGATAAGTAATAAATGTTTAGATTTTGTGCGGGGCGATGATTAATTAATATTTCTTTTAATACAATTTTTAAGTTAGAGCTAACTATGAACTGAAGTTCAATTAGAGTACTTGTGATTTAAGACCCAAGGTTAGAATCCTAGTGGACAACTCTCCATATGAAGATCTAGATGAATTATGGCATATGTGGAAGCTTATAAACAATTATGCAAAATAGAGACAAAGACATGTGGAACTAAAATAATAAAATATATTTTATCCAACTATTTTTCATGTACATGGCATACCCTAGAGAAAGGTGTATGGTTGTTTATCTTCAATCCCCTATTAACTTCTTAATGAATTCCTACAAGCCATGTTACAGATATGTCTTTATGGATTACAAAGATTCACATCGCGAAGGCTAAGAGTTGCTAAGAAGTTGAATTGTCTCATTTGGAAGTGGAACCATCTGCTATGTTTAACTCCTTATCTGGACCAGAAGTTGAGGATTTGAATCGATTATCGGCATGTCCCTAATGAGTTGGTAAATGACTTGGCATATTGTGAGCCTTGTAGGTGCCATCTTGGTTGCCACATCAACTATACTATCTAAAGATTACATATTGATGCTTAGGATGATGTGATAAGAATCTTTGTGAGTAGAACTTAATGGTTTGTTCTAGAGGTGTAACATACTCTACTAAAGCCATGGTAGAAACTATAAAGTGTTGGGAAGAAGTATGATTACTACAAGTGTGTTTATCTCTCTATAAAGTGCTCTACACCATTGTTGGAATATGTGCAACACTTGCTAGAGATGGAGGGTTGGTCTTTGTGTTGCCACAAACACCTAGGAGGTGCTTTAGTGTACCATAGACTAGATAAGTATTAGCATGGTTAACATAGGCCATAAGAATAGTCTTGGTGATGATGCACGGACCTTGTCTGGTGAATCCTCCTAGATCAATCACCCCTCCTTATGAATCAATAGTCTCAATTGCCTTGAGTCTAGGAAGTAGGTCTAGAGCCTTAACTTCTAGTTGTTGCTCAAATGGATCATTTGGCTTGCTATGGGAGTTGACCTTTTATGACAACTCTGTATACATAGAATAATTTTGGGTAAACATGTGTAGACACCTAAATTGTTCGTTCATCATCCAACCCTAATTAGGACATCACTAAACCATTTTATTCCATAATTAGATGGATAAACACCTATTTAGACAATTAATTATCCAATCCCCCTTTCGACAGTGATTAAATAATATTTTATTATTAAATCACTATTTATGCACCATTCATTCGTACCATCTCCTAGAATTAATTGAATAAATCTAATCATTTATTCAATTAATCAATCCTTTTCCATAGTGTAACATTAGATAAATATTTATTTATCTAATATCCATTCGTCATCAAAAAATCAAATAATTATTTCTATTTATTTAATTCACTATTGTGCACTTTTGATTAAGTTGACTAATCCACTTAATCAACTTAATCACATGCTTGCACGTTCCAAATCCTTTATTAATCCATTGGAACCCCTCACATCCTTCAAAATGTACAAAGGCATGGGCTTTTGTATAAGACCACCTAGGTCTCTTACAAAGGGATGGGCGGGTACCTTGCACATCCCTCTAAAAAGGGTCCTTTTGTCCCTTTTCAATCTCATCCATTCACTTTATTCAAGGCATTCCTCCACCCTTGATATTTCCTTGATCTAAGGACTCCTCCTATCCTCCAATCCTATCATGCCACTTGGTGGCCTCTCATCAATCCAATCCTCTCAACCAACCTCAACCATTGGTCTTCCAAATCAATCCTATCCATCTAATCCTCCATCCAAAAATCTATAAATCCAACCTCTTGCAAGCTATTTTCAAGTCTCCATGTTATGCAAGGTTATGTTTTCAATTTGAGGAGCAATCAACACAACCAACATCAAGGAGCAAATCCACACATCAAGGTTTGCATGGTAGTTACTTAGTAAGCTTCCTTTCTTAAATGTATTCTTTTAGCTCAATCATGAGATTGCATTAGATTATGAGTAGAATAGGCTAATGTTGGTTTAGTTTGTTCTCCTTTAAGCTCATTTTCTTATGTACACATTTTGGCACACCTAGTGGGACCGTTGGGTCCTTATCTAATCTTTTTTTGGTGTTTTTAGCCTCTTGGAAGCTTGCAGGTCCTAGACAAGCATTTCTATGAAGGATGAGGACATCCAAAAGTTATTTGAGTGCCTCCATATCTATTTTAGCACTTACGTAATCCTTGAGCATTTCTGTATCATTTTGGGGCATTTATGTGTGGACTTGGGCAGCCAACATCAAGATTTTTCAATCTTTCATTATGGGCTTAAAAGTCATCATTTTTGGGGTCTAACAAGTGGGTTTTGTAGGATTTCGTCATTCTAACATGTTCTATATAAACCTAACCCTTGATTTTGACCCCTAATAGTCATTTTTGCAGCCCAAAATCATGTTTTTCTAGCCCTGGTTCACTGATGAGCTTTTCTATAAAATGAAGTGTTTTCGTATGATGGATGAGTGCCTCTATATCTGGGAGGTATAAATATCATTTTTATCACTTTTACATCATCTAATATTTGGTTTTTTGACGGGGGTGACTTTTATAGGGGGATGCTATGTCAAAATCTCCAAAAATCAAGTTCTAACCCTCTATTTTCATCAAAAATCACATGTTTTTGGCCTATTTTCATACGTGAACGCCTCTGTATCATACTTGAGTGCCTCTATATGTCTATGAGTACCTTTGTAATTGGTTAAAAAATTCATCTATTTATCTTGGTATTAAAGTTTGTTAACCTCTGAATTTGGTCATTATATACATGTGCCTAATTTCCTAACATTGTGTGCAACTATCATTGGTCCAAGACAAGAAAATAAACTACTAACTTGTGTTTTGTAGCACGTTTGTCCAAGGACTTATCATTTTGCACTAATCATAGGCACATTTCATTTTTAAGGGGTTAATGAACTTTGTATGCTTTGTTTGGATCAAGTCATAAGCATATGCTCTCTCCTCATGCCATTTGGTGACCTTGGAGATCAAAAGCTTTGGCTTGATCAATCTTTTTATCATTTTCAATCCCAAGAACCTAGTGTATGTATTATCTCCCTTCACGTCAAAAGGCGATCTTAGGGATCAAAAGCACCTAGACTTCTTTCCTCTAGTGGGCCTGCCCAAGGATTTCATCACATCGGGGGATGACCTGAACTCACGTGTTATGATGGGGTATACAAATTTGGGAGAGGATCAAAAGACTCTCCCATTGGGGGACATTTGTCATTGGAGGAGAGTGGATTACCCTCTCGTACCATGCCTTGGACACACCCCTCATCACATGAACATTGGACTTACGCACCTTGAGTGTATTGATGACACCCTTTCACTTGATAAATTGTATATTGTTAGCTCGCAAGGATTGACACTCCCACTTGACTAATCTAGGGTGTTATTGTGCTTGGTGTGTCTTCATTGTCGAAACCTATGCACTCCCTTAATCCAAAATTAAATCCAAATCCTTTGCAAACTTATGCATGTTATGTGTGAAATTTATTGTTTGCAATTGCCCAAGGTCAAGCCATCCCTAATCACCTTCTAATCATCCTTAATCCACATCATAATCCATTATCCCTAATCCTAATCATCTCATCCCCAAATCCTAATCCAATCCACTCATCCCTTATCCAAAATCAATCATCCATTATCCATCTATCCATCCCTAAGCAACATCAAAACCATAAATCCCAATCCCCAATGAAAATCATCCTTTGAAAATAAAAAAAATTGGTTAAGGAATTAACCCCCTTCAATTTTCTCCAAATCCTAATCATAATCCATCAAATTTCATCTAAACCTAATCATAATTCCTCCAAATCATCATCCAAACCACCATCCAAGGGTCCTAGACCTAATCCCTAAGCAATCCCCATCTATCTCCATCAAAACCCATCAAATTCAAGCCCTAACATCAAGCTTGAGGCCCTATTTTCACAAATAAACACCTTTGTCCTAAACAAGCACCTTTGTTTCTACATAAGTGACTTTGTCAAAATAGGCCAAATCATCCCCATCCCTCAAATCAAACATCAAAAGGGCCTTTGGCCTAATCAGATCCAATCCAATCCAACCATCAAAGGGCCTTAGGCCTAATCAAAATCAACCCCAATCAATCCAAATCTAATCATCATCAAGTGTCATTTATCGTTGTCCTTGATTAATCAAATCCAATCATCCAATCCAAGTATCAAGCATCATATATTGTTGACCTTGATCAATCCAAATCAATCTAAACCCTAATAATCCAAAATCCAAATCTAAAGTCATTTTGACATCAAGTAAAATCTTAAGTCCTAAACCTTAGGAAACCAAAATCACCAAGTCATCCTCCATCACATCATCCCAAATCCAAGCCCAATCATGAATCCATCTTACAATTTCAATGATGATGATAGTCTTTTTGACCAGGATGAAATTGAAAACATTGATGAAATCATCACAAGAAAGCTTTCCATAAACTATCCTCATCTATCTATGAATACAAAAGCACCTTATGACCATGTATTGGATAGCACAAGCTATGCCCCTGCACCTAATTGCATACCTTAGGGTCATCCTTATGTACCCTTGACAAGGGAAATCCATTCTATCCACCATCCATATCCCAACATCCATCCTTATATGAGGTCCTCGCCACCTCCACCACTTATCCACATCTTTCATCCCCTCACCAACCACATCCTTCATATCCTTATCCCACTTATCCAAATCCATCATATCATTATCCACCAACCCTGCTATCCATTTCACCATCCAATCCTCCTACTAAATCTAAATCCTTATTCTTGAGTTTTCTCCAAGGACTCTTAGCTAAGGATCTTGAGCAAAATCGTAAAACCAAACTTGTGGAGTCATGCCACACCACTCATCCAAAATAACCTAAATATGTCTTTGATGATGTCGTCACCTACCTAACACCTATCAAAACCACACCATATCCATCCTCTGTCCTATCCAAAATTTTATCCCAAACATCTCACACTCCTCCATCTACCTCAGTAGAGGAGCCTATCCAAATGCCAGATGAAGTTAAACACTCCTCCTCCACCACACCATCCATGCAAATCCAGCTATGTCCAAAGCCTAGTCCAAAGCATGTCAAAACATCCAACCCCCATCCTAATCAAGATACAATCATCCCAACTCATCCCTTTCCTGATCCCACACCATCTCCTATTGATCCCCTACATCCCCTATCAATCCTTTACCATCTCTCATCAACCCTTTACCATCCCCTATCGACCCCATCCCAAATCCATAATCATATCCTCTTGGTCCGGACACCTTCATTTGTGGTGGTTCTCTCATAGGAGAGGAACAACTTATATCCACCACCCATCCTCCCCATTTAATAATGGACTCACATTTTGTTTCAAAAACAACAAACATCCCATTGCCAATCGCATGCTCCAAAACATGAACTATCAAGGTAAAGGCTTAGGCCTTCATCAACAAGGCATTTTGGAGCCCATCCATGTCAAAATCCATCCACACTCACATGGACTTGGTTATATATCCCAAGGAAAACAATCCAAAAATGTTGGTACCACCTTCACACCTCCTAAGGAAACTTCTCCCAATCCCAACATAGGCACCTCTCATTGCACCTCCAAACCATTTGCTGCCATCCCTCCTCCCTCATCATACAAATCAAAAAAGTATGCCACTATCCATCCTCCATCTTATTCCATTCATAAATCCAAACGTCCTCCCATCCCTAAATCCACTCTCTCTCCCATCCTCCCAACCTCTAATAACCCATCCTCAAATCCCCTAATCCTCCCATCGTCAACACCCTAATCCATAAATCCCATATCCCTAAACACTCTAAATCCCTATCCCCCAAAATCCCTAATCATGACCAACAAGTGCACACATCATTTAACAATGAAGATATCAAAAATCCATGGGATTCAAAAATAATAATTTGGATGCCTCCACACAAAAATAAAAAATCTGCAAATGCCTAATAGTTATCATGCCCTAGAGCGTTGATATACACAATCAAAGAAAAATCCATCTAAAAGGCCACAAAAGCCCACACCTCCAAAAGCACAAATAAAAATGATGTGGATTCCCCAAGAAAAAAGAAATAAATCCAAATGGAGCATCCAAATCCCCCATTCCCTATCCCCCATCCCGCACCCAATCAAAAAATCCTAAAAATCCTAAGTCCATTTGGGTCCCTAAACCCTTAAATCAGATATTCCACAATCCTCCATCCTGATCCCATAATAATTCATCCACTATCCTCATGAGTCCCACACCCCCATTACTCCCGACACCCCATCAAAATTAAGAGCTTCAAAATCTAATGTGATGTGTGCAAACATTGGTCATGATTCCCCTTGACCCCACAACATTCTCCCATGTGTCTATCCTACCATCCTATATCACGCATCCCATCTATATTCCCTATCACATCCCTATGATCCATGCTTTCGCATAATCCATCCATCCTTTATCCACCTTCCATCCATCCTTCATTCATCTTTACCATCCATTCCATCTTCCTCCACACAATCACCTTGACTATCTACCAAAATCCATGTGCGTAATGACAATTAAGATGGCCTATGTGCTACATCCATCCACAATGGGACACTATCACCTCTTCATGGAACTAAAAACTCGAGTCCAATCCCTCAGTCCAAAATCCACCCATCCCCTCCAAATATCAAATTATCAAAAAATTAAAAATCAAAAAAATTAAAAAAAAAGATCAAAAAATCAAAAATCAAAATAGTAAAGAGAAAAAATCGTCCAATGTTGAAAACCACTTCTTGTGGCACCTTGGGTAAGTACCATGATGAAAACCCCTTGTGGGCATCATTCTTAATCCCCCATCCATTTGCACCCTACACTTGGGGGCAATTCTTGCCTAGCCTATCACTCCCATCCATTATCTATACATACTTATCCTCTCATCATCCCATCCACCCTTCTCACTTTTAATCCTGATAAGGACAAGGGAAAAATATCCAAAACATGCTTTGGACACCTCTTAGCATACAACCATCTCCAGCATATCCTCAAATGTCCATTCCATCCACACACCTCAATGCCTTGTCATGAGAGACACATGTCTAGAGTAAGGCATCTTATTCCTATGCAACATAGTCCTTGGAGATCACATCTGAACCCCCTCCATCCATCTATACTAAATCCTCTATCTATCACAAACCTCTATCATAATCCCCATCTTATCCCCTCTACCCAACTTTGATGTGGTTTTGATATCCATGGGTATGGTCTGAGCACTCCATTCCCCCATCTATCAACCTATCCCTCCATCTCAATCACCCCATCTGAATCATCCTATTATCCCTTGCCCATAGACTTGGTTTTTCCCTTGTCATTGGTATCTAGCTAAAGGCTACCCCAACTCAATCCAATGCAATGTCCCTCGGCAATCCAAATCTCCCAAAGATCCAAAACTTCCACTAATACAAACATCGCAAGAAGATCCTAATCAATGTGCATCTCAAGCTAGCCATCTATACAAAATCATCCAATCACATACATGGTCTTGTTCCCAGCCTTGTTGCAAGCCTTGATCAAACATCCATCATCATCGTCGAGATATATCATTCCCAATCCTTGTGTTGTTCTTATTGTCAACAACATAATCCAACATCACCAATCCATCAATCTTTGGCTTTTCAGCTTGACCAGGGGAAACACCATATTTGTCTTTGTATCATTTTGTGCATGCATGATTGCTTGTGTGTGTGCATTATAATTTTATCTTGTATTTGCATCGATCCCTATAACCTACCTACCATAACAATATCATGGTCTTCCATATCATGGTACTATATGGCATAGGGTTGCTTGTGACCTTATCAATTGTCTCATCACAATACCTATCAAGGTCATCAAATGTCTTGTGATGTGCTGAGGCATCCTTTTACGTATGGGACACATTGTCACCTTGGTTCCTCATACCCTGGTGCATAACGTCTCATGCTATATGAAATAAGATTTCTCCCATCTAGTACAACATAACACATAACTCCATCCTTCCCCATCCATCCATCCCTATCCATCTATCACCACCCCTTTTATCCCCTATCACCCCTTTCCTCCAAACCCTTGCATCCTATCTCTTCTATCCTCCAAATCCATTTTTATTTAAATTCCACTATCATCATTTCATTCATTTTGAGAGCACACCCATGTTCTTCGAACCTACTTGCCCTCTTGATGGGGCATCATCCATACCATCATCCCTCCTCATTGCTTTCACTTCAAGTGGTTGGGGCATCATCATCTCTAATCCTACCATCTTCTTCTAATCCAATAAAGCACTATTTTTATCATTCTTTGAAATGATGTTGCTTCACAACACCATCTCAAAGAGGGGCAAAATGTAGACACCTATAATTATCCACTCATCATCCAACCCCAATCAGGACATCACTAAGCCACATTCTTCCATATTAGCTGGATAAACACCTATTTAGACAGTTAATTATCCAATCCCCCTACCAACAGTGATTAAATAATATTTTTTATTAAATCACTATTCATGCACTATTCATCTGTACCATCTCCTAGCATTAATTGAATAAATGTAATCATATATTCAATTAATCAATCATTTCCCATAGTCCAACATTAGATAAATATTTATTTATCTAATATTGATTCCTCATCCAAAAATTAAATAAATATTTCTATTTATTTAATTCCCTATTTTGTATACTTTTGATTAAGTTTACTAATCCATTTAATCAACTTAATCACATGCTTGCACATTCTAAATTCTTCATTAACCCATTCAAACCCCTCACCTCCTTCAAAGTGTACAAAGGCATGGGATTTGTACAAGACCACATGGGTCTCTTACAAAGGGATGGTCAAGTACCTTTCACATCCCTCTAAAAAGGTCATTTTGTCCCTTTTCAATCTCTTCCATTCACTTTATCCAAGACCATCCTCCACCCTTGATCTTTCCTTGATTCAAGGACTCCTCCTATCCCCCAATCCTATCATGCTATTTGGTGGCCTCTCATCAATCCAATCATCTCAACCAACCTCAACCATTTATCTTCCAAATCAATCCTATCCATCTAATCCTCCATCCAAAAATCTATAAATCCAACCTCTTGCAAGCCATTTGCAAGTCTCCATGTTATACAAGGTTATGCTGTCAATTTGAGGAGCAATCAACACATCCAACATCAAGGAGAAAATCCACACATTAAGGTTTGCATGGTAGTTACTTAGATAGCTTCATTTATTCTATGCATTCCTTTAGCTCAATCATGAGGTTGCATTAGATTATGAGTAGAATAGGCTAATATTGGTTTAATTTGTTTTCCTTTAAGCTCATTTTCTTATGTACATGACATGGTTTCTAAAATTTGATGTTTTTACCACAATAAATCATTCTTCAGTTGGAGGTGAGGTGCAAAATGCTAAGTATACATAGTTGTATGGCACAACCTTCTTTGGAGTTAGTGCAACAAGTGTTGAGCATGATTCACTTTAAGAATGTGATATCTCTTGTTGCTCACTATCACAACTACATTGCAAGGATTGGTACCATACATACACATAGGGCTATGCATGTATGGATACCTAAGGAGTATTTTACATACCTCCAGTTGCATTACATCACAAGTTATTTCTTCCTAAAAAGGATGAATAGAATATGAAAAGTGACACTAGAGAGTGATGTGTGTATCTTGGGTGTTGTAAGAATTGAGCTCCCAATTTGTAGGGCTATGAATGAGGCATGGCTAGTAGTTTCAATCTCTCAATAGTTGATGAAGAGATTATATCCTTCATGCTATCACCACTTAATCATTAAATCTAGTGATTTCTCTTTCAACTACATCTATGACCAAAATAGCCACTATGCTGCAACTTCCTTGGGTAAGAGGGTTGTTGTTATGTGTTGACTCATACATTGGGTCCATGTCAATGATTCCATATAAATTCTTGACATAAATATCCTCTACTTCCACCTTTGTTAGCAAGTTCTTGTGAGCATGACACTTAGCATGGGAATAACTACAACTCTTGTTTAAGTGTCACACAACTCATTGGCCTTAGATGGTTTGTTCTTATTTGAAGGTTGTGTCTTCTTTGGTGCATTGGTTGTCTCTTTCTTGCCCTTCTACTTGAACTCCTCAATAGTTGTCACATTGCTAGGCCTCTCCCATCAGCTTGACCTTGGTTAGCTTTAATTGAGATTAGATGGCTAGTTGGAGGCCGATGTGGTATTTGAGGACTCGATGTTGTTCTAACTCAAATGGGCCCAGCTTTGCACAGAGTCCATGGAAGGTGTTGGTGTAGGTCCAGATTGACTAGTCATTTTCCTAGTAGGCATGAGTTTTCCACAATCCATGAATTTGATTGTAAGTGTTTTTGGATTCAACTGTGTATAATTTTTTGCATTGAAATTTTAGATCACACTCAATGATCCATCATTAGGAGGAGGAGAGTGTTGGGAAATTATAGGTTGATCAAACCATTTCCTACATAACCCTATGATATAAAATGATGCATGCAAGCTTATAGAATAACCATAATGTAAAGATCAAAAGACATACCACAAGATATACCCTAGGAAAACCCTCCAGAGAAAAAACCTAGCCTTCAAAAGCATCCACACACTCAATGTATTATTCAACAATGAAACATTACAATACACTTATAGAGTTTCCACAAATACTTTTGAAACATCAAGCTCCTCCAATGCATCCTCCATGTGTCCAAGCAACCACACATCCCATGCCATGCTTCACATATGCACTCTTTAGGAGAGCTCAATACAAATGATAGCCAACCTCAACCACTAAACATGTGCTTGCTTTTATCAAATCAAGCTCACACAAAACCACCAAGTGGTATTGGCTAAACCATGTGTCTCAAAACAATGAGAGCACATAATAATTGACCCTCAAATTAAATATTTGTACCACAAATATTAAATATTTGTCCTACGTCTCCCACACATAATTATTTAACTAATGTTAGATACAACTTTACAAGTGGTCCCAAATAAATATTTAATGTGTCTAAACACAACACTAAAGATGCACCACATATAAATATTTATTTTACATAAATAAAATAATTCATTCTTGTGCAAGGTGTATAACATAACACCTTTTCCTAACATTCTCCCACTTGTTGCATACATTGCATAAGGGTCAATTGATGAAACACATCATCACAGCCATCCATGAAACCACATGAATCTCTAGCATGCTCTGGTACTCCAACAAGATACTTGTAATAACATCCAAGATGACCATCATCTCAAGCAATAACTCCTCTCATCCTCCAACATGCCACTTATGGAAGAAAAGGAACAAACCAAGGTGAGAATGCACCAATCCAAAGAACACAAACATCAAATCCATGTGATAAACAAAGGATCCAAGCTATTGCCAAGGAAAAAACTCACATGACTATAAATCGCATTCGTAGAAGAAGATAATACATCCAACCATCCATTCCTCAAAAGCTATCCAACAACATTAGTAAACTCATGCCAACAACATATCCAACCCATAAACTACAATCACAATCTCCCTGTATAAAACCTGTCAATGAAGAACATACACATCCAAGAACTCCCACTACATGGGTAATGTCAAATCTAAAAATAGATCAAGGCATACTGAGTCTACCAATCAATACTCAAACCAAGGTGTGGCTAATAATCATACCATATAGTAACAAAGAAAAATCACAATGATCCAGACATGCAACACAAGCCACTGCATACTCCCTCACAACATGTCACCATAACACTCCCAAGTCCACCATAGTAAACCATGTGAACATGAACCTCTAGAAAGTAGCCATAGAACAAAGAGAGAACCTGTAAATCATATCTCATGCCATGTCCTTCTACCAACACCTCAAAGTGGTAAGCTATGTCAAGTATGATCTCCTTTAAAACTCCAATGAAAAGACTTAACAACATCCAACCATTCAATCTCATAGATCAAACAAAACATATGTATCATGTAATTTACATGGATGGAAGCGTCTCTAACCAAAGAAGATCAAACTCAAATCCATTCCAAAACTAGGAATAAGCCCAATAACATCTCCTAAAATCCTCATAAATAAACTCATATGCACAAGGACATAACCATGCTAAACACTCCTCAAATGAACCCTCCAAAACTAACAAGCATAGCTCAAAATCCATACCCTTGAGAAGACAAAGCATAAAATATAATGCATCTGAAAACAAGATGGGCAATACCTCTTAGATGATTATATGTCAAGTAGACCATGAGTGTGGAATGAGAATGCTCCTCCAAGATACACCAAGCCACAATGACTCTCTCCAAGAAAAATCTCCTCTATAGGTCCATCATGGACTCAAGTCCATATCTAGGTGAAGGATCCTTAAACTTCTTGTTAAAACCTCCAAAGTGTAACTATATCAACAAATGTCTCTAAACCCAAGATAATTCCAACCTCACCGAAGTCTCCAAGTATCCTTGAGCACCTACAATCGATCAATCCATGCTAAAATCCAAATGAAACACCACACTATCATGAATCTCCCATGCAAAAGATCAATGCACTCAATACCAAGAGAACTAACTAGACCACTGTCAAAGCTCCCACTACACATCTACAAAATCCAAAAACACATCATGACATCATGATCTAACATATCCTCCTAGGAGATCACATGATCCAATGAACATATCCTACTTTCAAGAGAACCTGTATCATGCCAAAACTCTAACACATGATCAACAATTTCCACCATGGCACAACTTCAAACATCCTCTCAACCAAGGATCACCTATCAAAACTGACAAGTCATAAATTGACACCTCACCAAAGACTCTAAGAGTCCTTCATGTCTAACTAAGATGTCAATGTCTCCAAACACATAAAGATAACCATCTCCTAGAAATAGAACTTAGGATGTCAAAGCACTCTCACTGCATACAAGAATCATGATCTAAGAACCTCTCCATGACACCCACAACCAATGTAGAAGATCATTCATCACTAGGTGATGAATACACATCATTGCCAAAGCTCCCACTAAATTGTGATATCAATCTACACATGGCATTGTGAAAAAACATCTCCTAAATGAAGATCACCCATGGTCCACACACACTAAACTAAAATACCAGTAGCTTTAGAGAATAAGAAGAACTAAGATCTCCAAGCCAAGAAGATTAAACAACCAAACCATCACTGTCAAAAGCTCACACTGAACCATGTAACAAGCTATCCATGACATTTTGATAATCAACCATGCTACAAGTCCCAATAATTGACTATCCAAGCACTCTAATCATTCATCCTCTCATCTCAATACAACATACCACTGCATAAATGACCATAGATAAGGCCAACTAACTGAATCTGCATCAACATTGAAAAGACATGTGGATATAGATAGTCCACATCTGAGTCATCCAACTATAACTAGTGGGTGTCCAACCCACAAAACTACATAACTCATAGATCCCAAACAATGAAACATGCAAACTCATCATCACATTAGTAACCTATAGGACAAGGTAACAAAGAAGATAACCTATAGACCTCAAGACTCAAATTCCAGATCAACTCTAGATTTGATTTTCCAAACAAGTAACCATAGTCAAGGAACCAATCAAGCATCCAAGAGATATGAACAACCTCCACAAACTGTACCACACCACCACCTATAATCATGAATTAATCAAATCATCACAACCCAAACTTGTCAATCACATATATGACCATGTCGTGCCAATTCTCAAAAGTACATGAATATCCATGACACCATAATCATCACCATCATTGTACATATAATCAACTCTCATTGAACCAAGACTCCAAGTCTCACACACGTATCAACCATGTCCTCAAACTAGAAGAAAACCTATGTACCTATCACCATCAAAGTGAACACTCTAAAAACACCTATAAACCTATATTAGGAAGTGCCAAAACTAAAAACTAGCTATACCATCATGTCAGTTTCATAAAAACATGCACTCCCACAAGTTTTTGCCTACCAATTCATACAGATGCTCACATAATCACACTCTGAAACTCAGGCTCCTACAAGTGCTCAAACAAGTGAAATCCTCTCTACTCATCCAAGTGAAAAACCACCTAATCCACTATGTAGTATACTACAAATTCTATCCATCATCTATTCGATATCCAAATCTAATTTCATATGCTCAAGATATGACCAATTAACCATTCCAAAGTATTACCTAGATTCAGACACCAAATTATGATACAAATAACAAAATATGATAATCAAAACTATACCATTGTGTAGTGCTTAGAGAGAGATTTTTGATACCTATAAGAAGTCAAAAATTTGATACTGTGGGTGAAAGTTATGCCCTGTGGAATAAAATCACCCTCCAAGGGCTAGAAGGGGCCCCAAAGGAGGATGTCCATACAGTCTATACACATGCCAACATTAGCATGATGTCATTGGTAGTGCAAGGGTTGCACTCAGGTAATGGTAATGTGTTGGGTAGTGCGTGCGAAGTGTCTAAGTGGCAGAATCCAAATAGGGTTAAATTTGTTTAAATTTTTTACTTTCCAAATTCTTGATTTGTGCACTCAGAACATTTATCAAACTTTTTTTTTTTTAATGTCTATAGGGGGCTTAGGGTTACACTGGCCTGAGCAAGGGCCAGAGTCAGGGGCTTATGCCCACTGGCCATGTGGCCTGCCGGTCATCTAGGGGCCAACAAAGTCCTTATGACTACATACCTCCCCCCATTACACACTTGTATAAACTGCCACACCTGTGTGCCAACTATAAAAGCCATTAAAACCCTTTGACATTTGTCACATGGGTATGGGTGGGTACAGGAGTCTGTGGACCTCAAACCTAGCCCTGATAATTTTTTTAATTTTTTAATTTATTTTTTTACATAGGGATTTCAAAATATTTTTATTTTATTTTTTAATTCTTTGCAACTTATACAATTGTACAACCATACAAATTAAGAAGGGGGTGGGGGAAATTTTTACATCAGGCCCTTGTGGCCAAACCTTATCTAATTTTATGTCATTTTTATGTCTCAGACCTCCTAGATCTAATGTTGAGATCTATTTTGTTTTAGGAGGTGATTTCTGCAACTTGCTCCACAAAACCCTCATGGCAAACACCCAAGAAAACCATTTTTATCAAATCATTTTCAATCCCTAGATCTACAAAAATAACCACAAATCTACAAACCCAAAGCCCCTAATCTATATTTTCACAACCTGCACAAAACCTTTATACCTTGAAATGTCTCAAATCTCTCTAGCATTTCCATGGCTTCAACTTTGCACCAAACCTACTCAAACAAGGGTTAAATAAAACTAGGGAGCTCACACCTCCTTCAGCCAAAACCATGGCTGTAATACCACTTGTTAGAAAATTGTAGGTTGATCAAACCATTTCCTACATAACCCTATGAGAGAAAATGATGCATGTAAGCTTATAGAATAACCATAATGCAAACATCAAAAGACATACCACAAGATAACACAAGATATACCTTGGGAAAACCTGCAAGAGGGAAAAATTCAACCTCTAAAAGCATCCACACTCAATGTATTATTCAACAATGAAACATTACAATACAGTTATGAAGTTCCCATGAATACTTTTGAAACATCAATCTCCTCCAATGTATCTTCCATGTGTCCAAGCAACCACACATCCCATGCCATGCTTCACACATGCACTCTTCAGGAGAGCTCAATGCAAATGACAACCAACCTCAACCACTAAATGTGTGCTTGCTTTTATAGAATCAAGCTCACACAAAACCACCAAGTGGTATTGGCTAAACCATGAGAGCACAAAACCATTGATTCCAAAATTAAATATTTACCATAAATTCTAAATATTTGTCCTATGTCTCCTATGCATAAAATGTTTAACCAATGTTACATACAACTTTACAAGTGGTCCCAAATAAATATTTAATGTGGCTAAACACATCACTAAAGATGCACCACAAATAAATATTTATTTTACATATTAAAATAATTCATTCGTGTGCAAGGTGTACAATACAACAGCTTTTCCTAATAGAGAGAGCTATTATTTGGATTATAGACTTAACACTTAAAAAGGAGGGAGAGGTAGGGAAGTGACAAGGGGGGCAAAAAATAAAAGACAAGAAAGGAGGAACAAAATTAAAAAGAAAAAAGAAAATTATTTTACTAGTAGGTAAGATAAGGCAAGAAAATAATAATTAAAAAATAAACTACTCACAATGCTATTATTATTAAATTGGACCTAATTATATAAAATACAAGAGAAACAATGATAACTTATACAAGAATATATAAAGGAAGCCTATAAGGGATTGTACAAAAAGAAGGGAAAGGTTTTAAGTAAAAGGAGAGAATGAGCATAGGTGTAACTAAATCACCAATCTACCATCAGCCAAATATTAAGACAAAGCCTATAATCTCTAAAGGATATATATATATATATATATATATATATATATATATATATATATATATAGAGAGAGAGAGAGAGAGAGAGAGAGAGAGAGAGAGAGAGAGAGAGAGTATACATGTATTATATTAAGCATTACGAAAAAGAAAGGAATAAAAATAGATGAACACAAAGAGATGAAGAACAAAGAATAGGTTAGAGACCTTAGGAGGAAATAAAGGAAATCCAATAACAATGATGAATAATATAGATAATAATATAATGATGCAAAGTTAAAAATATTATTAAATCCTAATTATAGTAAAAAATACCAAGAAATGACTCATTCCTAATAAAGAAATCACCCCATCCATTTATGGTGCACCTAAAATCCACAAACCTAGCATTACTCTTAGATTTTGATCCACAATTTCACTTTCCAAGATGTGGTCTATGAATAATCTAATGGTGTTTCCATGGGATCCCAATTGTCCCCAATCATAGCTAACCTATATATGGAGCATTTCAATGAGATTTCCCAAAACTCCTTTCCCCTCATGTTGACGATACCAACGTATGTTGGCTCCATTGCCTTGAACAATTAGATAACTTCCACTTGCACTTAAACAATATTGTCAATTTCATCCAATTCACCAAAGAGCTCAAGTCCAAAAAACAACTTGCCTTCTTGTGCATCCTTCTCATTGGGAAAGGGGACAATTCCCTTGCCTTCCAAGTATATACAAAATCCAACCACATTGACCTATACCTCCATGTGTCCTTGCATCACCATCCTGCCAAAACACTAGTGTCTTAAATATGTAGGCCACCTAAACTTGTCACATTTGTGATGAGGAACACATTTGCCAAGAGCTTTCCCACCTATCCCAAGTTTTCAGATTGAATGGGTACCACAATACATGCATCTCTAGAGCATTTAACCCTGCCAAAAAGCACAATAGCTTTAAGCTAAGGTCTAATGTCTGAAGTGTTGTCTATGTTTCCACCCTCCCCTACATAGAAGTCCTCTCTAATAAGATCTCAAAAACCCTTATCTACCATCAAAATCCTCATCCCTTCTACCAAATATCCTAGAGAGAATTTTCTCAACTCTAGGGTCTATAAGATTGTTTGCTCATGTGGGACTCCTTACATTGACAAAACTAGTCATTCCATCAACACTAGGATCAAAGAAGATAGTGTTGACATTAGACATGAGTAAATATCAAAATTTACCCTTACAAAACACTTCCACAACACTAAACACCACATTTTCCTTGAGGATAGCCAAGTTCTCGTTAAGGAAGATAGTTTTTTCAATAGAACTCAAAAAAGCCATCCATATTAGAAATCACCTAACTAATCTTAACTATGATGAAAGGTGGAATTTGAGTCTTACTTGGAAACCTTTACTAAATTCCTTCCATACACACCCCCATTCCTCCTGATTTCTCTCTCCTTCTTCCCCTCTTCCCCTCTTTTCTTTTCATCTCTTTCCTCCTCTTGGTTTCTTTGTTCTCTTTTTTGCTTCACCTGTCCCCCCTTCCTTCTCGAATTCTCCCCCTCCCTCCTCTCTTCTCCTCATTGCCCCCACCCTTTTCCCCCTCTTTTTAACCTTCCCCCTTCCCCTTATCGTCCCCCCTTACCCAAACTCATCTCTAGTTCTTTGTTCTCTTGGTCACATCTCCTCACCCCTCTCTTTGACCTAGCTTGTTGTCCTCATCAACTAAACCTTCCTTCTCCATTCCCATCCCACCTCTTCTTGTGGCCATCCTTTTTGGTTTGTCCTTAGTTTTCTTTTGTGTTTTTTTCTCTTCCCCCACTTTTAATGTTTCAATAGGGTCTTGTTTTCTTTTATATCTTCCTACTATTTTTTTCCATTTGTTACCATTTTGGGTTGTTTACTTTATAATTATTTTCCTAGATTTTGTTGCTTTTCAAATTTCTAACTAGATTTTTAATTATAATGTCTAGTAATTTTGGTAATTTTATCATACTTAGGACCCTATTGATCGATTACATTTTTCCAACTTTGTATTATTTAGATCTTCTTATGATGCAGGAGCATCCCTGGTTCAAAAGCGATCTTGCATCAACCAAAAACATTTGCATTTCAGTTTGTTTCTTTTCATTTTCCACTTAAGTCAGACAGTTCAGTCAGTAGCAACTTCTGTATTTTGGTCCGCATTCTATCGCAGTTGCATTTCATATCTTGCAGAGCTAGACTTAGCATCTAGATTCGCTCATCTACATCATAGCCAGAATTAAGAGCATTTGGATCAGGTATCGAAAAGATATCACCATCAGAAGATCGATTGTTTTCTCATAACAGAGCATCCTGACAGTCCCAGACAATCAGCTAAAGGAGCAGACACACGGAGGATTTCCCGACTCGTGAAGCCTAATGACACATCATTCATTTATCCTTGGTTCATGGATGACCTTCCCCAAGATCCACACACCATTCCATTCATTGGAAAAGGAATTCTATTCATTTAGGTCTGACCTATCCATGTACACATGTTACAGCTCTTCATTGAAGTTTGTGATCTTCCTTGGCTGATGCGGAGGAATCTTTATTCCATAGATAATATATATTGATGTAATAGATCCCTAGGAAAGTAGTTCGCATAGTTAGCAATTGATTCATAGTTCTTAGTTTGAATTCTTTGTGAAGGAGCTTCAAAGCTATATCTTGTGCATATTTTGATATTCTGTAATCAGGCCTGTGAGCCCTAATTGTAATCCCGCATGTTGCCAGTCAATCTGTATTTTAATTCTATGATACATTGAATGACTGAATCTGCATTTGTTTCATATCTTTGAGTTGTTTATGTTGTGTTTACTCTTGCTGCATGGTCTAGACAGTTTATTCTGTGAACCCTCTTACTATGACTCCACCAAGTGGTATCAGAGCGAAAGTTTGGATCTTTAGGAGCAAAGTAAGCCAAATTGGCGAAGGAATTCCATAAGATCTTGCTATGGATAGATCGCCGATCTAAGGCAAGTTACTCGTGTTGCAACTGATCACTGATTGTGAGGCAGTTGTCACCTTGTAGCTTGATCGCCGAGTTTGAGGTAGTTTGCACTTGATCCTAGGAAGAATGCCACTAAGGAGAATCCTTGCTATTGGAACAATGGCTAGTAGAATGGATGAGATGATGGAAATGATGAAAACAATGAGAATTTGATTGGATGTTGTTGAGGAAGATAGGTGAAGAGGATTGACACCTAGACCTATTGTCAAAAGTGTTGATGAAGAGGAATTTCAATCTGTTGAACAAATTGGTGAAACCCTAGGAGGTGATGAAGAAGAAGAATCAGATCAAGTAAATATGTTGTGAGCTATTTCAAAGATTGGAAAGAGACCTAGAGTTGATGTACCTAATTACACCAGCAATTTGAACCTTGAAGAGTTGATTGATTGGATAAATGATATGAAGAGTACTTTGAGTATGAAGAAGTTGAAGATCCGGAGAAGGTGAAATTTGCAAAGACAAAGTTGAAAGGACATGCTGCTATATGGTGGAAAGAAGTTCAGTTGGATAGAAATAGAAGAGGAAAAGAAAAGATTACAAAGTGGGATAGAATGGTGACAAAATTGAAGAACCAATTTTTTCCTGTTGACTATGAGTTGGAATTATTGAAGAGATTGCAAAACCTGAAACAAAAGGAGAAATCTGTGAAGGAGTATAATGAAGAATTTCATAAAATGATCATAAGGATTGGACATAGTGAAGCAAGCAAGGAGAAAGTGGCTAGATACATCAATGGACTGAGATTGAACATTCAAGAGGAACTAAGCTTGGTAAGGATGACATCTTTGGAGGAAGCATATCAGTTTGCCCTGAAGGTTGAAGAGAAGCTAAATAAGAGGCATGATCAAAGACAGAGAGGCAAAGGAGGTAAATTTCAGAAAGGTAGAACATTTTCTGGAGGAGAAAGACCATATGCGGAGCAGAACAGATCAGAGAACAATTTCCAGAAGGATGACAGAGATAACAATACATATCAGAGAGATGACAAAAATTTCTACCGGAGAGGAAACCCTAGTCCATACCAGAATGAAGGATATAGAAGAGAAGGAAGATGATTTGATAAAAGAACATTTAGAGGAACTTGTTTCAAATGTGGAGGTGAAGGACATAGAGCATTCGAATGTAATTAGTGGCGTACAAGCAAGAGAACAAAGAACAGTGGAAGAGCAACCTATGTGGAAGAAGAACCTATTAGATCACCTAGTTCGGTTGGTAAACATGAGAAAGGAGAATCACTTGTGATGAGGAGAGCACTATTTCAAGCAGAGACAAATGAGGAGCTGCCACAGAGGAAAAGTTTGTTAAGAACCAGATGTAAATCAGGAGTTAAATGTTGTAAAGTTGTTATTGATAGTGGTAGTTTAGATAACCTAGTTTCCGAGGAGATGGTGACTAAGCTGAAGTTGGAAAGATTGAAACACCCTAAGCCCTATCAGATAGCATGGATTTAGGATGATCATAAGGTATTGGTGAGTGAACAATGTTTGGTAAAATTTCATATTGGATCTTATCATGATGAAGTCTTGTGTGATATTATGCCTATGGATGTATGTCATATCTTGTTGGGTAGACCTTGGCAGTATGATAGAAAAGCTATACATGATGGGAGAAAGAATACATACACTATAACAACAAATGAAAAGAGAATTACATTGATTCCTTTGGAGGATGATCCTAAGAGTGAAGTATGTGGGAATGCTAGAATCTGTTTGGTAAATGGAAGAAAATTTCTGGATGGTTTGAGACATGAGAATATGTGTTATGATTTGATCCCTAAGAAGCCTGAAACATTGAAGGAGACTGAAGAATCATAACTGAAGGAGATAAAAGAGTTGTTGATACAGTATGAAGACATCATATCAGATAATGTACCTAAAGGATTGTCACCAATCAGAAGTATCAGTCATCACATGGATCTTGTACCTAGAGAAAGTTTGCCTAACAAAGCCGTACACAGAATGACACCAACAGAGAATGAAGAATTGAATAGACAGATACAAGAGTTGTTGAGGAAAGGTTTGATCAAAGAAAGTTTGAGTCCTTGTGTAGTACCTATAGTGTTAGCACCGAAGAAAGATGGAGAATGGAAAATGTGTACAGACTCTAGAGCAATAAACAAGATCATAGTTAAGTATAGATTTCCTTTACCTACGATGGATGATATAATGGATTGTTTGAGTGGAGCAAGATATTTCACAAAGATAGATTTGAAGAGTGGATACCATCATATCAGAATCAAAGGAGATGAATGGAATTGTATGAGTGGTTAGTGATGCCTTTTGGATTGACAAATGCACCTAGTACTTTCATGAGATTGATGAATGAAGTTCTGAAGAGATTCTTGGGTAAGTTTGTTATTGTATATTTGGATGGCATTCTAATTTTTAGTAAGACAAAGGAGGAACATTTGCCACACCTGAGACAAGTTTTGCAGAGATTGAGAGAGGAGAAATTGCTGATAAACATCAAGAAAGGTAGTTTCATGAAGGAAGAATTGGTTTACTTGGGGTTTGTGATTTATGCGGAAGGATTGAAGATGAACCCTAAGAAAGTGAGAGCAATTGTTGAATGGCCTACACCGGAGAGCATTGGAGAGGTCAGTTCATTTCATGGATTGGCTAGTTTCTATCAGAAGTTCATCAAAAATTTCAGTTCAGTTTGTAACCCTATGACATAGACAATGAGAGGTGATAGAAAAGATTTCAAGTGGACATCAAGAACATATAAAAGTTTTGAGTTGTTGAAGCAGAAAGTGATAGAGCAACCTATTTTGGCATTACCAGATTTCAATAAGGTATTTCAAGTGGATTGTGATGCAAATGGAAATGCAATATGAGTAGTATTAAGTCAAGAAGGTAGACCAGTAGCATGTTTCAGTGAGAAGTTGAATGATGCAAGGAGAAGATATTCAGTTTATGACCAGGTAATTCAAGCCTTGAAGAAGTGGAGACATTACTTGTTGCCTAAGGAGTTTGTGTTGTATACAGATCATCAAGCTTTGTAATATTTGAACAGTCAAGGAAAGTTGAATCAGAGACATATGAGATGGGTAGAGTTCATGCAGAGTTATACTTTTGTGTTGAAGCATAGGAGTGGAAAATTAAACAAAGTTGCAGATGCATTGAGTAGGAGAAGAAACTTGTTAACATAAATGAGAGTTGAAGTGATAGGATTTGATGAATTGAAGAACATGTATGAGGGAGATATTGATTCTGCTAAACCTTGGAAAGCGTGTAAGGAACCTGTTGTGATAGATAAGAGTGAGTGGTTGGACTATTTTATTGAGGAGGAGATGTTGTTTAGAGGAAATCAACTATGCATACCCAGAAGTTCAATGAGAGACAATTTGATCAAGGGGAAACATAGTGGAGGATTGGCATGACATTTTGGCATTGATAAGATAGTGGCTTTGGTGAGTGAAAACTACTTTTGGCCTTAGATACATAAGGATGTTAGAAAATTTATGCAGAGTTACAAAGTTTGTCAAGTTGCAAAAGGGAGCAGTTAGAATACTGGATTATACAAACCTTTGACAGTATCAAAGAGACCTTGGGAAGACATAAGTATGGATTTTGTAATGGGATTGCCTAAGACACAGAGAGGAGATGATTCGATATTTGTAGTGGTGGACAAATTTTCAAAGATGGTACATTTCATACCTTGTAAGAAGACAATTGATGTAGTGCATGTAGTTGACCTATTTTTTAAGGAGATTGTGAGATTGCATGGATTACCTAAGAGTATAGTTTCAGACACAGATACAAAATTTGTTGGATACTTTTGGAAGACACTTTGGAAGAAGATGAAGACAGATTTGAAGTTTAGTTCAACATTTCATCCATAGACTGATGGACAGACAGAGGTAGTGAATAGGTGTTTGGGAAACTTGTTGAGATGTTTGGTTGGAGAGAAGACAGTAAGTTGGGATTTGATCCTTTCACAAGTAGAGTTTGCATACAATAATTCAGTGAATAGAAGTACTGGAAGAACACATTTTGAGATTGTTATTGGAGTAAACCCTAGGGGAGTTGCAGAGTTGAGAGATATTAGTATGGCAGAAAAGAGAAGTGCAGAAGTAGAAGAATTTGTAGAACATATGGATAAAGTGCATAATCAGATGAAGAAGCATTTGGAGGATATGAACATCAAATATAAGGAGCAAGTAGATGAGAAGAGAAGACACAAGGAATTTGTAGTTGGAGATGAAGTGATGGTATACTTGAGAAAAGAAAGATTTCCTTTTGGAACATATAATAAGTTAAAGATGAAGAAGTTTGGACCTTGTAGGATACTCAAGAAGTTTGATTCAGGCAATGCATATGAAGTAGAATTACCAGAGACATTGGGTATATCACGTATTTTCAACATTGCAGACCTATATCAGTATCATTAAGTAGAGTTCAGTGACAACATTAAAGAAGACTTGAAGAAACAGTTACCACAACAAGCATCGGAGTATATTGAAGATATTTTGGATAGTAGAGTTGGACGCAGCACCAGGGGAAGACAATACAAAGAATATCTTGTGAATTGGAAAGGTAGATCGGAAGAAGATTCATCATCAATTTTTTAGGCTAAGGTGGACCTTCTTGGTTTTCCTCTAGCCCCAGTAAAGTGAGGAACTAACTTTTTCAATAACCCCAAATGTTTGATGCAGGAGCATCCCTAGTTCAAGAGCAATCTTGCATCAACCAAAAAAATTTACATTTTAGTTTGTTTCTTTTCATTTTCCAATTCAGTCAGACAGTTTAGTCAGTAGCAGCTTCTATATTTTGGTCCGCATTCTACCACAGTTGCATTTCATATCTTGTAGAGCTGGACTTAGCATCTAGATTCACTCATCTACATCATATCTAGAATTCAAAGCATTTGGATTAGGTACCAGAAAGATATCACCATCAAAAGATTGACTATTTTCTCATAACAGAGCATCCTGATAGTCTTAGACAATTAGCTAAAGGAGAAGACTCAGAGCATTTCCTGACTCGTGAAGCCTAATGACACATCATTCATTGATCCTTGGTTCATGGCCGACCTTCCTTGAGATCCGCACACCATTCCATTCATTGGCAGAGGAATTCTATTCATTTAGGTCTAACCTATTTGTGTACACACATTACAGCTCTTCATTGAAGTTTGTGATCTTCCTTGGCTGATGTGGAGGAATCTTTGTTCCAGAGATGATATATATTGATGTAATAGATCCCTAGGAAAGTACTTAGCATAGTTAGCAATTGATTCATAGTTCTTAGTTTGAATTCTTTGCGAAGGAGTTTCAAAGCTATATCTTGTGCATATTCTGATATTTTGTAATTAGGCCTGTGAGCACTAATTGTAAGCCCTCATGTTGCCGAACGATCTGTATTTGAATTCTATGATACTTTGAATGACTGAATCTACATTTGTTTCATATCTTTGAGTTGTTTCCATTGTGTTTACTCTTGTTGTACGATCTGGATAGTTCATTATGTGAACCCTCCTATCGTGACTGCACCATCTTATCTATTGAATTTTTTCAATTTATAATTGTTGGTTGATAGATTTGTCATTTAGCTCTATATTCTCTCACCCAAACAATGACAAATGTAACCACAGTTGAATCAGTTACAATGGTATTTTATAACCAATTCTCTGCTTATTTTACAAGGTGGCAGCTACCTTCAAATGATATACAATGAATTAAATTATATGTTGCTTTTAACCAGAAAGCAAGAAAAGCTAGTGCTTTTAACCAGAAAGCTTTGAAAGGAAATCCCACACATACAAATGAATTAAATGATTATATTAAGCTCAAAGACTTCAACATCAACTCAAATAAAGAATTCAAATTCCCATCACCATGACGTATTTATTCAAAGATAGATATCCACAGCAACAAGATTACCAACTGAAACTCCTAATATAAAGAAAGAAAACCATTGACATAACATTCAACATAAGAAGAATGATGATCCAAAACACCACAACACAAAGACCATATATGCTTGAACCATTCAATAGTATGTCTTTTCTATATTGAAAGAGATAGAAATCAAAATAAGTATAAGAAGTATCTAACTTAATTGAGAAAATCAAAGTTTTGCCCAAAAAGAAGGATCCATACTACATCGCCTATAGTATTTTATAACCATACATAAAATAACTATCTTTAGGAATAGAATGGCTTCATGGAGACAACAGTTTTAAAAATAAAGTCTTTTTAAAGAAGTTCAAGAGCCAAATACTAGAAATGCATGAAATAAAATAAAATCAACTCGCCACCCCCTCGTCTTCTTTGGGGTATTCAACACTTTCCATAGCTTGATCTTCAGCCATCTTTTCTCGCACCTTAATCTTCAGCTTATACTCTCGGTACTTGGTTATATCAGTGGTGATACCTTTGCTCCCTGGGATGGTAGTGATCTGCAGTCTAGTTCTGAACTTAGCCAAATTTTTGATTACCCCCACCATAGTTTCATGGATAATCTCATCTCTTTTCCTGAAACCATTGAGATACATCTGTATCAGCCCCATCTTACCCAGTGATTCTCCAGAAACTACCTCAGGATCAGCAAGTTCATTATACAACATGTCTTTAACTTCCTTATTAAGCTCTTTGGGATCCCCTAGATTCTCCCCGAATTCATCTAGGATGCTCACTTCCAGTGTCTGGCAGTCCCTTTGAATACCAATCATTAAATCTAGATACTCTTGCAAAGCCTTATTAATTTGGTCAATAAGATTATCATACATATTCAGTTTCTAGTCTAACGAGTCAACCCAAGATGAGTCAATCTCACGAGGGTCATTGGCCAAGTTCTCCTTCAAGAGTGTTGCAGAATCTAAAGCTATCAACTTAGAAACTTCCCTTGAAAGCACATAAGTACTTCCCTGCTCTTTTCTTACTTGGAGCTCATTGATCAATTCTTTTCTTTTGTTATGCACCTGAGAATAATTCTATATCATTTTGGTCAAGAAAAATAGGATGTCACAAGATAATTTCTCAACCCACTTGGAAATGGCCTTGGCATAATTCTAACTTTTTCTAATTTCTTGAATAGTACCAGCATCAATTCCAACAACCTCTGATCTAGATGTTTCTTGCGATGTGGGTGATACAATGGATTGAATGAATCTACTTAAAGACAAAATCTGAGGCTGAAGCTTTATATTCTCTTTCCTTTCTTCCTTAGCTCTTTTAATTAAAGCATTGATGGAAAAATTAGCATGATATAAATCTCCTTCCAAAGTAGAAGGTCCCAAATCAATGTGACTTATTTTATAATCAGGTTCAGTAATCTCCTCTTCATTCAAATCCTTTATAGGATCTACAATCTCCAACACTTGGTTTCCAGTAGTAGCATCATTGACCATTCTCGACATTCTCCTAGCCTTTTTGGGCTTAGAAGTACCTTGCAAGAGCATGGCAACTGTGTCTACTTCTTTTGCTATTGTAGGTGCATTTTTCCTCTTTTTCTCCACCACCTTTTTCAACCAACTCGGGGAGGAAGTAACCACACTGGTATCCACATTGCTAGACACAAATTTATTCTGATTCTCAATTGAAATGGGGCCATAAATCTCCTCATCATTAGGAGAAGAAGGAATTTCAAGAAAAGTAGGAAAAGAACCATCATTAACTATCTACTCAAAAATGGGATTCGGATTTACAGACACTATTTTGGCTGGAACATTTTTCTTTGCAGATAAGGGGAGATTATCTGACTCACAGGTTGACTTCAATCTGAGAGCATCATCAAGCCTCTCACCATTGCCTCCTGATTGAGAATTAGAATTAGGCTGTAGAGCTTCTTGCCTTCCTGAAGTAACACATGCACCAAACTCTACAGGTCTCTATTCACTAGCTCTAGGGTTTCCTTGGTTGTGAGGTGAGCCAACATCCCACGCCATCTCCCACCAGCCAATCTTCAGTTCTTTTTATTACGGCAGCAGAGCAAACCTTCAAATAAAGAATTTCTTTTTCAGACCAATTGACTCGAGGAAGAGGCCTAGTCGCTAGGGCTTGATACTCTTCATTAATAATTTCAGAACTTTCTTCTACCCCCTCTGGGATGAATAGTGAGACCAAAAACTTGGATTTGATTCAAAGTGAGCCTCATATAGTTCCTTCTCTGGACTTCCCTATCATCTATGTAATCTTCCCAAAAATCTTCCAGAGTCAGGCGATGCTCATAGGAACCAGAGCCATGAAAGTTCTGCTTCACATAGTTTTTACTATCAAAATTGGACCTCATTGACAAAGTATACAAATTGAATTCAGCTAAAACATGTCCCGCTCCCCTAGCAACTTCATTTGTTTTACACAAGTAGGAGGATAACTTCAATAGAAAATCATACCCCTTCTTCTTCATACTGCGATACTCAACATTCAGTACAGACATTTGTTTGCATACCTCCAGAAAAATGACAAAATCACTGGGGTATCTTGACAATTTTGTTGGGGCATTTTCATAACCCCCTACTCTTAGATAAGTAAACCTATCAAACTGAATATAAAAACTTCCATATTGCATGATTAGGGAAGCAGCTTCTGGTGAAATCCTCAGTTCAGGGTTTGCATCTAGGTTTCTCACTACATACATCAGAAAAGCATCATTTACACGGTGGTAGTCCTTCATTCCAACATCCTTTTTCAACTGAGGAAAATAATTAAACATAGGTGTGCTTAGAGTTAGAGACCCATGTGGCCTCAACCCAGCCCAAACAACCTCTTGACTGGCCAGAATGTAAACTAGGTATGAACACATATGAAAGGTCAAAGTCTCCTGAAATCTCATTAACTACTCATTCAAATGAAAACTGATAATCTCGGCCTAGTTTATGTATTTATCTTCACCGCATATTAGCAATATGAAACAGCACATCCATTCCTCAAAAGAGTCTGTATTTTCACTTCCTACTACTCTACGCAGCAAAGTATTCATATATGAAATTCCATCCTTGAAATGGGCCCTTTTAAGTTTTTGAGGCAGTTGAGACTTACCTTTCTTCTCCAACTTCAGCCAATTACGCGCGATGGAGTTTTTGCACCAGTCCTCGTTAGCTTGAAAGAATTCCATTCCAATAGCCATAGACATCTCTTCAAATTCTTGCCTTTCAAGAATTTTTAATGCATGAGTAATGCTTTCTGGGTTAATTCTTCCCAACACAGTTCCGTCTTTGGCCTTGATTTTAGAAGTTTCGGGGACATATCTCCTCACACAAGGCACGACTAACTCCTCGCTTTGCATAAAGATCGGGAATCCTCCTGCATGCGCTAGACCACTTTCTAATATCTTCTTTGCAATTGGTGACCTATCCTCTTGTTACAGTCGAGACCAGAACTCTTCCAAATCAATGTGACCAAGCTTAGTATCATTGATACCAGACCAACTATTTTTGATTCCAAAATTATGGGAGCTCCTTGTTATTTGAATTTCATTACTTTTGTAGAGTAGAGAACAACTAAGTACAGAAAGAACGATAGCAAAGTACGGGAGAAATGGTGGCTGCATCACTTAGAAAGAATTCCATAAGAAAATGAGAAAGACTGCGTGTGTTGGAGGTGAATTACTAAGTTTTTTAAATACTGAGTTGACGTGGCATTCAATGCATTCCTTAAGGACGTAGCCTTTAGATTTACCCACTTCCCAAAATTTTTGAAAAGATATTCCTTTTGTGTGTCGTGCCTATCATTTAATGATCATTATGAGCCTCGGGAACTGGTTGATCCACACCTTGTCATGAAGTCGCAAGATATCAAAACCTTAGAACTTTAAGTCAGGGGTTTTGAAGTTAAGAAAACCTCTGACCTAGCGACCACAAGAACAAAGGTTAAGACTCGCTATGCAATACACAGTCAAAAAGTCGGCGGGTTCAAGAACTTTATAACCATGCGACCAGGGTTGCAAACTTTAGGAATTTAGCAACCAGGTTTAAAAAAACCCTAACACACGTGACTTCTTAAGTTGGCTAAGGCAACCAAAGGGAAGACAAAGTGCTGAGACTTGATTGAAAACAATGAAAAATACAAGGCTTGAGAACGAAAATTTTTGGGGTGTAACAACTGGCTCTGAATGGGGACAAGGACCATAGGGATGCAGAGAATCTAGAATCATGGAACAAAGCCTTATTCATTGGGCAAATAGAGGAAAAACAACACAACAGACAGAAATAAAAAGAAACTATGGTACAAGGGAAAGACTCAAGACAACTACCAGTTGAACATTTTTAGGTCTTTCCCATTTTAGGCAAGAGGTAAAGGAGTACCATCTAGATAAGTCAGCAGAAAAAAAATATCACCAATAACCTGCTTCATCAGGAAAGGACCTTTCCACAAGGAATTGAACTTTTTGTGTGCCCCTTTTGGTTCTCGCCTTCTGTCCCAAAGAAGCATTGAGTCTCCAATAGTGAAATTTCTTTGTTTAGCCTTCTTATCAAAAATCTTTTTAACCATTTGCTGATGCTTGGCTATTCTGTCCACAACTTTTTCTCTTTCCTCTTCTATCTTGTTTAAATACATGACCCTTCTTTCAAGTGCAGATTGAAATTCTTCATTTTCTATAGCTTTCTGTAAATCCAAGGTTGAAAGCTCTAAAGAGATAGGGATAGTGCTATCAATCCCATACACCAATTGAAAAGGTGACATACCTATAGCCCTTTTATAAGTGATCCTATCTACCTATAGAGCATCATATAATTTCTTACGCTGACCCTTCTGATTCTAGTCTACCAACTTCTTAATAATGGAAATCAAGTTTTTATTGCTGGATTTAGCTTGCCCATTACCCTGAGGATAATAATCATAAGAATGCCCCAAAATAATGCCATACTCATAGTAGAAAAGAGTAATTTTAGAGGATGAAAAAGAACTAGCATTATCAATGACTATTTTCTTTGGAATGCCAAATCTTACTATGATGTTCTCTTTCAAGAAATTACACACAACTTCTGAAGTAGTCTGCTTTACTGGAATAGCCTCTACCCATTTAGTGAAGTAATCGGTAGCAGTAAGAATGTGTGTATGCCTAGCACTTGAGCTAGGATTAACAGGGCCAATAAAATCTAATCCCCACTATTGAAAGGGTTCATCAATCACCACGGGTTTCAAAGGCAAGGCTGCAAGATGGGGTCTGCCAACAAATTTCAAACACTTTTCACATTTGGATACCCATTCATGAGCATCTTTAAACATGCTAGGCTAATAAAAACATTGACGCAAGATTTTAAATGCTATGATAGAAGCAGAGAAATGTCCCCCACATGCTTTATTATGAAAAGCTTTCAACAATTTTATTTGTTATTCTTTGTCAACACACCTAAGAAAGGTTCCATCTACTCCTTTTTTATATAGGTTTCCCTCCCAAAGAACATACTTACTTGCCTTAAGTTTTAAATTCCTTCTTTCTTTGGCTAACAAGTGTGTAGGGCAATCACCATAGGTTAAGAAATATGCAACATCTGAAAACCACTTATCAGTTGTGCTATTGAAGAGGACTAAAGGCAACTGTTCTTCTTCATCAATTCTATTTTCTGCAATCAGCTTACATAGACCCTTACCCCTGACCAAATTGGTAGGCCTGATATCTACATCATACTCCTATACTTTTGCTATCCAAGACCCCCATTTATTACATCCAACTTCCTGTTGTGTGAGGATACTCTTGACAACACTTTCAGGGACAAAGACAATGGTATGTGAATGTAGGATATAGAACCTAAAACTTTTTAAAGCTCTAACAATAGCATAAGGATGTTTTTCGAGTAGGGAATACTTGAGTTCATAATTCTTGAGAGGAGTACTCATGAAGGAGACATGGGCTTCTATGTCTTGCTCATTTTTTGCATTAGGATAGATGATAAAGTATGTTCTGATGCATAACAATATATAATGAAATCTTTACTGAAATTAGGACATACCAGAGTAGGTGTGTTGGCAATAGCAACATTTATATCTTTGAATGCTTTCTTTCCTTCATTACTCCACGTGAAGATCAGATGATTCTTCATCATATCAACTATGGGTCTTGTTAACTCGGTAAACTCAAGTACAAATCTCCTTAGGAAATTTACTTGGCCAAAGAATGATCTAGTGCTATCCTTGTTTGCAGGTAATCCCAATTGCATAATGGCCTTTACCCTTTCGGGATAAACTTTGATACCATCTTTTGAGACGATATGTACCACAAGTTTTCCTTCTGTAACATCAAAGATAGATTTCTTGGGGTTTAAGGAGATCCCTTGTTCTCTGCAACGTTGTAGCACAATTTCCAGGTCATGAACATGATTAGCCCTCTTTTTTGAGGATACTGTTAGATCATCCAAATATACTACAATGATTTTATTTTTCAGATCACCAAATGAAAGATCCATAGCCCTCTGGAAAGTGGCACTTGCATTAATAAGACCAAATGGCATTCTGTTGTAGGTGAACACACCAATGGGAGTAGTGAATGCCATTTTCTGCTGGTCTTCTGGGGCTACTTCAATTTGGTTATAACCTAAGAATCCATCTAACATTGACATCATTTCAAAACTAGAGATAGTTTGCAAAACATGATCCATGATAGGCAATGGGTAGTTATCTTTTGATGAAGCTTGATTTAAGTTCCTGAAATCAACACAAATCCTTATTTCTCCATTTTTCTTCCTCACAGGAACAATGTTTGCTACCCATGTAGAATGATGAATAGGATAGATAATCTTGGCCTTGAGCATTTTATGTATCTCATTAAAAATGGCTTCTTCCACCTTGGGATTATATGTTCATTATTTCTGCCTATAAGGTGTAGTGCCAGGTTTCAATGGTATCTTGTGCTACAGTTCCCCATTTCTAAACTTCTTTAAATCTGCATAACACCATGCAAAAACATCCTTCTACCTTATGAGCATCGAAACTAGTTTCTCCTTTTCCTGAGGGGAACAACATTTTCCTATACATACTATCTTAGGATCTTCATTTGTGCCTATATTGATGTGGTCATAGTCAGCAGATGATTCAACACTAATCTTACTTTTCCTCTTTAGGTATTGATCATGCCTATTGAACAAATCTTCTAAAGACACCAAACCTTTAGGTATCTTGTTACCTTTCAATTGAATCATCTCAGATTTCTCACTATCAGGAGTATTGATATGTCCCTCTAAGACATCATTAATCATATCATCACTTCCTTCAAAGAAGATGTTGGCAAAGGCCTCGGCCTTCTCCAGGAATGCAATAATCTGCCTGTCACTATTAAACACTTGCCAATGGTTCACATTATCAGGAACACCTGGGTGATACACCACTTCAATTCTATAAGGTTTATCTTTAAAGTCTGGGTGAGGCAATAGCAAAGATGCAGACACAGCTAGTGAATCTACTCTGGCATTAAGGTCTCTAGGCATGGCTTCAATAGAAAAGGCATCAAAATCCTTAATGCAATCCCAAACTCTATTTCTATAATGTCTCAACCTGCCATTTTTCGCAGTGTATTGCTTCCGGACCTGCTTAACAATCAATTCCGCATCTCCTCTAACCTTTAGCTGTTTTATGCCTCTTTCTTTTGCTAAGGTCAGGCCAAGTAGAAGTGCCTCATATTCTACAGTATTGTTTATATTTTCAAATTCCAACTTATAAGCATAAGGGAAACTATAGTCATATGGGGAAATCAGAACAACCCTTGCACCAGAACTAGCACTTGAGCAACTTCCATCAAATTCTAATGTCCATAACTCATCTGTTATATCAGGACTGATTAGGATAGAACATTCTTCCTATGAGGATGTGTACATATAATTACCTAGCCCAATTTCTACAAACAGAATATCTGCTCGTGGATCCCCTGACTTTAACACTGTGAACTTAGCTTTGGGTTCCGAGTTTAGGCATACTTTCTTTCCTTCTAGTGGTATTATGGCATGAAACCAATCCATTTGTATCTCCCCACCTAGGTCTCTACATAAACTTCTACTCAAAAGCATACCATAGCTAGCAGGGATATCAACAACAAGAATGGTCAACTTCAACCTCTTTTTTGGAAAGGCAACTAAAGCAACTTGAGCATCCTTTATTTGTCCTAAAATTGGGACTTGCGAACCATCCATAGAAAAGCATTTACCATGGGATGAAGTGTAAGATAACCCTAGAGCTCTAGCCACTTGAGCAGGCATTACATTGTCAGAAGCACCAGAATCAATAACACAATTGCTTAATCTAAAACTAGCTATATAAAGGGATACATAAAATGGCTCTAGTTTAGAAAAAGGGTTTTGCTGACCTGGATTAGTTTCATGTGAATTTGAGCAAGCTTGCTCATTAACAGGCACACTATACACTTGAGCATTACTCTGGGATGAAGAAGGTTCTTGTTTGATATATTTCACTAACCGATCTAACTCAGATGGATTGAGTCTAAGGTATTAAGCTTGAGAAATTTGAATCTTAGGGTTTTTACATGACTCAATTATATCAAATGAACTAGCAACAAGAGTATCAGGAGAAGGAACCAATGGTATCTCTGTAGATGTATTCTTGGGCGTAGAATTCTTAGACTTCTTGGAACTAGAAGTGGTTTGCCTGGACAGAATATACTTCAGAGTAAAAGGTGAGCTACTTGTCTGCCCCTTAGGGTCTGTGCCTTTCTGGGCCTGTTGACCCCTTGTGAAGATTGCACAATTTGGATCAATCTCTGTATAAACATCTTCTCCAGCCTCAATGTCTGATTCATACTCAAAAAAATTTACACTGGCATCATGAGACTGGCTGGGTTCTTCCACATATGGTACTTTATTATGTTCATTAGTAGAGAGCATTTGCATAAACCGAACCATCTTGGGGCAAGTGGATCCATCATGATTTGAAGTTAGATGAAAATTACACATCATGTTACCTTTACTGGTAGAAGGTCCATTGTTAATAGTGAGCCTTTGAGAGGGATCAGTTAAAGGTAAAGTTTTGTTGTAACCACCTGGAGGAACATAATCTTTCCTTGGTATATCTTGATATTGTCCCTTTGGCATTTGCCTCTTTAAAGTGATTATATCATTGGCCAACCTTTGTATAACTGGATTCGTAGAATTTACAGAAGAAGGTTTGCCAGTCTGCAACTCCTTTTCCACTTCCCGGCTATGATTAAATCATCTTCTATTGATATGGCCCTCTCTTGAGCTACATTCACATCAGTTGCTCCCTCTCTTTTAATGGTAAAACTGACATCTGGAGGAAGAGTATTAATAAAGAAACACTTCAATAGCTCATCCCCAGGTCTCATATTCTTAGGTATTCTATTGCACAACTTATTGAATTTGGAAACAAATTCCCTCATTGGCTCGTGTATTTATTTCTTCATTGTAACCAATTGAGTGACAAGAGTCTGCTCGTTCTTAGCAGATTTGAACCTACTTTCAAACTTTGTTTTCAAAGCATCCCAACCATTGATAGAGCCAATGGGAAGGTGATAAAACCAATCAGTGGCAACATCCACTAGGGATTCTACAAAAAGCCTCATAATGACATCTTCATGTTGTACAACAAGAATAGAAGAAGTAACGAAGAAGGCTTGCATGTGTTCTTCAGGAGTTACTTTCCCATCTCTAAATTTAGGTATAATTTTCCCTAAGCCTTTAGGCAAATCATGTAATTGGGACCCAAGATTGAGTGGACCTATGGTGGCTCCCCATGGGACAGGTGGAGGCTGGGCCATGATTTGAGGGTTACGAACAGGAAAGTTTACTTGTAAAGGGAGCGCAATCCTGTGCAATAGAAGTGCCTGACAAGATGTGGCTGAAGTATCTATAGAGCTTTGACTAGCGCCTACTGGTGGACTTAGACTTAACCTTTTGATTAAGTGGGAAAGGAGAGAAATTACTAGCTTCTAATAATGCAAAATCTTCATCCCAAATCCCTTTCTTTCTATCTCCTCTAGTAAATATTTTTGAAGCCAGATTTAAACAATAAAACTTAAGATTACAGAGTCACCAACTTCACTTACTGATTAGGTCGTGGAAGATGTTGCTAATTGTTCAACTGGTTTCTTTGGTCGGCCACTTGATTTTTGCACCTATTGTTGGGAAGTGCTTGAACAAGAAAAACTCTTTCTCTTCGCAGTGCATGTACTATAGCTTCAATAAAAATAATTTCTTGAGCGTTCTCAAAATGTCTAGCATTATCTCTTATGATCTCACCAAGTTCCTCTTCTTCTTCTAACACTTTGTTAACTTGATGCTATTGTAAATTGGTTCATTTGTGTTTCCAAGAAAGTAATCTTAGACCAGTAACAATATCTTCCTGGTCACCTACAAGCCAATTGTCGTTAGGTTGAAGGATTGGAGCGTTACGCCTCTGAAGAACCATAAAAACAACTCACAACACATATATGAGAATATCCCTAGTAGAGTCACCAAAAATCTGTTGGTTGACAGATTTATCATTCAACTCTATATTCTCTCGCCCAAACAATGACAAATGTAGCCACGGTTGAATCAGTTACAATGGTATTTTATAACCAATTCTCTGTTTAGTTTACAAGGTGGTAGCTACCTTCAAATGATATACAATGAATTAAATTATATGTTGCTTTTAACCAGAAAGCAAGAAAAGCTAGTGCTTTTAACCAGAAAGCTTTGAAAGGAAATGCCACACATACAAATGAATTAAATGATTATAATAAGCTCAAAGACTTCAACATCAACTCAAATAAAGAATTCAAATTCCCATCACCATGACGTATTCATTCAAATATAGATATCCACAGCAACAAGATTACCAACTGAAACTCCCAATATAAAGAAAGAAAACCATTGACATAACATTCAACATAAGAAGAATGATGATCCAAAACACCACAGCACAAAGACCATAAACGCTCGAACCATTCAACAGTATGTATTTTCTATATTGAAAGAGATAGAAATCAAAATAAGTATCAGAAGTATCTAACTTAATTGAGAAAATCAAAGTTTTGCCCAAAAAGAAAGATCCATACTACATCGCCTATAGCATATTTATAACCATACATAAAATACCTGTCTTTCGGAATAGATCGGCTTCTTGGAGACAACCGTTTTAAAAATAAAGTCTTTTTAAAGAAGTTCAAGAGCCAAATACTAGAAATGCATGAAAGAAAATAAAATCAACTCGCCACCCCCTCATCTTCTTTGGGGTCGTCAACACTTTCCACGGCTTGATCTTCAGCCATCTTTTCTCGCACCTTAATCTTCAGCTTATACTCTCAGTACTTGGTTATAGCAGCGGTGATGCCTTTGCTCCCTAGGATGGTAGTGATCTGCAGTCTAGTTTTGAACTTAGCCAAATTTTTGATTACTCCTGCCATAGTTTCATGGATCATCTCATCTCTATTCCTGAAACCATTGAGATACATTTGTATCAGGCCCATCTTACCCAGTGATTCTCCAGAAACTACCTTAGGATCAACAAGTTCATTATACAACATGTCTTTGACTTCCTTATTAAGCTCTTTGGGATCCCGTAGATTCTCCCCGAATTCATCTAGGATGCTCACTTCCAGTGTTTAGTAGTCCCTTTGAATTCCAATCATTAAATCCATATACTCTTGCAAAGCCTTATTAATTTGTTCAATAAGATTATCATACATATTTAGTTTCTAGTCTAACGAGTTAGCCCAAGATGAGTCAATCTCACGAGGGTCATTGGCCAAGTTCTCCTTCAAGAGTGTTGTAGAATCTAAAGCTATCAACTCATAAACTTCCCTTGAAAGCACATAAGTACTTCCCTGCTCTTTTCTTACTTGTTGGAGTTCATTGATCAATTCTTTTCTTTTGTTATGCACCTGAGAATAATTTTGTATCATTTTGGTTAAGAAAAACAGGATGTCACAAGATAATTTCTCAACCCACTCAGAAATGGCCTTGGCATATTTTTGACTTTTTCTAATTTGCTGAATAGTACCAGCATCAATTCCAACAACCTCTGAGCTAGATGCTTCCTAGGATGTAGGTGACACAATGGATTGAATGAATCTTCTTAAAGACAAAATCTAAGACTGAAGCTTTATATTCTCTTTCCTTTCTTCCTTAGCTCTTTTAATTAAAGCATTGATAGAAAAATTAGCATGATATGAATCTCCTTCCAAAGTAGAAGGTCCCAAATCAATGTGACTTATTTTATAATCAGCTTTAGTAATCTCCTCTTCATTCAAATCCTTTACAGGATCTGAAATCTCCAACACTTGGTGACCAGTAGTAGCATCATTGACCATTCTTGACATTCTCCTGGCCTTTTTTGGGCTTAGAAGTACCTTGCAAGAGCATGGCAACTGTGTCTACTTCTTTTGCTTTCTCCACCACCTTTTTCAACCAACTCAGGGAGGAAGTAACCACACTGGTATCCACATTGCTAGACATAGATTTATTCTGATTCTCAATTGAAACGGGGGCAAAAATCTCCTCATCATTAGGAGAAGGAATTTCAAGAAAAGTAGGAAAAGAACCATCATTAACTATCTACTCAAAAATGGGATCTGGATTTACAGACACTGTTTTGGCTAGAACATTTTTCTTTGTAGATAAGGGGAGATTATCTAACTCATAGGCTAACTTCAATCTGAGAGCATCATTAGTCCTCTCACCATCGCCTCTTGATTGAGAATTAGAATTAGGCTATAGAACTTCTTGCCTTCCTGAAGTAATGCATACACCAAAACTCTGTGCAAGTCTCTGTTCACTAGCTCTAGGGTTTCCTTAGTTGTGAGTCGAGCCAGCATTCCCATGCCATCTCCCAGCCAACCAATCTTCAGTTCTTTTTATTACGATAGCAGAGCGAACCTTGAAATCAATAATTTCTTTTTCAGACCAATTGACTCAGGGAAGAGACCTAGTCGCCAAGGCTTGATACTCTTCATCAATAATTTCAGAACTTTCTTCTACCCCCTCTGGGATGTAAATAGTGAGACCAAAAACCTAGATTTGACTCAAAGTGAGCCTCATACAGTTCCTTCTATGGACTTCCTTATCATCTATGCAATCTTGCCAAAAATCTTCCACAGTCGAGCGATGCTCATAGGAACCAGAGCCATGAAAGTTCTGCTTCACATAGTTTTTACTATCAAAATTGGACCTCATTGACAAAGTATGCAAATTGAATTCAGCTAAAACATGTCCCACTCCCCTAGTAACTTCATTTGTTTTACATGAGTAGGAGGATAACTTAAATGGAAAATCATACCCCTTCTTCTTCATACTGCAATACTTAACATTCACTACAGACATTTGTTTGCATACCTCCAGAAAAATGACAAAATCACTGGGGTATCTTGGCAATTTTGTTGGGGCATTTTCATAACCCCCTACTCTTAGATAAGTAAACCTATCGAACTGAATATAAAAACTTCCATATTGCATGATTAAGGAAGTGACTTCTAGTGAAATGCTTAGTTTAGGGTTTGCATCTAGTTTTCTCACTACATACATCAGAAAAGCATCATTTACACGATGGTAGTCCTTCATTCCAACATCCTTTTTCAACTGAGGAAAAAAATTTAACACAGGTGTGCTTGGAGTTAGAGACCCATGTGGCCTCAACCTAGCCCAAACAACCTCTTGACTGGCCAAAATGTAAACCAGGTATGAACACATATGAAAGGTCAAAGTCTCTTGAAATCTCATTAACTGCTCATTCAAATGAAAACTGATAATCTCAGCCCAGTTTATGTATTTATCTTCACCACATATTAGCAAAATGAAATGGCACATCCATTTCTTAAAAGAGTTTGTATTTTCACTTCCTACTACTCTATGCAGCAAAGTAATCATATCTGAAATTTCATCCTTGAAATGGGCCCTTCTAAGTTTTTGAGGCAGTTGAGACTTACCTTTCTTCTTTGACTTTAGTCAATTACGCGCGATGGAGTTTTTGCATCAGTCCTCATTAGCTTGAAAGAATTCCATTCCAATAGCCACAGACATATCTTCAAATTCTTTCCTTTCAGGAATTTTTAATGCACGAGTAATTCTTTCTGGGTTAATTCTTCCCAACACAGTTCTGTCTTTGGCCTTGATTTTATAAGTTTCAAGGATGTATCTCCTCATGCAAGCCACAACTAACTCCTCGCTTTGCACAGAGACCAAGAATCCTCCTGCAATTCCCAGACCACTTTCTAATATCTTCTTTACAATTGGCGACCTATCCTCTTGTTGCAATCGAGACCAGAACTCTTCCAAATCAATGTGACCAAGCTTAGTATCACTGATACCAGACCAACTATTTTCAATTCCACAATTATGAGGGGCTCCCTGGTATTTGAATTTCATTACCACTATAGAGTAGAGAACAACTAAGTACATAAAGAATGATAGCAGACTATGGGAGAAATGGTGGCTGCATCACTTAGAGAAAATTCTGCAAGAAAATGAAAAAAACTATGTGTGTTGGAGGGGAATTACTAAGTGTTTTAAATACTGAGCTGACATGGCATTCAATGCATGCCTCGAGGACGTAGCCTTTAGATTTACCCACTTCCCAAAAATTCTAAAAAGACATTCCTTTCGTGTGTCGTGCCTATCATTTAATGATCATTATGAGCCTTGGGAACCGGTTGATCCATACCTTGTCGCGAAGTTGCAAGATATCAGAACCTTAGAACTTTAAGTTAGGGGTTTTGAAGTTAAGAAAACCTCTAACCTAGCGACCACAAGAACAAAGGTTAACACTCGCTATGCAATACACAGTCGGAAAGTTAGCGGGTTCAAGAACTTTATAACCATGCGACCAGGGTTGTGAACTTTAGGAATTTAGCAACCAAGTTAAAAGAAACTCTAACACACGCGACTTCTAAAGTTGGCTAAGGCAACCAAAGGGAAGACAAAGCGCTGAGACTTGGCCGAAAATAATGAAAAATACAAGGCTTGAGAACGAAAATTTTTGGGGTGTAACAATAATCACCCCCTTTCTTAATATTTCATCCTATATTTTTTTGCTATAATTAAGATTTAATAATATTTTTAACTTTGCATCATTATACTATTATCTCAAGTATTCATTATTATCATTGATTTTCCTTTATTTCCTCCTAAGGCATCTAACGTATTCTTTGATCTTCATCTCTTTGCTTTCATCTATTTTTATTCATTTCTTGTTTGTAATGCTTACTACAATACATGTATAATATCTTTTCATTCTTAATTTTTTTTTGTAATATATATATATATACACACACACACATATACAGGTACATGTACACATATACATATACATAGATGTACATGTAGATGCATATGTATACATAAACACATATATATGTTAATATATAATATATTAATATAGAGAGATAGTAGAATGTAATATCATGGTGGTCCCAAATCACATAAAAATCATATAAATAGTATCATGGTGGTCTCAAACCACATGAAGATCACAGGATGTAAAATTTTATCAAACAACCCCATGTCCCACAAAACCTAGGACATGGTTTGCAATAAATGACATGTGCCAAGTGTAAGAACTATCACATATGTAAAGTTATTTGTAGTTTTCCACTTGGGCAAGAATAATATGCCTCCATGTATAATACCAACAAGTGCTGACATTATTGCGGTTTCATTATACATATCTTGTCACACTATCCATGCTATCAAGCTACCAATACACTCACCATGCCACACTAACTCAAGTCCATTATCTTGATAAAACACCATGTGTCGATACTAAATGTCACCACTCCAAATTGCTCACAATTAATCTCAAATTCTCATAATCGTGGCCATAACAATGTCTATATTCAAGGTAGTGTTAAGGATCCATAATTTATAAAAGATAGGCCATGATGACACCAAGTAACCAAAGATTGATAGCTATCTCTAGTGTTCACACCAATACGAATACCAAGTGTCTAGAAACTAGGAGTGAGAATAGGCTCCAAATTTCACAACACACTAGGTTCCATCCTCAACCCATGGGATATGAATCTCAACTAGTAGATTTGCACTATGAACCAACGATCATGGCTCTAATGTGTGGGGGAGTCAATTGGGAACAAATGCCAATGGAGAATTAAAACCTTCCGATGGAGGTCCCTTCTCTCTCGACCCCTAGTTACACTAGCATGCTCTCATCTAGTGGGAGGGTCGATGCTAGGGAGACAACGACACAATATGAAAACATAAGAGCATGGGGCTGACTCACACATTTCCCTTTCAAAGGTATACATCAATACACAAATCATAACATTAAATAGGTAACTAGAATACCATTCACACATCAATATCTATTTCTAATCTATCAAAATATAGTTCAAATGCCATGAGGTTACCTAAAAATTTTAAATCAACATTAATTAGAGAACCTTTCTAAATATGAATAAAGTGAATCACACTATAATACTTAAGAGCATCACAAATCACTACTTAGACCCAAGACAAAATTACAATACCATACACACAAGGTGTCACAAGGTTCATAAAATGAGAAGAGGGTCGCTAATCCAACTATTATCACAACAAACTCAAACTAGTAAGACATGCAAGGTGAGAGCAAGTAATGTGTCCTTATACACTAATATACTAATATTCACATACTAAACCATGCTCAAGTCAATGATAGCATAATCACAAAACACAAGGAGATAGATCATCATCCTAATTACACATCAAAGTGACAATAATCCAATAGGGGTAACTAACACTATAACACAATACATGGATAACATAAAACTCTTTATCATCGTAGCATTTCAACAAGGAGCCTACTATTAATAGTTATAAATTTGCTCATACATTACCTAGATTATCTAGTCAATAACATGATTGGGATAACAAAATTGGGGACATAAGTTATTGCTAAAAATAGGTATACTCCTTCAATGCAAAATTTTCCTCCTGCATTCTAGAATATACAAGGTTCAACATGTGAATTTAATAGAACATGTAGGCATCCACAACATGCAATGTGCTAAAGCACAAGAGTATGCTTCCAAGATTCAATGTTGGTTAAACATCACAATATATACTTCATTCCTAAGTATAATATACATATGATTGGCAACAAACTCTATCTCAATGTCTAATATGTGTCATTTTCTAGGAGTGTATGCAATGCTTCATTAAAGTTTATAACTAAACATCTCCTTTCATAATAAATTTTGTAGGATAACATTATAAAGGTTACTTATACTAAAGTAAATAGGACTTGCAAGGTCATTGCATCATTTACACATAACAATTGTACTTCTCAAGTGCCTAGGCATCAAGAAGATCCATCCTACATGTGGGCTAGCAAGAAACAACAAAGGGGGGTTTAACTATTTCCTCATTGAGAGAATAGATATAAGTAGTCACATGTTTCTCATAAGTGCACACCACCAAGAAAAGGCCCAACACATGCTCAAACACACCCAAAGTTCTCAACGTTGTAAACTGGGATCTGATACCAAATTTCATGCCCATATTTACACATGAATATTACACATCGACACAACAATTTTTTTTGAAAAAGTTTTTACTTTTATCACACTACCCATAATAGTGCAAATATGCACACCCTGCGTTATTACATGTGTAATGTATGAAGAACATGTCGCATTACATGAAGGAAGAAATTTTGAAATAGTGGGTGACATGAAACCCATTCTGCTCACCCTATGAAGGTGATAGTAACCTAATCAAGGTATGTCACCACCTCACATGATGCCTCAAGGGAGAGCCTCAATGAGGGTACTCCCTTTAAGCTCCTAGGTGAAGTTGGAATGATCGCACTCTTAAAGTGTGACCTAATGCTTACAAAATGTGAGATTGTTACTAGAGTGCAAGAAATTTTTTAAATATTTAAACAAGGATTTATTAAAGTTTGACAAATAAAAATGATGAGGAACCACCTCATTCATATAATTTGGAAAAAATCTAAATCATGTCACAACACCACTCTTTCGCTATTTAATTTAATTTTATTTAACTAATTTTAATTTGCAACAACGTCCCCTAATTTTGATTTGACGCTAATTAATTATTTTATTTATTTAGTTATTTCTGCAAAGATGGAAAGCCAATACGATTTAATTTAATTCCCCCCACCTTTTTTCTACTAATTTAATCATTTCATCTAATTAAATATTTTTTTGGAATAAAACTAGGAACTATTTAATTTCATTGATTAATTTAATAAGAAGCAATAATATTTCAACACTCCTCAAAGTCTAATTAATACAACCCTACTTCCATCTAAGAACTAAATTAAGATTTAACATTACAAACAACTCAAAAAAAGTTTGATCCTTTAACATAATTTAATTTAAGTCTAAAATAGATTTAAGAGTTCATTCACTTTTAGGGTAGCACAAAACCCTAAGGTACTTGTTTTAAAATGGAGCTAGTCCCATCTCTAAATTCATTAGGAGACTTCCTTGTTTGTATATTTGAAGAGGAGAGGAGGATGATAAGTTAGAAGAGTTACTATTCCACCTCTCCTCCTCTTCTCTTTTTTTTTTTTCTTGTTTCCTTATTTTTTGCATTCCTATTTCATTTAATTAACCCATATATATAATTTTTATTTTATGATCAATATTGTTATTATTTTTCTTTTCCTTTTGTAAGTTAATACAGATTAAGAAGAGCAAAAGGGTGTTACAACCATTTTTAAGCATACTACAAAATTTTGTAACTAGTTTATATATATACATATATATATCAACAACCATAAAATATGAATATAAAGAGAATGTTGCTAACATATCGATCCAATTTATTTTACTGTAATGAAATGGTAAAAGACATTATAATTTTTAAAGTTATTTTTTATTAGAAAAACCAATGAAGGGGGGGCATCTTATGTGGTACCACGGCCCCATGAAGGGGTCCATAGCACCCCACAGGGGCTATACCCCGTCCCCCGCCATCGCACCAAGGCTATGGCAGTAAGGATCAAGCTCTACCCTAGCATCTTCAGTGCCCAAAAAAACTAAAACATTGCTATTCATTTTAGCATTATCCTTTAACAAAAAATAATACAATTAATGTGTCGATTTACCCCTTTATTTTTCTAAAGAAGTTTTCAATATTGCACTTTCTTTATGATGTTTGATTAACTATAATACTTGAAAATCAATTTTATATATATATAAAGAATGTATATATATCAAATCAAAGGAACCATGTGGAAAATTTTCTTCAATAAAATTATATATATACAAAAATATTTATTACACCTATTTCTACCAGTACTTTGAAAATGTATGCACATGTACATACATACATACATACATACATACATACATACATACATACATACATACATATACATATACATATACATATACATATACATATACATACATATACATACATATACATACATATACATACATATACATACATATACATATATATACATATACATATACATACATATACATACATATACATATTTCCCAAAATCATTGTGAATATAATAGGAAAAGTAGGCCCTTTGAATGCACTAAATCCCTATCTTTTTTATTTACTTATTTCTACATATATTGGATATGCTTGAAATAGTGTAACCAAGATCTCTTGTTGCTAACTAAAAATTTTCAACCCCTTTCAAGCACATATCTCTTTAGGGAAACTTCCTCAAAAACAATACTACTATTTATTAATAACAACATAGATATGGATTTTCCCACCTACACCATAAAATAGAAACATAAGTTGAGAACTCCCTTTTCGCACACAAATGAATCATTTCTACAACACATTAGAGTACAATATCTACAAGATGAAACCACTACTCTCTTTATCATAAGGGGATTATTACAACCATAAATAACTCCAAATAGGGTGAACAAGGCCTTCCACTTCACTTGACAAAGACCATCCTCTCTTGAATCTCCACAAAACTTACAAATGAAAACGTTTTACAAAACAAGGCCAATGGAGGCTTGCTCACAAGCCCACCCCTGAGCTAGGAGGCCCTCAAAGGAAACCGGGTAACACACACAAAAGGGTAGAATACATTCACATATGCAAACAAGAAGAACAATAAAACAACTCCCATGATCCTCAAGGATTTTCACACACAATGAATCTATGAAGATATTCACATTGATAGGGGGAGAAGAGGGAAATCTCTCTAATGGTAAAGACGATAAAATGAACTATTTACACATCCATATACTCATGCTCCCATTCTTCATTACTTTATCAACATCCTTCTATCACTTCAAAACTTAGTCACAACATTCCCCCCCACAAAATAGTTATCCCCAAACACTAAAACACAAACACTACACCGAATGCCAACTTAATAACACAAAATAGGCACAAAACTCCATTTACATTCACACAACAAAATTGCAAGCATTTCACATACATGCCAAGAGACTTATGGAGCCTACCTCAATAAGCTTCCAAAAAGGATGGGTGAGTTCCACTTGTTGAAGCTCCTTCAAAGAACTCTCCAAGCTTTTATTTCCTAACTCTAATCTCCAAGATTCCCTCCCTCTCCCACACACAAGAACAAAAAATGAATCCAAAAAGTCACTTCTAACCTTACAAGTTGGGTATAAATAATAGGTGTCATGTCACTCCTCCTCTCCCAATGAGGAGGTGACACATGGACTCCAACTCACTTCTTTCTTCTCTTCACTCAAATCCCAAGGAGTGACTTGACTCTTCAAGTACTCACGCATGTGTAAAACCTAGGGAAGAGGAGTGTACTTATACTCTCTTCTTCAAAAATATCCTAGGTTATGCTTCTACATGTGCTAGGCATTGGAATGGGGGTGTACTTGACACACCTCTCATTCACGAACCTAGGAAAGGTAGATTGGATGGTGACAAGTCAACCATCCCTCTCCCTAAATTATATTCACGCCACACTCTTCCCAAGGGACTTGGGGAGGTTCAATTCTTCTCCAAAACTTAAAATTCATAGCCCAACAAGTACCCAACCCATAAGTACTTACCTTAGGGAACTATTTTCATCAAAAAAATCATGAAAAAGACATTTCATGACCATTTAAAAAAATCAATGAGTAAATATGATATTTTCCACCTAGGATGACACTCACCCCATGACTCAAATTCAACAAACCTTAGAACAAGTTAAAAATCAAATTGACATTGCAAAATTCTCCCATTACAACATAATTTACAAATAGAGGCTTTAGTCCCTTTATGGACTAAGAATGAGGTATCACTGGGATGAACACATTTAAGGTTTTCTAGAGAACCTCTGTTATTTTCATTGGCCATGGAATTCACCTACACACTTGACAATGAGCATTAATACATCCAATGAAATAGCTGAAGCAATTATAAATTAGAATTAGCTGATACAATCATCCTATACCATAGGGAATCCATAATCTATCTCATCCTCATGATTAATTAATCATCACCATTGCATATCTTAATCAATTCAATTTCACATTCTCCTCGTATCAACATCTCATATATCAATTCACCTAATACAACATGCATAGATATCCCTATACATTATCGATTCAAATTGAAAGTAGATTAACTAGATAACTACGAGGCATAATTGAAAATCAAATTACAATAATAATGATAATGCACAATATATCCATCTCATGAAAATGCAAATATACCAAAGCTATGCACTAATCTATTCATCATTATGTACTCATGAAGAATTACACCATTCTAAACAGAAAATCAATGTCAATATTAACCTAACATCATGAATTATGGACTCAAACACTTCCTTTCGTTGCTTGGTTCCTCTAGAAAGAAAGAAATAATAGAATTTTAGAGAAACTGTCAGATATTCTTCACAGGTTTTCAATTCTTTTTCTAAGGCTCTCCTGGAAAATGTGTCAAATTCAAACATCAAAATTGCCGATAAACCTCTTACTCAGCATGAAGTCCTTGTGGCTTCTAACTGGGGGATTGTGAATCAAATTCTTGTTTTTGATGCTTCTAAACGCATTAAAAGACTTAACACTATTTGGACTCCCCCTGATCAAGGTTGGTCCAAATTAAATTTTGATGGAGCTGCTAAGTCTAATGGTAAGGCTAGTGGTGGAGGAGTTATAAGGAATGACAGAGGAGCTCTTATTGCTGCTTATGCTGGAGGAATTGGTAACCAAACTAATAATTTTGTTGAAGCTTCTACTCTTTTATGGGGTCTTAAGTTGGCCATTTCTCTTGGCATCCATCAGCTTCATGTTCAGGGTGATTCAAAAATTATTATTGAGGTTGTTTCTAAAGTTTCAGAGTGTGGATGGCAACTTAAGGACATAGTGCTTGATATTCAAACTCTCTCTTAGGCTATTCCTGTCATTTCCTTCTCTCACATTTACAGGGATGGCAACACTGTTGCTGATGGCCTGGCTAAATTTAGGTTAGCAATTTCAAAACTGGCGATGTTGGCACCAACTTCATAATATCCCACGTCAGATTCAGGATATCATTCAAAAAGAACAAATGCTTATATGATGATTACTCATAATTTCACCTAGCTTATCTATGTGGCCAGTTCTTTAATTCAGGGCATACTGATTAGACACTCTAATAATGATGGGAGTGAGCCTAGACAGTCTTGCATGCGTGTGAAAGATAGCCGATTAATTTGGGAAGATTATATTAGGACCTCGGGTTATCGTTTTAATAATTGCCCTAATTCTGATCATGTCCTCTTTATTGCCGTTTATACTCATTGCACTGTGTTCAAAGTCTCTCTATTTTCTCATAGTATTGATAGAAGTTTCTTGGAATACAATTCTATCTACTCCTTTCCCAGGCTCATTCAGCTTCACTAGTTTTTTTATCATGGGTGGCAACAGGATTCGAACTAAACCCAATAACTGTGGAGAATTTAAAGAGAATGCCTTGGTTTGGTATTACTATAAGGAAGGAGGAGTCACCCCTTTCCTTGAATGTTTGAATGGACATGATGAAAACCTGTCTATTCAATTTGCTCAGTCTTGGGATAATCCCAAGGTGCAAATTGGGAATGTCAGTTTTGTGGTCTCTGAGAATGACATAGCTATGGCTACGGGTCTCTCTCCAAAGGGAACGAAGATGCAGAAAATATCTATTGTTTCAGATGTTTAGAATCAAAAATTAATTCTTGGCGAAGGAGAGGAGTTGGTGCCTTACCAAGGTGGTTTTGAAAGAGCTCATCTTCCTAAACCGTGGGCTGACATGTGTTATATGGTGATGAAGTATTTCACCCTTGAGGGTTGTTTCACCAGGTTCTATCACTACCATCTCCCTTTATTGAATCATTTTAGAAGGAATGCCACAATTAGTTTCCCTTTCTACTTGCTTTCTTCTCTTGAACACTCTGTGCAACATGTTAAGAAGACTTTGCTGAAGAAGCCTGATGAAAAGCCTATTCCTTTACACTAAGGGCTCATTCATCATTTATACCAGTTTCACTTAGCTCTATCTCCTCCTTCTCTTCATCCCTCTAGTCAGGATACCCCTACTACCTCATTGAAAATGAGTCTTGCTACTCCTAGTCAACTCCCTATCGGTGATCCTTGTTCTAGTATTTCTAAGTCTTTAACCAAGAGTGTTCAAAACCCTCCTTCCAGATTTAAATTGAAAGCTAAAAGACGTCTCTCAAATGTGGACATGGAGGCTAACCTTTTGAAGGATGAAATTGGGGTTTCTGGGACCCAGATTGAGCAGAGTCAGGGTAGGGAGGGACCCTTATGAAACTTCAAAAAAGCTAAAACAAAGGGTAAATTTGCTGTCATTAGGCAATCTGGTCGTATTGCTGGCAAATGGGCTCCCAAATTGAAGCTGATTGACTATTCTGAAAGCAATTCTGAAGCCTCTACCCATGAGGAGGAAGATCTCAAGACTGATGTTCAAGAGATTGCTATTGAAGATTCTAGTGGTGAAGAAGAAATTAATGGGCAGGGCATTCCTATGGAGGTCTTTGAAACTGAAGATAATGTTGGGCTTCATAATCCTATCCCCATTGGTGACTGTGTGGATGTTGGTGATATTACTATCCAGGCAAAACTGACTGATATTGATGAGGACATTGGGAAAGATATCTACTCTGTTCCCATTTCTGTTCCTGTTGATCCTGATAATAATACTTAAGATGGTAGGGAAGAAGACAATACTGAGGAAATTAATGATGCTAATGATCTGTCTCAGCTGAAGGAATGGGTGGAGTTCCTAGAAAATAATGTCTCTTCTCTTGGAAATTTCATTTCTAACATGTTATGTAAGACTGCTATGGCCAATCTCTCTCTTCTTCGGGAGCAGGAGGCTCTCATTCATGGAGCTGATAATGATAGGGTTAAAGAACTTGACAAAATGCTGGAGTTTCTTTCGAAGGGAGAGGAGGACATCTCTTCATAGTCTTTCTTTGCTTTCTGTTTGCTGGCTTTTTACGGTTAGTAACTTTTTGCTGTTTATCGGCCGTATGTAAGCTATCGGTGGTTGTTTTGGCTCTTTTTGTTTTCTAAGCCTTTTTTGCCCTTCTTGGGTTCTGTTTTGTATTATGGGATCGGCCCCTGGTTTGCCATCTTATAATATCAAAAACATCATGATCATAAGTCCATAATATCAATGTGTAAATCAAATAGTGTTAAAAATCAATCATAGGTCCAAAATGTGTCTATTAGGTGTGAGTGAGCTTGCAAGAGAAAGGATGGGCCTCATAGCATTTGAGATTATTAAAGAAGATAGAGAACTTCACAAAGTGTATGTAATTGGATTGAATGACTACCTAATTGGAAAAGGTGGCAACATAGTGAAAATCCTAAGGGCCAAAATAGGCACACACATCATTCTTGGTTCATGTTAGTTTCCCCAACTAGAAATCATATCTAATGGTAGTGGTAGAGATTCGTGTTCATGTCTACATTGATGAAAAGTAAAATCCACTTTCAATGAGTCATACTGGCAATAAATCTCAATTAGTATCCTACAAATATGACTAGATGTTTAATCTGACTACTCCATGTACTATGCATACCACTCTAAAGAAACATCAATTTCAAAGCATTGGTGATCCAGATGTGGGGATCTTCTCAAATAGATTCCACTACACACAACCCAATTGGAGAGAAAGATGGAGGAATATTTCAAATAGAGCCATTTTTGAAGAATGGGGAAAAATAAAAATAGAGATCACACAAAACACAATGGGCCAATGGTTGGGGAGGCAAGAGGGAAGCTTACAGGATTCCACCAGAAAATAACTAATGCCTAAATTTAGATACATAAAATAAAATGGGTATGGGAGTCATCTTACACATGAATAATCCTGATTTGGGGATTTGGAAGGGCAGAGCAGGAATATTAAAGCTTGATTCATAGGATTTATTCAAACCATGGAAAATTACTCAAAACATGTCAAAACCATAAAGCTTGCTTCATAAGCTTCACCACCTTTTTTTGAATAAATCTAAAAAAAACTATGAACATAAACATTAAAATGAGAGGAGTGCATGGCACAAAAATCATATAATCAAGTTTCATAGAGGTATTGGGTGTGCCAAAATATAGTGGAAGAAAATGAAGAAATATGCAAGGAAACATAAACACGGATCCTATCACTACTTCTGATTGAGAAATCAAGGCATGCAAGTTCAAAACATGAAACTAAACAAACAATTTCAATGTTGGTAATTGGAGATGTTCTCTTGATATGCTTGGACGTAGAATTTCTCTTGAATGTCCTCAATGTATCATCACCTACAATGGATTTTTATGTTCATTGGATAAGGGAGATGTTTAAATTATAGAGTTGAGATGGGAGCAATAGAGGGCTAAGATTGAATGAGAGGAATTTTGAATTTGAAATTAGGAGGAAGTGAAAATAGGGCTAGTGAATGGAGGGTTAATATTGCATTGATTAAGTGGATGGCTAGGATTCAAACTTCATTTGATTTTAGATTCATGGTAGTTTGGGGATGATTGATGAAGGGTTGAGATTTGGTCAATTAGATTAATGGCTAGGATTGAAGATTAATTTGATTTAGGATTTGATGATGTGGATTAAAATTGTTATTTAAATGGTTAGTAGTTAGAAATGGAGAGTTAGCATTCAATTGGTTCGATGGATGGCCAAGATGCAAAATTAATTTGCATTTAGATAGATGATGTAGATTTTTAGATTTGATGGAAGAGAATAAACGTTGTTATTTTTAAATGATGAGGGAGATGACATTAGCTTAGTTAATAAAATGATTTATTTAATTAACTAATGTTAGGATGAACTAATTAAATAAATAAAATTTATTTAGTCAGCTAATGGAAGAGGGAAGATCTAATCAATTAAATATTTTATTTAATTAATTAGTGTGGAGGCATTGTTGGTACGATGATGGGAATTAGTAAAAATATATTTTATGTGTCTACAGTGGTTTTTCTAAAAGTAAAATTAAAAGTTACATATAAAAATAAAAATAAAAGTAAACAAGTAGATAAAATAAAATAAATTTTAACTAAAAAATAAAATTTGTGTCTAGCAGTTTTTCTTCCAAAAATCATATCTGAAGAACAGGGAGGTTTCGTGACTGGGAAAGAGACAACAACTGGAGCTTTAGTTACCCACGAAGTATTACATTCCATTCATTCTCATAAGATATCGGCTATGTTGATTAAATTGGACATGCTTAAAGCTTATGACAGGGTATCTTGGGAGTTTTTATTCAAAGTTTTGCATAAATTTGGCTTTTCTCACAAATGGTGTAAGTGGATCCGATCATGTATTTCAGGTGCTAGTTTTGTGGTACTAATTAATGGATCCCCTTCATAATTTTTTAAATCTTCTTGAGGTATTCGTCAGGGCGATCCTCTCTCTCCTTCTCTTTTCATCATTGTTGCAGAAGGGTTGAGCAGGCTGATTCACTTTCAAAATAGATTAATGAGATGGCAAGGTATTTCTATTCTGAGAGTCCCTTTTGATATCACACATGGTCTTTTTGCTGATGACACTTTGTTATTTGGACAGCCCTCCTTGTTTGAAGCAAAATCCATTAAAAAAGTTTTGGATCTCTATTGCTCAACTTCAGACTAGAAAGTAAATAAGGATAAATCTAAGATCTTTTTCTTTAATGTTAGTCCATTGATTCAAGGGAAAATTTCAAATTATTTAGGTTTCAAATTGGATGTACTTCCCTCGAAATATTTAGGCATTCCTCTTTTTCATGGAAATGTGAGAAGTTGTTTTTGGAAGAGACTTATAGAGAATGTCAAAGGAAAAATTGCTTCTTGGAGAGGCAAATGGCTAACTCTAGCAGGTAAGATTCTCATGATCAAATCAATACTTCAGCTGTTCTAATCTATATGTTCTTAGTTCTGAAAGTTTCAAAAGGTATCCTCGCTGATCTTTGTAGCATTTTTAGAAAATTCCTTTGGAATGGGTCTAAAGAGGAGAACAGTAAGATTCCCCTGATCTCTTGGGATAAGATATGTATTCCAAAACAGTTAGGAGGGACGGGTATTCATAATATTGAAAGTTAGAACCGTGCACTAGGAGTAAAATTGGTGTAGCATATGTATGATAAACCAGAGGCTAAATGGTGCAAAATTATGCAAACAAAATATTTAGATTCAGCTGATCCAATGAGGATTTTCACCATCCAAAATCCTGAGCCAGGTTCTAAGATCTGGAATTTCATGATTGATTGTAGGGAGGTAATTTTTCCTTTTCTTTCTTGGGTTATCCATGATGGTTGTTCAACTTTATTTTGGGATGATTCTTGGAATAGTCATCCTCCTCTTTCTAATATAGAAGGGTTGCATGATGCCAAAGAGATTCTCAGTCAGATTTGGGAGTCAGAGTTAGAGATTACTTAGATTTAAATGAAGTTCGAAATCCTTTGGGTGTAAGTTGGAAAGATTTTTCCAATGTTCCAATTCCTCCTTCCCAAAAGGATTTGTTGTATAAAATTCTTAAGAGAAGAAGGGTTTTTATTTCAGGAGCCTCAGACGAAATTATTTGGACTCCCTCTAAATCTGGGAAATACATAGTGAAACAAGGATATCAAAGCCTCATGGGAAGAAGTTTGGTAGGCTCTTCAATCTGGCCTTCCAAACTCTATTGGAGTAATCTTTGTCTTCCAAAGGCAAGAGCATTTGCTTGGTTGGCACTTAAGGGTAGTATTCTGACAAGTAAAAGAATTGTTAAGCTTGGTTTTAGCCAGCCTTTTTTATGTCCTCTTTGTTCAGATGTAGAAGAAGATAGTAATCATTTATTGGTCAGCTATTCTTTTTCTTCGCAAGTTTGGTATTGGTTGTGGGCTAAGTTGGGTTGGTTGGGAGCCCTTCTTGACACAGTTTTAAATTTGTTTCAGATTTGGCCAATTCTTTTTCAGAACTCAACTTTTTATGCCCTTTGGATTGTTTCTCCTAGTTTAGTGGTTTGGAATTTATGGCTTGAAAGAAATAACCAAATTTTTAGGAAAGACGAATGCACCTTGGATCAAGTCATGTGTAAAGTGGAAAAGGCAGTGGTAGAGTTGGTTTACTCTCATTTATTATTAAAAGATGCTGGCTCTTTAGCCTTTTCTTCATGGGATGCTCTCATGCTCAAAACTTGGAAATTTTTGTCACTTTCCAACTCAAATTGTTTTGTGGGTGTTAAGAAAGTGGATAGAAGTCTCATTCATTGGAAGCCTCCTCTAGAAAATTTTATCAAGTTGAATTTTGATGGTGCCTGCAGAGGTAATTCGGGGTTTTCAGGTGCTGGGTGTGTGTTAAGAGATTGGAAAGGTGAAATATTTAAGGCTTTGTCTCTTAAACTTGGTTTTTGCTCTAACAATGAGGCTGAAGCCTTGACACTGGTTGCAGGTATGAAGCTAGCTACAAATTGTGGGGTTAAAGATGTTATTATTGAAGGAGATTCTATGAATATAGTGAATTCTATAAAAAAGAATTCGGTTCCTAGTTGGAAAATTGGTTATATTTTGAATGATGCCTTGAATTTAATTAAATCCTTTGCAAATTTCCAAATTCTTCATTCATATAGGGAAGGGAACATATTAGCTAATTTACTTGCTAATTTGGCTTGTGATTAGGAGGGAATATTTTGAATGGGATGCTAATTCTCTATGGTGCCTGAATGGTTTTGTTAAAGTTTTTGAAGAAGATAGGAAGTTCATCTCAGTTTAAGGGTGTTTGGTTTTGGAACGAAGTTTGGCACTTCTTTTTGAATTCAAATTAAAGAGGGAATGATTTTGGTTGGGCTTTGGGTGGTGAGAAGTACATCTCTATTTTTAGAGACAAGGTTCCTTTTTTGCAAACTTATGTTTTGTCTTGGTAGGATTAAAGTCTTTAGCATCCTTTTATGCCTTTTTTGTCATCATAACTCTTTGTCTTGGACTTTGTTATATTCGTGCAGATGGTATTCATGGAGTACTATTTCATTTATTTCATCCATTTCAAATTGAGATGGTTTGAAGTACTTTCGACTGTCATCTGTGGTGTTTCTAGATCTTTTGTAAAGGCATTCAATATATTCTCCTTACCTAGATGCTTTTTCTCATTGCTTGTTTTATGGTGCTTCATTATTTGTGATTCCTCTCTTCCTGCTTTAAGGGTTCTTTTGGTGGAGACATGGGTTTGATTCTTAGAAACTTGCAGATTCTCTTGCCAGTTTAGAAATGGGAGCAACCTTCTATTGGGGTCTCTTGTGCTTCCTCCTTGGGTGAAATCTTCAAACTTTATGATGAGGGCATTGAGAGAGCAATTGTTTTTGTGTGTGGTCGCGACTTGTTTCATCTTCCTATGGCGCTGTATCCATCCCAAGTGGTATCACACTTTCTTTCTAACTCCATGGACCTCATTCAAGATGTTGATTTGGTGAGAAGGCTTGGGCATATGTTTGTGTAGGATTTTTTGTTTTCTGCAGATAATTTTAACATAGCCATGGTAGACTATGATATTCATTTGGGGGCTGCTCCTATTGGGGGCCTTTTTACTCTGCAAGATATTGTTCATAGGCCTGCAGTGCATTGTCTTTAAACCTCTTTTCTCCATGGGTTGCAGCGTAATTGTAGGATGTCTATCCTAAATGGCCTTCACTGTCATGGCAGAGAGGTTGGTGATGAAGTGGTAGATGCAGCCAGAGAGGTGTTTTGAGATTTATTCCATCTGCTTCATTTTCAATTACCTCCTCCTCCCCCTTTGCCTGCTGCAAATATTGGTGCTGTGAATGTTGTGATGCTAGAGGATCCTTAGTTTGTGGGTCTTTTTTGCCATGAGAAGGAGATGGTGTTAATATGGAGAATGATGAATCTGTTCAGGGTTTTTTGATCGTAGTTTTGGTTTGTATTTGTAGCTTCATATGTTTTGCTACATTTATTTTTGTCCACCTGTGATGTAAATCAAATCTCTGTTAGACTTATGGTGGCTGTTATGGGGCAATTTTGCTAGCCTATGACCCTATTTTCTATTGTAATTCCATATGGAAAAATCATGTAATGTCGATAGGTTTTTTGGAGCTATAACCAGAGGTTTTCTTCCTAGTTCTTTCCTGCCGGTATGCTCCTCTTGAAGCAGGATTTTGTAAAATTTCTTAAATTTTAATAAAATAGTTTAGTGGCTTTGCCACTTTTTCTTAAAAAAAAATTAAATTTATGTGTCCATGTAGTAAAATAAAATAACTCTTAAGTAACTAAAATAGCTCATTTTTAGATAGATGTATTTAAGATATTTATACTATATTTTTTATAATATTTATTCAAAAAAATACACAATAAAATAATAATTTCCTTTAATTTAAATTTATTATTGACATATCCACTATATATAGTAAATACATTTGTTATATGACTTTTTCCCCAAAATGGAAAAGAAAGCCATTTACGGATAACCCTTTAAAATTATAAAAGGATAAAGCTTATTTAACCCTTTATAATTAAAAGGGAGATGGAAAAAATAAAGGATATTATGATCCTTTGGTTAAAATGGAGATTAATAAAGAGTATTTATATAATCTCTTTTAAGTGGGAGCAATAAATGTATTTATTTAAATAAGTATTAAAAGGCAACCTTTATGAAAGGGTGTGTTGGTTTAGAAACCACCCCTTAGAAGGTTATATAAGGAATTTATGTGAGACTTGGAAAGGGCATGGATAACACTCAAGGAAGAAGTAAGTGGTTTGGTGGACTATGGGTATTGGAGAAGGGGGCACATAGAGTGTGCCCAACTCAGGATTGTGTACACTCGGGATTGTCTTGGCCAAGGCTTTGAACACTATGCAAGTTGGCACGACAACTGGTGAGAGTAGGCACATACTGTGTTCTTACATAGTTTCTCCAAATGCGTCATAGAGGGCCAAGACCATTGAAAGTACTGAGAGTGGCCAATCCAAGTACCCTAATTCAGATAAGTACTGAACTTATTATTAATAAAAGATATTGGAATTGTTTTTGATTATTGGGTAAAAATAGGTTTTGAAGGGCCCCCGAGACCCTTTAGAACAAGCAACATTCAAGGAACAGAAAGCCAACTAAAAGATTACTGATAGCTAAAAAACAAGATAAAAGCATAAAAAGGTAGCAAAATAGAAAGCCACACAAACTACTGCAACTTCTTTAGTGTATCATCTACTTCTAGCTCTTGTTCATAAAAATTTTCATGCATCTTGGCAAAGTTAACCAGCTCCTTCTTTTTGTCTTCGAACTGCTTCTTCTTGTTGCCTCTGGTGCGAGTCGATGGGCCCCCTTTGCCATCCTGCACAACTTGTTTACCCTTATCTTTGTTACTAGCACTCTTATTAGCATTCGTAATAACCTCCAGCACCGAACTATCTTCCATAGTAAGATCCCTTACCTTATCTTTTCAAATCTCCTTCAATTTGTCAATGAGGAGGCACATCCCCTGAAGACTATTCTGAATAGTGAGCTAGCTAATTTTCACAACCTTCTCCAGGTTCTCATTGATACCATTCAGCTTCTCCTCTAAATTCTCAATCCTTTTACCATACTCCTCCTTTATCCTATGAAGCTCACGTTCCATCTCCTCCAATCTAGGAATTGCTTCCCAACCCTAGAAAATCTCTTTGTCTTGATCCCTAGCGGTTTCCCCCCAGTCCAAATTATCTTGCAAAACCCTCAATTTGATGTTGACATGATTGATTTCCACAAAAAACTACTTCGTCATCTTTTGTTAAATATTAACCGCTTCTCTCACCATACCAAGGACAACAACAAGGTCATCCCTATTACTAGCCCTCGCCACCAACACCTCAAAGTCTTTTGGAAGATTCTAGGTAGGATCAGGGATCTCTGGGAAGGGAATTTACTAATGTTTGGCTCCTCAATAGGTAGGCCTTTACCTTTATCAACACTACCATGCTCAGTCATTAGCACCCTTTTACCAAGGTCCACCCCTTGCTCTGCAATTGTGTTAGAAGCTTCCCCCACATGTTTCTTTTTCACCTTCTTCACAGACACAAGGCTTTTACCTTTGTCAGAGGGTTTCCTTTTATGGCTTCCCATTCTCCCCTTCTTGCCCTCCGGTTTTGAATCCTCACCCATCTGGGAACCCTCAGACCAAGAAATTTGAACATACCTCCTATTCAGTCTCTTCCTTTTACCCCTAGACATCTCAGCACACCCCTCCAAGTCATCTTCTTCCACCCACTCCTCATCCTCCAACTGGGTCTCTGAATCACTGGAGACTGAGAACACCTTCTTCTTCGAAGAGGATTTACTCTTCAACCCTAACTTGGGGGTGTTATTTTTCATGTATTCCATAATGAGAAGAATTAATCCTTCATGGAGGACCGAGAACTTAAGGTTTTTAGCATTCTCCTTAATTAAAAATTCCATAGAAGCCAAAATGTAGAAAGGGAAGGAAACCAACATTTTATGGTGAAAATGATTAAGTATATTAAAATGATAACCATAAATAACAATAAACCTACCATCAACAATTATATATCTCATAATAACCTCCGTCACCTTGGCCCAAATTGGCTTGATAGACATCCGATTGTAGCCCCCAGATTGCAGCTTAACCAATTTGCTCCATTCATTTCCTTTGAAGAAATGAGCCATGGCCTCCTCACTAGTCTTTCTCTCCCTAAAAAACTTCTTACCATTGACAAAAAGACCAATTTTATTGGTAATGAGGTCCTCTATAATGGTAAGCTCCTACTCAAAAACAACCACCTTTTGGTTCTTCCAATTCTTGACAAACATCGACATAGCCGTGGGGTCAACACCATGCAAAATATCCATATACAAAGTTAATCTCCCCTCCTCCATAATCTTCCACACTCTACTGTTATTGCATATCCCCTCGCAAGATGAGGGATCCACCCTATTTCTATCCTTGCCCATCTTAGCTTTCAAATCACAAAGCCACCAGGTAACAAACCAGAAATTGATGCAATGAAAGTGAAGTCTTGTAGGCTTGAAGGGGCCAATAACAATACCCATAATCTATGTGACCTGGACCTTCATGATACCTCTGGCATTCTTTCGATTAATAACCATCATTAAAGCATTAAGCTCCTTCGAGCCTGCTTCCATGTAGGTACTCATCTTTAATCAAAGTTTGAGCTTCAATTGGAATCATATCCATGACCTCCCAAGTGAGCATAGTCTAGCTCCTGACCCCAACATTGGCAAACACGTCAAACATTTTATTCCCTTCATGGAATATATGGGTTATAGTAGTATCTTCAAAGGTTTCTATAAGCTTGAGAGCTTCTTCGATGAAGGTAGCAATACTCCAACTAGGACTTTGGAATTTCTTTAAGCAATTAATAATGTTGCTAGAGTCACCTTCAATCCAAACCTTCTTAAAGCCCCTAGAATGAACTAATTTAATAGCATGGTAGGCCACCGCAACTTTGGCATAATGGTTTGTCTGGGTACCTAGAGGGAGTGCCACAACTGAAAAAAACCTACCAAAATCATCTCTCATCAATCCCCCACTGCCAGCAACACCAGGATTCCCCTTAGCTGCCCCATCAAAATTAATTTTGATCCATCCCCTAGGAGGAAGTTTCCACACAACATCACCTTTAGGATGCTTCATTTTTTTAAATGGGAAAGAGATATCACAAGGGAGGTTCCAGTTCTTAGATATTTCCATCTCCATAGGAGAGACCCCTAACTTGGTCCCTTGGGAGAGTTGTTCTTTGCTTAATACATCTCACCACCTTGTAATACAAGCCTTCAAAATCCACACTAACCTCCCTGAATATTCTGTTATTCCTCTCCTTCCAGAGGTTCCAAGCAATATTAGGGATCAATAAAGACCACAAAAAGGAAAGGGACATATTGGAAACAGGGCACCTCCATTGAGTTAACGGATCCTTGAAAGAGTTAGGAAAAATCTAGCTAAGGTTCCACAAAGATAAAATCTTTCCCCACACCTCCAAAGAGAAAGGGCATCTAAGAAGTAGGTGGAAAGAATCTTTAGAATCCTTAAGGTATAAGGGGCATCTGTTAGGAATCGAGAGGCCTCTTTTGCAAAGATTATCAGTAGTTAGCACCTTATTCTAAATAAACATCCATAAGAAGATGTTAATCTTGGGAATCAGCTTTGAATCCCAAAGATTGGCCCAAAAGGGAGGATCATCCTGGGCCTGAAGTAACACTTTGAAACTAGAAGCAACAGAGTACTCACCAGAAGAGGTCTCTTGCCAAATGAGTTGGTCCTCCTTAGGGAAGGAAGGGATATGAAATAAATTTAATTTGGCTTGAAAGTCACCCATCCGTGGGTCCACCTCCAGGAGATTCTTCCACCTACCAACAACAATGTAATTAGCAACCTTCCTGCCAACAACTCTAGAGAAAACATCCTTGAAGGGGCTAGCCCAATTCTTCTAACTGAGCGGGGTATTACCAAACCATAGATCCTCCCAAAAGTTGACCAACAACCCATTCCAAATATTCCATTTAGTACCTTGCTTGATAATGCCTTTGGACTGAGTTATGTTCCTCCATATTTCAGAACCATCCGACAAACTATTGCTCTCCAAGGTTTCCCTGAAGTTGTTATAGCCAACACGTTATTTAGTCTTTAAGATTTCTGTCCATTCTTTCTTTTCATTCATGAGGTGCCACACATTCCCAACCAAGAGAGCAGAAATAAATTCTTTTAGTTTCCTTATACCAAGATCGCCCATCATTTTAGGTCTGCACACTAGGTCCCAGGCAATCAAAGGGATTCTCTTTTTTATCCTCAATTCCAGACCAAAGGAGCCTTTTTTGGATTTGTTCAATTTTTTCTCTAAACTTGGAAGGAATCTTAAACAAAGACATGGAATAGACAGGCATATTTTGGAGAGTAGCCTTGATCAATTGAATATTATCCGTCTGACTTAAAACAACTCCTTTCCACCCAGCTAATTTGGACTAGAATCTATCCAACATACTTGACCAAAAAGAATTAGCAATCCTTTTATTGAAGAGAGGCATCCCTAAGTAAACTGAAGGAAATCAACCAACATTACATTGAAGGATACATGCAATCTTCTACTGTCTCAACACGGGCGTATTAAGGAAGAAAATAAAACTTTTAGGAAGGCTAATTTTTTGACTAGAGGCCATCTCATAATTTTGCAAAATAAGCCTCAAAGTTCTAGCTTCCATAATAGATGACTCCCTCATAATGATGGTGTCATTCATGAATTGTTGATGAGAGCAGGAGGGACCTAAGGATGACGAGCGAAGCCCCTTAAGCTATCCATTGACCAAAGCGTTTTGAATATTCCTCCCAAGCACCTCCACCATAACCACAAAGATGAAAGGGGAGATTGGGTCTCCTTGCCTCAATCCCCTTAAGCTTTTGAAGAAACCTGAAGGGGAGCTATCAATAATAACCAATAACTTAGGAGATGACACAAGCTGCCGAATGATATCAAAGACCTTCTTATTAAACCCGAACCTATCCATCACTTTAAATAAAAAGTTCTAGTCCACCCTATCATAAGCTTTCATAAGATCAATCTTAAGAAGAAAACCCTCCTTGTTCACACCCAAAGAGTGGATGCTTTCTTGCATAGAAATAATAGAATCAAGAATCTGCCTACCCAGGACGAAGCCACTCTACTGAATAGAAATGATGTCAGGAAGGAGCAACTGAAGCCTTAAAGTCAAAACCTTGGAAATAATCTTATAAAAGGAGTTACATAAGCTGATAGGCCTAAAGTCCACAAAAGACTTAGCCCCATTCTTCTTCTGGATGAGAACAAGAAAGGCGGAGTTTAACTCTTTAAGCATATTTCTACTCCCAAAGAATTCCTTCGTAGCATCACACACATCTTTAGCCACAATGTCCTAGAAAGTTTGAAAGAAGAAATGGGGCTAAGTTCCCTTTTCTTCCTTAATACACTTGTGTTGATGTTAATCAAACTTTTAGGATTAACAATCCATATTTAGTTATATATATGCGTTTTATTGTTAATCTGAATATGGATTGTGTTACTCAATTGACTATGTTAATTATTTACTTTGGAGTTCCTATTAAATTATAATACGTTACAATTTACATTGGAATTGATAACCTTGCATACTTTAAATTATTTAACTTTAGTAATAACTATATTTAAATCCGCTGCTAATACTTGATTAACTCTGGGAGGAAAGTAGCATTACATTTTGGTATCAGAGCCAAACATAGATTAGAACTAATACACCACAAGGGTTTGATTAACAATAATTAATTAAACTTTGAAGAGGTCCATGCTTTCACATGCATAGTATTTTTTGATTTTGACTCTAACTCTTTTATATATAAAAATATATACCAAATAGTGTATCTCATTGTACATTCAAATATACTCTATACTTCTCCTGTACATAAATTCATTCTTATACTTTTCTCTTACCATATCCTATTAACTTATGCCATACTATATCTTGTATCATCTTGCATTACTCTATATTTTACAATGCATTACTCTATATTTTACAATGGGACATCTATTGTGCCTTAATACATAAATAACTCAAAAGATATATCTCTAAGACATGTTGATCCTAAAGAGATGCCTATGAGTCCATGAAGTGTGTGGCATTTTCTATAGAAACTTTTGAGATTGTCAGGCTCCAAGTAAAGCCCTTGGTGGAATCATTTAGCACCACTAAAACTTGCCCATTTGTAGCAATGCCTCAACTTTGCTAGAATAAGAAAGCAGAAACTCTTTTGTTGTTGCCCCATCATTTCTTTTTCCTACCTTGCACAATTTCAATATAGTTTATGTAGTAGGTGATGATTCCTCACTAATTTTGTTTCATGAAGCACTTGTTTCCTTTGGGTCTTTCCTCTTCCAAATTAAACACCTTGAAACCTTGTTACTTTCTCATTAAGTTGTGACAACTCATTTTCATATCACAATTAAATGTTATGTCTATTTTCTTGTATTAATTCACCTGAATCTTTCCATTAAAAGCTTTAAACATTGTATTTCAATGCAATAGTTGTTACTACTAGTAATCAACTTTTATTATTTTTGGGTGAATCCAATCAATAATCATTTTTCATTGTCCTTGATCTCTTATAGGTGCCATTAACTACATGAACCTCTAAATCCTAGAAACTTTGTTGTGAATATTCCTATTGGTGAATGAATAGGAATATTGGATGTGAGATTAGTTGTTCTCCACTTGAAAGTTGTACTACATTTTCTAGGATTCTAATCAAAGATGTTACCTTTTGATTGCACCTTTTCCAAATATTAAAACCAACAAGTGTGGTGCTTAACACTTAATAAGAGATTCATTGCTTTGGTCAAATGAGTAAAGCGTGATTAAGTAGAAATCACTAAGGAAATTATTTAACACTTTAACAAAAACTATGCCAAGACTTAGGATACTTACGAGAATACCAAGCAGAAGCCAAAAGTTTCAGTATATAAAAAAGAATAACCAATTTATTCTGCATATTTTCTCTTAATCTAAATCTACATTAGCTCACAATGTAGCAGTTGACACCCTTGGAAATGGAATCACTCCATAGCCCAAAGATTCACTTTCATCCACATCAGGTAAAGAGAACCTGCACAACACTTTAATAGTATGTGCTACAATGTACACCATGAAGAGCATGTCACCTATGGCCACGGAAAATTGTTTGGTTTATGAAGTAACACCACCAAATAGACTGACAGCATTATCAAATGCAAATGCATCTTAGGAGATGAGACTAATGTTTTGATACCATAATTAACAAAACTCTTATAGCTCAAGAGGAGGGTTGAGTTTTGAGAGATTGAACTGATCATATACTAGTGACAATGCATGTGACTTTACTACAATGTCTACTAGCAACAACTTTGTCATTGCAAAGAACATAACAGAGTATAAACACATTACTATGAAAAATCCTCAAATTGCTTCATTATCATACAAAGATATCATAATCACAAATTCCATGACATATTAAATATGTGTAAGTTTTATACATATTATATGAACAAGTAAGCTTACCTTGTGGCAACTATAACATTGCTTTAAGAACAACATTAGGAATATAAGTTGGATCACTAGATATAACTAGTTGTTTTGGAACACAAGCTCCCCTATTTACATGTTGTAGAATGTGATGCATGGTAATTGTAACTAGTTTTTGCCTTAAACAATACTGGTATATATATACAAAAACTCGTGCTTTTACAACTAAAACTCACATTACAAATATTAGAGAAATTATGAAACCTTACATCCCAAACACGCAGAAGATTCTAATAATTGTAAAATAATATTGGTTAATTTATGGAAAAGGTTATTAATAGTAATAGAGACCTTGAATCCTTTTTTTTAATGAGTTTGTGTTCTATGAAGGTTAACCTAGTGTAAAGTTCACATTATACTTTGCAAGATACAATAATGTTGAAGATGTTGATTTTTTTTCTTATTACTACCTGTCCTTAATGCATACAAAAATGTTTATGGAAGTAGTATATTCTACTTGGTCATGGTGGTTATAAAAAATATTGATATGTAATCTCTGAACTTATGCTAACAATTGCAACAGTTCATTAGGAATGTGGAAAATATAAATATTGTTAATAGGGTTATGGCCATTATTAATTCTGATTGTGACTAGAAATTGGTTTGTTACTACCTTGTAAAGCAAAGATAATGAAACAATATTTGTGCTATTGGTCCTTCATTGTTATTCATTTCCATTGAGTACATTTAAGATAGAAGCCCTTATACAGAAATGCATGCCCTATTTAGAGGTAATTACAAATGCTAATTATAGGAGTAATAAGGAACTACTAGAATCTAATTGTCATAACCCTTATTTTTTGATATTTAATTATGGATATAAACATTATTATTAATATTATTTAATCGATTGTTGACTCATTTTGACTGTGTTTGTGATAGGAACACTCTCTCGACAAAGAAAGGATCATTGAGGCAGAGGGCATTTAGTCCACCGAAGGAGAAATGTGCTGAAGGGATTTGCACATACACCACTTCTAGTCAATCTAGCATAAATGTGTTTTTGCATGAAAAATATTGCATTTATTTTATTTGCATTTTAGAATAATTATTTTAAAAAATAGATTAAGTTTATTATTTAGTCGCAATAATATTCATTGCTTTATTTTGAATTAATTATTTTAGATATTTGAATTTCTCTTGAAAAGATTCTCTGGCTTCACCATTTTGAATAACTAATATATATTGTTAGGCCAAAACAATGAAGTGGCAATTACAAGTTTTTTTTTTTTTAAAAAAGAGGGTAAAAACTTTATTAATGAAAGAGAGCAGTACAAAGCATAAAAGCATCCAGAAATTCAAAAGGGTCAAGAAACACAAAACAAGAGATCAAGAAGTGTTCGTGCAACATCTCATATCCTTAGAAACCAAATCCTCCAAAATCTGAGCAAGATCCTTAGGTAAACTGTCTCAATCTTCCACCAACCATGTCCCATTCCTCTCAGAATCCCATTTGGCCAATCCATCAGCCACCTTATTCCATTCCTGAGGGATATGAGATAAGGTGATAGAATCAAGAATTTCTCCAAGACTGGTGATTTGCTTAGCCACCACCGCAAGCTGCCAGCTAACATCATTAAACTGCCGCCTATTTATCAAGTCAATCACCACCTAAGAATCTGACTCACAAATAATCCTTTTCTAGCCAAGGGCATATGCCCTCTTCAAAGCCAAAAGAATAGCCAAAGCCTCCATAAGATTATTCGAGTGTTGCCCCTTATATTCTGAGAAGAAGAACACAACCACCCCAGAACTATCTCTGCCCACCCCACCAACACCAGCGTACCTAGGATTACCCCTTGCAGACCCATCAATGTTGATTTTCAAAACTCCAATGAGAGGGGGAATCCAATGCCCTCCCCTAAAGACCTTTCCTCTAGAACACCTACTCCGCCCATTCTTAGGCCTGCCAGTACCACCAATAGAAAATTCCCAGATTATGAATCACTCCAGTGTCCCTAGGATCCATCAAGACTGACAAATCACATTTAGCATATAAAGTCTCCTGCAAAGCCCCAAGAATGTGAGACCAAACTTGGCCCACCAACTTCTTATCTAGAAAGATCTTGCGATTGCACTCCAACTAGATGTGCCAAATAATCAGACTAGGGCCAATAGTCCAAGCTATGTGTAAAAATGAAGTCCTTAATGAAATAGACCCCATGTTCCACCAAAACTTAGCAAGAGAAGAAGGATACCTACATTGCAAACTCCAGACCCCCCACCAAAAATGCCAAATAGACCTATTAAAGGGGCATTGAAAGAAAAGATGAGGAACTGTCTCAACATCCTTCAAACATAAGAAACGTAATGAAGGACCTTGGAAGCCCCACTTACAGAGGTTATCCCAAGTCAAGCACCTACCATACACCACCAACCAAGAAAATAAATTGCATTTCGGCCAAGAGAATTTATTCCAAATGTTTTTCCACCAAGGAACCTTAGCACTGCCCAAGGCTTGTTTGTCCAAAACATGATACCTTGAAGCAATAGTGAACTTCCCCTTCGGATCCAGGCCCCAATCCAGCACATCACACTTCGGAAGAGAGGTACAGACTCCATCAGCCAAAATGGAAGACAACTCCCTCCTATCTTCCAGAGAGCCACCCAAGGGCCATTCCTGCATATCCTCCCACTTGTAAACAATAGTCTACCCCAAAGCCTGAGGAGCTTTGAAATCCATCACTCTGCTCCAACCGGCCTGAACAAAAATCCTACATAAATCCCCTAGGTGAGGATGCAAGGAGAGGATAGGTGGGAAACCATCCCATGAGTCATACAAAAAAGGGCATTGGAACCTCTATTGCAGATCCAAAACAGGCCTTGTTTAACCAACTGAGCCCCCCTCTTGAGAGTGTCCTAGATCATAGAGCCTTTACCCATAAGACTAAATTGGGGAACCTCAGTGCCATCCACCTCCCCAAGGTACTTGAAGGTAAGGATCCTAGCCCAATACTAATGCTGATGTGAGCACCATCTCCAGTATAGCTTAGCAGCAAAAGCTTGTCCATTCCAATCTACCCTGCATAATCTGAGATCACCATCTTGCTTTGGCCGACAAACAACTTCCCACTTAATCAAGCTCCACTTCCTCAAAAAAAGGTTCCCTAACCAAAAAAACTGCCTACAAAGGCCCTCAAAATCATTGATGAAGCTTAAGGGAGCAGTCAACACAAAGCACTTGTATAAAGGAAGTGCCTGCACCACCGACTTCAAAAGAGTAACTCTACCAGCCATTGAAAGCCATCTACAAGTCCAATGACATACCAGCCTGTGAAATTTATCAATCACATCCTGCCAAAAACACCTGGGAAGCAGGTGCACATCCAGAGGAATCCCCAAATAGATGAAGGGAAGCTTCCCCACCTGAAACCTTAAGATCCTGGCAATACGTTGCTGAATAAGCATAGGGGTATTAAAGAAATAAATGCAAGACTTAATTTCATTAATGCGTTGCCCAAAGGTAGCCAAATAACAATCCAAAGTCTGTTGTAAAGCCATCACTTCAACCACCTTAGCAGCACCCATCAAAGCAGTATCGTCCACAAATTGAAGATGCGTTTGAGGAGGCAGAAAGTTGCACCATTTCCATCCTTAGATGAGCCCCTCCATAACCTGGGACTTAATGAACCTCCCCAAACCTTTAGCCATCAAGATAAATAAGTATGGGGATAAGGGATCCCCCTACTAAAGACCTCTAAAAGCACCAAACAGGTCAGAAGACTCCCTATTTATGAGAATAGAAAAGGAGGAAGTCGTCACACAGCTCATGACCCACTCAATCCACTCACTACTGAACCCAAAGGCTCTGAGAATTTTGAACAAAAAATCCCATTTAACTCTATCATAATCTTTGGCCATGTCCAACTTTATAAACATAGCCTTTTCACTAGAAGAAGCCATGGAATGAATAGTCTCAGCTGCAATAACCACTCCATCCAAAATTTATCTACCTGCAACGAAGCCCCCTTGTTCCTCTAAGATCAACTTATCCAGCCATAGTTTCAGGTGCTCAGCTATTAATTTTGTAATAATTTTATACACCACATTGCACAAAGCAATTGGTCGAAAAAGATCTAGAGAATCAACACCCTCACGCTTTGGGATAAGAGAAAGGAACGTGGCATTCATAGCACACAACATTTGCTTATTCCTTAAAGACTCCTGAACAACCTTCAACAAATCAAGGTTGATCACTTCCCAAAATTCCTGAAAGAACTCAGTCAGAAACCCATCACGACTAGGAGCCTTCCCTTTTTCAACTGAAACACCACATCCTCCAACTCCTTCAAAGAAATAGGTTTAAGAAGAGAGATATTCATATCCATAGTCACTAGAGGAGGAATACAGGCCAAGATAGAATCTTCATCCACACTAATAGGAAGGGTGTCTTCAGAAAAGAGAGCAGAGAAGAAATGAACCACCTCACTAGAAATCTCTGAAGAGGAAGAAAGAACAAAACCCTCAGAGCGAAGAGAAGAAATAAAGTTACCCTATCTTCGAGCCTTCATTGAGTTATGAAAAAAGGAGGTATTCCTATCCCCTTCCTGAAGCCAGTCAACACGAGCCTTATGTTTCCAAAAAATTTCCTCACGAAGCTTCCATTCCTCTAGGTCTTTAACCACACTATCCTCTAACCTGCTCAAATCCACATCAAGACCCTGATCTTGAATCTGCCTGGTAATAGAATCCATGCACTCTTGAGTAACCATTTTCTTCTGAAACATATTGCCAAACTGATACTTATTCCAAAATTTCAATTTATGCTTAACATATTGCAGCCTCTTCACAAAGGAGTACATAGCCATACCAAAAACAGGCTGACCTTCAGTCCACCATCTAGAAACCAAATCGAGAAGACTTTCCTCTTTGAGCCACATAAGCTGAAATCTAAATGTTTGCTTCTTGGAACCACTAGCCAGACGGGCAGAGAATTTAATCGGCCAATGGTCCGATCCCCACCAGTCTAAAATTTTAGAACTTGACAACCACTGTCACCAACCCAAAAAATGGAAACAAGAAACTTGTCTAACCTTTCCAAAATGGCATCCTCCCCAAGCCTCTTGTTATTCCAAGTAAATATACCATTCAAAGGTTTGATATCTACAAGCTGAAGATGATCCAAATTATCCCTTAGAAGATCAAAAGATGGGTCCAAACGAGGCACACCCCCCCTTTTCTCCTCTAGAGAGACAATAGCATTGAAATCACCTGCCATAATCTAGGGGAGGAAAGGATCCAACGATCTCAAAAAATTGATATGAGACCACAAGAGAATCTTACCAGGGATGTTTGTTGGAGCATAGATGTTAGAAAGAAGAATTCTTTCCCCTGTCTCCAAACAAGTCGCCACAAGAGAAATGGAGAATCTACTGGTAAACCACCAAATAGGAGAGATCTGTCGAGGATCCCAGAAGCAAGCAAGACCCCCAGAGCTACCCTATGCACCCACACACTGGCATAACCCTTTGCTCCAGATCTTAGATGTACACTGCATCATACTATCCACATATAACTTTGTCTCCTACAGAAAAACCAAATCCTGAATAGCCTTTTGTCTAGGGATGCTATTCATACCCCTTACATTCCTTGATAGCACAATCATCGCGAAGGGTGAGAGAAATGAACATCCAATGTCTTCACCAACCTAGACTCAACCAATGTCTCACCAGCCATCTTGACTTTCTCATGATCCTTCTTCCTACCCACCTTCTGGGACTTCTCAAGAGAACCCTTTTTTAGGAGCTTTTGCTGCAAGCCCAAACTAGGAGAAGTAGAAAGGGATTTATTCTTACCAGAGTCTTCCAAAACTGAGACACTTGCTAAACTCACCTTTTTAGAGGTAGAGCCCAAGGGGGTTCCCACCAACCCACTAGAGTCACCAATCCCAACCTCGGGGGGAGGAGCTTCTGAATCCATCCCTACTCCAAAGGCCACTGCAGGAACTAGGGCCGAGGTAGTGATAGGCAGAGACTCAGAATTATGATCAAATAATGGAGTAGCTTCAACCTGCATGTCAGAAAAAACCCCCTCCTCATGGACTAACTCATCCAGAGCATCAAACCTATTAAAAGTTCCCTCCTCTTGACGATCCTGAAGAGTCCTCTTTTGACCTCGACTTTTGTTTCGTGACTTAACTAGAACAAATCCATCTTTATCTGGTACCACCCCCTGTATGGGTGCTTTACTTTTTTCTGCCCTTGGATTAGATGGAACCATCACATTACCTGAACCACCAGCACCTGAGGCACGAGGGCACCTCCTTTGAAGATGACCATACTCATGGCACAACCTTCATCTAAAGGGTAACGTCTCATAGTCCAACTGTTGAGTCCAAGAGATAGATCCAACAGTCAGATCAATAGAATCCAATAGAGGATGACTTAGATCAATCTCCACACAGACCTAGGCATAGGAGAAAATTCTCTTCTCGAGAGTTTGCTAAGAAAGGCCAATAGGCTTTCCTAGCAGCAAAGTAATCGATTGCAAAATATCCTTCCTCCAACATTCAAGTGGCAGCTGAGGAAAACAAACCCACACTGGAACCCTCAAGGGAAACTCCTCAACTAAATCAAAGCCTGCATGCCATGGTTTCATGAATAGGCCAACTTGATTATAAAAGTAGGGCCCTCCCTCAAATGCCTTATTACGATCAGAAATGCACAAAAAATCCACCAGAAAGAAGTTATTCGCGGCTAGTAAAATATCAAAGTCACCCTCTGGACTCCATGTTTTATGAATCTAGGGTTCCAAGAATGGCATAGAAACCCTCATCCCCATGAATTTTCAAATCAAAACATGTTTGCTATAATACTCTAGGTCATCAGCTGCTACCTTCGATTGAATCACCAACTTCAGGCAAACTTGCTCTCTCTCCAAGCACCCGTTCTTATGCAATTTCAAAGCACTAGTTCTAACCACACCAACACCAGGAGAGGATAGAAGAGGAATCCCTTCACCATCATCTGCCATAGTAGCATCCTTAGACGTCTCAACTAGAGGTACATTTTCTACATAAGAACACCCTACACAAAGCCCTATGCAAGACACACCTTACACCAAGCCACGACAGCAACAATACCCAAGCCGGGAAAGCGAACGAGAGAAGCCAAGAATAAAGAGGAAAAATCACCCTCCACAACACCCAATGAGACTGCAGCGGGCAGCCCCAAACAACAAGGAAGTACCACACACCTTACAAAAGGAGGAAACCCCAAGAGAAAGATCAACGCTATGCCCAAACACCCAATTCAACACTGCCTACTCGGCACACACATATCATCTACACACAACTCATGTCCTGCAGAAAGACAAGTGATAACCAACGAAAATGAAAAGAACCCCAGCACTGAATCTCACCCAAGAAACACCTAAAACCCCCCCTCCCACGAAAACACACCACCATACACCCGATCCACCAGGTAATCAATGTATGCAAGATGAAATACAGGCATGCAAGCTTGGCCTCAATGGCCTTGCTCAGACAAGCCCGCGTAGTAGCCAAGTGGCAATTACAAGTTTAATGAGGGAATCTTTGAGAATTATTTCTTTTTCAGTATTCTAAGTTTTGGGAGTTAATTTTAGAAAATGAGAAAATGGAGTCATATGTAATTAATTAGCTTTTACCATTTTATTTTTGAACATGGATTTTCTTTGGAAAGAGAGGCTATTAAATAGGAAGAAGGAGAATTTGAAAGGGGAGACTCTTCGGGAAGATAAGCTTTGGGAGTTGAGAAAGGAAATATAGATTTTTAGGTCTTTTGTGTGTATAAGGAAGAAGACATAATATTCAACCTTGCAGATTTTAAAGTTAGTTTGTTCCTAGAAGCATTCTTAGTGAGAGGAGCTTATGTTGTGGTTTGTCTTAGTTTTCTTCATCAAAGAACCCCAGCATTTACACATATCAGAATGGAGTCATGTCTGTCTATGATTCCTCTTTGGCATAACATCTGGCGAATACATTTGCATGTAAGTTTCTTAAGATTTTTCTGCAATCTTTTCTTTAGATATGTTTCTTGAGGCTTTTGTCAAATGGCTAATGTGCCTTGTCTATGCAAACAATAATATCTTTTTGCTTGACTGCTTTTTTCATCCCTATTTACATTTATCCTGCCATCACAATGAGGTCACTTTTCCTTTGAGACAATTTGTCAAGGGTTCATGTGCTTGTTTAAGATTATGCATACCTTCTAGAACTAAATTCCTGATCACTTCTTTGGTGCTTATCCAATGATCATTGCTTTTTTTAACCTTGGTTCTATAAGTTTTATTGTCAAGCAGCTCATGTGCCTTAATAATTGATTCTGTGTGCACCCTGCAATCATGTAATCCATGAGATAATATCTTTGAGGCATTTTGACTGCACCTCCATGTTATTTCACTTGTCTTTTCATCTTATCCATTTTAGGCATTTCTTTGAGGCATTCTGTCGAACAATTTTCATGCCCTCTCTTTATCCCCAACAGTGGATACGCCTTGTTTTGCATCCAAATCAAATGTAGTAGATACTTTATGTTATTTTAGCATCCAAACCTAATGCAATAAATACTCCATGTCATTTTAGTATCTAGATCTATTGTAGCACCACTAAATATTCTCCTATTTATTTTAAGAAACTAAATCTAATTTTAGAATCACTATTCCTTAACATTTATTCATGGCAATCTATAGGCACCAAGAAAACATGTACTATCACTTCAAGATTCATCGACATTTTATTAATGAAGGTTAGGGTGTCCTCTAGATAAGTCATCTTTGTCTAAAAGTTATCTTGGCTCATACGAGTTAATGTGTAATGTTGATTTTTCATTTCACAATTACATCATGCATATCCCGCAGTCGTGGCATACCAGGAGACTACACCTCTTCAGGCATTTAGTAAACAATTTTCACACCTTGTCTATGCTTCCAAATTTCACTTGCATGATGACTAGGGCACCTACAATTTCAAACCTTCCCTTCTGTTACGTCTTGATAATATTCCTTCATTTCTACTAGAGATCTGAGTTGATTATTTCATTATCAATAATCTTAGCTTGAACATTGTTCCTAATTAAATTATGAAAACATATCACTTCTCCCATGATAATTTCTCTTGTAACAATTTTGGAAATAAGTTTCATTGCAATGCAGCAACTCAACCCATACCCAAAGGTTCTTAACAACTTTATTAATAATCTCCAGGGCTTGATTAACAAACCAAATGCATTTGTGGCAGTGGTAGAGAAATAATTCTTTTTCATCCTCTTCACAATCATGAAGTAAATGTCTTGAATCCAGAAATTACCCTTGCATCTTCATCTTGCAAGCCAATTTCTCTGAACTTTGCATGGATTTCCTTAGTTTATGGTTATGATCTGCAGTGTCCCCGTAAATACTCCTAAGCCTATAATCATATGTGATCTATCACCTACATGAAAAACATGTTCCATTATAACCATAAACCCAACTACACACATAGGATTTTTTTTAATTTTATACATGGAATCAGAATTAGGAATCATATGGAGTCTTTGTTCATGAAGTTTGGGCCCATTCCATAAGTAAAATAAGATTTGAATTTAGTTGTGATAAGTAGATCTAAATAATATCATTAACAATTGCCTCTTAAGACAAATCAAAGTAGTCAATGAGGCAACTAGTTTTCTAGTTGGTAAATCTTTTGCGAGCTTGATCTTCTCCTAATTATGTTTTGGGGTTTTAGACTAGGAAGCTATGTTTGTGATGGAGATTATAGAATGATGGGCTGTATTTTGGTCGCATCATGCCTTCTGTAGTTTAGTAGTAATTTGTTATATTTGAAGATTGTTATCTAGGGCATGGATACAACTTTTATTTTAAAGAGTTTTAATTCTTTCTTTACTTTTATATGTATGTGGATAATGGAAGTGGTACAAATCAATATAGGATGAAATGTCTTTTAAGCATGTGCAAGGAAATAGAAAGGTTGATCTTACATGTGATTAATGAATTAGTTTACTAACTCAATCATGTATGCAAATGAGATTATGCATTCAATGGGAAGTAGCTCTAACTATAGTCATTAAGTATGCCTCCTAGACAAGCATATTTTGATTGTGATATTTGTTATGAAGTGATATGCTAGAACAAGCTAGAACTCTTGATTACTAATTTGAAACCTTGAGGGAACTTATGAAAATGATATAAAGTAGATAGACCTTACTTTTCTATCTCATTCAAAATGGGGTGAAATTGTCAATTTGAATCTATGGGAATGTTATAAAGATTAAGCTGTTTTAAGACTAACATATTGTCTGTTTAAGACTTGTCTTACGAAATGACGTATTTTTTGTGAATGATTATTGTTGATGGCATTACAGATGATGTATGACTGCTTGCATCTGCATGTTGCTTCTTATATTTCTTAAGTTGAGTTAGAGATAGAGAATGGATGGGTGCCGAATATGGAGCTACAGAGAAGGGTAGGTTTCTATTCATGACCTATCTAGCCAAACACGGCTTAAAAAGATGATTTGGCCAAAGCTTGTTAATCAATTTAGTAATAGTTACTATTTGATTTATTTTTCTCTTTGCCATATTATGATATAAGTACATATGCATTTTATACATGCTAGAAATGTTAGATATGTCATGTTGCACCAGATTCCTTCATGCATGCTGGCTTCAATTTGTTAGACCCCTCATGAAGGGTCGGGCTTATCCATTCAGGGGTAAGACCAGGGAGGCGTGAGCCTTGTGGCTGGGTAGTAAATCACCTTGATGATGCTCTCTCTCAACTAGATTCAGTGTTGAAGATATGGTATGGTATCAAGGACATTGTATGGTGTGACATTATTTTGTTATAAGCCTATATGGCTAGATGTTGTAAAGGACTTAGTCCTATTTATAAGCTATTCAACTAGATATTGTAATGTTATTTGATTATATAGATTGATGAAAGTTATATATTTCTTGAGTAGTATTTTATGGGAAAATTTTAACTCATTTTCTTTTTCTGCATATATTTATTAGAATAATATTATTTTATTCTCGTTAATATTTCTTCTATTTTCCTTATACACAAATTCATGCCCTATTTAGAGGTAATTACAAATGCTAATTATAGGACTAATATGGAACTACTAGAATCTAACCAAAGATGTTACAATGGTTGATAGTGAAACAAGGTTTTGCTATTAGGTGTACAATGAAGGTCTTTGACAAAATAGGCTTTGATATTAAGCACATAAACTATGATGACTATGATGGGAATACAAAACCTATAGAAAGTAATGGAAGATACTCCACTCTAGTCATGGTTTGAGGTTTCATTAAGAGTCAATATCAAGATTATCGTTAATAACTATCACCATTAGAGAGGATAATGAGGTTTCCCATTACAATTTTTCTATTACACCTAGCATTGGTAAAATGAGATAAGAAATTGCATGTTTCTTGAATATTAAAATATGATAGATATCATATTTTTTTCTTAGGTAGAATTTACACAGTTGCAAAAATTTAAGTAGCACAAGAAGATAAAAACATTGAAGAGTGTAGAGTTTCATATGATCCAAGGAATAGAGGTCATGAAAAACCCACAAACCTTTCATTTGCATCTTACAACCAAAGTTGGATTAGTATGTTAGTTGTTATCGATTTTGACTCACATTTACTTTTCCTTCATTACCCAAGAAGTTGTCTTCAACGTAGAATTAGTGAATTGGGATTTGTAATGGTGACCTTTGTATCTTCATACTAATATCCATTTGGTTTTGTGTCTATTTCTAACAAAGTGATTGTACTATGCTTGTTATGTCTTTAAAACTGATTCCTTGATTTATTACATAAGCTTATTTTTATATTGTGGGCCCATAACCCATAGGTCCTAGGATCATTTTCACCTCTTAAACTTGGGACAATATGATGTTCCTATTAGTTGGATAGAATGAAACAATGTTTTTATAGGATGTGAAATAAAATAGTTTTTTTTCCTTCAGCTAAGACATGGGGACATGCAAAATTTTATAGGGGGGAGAGACAACCTCTAATTTTTATTTTGCTATGGAGGTCCAACAAGAATTATATTAATATAAACCTATTATATACAAATTTAAGCACCTCGTTGACAATAATAAGCTAATTTACATTTGAATCCTTGTTACATTTCGACTTGTCCCAAAACTTTATTTGAGTGACTAGGAAATTATTTAAACATTGATGTGTTTGTTGGCATTTGTATTTGATATATGAAAAGAGGATATTCATGTAGTCCGGAATGCATGACTATCATCTTTGAATGCATTTTGAGTATATTCTACTCAATGATGAGTCACTACATAGTATAGGATATGCATGTCATTCACCAGGTAAGTGCTATGTGATCACATGATAATATTTTTGTTTATTTTATGTTGAAGTGACACCTAAAAGATTAAAATATTTGTATTAAAGATAAGGTTACACATGAATGACCAAATTTTAAAAAAATTATTTGATAGGAGATTTAGTGTATACACTTGTATTAGCTTCTCATGTATAAATCATGGGCTATTTCATATGAAAATGTATTTATAGTTCTAATCATGTTATTGATTAACAAAGTATTTCTATGGGATCTAATTGTGGTTTCAGTTAAAGTAGAAGAGCTATTGAATAGTGTGTGCTCGTAGAAAAAATTAGGTTAATAAGATCAAGCAATACAAATCAAACCTAATCCTACCACCTTCAAAGAATCCATCTAAATGACACAAGGAATGTAAAACAAGAGCAATGTCACCTAGACTTGTTGATTCCTTGGTTGGATGTGGATTGCTTCTCAATAGTGAACAACCATTATTTAATTTATACGCGTGATGAAAAGATAAGTAAATAAAATATTAATTTTATTTATTTAGAAAGATCAAATTAAATAAATTTCGAAAATTTATTTAATTTTAGAAGAATAATGGAAAAGATCAAATTAAATAAATTTAGAAAATTTATTTAACTTTGGAAGAATAATGGAAAAGATCAAATTAAATAAATTTAGAAAATTTATTTAATTTTAGAAGAATAATAGAAAAGATCAAATTAAATAAATTTAGAAAATTTATTTAATTTTAAAAGAATAATGGAATAATATAATGATAAGATAGATGGTGGAGGAAAAAGCTAAATTTAGAAAATTGGAAAGATCAAATATAAATTAAATAAATAAATTTATTTAATTTATATGCATGATGAAAAGATAAATAAATAAAATATTAATTTTATTTATTCAAGAACGATAAAATTAAATAAATTTTAGAGGAATAATGAAACAATGAAATAATTAAAGATTATTTAATTATAGATAGAAAATAGATGAATAAAGATGATGAAAATAGATGAAATTAATTAAAAGAGGAACAAAATGTAGACACCCAAAATTGACCCTTTGCATCATTTATCAAATTGTCGTATTATTCACCATTGCATATGTCGATTTTGTTTAGCACACTTGTATTAACTATTTATTTTATTTTATATCACCACTTCTATCATTAATTAAATAAATTATATTTATTTAATTAATTTCATTTATTTTCATCATCTTTATTCATCTATTTTCTATCTATAATTAAATAATCTTTAATTATTTAATTATTCCATTATTCCTCTAAAATTAAATAAATTTTCTAAATTTATTTAATTTTATCCTTCTTGAATAAATAAAATTAATATTTTATTTATTTATCTTTTCATCATGCATATAAATTAAAAAAATTTATTTATTTAATTTATATTTAATCTTTCCAATTTTCTAAATTCAACTTTTTCCCCATCATCTATCTTATCATTATATTATTCCATTATTCTTCTAAAATTAAATAAATTTTCTAAATTTATTTAATTTGATCTTTTCTATTATTCTTCTATAATTAAATAAATTTTCTAAATTTATTTAATTTGATCTTTTCCATTATTCTTCCAAAATTAAATAAATTTTATAAATTTATTTAATTTGATCTTTTCAATTATTCTTCTAAAATTAAATAAATTTTCTAAATTTATTTAATTTGATCTTTCTAATAAAATTATCCCATTATTCTTCTAAAATTAAATAAATTTTCTAAATTTATTTAATTGATCTTTCATGAATAAATAAAATTAATATTGGGCATGGCAGTAGTGGCAATTATTACATCGTGGCATTGAAATCTTGAAAAGTAAATAATATAGGGTTTAATATGCAAAAAAAAGTAGGCAATATGCGAAAAAAAGTAGGCAATATGCGAATAAAAGCAGGTAGTTAGCGACAAAGCATTGTTATTAAGAATGCCAAAAATGAAATTAGGGCAGAGCTCCCCTGCAACCGTACACAGGGGAAGGAGAACGCTTTCTATGGGGGCGGGGCTCCCTCTCCGCATCATCAGGAAGAACAGGGCTGGCAAATTGTGAAGAGTAGGAGGCCGTAGAGGGAAGTTAGGGTAGGGGGAACATCAAGAGCAACAGATCACGCCAGGTTGGCAGGAATGTGGGCTTTCCTAATTACCTCAGCAACCCCAGCATTTACAACTATAGCTAATTGCACCACTCTAGGTCGGGAAAGAAGTTGCAGTGCTCAACAACCCCCTGCTGTCTCCTACCCTTCCCATCCAAGACAAGGATATGCGGAGGGTTTTTCAAAACCGGCCCCTAGGATCATCCATGTGAAGGAAAATTCTCATATAGGTAGCATGTTGAATTTCAGGGCACCCCACCAATGGCAAATCCTTAGAAACCCTAAATTTGGTAACTCGACATCTAACACTCCTTGGATGGGCAAAGACCATGTAACAATCTAAGAACAGACAACCCCTAGAACCCCTTGGTCGAGGCCACAAATGAGTTCAATGCATCATCAAAAATTGGAGGCCATGAAAAAGACAGTATTAATAGATATCAGAAACATCTACACAGATGGTCTGGGGAATCATTGTAAAACCCACGCCTTCTATATCTGATGGTACGGGATAGGGCAGCCTGCGAAGGAAATTGCGGAGTGGGTCTAATCCCTCTACAAAGACTAGGTAAGTATCACTATCACTTTTGAAGATTTCATTTGCATTGTCTGCAAAAGTGCAAACCTAAAAAAAGAAATCTTTAATAGCAGAAGCTTATTTTACAAAGGGCATAATTTCGAGTACCTAGACTGGCAACCTAATTTCTACCCCAGTAAACTGAAATTTAAAGTAGCTAGGTGGGTCAAGTTACCAAATCTCCTGGTCAAGCTTATCCATAGTAAAATCTTAAGGGAGATAGAGAATCACATGGGAGAGTTCATGGGATTAGAAGAGGATTTCGTATCCAATTCTGATGTTCTTTTGTTAGTAAAATTGGATATGGGTATGGAAACCCTTGAACCTCTTCAAATTAAAACTAACTGGGCTAATTACTGTATTAAGCCAGTATTTCACAAGGATCCTCCCCGTAGGATTTGTTTCGATAGTATACCAAAAACTCATACTAATAATATTCCCAAACCTTAGTCAATGGAGGTAAACATAAGCTTCAATGAAAACAAAGGTGGATTTATAGTGGAATACCAAAGGACTAGCCTTCCTTCCCTCAAACAACACCATAGTGGTAGAAGAGAGTTAACTGGACAAAATCAAAACCTGAGTATGGTAACAGCTCAGCCCAGAAAATGCCCCAAACCATCTCAAATTTCCAAAAGGAATACACAGAGGTAGAGTCATGAACTTGATTTATAGAATATGAACCTCACACAGGGAATATCAGATAAAGGAACACCGGTAGCAGCTGAGACTACAAAGAGAGTTATGAACCCCAGATAGGCAAGGTCATGATGGAGCTTGAGGAGGGGTAAGTTCCTGTAGAAGAGATTAATAATAATAACCCCCAAGCAGGGGAAGGAAGTACAGATCCAGAGGTTTCAGAAACACCAGAATGGGTACCAAACACTTATGAAATAGAGCAAAAACATAAAGAGAATGGGAATCATAAGAAACCCATAGATAAGGTCAGTCACTGGGACCTAGAGGAGATCAACAATGAGATCCTAGACAAGGCAATAGAGGAAGTAGTAATTGAAGAGGCAAACAAGGAAAAGGAAAAACCTATCACCAAGATCATGGAACTGGAATAACTGGAGTCAAAATAGGAGAATGGTAAAGAGGTCCCAAAAGAGCAGGGAGACAGAGAGGTGGAGGAAGCAGACCCATGGCTAGGAATCGTCATAACCGATTTTAGTAAAGAAACCCCAGACTATGCCAAAAGTAATAAAAAAGGGGCAGAAAATCACTACTGGTACTAAGAGAGAAAGCAGGTGAGGCAATAGATCAGACTAAGATCACCACATTGTTTATTGCAGGGAAGGGGAAGGGCCTTCCCATGACATCTTGAGAGTATATACTTGGAATGTTAGGAGTCTCAACGCCCCTAACAAACAACGTATCATAAAACACTGTATAACCAACACAAAACCAAACATACTAATGATCCAAGAAACCAAACTAAATAAAGATGAGATAGACACTCTAAATAAGTAGCTAGGAATATGGGAACTAGTAGAAGTCCCAGTAGAGGGTGCCTTGGGAGGTCTTGGGGTAATTTGGGATCCTAGAATGGTTTCATTTTCAGTAATAAGATGTAAAAAGAACTGGATGGTGGGGATGGTCAAAAGCATTAGAAGCAACCTACACTTCTTTCTTATTAACATTTATGGCCCTTCCCAGAACCAGGACAAGAGATTAGTTTGGATAGAAATAGATTAATTCTTGGGAACTTTACAAGATTAGGTTTGCATTCTAGGTGGAGATTTCAATGCGATCTTAGACCCCAAAGAAAAATCAGGAGGATCTGTCAGGTTGTCCACAGCAGCAATTAACTTCAAGGACTGGGTTCACAAGAACAATTTAATGGAAATCAAAACTACATAGGAAGGTTTTACGTGGAACAACAGAAGGAAGGGCTTTAGCAGCATTGCAGAAAAATTAGATAGATTCCTGGTCAGGGGCAATTGGGCACAACTCTCTTCTATTATGACGGCTGAGATCTTACCATACTTAGGCTTCGATCACTACCCAGTCCAGCTAAGTTTATCAGAAGACTGCCAACCCAAATGATGCCCCTTCAAATTTGAACAAATGTGGGTCAAAGATAATAACCTTTTAACCTTAATTTAGCAATGGTGGAAATAAATTAGAGTTTCTAGATCTAAGCTTTTCTGTTTAGTATCCAAATTAAAAACTATCAAATGTAAGCTTCTCAGTTGGAATAAGACTAACTTTGGTAATATCTTCGAAATCAAATCTAAGTTAGAAGAGGAACTTGAAAACCTAAATAGAAGTGTGATAACTAAAGGCATGGATGCAGAATCATATGGAAAAGAAAAATAGTTGAAAATGAAATATGAAGATATCCTAGCCAAAGAGGAAATCTTTTGGCGACAAAAGTCCAGAGAGACTTGGCTGGAAGCGGGTGATAAGAACACCAAGTTCTTCCACAACAGCACGAGAGCACGTAGAAATATAAACAGGATCTTTAAAATTAAAGATGTGAATAATGCTTGGATCGAAGATCCTCAACAAATTGCATATGAAACAGTTAGGTACTTTGAGGATATTCAAAACAATCAGGAAGGATCTAATTGGCTGCACCAACAAGCCATACTGAAAGATATTCCAAGGATTATCTCAGAGGATCAAAACAAAGACCTCAATGGTAAATTCACTAAAACTGAGGTTGAACTGGTGGTCTCTCTAATGTAGCCAGACAAAGCTCCGGGACCAGATGACTTCCCAGCATTCTTCTTTTAGAAATGCTGGCACTTCATAGGAGATGAAATAGTCGATGCTTTAGAAGGGGTAAGAAATTTGGGCAGCCTTCTAAAAGAAGTAAATAATACTTTTCTCTCTCTCATACCAAAAAAAGAGAAGCCAGAAAATTTGGGGGATCTACGGCCTATTTCTCTTTGTAATACTATATATAAGATACTCACTAAAACCTTAGCTAATAGGATTCAGACAGTTCTACCAGACATCATAAGTGATGAGCAAACAGGGTTTGTCCTCGGAAGATCCATATTTGACAGAATTATTATAGCCCAAGAAGCCATTCACTCCATATAGCAAAATAAAAAGCCTAGTATGTTAATTAAATTAGATATCAGTAAAGCCTACGACAAGGTTGACTGGCATTTCCTTTGCAAAACATTAGAAGCCTTTGGATTTTCTAAACAATGGCTAAACCTCATTTATGCATGCATTTCTAACCCCAAGTTTTCAGTTTTAGTCAATGGAACTCCTGAAGTTTTTTTTAGTATTTCAAGAGGATTGAGACAAGGGGACCCTATCTCCCCTTTTCTCTTTATTATAATGGCAGAAGTTCTAGGGAGAATGATCACCAAGGCAAGGGTAGAAGGAAAGGTTCAAGGAATCAAAATCACTTCAGATGTAGATCCTACAACTCATCAATAGTTTGTTGATAATACAATGCTCTTTGGTATGGGAAACATTGAAGAAGCTAAGGTGTTCAAAGATATCTTGGACTCTTACTGTTTGGCCTCTAGACAAGAGGTTAATGCTAATAAATCAGCAATTTATTTTTTCAATACAGAGCCGGAAACTAAAAGGGAAATCTGCAGAATTCTGTCTTTTAAAAGAGGGGAGATGCCCTATAAATATTTAGGTATACCTTTGGGTAAAAGCAACAAGACTATTGCTCTTTGGGACCATATCACTTCTAAGATCAAGAAAAAAGTGGAATGTTGGAAAGGCAAGTGGCTATCATTAGCAGGCAAAGTTACAATGCTAAATTCAATTCTCTCAACTATCCTAGTATACCAATTATCCTGTATGAATCTGCCAGCAGAAAAATGTGAAGAAATCAACAAAACTTTAAGATCTTTCCTATGGCAAGGTTCAGAGGATAAGAAGAAAATGGCACTTCTTGTCTGGGATAAAGTCTGTAGACCAAAAGAGGAAGGTGGCTTGGCTTTGAAAAAACTCAAGGAGCAAAACAAGGCATTAGGTGCTAAACTCGTATGGAAAATGTATCAGCAGCCTAACTTAAAGTGCGTTAAAATCCTTAGATACAAATATCTTAGAGATGAGGAACCGACCTTCCTATTCAGAATGGCCAATCCCCCTAAAGCCTCTAGCCTCTAGAATTTTATGATGGATTGCAGAAAGCTCATTATGGACAAACTGACCTGGAGTCTTGGTGATGGAAATCAAGCACTTTTTTGGGATGACTCTTGGGGAGGGTTTGAGACGATAAGTAGCTTGGGTAACTTAGAAAATGCCAAAAGAATCCTAGAAGCCTAATGGGGAAAGCAAGTAAAAGATTACATAGATTTCCCCAATAATGGGGAGAGTCAGGGTTGGAATTAGAAATCCCTGGAAAATATGAACCTACCGAATAATGAAAAAAAGAGTTTGATAGACATCCTTAACAATAGGAAGGTATCCCTCAAAGGAGGCTCAGATAGGTTGGTTTGAGACGGGGCCAAATCAGGGAACTATAAAACTAAGGATGGTTATAAAATTTTAATCAAACAACTTAGACCAATATCAGAGATCCCACTGAGACTTTGTTGGGATAAGAACTGTCTTCCAAAAGCTGGGATGTTTGCATGGATGGCCCTACAGAAGAAAATATTAATAGTAGATAGGTTCACAAAGATGGGTTATGAAGGGCCTAGCAGATGCCCCCTATGTGAAAATGAGCAAGAAACAACAAAACATATTCTTCTCGATTGTCAATTTTCTAATAAATGCTAGAACTGGCTTAGCAATAAGATGGGATGGATTACAACCCTTCCCAATAACATATTAGACCTATTCCAGTGTTGGCCTGATATGCACAAACAAAGCATTTACCATTTGTTATGGACAATTACCCCTTCGATTATGATATGGGAAATTTGGAAAGAAAGGAATAGAAGGATATTCAAAGACAGAAAACTGTCATATGAACAACTTATTAGTAAAATTGAAGCCGTTATCAAAGAAATTGTCAATAGCAGGGTGCTTAGTAACCCTAAAAAAGATACCTCAATGTCTACTGGGATGAAAAGATGCGTGGGAAACGGATAGGATTAAAATTGCCCTCCTTTGTGGGACCAGGCAGCCTTAACACCACCAAAAAGAGACAGGAATGTAAGTGGCAACCTCCTAAAGAAGGTTGGATCAAGCTTAATTTTGACGGGGCATCTAGGGGCAACTCGGGAGTAGTAGGTATAGGCTGTATAATTCATGACTCTGAAGAGAGAGTAATCGCAACCTTAGCCAAACCTCTAGGAGAAGAAACAAACAATATAGCAGAACTGACTGCTCTGATTGAAGGTCTGAAAATCTGCAAAGACCTGAAAATTGAAAAAGTTGAGGTTGAAGGAGACTCAACAATTATCATTAACGCCTTACGTAAAGGGAGCATGCCTAATTAGAGACTAAATTCCCTTCTGACTATTGCCCTTGACTTCACTGCTTCTTTTAGAAGGTGCACATTTAACCATATTTTCAGGGAAGGTAATAGTAAAGTTGACTCCTTGGCTAATAAAGGGGCTGATGGCATATGCCTCTCTACTAAAGGCCAATCCTAAAGAAGGATTTTTTAAACTCCATCTGTAAATCTATAGGAGGGATGCTCACTTTTCTATTTAGTACTGCTTATAGTCTCATTAGGCGCGTATACCTTTATGGAACCATTAAGATATCCACTAGTTCAAACACATATTCGAACTAATACTGAGTCCCCATAGAGTCCTAGTCTTAGGATAGCATTGGAGAAGGTAAGATCGATGGAGATGTAATTATATTCTTTTATCAGGTGTAGATCACCTCAAATTAAAGATATGAAGTTTGGTAATGATTTGTAGTCCCTCATACAAAATTAACTAAAAAGTTTAATCAGAAGTCATGATGCTTCATTTTAACCAAATTTCAAACTTTCTTGAGTTTTGCATTGGATGTACCTGCAACATTCATACAATGCTCAAAACATACAACTATAAAACCTCATTTCATAATCTTTTCGGTTCCGCAACATGCATAAAGCTTTGTATATCATCTTGTTTGGTTCCCATTGCCAAATATATAAAATCAAAACACACACATAGCATATTACACAAACCTCTCTATATACTTGTTCTTCGGTTTGTATATTGAAATATACAAAGCATCTTGTATACCGGCTTGCACAACGAAGATATACATTGTTTTTTATACAAGCATCTTATGTTATTTCGGCATGTATATCGAAGAGATATTGATTATGCAAACGGTGGAGCCCACATTGCTATTTATACAAAGCATCTTGTTTATCGGCTAGTATATTGAAATATACAAAGCATCTTGTATATCGATGTGTATATCGAAGATATACATTGTTATTTATACAAGCATCTTGTAATATCGGCATGTATAACGAAGATATACATTGTTTTGTTACACATGTCAATATACAAAGTTTCTTGTATATTAGCTTGTATATCGTAGATATACATTGCTATTTATACAAGACTGATATGCATTGTATGTTTAGTGAAATTATACGTGAAAAATACAAAGCTTCTTGTTTATCAGCTTGTATATTGAAATATACAGAGCATCTTGTATATCGGTTTGTATAAATAGCATCTTGTATATCGGCTTGTATATACATTATTTTGTTACACATGTCAATATACAAAGTTTCTTGTATATCGGCTTGTATATATATCGTAGATATACATTGCTATTAATACAAGCACGATATGCATTGTATGTTTATTGAAATGTATATACAATGCACGAATCATACAACAATATACAGAGCATCTTGTATATTGCCTTGTATATCGGCTTGTATATACATTGTTTTGTTACACATGTCAATATACAAAGTTTCTTGTATATCGGCTTGTATATCGTAGCTATACATTGCTATTTATACAAGCTTGATATGCATTGTATGTTTATTGAATTGTATATACAATGCATGAATCATACAACAACAAAACCCCATTTTATAATATTTTTGGTTCCGTGACATGCATAAGGCATTATGCATCTTATCCCTCTTTTACGTGAAATATACAAAGCTTCTTGTTTATTAGCTTGTTTATTGAAATATACAGAGCATCTTGTATATCATCTTGTATAAATAGCTTCTTGTATATCGGCTTGTATATACATTGTTTGGTTACACCTGTCAGTATACAAAATTTCTTGTATATCGGCTTGGATATCGTCAATAAACATTGCTATTTATACAAGCCCGATATGCATGGTATGTTTATTGAAATGTATATACAATGCACAAATCATACAACAATATACATAGCATCTTGTATATCGCCTTGTATATCGGCTTGTATATACATTATTTTACACATGTCAATATACAAAGTTTCTTGTATATCGGCCTATATATCATAGCTATACATTGCTATTTATACAAGCCTGATATGCATTGTATGTTTATTGAAATGTATATACAATGCATGAATCATACAACAACAAAACCCCTTTTCATAATATCTTTGGTTCTGCAACATGCATAAGGCTTTATGCATCTTATCCCTCTTATACGTGAAATATACAAAGCTTCTTGTTTATCGGCTTGTATATTGAAATATACAGAGCATCTTGTATATCGGCTTGTATAAATAACATCTTGTATATATCAGCTTGTATATACATTGTTGGTTACACATGTCAATATACAAAGTTTCTTATATATCGGCTTGTATATCATCGATATACATTGTTATTTATACAAGCCCGATATGCATTGTATGTTTATTGAAATGTATATACAATGCATGAATCATACAACAATATACAGAGCATCGTGTATATCGGCTTGTTTTGTTACACATGTCAATATACAAAAGTTCTTGTATATAGGCTTGTATATCGTAGATATACATTACTTTTTATACAAGCTCGATATGCATTGTATGTCTATTGAAATGTATATACAATGCACGAATCATACAACAATAAAACCTCATTTCATAATATCTTTGGTTCCGCGACATGCATATAGCTTTATGCATGGTTGGTATATTGAAGATGTACATTGTTATGTTATACATTTCAACATACAAAGCATCTTGTATATCCACTCGTATATCGAAGTTGTAAGGTTATACATTTCAATATACATTGTTATTTTACACTTTTCAATATACAAAGCATCCTGGCATATCCACGATGTATATAAAGTGCAATGCATCCTCCCGTTAAGTCATGATGCATCTTTTAAACCAAATTTCATCCTTTCTTGAGTTCTACAATGTATATATATTGAAATGTATAAAACATGCATACATTGCACGAAACATTCAACAATAAAACCTCATTTCATAATCATGTTGGTTCCATTGGATGGTCGGTGAGAGTTTTACCGACTTAACCTTCGGCATGACTTTCTTCATTGCTGTATGATTAATATTCTCCCCCGATCTCTCAAGTGTCACTGATATGGCTATCGGTAAGAGTCTCGTTGATGAATATGACGATCATTATCATCGGGGTAATCTATGTCTTCGGGATAACATCTTTAGGGTTACTCGATCATAGCTGTCTCCCCGATAGCCTTCTATATCTTGGATCGGTAAGACTCCCTTAACTTGTCACTGGTATCATCATGAGAATTGCTTCGATCAAACTTATAAGCCTTGTTCTGATTCACTGGTTCTTGCCGATGGTCCTTATTCTTCACACGATGAGACATTAGAGTATCAGAGAGTCTTTAATCTTTCTTTCTGATGCATGTCTCCTGTCGATGACTAATAGTCTCCTCTGTTCTACTGGATGATCGGTGAGAGTCTTACCGAAATTTCCTATATATCGGCTAGTATATTGAAGATGTAAACTGGTGATAAAAGTCATAGGATTTTATGGGTTTTATTAGCTATTATTTTCTTATTTTGGGCAAAATATTCTTGGTTTGGTCGGGTATGATGAGTGAGTATATAGGTAGGGAATTAGACTGGCAATAATGAGGCTCCGAGTCAAGCTTTGGTTGCCATTCCAGCTCATTTGAAAGATATTTCAGATTTGACAGGTTAAAACGTTTTTCTTTGATGGGTTAAAGTTTAGATGGTTCACCATCATTATCAGGGTCTAGATCAATCACTTATGCCCACACTTAGGTATACATTTAGCATTTTTATAAGTATATATAATTAGATGCAGGAATATACAGGGGATTAGTCATCTAGTTTGGGATTTTAATTAACTTCGAAGCAAGTGTGATTGAATATTAATGATAAGATTGGCAAGAGCAAGTATTTTAATTTTCCTCTCAGGTAAAGGATTTAGAGAACTGACAGGTGTTTGCAGGAAGAGAAGTATATGTTTATCCTTGTTTTGTTCAGCTAACATGCGAAAAGAGTTGGAAGTTTTCCCTGTGATTTCAGGTAAGACAGGTAATCTGGCTAGAACTAGACAGAAGAAGCCCCTCACTTGATAATAGATGATCTAATACTATATGTCATCGAGGACATCCCAGGAGCCGGAGATCCAGCAAGCCATGCAACAATAGAATATCAGAAGAAAGACCCTGGTATAGGGCAATGTTTGTACTTGTACCATAGGAATTGTATAAGAAAGGATGAATCCTTGGTGGGCTTGACCCCGTATAAGATCTATAAATAAACAGTTTGTACTGGACTGCAAAAGTCCCGAGCTAGACCGGAGGTTTTCTTTGCTCTGTTCTTTCCTACCAGTGCCCGCACTGAATACAGCTGTATTATATTGTATTTTATTACTGACTTTATATATTAATGGCCTCGGCGTTTTACCAATCAAAAACAAAAATTAATATTTTATTTATTTATCTTTTCATCATGCATATAAATTAAATAAATAAATTTATTTAATTTATATTTAATCTTTCCAATTTTCTAAATTCAATTTTTTCCTCCATCTATCTTATCATTATCTTATCTCATTATTCTTCTAAATTAAATAAATTTTCTAAATTTATTTAATTTGATCTTTTCTATTATTCTTCCAAAATTAAATAAATTTTCTAAATTTATTTAATTTGATCTTTTCCATTATTCTTCTAAAATTAAATAATTTTTTAAAATTTATTTAATTTGATCTTTCTAATAAAATTATCCCATTATTCTTCTAAAATTAAATAAATTTTCTAAATTTATTTAATTGATCTTTAATGAATAAATAAAATTAATATTTTATTTATTTATCTTTTCATCATGCATATAAATTAATTAAATAAATTTATTTAATTTATATTTAATCTTTCCAATTTTCTAAATTCAGTTTTTTCCTCCATCATCTATCTTATCATTATCTTATCTCATTATTCTTCTAAATAAATTTTCTAAATTTATTTAATTTGATCTTTTCTATTATTCTTCCAAAATTAAATAAATTTTCTAAATTTATTTAATTCAATCTTTTCCATTATTCTTCTAAAATTAAATAAGTTTTCTAAATTTATTTAATTTGATTTTTTTATTATTCTTCTAAAATTAAATAAATTTTCTAAATTTATTTAATCTGATCCTTCATGAATAAATAAAATTAATTACGCCAAGAGGCGTTATATAGTCACGATTTTTTTTCTTCCAACAGTTTCCAATTTCTTTTTTGGTTTTTATTTTTTATTTTTTTCCAATTTATTTTTTAGTTTTTTCTTTTTTCTTTTTTGTTGATTTTAGTAACTTGGACAGCTATTTGTCCTCACCCGAATATAGCAACATTAGTTATGGGTAGTTTGGACAGCTGTTCGTCCTGGCCTAGAATTTAGAAAATGGTTGTTTTTGTCAAACAAATATTGTTAGGATAAAAACAATTGTTATTTAATATTGACTCCTTTTAGGTGACACCTCGTAACCAAGGTTGTTAATGGTTATTGATTTGTCTTAATCTCAGCTGTTCATTTGTATTAATCTCAACCGTTGATTTTCAATGAGAGTAGTATATAAGGGGGTCATTGGGTCATTTGTATAGGAGAAGTTAGTAGAGAAACTTGCAGTGTTAGCAAGTAGTCTTGCAGTGTTAGCAAGGGCGCAATGATAGCATTGGGGATAGCAGTGGAGGAATATCAGCAGGAGGATTAGGAGATTGTCAGAGCTCTGCCAGTAAGAGGCAAGCAGTATTTGTATCTCTTGATTTGCTAAAGTTTAATATATTTCTCATCTGTAGTACTGGTTTTTCTTACAGGATTTTTCCAGGGACAATTGTCTGAAAATATTGTGTTCATCTTGTTGGATATTTTTATGTGTTTGCATTTGTGAAGTTATAGTTGTGTTATTTTCAATATTTGTTGATCAAATAATCTTACAAGATAGGAGGTTAATAATCAGTAACTGTAATAGATTTTTCACATGGTATCAGAGATAAGTTAGGGTAGAAGAGATTTACCCTAGGTGAAAGAAAGTGAGGGTTTATAAAACCTAGTTTAACCTCTTTAGAATTATTATTTGTTTTAACCTTTGAGATGGCCTCAGTTGGTTTAAGAGATCAGGATAGATTGGATGGAGCCTCTAATTTTGGTGTCTGGAAAGCCAGAATTTCTTTATTGCTAGAAGAGAGTGGAATCAAGAATTATGTGACCACTACTGTAGCTATACCTACAGATCCAGTGCAGCTTGCAGCATATAGAAAGGATGATGCCAAGGCTAGGAGGATCATCCTTGATGGTGTCAAGGATCATATAGTACCACATATTGCAGAGTTAGATAATGCAAGGAAGATGTGGGAAGCCATTTTAAATCTGTACCAGAATGCTACCACTAATTGGAAGCTGATTCTCAGAGAAAAGCTGAGGAATACTCGAATGAATAAGGGAGAGGCCGTGACAAGTTACCTCACTAAGCTCAGACTTGTCAAGGACGAGTTAGCAGCTATTGGAGATAAGCCAGATGATGATGAGCTAGTGAGAATAGCTCTAAATGGGTTTACTAAGCAGTGAGATGTCTTTGTTCAAGTCATCAATGGACGAGACACCTTACCAAGTTGGGATCGACTTTGGAGTGATTTCACTCAGGAGGAGTTTAGACTAAGTCTTGTCAATGGAGCCAACAATAAGAGTCATAAAAGTGAGATGGAACAGGAAAATGTTGCCCTGGCGGGTAAAGGGAAAGCAAAGAAGGGGTCTAGTAAAGGATCAAATTCACAAGGTGAAAAGAAGAAGAAAGATTCTTCGAAGATCAAGTGTTATGGCTGTCACAAGTTTGGCCACTATGTCAGCGATTGCCCAGAAAGGAAGAAGAATGAAAAGAAAGGCAAGAAGCAAGTTGCCGCTGAAGCAAGTGCAGATGAGCTCTCTAGTAGAATGGAAGATGAGTTTGCACTCATAGCATGTATGGTTAGCTCAACCTCACAGAGTGTTTGGTACATAGATAGTGGGGCATCATATCATATGACAGGAGTTAGATAATACTTCTCCAGTTATAAGGAGGAGAGCACCAGAATCTAGATCTCTATGGGGAACATGTCCAAACTCAACTCAATTGGGAAAGGGATTGTTCAGTTTCAGAGGGAGAGTGGTAAGATGATTCCCCTTCATGATGTGTTGCATGTTCCAGGCTTAGGGATGAATTTGATTTCTGTATCTGTCCTTCAGGACAAAGGGTACAATGTACTCTTTAGAGGGGCACATGTGTTGATCAAGCACAAGGATTGGAAATCACCCATAGCTATTGGAGTTAGGAGCGGTTGGCTTTATAGGCTGCAATTTGATATTCCTAAGGCACTCATGAGCAACAATAATCTTAGAGATTAGGGAGAGCTATGGCATAGAAGGATGGGCCATATCCATCATGGAGCCCTTAAATTGCTTCATGAGACAGTGACAGGTGTTCCTGAGGTGAGCACAGAGCACGATGATGTATGTAAGGGATGCATGTTGGAGAAGTTTGCTAAAGCATCTTTTCTAAGGAGTGACACTAGATCCAAGGGCATTCTTGATCTAGTACATTCAGATGTATGTGGACCAATGTTGATGAAGTCTCTTAGAGGGTATGGGTACTTTGTTACTTTTATTGATGATTTCTCTAGGAAGACATGGATATACTTCTTGGAGACCAAGGATGAGGTTTTCAATCACTTCCAAGAGTTCAAAGCTCTTGTGGAGAATTCTATAGGAAGGAAGATTAAGGTTCTTCGATCAGACAATGGAGGCGAGTACAAAAGTAATGAGTTCCAGGAGTTCTGTACCAGAGAAGGAATCAAGAGAGAGTGGACTGTTCCTTACAATACGCAGCAGAATGGAGTTGCTGAGAGGAAGAATCTGTCTATAACGAAGGCATCAAGGGCTATGTTGCATGACCAGGATATACCCCGTTATCTGTGGGCAGAGGCATGGAGTACAACAGTATACATATAGAATAGAGTTCCACATAAGGTACTAGGGAAGATGACACCAGAGGAAGTATTCACTGGGAAGAAGCCAGATGTTAGTCACTTCAGGATCTTTGGGAGTTTGGCATATTGTCACATTCCTAAGGATACACATACCAAGTTAGATCAGACTACAGAGAGAGGGTACTTTGTGGGGTACAGTGAAACCTCAAAGGCATATCGGATATTCATTTCAGGGACCAGGAGGATTATTGTTCGACATGATGTCAAGTTCATGGAGGACAAGGCATTTAGAAGGTCTAGAGATTTCCCAGTAGATGATCAGAGTGAGCAGCCAACAGAAGCTCCAAGGATCACTCAATCGAGTCAAGGGCAGCAACGCTTGAGTACAGTTACTAGTACAAGCATAGACTCAGGAGGAGAGAGTTTTCAGAGTATGGAGCAACAGGTGCAAGAAGAGATGCATCAAGAAGACATGGAGGTTGATATTTCATCCTCTACAGTTGGCAGCAGGAACCGTGAAGTTCAATAGACACAGAAGAATGCTTAGGAGTTAGTGGGTACTCCTAGGAGGAGTAGTAGACAACGGAAACCACCAGCCAGGTATGATGACTATGTTGCATTAGTTAGTAAGTTGGTAGATAGTGAACCTTCTAGCTATCAGGAGGCTGCACAACATCAAGTGTGGCAAGAAGCAATGGTTGAGGAGTATACTTCAATTATGCAGAATGATGTGTGGGAGCTAGTGCCTAGACCAACGGATAGGGCAGTGGTTGGATCACACTGGATCTATAAGATCAAGCACGGTGCAGATGGTAGCATCGAGAAATACAAGGCAAGGTTCATGGCAAAGGGGTTCTCTTAGAAAGAGGGAATAGACTACGAGGAGACATTTGCTCCAGTTGCCAAGTATACTTCTATACGAGCTGTAATCTCAATTTCAGCACAGATGGGATGGTAGATCCATTAAATGGATGTCAAGACAACGTTTCTTAATGGTGAGTTGAAAGAGGAGGTATACATAGAACAACCAGAAGGCTTTGTAGCACACAACAAAGAGACCCACATGTGTAGATTGAAGAGAGCGTTGTACGGACTCAAGCAGGCTCCCAGAGCGTGGTATGAGTGCATTGATAGTTACTTGCAGGAAATGGGCTTTGTGAAGAGTGAGGCAGATGCTAATCTCTACTACTTGGTAGTTGGAGGTGAGATTCTCATTCTTGTCCTATATGTGGATGACTTGTTTCTTACAGGTTCACTGGGGCTCATAGAAGAATGCAAGAGGGACCTTGCAGCGGAGTTCGAGATGAAGGATTTGGGACTTATGCACTACTTTCTAGGCATGGAGGTATGGCAGAAAGATGGAGAGATTTTCCTTGGGCAAGGGAAATATTGCATGGAAATCTTGAAAAGGTTTAGGATGGAAGATTGCAAAGCCATGTCTACACCCATGATCACGAATTGGAGGAAGGTAGACACATCCAGGGAGAAGGATGTAGACCCCACCTTATACAGGCAGTTAATTGGTTCTCTCATGTATTTGGTCAATACCAAGCCAGATATAGCTTTTGCAGTTAACTCTCTTAGTCAATTCATGGTTGAGCCAAAGAGAGTGCATTGGACTGCGGCAAAGCATGTGCTACGTTATTTGCGAGGTACAATCGAGTATGGAATTAGATATGCTCGAGGTGAAGGAATCAGGTTGATGGGCTATACTGACGCATATTGGGCAGGTAGTACAATGGACAAGAGGAGCACTTCAGGGTGTTGTTTCAGTCTAGGATCAGGAGTTGTATCTTGGTTAAGCAGGAAGCAGAAGTCCATGGCTCTGAGTTCAGCAGAGTCATAGTACATAGCAGCTAGCATGGCAACATGTGAAGCTATATGGCTTCGGAAGTTGCTAGTAGCTTTGTTTGGTCAGAAGGTTGAGACTACGGTGATACACTGCGACAATCGGAGTTGCATCAAGTTGACCGAGAATCTGGTGTTTCATGATAGGTCGAAACATATAGACATCAGGTATCACTTCATCAGAGATAGTGTACAGCACGAGATTGTTGAGCTACAGTTTGTACCTATAGATCAGTAGGTAGCAGACATTCTGACAAAAGCATTGGGGAAGGCAAAATTCATTTTCTTCAAAGAGATGTTGGGTGTCATGAAGAACAGCTTCCTTGCTAAGAGGGAGTGTTAATTTTAGTAGCTTGGATAGCTGTTTGTCCTCACCCGAATATAGCAACATTAGTTATGGGTAGTTTGGACAGCTGTTCGTCCTGGCCTAGAATTTAGAAAATGGTTGTTTTTGTCAAACAAATATTGTTAGGATAAAAACAATTGTTATTTAATATTGACTCCTTTTAGGTGACACCTCGTAACCAAGGTTGTTAATGGTTATTGATTTGTCTTAATCTCAGCCATTCATTTGTATTAATCTCAGCCGTTGATTTTCAATGAGAGTAGTATATAAGGGGGTCATTGGGTCATTTGTATAGGAGAAGTTAGTAGAGAAACTTGCAGTGTTAGCAAGTAGTCTTGCAGTGTTAGCAAGGGCGCAATGATAGCGTTGGGGATAGCAGTGGAGGAATATCAGCAAGAGGATTAGGAGATTGTCGGAGCTCTGCTAGTAAGAGGCAAGCAGTATTTGTATCTCTTGATTTGCTGAAGTTTAATATATTTCTCATCTATATTACTGGTTTTCCCTACGGGGTTTTTCCAGGGACAATTGTCTGAAAATATTGTGTTCACCTTGTTGGATATTTTTATGTGTTTGCATTTGTGAAGTTACAGTTGTGTTATTTTCAATATTTGTTGATCAATCATCAAATAATCTTACAAGATAGGAGGTTGATAATCAGTAACTGTAATAGATTTTTCACATTTTTTCTAATTTCTTTTTTGGTTTTTAGCTTTTTCTCCTATTTTCAATTTATTTTTTGGATTTTTTTCTTTGCTTTTCTTAATTTTTTTTAATTTCCTTTTTGGTATTTTAATTTATTTTTAAAAAAAATTAAGCAGAAAAAATGAGTGCTCTCATCCCCACCCCACTGTGAGTGTAGTAGTATATTTATATTTAAAAAATATATATCTAAAAGTATGCCGAGGGATATCTTTTTTTCATAGTTTCTTTGATTTTTTTTTCTTTGCAATTTCTTTTTTCTTTTTATTTTTTAGTTTTTCCAATTTTTTTTTGGTTCCATTGTTTTCATGATTTTCTGCAGCTTTTTCCTTCCAACAATTTCCAATTTCTTTTTTGGTTTTTATTTTTTATTTTTTCCAATTTCTTTTTTAGTTTTTATTTTTCTCAATTTCTTTTTTGGTTCCATAGTTTTTGTGATTTAGCTTTTTCTCTTCTTTTTAATTTCTTTTTTAGTTTTTTTCTTTGATTTTCCGTCCATAGTTTATTTGATTTTCTATTTTTTTTCTTCCATCATTTTTTTAATTTATTTTTCCAATTTTTTTTTGGTTTGACATTTTTGGTGATTTTGTCTAGCTTTTTCTCCTTCCAGCTATTTCCAATTTCTTTTTTGGTTTTTATTTTTTTATTTTTTCTAATTTTAGTTTTTTCTTTGATTTTCTTAAGTTTTTTTTAATTTCCTATTTGGTATTTTAATTTTTTTTTTAATTTTAGGCAGAAAAAATGAGTGCTCTCATCCCCACCCTGCTGTGACTGTATAACGCCTCTCGACATAATAAATTTATTTAATTTATATTTGATTTTTCCAATTTTTTAAATTCAGCTCTTTCCTCCATCATCTATCTTATCGTTATCTTATCTCATTATTCTTCTAAAATTAAATAAATTTTCTAAATTTATTTAATTTGATCTTTCTAAATAAATAAAATTATCCCATTATTCTTCTAAAATTAAATAAATTTTCTAAATTTATTTAATTTGATCTTTTTAAGCTGATGATGGCGTGGTTCGGTGGTTAAGTCACTCAGTTGTAGTGGCGGCCACCAGAGTTCAAACCCCCGCTGGACCAATGAGCTCGCAAGGCTTTATGCCTTCACTAGGCCAATGAGCTCGCGGGTTTGAAGTGTTCTTGCTAGGGGATGAGGTCCCCCATGTTGTGGCCTCACTGGTTCATTGTTTTGGGCAAAAGCATTCGCGTGGAGCCAGAGGGTGTGTCGCACCAGCGTCGCCGGTCACGTTAAAAAGTTTACTAGGCGCATTATCTTTAAAAAAAATTGATCTTTTTAAATAAATAAAAATAATATTTTATTTATTTATCTTTTCATCATGCATATAAATTAAATAAATTTACTTATTTAATTTATATCTATTCTTCCAATTTTCTAAATTTAACTTTTTCCTCCATCATGTATCTTATCATTATTTTATTCCATTTTTTCTTCTAAAATTAAATAAATTTTCTAAATTTATTTAATTTGATCTTTCTAAATAAATAAAATTAATATTTTATTTCATCCACCCATGCTTTTGGAATTATCTCAACCATCCATTGCACCTCCTTTTCTAAACAGTTGATCAATCTTTGTTGAGGACTATATATACCCCCTCTCATTTCATTTTATCTCATCTCATCATATAGCATCCAAAGTATCCTCTCATACATATCACATCCATTAAGCACTTTGAGTACTTCATCTATCATCATGGCAGCTTTGGCAACTATGGTTGTTCACTATTGATAAGCAATCCACATCCAACCAAGGAATCAACAAATCTAGGTGATATTTCTCTTGTTTTACATTCATTTTGTGTCATTTAGATAAATTCTTTGAAGGTGGTAGGATTAGGTTTGATTTGTAATGCTTGATCTTATTAACCTGATTTTTCCTGCTCACACATTCTGGCACACCCGGTGGGACCCACGTCCTTGATAGATTTTTCTTTGAAAAGTTGTTTTTTGAAGTCTAGGTACACATAGCACATTTGATCGACAGACAGTCACATTTGAATGGTAGACAGTCACACTTGAATGGCAAAAAATTGTACTTGACTGGGGGAAAGTCGCCTTTGCATCATTTTTCATCGCCTCTGACTTCATATCATCCAATCACCTTTGAATCATCCTCCGTCGCATATGGTTGACAAGCAATTGCCTTTGGTAAAAGTAAATTGCATTTGATCTTCTGATAATCGCCTTTGATTCCTGTCGCATCACCTTTGGTCGACATTTTTTTTGCATCTTGATTTATTTGAATCTAACATCTATTTGTGTAGCTTCTTATCGTTTGTTGAAGAAAGGTGGATCTAAAACTACTGACAAATCTATTTGTAGGATTGATTGGTCAAAGATATATCTCATTTATCACTAATCTAGGAACATTTCATTTGGTGCTTAAAAAGAACTTGTTTCTTTTGCTTGCTTGTTTTCTTTATCTTGCTTGTTGTTTGCCGTGTCTGTATAGCCTGTGTTTAGATCCATAAGCTAATAACAAAAATATCCTCTGCCCTTGCCTATCAAATGGATCTTAGGTGCAAGAGAACTTGTTATTATCTTTAGAGAGGCCTACCTTGGTGGGAAAAGAGGCACTCACCCCAAGGGAATGACCTCAAGCAGTATTTTCATTCGGTCCGCTATACAAAATAGGATAAGGTGAAAGCCAAGTCTAACCGGTATCAGCACTTACCATACAATGCTAGTTCAAAAGGAGGCGTATCTTGTGTATATGAGACTCCTAGTAGGGATAGTCAGAGCTTTAAGTGGCTTATTGAACACACGTAACGTGCTAGTCCCTCGAATTATCACTAAAAACTATTTGTTGTAGAGGCCCAAATCCCTTTTACTTGCTGGTGCAGGAGGTCGGACCTCTGAAGCTGCCCTATATGTACTATTCATTGTAGAGACAAGAATTCCTTCGATTCATAGGATCGAAGGGTAAGAGATTTGGTGTGCCCATGACGTGTAAGGGGGAGCCAATGTCACCAAATTCTCTAGCTGTCCGCTTTGTCTCAGTATCTGGAGCAATTCGAGTAGGGACTCAGCAAGTAGTATCCACTTTCCAGCGTAGGTTGTACATGTTTACAAGTGTTTTCAATGTTGTCAAGACCTGTAAAAAAAATTGGGCTTAATCTCTAGCCCCAAACCTCACTCTGATTTTGTCAAAGCTACCCAAGACATTGTGTTTGTATGTTTGATGTGTGTTCTCTTGTCAAATATCCATCAAACACTATTCACTATCACATAAAATTGCCTTTGAATAGCAGAACCTCACCTTTAATCATTAGATAGTCACCTTTGGCTTATTCCCAATTGCCTTTGAGCTATGCGCAGTCACCTTTGGTGCATTCAGCCTCACCCCTGGTTATCTACAGACTTTTCCTAGTTTATCCAGTCCAAAATTCCAAATCCTAATCACTTCATCCTAGTCATCCAAGAAATCACATCCCAATCATCCTACCCTTGTGTGACATCATGCGAACATTAGAAGACCTAGCACAAGACTTCATTCAACCACTTTACCAAGCACCACAACCTCTAAATGAACAAATCATTCAAGATGTCCATTTCATTATCCAACAACTTCAACAAAGCCAATCACCTCAAGCACAACACCTCCTAGCCCAAGCCCAACATCTCTTGGCTACTTGTCAAACCCAACAAGCACATCATCCTCTATCCATTCACCATCAACCAATGCCATCTCAATCTTACATATCATCCCCCTTAACTCCATACCAACCTTATCCATCCACATATCAAAACAATCCTACATCAACTTATCCAACTTCATATCAACCTAGTCCATCCACATACCAAAATAATCCTACATCAACTTATCCTACTTCATAACCATCTAGTCCATCCATATTCCATGTCAATGCCACATCAACATATCCACCCACATCACAACAAGAACATATGAACCCAAGACTACCTTGGAAACAAGATCAGATGTCCTCAACTTCATACCAACCTCAAGATCCTTTACCTACATATCTCACCATTTCACCCAACCACCAAGACTATCAATGGCCTTTACAAAAAGAACATGTGAGCCCAAGTAACCCAATGCAAGACCTAATATCCTTTGATGAGGGAGAAACCAATCTAGATGGTATATCCTATGAGTACCCTCCATCACCATCCACTCAAATACCAATCCATGAGCCTACTAGTCCTATCCCAACACTGCTGTGTGATCTTGCTCCTAGTCCATTGATCCACCAACCTTCTAATCCATTAAGCCCTTCAGTACCTTCATCACCATATTACTCTAATTCTTCACCAAAAAAGATAGTTGAGATGATTTTACAAGGGTTGCTTGAAGCAAAATTCATTAAACTTCCTGAAGTCAAACCAAGTGAAGAAAGTGCCTACAATGAATATAACTATTGTGCATACCATAGGATCAAGGGTCATGATACAAATGAGTGCTTTGTATTTATACCACTCTTCTACAAGATGTACAAACAGGGCTTCTATAAGCATGCTAATCCAAATCCCAATCCATCAAATCTCATTCTCTCCATCTAATCTAAATCCTAGTATATCTAATCCCAGTATCCCTCCATCCAATACAAATCCTAATATGTCCAATCCCATCATCCCTCCATCTAGTCTAAATCCTAATCTTAGCCCTACAACACCATCTACCATCATTATCCATCCGCTATATTGTTTATCCACCCATACACTTGCAAAGGATGTGATCCATTGGCTTTTTTCAAGGAATCAACTATCTCCATGTCAAACACCTATTCTTGAGCCTACCAAAGAGACCTCAAACACCTTTTCTATTCCTACCATCTCATCTTGTGGTCCACTAAACATCATGCCTATTGAAGAGTCTCCCGCTATAAGTCCAATTCAAGATCCATCATGCCCTCATGAGTCCATCCAAGAGCCTTCCACTTCCATTCAAGCAACCCAAGAGGTATGTCAAGAACATAATCCTAAGCATGGGAAAACATCAAGCCCTAGTCCTAATCAAGATCAAATCACTTTCATACAACTCATCCATAACATTTATCTTTTCCATGATCAAGATGATATCCATGATGAAGAAGCTATCCATGAACAACTTGATCCACCTATCCATGAGCAAGAAATCCCTTCCATTCAACCCATCCATAAAACGTATTTTTTCCATGATCAAGATGACATCCATGATGAAGGGCTCACCCATGAGCACCTTAATCCTATCCATAATCCTATAGCCATCTATGAGAAAAATGTCCAAATTGCTCCTATCCATCCTCCACCTAGTCCTACCCATAATCCCCCAACATTCACTTGTTATGTTGAGACACATGCCTACCAAGCAAGCATAGAAGATCAAACCAACTGCTTGGATCTAAATGAGCATAATGAACATAATCAAGCTCCTAATGATCCTTCCGCATCCACCAGCAACCCAATTCCAAATCCTCCATCATAACCACTTGGTCTATCCACCTTCATCCACGAATGTTCTTCTCTAAGGGAACAACCACCATTGTCCTCAACCTCACCTCCTCCATCCAATAAGGAACTCAAGTCTAGTGTTCAAACCATATCTAATCCCATTGTCCATTGCAACATGAATTGTCAAGGTAAATAATCTAATGATGTTGGTAATTCCTCCATTCATCCTAAGTCCACTTTCCATCACAAATCCAATCATATCCCCAAAGCATATGTTGACGTTCCACCTTTATCATCCTACAAATGTCAAAAGCATGTGACCATACACCTTCCACCATCCACTTTACCTCCACTTCTTCCAACTCCTAATATCCCTCCATCCGCTCTACCTCCATTGCTTCTAATACCTCATTATCCATTTATCCATCAAACCCCTCACAATCCTAATCATGGCCAACAAATGCACACATTGTCTAAACATAAAGCTTCCATTCATTCCACCAAACCCATGGGATTCAAAAGTAAAAATTTGGATGCCTCTACTCGTAAAACCAAAAGTCATACAAATCTTCATGCCTTGTGGTGCAATTGCAAAAAGTCAAAGCCAAATCCATCCAAAAGGTTACCTAAGCCTGAACCTTCAAAAGAAAAGGTCAAAACTCAAATGATTTGGGTACCTAAACAAAAAGAAAACAAATCAAATGAGGCATCCCTATGACAAAAATCCCAAGCATCCATATCTCAAAAATCCCAACCATCCACTTCCATCCAAAATTCCTGTTCCATTCAAAAATCCCAAAAATTCCACAAGCAAAACAAAAATCATAAAGATACTAAGTTTATGTGGGTACCTCAATCACAAAATCACCCATCTACTAAGCAAACATTACCATTGCTTCCTACACCACCTTCCCATCAAAAGCTTCCATGTTTAGCATGGGGTGTGCAACTGTTGGTCATGGTTCCCTTTCATTCCACCACATTTCCGCATACCAATCCAATCTGTTCACATATCAGGTCCATCTTACATATCATCCCCCTTCCATTCATATGGTCCATGCTTTTGCATAATCTTTTTATCCACTATCCCCTATCCTTCCATTCATAATCCACTAGCTTTTCATGCATAATCCATTATCCTGCATCCATCCATTCATAATCCTCATCATAGTCTACTATTTGTTCCCTTCATAATCCACTATCTACCTACTCCATCTTCCTTTCATGCAATCCCATACCAACATCGATCAACATAATGACACTTGACACGGTCCATGTGCGATGACATCCATCTCTAATGGGACACTATCATCTTTCATGGCACTAGACATTTGAGTCCCTCCCATCAAAATATCCCATAAAAAAAATCAAAAATAGTAAAGAGAAATCCATTCGTCCAACGGTGAAAACCTAGTAAATAGGCACCCTGGATAAGTACCATGATGAAAACTTGGCAAACAGGCGTCATGTGTAGGTTGATCTTCTATGTCATTTACAATTGGGGGCACATTATCTTAGCCAAATTATCCATCCCATCATACCATTTACATACCATCCTATCTTATCCTATCTTACCATCCATTACCCACATACATACCTATCCTATCGAATCCATACATCCTCCCTTCCTCTTTTTGATCTTGATAAAGACATAAGTGCAAAATGTTGAAATGTGCTTTGAATATGTCTTGATATACCTCATCCTTTCCAAGTCAAGGTCCATCATGTCATCCTTTCATCATAAGTTTCGTCATGTAAAATCCTAAACATTACACAAAAAATGGGGCATGTTATTCCTCTATGACGTAGTCTTTGGAGATCACATCCTAGCTCTTTTATACATATATCCATCCACTATAGCCTATCATTGTATCTAATCCATCTATCATGAGCCTTCCATCATATTTACCATTGCCCATCATTTTATCCATCAATCCCTCCTATCCATCCTTGCATCTAGATTAGGTTTTCCCCTTGTCATGGGTATCTAGCATACGGGCTGCACAATCTTCATCCTTAATCTTGATCCTAATCTTGTTGTAAACCAAATCAATCAATCATCATCATCATCATCATCAATGGGATATATCGTTCCCACATCTTTGTGCTGATCTAGGGATATATCGTTCTCCGCAATGACAACACTATTATCAATCAATCAAATCAAATCAAATCAAATCACTATCATCATCAATTAATCATTCAATAAATCAAATAATCATTGGGTTTATGGCTTGACTGGGGCAATACCTCCTTTGTCCATAATAAATCTTTCCCATACTAGGGGCACTTGCTTGCGCTTAGTTTTGAGTGGGCACTTCAAGCACCATTATCAAACATCCAATTCGTTCCATCCACCCTCGCTATCACTATCATCATCATCATAACCACAAACAAGAACTACATATCATTGCTATTGCTAAGTGCCTTGATCCCGTGGATATAGGGTATGTAGGCAATCTGGAATATGAAGGAAATATCCAGATTCAGGCATAGGTGATACACCTCTTCCACTTTTCATCTTTCTTCTGATCATTGTCCTTATCATCCATCTTACCTTCTTCTATCATCTATCTCCCACATCATCAATAAAAACCCAGAACTACATATAATCACTTTCATCATCATCATACTGTGCTTTGATCCCGTGGATATAGGGTATGTAGGCAGTCTAGAATACGAAGGAAGTATCTAGTACACAAGCACAGATGATTCATCTTCCATCTTCTTCCATTTGACTAACTCAAGTAGAAAACAAACTATGCATGTCTCGATAGCTCAAGTGCTTATCAAATCAGAAGTAAACAAAGACATTTGTCCACCATGCCTTTAGCCAACATTTGCTATATCAATCACATATCTCAGCCTTCAATAGGACATATCTTTCCTCACAACAAGGCACTATCCAATTCATCCATGAGCACCCTCTATTGGCAAGAGAACATGATGGCTATGTCTTTTGTTTTCATTTTTATTTATCTTTTGTCCCTTTCTAATACCTAGTCAAGACTGCCTTGATTCATCTATACCTTGGTATGTTGCGATGAAGTATGGACTAGGGCATAGTCATTTTCTTTTGTATGATGTGTTTGTGGGATGATTTTATTCTCTCACTATGCCTAATGGAATCTTGTACATGTTGGGACTAGTATCTTGCATATCAATACCTTTTGCATCTGAGGAGCTAAACAATCTCTTATGCACTAAGACTATTCTATGCTAAGACTATTTCCCATACATATAACCCATAAGGTTTCATTATGTTTAGTGGAAATAAGTTCAAACTGTTTGCTGGCAAAGTCAAAATCCATCTCGGAACAACTAATATTCATATCTTGTGTATGTTGGATCAACATCTTGACCTCATACGATAGACAAGATTGTATTATGCTGATCGCATTATATACATCGTCACCTTGGTCTTTTATACCTTGGTGCATAATATCCATATGCTATATTAAACATAAGGATTGTGAATCTCTAAGTTTGTGTGCAACCGTTAAAGCTGCCTTCATCATCCATCCATTTACCCCACAATAAAACCATAGCCCTCGCAAAGATTGATCATCATCTTTCTTTTGTTCATCATCTTTGTTTCATCATCTTTATCCTGCAAAACAAGTGTGTTAGACATACATCACCCTATATCATTATCATTTATCATTATATCAATTCTTCTCTTCCATCCATAGTTTATCCCACTAATCCTCATATTCTTCGTGTCAACCTAGTTTATCCTTGTTTTGTCATCTAATCGCGAATCAACCCAGTCTTTTCCCGGTAGCATGGTTTTCCTCTCCAGGGGGCATCATCCATCAGTTTCACTGGGGCATAGCTTGTTTAACCAATGTATCAGTCACATCTTCTTTGAAACAACGTCCTAAAGAACATTGTCTCAAAGAGGAGCAAAATGTAGACACCCAAAATTGACTCTTTGTATCATTTATCAAATTGTCGTATTATTCACCATTGCATATGTCGATTTTGTCTAGCACACTTGTATTAACTATCTATTTTCTTCTATATCACCACTTCTATCATTAATTAAATAAATTATATTTATTTAATTAATTTAATCTATTTTCTATCTTTAGTTAAATAATCTTTAATTATTTAATTATTCCATTATTCCTCTAAAATTAAATAAATTTTCTAAATTTATTTAATTTTATTCTTCTTGAATAAATAAAATTAATATTTTATTTATTTATCTTTTCATTATACATATAAATTAAATAAATTTATTTATTTAATTTATATTTGATCTTTCCAATTTTCTAAATTCAACTTTTTCCTTCATCATCTATCTTATCATTATATTATTCCATTATTCTTTTAAAATTAAATAATTTTTCTAAATTTATTTAATTTAATCTTTTCTATTATTCTTCTAAAATTAAATAAATTTTCTAAATTTATTTAATTTGATCTTTTCCATTATTCTTCCAAATTAAATAAATTTTCTAAATTTATTTAATTTGTTTATTGTTCTTCTAAAATTAAATAAATTTTCTAAATTTATTTAATCTAATCCTCCATGAATAAATAAAATTAATATTTTATTTATTTATCTTTTCATCATGCATATAAATTTAATAAATAAATTTATTTAATTTATATTTGATTTTTCCAATTTTCTAAATTCAACTTTTTCTTCCATCATCTATCTTATCATTATCTTATCTCATTATTCTTCTAAAATTAAATAATTTTTCTAAATGTATTTAATTTGAAATTTTCTATTATTCTTCCAAATTTAAATAAATTTTCTAAATTTATTTAATTTGATCTTTTCCATTATTCTTCTAAAATTAAATAAATGTTCTAAATTTATTTAATTTGATCTTTCTAATAAAATTATCCCATTATTCTTCTAAAATTAAATAAATTTTCTAAATTTATTTAATTGATTTTTTCTATTATTCTTCTAAAATTAAATAATTTTTTAAAATTTATTTAATCCACTCCTTCATGAATAAATAAAATTAATATTTTATTTATTTATCTTTTCATCATGCATATAAATTAAATAAATTTATTTAATTTATATTTGATCTTTCCAATTTTCTAAATTCATCTTTTTCCTCCATCATCTATCTTATCATTATCTTATCCCATTATTCTCCTAAAACTAGTATATTTATATTTTGAAAAATATATCTAAAGTACGCCGAGGGATATCCTTTTTTCATAGTTTGATTTTCTCACATTTTCAATTTTTTTTTTTAAAATTTAATTTCTTTTTTGGTTCCATAGGATTTTCTCCAACTTTTTCTCCTTCTAACAGTTTCCAATTTATTTTTTGGTTTTTATTTTTTATTTTTTCCAATTTCTTTTTTGGTTCCATAGTTTTTGTGAGTTAGCTTTTTCTCCTTCTAACACTTTTTAATTTCTTTTTATTTTTTTCTTTGATTTTCTTAAGTTTTCTTTTAAGTTTCCTTTTTGGTATTTTATTTATTTTTTCTATAAATTTAGGTAGAAAAAATGAGTGCTCTCATCCCCACCCTGATGTGACTGTAGAACGCATCTCGGTATAATTAAACTAGTATATTTATATTTAAAAAAATATATCTAAAATACGTCGAGGTATATCTTTTTTCCATAGTTTCTTTGATTTTCTTTTGCAATTTCTTTTTTTATTTTTTCCAATTTCTTTTTTGGTTCCATAGTTTTCATGATTTTCTCCAGCTTTTTCTCCTTCCAACAGTGTGCAATTTTGTTTTTCGTTTTTATTTTTTATTTTTTCTAATTTTTTTTATTTTTTCCATTTTTTTTTGGTTCCATATTTTTGTGATTTAGCTTTTTCTCCTTCAACCGTTCTTTATTTTTTTTTAATTTTTTTCTTTGATTTTCTTAAGTTTTATTTTTTATTTCCTTTTTGGTATTTTAATTTTTTTTTCTTATAAATTTAGGTAGAAAAAATGAGTACTCTCATCCCCACCTCGATGTGACTGTATAACGCCTCTCGGCGTAATAACGGGTGTAATTATTACTAGTATATTTATATTTAAAAAAATATATCTAAAATACGTTGAGGTATATCTTTTTTCCATAGTTTCTTTGATTTTTCTTTTGCAATTTCTTATTTGGTTTTTATTTTTAAATTTTTCCAGTTTCTTTTTTGGTTCCATAGTTTTCGTGATTTTCTCCAACTTTTTCTCCTTCCAACAGTTTCCAATTTCTTTTTTGGTTTTTATTTTTTATTTTTTAATTTTTTAATTTTTTTTCAATTTCTTTTTTGGTTCCATAGTTTTTGTGATTTAGCTTTTTCTCCTTCAACCGTTTTTAATTTCTTTTTTAGTTTTTTTTCTTTGATTTTCTTAAGTTTTATTTTGTATTTCCTTATAAATTTAGGCAGAAAAATGAGTGCTCTCATCCCCACCTCGATGTGACTGTATAACGCCTCTCAGCATAATAAAAACTAGTATATTTATATTTAAAAAAATATATCTAAAATACGCCGAGGTATATCTTTTTTCCATAATTTCTTTGATTTTCTCTTGCAATTTCTTTTTTGGTTTTTATTTTTTAATTTTTCTAATTTCTTTTTTGGTTCCATAGTTTTCGTGATTTTCTCCAGCTTTTTCTCCTTCCAACAACTTCTAATTTATTTTTTGGTTTTTTATTTTTTATTTTTTCAAATTTCTTTTTCAGTTTTGATTTAGTTATTTTTTCCAATTTCTTTTTTAGTTTTTATTTTTTTATTTTTTTCAATTTCTTTTTTGGTTCCATAGTATTTGTGATTTAGCTTTTTCTCCTTCAATGGTTTTTAATTTCTTTTTTAGTTTTTTTTCTTTGATTTTCTTTTTAGTATTTTAATTTATAAGAAAAAAAATTAAAATACTAAAAAAGAAATGAAAAATAAAACTTAAAAAAATGAGTGCTCTCATCCCCACCCTATTGTGACTATATAACGCCTCTCGGCATAATAAATTTTCTAAATTTATTTAATTTGATCGTTCTAAATAAATAAAATTAATATTTTATTTATTTATCTTTTCATCATGCATATAAATTTATTTATTTAATTTATATTTGATCTTTCCAATTTTCTAAATTCAGTTTTTTCCTTCCATTATCTATCTTATCATTAAATTATCCTATTATTCTTCTAAAACTAGTATATTTATATTTAAAAATATATATCTAAAGTACGCTGAGGGATATCTCTTTTCCATAGTTTATTTGAAAAAGAAATTGGAAAAAAATAAAAAATAAAAAATAAAAAAGAAATTGGAAAAAATAAAAAATAAAAAACAAATAAGAAATAAGAAAATCACAAAAAAGAAATAGAAAATAAAAAATTAATATTTTATTTATTTATCTTTTCATCATGCATATAAATTTATTTATTTAATTTATATTAGATCTTTCCAATTTTCGAAATTCAGCTTTTTCCTCCATTATCTATCTTATCATTAAATTATCATATTATTCTTCTAAAACTAGTATATTTATATTAAAATATATATCTAAAGTACGCCGAGGGATATCTCTTTTCCATAGTTTATTTGAAAAAGAAATTTGAAAAAATAAAAAATAAAAACTAAAAAAGAAATTGGAAAAAATAAAAAATAAAAAATAAATTGGAAAAAATAAAAAAATAAAAAACAAATAAGAAATTGAAAATAAGAAAATCACAAAAAAGAAATAGAAAATAAAAAATTAATATTTTATTTATTTATCTTTTCATCATGCATATAAATTTATTTATTTAATTTATATTTGATCTTTCCAATTTTCTAAATTTATCTTTTTCCTCCATTATCTATCTTATCATTAAATTATCCTATTATTCTTCTAAAACTAGTATATTTATATTTAAAAATATATATCTAAAGTACGTTGAGGGATATCTCTTTTCCATAGTTTATTTGAAAAAGAAATTTGAAAAAAATAAAAAATAAAAACCAAAAAAGAAATTGGAAAAAATAAAAAATAAAAAATAAATTAGAAAAAATAAAAAATAAAAAACAAATAAGAAATTGAAAATAAGAAAATTACGAAAAAGAAATAGAAAATAAAAAATTAATATTTTATTTATTTATCTTTTCATCATCCATATAAACTTATTTATTTAATTTATATTTGATCTTTCCAATTTTCTAAATTCAGCTTTTTCCTCCATTATCTATCTTCTCATTAAATTATCCTATTATTCTTCTAAAACTGGTATATTTATATTTAAAAATATATATATCTAAAGTACACCGAGGGATATCTCTTTTCCACAGTTTATTTGAAAAAGAAATTTGAAAAAATAAAAAATAAAAACTAAAAAAGAAATTGGAAAAGATAAAAAATAAAAAATAAAAAAGAAATTGGAAAAAATAAAAAACAAGAAATTGAAAATAAGAAAACTACAAAAAAGAAATAGAAAGTAAAAAATTAATATTTTATTTATTTATCTTTTCATCATGCATATAAATTTATTTATTTAATTTATATTTGATCTTTCCAATTTTCTAAATTCAGGCTTTTCCTCCATTATCTATCTTATCATTAAATTATCCTATTATTCTTCTAAAACTAGTATATATATATTTAAAAATATATATTTAAAGTACGCCAAGGGATATCTTTTTTCCATAGTTTATTTGAAAAAATAAAAAATAAAAACTAAAAAAGAAATTAGAAAAAATAAAAAATAAAAAATAAATTGAAAAAAATAAAAAATAAAAAACAAATAAGAAATTGAAAATAAGAAAATCACAAAAAAGAAATAGAAAATAAAAAATTAATATTTTATTTATTTATCTTTTCATCATGCATATAAATTTATTTATTTAATTTATAGTTGATCTTTCCAATTTTCTAAATTCAGCTTTTTCCTCCATTATCTATCTTATCATTAAATTATCCTATTATTCTTCTAAAACTAGTATATTTATATTTAAAAATATATATCTAAAGTACGTCGAGGGATATCTCTTTTCCATAGTTTATTTGAAAAAGAAATTTGAAAAAATAAAAAATAAAAACCAAAAAATAAATTGGAAAAAATAAAAAATAAAAAATAAAATAGAAAAAATAAAAAATAAAAAACAAATAAGAAATTGAAAATAAGAAAATTACAAAAAAGAAATAGAAAATAAAAAATTAATATTTTATTTATTTATCTTTTCATCATCCATATAAATTTATTTATTTAATTTATATTTGATTTTTCCAATTTTCTAAATTCAGCTTTTTCCTCCATTATCTATCTTATCATTAAATTATCCTATTATTCTTCTAAAACTGGTATATTTATATTTAAAAATATATATCTAAAGTACACCAAGGGATATCTCTTTTCCATAGTTTATTTGAAAAAGAAATTTGAAAAAATAAAAAATAAAAACCAAAAAAGAAATTGGAAAAGATAAAAAATAAAAAATAAAAAAGAAATTGGAAAAAATAAAAAATAAAAAACAAGAAATTGAAAATAAGAAAACCACAAAAATGAAATAGAAAGTAAAAAATTAATATTTTATTTATTTATCTTTTCATCATGCATATAAATTTATTTATTTAATTTATATTTGATCTTTCCAATTTTCTAAATTCAGGCTTTTCCTCCATTAACTATCTTATCATTAAATTATCCTATTATTCTTCTAAAACTAGTATATATATATATTTAAAAATATATATCTAAAGTATGCCGAGGGATATCTTTTTTCCATAGTTTATTTGAAAAAATAAAAAATAAAAACTAAAAAAGAAATTGGAAAAAATAAAAAATAAAAAATAAATTGGAAAAAATAAAAAATAAAAAACAAATAAGAAATTGAAAATAAGAAAATCACAAAAAAGAAATAGAAAATAGAAAATAAATATTTTATTTATTTATCTTTTCATCATGCATATAAATTTATTTATTTAATTTATATTTGATCTTTCCAATTTTCTAAATTAGCTTTTTCCTCCATTATCTATCTTATCATTAAATTATCCTATTATTTTTCTAAAACTAGTATATTTATATTTAAAAATATATATCTAAAGTACGCAGGGATATCTCTTTTCCATAGTTTATTTGAAAAAATAAAAAATAAAAACCAAAAAAGAAATTGAAAAAAATAAAAAATAAAAAACAAATAAGAAATTGAAAATAAGAAAATCACAAAAAAGAAATAGAAAATAAAAAATTAATATTTTATTTATTTATCTTTTCATCATGCATATAAATTTATTTATTTAATTTACATTTGATCTTTCCAATTTTCTAAATTCAGCTTTTTCCTCCATTATCTATCTTATCATTAAATTATCCTATTATTCTTCTAAAACTAGTATATTTATATTTAAAAATATATATCTAAAGTACGCCAGGGATATCTCTTTTCCATAGTTTATTTGAAAAAGAAATTTGAAACAATAAAAAATAAAAACCAAAAAAGAAATTGGAAAAAGTAAAAAATAAAAAATAAAAAATAAATTAGAAAAATAAAAAATAAAAAACAAATAAGAAATTGAAAATAAGAAAATTACAAAAAAGAAATAGAAAATAAAAAATTAATATTTTATTTATTTATCTTTTCATCGTGCATATAAATTTATTTATTTAATTTATATTTGATCTTTCTAATTTTCTAAATTCAGCTTTTTCCTCCATTATCTATCTTCTCATTAAATTATCCTATTATTCTTCTAAAACTAGTATATTTATATTTAAAAATATATATCTAAAGTACACCAAGGGATATCTCTTTTCCATAGTTTATTTGAAAAAGAAATTTGAAAAAATAAAAAATAAAAACCAAAAAAGAAATTGGAAAAGATAAAAAATAAAAAATAAAAAAGAAATTGGAAAAAATAAAAAATAAAAAGCAAATAAGAAATTGAAAATAAGAAACCCACAAAAAAGAAATAGAAAGTAAAAAATTAATATTTTATTTATTTATCTTTTCATTATGCATATAAATTTATTTATTTAATTTATATTTGATCTTTCCAATTTTCTAAATTCAGCCTTCTCCTCCATTATCTATCTTATCATTAAATTATCATATTATTCTTCTAAAACTAGTATATTTATATTTAAAAATATATATTTAAAGTACGTCGAGGGATATCTTTTTTCCATAGTTTATTTGAAAAAATAAAAAATAAAAACCAAAAAAGAAATTGGAAAAAATAAAAAATAAAAAACAAATAAGAAATTGAAAATAAAAAAATCACAAAAAAGAAATAGAAAATAAAAAATTAATATTTTATTTATTTATCTTTTCATCATGCATATAAATTTATTTATTTAATTTATATTTGATCTTTCCAATTTTCTAAATTCAGCTTTTTCCTCCATTATCTATCTTATCATTAAATTATCCTATTATTCTTCTAAAACTAGTATATTTATATTTAAAAATATATATCTAAAGTACGCCGAGGGATATCTCTTTTCCATAGTTTATTTGAAAAAGAAATTTGAAAAAATAAAAAGTAAAAACCAAAAAAGAAATTGGAAAAAATAAAAAATAAAAAATAAAAAAGAAATTGGAAAAAATAAAAATAAAAAACAAATAAGAAAATCACAAAAAAGAAATAGAAAATAAAAAATTAATATTTTATTTATTTATCTTTTCATCATGCATATAAATTTATTTATTTAATTTATATTTGATCTTTCCAATTTTCTAAATTCAACTTTTTCCTCCATTATCTATCTTATCATTAAATTATCCCATTACTCTTCTAAAATTAAATAAATTTTCTAAATTTATTTCTTTATTTATTTATTTGAAAGATAAAAATCTGATTGACTGATTGGCTTCCATAAACAAGTACATCAAATGAAAATTTAAGCAACAACTTACGCAGATAAAACTTGTAAACAATCTCATATCCAGTCATCCACTGGAATGATTTGAATGATAATTCTTTTAGGTTAATTGTGCAACCTCTAATGCATTCCTTTTAGCTGTAGCTCGACCTACCTATATGGGTTTACCACAACATACAACAGCATTCATTTCATCAAGGGTCTGAATTTGATCCCACTCATCTCCAAACTTCACAAAACCAAATCCTCTTGAAAAACCTGTAAACTTATCCATTACAACCTCAGCTCCTCTAATAGATCCTTATATAGTTGAAAATGTTTGTTTTAGAATATCCGAGGTAACAACAAGTGACAAATCTCCTACAAATATGTCAAAGGTTGGCCGCAATTTCTTATTTTCAAAAAATGCCCAGTTGAGGCTGAAAAGCTTTTGGGTACCAACAAGTTGACTGACTACAAGGTGAGCTTGCAGAAATCTCTCGGCTGCTTTATGGCTGACGAACTAGATGAATCCATACCCCTTCGATTCTCCATTCCTATTTCACATAACCTTAATGGATACAAAATCATTATTTAACGCGTAACAACAACGAAGAAATATTTCATCCATCCAGTCCTTGAGATCTCCAACCCAGAGAGTTCTATTTTGATATGAAGCGGCTTGGACAGATGACCCTTGAGATTGTGAGAGTTCAGCCTGTGCTTCCATAGTTTGGTAAATGCCCTCTCACACTACTATTGGACTGGTTGAGCACAATGATGTAGCTATGGTAGCCTAGGTAGTTATAAATTCAAACCAAACCCTACACAAAGGAAGACTGTCTAATAAAAAAATTGCAGCCTCAAATCGGTCTAAATTTTTCAAAACCCTAATAAAAGAAGTTGAAATCTGGAAGGTAAGTATTTATATTCTAAGCCCAGAAAAATTTCAAAACCCTTTTGCAGCCTTGGGTATTTATGATTCCTAATTTTCTAAATTTATTTAATTTGATCTTTCTATTTTATTTATTTATCTTTTCATCATGCATATAAATTAAATAAATTCATTTAATTTATATTTAATCTTTCTAATTTTCTAAATTTAGCTTTTTCCTCCATCATCTATCTTATCATTATCTTATCTCATTATTCTTCTAAAATTAAATAAATTTTCTAAATTTATTTAATTTGATCTTTCTAAATAAATAAAATTAATATTTTATTTATTTATCTTTTCATCATGCATATAAATTTATTTATTTAATTTATATGATCTTTCTAATTTTCTAAATTCAACTTTTTCCTCCATTATCTATCTTATCATGAAATTATCCCATTATTCTTCTAAAATTAAATAAATTTTCTAAGTTTATTTAATTTGATCTTTCTATTTTATTTATTTATCTTTTCATTATGCATATAAATTAAATAAATTTATTTAATTTATATTTGATCTTTCCAATTTTCTAAATTCAGCTTTTTTTTCCATCATCTATCTTATCATTATCTTATCCCATTATTCTTCTAAAATTAAATAAATTTTCTAAATTTATTTTTTTAAATAAATAAAATTAATATTTTATTTATTTATCTTTTCATCATGCATATAAATTAAATAAATTTATTTAATTAATTTATATCTATTCTTCTAATTTTCTAAATTCAGCTTTTTCCTCCATCATCTATCTTATCATTATTTTATTCCATTTTTTCTTCTAAAATAAAATAAATTTTCTAAATTTATATAATTTGATCTTTCTAAATAAATAAAATTAATATTTTATTTCATCCACCCATGCTTTTGGAATTATCTCAACCGTCCATTGCACCTCCTTTTCTAAACAATTGATCAATCTTTGTTGAGGACTATATATACCCCCTCTCATTTCATTTTATCTCATCTCATCATATAGCATCCAGAGTATCCTCTCATACATATCACATCTATTGAGCATCCATTGAGCACTTTGAGTACTTCATCTATCATCATGGCAGCTTTGGCAACTATGGTTGTTCACTATTGAGAAGCAATCCACATCCAACCAAGAAATCAACAAATCTAGGTGACATTGATCTTGTTTTGCATTCATTTTGTGTCATTTAGACGGATTCTTTGAAGGTGGTAGGATTAGGTTTGATTCGTATTGCTTGATCTTATTAACCTAATTTTTCCTGCTCACACACATAGATCTAAAATTTAAGAAATATAATTAAAGTGAAGAAATAGATTCATTGTGATATCGATAATGTTACATCCACACTTACTTGACTATTTATTTCTACTGAAATATGTTGTAGATTCAACTTGAGCTACTGAGGACAACAGTTGATTTATAGGGGAAGAAATGTTAATTGAATTTTCCCCAAAATGGAAAAGAAAGCCATTTATGGATAACCTTTTAAAATTATAAGAGGATAAAGTTTATTTAACCCTTTATAATTAAAAGGAAGATGGAAAAAATAAAGGATATTATGATCCTTTGATTAAAATGGAGATTAATAGAGAGTATTTATATAATCTCTTTTAAGTGGGAGGAATAAATGTATTTATTTAAATAAGTATTAAAAGGCAACCTTTATGAAAGGGTGTGTTGGTTTGGAAACCACCCCTTAGAAGGTTATATAAAGAATTTATGTGAGACTTGGAAAGGGCATGGAGAACACTCGAGGAAGAAGTAAGTGGTTTGGTGGACTATGGGTATTAGAGAAGGGGGCACATAGAGTGTGCCCAACTCGGGATTGTCTACACTCGAGATTATCCTAACCAAGGCTTTGAACACTGTGCGAGTAGGCACAACAGTTGGTGCGAGTAGGCACATACTGTGTTTTTACACAGTTTCTCCAAATGCACCATAGAGGGCCAAGACCACTGAAATCTTCCTAGGGTGAGAGTGGCCAATCCAAGTACTCTGATTTAGATAATTACTGAACTTATTATTAATAAAACATATTGGAATTGATATATACATGGGTTTGATGTTAATCTGAACATGGATTGTGTTATTCAATTAACTATGTTAATTATTTACTTTGGAGTTCCTATTAAATTATCATATGTTGCAATTTACATTGGAATTGATAACCTTGCATACTTTAAATTGTTTAACTTTCGTATAACTATATTTAAATCTACTTCTAATACTTGATTAACTCCAGGAGAAAAGTAGCATTACAACATTTATCTAAAAAATGTCAATATCATTTTGAGTTATTTTATTTACTTAAGGCTATTTGTTGGCAAAAAAGTCAGCATCCCCCTTCGGGATTCGTGACATGGCTTAATCACCTCCTACTGGTCCTTATCTGGGATGGTAACAATTTCCTGATAGGTGCACCTTTTGGGAGAAATGACCAGCTCAACACCCTACAAGTGCTATCAGAGCTGGATCACGGATTTTAATCCCCTCAGGTAACGCTGAGGGGGGGATTGTTGGCAAAAAAGTCAGCATCCCCCTTCAGGATTCATGGCATGGCTTAACTGCCTCCCGCTGGTCCTTATCTGGGATGGTAGCAGTTTCCTGATAGGTGCGCCTTTTGGGAGAAACAGCCAGCTCAACACCCTACACTATTTTTATTTACTTTAGAACTATTTAAGAATTACATGTATAGCATACCTATATTATTTTCATGTATAATATATATAACATACCTATCTTAGATAAATCCACAAGAGATATCATCCTTGAAATGCCTATTTTTGACTGGATTTGTGATTTAAATGGAATAGTATGTCTATTGCATAGATTTATCTACATATACTAGTATATATATGAGAGTAATATTGCTTACAAATATATAATGTATATATGTAAGTAATAATATTCTCATATATAGACCGCCAGATGGTTGAGCCATTGGAAAACGTGAATCGTAGTCGCAAGTTCAAGCCTCAATTTAAATGATGTGCTCGATGGAGGGGGCACTTGGGTGGTTGTTATTCTCCATGTAAAAAAATCCCACACACACACACACACACACACATATATATGAGTGTTATAATATATAAAAGTAATATATCTATAAGTGATGTATATAGTAATATTACTTTTATCTATATATACCTTATATATAAGAGTATTATTACTTATATATATATATTATATATAGAAGCCTGGGATCCATAGTATTTTGACACAGCTATAGAAAATTATAGTAGGGAGTGGGAGCTCAACTAGGATAGAACAAGACCTTCTAGCCTGTCCTGCTTGCCTTCCCTGCAGACATTTTTTTTATGGCTCTGGAGAAAAGTTATATATATATATATATATATATATATATATATATATATATATATATATATATATATATAGATATATATATATATATATAGATATATATATATATATATAGATATATATATATATATATAGATATATATATATATATAGATATATATATATATATATAGATATATATATATATATATAGATATATATATATATATATAGATATATATATATATATATATATAGATATATATATATATATATATAGATATATATATATATATATATATATATAGATATATATATATATATATATATAGATATATATATATATATATATATATATATATATATATATATATATATATATATATATATATATATATATATATAAGTAATATTACTTACATATATAATATATAAAAGTAATTTTACTTATATACATTATATAAGTAATGTATAGATAGATGCATTCACTTATATTATTTTACTTTAGAACTATTTAAAAAATATTTTTATTTTTTTATAGAAGGTAAAAGGTAAGTTTTGAAGGGAACCCAAAACCTTATACAAAGTCAATAAGAAATATATAAATGAGGACCACCATACAACACAAATTACAACATCAAGCATGCAATACATAGCCTAGGGGCTCAAACAACCAACAACACTCACAACAAAACCCAAGAAGGGAAGGAACAACAAAAGATCAATTGTTTCAAGGTGGTTTGAAACCAAAGAGCTCTAGAAACTACAATTTGTCACTCCCAGAAACATTGAGGAAACTATCCTTTCTTGTTGGTCAACCTTTTTTTGGGGGGGGAGGGTGGGGGGTAACCCAAAATTAGAAGAATCCATAGGGGATCTATAAAGACTAACATCTAAATCCATTTTTCTTTTATTTGAACTAGAAGAAAGTGATAAGGCTAGCTGATAGAGCTCATTAGTAGGGCTAGTAGCTTGTTCTAGCTGAAATTCAATCCTTTAATCCTTTACAATCTGATGCCTAATATCTATCTTTTAACCCTACTCAACCATGCCCATGGGCCTTGGCAAAGACGCCGATGTAGTCAGGAAGTGAGAACCCACCAAAGGGTTGTCAATCCTCACAGACTTCACACTCTCACACACATATATGCAACATGCACAATAGAAGAATATAATTGAAAACAATAAATTTTATTAATTTCATATAACATCATTACAACATTTTTATATCAATAATAATCTACTACATAATCTAACAATACTTTTCTATAGCTTGCCACTAACTCTCTTTCTTCAAGACTTTCAACTTAGCCTACTCCCAATACCTTCCCCTCTTCACATTTAGGGGTTTACATTCTTTTTTAGAGGTTGTTGCCTCTTAATGATTCTCTTCTCAACAAAGAATAATCTTCCTTCTTCTACACCCTCAAATTTGCCAATAGAGAATAATCTCCCCACCAAAATTAATATTTATTCTATTACAATTTTCGACCATGAAACTATCACAACCCTATTGCCCTCTTTTTGAAATGAATAATCCTTTGTCCTTTGAAATCTATCCCAAAATGGAGAGCCCCCTCTTTAATAGAAAATAATACAATAAATAATGTTGATGCTAAGGGACTTTCTAGCTCCAATCACCAAAAACAATAAGGTGAACAATTATCATGTCACCTAGGAATGTAATTGTTGCCTCCATAAAAATTTTAAACAACCAAAATAAGAAAATCCATGCAGTCGAAGAAGACCCATCACATACCCTATCACCAGTCAAAGAAATTCCAAGCAAGAATGAACAACTACCAATAAATGAGATCATATTGTTGGAAATAATAAATAATGCCCAAGTTTGATTGGTCTTACGCTACCAAAGTTAGACAATAATAAGACAAAACCTCTTTTCAAAAAGAAGACAACTAGGCAAACAAAAATAAAAGAAAACTACATCGAGTGTGGTCATTAAATCACAGCCTCCCAAAAATAAAAGTATTGGATAAAGAAATAGAGACAAGGCCTCCTAGTTTGCATACTACTCAATTAGAACAATGTAAACTTTCTGTCACATCCATGAGGAACGAAACACCAAAATCACACATGTTGTTTTTTGAAGCTTACTACACAATCCCTATCATAAATTATACATCTCACATAGTTGTTGATGCACTTTTGCAACAACCCCATAAATAATAGATAAAATTATAACCTCCTAGACTTTAATTTAAATAATACTTTGATAACTTATCAACACGATAACATAAGTTTTTGCAGCTCGCGAGAATTAGAAATATTCTTATAGCCTCCTCAAAACATCAATTTTATCAAACAACTCCTTAAGTTACTACAATTATGCAGTTCAACACATACAACTCCTGAAGCACCTTTGTAACAACTCTATAAAGAAGAGATAAACCTATAGAAGCCCAATTATTGGTTTAAAATGACACATTGACAATTCTTATAACTATCATAGTGATCTTCAAAGTGCATAAGAACTTAAAATATTCCTAAAATATATTACACATAGTCCTTGAAGTAGAAATAAACAGTCTTCTTGAAGCTACAAACACACGGTCCTCTTGACGTAGAAATAATATAGTCCTCCTATAGTTGAATAATACATTAACTAAATGAAACTATCCTGAAGCATCATGGAAATGATTTGAAACATTCCAAAGATAGTTTGTAGCACATCTACAAGCCTAAATCCCACTTGAGGAATTGAGACCTTCCTAAAGAAACTCCCAAGAAGCAAGATGACAAAGCTATGAAGCAACAAAAACACCAAAAAAATGGAAACAAAACTGGAAAATGAAACCTGAAATATTTTTTGTGATGCAAGATTGCATGTAAACTTGGATGCTCCTGCATCAGACATGCCAAGTAATAAGTTTGTGAGCATGGCTCAAAAAATAGAGTTGAGTGGTTGAACCACCCTTCCAAATAGTAAACTATCTACAACATACTCTAATGTTGTCATAGGTACCATGAAAATTTCTTTCTTCTCCTTTTCCAACATCTACCTGGAACTCTTCCTGTCTTCCTCTACCAAATCTACTCACCAATATCTCTTTCACTTTGTCCACCATTGACCGACCTCATCCACGAAATGCACTTTCCTCTCTTCTCTTTTCTTGTGGGATTCAACCCACCACAATCTAACCATCTCCACCAAAATTATTTCCATTCTCTTGTCACTACCACATCTGTGCATAAATCAACATTGTTAACAGTATAAAAGTCAAATAATTTCAGCAGTACCTCTTATTCTCTTTCCACTTCTTCATCTCATCTTCTTTCTTATCATATCCATCAATGTCATTATGTAATTTAAAGTACCAACCACTATTGCAATCACACTCTTCTTTGCTTTTGCAATCCTTCCTTCTTCTGCAACATTCTCCTATTACATACTCATTCCCTTTCACTAATTGTTCCATGCCTTATGAAAGACATGCTATTTTAGCAACCTACTTTTGTTGATAACTGAGAGGGGGGGGTGAATCAGTTATCCTAATTATTTCTTCTTTTAAACTTTCTTATTAATCAAAGCAGCATTGAATCAAACAAACAAACATTACCATGAAATGAGAAACACATGACACAGTATTTTTGACGTGGAAACCCAGTTAAGGGAGAAAACCACGGGGTGATTAAACCAAAGATTATTCTCTGTTAGAAGAATAAGGAATTACAAAATGGCACTTGCTAATTAGGGCTCACTGCCCGAGCACACTGCTCACAAAGAGGCACACTGCCTACAAGGAGACACACTGTCTACAAAAGAATGTTTATACAATACTTGAACTGATTGGAAGCATCTACATATGCTGGAGTTCAGTTCCGGTTTAGGCTCTGTATACTGATCTGCTGCACTTCATCTTTCCTTTGCTCTTTTTCTACTTTTCTTTCACATACCAAATTTTTCTTATTACTTCTATTCTGCTCTGCACTTATTCGCATACCCCATAACTCAACTACACTTCTCACAACAAAATCCATCCTCTATTTATATCCGCACTAGTGATTTCATTATCTTTCTAGTCGGCACCCGGAATAGTCTATCTTCTCACAAACTTTGTTCTGTCGGCTGAATCCTTGCATATCAAGTAATGCGGATCAAGCATATACTTGTAGATATCATTAATCATGTCGGCCAAACATGATTCATGCCTTCACAACCTTTACCATCAACAGTAACACATCTGGAAAATAGTCTGATACTCTGTCAGTCAGTTCTTCCTCTGTTCTCACTGTCTTTCAGGAATCCGGTACTCAACTATTCATATCTTCTTTCTTGTCCATCACCGGAGGCTAAATCCTTGGAATATACTACTCAAGGTAGTCCTTTTGACTTCCTGAAATCCACACTGCACCAAGACACTTCCTCTGAGAGATCCGGACCAATCTGTCAGACCTTGCCACATGCTCTGTTCTTGTTCACCGGACCACAACAGTCTTCATTCTGACTTTCGGTAGAGACACACCATGACTTGCGGATATGGGGGATGACCTTTGTTGCCATCAATGACAACAACCATGAATCCATATAGTGTCTCTTGCCAACAATCTCCCCCTTTGGCATTGATGGCAACACTTAGTGAAAAATGACTAAGTGTTTACACTATGCTCCCCCTTGGCTGATGCTCTATCTTTATATACAATTTCTGGAACTCCCCCTTAGTTGGATTCCTCATTTTTCACTGCTCCTCACTCCCCCTTTGACATCAATGGCAAAGGGTAGGGTCCGCACACCAAAATTTTCAAAGATTTACTATACATAGCCGCATATTTACATACTCACATAAACTGAAGAATGTCTGCAAAGGATGTCTTCAATTGGACCAGTTCTGTAGCCCAACTTTGCTTCATTCTGTCCAAAATTGAAATGTGACCACTTAACAAAAATGCAAAAGCTTCTGCCCTTTTGAGATTTGTTGGATCATTTGTTTGGGCGGTAGTCTGAGCATCACTGATGGCTTCATGCATAGTTTCTAACTTAGGGATTATAATCCTTCTAAGTTCTCCCATCCGGTTAGTTATATTCTTCCTTTCCTTCTCAAAGTTCTTTATTGCATTTTGATTGCAATAGTTTGACATTCTTGATTCACTATGGAGGAAGAGAGAGGATCAAAACTTTGAGATAAACTTTGTAGTTTGTCCTGTTCCTCTTTTATTTTCTTATCAATTTCTACTGTTGCCTTTGACCAAGAGATACAAAATTTGTAGATGTCACCGCCATCCTTAAGAGCATTTTCTAAGCTCTTTATTCCAATACTCATATTTCTCCTATCATTAGAGATTAATCCTAGTACTTCTAAAAATCTCTTATCCAAGAATTCCTTCCGGACCTTTTCTTCAGCTGATTTTTCTAGAGAATCAAAATGTGTATCAACACTGCTGACTAAGGTTTTGAGATTACCGGAAGAGGAGGCTATCGGATCTATCTGGACTGATGGCATAATCTTTACAAGCACTCTGGAAGTAGCCTCTATCAACTCACAGTCTTCCATATGAGACTTTAGGAGTTTTTCATTTGCCTTAGCATTTGCAAATGAGGCTATCTTCATCGTCTGTACCAGAGAGAGAGAGAGTCAAAGTCGAATGGGCCTTTTAGAAGCTCCGGTTCATCAATCTCTATTGTTTCTTGGCTCAGAAATTTTTGAACAATTTGTGCAGTGTCTCTTGCTGGAGACAGATGTTTCTTTTCTTCTGCAGTTTTGTCCTTTGGAGTCTTTTCTCCTTCCACATTCTTACCACTTTCAGTTGTGGTTTTCTCTGTTGGAATCTTCTCTTTCTCTACATCCTTGGTGCTGTCAACCTCTTTTTCTTTTACTGTTGCTTCTTTCTCCTGTAATTTCTCTTGGGATCCAGAGACTGTAGGGGAAACCGGAGGAGAGATGTTACTCTGTTCAAGGGCCACTTCTTCCGGAGCAGATGATTCCAAGTCCACAGCTATTTCTGCACCTAAGTCCTCTACAATCGGAATGTTGAACCTTTTGAATGTATTCCGGAGGATCTCTTCAGTGTCCTTGGCTACTTTGTCAGTCTCACTAAGCATAAGCTGATTCATCCTTGCTTTGCTTCTGAATTCATCCTTGCAATCTTTGAATACCATGTTCATTGTTTTGTGATCAATTGAAGGATATAGCTGAATAGCTATCTGTTCCCTGATCTCAAGGTCTTTTGCCATGGCATTGTTCTTTCTTATTTCTAATTCCTTCTCTAGACTCTTAGGAATTTCAGAGATAATCTCAATAAAAGCTTTATTGTAAATGTTCAGGTACCTGATTGTAGCTTCCTGCAGGATCTTTTGATTTGCCTCATTGTAGTCATCATAGAATTTAGCCACTAGTTGAAGGTTCCCATCCACAGTGACTGATTTGACTACACTGTCTAGAGACAGGGTGGGCTTTTCAACAAATTCCTTTGTCATTTCTTCCTTGTCTTGGCCTGTGGAGGGTTTACCGGATCCTTTCTTCTTCTGCTTCTTTATTTCTTTTACTCCCTCATCTGACTCAGTTTCCTCTTCATCCTTTTGGCTTTCATAAGCCCTTGTGGCTTTTGTCTTAGATCTTTTACCGGATGCCTGGACTTCTGGTTTTGAGCTTTTGGTTGTGGGAGGTGCAGATCTTTTTGATGATCTGGTCCGGGTGGAAGTTTCAACTGGAACACTTTCTTCACTTTTCTTTTCTGCCCTCTTCTTCTCTTTCTCATCCCCTTCCTTCTTCTTCCGGTGAGCATCAAGTGCTTCCATGGAGATTCCAAGGCCTTGTGCTATGTGTTCTACTTCTTTTCTAACTTTCCTCTTGATCTCTGATTCTCTGAGTTCAACATGAATTTTTATACTTAGTTCCTCAAATGTTTCGAACCTTTTTGCCTTTGGATCTTTAGGCTGACTTAGCATGTGTTGAACATGCAACTCCACTATCTGTTCATCCACTTCATACCCCATGGGCATGATCCACACAGTTCTTGGTTCCACTGCCTCCATTAGACACTGATCTATTTCTACCATAAAGCATACTGTGTCTTTGTACTTTTCAACAAGGGATTGGGGTATTCTTTCTCTTGCATGCATCATGCTCTGGAAGTTCTTGAAATATCCCCATAGAGCTATTTTTCTTGCTTTAGCATCCCCAAGTCCATGCAAATAATCTCTGATTTGGATGGCAACTGGTCTGTCATTCTGCCATATCCATCCACTGGATCCGGGAAGCTCATTCATGTAATAAAAGAAGAGACAAAGGATCAAATTGCCATACTTGAAGGAGTTTTTCTTGTCCTTGATCTTTTGTAGATTTTCAAAAAGTTGGTTTACAAGAAGCTCACACAAGTCATAGTCTGCATTCTCCTTTAACATTTGATAAGCTGTGTAGATTGCAGTTCCCGGTACTGAATTTTCCCTACTGGAGTGATAGATTTTGTAACCAATTATCATAGATGCAAATTTGACATCCGGTTCAGTGATGTCTTCAACTGTCATAGCTCTCTTGTCAAACTTAGATCTGGTTGCATCACTAACTGTCTGATTTTTGACAAACTTGAGAACAGGTAATCCACTGAATGAGTGCAGACCAGTTATAGCCCTAATTGCATCTTTGGTGATCTTGAAGGGCTTGTTCAACCATAGGAAGTTGTCATGCACTCTACTTAGTACATACGGGACCCATTCATCTTCTTCAAAACAGGGGAAATGGATGCACTGTGCAAAGTGTTTGTCCCGGATGGCTTTGTACTGAGGTTTAATCTCAAAGGAGTCATCTATCAACTGTTTGTGATAGATATCCATCAGTTTTGATTCTCCAAAGTCTTCAAAATTTGCATGAATGTAAACCCTAATGTCCTCCATATGCAATACACCATGCAGAACACTGGAGAAGGCTCCTAGTGGATCTACTTCCAAAGATTTGTATGGATGTTTCTTGAATGTGGGGCGAGGTCTATCAGAGATCTTAACTATATTCGGAGTAGCCATTTTTCAAAGATTTGCAGTGAGATATTGAAAACGTAAAATACCTTATGCGCCTTCGGATATATGGAGTGGTTGGATTGATTTCTGTATGTAGTAACTTCTGCAAGTGATCTTCAGTGAACTTGATGAATTTTGTTGCAGAGCTCCGCTTTTCGCTTCTTCTTGGGTGTGGAATGATCAAGTGATTATTGAGAAATCCCTTATATTGTTTCGTAAACCCTAATATCTGTTTGCAATAAATGCTCGACCTACATTGTTCCAGTTTGCCTTATTCAGATAACTTGGAATACTGGATCAGTCTTGATCTATGAACATCATGCGGATCAACCATGAATAAATCAAGATGACACATCACAAGGACATCCCAAACACTCTGTCTAATCCGCAGAATAAGACAATGCATTTCTGGATCTCTCCGGATCCTTTTTGTAATCCTCTGTCATTCCGGAGCATCTCCCAGAACAGGTCTTATTTGATCAATCACAACTTCTTTACATCTCCATACGGACCTCTGAAATCTTATCTGGATCATCTCAAGACTTATATCTTCAAACCCTTTACTCCGCATCTTGTGCCACATCTGCCACCACTTGATTGGCTGGGGGAACAGGATTTTCTATGAGTCTCCCCCTGAGCCAGAGCTCACTTTTTAGTTTCCGAAAGGAGTATCAGCACCAGATCTGGTGCGGATCCAACCTCTACATTCTCTGAACTTTTCTTTACCCAAATCTTGTTCATCTGATTCCTAACTTCATCCGCATTCATCTTTTGTTTACCCTTGTCTTGATTCTGATTATACACCAGACCTTTTTTGTCTTGATTCTTGCTTCTGCAGACTTTTGCATTATGACCGGACCTATTACAGATTTGACAAATAACATTTCTTTGTATATTTGACTGATAGCCTCTTGATCTGCATTGATTAGCCATATGACCTATTCTATTACATGCAAAGCATCTACCATTGAATGATTTGTTTATTTGCATATTTCTGCATTCATGAAACTTGTGTCCATACCTTTTGCAGTTAAAGCACTGTCCAGAGAAGGATGAATTAGTCTGATTCATTCTATTTCTGCATTGATTAGCTTTGTGACCAAAGTGATTGCAGCTGTGGCAGTATCCATTGAAGGATGGATATCTTTGAGCATTGGGCTGTCTTACCGAAGATCTTCTAGGCCTATTCCTTAGATTTTCTGATCCAAAATTCTTTTGACTGGATCCGGAGCTTTCTCCTTTCTCATATCCCAAACCATACTTGTCATCTATCCTCTTTTGACTTCCAAGAAGTACTTCAAGTTGGGCAGAACTTATCTTGAATTTTTCTTTATATTCATTTGCTGTTTGAAGATCTCTTTTGAGAGAGACAATTTGATCCTCAAGTTTTTCTTCATTATCTTTGGCATCTTCAAGATCAGGTTCAAGATGTCTGATAATCCTGTCCATCTGGTGGCATTCTTCTAATTTCTCTTTAAGAGATTGTCTTAGATTGTCTTTAGCTTTTCTTTTTTCTTCAATCTCTTGAGTAAACTTTATAGTTCCTGATTCCATTTCATGTCTTAACATAATGACTTCTTTTGATAACTTTTCACATAACTTGGTTTTCTCAGTCAATTCTTCATTTGTATTGCTTTCTTCACTTTGTCTTGCCAATTGTTGGAGCAGCTCCTTTCTCTTTTTCATAGAGAGACTTAATTTGTCTTTTAGTTCTCTCATGAATTCATCAGCCTGTTTGAGTCTTTCCTTTAATTCATTGACTTCAGAGTTTGACTGTTCAAGATCCTCAAGGGCAGTCTTGAGTTGCTCCCTTAAACCATATGCATCCATTTGAACTCCCAGATCTTCCTCAAGCTGTTAGGCTCTATTCGGAGGAACTTAGCTCTGATACCAATTGTTGATAACTGAGGAGGGGGGGGTGAATCAGTTATCCTAATTATTTCTTCTTTTGAACTTTCTTATTAATCAAAGCAACATTGAATCAAACAAACAAACATTACCATGAAATGAGAAACACATGACACAGTATTTTTGACGTGGAAACCCAGTTAAGGGAGAAAACCACGGGGTGATTAACCCAAAGATTATTCTCTGTTAGAAGAATAAGGAATTACAAAATGGCACTTGCCAATTAGGGCTCATTGCCCGAGCACACTGCTCACAAAGAGGTACACTGCCTACAAGGAGACATACTGTCTACAAAAGAATGTTTATACAATACTTGAACTGATTGGAAGCATCTACATATGCTAGAGTTTAGTTCCGGTTTAGGCTCTGTATACTGATTTGCTGCACTTCATCTTTCCTTTGCTCTTTTTCTACGTTTCTTTCACATACCAAATTTTTCTTATTACTTCTATTCTGCTCTGCACTTATTCGCATATCCCATAACTCAACTACACTTCTCACAACAAAATCCATCCTCTATTTATATCCGCACTAGTGATTTCATTATCTTTCTAGTTGGCACCCAGAATAGTCTATCTTCTCACAAACTTTGTTCTGTCGGCTGAATCCTTGCATATCAAGTAATGCAGATCAAGCATATACTTGTAGATATCATTAATCATGTCGGCCAAACATGATTCATGCCTTCACAACCTTTACCATCAACAGTAACACATCTGGAAAATAGTCTGATACTCTGTCAGTCAGTTCTTCCTCTGTTCTCACTGTCTTTCAGGAATCTGGTACTCAACTATTCATATCTTCTTTCTTGTCAATCACCGGAGGCTAAATCCTTGGAATATACTACTCAAGGTAGTCCTTTTGACTTCCCAAAATCTACACTGCACCAAGACACTTCCTCTGAGAGATCTGGACCAATTTGTCGGACCTTGCCACATGCTCTGTTCTTGTTCACCGGACCACAACAGTCTTCATTTTGACTTCCGGTAGAGACACACCATGACTTGCAGATATGGGGGATGACCTTTGTTGCCATCAATGACAACAACCATGAATCCATATAGTGTCTCTTGCCAACAACTTTTTTCTTCTTCATCCTCTTGCATGAGAATCTCTACTTCAGTTCCATCCACATGAAACTCTGCTTCATCTCCTTCCTTATCTATACACAAATCAATGTTAGAAAAATTATGGGACTTAGCTTCTCCCATCTGCCCTTCTTCTTTTTGTGTATTAATCTACATCTCCTCCATTAAATCCTCAAGTTCATCTAATAAATCTCTTTCCAATAACCTATTTATTTTTCTCATCTCTTTTTCTAATAGAATGTTCTCCTCATCTTCACCAATTTTTTTTTATCAAACATGGGACCCTTAAAGTCCATCATCTCAATTTCTAAATCTACTTTACCTTCCTCACCTCCTACAAATAAAATAATTTTAGATAAAATAGGGCCTTTATAATTACTCTTCTTCTTTTCCTTTTCTTCCACTTTCTCATCCACAATCTTCTCATTTACAATTTCTGCAACTCTTCCTTCACCTATAATCTTCTTAATTTCAATAGCTAATTTAAAAATTTGTCCATCTCTTTCTTCTTTTTTATCTAGCATCTACTTGACATAACTAAATACATTCTCTCTATAGTGTTGCAATATGTGATATTAAATCATTTTCTTCATCTTCTTCAACTCCACACTCTTCAACTAAAATTCTAAACTCCTCTAGATCTTAAATTCCTCAAAAATATTTTCATCAAATTTATGGTTTACAATGACCACTCTCTCTTCCTTTACCTCTTATTTTCTTCTCTCTTTCATCTTCTCTTCTTTTCTGACTCCATTTCTACTTGTGTGGATGCTCTTTTCTTATTTCATGCAACTTCTTCCAAAAGGCTACAACACTTCTCTTCATCATTTCTCCACTTACTATCCTCTTCCAAGAGGATTTCTTTCTTTTTAGTCCTCTCTGTTTCATGACAGTCACTCAAATCTTCTCCTTCTTCTAGGTAGAAATATTCTACTTATCTTTCATCCCACTCATCATCTTCCTCATCCTTCTCTGTGTAATTTACATCAAATTCTTTATCATATTTACCTTTATCTACAACTTTTATGAACTGTACAATCTCTAATGCATCCAATCTTGATTAGATTTCTTTCAACCCTTCAAAAATACTATCTACATGACTCCTTTTTCACTACTCCATAAAAACAAACTTTAATGGTCTCCTCATGACCATCCTTGTCCTCTTTCTTAAGGAAATTTTCTCACATACATACAACCTCACAATGCAACCTACAAATTCTAGAGATTAACAACTTTCTCCCTATAGTCACAATAAACTACTTGCAACAACTCACTAGAGCATAAATCCCTTTGTAGCTACAGGACTTTACCTACAACAAATTTCAACAAACTTCCAATAACCAACCTTCTCTCATACACTCGTGCCTCCTCAAACTCTCTGCAGTTACAGGCCTCCTCTCTCACCTACAAAAAAATTTCTTAGTTTTTTGAGACACCTTCCATCTTAAAGTTTTACTCAATTCACTTTATGCAATCTTTCCAACTTACATCATAATAAAAATAATTTTGTTAACTTATCACGATCTCCTCACCTCATTTCCCAATGAGAAACTTTCTCTAATACCACCTGATGTAGTCAAGAATTGAGAACCCACCAAAGGGCTATCAATACTTGCAGTCTTCACACTCACACAAACATATACGCAACATACACAATATAAGCATATAATTCCAAACAACAAATTTTATTAATTTCCTACAACATTGTTACAACATGTTTATAGAAATAATAATCTACTACAAAATCTAACAGTACTTTTCTGTAGCTTGCCACTCACTCTCTTTGTTTAATACTTTCAACTCAGCCTACTCCCAATACCTTTCCCTCTTCACATTCGGGGGTTTACATTCTTTTTTTAGAGGTCGTTGCCTCTCAAAAATTCTCTATTCAATAGAGAATAATTTTATCTTTTCTACGCCCTCAAATCTGCCAACAGAGAATAATCTTCCCACCAAAACTAATATCATTCTGTTACAATTTTAGGCCATGAAACTATCACAGTGTTATTGTCCTTTTTTTTAAATGAATAATCCTATATCCTCTAAAATCTATCCCAAAATGGACAGCCCCCTCTTTAATAGAAAATAATACAATAAATAATATTGTTGCTAAGGGACTTTCTAGCTCCAATCACCAAAAACAAGTTAAGGTGAATGGTTATCATGTCGCTTGGGAATGTAATCATTGCCTCCATCAAAAATTTCAAACAACCAAAAGAATAAAAGCCATGTAGTCGAAGAAGACCCATCACATACCCTATCACTGGTCAAAGAAATACTAAGGTAGAATTTGAATAGCTACCAATAAATGAGATCATATTGTTGGAAATAATAAATAATGCCTAGGTCTGATTGGACTTATGCTGCCAAAGAGAATAATAAGACATAACCCCTTTTTAGAAAGAAAACATCTAGGCAAACAAAAATAAAAGGATACTACATTGTGTTTGGTCATTAATTCATGGACTCCCAAAAATTAAAGTATTGGATAAAGCAATAGAGATAAGGCCTCCCAATTTACATACAACTCAACAAAAAAATGTAAAATTTCTATCGTGTCCATGAGGAATGAAACACCAAACTCACACATGCTCTTTTTCTAAAGCTTACACAATCTCTATCACAACTTATATAGCTCAAACAATTGCCGAAACACTTTTGCAAAAGCCCTATAAATAATAGATAAAATTGTAACCTCTTGGACATTGATTTAAATAATACTTTGATAACTTCTCAACACAACAACAAAAGTTTTTGTAGCTTGTGAGAATTAGAAATATTCTTATAGCTTCCTCAAAACATTAATTTTACCATACATTTCTTGATGTTACTGTAATTGTACAGTTCAACACATACAACTCTTGAAGCACCTTTGTAATGACTCTATAAACAACAGATAAACCTATAGAAGCCTAATCTTTGGTTTAAAATGACGCATTACAAATTTTTATCACTATCATAGTGATATTAAAAGTGCGTAAGAACCTAAAATATTTTAGAAATAAATTACACAATCCCTGAAGCAGAATTAAACAATCTTCCTAAAGTTGTAAACACATAGTCCTCCTGAAGCAGAAATAACATAGTTCTCATGTAGATGAATAATACATTAACTAAATGAAACTATCTTGAAGCATCATCAAAATGATTTGAAACATTCCAAAGATAGTTTGTAGCACAACTACAAGCCTAAAGCCCAGCGAAGTCACTGAGACCTTCTTGAAGCAACTCCTAAGAAGTAAGATGACAAAGCTACGAAGTAACAAAAGCACCAAAAAATGGAAAAAAAAACTAGAAAATGAAAATTGAAATATTTTTGGTGGTCACTAGATCAAAAGCAATGAGATGACAAATAGAAAGAGCTATACCCTTCAAGATCTTAACCTCCCAATATTCTAGAGGTAGGCTCAAAAGCTTCACCCAAACTAGAACTCTATTGATGTTGTCCTTCTCCAGTTTGAAACCTAGAGTCCACCTCTTACGAAAGATCCCATTCTTTCCCATAAACCATGGTCCATCCAAAAGGATATAGACATAATCATCATGATTCATGAAGGAGATTAAAAAGAAACTATTTTCCACTTGCCACAATCTCAAAATGGCCACAATAGTACCATTTTCTCTTGGCCCATTTCTGAAAGACATATATGTTTGGCCTATTTCTTGAAAAATTCTCTATGAGAGAGTTCTCAAGATTTGTAATATATTTCTCAAAAAAGAATCTAGGATTGTAAGGGAGACACATAAACCATTAACAACAAGTTCTAAAGAAAAAGACATAAAATAAACTTACTCGAATCCACTTCAGCCTAAAACTTTTTCAAAAACTATTCAACATAGGGGAAAATAGCCGCAACAAGGGCCACATCAGTAGTAGCAAGCGTAGAAAATCCCTCCACCATATCCTAACCCTCCATCACATCTTCTAGGTAGTGAATAGTAGAGTCACAAGCACTTTGCACACCACAATTAGATACCCTTGCCTCAAAAACATGTAACTTGCAATCAGTGTCTGAGGGAAAATAAAGCCATGTCCCCTACTCCCAACTGATGATCCTTAACTACAAGAGTAACAACATCTAGCCCACCCTAAACCTCAACAACATCCTTCTTGGCCATAGAGATGCATGCACAAATTAGAGAAAGACAAGGGGGATTAGAATAAATTTTAAAGAGTTGGAGGAGTAAAAAACCCTTATGCAGTCCTTTACACTAGCCAGAGGAGACACCATCATCATTTATCTTCCCATCAAAAGGAACCAACAAATTCCTAGAAACCTTTCCCTCCTTAAATAATGAAAACCCATAAGAATGTGTCTTACGAGACACAACATGACTGATCTATCAAACCCTTTTAGTTCACAAAATAGGTAATAATTCAAATTAAATTTTAATTTATAAAATGAGAATTTATAGTTGAAAAAGATAAATTTTAAAATGTGTTATTAAAATGAAGAAATAGATTGTTATTAGAATTGATAGTCAGTTATTGTAATATGTGATTTTAGAGTATGATTTATTTTATCATAATCTTATAGTTAGAACATCTTATTTATTGAACCTAAGAATATGTTATTGGAAATTGTCTCTTTAGGAAATTATGGTTAGAGTATTTGCTTTATTCAACCACATTTATATTAGAGAATGTTATTGAAAATTCATTAGTTAGATTCTAAATTATTAAAACACAGATATATTGGAGTATGTCATCAAAATTTATTAAGAATTTATAGTAACTTGAATATGTGATCAAATTAATTGTTATATAAGATTAGATTAATTGATCTAAGTGTTTTTAGTACAAGATGAATTTGTGATTAATTAATTGTTATATAAAACTTTAGATCAATTGATCCAAAGATAGGCTCCCATATAATTTAAATTTTAAATTTTTTTCCTTTATATAATATATATTCCTTGATTTAAATATATCGAATCTTTCATTACGATTACTTTTTTATGGACTTTAATTTTGAAAAATCAAATATGAATAATAATGTGCATTAATCTTTGGTGGTTGCAACTTGCACATTTTGAAAACCCTCCCTTACACATCAAAAAATATTCAATCTCAAGGAACTAGCATAGCACTAGAAGTAAATTAAGTGCTGGAAACCACTGTATTCTGTCCATCTTTTCCACCACTCTATCTTCATGGAAAAAATGTAACTTCTACATTATTGTGATCTCATAAGATCATATATTTGATGTACATCAAATCTCGTCCTTAAATTCCCACCCACTTCTTATTTACATCTCCCAATGAATTATTCTCCACCATCCAACTTCCACTGCCATTGAACTGGGTATAAAGGAAACTTTGTTGCAGAGGAGCTTCTATATATTGTAGAAGATGCAGAGGAAGAGTGGAATATTATAGAGGAGATTGTGTGTGGCATGATGAAGAGTCTCGTGGAAGAGATCATGAAACCCTATACCCTCTAAAAACCCTAAACCTCTATAGCATTGTGTCTCAAGCAACATCAAGGTCTCCCAGATCTACGATTTGTTCAGATGGAAACTCATTTAGAGTTGTGGAGGGTACCAACCACAATAAATCTATTCCCTTTCCAACAAGAAATGGAAATGAAACAAAAATCTTTAAAATATGTTGCATAAAGTCAATGATTCCATTGCACAATGTTCTTGTTGTTGCTAAACTTGTATCTCACCTTTCTGTCTACTCAAGAACTTGCAATGCCCTTTCTCTCAGTAGAATATTTTTCTTCATTTATTCTTCTCAAATTTTCATTTGGTTTGAAGATTTACAAATTCTATTTTTAAAAATATTTTTTGGTAATTTGAGTTCTTAAATGTTTCACTTAGTTTCCACCTCTTAGGAGTCTTATCTTCTTTCTCTAATGAGAATGAAGTGTAGTCAACTCTTATCTTCTTGCACCAGAGGCTAAGACTCAATCCATTCTTAGAGGAGGAGTTGAAGGAGGCATTCTAGGTGTTCAACGAGGACCACAATGATTTCTTTTCCCTCTTTCCTTCATTGGATTTCTATCATATCTGTGTGTTAATTGGGTATCGTTGTAGTACCTACTTTTTTATTTTGTAGAATAAATAAAAGTTTTTTCCAATGGTTTTAGATTTGTGTAACTATGGTGTTCTCTATACAACCTCCTTGTTTTGTCTCTTCTCTTGCACATGATAAAATCTGTGAGAACAAAATTAAGGCTAAGTTGAGTAAGATCGATAGCTATTTCAGGTTAAATGAGCTTGAAAGATGGTTTATTTTTCCTTTTCTTGTGACCTCATTCTATAGGTTGCCTCTTATTTTTATTGTACCACTTGTAAGTTGGGTTGGAACTTTTGTCTACAAGTTTAGATTCATTATGTTCATGTAGAATAAATAACATATTCACTAACAATTATAAATTATTTACTGTGTAAAGTGCACACCCTCCTTTGCAACTTTCATTTTATAATAGTTTATACACATCATTAAATGTTTACTCCCGGTCTTCAATTTGATCTATTTGATGTATAAATTGAATCTCACTTTAGAATTAATTAGTTAAATTTTATTGCAAATATCTTTAGTCCCAGGAAAACCTTAATATTCTAAGATTTGAAGCCAGTTGATGAGTTAGGAAATCAAATCAATAACATGTACATGTACTCCAAGTTCTCTGTCATGCACTTCAAGCTCCCTTAATGAATATACACCTTACACATCTCCACTCTTGAGAATCAAACTGACAACATCAGATGTGCATCTGGAAGAAGCACACACCACCTTTGCCAGAACCCTCTAAATGGCATGTATACTCTTTTTTAGTTATTGTATTTGGATGGGTCTTTGCATGCTTTCCACATCCCAACCCAAGTATGCTTGCATATTCACACTTTATAGATGGTGTTGGATCCAAGTACATCATTATAAATCTTGTAATCAACTTTTGGATCACATATTCATGCTAGTAACTTCTAAAAAATTTCCAATGCAAATATAGATGTCCTTCCACAAGCAATTTGAGGTTGGAGATTACCTTAGATTTTTGAAGTGGCTTGATCTGTAGGGTCTTATAGTTGCTATGAAAAAAATGCACAAGAAAATACATGTATTTTTGCAAAAAATGTTTAATGATTATTGTGATAAGCGAAGGATACATGCAAAATACTTAGTTGACATGTTCTCATTCTTTTCAATAGAAACCAAAAAAATCTACTATGACCATCATAAAAATTTGCTTGGTAGGGATGGTCAACCGTCCAATTTAGGCCTTGTTGATGAGTACAACTTTTAGACTAACATTGGAAGGGTCATCATTGTTTGACTGTACTTAGGAATTTCTTGTGGAATTGAGTGGTAGATGAATTTACTTGTTGATATTTTTAATTGTCTCTTTTTTCCTGTTATCTCTAAAAGTTGCACCCTACCAATTTACAGAAAATTGGTACTCTAGAGGAACATGGAAACACTCCTATGGTTGTGGGTCACCTAGAAATTGGAGTGAATCTCTGGAGAAGGCCGGCTTCCTAACTTTATATCACCTAAGACTGACTATTCTATGGCTTTGACAAGGAAAAGGGTAAGAAACATATGCATTAAAACTAAAACTAAACCCTAATGGGTGATATACCTAACTGAAAGGAATATGAAACTCAGATTCATACACTTACTATAATGACATAAAACATATTTGCACAACTCATTACTGTATACTTCTACATAAGTGTTTCACAAACAGGTCCTAGTGCTCAGACTTTCAAGAGGAAGATAACTTCACATCCAAAAAACAATTTACACCTTTTGACACAATTTGTAACCTACATTAATATAATTTCTGCATAAAGGCTCTAAAATCTGAGACAAAGCTATAAGGAAATAAACATTACCTCACAAATAACTTGATCAATTAGTTGACAAGCACAATAATGCAAAGAACAAGTAGGCAAAATCTTCAGTCAATAATACTCAAGGCCTTCACTGTATTTCATATCAAGAAAAATGAGTTACAAAAAGTGCTCAAGTCTGAGAAAGGATTGTAGAATCACAAATCTCCAAAAATTGCATAATCAGAACTGGTTACAATGAGTCAACCACAATGACTATATCTCTCAACTCCCTCCAAAAACCCACTAAAAAAGGAACTGAAAACAGTTGGGGTTAGATGCAACAGAAAAGCCCCCAAAATAGCAAGAAGAAACTCTCCAAAAGGACTCTCTAATGTGGAAAAAGTCAAGTCATGATTTGATCTACCATGAACACTCCTAAATCTACTCCAAACTTGGTCAAACCACTCTCCAAAAAGGAAAACAATCCCCTATATGCTTGGCATGTGTTTTCCAATCACCTCCACTCTTCTATATGCTTGGAAAAGCATAAAAACTTATCCAAAGCTCATAAGGTCTTTACAAGGTGTGGTTTATCTATTTTGCATTTAGAAAGGCAATTTGATTTAATGATTTATAATAATATTATTCAAACCAAACGCTTTACATGTCAAATTAATGCAAAAACAAAAACAAGGTTCAAACATATATGAGGGTGAAGGTGATTGTCTTAAGTCTAAAAAGAGGAGGCCATATTTATCATCTTACTTGACTTTATGAAAAAACAAAAAGGTCCCTAATGGGCCTCCTAGTCAAGCACTAGGTATGATGACTATGTGTCTTGACCTCAAGGCATTGAGGATAACAATGATTTTCTCTTTAAACAAAGTCAAAAAGAAAAATCAATCGGATAAGGTTTTGAGTCAAAAGAAAGATGAAACCCTAAAAACTTTATCATTTTGCATTATACTCTTGTTGTTGCTACGCTGCCATGAAGGAGCTTCGAGCTTGCTCTGTAGATTTTCTGAGGAGTTTCATTTGCTTGTTTTGAAGGTTTTTAGACTGTATTCTTCACATAGATTTGTGTGAACTTTCCTTGCAGATCTTGGTAAGTCAAAATCTTTACCTTCTTGAAAGCAAAACTGTAAGAAATAGTGTTATCTATGCTATCATTTTTGCACAATGTATGATGAATGTATTGATTTCTTCCATGGTATGGCCCTATACACTATATCTCATACTCTAACAAGCTGCATTTTCAATGGAAATAGCTACAGAAGAAGAAAAAATTATCATTTTTGTAAAATATGCTCCTCTGTATATGATATCTTCATGATTTGATCACACAGTCATCTTTTACTGTAGAAGAAGATTGAGAAATAAGGGTTTGTCTTCATTAGGGTTTCTGTGTATATACTCTTGTAGCTCCATCTCTGAATATTTATATCATTCTGAGCATAATATATTGTCTCTGGTTTACTTCTAAAAATATGGGGTTTCCTATAGAGAAACCTGTGAAAGCATTCATATAAGCATTGGTTGTAGATAATCATCTTGGTTTGCATGGTTGTTCACATCTACTACACTTTTGATACCCCTATGTCACTTGATGATAAAAGACACCATTATCCTTCTATGATCTCATTAGGGTTTCTGTAAAAACAAACCCTAGTTTTCTTCAATGCAGATGATTTGTGACTGAGACAGCATACACTACTTTATCTAGTTCAGATAAATTTTGTTCCTTTGTTCATTAGACTGTTTGATGACTACTTTTATTTGCTTGACTGTGACAGTCATGAACTATTCTCTGTTGTTTGTGTTATGGTAGTGACTAGATAAGCACTAAATCATTGCATTACAGTGATGAATAAGTCCACTGAGCACCATTTCCATTTTTAAATGCTTATATGAACTTTGTTCTATGAACCATTTCTATTGAAAAGAATGATTGTTTTGTATCTTTAGAACTATATATTCTCCTTCAAAACCCCATAGCTAAGGACTTCTCCTCTCCATAGGTAAGGACTGTTGTTCTTAGAACTTTATCATCTCATTTTCCCTTAGACATCTTTGCATTTGGTGACTGTATCTATTAATATGATTGTCTTTGTTTCCTTGAAACCCTATTGATAGAGCCCTTCCTACTGTGCATATGCATGGTCCCTAAACTTTCTCTGGATGTCACTACTACCTAGCATTGATGACTGCCATTTTGATGCTTCTATATAGACCTTTGTGACAAAATCCATATACTATAACAACCCTACGAAAGGTCTGTGTATTAATGTGACTACTCCTTATAGCCTTCTACTTCTATATGCTTTGATGGCTGTCTCAGGTTGACTGCTTCCATTGACTCCTTACCTGACTGTGATAGTCCTCTTGTCCATTGTGTTTCCCCATTGATCATGTCATCATTTCATACCCCTGTGGAAGAGATATACCTTCTTTTACTTGCTCTTTGAGATCAATGCATCTTAAGTTCATGACTAAAAATAGAGGTTTGAACTCACTATTATCTTCTCAGCCCCTTTGACAGGCCTAATTCCAACTCAAAATGGTATAAGATACTCAGACTGTCCACCTTGTTTTGCTGATTATCCTAGGAATCATCGCAGCCTTCATGACAGTTCCTCAGACCTCCTCACTCATTATTGGTAATTGTTCATTTGTATATTTGACCGTCTTCACTATCTGCAAACTTGCAATCTCCTTGGTCTGCTCTCTCCTTATTAACAGTGATGACTGCCCTTTTGGAAGAATGACTACTTTTTCTCTTGTTCTTATAACTGTAACCCTGTTCCACAACTAGGAAAAACATCACTGTCCTTTTGAGCATTTAACCTGAGATAATGAACCACTATCACATATGTGGAAAGTGAAATCTCTGTACATAAGCAGATTGTATCTTCATAGAGCTCTCCTTGCAAACTGCCATGAAACCTCCTTCATTGTCTTCACCACTGTCATTGTCTTCATATCACCCCTGACTTCATGATAATAATGATACTTATATGATTGTGTTGTATAATGTATATTCTTGCTATGAAGAGCTTCCAGGTGATCTTTCCTTTGTCTCTGATTTCTTCCATGTTTTCTACCATATCCATCTAGTTGCCACTGTATATGTTGCACTTGGTAATAGTGAATACAAATCACTGTGATTTTTTTGCATTGTAACTTTACAAAGGAATTCACATTTTTCTTGATCTTGACAGTTGAAATAGTTGTACCATGCTATCCTTGACACTTTGAAAATTCACTTGTACTAAATACAATATATACAGTGAAGCTCATGTCTTTGAACTGCATAGTTATCATTGTATTAGCAACCATATTTATATTGATTGTGGTTATGGTATAATGCACTCCCTGCATGACAATGATGTCTTGGTCTTGGACATGTTGATTTTTTTGGGATAGAACATGTGAGGTATCATTTCTTAGGCCTTTTGAAACATGACTACCAATTAGCCCTTATATGAAGGGCTGCTACTTCAGTTGAATTCATTGTGGGTTGAAATCTACCTACATTCAATCATTGCTGACATCCATAGTGCATGGAACCATGATTATTTTCTATTAATTACTTCATTCAGCTGCATCACTATATTTTCCATTTACATTGCATTGCTGTTTAGGACAGCATGTTGATAAGATAGCCTTGATCATGTACATACTGTAACATTGATCATCATGTAAATTATGACAGCTTCTGATTACACTTGTTGATTCATGATGTCTCATAGACACACATATATGTTCATATTGTGCCTTCATGGAATAATACATCATTGCATTGGTTTAATCTTTCTATGCCTCTTTAAAGCACAACAAGGTGGCATGCTGGGCTCAACCCTTGTGGGAGCCACATTTAACCCACATGCGGAAATAAGATAAACAAGTTAGTAGCATAACTTTCTCTATACCTGCACAAGAAACAAACATGTTAGGAAAATATGTGCATGTGATTGATGTTCTCGATTATCATGTTGCTTTCTTGAAGATCCATGTGATACTGATGGGTTTATTGCATCTAAAAATTAGACTGTATATTTGTAGATATATGCCATATGTTATATGATGCCTCATCATTGCTCTAACATCAGTTTTTTAACCTTTAATGCAGATAACTAGAGGCAGCAAGAAGATAATAGCTCGGTGCAGGACATGCAGACAACACAAGCAAGACCAAGGCTCATCATTCAGGCAATGACGAGTCACCCTATAACATTTGCACATTTATTTCTTTAATTTTCTATAAATGTATGGTCTTTATTTTCATTTGCAATGAATCAGTTAGTCTCACGGCTTGTGTGAGACCTTATACATTTATTTTTCCAATAAATATTACTTCTCTTCTAAAAGATTTGTACAATCTTTCAAATAAGTTATGCATCTAAAATGCAAATTGGCAATGTAATCTTAATTTGTTTTATTTGTGCACATGGATATAATACAGCAGCAATAAAATGTACCTTTCTCTTCTTTAAAACTTCAAAAGCTCTACCTGATTGAGCTAGTAGTGAAATTAGGTAACATTTCCTTTTTATGTACCTATTATAAATTTAGTTTGAACTTTAAGCTTTTTTAATCTTCACTATTTTGTTTAGTTTATTCTAGTTCAATTTTTTTCTATTTATACTTACAAATCTTCTTATACATTTTTTTATTTGTATTTTTATATATTATTTAATATTTAATTTGTTATCATTCTTCTTAATGTCGCTTTCCATATTGTTGGTTACAACTGTAATCACGAAGATATTCCTCTACTATGTGATATATTCTCTCTCCTTCTCATCCTCTATTTTTTTTGTGGTGCTTACTACCTTCTTTTGGATAGAACCTTTTGTTGATAGGGATTTATGCATTTGTTGATGGAGATTGAGTTTTGTTGATCAATGCATTTTTAAGTATTTGACCCATAAATGTAGGACGAGGGTTATTTTTTAAAGTGAAATTGAATGATTTTATTTGATTCTCATGAATTAAATGAAAGGCTTACGCAAAGAAGAACTATATATCGTTAAGTCAAAACAATTTTAGAAAAATATAATGAAATATTTTAGGAAATAGGTATAAAATAAGTGGGATTTCAAACCTAAAATATTCACTCCAAAAAAATGTTGCTTTATTTTTATAGGAAAATTATTCTTCTTACTATCACAAACAAGAATAGTTGTATAAACATCTAGCTAAATACAATAATGCATGTAGAACAATTCTATAAATAACAAGTTGCATATAAGAATACATACAAGTACAACTATATATACATAAAATACCTCACAAACAATAAATAAAACAAAAATTACATACAAGAAAACTTTTCTTTTTCCTTTCATGATCCCTTCTAAACCATTGACCTTTACTTCTCTTCCTATTTGGCACAGTTCTAGATGAAATCCCACCATATCTACCTCTTTATTTACCTCTTACATATAAATTCCATCTTCTCCTTTTTTTCATATTCCTACTTCCTTCCCTCCTTTTCCATTCGACCCAATTGATGTACCCAATTAGCAACCTACTGGTGATGATGATTTTAACATGAAGTCATTTTAATTAATGTTGAAACTAATAAACATAATAAAATTGCCAAACATCTCTAGGCCTGTAAGTACTTTGTCCACACTAATGAGGGAGATCCCACTACTACTGAAGACATCTTATAGGGTATTGGCCATATTGTACACGCTCTTGTGCCCATCGATCTCTCCTTTGTTGTTTCTTCTATTAATATTTCTCTCCTTCCTCCACCTCCTCCAACTAAAATCCAACTCTCTATGTCAATTCCTTCCCATAAAACCCAAATGCACAACCCCTTTGTAGCCATTAAACCTTTTATTCACACTTCTAAGATAGGATCCTCTTCTAACCCTTTCCAACCTCACTCTAATGTCATTTATACCTATTTTTTATATTTCTCCCTCTCAATCTATTCCTTTCACTTAGCGCACCTCCCAAACCACTTTTTTCCTACCACCTTCCTTTACTCATTCTTATTTAGCCACTTCTCTTCCCTCTAATTTACTTCTCCCATCTTAATCCAACTTCCTTATACCATGATGACATCAATTGCACCTAACCTAATATTTAAACTTCCTCCTCTTGATAAATCCTCTAACCTCCATTTAAATTCCCTACACTCCATCCATAAAATGTACCATTATAACCATAATATCACAATCCATACACATACTACACTTGTTACAATAATGTCCTTATGTCTCCATTACAATGTCTTGTTTTTTAAAAAGATAGGGATCACTCCATTGGCTAATATCCATTAATACTTCAATTGCCAATCGCTTCCTTCAAGTAAATACATAATATTACTCAAAACAATAAATAATAAATTTACACATTCGCTTAAACTTCTTATCGACGCATCCATTACACCTCCCAAAGGTGTAAGTGGTAGTTAATAGAACCATCGAAGGATAGATAAAGGCAGGAGAAATGGCCACTACAAAAAGAGAGTATATAGAGGAAGTTGCTTAGAAGAAAATATATAAAAAAAAAATCTAACTAAATCTAAGCAATGACTAGCTACCCAAAGGTGATATCAATGACATAATGATTTACAATAAAGATACCGTCCTACTCTTTAAGGATATCATGAGATGAAATGGTGCAGGGGCACCTATCTTACAGTGGCCTACATGAGGCAGTTAGTTAGCTTTAAGTCTTGTTGTTTCCAAGAAGGTCTTATAAGACCAATGCAATGTAATAAGGTTTGGATTGACCATGCTTTAACTATTTTTAGATAGTTTGTTGGACAGCTGTTTAGTTTGTTAGTTCGGTTGGGTCTCCCAGCCACTTGGAGGCAAAAATAGTACTACTGTGAGTAGTTAAATACCCCCAGAATCGAGTCATTTTAGGACATGAAGAGAGACATACTGATAAGTTGTATTGTGCTATTGGAAAAATAGAGTACTGTATTTGCATTTCTGAAATTCAATAAAGATTTTGTGTGTGTTTTATTCATTTAGTTCTACTGTGTAATCAATCTGTTGCCTTGGTTGGCCAGATGGGTTCGATTATCCATTCCACCAGTTGATTCCTAGAATCAGTGGAATGGCTGTGTATATAGTAGTTAGGGTTTTTGTTTTCCATTTTATTTGTGCTAAAGTTTATAGGATCGAGTCGGAGATGCATTGAGGAACCCTAGCATTGGATGTGCTAGGCGGTGCAGGGTAGGTTAGGTCAGAGAAATTGCTAGAGAAGCGAATGAGATCATTGCTGAAGGTTAACGGTTTGAAGTGGCATGTGTTGAAGAACATATCGGCGTGAGTTGGTCGATCGAGTTGACATTTCCATCATGGGCCGACAATTTTATGTTTGGCCGATAAGCAAGGTTATTGGCAAGAGAAGAAGGATCGACAAAGGAGTTAAGTGTTGGGCCGACGGTAGAGGTCAAGCTGACGGAGGAATTGGCATAGCGATCAGGGTAACAAGCACAAAGTGTCGTTGACGAAAAAAGGTATCGGAGTGAAACAAACATCGGCGAGACATAATTGTGTCAGTTCGATGGGGAAAGCCTCACCGATGACAGCCTTGGCCTAAGGCATCGGGGTGAGAGGGAACATCGGCGAACGGGGGAAAGGTAAAGCCGATGGTTGAGATCTTGCCGATAGGCAATAAGGAGACAAGGTCATCGGTGTGAGGTAGATTTTGGCATGAGATTTTGTGTGGTAGTGGATAGGTGTATGTCACAGCAACAGTGTTGGTCGCTATTGTATCAGGGAGAGTTTGACCATCAGACGAAGGCGTCGGTGTGTTGCCAATAGTTCACGTCTTGGCGATGGAAGTTAATGCTAGGTCCATCGGTGTGACTAACGCGGTCGGAGTAAGGAGTTTAGGTGGTGCCGATAGGCAACCAAAGGCGAACATCAATCGGCGAGAGGATAGCGATCGGTAGGAGTAGTAAGGAGTTCACTGATAGAGGAAGTGTCACCGATGGAGGGGTTCATCGATATAAGATGCATCGTCGGAAGAGGAGAATAAAGCTATGCCGATAGTAATAAGTCATAGTGATATGGTGTCAGAGACACGTCGGTGTGAGATAAGACATCGGTGCGAAAGGAATTAGTTTGGCCGATAAAGATAGTCTTGCCGATAGGCAAGTAAAGTATAAACATACATTCAAAATTGTATGCTAAGGTTTTAGTGGTGGACGCTTTGCATCATAGTGGTATCAAAGCTCAGCAAAAGGTCTGGGCTATTTGTGTGTTGATTCTGTCCTGAGTAGACAGAGGTAGGGGAGTGAGAGGTTGACAAAATGCCTCTGAAAGGTAATGGTACTGCAGGGGAGTTGCAGGAGATGAAGTAAAAACATGCCAGAGAGATGAGGAAGATGAAGGAGCTTGCTGAAGCACTTCAAGCCAGGCTTGTAGCCTTGGAGAAGAATAAAAAGGGGGAAGTGGAAGACAGTGAATCAGAAGAAGATAAAGATGATGTTGAAGAGTATGAAGAGGTAGCTGAAGATTTGAATGCTGAAGACCAAAGATTTGCAAAACTATTAAAGGCAGTGTAGAGTGATAAACCTAAGGTAAAGGTTGATGTTTCCAAGTATAATGGAAGTTTGAATGAAGATGAGTTACTGGATTGGATTGCTGCACTTGATAATCACTTTGAATGTGAAGATGTTGCTGAGGATCAGAAGGTAAAGATTGCAAAGACCAAGTTAGGAGGTCATGCTTTGGTATGGTGGGATTATGTACAATCCAAGAGAAGGAAACAAGGAAAGTCAAAGATCACTTCATGGGATAAGATGGTAGCAAGGATCAAAGGTAAATTCTTGCCCAAGGATTATGAAATTTAAATGTTCAAGAAGCTGCAATTTTTAAGGCAAAAGGAAATGGATGTGAAGGCATACACTGAGGTGTTTTATAAGTTGAGTATGAGATCTAGTCATCATGAGAATGAGGTAGAAAAGGTGGCTAGGTACTTAGCTGATTTGAGATTGAACATACAGGATGAGTTAGTTTTAGCTAACCCTAAGAGTGTGGAGGATTGTTATCAAATGGCAATCAAAATTGAAGAAAAGATGAATAGAAGACAAGATAAAATCATTCGAGGAAGAGGCAGCAATATGAGGGGGAGAGGATCAGCCCCTACAACAAGGCAAACCAATGAGGGTCAAGAAGACACTGGTAAAGGACAAGAATAGTTTGATTTCAGAGGTAGATGGAAAGATACTAAAGGCAGATTTGGAGGTGGTAGAGGTTCTACTACATTTTTAGGAAAGTGTTACACCTATGGTGAGTTTGGTCATCCATTTTTTAAATGTCCAGAAAGACAAGGTTCATCATCTAGAGATGATAGAACGAATGACAAGAGAGTACAACTTGTGCAAGAAGAGAAAGTAGAGGAAAGTGTGCAAAGTTCAAACACTTATCAAGGAGATAGAGCTCCTGACAATTATGGATATCCTGAGGAGAGAGAAGCATTGATGTTAAGAAGGACAATCTTGAAGACATCAAGGGATATGATGCAAAGAAAAACTCTTTTCAAGACCACATGCAAGAGCAAAGGTAAAGTATGTAAGGTTGTCATTGATACTGGTTCAACCGATAATATGGTATCTCAGGAAATGGTGGATAAACTAAATTTGGAAAGGATTCCACATCAACACCCTTACAAGGCATCTTGGGTGAGTGATAGTCAATCACTTTTTGTATATGAACAGGCATATGTTGATTTTCAGATTGGAGCATATCATGATAGAGTTTTGTGCGACATTTTGCCCACGGAATGTTGTCACCTACTGTTGGGTAGGCCATGGCAATTTGATAGGAGGGTACTGTATGATGGGTATGCAAATACCTACACCATCAAGAAAGATGGTAAAACTATTGTGTTGATACCATTGCAAGAACATGTTGAAGCAATGAAGACAGCAAAGATTATTTTGGTAGGTAAGAAGGAATTTTTGAAGATGCCTACAGCCCCAAGCATAACAACAGTTGATGATATCTCAGGGAAAGGAGATCAAAGTTTGAAGAAAGGTGCAGTTTTGATTGACAGGGGTCAGCAACAGAACAAACAACAAGTTTATGAGCAGCCACAAATTGATTGGCAAGACAAGGATGTGATTGTAGTTGGGACTATTGTTTGTCCTATATCAATTAAAGAGAAACCAAATTTTACAACAGTTGAAGAAGCAATTACCAAGGTTATTCACCCAGCTGTTCAGACAGAGGTGATAGACAGAATGATTGGTAAATACAAGGTATGTGTGGGAAGATCCTACATTGACAGGCATGAGGGTTTACTTGCAGGACAGCAAGTTGCAGTTCTGAAATCTTGGAGCAGCCCAGAGACAACAGAGTATAAAGCGGGAACAGGTCAGAGCACTACTATGGAAAAGAGTAAAGTTGGAATTTTTCCACAACCTAACTCATGGGACATGAGTTCTTTTTCTGTTGGGGAGTATGGTGCAGGGGCACCTATCCTATAGTGGCCTACATGAGGCAGTTAGTTAGCTTTAAGTCTTGTTGTTTCCAAGAAGGTCTTATAAGACCAATGCAATGTAATAAGGTCTGGATTGACCATGCTTTTACTATTTTTAGATAGTTTGTTGGACAGCTATTTAGTTTGTTAGTTCGGTTGGGTCTCGCAGCAGCTTGGAGGCAAAAATAGTACTACTATGAGTAGTTAAATACCCCCAGAATCGGGTCATTTTAGGACATGAAGAGAGACATACTGAGAAGTTGTATTGTGTTGTTGGAAAAATAGAGTACTGTATTTGCATTTCTGAAATTCAATAAAGATTCTGTGTGTGTTTTGTTCATTTAGTTCTACTGTGTAATCGATCTGTTGCTTTGGTTGGCCAGATGGGTTCGATTATCCATTCCACCGGTTGATTCGTAGAATTGGTGGAATGACTATGTATATAGTAGTTAGGGTTTTTGTTTTCCATTTTATCTGTGCTAAAGTTTACAGGATCAGGTCAGAGATGCATTGAGGAACCCTAGCATTGGATGTGCTAGGCAGTGTAGGGTAGGTCAGGTTAGAGAAATCGCTAGAGAAGTGAATGAGATCGTTGCTGAAGGTTAACGGTTCGAAGTGGCATGTGTTGAAGAACATATCGGTGTGAGTTGGTCGATCGGGTTGACATTTCCATCGTGGGCCGACAATGTTATGTTTGGCCGATAAGCAAGGTTATTGGCAAGAGAAGAAGGATCGACGAAGGAGTTAAGTGTTGGGCCGATGGTAGAGGTCAAGCCGACAGAGGAATTGGCATAGCGATCAAGGTAACAAGCACAAACAGTCACCGAGGAAAAAAGGTATCGGCGTGAAACAAACATCGGCGAGATGGAATTGTGTCGGTCCGATGGGGAAAGCCTCACTGATGACAGCCTTGGCCTAAGGCATCGGGGTGAGAGGGGACATCGGCGAATGGGTGAAAGGTAAAGCCGATGGTTAAGATCCTGCCAATAGGCAATAAGGAGACAAGGTCATCGGTGTGAGGTAGATTTCAGCATGAGATTTTGTGTGGTAGCAGATAGGTGTATGTCATAGCGACAGTGTTGGCCGCTATTGTATTGGGGAGAGTTTGACCATCGGACGAAGGCGTCGGTGTGTTGCCAATAGTTCACGCCATGGTGATGGAAGTTAATGCTAGGTCCATCGGTGTGACTAACGTGGTCGGAGTAAGGAGTTTAGGTGGCGCCGATGGTATAAGGTGTTGCCGATAGGCAACTAAAGGCAAACATCGATCGGCGAGAGGATAGCGATCGGTAGGAGTAGTAAGGAGTTCGCCGATAGAGGAAGTGTCATCGATGGAGGGGTTCATTGGTATAAGATGCATCATCGAAAGAGGAGAATAAAGCTATGCCGATAGTAATAAGTCATAGCGATATGGTGTCGGAGACACGTCGGTGTGAGATAGGACATCGGTGCGAAAGGAATTAGTTTGGCCGATAAAGATAGTCTTGCCAATAGGCAAGTAAAGTATAAACATACATTCAAAATTGTATACTAAGGTTTTAGTGGTGGATGCTCTGCATCATGAAAGTCATTTAGGTTGGTGTGTATTATAAGGATTTTACTATACTATTAGGTGTATCTTATTTTTTAATGAAAATAATTGGATTTTATAAATATTGGTATTCTTATTTGTATATAATGGATTATAAGATTATGAGGAGTGTACATTTAAATTAGAAGTCATTTTTTTCTTAGTTATTATGAGTAGGGGGATTTAGTCCATCAAAGTTACCGAAGGGTCAAACCTAGACCAATCACACCTCTAAGGAATTTGAATCTTAGTAAATGATGTAATCAAGAAACATACCATCATACTCATTAATTAAGCTCAACCAATTAAACTACAAATCTTCAATATATCTCATATTTTCTACTAATTATTCTATCTACTTTATTTTTGGGCATCTTCATCCATTCAAAATTCCTCCTTCAATTTATTAGAGAAATTTCAACTTGAAACCCTCTATTAATGGGAGGAGTAGCTATTTTTATCCATGACTTATCAATCTTCATCATTATAATCCTATGAAACCCTCTCTTTCCTTTTAAAATTCCTTGTAAATACAAAAGTAGACAAAGGTGGTTGTGCATTGCTTAATGTCCTTATTTGACATGATAAATGTTTCCTTTCACTTAAAAGTAATTGAGATGGTGTTCAAGGCCATTTAATTCCCCTCTCAAGATATCATGTAGGCCTTTTCTATCCACATGTTGGTATCTTTAAAATCATTTTAATAAGTATTCTAATGAACTATTGAAGACCCTTTTAGGTCAATAATTCATTGATTAATTGGTATAGTCCAAGAAAAAAATAAATAGATAAACTATAGTGGTAGTGTAGATATAAATGGTCATATTTATGAATTACAAAAAACAATAGTGAGAAATTAGAATATATATATAAGAATGATAAAAACAATACACACAACAATTTATTTGTAATTTTAATAAAAATTAGATCCTAAATTTCAATATAATTATATTATGATTTATTTATATCAGTTATCATTTAAACTAACATGGAGACTATATAGACCGTTTGTATAATACTATTTAAAATGATAATAGATTATTTGGAGTTATCAATTCCCTTGCAACTCTCTTCCCACTAATATTTGAGAGGGAGGGAATACATACACACCTAGACCAAGAGCCATTAGAGATTGTTCATGTCTACATAAAAACCCAATGTTCTTCATATATCACAAATAATTATATTGGTACATAGAAGTTTTGGCCATGCTTGAAAACTCTTCTACAATCTACAATTTTAAAGAAGATAGTGATTAAAAAACTATGAAACCAATCATCATATGTAAAATTTTGATTACTATACAAGTTTCCATTAATGAGTGACTAGATGTAAAAATTTGGGAGAATGAGTATAATATGGAATGTGTATCATAATAGTGTAAGGGAAAATAAACTTTCCTTAAAGATTAATTTAGGTGAATCCAATAAAAAACAATAATTAATTTAAAAATAATTTAATGATTATTTGTAGGTTAATGTAATTTTATAACTAATATTAAATTAGAAAAGTACATTGAAAGAGATGGATACTTAGTTTTATGATCAAAGAATGAATGATTTTTTATATGGTGACGAATTCTAAATTCTCTCTGACTTAGAAATGCTACATCTTTATTTGTATAATGCCTCAAATTCTGTGCTAAACCTTTGCACTTTTTTGGGTCAAGTCTATGCCTATAGATCTTTTTTGCATCTATGGGTTCAGCCTTATGCCACAAAAACTAATCTCTATATTTCTACACTCCTCTTTTATGTTTTACTGAGGTTGCACTTCTCTACTCTACCATTTAGACTTCTAGTGTTTAAAAATACCTTTGAAGGATTGCTAATGTGACAAAAGGGGACATGTTATCTTAGGGGAACCCTAAAAAATGCATATAAAAGATCAACAAATAGAAAGCAAGCATCCCAGAATGAGTATATGCAACCTTATATTCATTTTAAATCACCAAAGTGAACTATTCTTCTAATGCTTCCACTCCTTGTAATGCTTCCAAGATGAGAAGATGCGAGATGATATGAGAGATTTGAAATAGATGCAAATGAAAACCTTTAAATACAAGCACATAACATCAAATCATGCAAACATGTGTTTAGTTTGCTCACAACTAGTAGAATGGGTGGGAGTCGACTAAATTTGAATTTGAATTTTAAAATTTTAGAGGGTCAAATCTAAGACAATAGACCTTACATCTTTAAAAATGATCCAAGACATGAAAATGGTCATATTAGGATAGGAAACAAATGTATTAGGATAGATGTATGAATGGGCATAATTAATGCATGATCTAGATGAATGTATTAGAATGTGTACATGTGTGGATAAGGTGCAGGTAAATGTATGGGAATCTGTGTATGACCTGGATAGGTAAAAGGGTAGGCGAATGAGCCCAAATTCACACAAGATTATGCCATTTGTCGATATGTACATGTATTAATACATTATCTCAAAATGGACACACAACTAAATGGTAAATGTCATGGGTATACATATTTCATCCTTACACTTTGCCCCCACTTTGAGGTGCATATGAATCCTTGAATAGACATGTATCTCAAAGTATGTAGACTCACAAACATGCATGCAAAGTAAATATTTAGGCACAAAAGGATATCACAAGGGTTCATATAAAGTAATGGACCCTACTAGATGTCATCATGTAAGCCTATCCTTTGGCATGTGCTCTCCACGAGAACCTAAAAAATAGAATAAAAAATGCAATGAGTAGCTTATGTCTCACAAGTGAAATCTAGGTATAAAATACAAACTTGCTTAATTATCTAGAAAATAGGAAAAATAGGAAATGAGTAAGTTCACAAATTCCACATGTACAAAAATGGTATATGTTCTATTTGGATTGATGGCCATAAGGTAACAAGGTACATGTGGCTCTAGCATGTCATATGATAATGCTTCAACCAATCGTGATGATGAGTCTCTGTGAAGCTCCTGTCACTACTTGAAAGATCATCATGGAAATGTTAGTGACAATATATGCCCCCTGTAATTGGTCACATCTATAAGAGAGGGACCATAGTACATGAAAGTGAATTTAAGCTAGAAATAAGCATATAAACATGTAAAGTACAATAAAAATAGTAACTGCATCATGTGATAATCAAATGTAATGTTTATAATGATAAAGCATGATAAGCATATGTAGGCTATAAATGATGTCAAGAAATAATCTTTCCCCCAACATGGGTAAATGATGAATGGGTGTGACCCTTACTGGTCAGGAACACCCATGTAGGTATATATGGCACTGTGATAGGCATATAGACCTAATGAGGCATATAATAGTATAAGCACATACAGGATGAGGTAAGGAAATAGGTCCCTAGTGGTAACATGGATATAGGTAGGAAATATCATGGGGAAAAGCATGATACCCCTAATGTAGGTACAAGTATGAAATATATATTAATGGAGGTAAAAATGGTGACTCTAAGAGTGTGATATAGTAATGTAGGCTCAACAAGTAATCTCTAAAATAATGACATAACAATGTAGGATTATAACAAGCAATCAATGGCCAAAGAATAAGGCATAAGTATCACAGTATAATATAGAGATGGGAAATGTCCTAAGCATAAGGATCATAACATATGCAAATGAGTATGAGTATCCAAAGAAAAGCATCATTGTAAGCACAAAAATGTATAACAATAATAGGAAATAATAAGGTGACATGACAACTCAAAGTGGTAAGATAAGGACCATAAGATCATGAATAAATAAGCATAAGGATTCATGAAGTGATATAGAATGGTATGAAAACAAACAAGTGTCATGGAAAACATAGGCAAAGATTAAGATAGACAAAGCATGTAAAGATAAAGTATATGACAAGTATAAGGGAAAAAAATGTCAATAAGGAAATGGAAGAAATAAATGCACCCAAGTGAGGGTGGGGAAGCATAAAGGCAAGTGTAGAAGGTGAAATGAGCATATGACACACAACAAATAAAGAATAAGCAAAAAGTCAAAGCAAATGAAGAAAAGTAAAAAGACAAGGATGGAATCTAAGCTATAGGTATATATACTATAATTGTGCCCATGTATCATAGTATAAACTTAGGGGGTTCAACCTTTTTCTTTGAATGATCATGATTATCTTCATCCAACACATCATCATCGTCCCAACAAAAATCATCAATTTCTCTTCATGTCTTTGTGCTTCTTCTTCTTTTCTTGATTTTTATATTTCACGTGTGTCTTGTTGATAAGTAATTGGTTTCATATTAGGTGGTTTCTCTTTTATTCCAATCTGTAACCTCAACATAGTGTGAGTTAGGATCAATCTCTTGATGCACATCATTTTCTTTTCATATGATTAACATCATCAAGCGATAGGGTTGTGGACCCATGAGTATGCTTAATATTTATCTTCCTTTATCTATAATATCTTAAACTTGATGTTTAAATGCAATGCATCTATCTATATAATGTCCATGTATGCTATGATAGGAACAAAAATACTTAGCCTTGTGTGATGCAAGCTTAGAGTTACCCATTGGTTTGACAAAAGGTAATGTGTTGAGCTTGCGTTTCAATAGTTGTTTTAATATCATATGTGGAGGCTCTTTTAATGCAATAGATTATCTAAAGGAATCTAGTTATAAATTGCATTATGGCCATCGTTAGGTACATCATCATTGTCCTCATTATTGAATGTGAAAAAGTGTTATAAATACATTGATATAATATATGATTGTTCAATAAAGTACACTCACACTTAAGTAGTACACATCTATGAAAATAAAAGATGATGTATGTGATAAAATTGGTCCTTCAATGTTAGAAGTAAACCATCCATAAATATGTCTTAAATTTCATCATCATCTAACACATAACTCATGTTAATAGCTAATGCTTGAAATCATGTTATGTAATCTCTAATTGGCTTGTGTTTTTCTTTCTTGCATTCATGAGATCAATAGAATATATATAAGGCTCAATATTACAATGAAAATATTTCATGAAAGAACTAACCAAATCCTCAAAGAAAGTGATAGAAGTATGTGGTAATGAATAAAAAAATTTAAGTTCATGACCACTCAAACTTGATTGAAACACCTTAGCAAGTAATGGTCCTTATGAAAATAGGGGAGGCATCTAACTAGTAAGTATTGTATATATTGTAATGTACCACCTTTACCATCATATTTTGTGAAACAAGGTGCCACAAATCTATTTGGTGTGGATGATGTCAAAATATCATGTGCCAAAGGAATGTATAATATTAATTTGATATCTTGAATTATTTTAAGGATTTATTTATAATCATTAACACACTTTTTTAGATAATCCACAATAATAAGGTATTTCTCGAGATGATTCTCAACACAAATGATATCCATATGTATATTCATATCATGTGTAATAGTGGGATATATGTTATCAACTATCCACATGCTATCCTCATGATGTTCTTTATCCTTATGGATGTCTAGGTCATGTGTTTGTTTAATAGCTAGTGTACAAGAATGTACTCCAAAGTAATTCAGAGATATATCTGAAAAAAAACATGAGAGGATCTACATGTGGGTTTTTATCAAAATTTGTGTATAATCATAATTCATAAAGAAATCCATGGGATCCATTGAGTAAAGACCACTATAATGTGTGAGGCAAAAAATCATTATGAGACAACGCGTCATCATCTTCATCATAAGAGGATAAAGAAGTATCACTAAACATATCATCAATAAACTATTAGCCACAAGATAGAGAAGAGAGGTGATCCTGAATTTTGAGGGGGTAATGACCTCATGTGAAGGTGAACAAGGTGTATCATGTATATGCATATCACTAGTGATAATAGAAGTACAATCATCATAACAATAATCACTAGAATAATCATCATAGATAGGCAATCCAAAATAAACAAGAATATCATTAGGCATGGATGAAGGAGGTAAAACTATATCATCTTTGTCCATCCTACAAGGTGGGTGAGAAGGTATATCTTCACTAGGAAAATATTCATCACTATCATAATTCATATTATCATCATTAGGCTCATGGATAAATGACACAAGTGTATGTAATAGGGATGGGTGAGCACTAATGAGCTCCATGAAGGGAGGAAAATATGAGACATGATAGAATAACACCTCCATAGAATACATATCCCTATCCTTAGTATAATGTGTCATAATAATATCTAGGATAGAGGTATTATATATAATGAAAGATAAGAACTTGTTAAAATCTAAAATGTATCCGTACAAATCAGCCAAAGACTGAGATCTAAAAGGAGCCATAATGATAGAATAACATAGGGTGGAAGGGTGGGACAAGAGATAAATCAACATGTATACCCAAATCCTAATTAGAACGAATAAGAAAATATAAATCAAACCCTAAGAATATAGAAATGGATGATAATTTAGATTTTAAAACTCTAATATTGATGGGAAAACGTAGAAGGAAACTAGGTCATGTGAGATCAGAGGGTTTCACCAAAAATACAAGGGAAAATAAACTTTCCTTAAGCCCTATCTAGGCCAATCAAATCAAAAGCATACACATAAGTAACAACTAACCTAGATTAATTCAAAGATGAGATTTGGGCTAATGTAATTATGTACTTTATTCTAATTAGGAAAGTAAATGCATAATATATAGGTACTTAGCTCTATGGCTAAACAATGGAAAATTTTAGATATGGTGTTGAATTTTGAACTATCTCTAACTTGGAAATGATACCTCTTTGTGTGTGTAATGCCTTAGATTATGTGTTGAACTTGTACATTGTTTGGGGTCAAGTATGTGCCTTGATGTCTTTTCCACATCCATAGATTCATCCTTCTATTGTAGAGATCTAATCTCTATGTTTTTGTGCTCTTGAGTTTTCTCCTTCACTAAGTCTACCCTTCTTTGCTCTAATATCTTGATTGGTGGTATTTAAAAATACCTTTGGAGGATTTTTGGTATGTTACAAGGGACATATTATCCTAGGTCAAGCCCCGTAAATGTGTGTAAATTATTTACAAACAACAAGCAAGTGTTCTAGAGTGAGTATGTAGCCTTAGATTAGTTTTACAACACCAAATTGAAGTGTTATAATGGTTATGCTCCTTGTAATGATTCTAAGATAAGTGGATGTGAGAGGATATGAGAGACATGAAATGGATGCAAATGGACACCTTTAAATTTAAGCACATATCATCAAATCATGCAAACATGTGTTTATTTAGTTCACAATGACTAATTTAATATAATGGGCAGGAATTGACTAAATTTGAATTTGAATTTTAAAAATTTAGGGGTCAAGGTTGGGACTATAATTAAAATTTTAAGGGCCAGACCACAAGGTTGACCCCATGTCTATATAAATGACCTAGGATATGAAAATGGTCAAATTGAGATAGGCAACAAATGTATTGGGATAGGTGTACAAATGGGTATAATTAATGCATGGTCTGGGTGAATGTATCAAAATGTGTAATGTATGAATAGGGTACAAATAAATTTATGCAAATGTGTGTGTATGGAGATAGATAAAAGGCTAGGGAAATGAGCCCAACTTTGCATAAGATTGTGTCATTTGTCAATAGGCACATGAATTGAGACATTTACTCAAAATGAGCACAAACTAAATGGAAAATGGCATGCATATGCATATTTCACTATTACAAATAGATTATGACAGTGAGCATATGGTCTTAAAATAGATTTTCTATGATGAAGGGCATGATTGATTTAATAAGACAACTAAAGTAATTAGTTAGTCAGTTTAAATAAACTCAAGTAATTATATGGGTGATAAAAAGTTAGTGGTGAAACAAAATAAATAGTTTTTTTCAAAAATTTTAGGTTAATTAATTAATTTAACAATTAATATAGCAACTTATTTATATTAAAGAGTTGAGTCTTGAAACAACACTAAAACATGTATATAAATAAATGTTAAATTGACAAAGAAAAATAGGCTTACTTAGTTCTAGCATTGATGAGGAATATTCTAATTTGGAATGTGTTTTTTGATTCATCTTATTGATCAACAATCATATCTACATTAGTCAAGTCTTGATAGACTGTGAAAGTAATTTTTCTTTATTCAAGTTCAATCCCACACATGTGAGGTCCTTGATCTCTACATTTGTAGCCTTGAACCTAGAAATGTGGCTATGAACATGTCAGCTAGTTTAGTTAGAATCATGTTTGCCTACAATAATCTAGGATAGTAGTAGTACTAAAAAACATTATTGAAACTTGATAGACTAGTAATTTACAGTCTCCACTTTGCATCATACTCCATTCCCTTGATCAATTCAACAATATGTACAGGTTTGTAGACACACTAAGTATAATGCAAATACCTATATGTATCTTTATGAATGCATATATTGATCTTATGCTCTTTATTATTGGACAATGCTTTCTAAGTGCTCTAGAGTGAGTGATATTGGATAATCTTGTGATAATATACAATCAATTAGGGTTTTATCCTTTTATACAACACCCCAGCATGTAAGTTTAAATATTTTGTACTAGAGCCAACAGGTAATGACTATTAGGAGGTAAGTTGACTATTAGGAGGTAAGTTGACTTAGGCCCAAGATAAAATTTGGTTTTAAAATTTGGGATTCAATATTGCATGTGTGGTCTTAAACTAAGTTTAGAATTGTAAATGTGGGATTTACCTAGGACGTGGAATAGGAAACATGAAGATCAAATTCAAATCCTTGGGAGACAAGGAGTCAAGTTTAATTTAGGTTAGGCTAAAATATTGAATTTCACACAAAAATACACCATTTATAGACTTGACTATTGGAATAAGGACAAAGGGTCAAATTGTGTCCAAAATAAATATGGAAAAGTGCTAAGGATGCACTTTTAACCCTTACATTTTTCCTCCTCTTTAACTTGCATGTGAACTACTATGAATCATGCATGTTAAAGTAAACAAGTAGTCAACATCAAAGTAAATGAAAAGCATATATATAAAGAATATAGATGATGATCCATCCATGCTCCTTATAATGATAACTTCATTTTTAGATCTACAAGCATAAAATTGCATGTGTAGAATTTGATAAATATCTAAAATAGGCATGAACAACTACTTAACAATGTTAAAAAACATTGTGACGTAAAAGTAACAAGGTGGGTGTAGGTTTTCAAGTAGAACAATTTAACCCAAAAGATAGCAATGTAGGGCTATGAAGGAACTATCACAACTAAAAGAGAGTGATGTAGGTCTACAAAGGAGGCATCATAATTGAAAGAGGAGGATTTAAGATTGTGGAGCCATCATAACCAAGAGAGAGGGATGTAGGTTTGTAAATGGGCCATCATAACCAAAAGAAAGAATTGTAGGGATACAAATGATCCATCATAAGTAAAAGAGTGATTTAGGGATATGAAGGATCCATCATAACTAAAATGGAGTGATGTAGGCATGCAAAGGAGGCACCAAAACCAAAAGAGAATGATGTAGGGTAGGACCCCTAGAGAAACAATGTAACCATAACCATGAAAGAATATTAGTGATATTTTATGATGCCCTCCAATTAGTTGTGTGTGATTGATACAAATAATTGGAGGAGAGGCGAACAAGTAGTATGTAAAATGGTATGATCATGTAAGTGCAATAATCATGTAATTATTGATTAACATGGTAAATGACACAATGAAAATATTACCAAAATAGTGATTTAATCCAAAAAATTATGTGATTGAGCTAACAAAATTAATGTACCAATGAAGAAGAAAACATATTAAATGCAAAACATAAGAACATTAGATTTACATAGAGAAACCCTTGTGGAAAAAAACTCCACCACCAATAAAAGACCCAAGCTTGTATTAATCATAACAAAGAGTATACATCAATGCAATCAGTTATATCTCTAACAATAAATCAAAAGTGTAATAGTACCTATAAAGAACCTTACAATCCTTTATTACATACCTCAAACATATAAAAAAGTTAGAAACTAGAAACCACCAAGTGGTGTCCAAAACTATGAGTCAAAATTATGAGCCACAACAAAAACTAACTCCCCATAGTCATGATCAAGCAACCCAAAATAGTAACTAAATCCACTTACACATCTTACAAATATCTTACACATCATATATTTTGTCATAAGGGTCAAATTAACTACTTTTTTGGATCTAGGCACTCCATGAGAGCATTCAATGATTGTGTCATAACCACTAAATTGGGAAGATGCTTTGTAACTCCCAATTTTAACCTTTTCAATATAACCTCCCTATTTAATGCCTTCTTTCATAATATCCCAAGTATCTAAGAGAATAAATGAGAAATAAATAATTTCCTCACCCTCACACGGGTGTCCCATTTTGCCCACCCCATGATGTTTATATATCATACATTATTAGCATCTCCATAATCAAATGTAATTTACAAGGCTTACAATTTGCAAGGTGAATGGTACACCTAATCCTAACATTCTTCCATCTAACATTACATTCCAAAGACATAAAAGGAAACTAAAAATAAATCAAGTGCTAGAAAAGGAAAGGCCCATGGCCTCTCTACAACAACTAAATTTCTTTGCGCTCACTAGCTTAGTGAGAAAATATGCAACATTAACCTTGAAGTGTCAACATTCTATATCATGACTCTACCACCCTCAACCATTTAACAAAAAAGTGATATTGAACATAAATATGTTTCATATGAGCGTGGTACATTATGTTCTTTGCCAAATAGATAGCACCTTAACTATCACATCTAGTCCTAACTATCTACACTCAAATCCAATACCTAAACACAATCTCTATAACCACACTACCTCTTTACAAGTATTTCACAACCATGTAATTTTATTCTATGGTGGATAGAGAAACTATACGTTCTTGTTTACTTATCCAACTAACAACTACTCCAAATAGAGTGAACACATAACTACTCATGAATCTCTTGATGTCCAATTCACCAACCCAATCTAAATCAACAAAGCCTTATATATTGTTCGTGTAGTGACTATATCGACGATGAGATCCCTCTCCACCACTAGTACATGCTTTTGGTGTGATGGTAAAATTCTACATGGTATCAGAGTGCAAGTCATCGCTTTGAGTCCCTTGAGCCCTCGACCCTTCATCTGCATAAGCTTGGCTTATCGACGTGGTACATAGTGGGTACGAATCCCACATGGTAGGTGGTTGTATCCGGCTCTATCGTGTGGGGGGGGTGTTGACGTAGCGACTATATCGACGATGAGATCCCTCTCCACCACTAGTACGTGCTTTTGGTGTGACGGCAAAATTCTACATATATAAAGAAACTTTCCTACATCATCAATCCCATGATAACAAATATAATGACTCTAAGTTCTTTGAAAATATCTAAAAACCCATTGCACATAATTCCATGTTCTCTACAAAGGTTAGACATAAATCTACTAAGAACTCCAATTGCTTGGACAATGTCTAGTCTTGTACAGACCATAGCTTATATTATCTTACCTACAACACTAGCATAAGGAACATTAAACATATCATCCAAATCATGATACACTAATCCAATGGTAACTTAGTACTAACAAGTAAAGGAATACTAAATAGATTACAATCCTACATAGTAAACCACCACAAAATAATTTGAACATAATTACTCTGACTATGCCAAAGATCTCTACCAACCCAATCCCTATTAATCTCCATAACCAAAATTATTGAACACCACTCCCAAATCCTTCATTTCAAAGGCACCCAATAATTTAGTTTTGAGCTCCATAAGCATTCCCTTACTATTTCTAATAAACAACATGTCATCAACATATAGGACAATGATTAGCAATTGATGGTCAGTCAATTTAAAATAAACATAATGAACACATTCACTCCTAACAAATCTAAGTTCCAATTCAAATGTATTAAAATTCTAATTCCATATTTGAGGTGACTATTTTAGACCTATAATGACCATTTCAACCTACAAACCAAGTTATCCTTCCCTTTTACCACAAAATCGTCAAGTTGTTTTACATATATTTTGATGAAGGGGGTAAATCAAAAAACACACAACAACATAAATTGCACTAAAGGAATAGGAATTTTATTTTATTGATTTGTACAACACATTACATTACAGAAGCTCAAATACAATCAGAGGATGAATCCTCCACAAGCTGCAACACATTACAGCTTCCTATCTCTAGACTCCGGACCCTTCTGCCTTTTGTAGCCCTAAATTTTCTAGGGTTTATGTTTTCCCACCTTTTCTTGACTCTACACTTTCCCCCTCATCTCTACTACTACTAGGGGTTCCCAAAAATGGTTATAAATAGCCTTTTTTGGCAGCCTCCAACCAAATTTCAAATTTTGCATCTCCCTCCAAAAATAGGTCAACTTCTGAGAGCCATAACTTTTGATCCAGATGTCTGATTGATGAACTGTTTGAAGCGTCAGAAAACTCATGGAGTTCTCTATGTGCTAATAATCCTCTCTACCAATTTTTCCCATTTTTGGGGTTGTATGAGGCTATTTAGTGCCTCAACCCTGACTTTGAATAAATTTTAAGGGTTTTTCAGGAAACAAAAACTTTAATATCTTTCAGCCCACAAATGATCTTTGCTTGATTCTTTTGCTAAAGGTCTTATTTTTTATTTACAAATATTCTTGTAAATTTTCACTTCCATAAGTGCCCAAATGTAACTTTCCAAAAATAGCAGTTTGGAAAAACTGAAGGTTCTACATCATTATTCAAGCGATTATGGAACTATAAATACAAATTTTGAAAAGAAATAAAAACTAAGTCATCAATTCTGAATCAACATTATTTTTGGGTGATGCAAGGTTTCCCTTACACCTTTGGATGCTCCTGCATCAGACACCTAGGGTAATTTTGAGAAGTGACCTTGTCACATCTTAGGTGTTTGAGGAAAACCCCAAATAGTCAACCTCTGCCTTAGACAACCAGGAAGAATCTTCAATAGGCCTTCTTTCCACTTCACCAGATATTCCTCATATTGTTCGTTCTGAGTACTTCTTCCCACATGGCTATCCAAGATCTCTTCTATCTCCTCCCTTGAAGTAGATGCCAGAATACCCCACTGTTCTTCTATTGGTCCATCCTCTAATCCACCTTCATGATATTCTATTAAATCGACAATGTTGAACACGTGAAATGTTGATCCCACTCAGCAACTCTACCTCATATGCATTTTTTAATCATGCTTCTTCAGGATTCTGCATGGTCCAAATTTCTTCATTTTTAACTTATTATATGTTCCAACTGGAAACCTCCCTTTTCTCAAGTGAACCATGACTTCATCTCCTACCTGAAATTCCTTATATCTCCTCTTTTGATCTACCTTAGCCTTGTACTGAGTATTCATCTTATTAATGTGCTTTCTCACTTCTTCATGTAAATTCTTCAGGTGTTCTACAAAGTCTTCGGCTTCGAAACTTATCTTTTCTCCCTTGTCCAACTTCCTTAACTCTAAAGCATTTCTTGGACTACTCCCATAAACAATCTGGAATGGTGATTTACCTGTACTCCTATTGATAGAATTATTGTAAGCAAATTTTGCCTATGGTAAAATCAAATCTCATCCCTTGGGTTTATCTCCTACTAAGCATCATAGTAGGTTACCCAAACTGCTATTCACCACTTTCATCTGTCCATTAGTTTGTGGATGATGTGCAGAACTAAACTTCAAATTTGTCTTCAACTTCTTCCACAATGTCCTCTAGAAATAACCAACAAACTTGGTATCTCGATCTAAAACTATGCTCTTAGGTAGACTGTGTAGTCTCACCACCTCTTTGAAAATAATTCTGCAATATGAACATCATTAGTCTTCTTACAAGGAATAAAATGTGCCATCTTCGAGAATCTATCCACCACCACAAAAATGGAATCATGTCCTCTATGTGTCCTTGGTAAACCAAGAACAAAATCCATACTAATATCATCCCATGGCTTCTATGGTATAGGTAATTGTTGATATAGCCCTGTATTCTAAATTATTTCTTTTGCTATCTGACACACTCTACAACTCTGCACAAATTTCCTCACATCTTGCTACAACTGTGGCTAATAATAATACTCATTAACAATAGCAATGGTCTTATCTCGACCAAAGTGTCCAGCTAATCCCCCACTATGCTTCTCCTTAATCAGGTTCTCTCTCATGGAACTCCTTGAAATGCACAACTAGTTTCCTCTAAACAACATGCCATCTTAGATTATGAAATCCAACCATTTTGTCCTATCTAAAGTAACAGGTTCCAAACAAGCTTTCCAAGCCTCTGTAAAATCTGGATCTTCTACATACAAACTTTTGAGCTCATCGAACCCAACAACCTCTATCCCAAGTGCCAAAACAGGTTGCTCTATGACTTTCTGCTTCAATGTATCAAAACTCTTGGATGCTCCTGTAGTCCATTTGCACTCTTTTCTATCCCCTCTCAATGTCTCAATTAGGGGTACACAAATGCTATTAAAATTCTTGATAAATTTTCTGTAAAAACTTGCCAAACCATGAAAAGATCGTACCTTTGTAGCACTCCTTGGTGTAGGCCATTCAATGATAGCCCTCACCTTCTCTGGGTCTATCTTAATACCTTCCTCTAAGACAACAAATCCCAAGTATACCAACTCCTTTGCAAAACTACGTTTCTTCATATTAATCAACAACTTCTCCTCCCTCAGCTTCTCTAAAACTCTTCTGATATGCATCAGATGCTCATCCCAAGTCTTACTGAAAATCAAAATGTCATCTAAATAAACAATAACAAAACTTCCCAAAAACTCTTTCAATACCTCGTTCATGAGCCACATGAATGTGCTCAGTGCATTGGTTAGCCTAAATGGCATGACTAACCATTCATACAAACCTTCCTTTGTCTTGAAGGTTGTCTTCCATTCATCTCCTTCTCTGATTCAAATTTGGTGATACCCACTCTTCAGATCAATCTTTATAAAGTACTTGGCTCCACTCAAATAATCCATTATGTCATCCATTCTAAGCAATGTAAATCTATACTTGATTGTGATTTTGTTGATGGATCAGGAATTTGTACACATTCTCCACTCCCCATCTTTATTTGGTGCTAGTACTATAGGTATTGTACATGGACTTAGGCTTTCTCTTATCAGTCCTTTCCTTAACAACTCGTGAACTTGTATGTTTAGCTCTTCATTCTCTATAGGATTCATTCTATGGGCTGACGTATTTGGAAAACTAGCTCTTGGTATCAAATCCATTTGGTGACTTATCTTCCTCATCGGTGGCAAACCTTTTGGTACATTATCAGAGACAATGTCCTAAAATTCTTCCAACAAATCTGAGACTTCTATTAGTACCTCTTCACATTTATCCTAGCTGATCTTAGGAATCAACGCAACGCAATGATGCTCATGCTTCATACCCTCCAAAAATTTCCTACCATATACCAAACAAATTCTAGTAGTACTACATACCTTTTCTTCCACCTCCTTCAAGGGCTTCAACTTATGACGAACTCCATTCTTTGTCAGGGAAAAGGTGTTTGCATGGCCATCATGGACATCACACCTATCATACTGCCACAACCTTCCCAATAGCATATGACATGCATCCATCGGTATGATGTCACACATCACCTCATCATGGTAGCCCCAATCTTGAACTTGACCAAACACTATTCATTGACCAAAGCTCTATGGTCCTTTTGCAACCATGCAATCCGATATGGATGTGGATTCCTTCTTCTTGTCAACTTCAACTTGTCAACCATCTCCTCTGAAACAAGATTGCCAGTGCTTCCACTGTCAATAATAATATCACAACACTTACCTTCACATTTGTATCTTGTGTGGAATAAACTCTTCCTCTGATTTGGTTCTTTCTCCTCATTCAACAAATTTCTTGTGACAACTAGGGTTTCTCCCCTTTCAACATCTTCAGAATGCTCAAACTGTGCATCTTCATCTACATGTGCAACTCATACATTACCTTCAAGTCTCATGTTTGTCCTTCCTTGATGTTGCAGACACTTGTATGCTTAATGTCCTTCTTCTCCACATTGGAAACAGGTTCCTCTGAAACCTCCTCTTCTAGGTTCTTGCCCAGGTCTGCCTCTTCCTCTTCCTCTTTGTTCACCATTATTTTGGTCACGAGGGTAGTAGGCATTATCTCCTCTTTGATTTCTACTAGAGCCAGCTTCTTCACTTTTCTTTTGATCTTCATTTCGGCCTCCATAGGATCTTCCACTAGTTCTTCTACCTTGACCTCTTCCCCTTTGCTTTCTTTTGAATCTTTTATTTAGCTTCTCTTCCACCTTCAGGGAAAACTAGTATGCATCTTCTATGGTGGTCATTCTGACCAGGCTCAACTCCTCTTGAATACTTGGCCTGAACCCATTAATGTAACGGGCTACCTTCTCCTTATTAGCCTATGCATGGCCTGTCCTGATAGTAATCTTATAAAAAATTTCTGTATACTCCTTAATAGACTTGTTGCCTTGCTTCAATCCTTGCAGCTTGTTTATCAACTCCAACTCATAGTCCATAGGAATGAACTGCTTCTTTAGTTTTTCCACCATCCGATCCCATCTGGTGATCTTTCCTTTTCCTCTTCTATTTCTCTCTAACTAGACCTCCTTCCACCAAATACTGGCATGGCCCTTCAACTTTGTATTCACAAACTTGACCCATTCAGTAGCTTCCACATCTTCAAACTCAAAATATTCTTCCATATCATTGATCTAATCAATCAGCTCTTTTGGGTTTAGATTCCCAGAATAGGTAGAGACTTCAATCCTTGGTCTCTTTCCAATCTTTGAAATGACCCTCAACAACCTAACTTCTGTAGGATCTCCTGTAGGTTCTTGTCCTTCCTCAGATAGCTCTTCTTCAGCTTCATCTTCGATTTCTTCTCTTGTTCTTAGCTCAAACCCTCTTCGCAGCTCCTCTTGTAATGCATCGATTTGCCTTTGCAGGGCTCTAAAACCGTCTTCCATCAAAGCATTTCTCCCACCACAGTTTCTTCGTGGAGGCATTTTGATCTCTGCAGCAAACCCACAACCTTAGGTCTTGGTGCAAACTGCCTCACAGTCGGTGATCTGTCTACACACTCAAGAACACTTGCTCTGATACCACTTGATGAAGGGGGTAAATCATAAAACACACAATAACAAAAATTGCACTCAGAAAATAGGAATGTTCTTTTATTGATTTGGACAATACATTACATTACAGAAGCTCAAATACAATAAGAGAATGAATCCTCCACAGGTTGCAACACATTATAGCTTCCTATCTCCAGACTCTAGAATCTTCTACCTTCTGTAGCCCCATATATTCTAGGGTTTCTATTTTCCCACCTTTTCTTGACTCTACACTTTCCCCCTTATCCCTACTATTGCCAAGGGTTCCCAAAAATGGTTATAAATAGCCCTTTTCGGTGGCCTCTAGCCATATTTCAAATTTTGCATCTCCCTCCAAAAATAGGTCAACTTCCGAGAATCATAACTTTCGGTCTGAGTGTCCGATTGACGACCTATTTGAAGCCCCAAAAATCTTGTGGAGTGCTCTACGTGCTAAGGATTTGATTTTCTAATCCTGCCCCATTTTCGGAGCTGTATGGGGCTGTTTAGTGCCTCAAACCTTACTTTGAATAATTTTCAAGGGTTTTTCAAGAAATAAAAACTTTAATATCTTTCAACCCACAAATGATCTTTATCTGATTCCTTTGCCAAAGGTCTTATTTTTCATTTACGAAGCTTCCTATAAAATTTCACTTCCATACATGCCCAAATGCAAACTTTCCAAAAATAGCAGTTTGGAAAAACTGAAGGTTCTACATCATTATTCAAGCGATTATGGAACTAGAAATACAATTTTTGAAAATAAATGAAAACAAAGTCATCAATTTTGAATCAGCATTATTTTTGGGTGATCCAAGATTGTGCTTACACCTCTGGATCCTCATGCATCATATTTCTTCTTCAAGATCCTCATGTAAGAAAGTAGTTTTAACATCCATTTTTTCTACTTCTAAATCATAAGAAGCAACAATAGAAAGAAAGAATCTAATAAGATTAGTTTTGCAACATGAGAGAAAATTCTACAAAAAATAGCTCCCTCAACCTAGGGGTAACATTTTTCCAAAAATCTTGCCTTGTACCTTTCCAACTATCTATTTGTTTTAGATTTCTTCTTAAATACCCACTTGCAACCAATGGGTTTTCTTCCCTTGGCCAACTCAACTAGATCTCAAGTCTCACACCTATCCAAGGTCATCATCTCATCATCCATGGCCTCCATACAAGACTCACGCTCCTTTGAAGAAAAAGCTTCCTTCATAGATCTAAGTTCATCGTTAGTGGCCTATACCTATCAACTAGATTTTGTTGCTTTGTGGACCTTCTCAAGGGTTTAGTACTTGAGACTCCTCTTATTCTTCTTCTGAAATCTCTAAACTTATATCTTCTTCTTCCTCTACATCCCCCTATCCAACATGTTCTTCTTCCACCTATGCATCTTTCTACTTCTTTATTTTAGTTTCAAAATGTATAGTTTTCATTTCCTTTCCATTTGGTTGTACTTGATTAAACTTAACTCTAAGTTCCTTAAAAATCACATCTCTAGAATATTACCATTTTCAAAATTAGAGGATTTTAAAACTTGTAACCCTTAATACTATCATCATAACCAATAAAAATACATTTGTTAGCCTTGAAATATAACTTAGAACATGTTTATTTAGGCATGTGAACAAACTCCTCACAATCAAAAACTTTAATGTGTGCAACAAAAGGGTTTCTTACTTATCCACTTTTCATACAGTGTTTTATCACCTGGAGAAAAACATGGAAATCTTTTAATCAAATAACTAGTAGTATTTACAACCTTAGCTCAAAAACATTGATCCAACTAAGCATTACTCAACATACTTGTGGCACTATCAATTAATGTCACATTCATCCTCTCTATAATGCCATTTTCTTGTGGTGCATACGAAGTTATTTTCAGCATCATAATACCTGCATGTTTACAAAATTCATCAAATTCTCTAGAATAATATTTCCTTCCATTATCTAACTTAAATACTTTATTTTTGTTAGGAAAAGGGTGTTGCACACCTTGCACAAGTAATTAAATATTTTAATTATGTAAAATAAATATTTATTTATGGTGCATCTAGGAGGTGTGTTTAACCACATTTAATATTATTTAGGTCCACTTGTAAAGTTGTATTGTAACATTGGTTAGTTATTTTATGTGTGGGAGACAGAATAAATAATTAATATTTAGAAAACTTAGTATTAAAAAGTGAAAGCTTAGTATCAAAAAGTAAATGTTGGGGTCAATGGTTTTGTGCTCTCATGTTTTTGAGACACATGGTTTTTCCAATACCACAAGTTGTATTTTTGTGAGCTTGGGTCTATAAAAGAAAGCACATGGTTAGTGGTTTGGGTTGGCTAGTTGAGTGGGTTGTCATTGTATTTAGTTTCTCTTGTAAGTGCATATGTGAAGTATGGCATGGGATGTGTGGTTACATGCTTGGACACATGGAGGATGCATTGGATGAGCTTGATATTTCAAAAGTATTCATGAGACTCTCTAAGTGTATTGCAATGTTTTATTGTTGAATAATACATTGAGTGTGGATGCTTTTGGAGGCTAGGTTTTTTTCCCTCTTGAAGGTTTTCCCAGGGTATATCTTGTGTCACCTTGTGGTATGTTTGTCTATTCTTTAATATGGTTGATTTTGGTTATCCTGAATATTTGTTTTCATATTTATCTCTCATGGGGTTATGTGGAAATATTCTTTATTGTTATATTTTTCCTTTCAATTTTATTATTTATATGATTTTCAACAAGAAATTTAAAATCTTTAAACTTGCTAAAAAATTTAGATATATGCCTCAAAAAATAAATCCAAGTATAAAGTGAGTAGTTATCAATAAAAGAAACATAATAATAAGATTTTTCAAATGAAGCAATATCTACATGACCAAAAACATCACTATGAATAACCTCCAATAATCTCATTGCTCTGTTAGTGGAGATTTTTATTTTCCATAATTGGCTATTATTGTATTTTTATATACATTTACTTTAGTTTACTTAGGTACATAGAGTGGGTCATTATTATGGTAGAAGGAATCTTCCATAAATGTAATTCCCACCTATTTTTGGGTAATTGGAGTTACATCTCTCATGGATCAATTTTGTCTCATCTCTTCTCTATATATGTATCCACTCACCTTGCATGTTTTAATAATGTGATTATGAGATTTATTTATGCTATTTTTTATTGCAGATATTATCTCTTGAGTATTTCACATGTCTTTTGTACTAGTTTTTGGGTAGTTTCATCGTTATTTGTAAAATCTAACATTAAATCCATGGTGCTAAGATAGGTAAATCATTTTTTAAATTTTCATAGATCTGAGGGAACTAACCACTTTGTATGCATTTTCTTTAATACTCAGTATGTTCTTCTCTTGCACCTTTGCATGATCTAGAGAATCAAAATGATTTGATGAGAAAAATAATATCTTTGGGGTTTTATTCTTAGTGTTCCACATTCTATGTGTGACTAACTTTTTATAATCTAGGCAACATTTTTCACTATTCTATTGCATCCAAGAGCCTTGAAAAAGTTAGTTTTGGCTAAATTATTGTGCTTAAGTTAGACTTTGGGAAGCCATTTCATAATTAAGGTTTTGTTTGTATTTGCATGCTTGGTTTTTGTAGGTAACTTGGTTTTGGGGGCATTTTGGGCCAAAGGGACAATGTTACTACATCTAGAAGGCATCAAAACCCTAGGATGGATTGTCTAATTGCCAAAAATGGAGCAATTTATATCTAGGTTATTTTTTTAGCATGTTGTATGACCATACGACTACATGGCTCTATGATATTTTAAAGTTTTCAAAAAAACTAAAAATATTTTATTTTTGGGCCTATGGCCCCCTTTGAAAAGGGATCATGGCCCTCTACAAGCTACCTGTGGCCCCCAAAGGGTCTATATGACCCTTGGGGTTCATCCTACCTAGCCCTAGTTGATCACCACCTACACACCATGTAATTTCCACCCTCTAGCACTCATGAACCAAATTTTCCATTGTCATGGCTCCTCTATCAGTGCTTTATTACCTAGCTACACCCATGCCACTAGAACATTACTACTACACCACTTGAGTGACCCTCTACCTAGGCAGCAACAAGCCAATTGTTGCACTCAGCCTAGTCGCCACCCTTTCTAGTAATGACATCTATCGACCACTAAGATGCCACCCTCCTACCACCAGGTGCAGGGACCACCTCTCATTGCACCTTCCAAATTTGAAGGCCAACTTTAAAAGGCTCTAATATGCTCATCCGTGGCTATTTTTTTTGAGTAATTTTTTAATGGGATAAAATTTCATGATCTACATAGTGGTATAATAATTTTTCATATTTGACTACTCTGTTTTCTATAATTTAAGTTTTCTCATATATTTTATTGTTTAGCCATACTTTTTTGAACTTCTAATGCTCTGAACTTTCTCAAACAAGCTCCTCTTTTAGCCCTTCTTTTTAAAGTTGATATTTTTCTAAACTCTACATAGTAGTGTAGTTTAGTTGTTTTTATTTTGTAAGCATTTATTATTTTAACATTTGGGCCAATTTTGAGCCCTATAAAGCTCTATTAATTATGGTATTTTACATTGTAACTCATGCTAAAATAAAGTGCCAAACATTGTAATATCTAGGGGGTCATTTAACCTATAGTATCAAAGAGTTGTTTGTGTGTTCTTTTCTTGCAACTTATCTCTTTATTTTTAGTATTATGAATCCTAAAACTTTAGTTGTAGTTCTAATTCTCACACCTTACAACTACTTTGAATGGGAGTCTAAAATACTAATTTTGCTAGAAAGTAAAGGACAACATAAATATGCAATGGCTATAGTACCCAAACCTACTAATACAACAAAAAAGAATAAGTGGAGATAAAATGTGATGAGGTTGTAGATTTTTATATCTTGTTGTGTCTACAAATTTACTATTTCATGTTGAATCCTTAAACACACTTATTGAAGTTTGGAATACTTTGTTAATTTATTTGAAAAACAAGATACTCATAAGGGTAAGTGCAAAAAGATGGGGGGCCAAAAAGTGGCCAAAAAATTTTCAAAAAAATTTAAGGCAAAACGCGAGCGCGTTATAAACTGCTATTTATAAAAAAAAAACCCGCTGTCATTTCATTTCAATGAGTTTTTCCTCCGCCCGCGGCATAAAACCCTTCCAAAAACACGCTCGCGTTCTACAAAATGCCATTCAACACAAAAGATTTGTTGATTCATCGCCGAAATGCCGCCGCGACGTCGAGCACGCCAAAGGGGTGAGTTATCTTTGTTTTTTTGTTTGAATTTCTTCCTAAATAGGTAGGTTTTTGTTGATTTTTGATGTATATTTTATTAATTGTAGGAAATGTTAATGCACCTCCTCCTCCTCCTCAAAATCCACAAAATCTTGAGGAAGAAATACCTGCAGAACAACAACCTCCTCCATTCATTCCTTGACATGCCCCTGGAACACAAGATAATATAATGGGGGAAATTGAAAACAACAAAAAACAAATTGAAGATATAATTGCAAGGTTGAAAGATCCTTCCATTTCAACCTTGCATAGGTCCACGCTTGCCGAATCTCTTGAGTCTATGTTATCAAATGTAAATTCAATTAGCAAGCAAATAACTAGTTGGACCGATAAAAAGAGAGAGTTTAGAGATTACTATGCAGATAAATTGTCATACCAAGATGTCAAAAAATTACAAATTACAAAAGTAGACTTGTGTTCAATTTTCACAAACCCACAAACAAATCAACCTCCACCCATTACATGCAAGAGGTTCCCTATCCATTGGTGCAACAACCAAGCGATAAGGGACAATTTCAGGCAGAGGTGGTGGATGGTTTTTGACCATCCTCCATGCAATAACAATGAGGTCCCGCAATACTTTTTGAGGAAACTCTACTCCGAGTTTGTCCTCAATAAAGTACCAAACTATTTTGATATGCGGGACTTCCAGGGTAGAGGTGGGGGCTCAGCACATGATAGACCAGGGGCACGTCTTGACCCATAGCGGGTAGTGAGACGAGTAATCAGCAGACCAGCCCACGAGCATGTTTCTATCCCTTCCATTGTGAAGGAGAGTGTTGAGGTCGATACACTGAGGTCGATTAGTGCCTTGACCCAGAGCATCATAGAGCATGCCGATCCTGCAACACAGAGTGGGTTGGGAGATAGTGCGAGGAGTAGGGTCCCACCGCATACTTGCCAGGCTTGCGGGTCAGCCTGTGGTTATGACCCCATGGACAGTCAGGACGCAGGTGCACAGGCTACATCTACAGCTGAGCAGATGGTGATGACAGATACCCTCCTGAGTGAGACTTTCGGCCTTGATACTCAGGTAAATATTAGCAAGTTTATTGAATTTAATTTATTAAATTTTATTTTTGAAATACAAGATTAACTAATTTAAATTGATGATTTTAATGAAATTTCAGGGTCATAGCATTGATGCAGTTTTCAGTGGTTCTCCACCTACATTTTTCACTAGATCATCTACTGTCGAGGTATGTAACTAGTAAACAATTATAAATATTACATGTGAATAGCATCGTTATATGAATGGTATTCTAATTTCTGATTTTGGATGTTGAATAGGTTAACACTGTAGATTTCATGGCAACACCTGCCAGCGGTGGTGGACTTCAAAGCTTTACGGAGGTAATAAAATAAATAGTTTAATGAATGAATTGTACTTACTAAATTTTTGTATGTGATTTGTGTGTTTTATTGTGTGTACTTCCATGTTTAGATGAGCATGTGTGTATGTTAGGAGCCATGATTTGCATCACTATTATAGTTTTCGTAATTGAATAATGTTGTTTTATTTCCAGATGATGCAGGCTGCGAATACACCTCCCCATGTTCATAGGGCAATGGAGCAGGGTGTGGCCTCTGCGATTCATATCTCTATGGCATTGACAGGGGTATGAGGCAGATTAGTAAATTTCAATTTACATTCATTGTTATAGTTGTCTATTTTTGAAAAATCAAAAGATTATTGATTTGAAGTTTAATTTCTATCTGGATGGTTTCTATAGGACATGACATCACCAGGGCCTATTCCTGCTACTGAGGCAAGCGAGGAGACAGATTATATGTTAGCGGTAAGTGATTATTTTGTTAAATGTTTCATTTTTTTATAACATGTAATTTCTATATATTAATATCTATACTTTTTTTTGTAACAGGTAAAGGTGCAGGAAGAACTAAATAGGAGGAGTAGCCCTCGGGTTCGTAGTAGACCACCCACATGCATGTCTCCATCCCCTAGAAGATCAAAGGCTGCTCGTGATTTATTCTCTTCACTAGCTAGAGGGGAATGACTTTTTATTGTGTTCCTCTGTTGTATGCCTATATGGCATTTGTGGACATATATTTTGTATTGTACATAGTTGACATTGTATGCCTATATGGCATTCTTGTAAGCCTATATGGCTATTTTGTATATATGTTATACTTATATCGACAGATATTGATGTATGCGTATATGGATATTTGGTTAATACAAATCTTTTTTATTGATGGCGTCCATACTTGCATTATAAATCCACTTTTGAATGGATATTTGTAGATGGCTACTTCAAATATTTAAAGTCTGATTGTATTACATAGGATGTTTGCATTTTCTTTGATAGGCTTGATAGGCCATGGATTACATGATGGTGTTTGATGGAAAAGTATGGTACTAGAAGACTCTAGTTCATTCTTAATAGGCTTGTGATTGATAATATCTTTGCATGATTGCACTTGATCTTGGATCATGGGCATGTTGTTAGGATTTTGATTGCATTGTGATGTTTGATGGATAGGCATGGTGTAAGTGTAAGATACCCAACTAGTTCTACGAAAAATTTTCCTTACTTAAACACTTTTACTTGCTAACAATTCATCAACTACTTCAATAACATAAAGATATACATCAAGATAACTATTTGAATGAAACAACATTACAGTTGGGTACTTGTCTTTTTACTTGATTCAATCAACTTGCAATGTCTTATTACATGGAAAATGCTTTCAATAGCATGAAGTACAACTCATTCAATGGAAATACAAGGACAGGCCTTGAAGCCTTGATGTTACAATGTCTTCCTTACTTGAGCAACATTTGAAGATTTGGAATGTTCAACTCATCACCTCACAAGGTAGGTGCATATTTGAAGGATTTACAGGTTTTTCTGACTTGGGCGCCAAGTTGAGGTGACCTCCTCCTGAAGTTGCGCCTTGTCAACATTAGGCGCCAATTAGAGTTTATGGATGCTCTGGATTGTTTCCAAGAGTAGGCGCCAAAACATCATCATTATGAAAGTGTTTTAAATGCTAGGCACCCAAATGAGCCCTCTGGAGTCTAGGCGCTCCTTTCATGCATTCTGTGTTCTAGGCGCCAATTGAAAGGAGTGGAGAACAGGGCAAGCGCCTTCCAAACTAGGTGTTTCCTTGAGGTGACAAGGACTTAGAAAGTGCGCCTAAGGTGAGCGCCTTGAGTGAAAAGGTCTAACAAACATCTTTGAACCCCCTTTCAAGGTTAGGCACATTCTGGAGGTGGAAACAAGTAGAAGGTGCGCCTTAGCTTCCTTTGTCAATTCTTGCAAGTCTTTGTTGATTAGGAAGGTGGAATGCTTCATTGTAGAATGAGCACCTATCTTCTAATGTCCAAACTACTTCTTCTGGCTCACTCTGTGGCTAGGCGCCAGAGCTAAACTGTTCACACAAGGGAGTGCGCCTAGACTCACTTGATGTTTTCTTACTACTTCAACCCCTGGAAGATGTTCCAAGGTGTTCCCTTTTACAAGCACCTGACCTCCCAAGTTCCTTCATGTGCTATTCCTTGAAGGCGCCAAAACTGAGCTCCAGTGCCATGGGATTGTGCCTAACATCTTTGAAGAGTTTCTAAGCCTTTTGCAAGTTGATATCCCAAACTCATCTTCTAGGTGCAACAGGAGCTTTCCAAAGGAGTTTCCAAGTTTTAGACACCAAGCGAGGTCATGGGTGAATGGAACTGCGCCTTAGGAGATGACTGGATCCTAAGCGTCAGTCTAGAGTTACAGTGGAATTGATATGCGCCTCAACTAGCTTAGGCGCCCATTTGAAGTGATTCCTTTAACACTTCTCTGTCAATCTCAACTGCAAGGATGATCTCCTAATCCAATTTTGATCCTCTGGAGATGCAAATAGCTTTACATTTCACTAGGTGCCATCAATGATGATCATCAACCAAAGCGCATTTCAAAGGTGAGATAGGCAAGTGAGGCGCCAAACTAGTCCTTAAGACTTATCTCCTTCTATCAAGTCAATTTCAACTATGTGAGAGAGTTCTATTCTAGGGGCAAAATGGAAATGTTTCATCAATTGGTGCATCTTACAAAGCTCCCAATTCTAGGCGCCAGAGCCAAAGAGTTTTTCCCAACACATGCACCTGGGCTAGGAATTCACCTAAGAGACATCACTTAGATTTAAAACTTTCAATCTATAGCCATCTGGGCTAGGCGCTCCAATGGAGGATCCTTGAACTCATGCATTGGCGCCTTCTAGTTCTAGGCACCCATTTTGGATGATTCATCCTGATACTAGTGCCCAAAATGACTAGACTCTCTTCATCATCCAATTCACTTAGAAGACTCAAGTTGGAGACTTAGTTGTCTATCCATGTTCTCCAGAAGATTCATTGTACCTCTGTGCACTATCTCCTTCAAGGCGCTCCTTAAAATCATTGGAAGTGCTCAGGACTTACCTTAGTCCAAAGCGCCACAATCCATTCCTTAAAGCACAAAGAATTCTCAAAGGCGCCCCTATTTACCTCTAAGCACTCAAATATCATTTAGATTCAAGGCACACATTTAGCTCCAAAACGCAAATTTCCATCATCAACCCATCAAGGTGCATCATCTTCCCTTTGTATCCCCTTCAAGGTGCAGACATTCAATTCTTCACACTCAAACTCACTCTCTGGCGCCAGAATAGGTGTATAACTTCAAATAAGGTGCTAATCTTAGGTTTCTAAGTACTTAGTTTGATCTTAAGGCTATCCTTCCTCTAAGCACTCTCTTCAACTCCCTCACTGAAGGCCCTCTGTAAGTTTGGGCGCATTTCATCCCAAGGCGCTTCAACATCATCCAAGGCGCAAATTCACTCTCCAAGACAAGGTGCAAAAAACCCTATCCTAAGGCGCTCAAATCTTGCTTCTAGACCTAGGCGCACAAACATGAGATTAAGGATCATTCTGGCCACCATCACTTCCCTAAAGGCGCAAAATTGGTGTAGATACATTCCATTTATTAAGGATCATTCTAGCGCCCAAATCTTGTCAAAGCAAAGGATCAATAGGTTCTCTCTAAGGCGCACTCCAGGGTTTGATCTTGCAAGACTTCTCACGTCAAAATTTTGACCAAGACACTCAAGGCACTAGTCTTTATCATCTAACCCTACAGTGCACTTATTATGATATACTCCTCAACTTTGTATTCAACCTTGCCCAAGGCGCATATTCACTATAAGGCATTCTCACTTTGTCAAGGCTCAGAGGGCTTCAACTTGCTAAAGGGTAGAGGTCTAGGCGCATATCTGACTTGAAGCTCAAGGCGCTCCAACCCTCTTGCTCTGGAATTCCTTCTAGGCACTAAGTGACTTCTCCAATTCCTTGAAAACATTTGAAGTGTTTTACCTTCTCAAGGTGCTCCTTCGAACTTGACTCCAAGGTGTTATAATCTCAAAGGTCCTTACATCATCTCAACCAAAGGTGCTCAATGATTCATCCCATATCTAGGCACTAAAACACTTAATCAACCAAGTCATTCAAGGCGCCATTCAGTAAACTCATCTTCCATGATATTCCTATCAAGGCGCATATCACTTCTCTCATGGGCTTTAGGCGCTCAGTTGAGTGTTTCAATACTACTTAGGTGCCAAATTCATTTTAATGCACCAAACACAAAGAGCTTTCAAACACCGGGCGCTCACAAAGAGTCTTCCAACCTTGGGCGCTAAATTAGGTCTTTGCAACTATCCAAGGTGCATATGTTCGTTTGAACAACTTATGGTGCCAAGATAACTTCTCATTAGGGCGCTCAAAACACTTGTGTTTACATTTGAAGTGCTTTACCTTCTTAAGGTGCTCCAGACTAACCTGACTCCAAGGCGCTCCATCATCATCCTTAAGGCGCTAAAAACATCATCTCCACTCTAGGCAAAAACATCATCCAACTCCTTAAGGCACTTCACTGTCAAAGTCTGAAGGCGCTCTACCTAGACCTTTCCCCTAGGCGCCAGAACTCCTAAGCGCTCACCAGATAACTCTCTTCTTCAAGGTGCAAATCTTCCTATACTATGATTGCCTCTGAAACGCCGATTAACGTGATGTGAGGGTGCAAAGGCTACTCCAATCCTCAGTGAGCGCCTAGTTTAAACAAGGAGAAATAAAGCATTCAAAACTATCCAAACGATCATCCCCTTCCTAATGTCTTCACTGCTCCGGAAAACCTTGGCCAAAATGACACATAACAACTCCTATGAGCGCCCTTATGCCCTAGGATCATCTAGTTTGTGCGTCTTGTAATGAGGAGTTCATGTAAGTTTGGAATGAGTGCCTTGAATAAGTGTAAACTAGCCTAGAGAAGGGTATGTGCGCCTTCAGCGCCTTGAGCATTCCAGAGATAACTGTGTGCCTAGAACAATATGAGCGCTCATGATGATGATTAACGCCCTGATGAGACTATGAGCACCTTGTTCAGGAGATACCTTGTTTGATCATAAAATGCGCCTTGAGTCTTGAAGGCTTTGAGCACCTAGGTGATTTGGATGTTGGGATGTTGGTATGCGCCCAAGATTGAGGTAAGTGAACGCTTGTAATGGAGGAGAGCAATGAGATGGAATGTCTTGTAGAGATTGGCGCCCAGAGACCCATTTTTGTGCCTTTGATGATGACCATTTTTGCATAAGAGTTTAGCGCCCTAGAGTTGTAAACTTTCTCTTTGGGTGCCCCTGAGTGAATGTTGGCGCCTTGGACAACTAAATACGCCTTTGATGGAGTGGAGCCCAGAAGGGGAGTAGGAGGAAACCCAATCTTCAAGATTCATCAAGCTTCAAAGTTTAGGTCAGAGGTTATCCACTTTATCCAAGGAAGGTGTTATCATCTACACTCCGAGAAGGTAATGTCAAAGGCCATCATGAAGGATCACTTCATCAACTTCAAGTCCTTCAAGTTCAAGTCCTTTCACCTAGCAAGTCTAAGAGAGATTTCTACTCCGATTCATGAAGTAAGCTTATATCATCCTTATCTACTTTGCAAGAAGAAGAAACATTACAAAGTCATTCAAATGAGTTACAAGTACCATACATCCAATTGCAAGGAGTGAACCACCTTAAGGAAAAATAGTTCTCTTGAAGTTACTTGAAATGTCAAAAGGTTTAGCGCCTCCAAGTAAGGTCAGAGGTGAGGTTAGAGGTGAAATGCACCTTTGGACCATTCTGGCGCCTTGGATGAAGAACCTATATCTTGAGCCCAAGAGGTAAAATTTGCGCCTTAGTGGATTTGGAGAGTTACAGAGATTAGAGAAAAGCGCCTTGAAGACAGAGTTGTTCAAGGTGCATGTGTGATTTGGTCAAAAACAGGCACCTAGAGTGAATAGGCTTTCATCCTGACTTAATACACTGCCTCCTTCTGACGATTTTTGGGGCAGCAGAAAACCTTTCACCATGGGCAAATGCCTCAGAGCTATAAAAAATTGAGAGAGTTTATTGTAGAGGCACTCTACATGATCTCGTTGCCTCAGACGGAATGTTTTTAAGTGACACAGTTTTCAAGTAACATCTCGTCAAAGATTGCTACCTTTTTGCACTTTGGACTCTTCAGGGATATCGTCGGTATAATGTAGCTCCGACTGTTTCGACATGTTTGGGTGAAAAATAGGACCATGCCTAGCATAAATGTACCCATTCGGACGTGTTGGAATAGTCAGTTTGGTTGCATCAGGAGCAGGACGAAAGTTACACCCCTTTGCAACTTTACACTGCCTCCTTCTGACGATTTTTGGGGCAACAGAAAACCTGACACCACGGGCAAATGCCTCAGAGCTATAAAAACTGAGAGAGGTTATTGTAGAGGCACTCTACGTGATCCCGTTGCCTCAAACGGAATGTTTCTAAGTGACACAATTTTTGAGTAACATCTCATCAAAGATTGCTGCCTTTTTGCACTTTGGACTCTTCAGGGATATCGTCGGTACAATGTAGCTCCGACTGTTTCGACATGTTTGGGTGAGAAATAGGACCATGCCTAGCATAAATGTACCCATTTGGACGCGTTGGAACAGTCAGTTTGGTCGCATCAGGAGCAGGACGAAAGTTACACCCCTTTGCAACTTTACACTGCCTCCTTCTGACGATTTTTGGGGCAACTGAAAACCTTTCACCACGGGCAAATGCCTAAGAGCTATAAAAAACCAAGAGAGGTTATTGTAGAGGCACTCTACGTGATCCTGTTGCCTCAGATGGAATGTTTCTAAGTGACACGATTTTCAAGTAACATCTCGTCAAAGATTGCTGCCTTTTTGCACTTTGGACTCTTCAGGGATATCGTTGGTACAATGTAGCTCTGACTGTTTCGACATGTTTGGGTAAAAAATAGGACCATGCCTAGCATAAATGTACCCATTCAGATGCGTTGGAACAGTCAGTTTGGTCGCATCAGGAGCAAGACGAAAGTTACACCCCTTTGCAACTTTACACTGCCTCCTTCTGACGATTTTTGGGGCAACAGAAAACCTTTCACCACGGGCAAATGCCTCAGAGCTATAAAAAACTGAGAGAGGTTATTGTAGAGGCACTCTACGTGATCCTGTTGCCTCAGACAGAATGTTTCTAAGTGACACAATTTTTGAGTAACATCTCGTCAAAGATTGCTACCTTTTTGCACTTTGGACTCTTCAAGGATATCGTCGGTACAATGTAGCTCCGACTGTTTCGACATGTTTGGGTGAGAAATAGGACCATGCCTAGCATAAATGTACCCATTCGGACGCGTTGGAATAGTCAGTTTGGTCGCATCAGGAGCAGGACGAAAGTTACACCCCTTTGCAACTTTACACTGCCTCCTTCTGACGATTTTTGGGGCAACAAAAAACCTTTCACCACGGGCAAATGCCTAAGAGCTATAAAAAACTAAGAGAGGTTATTGTAGAGGCACTCTACGTGATCCTGTTGCCTTAGACGGAATGTTTCTAAGTGACACAGTTTTCGAGTAACATCTCGTCAAAGATTGCTGCCTTTTTGCACTTTGGACTCTTCAGGGATATCGTCGGTACAATGTAGCTCCAACTGTTTCAACATGTTTGAGTGAAAAATAGGACCATGCCTAGCATAAATGTACCCATTCAGACGCGTTGGAATAGTTAGTTTGGTCGCATCAAGAGCAGGACGAAAGTTACATCCCTTTGCAACTTTACACTGCCTCCTTCTGATGATTTTTGGGGCAACAGAAAACCTTTCACCACGGGCAAATGCCTCAGAGCTATAAAAAACTGAGAGAGGTTATTGTAGAGGCACTCTACGTGATCCCGTTACCTTAGACAGAATGTTTCTAAGTGACACGATTTTCGAGTAACATCTCGTCAAAGATTGCTACCTTTTTGCACTTTGGACTCTTCAGGGATATCGTCGGTACAATGTAGCTCCGACTGTTTCGACATGTTTGGGTGAGAAATAGGACCATGCCTAGCATAAATGTACCCATTCAGATGCGTTGGAATAGTCAGTTTGGTCGCATCAGGAGCAAGACAAAAGTTACACCCCTTTGCAACTTTACACTGCCTCCTTCTGACGATTTTTGGGGCAGCAGAAAACCTTTCACCACGGGTAAATGCCTCAGAGCTATAAAAAACTGAGAGAGGTTATTGTAGAGGCACTCTACATGATAGCGTTGCCTTAGACGGAATGTTTCTAAGTGACATGATTTTTGAGTAACATCTCGTCAAAGATTGCAGCCTTTTTGCACTTTGGACTCTTCAGGGATATCATTGGTACAATGTAGCTCAGACTGTTTCGACATGTTTGGGTTAAAAACAGGACCATGCCTAGCGTAAATGTACCCATCCGAATGCGTTGGAACAGTCAGTTTGGTCACATCATGAGCAGGACACCAAAAATGCAAAAGTTGCTTTGTGCAACTTGACAACATTGACACTTTTTTGCAACATGACTCAAAGACTCAAATTGACCCCAAATGACTCAAAGTGACTTAAAATCACCTTGATTATAGAGGTCGAGGCGCTCCTTATCATTCATTCATTATGAGCGCCTTGGGAGAATGGTATATAGGTCATCATCATGATTGGGCGCCCTGGATCCAGAGTGTTGGAAAGATCATCAAATGGTGTCTAGTAGGGTGAGTTATGAGTTTGGTCGCATCAGGAGCAGGACACCAAAAATGCATAACATGATGATGTAAAAATGTGTACATATGTGTAAAAATGCAGGAGGAAATAAAAAAAGAGAAACCTTACAAATTAATGTGCATACTTACAACTCAATGTAACATAACTTTACAAAATCAATGTGAATACTTACAAATCAATGAAGAATCTTTCGATGCATGTCAAAGTCCTGAAATAGCCAAATATTAACACTCTTATGTGGGTACCTTCTAAGCCATGTTCCAGTAATAACCACTGATCCTGTAGGGTATTCGATGTTTTCTCCATCTGTAACAGGGGCCTCTAATTTTTTTTTGGCCTCAACACAATGACATAAGTAATAATCTATTCCCTCTTCATTATCTTCATCTGCAATAACTGCATATACGTGTCCTACATTGATATGTGTAGCAAATTAGATGAAATTAGTCAACATTACAAAAACACTACAAAGTAAGATGACATTACCTGGTTGAACTAGATGAAATTAGATGCATATATGTGCCCTATATTACCTGGTTGAACTAAATCTGATATGTGGTCAAAGTCAACTGACGATTCCATCTGTGTTAGTTCCAGTGCCGTCGAGGGTCGATACGTGTCAAGTGGGCTAAGATAACTTAACTGCCATTCGTCAACCCACTCCTTTGACTCGCACTCATCCCAGACTTGAATTGTATAGGAAGAACAAAAGCATGACATCTTTCGTGTATGGATACTCCATGAACCTGCAATTGAGCTTCTGAAAGAGTGCATCTCATTTGATCCTGTCAGTGTACAACAATCCTCATATGGTGCAATGTTAGTATCATCTATCAACCAAAAAAATCTACGAACTAAAGACTTACCTTCATTACCTGGACCCATGGAAGCATTACACCACTCGACAATCAATTTTGCATTTGTCAACTTTGCATTGTCTTTATACTTTAACTCTTCTCATGCTATGGCTCTTTTGATACATGCTCCTGCACCATCATGCTCCCCCTTTCCATGCCCGGCCTCACAAAAGTTCCACATATGTTGAATAGCTGTAAAATTATGCCTCCTACTCAACCAATAGAAATTTCGCGAGTTCTTGAATTGTGATGCACAATTATTCGACCATATGATATGCTGACTGAACGATATGCCCCTTCTAGCCAAATCATTGTAGAACACCTGAAAGCAACCTTGCACGAACTCCGTAGAATGTGTGCGATCATCACTAATATAGAAATGATACTCCCTTATGATCTTTCTGTCATCCTCTGTACTATCATTCGCATGAATGAATGCGATGTGCACAAATATAGAAACCTGTGTGGAGTTGTAATATTGTGATTGCACCTCACGCTGTGGCTGTAGACTGTAGTTCTCTGCAAAGTCGATGACTGAAACAATGCTACCAACCAGAAATGTGTCCTTGTATAACTTGAATTGCAAGTCCAACCATCGAGCTCTATGGGCATGTCTTGCATACTCATACACTATGCTGTCACGAAATATATCCCTCAACCCTCAACATCAAACCCTAATCCCTCAACCCTCAACCCTAATCTATCATCTGTCATCCCTCCACACTCTACTTTAACCCTAATTCCTCGACCCTCAACCCTATCCCTAAACCCTTGACCCTCGAACCTCAACCCTCAACCCTCAACATCAAACCCTAATCCCTCAACCCTTAACTCTAATCCCTCGACCTTCAACCCTGATCCTAAACCCTAAACCCTCAACACCAAATTCTAATCCCTCAACCCTTCACTCTAAACCCTCAACCCTAATCCCTCAACCCTAAACCCTCAACACTATACCTTAAACCCTAATCCCTCAACCCTAACCCTAAACCTTGTCCCTAAACCCTAATCCCTTCAACCTCAACCCTATCCCTAAACCCTTGACCCTCGAACCTCAGCCCTTGACGTCAAACCCTAATCCCTCAACCCTTAACTCTGATCCCTCATCTCTCAACCCTAACCCTAAACCCTCAACCCTCAACATCAAACCCTAATCCCTCAACCCTCAACCCTAATCTATCATCCGTCATCCCTCCACACTCTACTTTAACCCTAATTCCTCGACCCTCAACCCTATCCCTAAACCCTTGACCCTCGAACCTCAACCCTCAACATCAAACCCTAATCCCTCAACCCTTAACTCTAATCCTTCGACCTTCAACCCTGATCCTAAACCCTAAACCCTCAACGCCAAATTCTAATCCCTCAACCCTTCACTCTAATCCCTCAACCCTAAACCCTATCCCTAAACCCTCAACACTATACCTTAAACCCTAATCCCTCAACCCTAACCCTAAACCTTGTCCCTAAACCCTAATCCCTTCAACCTCAACCCTATCCCTAAACCATTGACCCTCAAACCTCAGCCCTCGACGTCAAACCCTAATCCCTCAACCCTTAACTCTGATCCCTCATCTCTCAACCCTAACCCTAAACCCTCAACCCTCAACATCAAACCCTAATCCCTCAACCCTCAACCCTAATCTATCATCCGTCATCCCTCCACACTCTACTTTAACCCTAATTCCTCGACCCTCAACCCTATCCCTAAACCCTTGACCCTCGAACCTCAACCCTCAACCCTCAACATCAAACCCTAATCCCTCAACCCTTAACTCTAATCCCTCGACCTTCAACCCTGATCCTAAACCCTAAACCCTCAACGCCAAATTCTAATCCCTCAACCCTTCACTCTAATCCCTCAACCCTAAACCCTATCCCTAAACCTTCAACACTATACCTTAAACCCTAATCCCTCAACCCTAACCCTAAACCTTGTCCCTAAACCCTAATCCCTTCAACCTCAACCCTATCCCTAAACCCTTGACCCTCGAACCTCAGCCCTCGACGTCAAACCCTAATCCCTCAACCCTTAACTCTGATCCCTCATCTCTCAACCCTAACCCTAAACCCTCAACATCAAACCCTAATCCCTCAACCCTCAAACCTAATCTATCATCCGTCATCCCTCCACACTCTACTTTAACCCTAATTCCTCGACCCTCAACCCTATCCCTAAACCCTTGACCCTCAAACCTCAACCCTCAACCCTCAACATCAAACCCTAATCCCTCAACCCTTAACTCTAATCCCTCGACCTTCAACCCTGATCCTAAACCCTAAACCCTCAACACCAAATTCTAATCCCTCAACCCTTCACTCTAATCCCTCAACCCTAAACCCTATCCCTAAACCCTCAACACTATACCTTAAACCCTAATCCCTCAACCCTAACCCTAAACCTTGTCCCTAAACCCTAATCCCTTCAACCTCAACCCTATCCCTAAACCCTTGACCCTCGAACCTCAGCCCTCGACGTCAAACCCTAATCCCTCAACCCTTAACTCTGATCCCTCATCTCTCAACCTTAACCCTAAACCCTCAACCCTCAACATCAAACCCTAATCCCTTAACCCTCAACCCTAATCTATCATCCGTCATCCCTCCACACTCTACTTTAACCCTAATTCCTCGACCCTCAACCCTATCCCTAAACCCTTGACCCTCGAACCTCAACCCTCAACCCTCAACATCAAACCCTAATCCCTCAACCCTTAACTCTAATCCCTCGACCTTCAACCCTGATCCTAAACCCTAAACCCTCAACGCCAAATTCTAATCCCTCAACCCTTCACTCTAATCCCTCAACCCTAAACCCTATCCCTAAACCCTCAACACTATACCTTAAACCCTAATCCCTCAACCCTAACCCTAAACCTTGTCCCTAAACCCTAATCCCTTCAACCTCAACCCTATCCCTAAACCCTTGACCCTCGAAGCTCAGCCCTCGATGTCAAACCCTAATCCCTCAACCCTTAACTCTGATCCCTCATCTCTCAACCCTAACCCTAAACCCTCAACATCAAACCCTAATCCCTCAACCCTCAACCCTAATCTATCATCCGTCATCCCTCCACACTCTACTTTAACCCTAATTCCTCGACCCTCAACCCTATCCCTAAACCCTTGACCCTCGAACCTCAACCCTCAACCCTCAACATCAAACCCTAATCCCTCAACCCTTAACTCTAATCCCTCGACCTTCAACCCTGATCCTAAACCCTAAACCCTCAACGCCAAATTCTAATCCCTCAACCCTTCACTCTAATCCCTCAACCCTAAACCCTCAACACTATACCTTAAACCCTAACCCTAAACCTTGTCCCTAAACCCTAATCCCTCAACCCTCAACCCTAATCTGTCATTCGTCATCCCTCAACTCTAATCACTCATTCCTAAACCCTAAACGCTATCCCTATTCCTAGACCCTCAACAGGCTTGATACTATACCTTAAACCCTAATCCCTCTACCATCGACACTCTTATTTAACCCTAATCCCTTGACCATTAACCCTATCCCTCAACCTCAACCCTCAACCCTCAACCCTCAACTCTCAACATTAAACCCTAATTCATCAACCCTAAACCCTAATCCCTCAAACCTAAACCCTATCCCTAAACCATCAACCCTCAACACTATACCTTAAACCCTAATCCCTCAACCCTCAACCCTAAACCTTATCCCTAAACCCTAATCCCTCAACCCTCAACCCTAATCCCTCATCCCTCAACTCTAATCCCTCATCCCTAAACCCTAAATGCTATCCCTATTCCTAAACCCTCAACAGACTTGATACTATACCTTAAACTCTAATCCCTTATCCCTAAACCCTCCAACCCTATCCCTAATCCTTATACCCTCCACACTCTACTGTAACCCTAATTCCTTGACCCTCAACCCTATCCCTAAACCCTTGACCCTCAACCCTCAACATCAAACCCTAATCCCTCAACCCTTAACTCTGATCCCTCGACCTTCAACCCTGATCCTAAACCCTAAACCCTCAATGCCAAATTCTAATCCCTCAACCCTTCACTCTAATCCCTCAACCCTAAACCCTATCCCTAAACCCTAACCCTAAACCTTGTCCCTAAACCCTAATCCCTCAACCCTCAACCCTAATCTGTCATCCGTCATCCCTCAACTCTAATCCCTCATTCCTAAACCCTAAACGCTATCCCTATTCCTAGACCCTCAACAGGCTCGATACTATACCTTAAACCCTAATCCCTCTACCATCGACACTCTTATTTAACCCTAATCCCTTGACCATTAACCCTATCCCTCAACCTCAACCCTCAACTCTCAACATTAAACCCTAATTCATCAACCCTAAACCCTAATCCCTCAAACCTAAACCCTATCCCTAAACCATCAACCCTCAACACTATACCTTAAACCCTAATCCCTCAACCCTCAACCCTAAACCTTATCCCTAAACCCTAATCCCTCAACCCTCAACCCTAATCCCTCATCCCTCAACTCTAATCCCTCATCCCTCAACTCTAATCCCTCATCCCTAAACCCTAAATGCTATCCCTATTCCTAAACCCTCAACAGACTCGATACTATACCTTAAACTCTAATCCCTTATCCCTAAACCCTCCAACCCTATCCCTAATCCTTACACCCCCCACACTCTACTTTAACCCTAATCCCTTCAACCTCAACCCTATCCCTAAACCCTTGACCCTCGAACCTCAACCCTCAACCCTCGACGTCAAACCCTATTCCCTCAACCCTTAACTCTGATCCCTCATCTCTCAACCCTAACCCTAAACCCTAAACCCTTAACCCTCAACATCAAATCCTAATCCCTCAACCCTAAACCCTATCCCTAAACCCTCAACACTATACCTTAAACCCTAATCCCTCAGCCCTCAACCCTAAACCTTATCCCTAAACCCTAATCCCTCAACCCTCAACCCTAATCTGTCATCCCCCAACTCTAATCCTTCATCCCTAAACCCTAAATGCTATCCCTATTCCTACACCCTCAACAGAATCGATACTATACCTTAAACCTTAATCCCTTATCCCTAAACCCTCCAACCATATCCCTAATCCTTATACCCTCCACACTCTACTTTAACCCTAATTCCTCGACCCTTAACCCTATCCCTAAACCCTTGACCCTCGAACCTCAACCCTCAACCCTCAACGTCAAACCCTAATCCCTCAACCCTTAACTCTGATCCCTTGACCCTCAACACTATACCTTAAACCCTAATCCATATCCCTCAACCCTTAACCCTTAAAACTTAAACCCTATCCCTACACCCTCAACACTTGATACTATATCTTAAGCCTTAAACCCTCATCCCTAAAGCCTCAACCCTCAATCCTTAAACCTTAAACCCTAAACCCTATCCCTAACCCCTCTACCCTCAACACTCTAACCCTAACCTTGACATTAAATGCTAATCCATCAACCCTAAACCCTCAACCCTCAACCCTCAACACTATACCTTAAACCCTAATCCCTCAACCCTCAACCCTAAACCTTATCCCTAAACCCTAATCCCTCAACCCTCAACCCTAATCCATCATCCCTCAACTATAATCCCTCATCCCTAATCCCTAAATGCTATCCCTATTCCTAAACTCTCAATAGACTTGATACTATACCTTAAACCCTAATCCCTTATCCCTAAACCCTCCAACCCTATCCCTAATCCTTACACCCTCCACACTCTACTTTAACCCTAATCCCTCGACCCTAAACCCTATCCCTAAACCCTTGACCCTTGAACCTCAACCCTCAACCCTTAATGTCAAACCCTAATCCCTCAACCCTTAACTTTGATCCCTCGACCCTCAACCGTAATCTGTCATCCCTCATCCCTAAACCTTAAACGTTATCCCTCTTCCTAGACCCTCAACGGGCTCAATACTATACCTTAAACGCTAATCCCTTATCCGTAAACCTTCCAACTCTATCCCTTATGCCTTAACCCTCATGATTAATAGCCTTGAATGTAAAAAAATTTGAGTGGGACATAACGCGAGCGCGTTATAACGCGCTCGCGTTATGTCAAACATGGCAAAAGACAGACTTGCCGGAAAAAATGTAAGGCAAAACATAACGCGAGTGCGTTATAACGCACTCGCGTTATAACGCGCTCACGTTATTTCTTGCTTTGGGAATCCCAAGCCTTGGGCTTGGGATTTGCTTTGGATTTCCAACCCAAAGGCTTGGAGTGCCTTATGAATAGTCACAGACGTGTTTTTCTATATTCTTCAAAATTTCACATAATTTCATTCGTGCTAACCCTCAGATTTGCACGTGTTTCAAGGTTGAACAAATCGAACACATGGGTAATGTTAGGCTTTCTCTTAGCTATTTGACGATATGATTTTTTTCACATTTTAACAATGTTAAGCCTTTCATCTTTAATTTCTTTTGTTTGTGTGTCCGTTTTTATGCAAAAACCACTGTTTGGTCTTTTTTTCATTGTAAAATAACTATTCATTCAAATTTCAAAAAAATTACATATTTAGAAACTAGACTCCATTCTACAAATATTAAAAAAATAAAAAAATGATTTTCAATTAGTTTTCAAAATTTATAGGGGTAGCACGGCCAAAATTCTATTTTTTAGGATGTGTCCACTTTAAAAATTAGTAAAAAATCAAATATTCATCAAAAAATTATCAGAAAAATCAGGCATAAACTACATGCTATTAGCTAATTTCTCACTGAAGCGATTTTAAAAATACCAAAAAAAAGTTGACCTTTTGAGGGAGCCACAAAACATGCTATGTTATGTTCTTTTGACAGAAACAACACCAATTTCTGTGGCTCCCTCTTTTGAACCCCTTAATCTATGCCATTTTCAAAACAAAATAGTAGTTTAGAAAGTAGACTCGGAGCACTACGAACATTGTTTTGGTTGCATCTCCAAATTTTGAGTGTAACTATGCTCAATTTCTCATCCAAGGCCAGTATTTCCTGATTTCAGAAAAAAAGTGGCCACTTAAGACCCCTTTTTGGCCCCCCATCTTCTAGCACTTACCCATAAGTCTTAGTACCTACAATTTTGACACAATTCAATATTTCTTCACTAAGTTTAAAATTCACATATCACAATTGAAGTAGTGTGGGATTGAGAAATATGACACACAAATGTTTCTTCCCATTATATTTAAAATAGGTCATCATTATTCTATCTTCATCTCTACTTTTCATGCTAAAAAGTACTCTTGGTGCAACATTTCACATGCCTACCTTTGATGAGCTTGTTGTCTCTATCACAATAGAGTAAGACAAGCTCATTCAGTGGGAGCCCTTGATTATTCTAACTCACATGCCTTGGTGACTTACTAGGAAACAAATGAATAGAAACTTGCCAGCAATAATAATAGGAAAGGAAAGGGAAAGGCCCTTGTTGCTATCACATCTCCACCTTCCACATGGATTGTTGACTCGTGCTTTGTACTATATGGCTTTAGATCAAAATGATTTCACATCCTTGGAGCTAGTTCCCATGCCACATATGCTAATGGGCAATGATACTCTATATGAGGTCTGTAGGAGAGGGTTTGTTGACATATGTGATGAAGCATTTTTGGATGTTCTCTATGTGCTTTTTTTATCAACTAATCTCATGTCAATCTATCAGATCACATACACAAGTTAAAGAAAACTAGTTTAGTTGCATAGTGGCTCCATAATAGTACTTGAGAGGATAGATCATCAATCTTGGTTGTATGCTTTTCACACTTATTGATTATCCTTCCACCACACTACTTATTTGTTTTGATTAAGTTGTGGTATAAGTGAATTGGTTATTTGAACTACCACTACTTATAGCAACTCAGCCAGCTATGCATGGTTACAAGGTTGCCTTCTATTCACTTTTTTAATGGGATTTGATAGGGATGCATTCTTGGTAAACACCCAAAAGATAAGTTTGACAAAATAAAAGCATTAAGGGCTACTCATATTCTAGAGCTAGTTCATAGTGACTTGTCTAGTCCATTTTTGAAGTTTTCTTTCAATACGGTTAAATATGTTCTTACCTTCATTGATGACTTCTCTCAATTTATTTGGGTGCACTTTCTTTGATAGAAGGTAGAGGTCTTTGACAAATTTCAAGAATTAAAAGCACTTGTAAAGAAACAATTCAGGAAATCCAAGATGGATCTACACATAGATGATGGTGATGAGTATGTTAACCATTAATTTGAGTAGTTTTGTACTTTAAAGGGGATTAACTTGCAATGTACAGTTTCATGCAGTCCTCAATAGAATGGAGTAGAAAAACTTAAGAACAAATATTTGAAGGAAATTATGAATTGCATGATCCACTCTAGATCCTTACACCATAATTTTGAGCAGAGGTTGTTAACTATGCAAACTATACCCAAAACAAAATTCCTTGTAAAGCCTTGAAAGGAATTACTCCTTTTGAAGCTTTGAGTAGTAGGACATTCATAGAGAAACATTCTAGGGCTTTCAAATTTCCAACATGGGCCCATATTCCCGTAGAGAAATGGAAGGCTATCAATCCTCAAAGCAAGCCTTGTATCTTTGTGGGTTATCCAAAAGGTGTAAAGGGGTGTTCACTTCTTCATCTAGTTACTTATGAAATATTCATTGAGAAAAGTATTCACTTTGAGGAAGGTTCTTCAAGTCCAATTCTTAACATTTCTCCTTCTTCAGTCACTTGGGGTACACTTGGGACATATGATAGTTCTGTGAATGAAGCAGATCCACCTTAGCACATTTTTTATGATGAGGATCCTTCTTCCTCTACTTTAAATGATGAGAATAATCGTCCCTCCTCTCCTAGTCATCATTTTAAGGATGCAAAATCTCCTCCAGACTCTCCTATCTCTGGTCCACTTTGGGCTAGATAGAATTTGCATTTTGTAGATGATTGGGTGAAAGATCCTTTAGATACCAAGTGGACTCAATCATAGTTCTAGGCAACACCTCATGTTTTCATTGCCTCTACTTCATATCCATAGTCTTTCCATGAGGCATCAGGCATTCTTGAGTGAGAAATAGCTATATATAAGAGGAGTACAATTCCTTAATGAGAAAATACACTTGGGACTTAGTCCCCTTCCTAGGGGAAGGAAACTATTTCAATGTAAGTGGATCTACTAGACTAAATTTGTTGTAGATGGGTCAATTGATAAGTTTATAACTCACCTAGTTACGAAGGGATTTTCACAGGTTCTCTGTATTGACTACACTAAGACATTTACACCTATTGCAAAGATTTACTCAATCTAACTCATGCTTACTATTGCCACTACACATTTCTAGGAGGTTCATTAGATGGATGTAAAGAGTGCCTTTCTTCATAGAGATCTTGAGGAGGAGATATACATGGTGAAGCTAGAGGGTTTTCTATAGAACTCTTCCTTGGTATGCAAACTTAGCAAGTCTATCTATGGCCTCAAATGTGGTCCTCAGCATGGTATGCTAAGATGGATTCCTTCCTTCTCTTAATTAGATTCTGTTGGGACCAAAAATCATAGGTCCCAAATTGCTCATATCTTCTAGGCTAGGGGATGTCATCAAGAAAATAGAGCAGGGACTCATCCACAGATTTATGATTGTTACAGGGAAAATTTAAGAGTGGGTAATCTTTTCTTCACTTCTAGCTCAACTAAACCAAGGAGGGTGTTCCTAGAGGTATCCCTCAAAAGGGATTATCACAATATGAGATATGTGTAGGATAATGACAAACACAGTGATACCCAAGATGCCTTTCTAAACCCCAATGGTGTCACTAGTTTAAAAAAATCTCACTGCATCAAATGACCTGTTTTAAGTTAACAAAAACATCAATGCAACAATGCATGATGTAGGTATGCACAATTAGTTAGAAGATATGATGCTTTCTTTATTAAAGATGATTCCCTGACTAAAACACAAAACTAAAAGTGCATATTGATTTATAAATTACTTCACACTAAATTGATTTGTTTGATTTATAAAGTGTTTGGGTGATCAAAACACTTTTTAGACCGGTGTCTTCAATGGGTTACAGAGTCTATAGATTATCAAAGGGAGAGTAGCATATAAATAATATTGACTCGCTTAATTGGAACACCCAGATGCTTGAAACTTGAAAAACAAAACCAAACATACTTATTAATACCTTCCTACACAACATTCATCCATATGCAATCATAAAATGACCATTACAACATGTAATATATTATAGATCTATCAAATCCTTCATATCATGATTACAATCATACTACAAATCGTGACAAAAGGAACCCTATAAAAATCAAGAAATCCCTTAATGAACATCTGTAACAATGGAGACATAGGATTCTACTCACAAGTTATACATTGATTCATTCATACAATTTACAAATGCTTTCTCTGAAGTTCTGCAACTACTACAATGTTAGAAACCCTAGTCGCACTACACCATTTGCCTGAAAAATGCTAAAGTGACCAACCTCTATTACATTTTCATCAATGTGTATATAGCATGATTTTTTCTCTATGCTATGGGTGGGAGAACCCTAAAATGCCCATCTACCTCCTATACTGGCCGCATTGAGACCCACCAACCTCCACCTACCAGCAACCATAGATGCCTCACATTCATGGCGCGTAGGCTTTGAACAAAGAAAACTCACGAAAAGGCCCAAACTAGACCCCCAACAATAGATAGTGCATTGACATGACTTGAAAATTCCATCACCTTTGAAAGGCCACACTAGTGTGCCAGTGCGCTAGCGCAACCTTCGACCCACGCCTTTTAAATAAAGCAACAATGGTGCACTAGGAAGGTTTCACACCAAATTTATGCTTAGAAAATTTTAAGAATGAAGTAATACTTGGGGATATTTGACTTTAGGCCAAAAACTTCAACTTTTAGACTTAGACAAGTTTTTTTACATTGACCCACACTAGAATAATCTCAGATCAGATATTAGCATATGGGCAAAAAGGGGGCAAACACAAGGATTTTACATGATTTTAACACAACTTTTGTAAGACCAAAGACAAGAAGAACCTGGTGCCAACATTGGCTCTGGTTGGGGATATGTGGCAACAATGGCACAATGAGAACCATAGATCTCCAAGGCATACCAAAAAATAAAAACAACATAGAAAACACCAAGAAGAAAGACACAAATAACATCAAGACCAACAGTGGTCAAGACTATTCAAGGTCAAAACATAAAGATATATCATGATTATACCACAAAATTTGAAGGGTTACGTTACTTATGAGAAGTCATGTTTCAAATGTTATCCATGAACAAGTAGCTCCAGAAGTTTTCCTTCCACATTTCTGATGTAAAAGGTGTCCAAGCCATCTCTTTCATCAATTTGATATAGGCCTACCCATAGCGCTTCAAACTTCCTATGCTTACCCTTATCCTTAGATTTAGCATTCCACAAGAGAACTAAGTCACCAATTTTAAAACACCTTTTAACTATCCTTTTGTTGAACAAATGTTCAACCTTCTATTGTTTTACCAAATTTCTATCATGTGCAACCTTTCTAACTTCATCCAACTCCAAGAGTCTTTGAGAAACTACACCTTCTTGATCTTCACCAGCATCATGCAACAACTGGTAAATATGTAGTTTTATACCAACTGGCATCTTGACATCCACTCCATAAACAAGCTCAAAGGGGCTCTTTTCTATAGCACGCTTGTAAGTGATTCTGTCAGCCTAGACTGCATGCTTTAACTTGTCATTCCATCTCTTCTTGTTCATGTCCAAAGTCCTAATGATTTTCATAAGACTCTTATTGCTAGACTCGGCCTATCCATTACTTTGGGGATGATAGGGAGATGAATAGATCAACTTATCCCATACTTTGAACACAAGCTCAAAATGTCTTGAGACCTAAATCACATGGCATTATTAGTAACAATCATACATGGCACACCAAACCTAGTTATTATCTTATTTAGCAATACATCTACAACCACCTTAGATGTTGCATTTCAAGTGGGGATTGTCTCAACCCACTTGGTGAAGTAATCAGTTGCCACAAGAATCCACTTATATCCATTACTGTATCTCTTGGATTTCACCTATAAATTCTATACCCCATTGCTAAAATGAAGCATTTACCAAAATTGTCATGAGAGGGACAACACTAACAAATTTTAGTTTGCCAGAAATCTTTGGCAAACATCACACTTCCTTACTTGTTTGGTGGCATCCTGAAATAAACTAGACCACCAAAACCCTAACCTGATCACCTTATAGGTAGTAGTCCTTGCCTTAAAATGTCCCCCACAAATGCCCCGATTGCATTCATTTATAGCCTTCTCAGATTGTTGTTGGTCCAAACATTTCAACAACAATCCCTCATGATTTCTCCACATTAGAGCACCTTGAACAAAAACATAATTTTGAGATTGAAGCTTAAGTTTTGTTTTCTAATTTTCATCAATGCATGGTGGACAATTCATGTTCTCAAGGTATAAAATCACATCCCTATACCATACATTATCAGCCAATCCACAATGAAAAGGAGCATCATTCACATTTGTTTCATTCACTTCAGCTGCCTCTAAATTTAAGTTAGCCATTAATTTTTCTAAATTCTTGCCTCTAACCAATTTTGAACTTGAATGTCTATGTCATTCTTGAATCTTGTTTATCCATCAACATCTCTTACCTGAAACCTCTTGTTGCATGAATATGTCCTTCACTGTTGTGTGTGGCACATATGCTATAACCTTAAAACTTGTAAGATATGATCTAAAATTTCCATAGCCTTAACCAAGGCATAAGCATGTTTCTCCATTATCAAGTATTTCAACTCAGCTACTTGTAAAAATTTGCTAAAAAATCCTACAGGCTGCTCATAACCATCTTTATTCTTTTGAAGCAAAATAGCTGCAATAGTGTAATATGAAGCAAAAGAAAATAGCTGCAAGGGTTTAGAGTAATCTAGACTTATCAATACAGGTGCTTCCTTGATAGCCTCCTTGATGTCCTTGAATGCTTCAGTTGGTTCTTCACCACATGCAATAGATTGCTCCTTCTTGAGAATCTTTGATATGGCCTTAGGCTTCTCCGCAAAATTAAGTACAAACCTTCTTACAAAATTAATTTACCCAAAGAAAGACTGTATACCTTTAAATAACTTGGGTTGAGGTATGAGGTCAATAGCTTTTACTCTTTCTGGATCAATTCTTACCCCATCCCCCCAACAACTTTCCTTCCTCAACTCCAAAGTGGCATTTCTTGGGACTCAAAGAAATCCCATATTCTAAATATCTCTCAAAGACCAATTCTAAATGCTTGCAATGATCTTTCCTATCTTTTGAAAATACAGTTAGGTCATCTTGATATACCACCATGATTTCATTTATAAGGCCCGTAAAAGAAACATCCATGGCCCTTTGAAACATTGACCCTGCATTCTTTAACCCAAATGGAATTCTCACATACACATACATGCCCCAAGGAGTTGTGAATCTTGTTTTGTATTGTTCTGATTCATTGACAAGCACCTGATTATAACCTGAGAATCCGTCCATCATAGACATCAGTTCTAAACAAACAACTCTTTACAATAGATGGTTCATACTTGGAAGAGGATAGTTGTCCTTTAGGGATTTGATGTTTAAATTTCTAAAGTCTACACACAATCTAATCTCCCCATTTTTCTTTCTCACTAGGACAAGATTAGATACCCACTCAGAATGTTTGATTGGTTTTATAATACCTCCATCGTTTAGCTTTGCCAACTCTTGTCACATTTTAGGAGCTATTGTGGGATTTATAGGCCTCTGCTTCTGTCTAAAAGGTCTTGCATCACGATGAAGGGGAATGGTATGTTGAAATAAATCATCCCTATATGCCTTTAATTTATCATACGACCATGCAAAACACCTTTTAAATTTTCTTAATAATGCAATCAACATTTGCTTTTCATGGGGTTTGAGCCTCTTACCAATATAAACCATCCTAGGTGCTTCCTCAGTCTTGAGGTTAACACCTTCAATGTTATCCTCTTTAACTAGTTTACCTTTGATTTTCCAATGGTCAACATTATCAAACATCCTTTCAAGTGTAACCAAACCCTTGGGAATGGTATTTATCTTCAATTAGACCACTTCATTCCCAAACAATGTTTCCTTGCCATCTCCTACCTCTATCATAGGCTGCCAATCAATCAATTGACTATCAAACTCATGATCTAAGCAATTGAGGAAATAGTAAATCGTATTATTGTCATTGAAAACCTACCAACTGTATACATTATCAAGGATTATTGGCCTTGCAAGCACTTCAACAACATAATGACAATAAGAAATTTTTTATTGAGGATCAAACTTTGAATCAATTACAGCCAAGGCATTTGCCTTTTCATTCTCAACCCTTTCCACCATTCAATGCCAACAATATCAAACAATTCAATAGTATCCCATACTGCATTTTTGTATGCTCTTAGCCTATTGTCCTTAGCTGTAAAAATATTTCTAACCTACTGCATCACTAATTTTGAATCACTATAAATCCTTAAACACTTGATTCCATGCTTATGAGTAACAATTAATCCTAACAACAATGCCTCATACTCAGCTATCTTATTTGTGCATTGGAAAGAAAGCCTAAAAGACATCCCAAATTATTCTCCATCAGGTGCTACCAAAACAACACTGGTACCTAATCCATCCTTAGAACATGCACCATCATAGTGCATAGTCCAAAAATCACCAACATTAGAATCAGGGGTAGTAGGAAGAGGAAGATCGCTACTTGCTTTCTTTTCATCATTCTCACAAAACCCAATGAAATGATCCATATCAGTATCAAAGAAATTTACTTCTTCATGAGTTTTGTAATGGTCTTCTATATTTTGATCATCCACCTTCTACCTGTATAACTTCACTTCAACTACATGGACAAGGATAGTAGCATAAGACAGATCCATTTAGATACTACCCCCCATGGAGGCTACCCACTTTCTAGATAACAACATACCCCATTTAGCAAGGTAGTCCACAATAATTACATCTATAAGAAATGACTTGTCTAGATATGCAACAAGTTAAACCTCTACATCCTTGACAAGACCAATCACATTCACCTCACTGGAGTCCATAGAAAAACATTTTCCACAAGATTTGGACACCTTCAAACCTAAATTATTCATGATTTCAAGTGGCATGACATTGCTAGAGTCTCTAGAATCGAGCATAAAATTATGTAATAGCCAACCATTGATAATCAAAGTGGTGTAAAAAGGATCTACACACATCCGGTTGTTCACCAAGGATGAACCCAAATAGACCTTCACTATCTCCTCTTGAACTTTGTTCACATCATCACTACCAGGAATAACAGTAGGTTGATGTTGTGTATCAACAATAGTGACAAATGACATGACCCTATTTCTATGTTCAGGGATTCTAAGGAGTTCCCCTATTGGCACTGATATTCTGACCTAGCTCAAGACTTGGGCATTGTCTATAGGGCTGTAATTCGGTAAAGGAATACCACATGGGACAGTAATATCATTTGCGCTAGGAATATAAGAAATTAATTGATTAGATCAAATATACATACCTTTCAACTTCTTCTTATCCTTACTTATTTCTGGTTCTATTGATATCTGGGGTTGATCATGCCTAACACCACTCTTTGGCTTGTGGGCATCCAATATAGGCACAGTAGTTGATTGCACATTAGGCACCAGGGCCTTTTGCACATATTTCTTTTTAGTAACTACTGGTCATTGGGCTATAGCTTTCTTCTTTTCAAATGCTTTTTTGGAAGATCTCCATTTTTTATCTCACCATTCACCTTTTCTTTCTCCTTTTTGTTTTCAACTTTGCTTCCAGCTTTAATTGTAACAAGGTTTGCAATAGCAACACCTTGCATAGGCACATGCCTATTTCTAAGTGGTACCCATCCTAGACTTGCATAATAATTGTATCAGTCAAGGCCTTCATATCTTCTTTGGATGGCTAGGACTGTTTGTATTTCTCATGCATAAGGTCCCTCAAGTGCTCAAAATCATGAGCTGGCAATTGATAAATCTTTGGACCTACACAATAATCAGTTTGGAAGATATATACATCCTCTTCAGGGTTGTCATATTCATCATCTCTATCAAACTTCTCATAGTCATTGGTGTCAAACTGATTTATTTCATCCTCTTCATAATATTCAGTCGCACCTACTCTGTTTGGAAATTCTTCCTCTCTACTCATTGAATGAGCCACTGTACAATTGGTTGGATCATGGGGAAGAAAACATGTCTGGTACCATGAAGATGTCTCTTGAAAATTCACATGGTCTCTCTTAAGAGGATCATGGGTCTCCTTTTCACTCTGTTGTTTGAAATTGACATGTTTTGGGGTAGCCTGTCTATCATTTTGTTGTGGTCTTTTAGACCAATCTATATTATAAGGTATGTTGTGTAGTCTTTGTCCCTCATTAAAATGTGTCATTGCACCCTAAGGTGACAACCCCTTCTCATTTCTTGCTACTTTTTAAGACAAATCCTTCATAACTACCATGAGTTTATCTTTTATCTAATTTATCTTTTGTTGTTAAAGGCTTATTCAAAGCTACCCTATCTAGCTGGGACAATTTTACATCTAATCTTTTAATGCACTTCCCTAAATCCCTCATGTTGCTTTCAATGTTAATGGTTGTAGCATATGCTTCCCTTAATGTTTGTGGACTCTTGTCTTGCACCATAATACAACACTAAACACATTGACTCATTAGGCCTAAGATGAGGAGGGACTTTTCCCATAGTCATGATGAAGCGGCTATTGAAATCATCTACTATTTCATTGATTTCCTTCTTGATAGTCGTGAGTTCATGGATGGAAAACTTGGGGTCAATCCTATCCCCATACTGCAATAGAAATACTCTCATGAACTCATCCCATGAATCAATATTATTATCTGGGAGGTCCTTATATCACTCTTTTGCACTTTCCTCTAATGAATGTACAAATAACTTCATCATGACATCTTCATCTTCTATCTCATATTCATCAGTGACATTTATGAAGTGTCTAAGGTGCTCTTCACCTGTAACTGCATTGTTACCCTAAAATCTAGGTATTTTCCCTCTAATATCATTAGGAATAGGATTAGGAAAATAGAGAATGCCAAAGAAGTTAGGTTGCTTGTACCTTTCTACTCCTAAAGGTTATCTTGGTGGAGGGAACCTTTGTGCTTGTCTTCTTTGTGTAGATCTGGGATTTTGGAGATTTTGATGTTGTTGATTTATTTGATTTTTTGGTGGTTGGTTATGAACATTAACAACATTCCTACCCTATTTTTTGACTTGTTGATGTTGTTGTTGATTGTGATGTTGATTCTACTTCTAATTTTGGCCCTGATGTTGGGCATTTTGAGTTACCTAGGCCTGTTGGGCAAGTTGAGTCTGTTTTGCATCTAGTAAAGCTTGTACTTCCCTTTGCATTTGTCTAATATGGTCAAGTAAGTCAAACTCATCATCAAGAGTCCTTTCCACTTGTTCAGCATTAGGAAGTTCCTGTTGATCTTCATTATTAAGAATATTCTCATGCTCATTTCTGAGTGATCTAACAGGTGAAGTAGGATGCTGAGTGTTTTGATTTATGTCTTCATATTCATTTGGCATTCCAAATACCCTCATGTTTGCATTCCAAAATCTATCCCTATTTCCCCCGCCAATAACATTTTCATTCCTTTTGACTTCATATTGATCCATATTTGTTCTTCTATTATTTCTAGCTCAGTTATTAGTAGAATCATCCAATGTGCATTGAAATGGGTCCATCGGATCCACAAAAGTATTTTTTCTCCCTAATATTCCCACTTGATCTTGAGCACTTAGTCTATATGACTCACCAGCATTTCTTTCTCTCCATCTATTTCATTAGCTCCTTGAGCAGTCTGATGAGCTTTCTTGTGTTGATAGATCCTTTAGTCTTCTTCTACAATCCATTTTGATTTATTTCAACTATAACTGATTTCTGGGTAAAGTTAAACAGAGTTGCCACTTCCCCACTGGGAAGAAAAACTTGAATTTTCTCTTTGTTGAAATACTACAATAAATCTCAACCAGAATCACTTGTCCCTGCCAACAATGCCAAAATGTTGGCGTAAGTTGACAGGTTGCCAACTTACCCAAGAAGAATGCAAACTGCATACTGACTAGCACCAAGGCCTTCAAATTCTTTGACCTTTTATTCATCCCTGACAACAACAACAAAATGTTGGGACCAAAAATCGTAGGTCCCAAATCCTTGAGTATGTTCATATCTTCTAAGCCAGGGGATGTCATCAAGAAAATAGAGCAAGGACTCATCCATAGATTTAGGATGGTTAAAGGGAAACTATAAGAGTGGGTAATCATCTTCACTTTTGGTTCAACTAAACCAAGGAGGGTGTTACTAGAGGTATCCCTCAAAAGGGATTGATTACAATATGAGATACGTGCAGGATAACGACAAATGTAGTGATACCCAATATGCCTTTCTAAACCCCAATGGTGTCACTAGTTTAAACAAAAACTCACTGCATCAAAGGACCTCTTTTAAGTTTATAGAAACATCAATGCAACAATGCATGATGTGGGTATGCACAATTAGTTAGAAAGGATGATGCTTGCTTTATTAAAGATGATTCTTTGACTAAAACATAGAACTAAAAGTGCATAGATATTTATAAACTACTTCACACTAGATTGATTTGTTTGATTTATAAAGTGTTTGGGTGATCAAAACACTTCTCAGACCGGTGCCTTCAATGGGTTATAGAGTCTACAGATTATCAAAGGGAGAGAAACATATAAATAATACTAAGTCACCTAACAGGAACACCCAGATGATTGAAACTTGAAAAATAAAACCAAACATACTTATTAATCCCTTCCTACACAACATGCATCTAATTTCAATCATAAAATGACCATTGCAACATGTAATATATTACAGATCTATCAAATCCTTCATATCATGATTATAATCATACCACAAATCATGGCAAGAAGAATCATGTAAAAATTAGGAAATCCCTAAATGAACATTTGTAACAATGGAGACATAAGATTCTACTCACAAGTTACACATTGATTCATCCATACGATTTACAAATGCTTTCCCTAAAGTTATACAACTACTACAATGTTAGAAACCCTAGTCGCACTGCACCATTTGCCTGAAAAATGCCAAAGTGACCAACTTCTATTACATTTTCATCAACATATATATAACATGATTTTTCTTTGTGCTATGGGTGGGAGAACCCTCAAATCCACATCTACCTCTTGTATTGGGCTCATTGAAACCCACCAACCTCCACCTACAAGTAACCATAGACACCTCACATTCATGGCATGTAGACTTTGAACAAAGAAAACTCACGAAAAGGCGCAAACTAGAACCCCAACAATAGATAGCGCACATGCGTAACTTGAAAAGTCTATCACCTTTGCAAGGTCACGCTGGTGAAATTTACACTGAGGAACTTTTAAGAATGAAGTAATACTTGGGGATATTTGACTTCAGACACAAAAACTTTAGGGTTTAAACTTAGACAATTTTCTTGACATTGACCCACATTAGAATAATCTCGGATCACATGTTAGCATATGGGCAAAAAGGGGGCAAACACAATGATTTTACATGATTTTAACACAACTTTTTACAAGACTAGAGACAAGAAAAACCCGGTGCCAAAATTCAATGTCATTCTAATCTAAATGTCTACATCTTGTGGTGGGATAAGTCTCTCTCACTCCTAGTTCTATGTGTTGATGACTTACTGATCACAAGGAACTCTTCATTTTCCATTGTGATAGTGAAAACTACCCTTCATGATAGATTTTTGATAACTTACTTAAATGTGTTGCATTTTTGTTGGGATTGAGATCTATTAGTCTACTTTTGAGATTAACATTGCATAGTCCAAGTATGCACTTGATTTTTCTATCACAATCCATATGGCCAATTGCAAACTTACTCCAACTCCCTTTCTTTATAAATTCAAACTCAAAGAACGGTGTTCTAGACCATTGGTTGATGCCACTTTGCATCAATGACAAGTTAGCAGCCTCATTTTTTTGACTCATACTAGGATTGACATTTTATACACCATTGACTTGGTCTCTTAGTTTATGCAAGAGCCCCATGAGCTACATTAGAAGATAGCTAAGTGGATCCTCCACTACATTTAGGGCACCCATAGTTATGGGATTCGCTATGTAGAAGGCATTGATATTGACTTGGTTGGGTACATTGGTTTTGATTGGGTAGGCAATTCCTAGAATTAAAAGTTAACTTCTAGTTATAACTTCTCACTTGGTTTTGGTCTTATATGTAGGTTAAGCAAGAAGCAAAATATTATTTCTTTTTCTTCCATAGAGGTGGAGTATTAGGGAGCTATTAATGCCATTATGCCACCATTGAAGCCCTTTGGCTTCAACATATTCTCACCAAATTTGATATCTAATTTTTTATGTCATTTATAAAATTTTATGACAATCAGAGTGTTATCTCGGTCTTTTGGAAACTGGTCCATCATAATGAACCAAATACATTAAGGTCCACATGTACTACATTTAGGAGCTCATTCATGGACATCTTATCAATCTCCATTATTGCTTGATTGCTGAACAAGTAGCCAACATCTTCACCAAACCCTTTACATAAGCAAATTTCTTCATTTACATGCTTTGTTGGGGGTGTGGGAGGATACATCTTGAGGGTTTGGCTAGTCCTCTTATCTCTTTTCTCTCTCTCTCTTTTGGGGGGTCTTTTCTCTCTTTTTGGGGGGCTATTCTCCTTTTTTGGGGAGCTTCTCTAAATGGGGGGATTTCCTCATTAGGATTTATTTGTTGGGACCCATCATTTTTGTCCATCTAAGCTACACTTAGGAGGTGTTAATGTAGGTTTTTTTTTCTTAGTTGGATATTATTATATTTTCCTACGCATTTACTTTAGCTTGCTTAGGTAGATAGAGTGGTTCATTACGAGGGTAGAAGGCATCTTCTATGAATGTAACTCTCATAATTTTTTGGTTAGTTGGAATTACATCTCTGATTGGTTAGTTTGACCTCCTCTCTTCTCTATATATGTATTCACTCACCTTGCATGTTTTAGTAATATCATTATGAGCTTTCTTAGCTTTTGTAAATAAATGAGAAACCATCTAAGACCTAATGCAGTAATAGATACAATAGAATTATTTAAAAGATGATTCTAGTATTAATAATTTAAAATAGAGGTAGTTATCAACAATACAAGAGAGATGCAAACAACATAAAGGAAGCTCACTCTCCATCATAAAAAATGAGTGATGAGTGGAATGTATATAGATATAAGTAAGGCAAACATAACCAATAGGAGGAGTAACTCCACCTACCAAAAATAGGTGAGAGTTACACCTATTATGAAGATGCCAAACAAATGGTTAAGAGGGGCGGCATATACATCCAAGAAAACAAGTAACTCCAACTACTAAGAATAGGTGTGAGGTATACACATGTCTCTTATAGAAGATGTCATCTACCCTCATAAATATGATTTATAATAACCTAAGCAAGCTTAAATATATGTGTAGAAAAAAGAAATAAACCCAAATATAAAGAAAAATGAAAAATTACACTAACACTCCCTTTAAGCACAAATTGGGTGCAAAGATGGGTTTCAATAGATGAAGCTTGATGAGGTACCCAATTATATAGAAATCCCCCCAAAAAGAAGAAGCACCCCCAAAAAAGAGAATAGACTCCATCCCTCAAACAGAGAGAGAGATAAGAAAGGACTAGCCAACCCTCTAAGATGTAGCCTCCCACACCCCTAACAAAACTCATAAATGAAGAAACTTGCTTTCTATATAAATGGTTTGGTGAAGATGTTAGCAACCTACTAAGTAGTTGAGCATAGTGAAGATCAATGACTTGTCTATGAATGAGTTATCAAATGTAGTGCATGTGGACCTCAATGTATTTGGTCCACTAATTATGGACTAGGTTTTAAGAGATCAAAACAACACTCTGGTTGTCAAAAAATATAATAAATGGCTTCCAAAAGTAAATACTAAACTTAGTGAGACTATGTTGAAGCTAAAAGGCCTTAGTTGTAACGTTCACAACACCTTGATACTTGGCCTCTCTGGAAGAAAGAACAATAGCACTTTGCTTCTTGCTCAACCAACATATAGGACTAGAACAAAGTGAGATGTTGTAACCAAAAGTTGACTTGTGATCCTGAGAACCACCTACCCAATTAGAATCAATGTATCCAACCAAGTCAATATCAATTCCTACTATATAGTGAATCCCATAACTCTGAGTGCCTTCAATGTAGTGGAGGATTTGCTTAGTTTCCTTCTAGTGTAATTCATGAGGTTCCTACATAAACCTAGAGACCATGCCAATGGAATATGAAATGTTGGGCCTAGTGTGAGTTAGATAAATGTGGCTTCCAATAAGTTGGTGATACAAACTAGCATCAACCAATAGTAAAGAACACTTTGCCCAAATTTTGTCTCTAGAATGAAAGGAAGCCAGAGTAGGTTTATAGTCAGCCATGTGGAACTGTGAAGTAAACCAAGTACATACTTGAACTATACAATGCTAATCCTATATGAAGATTGATAGATCTCAATCTCAAGACAATAGTGCAACAAACCCAAGTTAGTCATCAAATACCTATCATGTAGACTAAGTTTCACTATCACAATGGAGGATGAAGAGCTTCCTGTAATTAGTAAGTCATCAACATACAAACCTAGAAATAAGTGAGACTCATCTTGTCGCAAGAGAAACGTTTGGATCATAATGGAATTGAGTGAATCCAATAGAGAGAAAGAAATAATCCATCTTGGCATACCAATCTTGAGGGGCCTATTTGACGCCATAGATTTCTTAAGTCTACTAATGAATGAAGGGTATTATTGAAAACCCTATGGTTGATCCATGCATATCTCTTCCTCAAGATCCTTGTGAAGAAAGACACTCTACACATCTATCTGATGAATCTCGTAGAAATGTGTAGTGGCGATAGCAAGTATGAGTAAGAACGAGCTCATGTTTACAATAGGCGCAAAGGTCTCAATGTATTCAATACCAGGAACCTATAAAAATCTCTTAGCAATTAGTCAAGCTTTAAACTTATCAATTGACTCATATGTTACAAATTTAGTTTGATATATCCCCTTATATCAAAGAGGTTTTCTTCCCTCACAAAGGGGGAGTAAATCCCAAGTGTGGTTCCTCATCAAGCAACTATACTCCTCTTGCATAGTTGCATAACACTCAAAAATGTTTGATGTCTCTTCAAAATATTATGGATCAAAAGTGGAGGTGATGAAAATAGGACGTGGTGCCTAGAACTATGATCAATCCCACCTAGTATCTAAAGCATCTCCAACCCAATCACCTACAAACTACAAAGTCTATCTCACCCAAAGTGGACTAGAAATAGGAGAGTCATGAGGAGATTTTGCATCTTTAGAATTATGACTAAGAGATGAGAGAGGATGATTGTCATCATCACTTTCTTCATCTAAATTAGAGGAAGAAGAATCCTTGTCATAAAAAATGTGCTTAGGTGAATCTACCTCATTTTAGGAACTATCATTTGTCCCAAGTGTACCACAAGTAACTGAAGAAGTGAAAGTGTCAAGAGTTGGACTAAAATATCACTCCTCAAAATAAACACTCCTCTTAATGAATAACTCATGAGTAACTAGATGAAGTTATATCATCTAGATAATCCACAAATTTACAAAATATAAGGCATGCTTTGAGGATCAATAGCATTTCATTTATCTACAGGAATGTGAGCCCATGTTGGACATATGAAGACCCTAAAATGTTTCAGTAGGAGTTTCCTACCACTTTAAGCTTCAAAAGGAGTAACTCATTTCAAGGCTTTACAAGGAAATCAATTCTGGATATAGTTCACACAATTAATGACCTCAAAAATTATGGTGCAAAGAATCTAGAGTGAATCATATAGCTTATCATTTTCTTCAAGGATCTATCTATTCTTACATTATGAAACTCTATTCTATTATGGATTGTATGAAACTATATGTTGCAATTCAATCCCCTCTAAAGTACAAAATTGCTTAAACCGATGGTTGACATACTCATGACTATTATTTATGCATAGAGCCTTAATGAATTTCCCACATTGTTTCTCTACAAGTGTTTTGAAGTCTTAAAAATGCTCAAAGACCTTTGCCTTCTATCGAATAAAGTGAATCCAAGTAAATTGATAGAAGTCATCAATGAGGGTAAGAACATATCTGGCCCTACTGAAAGAAAGATTCAAAAATAGACCAGACAAGGCACTGTGAACCAGCTTTAAAATTTGAGTATCCCTCTATGCTTTGCCTTTGTCAAACTTCTCTTCTAGATGTTTACTAAGAACGCATCCCTTGCAAACCCCACTCAGAAAAGTGAATAGAAGGCAACCCTGTAACCATGCCTAGTTGGTTGATTAGTTATTAGTATTGGTAGTTCAAATGACCAAACCAATCATGCCACAACTTACTTCATCAAAAAGAGTAAGTAGCGTGATTGAAAGAGAATTGACAAAAAAGTGTTAAAAGGCATACAACTGAGATTGGTGATCTTCCCTCCCAAGTACTACTGTGGAGCCCCTATGCAACTCAAGTTGATAAAAATAGAACTTGGAGTAAACTCGGCCCATTTGCCTAAATCTGTGTGATCTGGTAGAATGACAAGAGATTGATTGAAAAAGAAGGCACATGGAAAACATCCTAAAATAATCTCACTTATGTCAATAAACACTATCCCACAAACTTTAACTAAAGTATCATCACCCATCAGAATATGTGGCATGATACTTGGCTCTAAGAATGTGAACTCGTCTTTATCTGAAGTCATATGGTGTAAAGCATCTGAGTCAACAATCCATGTGGAAGGTGGACATGCAATCGCAACAAGGTCTTTCCCTTTCCTTTCCCCTTATTGTTGTTCTTCTTAGAAGGATCCTTTTGTGATGAACTATGGTCGATTGAATCATGTACCCCAATGCTTTTTTTTTCAAGAAGATGTGTGAGGTGATCAATCTACTTTTTTATGCACTTGTGTTCATCATGTCTTAGTCTCCTATAGTAATAGAATTTGTCTTTCTTAGGACTATCACCTTTATAAGATGATGAATATATTTTAGGAGCACTAGAATATTTATGATTCTTATCCTTAGGACCTCTTTCTTGTCCTTGTTCTTTTGTTTCTTCTCCTTTCTACTAGCAATATTTTATTATTTTCTATCCTAGTGAGTCACACGGCATGTGACTTAGAAGACTTAAGGGCTCCCATCTAAATGTGTTTGTCTTTCTTCATTGTGAGAGAGACAACATACTCATCAAAAATAGGCATGTGAAATGTTGCACCACGAGCACTTTTTGTAGCATGAAAAGTAGAAACAAAAATAGAATAATCAAGACCGAATTTAGATAAAATGGAAAGAATCATTTGTGTCTTATTTCTCTATCCCACATTGCTTCAACTATGTTCTGAAGCTTTTGAACTTAGTAAAAAAATCTTGAATTGTGTCAAAATTATAGGGATTAAAACTTATGAGTTCATTCTTTAAGAGATGGACTCACATTACATTTTATTTATCAAATAAATTAGACATAGTATTTCAAACTTTAACATGTGTGTTTAATGATTTGACATGAAAGAGTAAATCCAAAGACACAAGATATAATAATAGCTCAAAAATCTCATCATGTTTTATTTCCCACTTAATCTTTTCCATTGTATCAGTAGGTTTAGGAATTGCTTCCATTACATATTTTATGGTATCCTTAACTTTTAAGTAAAATAGTAAATTAGTATTTTAGAATTTCATTCAAAATAGTTGTAAAGTGTAAGAATTGGAACTTGAATTGAAGTTGTAAGATCCATAATGTAAAAAATAGAGATAAAAAGTAAGACAAGAAGCACACAAACAATCCCATGATACTATATGTGAAATGACCCTCCAGAGATTATAATTTTTGACATTTTATTTTAGTGCATGTTACAATACAAAATATCAAATTAATAAATATTTTATAGGGCCCAAAATAGCCAAAATGGTAAAAGTAATATGTGCTTACAAAATACAAACAAAAAATTACACCACTTAGAAAAATACTAACCTTAAAAATAAACAATGCTAAAAAAAGGAGCTTGTTTGTGAAAGTTATGAGCATTTTAAGTTCCAAAAAGCATGAGCGAACAACAAAATACTTGAGAAAACTTAAATTTTGAAAAATAAATGAGTCAAATCTAAAAATAAATTACACTATTACAAAAAGTGCAAAATTCTACCCCATTTCAAAAAATGCTCAAAAAAATTCCTCTGTTTGAGCAAGTTATGGCCTCCCAAGGTTGGCCTTCCAAACTAAAAAACTAATGAAGAGGGGGCTAGGGGCTAAGGGCCCAATGGTGGATTGGTGGCACTCCGACGATGGTGATCAAACTATGGAATGGTAGAGCACCAATGGTGATCTAAAAGAGCAACAACAAAGGGATGGTGTCACTACTTGTAGTGAAGACTCCTAGTGGTGTGCTTTAGATTGTCTGCTAGGGAGTGGTGAGCAAGTGGCGGGTTGGTTGGGCTAGCTTAAGCCTTGTGGGGCTAGCTAGGTCTAGCTCTCAAAGTCCTATAGACCCCTTTTAGGGGCCACAAGCAGCCAATAAGAGGTTGTGGTCCCTTTTATAAGAGGTCATGAGTAGCCTATATGGGTCGCTTGGCCTTAAATATTTTTTTAATTAAAAAGCTATAAAGTATAGACTTGTACAACCTAGAAAAAAAATTAAAATTACCTCTAATGCACCTAGTTTTGATTTCAACAAATTTTATGTTGATCTATAGGTTTTGATGTCTTCTTAACATAATGGAAAGGTTCATTTGGTGCTAGAGTGCCCAAAAAATGAGCTATCTGAGATAAAACCTAATTGTAAATTAGTTATCCAAAGTCCAATTTGGGAAAAAAAAAAACTTAATCTAACTTTTTAAAGCCTTATGAACATAATGGTGTAGCTAGAAATGATGTATAGTGTGTAAAAAATTAGGCCATACCCAAAATTATGAAATCCACTATCTTTTAAATTCTAGAAATTGATTGACCTTTCCTAACACCAATGGCTCTGATACCATGTTAAATTCTACAAATAAGCAAGAAACTATCCAAGACCTAGTGCAAGAGCAGATACAATAGAACTATTTAACATACGATTCTAGAATCAAAATAGAAAAACAAAGCTAATTACCAGCAATACAAGAGATATGGAAACAACATAAATGAAGCTCACTCTCTATCATCGAAAATGAGTGATGATAGGAATATATATAAATAGAAGTGAGACAAATACAACCAATAGGAGAAGTAACTCCAATAACCAAAAATAGGTGGGAGTTACACCTACTAGAAATATGTTAAACAAATGCTTACACCTAATTGGTAAAAGATGAATAAATGGTTATGAAAGTTGGCATATATGTCCAAGACAACAAAGTAACTTCAACTACCAAGAATAGGTGGGAGTTATACATGTATCTTATATAAGATGTCATCTACCCTCATAAATACCATTTATAATAAATTAATAAATCTTAAATATATGTGTAAGAAAAAGAAATAAACCGAAATCTAAAGGAAAATAAAAACCTACGCTAACAAGCTTTCTTTATTCTATTTTTCTTCTTACAACTATTGTCTCTTGGGCATTTTACATGTCTCTACTTTGATATTTTAATTCTAGAAACATCTATTAAATAATTTTAATGTATCTATTCCTTGCACTCGGTTTTGGATAGCTTCATGCTCATTTGTAGATGTTACATCCCTCCTTTTGAAAACAATGATGCTATTTACTTTCTTACAAATTTCAGTAAATTACTATGTTGTGAACAACTTGAAAACTGAAAATTTATCTTACAAAGTTGTTTTATGAAATTGCGGAATCTATTGATTACGATCAAGTGATATGTAGACTAAAAGTCTTTATATTAAATGCAATGATGTTTGAATATAATATATTTGGATCATAGATGCTTTGACCACAAAATTGTATGCAAGTTTGTCGATGCAGGAACAGGTGGACCGTGTCCGACGGGAAGAGAAAGTATCTTCGAGAGGGAGTATAGACTCTGGAAATTAACCACGGGTGTTTGCCACTGAGATCGCCAAACAGATAGATAAATCTGTGAACCAACAAGTAAGTCTTGTTTGTCGGTTTGGGTAGTTTAATTGATGTTGACGACATAGGATAACGTATAACCACCTAGTCGGAAGTCGTCTTGTAGAATCTTAGAGTCATCAACGGCGTCGTAAGTTCCTAATAGCAAGTCGACGTATTTCAGATGTTTAATATTTACGTCTATAAGTATTTATTGAGTCCTCTTGTGGCAAAATTGTTAATCTTGTCTCGAAGTCGAAATTGCGAGAAGTCGGCTTTGTGCACCTAACGTTGTTAGAACTTGTTGGCGTTACGTTCAATCCGTCGCGATTGACGTAAAACGCGTCGAATCCGTGAATTCCTTCTATTCTGGTAGATCGACGAATGTCGAATTGATGCCATAGCGTGAAATAATTCATTTTAGTTGTCGTCTAAAACGTGAGTCTCTTCCTCCAACTTTGACCGCGAGTTGTTATTAATCTAACCTTGAGTTTCTAAGTAAAATGGTCTTTGCCCTCTCTCCATCTCGACCCCAACGATGCTCAAACCGTTTCGTAACCTTCGCCGTGGCGAGTTTTAGCTCTTCAATTAATATTTAGCTAGTCTTGGAAGGTTGATGCTTTTGTCCTAGTTAAGTCGGGCAGTTATGTCCTTTGGCAAGCCTCATCACCGAAGGAACTTAATCTTTCTTATGGTCGTAATAAGTAATGAGGTTGGTTAAACTTCTTGTGATCATGTTAAGTGAAGTAGGTAAAAGATTGTTATGTCGACTCAAGTATTTAAGAGTGTGACGATTGTGTGTTTGTAAAAAGATTTCCTCTTCATCGTAGATTTAAGTAATTGAAGCGTTGGCGGTTAAGTTCGGTGTAATTGCTATATTTTGGGATTGCCATCATCAAGACAGCAAAAGGCATCAGTTTGTGCGATGGTGGGAAACTTAACTAAACCGCAGATGGGTCGGAGGCTTTCCAGCGTGGGATGATTGAAATGTGAGTGGAAGTCCTTTAGAGAAGGAAAAACATTAATGAAAGATTCCTTTTCTCACATGGAAGAGAGGGAGTGCGAGTTTGAGGCTGTCGTGGTTCGGCAGAAGGGAGCTATCGACGGAGGATATGGGCGAAAGGTCGGCGAACATGGGAAAGTGAGTAGCTGGCCGAGCAGGTGGAATAAGGGTTTATTTCGCGGTTCGTTGAGGAAAGTTAAAACGGTATCGAGAGTCTTGGTCAGAGGGCAGTTAGGACTGCGGAGTAAGGAGAGTTTCCGGGGGTGTGGAGAGTAGTTTTTGGCAGGGAGTTGTGAATGTTAGAGTGAAGAAAACGGAGAGAGGAGAGTATGGACGAAGGGAGTTATTTGTCGAGAGAGTTTTGTGGGCTCTGATAGAAGTTAGAGGAGGTGGAAATCGCTCAGTAAAAAGAAGAGAGAGGAGAGTGTGTCGGAGGGTGGAAGAATAGGAAGTATTGCAGAGTTTGTTATTGGTAGTGAGTTAACTAAGGGAAACGGAGAGAGAGCGATGGATGCTCTGGTGTAGTGTTTGCCAGAGAAGAAACTGTGAAACCTGCCTTGTCTGGAGTAGTGTTCGGCAGTGAGGAAGATAGATTGAGGTGGTTGGTCATTGTGCTAGAAGCAGAAAGGAAGAGCTGTGTAAACTGGAGGAGGACGACCAGCCAAAGGAGAAGTGAAGTTGCCGCAGTAATCCCACTCTTTGACAACAAGTTCTTTCCATTTCTTTTTCTGTTTCTCGGTATAGACCAGTGGATGTGTCTTAAATTGCACAAGAATAATTATGTTATAATGAATGAAATGTGAAGACAATGTTTGCTTCTGAGAACCTGCGTGAGTTTTATTGTTATAAACACTTTATTGCTGTTTAATGGTAATAGAAACCCTTTTAAACGATAAATGCTGCTGTCCGTCAGTGTCCAAGAACCTAGAAAATAGATTCTTATCTCTTTTGGTTGATGATGAACGATGATAAATCTTAGCTCTTGAGGTGCAGTCACTTAAGATCAATCACCGTAAGAAGCAAATGTGAGTTGCAAACTTCAAACCATCAGAAAAGACGTAAAATATTAAGAATTTCCTTTAAGACAGAGATAACCACGTAAAATCATTCGAGAGTATTTAAAACAGTAGCTGCATTTTGAGAAACGTGTTACTCCACGAGCATGTCGCGTGGGAGATTAAAACCACAGAGATAAATCTTATTTGACGAAAACTTTAATGTGTTTGATAGCTGAAGTTGAAGTTACAACTAGCTTAAGTCGATTCCGTCTTTTATTTCTTTGTTAGAGGTCGACCGTGCTTGTGGGTCATCTCTAAGGTCATATGAAAGAGATCGAATCTTTTATTATTGTATTGTGTGATTTTTACCTCGATAACTTATGCAAAATTATTGACTTAAAAACGAAGTAGGGAGTTAGTTTACTTGTGTCGTAGAACACCATGCTTTTATTACGAGCATGTAGAGTGGAATACCCGCATGAGGAATCTTGATTATTGATGCATGCGACGATTTTAGTTCGTTTTGTAGGCCTTAAGAGTCTAGAAACCTTGAATTCTGGGATAACAGAATATCGTTTAGATATTCGAGTGTATTGGGCAAACATGGGAAAATAAGTAAACAATTGTGAAACCACTTAGGGTGGTCGTTAGTAAACAGTGTTTTTCACGAATATGTGTATATGAAACTAAGAACTCGGGATTAGAGTAAATATTGCGCCAAGCGCCATTACAGGAGGGAATCCTAAAACCTTGAGGGTATCAAGGTCGTCAATTAGTTCAAACGATACAAATTGGAAACTGTAGGATTTCGACCAGTTCAAGTCGAGTAGGGTGGGTGAACCAAGTTCAAGCGTTTGTAGAATGCTAACTAAATACAAATCCTTTGGCCAAGGTGGTGTACTATCCTCAAGTGCATCGAACGTTCACCGTAACTGGATGGCGTTTCTTGTGGAGTGTCGTGCATGACTAGAGGGTATCTAGGGATCTGTACGATAACAAGATACGTAGGTTACAACACCAGAGCTCAGATGGCAAACACCAATGGTTATCCTAAGTCTATCCTCTTGAGTAGGGTAGGGCCACTTCCGGTTAGGAAGGAGTGCGGGAGACCGACGGTCTGTGGTTGGAGGTTAAGCTCCTTGAAGATACTTTCTCTTCCTAATATTGAGGAACTACCAAGTCTTGAACGTGAAGGGTTGACAATCGAGATGCATGATATTGGTATGTTTCCGATATTTGTTATTTCATGAAAATTTCATTTGTTAGAAAACAAAATGTATTATGAATATCATTTCTTTCAGTCTTTATGAGAATGCAAATCATGTTTATGATAAATTAAACAAAAATGTTGTGGTTTATAGATGAGAAACTTTTGTTTTTGATTACTATGTTTTAAAAAAAAAATTTTACCATCGTGAAAACTTAGTTACTTCTTGTCATTTTGGTTTTGGTCGTTACAGTAGAATAGATTGCATACTCTATAGTGCTACCAAAATTAAACTTTACTTTTTTTTCCAAACACAATGTTCATAAAAATCAAAATTTGCAAAATAACTATACAAATAATCCACCATATTTTTATTAAATAGATTCTTAAGCTCATTTTCACCAATGTGGCCCAACTTGTGATGCCACAACATACATGAATTTCAGTTTTCAATCACATAGGTAGAGTTGTAATATGTAGATGCATAAAGCTTAAATAGAGTATCAAACCAAGATCCCTTTGCTAGAACTAGATTTTCTCTAACAAACTCGCATCCACTCATGTCAAATATGGCATGCACTCCAACATCATTCATTTTAGAAACCAAAAGTAAATTTCATGTTAGTCTTGAAATGTGCAACACATCAGTGAGAGATTTTACTCACCCATCAATAAACACAAGTTTTACCTTCCCTTTGCCAACAATCTGATGTGAACTATCATCACCAAGGAACATCTCACCACCATCATATTCTTTGTGTGAAGATAACCACTCCTTATGAGGATTCATTTGATATGAGACAACTAAATCAATAAGTCATGAGTCATCAATGTTAACACAAATAATCACAGTATCATTTTCATTATCAAAGGAGTTATCATTAGAGGAATCTTTTTAAGACTTCTTATTTATAAATTCCTTCTTTACATGGCCCACTTCCCATAGTTCCAACATTTTTCTCTACTCTTACCAAGGGTTTTAGACTATCCCTTGACTTATTTTTCTCCTTATCCCCCTTTTTCTCACCACCTTTTTCTTGGGCTTACCCTATATACATGTAGTGCATCCTTAGAACCCTCATCCATGGATTTCACCTCATTTCTTCATTGAGCAAAGTAGCAATAAGCGAATTCGTTGTAAGATTTTTGGTACCTCCACTACTTGCAACTATTAGATTCTCCCAAGATTTAGGTAAAGAGAAAAGTGGCAATATACATTTATCCTAACCATCAAGCTTAACATCTATGCTTCCTAGTTGACTTAAAATAAGATTAAACACATTTAAAGCTTGGCTATAGAGTCTTCTTTCATTTTTAATGAATATAATTTGTTTTTAATACAACTTATTAAAAGACTCTTAGTTTCACTTATCCTTCTACGTAGTCTCCTCAAAAACATTCAAAAGGATAGAATAAAAAAACATAGTTGTATTATTTTTTGAGTCTTCTTGTCTATCTCCTTTCAGTCTTCATTTGATACACCAGTAGACTTTTATTTATCTATCACAACTCTTTGTTGATCTCTTTCTTCTAAGAGATTCTCTATTTTTAGTTTTCACAACTCATACTCGGAGTCATTGAACTTCTCAATCTCTGAACTAGATGTACTTGCTATTGCTTCTCTAATTACATTTGAATCTAAAAAACCATTAAAAAAATATTTCTACTACAACCACAAAAAACCCACAACACTACAAGAAAGACATCCCTTTATAAATCAAGTCATAGTTCTAATACCAAATGTTGATTAACAGAGTAAACACCATAATAAAAAATATTACTAAAATAGTGATTTAATCTAATAAAGCATGTGACAAATCCAATAAAATTAATGTACCAATGAAGAAGAAAACATAAAAAATACAAACCATTTATAAACACTAAATTTATGTTCAAAGAAACCCTTGTGAGAAAAACTCCACCACCAAAGAGACCAAAGCTAATATTAATCTCAACAAAGAGCATACACCAATAAAAATTAATCATGTAAGTGCAATAATCATGTAATAATGTCATAGATATCACCATGTGACAAGCATGAGATAAGATAGAAATATATAATCATGAACACAAAAATGTAAGAGACAACAAGGTGCCCCAATGGTGAGAACAATGATCAAGTGATAATAGTCAAAATGCTAGATAGAACGTGTTTAAGCATAAATAAATATCATGTAGAATGTAAGCATGTATCATGGGCATGTAAGCATAATATAAGCATGAGATAATAACAAGTAGTGAACATCTTAAAAGAAGATAAGAAAAGTGACATAAAGAGAATGCCCCCAAGTGGGGAAACATAGCATGCATCATGCACAAAAGAAACATGTGGGAGTTACACAAATCAAGAGACAATACACATAATATAGAAGGTGAAATGAGCATAACAATACCACACAACAAAGCATAAGGTCAACAATGACATAAGAAATGAGCACAATAAGCATGGCTCAATTAAAATGAATGATTGAAAACACCCAAAAAACAACACTATTTATATTTTTTGTCAACATGATGAAAGTGGTTACCAATCATTACATAACTTTCCATCATCCCAAATCCTAGGGAGAAACATGAGAAAACACAAAATATATGAAAGAAGTGACATGAACTAAAAGGACATGTTCATATTCACTTGTGTTTAGTTCATGTCACTTGTGTCAACATACACCTCTAAAGGTACCTTTGCATCATCGACATGCTAATTAAGAAGATGAACTCATCACAAACATAAAAGAAAATATAGTAAAAAGGATGGAAGGGGAATTAAAAGATCTCAACCAATTACACATTAATCATTTCTTTCTACAAGAAGATCCCAATCATGAATCTTGATATGCTTATACTCCACCTTTGATTTTTTTTGAAGTGTTGCCTCATGCTCATGTTGTTTCTCAAGTGGGATATTAGAATAGGTATATGGAACTACATGATAAGTATAGCCACTTAATGTAAAAGATTAGTATCATCCTACAAACACTCATTAGAACTTATAAGTAAAATATCATATGAAAGTGCATATAAGATCCATGAATGAAGTGTAAGAAGCATGATGTGAATCAAACCATAACAAAGCTCCACTAAATAAAGTTCTCTAAATGTATACATTAGAAACATCTCATCATCAACATATGCATAATATATCCATGTCTATCACCACTAAATGCATCAATCAAACAATATCTTTACTAAATGTATTACATATGCACCTTTACTATATCCATGTCTATCACCACTAAATTCACCAATCAATCAATATCTAATAATATGAGCACTATAAAGCATAGGATCCATGATTCAAGTGCAACCTTACATATAGCCTTAGTCTCATACATTTGTGTATCATGAATCCTCGCCTCTTCTCAATTCACATCACATAGTCCTAGTGTAACTTTGTATGCCACTGTCCCATGCAACACAACTCTATGCGACTACTACATGCACATTTCTCAAGCATCTTTGCACAATATTACTCGCATGCATAATGTGACTCTACACATGAGTGCACATGTGTGCACCCAACTATCATCTAGTTTAGCACTACACACATCCAACATGTGGCAACCTCTACTCCACATGCCCCTATGTTCCAACTAGCATACAACTAGAAAACTTGTGCTATAGTTGGTACCATATGGTTTCATCACCTAGCATCATCTTATTCACATGTAAAGTGCGCCATACAAGTTTGACACATGTCATCAACCCGTCCACATAATAGAGCACACCATATGCACATGACACTTGTCAACATATTTTTGAGGGCCTAGCTGACTACTACTTGTATAAATATCTACCCTATACAAGGTATAGGCAAAGAAGAACCTACCCTACAAATCTATTGCACATTGTAAGTCATTGTACAATGTACATTTATCTCCAATGTAATACATTTACATTGCAAAGTCTTCTCTTTTCTAATGTGCATTTACAATCTAATCTAGGGTTTCATTTTTTATATTTTACAAATCCTACTTGCAAATTTGTCCTCTAATCGACCTAGGAATTAGATCATTAGTATAAGGGCTTGAAAATTTTCATTTTCATGCATGATCAAACATGCTCACAACACTTGTAGAAATATCACATTTCTAATTAAACATTTGAGAATTTTTGTGAACATTAAGAACAAAGCATAATTGTGGATGAACATGCACCTAGGGTTTTAGTAAACGTTTAGCACCTAATCAATGTGGTCTTAGAAACACAATGCCAAGAACTCTTTGGATAGTTCCACAATTTCATGACTCAACTTAGACTAATGTGAATGCATCCTGAACAAGTTGCAATGCATCATCACAATGCTTTTAGGGTTTAGGTCAACCTTGACATTCTGGTGTTCAAGGAAAGATTGATGCCACAACACTGGATGATTGGATTTGACAACAAATTTATAACTCTCTGTCAGCACATTCACCAACTCCAAGAAGATTTTGTTCACGATGCTAAAAATATCAATCTTAGTGTGTCACTAGTGGCAGACAAGAAACACACAACATGATAGAGAGTACAATTTGATCATGACTTGGTTTGTGTTATCACTTGGAATTGTACCCTGCTTGAAGCCTATTCAAGCATTCCAATGAAATAATGGGACTAATCTCAAGGTGTGGGACCTTGCAGATGAGATTAGACCTCCAGAGAAGGTCAGATCCTCTTTCTAAGCTTAAGGCCCAGAGTAAAAAGCTAAACCTAATGCTACAAAACACCAAGGAAAAGGGGAGAAGGAGAACTGAAAGGAAAGGGGGCGATGCACCAGATTAAGAGTGTTTAGCTGACCCTAAAATAACACAACAACAATCTCAAATATTGATATCGATTCACAGAGACTTATAAACTTTAACAGAGGTTTGAATAGAAAACTATAACTACAGGAGGGACAATTCATCCACAGAATAAGCTTACATATTTCAGGTAAACACAATGCAAAAGTATAAAGAGAGGCAAAATAATCAATCTATTATATTGATCATGAAGGCCAATAAGCCATTACAAAGAGAGAAAAGACTCGTTAAGAGCATGAAATAGACACAAAATGATAGAATTTCCTTCATTGTTGAACTGAAATAGAGACATAAAAGGCCTGGAAGATGGCACAACTCATCAAATCCATCCAATCCTAGAAAATACCACAAGGTCTGATCCTACAAACCAATCTTTCTGTCTGAATAATGACCTAGAGCAACTAACCCTCAAAACATACATCTTAACATAACACATTTTGCCCATGTTGCATTAAATTCAGCTTCAGAGGCCTTGTCAAAACTTGCACGATTTGGAAGGATGCCCATGCCCTGGCATGTTAAAGAATACACAGTCTAGATGGCCGCCCATATTTTGGTACTACAATCTGGTCATGAAGAGGGGCCTACAAAAGCATGGGTCACATAGGTATTGCATTTGTTACATCCCCAACTTATGATTTAGTTTAATCTTATTTTTGTGTGGTAATCAGGAGGATTAACCATAGTTTAATGATTAGATGTTGTGGAAATATCTGATTTAATCATTGATTATGTGAATACTGACTAATGATAGTTAGATATGAGATTACATGTTCATATGAATATTTAATTATTATGAATTGAGAATCAGATGATGATGCACTTATCATGATTTTATAATGTTGAGTGTGAACAGGAAATGAATCTTCCTTTGAAGACGGAAGGAGAGTATCATCTAGGAGGAAGAGATAGATGTCAGGAAATGGGTCCAATTGCCATCTGAGTATCAGAATTTATGTCGTTATGAACCCTTGTAAGTTAGCGTGAGTCATGTCTTTTCTTGTTAATCAATTTCCTTTATATGTCGTCATGTTGATTGAGTTATCTCGACAATGTTTACGTCGACTTGACTAAACGACGTTCTTAGAATGTCAATGTGAGTCGAGAGATAGTCTCGCCAAGTGGCAAAGTACTTTCTTGTTTCTCTATTTATTTCTGAACTGGGATTTTGAATCTATTATTCGTTGTATAATATGCTTTGAGTTTATAGCGAATAAGGGTAGCGATGCTCGACCCCTAAATCACATTTTGATCATGTCACCATATTGGTGATGATGACATATGACAACATCTTGGTTGTTATGAGTACCTTCATACATCATGAAGATGTATGGAAAGTTTATTAAGATATAATTATTTAAACTTTGTATCGAGCCCCACGTTATTAATATGTATGTGTTAAGTGTGTTGGCTGACATCATCCACAGCTAGTGGAGTGATGAGAGGCCATATCGGACCACTTAGATCCATATCCTCACTGTCCACTTGCATATAGCATGTAATGGACTAAGTGATCCCAAGGAAGCCGTGGGGTGGCGGAGAGGAGTACAACCACCCTTCACTTTGTGGGCTCAAAGTGGCGATTTCACCGCATGCTTTGCAACCAAAAAGAAGACCAAAAACTTAGTTTGGAGGTCATTCATTTAGTTTTGACAATGCTTGGGAGAAGAGAGCAAGAACAGGAATAACATTCAGTTTTCTAGAAACCTTTATCAAACACCACAGGAAGTTGGCACAACTGTGCTCTGCTAAAAGCCATCAATAGGCCACATCGTAAACACTTAAACAAACTTCCTCAGGTATGATTTGAAGTCTGGAAAGACTCTCATTGTTTTGAATGTTAAACAGTAATAAAACACTATTGAATAAGGTGGTCGACTGTGTTGACAGTTAAGTATTTAACTTGTTGTGGTTATCATTTTGTGGCCCTCGGGCCGTAGAAATTGATATGATAATATTTATTATGAGACCCTCATGGTCTATGTTTATGTTGATTAAGATTGTTATGGCTTATGATTTGGAGATAAACTCCAGGCCCTCGAGGCCATAAATGAATTATAATGAAAATGTGTAATGACTATTGTTGAACTTGATGCTCCAAGCCCTTGAGGCCGAGCTAGAGCTGCAATGGCAAGCACCATACTTGAGTGCCGATATGGCATAGTTGAAAACAATTAAATGACAACCCTAGATCTATCATGATGATCTCGATGCCGATTGTGCTCATGAAACAAGTATTTAAAACTATTATGTTTAGATATGTGTTTGGAGGATTTGGCGTGCATGTGGGTCGATGCACCATCCTCAAACTATAATGATAATCTTTTTGAAAACCTTAACCTTTGAATGTGCTAAAAGCACTTAGAAACCATTCTTGAGAACTACATACATAGTATTTGACTGCTATTGAAAGGTTATTAGGATAACCATAGTGCAGTATATATCGACCCCTTGATAAAAAAAGGTCAGAAATATGAAATTAATAGTATTACTCAAGCACAGCTTTGCATGCATGCCAAGTTAATGGTGAGGATTCTCCTCTTTAGGCTTATAACATAATGAGATTGAAAACTAAATTAATCTAAGTCTCCGACATTGTAATGTAAATAAAAGCCATTTCTTTTACTTGTGGTTGAACTCCATGAAGGGAGTATTTTATGTTAAAAGCTCACATGGGTATATGAGTTGATGTCTTTTGTTAAGACCATCCTATTTGGCTAAGGAAATGTAAGCCTATATTATTATGATCTTGAATATAACCTATAAGGTAGATCATTTTGAAACTATGAACCTTGGGAAGACCTAGGTTGGAAAACTTAGTTTGACTATTGTCATGTTGAAAAATGGAACAGAGTGACGAGGAGTCACAGGTTCCTTGTTGCGAAAGTAACCTATTATATTTGATGTACTCCTAAGATAGGATTCAATTGTCCTAGAATTGGACAATGAATCGAACTGAACTCACTTTTAGTAGACCTAGGGAGGTCAAACTAAGCATATTGTAGGATGAGACAGCTTCTAAGTTGAGTCAGGGTGGTGGACATATGACTAAGTTCATTGTGAAACATATATGTATGTAAATCTTTGGCCAAAGTAATGCATCCGTCTTTGCGTGCATTAGTTAGTCCACAATGTTCTAGATGGCATAATGTTTCCATTAGTGTCATACATAATTAGAGTGGATCTATAGTTGTGTGACCATGAAACATTATGAAGGACACAACACCAGATACTTAGATGGCAAACCTAATGGTTCCTCATAGCTATACCTTCCGTGAAGGGTAGGGCCGCTTCTAGGTAGGAAGTTGTGCAAGGGACCACCGGTCTATGGTTGGAGGAAAAGCACTCAGATGATGCTCTCCTTTCCAAGCATGAGACAAGTTGAGGCTTATGAATCTATAGATGTCAAAAGTTCCAGATGCAGTGCTTTTTCATTATATGACTTGATAGTCAGTTATTATATATAATTGTATATTTGATGCCTTGAGCATAGCCTTTTACATAGTGGAAGTTATTCACTAATGAGATATCTTGGATAATGTAATTCTAAGTTTTGTTATATTTTGAAAAAGAATAACATGCTTAATGTTTGTAATGATGATAATTCACTTTTGTTAACTATGGATAATCATGATGTATTCTAATTCTTAGTTAAGATGAATACTTATGTTTAATCATGAGCATTACGGAATGTGATGTTACAGCATCCATTCCATTAAATTTTGGTACTTGCGTATTGAAGTTCTACACCGTTTCAACTACCTGCAATGACCTCAACCTACAACAATGGCGTCACTTGTGGAGGCCTGATTTTAGGGCACCCAGAAAATCACGCCCTTTAGAAGCTTTTACAACACTTCAAAAGTGTTGACTTTTTATTTTATTTTGGCGTCTTTCTCATCCCTTGTAAATCATTTTACCTTGGCTGATTTTACTTTTATATTGGGCCATTTCAATGTCGGTGAACCTACCCTATCATGAACATGCCCTTTGCTTTTCAGCCAGATCAAGCTTAGGTGAACCCTACCTTCTTTCTTTATCGGCCACTTCACCCATCGGCAAACTTGAGGATCGGTGAACCATTCGATTCGTGAACTATTCTTCCTGCCAAAAAGCCTTGTTTGTTCTCATTTGTCAGTGAGTTTCTTGATCGACAAACTTTAAAATTGGTAAACCTCTGAGCCGGCAAACTTTTAGTTCGTGAACTTTTTCGCTTGCAGACCAACACTTAGCTTTCTTGTTTCTTCTTTGCCTCTTGATGCTTCGTCAGTGAAAATTCCCATCAGTGAACCTCTCGGTTCGCGAACCTCCTTTCTTGCTGGCGAACTTAGCTCCATTTCTTACTTTTGTTGGTGAGTTTGCCTATCGGCAAACCTGGTGATCAGCGAACTAGTAGGTTCACGAACGGACCACTTTGTTGACATCTTCAACCTTTTGCACTTTATTCTTCCTTTGGAAAATTCCTACTTTGATCAGTGGGTGATCGGCGAACTGGATGGTTCGCGAGTAGCCAAGTTCACCGATAAGGTAACTTTAAAAAAACACTTAGAATTTTTTAGGATTTTTTTGAGGGGAAATTTCTTCCATTTAAAGTTGTTTAGGGTAAAATATGAAGAGGATTTGATTTCAATGGTTTGTTTTGATCCTCCTTTCACCACTAAACAATCAAGGACATTTAGTTGAGTAGGAAGTCTACTACAGGCTTTTTGTCACTTGGAACATAGGGGAAGATTGGAATTGTATGATTTAGTTGTTCAATTAAGCCCAATTATGCTCAAAACCCTAATTATGCAAATTCGTGAACAAACGGACAAATTATGGAAAATGATTACACACAGAGATATCAAATAACAATCAAATACGTACTAGATTTCAACGTTTAGAAAGTGGAAAAGTCGGGTACTAATGAGCAGGTGCCCTAATCCAGTGCCACAATTTTTGTCGAGATGTGGGAATCTTGTCTGTAACCTGTTCTTGTTGTTCTGGAGATTTTTCTGTTGCAGGTTCTGGAGGACTAATGAGCGGGCGCCCAAGTCTAGGTCCCTATTTTCTTCTCTGATTTGCAATTCTGAAAGTCTGTACTACTCTCCTGCAACTCCACTTTTTCTGCTTTCACAACCTGTAACCTGCAATCACAAAAAAATAGGTTGGGGGTTGTGGTGTTTAGAGGCTTGCCTTAGTCAAGCCTCGGAGAGACATTCAAGTCTTCCAAACACCGTTGTTAGATAAAGAGTGCGTATCCCTACGTGATAGAGGCAAAATCCAAATGATAAATGATTGAAAACACAATTGATATCACCTTATAGTGAAGCTCTCATGGGAGGAAGATGCTATTCATGCCATGAAGAGATGGATGCCAAATATGCAAATACAAACACAAGAACAACAAAGTATTGCTCTGTAACACACAATGAATGCCTTGAATCACCTTAACATAAGCTTGTCAATCAAAATGTCCATCTAGTTTACAAATGAATGCCTAAACATGCTTATATATGCAACTACACACATTCCCGCTAAGAATTTCGTAATTCAAACTTACTATGTCGGCATAAGACCTAAATAATGGTCATAAACTGACACTTTGAAATTGGTCCTGACCTAAAATAGGGCAGGACTAGAGAGTGGGCACCCAAGTCCTCCCCCCCTATTTTAGGCAAGATTTATGTTAAGTGCATCCCCTGAGTCCTATTTGCCATGAAACTTTAGGGTTTTCTCATCGGGAGTCATCAAAATCATGCAAGATGCTCTAAATGCATTCTAAAGGACCCAGAAGCTAAACCTTAAGAGGGAAAAGCCCCCAAGGGGACATTTTCTGATGTAACATTTAGCCCCCACTTTAATGTATGTATAAATGCAAGGCCAATACATGCATTAAAGTACGGTCAACAAACACAACAAACATGCCAAGCACGGAGAAGACACATTAATCACAAAGAAAACAGTAACAGGCATGCAAAACACAGAGAAGATAGTTACAGTCATGCAAAACACGGAGAATACAACATTGAAAACACGCAAAACATAGCAAATACAGTGAAGACAGTGATGATTTTCTTTTTCTTTTCTTTTTATCATATATGAAATGCAGATGCAAGTACAAGGAAAGTACACACACCACCCATAATGCAGGAGGGACTCATCACCAGTGGTCTTTAAGACTGCATATGGGGCAACAAACATGCAATAGAAATCAAGTATGCCATACAAATCTCAAAGCATAGGAGGGACTCATCACCACCGGTCTTTAAACTATGCTTGGGAACAAACACGCAATACACACACACTTGGAAGACATGGAGAAAACATGGCAGAAAAGTGAAGGAGTGTTCCTATTTCTAGGTTCATCACCATCTTAGGCACATTACAGGCACACACCGACAATTGGGCTTCACCACAACAATCGTCGAAGACACGCTTAAGGGTTGATTTAGTCACAGAACCGCTCCCTACCTTCGCAGATGACTTTTGAAAATGACAGGATGTGCACTCTCCACAAGAAATACACAATCCCCGCCTCTGCAGAGGGCTTAAGAAAAAGGATGTGATATCCCGCCTCCATAGAGGGCTTAAATGATTGCAAGTTGATTTCAAACAAATCTCAGAGTACATTAGGGACTCATCGCCACCAGTCTTTAAGACTGCACCTGAGAACAAGCACACTGCTAACATCTAAAATAGACAACTTACCTTATATATGCCCCCACCTTAAGGTGGTTGATATCAGGTATCGATATCAAGCACATTAAGGTAGGAAGAAAACATAAAAGGGAACACGGACTCTTGCAAAGCCCATGCCCCCCGAAGGTGACATACTTTACGATCGCCAAATGTTCCCACAAACACATTCCTGCAAGAGAAGTGTTAGCGTCCATATAATCATAATAAACAAGAATGCATATGATCATTCACACAAAGAGCCAAGGTTATACTATGAATTCAGAGGTTGAGTATAATCATGGGGCTATACTGTGAAAATCTCAAAACCAAGTGCACCCAAGGCGAGATTCAAAGACAAACAAAGTGCATGGAGCAACAGTATTGTTATGGTTTATAAGTACGATAAGACAACATGATCAAGATCACACGGAATGATTCTACTAGCAAAGCATCGGATAATATATATCAACCCCATCGTCATGTATGGACTTGGTCCATTTTTTGATTTCTCGCTAAAGGGACACTAGGTCTGCATCAGTATAATTTGTTTTTCGGTATCCGCCCGCTAGATAGAAACACTAAAGGAAGGAAAACAATAAATTGAGAGAGGAGAAACAAGTGCCTTAGGGATAGTCACATAGGAGGGTGCCCCCAAGTCACCAACCGTAGCACTATGTCCGTAAGACATGACACCAAACAGTGAAAATAGAGGAGAAGCAATATAGAAGAATGATGATACAAATAGAAGAAAGTCACAACAGAGGCAGTCTCCTGGTATCGTGGACCTTACAAGAGAATCAAGGGTCATCCCAGGAGGCCTAAACAACACATAACACATTACGGGGGAAACACATCATGAGAGATAAAGGGTTAGAAATACTTACCTGTAGGGACAACCTAACTATGGGTTGTCATCAAGCAAATCATCGTCATCTTCCCACTCCCAAATGTTGGAGGAAAGTGGGACATAAGGTACCATAGCCCAATGCTTATTCTTGTCTTCAAGTTGTCCATTCTTAAGATCTTCTTTGTTTGATTCAATGTTAAGTGAGATATTTTCTTGTTGAGATGCAATTCATTGGGCATAAGCTTGTCGTCTCCTTCTCCTTTCTCTTGCTTGTCTATTTCTTTTTGTCTTACCACTTATCTCTTGTAAGATAGTGTTTTACTCTTCCATAGGTTTTTGTGTTTTAGAGGAGGAAGCACCAGGTTCAAATCTCATTTGTCTAGGTGGAATGTTTTGTTGTCGACGACTACCTCCTGATCCTTGTAAGGATGGCAAGGGAGGAACCTCAACATAGGGTCCTTTTCCTTTTGGTCTAGGATTCTCTTCAAATGTGGGTTGTTCATCTCTTGTTGTTTCCTGAATAAAAGGACCAGCCACTTGATGTAATAGTTTTGTTTTGTAATTTCTATAGCTCAAGAAGTTAAAATCTATCCATGGCTCTAGTTCCATTTCAAATCCTTCCTAAAAGTAATCAAGTGTAAAGTGTTGTCTTCTAACCAAAGGTTTATACTTATTGCGAGGGATAGTAATCACTTGTCCATTCAAAGGAAATTTTATATAGTTATGAATTGTTGAAGGGACAGCTTTCATAGCCTTTAACCATGGGTGTCCTAGTTTTATGCGAAAGAGGTCAGAAATAGGGACAACATCAAACCATTGTTCTACATATTTCTCAAACACAGTGACCAATAAAGATATTTTCCCATAAGTGTTTACAAAGGTTCCCTTATGTGTCTTAATCATCATATCCGAAGGGTCATAAAAGCCTTGCATCAATTCATGTGAATAGAAGAACTCTTATGTGGCTACATTATTCATGCAGTTAGGATCAATAAGGGTTCCATCCATAAGATTTCTCATTATCTTCACGGTGATATAAAGAGGTCCTTCAGTGTCTCTAATTGTTCTATCAAGAGGTGTAAACACAAGTTCGGTTTCGGAGGCCTTTCTCTTCATGTAAGGCCTAGGAGGGAACCTATTGTTATAGTTGTGATTAGAAGCCATGAGTTTAAGTTTTCAAGTCAATGCAAGATCATATTTTAAAAGCTTTTCAAAAGTTATGCAAAAGACAAGTGCAAAACTATGTATGAAAATGACCTAAAATGTTCAATTTTTTCAACTTTTTTCAATGCAAATAAGTGAAAGAAAAGGTGTTGTAAGGAAATTTATGAAGTGCAGCAAGTAATATGTCTGATATCAATCCAATAAAGCAATAATATCCTTCACAACAAGCTTTTGATGCAAACCTAGGATGATGACAAGTCAAAACCTAGTGAAAATACACTAAAATATGCAATTTTTCATAACTTTTCAATGCAAAGACCCAATAAAAGGGGTCTTGTAAAGAATTTTATGAGGTACAGAAGATTATAGCAGTAATATCAATCACCTAAAGCCATAAAATCCATCACAACACGCTTGGAGTGCAAATCTAGGTCAAATCCTAGGGAAAATATAGCCAAAATATGCAAATTTTCACCAAATTTTAATGCAAAAAACCAATAGAAAGGGTGTTGTAAAGAATTTTAGGAGGGGCAGCAGATAATAACCTTGATAACAACTAATTAGTGTAGAAAAATCCTTTACAACACGCCTATGATGCAAATCTAAAGAGACGATAAGGCCAAAATCTAGTGAAAAATAAAGGTTTTCAAACCCTAGGCATGAAATTTTGCAAGCAAACCACTATGATGCAACACTAAAGTTAGAAATAAGTCCTAAAGAGTTTTTTAAAAGGGTAGTAAAATCTGAAACAAGATTTTGACTACAAACTCTAGCTAATGCAAAACTAGGTTTTTATGAAAAAAGCATAATTTCAAGCAATTTTTATCAATTTAAGCACAATAATGCAATGCAAGTGAATACTAAATGATAAATTTCTATAATTTAAATTAGATCTAATAAAAATGATAGAAATTTAATGAAATTGAATGCTAAATAATTCAAACTATGCTAAAATGCAAGCCAAAAATGCCATTTTTTTAAAATTTTCAATTTTTTTGTAATTTTTCGAATGCAATAAGACGAATGGATGCAAATCTATCAAAAAACACCCAACAAGGTTCCAAAAAGTCTAAAAAGTCCAAAAACACAGGTTCACCAAAATGTTTAGGGTAAAATATGAAGAGGGTTTGATTTCAATGGTTTGTGTTGATCCTCTTTTCACCACTAAACATTCAAGGACATTTAGCTGAGTAGGAAGTCTACTACAAGCTTTTTGTCACTTGGAACATAGGGGAAGTTTGGAATTATATGCTTTAGTTGTTCAATTAAGCCCAATTATGCTCAAAACCCTAATTATGCAAATTCATGAACAAACAGACAAATTATGGAAAATGATCGCACACAGAGATATTAAATAACAATCAAATGCGTACTAGATTTCAAAATTCAGAAAGCAGAAAAGTCAAGGACTAATGAGCAGGTACCTTAGTCCAGTGCCACAGTTTTTGTCAAGATGTGGGAATCTTGTCTACAACCTGTTCTTATTGTTCTGAAGATTTTCCTGTTGCGGGATCCAGAGGACTAATGAGCGGGCGCCTGAGTCCAAGTCCCTATTTTCTTCTCTGATCTGCAATTCTGACAGTCTACACTTACTCTCCTGCAACTCCACTTTTTCTGCTTTCGCAACCTGTAACCTACAATCACGGAAAAATGGGTTGGGGGTTGTGGTGTTTAGAGGCTTGCCTCAGTCATGCCCTGAAGAGACATTCAAGTATTTCAAACACCATTGTTAGATAAAAAGTGTGTATCCCTACGGGATAGAAGCAAAATCCAAATGATAAATGATTGAAAACACAATTGATATCACCTTGTAGTGAAGCTCTCATGGGAGGACAAACATAAGAACAAAGTACTACTCTGCAATGCACAATGAATGCCTTGAATCACCTTAACATAAGCTTGTCAATCAAAATGTCCATATAGTTACAAACGAATGCCTAAACATGTTTATATATGCAACTACAAACATTCTCACTAAGAATTTCATAATTCAAACTTACCGTGTCGGCATAGGACCTAAATAACGGTCATAAACTGACACTTTGAAATTGGTCCTGACCTAAAATAAGGCAGGACTAGGCCGCGGGCGCCCAAGTCCTCCCCCCTATTTTAGGCAGGATTTATGTTAAGTGCATCCCCTAAGTCCTATTTGCCATGAAAGTTCAAGGTTTTCTCATCGAGAGTCGTCAAAATCATGCAAGATGCTCTAAATGCATTCTAAAGGACCTGGGAGCTAAACCTTAAGAGGGAAAAGCCACCAAGGGGACATTTTCTGACATAACAAAAGTATCTCAAATCTGAATTTTCTAATGGAAAAAATGTAGAATTTTCAAGTAGACCATTTTAAGTCTGGAGGACTAAAATAGATTAATATTTTGGCGACTTTGCAGGGGTGTTTGCCTGCTAAACACAAGGATCCAGTGGCCTTAACAATCCATTGGGCGCAGAGTCAAAGGGGACTGCACTTGGTACTTTTGATGATTGCACTTCTGCCTCTTCACACTTTCTTTTGAAGATCTGATCAGTTAGACACATTCTATACTTGATCACTATCACAAATATGTCTTTGAGATGACTTCATACAACATCAACAACTTCTGCTCTTTCTCCTTCAGTCGCACATCAATAATGCATTTATTTTGTTTTTTATCTGCTTGCGAACTTTTCAATCAACTTGCAATCACGCCTCACCTCACTCAATTTGATTCACTATTTATACATGATATTACATTGATTACATTGCTTGTCGGCCAGATACAACATGAAAAATACATTTACAAGTCGGCCAGACAACACACAATATGAAACGTGTAGAATATAGGTCCTAAGTGAAACCACATGTTACACCAGCAGAAGATCCAAGCCTTGCGGAACCCAACACTTGCTTAACCAGCTCCAAAACATCCTTCACAACTTCAAAAACTAAGGAATTACATCCACACACTCTGCTCATTTGGAAAAAGGACAGCTTTGAGGAAAACACATGAAGACTTGAAGTATAACGGCCACATCAACTTGAAAACCTTGTGTAGTACAGGATACAAGAAAGATCTTTGTGAAACTTTTCCAGATGAGTCCACATGACTCATAAAACATCCCCAAACAGTCCTTTACCACCACACATCAGATAATTGTGCCGCACAGCTTCAATCATTAACTTTGAGAACAATCTGTCATTCAGAACACACTGCAACATGCTGTCATTTGAAAAATTGAGCTACGGACCACCAAGAACCTTGAAACTGAAAGGAAGCATGTAATATACGTCCATAAACATGTCCTCAAAACCACAAGGGCAATCATTCATTTTCAGAGGAATGCAGAGCATTTCATCATGCCTTCAACACTAGCATACTCTACTAGAACACATGCCGATACTTTATCATGCATAACTTTCACAACGGAAGGACAAACGATCTGAAAACTTGGAATTATCACCTTCACTGCATCCTGAACACAATTACAAAACTGCATGGCCATATCTGCAAATGCAGAGGAATGTGGAGCATTCCATTGTCTTGTACAAAACATCTTCACAGAGGTGACACTGTCTTCAAACAATCAACAGCAAAACACTCTTCCGGTAATGCAATCATCATAGAACTTGGAATATGCATACTACAGGCCATCAGTAGCATCAGCAACACATTTTATCATCTTTGTGCTTCTAATTCCCATCTTAATATGAACTATATCTTCTCCCTTCTCTTGTTGGATGGGAGATGACATCCAACCATGAACTGTATCTTCTTCTCTTGCTCTTCTTCTCTTGCTGGATGGGACATGACATCCAACCATGAACACCATCACACTATTATGATTGTGTTGACATCAATGACAACCTAGTGACAGTGTTGACAACAATGACAACCTAGGGACAGTGTTGACATCAATGACAACCCTAAGAACCATGTGTAACACCAGCAACTCACCATGGCCTTCAACCTCTTCATGTTGTTCTAGAACTACAGCTAACTTAGGCAATTGCATGCCCTCTTTATCTTCAATGAAACCAGACAGTTCATAAAACAGGGTGGTATCATCTTCTTCTAGAGCTACTGCAACAATCTCCTCCTTAATGCCCTCATTATTTGACTGTAACTCCACTAGATTCTGCTTGAGCTACCTTTGTAGTTGAAGACTCTCCCCATATAATCTTTGCATTTCATTCTTGTTTTCTTGATCAGATGAATGAGAAAACGCTTCAAAAGAGCTAAAATCAAGAGGATTCAGTCCTCTATTTGAACATTACTCATGTGTAAGGGGTTCAAGGAATTCCGGCTTTGTGAGCATAGGAACAATAGACTGTTCCTCATTAATTTCTTTCTCATCCACCTCCACCTTTGGCTCATCCAACCAACTAGCCCGATAAACAACAGGTCCACCTTTGAAAAGTGAAATAGTGTCAGGGCAAGAGGGGTGACATGGGACGGGAGCCTAAAGATTTCCTTGAATTTCTTGGAAGGGAGAGGGTTCTTGGAAAGAATGTTCCTGGGGGGAACAAGTTGGGTTTGCACAAGAACAAGGCCTTGTGAAGGATGGGGACCTCGAAAACTTGGAAATTTGAAGCACCGAGGCTGGTCTAGGGTTTTAGAGGGGTCATGTTGCTTAAAGCTTGGGACTTTGAAGATGGAAACCCTCTCCTTCACAAGTTGATTCATAATTGTATGAGGAGATGGACGAACTGGTCTAAAACTAGGAAGGGAGGATGTGGGCTAGGCTTCCAATCTCTGTATCCTGTTGAGCAGTTGCCTCATTTGTTCCTCCTTGGCTACAACTTGCATAGCAAGGTTTTCTTGATAAGCTCTTTCCTGCGCCTCCATTTGTTACTGGTGAAGGGAGGCTTGATGAGCAAGTTCATCTTGTTGCTGGTTATACATTTGCTCCCTCTTGATGTCATCAAATTCCCTTTGAAAATTTAGCATGATATCTTTGAAACTCATATTGCTGACAAGTTGAGGTTGCTTAGTAGGGTAGATATGTTGATTAGGGACGAAGTGGTCTTCTTGGGGTTAATAATATGCATGATTATGCTGCCAAGAAGACTTAGCAGGGGTGGGAAGGAGGCAAGCATCATGAGGATGTTGATAACTTGTTGTTGTAGGGCTATTTGGCATAAAACCAGAGGTATTTTGAGCCTGATATTGCTAATAAGGAGGCACGTAATTTGCATTTTGGCTAGGTGGAAGGGAATAGCCATAGTCCCCATAGAAGTTTGACATATTGGACCATCAAACTCATAAAACCATTCAAATATTCATGAAATAAAAGAAAACAGATCTACCTTGAGAAATTGGGTACATCCTAGAAGAGAATCACTAGGTGATTGGAAAACTTCAAGAAGCAAGAAGAGATCAAGAACATCACCTTAATCTTAACCACTGATATCCTTTAAATGCTTGGACAGGCTGTACTAGTAGATTTGATCAGCAGAGTCGCCATGGTGTTGAAGAAAATTGCCTCAAATGGCAAGATACACTGAAGAACACACCAAATCCTTCAATGGATGATAAGGATCATCAAACTGGTCCCACCAGGCATGCTAGAAATTGTTATCACTTGGAATTGCACCCTGCTTGAAGCCTATTCAAGCATTCCAATGAAACAATGGGACTGATCTCAAGGTGTTGGACCTTGCAGATGAGATCAGATCTCCAGAGAAGGTCGGTCCCTCTTTCAGAGCTAAAGGCCCAGAGTAAAAAGTTAAACCTAATGCTACAAAACACCAAGGAAAAGGGGAGAAGGAGACCTGAAAGAAAATGGGGTGATGCACCAGATTTAGAGTGTTTAGCTGACCTTAAAATAACACAACGATCTCAAATATTGATATTGATTCATACATACTTATAAACTTTAACAGAGGTTTGAATAGAAAATTGTAACTACATGAGGGATGATTCGTCCATAAAATAAGCCTACAGATTTCAGGTAAACATAGTGCAAAAGTCATTATTATATTGATCATGAAGGCCAATAAGTCATTACAAAGAGAGAAAAGACTCATTACAGGCATGAAAGAGACACAAAATGGTAGACTTTCCTTCATTGTTGAACTAAAACAAAGACATAGAAGGCCTGGAAGACATCACAACTCATCAAATCCGTCCAAACCTGGAAAATACCACAAGGTCTAAACCCGCAAACCAATCTTTATCTCTGAATAATGACCCAGAACAACTAACCCTCAAAAAATACATCTTAACATGCTTATATAGCTTTTTTCATTTCACTGTGCAGTCCTAGGCGCTGAAACTTAGTCAACACGTTTTGCCCATGCTACATTCAATTTGACTTCAGAGTCCTTGTTAGAACTTGCACGATTTGGAAGGATGCCCATGCCCTGGCATGTTGAAGAATCTGTAGTCTGGATGGCCGCCCATATTTTGGTACTACAATCTGGTCATGAAGAGGGGCCTGCAAAAGCATGGGTCACAGAGGTATTGCATCCATTCCATTAAATTTTGGTACTTGCGCATTGAAGTTCTGCACTGTTTCAACTACTTGCGATGGCCTCAACCTACAACAATGGCATCACTTGTGGAGGCGTGATTTTAGGGCACCTAGAAAATTGCACCCTTTAGAATCTTTTACAACACTTCAAAAGTGTTGACTTTTTTATTTTTTGGCGCCTTTCTCATTCCTTGTAAATCATTTTACCTTGGCCGATTTTACTTTTATATCAGGCCCTTTCAGTGATGGCGAACCTGCCTTATCATGAACTTGCCCTTTGCTTTTCGACGAGATCAAGCCTTGGTAAACCCTGGCTTCTTTCTTTATCAACCACTTTGCCCATCGGCGAACCATTCAGTTCATGAACTATTCTTCCCACCAAAAAGCCTTGTTTGTTCTCCTTTGTCGGCGAGTTTTCCTATCGACGAACTTGCCAATTAGCAAACTTTAAAATTGGCAAACCTCCGAGTCGGCAAACTTTTAGTTCGCAAACTTGTCTGCTTGCCGACCAACACTTAGCTTTCTTTTTTCTTCTTTACCTCTTGATGCTTCGTCGGTGATAATCCCTGTCGGCGAATCTCTCAGTTCGGAAACCTCCATTCTCGCTGATGAACTTAGCTCATTTTCTTCCTTTTGTCGACAAGTTTGCCAATCGGCAAACCTGGCGATCGGTGAACCAGCAGGTTCGCGAACCAGCCACTTTGCCAACATCTTCAACCTTATGCACTTTATTCTTCCTTTGGCAAATTCTTGCTTTGATCAATGGGTTCGCCGTTCACGAATAGCCAAGATCGCCAATAAGGCAAATTTCAAAGGAAAAAAACACTTAGAATTTTTTAGGATTTTTTTGGGGGGAAATTCCTTCCATTTAAGGTATCTCATATCAGATTTTTTTGATGGAAGAAATGCAAGATTTTCAAGTAGACCATTTTAAGTTGGCGTACTAAAATAGGTCAACATTTTGCATTTGTTAGCATTCTATATGATGAATATTATCCCATCAAATACTATGAAGACAAATAAATGAAATTCCAACAATTATTCCAATGTAGAGAGAAAACCATGGAATCTTACAATAATGAGATCCATGACTACCCTATACACCTATATGAGGACATGTCAAAACACCTCAAGTCCTCCAATACATTAGTGGATTCTCACCTCTTGTTGACACTTAGATGGACTACTTTCTTATGTCAAATGATTCGGGCCAAGTGTTTCACCATGCATCCAAAATCAAGGCTAAAACAACAATGCTCCTCTTCATGCAAACGTAGACCCACACAAGGGAACTTTCAACCTTATATGCCATGCTATAAGTGTTAGTACAAAAGTTGTAACAAAATTTATGACCATCATCTCCAAACCTTAAGTCTCCTAAAACATATGCACTAAATAGGGACAAAGGGAAGCGACCCTAAGGTGAACAATGGTGTCATTACGACCACTCCTACTTTCACAGTAATAAACTATCGTGCTCAACACTCTTGTTGTATAGGCAACACCAAATCATAATGAGGCAAGGAAACCAATCAATAGGTGCAATACCTCAACATAACTACTCCAACAGACATTTAAGGTGAACACAAATGGCTTTTCCACATGAAGTGCTAGGTCAATGGCAAGCTTGTGCATGTCATTGCCAATAGTGTAGCTAGAAGAATATCAACATGCAAAATTTGGTGTAATGCCTTCAATCATCCACCAATACACATCCAACCCCATATTATTTGGGATGGCTACAACAAGATACAAATAAGTCACCAATGCACACTTAATTATATTGTTAAACCTATGCGCTACACAAATACTTGTGACATCGCACCCCTAGAGAGATGCAATATTTTGCTTGACAGACCCTTTGTCTATGATCACAAATGTGTCTTACAATTGAAAGCCACAATACTAGAAAATTCACATTGGCAACAAGTAATTTAACCTACATGAAATTTTGTCACAATCCAGATTCACTCTAGTTTCAACAAAATAACATCACAAAATCATTGTGTGCACACTTAAAAGTTTGTACTTATGATGGTTCACGCAGAGACACCTAGGCAACCAACCAAACATGCTCTAACAACACATGATTATGTGCCTAGCGCATCACAATAACATTAGCTTGATACTATACTACATCAATATGACAGTTTTCATAAACCACATGGGTCTTCCCACACACTGTATAATACAACATGGAATCAACTTGGTTCCTAAATCCCCTCTTCCAAACAACTCCTTGTACTACAAGTCTAAGAGAATGATGAAATCTATTGCCAAATTCAAGAATTGGTCAATCAAGGAAAGATTATCAATCCAAGCTCTACCTCTTGCAACAACCCAATTGTGCTTATGCCCAAGAAAGATAGAACATGGCAACTTTATATTGACTATCACACAATAAGATTTCAATGGAGATCGAGTATCCCCTACCTCGCATTGACAACCTCTTAAACCAACTCCATGGGGCAAGCTAGTTCAACAAAATTTATCTCAAATCAAAATACCATTAAGTTCTAGTATAAGCCAAAGACATCTAGACAATTGAATTTAAAACACAAGGACGACTCTACAAGTGGATAGTTATGCCTTTCGACCTAACCAAACCAATGCTCTTGCAGCTTTTATGCACCTAATGAATTGCATCTTGCACACATTCACTAACTCCGTCATCATATACTTAAAAACATCTAAAAGATTGCATTAAAACAAATTGGGAGGAGCACATACACCACATTTCATAAGTGTTGGAAACTCTATGCCAACATAAACTGTAGGCCAACCTCACCAAGTGCACTTCAAGCACTATGCAGTATTTTCTATAACTGAACTCAAAATTACACATCAAAACTATTATTCATTATTATTTTTAGAATTAAATACATGTATCATTTAGTTTCCTGAAATAAAATTATTTTACACACTTTTTACGCCGAGAGGCGTTCTACACTCACAGCAAGCGCTGAAAGATTCAGATTCCCGTAAACAATTAAAATTCAGATTCTCATGTAAACAAAATTCATAAAATATGTAAATAAATAAATTTGTGGAAGCCAAATGGATAAAAAAATAGAAAAACTTGGACAGTTATGGAGTGAAATCTTTATCATGTGAAACAAAATATAAATAAATTTGTGGAAGCTAAATGGATAGAAAAATAAAAAAACTTCGACAATTATGGAGTGAAATCTTTATTACGTTTGGAACCCAGATGGATAGAAAAATAGAAAAACTTTGACAGTTATGGAGTGAAAACTTCGACAGTTATGGAGTGAAATCTTTATTACATTTGGAACCCAGATAGATAGAAAAATAGAAAAACTTCGACAGTTATGGAGTGAAATCTTTATTACATTTGAAGAATATGAAAAGTCTAGCAACATAGTCTCTTTAAATTAACTCATGTGGGCATATCAAATATTAAGTAATTTTTGTTGGTTAAGTAATTTTTAAATGCCAACAAATTGGTAAAATAGGTATCTCTCCACGTACTCTAGATATATATTTTTAAATATAAATATACTAGTATTATTTGCAACTATGATTAATTAATACTAATATAAATACACTTTTTCATGATCACTCAATTGTAAATCGCCATCACTTATTTAAAATAGAAGATTTTTAATTAAGTTTTCTACTCAATGTATCATGAGATTCATATTACGTTTTATTTTATTTTTTATAAAATTATGGTTTATTATAAGATTTTATTTATTATGAGATAAAAATGTATGATTTTATTTTTCAAAGAGATAACAAAGATCCACATTTCAGCCCACATGTTTTCTATTCAATGTATCATAAGATTCATATTACGTTTTATTTTATTTTTTATAAAATTATGGTTTATTATAAGATTTTATTTATTATGAGATAAAAATGTATGATTTTATTTTTCAAAGAGATAACAAAGATCCCACATTTCAGCCTGCATGGATGGCAGAGTTGGCTTGAATCTTGGGTATGTTTCTCCAAGGTCTTGGGTTCGAGTCTGAGGCCCGGGCCCCAGCTCACCCGGCCCTTTCTGACCCCAACTTGGCAGCTTGTAAGCGTAAGGATGGATTGAGTTGCAAGGATACCCTAGTGCAACAAAAACAAAAACCAGAAAAAAAAAAGAAAGAAATCCACAGTTCTTTTTATATATTCAATCTTTTCTTTACTTCAGTTTCAAAAACACAGACAAATACATTGTGATTTACAGTTTATCTGTCTTTATCTTAAATCCTTATAAGAATTACAATTAGCATCAGCTTCGGTCTTCCATGTATGAATTTGATTTACAATTTATCCTTCTTTTATCTTACAGATCCTTATATAAGATGTAATTTTCTTATAATCCCGATTTCGGGACTCGTAGGACAAAAATATATAAATTTCAAATTTCAACTTCTTCATTGCTCAGGAAGGCCTAGAACAAAGGAACGTAATGCTCAGATTCCATAGCGTTACCGCTGTAATGGATACAGCCACCAAGACATAACACAGCTACCGTTACAAGCACAGACCCATGGCGCGGACCTTATGCGTCATTCTTAAACAATTGCACAAGCATATTCCACGCCTAGCTTGGACGACATGTTTTGCAAGCCATGTGTGTTTTTTTCAGATATTGCCTTGGTCATGCAGAGAACACTCGGTAACATGTATGGAAGATATTCTAGTTATGTCATCTGTTCTTAGACTTGCTCCGACTGTTTTTGCCAGCAATTTATTAGCTTCCAGTGTTTCCTGCATGGAGGATGACAAGGTGATAATCTGAAGAAGAACGCAAGAGTTAAGCAGTGAAATTGCAGTTTCCAGATGAGCGCATGATTTGTTAAAAACTGCATTACATGGTGGATTTCCATAAATGATTCATAGCAATTTACTTTATTGCCTCTGAAATGACATTCCCGAACCCAGAATGTGTTTCACATGCTCATGTAGCATACAGTAAGGCCAACAGATAGGCTGGATTTTGGATTTGCAAAAATCTGTCTAGCTCCAAGAGGGAGTTTCTAATGTAATTGCTCTGGACTTCCACACACGAGTTGAGTTTGGCCTGGAAGTTCTAGCTACATGTCTGCATTGACTGTTCAGCTTTGGTCTTCCACACATGGGAGCTGAGTTTGGCCGAAAAGTTCTGGCTAAATTTACATTGCCATAGTCCAAATTTTTTTCATGAACGTTTTAGATCACGCTCATGATCCATAATTGCCATTTGATGATAAAAGCTTTGGTCTTGGTCCACCACACATGGAAGCTGAGTTTGGCCCAAAAGTTCTGGCTATACTTATATTGCCAATTGATGTTAAAATGGAGTGAGAATTCGTATCAACTTCGGTCTTCCACACATGGGACATGAGTTTGGCCCAATATTTACATGGCCATTTGATGTTAAGACAGTGAGTGGGAACTAGCAGCAGCTTTGGACTTCTACACATGGGAGCTGAATTAGCATCGCCTTTGGACTTCAGCAGAATTTGGGCAAAAGTTGAAGGTATACGCATCGCCATGTGATGTTTTAAGTAGAGAATGAGAATTAGCATCGCCTTTGGACTTCCAAAGAATTTGGAAAGAAAGTATATTCTGACTTACGGAGAATTACGTCAAAATTTATATCTTCCTTAGTGTTCTGGTTGTCTAGATTTTTAATTCAACTATTTGACCCACTACTTCTAACATTACCTCTCCGGATGTCTGGACCCACGTAGTAATTATTAGCACCCACGAGAATGATTGCATTTGTCTACACTCTTACCATAGTGTGCATATTTAGCGTGAGAAAGTGAACTTAGTTATGCCCTTTCTTAAACATGAGTGGGCCTACACATTGACCTAAAATATGCGCATCGCTTCTCTTGTTATTTATATACAGAAAAAACTTTTACAAATACTACGCGTGTTTTCATATGATCGAACTTTAGGGGTAGAAGCAGCCCAAAATATCGCCCATACAAAAGTCCTTTTTCCATGTACACACCATGTGCTTTGAAGGACCTCTTGCCTACTAAAAATAAAAAGTAATGACAATGCAATTAAAAAATTCTTTTCCATACCATTTGAATATCATAAAGATATAACTGTACAAAGATCTTTCTTGCCGAATGCAAAGAAAAGTATCACAGATCTTGAGGTGCTGCTATCTATCCACAACTTACATAACTTTGAACTCACTGAGCCTCAACATGATGGCGAAGCAATGTTTCTATGCAATATTATCGAATCCATTTTTGCTATCAAACCCTACATCTTGAATGACAATCAGAGATTCCAAAATACTGGGGAGGCGCTTCCAGTTTCCAAAAGCACAATGAAAACTGCAGTTACATTGTAACCACAGAATAAAAGCCCCAGATATTTACAATCTATTGCTCATTTCAACAGAATAAAAGCCCCAGATATTTACAATCTATTGCTCATTTCAACAGATAGTTACGAACATTGTAATGCAGTAAGATTGACCCAGATCTTTCTCACTAAATGATGTCATCAAATCCAATAGCAACCCAAATTGCACTGCAATGTTTGCTCACCTGATACATCGAAGGAATAATTTCTAGTATCACAGCCTGTAAAAAAAATTACACATAATGAAATGAGAATTAAAGATGAAAGCTGAGACAAAATATACAGAGCTAAAAAGATTTGGTCAAATCCAATAGCAACCCAAATTGCACTGCAATGTTTGCTCACCTGATACATCGAAGGAATAATTTCTAGTATCACAGCCTGTAAAAAAAATTACACATAATGAAATGAGAATTAAAGATGAAAGCTGAGACAAAATATACAGAGCTAAAAAGATTTGGCTCTAATTTGAAAATATCAACTTTTTTCCAACCATATTATAGAATACATCCTCAACGAAAGGAGTTGTGAACAGTTTACATCACCCAACTGAACACAAAAAGATATTCCTTATTTAAAAGTTTCCTCAGCATTAATGCATACTCAAAGAAAGGAGTAGTGAACAGTTTACATCACCCAACTGGACACAAAAAGATATTCCTTACTTAAAAGTTTCCTCAGCATTAATGCATCCTCAAAGAAAGGAGTGATGAACAGTTTACATCACCAACTGAACACAGAGAGATATTCCTTATTTAAAAGTTCCCTCAGCGTTAAAGAGTTCTTATCCCAAACCCACAATTTAAATTGGTTTTTGAAATTGCTCCAGAAGATTTTGTGCTAGCAAAAAGTTGAGATTCTATTACCACACAGAATACTAATTACCTAATCTAAGAAGGATGGGGAAGAATGGGTATGTTTATTTTGTACAACACTAGCAAATCAAAATTAAATAAACATACCCAATCTTCCCCATCCTTCTTAAATGTAGGTAATTAGTATATGTGTGTGTGTGTGTGTGCCCATGTTATAAAGGCTTTCTGGTCAGTTAAATGAAGACCTTCAGAGTGCATTAACCTTAATAGCCAACATCAATCAGAATCAATAAAATAAGAACTAACCTTTATGGCCAAGCAACTTTGTCTGTCAATTTCAGCTCCTTTAGTTGGTTGTGGTTGAGAAAGCAATTAAGATCATTTCATTTCATCAGTTGCAAGTGACATAAATATGATCAGCACTGCACAGTACAACAACCATCTGCACTTTGTAGGCCTGCCACAATCACATAAGAGAGATCAGACTTGTGCTTTAAACTGGGAACTCAAAAATCTATTCGATATAATATAATCAAAAAACTTGACACCAGGTTACATTTCTCCATTATTTTACGTGGCTTGATAAATATATTCTACAAGCTAGAGGAACCATGAAGGCTTGCCAAATTTCCTGGCAACTTAAAAAAGAAAATCATGTCAGTAAACTGAAAAGCCTCTAAAGAAGGCATTTCTTTGGAAAAAACAGGGCAGCTCTGATTCTCTCGAAGATGCAAAACTTGGATTCCTGTCTGAACACAAAAATTCAATATTTCCATAACAGTTTGTGCTAAGGAAAAGTGCTTTAACAAAAGCATCATATTATTTGTAAAATCTAAAAGCACTGGTTAGTACAAATCAGATGGCAACCATTTAAGCACACATAAATGAGTATGCTACTGTAATAGATCTAGATCTGTGAGACAGTCGCTGTTCTAATGGTAATACTTAAAATGCAAAAGAAGCATTTCTTTGGGAAAAAACAGGGCAGCTCTGATTCTCTTGAAGATGCAAAACTTGGATTCCTGTCTGAACACAAAAACTAAATAATTCCATAACAGCTTGTGCTAAGGATAAGTGTTTTGACAAAAGCATCAGATCATTTTTAAAATCTAAATGCACTGGTTAGTACAAATCAGATGGCAACCATTGAAGCACACAAAAAACAGTATGCTACTGTAATTAGATCTAGATCTGTGAGACAGTCTCTGTTCTATTGGTAATACTTAAAAGTGCAAAAGAATAAGGCGCTACTTGGATACTAATAGGAACTTTGATTAAGGAGATCGACAAAATGTTCTGAACGGGTAAACAGAAAAATAGTTACAAAATTCCTCTTTGCATATATCTTGCTAAAAAGAGGAAAATGTCTTAACATGTTATAAGAAAGTCTCAATTATCAACAACAATCTTTTCCCTATCATCTAAAAGACCTTTCAGGGCACTTTTCCTGAGCCATATAAAAAATGATCCAAGCAAACAGCCAAGGAATTATTCACAGTTTCTAAATCAACTAATGTCCATGCTATCTCCTGCAGGGCTGCAGATAGATGGAACAAAAGAAAATGAGCGCTCAAAAGGCGATGAATGTATCATCCCATCCCGTCTTCTTCGTTTGGGAGCGCAGGCTTCGGCAGTATCTGCCTCCACCCTCCTCCGAACAATCCCTCTTACCGCAAGCTGTTCTGCTGGTGTTAGAGGGAAAACCTGACCACTTACTCTGCATACACAGCTGTAGTTATCATAAACAATTCTCTGATTGCAATTTTTATCACAAATGTGTGTGCTTCCTGTTAATTTGCACCGATAAATATTTGCCCAAACATGTTCAATACGACATCTTTTATCACATTTATGAGTAAGCACATCATCTTCATGATTTAGGAGGCTCGACAAATACACTACAGTTGTTGTCTCTTCATTCATGACTGATTTAGCATGTACTTCTTCCATATCTTCCGACTTCTCGAATATGTCGAGACTCTTTTTCTGCACGTCAACAAGTCAGCAGCGTGTCAAAAACGACAACATTTCTGGTTTCAGAAACAGCTATAATGCCTCTTCTTGTGATAAATTACTGACTATATCTAGAAACAATAAAACAGTTTCTACACAGCAATATCAATAGCTACTTCTCTGTCAAATAACCAGGTCGCCTAACAGAGAGGCGCCAAACCCAAAAAAAAGCCCAAGAACCCCCCCAAAAAATAGCAAAAAACAAAGGAAATCATCGCGTTTAAACCCTACTAGTGAATTCACAGCCTTACTTCAAAGATCTCTGATTTTAATGCCGCTGGTCTCCAGTCACAGCACAATATAATAAACTAACAAAAATTCAAAGGCTGAAATGCCTAACCATGATATTACTATATGAAAAATGTTATAATCTCTAACCCACAAAAAATTGCCTTATCCCGTCAAAATTTAAAACCAGCTTGCTTCAATTAATAAGCTATCAGAAAATTTTCACAAGTTTCATCCTCTCTTTACAGTTTCAGGCCGTTAATGTAAAATATTGTCCCTTTCTAAAAGACGACAGTCATTTTAAATGGTTAAAACACAATTTCGCCTAACAATTCACAGCATTTTCTCTCAGCCGTTCTTCCAACCACGAAATTATACTCCCTCGCACCTACGGCTAACACAAAACCTATAATAAGTTCTCAGGCAGTATTATCAAATGTTAATAGGTCGTGATACAAGCCTATTTACATTTAAATACAATTTATAAAGACTTCCGTCAAAAAACGGAGATATTTGTAAGCGCTTAAAAAGCTACCGTACGATTTAACAAAGCCATAGACGAAAACAGAACTTTAAATTTACATCTACTGTTTCTATATGTCGGCTTGATATGTTACACCAAAAAAGCCACGGCTAAAATGTAAATATTTCATAAAAAAAAATCTTATGAATGTTAATACCCAAAAATTATCCGAACCTACCACTTTGTCCAACTACTGTTTAAGCATAAACCCTCTATTTCGTAGCTTCCGAGCCTTTTCAGAGGGTAAAGGGGGGTTTCAGCTTACAATTGACGCCATTTTTTTCTCAAATGGTCTTTCAACCAAGAAACCCCAACCCCAAAACAGCTATGCCATGAAAATAAAGCCTACCACAGCTGTCCAGCAGTAAAACGAAAAAAAATTGACAGAAAAGAAGCAACAAACTTACGTAATTTGGAAAACCCCTCGCAGCGAAAAACTTGAGAAAAATTATAGCAGAGCCCCGTTCCAGCGTACAGCACCCTCAGATTAAATGCTAAACTTTCCTCCTCCGCAGATTTATATAGAATTTGTGCCCTCTTCCCTACCCTGGGTAGATGAAATGAAATTATGCCAAATGAAATTACGATGAATTTAGATCAAACGTAAGAAAATATAATATATTATCCTGTTCATTTAAAACGCATTTATCCGTTACTTCCTAGAAATATTTGGCGTAAGACTCCCGTCGCAACAGAGACAGAAGTAGAACACGTGAAAACGCGTCAAATACGTCCACGTCAAAGTAAAACTTTCTGTACAGTAAACCCTAAATGGAAATGAATTTTCTCATTAGCTTCCTACGACAACGTTCGAATGGAGATGAAAAAGCCGTCCAAATACGAAAATGGCACAGAAAACAATCAGAAAGACCGCAGACTTTAATAACGTAAATGTTCCCCGGCACAATAAACAAGCAATTGCAGATACAGGTGCAAAGGATTTGCTACAGAAGCAAGTTGCATATAAGTTCAAACTTCAAATGTTAGTTAAAAGTTAACTGTGTTTGTTAGTCTTTAAACTGTTTATCAGTGCTCTGTTATATGTAAATCTTGGCTGTTCTTCAGTCTTCTGTACGCTGTACCCCTGTAATCTCTTTTTAAGCTTAATACATTATTAAAAAAATTGTTAATTAAAAGTTGTTTTTTGTTTATAAATTGTATTGTCTCTAGTGTAACGAAATCTAGAGTCGGTTTGTTTCTAAAGAGTTGACTCTCATGATATCTTCTTAGACCTCGTTATTTTATGGATTGTTTTTAGGAGATGTGAAGGGTTCAATGGACTCAGTTTTAGTCCTTGTGTTAGTGGGTGTGTTAATGTGAAGTATTGTTGTTGTCTATTGGTTTTATGGGTTTTTTTTTAAGTGTCAAATTATGATACTTTATATCATGATTTAACTGTGTAGTTTTTGAGTCAAACACATGATTCATATTTCATGAGTAATGGTTCACATGAACCCATCTATCATGAGCATGAATGGTTCATTTATCACTCATTGCATCTAGGTTCACAAGGATAAAGCATCGAGGCTTTTCGGGAGATCACCCATCTCAGTACTACTCCCACTTAAGCACACTTAATTTTTTTTTTTTTGGTTGTTTTTTAGCAATCATGATCAAAGATGTTGGAGAATGGTTACTTTTATTTCTCTCAAATTGGAGTCGCACTATGTTGATCATGGATTTAACCCCTACAAACGGGCCCTCCAAGTCCTTTTCAAAATTAAAAAAAAAGTGATTTATAGGTATCATTAATTTTTATGCCTTAAATGATATAGTGGAAAAGGTTATATGTTGGCAATGGCTTGCTAATGATTTGATAGATGTGCAATAGGTCATATGCAATGACTTTAATATGGTTGAGGTGGCATCTAACAACTAACATATCTCTCAATGTGCTAGATAGTTGAAGAGGGAGAGGTGTGATTCTATATGCACAATAAATTTGGCCTTTTATAACCTTAATATAGGCCACCAAAAAGACTCCATTGCTTGGAACATGCGATCTAGTTACCTTCATCAAGGCACCAAGAGAGTGATCAAGAGACTTAATAGGGTAATGATTTCCTCTTAGCCTTATTTTTCTATCGTCATTTGGTATTCTCTTCTAGTGCATCCCTTATCAAATATTGTGTGCTTTGGCCATTCTTCGATCCAATTTCACATTAAATGGAATTTCAAAAAGGACCAAAACCAAAAAAAACTCATTATTTTGAATACCTTTCACATATTCAACAAGTTTAGATTTGGGTACCATGTCTTAAGGGTAGAATTGGATGGATGGCTTGGTGGTTTAATGTCATCACTTGCACATGAAAGGAAGCAAGGTATGCGGAAACGCTTCCTACACTAAACTTTTGAGGAGAGTGTTGTGCAAATTCTAATCTTTTAACAATTACAGAAAACAAAAACTCATATAAGTTCATAAAAACAAACAATACACTATAACATAGGTGTACATGGGGAAAACCCTTTCGAAAGAAAAACCTCACACTCCAAAGCCACCCAATGTATTATTTAGTAAACAACACAGTTACAATACACTTGCACAGCAAGCCTTCACAGGAGTATCACCAACCGGAGATCTAGAGGAATTCTGATAGCATGAAAATACCTACAAAACTCACTAGATCTCAAAAACTCCATCTTAAGCACCCAATAAATGGGAGATACAATAAATGAAACCATCAAATGGTAATTAGAAAACCATGAGCTAAAACCACTTAAAATAGTGGAACCCAAATCCTTAGTTAGAGATCCAACACCCAAATTGCAAGATGAGTCCATAGGCTAAAAATAGCATATTATTTCCACCTATCATAACTTCATTATAGTCCACTCACCAAATTGGGTGTTTCATTTTGACTTCATTATCCCTAGTAAAATATGCCTTATGATGTGTCACAACACATGTCGTAAGTTGGTCAACAAGTGTAACTTCCTCTTACAATGTTTTTATGTGTCGTAGATGTTTTTACATTCAAAGACTGTATCCAGGCACTAAGGTTGATGTTTGAGAGATGTCGCGGCCATAGAATTACACCAAATTTAAAGAAATGCCTTTTTGCAACTTCATTTGGCACTCTGCTAAAGCACATTATTTGCAAAGAAGGAATGATGGTAGACTCACTTAAAATAGAAACTATTCTAAATCTACCACCCCCAAAAAGTACAAAGATAGACATTTGAGTTATACCAGTTACCACCAGAAATTTGTTAGAAACTATGCTACAATCTTGGGACCCATTGAGGAATTACTATAGAAAAAGAAAAATAGGAAGTTTGAATGGACACTTCAATGCTAGAAATCGTTTAATAGACTTAAGAACAAGATAGCAAAGGCTCCACACTTAATCTTTCAAGATTGGACACAACCATTTCATGTTCATGTTCATATTGATGCATCCAATACCACAATTGGCATAGTACTAACACAACCTAGAGGAAGGAAGGATTGTCTAGTTGCATTTGGAAGCAAGAAATTATCAGTAGCTAAGAAGAATTATACAACTATGGCAGGAGATGGTGTTCATTCTACATAAGCTCAAACATTATCTTCTAGTGACACTATTCATTTTCTATATAGGTCATGAACCATTGAAATACCTTATGGAAAAATTGGTTATGTACATGGCCAGATATGTAGATGGTTAATGCTTTTTAAAGAATTTGATTTCAAGATTATGGTTAAACCTAGGAAGGCAAATCAAGTACCATACCAGTATCTTTTTAGAATTGATAATGGTTAAGATGGAGACTAGATCAAAGATCTAGTGTGAACCGGTTCAGAATAATTATAGTACCTAATGATTTACAAGATATTGCTCAACTACTATCTACCAGTACCTTCCTAGAGAAATATACTAAAGAAAATAAAAGGAGGTTAATTGCAAAAGCTCTTCCCTGTATGATTATTATTGGAGAACTTTATATTTTAGGGAAAGATGAAGTGATACAAAGAGTATTTATAAAGCATGAACGACATCTAGTTCTGAAAGAAGCACATGAGGGTATATCTGGAGGACACAATTTAGGAATTGGAATTGCAAAGAAAGTATTATTGGTTGGACTTTGGTAGCCAACACTATTCAAAGATGCAAAAACCTATTGTCGTACATGTGATGTTTGTCAATGAATAAGCAAATCAACCACAAGGGATGAAATGTCACTGCAACTGGTATTAGCCATGGCACCATTCGAAAAGTGAGCTCTTGACTTTAACAGACCTATAAATCCCTCTACCTAGAAGATTAAGGCACACTTCATCATAACCAATATAGAATAATTCACAAGATGGGCAAAAGTGGAATTGACAGAGACTACATTACAAAGAAAACAACTAAATTTGTCTATGAAAACATCATTACAAGATTTGGGTGCCTTCTAAATATTACCAACAATCAAGGGAAACATTTTATCAATCAGACTATTTAGGAACTCTTAGATGCATTCATGATAAGTCATAGTAAAAGCACACCATATCACCCTCAAGCTAATGGGGTGAGTGAATCATTTAATAAAATATTGGGTAAAGTACTAACAAAAGTTTGCAATGAAGATACATTTGACTAGGATATAAAGATACTAGCAGCATTTTGGTCCTAACACAGAACATATAAATGGTTAACAAAGTTTTGCCCATTCCAATTAGTTTATGGACTAGATGCAACATTATTGGTTCTGACACATAGTGTACAATTTGAGAACCACAATCACTACAAGATTGAACGAGGAAGATTCTCTTAAGTACCAATTAGTGGAGTTGGAGAAATCGAGTGAAAACTAATTACTTGTAGCTTACAACCAAACACTAGAAAAATGCAAACAACAAGCATGGCATGATGAGAACATAAAAAGTAAATAATTTATTTGCACAATCTAGTATTACTATATGATAGCAGATTTAAGAAACTAGGTAAGTTAAAGATAAGGTGGCTAGGACCCTCCCGCATAAACCACATACAACCAACTGATGCAAAACTCAACTCAAAACACGAAACAATGAAATTCTTGAACGATATGTTAATGGAGTATGATTAAAACATTACTACAAACCACATTAAAGCAAGGAACTAGAAGACATTGTATACTATGTACTATATTGTATTATATAAGCAAGTAGCATAATACGTTACCACACCAAAAAGATAATACACATGGTCAATAATCAAACATGTCAAAGCAATGACATCAACATCAAAGGAATGAAAAAGCTATAAAAGAAGAACAAGGGTTCAATCAAACACACAAAATAAACTAGAAAACACATAAGTCATTGGGAGAGAGCATAACAACTAGGGTTTGTTGATTGAGAGTGAAGAAAAGTAAAGAGCAAGCTCAACCGTGGTGGGAACATCTAATCCACAATTGATTGATGCCAATATTTTGATAGGCTAGTATATAAGCCCTTCCCATGTAAAGCAATGGAAAATGACCTAGAAGGCACTTTTTTAAACATTCAGGGAGGAGTGGTGTATTAGAGGATGTTTGCAAGTACATCCATGTCAAGGTCATAGAAATAAACCATAACAACTTTGCAATGGAGAGTAAAACCCTAAGGAATGTTGTAGACGGTACCATCTATGCACCATATGCTAATGTTAGGCAACTAAAGCTAGATATTTGTGATAATTTTGTAAATTTTTGCAATGACCACAAATGGATCCAACCAATTTTGAGCAAAATTCATGGAGAATTTATGTACCTCGACAAACCCTACCTCATTACAAAAGATGTTATCCATTGTGTAACTGGATTATGGAATAAAGGTGACACACTTTAGAAAGTGGAAAATAAAGTTGCAACCGCACTCACTAGAGCAACATTCGATGGGTGGTTTATTTGTTGTCCATGAAATTAAGGATCCTAGCATAAGATATGCTACAAAATGCATAGCCTATAAAATTTTCCATATGGGAAGAGAATTTTCTGCACTCGCAACACGCATCTATGTAGCATATGAAATGGTGAATAATGACAAAGACGAAGACTTATGCAAAACCCTAAGAAAGTAGCTAATGGAAAATTTAGAGAAAATGAAGAAAATCCCCCATGATTTAGGTATGTCTCACTAATCATTTGCTTAGCCCTCTATTTCCTAAAGGAATTACTAGGAAATTCCCCATGTGTGGGGAGATTAGACTCAACAATAGTGGAACAAAATAAAGAAAACATGGAGGGTTTCCCTAACAAAACTATTTGTCAATATGGGTATGAATTACTATTCAATAAATTTCATAAGAACATGCAAGAGTGGGAACCACTGAGTAACCACATTATAACAAAATTGGAAAATGATGTGGTATTTGTGGTCAATAGAGACTTCATTCACCTAGAAGCAGTGAGACCGTGCACCTTACTAGTATGATTATTGCCCTATGAGGCATTAGATGACCTACTATAGACCACAACCCAACTTATATTATCACACCCAAAGGATACAACCACATAAAAGATTTGGGACTTGGAGAAAGTACATTGATAAGAAGGCAAAGAAAGATGTTGTGAAGAAGTATATGAAGAAAAAGGAGAAAATGGTGAAACAAACTAAGGTAAAACATGATCCTCCTCCTCTAATAATTAAGGATGTATTAAAATTAGAGGCTAAAAACAAGCCATAAAACTTCCAAAATAGCAATTGGAAAGGCTAGGAACTACTAGTGGAATCAACCAACTAGAAAAAAAGAAAATAGTAGTTCAAAAGCAATCACATAAAAGGGGAAAGATAAAACATAATGTGGAGGAAATAGTTCACATAGAAGACAATCCACCACTACCTAACCCTCCAATAGAAGAAACTATGGAAGCCCTTCTATAGATGAGCTTAGAGAAGAAAGGGGAATAAAAGGAGAAACAACTAAAATCTAAAAGGAAAAAGCAAATATTACATAGGAAATGGGGATGATATGTTGATAGTGCAAAGGAGGAATAACAAGAAGTTCCAAAATAGAACAAGTACCATAAAAAGCAAAACAAAAATTATTGCAAGCACTGGTGCTAGATGAAAAGAAGTTGTTAAGATCATTATACACTATAGGAAAGCCATTAGAGGTGGCTCAAACTTATCCTATTTCCGCTACAAGTGATAAAGAGATAATTGTCAAATCATTGGATGCCTTCATAATGACTAGCCCTTACTCCATGGAGTACATCACTCAAGGGCTTATGAAGGGTTTAATTTCAACATTGAAAAATGCATTTCCACACAAAGAGAGGAAGCTTTCAAGATAGATCTTTCAATCAAAACAAGCGTAATGGAAGAAGTGGCCAAAGATTTCAATCTTTCTTAAAAAATAAGAAACATAGTACAAGGTATTGTTGTGAAGTTCACAACACACCCCATTTTACTCCTTAGCAAAATGAGGACCCCTGCTGTGGCTTTTGCTTTTTGCTTGTGTGCGTTGTTTTGCTTGGTGGTAAAGGGAAAAGGGGAGTAAAATAGTACAAACCTTGTTAAAAACAATGAGAAAGTTGCATTAAGTACCAGGGCAGAGTGCAGGTGAATTCCTTGTCAAAAATGAATAGGGGTTGCTTTTTGAACCATCTTAAAATTCCCTGTATTTTGCAAGTTATGAGTATTTTGGTAAAATGTACAATCGGGTTTGTATGTTGTATGTACAAGGCCCTTTGTATATCGGGTCGTTTGTATGCAAAGTCTTTTACAAATCGGGTTGCATATACAATGGTCTTTGTATGTTAGGTCATTGTATGTTGCACATGCGAAGGGTTTTATATATCGGGTTACATACAAAGTTGTTTGTATGTTTTTATACTTGTATGCATTTGCTAATGTTCTATTTGTACATGCAGGTTGGACCCGACGCAGTTATGAGTTGAAATGAATATTCTGTTGAGTCCGTCGAATGTATTTTTGGTTTGTATGTTTGAAAGTGCTAAATATACAAAGTGGATATACAACAGGTTATATACAAGCTGTGGACCCGAAAAGTTTGTAAAACAGGGTTAATTCCTTGTATGTATGCGGGCTTGTATATTGGTGAGATACAAAGGCTATATACATTGCGCAGACCCGAAGAGTTATTAAAGATGGTTAAGTTGTTGTATGTTTTGCACAATGTACATATATTACATACATTGTGATGTACATTGCTTTGTATACAAGCGTCGGAACTAAAAAAGTTATTAAGTAGGAAGTAATGCTTGTATATTCTGCACCTTGTATGTATGTTTCGAAACATACATTACTTTACATACAAGCCGGATTTCAAATGGAATTAAAACCCGATATATGCAATGCATCATATCCGAATGCATATCAAAAAATGCATTGCATTATATACATGTCTCGGAATCAAAAAATGAATAGACTATGGTTTATAAAAAAGCGATAAGTCCGAATGTACATACAAATGTGTTTGTATGTATTGAGCCAAGATACAAAGCGAAATATACAAAGGTCGGAAGCGAATGGAAATTTAAATTTTGAAAATGCTTTGTATGTTTGCTACGATTGTATATTTGTTGCATACATTCGCGATATACAAAGGGAATTAAGCATGCGATATACAAGGAAAAAGGTGGGAAAGCAAAGCGAAGGGATTTTGAAGTTGTTTTAGAGCCCGATGCATATTTTTGGTCAACGATGGTTGACTTGACCATTTTTGATGTTGTATATGCATTTGGATGCGCGATTTTCATAGTTTCATAGCCCGATATCTGTGTTTGCACATTTTGAGCCTGATTTAATGTGATGTTTAAATCTCCTGCTGGTTATTGAAATGATGATGATGCTTATTTCTTGTCTGCTTGTTGCAGGATGCTGGAGCTATTTCGAAGTAGCTGAAAAATTGTAGGGTTGCTAACACAATGGCGGCGTGCAGGTGGATATAAAGGCAGAGCTTTAATGGCGATGACATCACAGGAGGCGGATCGGATCACATCAGATCGCAAAGAGATGAGAGGGGTCAAGGCCTTCAATGCGAGGATAAAATGCATATGGGGAAACATTATTAAAAGGAACAACAGTTATTTTGAGCTGTTAGGTTTTCCAATCGGCATCCTTACACCCAGTATGAGCATGCTGCTCAGATTTTTGGCAGGATTTGCTCTCCACCGCTTGATGCTGCACTTGAAGAGTGGACCGTTGATCGACTAGGGTTTTTTGGGTACTGTATTAGGGATAAATCAGAGCCATATATATATTCAGCCCCTTTACTGTGAAAAAGAAAGGAGGTCAATCATTCTAAATTAGACCTGAGACAATTTCATATAGGAGATTGGGTTACTGAGACTAATGAGGACTGAACTGTTGAAACATCAAGGTTCTTTCTTCAGATCATTGTAAATGTACTTGTTCTAAAGCATACTGAATGACGATGAAGCTTCAGATTACATCTTGATTGTAAACTTTATGTAGTCTTCAAGTTGATTTCTGGATATGTACTGGTGAATGCTATGTTCAATAGAAGCGCTTTCATTTCATTGCATGTTGTTGTCAACTTTTCCTTTGAAGATTTGCATTGGATCATGCGGATTTGTGGAATGTCCTAGTGAAGTATGATTCTAGTTTTTCTTCTCTTCATTACTGTATGGGAACATGTATGTGGATCAGTGATCTTAGTCAAGTAATTTTGGGAATCTCATTCTTTAAACCCTATCTTTGTTATTTCTTTTTCTTAATTTCAGTGAATCACTTCCATAACTGCAATACATAGATAAATAATAAGCAGGAAAAAGAAATATGCCGACATCTCATAGATAACTGAATATCATTAGCATATTTGAGCTAAATGCATGTAGTATTGAAAATATCATGCAAAGACTTGCAAATAATGGTAGAAATCATGCAAATATCAACCTGTAGGCACATTATTTAAGTAAGTTCATAGTGTAAAGGTAGAAATTACTGATGAATGTAAGGCCCCTGAATGATTAACAGCAACACATCAACCACTGAGTAATGTCAGTAGATTATGAACTAATCAACGGAGACTTGGGATCATGAATTCATTGAATTCATCGTATCTTTCAAGATAAATAAGGGTTGTTGTGTAACTTTTATTTCATGTTTGTGTGTGACTAAAAATCACCATCAATAGGTATATAAGATCAAGAAATAATGACAAGACAAAGATTAGATACTATCTAGCAGAACATGGAAAACACCAAAAGCTATATGAAGAAGGTATTACAGATGCCCAACAAGCCTGTAATAAGCTCCTAGAAAATATGAAATCAAAGAAGGCACAAGTACAAGTTATCTCATCCCTCTCATAGCCGCCAGATATCGAGAGACCAATTGACATAGAGCAACCAAAGGAAAAATAACATGAGGAAACCACACAATAGGAGAAGACATAGGTATCAATTAAATTAGATTGAGAGGGTCAAAATATAGAAAATAGAGACTAAGAACATTTTTCTTAAATAAACTAAGAGGGAATGGATGAAGAAGGAGAGAATATAGAAATAGGGGAGGCATCAAAATAATTAATTACTCTACCTAAACAATTCAAGTGACCGATCTTAAGCAAAATCAAGGAGTATATGGATAGGTAGAGGCAACCAATTTCACTAGTAATTGTAAATCCAAATATACTAATTTATAAACTCCTATAGGGCCTTAGATTGACTTCACATAGATATCACCTATACAAAAGATAGAGTTAGGAGAAGCATTCACTAGCAATGCAAAATTGATTTGATGTACAAGAATATCACAATGAAAGAAGGTATGGAAAAGATGATTCAGAAGATACAACAACGACGATCGTAGATACAAATAGACTTCTCCACCACATGAACACTCAACTATATGGAGCTATACAAGGACTATTGAATCATATAGATAGTTGGGGTTAGGAGAAACAAAAGTTGAAAAATATATTCATAGCAAAATATGAAAAAGAAAAGTTGAGTAGGGCACAACAAAGATGGAAAAATGGTAAGAAAACACTAGATCAATAGATAATAAAGCTAGATGAGGTGTGTGGTAACATTGCTACCATATATCAATACTGTACAAATTGGCCACTTGTTACCATAACTAAGAAGACTCAGTGAGATACCTTAGAAACTTAGGTTTTAAAACTTTCAAGTAATTATAATATCATGGCTAACCTAGATGGATCTCAATAGCAACAAATTAACAAGCTCCAACAACAACACAGCCAACTAATAGGGCAGAGGATAAAGACCATTACACAAATGAAGGAATTGAGATTGGAGACTAATACATATTTAGATCACTTTTGTCAGCTCTTCTCTAGGAAGTAAAGTAAGGAAGTGCTACATCTCTAGAACCAACTACTTTAGTGATTGCATAGAGAGGGTATTTGGACTTGGTAGTAGTAAATTAAAAAATCCAAGTCATGGTACAAATATCAAAGAATACATATGAGTAGATGAAAGTCAAATATTGGCACATATTATCTTAAACATGAGAAGTAGAGCAATTTTTATGACACCTCCATTTTTTTTGGTAGTAGATGATGTCTTGAGGTCAAGACAATGATTTAAGCCTTGGGAAGATTTTGGCAGGACAAATCACACCACTACTTGCACAAGATATAAAGAGAGACAAACTCATTGCAAGTCAAGTGTGGTAACTCTAGTCAACAACATACAACACATCCAAGAGACATCTCAAGGGTGAAGAACATGCCTCTCTATGTACTTATGTACATATATATACTAGATAGATATGGAGATAGAGACATATAGGGATAGAAAAGAGAATAAGAGGGAATATAAGTTAGAAAGAAGAAGATAGTTGTAGGAAAGCTACCCAAGTATATCTGATGTGTATATCTATGCTTACAGTAAAGGATGTACATTGTGTAAAAGTATATGATGACTATATACGTAGACCTATCTCATGTTGCATATGAACGTGTAAAATTGCTTGAATCTTTATGTTATGCATATGTTACCTATCGTACTCTTCTAGTTTCCTTCTTACTGAATCACCCTAAGGCTAACTTATTTGACATAAGTAGTACTTGGACCTTAGGCTTGCATTTTATTATCAATGGGAAGTTTAAGGAATTAGTTGATGTTTGAGTTACTTTGGCCTCCCAATGACCGATTTGATTATGCTTAACTGTCATCTTGACCCTAGCTGGAATTTTGACCATAATCCTTACTTGCTTCAGAGTCTATAGCATTCTCTTTCACTTCCCAACTTTGATAATCTACATAGTAATGTACCATTTCAGATGCATTCATTATTCTTGGTGAAGATGGCAAGGAGAGTGTTTGTTTTTCTTCATGGGAATTTAAGTTAATTCCCAAATTCATACCCCCTCCATTAACCATGATGGCTAGCTTGGTTGAGTGGAAAGACTAAGTCCATCTTATTGCACTAATTATGCTAAGTTTCATCCATGCCAACATGCTTGAACCTCCAAAAAACTAGTTTGTGTTGTATCATCAATTTCCTCTAACACTAGTTCAAGTGTTTGATGAGCCATTTACTTCCCTTGAAATATTTGATAGCAAGTTGTTTCACTTCTACTTGTGAGACATCAACTCCTGAAAGACATAGAATGTTCTACACTACATAAGCCTCATCTTGTATAGTAAATTGAAATGTGTCACTAGGATGCATGTCCACCATAAGTGCATTAGGATTAAGTGGTCATATTCTCGTCCTTTTGAATCTTGATGTTATGTTTGCAACATTTTATGCTTTTTGAAATGCTTTATTGTTAATTTTTGCCAAGTATGCCCTCTTAATTTCTATATTTGAAAATTTAGCTATCCACACTGCTCTTTTAGTTTTAAAATATGACTTGAGTGCAAAAAACACACTCACATCAAGTGGTTGAAGTTTTTGTTAAGTGTGGGCTAGCAATGTTAGCAAGTCAATCCCTATTGACCTTGTCTCTTGGATTATTGTCACAACAGTATGACTTCCATGGCCATAAAAATCAACAAGTGTCTATTGGTTGGTGAAACACCACTCAGAATTGATCTTGCAAACTGATGTGACTAATTGACAAACAAATCTTTTGTCATCCATGCATGGGATTGGGTATCCATGCATGAACTTGGTTCACACACAATAATGTAATTTTTAAGTTGCTTCTTTCTCTTGAACAAATAAAAATCTAAAATTCTTTAGTCAACAACATTAACACAACATAAAATAGTTATCCATTCTCTACTCTTCGATATAATGTATGAAACACTTCTACTACCTCTTTTTTCCATCATCCACATGGATCCATTTTTGCCAGCTTGAATGCCAGTCTCATCACAATTTCATATTTTGTAAGGACCATATGGGTTGGTGTCATATGCTTTTAACAATATTCTATAGAATGCAGACATAATTGTAGGTCTTAGATTTAGTTCTCTATCTCTATCAAGACCTCCAACTTTCCCTAATGTAAGTGATGATGACACTTTTTGAACCACGTCCACCAAGATTTACCTAGGAGGCCATCCTTAAATAAGTTTGGCCTTGTTTGGAAAATTTGTGCAACTTTTGCCTTCAAATTGATAATTTCAAGCCCATGTCTAACTGTAGCCATCTCTTTACACCATTCGACTATATTTTCCTCTTCCTTTGCATTCTTTGTTGTAGGACCTTTCTTTGTAGTGGAAGTTAAACCACTCAGCTAGTTAGTCAATGTGCTAGTAGGGATTCCCCATTTCTTTGCTACACCCCTCATCAAAATCTTCTATCTTCAACATCTTTAAGTGCTCCTTCCATATCATCTTTGTTCCAATCTCATTGCACTAAAATATTCTTTGTTCTTATAGTTGCATTCACTTGAATTAAAGCTTCAACTAGTTGTGTAGTGGGAATGTTCACATCCTCAATTCTTCATCTACTAGTAGAACTTTACGCCTCTTTCATGTGGAGGGAGTGTTGTCCTTAATGTCTTTATACCATGTTTGGTCCTCATTTGGGTTTTGTTCTTTATCTAGAAAGATTGAAAAGCAACAAAATGACTAGTGTATACACTTAAAATTGACATGACTCTACTTAAATAAATATTTTAAATATTTATTTCACCTTCATATTCCTCTATCAATAAATAAATAAATTTATTTATTTATTTGATTCACTTCCTCTCATTTAATTTATTTAATTAATTAAATTCATCTACACCAACTTCATTTCTTCTAAATAATTAAATAATTTTAATTATTTAATTAGAATCTTTTATTCTTCTAAATTTAAATAAAATGCAATTTTATTTAAATTAAATTTTAAATCTCCACAAAAATAAAATATAATTAAATATTTTATTTATTCCTCCAAATCATCTACAAATAATTAAATAAACCTATTTATTTAATTATGCTTTCTTATCTTCTAAAAAATCTTTAATATCTTCTAAAAATAAATTCTTGTCATACAAAAGCAAAAGCTGAGTTAAAGCAACTTTGCTTTTAAATTAGAAAAATAAATTCTAATTTAAGAAAATGAAAACTCATCCTCATCAAGAGAGCAGTTAACTCAACAAAACTTCTTTTTGAATGACACATGTCCTTCTTCCATTTGTTGCACGTTCCTCATCTACTCTCCTCCATTGATCTTCTTATTTCTTCTCAACCATTGATCTTCTCCCACACAACGCTATAAATACAACCCTCTTCTTCATTATCATCCATCATTTGAGTAAACTTATGCTGCAGGAAATATAGCGTGCCATTGGCAACCATCTCTATAGCACTTCATTATCATCCATCAATATTGTGTTGAAGCTCATCTTCAACACATCAAATATCATAGCCATTCTATTCTTGTCATCTTCAACAAGCAAGGGAGCATACGCTTCTAAGGGCTTCATTATTATCAAGATCAAGAAGAGATAGGCGAACAATGGAATTCGAAAGGTAAAGGTTGTAAGTATCCTTATTTGTTATTTTAAATCCCTTTTCCTTCATATTTCATTGATGTGCTGGGTTTGTTATTGTTATTAATTAATACACATTTCACCCATCACATTTTGGTGCCCACCGTGGGGCGCTCGCCCCTTTATCTAATAAAAAATCTGAGTTTTTGAGATGCAGGTTCTGTACAAGTGTCGTACAGTTTGTTTCTGACAGGTGCATCTGGCGCATTTATCCTCTGAACCAGTGCTTCTACCTCTTGTTCCGACGCATGCAAAAGTCTGACACATTCAACCTCTAAATCAGTGCTTTTGTCTTATGTTCTGACGCCTGCGAAAATACGGTGCATACATGATCTGAGACGACGCATACCTCACCTATTCCGGTGCCTGCATCATCCCGACACATATACCCTTTTTCACGATGCTTTTGTAACATTTTACGACGCATTTGTTATAATAACGCATATGTATCTTCTTATAGCACTTTTGACACCTATCTTAGCGCATCTGTAAAATGACACATGCTAAGCCCTACCAATCCACTTAAAATAAATTGTGCTTGAGGTGAAAACCTCCTGCAATGAGTGCTGTTGTGTTACACTGACGACCAACCTCCCCCAAAACCCTCTAAGGCGTAACCCTTAGAGGTTGGGAGACTCCATAACGGAGAGTAGTGCCACCGCACGTGTAACCACTCGAACGGTTGCTTTGATTACAAACCAATTGTTTAGTATACCAAAAACCCCTATTTGTTGACACAAAGGGCAGAGCTCTTGAAGCGACCTCGATTCATGTGATTCTTAGTAGAGGTAGCAGGGACAATCCTATGGTTTGGTGGGGGTACGAGCCTAAGGAAACTCAGATCTAGTATGCGTGAGAAGTGAGTGCCGTGGAGGGGAGCTGGTGCTACCAGATCATGGAGCTACACGCTTTGAATATGCACAACTAGAGGTTCAACAAATACTGTCCTATCTAGCCTAAGGTGTACTTATTTTTGAGTCAAAAAGGTCCAAAAATACAAAAAAATAATAAAAGATAAAAATGAAAACTTCTATGTGTTTGCTGTGTCTTTCGCCATAATTGAAAGTCAAATTTTCCAAAAAGACCAAAGTTTTCAAACCAAAAATAGAAAAACATTCCAAATTCCTACAAAAATAAGACAAAAAGTTAGAATTGCGCATTTGCCCCGACTAGCGGCGCATTTGCTCAGACTTGCAACACTTTTAAACTCTGTTGCAGCACATTTAAAACATTGCCAGTGTTGCACATTTGATCCGACTTGTAGCGCATTTACACTCTGTTGCGGCACATTTACCGCTGCGCATCCAATCCAGAGAGCAAATCTGTACCTTCCAAAAGCAAAATTTTCAACTTTTCAAAAACCATTTCAAACCTGTCTCAGTTTTTCCAAAATCTGATTAAAATCTTGCAAGACAACCATTTCCCTCTTTTTCCATATCATAGCTGCTTTTTCCACACCATATCATCCAAAATCTCGGAAAACTCTTCCAAAATCCAACAAGGTTAGAACCAAGCTCTTCTTGATCTCATCAAACCTAAAACAAACCTAGTGAGTCTCCACTATCAAGGATCACTTATCCTTTTCTCTCGGAACTCCATTAGAGGATTGTGCAAGACTAGTCCACATCAAGTAAACGGATTTCTATCATCCTTGCTTCGACTATCATTTTGTTCATCCACTTGTGTGACACCAATTGATCTAAGGAGAACCTTGCTAGAATCTTGTCATCTTCTAGCACCTTTGTTCAAAACTCTCAAACTCACTTCATCCCATCTCTAGTCGCCACTTGCACGGTCTTAACGCGGCCTCAAAAACAAAAGCAGATTGGAATGGCTGAGAAAATTATTCCAAATGCTCACGAAAGTGATGAAGAAATTTCTATGGAAGAGATCCTTCAAACACAGCATGACCCAAAATTTCAACACCTATTGGAAAAGGTACTTGCCCAAGACCCTACCAAATTCTTTTTACACCTAGCACATCTAGGAGTCAAGCTCCCTAAAGATTTTGATGTAGAGGCTCTAAAAGAAACTGAGGAAGAAAGAAACCCTGAGGGAAGTAGACATGAGGAAGTACCCACAGACAAAAGCAAAGCAACCATTGACTCCATGGATGCCCTAAGTCTAGTGAACCAACAAATCCAAGCTTTACAACAACAATTCACAGACATGAAAACAGGAGCATCGACTAAACATTACACCCTAGAGGATATTTCACATATCCTTTTGATAGGACCTTGATCATGATACCTTTCCCCTCTAAATTTGAGGTGCCAAAATTTGATAAATATCGAGGAAAGTGTGATCCAAGGGACCACATTAGGGAATTCAATGTTGCATGCCTTGAGGTCGCACACAATGACACTTACCTTATGCGACTGTTTCCAAGAAGCTTGGGAGGATAAGCCATGGAGTGGTTTTTTAGACTACCACCTGGCATTAAAACATTCAACAAACTTGTAGACAAATTTGTCAACCACTTCTCTTACAATATTGAGCATGACACCTCAATATTGGATCTTTGTAACACCAAGCAAAAAGGTGGGGAATCTTTCGCCGCCTTCCTACAAAGATGGAGACAGTTGGCAAGTAAGTGCCCACATCAAATGCATGAAAAACAAATGTTGGAAATGTTCATCCATAACTTACAAACCGATCTAAGCTATCAGATACAAATCCAATGTCCTACTTCCTTTAGCAAGGTCATTGAGATGGGTCTAATCATCGAAAAAGCTTTAATCGCAAAGGGCCAAATAAAGCTCTATAAGGACACTCCTAGTACCAACACCAACACAGATAAACCAAGATTCTGGACCAAGAACAAAAACATTGTGAATGATGGGGTGGTAGATGCCAAGAATGCGGCACCTAAGCAACCAATCTTCAATTTATCAACTCCTCAAAACAACCCCCCGCAAAACAAACCAAGAAACACTGAATCACAGTTTACAAATTTTCAACCTAGGAGAAAATTCACACCTTTGGGAGAATCATTGGAAACCACCCTATGGAAGTTAATCACAAAAAAGATCATAACACTTCCCTTGGTGTGAGAATATGAACCAAAAGTCAAACCCCATTGGTGGAACGACAACGATTTCTGTGAGTACCACCGAAACAGGGGGCACACAACCAATGATTGTATTGCGCTCAAGCACACTATCCAAGATTTGATTGAGCAAAACAAAATATTACTTGATGAGCATACCTCTAACAATGATCACCAGGCATTCAAGGATCCTCTTCCCAACTACGAACATGGAGGGCCTTCCAACCAAAACAATAGTGGAAATAACAATGCCAATTACACAAATGTCGCCTTTGACTATGTTGTTAACCACATCTCAGAAAGTGATTCACACATCAATGTGATCACTATAAACAAAGATCCGGATTGTAACATTACCACCCACGGTAACAGGGTCACTCTTAGAGGAGCCCCCGCCACTTCGACTAATCAGTATAGTATCTTGGATCAACTCCATAAGACACCTGCACATATCTCCATCCTAGAACTTCTGCGTCTATCCCCGTCCCATAGGGCCATTCTTGACAAAGCTTTAGCAGAAGCCTCCGTACCTACAAACCTCACTGAAGAACAATTCCAAACCATGGTAGGTCACATTAACTCACCTCATTCCCTATCATTCACTGAAAAGGATGATATGTCAATCACCCAACCTCATAACGCCTCTCTTCATATTGAAGCTTTCATACACAAACACAAAATAAAAAGAGTCCTAATCGATGGAGGAGTTGGTTTGAATATTTGCACCTTGAAGCTAATCCTTACATTAGGGTTTTCGGAGAAGGCTATAGATTTGAAAAAGAAAATAACTATCAAAGCCTATGATGAGGAAGAGAGAACTTCCAAGGGAATTGTTACTTTACCAATCAAAGTGGGACCTATAGTAAAAGATGTGGCTTGCCAAGTCCTCGATATGGAGCTAGCGTATAACATTCTTCTTGGGAGACCATGGATACATGCTCTGAAAGCAGTGCCATCAACATACCATCAATGTATGAAATTGCCTTACGAAGGTCAAGAGATCACCATTCAAGGTGACCCCAACCCATTTCAGTATTGTAACTCCATTCATCTTAAACCTGGAGTGGTAATTCCTAACAACCGTGCTTCTGCTTCATCCTCATCTTGTATTGACCCAGCTACACTTGCTTCCTCTTCAAAGACGTCCCAACCTGACCTCAAACTCAAGGATAAAGGCTTGGGCGAGTACACAATCTCCCAATCCCTCTGCTTGGCACATCTCCCCCTATCTCCAAGATCATATGGAAGACCTACTTTGAGCAAACCCAAAGCAGACAAAGCTACCAAAGGACCGTTTGTCAAATGGGGAAGCCTTGAAGATGAGAGTGATGAGAAAGATATCCTGTAGTGGTTATATAAGGATGAAGGGAGTTCATCAACACAACATGACCATCACACTGTACCAACTGAACAATATGGTCAACGATTCCAAATGCTACAAAGAATGGGGTATGAAGGACACGGTCTACTTGGTTCAAGAAAAGATGGTATCACTGAACCCATCCAACCTCATACCTTGACAGCCCGAGACACTACAGGGCTAGGATACACTAGAACATCAAGAACCAACAGAGCAAATAATAATAAAGGAAAACAACTAGACACGTCTACTAGTAATCTGGTTGAGCAAATTTGGCAACTGCAACTGGGGAGTGAGACAGATTCCAACTAATACGAATGGGATAGCCTCTCTGAGCTATCTTGTTATGATAAAGGCATCAATGTTGTCCACGAGTATGACCCAACCCATGCAAATGAGAGACAAGGTCCAAGGGCTAGACCACTAGAGTCCGACCTGCGTAATAATGATAGTGAAAGTCACGAGGAAAGAATGATACCCCCCTTGATGGATTCGCTAATAGAGAGTACCATCACAGACTTCATCCGTACTTTTAACAACTCTATCTTAACCATTAACACCATCGAACCAGCCCAGCCTAATGACCCCTTACCACTGGTACACCCCAAACTCATAAATTGGGATTTACAAGGTACTACCCCTGAACTTGATACCTTTGAGAATGATGAAGCCATCATAGACTATCTTGAGCTTAGAGATCATATACCCGCAGGGGACCACAGAGCTAGCTATGCTATAGAACTCAACAAGAAGGCCTATTTTGGAGAGAGCGCTAAGCCTTTCAGTCTCAAAAATGTCAAAATGAAAGAAAGATCTAATGGTGAAAACTGTTCTGTGGCAGTGTTAGATCATGAAAATAGTAAAAATAAAGACGTATCCAACGGTGAAAACCTCTTTGAGGCACCGAAGGATGAAAGGATTGACCCCCTACCCAATCTTACACATTAGGAGAGATCCTTAATCTTGATAGAACCAGTAGAACCGATCAATGTCAGCACAGGTGATGATCCTAGAATGATCCACATGGCAAAAGTTTTAACAAAACAAGAAAAACCAGCATTCATTGATTTCTTCAAGAGAAAACAAATCAACTTTGCTTGGACATATGCAGACATGCCAGGGTTAGATTTGAATCTTATAATGCATCACTTATCTCTAGCTCCAGGAGCTAAACCAGTAAAGCAAAAACTGAGAAAGATGCACCCACATGTAGCCCTCATGGTGAAAGAAGAGCTAAAGAAACTGTTAGATGTTAGATTCATCAGACCAATAGACTATACTGAGTGGGTTTCGAACATAGTACCAAATGGCAGAGTTCAAATATGTAATGACTTCAAGGACTTGAACAAAGCTTGTCTGAAAGATGATTTCCCCCTACCGAACATTGACATGATTATAGATCTCCCGGTAGGGCACACCATGCTGTCACTAATGGATGGTTTTTTCGGATATAACCAGATAAAAATTGCACCTGAAGACCAACACAAGACTGCATTCACATGTCCTTGGGGCACCTATTGTTGGTGTGTCATGCCATTTGGTTTGAAAAATGCCAGCGCAACATATCAAAGAGCTATGACCACAATCTTCCACGACATGATGCACACTATAATGGAAGACTATGTTGATGACATTTTGGAAAAATCACTCACTAGAGGACACCTAGCAGTACTGGACAAAATCTTTAATAGACTAGAAAAGTTTAACGTGCGCCTCAATCCAAAGACTGCGTGTTTGGAGTTACCTTAGTAAATCTATTGGGATACATAGTGTACACAAATGGAATCGAAGTTGACCCAGCTAAAGTGAAGGCCATCATGGAAATGCCACCTCGTAAGAATCTCACTCAGCTAAGGTCACTACAAGGAAAACTACAATCTATCAAAAGATTCATTTCTCAATTGGCAAACAAGTGCCACCCATTTTCTCACCTTCTACATAAGAATGTCCCTTTCAAGTGGAATGAATCATGTGAGCAAGCATTTCAGCAGTTAAAAGAGTACCTCATGAAGCCACCAATTCAGGGTAAACCTCTGCTACTATATATCTCGGCCACACCAATAGCTCTGGGAGCTCTCCTTGCACAGAAAAACTATGACGGAAAAGAACAAGCAATCTACTATATCAGTCGAACACTTGTTAGGTACGAACTACAATACACGCCAATTGAAAGAGCATGTCTCGCTGTAGTCTTTGCCTCACAAAAGTGGAGACATTACATGTTGTCACATTCTATCAAACTAGTAGCAAAAATTGATCCACTCAAGTATTTACTCAACAAGGCAGCCCTTACAGGTAGACTATCAAAATGGGTCATGCTGCTTAGCGAGTTTGATATTGAATATGTAGACAGGAAAGCAATAAAGGGCCAAATACTTGCAGATCAACTGACAGACGCACCTCTAACAGATGATAGCCCTTTGAGCTTTGAATTTCCAGACAAATCTATCTTCCACATAACCACAGCAAACTACAAAATGTACTTCGATGGTTCATACAATCAGCATGGATCGGGGGCAGGTATCTTATTAATCACACCTAATGGCGACACCATTCCTAAATCATACAGATTAATGTTTCCTTGCACTAACAACGTGGCAGAGTATGAAGCCCTTGTCATTGGCATCAAGCTAGCAGTTGAATGGAATATCAAAGAACTTCAGGTATATGGCGATACACAGCTGGTCATAAATCAAGTAAATGACAACTACCAGACAAAAGATGAGAAATTAATCCCTTACAAACAAATGGTAGATGACTTCAAAGAATACTTTGTCAAGATCTCTTTTGAACAAATACCAAGGATTGAGAACAAAGCTACAGACGCCATGGCCACGATTGCATCTCTCCTCGATATTCCAGATAATCAATCACGTTATGAGTTCTTGGTAGAGCTAGTGTCCTATCCTGCATATGACACCCCTGAATCCCACATCATTTGCCACATTGTTGGAACTGATTCCCCCCTCTATGGAAAAATATTTTCCTATCTTAAAGAGAATACCCTCCCACCCAATCTCTCTAGTAACCAAAAACAAACCTTTATCTGTCAGGCATCCCGGTATGTCATTGTCGCCAATACCCTATATCGCAGAGGTCTCGATGGTACTCTCCTTAGATGTCTCGATAGTGAGGAATATCAAACTGCCCTGAGCGAAGTACACGATGGTATATGCGGGACCCACTCTAGTGGCCCTACCCTAGCTAAGAAACTCATACGCATGGGGTACTACTGGCCAACAATGGAACAAGATTCCTATCATTTTGTAAAGAAGTGCAAAAAGTGCCAAAGCCATGGGAACCTGATACATGCACAAGCACAGGAGCTACAACCATTAACAACTCCTTGGCCTTTCTGTCAGTGGGGACTCAACTTAGTGGGCAAGATTCACCCTCCTTCATCAAGTGGCCATAAATTCATCATCACTGCCACCGAGTACTTCACGAAGTGGATTGAAGCCGTGCCCTTAGCCAATATCACAGGCAAGCAGATTGCCTCTTTTATCCTAAACTATATCATTTGTCGCTATGGTATCCCTTCGTCTATTATCATGGATAATGGACGCCCTTTCAAAAATCAGGATGTCAGGGAACTATGTGATAAATTCCATATCCAGCACTACTTTTCAAGCCCCTATTACCCCGAAGGCAATGGCCAGGCGGAGGCATCAAACAAAACCATTCTGAAAATCCTAAAGAAGACTGTCAATGATGCCGGTGGTGATTGGCATGTCCAATTAAATCTCGCGTTGTGGTCCTACCACACAAGCATCCGCACACCACAGGTGCAACACCATACTCCCTGGTCTATAGATCTGAAGCTATCTTGCCCATTGAAGTAGAGATCCCATCCTTGCGAGTTTCGTTAAAAGGCCTCATATCTGATGAAGAATACAGAGTGACCAGACTTCAAGAATTAGAGCTGCTCGAAGAGAGAAGGCAACAGGCCTTTAACCATCTGAAAGCATATTAGCAACAAATGTCCAGAAGCTATAACCATAGTATTCCAATTTGGAGACCTAGTCCTCAGAGAAAATCCCAGAAATCAGTAAGACCGACAAAAGAAAGGCAAATTGAACCTAACTGGCTAGGTCCCTATGTCATCATTGTAGCTTATGGATCAGGGGCATATCAATTGGATACATCTGAAGGTGAACTGTTTGATGATCCTATCAACAACATGCATCTTCGCAAGTTCTATACCTGAAAACCCCAATGCAAGGGAGTCCTGAAAAAATCCAAAAAAAATTGAAAAAGTGATAAAAAAAGAAGAGAAAAATAACAAAAAAAATTGTCCTCTGGTGAAAACCTGGCAAACAGGCGTCATGTGTACTTTCAGCTTTTGTGCAAATAAAAGCAAGTGGTGAAAACCTGGTAAACAGGCGATATCTGTGACAAACCGCTTCCTCCATCTGTTGTGACCTCATATCTCTTGTGTCCATCATATCGTTCATCTTGAACCAATCCTTTGAACCGTTGTCGAACTACGTTGCCTCTGAGCTATCACGTAGGCAAGGCCATTCTCAATGCGCCCCTGAGGCTCCACTCCACTCCATCCCTTCCTTTCTTGCTGTCCATACCATTTCTGCACCTTTGCCATCGCCTAGGTCTTAGGTCCATTAGGTTCACCCCGAACTACGTTGCCTCTACGTTGTCACGTAGGCAAGGCCATTTAGCAATGCGCCCTCGAGGCACTAGGTCAATCCCTTAGGGTTCGTCTCTCCATATCTATTATCGTCTCACCCATAATAGGTCGATCCTTGTTTGAACTGGGGGCAACTCCTCAACCTAGTTATGGATTTGGATCCTTGAATGCCACCTTTTCTAAGAGGATACCAATAAAGGATTATGATACCTTTCACTAGACAAGCAAGCGCAGCAAAAGCGAGCTACCCAAAACAAAAGTCTTGACGCAAAACATCAACCTATCCAGAACAAAGAACCATACCGAGGCACTCAATCCAATTCTCTATCAATTATGGCAAAAAGACACATTTAATGCAAGAATGTTTTGTGAGCAAGTTAACTTACAAAGTCTTGGATTTTTGTCATTATGTCTTCCTATGCTACTCAAGGATGCCAAAAGCTAGAGATGCTATGATGGGGACATAATCTTTTTCTTTATCTGCTGCTTGTGGATTAAACTTTAGTATGACGACTCTTTGTCTAACAACATGATCAAAAAAAGATTATCGAGGACTCAGAGGTCTAAACATGAAAAGGGGCAATCCTTGTTTGTTGAAACGCAAGAAGTACTCAGGTCATCTAGATTCAAGTTTGACTAGATGCTTGTATCGACTTGCTATATCAAAATCCATGTAAGGAATACTCAGGTCATCTCGGTTTAATTATACTTAGATGCTTGTATTCCATTACAACATTTCAAAAAGAGAAAAATACCAAAAAGTGCCCAATGATGAAAGCAAAAGACTTGCAATATCAAGATGACAAATCCACATCCATCCCATATCCAAAAATCCATATCAACCACACAATAAGAAGATCCTGCAGTATATCAAATGAAAGCTTGTATTCCTTCATTTCTTCTCTTCCACATATCTATATCATCACTGTGTCGATTGACTACATTTTGACATATCAAAAACATACCATAGGTAACATCATATCACATGATTAAATCATTTGCATACATAATCAAGTGCATTAGGTCATCCATATACATTTACATTCGCATATAATCTCAACAAATCAAAAGCATAGACATATCCATATAGAGCTGCATAATCATATCCATAAACATTGGCATATCATATCACCCTAATCCATCTAGTATGCATCACATACACAAAGCATCATTAGATAGATTGCATCCATAGCATATAAACATAAAAAAACATGAGCATGTCGAACATCCATAACTACATCATCATATAAGCATAAAAACATATCCAAATGAACAAAATATCAACACATCCGTCTAATCTCTCAGTCATATCATAAAAATGTATACAAAGTACAGCAAGACGTGATACATGTCTCGGGGTAAAATAATACATATACAGGCTATCTCAGCCATAAAAAATATGTACATCGAATCAAAAATTGGCACAAGTATCCAGGTCTCGCTAACCTTGCTATCGTGGAGCATTGCTCCCTGCGCTACCCCCTCCCTTGTTTCCCCCTGACTGCTAGGGACCCCTGACTGATCCTACAGATCGGGACCCACCTGCCCTCTGAGAAGCCGCAAACTGGCTCCTAAAGCTAGGTGCACGTTGATCCGCTGACACTGCCCCGTGGTATAACCCTCTATAGTACTGAGCCTAAGCCTATGCTCTAGCAAGCTCACTCTGAACCTGGGCTAACTGTGTATGGGCTTGCTGCACCTGTGATACCAAAAAGCTAGAAGTACCATCTGTACCCATCACTGCCACGGCTGCATCCCTCTCTACTCTCATCGCTCACATACTAGCCAAAGTTACGTCTCTCTCTCTAGATACCTCTGACAGTCGTCCTACATATGCATCTCTCTGAGAATCTGCTGCTCTCAGATGGGCCCTCAGCTGCCTAATATGACCCTGTAGTGTAGCAATAGCCTGCTGCTGTAAATCAGGCTATGGAGCTTGCTATGCTGGCACCTGCCCCTGTACCTGTTGTTGTGCCACCTGCTGTGGTGGCGACATCTGCCTCTACGATGCCACCTGCTAAGCAGCCACCTGCTATGCCTGCACCTATCCTACAGCCTGCGGCTGCGCAACTGCCTGCTGACCTGAAGGTCCCTCCCCAGACCTCCTCCTCTGTCTAGGTCTGCCACCTCCTCCTCCATCATCCCCCTGTCCTCCTCTCCCCCTCCTCCATCCTCCTCTCCTCCTGCCAGCTCTACCCTCATCATTAGAATCATCCTCGTCAATACGAGGAGCTAACTCTCCAGGCCCTGAGTATCTGGGGAATGGATGCGCTACAACCCACTCCTCGTAGTCTAGCGTCATGCCAGCATCCACTATGTCCCTCCTCATGGACTAAGCTGCATGAGAAATCTGCTGAAAGTCTATTAAAGCCTCCTCGTATGATGCCATGGGACCCCACCTGTATCTCTCTGCATGGGTCCTCGCAAAAACGAGCCTGCCCATGTGGCCTGCCCTATACTCGACCAAACTGTCTCGGCACTCTGCTCACAATCTGTCACTTCAGAATATACCTAGTCCTGCCAATGAGCCACCGAGTCTGGAAGCAATATGGAAGCTCGTCTGCCTCATCATCCCATACCTCGCAGTCTAGGGACGAGCGCTAGACAACCTGATCTACATTGTCAAATGCATTTCTCTAGTACTCGAACTTCCCCAGCTTGTGCTGGGAAATCACACTTGCATAGCCATAACTGTAGGGCTCACCCCTCTGCCTGTGAAAAAGACATACCGGCCATGTGATAGCTATGTGCTCCCACAACCAAAATTGCAGGAGAGACACGCCTGCTGATAAACTAGCTCCTCTATGATAAACCACCTGGTGCATATCTTTGTATAAGTGTGCAAGCATGCACACACCCCATGCATACCGGGTCCTGTCCGTAATCATGCTCTCTAACACCCTCCCCCAACCAATCGGGAATCCGTGCGACCTCCTATCGGGGCATACTACGCCACTGATCAATCCTGCCACTATGCCTGGGAAGTAGTCATAGCAGTCATGAATATCCTACCACGAAATCACCTACTCCACCAACTCTGGGTCATCGAACACCCGTCTGCACTCAACTAATCCAGCATTCCGCTGTGACTCGTACTCGACCAACTCTCCCTAAATAGGGAGGTGCAGAATCATATACACATCCTCTAAGGTAATCGCCATCTCCCCCGTCGGAAGATGGAATGTCCCATCCTCACTGTGGAATCACTCCACTATTGCAGTCAATAGCCCGGTTCACGTGAACCTCAGGCATGAAGCAAACATAATGAAGACCCATAGCACCTAAAGCCTCGCGATCAATCTTTGTCAGCATGCACTGCTGCAATAACAGCAAAGGGAACTACTCCCGTGACATAAGGGTATCCCGGATATCCTCCTGAAACCAAGCAAAGCATAGTATCAAGGAAATCCATATCCAAGTAAGCCTACTCAAAGCAATCAAACTATCCTATCATTGACTTAACATATCAAATTAATCAAAATAGCATATCATCTCTTGACTAGATTCTCAGCAATCTCAGAGATCGCTTATCAATTGATGCATCGATCAAGGTGCCAATTGAGTTAATTTCATTAAGTCAACTGATTTTCCTAGTGCAAATGCACCGATCCAGGTGGCAAATGCGCCAATCCATAACATATGCGCCTCTTCACCATGAATGCGCTACTTCTTGACATATATGCGCCATTATGGTGTATGCGCCGCTTCTTGTGTCACATGCGCTGTTCCACAACGGACGCGCCAATTCAGAGCCTATATGCGCCAAACTATCATATGTGCCGTCGTATATCTCAAATGCGCCACTTAGCAGCATATGCGCCATTTCGGAGCACATATGCGAATGGAAGTTCAACGCATCTATCTAAGCTTTTTTCCCTAAGCATTTATTGCCCTAATAAATGACTTTTAGCAAGTTTTGATGAACTACATACCGAGGGTCCTGCCTCAGCTGGCCAATTGCACCATCAGACTCACTCAAACCGATGCTCCTCGCATGGAATATCCATCTCTCTGGTTGTCATGCTCTCCTAAGCTCTCAAAGACCAATCAACTAAGGACAAGTGTGCAAATAAATAGAACTTGTGGACCCAGCTCCTATATATAGCAAGTGAACCATATCTGACTGTATGACAGCTGTGACTACTTCCCATGTCTGTTTCTACGAACCGTATCTCATTTTCTCCATCCTAACCCATTTTTTCACCTTCTTCTTCGTGAGATTGTCTGTCTCACGCCTTCTGCCTTCTTCCCGTCCAATCTCCCGAGGGGGCATCCTGTCGTCAAACTTGTACCAGGGGCAAATTGGGGCATGTATCACTGTCGAAAATTCTTATTCTTTGAAACGTGGTAAAACACATTGCATCAAAGAGGGATAAAATGTATACACCTAAAACTGACATGACTCTACTTAAATAAATATTTTAAAAATTTATTTCACCTTCATATTCCTCTATCAATAAATAAATTAATTAATTTATTTATTTGATTCACTTCCTCTCATTTAATTAAATAAATTACATTTATTTAATTAATTAAATTCATCTACATCAACTTCATTTCTTCTAAATAATTAAATAATTTTAATTATTTAATTAGAATCTTTTATTCTTCCAAATTTAAATAAAATGCAATTTTATTTAAAATAAATCTTAAATCTCCACAAAAATAAAATATAATTAAACATTTCATTTATTCCTCCAAATCATCTACAAATAATTAAATAAACCTATTTATTTAATTATGCTTTCTTATTGCCGTTAAGGGTCTGGTTTGGTGGTTAAGTCGCTCGATTGTAGTGGCGGCCACCAAAGTTCAAACTCCCACTGGGCCAACGAGCTCGCAGGTTTTACGCCTTCGTTGGGCCAACGAGCTCGCGGGTTTGAAGTGTTCCTTCTTGGGGATGAGGTCCCCTGTGTTGTGGCCTCACCGTTCATCGCTCCGGGCAAAAGCGTTAGTGTGGAGCCGGAGGGCGTGTCGCGCCAGCGTCATCGTTCACGTTAAAAAGTTTACCAGGCACATTATCTTTAAAAAAAATAATGCTTTCTTATCTTCTAAAAAATCTTTAATATCTTCCAAATATAAATTCCTCTTGTCATACAAAAGCAAAAGCTGAGTTTAAGCAACTTTAAAGCAACTTTGCTCTTAAATTAGAAAAATAAATTCTAATTTAAGAAAATGAAAACTCATCCTCATCAAGATAGCAGTTAACTCAACAAAGCTTCTTTTTGAATGACACATGTCCTTCTTCCATTTGTTGCATGTTCCTCAACTACTCTCCTCCGTTGATCTTCTTATTTCTTCTCAACCATTGATCTTCTCCCATACAACTCTATAAATACAACCCTCTTCTTCTTCATTATCATCCATCGTTTGAGTAAACATATGCTGCAGGAAATATAGCGTGCCATTGACACCCATCTCCATAGCACTTCATTATCATCCATCAATATTGTGTTGAAGCTCATCTTCAACACATCAAATATCATAGCCATTCTATTATTGTCATCTTCAACAAGCAAGGGAGCATACGCTTCTGAGGGCTTCATTATTATCAAGATCAAGAACAGATAGGTGAACAACGGAAGTCGAAAGGTAAAGGTTGTAAGTATCCTTATTTGTTATTTTAAATCTCTTTTCCTTCATATTTCATTGATGTGCTGGGTTTGTTATTGTTATTAATTAATACACATTTCACCCATCACATTTTGGTGCCCACCGTGGGGTGCTTTCCCCTTTATCTAATCAAAAATTTGAGTTTTTGAGACACAGGTTCTGTACAAGTGTAGTACAGTTTGTTTCTGATAGGGGCATCCGGTGCATTTATCCTCTGAACCAGCACTTCTACCTCCTGTTCCGATGCATGCAGAAGTCCGGTGCATTCAACCTCTAAATCAGCGCTTTTGCCTTTTGTTCCAACGCCTGCAAAAATACGGCGCATACACGCTCTGAGACGGTGCATACCTCACCTGTTCCGGTGCCTGCATCATCCCGGCGCATATACCCTATTTCACGATGCTTTTGTACCATTTTACGGTGCATTTGTTATAATAACGCATATGTATATTCTTATAGTGCTTTTGACACCTATCTTAGCGCATCTGTAAAATGGCGCATGCAAGCTTTATTTCTGCGTATTTAGACTGAATAGCGGCACTTCTATTCTACACTGTGGTTTTAGGGTTTCATCTGATTTTTATGTTTGAGCTAACATTTGTCTTGCAGGATTAGAGGTTGGATTAGGTCATTTAGCTGCATTAATTAGTTCACTTAGATTAATTAGGAGAAAAAGTAATAAAAAAAAAATACATGCATGCAAATTTCACATAGTCTTTAACTAGGATGGAGAGTAACTGAACCACTGCTATCTTTGCATTGTTGATTTCTTTCCTAGTTAGAGCATTGCTATCTTACAAACAGGAATGAACATTGCTATCTTTTTAACCACTTCAAAGTTAACAAATGCATGAGTGCACAAGTAGATAGCTCATTTAGTTGTTTTCCTTTTAACTAGGATTGAATGAATCAGCATTCTCTATGTTTATCGAATGACAATAGGCTTATGCTCTCCCCTTAACTAGATGACCAGAATGCCAGACTTTTTATTCCATCTGTTTAACCTTTAGAGGGGCCTGCCCTTGGATGCACACCTATCCAAGTGGGAACGACCCTGAGTGGTAATAGGCTAAAGCCAAGCCCTACCAATCCACTTAAAATAAATTGTGCTTGAGGTGAAAATCTCCTGCAACGAGTGCTGTTGTGTTACACTGACAACCAACCTCCCCCAAAACCCTCTAAGGCATAACCATTAGAGGCTGGGAGACTCCATAACAGAGAGTAGTGCCGCCACACGTGTAACCACTCGAACGGTTGCCTTGACTATGAACCAATTGTTTAGTATACCAAAAACCCCTATTTGTTGATACAAAGGGTGGAGCTCTTGAAGCGGCCTCAATTCATGTGATTCTTAGTAGAGGTAACAGGGACAATCCTATGGTTTGGTGGGGGTACGAGCCTAAGGAAACCCAGATCTGGTATGCGTGAGAAGTGAGTGCCATGGAGGGGAGCTGGTGCTACCAGATCCTAGAGCTACACGCTTTGAATATGCACAGCTAGAGGATTCAACAAATATTGTCCTATCTAGCCTAGAGTGTACTTGTTTTTTAGTCAAAAAGGTCCAAAAATACAAAAAATAATAAAAGATAAAAATGAAAACTTCTATGTGTTTGCTGTGTCTTTCGTCATAATTGAAAGTCAAATTTTCTAAAAAGACCAAAGTTTTGAAACCAAAAATAGAAAAACATTCCAAAATTCTGCAAAAACAAGACAAAAAGTTAGAATTGTGCATTTGCCCCGACTAACAGCGCATTTGCTCAGACTTGCAGCGCTTTTAAACTCTATTGCAGCGCATTTAAAACATTGCCAGTGTTGCGCATTTGATCTGACTTGTAGCGCATTTACACTCTGTTGCGACGCATTTACCGCTGCGCATCCAATCCAGAGAGCAAATCCGTACCTTCCAAAAGTAAAATTTTCAACTTTTCAAAAACCATTTCAAACATGTCTCAGTTTTTCCAAAATCTGATTAAAATCTTGCAAGACAACCATTTCCCTCTTTTTCCATATCATAGCTGCTTTTTCCACACCATATCATCCAAAATCTCGGAAAACTCTTCCAAAATCCAACAAGGTTAGAACCAAACTCTTCTTGATCGCATCAAACCTCAAACAAACCTAGTGAGTCTCCACTATCAAGGATCACTTATCCTTTTCTCTCAAAACTCCACTAGGGGATTGTGCAAGACTAGTCCACATCAAGTAAACGGATTTCTATCATCCTTGCTTCGACTATCATTTTGTTCATCCACTTGTTTGACACCAATTGATCTAAGGAGAACCTTGCTAAAATCTTGTCGCCTTCTAGCACCTTCGTTCAAAACTCTCAAACTCACTTCATCCCATCTCTAGTCGCCACTTGCATGGTCTTAACGCGGTCTCAAAAAGAAAAGCAGATTGAAATGGCTGAGAAAATTGTTCCAAACGCTCACGAAAGTGATGAAGAAATTTCTATGGAAGAGATCCTTCAAACGCAGCATGACCCAAAATTTCAACACCTATTGGAAAAGGTACTTGCCCAAGACCCTACCAAATTCTTTTTACACCTGGCACATCTAGGAGTCAAGCTCCCTAAAGATTTTGACGTAGAGGCTCTAAAAGAAACTGAGGAAGAAAGAAACCTTGAGGGAAGTAGACATGAGGAAGTACCCATAGAGAAAAGAAAAGCAACCATTGATTCCATGGATGCCCTAAGTCTAGTGAACCAACAAATCCAAGCTTTACAACAACAATTCACTGACATGAAAACTGGAGCATCGACTAAACATTACACCCTAGAGGATATTTCACCATATCCTTTTGATAGGACCTTGATCATGATACCTTTCCCCTCTAAATTTGAGGTGCCAAAATTTGATAAATATCAAGGAAAGGGTGATCCAAGGGACCACATTAGGGAATTCAATGCTGCATGCCTTGAGGTCGCACATAATGACACTTACCTTATGTGATTGTTTCCAAGAAGCTTGGGAGGACAAGCCATGGAGTGGTTTTCTAGACTACCACCTAGCATTAAAACATTCAATGAACTTGTAGACAAATTTGTCACCCACTTCTCTTACAATATTGAGCACGACACCTCAATATTGGATCTTTGTAACACCAAGCAAAAAGGTGGGGAATCTTTCGCCGCCTCCCTACAAAGATGGAGACAGTTGGCAAGTAAGTGCCCACATCAGATGCATGAAAAACAAATGTTGGAAATGTTCATCCATAACTTACAAACCAATCTAAGCTATCAGATACAAATCCAATGTCCTTCCTTTAGCAAGGTCATTGAGATGGGTCTAATCATCGAAAAAGCTTTAATCACAAAGGGCCAAATAAAGCTCTATAAGGACACTCCTAGTACCAACACCAACACAGATAAACCAAGATTCTAGACCAAGAACAAAAACATTGGGAATGATAGGGTGGTAGATGCCAAGAATGCAGCACCTAAGCAACCAATCTTCAATTTATCAACTCCTCAAAACAACCCCCTGCAAAACATACCAAGAAACATTGAATCACGGTTTACAAATTTTCAACCTAGGAGAAAATTCACACCTTTGGGAGAATCATTGGAAACTGCCCTACAGAAGTTAATCACAAACAAGATCATAACATTTCCCTCGGCGCAAGAATATGAACCAAAAGTCAAACCCCATTGGTGGAATGACAACGATTTCTGTGAGTACCACCGAAATAGGGGGCACAAAACCAACGATTGTATTGCACTCAAGCACACTATCCAAGATTTGATTGAGCAAAACAAAATATCACTTGACGGGCATACCTATTTCACCCATCACAACTAGTAATACTAACATATATTGTAACATTTTATAATTTATAACATGAATTTAAATGACAGACACCTTGCACTTAGGACTATGGATAGTGACACCAATTGCAAAGGTTGTATTGAATTAACCAACAAAGTGCACAGAATAGGGTTTTGAAGGGGCTTGTTGCTTAGTTGAATTCCATCAGCAAGAGCCTTAAGGGGCTTGAGGATAACAAAAGACTAGGTAAGGATAGTGGTGTTGAAGAAGGTGATGACCTTGATTTGATCTCTTTTGTTCTTAATTCTAACAAAAAGGGGTGGGATAGTATGGAGGAATGACTGACTATTATGGAGAAGAAGCACGAGGAAATTTAAAAAAAATTAAATGATATTATCTGCTTCAGTAAAAATACAATCAAGAACTTGGCCACTAGTATCTTTATTCTACAAAATGAGTTCCAAAAGAGGAAACTAAAAACTGTTGAAGAAGGCCCTGCCATTGGAGAAGGCCTTGCTAAGAGGACACGTGCTAAGGTGGCTTCTACTGACAAGGCTAAGGTCATTGATATTGATGATGACACTCTCGGTGTTTCCTTTAAGGAGCAAGTAAACTTTATAGCCAAGGAATGGAAAGCAAATCTTGGACTAAAGATGCTAGCTGAGAAAGGCTAGCTATTCTTTCTTTATGCTTTTTTCTGATTGGGGGATGTCCTTTTGCTATTCCTTTTGGTTTTTGTTGTCTTTGTTATGTTGTTTCTTTTGGATCATACCACACCTTGTGGGACTTGATTCATGCCCCTACGGACCATTCTTTTGTAAAAGGGTGGAGCCCCTTCAAAACCTCTTTACCTTAATAAAAAACATGAATTTCAATGAGAAGGGGCACATTTTATATTGAGTCCACATCTCATTTGCAAAACATATAGTAAAAAGTAATGTGTTTCTTCAACCTAGTAATTAAGTTTTGGTTGAAACACATTGCTATATACTAATCTAGTTTAAAAATGACTTTGATTGAAACAAATTACTATATACTAACATGTTTTGAAAATGAATTTGAAAATTTGCCTATATAATTGTGAAACTTACTTTGGTTGAACAAGTAACAAGCATTTATTTCCCTTCCCCTATTTGAACATTAACATTTACAAACTTCTAGTTAGTTAGAAAGCATTTACAAGGTATTAAAAAGTGATCCTCTAGTACTTGGAGTTCTAATTTCTTGTACCAAACTCAATCTTTCTAACATTCTTGAATGGTTGTGGTGTTGAATATATTATTGATGCTTGATAAATGAATCAAATGGGAACAAAAAATGGTAGTTTGAATATATTAGTATACTATATTAGTTTCAACTATATTATAGTCACAAGCTATCATTTTTTACCTTTTCTACATTCTTTGAATGTTTGATTGGCAAGTCTTACATATTTTGTGTGTAATTTAAACTATCAGAATAGTTATAAACAAGATAGTCATAAATTGATCAAAAAAATTTCAACATTAATTTTAGAATGGTAGTCATGTATTCAATATAAAGGCTAATGAAACAAGATCAAAGGTAAAGGCTCTTACGTATTTAACTGGACAATGTAGCAACCATTATCTTGGTTTTCAAGATAATCATAAGTGAATCCAACTTAACCATGATTATGATAGATAGTCAAAGTCTTGATTAGGGGAGAGGGCTCAACAATGGTGCACCCTAACATTAGGGGTTGACATGGCCACATACATGCATGCTGGCACAAATAAATTATATTGCCACATACACAAGTATGTGGACAATTTAAATCTTTTGTTCAACTCAACAATGTAGCACCCGTTATTAAGGCTTTCAAGATAATCACCACTGAAACTAACTTTACAATATCTTTCACAAATAATGAAACTTTTGATTGCCATTCAACTAATACAAAAAAGGTTTATAACTTTAGTTTAAAAATTGTAAAGTTGGATTCACTTTACTACCATTGAAGGTAGGCCATGTGACATACTAGTATGGATTATAAAAAATTTATAACCCTTCTTAGGACTCAACTGATACATAAATTTGTGACTACAAATTCAAATAACATTTTATAACTTTAGTTTGATAGTTCATAGTAATGGTGGAATAGAAGATTACCCAGGGTGAATACATGACTATGAATACAAAAAACAATTTATAACTTGAGTTTGACAAATTATACTAATGGTGGAACATAAGATTAGCTAGGTTGCTAGACCGCTCGTCTTTTGTTCCACCATTAGTAATGGAAGTTGGATTGCATAGTTATAAACATTTTGTTGAAGATATTTTTATTGGTTAAAACATTATGTATATCAGAAGTCAACAAGTGGACCCTCGGTCGTCCAACAAAATGATGTGCTACGTTTTCATGTGGACTTGTTTTGTTCATTTTGCACTACATTGGATTTATCACAATTTATGAAATTATCTATTACAACACTAAGTAATAGTTCTTTACGTAAGAATATAAATAAAATCAAAGAAAGTGAAAGAGAGATAAAATCTGAACATACAATTGATAATGTTGTGATAGATAGTAGACTGAAAAAACTATACAAGGTTGTAGAAAAAAACAAGTAGAGATCATGATATGTTTATAGGCATGTCATCCACTAAACTTATTGTTGTTGATCTGTACACTTACATTTCACTGGATGATATTGAAATGTGTTGCATCATTTAATTGGCCAATACAATGAAGTTAGGATTAAAGAATGTAAGATTGATGAATGGTGGATTTGAATATGTTTAAAATTTATTTGAATATGTTTGAAATTTATTGGCAATAAATGCATTTATTTGGTTTTGTTGTTTTAAACATTTTTTATATGACTAAAAGACTATTTGATTGGTGAGCCTTAATTTTTTTAATGGTTGCAGGCATTCATAACCAATTGACGAGCATATATTATTAAGAAGATGTTCATTCATGTTGATATTGGGAACACATTTTGTTTAATTGATAGGACAGGTAGATGTTCATTCATGTTGATATTGAGAACATATTTTGTTTAATTGATAGGACAGTTGATATGCAATATTAATATAAAAGGATTATAACTTTGTGGTAAAATTTTGTTTTATTATTACCAACGACATATGTGTTTGTCACAATTAATATGGAACTATTTTATATTTACACTTATAATCAGTATATGTCATGTCAAAGCTGGACATATAACATGAGTATAGATGAGGTCATATCACAATATTGACAGATGGTTCTATGAAATTAAACAACATATCACAGATTTTGAGAAAGCATATTTTATTTATTATACATTTAAAACCAAACATTGATTTATATTTGCACCTTAAGTTTCAACATATTATTGAATAATCTATAAACATGTATATTATTTATACATATTTAAACTTTGAATGTCATTAGTGAAGGACTCAACATTGTTAGTTTCTATGACAACTATAGGACCCCACACCACTATGAGACCCTCTCCCCTAGTCGAATTTAATTGGTGGAGATATGATATGTTTTAATTAAATCATCTATCAAAAATTGTACATATAAGTAAACCAAACATAAAAGTAAAAACATCTGGGGGAAACCGGATGACAGGGATCCACCATCTGCAGGAATGGCATTGGCTGCTTAATTATGTTTTTTCTTTGTTTTTATATGGGCCCTGTACCCTTTGATACTTTGTTCTAGATCTTTCTGAGCTTAGCCCATGTGACTCTCGGAGTGTGCCTTTTAACCACCCATTTTTTTTTTGTGAAGTGTTATTTAATTTTAATAGATAACTTGCATTTTCATAAGAAAAAAAAAAAAAAAAAAACAAACAAACAAACAAAAAACAACCACCTTATAATTTACTCATTGTATTATAATCCATTTAAAAAATAAAAATACTAACCTCTTTTGTAATTGCTCTGTTTTGATGCTGACCTGTAACTTTTTCTTGCTATAGCTGTTCTTACAGCTATTTCATATAACCATTCTTTTGTTTTGCTTAATCCAATATAATAAAAAAATATATATTTATATAAACCAATAAAAAATCCTTTATCTTAAAAAATGCATGGGAACATTTTGACGAGCTAAAGAGTGGACGTGACGTTTTTTGGGCCAAGTTGAAAAATCGGTGTGAATGAAGTCAAGGAAAGTATGGCATGGTATAGTACTAGTCCTCAAGCATGTGCTATGCGTGATGTAATAGTAAAATATGTACCCTAATTTCTTTTTTCTCTTAATAAAGAAATCGATTTTAAGATTTGCTTCAATCCTCACAAATCTTTTCCGTTTAAGTCTCACATCATTGGATGCCCAAGGCTTTACTTCACATTGGTTTGTCATGGGGTCCACCCTAGAATAGTATTTTAAGGGAAAAATTAAAAAAATCAATTTGGAGATTGAATCAATTCCCACAAATTTTGCACATGGAAGTCTTGTATCATTGGATACTAAAGTATTTATTTATTTTAATGGTTTTAATAATGTCAATGAGACCAAATAATTTGTAGGATCAAGAGGAGTTTAAAAGTGTAACACACTCACACATGTATAAAATACATAGGTGGTTTAGTTAATCTTACGAAATTTTCTAACTCTTTTTTTATCTCAGATCTTCTCATTTTACTAAATATCCTAGTGTTTAGCATGTGAAATATATACGATGATTAATGTACCTTCCAAATTAGTTCGTTTGGTGAGGTGTTAATGAAAATCTAATCTCTTAATTTTAAGAATTTTGCTTTCACTCAAAGTACTCATTTTGATCTTTGCATAAAATCTTAGTTTGCATGCTTGGGAGTTTGCACATAACAAAGATAATTAGTCATTTGTGTCAAACTCTTATAAGGATGTCGAGTCAATGACTTTTTAATAAGATTGAGGACAATAAATAGAGATGTAGTATGCATGTTTTTACTAGATGTTCTAAATGCATTAGGGTTTGTCCTTAGATAAAGCACTCTAGCATATAATTCAACTATTACTTATTTCAACTTATAATGATTAATTAAAAGGAAAACAATTGAACCTAATTTTGAATTTTATTTTTGAAAAAAAGGGTTAATTTTGTGAATATAAATCTAATTCAAGAAAAAAGAAAAAAAAACTAAAAATTAAATTTGAACTATGAAAATAAATATAAATAGAAACAAAATCTTAAATTAAATTATTTTCTAACTTCCATGCAAAAATCTACATTCTTATAGCAATTATTATAGAAAAAATAAACAAATCAAAATAAATGGAAAAACTTGAAGGTATGCAATTTTTGCCAAATGTACAATAATTCATGAACTTAGGGAGGGAGAAACATGAGGCTTAAAAATGAAGTCTCTTACCTTTCCAATATAATTTTCACCTAAATATATAAGTAAGCATCAAATTGAAATTGCAATGATTGTAGAATGATAATATCTTTGACTCACCTAAAATAAAATTAGGTTTAATATTACCAAACCTCTCTACCTGGTAGGGATATTTTAGGTGTGCTCCAAGATTCTTGTGATTACTCATGTTTATTATTCTTCTTGTTGGGTTCCTCCTAAAGCTTCTTATCAGAAACTTGAGAAGCTTCTTAGGGATTTTCTTTGGCCTTGCTCCAAAAATCACAGAGGTTTTCATTATGTTTCCTAGGAGTTTTTTTGTTTCCTCATGATTCTAGAGGGTTGGGATTGATCTCCACTCGATGACAAGGGTTGGCCTTGTGTGCCAAATTGATTATCTAAGCTCTTGAAGGAAACAAAGCATGGAAAATTTTGGTGCACCATTGTATTTCTTCAGGCATTCTCATGGGAGACATGCTTGCAAGGGGATTGGCCTACACACCCTTCTTATTATGCAAGAGCTTGTCTAGATTCAAGGTACTTGTGTGATGAAAATCATTTGGAGAGCTTGGAAAGCTATCAAGACCTGACTTGTCTAGAATGGCAAGGATTTTTGCTCTGGTCTTTTTATTGACTAGCAAAGCATATGGTGGTCTACTGTTATTTCTTGTCAAGTGTTTAGTGTGAAAAAGAGGGGTTTGGTAATTTCAAGGGTTTATGTGGAATCCTCCTTTCACACCGACATTCAAGGACATTCAATCGAGTAGAGAATTCTACTATAGATTTCCTATCACTTGGAACAGAGGGGAAGATTGGAATTGTGTGAATTTGTTGTTTAATTAAGCCCGATTATGCTCAAAACCCTAATTTCGTAAAATCATAAACAAACAGACAAATCACGGAAAATGATCACATACAGAGATAACAAATGACAATCAAATACATACCAGATTTTGAAGTTTGGTGTACAGAAAAGTCAAGGACTAATGAGCTGGCAAATTAGTCCAATGTACCTATTTTAATCGAGATCTCTGAAGAATGTTTGCAACACAATTCTGTTGTCACAGAGATTTCACCGCATCAGAATCTGGAGGACTAATGAATGGGCACTCTAGTCCAAGCCCTAATTTTCTTCTTTGCTCTGCACTTCTGACAGTCTGTAATGCCTCCTTGCAACTCTTCTTCCGCTTCTAAAACCTGTAACCTGCAATCATAGAAAAGTGGGTTGGGGGTTGTGGTGTTTAGAGGCTTGCCTTGGTTAAGCCCTGGAGAGACATTCAAGTCTTTCGAACATCGTTGTCAGATAAAGAGTGTGTATCCCTGCGGGATAAAGGCAAAAACTAATTGATAAATGATTGAAAACACAAATGAATGTCACCTCGATGGTGTAGCTTGCACGAACATGAAGATCCTTCACATCATGGGAAGATGAAGCCAAATCTGCATAACAAACACAATAACAAAACAATACTGCACTGCAACAATGAATACTTTGAAAGCTCTTAAATCATAAGTATGGCAAGACCTCATAATCATCTTCTAGTTTACAAATGAATGCCTAAACATGCTTCTATAAGCAACTAAACAACTTCTTGCCAAGAAATTCATAATTCAAACTTGAGGTGTCGGCATAGGACCTAATAACGGTCACATAACTGACACATGAAATTAGGTCTTGACCCAAAATAGGGCAGGACTAGGGTGCGGGCACCCAAGTCCCCCCTATTTTAGGCAGGATTCATCATAAGTACATCCCCTAGATCCCATTTGTCATAAAACTCAGAGGTTTTTTCACCAGAAGTCATCAATAACATGCAAGATGATCTAAATGCATTCTAAAGGACCTAGGAGCTAAACATAGGAGGAAAAATGCCCTAGGGAGACATTTTCTGACGTAACATTTAGCCCCCACTTTAATGTATGCATGAACGTGAGGCCCATACATGCATTAAAGTATGGTCAACAAACACAGCAAACACGCCAAGCACATAGGGGTAAGTGCAAGAAGATGGGGGGCCAAAAGGGGTCTTAAGTGGCCACTTTTTTTTGAAATCAGGAAATGCTGGCCTTGGATGAGAAATTGAGCATAGTTACACTCATAATTTTAAGATGCAACAAAAACAATGTTCGTAGTGCTCCGAGTCTACTTTCTAAACTACTAATTTTTTTTGAAAATAGTATAGATTAAGGGGTTCAAAAGAGGGAGCCACAGAAATTAGTGTTGTTTCTGTCAAAAAACATAACATAGCATGTTTTGTGGCTCCTTCAAAAGGTTAACTTTTTTTTTGTATTTTTAAAATCGCTTCAATGAGAAATTAGCTGACAACATGTAGTTTATGCCTAATTTTTCTAATAATTTTTTAATGAATATTTGATTTTTTACTAATTTTCAAAGTGGACACATCTTGAAAAATAGAATTTTGGCCGTGCTACCCCTATAAATTTTGAAAACTAATTGAGAATCAATTTTTTTAATGTGTAGAATGGAGTCTAGTTTCTAAAAATATAATTTTTTTGAAATTTCAATGAACAATTAATTTACAATGAAAAAAAGACCAAACACTAGTTTTTGCCCAAAAACAGACACAAACAAAAGAAATTAAAGATGAAAGGCTTAACATTGTCAAAATGTGAAAAAAATTACATCGTTAAATAGCTAAGAGAAAGCCTAACATTACCTAGGTGTTTGATTTGTTTGACCTTAAAACACATGCAAATCTGAGGGTTAGCACGAATGAAATTATGTGAAATCCTGTAGAATATGTAAAAACACGTCTCTGGACGTTGGGAAGGCACTCCAAGCCTTTGGGTTGGAAATCCAAAGCAAATCCCAAGCCTAAGGCTTGGGATTCCCGAGGCAAAATATAACGTGAACGCATTATAATGCACTCACGTTATGTTTTATTTTGCATTTTTTCCCTTTTCGCCAAAGTTTGCCCGATGTTTGTCATGTTTTCAACATAACGCGAGTGCGTTATAACATGCTCGCGTTATGTCTCCCTTGGAATGTTTTATATTCAGGGTTATTAAGCATGTATGTATGTATACTTGTATGTATGTATGTATGTATGCATGTATGCTTGTATGTATATATGTGTGGTTGTATGTATGTATGGTTGTATGTATGTATGCATGCTTGTATGTATGTATATATGTATGCATGTTTGTATGTATGTATGTATGTTGAAGGTTTAGGGTTGAGGGATTAGGGTTTAGGGTTGAGGGATTAAGGTTTAAGGTTGAGGGTTGAGGGTTGATGGTTTAGGGATAGGGTTTAGAGTTTAGGGATAAGGGATTAGGGTTTAGGACCTTGAGGGAATATGGTTTAGGGTTGAGGCTTTAGGGATAGCATTTAGGGTTGTGGGTTTAGGGATAGGGTTTAGAGTTTAGGGATAAGGGATTAGGGTTTAGGACCTTGAGGGATTAGGGTTTAGGGTTGAGGCTTTAGGGATAGTGTTTAGGGTTGAGGGATTAGGGTTTATGGTTTAGGGATAGGGTTTAGAGTCTAGAGATACGGGATTAGGGTTTAGGACCTTGAGGGATTAGGGTTTAGGGTTGAGGCTTCAGGGATAGCGTTTAGGGTTAAGGGACTAGGGTTGAGGGTTGAGGGATAGGTTTTAGAGTTTAGGGATAAGGGATTAGAGTTTAGGACCTTGAGGGATTAGGGTTTAGGGTTGAGGCTTTAGGGATAGCATTTAGGGTTGAGGGTTGAGGGTTGAGGCATTAGGGTTAAGGTAGAGTATTGAGGGTAGAGGGATTAGGGATAGGGTTTAGGGTTGAAGGTTTAGGGTTGAGGGATTAGGGTTGAGGGATAAGGGATTAGGGTTTAAGGTATTGTGTTGAGGGTTTATGAATAGGGATAGCGTTTAGGGTTTAGGGTTGAGGGATTAGGGTTTAGGGTTTAGGGATAAGAGATTAGGGTTGAGAGTTGAGGGATTAAGGTTTAGGGTTGAGGGATTAGGGTTAAGGGTCGAGGGATTAGGGTTAAGGTAGAGTGTTGAGGGTAGAGGGATTAGGGATAGGGTTTAGGGTTGAGGGATTAGGGTTGAGGGTTTAGGGATAAGGGATTAGGTTTAAGGTATAGTGTTGAGGATTGAGGGTTGAGGAATAGGGATAGTGTTTAGGGTTTAGGGTTGACGGATTAGGGTTTAGGGTTCAGGGTTTAGGGATAAGGGATTAGGGTTGAGGGTAGAGGGATTAAGGTTTAGGGTTGAGGGTTTAGGTTTTAAGGATTGGGTTTAGAGTTTAGGGATAAGGGATTAGGGTTTAGGACCTTGAGGGAATAGGGTTTAGGGTTGAGGCTTTAGGGATAGCATTTAGGGTTGAGGGATTAGGGTTGAGGGTTTAAGGATAGGGTTTAGAGTTTACGGATAAGGGATTAGGGTTTAGGATCTTGAGGGATTAGGGTTTAGGGTTGAGGCTTTAGGGATAGCGTTTAGGTTTGAGGGATTAGGGTTGAGGGTTTAGGGGTAGGGTTTAGAGTTTAGAGATAAGGGATTAGGGTTTAGGACCTTGAGGGATTAGGGTTTGGGGTTGAGGCTTTAGGGATAGTGTTTAGGGTTGAGGGATTAGGGTTAAGGTAGAGTGTTGAGGGTAGAGGGATTAGGGATAGGATTTAGGGTTGAAGGTTTAGGGTTGAAGGTTTAGTGTTAAGGGATTAGGGTTTAGGGTTGAGGGTTTAGGGATAAGGGATTAGGGTTTAAGGTATAGTGTCGAGGGTTGAGGGTTTAGGAAGAGGGATAGCATTTAGGGTTTAGGGTTGAGGGATTAGGGTTTAGGGTTCATAGATAAGAGATTAGGGTTGAGGATTGAGGGATTAAGGTTTAAGGTTGAGGGTTTAGGGATAGGGTTTAGAGTTTAGGGATAAGGGATTAGGGTTTAGGGTTGAGGTTTTACGGATAGCATTTAGGGTTGAGGGATTAGGGTTGAGGGTTGAGGGATTAGGGTTAAGGTAGAGTGTTGAGGGTAGAGGGATTAGGGATAGGGTTTAGGGTTGAAGGTTTAGGGTTGAGGGATTAGGGTTTAGGGTTGAGGGTTTAGGGATAAGGGATTAGGGTTTAAGGTATAGTGTCAAGGGTTGAGTGTTTAGGAATAGGGATAGCACTTAGGGTTTAGGGTTTAGGGATAAGGGATTATGGTTGAGGGTTGAGGGATTAAGGTTTAGGGTTGAGGGATTAAGGTTTAAGGTTGAGAGTTGAGGGTTTAGGGATAGGGTTTAGAGTTAGGGATAAGGGTTTAGGGTTTAGGGTTTAGGCTTTAGGGATAGCATTTAGGGTTGAGGGTTGAGGGATTAGGGTTAAGGTAGAGTGTTGCGGGTAGAGGGATTAGTGATAGGGTTTAGGGTTGAAGGTTTAGGGTTAAGGGATTAGGGTTTAGGGTTGAGGGCTTAGGGATAAGGGATTAGGGTTTAAGGTAGAGTGTTGAGGGTTGAGGGTTTAGGAATAGGGATATCGTTTAGGGTTTAGGGTTGAGAGATTAGGGTTTAGGGTTTAGGGATAAGATATTAGGGTTAAGGGTTGAGGGATTAAGGTTTAGGGTTGAGGGATTAAGGTTTAAGGTTGAGGGTTGAGGGTTATAAGGGATTAGGGTTTAGGACCTTGAGGGATTAGGGTTTAGGGTTGAGGCTTTACAGATAGCATTAGGGTTGAGGGTCAAGGGATTAGGGTTAAGGTAGAGTGTTGAGGGTAGAGGGATTAGGGATAGGGTTTAGGGTTGAAGGTTTAGGGTTAAGGGATTAAGGTTTAGGGTTGAGGGTTTAGGGATAAGGGATTAGGGTTTAAGGTGTAGTGTCGAGGGTTGAGGGTTTAGGAATAGGGATAGCATTTACGGTTTAGGGATTAGGGATTAGGGATTAGGGTTTAGGGTTTAGGGATAGGGGATTAGGGTTGAGGGTTGAGGGTTTAGGGATAGGGTTTAGAGTTTAAGGATAAGGGATTAGGGTTTAGGACCTTAAGGGATTAGGGTTTAGGGTTGAGGTTTTAGGGATAGTGTTTAGGGTTAAGGGATTAGGGTTGAGGGTCGAGGGATTAGGGTTAAGGTAGAGTGTTGAGGGTAGAGGGATTAGGGTTGAAGGTTTAGGGTTGAGGGATTAGGGTTTAGGGTTGAGGGCTTAGGGATAAGGGATTAGGGTTTAAGGTATAGTGTCGAGGGTTGAGGGTTTAGGAATAGGGATAGCGTTTAGGGTTTAGGGTTAATGGATTAGGGTTTAGGGTTTAGGGTTGAGGGATTAAGGTTTAGGGTTGAGGGTTGAGGATTTAGGGATAGGGTTTGGAGTTTAGGGATAAGGGATTAGGGTTTAGGACCTTGAGGGAATAGGGTTTAGGGTTGAGGCTTTAGGGATAGCATTTAGGGTTGAGGGATTAGGGATAGGGTTTAGAGTTTCGGGATACAGGATTAGATTTTAGGACCTTGAGGGATTAGGGTTTAGGGTTGAGGCTTTAGGAATAGCGTTTGGGGTTGAGGGATTAGGGTTGAGGGTTTAGGGATAGGGTTTAGAGTTTAGGGATAAGGGATTAGGGTTTAGGACCTTGAGGAATTAGGGTTTAGGGTTGAGGGTTTAGGGATAGCATTTAGGGTTGAGGGATTAGGGTTGAGGGTTTAGAGTTTAGGGATAAGGGATTAGGGTTTAGGACCTTGAGGGATTAGGGTTTAGGGTTGAGGCTTTAGGGATAGCATTTAGGGTTGAGGGATTAGGGTTGAGGGTCAAGGGATTAGGGTTAAGGTAGAGTGTTGAGGGTAGACGGATTAGGGATAGGGTTTAGGGTTGAGGGTTTAGGGATAAGGGATTAGGTTTAAGGTATAGTGTTGAGGGTCTAGGAATAGGGATATCATTTAGGGTTTAGGGTTGAGGGATTAGGGTTTAGGGTTGAGGGATTAAGGTTTAGGGTTTAGTGTTGAGGGATTAGGGTTTAGGGTTGAGGGATCAAGGTTCAAGGTTGAGGGATGAGGGTTGAGGGTTTAGGGCTAGGGTTTAGAGTTTAGAGTTTAGGGATAAGGGATTAGGGTTTAGGACCTTGAGGGATTAGGGTTTAGGGATCAAGGTTTAGGGTTTAAGGATAAGGAATTAGGGTTGAGGGTTGAGGGATTAAGGTTTAGGGTTGAGGGATTAAGGTTTAAGGTTGAGTGAGAGGTAGAGAGGTGAGGGGGAGAGATAGGTGAGAGATAGAAGAAATACATGGAGAAATGAATAATATGGATTTTTCTATAGCAGGCCAAAACGTGATCGCGTTATAATGCGAGTGCGTTTTGGATTGCTATAGAAATGGTAAAAAGGCCTGGATTGCGTTAAATAGAAAAACATAATGCGCTTGCATTATGGCTTAGTGTTGCTGAGCCTTAGGCTCGACATCACCAAGCCATAACGTGAGCGTGTTATAACGCGCTCGCATTATGGCTTAATTTTTTATAAAAAAAGGGCCACTTTTTGGCCCCCCAACTTTTTGCACCCGCCCATAGAGCTAATGCATACACAAAGATTGAGAACTATTTCTAGCCCACAGTCTTAGGTAGACATTAGAGAAGACATGCCAAACATAATGAAGACAGTAACAGGCATGCAAAACACAGAGAAGACAGTAACAGTCATGCAAGACACAAAGAAGACAACATTGAAGACACACAAAACACAATGAATACAGTGAATGCAGTGATTATTTCTTTTTTCATTTTCATTTTTCCCATATGAATGCAAATGCAAGTACAAGAAAAGTAAACACACAACCCATAATGTAGGAGGGACTCATCGCCATCAGTCTTTAGACTGTATATGGGGCAACAGACACGCAATACAAATCTTGGAGTGCAGGAGGGACTCATCGCCACTAGTCTTTAGACTGCACTTGAGAACAAACATGCCATACAAATCCCAAAGCATAGGAGGAACTCATTGCCACCAGTCTTTAGACTGTGCTTGGGAACAAACACACCATACAAAACCCAAGTATAGGAGCGACTCATCGCCACCAGTCTTTAGACTACAACATGGGGGAAAACACATGGAAAACACACAGAAGACACGAAGAAAACATGGCAAACAAGGCGATGGAAGAGACCTATTGCTAGGTTTGCTACCATCTTAGGCACATTACAGGCACACACTGACGATTGGGCTTCACCACAACAATCGCCAAAGACACGCTTAAGGGTTAGGATAATCTTAGATCTGCTCCCCACCTGCTTGGAGGACTTTTTGAAAATGACAGGATTTTACAATCTCCTCAAGAAATATAGCATCCCTGCCTTCCACAGAAGGGCTTAAAATAAAAGGATATGCACAATATCCCACCTCCGCAGAGGGCTTAATGATTGTAATGTAGAAATAAAGATGTGCACTCACGCGAAGATACAACATCCTGCCTTCGTAGAGGGCTTACAAAAATGCTTCATTAGTATCAAAATCATCTGACAACTTACCTTTATATGCCCCCATCTTAAGGTGGTTGATATCGTGTACCGATATCAAGCACGTTAAGGTAGGAAAAAAACACACAAGGGAACAAGAGCTCTCGTAAAGCCCATGCCCCCAGAGGTGACATGTACTTTACGACCTCCAAATGTTCCCACAAACACATTCCTGCAAGAAAAGAGGTTAGAAATCTTTCCATAAGACAACAACCACATCACATGATAAAAGTAATGCATGAAAAATAACCACATCAAAAAACCAAGGTTACACTACGGATTCAAAAACTGAGTATAACCCTGGGGCTATACTACAAAGATCTCATAATCGAATGTAACGAGGCGAGATTCAAAGATAAACAAAGTGCACAGAGCAGCTTTATTGTTATAGTTTGTTAGTGCAATAAGACAACATCAAAATATCACATAGAGTGATTCTACTAGCCAAGCGTCAGATAATATATATCATCCCCATCGTCATGTATGGACTAGGTCCATTTTTTTTATTTCTCACTGAAGACACACTTGGTCCTTATTAGTCTTATTTGTTTTTCATCATTTGCCAGCTAGATAGAACCACTAGAGGAAGGTAAACAATAAATCAAGAGAGGAGAACAAGTGCCTTAGGGACAATCATGTAGGAGGGTGCCCCCAAGTCACCAATCGCAATGCTATGTCCTTGAGACACAACACACAACAATGAAAATAGAGGAGAAGCAATATAGAAGAATGATGATACAAATAGAAAAATGGTCACAACAGAGGTGGTCTCTCGGTATCCTTGACCTTACAAGAGAATCAAGGGTCATCCTAGGAGGCTTAAACAACACATAACACATCACGGGGGAAACACACCACAGAGGTAAAGGGTTAGAAATACTAACCTGATTCATCCCAATGTTAAGAACATATATATCTAGAAAGAGGCCACCCTTGAGAGCAATTATAATATTTGCTACAATGAGTGAGGCTTAAAGATGGTGAAATATTTACCTGATTCAAAGGGATGCTTCCTGGCAGACAATTCTTGTCTATCAGCCCATGATATCTCGCATGTCATTTTGGTCTTGTTGAAATTGCATTAACATTGAGTTTAGGACAATGAGAGGCTTTCTTTTCTTTAAAAGGATTATATCCAATGCCGCTTGAGTAATGTCTTGAAGCGGACTCTATAGGTACTCGAATCCCTTGTTGAGTTACACCACATCCATTACCTACATAGTTACAGTTGTTATAAAGGATTTTAAATCCTCAACCATAGAGGGATGTGATTTATTTAGAGGATGGTGAAGCCTCATAGGTCTCATAATTTGTAGTATAAGTGAGAGTATTGTCTTTATTTTCTACCAAGGAGACTTTAGGTTTCTTAGGTGCTTCAAAAGATTGCTTAGATGAGATCGTTGTGACTTTTGATGTGTTAGGGTTATTAAGTTTATATTCCCCTATATTTCAAGGATTAAACTCTAATGAACCCCAATCGTCACCCAAAAGTGCATTCAATGTTTTAGAGTCTTGTGCAACATTATCTGTGGCAATAGGTTTTGATGAATCAACTTGTAAGTTGTTTAGACTCGTATGATTGTTTTAACTCATTTTTGCATTTCAACATGTAAACTATCCAGCTCAGGATCAGCTTTCCAAGGATTAGACCTTGTTTTGATAAATAAAATTTATTGATCGATGAAGGGTAGACAAAACCACCCCATGGCATGAATCCACGGTCTACCTAGAATCATATTATATGAAAGCAAACTAGGCATAACATGAAAAAGAGTATCTAATGTCATGGGTCCAACCATTACAGGTAAAGTTATCATGCCCACAGATTATTTTGCAACATTATCAAAGCCATGAATGCTAATCCTATCCAGTTTAATTAAAGATGTGTCAATCTTGATTTTGTATAGGAGATCAATACCACAAACATTAATATCTAATCCATTGTCAATCATAACTCGCTTTATCAACTTTTTATTTATTGTGACAAAGATCATAAGAGGATCATACTCATCTTTTATCGATGGTATCTCATGTGGTTGAAAGAGAATATATATTTTTGTCGCATGCATACAATCTAATAGAGCTGCTACATCATTCAACTTAACGGTGGGTGGCACAATCACCTTTTGTAAAGCTTCTTGAAGCATTCCATGGTATGTAGGCGATGCTTGTATTAAATCCCAAAGAGAGATCTTAGCCAGAGTAGCGTGAAGTTGTTCGACAAGATCATATTCTTGACCACTTTTATGAGTAAGATGAGGTGGTGGAGGGAGCATAGGTTGAGAACATGGAAGAGAGATAGGCACATGAGGTGCTTGCTTACTTTCCTTGTTATTATGGGTGTTTTATGTGTGAGCAATCATGGGATGTTGCGACACATTTTGAACACCTTGATTTCTTTGAGTAATTTGTCTTGCATAGTTAAAGATGTAATCGGGAGGTCTAGGTGGTTTTCGATCTCCTTGAACTGTAATCATTGGTTTTAAGCAAGAAGGTGCACTAGGTGCTCCTCGCACAACCATATTAGGAATATTGCTACAAAGTCTATTAGTGAATATTGAATTAACATTTTTCCCTCTTTATTATACCTAACATATATCCCTAAAGGATTTAATGTGAGAGACCTTTTCTCATCCACTAATGCTACATCTTGGACAGGGAGAGCATTGGAATGAAAGAAAGGTATTATGTATTGTTAGGAAGGTTAGAGCTATCCATAGTCTTCTCATCTAAGGTTCTTGAACATTCAACTATAGGAGAAGTAGGATAATCTATGGAATCATCATCATTGTTAACGAAAGGAGAACTTTCACTCTCATCTTTCTCATGAGTAATCCTAGAGATGAATTTAGTTAAATCTTCTAATATCAAAGGATATGCTCCTATGAGTAATGTGAAGCTATCGAAATCATGTGTATAACAAATTAATTTCAGATCATATGTAGAACATATAGAAACCTCAATATTACTTATAGAAGTGATGTGCTCTAAGACATGAGGGTTCTCATTAGTGAATTTGGAGAATTTTTCAAAGTCTAGGATATACTCATACAAAAATTTCAAAGAAGGATAACATGAAGATGCCATCATGAAATGTCTTGTAATGTCAATATCCAATGAGATCTAGTAAAACAAGACATGCAAAGTTTTTGTGAAGGTTAAGGTACCCTAGATGTGTGACTATTTCACTCCTAAGCACTTGTTTGAGGGGAAAGGCTAAAAAGGCACACAAATTCCATGAAAAACACAATGGATAGGAGGAAAAAAGTACAACACAACAAGGTGCAATTGATGATTTATATTGAATGCAATGAAACAACACAAATTATGCTTGTTTATGCACCTAAAATGTTCACTTTTTCACAAATTTTCAATGCAAATCACCAACGGAAGAGGTGTTGTGAATAATTTAAAGAGGGGAAGAAAATAATATGCCTAATATAAATCCAATGATGCAGCAATATCTATCACAACATGCCTATAGTGCAATTCTAGAGTGATGACAAGTCAAAACCTAGTGAAAAAACACCTAAAATATGCAAATTTTCACCAATTTTCAATGTAGAAGCCTAATATAGAGGGTTTTGTAAGGAATTTGAGGAGGGGCAGAAGATTATAACCCTGATAAAAGCCAATTAGTGCAGCACAATCCTTCACAACACATCTTTGTTGCAATTCTAGAGAGACGATAAGGCCAAATCTAGTGAAAATGCAAGGTTTTCAAACCCTAAACATGAAATTTTGCAAGAAAGACACTAAGATGAAACACGACAGTTATAAATCAGTCCTAAATGAGTTTTTAAAATAGTAGTAAAATCTGAAACAATATTTTAACCACAAACCCTAGCTAATGCATAAACTAGGTTATATGAAAAATGCACAATTTCAAGCATTTTTTAACATTTTAATCATGAAAACGCTATGTAAATGAATAATGAATGATGAATTTCTATAATTTAAATCAGATATGATAATAATAACAAAAAATAAATGAAATTAAATGCAAACTAATTCAAATTATTTGAAAATGTAAGCTAAAAATGCTAATTTTTTCAAAATTTTCCAATTTTTCAAATTTTTTTGTAATTTTTCAAATGCAATAAGATGAAAATGAAATGAATGAATGAAATGAATGCAAGTCTAAAGTACAACACTTGGCAAGGTGCAAAAATCCTTAAAAACATGGGTTCACCAAAATTTTTAGTGTGAAAAAGAGGGGTTTGGTAATTTCAAGGGTTTATGTGGAATCCTCCTTTCACACCGACATTCAAGGACATTTAACTGAGTAGAGAATTATACTACAGATTTCCTGTCACTTGGAATAGAGGGGAAGATTGGAATTGTGTGAATTTTTTGATCAATTAAGCTTGATTATGCTCAAAACCCTAATTTCATAAAATCATAAACAAACAGACAAATGATGGAAAATGATCGCACATAGAGATAACAAATGACAATCAAATACATACCAGATTTTGAAGTTCGGTGTATGGAAAAGTCAAGGACTAATGAGTGGGCAAATTAGTCCAATGTACCTATTTTTGTCATGATCTCTGATGAATGTTTGCAACACAATTCTGTTGTCACAAAGATTTCACCGCATTAGAATCTGAAGGACTAATGGGCAGGCGCCCTAGTCCAAGCCCTAATTTTCTTCTTTGCTCTGCACTTCTGATAGTCTATAATGCCTCCCTAAAACTCCACTTCTTCCACTTTTGAAACTTGTAACCTACAATCATAGAAAAGTGGGTTGGGGGTTGTGGTGTTTAGAGGCTTGCCTCGGTCAAGCCTCGGAGAGACATTCAAGTCTTCCCAACATCGTTGATAGATAAAGATTGTGTATCCCTATGGGATAGAGGCAAAAATCAATTGATAAATGATTGAGAACACACCTCGATGGTGTAGCTCGCATGAACATGAAGATCCTTCACATCATGGGAAGATGAAGCCAAATATGCATAACAAACACAATAACAAAACAATCCTGCTCTACAACAATGAATACTTTGAAAGCTCTCAAATCATAAGTATGGCAAGAGCTCATAATCATCTTCTAGTTTACAAATGAATGCCTAAACATGCTTATATATGAAACTAAAAAACTTCCCGCTAAGAAATTCATAATTCAAACTTGAGGTGTCCGCATAGGACCTAATAATGGTCACATAACCAACACATGAAATTAGGTCTTGACCCAAAAGAACGAAGGACTAGGGCATGGGCGCCCAAGTTCTCCCCCCTATTTTAGGTAGGATTCATCATAAGTACATCCCCTGGTCCCATTTGTCATAAAACTCAAGGGTTTCTTCACCAGAAGTCATCAATAACATGCAAGATGATCTAAATGCATTCTAAAGGACCCGAGAGCTAAACATAGGAGGGAAAATGCCCTAGGGAGATTTTTCGACGTAACACAAGATATCCCTCTTACTAGAACTCCTTGGGTATGGGCTTTGAGGTTCTTCAAGAAGGGATTCAAATTCTTTCCAACTATTTTTTCTAAAATAACTAAGTACTTTCTTTCTTGGCCTAAAGCCAAAGATAAGTTTCATTTTTCCAATCAAGACTTTAAAACTTTCCAACTTGTCATAGATTCTATGCCACCAAATATGATTCATAAGGTGTCACGTCTCATTTTTATGAACAATATGATTATTCTAGTTTAGTGAATAATTATTTTGATTGACTTTACTTTAAGTAATTTTACATACGTGGAGGTAATTATTATGAGTTATATTGATGAAAATTGGAAATTATTTTAAATATTGAATATTGATGCAATGATTTGCTTCGGCTATGTTTTGGAGACACTAACCTATTGATGTTGAGTTGAGTGCAAATAGATGCAGGTACTCGTCGAAGACGAGAGCATGGTTGAGGTAGAAATGATCTAGCCACTTGGCAAGAACTGATGGATGGATTACCCTGATGCAATCACACACATCACATAGTTGCATATGCATTATTGAATGACTTTGATTGCTTTAATGCATGATTTTTAATTGTTTTCAAATGCATGATGTGATTAGTTTAATTTAATATCTTTTTCGATATATATTCAAATGATGTATTGTGTGTTAGTTAAATAAAAAAATAAAATATTGTTTATAAGATGTTTGGAAGTCAATATTAGAAATAAATTTAAATAATTATATAATATTAAAAAATGTGTGTACTTTTGTATTATTTTATTACTTCTTGAATTATCAAAATAATAGTATTTTGTAAAATAGTTTAAATAATATTAAAACCAGTGTTATTATATTTAGATGAGTAAACAAAATAATTAAATCTATTATTGTCACCAATGTTACAGTAAGTTGCAAAATAAGATATCATTTTTTTGTTTTAAATAACTTTCTTCTCAAATTCTATTGGTGGAAATATCATGCAAACTGAAATATAACTTCATTTTTTAAAACCTAATTCTGATCGCTAAAAATAAGTGAAAAATTTAATAAAAAAAAGGCAGATCGATTGTTGAGGAGACACCCACAATTACAAAGGAGACAACTTGATTTCCTGAGTGACAGGAAGGAAGAAAGGAAGCCAATGACTGCAAACTACAAAAATCCTTCATCAAATCGACGACTTTATCCATGTTTTTATCTCATGTTCGTGCGTATTGAAATCATGGTTCTTAAGTTGAAAAATATAAGTTTTCAAGCATTAAATGTTATGTTTCAGTCAAAATTCTATCTTTTCTGAGCCATTCTCCTTACCTGGCTATCGACCTTCATAATCATTAGGCTGTTCATTTTGTTTTTCTTCATGGTAGCAATTTTCTTTGGGCGCCTGTATCTTTTCCTAGTTGATTCCTTGTCTAGGCCGTCGCATTTCTTGAATCTGGCCGCTCCATTTATCCTGGCCGCCTATGTTTTGCTAGCCATCGACTTTCCTTGTGGCTGACTTGCTAAGTAATTAGGCATTTTAAACAGACCGACCCTTGAATCCTTGCTGTCGCCATTTAAAAAGTAGTACCTTGGACTAATTTCATCTTTGGCTGAGTCGATCTATGTTTCTTCCTTGGCCGCTTACCTTGGACAACTGTCGTTCATTCTTATCTTACTTGTCTAAAACTATCTAAGATAGAGATGATAACCTTTAATTGCATTTTGATAAAACCGATTGAAAACTATTACAACCTGTAGATCATTGTTAGGATTCTCATTGACAAACACTATATGACTGATTTTCTTGTATGTTGGCTGAAAACAGTGATAGAATTGGAAATCGACTTCTAAATAATGAAATTCAAACTCTTAAATAGATTGAAAACCATTGCATTCTTAAAAACATATTCCTTTACGATTTTTCTGTTTGAAACACTATACTTATGCCATTATCTTGGATGACAGAAACCAGATCTAAAACCCTATTTATGATTTTATTTTTCATTTTCTGCCACAGTTCCTATCGCCACAGCGACAAGAAGGTTATCAAGGAATTTCATACACATAAACTACATGTTTAACAAATTAGTTTCGTGGCACCAGAATGATAATAAGTTAGGAAAACCTGAGAATGAGATTTTTATAGTGTATTTATGACAGAAAACTATATTAAACAGTATCTCTATTCTTTTTCTTTGTTTTAAACTGCAACAGTTCTTGTTGCAGATGCGACAGGAAGACAGTTTGACTATTTTTGGGCTTCCTGTCATAGTTTTGACAGTAAGTTCCTTTTGGTTGAATTGTGAACCTTTTTTTTTAAATTAGACAATTGAATTGAAATAGTACCTGTCTCTGATTACTGAAAGCAATTTGCTTGAACATTTATTAGGTAATATGATTGAAATATGGATTTGAGGTTTATGTAAATTAAACAAACTTATAGACTATTTTTGGAACCTCCTGTCACATAAATGACAGTAAGGTAATTAAGGTTTTAGAATGACTATTATTGATGACATGGTGAATGAATTTCAAGATTAGAAACTATATTAAATTGATGACATTATGTTTTCAATTGTATGATCGAAAGATGACTCTTTTCTTGAAAGTATATATGTATTTTGTTTCGTAATTGATATTTGGGAAAAGGGCAATTGGATTGATTGAAAACTTGTACTTTCGATTCTTTACTTAATTTTCTTGCTTCTTGGGGAAAGAAGTAGTTTTTATCTAGGATTGTATCGGGTTACTTTTGGGATTGCGATGCCGAATGTGGATTTATTAGAGATGGCTTTTCCTCTTTTTGGGAATTGACCAATTTATTGAAATGATTAGATCTAATCGGAATGACATTGAAATAGATGTTTATTTTTTAGAAAACTTATTTATTGATATCTCTGCCACATCCTGTTGTGAGACAATTTGCTTTTCATTACTTAGAATTGCACATTCAGACATCAGGGTTGCATCGGGTGTTCCTTTCTGCAGTTGTTACTAGGTAGCTAGACATTTCATGCAGGGCTGGGTTTCCTTCATTTCAGGAAGGGATCCGGGGAAGTGTAAATACTTCATGGTTGGGTGGAAAAGCACCTAAGCCATGTTCCCATCTCTTGGTTTGTAGGTGGTGGACCACTTGGTTAGTGCAACTAGAGAATGTGTTGATTTATTTATTTATTGGTGTACTTGTTTATTGTACCTATTTGGATGCATCTATTTGGATGCATCATGGCATGCTTGCCAAGGATTTATGTATATTATTTCATAGTGCTTGTTACTTGGATTAAGCAAGTGAATATGTAAGATTTATTGACATTGAGAATTCATATTTATAAGATTATCTTTTGTTTGAGATATTGTGATTAAGCAGATTAATTGCATCTATTATCTTTGGAAGTTGTATCTAAGCGGATTATTTCCTTCTTTTTTATTTTGGTTATTACGATGTTGTATTCAAGTGGATTATTTACTTCATTTATTTTTGAGTTTGTTTAAATGCTTTTACATGAATTGTGAGGCTTTACATTTGGTATAAGAGCTCTAGGTTTAACACTAGGGCCTTTGTTTTGGGACTATTGTGCTAAAGTTGCAAATTTTATACAGATTATCCATCATGAATATAAGAAACACTGATCGTGGTGACGGATCAGGAAGTAGTCGAGGTATAGGATCACGTGGAGGTGCTCATGGTGGTCGAACTACTGGTGATCATGGAGATGCCAGTAATGACCAAGATGGAAGATTTGATCATATTCTTGATCTCTTGACCCGATAGGACACGAGGATGAATACTCTTGAGAAGGAGATCAGAGGAATTCCTAGAGGTCAAAATGCTAATGAAAACTTAAGGGTTGAAGTACAAAATGAGAACCCAAGGATAGAAGATCCAGTTCCTGAAGTTGGACCTAGTGTTGATAATCAAGCAAAGATAGATGAAGAATTGGGGAAAGACCTCAAGAAAGTATCACCACCAAAATTTGATGGAAAGACCATAGGAGATGGAGCTGAGTCCTGGATAATAGAAATGGAGTACTTTGGACTCTGAAACCTATCAGATCACACTAAGGCAATGTGGGGATCTTACCAATTGACTGGTGAAGCAACAACTTGGTGGGATAATGAGAAGGCAGATAAAAAGATGTTACCTGGTGAGATAATATGGGAGATTTTCTTGCAGTTGTTGAGAAAAAGATAGTTGCCACAGTTATTCTTCGACAAGAAGATGACAGAGTTCCAGAACTTGATCCAAGGAGGTATGTCTGTGACCAGTTATTGGGAAAGGTTTTCTCATTTACTAAAATATGTTCCACAGTATCAGACAGATGAGAGATTTCAGATTAGAAAGTTTATTTTGGGATTGAGGCCACAGATTGGAGCTGTGGTGGACATTCATAACCCACTCACTATGGATGCCGCTTTTGAGAAAGCAATAAAGAAAGAGCAAAGGTTGCAACAGAAAAAAAATTACCATAAGCAAAGAGATACTAAGTTTTCAAATAAGAAACCACAGAATAATCAACAGAACTATCAAAAGAATAACAACCAGGGCAACAATAAATAGATCAAAAATCTGAAGAGAGGCAATAATTCTCAGGATGGGAAAGGTGGTTCAATAAAAGAGGTGGCAATAACAATAGAAACAACAATCAGAGGGAAAGAGCTGAAGGACCAAGAGAACCTAAGGGTGGATGTTACAACTGTGGAGCAGAGCATTATGTAAATGCATGTCCACAGAAAAGAGGAATCAAGAATCAACAAGGAGCATCGCAGCATCAGATTCATGCTGCAGTGGATAATCGGCAAGCAAAATTTCAAGCAACACCTATTTAGTTCCAAGGTAAGCTCTATGGACTACCCGTTTCTATTTTAATTGATACTGGTGCCACATAATGCTTTGTTGATCCTAGAGTAGTATCTAAGTTATCTATTAGTCCTAGACATATGGAAAACTCTTGGATGATATAATATGGCAATAGTGCAAAAAAGAGAGTAGACTCATGTCTAGCTTGCAGTGAGTTAGAGATTCCTAGTTTTCAGACACAAGTGAATCTGTATGTAGCACCTTTAGGCTCTTATGATGTAATTCTGGGAATCAACTAGTTAACTAAACATAAGTCTCTAGTAAACTGTGAAGACAAGGTTGTTAGGTGTTTAGATGACCTAGGGAATCAAGTGGAAGTTAGTGGAACTAAGAGACCTTTAGAGCTTAGACAAATCTCGGCTATGCAATTGAAGAAAGCCAAAAGGAAAGGATGTGCCATTTATGTTGTCCAAGTAAAGGACCTTGATAAAGAAGAACCAGTGTTCAATGACTATCCAATCCTTAGATATTTCAGAGATGTATTTCGTGTAGAGTTGACATAATTGCCACCAAAGAGAGAATTTGACTTCTCGATTGACCTACTACCAGGGACTGAGCTACAATCTAAGGCACCCTACAGAATGACTACTATAGAGTTGTATGAGATTAAGGCACAATTGCAGGAGTTGTTAAATCAAGGGTTCATTAGACCTAGTGTGTCACCATGGGGCGCACCGGTCATCTTTGTAAAGAAGAAGGATAGTACTTTGAGATTATGCATTGATTATAGGATGCTTAACAAAGCTACTATAAAGAACAAGTATCCACTTCCAAGGATAGATGAGCTCTGTGATCAGATGAAAGGAGTAACAGTGTTCTCGAAGATATACCTTAGATCCGGTTATCACCAATTACAAATTAAGGATGAGGACATCTCTAAAATAGCTTTTAGGACTCGATATGGTCACTACAAATTTACAATGGTACCATTTGGGTTGACTAATGCTCCAACAACTTTCATGAATTTGATGAATAGCATTTTTAGAGATTTTTTAGATGATTTTGTGCTAATCTTCCTTGATGACATATTGATATACTCTAAATCAGTGGAAGAACATGAAAGGCATTTGAGAATTTTTTTATAGTGGTTAAGAGAAAGAAAGCTTTATGGTAAATTATCTAAGTGTACATTCTTTCAAGATAAAGTGCACTACCTTGGTCATGTGATCTCAGCTGAAGGGATTGTAGTTGATCCTGAGAAGATAAAAGCAATAATGGAATGGCCTGCACCACAGAGTGTGACAAAAGTCAGAAGCTTTATGAGACTTGCAGGTTACTATAGAAAGTTTGTGGAAGGTTTCTCAACCATAGTAGCACCGATTGCCGCACTTCAAAAGAAGGGTAAGAAATTTGAATGGACAGAAAGGTGTGAGCAAGCTTTCCAAGTGTTAAAGGAAAAGCTCACAACTGCTCCTATCCTTACCATACCATATCCTAATGGGCACTTTATAGTTATAAAAGATGCTTCAGGTGAAGGATTAGGAGGAATGTTGATGCAGAATGAGCAAGTGGTTGCTTATGAGTCAAGAAAGTTAAAGCAACATGAGTTCAACTATGCGCCGCATGATCTTGAATTAGCTGCCATAGTTCATGCACTTTAGATGTGGAGGCATTATCTTCTAGGTAAGCCCTTTGAGTTGAAGACAGATCATCTAGGGCTCAAGTATATATTTACTCAACCTAACCTTAATGCACAATAGAGAAGATGGTTAGAATTCCTTAGTGAGTATGACTTTGGAATTGAGTATATAAAAGGAAAGGAGAATAGAGTAGTAGACGCTCTTAGTAGGAGAAGACATCCGGCTACCATTGTTACTATGAGATCCAATTTGAAATAGAAAGTGATTCAGAATCTTCAAGGGGATGAGCATTATGAAAGAGTAAAGCAAGCTTTGGAAGTAGACCCCTTAGATCACATATTTGATGGTTATGTCATAGAATCAGATGGACTTTTAAGATTTCAGGGAAGGATGTATATTCCTAAATCAGGAGAGTTGAGGAAGTTAGTGCTTGAAGAGATTCACAATGCACCTTATTCAGGTCACCCTAGAGTGACAAATATGGTCAAAGGTTTGAAACCTTTATACTTTTGGCCTAGACTTAAGAGGGATGTGACGGAGTTTGTAGCTCATTGTTTGGAATGCCAGCGAGTCAAGGCTGAGCATGTGCATCTAGTAGGATTGTTGTATCCACACAGTATCCCTGAGCACAAGTGGCAAGTAATAAGCATGGATTTTATTCAAGGGTTACCTATGTCTAAGAATAGGCACGATGTCATCTTAGTGGTTGTGGACAAATTGACAAAGGTAGCACATTTTATTTTGGGGAATCTTTCAGATGGTTCTATGATCTTAGCTAAGAAGTTTGTACAAGAGATTTTTAGATTGCATGGAGTACCTGAGATGATCATTTCAGATCGAGACACTTGCATGACATCTAGATTTTGGACAACTCTCAATGCAGCTTTGGGTACAAAGTTGAATTTCAGTTCAGCTTATCATCCTCAAACTGATGGTCAGACAGAAAGAGTTAATCAGGTGGTAGAAGACTTTCTCAGAATGTATTGTATGGATCAACAATATAAATGGGAGGAGTACCTTCCATTGGTTGAGTTTGTGTATAACAATTCATACCATGCATCTTTGGGAATGGCACCTTTCTAAGCTCTTTATGGGCGTAGGTGTCGAACACCTATCAGTTGGGATAGAGTGGAGGACAAAATTGTGATTGGTCCTGAAATGTTAAGAGAAATAGATGATCAGATGAAGTTGATCAAGGAGAAGTTATGCAGATAAGAATAGAACTCCTAGACAGTTTTCAGTTGGTGACAAGGTCTTTTTGAGGGTCAAACCTCATAAGAGTTCAGTGTCATTTGGCAAAGTGTCCAAACTTGCTCCTCATTTTGTAGGACCGTTCGAAGTTCTGGAAGTGATTAATCCTGTAGCTTACAGACTTGCTCTTCTACCTGCACTTGCCAGAATCCATAATGTTTTTCATGTGTCTTTACTTAAGCTTTATCATCTTGATGCATCACATATTCTTGATTGGCATGCTTTATACGTTTAGGATCCAGGAGTGGTGCTGGTGGAGCCCACTCAAATTCTGGGGAAGCACAACATTAAGTTGCGTAGCAGAGATGTGGTGCAATATAAGGTCCAATGGGATTAGTATTCTGAGGACAGTGCCACATGGGAGGATGCAGAGTAGATTGATAGATCTTTTCCTCATTTGAGGATATAGCTTAGATTTCTTATTCATGCATGGATTATGATACTTGAGTTTGATTATTGTTTGGGATACTTTGAGTTTAGTTATGCTTTGACACTTTGAGTTGATGTTATTGTTTTATGACACCTGATACTTTATTGGTGGTTGAGGGACACTTATTTGTTTTGATGTTTAATAAGACATTGGGATGATGTCTCTTCCAATTGGGGAAGGATGTCACATCTCATTTTTATGAACAATATGATTATTCTAGTTTAGTGAACAATTATTTTGATTGACTTTACTTTAAGTAATTTTATATACGAGGAGGTAATTATTATGAGTTATATTGATGAAAATTGGAAATTATTTTAAATATTGAATATTGATGCAATGATTTGCTTCGGCTATGCTTTGGAGACACTAACCTATTGACATCGAGTTGAGTGCAAATGGATGCAGGTACTCATCAAAGACGAGAGCATGGCTGAGGTAGAAATGATCTAGCCACTTGGCAAGAACTAATGGATGGATTACCCTGATGCAATCACATACATCACATAGTTGCATATGCATTATTGAATGACTTTGATTGCTTTAATGCGTGATTTTTAATTATTTTCAAATGCATGATGTGATTACTTTAATTTAATATCTTTTTCGATATATATTCAAATGATGTATTGTGTGTTAGTTAAATAAAAAAAAATTGTTTATAAGATGTTTGGAAGACAATATTAGAAATAAATTTAAATAATTATATTATATTAAAAAATGTGTGTACTTTTGTATTATTTTATTACTTCTTGAATTATCAAAATAATAGTATTTTAGTAAAATAGTTTAAATAATATTAAAAATAGTGTTATTATATTTAGATGAGTAAACAAAAGAATTAAATCTATTACTGTCACCCATGCAACAGTAAGTTGCAAAAGAAGATATCATTTATTTGTTTTAAATAACTTCCTTCTCAAATTCTATAGGTGGAAATATCATGTAAACTGAAATATAACTTCAGTTTTTAAAACCTAATTCTGATCACTAAAAATAAGTGTGAGAAAAATTTAATAAAAAAAGGGCAGATCGATTGCTGAGGAGACACCCACGATTGCAGAGGAGACAACTTGATTTCCTGAGCGATAGGAAGGAAGAAAGGAAGGTAGCGACTGTAAACTGCAAAAATCCTACATCAAATCGACGACTTTATCTAGGTTTTTATCTCATGTTCGTGCGTATTGAAATCATGGTTCTTAAGTTGAAAAATATAAGTTTTCAAGCATTAAATGCTATGTTTCAGTCAAAATTCTGTCTTGTCTGAGCCATTCTCCTTACGTGGTCGTTGACCTTCATAATCATTAGGCTATTCGTTTTGTTTTTCTTCATGGTAGCAGTCTTCTTTGGGCGCTTGTATCTTTTCCTTACCGATTCCTTGTCCGAGCTGTTGCATTTCTTGAATCTGGCCGCTCCATTTATCCCGGCGGCCTATGTTTTGCTGGCCGTCAACTTTCCTTGTGGTTGACTTGCTAAGTAATTAGGTGATCTGAACATACCGACCCTTGAATCATTGCTATCACCATTTAAAAAGTAGTACCTTGGACTAATTCATCTTTGGCTGAGTCGATCTATGTTTCTTCCTTGGCCGCTTACCTTGGACAACCCTCGTTCATTCTTATCTTACTTGTCTAAAACTGTCTAAGATAGAGATGATAACCTTTAATTGCATTTTGATAAAACCGATTGAAAACTATTACAACTTGCAGATCGTTGTTAGGATTCTCATTAACAAACACTATATGACTGATTTTCTTGTATGTTGGCTAAAAACAGTGACAAAATTGGAAATCGACTTCTAGATAATGAAATTCAAACTCTTAAATAGATTGAAAACCATTGTATTCTTACAAACATATTCCTTTACGATTTTTCTGTTTGAGACACTATACTTATGCCATTATCTTGGATGACAGAAACCAGATCTAAAACCTTGTTTATGATTTTGTTTTTCATTTTTTGCCATAGTTCCCATTGCCACAGCGACAGGAAGGTTATTGAGGAATTTCATACACATAAATTGCATGTTTAACAAATTAGTTTCTTGGCACCAGAATGATAATAAGTTAGGAAAACCTGGGAATGAGATTTTTATAGTGTATTTATGATAGAAAACTATATTAAATAGCATCACTATTCTTTTTCTTTGTTTTAAACTGCAACAGTTCCTATCGCAGATGCGACATAAAGACTGTTTGACTGTTTTTGGGCTCCCTGTCACAGTTTTGACAGTAAGTTCCTTTTGGTTGAAACGTGAACCTTTTTTTTTTAAATTAGATAATTGAATTGAAACAATACCTGTCTCTGATTGCTGAAAGCAATTTGCTTGAACATTTATTAGGTAATATGATTGAAATATGGATTTGAGGTTTATGTAAATTAAACAAACTTATAGACTATTTTTGGAACCTCCTGTCACAGAAATGACAGTAAGGTAATTAAGGTTTTAGAATAACAGTTATTGATGACATGGTGACTGAATTTCAAGATTAGAAACTATATTAAATTGATGACATAATGATTTCAATTGTATGATCGAAAGATGACTCTTTGCTTGAAAGTATATATGTATTTTGTTTTGTAATTGATATTTGGGAAAAGGGAAATTGGATTGGTTGAAAACTTGTATTTTTGATTCTTTACTTAATTTTCTTGCTTCTTGGGGAAAGAAGTAGTTTTTATCGAGGATTTTATCGGGTTACTTTTGGGATTGCGATGCCGAATGTGGATTTATCAGAGATGGCTTTTACTCTTTTTGGGAATTGACCAATTTATTGAAATGATTATATCTAATCGGAATAACATTAAAATAAATGTTTATTTTCTAGCAAACTTATTTATTGATATCTCTGCCACATCCTGTTGTGAGACAATTTGCTTTTCATTACTTAGAATTGCACATTCAGACATCAGGGTTGCATCGGGTGTTCCCTCTTGCAGTTGTTACTAGGTAGCTAGACATTTCGTGCAGGGCTGGGTTTCCTTCATTTCAGGAAGGGATCCAGGGAAGTGTAAATACTTCATGGTTGGGTGGAAAAGCACCTGAGCCATGTTTCCGTCTCTCAGTTTGCAGGTGGTGGACCACTTGGTTCGTGCAGCTAGAGAGTGTGTTGATTTATTTATTTATTGGTGTACTTGTTTATTGTGCCTATTTGGATGTATTATGGCATGCTTGCCAAGGATTTATGTATATTATTTCATAGTGCTTGTTACCTAGATTAAGCATGTGAATATGTAAGATTTATTGACATTGAGAATTCATATTTATAAGATTATCTTTTGTTTGAGATATTGTGATTAAGCAGATTAATTTCATCTATTATCTTTGAAAGTTGTATCTAAGCGAATTATTTACTTCTTTTTGATTTTGGTTATTGCAATGTTGTATTCAAGTGGATTATTTACTTCATTTATTTTTTAGTTGGTTTAAATGCTTTTACATGAATTGTGAGGCTTTACATAAGGTGGGAGTTTGTAGTTTCTAGCCTTGGTGGAAAGACTAGAAATGGTATCCTGATACACCATTTCACAATTATAAGCCTCGTAAGGGCTATTCTTGTCTTTCTCCTCAACTGCCTATGGTGCCTATTTTAAACAAGAGATGTTTGTTGTAATCTCCTTTGTGTTCCAGCAACATAGATTTCAAATAGTTTAGTTAGCTATTCTTGAGCCAAAGTTTGCTTACTTTGCCTAGTGTATTCTTTTTCAAGGCCTTCCAATTGGGTCAAGACTAGCCCGTATTGGGATAAGAGATCCTCATTATCCATTTTGTAGTCACCAGGAAACTCTCAAGCATCTTTTCTAGTTATGTCTCAAAGCTCAAGCTACTTGGGCTTGGATTCATGATTTCTTCAGACCCTTCCAGCTTGAGCCATTTTCTTGGCATATGGTGTTATTAGGGGATTGGCCTCGAATTCCATCTAGATATACCCAGATTTGGCATGCTTTCAAAGTGGAAATTATTTTTAGCATTTAGAAGGATAAAAATTCTATTTTATTCTCAAGATGCTCTATTGATCCTAATTTCTCTTTGTACACTAAAGCTATGATTTGTTTTAATGTGCTTATGTAGATTCAAGTGCAAGCCAACAAGGTTGCACTTGAGGTGGCACATCTTTAGGTGTTGCTGGATCATTGGGGTCAATCTTTCTTCTAGTTGAAGCCATTCTCTACCTCGTGAGTGTCGTTGGGGGCATAATCACTCTGCTTGTGGGGACTAGGATGCAAACTCTCATGCCTCCTAGCCTCTTATGAGGTGTTCTAAGGATCAATCTTAGAGAGGGTGGTCTTAGTCCATTCACCACACTTTTCTTCTCCCTAGACTCTTGGCCATGGGCTTAGTGGTTGGTCAAATTATGGCAACTTTCCTCACTTGGCTCTTGCAATTTTGCCTGTTCATGATAATCAACCCTTGGTTGAAGATAAGAAATATGACAAAGACAATGATGGTTGGGAACCCCCTAAGAATAATTTAGACACCACTGATGTATGGGGTAAACTAGATGATCCATACCCTCCTCCTCCTTCTTCTAGTGCTATAGCTCTTGTTGCATAGTAGCCTGTTTATGCTTTTTGTTCTAGGTTTGTCCCCGTTTGGACTTTTGGGGTTTGAGTTTTTCTACGTACCATTTTTTTGTGTGAATATGTGTAATATTGTTTCATAATTAAGTAATACAAACACTTATTCATAAAAAAAATAGGTTTAATAAATATTAAGTACAATTATTAATTTAACTGAGTTGTTTTAGATTATGTTATGAAAATTTGAAATATGAAAATAATTGAAATGAAAGTATTTAATTGATTTTAGTCATTTATTGTTTTGATTATAATTTTAAATTGTAGTTTAGGATTGTATTTTTTATATGCACTTGAAGTAAAATAACGAAATATGAATTGGGTTGTTTTGAGAATTTGATTAGGTTGAATCTACATATTATAAGATTGATTTTTGTGCATGAGAATAATTTGAGACAAATGGGGTTTATCTAATAGAGACTACACTTGAAGACCTATTTGTATTTTCCTTCTAGATATCTAAATATGTCAAGGTGATGTCTACAGACACCAATGAGGAGATTGTTGATGTAATAGGTGAATAGATTCTCCTAAGCCAAACATCTTAGTGGACTAAATTAACAATGAAGAGAAAGATCAAAGACAACATTCATACACATGAATATGGCCTATATGATGATACATATTCAATTGCTTTATTTCTCTTTAAAATTGAAGTATGCTCTAATTATTCTCCTTATCTTTTTGATATTTTCCTGTATATGTTTAGTGCAAAATGAATGTCTTTAAATACCATGATATAGCAACAAGTCACATGAAATGCATGCTAGTTTGGCTCATAACAACTAGTATAAGGGGGGTAGGGGCAGAGATAGGAGTGGGGTTGGTAGGGGTGAGGTCGGTGGGGAGGGGCAATAAAGTTAGAATTAGAATTTAAAGTTCTAAATTTTGGGAGTCATTTTCAAGTTTCTTAGGATTGACTTGGGTCAATCTTGCATGCCTTGGAAATAAACTTAAGGGGTAGAGTCTTGATTTTGAGGCGGGGAATGAATATCAAGGAATTAGTGCAAATGTGGACCTGAAATATAAATGAATAGGTATGTGTGAGCCAATTCTAACATAAGAGTATGCACTTGGTCAATACGTTATTATATTAAAACATTCCCATCAAGGTGGGCATAATTAGTAAATGAGAAATAACATGGGTATTTAATTTTTACCATTACATTTTGCCCCCTTTGAATCTAACATAAGAATGCATTTTAAAACATATGGACATTCTCAACCAACACGAAAAGTAAATATCCATATTCTCACAAAGATATAATAGTTCTTGTACTCTCCTTGGTATGAGCACTCCATCAAAACCTATAAAACAATAAAAAACATGTAATAAATAACATTTTCCACATGATCAAACAAGTACAAACTATATTATTACTTTAACTATCTGGTATGTTGTAAAATGTCCCCCTAGGACTTTTACCTCCTAAGTTTAGCTCCTAGGTCCCTGAGATTTAATCATGCATGTTAAAAATGAATCCCGGAGAAAAATCCCCTAAAACCCATGTAAAATGGGGCCTAGGGGTGCATCTTAGGCCTAATCAAGTCCCAAAATAGGCCCCTAGACTTGGGTGCCCGCACCCTAGTCCAAACCTATTTTGTTGGGACCCAAATTTCAAATGTCGGCAAAGTGACCGTTAAAAGGTTTCCCTTTGTCGGCCTATTCAATTTAAATTACAAATGTTTAGTGCGAATGCATATATAAACATGTTTAGAACTTCATTTTAAACTTAGATGGATATTGCGAACTTGTGATCTTGTGCTAAGGATATCCAAGGCTTTCATTGTGTTGCAGAATAGTATTATGTTGTGTTTGTACTTGTTTGTTGCAGATTTGGCTTCATCAATCCATCTTCTCATGGCATAAAAGATCTTCATCTCCCCGTGAGAGCTTCACCTCTGATGTGACATCTACTTTGTGTTTCAATCAATCAATCTTATCATTTGCTTTTGCCTCTGTCCACCAAGGACACACACTCTATCTAACAACAGAGTTGGAAGGCTTGAATGCCATTCTGGGGCTTGACCGAGGCAAGCTCCTAAACACCACAACCCCCAACCCCTCTCTTGTGATTGTAGGTTACAGGTACAGGATCTTGCGGAGAGGAGTTGTAGGAAGTTAGTACAGAGGATAAAGATTTAGGATCTAAAGAAAATAGTGCAGAATATTCCCTCTTGGACAAGGGTACCCACTCCTGTGTCCTCCCAATTGCCATTGTCAGAAACTCTGAAGTAGGTTGCTGACTACATCACCTTACAGCTCCAGATCTACAAAAAAAGTTGCCTATTGGACTAGGGTGCCCACCCCAGTGTCCCCAAAGTTTCTACTTTCCAGAATCTAAATCTTGGTATGTTTCTAATCTACATTTAGTGCCTTCTTGTGCAAGCATTTGTCGTGTTTTGTCTATTTATTTACGATTTCATATAATTAGGGTTTAAGGCTTAATCAGATTAGGGTTTAACAAATTAATCAACAAATTCTAAATTTCATTATCATTCCAAGTGACACCAGACCTGTAGCTGAGTCCTCTTACAAAAGTTGTGACTTGACTCAGTTTAATGTCCTTGAATGTTATATGTGAAAGGAGGATCTAATCACACTATGAACCTCATCATCATTCCCTCTTTTCCTACATAACACTATCTACAAATAATAAGAAGAAAATAGAAGGGTTATGGAGTTTTACCTACTTGAAAAGTGGTATAAAAACTCTACATGATGTGGAAATGAGATAAGGGTCCGTCTGATGGGAAATGAGATAAGGGTCCACATAACATAGTCATGTGATAAGACTACACATGATGTGGTAATGTGATGAATGCCATGTGATAAAACTCCATGTGATGTGGTCATTGTTTATTTTTTCCCAGTTTGGATGCTTGTTCCCAGTATCCCTACAAGGTAGCCATCATTGATCAATAGGATATCTGGGCTAGGGGCCAACAGTGTAGAAGATAGACTCTACAGATATCTCCTCTTCTTCTTTAGGCTCTGCAAAACCTAGGGGGGTATTCCCTATTCAACATCCATAAGATATATCTGTGGATGGTGGGATGCTGATACTGAGCAGATTAATCCTCCTTTATGTAGACCAAAACTATTAGATAAGTGCAAAGGGGCTAGCTTTGGGCCTATATTCAGTTGTGAGATAGAGGATTTTGATCCTAATTCTACTTCTAAGGTCCTAATGGTTTGTTTATGAAGTTTAGGTTGATTTAGTACTTGGATGCAAAACCAGGACTTGAGGTGTAACCTCAATGCAAGACTAGATTGGTGCCTATCCAGGGCTTGGAGTCAGTAGACATACACCCGTGAATGATCAACATGAACACACTAAGACTAGATTTCAAGGGGATGTTGTGGTATCTGCCTTACAGATACCTCCCAGAACAGAGTATTTAGTTACCTATACTTACAATATCCTTACTGCAATATGATCTTCCCAACCCTTAACTTGAAACACTTTAATCTACCCCTTAGGCAGAAGCAAAAGATCAAGTTTTCAATATGGCATGACCATATCCTAGAATACCAGACACCCCTTAGATGTTTAGATTCAAGAGAAGAACATATTCAGCTTGGAGATAGAATAACCAAATACATGCAAATACAACATTATTCATATAAAATAAATCATGAAACCAGTAAATTCATGCATAAGACATACAACATGAGATTCATAAACTCACGAGACATCCAGATAAGGTCACCAAAGGAGTTGCATCTTATTACAGCACTCAGACTTGTCCAGTTTTCAACAACAACAAAGAGTAACACAGCATGGCTATTATAGCACAAGCATGTACTTTAAGCAATTAATCACAAAGTCTTCTCAAAATTTCAAAATTCAACCAAATGCAGAGCACCGTGAGAATGGTAATTGAAACAATTAATGCACAAGCTGAAAAGAAAGCTGGGAATGGTTGAGCTCGAGCCCCACGCTGCCACCTGAGAATTTTCCTTTGCAATCGAGTAACTACCTAGTCAACCAGGCCATACCTCTGCATTTTCCATGCCATTAATGTTGTGCCAAACCCGCAGCCATCGAGAAATGCAACAGATCATGCCTCCAAAACCTTCCCGCCAAAACACATCACCCTGATATTCAAATAATACAGGAACCACTTGTCCCACATGCACCCCACGGAGACCCTTTTAGCACTTTATATGCATGGCCGTGATCATATACAATGTCGGCGATTTTGCTCCTGATGGCACCGACGTAAGACCTTATCTTCACACCCCATCGGCCAGACCCCCAGCATCGGTGAACCTCATACATGTTTGCCCAACACAGAAAGTCACCCCGATGCCCAACTTCATCGGCCAAACATAAGGCATCGGAAGAAGATCTCCCAGCTTCGCCGATGCAAGAAGTCACCCCGATGAACATCCTGGTGACATCATCATCACATTGTAAAATCACCCTGTCGACAAACCTCATCGGCGAGAACCAACGCATCGGAGGAAAATCCTCCAGCCTTGCCAATACCACACGTCTCACCGATGAACATCAATGGATTAGGGAGACTTACTCCATTGGCCAAACACAAGCCTACCTCTTCGATCCCACAACTCTCGCCGACAACAATACCTTTCAGCAAGACACAAACTGTCAGAGGGCCAGAAAAATGCTGCGCCGATAACACAAGTCATCCCAATGAAAGCCTTAAGCCACATTTCGTCGGTAGGACCAGCCTCGTCGGAATGACATCAACCCTGGCCATCGATAGATAAAGTCTTGGCGATGTAATGAACACACCACTGCTACCAACATGATCGCTAAGACAAGGGATACTCATGCCGATGGACAAAAAGATTTAGGGTTTAAATGAAAAACCTGCAAACATCCAAGCTCAAACCCTAGACAAAAATGATTACTAACATAAGCTCTGATTAGGGATGTGCAGGTGCAAGACTGCAGCGAGGACCTCAGATCTCTGGGATGCAGACCAGTCCCTTATCCATTGGGCTACAGAGTCATGAAGTTACACTGACCTACATCACCAAACACACTTGATGGCCTAGGGCCATCAAGAAAAGAAAAACCTGTATCTCCCCTTATCAAACACCTTATTTTCATCTACATACACTGGGTCAAGCCTGAAGATCCTGCCATGAGTTACCCACAAACAACCCTTGTCATTTGCATATTCAAACATCTCACTGAGCTTATCCTTGTCAACCTTATGCACATAACCCTCAGCATTAACCAACATAAACAATGCATAATTGTCAAATAATACATTCTCATATGAAACATGACACATATTGTCATCTACATCAGCAATATGCATTGTAAAATGATCTCCCAGCTGGACTGAAAATTGAAAACATTCATAGTCCACCATACAGCTAGGAACATTAGATATCATTCTATCATAAGCTGGCATATCAAAGGAGAAGCTCTCAAATCCATAGTTGTGCATTTCATGCACACAACTTTCAGCTGCACCAAATACAAAAAACTTAGATTCTGGCACCTCCCTGCAACAATCTTCATGATATATGTTGGTTGCTCTTTCATCAGGATGAAAATAAGAACCCATATCAATTGCATTGCTTAGATCCTCACCATACTCAAATAGATCCTCCTCACTATATGTGTCATAAATGGGTGATCCAGGTGTTTCAACTTCATCATGGTATGCCGCTGGTTCATAGACAGCAGAACATGCATCTTCATTACCAATGGATTCACTCTATGGAGGAGCATTAGCTTGCATGTCATAAGCAAAATTATAATCAAATAAAGAACAATCACTCTCTGCACTAGCACTTTTTTCAATCTCTGACTGCTCTTCATCATCTCCATGTGTCTGAAAAGAAGGCGTTGATCCACACATGTAACTGCTCCTTTGTTTGTTGATTTCTTCTCTATCTTGTGCACAATACTCACAGTCATCTCCACAAACCCATTCAAACAAGTATTCATTGCTGTCCATAGCCTCATCATTATTTTCAGAACCAGACACCTCAACCTTGCAATGGGAGTCACCACTGATCCTTTCATTAGCATCCTCAACTGGTGAACAATCCAGTTGAGCATTGCTATCAACATTTTTATTTCTATCTTCAGATTTTGCCGCAATCACTTGATCATTTGCAGCCTTATGACTATTATTCACACCAAAGCCTGTGGACAGGGAATTCATTATGTGCTCATTTCTCATTTCTTCTATATTTTCTACAAACTTGTATGCCATCTGCATACTTGTTATCTTGAATTCCCCCAACAATGCACTAGAGCCCTCCTCAAAAGCTTCAAAATATATGCCAACACAGGCTGAAATATTAGGTCTGAAGACTTCTGGGATTTGTGAAAGGGCTACTGCAAACCTATGACTGAAATCAGTACAGGGCTCTTCATCTTATTTTCTGATCTCCATTAATCTTGCAACAAGATCAACATGTTCTCTTGCAAATTCTTTTCTAAAATAGTCAACAAGGTCATCCCAACAGGCAAAGGATCTCTTTGGAAAGATCAAATACCAATCCCTAGATTTTGCATCAAAGGATCTAACAAAAAATCTCATCCACATATCCTCATCTCTAAACAAATGTCTTTCCATAAAGCTGTGAAAGTTTTGGATATGTGCACCCCCATCACACACATTGTGTCCATTAAATCTGGGCATCTGATTGTAAATTTTAGTAGGCATACTTTCAACTTGATAATCAACCCATGACAAATCTAATTGGTCATACAAAGGATCAAAAGAGCTTACAAGAGGGTTATCATTCTAACTGGCAGACACAATAGGGTTATCACTATTTAACTGAGCCTGCTGAGCCTCTAAGAATATCAACCTATTCTTTATCTCTTCAATTCTTTTACTCAATACATCATCCCCCTCTTGACTGAGTATGGGTGAATACATACTTGGATTCATATAAACTTCACTCTTAGACATCTTATGTCTGTCTAAAACCTAAGGCTTCCCCCTGGCATCTAACTTATGCAGTAAACAACAAATATAAAGGGGAAGAAGCTAGGTACCTTTTCTCATCCAAATGCAAAAATCTAGACATCTTTTATGACAACGTACATCTACCTTTCATGTGCACTTAAATCTTTTTTGCAGAGTTGCCACCTCTCTAGAGAGGACAAAATTTCAAACAACTGAAAGGTCATCAAATATTTTTTTGAGTTCATACCGCCAGCAAAGCACCATCATTCACATGAAAGAACCAGATATGTAGCAATGACTTCACAGTTTTTTGACATTCGATCCTTAGCGGAGTCACCAATTTCTATTTATTTTTTCCCAGTCTGGATGCTTGTTCCCAGTATCCCTACAAGGTAGCCATCATTGATCAATAGGATATCTGGGATAGGGGCCAACAGTCTAGGAGATAGACTCTACAGATATCTCCTCTTCTTCTTCAGGCTCTGCAAAACCTAGGGGGTATTCCCTATTCAACATCCATAAGATATATCTGTGGATGGTGGGATGCTGATACTAAGCAGATGAATCCTCCTTTATGTAGACCAAAACTGTCAGATAAGTGCAAAGGGGCTAGCTTTGGGCCTATATTCAGTTGTGAGACAGAGGATTCTGATCCTAAATCTACTTCTAAAGTCCTAATGGTTTGTTTATGAAGTTTAGGTTGATTTAGTACTTGGATACAAAACCAGGACCTGAGGTGTAACCTCAATGCAAGACTAGATTGGTGCCTATCCAGGGCTTGGAGTCAGTAGACATACACCTGTGAATGATCAACATGAACACACTAAGACTAGATTTCAAGGGGATGTTGTGGTATCTGCCTTATAGATACCTCCCAGAACAAAGTATTTAGTTACCTATACTTACAATATCCTTACTGCAATATGATCTTCCCAACCCTTAACCTGAAACACTTTAATCTACCCCTTAGGCAGAAGCAAAAGATCAAGTTTTCAATATGGCATGACCATATCCTAGAATACCAGACACCCCTTAGATGTTTAGATTCAAGAGAAGAACATATTCAGCTTGGAGACAAAGTAACCAAATACATGCAAATATATCATTATTCATATAAAATAAATCATGAAACCAGTAAATTCATGCATAAGACATACAACATGAGATTCATAAACTCATGAGACATCCAGATAAGGTCACCAAAGGAGTTGCATCTTATTACAACACTCAGACTTGTCTAGTTTTCAACAACAACAAAGAGTAACACATCATGGCTGTTATAGCACAAGCATGTACTTTTAGCAATTAATCACAAAGTCTTCTCAAAATTTCAAAATTCAACCAAATGCAGAGCATCGTGAGAATGGTACTTGAAACAATTAATGCACAATCTGAAAAGAAAGCTGGGAATGGTTGAGCTCGAGCCCCACGCTGCCACCTGAGAATTTTCCTTTGCAATCAGGTAGCTACCTAGTCATCCAGGCCATACCTCTGCATTTTCCATGCCATTGATGTCGTGCCAAACCCACAGCCATCGGGAAATGCAACAAATTATGCCTCTGAAACCTTCCCGCCAAAACACATCACCTTGATATTCAAATAATACAAGAACCACTTGTCCCCCGTGCACCCCGCGGAGACCCTTTTAGCACTTTATATGCATGGCCATGATCATATACAATGTCAGCGATTTTTCTCCTGACGGCACCGGCGTAAAACCTTATCTTCACACCCCATTTGCCAGACCCCCAGCATCGGTGAACCTCATACATGTCTGCCCGACACAGAAAGTCACCCCGATGCCCAACTTCATTGGCCAAACATAAGGCATCGGAAGAAGATCTCCCAGCTTCGCCGATGCAAGAAGTCACCCCGATGAACATCCTGGTGACATCATCATCACATTGTAAAATCACCCTGTCGACAAACCTCATCGGCGAGAACCAACACATCAGTGGAAAATCCTCTAGCCTCGTTGATACCACACGTCTCGCCGATGAACATCAATGGATCGGGGAGACTTACTCCATCGGCCAAACACAAGCCTACTTCTCCGATCCCACAACGCTCACTGACAACAATACCTTTCGGCAAGACACAAACTATCGGAGGGCTAGAAAAATGCTGTGCCGATAACACAAGTTATCCCGATGAAAGCCTTAAGCCACATTTCGTCGGTAGGACCAGCCTCGTCAGAATGACATCAACCCCGGTCGCCGATAGATAAAGTCTTGGCGATGTAATGAACACACCACTGCTACCAACATGATCGCTAAGACAAGGGATACTCATGCCGATGGACAAAAAGATTTAGGGTTTAAATGAAAAACCTGCAAACATCTAAGCTCAAACCCTAGACAAAAATGATTACTAACAGTCATGTCTCTCCAAAGTGATATAATGGTGTCTAGATAAGGCGATGAGTCTCTATCTAGCACAAGATGCCATTAGTGATAACTTTAAGAAAAGTCCCTACAAAATCCTAGTGAATCTTGGCTAAGTGCATTAATTTTCATGGCAAATCATTCCTTTTTAATTTTTTTTTTTTTTGGTGAATTTATGTACATTACTAGAAATTTGTATAAAATCTTGGTGAATACTAGCCAAGTGCATTAATTACCATGGCAAATCCTTCCCTTATTAAAAAATGTCTTCTTATGGAAAAAATATTAACTTGGGCTAATTGTTAATCAATAAATAATCAAATATTCCAAAATAAATTCTGGGTTGGGTAAAGTTTTTAATTGACATGTGCTTCTTACCTCTTAAAATGAAATTCAAACCATAAATTAGAGAGAAAATCAATGGTGGGTAATGAAGATTTATTCCTTCATATATTTAGGGAGGAAAATACTTAAACATTAAGTATAGTAAGTTTATTTATCTTGACATGTAGATTTTTCACAAAATATATCTAAAAATTGAAGATCAATAAGAACAATCCTCTTATCAACTAAATACACTTTATCAAGCACTTGCAATCCATACATGAATCACCATGATTTATTTGTTGATCACACAGGTGGGCAATCTTATTCATGTCTCATCTTACAACATCAACACCAGAAGATCCATTGCAAACATTGTATAAAGTGAACACCTTCCACAAATTGTAGACAAGATCTTAATTTCTTATTCATACAAACATTAAAAATAATATTAGTACAAAACTCTATGCTACCTATATTCTTTAATCATTAGATTTGTGGCCTCATATGCCTTGGGTTTTATAGGCCATGATAATAAAGGAGAGAAAGAGTCATGTTCGATGGTCTTATTGCTGCCATAAGACTATGAGGTTTGTCTACAACTTAACCTACATTGAGAAACCACAAAACAATGGTTGAAAACCTAATTATATATAATTTATAAGTGGAAAATCCTACCAAATGTTAATTTCAAAAAGAATATGGCCCCAAAAGCAAGTAGGAATTTAATAGTAATGGCAATATGGCCCTAAAATAAGTGGGAGTTCCATATTAATGGAGAATATGATTTTGATTTGTAATGTTATTATAAACTTTAGGTGATTAAGCTCTAATAACTCATTGTTTATTGTGGCGAAATAATTCAATTTAAAATTTTAATAAAATAATGCTTTGGTGATTTGACTAGAATCAAACTAAATTTTCATAAAAATGTGGCAATTTAGTTCCCTTTATAGCTTGTCCTATTCACCAAAAATGGAGGCCTCGATTTGAACTGTTCACCATTTGGCAAAGATTTGCCACTAAAAAATATATGGATGCCATCTAAATCTCGATCATAAAAATCATCAAGAATAACATATGCCCCTCCAATTGGTTGCATCCAATGGATGCAAGGAATTGAATGAGAGGGAAAAAGATATATGATAATGATAAAAGTTAAAAGCGATAAAGTAACCAAAAAAATGTAGCCATGTAAGTACATCAAGCATGTAGTAAATATCTATGGATAATATTGTGTAAGCACACATAAGTAGGAGATAAGCATGAAGGGACGTGTAAAGATTGTTGCCCCCCAATATAGGTAAATGACAAGATAATGATTGTCTTAAAGATTAGATAAGTCCATAATGTAAGCACAAGTAAAATACTTAATATATGGGCATGAGAAGAGTCATAACATGTAATCATAGGATCTAAGCATGATAAGGATCATAAGGTATAGAATAATAAGGTGTAGACATGGTAAGGATCACAAACATGTAATCATAAATTATGTAGCATGCTAAAATAACATAGAACATGCAATAACTAGGATTATGTGTGTGTGTTCCTAACCGAATAGATTCTAGAATTCTTGAGTCACATAATCTATTAAATTATCGATTACAAGTGATTTCAACTATATGAGTGAATTGTCTTGTGCTACAAATAAAAAAGGTGGGACCAATGATTAATCTAAAATAAAATTAACTTATTAATGAAGACAACTATTACAAAGATGGTCCAAAGGATAAGTTAAAATTGAATCACAAATTAACTTACTTGCTATTGAATGAATGCCACAAATTTGTAATACGAAGATGAACCATTAATAAATAATATTCAATTAAATGTTTAAATGATTGTTTAAATTGTTATAGTAATCTAAGTAATTGAAAGGTTGATCTAAGAAAGAAGACTAAACTAACAAAGTACAACATGGCTATAAAGTACAAAAATGAGCATACAACATCATCATACAAAAATACAAAGTGATTCATCTAAGATCAATGGGTAAAAATAGATTTTATTGAGAGACAAAATAATTTTACAATGTGATAAATTGTTGTAAGAAATATAATGTTTTGAACAAAAGTATTGCATATGTAAAAACAATCCAAAAATAATAATCTATCATGTTTGTAAACTACATAAAATATCCATCCATTGAAATTAAAGTCCAACAAGTTTGAGCTAGACATGCAGTCAAAAACACATCTTGAGGTCACCAAATAACTAATCTTGAAACCATATTAGATAATCAAGTTGAAATGAACAAAAACTTGGATATAATTAAATACCTCAACTAGAATACTTTACTATTAGAGAATGTGTCATTACTTTTCCTACAATCAAATGTTTATCTCAGTAGATGTTCCTCATGGAAATTAGAGCAAGATGGATTGAATTAAGTTTTATATACTTGTATCTGTTTCCCCTCTTTACACTGAATAATCAATGTCTTTTTAAACTCTTCAGGTTAATTATAATTGATGTCATAACTAATGGATTTATAATCCAAAGTTAGGAAAATAAATCATTTTTATATTTCAAGTCATAAGACAAGTAATTTTATTGACTTAAAATACATTTAAGACTTTAAAGAGTTGTATAACTTAAGATCTTTATAGCTTTAAGTTTAAAATAATAACATATAGTGACATTATAAATTATGTTTCTAGGTAAAAAAGGAAATCTTAGGACTTAAAATTGACATTATAATTATTTTAAAAGACCACTTTTACAATTAAGACATAGATCAAATTAATGATTTTGAGATAAAAATAATCAAATTAATGATTTTGAGATAAAAATAATGACAAAAATATTCTCACAAATTTTTGATGGGTGGGGTCCTATATAATCATCCTATGATTTTAGCCAAATGCCAAAGGTGAACACAAGAAATGCTTCCTCTTGAATGTTGTTATGGTTGTCACCGCACCTAAAAACTCATCAAAATCAATGATCTTGAGACATACTTGAACATCCAAAATACATTACAAACCATTATCATATTAGGAATTCATATAATCATTAAACATGAGCATGAATTATCACAAATAATCACATCGACAATCATATACCACAATAAATATGAATATACACCACTACAAAACATCCCAAAATTTACTCATATAACCATCATTTATAGAATTTTAGGCCTAATGGCAAACAAAATAATCAATTCAACATATATCCATTTGGTCATAATCAAATCTAGCATTATCAACTTCATCAACCAATCTAAACATATGATTAAATCTCAAAATATCATCAAATGATTCTATGTAATGTACCAAATATGGCATCAAACCAAAAATATAGATTGTCATTTCCATGCAAATAAAAATCATATCACCAAGTCCAAAATATCAAGTCTGTTAGGATTGAGGTGCCCTCAACCTTGTAAATCTGATATATTTAATTACTCCTAACATTATTTTGTAAATGCATTCCATGAGGGATGAAGGTTCCAATGACTGCAATAATTATTTAATTACGATGGTCCATTAATTTATGTTATTTTACCTCGGGATAGTCAACTGGTAAATGTGTGGTGTCTAGGTTTATTAATGGTTTATGACAGGTGTAAGAGCATCTACTAATATTAGCGTCTTACATGTTGTAAGGAATCAACTATAATTGGGTCATTATCACAGAGCATCTTATGACAACCTGTAAGAAGGTGTAAGAGGCTATTTTTAGCCTATTGTTGACTTTCCCAGAGGTGGGCATGGGATTTTGTCCATCTTGGGCACAATATTCTGTAAGGTGATTTTATGACATCTATAAGAGGCTAATAATAGCTTGGTTGTGGGATTCCCAAGATTGCTCATTGAATATTCCTAAATTTGGACTCCATTCTGTAAGTTTGTATTTCTATTTAACAAAAGCTTGAGAAGTGAAGAATATAAATTGAATGTTTTATAGGTACACAGGTGTAATCATATTGGATGCATAAAATAAGGAAGTGATTGTATTGTAATCTATTTTGAAGATAATATAGATTTGTCCTCTCTTTTGGTGGAGTTTTTTTCCCACAAGGGTTTCTCCACATAAATCTTTGTGTTATGTGTTATTCTCTTGAGTTTGCTAATTTACTTGTTGCTGATTTACATTAGTTTACATCTCCATTTTGGTAATCTACGGATTAAATTTTAGATTTGTAGTTTATTTCAGATTTCCATATTGTAGTGGTTTTCCTTCATTTCTAACAATTCTCAATTGAAAAACAAATAAAATGGATGTAGCTCATAAAAGAATTGAAAATCAATCATTAACACCAACAACATCTTCCGTTTTATTATCTAGATTTATATAAGAAGTTAGATCTACCAATATAATCCTTTTGAGGGAATCCTCATATTGATTGACTTCTTGGGGTGTGCCAGACCAAGCCATCGAGTCCTAGATAAAGTATACAAGACACATTTAATCCATATGTATATATGGATTTGGATTGAAAAAGATAGATTATGAGGTGCCATCTCTAAGTCTATAGTATCCTCATGTGAATTAGGACTAGAAAATAATGTAATAAAAACATTGGCCAATGTTGGAAAAGAAGTGTAGAGAAAGCAAGATGAATCGAACCATCATAATCCTCTACCACGTAGGTACATCTAAACTCATTGAACTATAAATTGTCATCATCTATATGTGTGTATAATTAGTAAGTAAGATGACTTCACATGTAAGGACATGTCTGTAGACTCATCATAATCATCATGCAAGAGTTATTCACTAAGGCTTATAATGTCATTATGTAATGTAGGATAAGGTAATGAAGCATCAATAAAGTTAACATGAGAAGCTAATGAATAATCATCAAAGAATAAGCTATCATCATGTAAAGAAAGGCTACATGTGAAGTCCAAACATCCATAGACTCAACATGAGATGTATAATATTGTTAATTGTGCATAAAGGAAGGTAATTAATTCAAAGCACATGAATCTAATATGGAAGTGAGACTATTAAGATATGTAAGAGATGTATCATAATTAGGTATACTAATTTCATGAATAAGTGAATCACATGATAAATCCTTGCTTAATGTATGCTCACCATTGAAGGTTTATTGAACTAAAAGGCATAGGATCATCATGAAATGTGTGAATAAATGGATTAAGCATCTCTAATAATATATGGTTTTCACTAAACAATTTGATGAAAGAGGGGAAAGATAGAATACAATAGAACAACACCTCTATAGAAGACACATGCATATACATAGCATATAAAGTCATGAGTGTATCAAGGATAGGTGCATCATATGATATGAAAGATAGAAACATGTCATAATCTAATATAAATGAATGTAGTTTGGTTAAGGAACAAACCCTTAAAGGTGTTATAATGATAGGATAATCTAGGGTGGGGGGTTGGGATAAAAGATAAACTGCAATATATACTCAAACCATAAGCAAAAAAAATTAAGCATATAAATATTAAACCTTAGAAGAATTTAAAAATAGATGAAAAATTAGAGTAATATAATATTTGAAAAATATTGTTAAAATACGTAAAGGAATGATAGGTTATGTAGGATCGATCAGGTTCACCAAAATGCAAAGGAAAATAAATGTGCCTTAAGGTTAGTCTAGGCTGATCCAATAAAATACATGTACATAAGCATAATTAACCTCTAGACTAATTAATGGTGCTAGTTGGGATTGACAAATCTAATAATTGTAATGGCTAAATTAGAAAAATAAGTGCAATAAATAATAGGTACTTAGCTTTGCGACTGAAGAATGTATATAATCTGGAATGACACAAAATCTAAAAACTTCAAAATTTGAAATGGATGGTAATAATTTGGTATTTGTCTTAGAATCAAGAATTTTTGTTTAGTTTGTGAAGGGACAAGTACAAGGATTAGGGACAAGTCCACAACTATGGACCTATCCTACACCTACAAAATTGTACTTTGAAATAATTTTTTTTTGTTCTTCACTTCACCTGATGTGCTTCTGTGTCTTCCATCTCTTTTATATCTAGGGACTATAAATACCTTGGTAGGGTTGCTAACATGTCACAAGGGGACATATTATTCTAGGTCAACCCTTAAAAAATGTGAACAAATAATAAAAAAACAACACTCATAATTTTGTCAATCATTAACAAGAAAATATACACTTACAAACATTACAAATCATGCTATCAATGAAAGATCCCAATTTATATTGTATATATCTATATACATATGTATGTATGTCCAACACAATTTGTTAGGGCTTAAATTATCACTTAAAAACACAATATTAGGAAGTAAATCTCATGATTAGGAATATAAAGGTCAGGGGAGAAAAGAAAATGGAAGAGGAAAATGCAGGAGAATATGGAAGACTTGGGGAGTTTATTCTTTCTTCACTTGCATTTGGTGGAGATTTTTCAAAATTTGCTATAGAACTGAAGTGCAATTATAGGTGGGTAAGACAAAATAGAAGTGTCAAAATGGGAGGAGACTGTAATAGGATTAAACTCTTGTCTTGTGAGTTGGTGAAGAAAAACAAGAAAATATGGAGAATTCTTGAGAAGGGCGGCCTTACTCCCTATATGGAGAATTTGAATGGTTTTGATAGCACTATGTTAGGGGAAGTTGTCAAAAACTAGAACTCTAGGGTTATTACCGTATGTGGTGTCAAACTTCACATATTTGAGGAGCTTCTAGCCACGGTCACTAGCTTTTCTATAGAAGGGAGAAAAATGTACAAGGATAGGCACAATGGTGAGGAGGAAGTGAAGAGCTTCCTAAAGGAGGATGAAATGGTTAATAGAGTTCAAACTGGGTACCCTAGGCTCTCCCTTCCATGGTCGTGGGATGAGATTGCTCTCCAATTCATGTGCTACATCACTCTAGAAGGCATGTTCAATGCAATATACACCTACTATTTCTCCCTCATGAGTCATTTCCAGCATAAAAGGATGGTAAGATTTCCTTTCTTCCTCCTCTCCTCAATAGAGCTCTTAGTTCTTGAAGCTAAGAGAATTAGGGGAGGCCATCCCCTTCACCAATTCCTAATCCTTTTGATTTTTAAACAAGCTATGAGTTTGAAACCCAAGCCCTTTGTGATGACTCACTTTGGTTGCCCCCTAATATAACCCCCAAAAAATGAAAGCTTTGTCCCCTTCTCCCCCACCCCCGTCACCCTCCCCAGAACATGTGTCAATTTCCTCTAAATGCTCCCCTATTTCTTATGACCTTGAGGATGGTGAGGATGATTTTGAGGATGGTGGGGATGATATTGTAGTTCAAATCTTAAAGAAGACTAGAGGTAACCCTAGGTGGAAACTAGTAGTGGAGGGGTTATGGTGGATGTTGTCAACGACAGAGGTAAAGGGAAGAGGAAGATGTATGGATAGAAGGAAATAAATGTGGAAAATAGATTTCCTGAGGTGGAAGGTTTATGCTCAGGTGTTTTGATTGGACAAACATAACCCACTTCACATCTTTGACTCTACATGATGTTACTTTTGTAATAGACACACTGGTCAACAAGACCAATGATCTCCATGAGGATTTGGACAATCACTACAAAATCTTAAAGTGGTTCTTTTTTGAGCTAAATAAAAATAAGATATAGAGCACACTCTTCGAAGAATGGAATAATGAAAGGAGATTCTCTGAATGAAGGAACCATTGGCACTTGGGGAAGAAAGATCGGGGAAGTTGAAGGACATAGAGGAGATCAAAGGAAATATGCAAAAGATCATTAACTTTAGCAAGGCCATGATCACTAACTCCATAAATAACATAAAATACCTCAATGAAAGAGTCAAGAAATATCAGGGGCATTCTTTGAAGGGTCCTTCGGCTCACACCAGGGGTGGTCAAAAAGTTGTGGTCACTATGAGTACAAAGGATACTATTTGTCATCTCTAGGCTCTTCATGAGGAATGAAAGGTTGCTATGACTTTGAACAGTCTCTAATCATTTGGTCTTCTATATGCTTCTCTATGTTTTGGTTTGCTCTGGTGTTGTTGTATGTTGTTTTATTGTTCTCTCATTGTTCTTAGGTTGTAGTGTTGTTGTAGCTTTGTTGTTGCAAGCCATTTTTGTTTCTCTTTTGGTTTCGTTTGTAAAAGGGTTGGGGCCCTTTCAAAAACCCCTCTTTTACCTTTGATAAAAAAATATGGTAGTGTAATTTTAGAAAAAAAATGCTCAACCCTACAAGTTCAATTGTGTGATAAACATGCCTATTTTTGAAAATGAATAGAAATTTTGATGTGAATATAAAGTGATGCTAAGGATGGGTGTATTTTATGTTGCATTATTCTATGTGAGAGAGGGAAAATGAGATGAATGCATTTGCTTAATTTTTCCAAAAAGCACACACTTTTGGTTAGATAGAAAAGAGAAAGCAAAATGAGACAAACTTTTGCTTGCAGTTTCTTCATTGTCCAACTATCCTCAATAGCATATGAAAGGGAAATTAATTTTAGTTTTGTGCTTCAATCCCCCACTATGATTGTGATCACAAAGTAATTTTCTTTTAGATGTATGGTTGACTAGATCTGTGCTCTTCCTGTGCCTCCCATTTTAGCAAAAAGTAAAGATTTCAGTTCCAACTACGAGGATTTGAGTCACAATCAAAAGAATCACAATAAGTTAAGAACAAGTTTTTTAGTACAAAGATGTAAAATACTGTGACTGTTGTCTTGGTGCTAGGCTTACTCCAAAATCTAGTGAATTGATTTGTAACAATTTATGCTCAGGAGTACCACTGTAATCCCAATTTCTTTCTTCCAATACCAATTTTTTTTCATATGAGATTATCATGATCAACCTTCTTGAATCAAAAGCTTCTGAAGTTATCTACAATTAATTGATGACTGATTTCAAGACTATAATAATCAATCCTTATTGTTGTAATTTCACACTAGTTACTATATTTAAAATAGAGTAGAGAATCACTATTGCAATGAAAATATTCTAGAGAGGTTTACTTAGCTTTTCATTAGTTTTAGTTATGGATGCCATCATAGCCATTGTGTTGAATGAAATATCAGTGTTAGGGAATAGGGGTGTTTGTTGTAGGATCTATGGAGTGGCCTTTACAGTGATGTAGCTTCTATAGGTTTACAGTTATGTAATGGAATGAAGCAGATGATATGGTAGGCTCTTTTAAAGGTCTTGGGGCTTATTTTTGGGGAGCTTTGGGATGCTAATGGACCGTATGTTTTCTAAAGATAAACAATCATTTCTTTTTGACAAGAATCTTATTGTCTAAACTCACAATGATATTTTACTATGGGAGGTTGCAAAAAATATTTAAGAGGCGTATTATTGTCAAAACCATGTATGCGATGCATAATAATATTTATAGTGACACAAATTACAAAGATTACAGTTGGCGAAAAGATAAAGTCCTCTAAATGGGGTATTATCCTGCATACAACTATAAATCAGATTTTTTTTGTTAAACTTAAAGCTATCACTCTCAATTATTAACTTGGAAGGGATAGCACTCTGTGAAACTCCCTCTAAGAAATATTGTATGGGATGATGTACATGCACTATGAGCTCTATGGAAAGCACTCCAAGCTTTTTGGATTACATATGCACCTTTGACATTTGGAAATTTAGCAATTTTAAGGAGATTAATTCAAGTGATGTTTATTTTGAATGAGAGATAATTTTGTGGATAATAGTATTTTAAAAATGTAATAAATGTAATGTCAAGATTTTTTTTGTTTTCTTCTTATTTAGAGCATTGTTTGAAAAATTAATGATCAAAATCAGTTTGATGGCAGTCCTTTTGATCATTACCATCGATCTATATAATTTATTTAGTGCTCCCCACTAAAAGAATGTCTATCGAGATAATTAACTCCATTATTTTATATTTTGAAAATGCATATTTAGGTTGTAGTAACTCAAACGTTAAAGGACCTTTGAAATCGTTTTTGGTGGGTGCCTTTTTTGGTAATCAAATTATCTTTGAAGTTATGAAAATATCTGTGTATTTGTCTCTTCTTAGTAAGAACATATTGTAGGCCCCACATTGCTTGTGATTGATAGTCACCCGCCTAAGTGTAAAGGAGGTCGCTTTCACGTGTAAGAGAAATTTATCAGGTACACCTAACTATCGTTTTTTCCAATTATTGTCAAAAGTCGATGGACGGAAAATTTGTACGAGTGTGAACAAATAAGGACAAGGAATATTGTTTGTGCATATATTGTCTTTATTAATGAATTGATTTTTGGTTAGTATTTGTCTTGTATTTTCAATTGGGTTGTAGTGTTATGGTGGTTAGTATTTGAAAAGATAGGATATAGAAAAGCGAGAGAACAAAGGAGGAGGAGGAGGAGGAGGAGGAAGACGACTGTATTTGTACGGATGTGGGAGTGACACACATGAATTTCATGTATTCAAACCAACAATTAGAATGTATAATTGTAGAAGTATATTTGTAAATTGAAAAGGTAGGTGATTTTGATGGAAGGATGAGTCCATTTTGATGTTATGGACATTGAACTTGTATAATTGTGTTATATGGATCGGAAAGTGTTTTTATGGCTAAATGAGTTGACATGTAGATTGAGATATACGAACTACATTTTTGGATAGTGGACCTTGAAAATACACGTCATTCATTGTCAAGAAATTTATAAAGTTATAATTTATTTGTTGATAGGTAGTATAGTTTGGATAATTTGAAAGAATATAAACAAAGTGAATGTAAATGGTGTAGAGGAAATTTGCATATATTTAAAGAATATAAATGGCAACAAATACATTTTTTTTGTGCTTGCAGTGTTGACAATAAGTGTATTTCAAAGTGCTCAACATGTTTATTGAAAAAAATAGCCCATTATAACAGATTGAAGCTTCCATTGTAAGATTCCTATGGCTACAAACAGACATTTCATCGGATCATTACATCATATTCTTGAACTTTATCTACCTAGTACTCTTGCAACAAGAAGGGACATGCTCAAACATGCCCATTGTTGTTTACACAACTTAGGCATTTATGCCTTTACAAAGCCTTCAACAAAAGTTTATATTCATAGTATCTATTATCGTTTTGGTTTATGACAGCAGAAGGATCTCATATCTATAGAGTCAATTATAAATTGGGACATTTACAAATGGAGTGACCTCATGATAGTCAAAGCAAACATAAATAATTGTTATGTATCCAAATTACAACTATGGGTCACCCCACAAAATTCAGTAAAACTTGGAAAATAGATAAGAGCAATAGAAGATTATATAATTGGAAATATTTTTTTTAACTCAAGTATTAATACATTTTCTTATAGATTAGAATAATATCTGTCTTGACAGGGATTAGTAAGAACCCCAATACAAATGCTAATTTTGGTTTTGTGTTGTAGTTTGCTTTATTACAACTACTTTGAAATTTAAACACCAACACTGCAATTGCTCATGCCATCTCAATGATTTATTTTTCATGCTTTGTACAAATTTTTGTCATGAGAGCTTTTGTGCTTGTTATATGGAATTGGTTTTGTTCTATGATTAGTGTTTATTTTTAATACATGTGGTAATTCCATGCACATTAATAGTTAGTAGTGCAAGAGAAAGGGTGTAGCTCATTAGCAATAGTTTTGTTGGAGGCATATGTCTCTTGCAAACACCAACTTGCATTAAATCTGAGTCATACAAAATGTCTTCTATATGTGCTTCCAAGCTACGAGTATTGAGAGACAAAATTGAAATAGATGAAGACAAGTCTATAGAGTGATATTTGATTTCTAAGTTCTAGTTGCCTCACTTTGTAAATAGAAGAGGCGATATTATTCAAAGCAATTGAGGCTCTTTAGGTGGTCATATTAACTATATCTAAAGTGGTTTGTTGCAAACTCTCCTAAAGAAAAGTGCCTAGGTTGTTGATAAAAAACTGGAATATTGATAGTAAACTGGAAATTTGTTGTGATGAGCTTATCGTTCATACCATATTTCTTTAATTGCACTTGTAGCTATTGATTCAAGTATAGACACTGATAATTTGTGTCTATCAACTTTTGTATGTCAACAATGTGCAAATCAAATGTATCATTCTTAGTACTACATGTGACAATAATACTAGTAGCCATATATGGAAGGCTAATATCATAGTCAATATTGTTTCTACTACTTTTTTTGTTGTTGTTCGGGTTGGATGGGGGAAGGAACTTGTTGAATCTATATAGGAAATTTTTGCAATAGAATTTTCAATGTTGGAGCTCAAAGGGTTTGATGACAATGGGTTGGAAATCTCAGATGAGGGTGCAGTAGCAGGCTCTTCCAAGAATCAAACACGACAATGGTTTTTAACTTGATTTGGCCAAGTAGGTGTAGTAGGGTTGGTGATAAGGATTGTGTTGGTGATAAGGATTGTGTTGGTGATGTTGGTGGTGGTAAAAGAAGCTTGAACAATAGAGTTGAAGGAGGGTTGACACCATGGAAATGAGCATGGAATTATGAAGTATCAGTAGTGGTATTTTGATAATAGATTTTAGGATTGTGCAATTCAGGTGCAAATGGAGAGATTTTGTAGGAATAGGACTAGGAGTAGCTAGGCCATAGTTTTTCCAAGGCCTTGCAATGACAATGATGTTGCTACTGTTAAGATCTCTAGGAAGAGAGACAAAGACTACAAATTGTTAGAACCACCTCCAAGAAAGTCACGATTCTTCTCCATTATATTCATTGAAGATTGCATATAATTGGTCATGACTATGTCACCAAAGTTGTTGTAGGTTCCAAATTTTGACCTACAATGTTTCATGCTTGAATCCCTCCATGTATAATTAGACCAAGCATCCTACAACATCTTAGTGGGTTGAAACAAAACTAGGTTTAATTTGGAGCTAGACCCTAGAGTGGACAAGGGAACAATAGGCTGCTTCGAGAAGAACTCGCATGGAATTGAATTAATATAGAGGAAACTTGTCTTTTCCTTGATGCCTTTCATGGATCTAACTAGTCATTTCATAAGCATAAGTAGTCTCTTCTATTGTATCAAAGGTTCCAAGCCATCAACATTACTTGGATTTGGGGTCGTTGATTTCTATAGTGTACAATGACCCCATGGACTCGTTCTAACACCTCTATTTTCCCCTTCCTTGATAAAAAGTTTGAACTTCATGTGACTGAGGCTTAGGTCTTGAATTCTTCCGTTGTTTTCCCCAAACTCTTGAGATTTTGATTGCCTGAGCAATTTCTCCATTGGATCTTTAACTTTTCTATTCATAGTCATAGGAATACAAGGAAGAGGCAAGATAAAGAAGAGATGGGAAATATTGCTACTTGATGGATGACTCTAGAAATTAAAATGTTTGTGATTTGGATTTGATATCAAGGTGATTTAAGTTTTAGGTCAATATGAAGAAATACTTTTGTGCCCAAATATGATTTTAGTAAAAATTTAAAATTGATGTGTAATAATTAGTTGCATCTCTCTGTAATATGCAAGTAATAACTATTCCATCCAATTGATGTTACATAATTTACCCATTTGTTGTTCTGATCTCCCCCAAAAGATATGTTCCAACAAACGAACCATCTAAGCACCCATGCTCAAAATAATTAGCTTATCATAAAAGACTAATTGTTAAGTACAATAGAAATTCATGATCTTTAGATTGAGCTTATGAACTAAATCAAATGTAATGTGCATATGCACCCAAGACAAGCTAAGGGCTTAATAAATTACACAACATGGTACCAAAAATTGAGGACTCTTGATAATGAATTACAACATATAGAGGTTTAAAATTCATGTGAAAAGTTTATTAGAAGCAAAGCAATACAAAATTTTGTTATGGACAACCTTAATTCTAAAGTAGGTATCATACATGAGAATAGACACAAAAACCAAAAACTGAAGACAATTGATCCTAACATTCTTTGCATCTAATGTTGAATATTGATTTAATAGATATTTATCCCTTGAAGGAGGACCTTTAACATTGGCTCTAATTGACAAAAAGAGAGATGTACATGAATTGATATTGGTGGGGTAATTTAGGGCTTTCTTGTTAGGAATTTTGGGATCACATGTATCTTAGTATCTGTCACCTTCTTGGTTTAGGAGAATGGAAGGATCCCACACATAGAAATCATTATAAATCAATAGATTTACAAATGAAATGATGTTATGATCATGAATGTAGACATAAATAATTGTTATGAATCAAAATAACAAGTGTATGTCACATCTCAAAAATATTTAGTAACCATTTTAGAGAAATTTAGAAATTAAAAAAACTACAAAAAAATCTAGATACTTTAAAATAAATTTTTAAAGTGAAGTATTAATAGATTTGCTTATGTATTACTATAATACTTGTCTTTGGAGGGATTACTAACAACCTAAATAAGTGTTAATTTTGATTATGTATAAGAATAGTTGTGTATAGTTTAGTCTTAAATTTTATTTCACATATTTGAACTGTTAATAAAAGTTGTACATCAAATTGAAGGATGATCTTATCATGATCAATTAAGGCATTGACTATTGGGAGTGTTCCTAGCTGCAATAAGTTGAAAGCTTTTAACATATGCCATTGTCACACCCTCTTTCAAATTTACACACCAACACTACAATTGTTCATGCCATCTTGAGGATTTATTTTTCAAAACAAGGGGCTCATATCTACTCTAATTACCAATATAAATTTATGATAAACTACCATTGCTGAAATCTCAAGTTTGTTGTCCTATTTTTCAAAAGGATAATGAGGAAAAGGAATCCTGTAATGATTAAGAAAAGGTACTCTTTGACATACCTTGTTTGAATAAAACCTTCTTCTTCTTTGCCTACAATATGTTTGATATATGTGTTTATGTGAAGGTGCCAAACCTCTTATTAGTTGTTGCATGTCTTTAACAATGATCTCTTTTGAATCTTAAAACCCCCAAAATAATATAGGGAGCAAGGATTCAACATGTAGTGCCTAGTCAATAAATTCTGGACTAGTAAAACGAGATGAGTAGGGTGCAAATGGACAATACGAAAAGATAAAAAATATTATGAATGAAGTAGAAAGATACAAGGAATATGAATATTTCAATTATTATAATGGAAAATACCCAAAGCGTGACATTGTCATAAAGAGGGTCACCCATCATATTATTAGTTGGAAGCTTCAAATAAAATGGATAAGTTTGAGGAAGAAGAGAAAGAACCAAGAGAAAGATGACTAGAAAGATACTCTTGTCAACATAAAATCAATTTAGAATTAATTCATATAGAAAAATATATGCAATGCATATGCAATTTAGTTTAGTCATTGTAAATTGTAATGTTTGCATATAAGTTTAGTCTAGTCACAAACTTGTAAGGGATAGTGTGCACCATTTTTGTTTATATTCAAGATAAATAATCATTGCAAAATTCTTACTACTTATGTTGTAGAAGTTGTTTGTAATCCTACAATCTTGAGAGGCATTGATCACAAGTGCAAAATATATGCCATTAATATAATTGCTTGAACTAAACATCATAAGCAAACACCAAGTCATTGTCACACACTCATTAAAGTCTTGAGTGCAAAATTGGAACATTTCTTTGCTATTTAATCTTGGCAAGTTACTTACTATAATTTTGAGCCCTATTGGCCAATTGTGAACATTAATATAATTCATTTAGGAAAAATAAATTTGTGATATTTATGATTTCACATTGAAAAAATTCTAACTACAAATAAAAGCATGTAATGAATACAACTATTCAAATAAGCATTATTATTCTACTTTGATTATTGGCTAAGACTTGAAATGACATATGACATACCCAGAGACTGTGGATTAACATTGGTAGTTCTTGTGTTTTTTTTGGAATCTCTATGAGCTATTTGAAGAGTATACTAATATATCTAGCTTTAAATGGTTGTGTCGCATACATTCATCCTATAGATGCTTCGTCCCCATGATTGCTTTGCTAAATGAAAAGCTTAAACAAGATAGTGTCACATCCATTTTCACTTAAAAAATTCACTGCTCACTATAGATCATTATTGACAAGTCTGACAAAGCCACTACTTATTATTGATATTGCTTGACAATGAATAGAAACTAAACAATCTTCTTCCAAAGCTAAACGACCTCGAATTAGATAGAATATAAAAGATAGATTATGTAGACTTAAAAAGAACTCCTACAAAGATTAATAACAACGAGGATGGCGAAGGTGAACTAGGGCATGATAATTGACATGTAGACCTCAACAACAATGAGGTAAGAAAGATTCTTGTGATATATGAGGCTTTACATCGACACTATGTGGTAGAGGATGAAGAAAGGAAGCATCCAACTACATGTCCAAGTGGTGGGATTAAAAGAATAGCCATGGAAGTAGGCACCAAAATGATGGAAAAGGTACTCTAGCTTAATAGAGATCAAGATATTATGGAAGTTGTTGCAAGTGTTCAACTTTTTGATATCTTTTATTTTAGATTTACATGGTTTCCACAATAGATTTAAATTTCTTTATGATGCATAAAACATAAAATAGAAATGCATAGTCATTACAAGAAACATAAATCTTGTCATCCTTTAGTTTGTATGAGACATAAATTCAAATATTACATTGAAGTTGTATCCTATTTAACATTATTTAGTATTTACATGAATTTAAAAACAAAAAATAAGCTTCACAAATCACTTCATTTGAAACAACTTGAAAATGAGAAGATAAATAATGAATAATCTATGTGAATTAAAAACATACCTCAAAAGTTAGCCCTCTCCCTCCCCTTTTTCATTTTATTTGGTGATTCCAAATGCCTACATGGACTAGGGGTTTTTAATTTAATTTAGGTAAGGGGCCTCTTTTTAGCTTTTAGTTTAAAGAAACAATTATTTTTATTTTAATATTTTTTAAATTTTGAACCATTTCATTTTTGAATGTTTCCAAACTAGTTATAGGGAAGTGTTTGACATCCCCAAACCATCCTATAAATAGTAGGACATCTCTAAACATCACCCAATTAGAAAATGTCCCATATTGAGGCTCACGCTTTGACAACAGTGGTAGGAATTTTGTCCCTATCCCATTGTCCCTATGATGTCCAACACACAGAGCAGGGGATATGGACACATTACTATGTATTGAAGAAAGAGAAATATTCAAGAGTTTAGTAGAGGAAGTAGGAGAAACCAAATTAAGTAGACAAGTTTAGACATTTGAAATGTATTGCATGCTTGCCAATAGATCCCCTAGTGTTTCAATGGGCATGTTGAATGCTTCCCATATGAAATGGGCCCAACCCATGAGTGAGTATCTTCCAAGTTAAATACTAATGTCCATAAAGTTACTAATTGCTACATTTGAACAACTTTAGTAAAAAAATGCACTTCAATGATTTTTGTGGAGGTCCTACAACTACTATGATATCAAAACTATTACAAATAAAGAATAATATTCAAATTGTTCAATTTTTTTCAATATATATATATATTTTAAATGCGCTTGGTAAACTTTTTAACGTGACTGGCGACACTGGTGTGACACACCCTCTAGCTCCACGCGAATGCTTTTTCCCGGAGCAATGAACTAGTGAGGCCACAACATGGGGGACCTCATCCCCTAGCAAGAACACTTCAAACCCACGAGCTTGTTGGCCCAGCGAAGGCGTAAAGCCTTGCGAGCTCGTTGGCCCAGTGGGGGTTTGAACTTTGGTGGCCACCACTACAACCGAGCGACTTAACCACCGAACCACGCCGTCATCGGCAAGGAATTCAATATTATTAATTAATGTTTGAAATAAATGATAATTAAAAAATAATTTAAACATTATTTGTAATTCTTTTTGTTACATACTGGAAAAATTCACATTATGATGGTTTATTAATATGAGCAAATCCCCCTTTGATGTGTTTATATATTTTAATCAATATTTATTTTTTATGAAATCTTAGCAATTTATATGGGATATAACTTGAGTGATATTGCACCTAGAACATTAATCTCAACACATAATTGCATAAGGAAAAAATGTAAATTAATAAATGTGAAGGCTATATTGGCCAAAGAAGATAGGATGGGAGCAAGTTGGAGTAGCTGCTTATGACTTTATTATTAATTTGAGTACATGTTTATTTATGCATATTGACCCATTAACTTATCTCTAAAACTTTAAAGTTGTGTTGATTTAATTGGGATAGTACTATGATGCTTGACTTTGCTATTCATTAATTCTTAGTCTATGTTGATGCTCTAGCTGTAATGACACATATTAGTACATTGACACATTTTTGCACTTACTCTACCTTGAGTAGCCAATTTTCTTGCTTGAAAGTTATGTGTTAATAATAATATAACTACTACAAATAAGACATTGATTTTAATGGTTGTCTAAACAAGCTTGCTGGGAATGACAGGAAGTTGTCATGTAAGTTAGAGCAAGAAGTAAGCTTTTCATAATGAACTATTTATTCATTATTGTTACAATTTGGGCATGGTTGTGAATTCTAGTTTTAATGACTATATAATCTAGATTCCATGAGCCAAATGCTTATTTGAGTGGATTATATTCTATTATTTAGAGAAGATATGTGGTGGGTTGGTTTACAAGGGGTCCAAATGATGAGCAAAACAAATTCAAGAAGCACCATTGACATTTGTGGCTGTGTAAGATGTTCTAAAGAAGAGAATGTAGCCAGAGTTTATAATGCGGTAGCTATTAAGCTCCAGGTTCCATCAATATTAACAAGTTCCCTAGATTTATATTGCCACAACTTAAAATTGAGATCAGTTGACAGAAACACTAAGGGCATTTGTCAATGCTACATAGTGGGTTTTATTTTATTTTTCCATTATAACTCATATTGTCAAGAATTCTATTAAATCTTATATTTGAAAATGCAACCCTATTTTTCCTATATTTTCTTTTATTCATATCAATGTTTTGAATCCTAGATTGAGCTAATTCATAATAAAATACATGAAGGCAACTAAAATCATAGAAAAACAACATTGATAAATAGACACCCAAACCTAAAATAGACATTGGAGCTATGTTCTATAAAAACTCCAAGTGTAATCAAAATGATTATCAAGATAACAAAACAAATTTAAAGGAACACAAATAAACATCGAGGTTCAAACCATAGAGCTTATGTCCCTAATAATAAACCATAAATCATAAAGATGAGAAGGGCAATCTTTAACCAACCCATGGAGGATAAATTATTCTATTTTAACCCATAAAATAAACACATAAACTAACATCATGTTAGTTCCTTTCCATGCTATCAAAAAACATAAGGGTAGGCAAATTCTTATGCAAGACGAGTGGCATCAAATAGGGTTCCAGAAATTATTAGCAAACAATGATCTCATTGATGTTAGAATATATCATTTTTTGAACTGGCTTCATTATTTTTTAAATATCATGACATAACTGAAAGTGTTAACATGCAAAAGAATAGAGAGATATATTCCAATAGAAGACCAAAGTGAAGGTTTACCTTGCTAAAAAAATTATTCTATTTCTTGCTTGATTCCTTCTATTTCTAGGTCAATTTGTCTAAAATGCCAGTGTCAAAGTAGATCTTCAAACAACACAATTTATGATTTCACTTTCAAACCCATGAGGCAATGTGTGGCTATGTTGTTTCTTAATCTTTAAGCTTGTTCATGTCTTCCAAATGACAATAAAACATTGAACACCCTTTCTTACCTTCTTGATACTAGGACTTAGACATACAACAACCATGACAAATAAATACACCAACTTGATCTTATACACTTGTCCATAGAAGCCTATAATGCACTAAGTTTTATTGAATTCAAGTCTAGGGAAGCATTGAGTTTCAAAAATAAATGCACCAAAAACTAAAAATCAGCATTAAAGGCAAAATTTTCTTATCTAATTTTCTAGTGTAATAGATAATAATTGAAAACAATCAAAAGCAAAGACTTGTTGATGCTAGTCTTCATCATACGTGTTTCTTTAATAGAGATAATCACTCCTTAAACATATGGGATATAAGTAAACAATGTGCCTACTCTTGTCTACATTGTAGATTTATTTTTTATACAACTATGTAATCTCTTAATGGGGAAATGTGAAGCCTAGATTTTCCTTCACAAAAAGGACAATAATCAATGGCATTCAGAGTGTTTTGTGCCCAAAAGGTTCCCTCATTTTAGTTTTTATGCAATGAAAATGAGAATGTGGTTTATAAGTTGGTAAAAAAGTGTTATCTTTTTATCATTTTATTTTCTTTGTATCTTGGGACTTCTTTAGTTTTGGATTAATAAATGGTTTTCCTTTATTCCTCTATTCAATTGCCATGTATGATCCAAGTCATCTATGTGGTGGAATGAATAGTGAAGATAAGATTTTTCCACAACTAGTTTACATGAGGATGCCTATGACACCAAGAATATGATTAAAGCATTTATGAATGATGGTTCAGCTTAAATCTTTTGACTGTATTTTCTACTATAGTACTCTTCCAAACTTTCTTCTTGATAGATAATATGAAATGAGTACAATACCAAAAGTTAATTTTGCAATAAATTTATGCATCGATACAAGTGAAGGCTACAATAAGAGACAACCAATTAGAGGCTTTTTAAAAAATTCAAACTATATTGATAAAAAAATTCAAACAAATGATTAGTTCATACTTGACAAACTAATTAAAAAATTTGCATTTCAAATACTATATTAACCACCATGGTAGGTAAAAATAATGTTCATGAGACCAAATAGTTAGTATGGGATCAAGATATGCAATAAAAGTGCTTCACACTAACACAACCACTATACATAGGGGCTACCCAATTTACCTTGAAAAAATTTCAAACCCTTTTTTATCATGTCAAATCTTCTACTATGGATTTTGATCAAAAGCTTGATATTTTGTCTAGCCTCCCCTCTTCAAACAAGGTGTTTAGGCTGGACCCACTCTTAGATTGTCTTAATACTTGAAATAAATGTCACTATAGAATACACTCTCCTTGATGTAATTGTCATTATGTCTCCACCACCCCCTTGTTCCAAAATAGACATTTTCTCATTTCCTACTCCTTCTTAAGTATTATCCACTTGTCAGTCTCACATGTAAGATGATGCGATCTAGTTCCTAATTGGGTCATCAATAATTTCACCTTCCACTCAAGATTTATAATCCTATGTCTAGCCTTTTTCATCATGGTCCCATGTGGAGTTAAAACCTTTAATATAGTATGCTTTCTTCTACCCACTTAGCTTTGTCCACATGGCAGTCCTAAATTTTTCTCACATACTTTTTTATTTCCTTATTCTAGTGTTTGGGCACTCTTGCATGTTGATGTCCCATTTACTCACCCACTTATCATTTTTCATCCACATGGTCTTCCTCTTGCTTAGCTCTTCCTCTATCTTTTTTAGATTACTTAATGTCTAAGCCATTACTAATGCCTCTAATGAGAAAGGATTTATTTCAACTAATACAATCTCATATAGAATTGAAGTTTTGATTTTGAGGTTGCTTGTGATTGAATAATTTTGGATTCTCTCTATTTGCCTCTATTTTTATTCAATACACTACCACCCCAAACTTCACACTTGTAAAGGACTACTAGTGTGACAAGCAATTCAAATAGGGTTTTCTTGGTTTTCAAGTCCCATACTTTTTCATTATTGAATTTATTTTATAGTGAGTATAAATCCTTCTGCCACCTTATATTCTTTTTTCACTACATGTCTTCCAACTAAGCCTATTGTGAAAATGAAGCATGAGGCACTTGTATTATTCCATCACTTCTAGTGGGATTCCCTTAAAAAGGAAGTTAATTTATATATTTTTTTCCATAATGAAAAGATCATGACTTTGACTTTGTTGGTGTTCACTTACATCTTGGCCTCTTGATAGAAGATCTCTAAATGCCCTAGGTGTTCTCTCAAACTATGAGTTGTTTTTACAACTAGAATAATATCAATTACATATAAGAGTAAGTTTACTACATATCTAGCAAGTTGAATATCCCCTCCACTAGCATTATTTATCTACTCGTCTATCTTATCAATGTATATCCCAAACAAAGTGGGGGAGAGTGGACATCCTTACTTGACACCAATATCGCTTCCAAATCTGTCTAGCATTCCTTCACATATTTTGATTTTGGCCTTGACCTACTCATAAAGCCTATGAACTGTTGCTTGATACTCATCTAGAACTTTGAGTTCCTCCATATTATTCAAAATTTTGCCTCTAAACACTATGTTAAGTTATTTTTTAAAGTCATAAAAGTAACATAAAACTTTTTCTTCTTGGGTATTCCATATTTTTTAAACGAGGTACCTAAGGGTGATGCAATGGTCAATAGTGGAGTGTTATGGTCTAAAACTTGCCTATCCTTTTGCTCATTTTCCCTCTTTTTCTACCCAACTATTAATTATGCATTATACCATGCTTCTAAATATTTTTTCAAGAAGATGATCAACTATGATAGTGTGGTAATTTGATAGATTATTGACATCTCTACCTTTACAGAGAGGGATAACAACACTAGTCATCCACTCAGTCGAGAAGCCTTCTTAGATGACATCATTAAGAATTATTGTGATGTATGGTGTGAGGACCTATAATCCCAATTTTAAATATTCTACTTACAACTCATATTTATCTTGTACTTTACCCCCAATTAGACTCTTTATGCCTTGAGTAATGTTTTCCATAGAGAAGATCTTAGTTGTGTTGATAATGGGTGGATGTCTTCACTCTATACTCACTCGTAGAATAAATTTGTATATTCTAACTATTGGGTATCTATGATATTATTTTATATTTGTTTTCTAATTCAATGTATCTCCCTCCAAAAGCTTTTAGGATTGTGTTTTCCAAGAGAAATTAGTTCTTTCTTCCTTGTGTTCAAATATCTTTGTTTTTAGACTATATAATTTTTCACAAGCCTTCTTATTTTCTTTGTCCATTCTAATTTCTCTCAAAGTTCTCTTTGTTTCCTTGCACTCTTCATCATACCATGTGTTCATTTGAAAAGTACTTGCATTTCCTCTCTTAGGCCTAGATCTATTGCATGTGCTTAATGCTTTGTGAATTAAGTGAATCAACATACTTCTATTTATTGGACCACTTTACATACAAGATGTACTAATCTCTGATTCCTAAAAGTGTTGTTCAAGTGTCACTTTTAAGAGTTCCCTAATCTCATGAGCCATGAGGATTTTACCTTAAAGAGGTGCCTTCCTTTGATTATGGTGGGCCTATTTATGTGCATGCCAAGATTTATATATATTAGATTATGATTTGATTTCAATTCTATAGGGTAGTCTCAAATATCTAACTACATCAGCCTAGAAATAGAGCTCTATGAACAACTGAAATAATCAAACACACTTTAGTCATTATATGTTTTTTAGATGATGTTGTCTAAATTTGACCATGCTTTCATGCCATTACATATAACCATGTCATACAAACTAAATAGCCCCAATAATTTTGTGCCATAGTGTGTAACATCCACATTTCCATTTTGTGATTTCCTTTCCCAAAGTTGGTCTTCTTATAACTCTAGTCATAATAGCTTACTTTTTCATTTTCCCTTGTTTCTCAAATTGAGGGCTTGATTGTTTGTTTCCCTCATATTTAAGTCCCCTACTATCAAGAATTCCCCCAAAGTGTTGAATACTAAAATGTCACTTTAATGACACATAAGTATCTACACAGTCCAAGTTCCTTTTCTTATGTTTCCTTGGTGCAAAGAAATAGGCATCTAGCTTAATTTTTAACTCATTTCCCATTATTTTCAACCATACATATTTCTTATTTGGGTCTTCTTACTCCACTTGTATAATTCCACACCATGTTTCTCTAATTAGCACCATTACTCCCCCATGCCCTTTGCCAATTTTAGTCCTTTCATTCCAAACTTTTATATTTTCCTATATTTTGTAAATTTTGAGAAGTTGTATCCATCATCTTCATTTGTTTCTATGATGATGATAATCTCTTTTCCATCTATTATGGACCCCAACCTAGGACCTCCCCTCTAAGGGTAACCTGTATAATTCCAATTTATCATCGTCAAGTATTCCTGGGGGCTCAAATCCCTTTTTCCTTATGTGTCATTTGTTAGATGATTTAGTTATTTTGTTTTGTAACCATTCTCATTTTCCTTCATCTCTTTCCACCTTCAATTTCTCCCATCCTTTTCTTATCTCTTCTTATTTTACTAGTAAGTCTTTGTCTATGATATTTGTGTACCTCTAAGGAACCTTCTATTCCTTAGTATCATGTTCTTGTTTTATATGTTTTTCATGATAAATCTTATGTGCATGTCCCTTCTTCCTATCATTTTTTCATTCCTATTTTCTTGATGAATATGTTGCCCATTATAGCCAGACTTCAAGGAAGTCTCTTAGTAATTTGTTTGTGTCCTTCTCAACATAGTCCTTCAATCCCTAGATAACAATATTTATAGCCTTATCATGTATGTCCCTTTCTTCTCTGATTTGTATCTTTACTTGTTCTCTATGGGATCTCTTTGTTTGTTATTAATGGTCCCTTTGATGCTTGTGTCTAAGACTTGACCTATTCAATTTGGTCTCTTAATTGATTTTATTTTACCTCCATGTTTATGATTGTAGATTGGATCTCTTTTATTTACAATGCATCTCTTCGCTTTGGCACTTTTGGCTTATTTTCCTCCATTATTTTTAGTTGGTCTAGATCTTGTTTTATCATGATAAGATCTTGCCACCATTTTTCCATGATGTACTGTAAGTTATTTACCCTATCCTTGATAATTTTATTCTCTTACTAGTTTCTAGTTGGATTTTATGATTTCTTCCATTTTTTGTCTTCATATTATCCCTTTGCTTCTATAGCTTCAAGCCTCCTGTTAGGTTTCAAAAATGAAGGTTGTAAACCTTAGGAGGATGCCAAGATCTCTTAACTCTTTTGGCTAACAAAGCATGGTTGATATGATTGATAACCCCCTTCTCTTTAGGCTCTGCCAGACCTAGGCGGGTGTACCTTGATAGCTGAGGCAACTTTGTGTGACCCTAGTGATTTACTCACAATGGCATGTAGATGCGAGACAAATATAAGGCTGAGAACTATTCCTAATATTAAGGTTTGAGGTTTGAACACGTGAATAAAGTTTTGTAAAATATTGTTCTATGGCAAATATGACCAGTGCCTAATTCTGTTGGGTGAATGGGGTCAACAATTGTATGATTGCAGATTTATCTACTTGGTTTAACTCTAACTTCCTGGCACCTTTTAAATGTTTATATCTTATATAAACGTGCAAAGTTGTTGGTTATTAGACTCTTCTTTAAGATCCCATTGATATCTCTTCAAGTTATTGTGATTGTCTGAAAGGATTTTAATTCTAGTTTGAAGGAAACCAACTAAGATGATTTTATTTAAAGGATTTTAACTCTGGGAAGAGACCAATTAACAAAAATCACTTAGAAGGACTTAAATCAACTTCTCACAGAAACTAATCAAACATACCACATAGAGATAGAAAATGTGCCTTGATAAATCAAAATGATTTAAATAACAGGAATAGACCAATATGGAGACAGCCAAATAACTCATAGAATGAATATCCACAAAGTAGTTGAACACCAAAGATAAATCCACTGATTAAACCATCTTGCCCATTATATAATTTAAAATTTCATAGAAGTCTCTGTATTTGGTTTTGCAGATATAAATGAAAATAATAGTATTATCTATATGATGATTGTTCTTTCATTCATCCCTTTAAAACTGGCCTTGGTTTCCCTTATATATACGGGAAGCAAACAAGCTTTAGGCTGAAACAACATGACTGTTCCTAAATTGCACCTCTTTAGGTAACTATCATTTGTTACAAAGTAAAGAAATAAACTGATGAAGGGGGTAAATCATAAAACACACAACAACAGAAATTGCACATAGAAAATAGAACTTTCTTTATTGATTTGGACAACTTATTACATTACAAAAGCTCAAATACAATTAGAGGAATCAACCCTCCACAGGCTGCAACACATTACAGCTTCCTCCCCCAAGACTCTGGAATCATCTCATCTACCTTATGTAACCCCAAATCTGCTAGGGTTTCTGTTTTCCCACCTATTCTTGACTCTACACTTCCCCCCTTAACTCTACTACCGCCTAGGGTTCCCAAAAATGGTTATTAATAGCCTTTTTGGCGGCCAACAACCTAATTTTGAAATTTGCATCTCCCTCCAAAAATAGGTCAACTTCCAGGAGCCATAACTTTTGATCCGGGTGTCCGATTGACGAACCGTTTTATGCGTTGGAAAGATCGCGGAGTGCTCTATGCGCTAAGAACTTGCTCTACTAGTTTTAGCCATTTTTAGGCCCATACAGAGCCATTTAGTGTCTCAAACCTGAGTTTGAATAATTTTTAGGCATTTTTTAGGAAATAGAAACTTTAATATCTTTTAGGTCGCAAATGATCTTTGCGTGATTCCTTTGCCAAAGGTCTTATTTTTTAGTTATGAAGCTTCCTGTAAATTTTCACTTCATTCCATGCCCAAATGCAAACTTTCTAAAAATAGAAGGTTGCTATGTTTAGTAGTTTGGAAAAACTAATAGTTCTACATAATTATTCAAGTGATTATGGAACCAGAACCACAAATTTTGCAAAGAAATGGAAAGAATATCAACAATTTTGAACACATCTTTTTTTGGGTGATGCAAGATTGCCCTTACACCACTGGATGCTCCTGCATCAGACACCCAGGGTAATTTGAGAAGTGACCTTGTCACGTCTCAGGTGTTTGTGTGACGAAAAACCAAATGGTCAACCTCTGCCTTAGACAACCAAGAAGAATCTTCAACAGACCTTCCTTTCCATTTCACTAGATATTCTTCATATTGCCTATTCTGAGTACTTCTTCCCACACAGCTATCCAAGATCTCTTCTATCTCCTCTGTTGAAGTAGATGCCGGAATACTTCACTGTTCTTCTGTTGGTCCATCCTCTATTCCAACTTCATGATATTCTAATAAATCAACAATGTTGAAAACAGGGGAAATGTCGATCCCACTCAGCAGCTCTACCTCATATGCATTTCCTAAATCATGTTTCTTCAAAATTTTGCATGGTCTAAATTTCTTCATTTTTAGCTTATTGTATGTTCTAATTGGGAACCTTTCTTTTCTCAAGTGAACCATGACTTCATCTCCTACTTGGAATTCCTTATATCTCCTCTTCTCATCCGCCTTAGCCTTGTACTGAATATTCACCTTATTAATGTGCCTTTTCACCTCTTCATGCAAATTCTTCATGTGTTCTGCAAAGTCTTCAGCCTCAGCACTTGTCTTTTCTCCTTTGTCCAGATTCCTTAACTCTGAAGCATTTCTTAGACTATTCCCATATACAATCTGGAATGGTCATTTACTAGTACTCTTATTGACAGAATTGTTGTAAGCAAATTCTACCTATGGTAAAATCAAATCCCATCCCTTGGGCTTATCTCCTACTAAGCATCGTAGCAAGTTACCCAAACTCCTATTCACCACTTTGGTTTATCCATCAGTCTGTGGATGGTGTGTAGAACTAAAATTCAAACATGTCTTCAACGTCTTCCACAATGTCCTCTAGAAATAACCAAAAAACTTGGTATCTCGATCTGGAACTATGCTCTTTGGTAGACCGTGTAATCTCACCACCTCCCTGAAAAATAATTCAGCAATATGAACAACATGATTAGTCTTCTTGCAAGGAATAAAATGTGCCATCTTTGAGAATCTGTCCACCACCACAAAAATGGAATCATGTCCTCTTTATGTCCTTGGTAAACCAAGAACAAAATCCATACTAATATCATCCCATGGTTTCTCTAGTACAGGTAGTGGCTGATATAGCCCTCTATTCTGACTTGTTCCTTTTGCCATCTGACACACTCTGCAACTCTGCACAAATTTCCTCACATCCTGCTGCAACTTTGGCCAATAATAATTTTCACCAACAATAGCAATGGTCTTATCTCGACCAAAGTGTTCGGCCAATCCTCCACTATGCTTCTCCTTAATCAAGTTCTCTGTCATGGAACTCCTCAGAATGCACAACTGGCTTCCTTTAAACAACATGCCATATTGGATTATAAAATCCAACCATTTTGTCCTATCCAAAGTAACACATTCTAAGCAAGCTTTCCAGGCCTCTGCAAAATTTGGATCTTCAGGCTACAAACTTTTGAGCTCATCAAACCCAACAACCTCTATCTTCATTTCTATCAACAAATTTTGCCTTCTGCTCAAGGCATCTGCAACTCTGTTGGACTTCCCACTCCTGTGCTTCAAAACAAAAGTATAGCTCTGCAAAAACTTGACCTATATAAAACAAACTCCTTTGGCAATAAATAATGTCTCCATTTCTTCAAAGCCTAAACTATTGCATAAAACTCCTGATCATAAACATAATACTTTTTCTTGGCATCACTAAGCTTCTCACTAAAATAGGCAATGGTCTTACCTTCTTGGCTCAAAACAACTCCTATAGCACTACCACTAGCATCACAATCTACTTGAAATACCTTATTGAAATCTGGAAGTGTCAAAATAGGTTTCTCTGTGACTTTCTGCTTTAATGTATCAAATCTTTTATATACTCCTTTAGTCCATCTAAACTCTTTTCTATCCCCTCTCATTGTCTCAGTTAGGGGTGCACAAATGCTACTAAAAATCCTAATAAACTTTGTATAAAAACTTGCCAAACCATGAAAAGATCGTACCTCTGTGGCACTCATTGGCATAGGCCATTCAAGGATAGCTCTCACCTTCTCTGGGTCCATCTTAAGACCTTCCTCTGAGACAACAAATCCCAGGTATACCAACTCCTTCTTTGCAAAGCTACATTTCTTCAGATTGATCAACAACTTCTCCTCCCTTAGCTTCTCCAAAACTCTTCTGATATGCATCATATGCTCATCCTAAGTCTTACTGAAAATTAAAATATCATCTAAATAAACAATAACAAAAATTCCCAAAAATTCTTTCAATACCTCGTTCATGAGCCGCATGAATGTTCTCGGTGCATTGGTTAGCCCAAATGGCATGACTAACCACTCATACAAACCTTCCTTTGTCTTGAAGACTATCTTCCACTCGTCTCCTTCTCTGATACGGATTTGGTGATACCCACTCTTCAGGTCAATCTTTGTGAAGTACTTGGCTCCACTGAAATAGTCCATTATGTTGTCCATTCTGGGCAATGAAAATCTGTACTTGATCATGATCTTATTGATGGCTCGAGAGTCTGTACACATTCTCCACTCTCCATCTTTCTTTGGTGCTAGTACTGTAGGTACCGCACATGGACTTAGGCTCTCTCTTATCAATCCCTTCCTCAACAACTCCTGAACTTGTTTGTTCAACTCTTCACTCTCTCATGAAGTCATTCTATGGACTGCCTTATTTGGCAAACTGGCTCCTGGTATCAAATCCATTTGATGACTTATCTTCCTCACTGGTGGTAAACCTTCTGGTACATTATCAAAGACAATATCTTGAAATTCTTCAAACATTTCTGAGACTTCTGCTGGTACATCTTCACATTTCTCTTGACTAATCTTAGGAATCAATGCAAAGTAATGACGCTCATGCTTCATACCCTCCAAAAAATTTCTACCATCTACCAAGCAAATTCTAGCAGTACTACATACCTTTTCTTCCACCTCCTTCAAGGGCTTCAACTTATGATGGACTCCATCCTTTGTTAGGGAGTATGTGTTTGCACGGCCATCATGGACAATGCTCCTATCATACTGCCACGGCCTCCCCAATAACATATGACATGCATCCATCGGTATGATGTCACACAACACCTCATCATGGTAGTCAGCAATCTTAAACTTCACTAAACACTGCTCATTGACCAAGCTCTATGGTTCTTCTGCAACCATGTAATCCAATATGGATGCAGATGCTTTCTTCTTATCAACTTCAACTTATCAACCATCTCCTATGAAATAAGATTGTCAGTGCTTCCATTGCCAATAATAATATCACAACACTTACCTTCACATTTGCACCTTGTGCGGAATAAACTCTTCCTCTGATTGGGTTCTTTCTCCTCATTCAACAAAGTTCTTCTGACAACTAGGGTTTCTCCTTTTTTAGCATCTTCAGAATGCTCAAACTGTGCATCTTCATCTACATGTGCAACTCGTGCATTACCTTCAGGTCTTCTATTTGTCCTTCCTTGATGTTGCGGACACTCGTATGCTCGATGTCCTTCTTCTCCACATTGGAAACAGGTTCCTCTGAAACCTCTTCTTCTGGGTCCTTGCCCATGTCTACCTCTTCCTCTTCCTCTTTGCTCACCATTGTTCTGGTCATGAGGGTGGTAAGCATTATCCCCTCTCTGATTTTGACTGGTGCCAGCTTCTTCACTTTTCTTTTGACCTTTATTACGGCCTCCATAGGGTCTTCCACTAGTCCTTTCACCTTGACCTCTTCCCCTTTGCTTTCTATCAAATCTTTTATTCATCTTCTTTTCCATCTTTAGGGAAAATTGATACGCATCTTCTATGGTGGTCATTCTTACCAGGCTCAGCTCCTCTTGAATACTCGGCCTCAACCCATTAATGTAACGAGCTACCTTCTCCTTGTTGGGCTCTACATGGCATTTCCTAATAGTAACCTTCTAAAATTCTTCTGTATACTCCTTGACAGACTTGTTACCTTGCTTCAATCCTTGCAGCTTCTTCAACAACTCCATCTCATAGTCCACAGGAATGAACTGCTTCTTCAATTTCTCCACCATCCAATCCCATCTAGTGATCTTTCCTTTTCCTCTTCTATTCCTCTCTAACTGGACCTCCTTCCACCAAATATTGGCATGGCCCTTCAATTTTGTTTTTGTAAACTTGACCCAATCTGGGTCTTCCACATCTTCGTACTCAAAATACTCCTCCATGTCATTGATCCAATCAATAAGCTGTTCCGGATTCAAATCTCTAGAATATGTAGAAACTTTCATCTTGGGCCTCTTTCCGATATTTGAAATGGCCCTCAACAACCTAATTTCTACAGGATCTCCGGTAGCTTCTTGTTCTTTCTTAGATAGCTCTTCTTCAGCTTCATCTTCACTTTCTTCTCTTGTTCTCGGCTCAAACCCTCTTCGTAGCTCCTCTTGCAATGCATCAATTTGCCTTTGCAGGGCTCTAAAACCATCTTCCATCAAAGCATTCCTTCCAATATGATTTCTTCATGGAGGCATCTTGATCTCCGCAGCAAACCCACAACCTCAGGTCCTGGTGCAAACTGCCTCATTTTCAGCGATCTATTTACACACTCAGGAACCCTTGCTCTGATACCACTTGATGAAGGGGGTAAATCACATAACACAAAAAAATAGAAATTGCACATAGAAAATAGAACTTTCTTTATTGATTTGGACAACTTATTATATTACAAAAGCTCAAGTACAATTAAAGGAATCAACCCTCCACAGGCTGCAACACATTATAGCTTCCTCCCCCAAGACTCTGGAATCATCTACGTTCTGTAACCCCAAATCTGCCAGGGTTTCTGTTTTCCCACCTATTCATGACTCTACACTTGCCCTCTTAACTCTACTACCACCCAGGGTTCCCAAAAATGGTTAGTAATAGCCTTTTTTGCGGCCAACAACCTAATTTCAAAATTTGCATCTCTCCAAAAATAGGTCAACTTTCGGGAGCCATAACTTTTGATCCGAGTGTGCGATTGACAAACTGTTTTATGTGTCGAAAAGCTCACGGAGTGCTCTATGCGCTAAGAACCTACTTTGTTGGTTCTAGCCATTTTTTGGGCCCGTACGGAGCCGTTTAGTGCCTCAAACCTGAGGTTGAATAATTTTCAGGCATTTTTCAGGAAACATAAACTTTAATATCTTTCAGCTCGCAAATGATCTTTGTGTGATTCCTTCGCCAAAGGTCTTATTTTTCAGTTATGAAGCTTCCTATAAATTTTCACTTCATTCTGTGCCCAAATGCAAACTTTCTAAAAATAGCAAGTTCCTATTTTTAGCAGTTTGAAAAAACTAAAAGTTCTACATCATTATTCAAGCGATTATGGAACCAGAACCACAAATTTTGAAAAGAAATGGAAAGAACATCAACAATTTTGAAACACATCTTTTTTGGGTGATGCGAGATTGCCCTTACACCATTGGATGGTCTTGCATCATAAATATAGAGATTAAACTGGGCGCTTGCATTAGTCATGATTTGAGTCTGTTAATCACCATTAAAAACTCGTGACCTCAGGCCTGGCAAGGTTTTCCTCTCCAATGATGTAGCATTTGATGAACATGCTTTGCCTGCTATTTTAAATGTAATATATACTATACTTTTAATATATAAAATTCTTGAATTAGCATTGGAAAAAATTTCACTTCAAGTTTATCACAAGGGTCAAAGGATTTTCTTCTTTAACTTCTTTCTTAACCATTGTCTTCCATTTTTTAATCAGCCGAGGATGTAGACATGGCTGGTACAACACATCCTGACCCTTTATGCTGCTCTGGCGATGAACAAGTTAATCTTGGCGATATGATCAATATACTCTTGAGTCGCATAGGTATCTATGGAGATTATATCATCCATGACAGATTCCAAAGTGAAGATTCTGTCTAAATGTATATGTGTGATCTCTTTCACTCTATCCTCATCATTGATCTTCTCAAGAGCTATTATTAACAATTGGCCTAATTTATTTTTCCAAATACCCTTTTCCTGTAAATTGCCTTCATTTTCAAAGAAACTAGGGAATGCCATATCCAAATGTTGATCAAAATCACCAAGGTCCTCTGCTAACAAAGTGTTGAACCTTTCATGGTCTCTGATTAGTTCATCATATTCCTTAAACACCTATTTATCAACACTTGTTTTGGAACTTAATTCCTCTTTCTTCTCCAGCATCCCGAGGTGCAATCTTTTATGCTCTTGGTAGGCATTGTGTGTTCTCTTGTGCAATTCCTATACCTTATCACTCTTCCCCATCATTTTCTCAAATATTTTCTTAATCAATTCTGAAGCCATATTATATTTAATAGACTTTATTTCAGTTTCCAATTGATCAATCTTCTTTTGGAAGTTTTCTGCCTTAATCTTCCAATAAGTGGTATCGGCCTTGGCCTCCACCACTCTCTTGTAACTATTACTCAGGTTATGTACTCATTCAATAGGTCTCTAACTCTAAATTTCACATCAAAGCTAGCATCCAACTGAAATGCCATTGATATATAGTTTTTTGTGACAGGGATGAAAACTGATCCATCATTCAACTCAATCATGTAGGCCTGTCTATTGTATTTCTTGGCCAGAGCTTTTAGCAACTCCACGTTGACAAACACATTTGGAACTATCAATTTTCCCAAGTTCAGTCTCCAAGGATTGGAGATAGGTTTATGCCTATGCATTTTCCTATAGTGATAGAGGAAAAGATCACACCCCCTTATTGGAGTCCATGTGTCCCCTATTTATCTATATATATCTTCCAATTTTTCAGCTTGGGGGTTCAACCGGGCATTTCTCCTAGATCTCTGTCCTGACCCTGGGCATTGATCTATCAAGTCCTAGTTTAAGTGCCTTTCTTCTAATTTCTGCCTCTTACCCTTAGGGTTTTCAGTCGTATCTTCCATGATATAAACTTATGTAAAAGAACCCTACTTCTGTGAATGCAATTCAAACCAGTAAGCTACAAATTTCAAGCTCAGAATACTTACTTGGATATCTTCTCTGGTTCTTGAATTATGATTTTTGCTACACCTTGCCCTCACTTTGAGTGGTTGCTTAATTGTTCAATCTTCTCAAGGTTTGCCTCAATATACTTGGCTCTGGTGTATTAGTGGTGTCTCATGGAAACACTCATATCATCGAAGGGATGTTTTTGAATAAGGTCTGTTTGATAGCTGCCAAACATGTCTTGTCACTATTCTATTGGGATGACCAAATTTATAATCTCATTGATATTTCTCTTTTCCTTAATGTTCTTTTATTTCCTTTGGGGTTTCAGAATGACCCTAGATGTTATCCTACCGATAACACGACTTCCTCTCAAAATCCCTTTTATGAATAGTCTCTTCGATATTTGCTTGTCCCTTCGATGTCCCTTTGCTTATTTTGTCATTCATCTTCTCAAAGGGACTAGGGATCACCTCACTTCGACATCCTAGAGTCTCCTCGAAATACTCTCACTATTTTCCTTTAGTCATAGATGTTGTTGGCTTATCGGCAGGACTAGAAATCGTATTACTCTGATATTCTGAAGTCTCTTCGAAATGCTTTTATTTACCCTTTGTGAGTGTTATCGCTTTATCATTGGAACACATTTAGGTGTCACACCGATATACATCTTTCCCTTCAATATGCTTTTGATGTCTTCAAAATATCGAAGAGACCCTTAAATGATTCACTTCGATAATTCTTGGTCTCTTCGACCTTTTAGTCCCTTCATTTTTTGAAGTTAGCCCGATATGCCACTAAGTCATATGTTTATGTCCTTTTGGTCTTTCAGATTGTCGAAGAGACTCCAAAGTGGGTCTCCTTGATATGGTGGATTCTCTCTGATATTCTTTATATTTATTTATCGAAGAGACCCTAGGGTAGGACTTAGCGATATAGAAGTGCTTTTCTGATATGGTTTTTTGCTTTTAGGGTGAAGGCGACAAGACATATACTTATTAGGGTTAAGACTCTGGGTCAAATGGATGTATTATTTTGAGCAGGGGAATATTTAAAATGGTATTTTGGGGATAATATGATGGCAGAAAATGAATTTTTTATAAAAAATTTGGGGTTAAAATTTTGTTCCAATAGTGGCTCTGGCTGGGGATGAATGGTTGTGAGGTCATTGCAAGAATTGAGAAAATACTCTCTGGGACATAGACCAATGGTGGTGGGGAAGGGTGGAAAATGGAAATCCTAATCTACTGTGCATGGAAAAAGAAAAATATTCAAGAGAAGAAGTATTTTAGGAATTGTCCATGCACTGGCAATTCCTCTACTTCACCACTCATATTCTGTAAGTAATAGGAGTCTTCACAATATTTACCATGATGATAAATGGTCCTATCCACAATGCCTCAAATTTACCATGTTTTCCTTTGTCTTGTCCTCTGGCATTCCACATGAGAACCATGTCATCCACCTTGAATTTCCTTTCCTTAGCCCTTTTATCAAATAAATATTTCATCTGTAATTGCATTTTTTCATATTATTCCTAAGCTTGGGCCATTACTTCATCCAATTCAGCTAGTTGTTCCATCCTCTCTTCCATAGGTTTAGGAATGTCTATATCTTCTTGGAGGATAAATCTGTAAACTAGCAAAAGATTATGTCTCCTGGCTTGAGAACCATAAACTAATTCAAATGGGGATTTTCCTGTAGCCTTCTTTATAGTAACCCTATCTACCCATAAAGCCATTTTTAATTTTGAATCCCATGCCTTATTGTTATTTTCCAACATTCTTTTGATTATTTTTAGAATGCTTTTGTTGCTTGACTCTGCTTGTTCATTGGCCTGAGGATGATATGGGGAGGCATATGAAATTATTATGCCATAGGATTCGCAGAATGTTATGAATTCATCTGATCTAAAGCACATGCCATTGTCTGTAATGAGTCTCACAGGAATTCTAAACCTAGTGATGATATTTTCTAATAAAAAATTAATCACCACCTTACTAGTGACTTGTCTAGTTGGAATTGCTTCTATCCATTTTGTAAAATAATATGTAGCTACCAAGATCCATTTGTATCCACCACTGGATCTTTCTACAATCTCTCCTACAAAGTCAATTCCATTGATGAAATGGAGCTTCAACTTGCATTGGTCTTAATGGTAAGGCTCCTTGGTAGTTTAATCTGCCAGAGAACTTTTGACAGGCTTCACATTTTCTCACATATATGTGGGCATCCTTAAAAACTTCAGGCCAGTAATAGCCTGCTCTCATTATCTTATAGGCAGTAGTCTTTGCCGAGAAGTGTCCTCCACATACTCCTTTATGCATTTCTTGTAGCATCTTCTCAACTTGTGTTTTATCCAAACATAACAGTAAGATACCATCTCTGTTTTTCTAGTATAAATCTCCATCTATGAAAACGTATTTTGATGCAATGAGTTTCAAAGTTCTTCTTTGATTATCATTCAGGCCTTGGGGACACTTCATGTTTTTAAGATAGTACATTATATTGGTGTACCAAGGTGTATGTTCAATGCTTGCAATTTATCTTCCTCTTTTATGTTGCAAACTTGTGCAGCCTCCAAATTTGATTCAACCATTAATTTGGCCAAACCTTGACCTCTAACAAGCCTGGTGATTTGGATGTTAATGTTAAATTCTTGAATTCTAATGATCCATCTACATCTCCGTCCTGTGACTTCATTTTGAATAAAGACATCCTTCACAGCAACATTAGGTACATAGGCTATTACATGGGCTCCAACCAAATAGGGCCTGAATGCCTTTACTACTTTTACTAGGGCATAGGCTTGTTTCTCAGTAATGTCATACTTCAGCTCTACCCCCTGAAGTGATTTACTGAAAAATGAGATGGGTTGTTCATATCCTTCTTTATTTTTCTGCAACATTACAACCGCCACTGTATGAAAATATTCAAAAGAAAATACTTGGAATGGCTTATCCAAGTCTGGAGACTTTAATACATGAGCTTCTTTAATTGCTTTCTTAATGGACATAAATGCATCAATGGCCTCCTTAGTCCAGTCTATTTTTGCACCCTTTTTCAACATTGTTGAAACTAGCTTAACTATTTCTGCAAAGTTGGATATGAATCTCCTGAAAAAAATTATTTGTCCAAAGAAAGATTGAATGACTTTCACAGTTTTTGGAATAGGAATTTTATCAATAGCCTCTACCCTTTCAAGATCAATCCTTACACCATGTTTTGAGACTATGTGTCCTAGCAGTTTTCCTTCTATTATGGAAAAAAGGGATTTCTTTTGATTTAGGGAAATATCATATTCCAGTGCCTTGATGAAATTTTTTTCTAGGTGTAAACAATGATCTTTTGCCCTTTTAGAATATGCTGTAAGATCATCCTGGTAGACTACCATTATTGTGTTAATCAAATCAGCAAAGGCTACATCCATGGGCCTTTGGAATGTCGCCCCAACGTTTGTAAGGCCAAAAGGCATTCTCACATAGACATAGGTACCCCAAGGTGTTGTAAAAGTAGTTTTATACTATTCTAATTCTTTAACCTTTACTTGGTTGTACCCAGAGAAGCCATCCATCATGGACAACAATTCACATCTTGTCACTTGTTGTAACATTGTCTCCATGTTTGGAAGGGGATAGTTGTCTTTTAGTGATGAGATGTTTAAATTTTTGAAATGTACGCACAATCTTATATCACCATTCTTTTTTCTTACAGGTACCAAGTTTGATACCCAAGAAGAGTGTCTAATTGGTTTAATAATACCTCCTTCTCTAAGCTTCATGAGTTCTTCTTGCATCTTAGGTGCCAATGTAGGATTTATAGGTCTTTGCCTTTGTCTGAATGGTTTGGCATCAGGTTTCAATGGTATTTCATGCTAGAATATGATGAAGGGGGGTAAATTACAAAACACACAACAATAGAAATTGAACACAGAAAATAGAACTTTCTTTTATTGATCTAGGCAACTCATTACATTACAGAAGCTCAATTACAATAAGAGGAATCAATCCTCCACAGGCTGCAACACACTACAGCTACACATCACCAGGCTCTGGAATCTTCTCCCTTCTGTAATCCCTAATCAGCTAGAGTTTATGTTTTCCCACCTATTCTTGAATCCACACTTGCCCCCTTAACTCTACTACTACCCAGGGTTCCCAAAAAAATGGTTATTAATAGCCTTTTTGGTGGCCAACAACTAATTTCAAAATTTGCATCTCCCTCCAAAAATAGGTCAACTTTCGAGAGCCATAACTTTTGATTTGGGTGTCTGATTAACGAACCATTTTATGCGTTGGAAAGCTCGCGGAGTGATCTATGCGCTAAGAACCCGCTCTATTAGTTCCGGCCATTTTTGGGCCCGTACAAGGCTGTTTAGTGCCTCAAACCTGAGTTTGAATAATTTTCAAGCATTTTTCAGGAAACAAAAACTTTAATATCTTTCAGCTTCCAAATGATCTTTGCGTGATTCCTTCACCAAAGGTCTTATTTTTTAGTTATGTAACTTCATGTAAATTTTCACTTCATTCCGTGCCCAAATGCAAACTTTCTAAAAATAGCAGGTTACTATTTTTAGTAGTTTTGAAAAACTGAAAGTTCTACATCATTATTCAAGCAATTATGGAACCAGAACCACCAATTTTGAAAAGAAATGGAAATAACATCAACAATTTTGAAACACATCTTTTTTTTTTGGGTGATGCAAGATTGCCCTTACACCATTGGATGCTCCTGCATCAGACACCTAGGGTAATTTGAGAAGTGACCCTGTCACATCTCAGGTGTTTGTGTGAGGAAAACCCAAACGGTCAACCTCTGTCTTAGACAACCAAGAAGAATCATCAATAGGCCTTCCTTTCCATTTCACCAAATATTCTTCATATTGCTTGTTCCAAGTACTTCCCACACAGCTATCCAAGATCTCTTCTATCTCCTCTATTGAAGTAGATGCCGAAATACTCTACTGTTCTTCTGTTATGCCATCCTCTGTGCTACCCTCATGATATTCTGTTAAATCAACAATGTTGAACACAGGGGAAATATTAATCCCACTTGGCAACTCTACCTCATATGCATTTCCTGAATCATGCTTCTTCAAGATTCTGCACAGTCCAAATTTCTTCATTTTCAACTTATTGTATGTTCCAATTGGGAACCTTTCTTTTCTCAAGTGAACTATGACTTCATCTCCTACCTAGAACTCCTTATACCTCCTCTTCTAATCTGCCTTAGCCTTGTACTGAATATTCATCTTATTAATGTGCTTTCTCACCTCTTCATGCAAATTCTTTAGATGTTCTGCAAAGTCTTCAGCTTCAACACTTGTCTTTTCTCCTTTGTCCAGCTTCCTTAACTCAGAAGCTTTTCTTGGGCTATTGCCATATACAATCTGGAATGTTGATTTACCAGTACTCCTATTGACAGAATTGTTGTAAGCAAATTCTACTTGCGGTAAAATCAAATCCCATCCCTTGGGCTTATCTCCTACTAAGCATCGTAGCAGGGTACCCAAACTCCTATTCACCACTTCTGTCTGTCCATCAGTCTATGGATGGTGTGCATAACTAAACTTCAAATTTGTCTTCAACTTCTTCCACAATGTCCTCCAGAAATAACCAACAAACTTGGTATCTCGATCTAAAACTATGCTCTTTGGTAGACCATGTAATCTCACCACCTCCCTGAAAAATAATTCAGCAATATGGACATCATTAGTCTTCTTGCAAGGAATAAAATGTGCCATCTTCAAGAATCTATCCACCACCACAAAAATAGAATCATGTCCTCTCTGTGTCCTTGGTAAACCAAGAACAAAATCCATACTAATATCATCCCATGGCTTCTCTGGTACAGGTAATGGTTGATATAGACTTGTATTCTGACTTGCTCCTTTTGCCATCTAACATACTCTGCAACTCTGCACAAATTTCCTCACATCTTGCTGCAACTGTGGCCAATAATAATTTCACCAACAATAGCAATGGTCTTATCTCGACCAAAGTGTCCAGCCAATCCTCCACTATGCTTCTCCTTAATCAGGATCTCTCTCATGGAACTCCTCGGAATGCACAACTAGCTTCCTCTAAACAACATGCCATCTTAGATTATGAAATCCAACCATTTTGTCCTGTCCAAAGTAACAGGTTCCAAACAAGCTTTCTAGGCCTCTGTAAAATCTAGATCTTCAGGATACAAATTTTTGAGCTCATCAAACCCAACAACCTCTATCTTCATTTCTGTCAACAAATTTTGCCTTCTACTCAAGGCATCTGCAACTCTGTTGGACTTCCCACTCCTGTGCTTCAAAACAAAAGTATAGCTCTGCAAAAACACAACCCATTTTAAGTGCCTTTGATTTAACTTTCCTTGACTATTAAGATACTGCAAAGCCTGATGATCAGTATATAAAACAAACTCCTTTGGCAACAAATAATGCCTCCATTTATTCAAAGCCTGAACTATCGCATAAAACTCCTGATCATAAACAAAATACTTTTTCTTGGCATCATTAAGCTTCTCACTAAAATAGTTACCTTCTTGGCTCAAACAACTCCTATACCACTACCACTAGCATCACAATCTACCTGAAATACCTTATTGAAATCTGGAAGTGCCAAAATAGGTTGTTCTATGACTTTCTGCTTTAATGTATCAAAGCTCTTGTCTGCTCCTTTAGTCCATCTAAACTCTTTTCTGTCCCCTCTCATTGTCTCAGTTAGGGGTGCATAAATGCTACTAAAACTCCTGATAAACTTTCTATAAAAACTTGTCAAACCATGAAAAGATCTTACCTCGGAAGCACTCCACGGCGTAGGCCATTCAATGATAGCCCTCACCTTCTCTGGGTCCATCTTAAGACCTTCTTCTGAGACAACAAATCCCAGGTATAGCAACTCCTTCTTTCCAAAACTACATTTCTTCAGATTGATCAACAACTTCTCCTCCCTCAGCTTCTCTAAAACTCTTCTGATATGCATTAGATGCTCATCCCAAGTCTTACTAAAAATTAAAATATCATCTAAATAGACAATAACAAAACTTCCCAAAAATTCTTTCAGTACCTCATTCATGAGCCGCATGAATGTGCTCGGTGCATTGGTTAGCCCAAATGGCATGACTAACCACTCATACAAAGCTTCTTTGGTTTTGAAGGCTATTTTCCACTCGTCTCCTTCTCTGATACAGATCTGGTGATACCCACTCTTTAGGTCAATCTTCGTGAAGTACTTGGCTCCACTCAAATAGTCCATTATGTCATCCATTCTGGGCAATGGAAATCTATACTTGATTGTGATCTTATTGATGGCTCGAGAGTCTGTACACATTCTCTACTCTCCATCTTTCTTTGGTGCTAGTACTGTAGGTACGACACACGGACTCAAGCTCTCCCTTATCAGTCCCTTCCTTAACAACTCTTGAACTTGTCTGTTCAGCACTTCACTCTCTGCATGAGTCATTCTATGGGCTGCCTTATTCGTCAAACTAGCTCCTGGTATCAAATCCATTTGGTGACTTATCTTCCTCACCGGTGGTAAATCTTCTGGTACATTATCAGAGATAATATCCTGAAATTCTTCCAACATATCTAGGACTTCTGTTGGTACATCTTCACATTTCTCTTGACTAATCTTAGGAATCAATGCAAAGTAATGACGCTCATGCTTCATACCCTCCAAAAAATTTCTACCATCTACCAAGCAAATTCTGGCAGTACTATATACCTTTTCTTCCACCTCCTTCAAGGGCTTCAACTTATGATGAACTCCATCCTTTGTTAGGGAATATATGTTTGCACAGCCATCATGGACATCACTCCTATCATACTGCCACGGTCTCCCCAATAACATATGACATGCGTCCATTGGTATGATATCACACAGCACCTCATCATGGTAGTCCCTAATCTTAAACTTCACTAAACACTACTCATTGACCAAAGCTCTATGGTCTTTCTGCAACCATGCAATTCGATATGGATGCAGATGCTTTCTTCTTGTCAACTTCAACTTGTCAACCATCTCCTCTGAAACAAGATTATCAGTGCTCCCACTATCAATAATAATATCACAACACTTACCTTCACATTTGCACCTTGTGCGGAATAAACTCTTCCTCTGATTAGGTTCTTTTTCCTCATTCAACAAAGTTCTTCTGACAACTAGGGTTTCTCCCCTTTCAGTATCTTCAGAACGCTTAGATTGCACATTTTCATCTACATATGCAACTCGTGCATTACCTTCAGGGCTTTTATTTTTCCTTCCTTGATTTTGTGGACACTCGTATGCTCGATGCCCTTCTTCTCCACATTGGAAACAAGTTCCTCTAAAACCTCCTCTTCCAGGTCCTCACCTAGGTCTGCCTCTTCCTCTTCCTCTTTGCTCGCCATTGTTCTGGTCACGAGGGCGGTAGGTATTATCTCTTCTTTGAATGCGACTAGTGCCAGCTTCTTCACTTTTCTTTGAATCTTCATTTTGTCCCCCATAGGGTCTTCCACCGGTCCTTCTGCCTTGACATCTTCCCCTTTGCTTGCTGTTAAATCTTTTATTCAACTTCTCTTCCACCTTCAGGGAAAACTAGTATGCATCTTCTATGGTGGTCATTATGACCAAGCTCAACTCCTCTTGAATACTTGGTCTCAACCCATTAATGTAACGGGCTACCTTCTCCTTATTTGGCTTTGCATGGCCTGTCCTAATAGTAATCTTATAAAACTCTTTTGTATACTCCTTGACAGACTTGTTACCTTGCTTCAACCCTTGCAGCTTCTTCAATAGCTCCATCTCATAGTCCACAGGTATGAACTGCTTCTTCAGTTTCTCCACCATCTGATCCCATCTGGTGATCTTTCCTTTTCCTCTTCTATTCCTCTCTAACTAGACCTCCTTCCACCAAATATTTGCATGGCCCTTCAACTTTGTTTTTGCAAACTTGACCCGATCTGGGTCCTCCACATCTCCATACTCGAAATACTCCTCCATGTCATTGATCCAATCAATAAGATGTTCTGGATTAAAATCTCCAGAATATGTAGAAACTTCTATCCTGGGCCTCTTTCCAATCTTAGAAATGGCCCTCAACAACCTAACTTCTGCAAGATCTCCTGCAGCTTCTTGTTCTTCCTCAGATAGCTCTTTTTCAGCTTCATCTTCGCTTTCTTCTCTTGTTCTTGGCTCAAACCCTCTTCGTAGCTCCTCTTGCAATGCATCGATTTGCCTTTGTAGTGCTCTAAAACCCTCTTTCGTCAAAGCATTCCTCCCAATACGATTTCTTCATGGAGGCATCTTGATCTCTGCAGCAAACCCACAACCTCAGGGCTTGGTGCAAACTGCCTCACAGTCAACGATCTGTCTACACACTCAGGAACCCTTGCTCTGATACCACTTGATGAAGGGGGGTAAATCACAAAACACACAACAATAAAAATTGAACATAGAAAATAGAACTTTCTTTTATTGATCTGGGCAACTCATTACATTACAGAAGCTCAATTACAGTCAGAGGAATCAATCCTTCATAGGCTGCAACACACTACAGCTACACATCACCAAGCTCTAGAATCTTCTCCCTTCTATAATCCCTAATCAGCTAGGGTTTTTGTTTTCCCACCTATTCTTGAATCCACACTTGCCCTCTTAACTCTACTACTGCCCAGGGTTCCCAAAAAAATGGTTATTAATAGCCTTTTTGGCAGCCAACAACCTAATTTTGAAATTTGCATCTCCCTCCAAAAATAGGTCAACTTCTGGGAGCCATAAGTTTTGATCTGGGTGTCCGATTGACGAACCGTTTTATGCATCAAAAAACTTACAGAGTGATCTACGCTCTGAGAACCTACTCTACCAGTTCCTGCCATTTTCAGGCCCGTACGGAGCCATTTAGTGTCTCAAACCTGAGTTTGAATAATTTTCAGGCATTTTTTAGGAAACATAAACTTTAATAATTTTTAGCTCGCAAATGATCTTTGCGTGATTCCTTCGCCAAAGGTCTTATTTTTCAGTTATGTAACTTCCTATAAATTTTTACTTCATTCCGTGCCCAAATGCAAACTTTCTAAAAATAACAAGTTACTATTTTTAGCAGTTTGGAAAAACTGAAAGTTCTACATCATTATTCAAGCGATTATGGAACTAGAACCACCAATTTTGAAAAGAAATGGAAAGAACATCAACAATTTTGATACACATCTTTTTTTTTTGGGTGATGCAAGATTGTCCTTACACCACTGGATGCTCCTGCATCAGAATAAGTCTTCCCTGTATGCTTTTAAATCATCATAGGACTAGGCAAACACATGTTTATATCTTCTAAGCAGGGCTATAAGCATTTCTCTGACTTTTGGGTTGATCTTTTTTCCAATGTAGACCTTTTTAGGAGCTATCTTTGTTTCTAGATTAATTTCCTCAACATAATTAAGATTGACTGGTGCAGGTCTGGAATTGTATCTATCATGTCCATCAAATACTCTTTCTAGGGCTACAAGGCCTTTGGGTATTTTGTTTGTTTTGAGTTGCACCACTTCTTGCCCAAAAAGAGTTTCCTTGCCATCCACTTCTTCCACAAATGCATTGAAATCTATTTCTTGGGATTCATATTGATCTACACAATGAAGGAACTTAATCAGATCCTCATTATCGTTGAATACTTGCCAGTTATAAATATTATCAGGGATTGCAGGCCTAGTCTTGAATTCCACTTCTGTTATTCATGATAATGTAATATCATCTCTCTTCAAGGCCACATTTGCCAAGGAGTCTACCATTATGTTTTTAGACCTTTCTATCTAGTCTTTAGAGAATGCATCAAAGAGTTCAATAGTGTCCCAAACAACATTCCTATATTATTTTAACCTCTTGTTCTTTGATGAATATTTTGCCCTGATCAGTGAGACAATTAATTCAGAGTCTCCATATACTGCTAGTAGTTTGATTCCATGTCTTAGAGCAATGTTCAATCCCAACATCAATGTCTCATATTCAATGATATTGTTAGTGCATTCAAAGGTCAACAAAAATGAATACTTGAATGTCTTTCCTATTGGTGAGATGAATACTACTCCTGCCCCATTCCCTCCTTTACTACATGCACCATCAAAATACATTCACCATACACCATGTTCATTTAACTGAGCCTCTCTATTGATTGGTTCTGTGTTTTGTAATTCAGGCTGTGATTTTTCAATTCTGAAACTCCCAAGATCTACATCACAAAAACAATTCATCTAGTTTGGATCCATATGTTCTATTATATTTTCATATCTTGGCTCTTTGAACAACCTGACTTCCTTCCCATTTACTGGTATTGTTGCGTATGATAAGTCCAATTGGACATTTCCCCCTATTGCACCATTCCATTGTCTGGATAACAACATCCCATAGTATGGTGGAGTATCTACTATAGTTATATCAGTTCTGTAAGTGGCTTCAGGACATGAGGCTAATTTTAATTCCACATCCTTCATGACTCCAACAACTGGGATGGACCTATTATCCATTGCATAGCATTTGTCGTAGTTTGTGTCTACCCACAAGCTTAATTCTTTCATAACAACTACTGGTATAATGTTTATTTAAGCTCCAGATTCAATCATACAATTTCTTACCAATTTGTTATTGATCAACGATGTTATATAGAATGGATCCACCTGGGAAGGATTCTTTGTTATGGTATCACCAAGATAGATTTCAGGTGTTTTCATGACTTCTTGTCCCAGATTGTTTATTTTGTTTTCTGACCCTTCTTTGTTTTTGTTCTAATTTTGCTACTGATGTGGTATATTAGAAATCAATTTGAGAGCACTGTCCCTATATTCATCTATTCTCATCATTTCCAGTAATGGTATTGACATTTTTATTTGAGATAATGCTTGTGTTATGTCGAATGAAGGGGTAATGTTGGTCTTCTCTATTTTTTCTTTATTTGAGCCTTTCTCTTCGGATTGTTGCTTATTGCTATCCTTTGTTTTATTTTGCTCAATCTTTATTGTTTCTTTATGTGAATTTTTGTTAGTTTCTCCTTTCTTCTGGTTATCTAAGGCACCTTTCTTATAATTTGGTTCTTTGATGAACAAGCCTCTGGGTGTTCCCTGATCTACATTTATAGTTCTATTCCTCATATTGTAATTATTTCTAGCCTGAGCCACAACAACAATTGTGAGAGCTCTTTTCTCTTCCTCAATTAGTTTTCTCAACTAGAACTGTGGGACTATGTTGGGTATATAAGTTGTTTATTCATCATTATCCTCCTAATCAGAGAAGATCTCTTGCTGACCCATGTTAACATTATATCTTTGGTTGTTGACATCGTATTCAAACCCATCTTCTTCAAAGGATGAGTATTCTTCATCAATTTGGTGAGGTCTCATTCCTAACATGTTTATAGTATGATCATCCCTGTCCTGATCATAAGATGCTTCATTTTCTTGTAATGATTGGGCCACTACACAATATTCAGGTGAATGTGGTAGGTTGCATGCCAAACACCATGGATTATTTTCTACCACATATGTCCCTTGTCTTTTTAAGGGATCAGGGGTGTCTTTACCATAATTCTACTTTTGTTTGTTATCCACAGGTCTCCAATCCTTCCAATTGGTGTTGTAGGGCATATCATGTAACCTAGGCCTTTCATTTCTATAATAGTTTGCTTGCCTAATTTGATGGTTGTTAGGACTTTGTGGAACTCTGACATTTTCCCTTTTACCAAGCTTTCCAACAACTTTCCAACAACTCTTCTATTGTTTTCAATATTCATGACAGCCTTCTGAGCTTCTGCAAGAGTCATAGGAGCTCTGTTTCAGAGTTCATACCCCATTTTGGGATCAAAGGCTTTTAAGTATAAAGCCAGGGCCATGCCATCCAGGGGTTTCAACTCAGGTGAAATTTTATGATATATTTTTGAGAACCTCTGGTTGAAATCTATCACTGATTCATTATGGTACTTTTGTATGCCCGTCAATTCATAAACTACAAAATGTGGGTCATAGTAGTTTCCATATTGTTCTTTGAACCGATCTTTAAAGTTTTCAAAAGAACTGATTGAAGCATCAGACAAATTCTTATACCAATCCCTAACATCTTCAATCAGAGATAGCATAAATAATTTCATCAGGACATCTTCATATTGTACTTCATATCTATCCATAACTATCTCAAAGATTCTGATATGTTCATCTGCTACAATAGTGTTATTTCTAGAAAATGTTGGAAGTGCATTTCTCAAATCATTATTAATTGGATCTGGACATATTCAATATCTAGACAAGTCTAGTTGTCTATATCTGTTTATATTTAGGGGTCCTTGCAATTTTTGGTTTGGTTGGTATTGTTGGTGGTGAGGTGCATGTTGCTGTATATTATGGTGTGGGTTCATACTTACATTTTGTTGGCGAGGTGGAACATGCTTCTAACTAGGAGGTGGATAGGTATTAGCCATGGGTTGGGAAGTTGTATGAACATTATGTGTTCTTGGGTTTTGTGGTGGAATATTTTGTTGCACATAACTAGTGTTATTTGGGTTCAGTGATGCTTTTGAAGTATTTAAACCACTTACACTCTGATGTGATCCTTGTGGATTGCTTGTAGGAGCATGTTCACTTTGCTTATAGGGGGTATATACTTTGACCTACTTGTTGTACTTCTAGACTTTATTTGTTGTAATTCTTGTTTTATTCATTCCTCCTCTTCTTTTAATTTGGCTAGCCTAAGCTCTTCTTGTAATTTCTACAAATCTTGTTGTACCTCATCAACATTTTGTGTGTCCTTTTGTGGACTACCTTGAGTTTCTGTGGATGCCAATTGATCCACAAATTCATACTGATCCTCTCCACCCTATTGTAGTGACATTTTATAATCATATTCTGCTTGCTTTTGTATCCTTTCCCATTCAAGCTGTGCCTCAAATTCAAGCTTCTTTTGAGGGTCAGGTCTATATATTGCTCTAGAATATCACCAAATCTATTTTGATCAAACTGGGCTTGATAGCTTTTAGATTGGAATTCTTCATGAAACTCTAATTCATGCAGAGGAGTGAAACTGTTGTGAGTTAGCAGAGGTTGTTCTAATATATTTTCCTGAGTACTCTGGCTATTAGTTTGAGTGTGTTATGACTGACTTGATATTCCATTCTTCTTAGTAGGGAACCTTGAAGGTGGAGATGGTTGCTTATCATTCAATTTTTTATCATTTGTCTTGGATCTCCTACCATCCATGTTGCAAGAGACTGAGATCTTGTTTTAGAGTCACCACCTCTCTTGGAGAGGAATGATGTTATCTTCTGAGTCTTCTCCACAACAAAGTTATGATTTAATTTCTTGACTTTATTAATATGGTCTTCTACCAGGTTTCTTATGTTGGTCCCCAGTAGAGTTGCCAATTCTATTAGGTCTCAAAAATGCAGGTTGTAAACTTTAAGAGGATGCCAAGCTCTCTTAACACTTTTGGCTAACGAAACAGGGTTGATATGATTGAAAACCCCCTTCTCTTTAGGCTCTTCCAGACCTAGGTGGGTGTACCTTGATAGCTGGGTAGATTTGTGTGACCTTAGTGATTTACTCATAGTGACATGTAGATGCGAGACAAATATAAGGCTGAGAACTATTCCTAATATTAAGGTTTGAGGTTTGAATATGTGAATAAAGTTTTGTAAAATATTGTTCTATGGTAAATATGACCAATGCCTAATTCTATTGGGTCAATGGGGTTAAGAATTGTATGATTGCAGATTTATCTACTTGGTTTAACTTTAACTACCTGGCACCTTTTAAATGTTTATATCTTATATAAACGTGCAAAGTTGTATTAGACTCTTCTTTAAGATCCCATTGATATCTCTTAAAGTTACTATGATTGTCTGAAAGGATTTTAATTCTAGTTTGAAGGAAACCAATTAAGATGATTTTATTTAAAGGATTTTAACTCTGGGTAGAGACCAATTAACATAAATCACTTAGAAGGACTTAAATCAACTTCTCACAGAAACCAATCAAACATACCACACAGAGACAAAAAATGTGCCTTGATAAATCAAAATGATTTAAATAACAGGAATAGACCAATATGGAGACATCCAAATAACTCATAGAATGAATATCCACAAAACAGTTGAACACCAAAGATAAATCCACTGATTAAACCATCTTGCCCATTATAAAATTTAAAATTTCATAGAAGTCTCTGTATTTGGTTTTGCAGATATAACTGAAAATAATAGTATTATCTATATGATGATTGTTCTTTCATTCATCCCTTTAAAATTGGCATTGGTTTCCCTTATATATATAGGAAGCAAACAAAGCTTCAAGCTGAAACAACATGGCTGTTCCTAAATTGCACCTCTTCGGGTAACTATCATTTGTTACAAAGTAAAGAAATAAACATAGAGATTAAACTGGGTGCTTGCATTAGTCATGATCTGAGTCCGTTAATCACCATAGAAAACCTGTGACCTTAGGCTTGGCAAGGTTTTCCTCTCCAATGATGCAACATCTGACGAACATGCTTTGCCTGCTATTTTAAATGTAATATATACTGTACTTTTAATATATAAAATTCTTGAATTAGCATTGACAAAAATTTCACTTCAAGTTTATCGCAAGGGTCAAAGGATTTTCTTCTTTAGCTTCTCTCTTAACCATTGTCTTCCATTTTTTAATCAGCTAAGGATGTAGACATGGCTGGTACAACACATCCTGACCCTTTATGTTGCTCTAGCAATGAACAAGTTAATCTTGGCGATATGATCAATATACTCTTGAGTTGCATAGGTATCTGTGGAGATTATATCATCCATGACAGATTCCAAAGTGAAGATTCTATCTAAATCTATATGTGTGATCTCTATCACTCTATCCTCATCATTGATCTTCTCAAGAGCTATTGGTAACAATTGGGCTAATTCATTTTTCCAAATACCCTTTTCCTGTAAATTGCCTTCATTATCAAAGAAACTAGGGAATACCATATCCAAATGTTGATCAAAATCACTAAGGTCCTCTGCTAACAAAGTGTTGAACCTTTCATGCTCACTGATTAGTTCATCATATTCCTTAAACACCTGTTTATCAACACTTATTTTGGCTCTTAATTCCTCTTTCTTCTCCAGCATCCCGAGGTGCAATCTTTTATGCTCTTGGTAGGCACTGTGTGTTCTCTTGTGCAATTCCCATACCTTATCACTCTTCCCCATCATTTTCTCAAAACTTTTCTTAATCAATTTTGAAGCCATGTTATATTTAATAGACTTTATTTTAGTTTCCAATTGATCAATCTTCTTTTGGAAGTTTTATGCCTTAATCTTCTAATAAGTGGTATCAGTCCTGGCTTCCACCACTCTCTTTTAACTATTGCTCAGGTTATAGTACTCATTCAATAGGTCTCTAATTCTAAATTTCACATCAAAGCTAGCATCTAACTGAAATACCATTGATATATAGTTTTTTTGTGACAGGGATGAAAACAAATCCATCATTCAACTCACTCATGTAAGTCTGTGGATTGTATTTCTTGGCTAGAGCTTTTCGCAAGTCCACATTGACAAACACATTTGGCACTATCAATTTTCCCAGGTTCAGTCTCCAAGGATTGGAGATAGGTTTATGCCTATGCATTTTCCTATAGTGATAGAGGAAAAGATCATACCCCCTTATTGGAGTCCATGTGTCCCCTATTTGTCTATATATATCTTCCAATTTTTTGGCTTGGGGGTTCAACTGTGCATTTCTCTTAGATCTTTGTCCTGACCCTGGGCATTGATCTATCGAGTCCTGGTTTAAGTGCCTTTCTTCTAGTTTTTGCCTCTTACCCTTAGGGTTTTCAGTCGTATCTTCCATGATATAAACTTATGTAAAAGAACCCTACTTCTATTAATGCAATTCAAACCAGTAAGATGCAAATTTCAAGCTCAGAATACTTCCTTGGATATCTTCTCTGGTTCTTGAATTATGATTTTCGCTACACCCTACCCTCGCTCCTCATGGTTGCTTAATTGTTCAATCTTCTCAAGGTTTGCCTCAATATACTCAGCTCTGGTGTATTAATGGTGTCTTATGGCAACTCTCATATCATCAAAGGGACATTTAATTTTTGAATAAGGGTTGTTGGATCGCCGCCAAACATGTCTTGTCACTATTCCATCGAGATGACCAACTTTATAATCTCATTGATATTTCTCTTTTCCTTAATGTTCTTTTATTCTTTTATTTCCTTCGAGGTTTCAGAATGATCCTAGATGGCATCCTACTGATAACACGACTTCCTCCTGAAATCCCTTTTATGAATAGTCTCTTCGATATTTGCTTGTCCCTTCGATGTCCCTTTGCTTATTTTATCGTTCATCTTTTCAAAGGGACTAGGGATCACCTCACTCCGACATCCTAGAGTCTCCTCGAAATACTCTCACTATTTTCCTTTATTCATAGATGTTGTTGGCTTATTGACAAGACTAGAAATTGTATTACTCTGATATTCCAAAGTCTCTTTGAAATGCTTTTATTTACCCTTTGTAAGTGTTATCGCTTTATCAACGGGACACATTTAGGTGTCACACCAATATACATCTTTCCCTTTGATATTCTTTTGATGTCTTCAGAATATCGAAGAGACCCTTAAATGACTCACTCCGATAATTATTAGTATCTTCAACCTTTTAGTCCCTTCAATTTTTTGATGTCAGCCCAATATGCCGCTAAGTCATGTTTATGTTCTTTTGGTCATTTGGATTGTCAAAGAGACTCCAAAGTGGGTCTCCCTGATATGGTGGTTTCTCTCTGATATTCTTTATATTTATGTATCGAAGAGACCCTAGAGTAGGACTTAGCGATATAGAAGTTCTTTTCTGATATGGTTTTTTTCTTTTAGGGTGAAGGCGACAAGACATGAACTTATTAGGGTTAAGACTCTGGGTCAAATGGATGTATTATTTTGAGTGGAGGAAAATTTAAAATGATATTTTGGGGATAATATGATGGCAGGAAATGAATTTTTTATAAAAATTTTGGGGTTAAATTTTTGTTCCAACACCTCCCTTTAGTCATCATTAGCTCATTGGCATATGGTTTATTGACCACATTAGTTGTGTTAACATGGGGCTATATAGTTCCTTGATTTCTTGGCTCTCTTCCTCCCTATCTCCTTTATTTACTAAGTATGTTTCATCCTCACTTTTATTGATATAGTTATTACCCATACATTCTTCTTTTCTACTCTTCTAGTCCTCCAAAGATGTTACTCAAGCTTCTTGTATGCATTATTGCTCTCTTTCTATATGTGATAGGTGAGCAAGGAGATTTGTTTTGTGGCCTGCTTTAGCTCTACTTCATGAATCATGGAGCAATTTACTCACTTTTTCCTTTCCCTTTTCTTGTCCTTGTGTTGTTTTCCCTACCCATCTTTGTTCCATTTTAGTAGTGACTATTGAGGTGTTGTGAGTTGTTCTTGGTAGAATAAATTTGACTTTTTAAGTCCTTGTTTGCTTCAATTTCTAGGTCTACCTATGCCTTATAATCCCTTTATACTATTTTTATTCAAGTACAAAAATCTTTCCCCTGTGTTTGAAAGGCTAGTCTATGGGTATCCCAACATGTGTGGGTGAATGTATGACTCCCACATACCGACTATTCTCCCTATGTAAGGATTAAGATTGAGAAGTGCATAGCCAATCAAGTGCCCTATTGGATGGTTTTGTGTAGTCCAATGGGATTATCAAATCCCCTTGAGACACCATTCCTATCATTGATCCTTGTATTTTTCCCATTTGTGACCTTTTATTGCTTCATTGTTTTTTATTGTATTTCTCTAGCACTATGATTTATGCATGTTCATCCATCTTTGAAGTGTCACTTTTAATTATGACATGTTCCTTACTATTCAGGTCTATCTCATCTTTATTTACTTCACCTAGGTTTTGTCATATCTCTTCTTATTGCTCTTTCATCATTTCTCAAGTTTATTTTGATGTGGTTTGTCTTAGTTTGAGAGGGAGAAGATACATTTTTAAAGAGTGCTTGAGAGATATATTTATTTTGTGGGACAAAAGTAGTGTGGGACTCCCTTGTTGTCTACTTGTTTGTACAATATGGCCCATGTGACTATTGTTGGTGTTAGATCCACTTGAAACACTTGTCTTATTTGCTCGAAAACTCTTGAAACCCTCATTCTTTGTTGACTTGATCTTGTTCTCTCTGTAGGTAAGTTTTGAAGGTAATTGACGAGAAGAAATTTAATAGTGAAGGTTATGTGTCTTATTTAATACTTGTCAATCACTAATATTTAAATAATGGGCCAAACTAAAGAGAGCTATTAGATTTGTAAATTTGAGAACAAATTAAAAGAATATAACATAGATATTTATTTTCTCAAGTATAACTCTAAAGGAGCTGTGGTTGTTATGCTTGCCATTATTTTTTGGATACTAAGCTCCTTCTTTAAAGGGAAGCTTATTGGGAAGTTACACTTTCTCCAATCCCTATCCTGTAGAGGATGAGCCATAGGGGCCTTGGTGGGGATTATGTTATTGATTGTTCCATGATCCTAGCCATTGTAGGTGACATAACATGTTGGTCTATTATTTTAAATCCTAGAACACTTGTATTGCATCCAGAGCTTTAACTACTTGGCCAAGGACATATTTTATATATTGAGTTGTATTTTAGGTTCGCACAACACATGGTATTCCTAGATTCTCTCTTTGATAGTACTTTGTATAGCCTTGTACATTACATGGTATTACTAGATTTTCCCCTTGACAGCACTCTATTATATTATGTTTTACATCACATGGTATTATTAAATTTTTTCCTTGAAAGTGATTTGTTATAACCCTATACATTACATGGAATTACTAGATTTTGTTGTTGATGGTACTTTGTTATAGTGGGCTATACATTACATGGTATTACTAGATTTTCTACTTGACAAGAACTCTATTTTAATTGCACATCACATGGTTCTACTAGAATTCTTTCCATTATGGTACTTTGTGTTGAACCCATCTATAAACGATAAGGTCCCACTTCTTATGAAGTGGAGAATGAGGGAGTTTGTTGGGTTCTGATATTGGAGGTAAAGTGTTGGAATGATGACTTCCCTCCTTGGTCATCATGCACTTCAATAGTAGAGGACATCTTGTTGAACACCCAGAATACTGAGAGGGGGGGTGAATCAGTATTCTCTGAAACCTCTTTAGCATTTAAACATTCATTCCACATAGCATATTTAAATTGTAGTAAGAAAGGAAAGCATGAAAGCAACCATCAAAACACATAAACACTAGATTTTTACGTGGAAAACCCAAAAAGGGAAAAATCATAGTGAGGATTAGCTCACAATATATTATAATGCAACTAGTTACAAGTTGATACAATTCGTGGATTCACTGTCCAAAAGAGAAGTGCTCACTGCAGGTGGCTCACTGCCAAAAGACTCACTGTTCTGAATAGAAAGACATAGAAGAAGGTGTGGCTCACTGCCAAATATGAACTATTAGTAATGCATCTGACTTATGCTAGAGATACAATTCCACTGAATTTCAGAATACTGACTTAACACACTTCATCTTCACCACAATCTTATCTTATCCTTGTTTGCATCAGATTTCACTCACATACACATATGCTTCATTATTTCGCACATACACACACACTTCACACAAGAAATCAATCTTTTTTATATACTGCAATCAAGCAAAACATCAAACATGTTGGCATGATAGATGTACTGTGTGACTTCATGACCTGTTGGCCCAAAACTCAACCCTATACGCTTTGTGAAGAGAACTAGAGCATGTAGCACATTCAGATAGGTTGACATAACCTATAATTACTCCCATAACTTTGTTCCATACGTGAATTAACTCCTCACAATCTCAAAACCTTTATGTTAGCTCCACTAGAGAAGCAACAATAGAGAGAACTAATAGTTTGCTCACAATTCAACATGCGGACCACAAAAATGCTTACCACTTGGAGACTACATATTTCTTACATCTGTAAACTTGTCCTTGAAACCACATAGCAAAATGTTTATCTGCGGTAGAATGCAGAGCATTCCAACATACCACTAACAGTGCCATTACACTGTCATTACAGAGTCTGATACTCTGTCAACTCTATCTTTCACTGTAGAGGGCTTCAGGACTTGAAACTTTGGATTTAGACTTCTTTAGTATGCACCAAAAATACCTTACAACCGCATAGCAAGATTCTTCATAGTGGAGCAATGCGGACTAAAACACTGTGATCTTGTCTTAGGTTCTATAGTGTAAATGCCTTGGGAAAAACTTTAGCAATTTGTGTCTGAGTGTGGAACACCAAAATGGAAAGATATCAATGTAGTCATACATGGATTCCACAATACACTTAGATATATCATGCTTAGGTGTATTCTCCTTCACATCACACTTAGCAACTTCTCCAGACCAACACAACTGTATCTTTATACTTTATTGCCAGCAATGACAACACTACTCACTGTCATGCTCATCAGTCTCTTCATCATCATGCTTATGTTGCCAACACATCTCTTACCATTACAATTTGATTTTCCATCACATATTTTTATGAACAATCAACTCTAAGGTATGTACCTACTTAGAGTATTTCTTAACTTTGCAATTATATGTATTGAGTAAAGTTCAACAACATAATTTACTTTTTAGTAGATTGTTAATGTAGATAAGCAAACAAATGAATGGTAAACCACATTATTCTTCAGTTTGAGATGAAGTGATATTTTACTCTCACTCATTTAAATTAGGTGAAATGAAATGATATTTTACATTGTCATTCAATTGAATTAGAAGTGAGCAAGATTTGTGCAATTGTTTATCTTGCACATCATTTAGTATACAAGTGAAATTCTAAGTAGTTGACATTTGGAAAGTTTTATACACAATTTAAAATAAAACTAGGTTGTGACTTAGTTGAAGTTCAAAATTAAAAAATATAGAGACTAGCTTACAATAGGCTTGTACATCCCAATTTCATAGATAGTTAGACAACACTCTAGTTGGATTAATTAGACCTAGATACAAGTGTTGAGTATGAGTAACTAATGCAACTAGACAAGAATAAACAATGTTTTCTTGCTCTTGTATTCATCAGGAAACTATAATTTCAAGGCTTTACTCTAGCACTATTTTTCCATATTGTGTTTCTATCTTCTCAATTACAAAGAATGCTAAAGATTAATAAAGAGGTTGCCTACTAGTTGAGTGAATCAAAATACAAATCATTTAGCTCCAAGTTAATTAGAGAATTGAAAAGCCTACACTATTGTCATTACAAACCCAAGGGCCAGTGAGTTATATGGGATGACTACTTGTGTTGTTGTTATAGTTTTTGTAATCAATAAGCTATTATACAACTATACTTGTATATATATATATATATATATATATATATATATATATATATATATATATATATATATATATATATATATATATATATATATATATATATTTGTTATTAGTTGATGTTCTTGTAATCTTATGTATATAGGTTTAGCACTAATGGTCATGTTTAGCTGCTTTTATTGGCATTTGTATCCTTTTCTGGCATAGTCTTTTTCTATTCTTCTTCTACACAACCCTTTTTGCTATTCATTTTATTGTAAATAACTTTGTTTAGTACCAAAAATAAAAACTAGAGAAGAGTAAGGTGCTTATATATTTTTTGATAAGGTATTGATTTGACTTTTGTTGCTTACTTGCTGATGCATTGTGAGAGATGATTAGAATAAAAAAATTAGAAGATGGATCATAGATTAGAAATTTGTAACATAACTTTGCTAAGATCTTTGTTATTGTAGATAGGGCCACACTATGTGGATTTTTGCTTGTGGTGTGCTCGTAGTGTGACATCTTCTATTGATGTGACCTTTAGAAATTTGTTCACCTTTGCCTTTCATCTATTTTTTGAATTTTGGTTGTGTTAAAAATCATAGTGGGATTGCTTCAAGATTAGAGGAGGAACCTTTGGCTTATCTTGTTAGCAGCCAAGTCCCTAGATATGAATACAATTTTGTAGTCAAGCCAAGCATGCAATGAAGATGGAAAGTTTGATGTCATGGATGTAGAACTTCAATACCTAAATGTAACTTTTGAGTCGAATGGTCTTTCAAGTGCTTTCTCTTGAGATTTTTGAATGTTGGCTAATGAAATTATCAAGTTTAAATTTTCAAATACGCATGCCAATATAACAACAACTAATTTCTAAAAGAATTAACTTTAAAACACATAATTAAATTTTGAATAAGATAAACTAAGTTGCAATGTACAAGCAATCCAAGTTCCAAATGAGAAAATATTATAAATGAAAAAAAAATCTTTAATAGCAATTGGTTGATGGATTTTAAGATAAAAGTTTGTTTGTGTACCCCCCCACCCAAAAAATAAAAAATAAAAAAATTTCAGATTAAATACTAGGAATGGTATAAAGTGATGTAAAATTAAAATACAAGGCCCACTTTGCTCACGCGTTAGTGATTTGAACAAGTGATTCTCAAGGTGGTTGGTTTCATTCACGTGGTACATGAATAGGTAGATGAACCTAGAAAAATATCTTTCCTCGAAAGGCCACTTCTAGACCATAGGTATTGTTTTTCCACTAAAAGCAAAAATCCTATCCGCGTCCAACACCAAACTGCAATTACAAGCACAAGTGGAGATTTTTATTCATATCCATTGCTCATGGAGTCCACATGTGGGAAATGGTCTTACATGATAGGAAAATATCTACTTGCACATGTTTCGTAAAGCCCAAATAATTGAGATAAAGCATTTGTTTGTTTCTACTCTAACTATGCTCATTTCTTACTACTTTATATGCCTATGGGGTCCATATAAAGTCACTAACCAATCTTTGATTAAATTCTTATCACTAGTGTTTCATTTCTATTCTGAAATAGAGAAAAAAAACATGTAATGAATAGGATTTAGCATTAATTTTAATTTATTTGAGGAGTTCTTTGAATAATAAAAGTAACAAGAGAGAAGGGACAAGAGATTTCACTTGTTAAAAAAAAAAATATACAAAGCTTTGATTATGTATAAACGTAGGACTCTGACCAAAAAAAAATACAAAATAGTATAAAACTATCACTACAAAACATGATTAAGGATGACAATAAGTATAAGCCTATCACAACAAAATATAACTCACAAAAGAATGTTAGTGACATATATGCCCCCACTCCGATTGGTTGCATACACAAGATGCAAGGAATTGGAGGTAAGGAAAAAAATAAATAAGCATGATAAAACATTGTATCATCATATGATAAACATGTAAACACATAAGCTGAAAATAGTTGTCAATGCAAGTAAGAGGTCGCCCACAAAATAGGCAAATGATAGGATAAGGATGTACTGAAAGGAAAGATAATAATCATGTAAGCATATAAATCATGGAAGTATGTGTATAAAGATGCCCCATAATTTGTGCAAAAGGTAAGATAAAGATGACCCTAAGGGTAAACCAAGATCACAATTTAGAGTGTAAAAGGTGTAGGCATGACAAGGATCATATTATGTAATCTTAGGATATAAGCGTGATAAAGATCATAGACATAAAGACAAGGACATGTAATTATAAGCATGATAAAGATCATATAAGGTGTAGACATAGTAAGCCATAAGCCATATAAGCATGGTAGGTAAACATAAGAAGATTAAAGATTACGATAAAGGTAAGCATAGCATGGAAACAACATCATAGTCATGGAAGATAAGGATCATGAGATCATAATAAGACTAGCACTTGCACCCATAGGAGGTTCAAGGGATACACTGATAGGAAATTAAAGGCAACATTTTAAGTTCAGTTTATAAATATTAAGAATTAATGTTTTAATATTACATAATTATATAACAATAAATTTATACATGCTTTGACTATAAATTTGTATTTTGATAAGTAATTTGGCATCTATTTATTCACCCCTCCCAAGACTTGTGTGTCAAGTAAGGTGATCCATTTTCCCACATCCTTGAGTGTCACAAACTATTTTCACAAGGCAATTCCATTGTAGAGGCTATTCATCCATGTTAACATGTACTGAAGGTTTAATTTAGAGTTGCAGAGTTCTAGTCATTGCAAATAACTGGGCTTGAACGATAGCTATGGTCTTATGTTATGGAGATGGCAACCAAAGAAATCCAAATGTACCATTTCACTTTACATCCGATTGAGACTACAATTTGGATAGCTTAAGGGTCAACATCTAATTTAAATCAAAAGTGGCTTAGAATCATATCTGGGTAAGCTTAATAATAAGCATAAGTTTAAGAGATATAAATTAAAATGTTTATGATTTCAATTAGATTGAATAGATTGACCATCCAACATTCTCCTGCCTAATCATATAACAATGCCAACAACAGTGACCATGTCTGGATTCTTTATTGTTGAATGAAAGACATGTATTAGCTTAAACACTTAAATTCATCCCAAAACTCTATTTGGAACACTGACCTATTTTTACCAATATCCTCAAAAGCATGTTATTCTCATCATCCCCACAATATTTTTGACATCCCAAGCCTGCCATGTTTTGCTTATTGATTGAAACCATATATAAGTTTTACAGCTCTTTGGCTCCAAGGCCACCACCTGAACATTTGTTTGATGAAAATGAGTTGCACAAATGGAGTAGGCTTCTCCTTCCATTTAGGCTTTAACATATTAGCTAACCCACAAACAAAAAAAAAGCAAGATCATCCCTCCCTCTAAAAATACCCAACTACTACAATGCTCCTAGATTCCCCACTCAAATTCTTAAAAGATGGACTGTTAACAATTGCATGCTACTTGTTTAAATTATAATATCAACTTAATATTTTTTCCTTTTTAAAGTAGTAGTTAGATATTATTAGTTTCACATAATGTTATCAAAGACTCTCTACTTTTAAAGGGAATATTAATTTGACTAGGTTTATTATAGATTAGTATTACTTTCGTTTTTACTCTCCCAGACGTTGTAACACAAAAGTGTTAAAAAGTATTTTGCAAAAAATTCAAACAAATTTAATTTAAAATAATAATTAGAATAAAAAAGATCAAAGTTGGTCCACTCTCGTCCCAACTTTAATTAACTTATATTTTCCACTTTTATTAACTTAAAAAAAATTTTATATGATGCAAGTTACTTACAAACTAATCCTTCAAGATGTTTACTTGGAAATATTCTACTCTTATTCTTTCTTCCGAGGGTTTAAAATTAGCTAGCATGCCCCAAACAAAGTTGTTATTTGTAGTTTCAACTTTAATGCATTCTTATGAGACATGATGTCCTAATATGATTCCTTTGTGATGGAGAGCAGGGAGGTATTTGTTCAACAATCACAATTCAAACCTTTCCAACCAATTTTCCAATCTTCAAAACCCTAACTTGGTGGCCCTTCCTACAATCATTCATCTTGCCTTATAACCCTTGGAACATAGTTTTTTTGGCATATCTTTTGGAGAAGGTTGCAAACCCAGAAAAAAATCACCTTTTGGGATACCCTTTATTGAGTACTTCAACATATCAAAAAGTCACATAGGGTTGTTTTGAAACCCCTCAACCAAAAATTGACCATCCTCTGTTTTCTAGGCCTAATTAGGCCACTTTTACAAAGCAAGTACCCACCAAACACCTTATCCACCCTAAATCTCTATTCCTTGACTTCAAACAGGTCACAAATAGATTGAATGAACAACTTTTATCAGGTGGAAAGCTTACAAAGTCATCAAACTCCAAAACCCTTGTTTAGGCCTATTTAGGCTTGTTCACAAGAGGGTTTATTAGATCTCTATACTCCAGACCACAAACTACTTCAAAAATGCCTCAAACACATCATTATGGGTCTGCACATGCTTTCTAAATCATCTCCCATCATTTACCAATGCATTTTCCTCAAACCCCAACTCTTAGCCACCATTCTTTGCTTAAAACATGGATGAAATCAACTAGGGCATCACTCAAACTTCATCAAACTGCCTCCCCTGCTCTTGCAAAACACATAAACACAAAATCTATGCCTAAATATGCCATTTAACCAAGTTATAGCATTTTTCAATTGTGGCAAGTGCTCCAAATTACATATTTGCCATTCAAGCCCCCAAACCCTAGGTTAACAGGCAGTTTTTAGTAAAAATTCCATAACTTGCTCAAAATGAGATAAAAATTGATGAAACCAACGCCAAATGAAAGAAGATTCAGAGTACTATCAAACCCAAGTGTTTTCACATCATTATCAGGCCATACAGGGCCGTACTAGCCTTGTTAACAGCAAAAAATAGTCAAAATTTAGAAAAAAAAATTAGTTTTTCTTTCATTATTTGATCTTCAAAATGTCTTCAACAAGAAAGATCTTCAAACCAACCCCTTACATAGAGTTTCTCAATCATATTCAAACTTGTCTAACCAAAAACCAACAGCTACAACTAATTTTTGAACTACTTGACCCTTCAACTTCCACTTTTTACATTTTTTTGCATTTTTGCATATGACAATTTTATCAAGATTTGAAAATATTAGAAAGACTATCCCAACATGACTCTAATTACATATCAAATGGTCTATCATGAACTTATTCCATAAAAAAAGACTCAAATCACCTAAAACCTAGCACTTGACCTCATTTGACAATATTTTCATACTTTGACATGGTGCCCCTGCACCACTTTGTCCATCATGAGAAGACACTTTTCATGATTCAAGGATAGTTGATGTTCTTCACATCATTTGAGAAATTTTTCTAGGATGGATAAGGCTTCTTCAAATTTTTTTCCATGGACTGTGAAATCATCCATGTATAATTCAACACATGTGTTGGTTAGGTTAGTAAAGATTGCTAGGACAACCCACTGAAATGTTGCTCGGGTATTACACAATCCAAATGACAGTACTCTATAAGCATAGGTACTCCAGGGACAAGTAAATGTTTCCTTGTCTTGGTCCTCTAAGGCCACCTATCTTTGGTTATTGCCACTATAGCCATCTAGGAATGGGAAAGAATGGCTACCTGCCAGATTATCCAGAACCTGGTCCATGAAAGGAAGAGGAAAATAATAGCTGCCTTGTTTAACTCCCTATAGTTTATATAGATATTCCAATTTCCCATTATTTTTAGGCATAATCACAAGTGGTGATACCCATTGGCTATCTAAAATAGGGTAGATGAACCCAACTTGAAGAAGCTTTTCAATATCTTCCTTTACTATTTCTCTTAATGCAGGGTTGATTCTTCTTTGGGGCTACCTAATAGGCACGACATCCTTAGTATAGATGTGATGAGTGCATATTCTTGGGTGGATGCCTTTCATGTCTTTGTATTCCCAAAAAAATTTTGGTGTATGAATTTGTAATATGTTTGTAACTTGGGTCTCTTCATCATCTGTTAACCAACCGTTGATATCTTCTTGTCTAGTTAAATAGTGATTTGTTTTGTCCTTGTTTGGATGAAGTAAATTTTAGGATGGAGGCTCCTCAATGTATTAAGAGGGTAGGTATGGGAGAATAATGTATGCAATGTAGTCATGTGTTAGCATCTTATAATCCTTTTTGCTGTCATTTCTAAAAAACATAGCTAGTCCCCATAAGCTTGGAGCATCCTGCCTATGATATTTGAATTCCTTAAGATGATTCATTATAGTGACCATGGCTAGAGAGGATAGGTATTCTTCATTTGAATCAGTGGCTTCATCCACCCAAAGCTTATTCTCGTATTGTAGAGAAGGTTGAGTAGGTGGATGGATGTATAGTTCTTTCAATTTGGATCCATTGGAGATGGTCATGTTCCAAGACCTACAATCAATCAAGGTGGTTACCATGGCTAACCAAAGGTGGCCCAATATGATTGGATAACCATATTTCCTCTTTCTTTCTTAGAGAATAAGGAAGTTCATCAAGTACTCTCGGGTGTCTACCATGATAGTGATATCCTCCAGTACTCCGTTAGGTTTTGTGATGGATTGATTAGCCATTTCTAAGACTATAGACATAGGTTGTATCCCATTCATGGATAATGTATAGGTGTAGTGTCTTTCGTCATCATATTGATAGTGGCCCCTAGATCAATTAACACATTAGACACTGACACTCCTTTTATTGTGACTAAAATGATAGGGCTGCCTAGGTCTCCATAATTTTGAGGAATCTTCCCTGATAGAATATCTAAAAGTTTCCCCCACACTTGTATGGTGTTTGGCATTTTCTTTTTTCTACCCAGTGTTTTCAAACATAGTCTTTTGACTATCTGATTTATCTCTCAGATGTTCTTAATAGTTTGCAATAGGGGAACTTCAATATTGATTTTTTGGTACTCGTTAACTAACTCATATTCTTGAAAGGCATTTTGGGTCTTTCCAAAGATAACTATAGTAGTTGTAGTCACTCTGGAAATAGTGTTGCTAATGGGCTAGGAATTTGTTTAGAGCACTCCAGAGCTGACTGTGATGCTTGTTGTATGGGATTTTCATCTTTATTCTCTTCATGTTGTGTTTCCTTTTCTCCTAATAGGTCTAAGAGGGTAGGAGAAAGTATTACTAAAATTTTTCTAGAACACAGTCGTATCTCATTGATTTCTATCACGCTTAACATTGTTGTGTTTTGATTTGCATTATAGACTAGTTGTTATGGTCTATTGTTCTTTGGGTTATCTATAGGCTGGGCAATTATTTGTAGTTGATTTACCTGCTCATGTAAATCTTGAGGTGATTATTGGGATGGTTTGGGAAACAAAGCTTGTTGCTGGTTCATGTATCACCTTGGCCCTTGGTTTTGTTGAGGCACCTAGGGTTGCTAGTATTGGTTCATATTTTGATTAGGCCATGCAGAGGTAGGCCATGATGGATTTATCCATTCAGGTTGGGCTTATGGTGACCCCCATTGGGATGGTGCTTGTGGAGGCGAGATAGTCCATGGTGTTGTCCACTGGCATCCAGTTTGGTTGGACCTTCAATCCAAATTGTCCAAAATATTGATGAAGCAAAAAATGGGCTGCCTTTGACCTATGAAATTCATCTCCTCCTCAACCTGCAGTGTCTTTTTCAACTAGTTTTTGATTTTAGGCAACAAGCTACACTCATTAGTGGGATGACTCTTCTCATAGATCCCACACAACTCCATTCTATTTAGAGGGAATTCTATAAGTGGATGATTTTCTATGCATCTCAGACAGTAGATAGCCAAGGGTTTTGCGATTTTCTTACTTGCTTGCAAACCATCTAGGGTGGCGTTTAGGTGGAGTAAAATTTTAGTTTTTAGATTGACCAATTCCTCTATTACCTTGGTGACAATACCACTAGTCTTCCCTTGCTTAATTGTCCTACTTCCTACCCTATTATGAGAGTAATTTCCACTAACTTATATGATTTCACCAAAATCCAATTTGTTAATATCTTCCCATCCCATAAGGTTTAAAGCCTCCCATGTGTCTTCATATATTCCTTTTAGAAAGATTATCTTACTGAGATCCTCATCTAGACATCTGCCACACCTCCTATGGACAAACAAGTCTAAGCTTCTAGGTTCTCATCCTCTAGTTGTTTCATCCCGAAGAGCTCATCCTCTCAATATTGACCCTATAATAGTCTTGATAATTGTCCAAAAAAAATATCTCTATTTCTTCCCAAGTATGTATGGAGTTGACTATTAACCCCATGAACTAGTGCAATATTGATTCCTTCAATGTGGAGGGAAAGAGTTCTAATTTCTAGTTATTAGTTCCATAATCATAAGTCTAACAAAGGACCTTAAACTTGAATAGGAATTGATCAAGGTCCTTAGAAACCTTACCCCTAAATTTTGGTAAGACAAATAGAGAGATGTTCTTCATAGGTGGTTCATTTATTTCTGGGGTTAAAGAGATTGGGTAGGAAAATTTTTGGTTGTTGGGACCTTCTTGTTTATATCCAAAGATGTTGACTCTTTCTACCATGATTTTGCTTTCCCTTGTTGCAAGTATGTGCTAATCGGTGTTGTCATTGATGTCAACATGTTTGTGTTGTCATTGGTGTCAACTGTGTCTTCTGATGTTGCTATTGTTATTTGATTAAGTCATTGTGTCAAAGTTATCTAAATGTCTTGTAGAGGTGCTGATGATGTTAGTAGATTGTTCTTGTTGCTGAGTTTCCAAGTGCTTTTGAGAAATTTTGATTTACTAGAAACACTGTGTTGAAGAGTCTTCTGGCTTACAGAATATTGTTTGAGTTCCTGCTCCACATTTCTTTTGTGTTAGAGATCTAAGTATGTGGTTTGGATATGTTGTTGAGAAGTGTTTGAAGATGGTAAATCCAGAATTTGGTGCTTGGATTGTTGTGCAGTGAAAGTTATGTTCACCAGTTTGAAGACAGTGTCTGACAGTGTTTATAGTGTGTCTGGGAGAAAGTATTTTGCTTTGCATTTCTCCGTAGAGAGGATTTAGGTGCTGCAGTTCTGGACATGTGTTCATAAGGTCCTTATCTATCTTCATTCTAGAGTGTTTCTGATTTGGCGCTCTAGAAAGCAATTTATTGTGTGGTAGAGTTTGACAGTGTTGTTATGTTCAGGTGAAAGTTGTTGTGGCTGAATTTGTTGGTTTCCAAGTGACTTCAAGATGTTCATGGATGTTTCTAGATTGTGTTAAATCCTTGTGTGTGGTCTACAAGTTATGGTTAGGTTCGTGGAAGCGTGTGATCAAGAATTCATTACGTTTACACTGTTTGGCCGACCTTGGATGTATGCACTAATTGAGGAGTTGATTTGGTGTTTTGTGCGTATTGTGTAATGTGCTTGGATAAATTTAGGTCCAAGCTAAGGCATAAAGTGGTTTTCCTTCATTCCTTTGTGCCGTGGAATGTTTAGGTCCAGACCTAATTCAAATATTGTGTGTTTGCCGACCCTGGAGATTGTTTCAAGGATTGAAGATTGTGTTACCGACCTTGAAGATTGTTTCAAGGGTAATGATGGTATAAATAAGTGTCAAGGATTCATGGATGCATGTGTGTGTGTGGGGATGATGTGAATGATGTGAAGTTGATCAAGGCAACAAGAGCTTTCATGTGTTAGGCTACCAAATGCAGTGAGCAGAAGGTGTCTACAATTTTTGGTGATGCTGCGAAGGTGTTGTGTATGTTGTGGTGTTTATTGAGCTTCATTGGAATTGAACTCCATGCATAGGTCAGATGCAATTATATTAGTTCAAAGCATGACAATGAACCATTCTTCTCTCTTTCTTTCTTTCTTAGTGGGCAATGAGTCCTCTGTAGTGAGCATTCTCTCTATGGCAGTGAGCCTTTGTAATTTGGTATTATTACTACATTATAGGGTGCTGCCACAATAATGGGCTACACTTTCTGGGACATCCTGATTTTTGCTGAAATCACATATTTTTAGAAAATATAATTATTTAAGCCTTGAAAGGTTCCATTTAAAGGATTTTAATTGAAGAGGGTTTGATCAAACCCCCTTAGATTTAAACCCCCTTGGATAGAACCCCGCTAGTTTTAAACCATACCTATAATGGAGTCTCCTCTACACCTATCAAAATGTTGATAAAAAACCACTTTTGATTTACCTTTTGGGGGATCAAATGAGTTCATTTAAAATTTATGTTTTGTAAGTATGTAGTCCTTATTATAAGCTTCCCAAAAAGTATAATTTAAAATATATTTAATTTGATTGCTATATTTAATTTTTATTTCTTGTGAATGTAGGTTTTGCACCGAACATCAAGTTCTCTGTTCTACACACATAGAAAATTAGTAAATTAGTGAAAAAAATTCTAAAAAAAATATGCCCTAGGTATTGATGTCCTTGTTTCAACAAAAAAAAAATTGAATTTCAATACATACATAAAAAGTTATGTTTTACGGAATACGCCTATGTCTAAATTATAATTGGTTTGACTTCAAAACTTAATTAAAAAAAAATATTCAACAAAGCATTATAAAACCAAATGCATGCTCTATATATTGGTGTTATTAATCTAAATTCAAAAGAATCAAAATTTTATCTTTTGTAGAAAAAAAGTTATGTGCTACAGAATACACATCACTTTAAAAAAATGTTGTTTACTATTAAAAACTAGTTATCAAAGGAGACGCAAAAAAATTACAATATAACTCCAAATTTTTTTAAAAAAATTTAGAATCTACAAACAAAATCTCACAAAGCACTAGTTCGCATCATCTTCAAATTTCTAACGGTTTAGTGGCTATAGGTGTTAGAAAGTGAAGATTTATTTTAAAATGTTGATTTCAATGTCAAGTTTGGCCAAAAAGTGTAACCCATTATCGTGGGATGACCCTATAGTGTGAGCTAATCCTCACTGTGGTTTTTCCCTTTTAGGGTTTTCCACATAAAAATCTGGTGTTCTCTTGTGCATGTTGTTGATGTGTTTAAGTTTCTGTTATCTTCTTTTCATGTTTAAACGTCATAACAGATTAAGGGTTTAAGTGAACTGATGTGGATGTGATTATGTTTATAAGGGGTTAAAGTTCTTTATACAATTGATTCACCCCCCCTCTCAATTGTCGTGTGCCTTCAACAAATGGTATCAAAGCCAGGTTCCTTTGAAGAAAGCTTAACAATTTGAGGTAGATCCAGGATGGCGCACAAGAAAGATACTCCCTTGTTTGATAGATCAGATTATACACTCTAGAAGGTAAGGATGGAAGCCTTTCTAATTTCTCTTGGTTATGAGGTTTGGAAATGCGTCAAGTTTGATTACACTATACCTGAGAATGGTGTAAATACTGAAGATGAAATCAAAGTTGCTGAAATAGATGGTGAGGCAAAACATGCTCTCTTAAGTGGACTTACTTATTGTGAGTTGGTGAAAGTTGTGAATTTGAAAAATGCTAATGAGAATTGGAAAAGGTTTGAAAGTGTCTATGAAGGAGATGAAAAGGTTAAACAGGCTAAAATGCAAAATATGAAGCTCACTTATGAGACCATGTGTATGTCTGAAGATGAAAACATTACAAGCTACTTACAGAGAGTGGACGAAGTTGTCAATGGCATCAAGGGCCTTGGTGGAAATATAGATGATCAAGAAGTAATATTGAAGGTACTTAGAAATCTTCCTAAAGCTAATAGTCATAAGGTTTCTGCTATTGAAGAATTACAAAACTTGAGTAAATTTACCAAAGATCAGTTGCTTGGCACACTAACTGCTTTTGGAATAAGAGAGTTTGGCACATCTAGTGGAACTGCAAAAGATGAGACTACTTTTAAAGCTAGTAAAACATAGAAGATTGTTGAATCAGAACCGAAAGACGATGAAGTGGAAGCTAACTTTGTGAGAAGGATGAAAAAGGGTATTGGTAAGTTCAGTGGTAAGTTGCCTTTTAAATGTTTCAGTTGTGGAAAAATAGGTCATTATGCTTCAAGGTGTCCAGATAGAGCTCTGAGAATTAAGAATAAGGAAAACAGAGGAAGGATGCTCAAGAAAAATTACTATGCAAGCATTTCTGATGATGAATCTAATTTTGAGGATGATAATGATGATGAATGCTTATTTATCACCATAAGAGATGAAACTAGTTCTGCTAACTCTGGAAGTTGTGTGAAGGAAAAGAATCCAGAAGCATGTACTAACCCTAAAGGCAATGTAATATCTGATTTTCATGCTAGGAGTGAAAAGGATGATTGGGTCATTGACAGTGGATGCTCAAATAATAAGACATGTGATAAAAGTAAGTTTATCAAACTTGAAAAAATTGATGGTGGAGTAGTTAGGTTTGGTGGTGATGAAGCTGCTAAGATTTGTGGAAAAGGTTCAATTAGTTTTGATGGAAAGCATAACACTGATGATGTCCTTTATGTCAAAGGTTTACAACATAATCTCTTGAGTGTTGGACAAATGTGTAGCAAGGGTTACAATCTTATGTTTCAGGATGATGGATGTGAGATTAGAAAAGGCTCTAGAACAGTAATTGTTGCTGGAAAGGAGATAGGTGGAAATGTTTATCATCTCAAATGTGGTGTTAGATATTGCCTTATGACTCAGATTAGTGAGAGTTGGCTATGGAATAGGATATTGCGTCACATCAATTTTGATAGCCTGGTAAGGATAAGTTCAATCCAAGCTGTGAGAGATCTACCAAAGTTAACAAAGCTTATTACTGTTGTTTGTAAGGAATGTCAGTTTAGAAAGCTAACAAGAAGAAGCTTCAAAATCAAGGATCAGTCATCTACCAGACTATTGGAGTTAGTGTATACAAACCTATGTGGTCCTACCAGAGTAAGGAGTTTTCAAGGTGACAGGTATTTCATGTTATTTATTGATGATTGCTCTAGAATGACTTGGATCACTTTTCTTAAGGAAAAATTAGAAGCCCTAGATAAGTTTAAAGCTTTTAAAGCAATGGTTGATAATGAATTGGATATGAAAATCAAATGTTTGAGGTCAGACAGAGGTGGAGAGTTTACTTCTAATGGGTTTAACATGTTTTGTGACAATCATGGGATAAAGAGGCATCTATTTGCTCCTAGAACTCCTCAACAGAATGGAGTAGTTGAAAGTAAGAACATGTCCATTCAAGAAGATGCAAGGACAATGCTAAAGGAATCAAACCTATCAGAAGTCTAAGTAATTCATATAACTGTCTACATACAGAATAGAGTACAGGTGAAAGCAAATGACACAAAGACTCCCTATGAGCTATGGTATGGAAAGATTCCCACTGCTGAATATTTCAAAGTTTTTGGAAGCAAATGTTATATAAGAAGAAATGAAGAACTAGGAAATTTTGATGCAAGACGTGATGAAGGTATTTTCCTTGGATACTCTAACAAAAGAAAAGCTTACTATTTCTATAATAAGAGGCTGAGAAAGATTCTTGAAAGTGCTAATGTTAAGGTTGATGAAGATATATAGAAGTTTTTAGAGATTAATGCATATGAATCAAATGAGTCTTCTTGTGGAGAAAAAGAAGAAACTAAAGAAAAAGTAGTACAGGTTGAAGAACAAGAATCTCTAGAAAGAGAAGTACAAGTTGAAGAACAAGAAGCTCCACAAAAAGTTCCTAAAACTCCTAAATATGTGCAGAGGCATCACACTCAAGATCAGATCATTGGTGATAAGAGCAAAGGTGTATTGACAAGAAGTAGAGTTGCTGAAGAACAGGTAAATCTATGTTTACTTTCCAAAGTTGAACCTAAAATAGTGGTTGAGGCATGCAAGGATGAGTATTGGATTAAGGCTATGGAAGAAGAACTAATGTAGATAGAGAAGAATCAGACTTGGGAACTTGTCCCAAGACTAGAGAATAAGAATGTGATTGGAACTAAGTGGGTATACAGGAACAAGTTGAATGAGAATGGAGAAGTGGTTAGGAACAAGGCAATACTTGTGTGTAAGGGGTATTCACAAGTGGAAGTATAGACTATGAGGAAACCTTCACCTCGGTGGCAAGAATGGAGGCTATTAGGTTGTTTCTGACTTATGCAACACATAAGGATTTCAAAGTGTATCAATTGGATGTGAAGTCTGCTTTTCTGAATGGTGAGTTGGAAGAGGAAGTATACATAGAGCACCCTGATGGATTTCAGTTTGTAGACAAACCAGATATAGTATGTAGATTGAAGAAGGCATTGTATGGATTGAAGCAAGCTCCCATAGCTTGGTGTGCAAGGTTAGATAGGTATTTGTTGCAGTAGGGATTCAATAAAGGGTCTGCAAATAGTAACTTGTACATCAAGGTAAGCAAAGATCAAATCTTGATTGTTGAGGTCTATGTGGATGACATAATCTTTAGTGGAAATGAAGGTATATGTAAGGACTTTGCAAATGAAATGCAAAAAGAATTTGAGATGTCAATGTGTTGAGAGATGAACTTCTTCCTTGGGCTGCAAATTAATTAGACAGATAAGGGCATTTTCATTTCACAATCAAAGTATTTCAAGGAACTATTGAAGAAGTTTGGAATGGAAGATTCTAAACTAGTTTGTACTCCCATGACAACTCGTTGCAAGCTGAGCAAGAATGATGAATCCCCTAAGGCCAATCCGAGAAAATATAGATCAATGATTGGAGGACTGCTATATCTAATTACTACCAAACCAGATATCATGCATGCAGTTTGTCTTGTGCCAAGATTTCAAGAAGATCCTAGAGAGTCACATGTGATGGCAGTGAAGAGGATATTCAGGTATTTGAAGGGCACTTCAGATCATGGTTTGTGGTATCCTAAGAACAATGACTTTACCCTAAATGCCTACACAAATGCAAATTGGCCAAATGTGTAGATGACAAGAAAAGTACAAGTGGTGGTGCATTCTATCTTGGAGATAGAATTGTATTGTGGCTAAGAAAGAGGCAAGATTCAGTGTCTTTATCTATTGTAGAGGCAGAGTACATTGCAACTGCATCCTATTGTACATAGGTGTTATGGATGAGATAAACCTTGAAGGATATCAAAGTTGAGTATGATGATCTAATTCCTATCTTCTGTGATAATACCATTAATATTAACATTTCAAAAAATCTGGTGATGCACTTAAGGACAAATCATATTTCAATTAGGTATCACTTTCTAAGAGAGAAGGTTGTAGAGAATGAAGTAAAGCTAGAGTATGTGCCTACAAAGGATTAGGTTGCTGACATATTCACTAAGGCTCTTCCTAAGGATACATTTGAGTATCTCCGGGAGAAGTTACGGGTTATTGCCCCTCCTTTGAACTAGATACATAAGGAAATGTATCGGTCTAGTGGATTTCAAGATTCATTCTTTTCTGGACTGATGTTGGAGGCTACCTCTCAGGGGGAGCAGGTAGTGGCATTGATGATTGTTGCAGTCAGGGGGAGCAAGAGTTGGTATTGGTTGGTGTGTACTCCTAAGGGGGAGTATTCAAAGAAATTGAGAAGAGTGCAAGTATGTGTAGTATCATAATCAAGGGGAGAAAGCTTGAGAAAGATGTGTCACCCTTTGCCATTGATGTCAAAGGGGGAGACAGTTCATGTGAAAACCAAAGGGAGAGAAAGAGAGTAAGATGTATAAAAGAAAGGGGGAGAGTGAGCTTGGTCTAGAGTTGTGTCATGATGGTTTTTCACATCATATGTTGCCATCAATGACAAAGGGGGAGATTGTTGCAAGTATGTGCTAATCGGTATTGTCATTGATATCAACCTGTTTGTGTTGTCATTGGTGTCAACTGTGTCTTCTAATGTTGTTGTTGCTATTTGATTAAGTTGTTGTGTCAAAGTGATCTGAATGTCTTGTAGAGGTGCTGATGATGTTAGTGGATTGTTCCCATTGCTGAGTTTCCAAGTGCTTTTGAGAAAATTTGATTAATACTGGAAATAGTGTGTTGAAGAGTCTTTTGGCTTACATAATACTATTCAAGTTTTTGCTCCGTATTTCTTCTATGTTGGAGATCTGAGTGTATGGTTTGGATATGTTGTTGAGAAGTGTTTGAAGATGCTAAATCAAGAATTTGGTGCTCTGGATTGCTGTGCAGTGAAAGTTATGTTCACCAGTTTGAAGACAATGTCTGACAGTGTTTACAGTGTGTCTGGGAGAAAGTATTTTGCTCCGTATTTCTCTGCAGGGAGGATTTTAGTGCTGTGGTTCTGGGCATGTGTTCATAAGGTACTTATCTATCTTCATTTCAAAGGGTTTGTGATTTGGCACTCCGGAAAGTAATTTATTGTGTGGCAGAGTTCGATAATGTTGTTATGTTTAGGTGAAAGTTGTTGTGGCTGAATTTGTTAGTTTCCAAGTGACTTAAAGATGTTCGTGGATATTTCTAGATTGTTTTAAATCCTTGTGTGTGGTCTTCAAGTTATTGTTAGGTTCATGGAAGTGTGTGGTCAAGAATTCATTATGTTTACACTGTTTGGCTGACCTTGGATGTATGAGCTAATTGAAGAGTTGATTTGGTGTTTTGTGAGTATTGTGTAACGTGCTTGGATAGATTTAGGTCCAAGATAAGGCATAAATTAGTTTTCCTTCATTTCTTTGTGCTATGGAATGTTTAGGTCTAGACCTAATTCAAATATTGTGTGTTTGCCGACCTTAGAGATTGTTTCAAGGATTGAAGATTGTGTTGCCGACCTTGAAGATTGTTTCAAGGGTAATGATGGTATAAATAAGTGTCAAGGATTCATGGATTCATGTGTGTGTGTGGCGATGATGTGAATGATGTGAAGTTGATCAAGGGAGCAAGATCTTTCATGTGTTAGGCTACCAGATGCAGTGAGCAGAAGGTGTCTACAATTTTCAGTGATGCTGTGAAGGTGTTGTGTATGTTGTGGTGTTTATTGAGCTTCATTGGAACTGAACTCCATGCATAGGTTAGATGCAATTATATCAATTCAAAGTATGGTAGTGAGCCATTCTTCTCTTCTTTCTTTCTTTCTCAGTGGGCAGTGAGTCCACTTGGATAGTGAGTCCTCTGTAGTGAGCATTCTCTCTATGACAGTGAGCCTTTGTAATTCAGTATTGTTACTACATTATATTGTGAGCTAATCCTCACCGTGGTTTTTCCCTTTTAGAGTTTTGCACATAAAAAATATGGTGTTCTCTTGTGCATGGTGTTGATGTGTTTAAGTTTCTGTTATTTGCTTTTTATGTTTAAACTTCATAATAGATTAAGGGTTTAAGTGAACTAATGTGGATGTGATTATGTTTATGAGGGTTTAAAGTTTTTGATACAACTGATTCACCCCCCCTCTCAGTTGTCTTGTGCCTTCAACATCCCTAGGGTTAGTGTGAGATTCTTTGTTTGATAGGGTGTTTGATGTCTCACCTTCTACCTAGGTTGGTTCGTGGATGAGTTGAGGTGATAGTTCTAAAGATGAATGTCTCTCTATTTCAAATCTTTCAACTCCCTCCTATGGTTTTCCTGTAGCTTTAGTTGGGGTGTTCTTGATAAATTGACCTAAGGAATCCCTAGGCCTATTCATAAATTAAAATAATCCTACAACCTTCAGTACTTAGGTTTGAATAACCCTATTAACACCTAATAAATTTTGAATCTTAGTAATCCTTAGAAATGATGCCAAAAATGATGAGATCATTGTAGTGCATTTATATACTCATCATGTAATTTTATTAATCTAGGTTGGTGTCCAAGGGCAATTTTCAATAGGGTTCCTAAACCTTTAAGGGTAGTGAGTTCTCTTCTAGCTAATTCTATTCTATCTTAAAACCACTAAAATGGAATTGAAACTTAATCTAATGTTGTTGAAAGTAAACACACTTGACTGAGACCAACCTTGTAGAAATAAAGACACTTATCAAAAATAGATACACTAAAGTAAACGTCACACTTGTTGAAATAGAAATAGTATAATGAAATAATAGGAATATAAATGATGAAAATAAATGTTTTTGTTATATTTTCAAATTATATGAAATGCCTACATGTCTTTTACTATTAAGCATGTAATAGAACAAATAGTTAAATTATATTTATCTAAATAGACAACAAGACAATAATATAAACAAGAAAATACAAGATATTCTCTTTTAGGTAGAGTGGGCCCTACTCTCCTTCCAGATTGATCTTTTACATGTAAGATGATGTTAAAAATACTTCCTTCTCATTTGAGGTTAGTTAAAAATAGGATCCACATACATTCTATGATAGAGTTAGTTTCTACATTAATTTTCTTCTAAAAGAAAATGTTTATCTCTAAACTAACTACTAAAGGAATTGTTGTCATTGCCTCTTATATCTCAAGCAATTTTATTTGTCTAGTCTAAAGTAAAACTGTTAAAGCATAAATTGCTATGACTACTTCTAGGATTGCTAGTTCTTATGACAATCACTAAGAGGTTTTCCTATATTTTGGATGAGAGAAGATGATTCTTGAGTCAAACTAGAGCGCTCCCTAGATTAGAGGAGAATGTCTGGTCTATAGAAATAGGGGTTGGAATAAAGGTGCTAATAATAGAGGGTCGATAGTTACTTGACAGCTAGATTACCTGAAGTTACTCAAGATCGACTCATACTTTTCAAGGTGTGCAACAAAATCCTAAAGATCAGCACCACAAGTTGAAACCCATTGTTCCTATCTAAGTTTGTTGAGACTTCATATATGCTAGTACCTAATGGTGCAACTTCGAGGCTTTGTTATGTGACTAGAGTCCTATTGTAACAATTTGGAGCTAAATGTTTGATATGTACAAATGGCTCCAGAGAGATCCAAAGTGTCTGGTTCTTCATTCCTGATCCTCTTTTTAGCATAAAACACATATATAAATAGAAAATAAGAAATTCTATAGCCATCGAAGCACATTTAACCATTAAAGAAATAAGCCTAATAACATACCATTCATCTAATTTTAAAATAACTATTATTTTTAAGTATGTAATAAGTATGCCAAGTCTATTGTTAAAAGGAAGAAATTAAGAAATGTATCATGGAATATTAAAGCAACATTATGTTTCATCACAACCCTTTATTATCCCATATCCATTGCACTTATGCTATTTTTTGGAAGCACAACCATATTTATTTTAGACTACAAGTAGTTTTCTTTTGGATGGTCACAACCTTAGTGGTGTTGATGGGTGTTTTAGTACTGCTCATCTTAGATAAAATATTGAGTACTTTATCTCTCCTAAAAGGAATCAAATCCCATAAATTAGAAATGACTACCCCAAGGTCTCTCCCTGTTGGCAAGAGACACTTCTAGGCATGTTAGGTGTTGTCATTAATGGCAACTGAATCTATCTTACACATCTACATTGCATCATTTGATCATACCGGAAGTCAGATTGCAATTTGTCTAAGTCCGAATAGACAGGAACATAGCATATGATAGGGTTCAACATTTTGGTCCGCATTTCTCCCCAAATTATCATATTATGCTGCAGATTTGAGGGAATGTTAAGGGATGTCAGGGCTATCTAAATCCAAAGTTTTAGCCTTCGGTGATGAAGGGATTGAAAGTTACAAGCATTTGAGTATTAGGTTTTGGTTAGATAGTTAAGTCTGGTGAAGAACAGGCCGACTTGGTGTTTGATCCTTGTGTAGATTAAGAGAAGTGGTTTGTTGAGTAATTTATGAGATCTAGTAGTATTGACAGACATGTGTGGTGACTTGAATTCATAATTTATGGTCTGCATTGATGTTTGTGTATGGATTCAACCGACAAAACAATGATCTTGAAAAAAGTTTCTAAGTTTTCTTGAGGCTGACTGCAGTTGATGTGATTTCATGTTGCGAATATATATGATCGATGGGTGCAAACATTTTGGGATATGGATGTGCGAATATGAGATAAGAGGTGTGAAGTGTGGCAGTATCAAGTAAGAAGTAGAGATTTGAGGCTCGGATCATGGAAGAACAGTAAAATAGGGCAGTGAGAGATGAAGTGTGTGAAGTTGGTATATTGATCCTACCCGGAACTGTAATCTTGCATTATTAGATGCTATTCTTCAGTTCAAGTATTCTAGTGAACTCTTTGTAATTAATCTTGTAGGTAGTGAGCCTCCTTTGAGCAGTGAGCTCTGGGCAGTGTACCCGAAGGCATGTGCCTTCCCATTTGTAATACTTTTAACAGAGTATAAAATCTTGTGGGTTAACCCCCACCGTGGTTTTTTCGTTAATTGGGTTTCCACGTAAAAATCCTGGTGTTCATGTGTGATGATTTTGTTGCTGCTGTTCTTGAGTTCATGTTTCTTTCTTTTGAATGTATGTTGTAAATTAATAAAGGAACAACATAATAAGTTTTGCAGAACACTAATTCACCCCCCCTCTCAGTGTTCTTTAATTTCAACAATTGGTATTAGAGCTTGGTTCCTTGGAAGAAGTTTAATAGCTTGATGAAGATCTGGGAAAGTGTTTCAATGGGTTCATCCAGGTATTCTGATGGCATCAATGAACAACTTCAAGTTGCTTTGGAAGATCTTGATTAGTCCGGAGCAGAAGTTAAAGAACTGAAAGAGAATCTTAAAGATGCTAAGGATTTCATTCAAACTTTAAAAGGGCAACTGAGCAAATCCATGGAAAAGAGGAGGGAGCTACTTTAGTGGTTAGAAAATTAGAATGAAGACAATGACATGGATGAGGCTCTGAAGGAAAAGACAAAGGAATGTGAGAAGCTGGCAAAAGAAGCTATTGTATTAAAACATGAGATGGAATATGGAGTGATGAGGCTAACCAAAGAATTAGAGGAAAGGAATAAGACTGAAGAAAACCTAAATCAATCTTTGAAAGAAAGAACAAAAGAGTGCTGTAGATTGGACATAATAATTGGCTATCTAGAGTCTGATCTATAAGAAACCAGGTATAATGAGGAATAACTTGAAAAGCAAATTGTCATTCTCAAACATGACCTAGAAGCTACAAATGAATACAAAGAAAGTTCAAGATAAGCTCAGCGAAACTTGAGGTACTGCTTGATAGTCAAAAGAAGGTAGATGATAAGCATGGTCTGAGATATGAGAAAGGTGAAAGCTCTAGATCCAGTTAAAGAAATCCAAGAAGGAATCCTAGAAAGCATCCGGTAAGGTAACCTAATGCTCAAAGGTATCCATCTTTCAATGGAAATTGTTTTAATTGCAATAAATTTGGTCATAGAGCTACTTAGTGAAGAAGTAGAGTGAATCAAAGTAGTCCATCTTTCTTGAATCAATGCTTCAATTGTAAAATGTATGGTCATAGATTCAATGAATGCAAAAGTATGATGATGAACTACTCTAACAATAGAAGAAATGTCAATTCTTTCAATGGCAACTATTTTGCATGAAATAGATTTGGACACATGGCTAATCAGTGCAGATCATGAGGAAATCAAGTAAATGAGCAAAGAAATATTGTGTGCTTTAATTGCAACAGATCCAGTCATATTGCAAGATTCTGCAGAAGCAGGAATGATGATAGAAAAGGTCTAGTAAACATAAACCAAAACATGCAGAGATAAGATAAAGGCAAGGGTAAAGTAGATATGAATGAGATCTAGAATGGAATGAACAAAACATGGGTGAAGAAAGGTGAAATGAATGATGGTGATGGGCCCGCACTAGAATCTGGTGCTGATAATTCCTCTAGGAATTGAAACAGGAGCTCTAGCTCAGGGGGAGCTGCATTGAAAATCTAATTCCCCCTACCAGTAAGTGGGTGCCTAAATCTGGCATGATGAATGAAGATAAAGAAGCCTATTGCAGATCTATTGAAACAAATTTTGGAAGAAAAGAAGCTAATGCAATTGATTGCGGAGCAATTGAAGATTGACTGTATGAAGAAACAATGTAATCGGATGTATTAGGGCAAAGCATTTATTACAATGGTGAATTAGGTTTTGTGGAGCATAAAAGGTCATTTACTCACCATTTGAATCACTTTACATTTGAAGAGAATAAGGAGAAGAGCACCTGAGCTGAGATTTCAAAGATTTGAAGTGCGAAAAGTGAATTCGACAGCTAACCATAACCGGTGAAACAAGGTATTCTCTATGAAACTCTCTGAATTTGCAATATCTGGATATGGCTACTCTATTGGTTGTTAACATCACCAAAAGGCCCCGACCTAAATTCAAAAAGCATCCACACAAATATGTAGAGGTTGATCCATTAGGTGCCTTTTCAAATGTTTCGCATGGTGTGTTACACATTAAAGATATTGGGGGTTACATTCATTCTAGCATAGATGAGTTTGGGGATTCAAAGTTAGTAGATTTGTTCAAGAATCACCTGAGGGATGAGATTCATGGTCTTAAACCTGAGTATAAGGCGCTGCAAGTCAAACATTTCATTCAGGTTATTGGGTTCCCATCCTTCGGTGAGGATGAGTGGGTCCGGTATCTATTGAGTTGGATGCATGCTGAATTCATGTGGTTGATGAAACCCTTCAAGATCACCAAGGATGCCATCAAGGCCATAACAAGATTGAACTCATCCAGTGGAATGCCAATGCTAAAATCAGTGAAGAATCAGACTATAAATGAAGCTACCAGATCAAAATTTGATAAGAGGGCAATGACAATAAATGATATAATTGTTCCGGATGTCAAATTTGTATCTATGGTGATTGGGTATAAGATATACCACTCCAGCAGGGAAAACTCTATATCCAGTACAACCATTTATGCCGCTTATCAGATGTTAAGAGAAAATGCTGACTATGACTTGTGTGAGCTGCTGTAAAACTAGTTAATGGAGAATCTGAACAAGATCAAGAAGGATAAGAAGAATAAATTCAAGTATGGTACGTTGGTCCTGCATTTGTTTTTCTATTTCATGAATGAGTTACCCGGGAAGAAGAGCCTGTGTTGGACTAGTAATAAGCCTGTTTCCATACAAATAAGAGAGCACTTGCACAATATTGGTGACTCCAATGCCCAAAGGACTGCTCTTTGGGGATATTTCAAGAATTTTCAGAACATGATGCAATCAAGGAAAATAATCCCTACTTTTGTGGTAGGAAAGTACAAGGATACAATTTGTTTCATGGTGGAAACAGATCAATGCTTGATGGAAGCAGTTGAACCAAGGACTATATGGATCATGCCCATGGGGTATGAAGTTGATGAACAAATATTGGAAATGTATGCTCAACACCTAAGCAAACCAAAAGATACATCAGTTGAGAGATTTGGTACATATAGTGAACTTAGTGTGAAACTGCATGTTGAGCTCTAGAAACCTGAATCTAGGAGAAAGATCCAAAGGCAAGTTGAAATGTATGTAGAAAGCATTGGCATAACAAAAGAAGCTGTGAGACTAAACAGGGAAAGGATAGAGAAAGCTGAGAAGGAGAAGCAGGACAGGGAACATGGAAGTGTTCTGGTAGAATCCTCTTCTAAGCCAAGGACTACTAGGAGTACATGTTTAACCTCTGGTGCATCACCTTCTCCTATTATAGAGATATTCAAAGAAAAACCTATCGGTAAGGAAGGAAAAATAACAAAAGTAATGGCCAAAAGGTCATATGTTAGTGTGGAGAAGGAGGATGAAGAAAAGACTGATTCAGATGATGAGGTTAAAGAGTTGAAGGCCTCAGGCACTAAGGCTGCTAAAGTATCTAAGTAGAAGCCCTCTGAAAGCACAAAGTCAAAGAAAGTAGAAGCATCAAGGGTTGCTTAAGACAAGCCCTCCAGAAGTGTAAGGGTAAGCAAAAGACTAAAGATTGAAAAATCCACCCTGTCAGTTAAAGATATTGTGAATGCAATAACTGTTCATGGGAATTTGAAGCCCATAACAAAATATTATGACAGCTTTGATAAAGCCAACAAGAGAATTTTGGAGGATGCTATTGTTAAGTACTTGAACACATTCAATAGAGCACTTGTGGAAATTTTATCTGAAATCCCTAAGAGTCTAAGTGACATTTTGGAGATGAGAAAAGAAGCTGCCAAAGCAAAGGATTTGGAGCTAAGAGAACATGTGTTGTCCAGTTTATGTCTGGTAATCTCTAAGAAGAAGGCCAGTAAAATCTTCAAAGAAGTTAAAGATGAATTCAGAAGCAAAATCAGGATGAATAAGCTAATGCTTGGAGACATTGATGAAGTTGTCAAAGAAACTAAACAAATTCTAAAGAAAGCCCTGGACAAGAATAAGTTCTATGTTGTCAATGAAGAACCTATTGATGCTGATGATACATCCATTCCAAATGATGAAGAGTTGAAGGAAGATGAGCACCAAGCTGAGGCAAATGATTTCTCTGCTCTGGAAGAGGAAATATTGAATAAAGAAGATGAAGAGATGGTAGATAATGTTGATGGTGCAGAGGATACTCTAATTCCTTCGGATCAATCTGGCGAAGAAAATATAGAAATGAATATAAATGCTCCTACTGAAGGTGATTCTGAGAATGAGTAGAAAGCAGAAGAAGTAAAGGACAAGGAAGATCAAGAAGAAGAAATTGATGATGGAATTGATTCCTCCATTTCGGATGTTGAGGAATTTGATCATGCTACTGCTGAGGATACACAAAATCCTTTGGAAAAGAATGCAAAAGATATTTTTGATAAAGATAAAAGGAAGCATGCCTCTGATGATGATGTAGAGAAGGCAGAAGCAGAGAAAAAGAATGAAATTGATAAGCAAGACAATGTGGTTGACTCTGAAAAGGGAGAAGATGCAGGCTGTGAAGAGCATAAATCTAAAACATCATATTGGGCAAGAGACACTGCAGAAGCAGTGAAAGAAATATTGGAGAAAGATAAACAAGTTGCAGAAGATCCAGATATTATACAAGGTCCAATCAATTTTGATGCTCTGTCACCGGTATAGAAGATGAAGTTGGCCTCTTTTGCACAAGCTAAGGCCAGAGAGGAAATATTGAAGTTTCATATAGAATATAGTGAGTTTCTTGGTCTTGCATTTGACATTTTGGAGAAAATCATGCCTACATTTCAGAAGGATTCATCAGCATCCCCCTCCAGTTAGTTGAAGAGTCTGATAAATTATGTAAGTACTCACTTTGAGTGTTTTGAGAAGTTAGCCGAAGTTAAAGTTGAATAATTGACAATGATAGAATTATGCTGGATACTAGTGTAAAGAGTATTCAAAATGCCCTCACTGAAGGAGGAGATGTGTACAAATTTTGTTTATCTCAGTCTAAAGTTGTTGAAGATATTGGGAAGAAGATCAAGGACCTAGAGCTTAAATTGTCTAACATCTCTCAGTCCTATAGTCGCTTAACTGAGTCTGTAATAACTACAAAATGTCAAGTAATGAGTTTACTTGATGAATTAAGAAATTTGGAGAAGGAAAAGGTTAAAGTTTTGGGTAAATTGGATGAACTCCAGGGACTGATTTCTCCTAAGTTAGAAACAATGTTCAATGCATTGACAGAAGCTCAAGTTGCTGCTCTGACAAGTGATCCCACTAATCTACAGAAGGTAGAGTCAGGCATTTCTATTTAGTGGTCATATTTCAATTTTGGATAACATGAAGAAAAGTTGGGACAGTGAATTGGTACTGCTGAAAAATATTTTTGGTGATGTGTTTAAGTTCATGTAGACAAGACATAAGGATTGTTTATATATATGCGCCTATGCACATAGAATTTTTGCATGAATTTTGATATGTTGATCCCAACCTTTGCCATTGATGTCAAAGGGGGAGTGAAAAGTAGTAAAAAATAGGAATCCATCTAAGGGGGAGCATTGGAAATCATAGATGTACATAGTAAGGGGGAGCTGTTCTAACACTTCGTCATTTTTCACTAAGTGTTGCCATCAATGCCAAAGGGGGAGATTGTTGGCAAGAGACACTACTAGGCATGTCAGGTGTTGTCATTGATGGCAATTGAATCTATCTTACATATCCACATTGCATCATTTGATCATACCGGAAGTCAAATTGCAAATTTGTCTAAGTCCAGATAGACAGGAACATAGCATATGATAGGGTTCAGCATTTTGGTCCGCATTTCTCCCTAGATTATCATATTGTGCTATGGATTTGAGGGAAAGTTAAGAGATGTCAGGGCTATCTAAATCCAAATTTTTAGCCTCCGATGATGAAGGGATTGAAAGTTACAAGCATCTGAGTATCAGGTTTTGGTTAGACAGTTCAGCTCGGTGAAGAACAGGCTGACTTGGTGTTTGATCCTTGTGCGAATTAAGAGAAGTGGTTAGTTGAGTAATTTATGAGATCCAGTGGTATTGGCCGACATGTGTGGTGACTTGAATTCATAATTTATGGTCCACATTGATGTTTGTGTATGGATTCAGCCGACAAAACAGTGATCTTGAAAAAAGTTTCTAAGTTTTCTTGAGGCTGACTGCAGTTGATGTGATTTCATGTTGCAGATATATATGATCGATGGGTGCGAGCATTTTGGGATATGGATGTGCAAATATGAGATAAGAGGTGTGAAGTGTGGTAGTATCAAGTGAGAAGCAGAGATCTAAGGCTCAGATCATGGAAGAACAGTAAAACAGGGTAGTGAGAGATAAAGTGTGTGAAGTCGGTATATTGATCCTAACCGAAACTGTAATCTTGCATTATTAGATGCTATTCTTTAGTTCAAGTATTCTAGTGAACTCTTTGTAATTAATCTTGTAGGCAGTGAGCTTCCTTTGAGTAGTGAGCTCTGGGTAGTGTGCCCGAAGGCATGTGCCTTCCCATTTGTAATACTTTTAACAGAGTATAAAATCTTGTGGGTTAACCCCCACCGTGGTTTTTCCCTTAACTGGGTTTCCATGTAAAAATCCTAGTGTTCATGTGTGATGATTTTGTTGCTGCTGTTCTTGAGTTCATGCTTCTTTCTTTTTAATGTATGTGGTAAATTAATAAAGGAACAAAATAATAAGTTTTGTAGAACACTGATTCACCCCCCCTCTTAGTGTTCCTTAATTTCAACACTCCCAACCATGTCTTGGCCTTACAAGATAACTCAGTAGTTTGATGTACTATGCTATTTCAACAAGGGGCTTGTAATATTTGGACAAACTTTCCAACATTAAAGCATTAAATCACACATAAAAAATCAATTCATTCAGGTTAAACCATGCATAAACAAACTGATTTGAACATATATTGCCTTAAAATGTGTCTTTTTAGTTTATAACTAGCAATATACTAACTTGCATTCATGAAAAATCAACTCTATAACAACACTATGCAAGTTTGAAAATCGTATTCTATCTAGTTCTAATAAAAAAGGTGCAAAAGAAAGGGTAAGAAAGGAAAGGGGTTTTAAAAAAGTTCAAACATGCACTTCTATAGCCATGACATGAAGTATAAGTAGATAGATCTTAAACAAAACCAATATTTGCTTAACCAAAAATTTCATAGTGCTACAAAGATAGTGCAATCTTTAATGGAAAATGATTTTCAAATCATGAAAGGAATCTATGTCAAACACTTAATTTTTGGAGTAGTCTAACAAGATTATTTACAAAATGAATAAGAAAGTTCTTAGGCTAACCACAAAAAGTAATTTATAATAAGAAAATTACTAGTGGTATGAATACAAGATCCATCAAATGCTTATCATAATTCATGCATACATGATAGAAAATCAAACAAAACTTCACTAAATTGATTGGAAACCATGAAAATTTTTTATCTTGATCTCAAAAGTTTGACAAATATCAACAATCTCCAATAGAATGAATGGAAACTGTAGATTAGAAATGCAAATAAGGTAAGAATACAAACTAATATGCAATAAATCACAAGAGTTATACCTCACTTGAAGACCTAATCTCATCAAGGGAGAGGAACCATGCACCCAAAACAAGTTCCTAAGACAAGATTATCTCTAGACAATGGATTCTAATGTGAAATGCCAAACAATGTTGCAACTCACTATTCTAGCTCAAGAATGATTTTGACATGGTAACTTTGCATAAACTTGGATGATGAAAATGGATGGAGAGAGGTTCTATTTATAGATTTTTGGAAGGGATTTTGATCCAAGGGTGGAGATTGATTTGGAAGATCAATGGTGGAGGATGAAAGTGATGTGGAGGGCCTAGATTTAATCTTGAATGAATGGAGGGCTAGGAATAAAAGTGATTCTTTTATTCATTTTAGGAAAAGGGGTCCATAAATGAGGTTGGGTGAGATGGATTATTTGTGAATTAAAAATTCACATAGGGAAGAGTAAAATGAATTTAAAATTCATTTGGGGAAGAGTGGATATTAATGAGTTATGACATGTGTAAGGGGTGTAAGAGGTATTTAATGAAGATTATGACAAATGTGTATTAAAAATTGATTTATTTGGCATGGAAATCAATTTTTTATTCATGGGTTATGGGGAGAAGTGTTAATGAGGGTTTGACAAAATTAATTAAGGTGATTAACCTAATTAATATGGATGGAATAAATTAGCAAAGGGATTAGTGGGAGGATAAGATTAATTAATTAATGATTTACTTAATTAATCTTAAGGCTAGGATAAGGTAGGCTAGGGTAGGCAATTAAATAATAGCTATTTAATTGTCTAGGGTAGGGATAGGTTAATTAGTAGGCAGGATTAATTAGTTAACATGGTTTTAACTAATTAATTAGATTTAGAGAAAATGGGGAAATTGATTTAATAAATATTGCATATTTATTAAATCAACTAGCTAAGGTTTGGACTATTGAATTGATGAAATTAATTCAATTTTGGGGATAAAATGATGGAAAAAGTGGATGATGAAGGGATAATTAATTAAACAAAAATTAAATTAATTGCATATTTATTAAATCAACTAGCTAAGGTTTGGACTATTGAATTGATGAAATTAATTCAATTTTGGGGATAAAATGATGGAAAAAGTGGATGATGAAGGGATAATTAATTAAACAAAAATTAAATTAATTAGTTAGAAGGGAAATTAGTATGTTTAGGTATGTATTGAGTCAGTTTAGTGGTCGAGACATTTTTAGGTGTCTACATTTGCCCCCCTTTGACGTGGCGTCAGGACTTAGGAGGGAAGTGGCGTCAGGTCGAAGAAAAATATGCCCCAGCTGTCGGGAAGGAATAAGATGGATAAGGGATGCCCCCTCAAGAGGTCAGCGGGAAAATAAAAATTTTCTAGGTGAGTTCTCGAAAGGATGCAACGGGAGTGGAAATCGGATAGGGGATGGGAAAAGAGGATGACGGGAAGAAAGACGGAGAAAAACGGCTGAGATCTGCACCCTGGAGGAAAAAGGAGGGGGTGGAAGAATGACATGGCTCACTATATTAGTCAAAGTGGGCCCTAAGAGTGCCACATTTGCACACTTTGACCCTAGAGAAGAAGGAGTGAAGGAGAGATGGCTGACCGCAACCCCCAGTTCCCACGACTTTGACATATCTCAGAGCAGTTCTGAGAGTTTGGCTGGGCACCAGACACTGGACCCCCGATAGGGCCTAACCTTGACTTTGTAATTTTTTCGTTTTACGTGCACTTTTGGGGTTTTGGGATATGGGATTGGAGCGTGTAGCGCCAACAGTAAGGTAGATTAGCGCCATCATCTAGATTGGCGCTATCCTCCCAGGTAGGGTTAGGGCGGTTTGTTGCCATTAGGTAGGTGTTTTAGCGCTATTGTCCGGATTAGCGCCATACAAGGAAGAATAGGATTCTGGCATTTTAACGCCAAATTGGGGTTAAAGTGGCCCGATTCTCTGGAATAGCGCCATCTTGGGAAGTAATGCTATGATTCATTTTAGCGCTATCATATGTATTAGCGCTATTTATAGGATTAGCGCTATTGGGGAAATTGATGCCATTGGTCTAAATAATGCCAAAAGGAATAATGAAGCCATTTGGAGGAATTGGCGCAAAGAGTTATGCGTAGTGGTGCTATTTTCTGTATTAGCGTGATTTAGAGGAAATTTTAGCGCCATTTTAAAAATGGTACAAGGAGTTGTCTATTTTTGTTTCCACATGATGCTGGCTTTTTAGAGATTTAGAAGAAAAAGGTTGGTTTAGAAGAAGATAGTTTAATAGCTAATCATAATGATGTGGATGCAGGATACTCAGTGATTTATATTACAGTCACGTGAGCGGCAAGTTCCATCCGTGATGGCACAATTTGATGGTTTTGATGATGCGACGCGGGCGCGGTTGGGGAGATTGGGGCTTCTGACGGTGTCCTTGATGCCAGTTCTGCGAGCTCATAGAGCTTTGATTACGGTGATGGTGGAGCAGTATCGCTCTGAGACCTGAAGTTTTCTGTTGCCGACTGGTGAGTTGTCCATTACACTTGAGGATGTTTATCGCATCCTTAAGCTACCTATTCGAGGTCGACGGGTTCGATATGACATGAGGATGGGGCGGAGTGCCCTTATCAGATTGTATGGGATAGACCACATTGTTCTCTCCGCGGACAGGAGAGAGATGGACTATGAGGGGACATTGGTTACGGGTGCAGATCCCTTTGCCTTATTTTTGTGTGCGTTGATTGGAGGTGTTGTGATGCCTAATAGGTGAGGCCGGGGTTTTCCAGTTGGCTGGGGAGGGATGATAGAGGGGATGGTGAGTCATGATACTGTCCATGCCTAGGGACAAACGATGCTGGGGCAGTTATACAATGAGATGCACACAGTCGCCTACCTGCATGATAGAGCATTGTCAGCTGGAGTGACTCTGCTTCACGTATGGATTTGGGAGGACATCCCAGTTACCAGGCCAATATGTGGGTATTATCAGTGGCCATTTGATGCTTTTGTGTTTTTATATCAAGATGCCGAGTACACGTATACTGGGCAGGTGCGGCATTGGAGGAGGATGCTAGATGATGTGATTAGTGTGACCCAGCAACCATATATCAGTGTAGAGCTGTGGCCAGATGATGACATTCATCTTCCTTTTCCGCTTCAGTAGCGGTACCTTATGGATCAAGGAGGCCATACTATAGAAATGCATCTACCATCGCGAATCATGTGACAGTTTGGTTTGGTACAGGACACTCCGCAGTAGATGGCGATATTCGCGCAGACACCTCAAGATGTGGCCTATTGGCCTGCAGCCATACAGCCACAGGTTGCCTTAGTTGATTTTGCAGCTCTACGGCCAGTGTGGTGGGATTAAAGGAGCACCGTGAGAGATGTAGGGACTATAGCTGCGTATGATATATGGTGGCATATGCATCAGCCAACTCGGTTGACAGATCCAGTAGCGGAGGCAGTAGGTTCAGGGGGGATGATTCAGATGGTGATGGAGATGACCCAGATGGGGATGACCTTGTGGAGGAGGGGGAGGAGATTATTGAGGACTACCTCATGGAGGTTGGGGATGATGGAGAGGAGAGAGTGGTTGGTAGGGATGGCTAGTCGATAGATGTGCTGGCAGCGGTGGCAGTAGGGCAGGTGGGGTAGCAGGTACCTGTGTAGCAGGTTCCTATTGAGTAGGTGCAGGTTGGAGTAGGGCGACAGCCTAGAGGACCTCGGCGGTGTGGGGGACAGTTGAGGGCAGATATGGGTGATCTGTCCCCACCACAGGTAGGGCATCAGTAGTTTACTGGAGGAGGGCAGCAGGCAGGTCCCTTAGGGACAGCTAGAGAGGCGGAGGTTGAGAGGCTCACACCCCATCGGCGATGACGGGATGAGGAGGAGGAGATGGAGACCCTGAGAGCACAGGTGGCGAGCCTGGAGGAGGCACTAGAGGGCCGTGATGCAGAGTTGGTGTAGTTGCGGGGTGCATTGGCTTTATTAGATGGGGCAGATGGACAGGTGGCTGCATTGCAGGCACAACTAGCAGAGGCTTAGGCACGGCTAGCACAGGCTCAGGGTGACATAGGCACTTTGACAGGGGAGCGAGATGCCGCACTCATCAGGGCCCAGTAGGCAGAGACTTCATTGGGTAGTGTATAGGCGTCAGGTGGTGGACTTGCCCCAGTTTTGATAGGGATGCAGGCTCAGTTGTCTCAGGCGCAGACACAGACCTATCAGCTACAGGCACAGTTGAGTCAGGCACAGGGGTAGCTGATGCAGGTATAGGGGGATTTGACAGAGAGCAGTAGGCAAATGGAGTACTATAGGGGCTTGTATTATGCGGCTGTACTAGCAGCGCCATGAGCACCGAGCTATAGCAAGGTTAGTAGATCAGGGGCCTCTAGGTCTCATAGATCGAGATCTGTTCAGTCAGTTCAGCAGACGATGCCTCCTCCGTCACACGTGCCCCAGCAGGTTCCCTAGGTGTAGGCACAGGCATAGCCGTAACTGCCGTCAGGGTCACAGGCTCAGCCAGGGTCAGAGTCTCCCACTCCATCAGAGAGGGGATCCTCTATGTGATAGCCATATCATGATAGCCCTTGGAGGCATTTTGTATCAGGACACTTTATTTTTTGATATATATATGAGCGATGTACATTTTTTTGCAGTGATTGTATGTGATGCGATGCTTTTTTTTGAGGGTTTATGATGCTTATGATTATGATGCTCTATTATGATGATGCCTATGTGATGGATGCAGTATCTCTTTATAAATTTTATATGCTGTGGATGTGTTATGTTTATGAAGTTATGTTTTTGATTTTATGGATTTATTGTGATATATGCTTGGTGTTGTGATGTTATGGACTATATGATGTATGATGCAAATGATTGTTCACACTAATAAACATTTATTATGGATGCGTCAATGTGATGTGACGATGATTGTGATGCTGTAATTTAACTAAATGGTTATGAGATGATATGCAATGTGATGTATAATGTGTAACTAAATGATTCTAGAATGAACCTAATTTTTATGCAAACTATCAGGTGGTAATAATGAATCTAATGAAATGATATGCAGTTTAACTTTAAATGATTTGGAATGAACCTAAGTGATATGCAATTTAAACTGATTCTAAAATGATCCTAATGATAAATGCAAATTAAATGATTAAAATGAACCTACATGATATGCAAATTAAAGGATTAAAATGAATCTTCATGATATACAAATTAAAGGATTAAAATGAATCTAAATGATTATGCAAACTAAATGATTTAGAATGAATCCTATATGATATGCCAATTAAAGGATTAAAATGAATCTACATGATATGCAAATTAAAGGATTAAAATGAATCTAAAATGATATGCAAATTAAAGGGATCTTAATGATATGCAAAGTGGATTAAAATGAACCTAAAATGATATGCAAATTAAATGGATCTAAATGATATGCAAAGTGGATTAAAATGAACCTAAAATGATATGCAAATTAAAGGGATCTAAATGATATGCAAATTAAAGGGATCTAAATGATATACAAAGTGGATTAAAATAAACCTAAAATGATATGCAAATTAAATGGATCAAAATGATATGCAAAGTGGATTAAAATGAACCTAAAATGATATACAAATTTGAAGCGAGGTGATAGATGGGATGCAAGCTAGATGATCAAGTCCTGATACACATGATTTTCTTTGTTTGACCCTGGGTGGTGAGGTTGTGGGAAAGGGTATCGGGTGGGGAGAGGATAGGGGTGTTTGGATGGGGTATGGATAGGTTTGGGAGTGTCTAGAGAATGGAGATGGGGGGACGAGAGGATTGTTTAGGTCATAGATGCCACGTCATTGAGGGGGGGATTTACTATGGTTCAAGATGTGTTGAGTGGAGATATGGTGGGGGAATGGGGTTAGTTAAGGAATTTTAGACGGGGGGGATAGGGTAGGTGATTATGAAATCTAGGCCCAAATGGTAATGTTGATTAGGATGGTGATTTTGAGCTAGTAACAGTAGTTTGCAAAAGATTAATTGATAGCATTTCTTAGTTTATTATAGCAATGTTGGATACAGTTCACAAAGGTATGAAATGACCTAGGTGATGATGTATATCCCACGATTGCATGGACTAGACCCAAAAACAATAGGTTGATTTCATGCGTGCCCAAGGTAGGATAATCTTGCCTAGCCTAGGAAGGGGACTCATAGCGATGAGTGCGAATAATACATATAAGGTTTTAATGCCTATATATGCAAATGGGACACATCATGCTAGAGCCGACCCAGGCTTTCAAGATATGAAAACTATTCTTGGAGTAATGAAACCAACCCACAAGCACAGCATACAGAAACAATGACTATGTCTACTCCAGGTGTTATCCGCTACTTACCATGATATAATGAGATCAAGGTAGCTTTGGAAATGACTTAGAGCGAGACAAAAAGATAAAAATCAATAATAAAAAAAGACCAACGAAAAGATGCAAATAACCTTTGTGTGCTCTTGCCAAGAGACGTGGTGATAGAATGATAGATTTTTGTCCATTGTAGGAAAGATATATCCTAGGATGCAAATCAGTTGGTGTTGATTGGAAAAGTTTTTGGAAGATGGGCAAAAGAACAGTCAGGCTAGTTGTAGGTTTATGGTCGGTATATTGATTGATGATTTTTGTGTTAAGTGACCTGTGTCAAGTGTATACATAGCGTGTGTATCATTTACTAGATCCAAAAAGGTCAGTGAATGGGGACCATCCAAACGGGTTGGATGGGTGCATCTTATATACATGAATACTGGAAACATCCTTCGTATTCCAGACTGCCTACATACCCTGTGTCCACGGGATCAAGGTACTTTTAAGATGCGGGTGAAATGAATATGTAGTTCTGGCATGACTTGATGATGTGGGAATGGTTCGAGATGAGTGTGATGTGATGAAGATTGATTGCGTGTTTGATGATTGTGATTTGTAGTGAGATTGGTGTATGGGGTGATTGTTTTTGGATTTTTGGATTTTTTATTATTTTTGAATTTGTTTGATTTTGTGATGTTTTTCGATTTTTGACTTTTGAGCTGTACAAGGGGAAGCTTACAAGGATCCTCATTCCATGGGTTGGGCTTGGGTGAGATAGTGCGGGATGGGTGATGTGACTTGATGCTTCAGAATTCCAAGCCATGGGATGTGTGATATGGAGTGGTGTGTCGGAAAGAGGACTTATTAGATGGTAGAACCAGCCACTACACATGGCACCTGAAACAGGTTTTCACCAGGGTACTTATCCAAGGCATCACCGAAGTGATTTTCACCATTGGAAGTTTTTTATTGCACTCTGGTTTTTCTTGATTTTTTTTGATTTTTTGCTTTTTTGCTTTTTCTATTTTTTTGATTTTTTGACTTGGGGTACCAGATGGGTTATGCATAGAATTTCTTGAGATGCAAGATGTTCATCGGCTCATCTAAAGGCTGCCCCTTAGGTGTTGCCAGCTGATATGCTCCTGACCCATAATCAGCCGTGACGACATAAGGTCCTAGCCAATTGGGTTCAAACTTTCCTTGCTTAGGACGCTCTTGCAGGTTCTTCTGATTTTCCATTAGGACAAGGTCACCTACCTCAAATTTGAGTTCTGATCTTCTTGTTGTAGCTTCTTCAGAGGCAGTTTTGATATGCCTATAGGTGGTTCAACGCATTCAGGCAATTCTCATCGAGTAGTTCAAGTTGATGCAACCTTGCGACTCTGTATTCCTCATCAGAGATGATGTTTTGCAGGGATACTCGTAGTGATGGGAGCTCGACCTCAATAGGTAAAATGGCTTCAGATCTGAATACTAGTGAGAATGGAGTGGCTCCGGTGGGAGTGCGAATGCTTGTGTGGTAGGCCCATAAGGCGGGGTTGAGTTGGAGGTGCCAGTCATGGCCAGCTTCATTGACTGTCTTCTTGAGAATGCGGAGAATGGTTTTATTAGAAGCTTTTGCTTGACCGTTTCCTTGAGGGTAATATGGCGTGGAGAAGTGGTGTTTGATATCGAATTTGTCGCACAAGGTGCGAACTTCTTGGTTCTTGAATGGCTTTCCATTGTCGATGATAATGGAGTGAGGGATACTATAGCAGCAAATGATGTAGTGGAGGATGAATTTGGAGATTTGGATGCCAGTGGTGAAGGCAAGTGGAATTGCTTCCACCCACTTGGTGAAGTATTCGATAGCAGTGATAATGAACTTATGGCCATTTGAGGATGGGGGATTTATTTTTCCCTATGAGGTCAAGTCCCCACTATGAGAAAGGCCATGACATTGTGATTGGTTGCAGCTCGTATGCTAATGCGTGGATGAGATCGCCATGCTATTGACATGGGAGGCATTTTCTGATAAACTGATATGCGTCTTTGTCCATGGTGGGCCAATAATAGCCAGTCCTCAGGATCTTTTTAGAAAAAGTTGGTTCACTTGAATGTGCCCCACAAATACCTACATGTACCTCTTCCAAGGCTACTTTGGCTTCCCTAGACTCTAAACATCGTAGAAGCGTGCCATCAAGACTCCTTTTGTAGAGGGTGTCACCTACAAGGATGAAACGGGAGGCTCGACAGATGAAGGATTTTCTTTGTGATGTGGATAGGTTGGGGGGAGGATATTATCATGAAGGTAGAGGTAGGTTTCCTGATACCAGGGGGATAGAGGACCAATGATTTCGTACACTAGTTCAGATTGAGGAACGTCATATGCTGGGATGGGGAGCTCTTCGATCAGGAATTCACATTTCTTTCTATCTTTCTTCATGTCTACCAGAGATCTGATGGTTGTCATGGCATCTGCTGCTTTGTTGTTGAGCCTTGGGATTTGCTCGAAGTGGATGTCGTCGAAATAATCTTTGAAATCATCGACCATCTTCTTATAGGGAAGGAGCTTATCATCCTTGGTTTTGTATTCATTATTTACCTACCTGATGACCAGTTGAGAGTCGCCATACACAGTTATCTTTTCAATTTTCCATTGGATGGCCATTCGGAGACCTGTGATGAGGGCCTTATACTCTACTACGTTGTTGGTGCATGGAAATGTGATTTTGAAGGATTTAGGGATTGTGTCGCCTTGAGGGGTAACAAACAGGATGCCTGTCCCTGAGCCTCTGTGAGTGTATGATCCATCAAAATACATCTTCCATGTGTTCGTGGCTGGTGTGATTGTCAAGATGGCTTTGTCAGGAAACTCTGCTATTGTAGGGTGTTCTGTCAGAATAGGTGCCTCAGCCAGCTGATCTGCTATTACTTGCCCTTTGATGGCCTTTCTCTTAGTGTATTCTATATCAAACTTTGTGAGAATCATGACCCATTTAGCCATTCTGCCAGTGAGAGTAGCTCTATTAAGGAGGTACTTCAGTGGGTCAATCTTAGCAATGAGCTTGGTCTTGTGATTGAGCATATAATGTCTTAACTTTTGTGACGTAAAGATGAGGGCTAGATAGGCTCGTTCAATTTGTGTGTAGTTAAGCTCATATGAGATCAAGGTGCGGCTGATGTAGTAGATGGCTCTTTCCTTCCCATGCTCATCATGTTGTACTAACAAAGCCCCGATTGTTGTGTCTGTTGCTAAGATATACAAGAGGAGGGGCTCTCCTTGTCTTGGTGGAGTTAGAATAGGGGGATTAGCCAAATATTCTTTTAGTTGATCGAAGGCACTCTGACACTGATTGGTCCAGGCAAAAGCCATATCTTTCCTGAGGAGATGTTGGAATGGTTGACACTTGTTAGCAAGTTGAGCAATGAATCAGCGAATGGACTGTAGTTTCCACTGTAGGCTTCTCAGTTGTTTTAGTGTGGTTGGAGGAGGCATTTCAGTTATGGCCTTGACCTTTGCAGGATCTACCTCGATTCCTCGTCTGGAGACTATGTATCCCAAGAGTTTACCAGAAGTCACACCGAAGACACACTTCTTTGGATTCAGACGAACATTGTATTGCTCCAACCGATCGAAGATCTTGGCCAATACATCTAGATGTTCTTCTCTGGTCTTGGATTTCCCTAGCAAATCGTCCACATAGTCTTCCATGACGTGGTGGAAGAGGTCATGGAAGATGACGGTCATAGCTCTTTGATAGGTGGCTCCTGCATTCTTTAGGCTGAATGGCATTACCACCCAGCAGTATGTTCCCCATGGACAGATGAAGGCTGTTTTGTGCTGATCTTCTTCGGTGATTTCCATCTGGTTGTATCCTGAGAAACCATCCATGAGGGATAACATTTCATATCCTACCGTGAGATCCACTATCATGTCGATGTTTGGTAGTGGGAAGTCATCTTTCGGGCAGGCCTTGTTGAGGTCCCTGAAGTTAGTGCAGCAGCAGATTCGGCCATCTGGTTTAGCAACTGGTACGAGGTTTGAAACCCATTCGGGATAATCAATTAGGCAAATGAACCCAACATCTAGTAACTTTTTTAGTTTTGCCTTGACTAGGAGAGCCACCTGAGGATTCATTTTTCTGAGCTTCTATTTGACTGGTTTTGCATCAGGATGTACTGCAAGATGATGAACAACCAAGGCATGATCTAGCCCTGGCATGTCTGCATAGGTCCACGCAAAATTGTGATTTCTGCATGTGAAGAAGGACAAGAAGTTCTCTTGTTCCAGTATGCTGAGAGATTCTGCTCTGTATGTGATTTTTAGCTCTTCCTCTATCCCAAGATTCATTTCCTGAGCTGGTTCTACTAAGATGGGTGATCTGTCTGGATATACTTTGTCTAGCTCGGGAAGGCCCATGCTTCCATCTCCTGGTGCCTCGTGGAGGTTTTCACCAAGAGATGTGTCTTTTGTTTTTACTTTTTTAGGATCTAATACTGCCGCGGAATGGTTTTCACCATCAGATCCATTTTTTATTTTTATGTTTTTGTGACTGGAAGCAGGGGTTGTCTCCCCGAAATAGGCATTTGGATTGAGTTCCATGATGTATCTAGCTCTGTGATCTCCCAAAGGGAAGTTGTCTCTTACTCCCATCATTTCAGCAATAGCTTTGTCATTTGGTGCGATATCGAAGATAGGAGGTCCTCGTTGGTCCCAGTCAATAAGGTCAGGGTATACTAATGGTAGGTCGTTGGATGATGAGGTGAGAGTGGTGACTGAGTAGATGGTGCAAATGGAGGAGTCGAAGAAGTCAGCAAAATCACTAAAGGAGTCTTGAAGGCCCGTTTCGGTAACATTGTCGATGTCTAAGGAGACCGTAGCGACCTCAGCTAAGATACACTCGCTGGTAGTGAGGATGCATTGTGGTTGACCATACCCTAACCCTTGAGTATAGGGGTTTCTTGTTGCTTGCAGTGGTTCTATGATCCCCTGTTCATGAAGGCCTATACTACCTTGTCCTTTGTACCCCATACTTTTGACGATTTCAGAGCCTTTGCTGTAGATTTTTGTTGGGATGATGGGGGTGTCTTGTTCTGTTTCTTTGTCCTTGTAAAGCTAGGATGAAATATCTTTGAGTATATCCTGATCTAGAAGGTGTTTCTTCTCAAAGATAGGTGAGGGTTTGCACTTGATGATGACTGTGTTGGCTGCCTCTATTTTTGGGATGCCGAAGGCTTTGGGATTGGGTAATGTGCCTACACAAAAGGTGTCATGTAGGTTATATTCCCCACATCCTTTATCGCTAGGCTAGATCTTGACCTCGGGTGGTGGAGGTGCTTGGGATGAAGTGGTGGCGATGTTGGCGGGGTCGACATATGAATTTGATGCTGTTGGATTGGCTTCAGTGGTGGCTTTATTGTATGGGCAGAATGTTTGGTTGTGGCCTTCCAAAAACTGCAGTATTGGAAGGGGCGAGGATTGGCATAGATGGTGACTTCTATGCCATTGTGAGGGAATTTGATGCATTGATGGAAAGTGGATGGGATGGCTTCCATGGCGTTAATCCATGGTCTGTCGATAAGGATGTTGTAGGGGAGGTCGAGATCAAGAACCTGACATTTAGTTTCCAATATTTTCTGTCCCACTTGAATGGGAAGCTTGATAGTGCCTTCAGAGAGTCGTTCAGTGTCATCATAGCCTTTGATGGTGATGAACTTGCTGGTGTCGACAAGCACATCGAAGTACCCCAAGTGTTTTAGCATTTTTAGAGTGCATATGTTGAGGCCGGAGCCACCATCTATTAAGACTCTTTTAATGGTGTGCTTGTGGATGTGGACTTCGATGTGCAAGGCATCGTTATGTATGTGGTCGGAGGTGGGTAGGTCCTTTTCTGAGAAGGTGAGATGGTGGGGTGCGGCGATGTGTCCTACCATGGCTTGGAATTGAGTTATATTCAAGTTGGCAGGGACTTGTGTTTGCAAGAGCGCTTTATCGAGGACGTCCTTATGAAGGGGAGATGTGTGGAGCAACTCAAGGATGGAGATTTGTGTGGGTGTCTTTCCTAGGTGTTCTAGGAGGTTATACTGGTGGGTAGGTGATGGACGTGTGGTTGGACGAGAAGGTAGAGGATCTAATGTGGATGCAAGCGTTTGTTCAGTGGGAGGGGCTGTGCGGATGGATACACGGCCACGGCGGGTTGTAACAGTGCAATTGGGTGCTTGTGCTCGAATGGTGACTATGTTGACATGATGGGATGATGGTTCTATCCGTCCTACGATAGAGTCATAGGACACGGGTGGTGGGGTGACATTGTATGCTTGGTTGGATGAGGAGGCTTTGTTATGATTAGGTAGGGGATCCTTGTAAGCTCCGAGGTTGGCGTTTGGTGATGGTTGGGCGGTGTGATCGAGGTTGACTAGATTTTGTTCTATAAGGTCTTGGATGCAATGTTTTAGTTGCATGCAGTCAGCTGTTTTATGACCCGCAACACGGTGGTATGCACAGTAGTCGTTCTCATTGTACCACGTGGCTTTTAGTTCATTCTCTTGCCATGGTCTAACGGGTGGGAGCGTGATCACATTTTGCTTGAGACATCTATCGAGAATGTCCTTGATGGGCTCCCCTAAGGGTGTGAATTGGCTTCAAGGTTTGCGTGGTTTATTTTGACCTCTCTGATTATTTACATTTGTTGCATATGTGTGTGCAGGTGTTTGGTTTTATACATGTTGGATGGCTTTCACATCCGTGACGCCGTCATTTAGATTGTTCTTGTTCTTCCCCCAATAGCGTGATTTGTCATTTGATTGTGTATTGGTACTGTTGTTTGTATTGGGGGTGTTGTTATTGGATTTGTAGTTATTGTTGTTGTTGGATTTGTAGTCGTATAGTTTGATGGAGCCCTTGGCAATGAGGGCCTGTTCGATGGTGGCGCCTTTGTCGATGACCTCTTCAAAGGTGGATGCACAAAGAATTTGTAAATGAAACCCTAATTCCTGATTGAGATTGGTCACGAACATGGTGACGAGCTATTTTTCAGGAATGGGCCATGGGAGTTTGCTTGCTAAGGCTCTCCATCTTTGCAAGAAAGAAGTGAAGGCTTCTCCGTTCTTTTGTTTGGTGTTGCAAAGGTCTGTCATGGACATTTCATGCTTGAAATTGTAGGAGAAGTGGTTTACAGATTTCTCCGCAAGCTCAGGGAAAGTCCTAATGCTTGGGGGAAGATGTGCGAACCATTTTGCGGCTTGACTGCCGAGGCTTCTTGGGAACAGTCTCATTAGATAGGTGTCATTATTAGAGACTTCTAAGCAAGCGATGTAGAACTCCCTAAGGTGGTCCCTAGGGTCTCCCTTTCCCTTGTATTTGTCGAATTTAGGCATCTCGAAGTTCTTAGGGAAAGGGGGCATATACAATGTGCGATCAAATGGGTAGGGGCAAATATCCTCAAAGGAATAGTGTTTGTGTTTGCCCCCAGTTTGTAGGTCATCTACCTTTTGGATTAAGCCTTGTAGGACAGTTGTAAGATCCCGTGGTTGTTGTGGTTGTTGTATGTACGTCTGTTGGTTGTTGAGATGTTGGAGATGGGGTGGGATTTGATGTTGGGGATGTGTTTGAATGAGATGTTGGTATTGCAGGTTGGTATTTGGGTTGATTGCTGCCTAATGTTGTTGATGTGCGTAGAGTTGTTGGAGAACATGTGGTGGTATTTGGGGATTGGGATTATGTTGATTTATGGGATTATGTGGGTAGGTGACATTAGATGGATTGACATTGGGTATGTGGACATTGGATTGGTTAGATGTGTTGCGAGGTGGTTGTGAGAATAATTGCTGTAGGTATGCAATGGTTTGAGGGTTGGGTGGGGGTACACTCGTGGATGTACTTGCTTGCGTGATGTTGCCTTGTATGACCATGGTGATGTGTGAAGTGGAAGGGTTTATGGTAGTTATGGTAGTAGAGGTGATAATGGGTTGGGAGATTGTAGGGATGGTGGTACATATGGGAATTGTAGATGTGGTAGTGGTTGAGCTTGTGGATGTGGTAGATATAGTAGGTGTTGATGTTTGAGAGGCAGTGGGTTGGGTATGGGATGTAGATGCTTGGGTTTTTGATGGGGTAGGAATGATTGTAGAGGTGGATGGTTGTGATGATGTCGTGATGGGGGGTAGTTGAGCACCAATTTTGAGGAGATAATCAAGATATCTATTCGGGTCCGACCATAGGATTTTATCAAGTAGGTCCATGTTATCGGTGTCTTGCGTGAAGCTTAAGACATCTAGGTCATCTTGGGAAATTGTGGGGATGTTTTGTGTTAGCGGTGGCGGCGGCAGTGGTGGTTGTGTTTGTTGTAAGAAGTGAAAAGGATTTTTGTTGGGGCCATATGGGGGGATGAAGGAATATGTAGGTGGGTTGTATGTTTGATAGATGGGTATGTTGCTGTTGTTGGTGTTAGGCATGCCAAATTGCCATTGTTCTGCCATTTCTTGATTCTTTTTGTGTTGTGATGTCGTGATGGGCATATGCGAATGGGTTTGATTTCTAGAAGTAGAGTGAGATGGGGATGGAGACCTTAGAGAATTGGATTGATTTTGTTGGACCCAAAGATGGATGAGGCAATGGGATGGAGTAGAAGAGAGAATGTGGTGAAGATTGATGTCTTTCTAAAGGTTTTAACCTAAGGGTGATACGAATGGATGATATTGATTTTTGCACAAATTTTGGACCAAAGATGGATGATGATGATGGATGATCTTGATTAAAAAAAGATTTTGATTTTGATTGATGAGGATGATTAGGAATGACTTGATGGTCGACAAGTTGAGCTTTAGACAAGATCTAGATTTTGGCACAAATGGATGATATTCTTTGTTTGGGGTAGACTAATGACCTTACACAAAGAGGGATGATTTGTTTTTCTTGAAAGGTAGACTAATGAATTTTCAAGGAAAACATGATGATAATGACTATATCTAGATCTAACTTTGGCTCAACAGGATGACAAGCTTTGGTGGATGATTTGTTGATGGGTGTTTTGATTTGGATTTGGATTTTTTGAAATGATTTGTTTTGGTCCAAGGAGATATGCAAAAAGATTGAAGGGGGATGGATAGATATGGATTTGGGTTGATGATGATGTAGCAAAGGGGTCCAACGATGGTGGTGATTGATTCTATAAGGTCAAAGAGAAGGTGTGATTATGAAAATTTTGAAGAAAATGGATAGACTGTTGTCAGATTTCTGTGAGATGGATATGGATTATGGCAGAGCAGACGGTGTAGATCACAACTAAATAGGTCTTTGTTTCAGGTAAGTCAATCTAAAAATAGCACTAATCCACGGGTGAAATGGCACTACAATCAGACAGATATGGCACTAAAACAAGGTAGACAGATTTTTGATGACAAATTTTTGGATTTGTTTGCTTGGAATGTGATCAAATGATTTGTTTTGTCTCTTGGCAATGTTGTTACAATCAATTCAAGCACAATAACCACACAATAATCAAGATTTTGCTTTGTTTTGAAAAAAAGATGTGATTTTATTTAACAAGCACTTTGAACAACCTAAGGTGAGGATGTGACAATATTTGTAGAATCCCCTAGTTGTGGCTATTTAAAGCGGGTAGCTCCAGGATCTTGGTAGCATCAGCTCCTCCTTACAATTGCACACACTTCTCACGCATACCAAGATTTGGGTTTCTTAGAAGGCTTGTCCCTCACCAAACCTTTAGATTGTCCCTGCGACCTCGGCTAAGAACCGCATGAATCGGGGCCACTTCAAAGGTTTCCCTTCTGCATCCACAAATAGAAGGATTTTGGCTTGCTAAACAATGGTTTGTAGTAAGGGCATCCGTTTAGGTGGTTATATGTGCGGCAGCGCTACTCTCCGTTATGGAGTCTCCCAGCCTCCAAGGGTTACGCCTTGGAGGGTTTTGGGGGAGGTTGGCTGTTGATATAACACAACAACACCTATCTCTTGAGACTTTTGTCCCAAATGCCTTATTTTATATAGCAGCTTGGAAGAGCTTGGCTTTAGGTTGATGCCGCTTGGGTCATTCCCACCTTTCGAAGCGGGGTGCTAGGCCCTCTAAGGTTTACAAAAGTAATACAATCATGAAAACACTTTTGATCCCCAAGTTCATACAAAGATGCGAGGGGAGAGCATACGTATCTTCTATGATTGCATCACACTAAACATGGTTCAATTTTAGATCTTTGGATTAAATGGGGTGTGATTAATGCAAGTTTTGTGATAAGCTTTTGATTCCCAAGGTCACCAAAATGGTGCGAAGGAAGAGCATACGCTTTCACACCACAAGCAAAAAGAGCACAAGACACTTCACACAATTAAAGAATGATTTTTTTGATTACATGCGTGAGAGATGCAAGTTGTTGTTCCTTTTAACCAAATGCTTTCAATTTATGCAAGTTGTGGTTCTTTTTAGAGCCCAAAATCGAAGTGTTTGATTGTTGTTTGTTGGCACACAAAAGAGTAAATTTTAGAGCTCCAAAGTAAATGTTATTGGCATACACACTTCACACAAAAGGAGTTGTTTGTTTGTTTGATCAATTTTAAAACACCAAATTGAAGTGTTGTCTAAACCTTAGCATGCAAAAGGGTTCATTTTAACTTCCCAAATCAAAGTGTTTGCTAACTAAAAATCAAACCACCCTGCAAAAAGCTTTGTTAGTATTTGCAATATGACCTACAACAAACTTGTTAGTACCTGCACAGACATAAAAGTAAGTTTTTCTCAAAATAGTGCTAAAACAAATATACGAAAGTGCCACTACGGGCAGAACAACTCGACTTACAAGAAATGGCGTTGATAAAACATATGGCACTAATTAGAGACTATTAAAGTGACACAATATACAATAGCACTAATACATCAGATTGAAAGTGCCAATACGAATGATAGCGAGGATAAAGGTATAGGAATGCGCCACTGTACAACTTTCCAGAGAGTCTGTGTATTTCAAGGATAGCGCCAATCTGGGTGATAGCGTTGATACGATACTGGACACGTCTGACCTACACCAAAGTGATTTTTTCTACACAACACAAGGGGTCAAATAGTAAAATCAAGGTATTGTTAGCTTTGTTAGTCTAAGTAAATGAAAAATAGTATAATAACAAAGCTAAAGTGCATGTTTAGACCCTTTACAAAAATTTTGACATAGTCCCCCCTTGTAATTTCAATATCTTTGTGTAGACAAAGAGCAAATGACTATCAAATATAGCAGGAGGATCTTAAAAAAAAATAAAATGTAAGTGAGTGAGTGCAAGGAAATGGGCTGCGCAAAAATAGTGCCAAAACAGTAAATGGTGCTGAAACTAGCCAGTGATGGTGTTGCTGCGAGGGTAGGATGGCGTTGCACCTGAAAACACACGTATCTCACACCACAACTCACAAAAAACAAGTTAGACTTGGACCTTGTGGGTCCCACTGGGCGTGCCAATGTAGATTAGAAATGCAAATAAGGTAAGAATACAAACTAATATGCAATGAATCACAAGAGTTATACCTCACTTGAAGACCTAATCTTATCAAGGGAGAGGAACCATGCACCCAAAAAAAGTTCCTAAGACAAGATTATCCCTAGACAATGGATTCTAATGTGAAATGCCAAACAATGTTGTAACTCACTATTCTAGCTCAAGTATGATTTTGACATGGTAACTTTGCATAAACTTGGATGATGAAAATGGATGGAGAGAGGTTCTATTTATAGATTTTTGGAAGGGATTTTGATCCAAGGGTGGAGATTGATTTGGAATATCAATGGTGGAGGATGAAAGTGATGTGGAGGGCCTAGATTCAATCTTGAATGAATGGAGGGCTAGGAATAAAAGTGATTCTTTTATTCATTTTGGGAAAAGGGGTCCATAAATGAGGTTGGGTGAGATGGATTATTTGTGAATTAAAAATTCACATGGGGAAGAGTAAAATAAATTTAAAATTCATTTGGGGAAGAGTGGATATTAATGAGTTATGACATGTGTAAGGGGTGTAAGAGGTATTTAATGAAGATTATGACAAATGTGTATTAAAAATTAATTTATTTGGCATGGAAATCAATTTTTTATTCATGGGTTGTAGGGAGAAGTGTTAATGAGGGTTTGACCAAATTAATTAAGGTGATTAACCTAATTAATATGGCTGGAATAAATTAGCAAAGGGATTAGTGGGGGGATAAAATTAATTAATTAATGATTTACTTAATTAATCTTAAGGCTAGGATAAGGTAGGCTAGGGTAGGCAATTAAATAATAGCTATTTAATTGTCTAGGGTAGGGATAGGTTAATTAATAGGTGGGATTAATTAGTTAACATGGTTTTAACTAATTAATTGGATTTAGAGAAAATGGGGAAATTGATTTAATAAATATTGCATATTTATTAAATCAACTAGCTAAGGTTTGGACTATTGAATTGGTGAAATTAATTCAATTTTGGGGATAAAATGATGGAAAAAGTGGATGATGAAGGGATAATTAATTAAATAAAAATTAAATTAATTAGTTAGAAGGGAAATTGGTATGTTTAGGGATGTATTGAGTCGGTTTAGCGGTCGAGACATTTTTAGGTGTCTACAGAAACCATGAAGAAAATATGGCACATACTTCCAGGGCCAAATGCAGAATTGGAAAAACATAGTTGCAAATATTAAATCTAGCACACAATTTTAGTTAAACACTATAGTTTAGAAGAAATCATTGTATATATTAAATAAAGCACATAGTTTTAGGAAATTGAACACATTCTGGCACTCAACAAATAACTTAGCATCCTCAAAAAATAAAAATGGTTTAACAAATGTGATGAAGCATATGGTACTCTGTGTATGTTTGTATTGTTTGATCAACCAAGATCACTTGCAAAATCAAGAACACAAAGTTGAATGTGCACAATGAAAGCCAAAACTTTCATGCAAGTGAACTAAATGTGAAGCTTGATGAAATCTAGAAAGAGGCCTTGCTTATAAAGGCAAGGTTGATGAGGTAAGATGGTAGGAATCTAAGTCTGGCTATGCCTCAAAGGTGAATGCCACGTGTTTAAAACTTGAGACGAGTGTGAGGACATGTGTTGAGTCCACATGAGGTGAGACAAAAGGGAATCATATCCTCTAAGAGAACTTAAGCTAAGGTGTGAGTAGGTCTACTAGTCAAAAGAGAACTAGTTACATAATTAACCTTTTCACACTAACACTCCCCTATTAGGGAGTAAAAAGTATCCCTATGCCTTTTCACCTCCTATTTTAGCTCCTGGGTCCCCGTGTTTACACTTTACATGCTTAATACTTATCCCAAAGAAATTTCCCCCGAAACCCATGTCAAATGAGACTTAGGGGCCCATCTTAGATGTTAATCAAGAAAAAAAATGGCCTTGGGACTTGGGCACCCACGCCCAAGTCCAGGCTGATTTGTCGGGACCCAAATTTAAATGTATCGGCATAGAACCTTTAAAAAGGTTTCCCTCTGTCAACCTTTTCAATTTAAATTATGAATGCTAGCGGGAATGCATATATAAGTGAGTTTATGTTTTCATTTTACACCTAGATGGATAATGCAAACTTGTGATATTGAGCTAAGAGATTTCAAAGCATTCATTGTGTTGCAGAGCAGAATTGTGCTTTTATTATGTTTGTTTGTTGCAAATTTGGCTTCATCAATCCATCTCCTCATGATTTCAAGGATCTTCATCTCCATGAGGGCTTCACTTCTAAGGTGACATGTATTTGTGTTTCAATCATTCTATTTCATCGTTGGATTTGGCCTCTTCCCTCCTTGGGCACACACTCTATCTAACAATGGTGTTGGAAGAATTGAATATCATTCCGGGGCTTGACCGAGACAAGCTCCTAAACACCACAACCCCCAAACCCCTCTCTTTGTGATTGTAGGTTACAGGTGCGGGATTTGGCAAAGTGTAGGTATAAAGAAGCAATTTAGAGGATAAGGATTCAAGATCTGGAGAAAATTTCTTGATATTTTAACCTACTGGATTATGGCATCTGCCTCGTAGTCCTCCCAATAGGATTTATCCTGAACTTAGGAGCTGAACATCATCTGACAATGCTCACTACTCTGGATCTACAGAAATATTACCCTATCAGACTTGGGTTCCTACCCCATTGTCTACAAAGTCTTCAATTCTAGAAATCTAACTTTGGGTAAGTTTTTAATCCTTCCTGAGTGCCTTCTTGTCTGGTGATCTGTAGCATTCTGATCGTCTATACCTGATTTCATTATAATTAGGGTTTGAGGCTTATTCAAATTAGGGTTTGACAAATCTCTCAATATAATCAATCTTTCCATATCATTCTTGAGTACACCAACCTATAGCTGAGTCCTCTTTCATTTGTAGTGACTTGGCTCGGTTGTTGTCCTTGAGTGTTAGTGCGAAATGAGGGTTTGATTTGATAGATCTTAACACTATCCACCATCTTCCCACTTTTCATACATAACATTTTGGTGAACCCATGTTTTTACTGAACTTTCATCTTGCTGAGTGTTGTAATCAGTATTCGCATTCATTCATATCATATTAATCATCTTGCATTGGAAAATTTTGCATAAATTTGAAATTTTTTGAAAAAACAAGCATTCTAGGCTTGTATTGAGGCATAGTTTTCCATATTTTTGCATTGTATATCATAAAAATATTTAATTTTCTGATATTTGCATCAGATCTGATCTTTATTACAATAATTCATCACTGCTTTATATCAAATTTTACATTTACAAGTTGTATTTGCTAGGGTTTTGCTTAAAGAGTGCATTTTTCATATAACCTAGTCTTTGCAAAAACTAGGGTTTGTAGTCAAAATTTCATTTTCAAATTTTGCTACTCCTTTTCAACATTCATTCAAATCTGATTTTGAAGTGTAGTGTTGGATCATAGTGCATACTTTTTCATCCTAGCTTTGCAACTTTCATCTTTTACAATTACACATTGTGTATTTCAACACTAAGGATTTTATACACTTTTTTCAAACTTCTTTAAGCAAACATTCAAATCATTCATCTTGCTTTGTTGTGCAACACTATTTCCATATTAATCACTTGGTTTATTGTGAAATTTGTGTGTTTTCTCTTTAAAAACCTGATTTCCTCAAACAAGTGCTTTAGTGTGAAATAGTCTCACATACATGGCTTCTCATCACAACAAAAATACTATGGTCCCTCCTAGAGTTTATATGAAGCGAAAGACTCCTAAACCTGAATTAGTCTTTATACCACATGATAGAACAATTGGAAGCATTGATGAACCTCTTTACATTACTGTACAGATAATGGCAAATCCTACAAGGGGAGCCCTTATTGATCCTAATTGTATGACTAATGTGGCTACAAAAGAGTTTCTCTATTCACATAATTTGATGCAAGAATCTTATGAGCCCCTAGACATGATGATTAAAACACATACTGGAGCTTTCCTCCTGGCCATAGGGAAGATTACTTTATTGATCAAAGTATTTGAAAAAGCTTTGGAACAATCATTCGACATCATCCCTACATCTGACCTCTTCCATATAAAGTTAGGCCATCCATGGCTTAAGGCCATGAAGGCTGTCCCTTCCACAATTCATAAATGCCTAAAATTTCCTCAATGAGAAAGCATGCATACTATTCACCATAGTCAATGGAAACCTATCATTACTCGGAAAAACTTCAATGTTGATTACTTTTGGCCATGACCTATTGAACCTACTGAACCACAACAAGATCAAACCTTCTTGGGATACCAATGATACAAAGAAAAATTGATAACAAAATTGGCTGGACCTCCTATAGAACAAATCATAAGTAAAGAGCAACTTGAATTGAAAGAAGCCCCTAGATTAAGAGGTAAGGGAGTCTTTGCTAAGGTGCCTCCTCTGTCATCCTTATAAGGATTGGGAGATAGCCATAAAGAACAAAACATTTCATCAGAAAAGGTTAATTTAACACAAGCTTCCTCCTCTGAGATGTTGAAGACTGTAGAAAATAATGACAATACTTTTGCAAACATCACCAATATAACAATAAGGAATAGGCAAGCAAGAGAAAGGAGGAGAAGACAAGCCTTAGCTTGACAAAATACACCTCAATAAGAAAACATTGCACCAATGGATATTGAAACAAACAAGGAAGAGCTTAAGGTTGAAGAGATTAAAGACAATGATAAAAGATGGACAATTTTACCTTATGTACCTCTTTCCTCTTGCATTTGAGATTGGAAGGAAGATGACTTGATCGATGACAACCACTAGTTCGGTTGTGTAAATAGGTAAGTATTTCTAACCCTTTTCAGTCACCTTTGTCATAGCATATCCTTGCTCACTTACATGGCCCCCTCTTATGTGTTGTGTTCCCCTATGATGTGTTATATGTTGTTTAGGTCCCCTAGGATGACCCTTGATACTCTTGTAAGGTCAAGGATACCGGGAGACCGCCTCTGTTGTGACCATTCTTCTATTTGTTTCTACATTCTTCTATCCCCCCTCTCCTCTATTTTTATTGTCATGTGTTGTGTCTTGGGGGTATAGTGTTGTGGATGATGTCTTGGGGGCATCCTCCTATGTGGTGTTCCTGAGGCACTTGTTCTCCTCTCTCATTTTTATTGTTTACCTTCTTCAGTGATTCTACCTAGTTGGTGGATGAAAGCAAAAAAATACTGGTAAGGACTGTGTGTCCCTTTAGCAAGTAAGAAAAAATGGACCCAGTCCATAAATGAAGATGGGGTTGATATATATATCTGATGATTGACTAGTAGAATCACTCCATGTGATCTATCGTGTTGTCATATCTTTTGTAACAAACTTTTCCAATTCACTCAATCTGCTCTGTACACTTTGGATACTTTTGTATCTCACCATGTTATTACACTCGGTTCTGAGATACCTGCAATATAAGCCCAACGGCTATACTTGGTTCCAAACCCGCAGGTGTAGCCTTGGTCTTTGATATATTATTTATGCATAGCTTTTATGATTTGATTTGGTTATTATCTTAGAGTAAGATGTTCTAACCTTATCTCTTGTTGATTATCTTAGCAATACATGTCAATGTGTTTGTGGGAACATTCAACGATCGTGGCACATGTCACCTTTGGGGGCATGGGCTTTACATGAGCTCTTGTTCCCTTGCGTGTTTTTGCTCTACCTTAATGTGCTTGATGCCGGCAAGTGGTATCAACTACCTTAAGGTGGGGGCATATATAATGGTAACTATTTGATTACTTTTGACACTAACAAAGCATGTTTGAAATCCATCATCATGAGGCGGGATGGTGTATCTCTTGAGCTAGTGCACATCCTTTTAAAATGCAAGCAAAAAGACCTCATCGCAAGGTAGGATGATGTATCTCTTGAGCTAGTGCATATCCTTTTATACAAAGCCCTTCTGCGGAAGGTGGGATGGTGTATCTCTTGAGCTAGTACACATCCTTTTATACAAAGTCCTCTGTAGAGGTGGGGTAGGTCTTGAGTCATTCACCCTTAAGCATGTCTTTGGTGGTTGTGGTAGCGTAGCTCAACCGTCAGGTGTGTTTGGCATGTTTTAGATGGTGGGACTTAGCAATAAGCTCCTTCCCATTGCTCATGTTTGTTGTGTATAAGATGTATAGTGTATCTATGGTATACTATGTGGCACTCATGTATTCCATGTGTTTTCCTTATATGTCTACTGTGTCTTCCCCCGAGTGTGGTCTAAAGGCACATAGCAATGAGCTCCCTCCACATTTGGGTTTTTGTTTGGCATGTCTTTCCCCTGGTGTGGTCTAAAGGCATGTAGTGATGAGCTCCCTCCACACTTTGGGTTTTATTTTGCATGTTTTTGGCAGTCTAAAGGCACGTAGCGATGAGCTCCCTCTGCTCCCTAGTCTAGGATTTGTTTTCGCTGTTAAATCAATGTATTCTTCATGTATTTTGTAACTATTCTCATGTCTTCTTTGTGTATTGCGTGCTTCCAATGTATTCTTCATGTTTTGCATGCTTCTTACTATATTCATTGTGTCTTGCATGTCTTCCATGTGTTTTCTAGTGCTTACCTGAGTTGGGGGCTAGAAATAGTCCTCCAACCTTTGGGTATGCCTTAGCTCTATGTGCTTGATGTGTTTGATGTGTTTGATGTGATTCAACTGTACTCTAATGCATGTATGGAATCGTAATATCATACATACATTAAAGTGAGGGCAAAATGTTATGGAGTAAAAAGTATCCCTATGCCTTTTTACCTCCTAGTTTAGCTCCTGGGTCCCTGTGTTTACACTTTACATGCTTAATACTTATCCTAGAGAAATTTCCCCTGAAACCCATGTGAAATGGGACTTAGGGGCCCATCATAGATGTTAATCAAGACCAAAAATGGCCTTGGGGCTTGGGCACCTGCGCCCAAGTTTAGGCTGATTTGTTAGGACCCAAATTTAAATGTGTTGGCATAGGACCTTTAAAAAGGTTCCCCTCTGTCGGCTTTTCAATTTAAATTATGAATGTTAGCGAGAAAGCATATATAAATGAGTTTATGTCTTCATTTTACACCTAGATGGATAATGCAAACTTGTAATATTGAGCTAAGGGATTTCAAAGCATTCATTGTGTTGCAGAGCAGAATTATGCTGTTATTGAGTTTGTTAGTTACAAATTTGGCTTCATCAATCCATCTCCTCATGATTTCAAGGATCTTCATCTCCGCGAGGGCTTCACCTCTAAGGTGACATCTATTTGTGTTTCAATCATTCTATTTCATCATTGGATTTGGCCTTTGCCCTCCTTGGGCATGCACTCTATCTAACAATGGTGTTGGAAGACCTCAGTGTCATTCTGAGGCTTGACCAATGCAAGTTCCTAAACACCACAACCCCCAAATGCATCTCTTTGTGATTGCAGGTTATAGGTGTGAGATTTGACTAAGTGCAGGTACATAGAAGCAATTCAGAGGATAAGGATTTAGGATCTAGAGAAAAGTTGCCTATATTTTACCCTACTGGACTAGGGGGCCTGTCCCGTAGTCCTCCTGACAAGATTTATCTTGAACTCAGGAGCTGAACATCATCCAACACTTCTCACTGCTCTAGATCTATAGCAATATTGCCCTATTAGACTTGGGCACACGCCCTGTAGTCCGCAAAGTCTTCAATTTTGGAAATGCAACTTTGGGTAAGTTTCTGATCCTTCCTGAGTGCCTTCCTGTCTGGTGATCTATAGCATTCTATTCATCTATTCCCGATTTCATTATAATTAATTCCTAATTTCATTATAATTAGGGTTTGACGTTTATTCAAATTAGGGTTTGACAAATCTCTCAATCTAATCAATCTTTCCATATCATTCTTGAGTACACCAACCTGTAGCTGAGTCCTCTTTCATCTGTAGTGACTTGGCTCAGTTGTTGCCCTTGAGTGTTAGTGTGAAAGGAGGGTTTGATTTGATAGATCTTAACACTATCCACCATCTTCCTACTTTTCATACATAACACCCCCTTAAGTGATACTTAGGGAGAACACAAAATATGGGTCTTGACAACAAGGCCTGACGAGGTACCCATGTACAATAAAGTTTCTTACAAATGAAGAAAAGGACACAATCTAGTGGGAAAAACTCCTCTCCAAAAGAGAGAATGAGAAGAAAATAAGTCTCCTGAAGGATATCCTTGAAAGATAGGAACATGTCAAACTCTTGAAGCATGTCAAAGCTATAAAATCTACCAAAGAAGAACTTATGTCTATTGGAATCAACAGATCCTCCAAGAATGTAGATCAGGATGAGACACAAAACTCTGCATGAGTGCCCTCAACAACACTACTCAACTATATGTACATAGTTGGCAACAAAGGCAAAACAATCTATGAATTTTAAAATACATATGGTACAATAATCAAAGAGATACAAAACACTACACGAGTGACCCCATCAACACTACTGAAATGTGCAAGTGGTGCTCTAAAAAGATACCAAAGTGTCACAAACACAGATCAACTAAAAATGAAAGAGATGATGTGTCCAATACTTTGCTGGAAAAGAAGCATTAATAGAACCAAGTGATATCCCCATAATGTTGATAGGAAGAGGTATTGGAAGATAAACTAAAATGTGTGTAAGTAGATGGAGATGCAACATCAAGTCTAATATGAAGTACAAGCAATTGGAAAAGGGTGTGCAAAAATAAGGAATAGATGCATGAGGCTAGAATGTTGTCATGGAGGTACGCTCATCGGACAAGATTGTGATGGCAAATAATGAGGCACTAACACAACCCCCCATGGAACTTTATAAATTAGTGCATGTACAAAAAAGGCACTAGAGATCTACAAAAAATCCCCCCAAAAAGGAACACACAATCAGTTTTTGGCACTTTATTTGAGTGCATTTACAAACAAATGTGTAGTTGAAGTTCTTACAAGTTTCCAAAAAGGATGAAATGAGTTAATGTCATGAGATGGACAATGAAGAAATTGACTAATCATCCTTACAAACCTCAAATAAATGAAAAAAACTACAAAAATTTAACGCCCCATAATAAATAATGTTGTAAAAGATGCCCCTAGAAAAAATTACAAGATTGAGTACAATTGTGCAATCTAGAGGCATAAATACACTGTTTATAACACATGGAGATTTTATAAATTTCTGGGAAAATAGGCATTACAAAGCAAACAATATATGTACCAATGGATTCCTTGCATTTTTCTGATCAGTTTAAAAAAAATTTCCTCAATTTCAACATCGTGGGAAAAAGTTATGCCCTGTCAAAAAAATGTTGAAAAAAGGAGGAAAACTTGACTTCAGAGGAAAAAATATGTCAAAACAACATAATTTGGGTGTTTTATATGAAAAAGGGGGAAAATGAAAACAAGGGTTAAATCCTCCCTTCTCTACAAACATTCAAGGACATATCAACCGAGTTGAATCACACTTTTACAAGAGGATTCAACTACAGGTTAGGCTATCAATTGGAATGATGTGGAAGCTCAGATGTTATCAACTAATGTATCAATTTAATATTCAAATACCCTTAAAACCCTAAGTATGCAAAACAATAAGCAAATTGATGAATTATGACAAATGCTTACAGATTAAGGTAGTAGACAGAGATTAGTTTCTTACCATTTTTCAAAGTTCAGGATGCAGAATACTCGAGGATGCTACCACTAACACCCCTGTCCAAGGTGGTGTTTTCTCTATGGAATCCTGATCTCTTCCCAACACTAATGATCACTGTATTTTTCGTTTCTGCCCTGAGAGATGCGGAGGACACTACCACTCGCACCCAAGTCCAAGGCCAAATGTTTTTTAGGATGTTGGAGCCTCTTCAGATGTTGATTATCATTGTCACAATGATTTCCATGTTTGTAACTTTGGAGGACACTGCCACTAACGCTTGTGTCTGAGCAGTCCTTTTCTTTAGGGATCTAGAATCTGCACACTATCTTACTATTCCCTGCAACTCCACTCTGTCAAGATGCAATGCCTATAACCTGCAATCATAAGGAGAGTGGTTGGGGGTTGTGGTGTTTAGAGGCTTGCCTCAGTCAAGCCTTGGAGAGACATTCAAGTCTTCCGAACACTGTTGTTAGATGAAGAGTGCATATCCCTGCGGGATAGAGGCAAAATCCAAATGATAAATGATTGAAAACACAAATAAATATCACCTCGAAGGTGTAGATCTCACATAGATGAAGATTCTTCAACACATGAGAAGATGAAGCTAAATCTACAATCAAAAACACAATAACAATGCTCTACTCTACAACAGTGAATATCTTGAATGCTCTAAAATCATAAGTTTACCAAAAGTTCATAATCATCTTCTAGTTTGCAAATGAAACACTAAACATGCTTATACATGCAACAACACACATTCCCGCTAAGAATTTCGTAATTCAAACTTGAGAGGTCGACATAGGACCTAAGTAACGGTCATAAAATTGACATTAAAATTTAGGGCTAACATAAAATGGGGCAGGACTAGGGTGTTAGCGCCCAAGTCCACCCTCCCAATTTGGGTCAGAATCTATTTAAATAGCACCCCTAGGTCCTATTTTCCATAGCACTTAGGGGTTTTCTCATCAGGATTCAAAATTAACATGCAAGATGCTTATAATGCATTCTAAGGACCTGAGAGCTAAACCTTAAGTAGGAAAAGTCCCAGGGAGACATTTTCTAACATAATATTTAGCCCCCACTTTAATGTATGGATGAATGTAAGGCCCATTCATGCATTAAAGTATGGTCAAAACATAGCAAACATGCCAAGAACTTAGAGCTAATGCATACATGAAGATTGAGGAACCATCTCTAGCCCCTAGTTTGAGGTAGACATTAGAGAAAACACATTATAGACACGCCAATCACAATGAAGACAGTAGTAGGAACACAAAATACAGAGAAGACAATTACAATCATGTAAAACATGGAGAAGATAGTATTGAAGACACACAAAACATAATGAATACAGTGAATGTAGTGATTATTTCTTTTTCATTTTCATATATATGAATGCAAATGCAAGTACATGGAAAGTAAACACATAACCCAAAATGTAGGAGGGACTCATTGCTACCAGTCTTTAGACTGCATATGGGGCAATAGACACATAAAACAAATCGTAGAGTGTAGGAGGGACTCATCACCACTAGTCTTTAGACTACACTTGAGAACAAACACGCCATACAAATCCCAAAGCATAGGAGGGACTCATCACCACCAATCTTTAGACTATGCTTGGGAACAAACACGCCATACACACACACATGGAAGACATGGAGAAAACATGTCAAACAAGTGATGGAAGGAGCCTATTGATAGGTTCACCACCATCTTAGACACATTACATTCACACCTAACAGTTGGGCTTATGCCACAACAACCACCAAAGACATGCTTAAGTGAGGATAGTCTCAGATCCAACCCCGCCAACTCGAAGGACTTTTGAAATAAAAAAAGAATGTGCACTTGCTCTGGAGATACACCATCCCCACCTCCATAGAGGGCTTTCAAAATGCAACCCCACCCGCATCACAGAGATGCCTTACAGGGAAAAGGAAGCATGTGCTCAAAAGTATACAACCCTACCCATGTCACAGTGACGCCTTATAGTGCAAAGGAAGTATACACCATAGATCAATGTATGCAAACACACTTTATCAATATCAAAATCATCAGACAACTTACCTTATATATGCCCCCACCTTAAGGTGGTTGATATCATGTACCAATATCAAACGCGTTAAGGTAGGAAAAAAACACACAAGGGAACAAGAGCTTTCACAAAGCCCATGCCCCCAGAAGTGACATGCACTTTATGATCGTCGAACATTCCCACAAACACATAATTTCCTACAAGAAAAGAGGTTAGAAATCTTTCCATAAGATAATAACCACATCACCTGATCAAAGCAAAGAATAAACATAATCACATCAAGAGCCAAGGTTATACTATGGATTCAGAACCTGAGTATAACCGTGGGGCTATACCATAGAGATCCTAGAATCGAGTATAAGCAAGGTGAGATACAAGATAAACAAAGTGCATGGAGCAACAATATTGTTATGGTTTGTTAGTGCGATAAGACATCATCAAAATATCACACGGAGTGATTCTACTAGCCAAGCGTCAGACAATATATATCAACCCCATCGTCGTGTATGGGCTAGGTCCATTTTTTCTTACTCACTGAAGGGACATGTAGTCCGTATCAGTATTATTTGTTTTTCATCATCCGCCAGCTAGATAGAAGCACTAGATGAAGGTAAACAATAAATCAAGAGAGGAGAAACAAGTGCCCTAGGGTCGTCACATAGGAGGGTGCCCCCAGGTCACCAACCACAACACTATGCCCCTAGGACACCACACAATAATGAAAATAGAGGGGAGACAATATAGAAGAATGATGATACAAATAGAAGAAGGGTCACAACAAAGGCGGTCTCCTAGTATCCTTGACCTTATAAGAGTATCAAGGGTCATCCAAGGAGGCCTAAACAACACATTACACATCATGGGGGAAACACAACATAAAGGTAAAGGGTTAGAAATACTTACCTGGAGGGACAATCATACTAAAATTTGGAACTTGCAAGCATCTTGGAGAGATGCTCCATCAAATTTTGTACGAAGCTTGAGTGGTTCTTATTAGAGTGTTCTTTGTTGTTAGAAAGTTCATGCGGTGCTTGTTCATCAACTCTTTGTATATGTGAGGTCTTTTGTTGCTTATGAGGAGGGGAACCACTATTAGTTTGTACTAATGATAACTATTTTACTCTTTTCTGATTCTTAGCTCTCTTATTTTGTTGATTTCGTCTATCACAGGGAGAATAACTACCTTGTACCATATCAATCTTTTCTTTTGTCATAATATCTAGCTTTGGTTGTTCTATTTGTCTTTCCAATGCATTTTGGTTATCTCTCGGTCCTTGAAGGCATAACGGAGGAGGAACATCAGCATAAATACCATTTCTTCATGGGTGAGGTAATACGTCAGTATTTTTGAAGTTGTCCACCTCTATTGTAGCAATTATCTCATCATAGTTTAGATAGTCATCTTCTGTTTCTAGTGTATTTTGTTCCATCATGTTATTATTGGTATGCTTAGGAAAGGGATCAGTAAATATTTGTAAATTCTGATTCAGAGGAGCAACTGACTTATTTCCATTATCATTCACACCAGATACCTGTATAACATTTGAGTCGATGAGGTCTTGTATTTCATGTTCAAGACACACATAATTCAGTATCATGTCCTTGTTGCCAAAGAAAATGACAAAAGACATTAGCATCAAAATAAGGTCCTTGCATTCTACTAGGATCCAACAGTTTAATTGGAGGAAGCTTCAAGAGGTTATTACTCAAAGCTTGATTCATGCTGGAATGATAGGATTCAGATATCGGAGTAAACTATCTCTTCTGAAATGGTGTCTTCTTCAGATTAGTGATAGCGGACACTTGTGAGAAGGTGTTTGAATTCTGTCCATTAACCTTGATGAAAGTCTTATTATTCCTCTTAAAGTTGTTTTGTGAAGGTCCACCCATGGATTGACCAACTTGAGCCGATGAGTTTTGGTTTTCATACTGACAAGACAAAAGCTGATAATCATGAAGGGTGGTGCATAGATGTTGAAAAGAGTTATACTTCATCAAGAGAATCTTATCACAAATGTTAGGTTGTAGATTTGTAATAAACACCTTCTGAACATCCTCATCCTTCATCTGATATTGAATTTGTGCATAGAGGGCTTGATACCGACTAATAAACTCAATTAACTTCTCTTTTGGACCTTGCTTGCAATGAACTAAATCAATCAAAGAAACTTGAGGTCCAATGTTTGCTTGAAAATGTTGTAAGAATTGATCAACTAGCTGCGAAAAATAGTGTATTGAATTTGGAGGTAAAGAGCAAAACCATTCTAAAGCAGTATTTTTAAGAGATCGCGGAAAAAGTTTTACTAACAAATCCTCTTCAAAGTAAAAATCACTACAAATAGCTGTGAATACTGCCACATGAGTATTAGGATCACCTTTTCCACCATATGTTTCAAAGAGTGGGTTTTCAAACCTCTCAAGCATAGGGGTTCTCAAGATTGCATAAGATAAAGGGTTACGGGCATGATAAGTTGGTATATTAGGTTGTGAAGAATTTGTCAAGCTTGTCACCTTTTGTTGTAAAGAAGTCATGCCTTGCAAGAGTTGGTTTAAGAGGGCATCATTAGGGGATGTGGTTCGAGAATTAGAAGCCGTGTGCATGACATTTTGAGGGGATTGGTTGTGAGTGGAAATGAAAGGTGGTTGAGAGCAATTGTAGGTGGAAGGTGGTTGAGAATAAGTGGGATGGAGAGGTGGTTGAGAGTAAGTATTCATAAAAGAAGTCACCTTAGGTGCCATGTTTTGATAGTTAAATCCCACAACTTTTGTAATTTTGTGAATTAGTGCCATCAGATACTCCAATACCAGTGGTAGCATTACTACAAGCATTTGCATTAGTAGTTAAAATTATGGATGTAAATGTAGACATTCCTGTAGTCGGTATAGGTGTCGATACTTGCGTATGAGTCGGTGATGACATGTTATTAATAACTTTTACACATTCAGCCACCAATATAACATTATTATATACAATATGTGCTCAGCCTTGAATTAAATTAACACCATCTTGTGCTTTTATCAACTCTCTTATGTTGTGAATAGCAGGTATAGCTTCTTCCACCATCCTTTCATTTTCCACAAATGCTTGAAAATCAGCTAGCTCTTTATCAAGTTTGTTTATTTGCTCATTAGGTACATGTGTTACCACCTCAATAGTGTCCTCAAAATCATGGAATATTTGATCTTCCATTGTAGTTGTAGGAGGTATGATATCTTGCAAAATTTATGTCTCTCCTTTTGTAAAGAAGGTGTTCAATGGATTTTCAGAGGTACGCATATCGTTTTCTTTAGGAGCACTAGATCCCATGAGTCTTCTACTTCTTCTTAAAGGGATATTTTTATTAGGGCAGCGGGTTATAAGACTCATGCAAAATCATGCAATATTTAATGCACAAGCTAATAGAACAAACCCTAGGAGCAAGATATGTGTAAGATCCAAAATGCTTGATTTTTCACTCTTTTCTCAAATTTTCAATGCAAATCACTAACGGAAAAGGTGTTGTGAAGAATTTTATGAGGGGAAGAAAATAATAAGATAAATATCAGTCCAATAATGCAACAATATCCTTCACAACACACCTATAATGCAATTCTAGAGAGACGATAAGGCCAAATCTAATGAAAATGCAAGGTTTTCAAACCCTAGACATGAATTTTTGCAAAAAGGACACTATGATGCAACACTACAATTAAAAATCAGTCCTAAATGAGTGTTTTAAAATGGTAGTAAAATATGAAACAAGATTTTAACTACAAACCCTAGCTAGTGCAAAACTAGGTTTTTATGACAAATGCACAATTTTAAGCAATTTTTGATAAATTAAGCATGGAAATGCAATGCAAATGATTAAAATAAGATGAATTTATACAATTTAAATCAGATATAATGAAAATAACATAAATTAAATGAAATTAAATGCCAATTAATTCAAATTATGCCAAAATGTAGGCCTAAGATGCCAATTTTTTCTAATTTTCCAAAATTTTCAATTTTTTTGTAAATTTTCAAATGCAATAAAATGAATGGATGCAAATCTAAAGTACAACACTCATAAATGTGAAAAATTCAAATAAACATGGGTTCACCAAAATGTTTTATATGAAAAGGGGGAAAATGAAAACAAGGGTTAAATCCTCCTTTCTCTACAAACATTCAAGGACATATCAACCGAGTTGAATCAAACTTTTGCAAGAGGATTCACCTATAGGTTAGGCTGTCACTTGGAATGATGTGGAAGCTCAGATTTTATCAACTAATGTATCAATTTAATATTCAAATACCCTTAAAACCCTAAGTATGCAAAACAGTAAGCAAATTGATGAATTACGACAAATGCTTGCAGACTAAGGTAGTAGACAGAGATTAGTCACTGACCATTTTTTGAAGTTCAAGATGTGGAATACTCGGGGACACTACCACTAACGCCCCTATCCAAGGTGGTGTTTTCTCTGCAAAATCCTAATCTCCTCCCGACACTAATGATCACTGTATTTTCTGTTTCTACCCCGGGAGATGCGGAGGACACTACCACTAGTGCCCAAGTCTGAGGCCAAATGTTTTTTAGGATGTCGAAGCCTCTTTGAATGCTGATTATCACTATCACAGTTATTTCCATGTTTGTAACTTTGGAGGACACTGCCACTAACGCCTGTGTCTGAGTAGTCCTTTTCTTCAGGGATATGGAATCTGCACACTATCTTATTATTCCTTGCAACTCCACTCCATCAAGATGTGACACCTGTAACCTGCAATCACAAGGAGAGTGGTTGGGGGTCGTGGTGTTTAGAGACTTGCCTCAATCAAGCCCCAGAGAGACAGTCAAGTCTTCCAAACACCGTTGTTAGATGAAGAGTGCATATCCCTGTGGGATAGAGGCAAAATCCAAATGATAAATGATTGAAAACATAAATAAATGTCACCTCAGAGGTGTAGATCTCACATAGATGAAGATTATTCAACACATGACAAGATGAAGCTAAATCTGCAATCACAAACATAATAACAATGCTCTGCTCTACAACAATGAATATCTTGAATGCTCTAAATTCATAAGTTTGCCAAAAGTTCATAATCATCTTCTAGTTTGCAAATGAACACTAAACATGCTTATATATGCAACAATACACATTCCCACTAAGAATTTCGTAATTCAAACTTGAGATGTCAGCATAGGACCTAAGTAACTATCATAAAACTGACATTTAAATTTAGGGCTGACCTAAAATGGGGTAGGACTAGGGCACTAGTGCCCAAGCCCACCCTCCCAATTTGGGTCAGAATCTATTTAAATAGCACCCCTAGGTCCTATTTGCCATAACACTTAGGGGTTTTCTCATCGGGATTCAAAATTAACATGCAAGATGCTTATAATGGATTCTAAGGACCTGAGAGCTAAACCTTAAGAGGAAAAAGTCCCAGGGAGACATTTTTCAACATAACATTGGGAATAATTTTGACACCACTATGTCGGCAATGGAAATAGCTTTCCATCGACTATAAATTTTCCAAAAAATGCCTCCATGGGCAAAAGTTATGGAAAAATTAAAAAAGCCCCTCTTTGTAAGCACTATGCAAAATCAATGGGTCAAGTAACCAATAACAGTTAGAAAAAAATGCTCGCGGTTAGCATCAAATTGCTAGTGGTTAGAAAAAATGCTAACAGTTAACACTAAAATGGAAGTTACAACAAAAGTTAACATAAAAAATGATAGAGGTTAATGTGGCATTTGACATTAAATTCAACTACCACCACCACCATAACTACCACACTCAACTCAGTCAAGGAAAATACAATTTGAACACAAAATTCACATGAATGTCATCCTGGGAATCCTCATCTACTTACAAACATCCAATAGCTATCCTTCTCAAAATAAGCAGTGGCAATCTACCAAAATATCATGGACATGAATGCTAGTTTGGGAGGCTTTGTTGCTTCCTTGGCAAATGACCTTTGACCAAGACAGTGACAATAAACTTCAACCTTGACCAAACATCAAAATTGAGACCGTGAATGGAAAATTTGAAGGCTATGGCTAGTGTAAAGGGCATCGACTAGAACAAAACTTGTAGGAGGAACCTCGACTAGGTAAAAGAGTGGTGACCTGATGTATTGGAAGATCAACAGTTAGGTGGCTTGTGATGGCACTGTGGTAAGTTGAAGCCATGGCCTACAAAGAAAATGTGACCAAATCTGCAAGTGAAGCTGCAACAAATGCTAGATTAAGGTAGATTGAAAAGGATGTCTCTTGCACACACCAATCTGCAACTGACCTGGATTTGGGAAGACCTTGATTGAAGATGAAGGAAGCTTATAGGAAAAAACCACTACCTATGGATGCCCAAACCAATCACCCTTGGCCTTTCCAACCCATGGCTAGAAATAATGCTTTAACAACAATTTTGGGGCTTTGTTTGGGCTATTGGAGGTGGTGATTGATGAGTAAACCCTGACTTCAACCTGCTGGTTTGAAACACAAACTTGCAACAATATCGACCAAACAAATACTTGAACCTCTGTCCAAACAAACATATAATGCGTGGAGACCTAGAAATAAAGAAGACCTCAACTAGGTTAAAAGGAATTCAATAAATCTTGTTGGTGTGAATACCTCGATGAACATCCAGGAACATGTGAGGATCTGTGGCTTGTAACCTCCAATGGCAACTAAGAGCAGAAGCCCTAAAGCTTTGGGCGGTGAATACGAGAATGTTTGCAATGATCTCTAGGCTAGAAGACATCAAAAGTGCAACCACACATAGAAAATGATGACCTCGATCCAATGGAAATGCCAAAAAATTTGGGATTTCGGGCATTGACCCAAATGACTGAAACCAACAACTATTGATCGGGATGTTGGCGACCTCTCAGGTGAAGAAAAACATGCCCAAAACTGGGCCAAAATGAGCAAGAGAAGATCCAAAGATAATAAACCTTTGAATGTCCATGAACCATGCGAGAGAAAAATGGATGTAACCCTCAAACTCACAGAAAATATTAAATTTCACCCAAAATGATGAAAAATCACCCAAAAATAGAGAAAATAGTAAATCTTCAATTTGCAAAAAAAATTGCATTTTGAAACAAAAATTCCATACAATTCAGTATGGCCATACCACCGTACAGTATAAGGGGCAACCAAAATTGATTTTTGGACAATCAATCTTTACAAATTTGGGCCTTCCAGACTCAACGGTGAGGTTCATTTGGCTCCACAATGTACCATTGATAGGGCTTGGTGCAAGATTTAACCAAAAATGGGAAGGGACTTGCAAGCTCGCTTTGATACCATGTTGGAGTAGCCAAGATCACTTGCAAAATTAGGAACACTTCCACAAAGTTGAATGTACACAATGAAAGCCAAAACTATCATACAAGTGAATCAAATGTGAAGCTTGATGAAATGTACAAAGAGGCCTTGCTTATAAAGGCAAGGTTGATGAGGTAAGATGATAGGAATCTAAGTCTAACTACCCCTCAAAGGTGAATGACACATGTTGAACACTTGAGACAAGTGTGAGGACATGTGTTGAGTCCACGTGAGGTGAGACGAAAGGGAATCATATCCTCTAAGTGAACTTAAGCTAAGGTGTGAATAAGTCTACTAGTCAAAAGAGAACTAGTTACATAATGAACCTTTTCACACTAATATGTATCTTCTAATCTTCTTTAAATCATGTTGAATCTGTATCAACTCCAAATGAAGTCTAGACAATATTGGAAGAGATCTTTGGTAAACAAGATGAATTAAGGGGTTACCATTTGGAGAATGAGGGATAAATCCTTGTAATTTTGATACAATTCAAGATTTCTTCACAAAGTTTAAAGCCATTAGACTGTAGTTTAAAGAGTATGGGATTGAGAAGAAGGACAATCAATTGATCTTGAGCATTCTTTCCAAACTTGGTCCTAACTGCTTAGTTTTTGTTTCTACATTCTATGCTACTAAAAGTGCCTTAGGAACCACATATAAAATACCTTCTCTTATTGAATTTGGAAATGAACTCATAGAGGAGAAAGATAACTTGGTTCAAATGGGCACAATTAAGCCCTCTAAATATCATGCTTTAGCTGTAAATCAAGGCACTAAAGATGGAAAAGGGTCTAGTAAACATAATAAGAAACAATAGAATCAAGGAGAGAAGAAACAAGATCATAAACTAGCTACCCTATAAGTAGCTAATGAGGCCACGTCTTCCAAAGGTGATAAGACTAAGAAGGAGAAGGGAAAGTGTGCCTATTGTAAGAAACTTGGACATGATGAACATAAGTGTTTAAAGGAATAGATAGATCACCTAACGCATCTGCTTGAAAAGAATAATATTAAGGTGCCTGATTCTATCAAACAACATTCATCTTAGGAATCTTCAAAGGACATAGATAAAAGGGGAAAGGAAAGGGAAAGGCCCTAGTTGTTGTTTCTTCATAGCCAAATTCCGGGATTATTGAATCAGGTGCTTCACACTACATGGCTTCGTCACAAGATGGTTTTTCCTCTTTGGAGCCATGTTCTATGACATCCATACTAATAGGTGATGACACTCCTGTTGAAGTACATAAGAGAGGGTCTGTTTATGTGGGAAAGGAACATTTCATGATATTCTCTATGTTCCATATTTGTAAACTAATCTCATATCTATCTATCAAATCACTCACACTAGCTCTAGCAAGTGAGTTGAATTCACTCCAAACATAGTGGTAATCGGTGAGTTGCATAGTGGGTCTATAGTTATTGTGGGGAAAGTTGATCATTAGTCTAGATTATATCACTTTTCACATTTTGTTCTTGATTCTCCTTCACTTGCCTTGCTTACTCACTTAGATGAGGTGAGTAGTTTGTGGCATCAACGGTTTGGCCACTTGAACTACTGCTACTTGCAGCAACTCAGTCAACAGGACATGATTTTAGGGTTTCCTTCTATTCAATTTTTTGATGGAGTGTGCCAATGGTACATTCTTGGTAAGCATCCTGAAGAGAAATATGATAAAGGCAAAGCATGGAGGGCTACACAACTTCTAGAGCTAGTACATATTGACTTGGCAGGTCCACTTCCACATCCATCTTTCAACAGGGCTCAATATGTTCTAACTTTTATTGATGATCTTTCCAGATACACATGGGTTTACTTTCTCAAGAAAAAGTCTAAAGTCTTTAAGTCTTTTCAAGACTTTAAAGCTTTTGTAGGGAAACAATTGAGGAAGGCCATCAAATTTTTGCATACCAATAATGGGGGGAATATATCAACTAGAGGTTTGAGTAGTTTTGTAACTCAAAAGGCATTGATCTTCAGCACATAGTTCCCTACAGTCCATAGTAGAACGGTGTTATAGAACAAAAGAATATGTCCTTGAAAGAGATGGAAAACTATATGATTCACTCCAAGTCAATGGCACCTTAGTATTGGTTGGAGGCCATCAACTGTGTGTAACATCCAGAACTGAGTTCCTCATCGAGATGTGAAGGGGGTCACTCCTTTTAAAGCTTTGATTGGTCGAAAGCTCACTGTAAAGCAGTATTAGGTGTTTGGTTCTCCTTCATGGGTCCACATTCCAAAAGAGAAACACAAGGCTATGGATCTATAGAGCAAGCCTTGCATATTTGTTGGGTACCTAGAAGGTGTCAAAGGCTACAAGCTTCTTCACCCCACCACACATGAGTTGTTCATTGAGAGGATTGTTCATTTCAAGGAGGATGTTTCTAGATCTTCTTCAACCTCTTATCCATCTAACATCACTTTGGATACATTGCAGGATAATGATAGTTATTCTAAGGATCTTAATCCTCTTACTCTTGATGATGAGTCTTTTTCCTCCACTTTAGATGGCAACAATGATGATGATGATGATTCATCTTCCTCCTCTCCTAGTCATCATTTAGAGGGTGATGATTCTTCTCCAAATTCTCCCACTGGGCCTCTTTGGAATTATTAGACATTGGACTTAGTAGGTGATTAGGTTGGTGATCCTTCAGATACAAGAAGAACAAGGTCATAGTTCCAGCAAGCTCCACATCTTTTCATTGCTTCAGCTTCTGATCTGCAGACTTTTTGGGAATCTTTTGGTGTCCCTGAGTGGGATGCTACTATGCAAGAAGAGTTCCATTCCTTGGAGAGAAACCATACTTGGGATTTAGTCCCCCTTCCTAAGGGAAGGAAACTTGTTTGATGCAAGTGGATCTATTGGATAAAATTTGTTTCATATGGGTTGGTTGATAATAATAAGGCTTATCTAGTCACCAAATGATTCTCCTAGGTTCTTGGGATTGACTACTTTGAGACTTTTGTGCCAGTTGCTAGAATGAATTTCATCCAACTTGTCCTTTCCATTGCTGTAGCCCATCATTGGGAAGTTCATTAGATGGATGTGAAGAGTGCTTTTGTTCATGGTGACCTTCAAGAGGAGATATACATGGAGTAGCCATAGGGGTTCGTACATGATCCTTCACTTGTTTTCCATCTTTAGAAATCTCTCTATGGCCTCAAATAGGCCCCTCAGTCTTGGTATGCCAAGATGGACTCCTTTCTTCTATCAGTTCAGTTCACTCGGTGCCATTTTGATTGAAATGTTTATATTCTGTAGCAGGATGATACTCTCACCTTCCTTGTTCTCTATGTTGATGACTTGTTGTTGTCAGGGAGTCACTTATCCACCATCAAGGTAGTGAAAACTACCCTTCATGATCACTTCTTGATGTTTGACTTGGGCCTTCTATACTAGTTTTTGGGGATTGAGATCACTTAGTCTTTGTCTAGTATATTCATTGCACAACCCAAGTATGCACTTGATATGCTCTCCAGATTTCACATGGCTAACTGTAAGCCTACACCAACTCCATTTTTGTCAGAGGTCAAACTTGAGGCTCAATGTTCTTCACCATTGGTGGATGCTACTATGTATCAACAATTAGTTGGGATTATGATATACTTGACTCACACAAGGCTTGATCTATCATATGCTCTGGGCATGGTCTCTAAGTTCATGTAGGAGCCACATGAGCTACACTGGAAAGAAGCTAAGTAGATTCTTCACTATGTATAGGGCACTCACAGTTATGAGAATAACTATACAGCAGACAAGGATATTAACTTGGTGAGACACAAAGATTCAAATTGGGTAGTTGATTCTCAGGATCATAAGTCCACTTCATGGTATTGCATCTCTGGTCTAGTTTCTTGGTTGACCAAGAAGTAGTTTGCAATTGCTCTTTCATCTATAGAGGCTAAGTATCAAGGAGTAGTTAATGCTACTAATAAGGTCATTTGGGTTTAGAACATTCTCATCGAGTTTGGTATTCCTTTCCAGAAGCCTACATTCATCTTTTTGTGAAAACTAGAGTGCCATACAGATCTCTTACAATCTAGTCCATCACTAGCAAACAAAAGACATTGAGATCCACATGCACTACATTCGGGAGATGATTCATGAGTAGATCATTGATCTTAGGTACTATCCAACATCAAAGTAGATCATAGACATCTTCACCAAACCCTACATTAAGAGCAAGTTCCTTCATTTGTGAGATTTTTTGGGGGTGTGGCAGGTGTCCACTTTGGTGGGGGCTTCTTAGTCCTTTTTTATCTCTCATTTTTGGGGGTGTTCTCTCTCTATTTTTGGGGGGCTTCTATTCCTTTTTTTTGGGAGAGCTTCTTCTCTTTGGGGGGAATTAATTGTACATGGGTACCTCATTAGGCTTCATTTGTTGGGACCCATATTTTCACCCACCTAAGCTACGCTTAAGGGGGGGTGTTAGTGTAGGTTTTTATTTTCTTAGTGGGTTATTTATTTTCCTATTTCCTAGGTTTTTCCTGCACCTTTATTAAGATTGCTTAGGTTACTAAAGTGACTTTAATTATGTGAGTGGGTCATTTGAGGTGTCACCATCCTATGAGGGAGTTACATTTACTATGTTTAGACCATTTGGTGGTCTCTCCCTATTGGTTATCTTTTCCACCTCCACCCCTTTCCCTAGTCTATATAAACTCACTACCTAGATTATATTTTACATCATGTATGACAATTTTGCCAATCTTTTATAGCTTCTTCTTTGAGATTGTAATGCAATTCTATCATCCTAACATTTGCATATCTCTCAGAATAATTGGTTTTCTTTTGTTTATGCATTTATAGCTTTTGTATCTTAGAATCTCTCTTAAAAAGTTCGTGGGTAATTCATCTGTTTTAGATTTCTAATAGGCACAAGGTGATGAGGCTATGTTTTGTTCTATTTCTCTTGCTTTAGCTTTTGTTTTTCAAAGACATTCCCAGACTTTTACATATATTGTCTATGCCTATAATTATCCTTAATACTTTGAAACCATTAAGATTGGTATATAATATGTTGGTAAATGATTGTGTATGAATTGATGATTGCTCATAAAATATGATAGTACGTTCTATTAATTTTAGTAGTTGTGATGTATAAATATCATGTGATGAAATAACCCCTATGCAGCAAGGACGTGGTTACATTCCATGAAGACCACCTGTTAGTTGGCTGCAAAGGAGGTGTTCTCATCTACAACAGACAATGTAGTTACCTGCAGCCAAAGGAAAAGGACTCTGAATTGATTGGGCATGAGTTAGCCATAACTCCCCACTCTTCGACAGTTATCCTTTGATAGTTGACACAATCATGAATAATGAAGGAATCTCAGATCTTGTTTCGTGTTCTGTCTCCAGTTATGACTATTTTCATAATGACTAGGAAGAGTCATAGTAGGATTGTACTATCTAGAATTATCTTTATGGTAGTTTAGTTTCCTATTCCTAGTTTGATTAGTAATAATGCCTTCTCCCTATGTTGTGGGAGGATGGACAAGTATGGTATTTATTGCTTAGTAGTTTTGTTCAATTAGGAGAACCGGATCTTGTCTATATATGTCAGATTTTGTATATGACAAAGGAGGTTAGATAGAGATTGTGTTATCAAAATTATTATTGTATTTTTCTCAACATTCAATAAAGGAACATAGGTTTTGAATTAATTTAATGGTTTAAGTGATACAATAGAGATCTAGTTAGATTCTATGGAGATTACAGTCACTCAAGCAAGGCACACTTGAGGTAACTATATCTCTCTTATATATTCATGTATTTAGTTTATGTTACTAGCTTCTATTTGTATGGTTAATGCATGTTGTGATGAGTTTATGTCATATGAGTTAGTTAGATATTGATAATCTGTATTGTTGGGTTAAGGCAACCACCAACTTAGTTATTAATTGTTCCCCTATTTTGATTCACATAGACTATTTTGATTTACAGCCAACTAAATAGCATTGGTTATTTATTATAAGCATTACTTACTCATAGTACTTATTAATTCTTGCAAAGTAGAGTTTGTTTCCCTTTTAATAGTTTGTTTCTATTCACAACTTCTAGATTACAATTTAGGAATCCTTGACTGTACACATAGTATGGGCACCATCCAAGAAGAATACAATTCCCTGGTTTGGCAATTTAAATGTAACACATTAAAGCCAATAGGTTGCTTGATATAGGATTAGTTGGTCCATTGAGTTGTGCGCATGCCCTTTCTGCATCAATGTATTGGTTAATAATGGAGTTTGACATTTTTTGCACCGTTGCCAGGGATGGTGCTAAGGTTTAGAGTTTTTGAGTTCTTTTTGATTCATGTTTGTATTTTCTTTCATAGGATATAAGATTTCTTTTGCAACAATTAGGATTACTTAGATATTTAATCTATTTCTAAACTATCTACTAACACGGTGCAAGATCAGAGCTATTAGCTTACACATCATTGCATGCGGTAGCCAAAAGACCAGTTGGGGAGATTTCTTCCATCCAGTTCAACAAAAGAAGGAGAGGATCAATTAGAGCCACCCCTTGAACTGGAACACATTGCAAACTTAGAAGATATTGCCACTTGGCATCAAGACACAATGGTGGAAGAAGCAGTAGAAAATCTAGTTGAGCTAGTTACCTTTGCATTCTCTATCATAGACCAGGCAAGAGTGAATACCCTAAAGAACGTTCCTCCTTTGGTCCTACCAAAATTTCATGGGCTAATCACTGAGGACCCAGATACCTTTCTTTTAGAGTTTGATGTACTCTGTAGAAGCTATGACTACACTACAGATGCATACAAACTCAAACTCTTTCCAGCCACCCTCAAGGATGCAACCTTATGATGGTTCATGGGGCTGGGTCACAATTCAATAACAAACTGGGGTACCATGAAGGAGAATTTCTTGCAAAAGTACTAGGACTATTGTCATGACAAAGATATGAAAGGAGATGGTATCTTTAGGATGTCACAAAAGGAAGATGAACCTCTAGAAGACCATGTTGAAAGATTTTAGTTTTGCGTCAAGAAGTCAAGACATAATCAATTCTCACCAGAGTCACTCAAGTTGGTCTTCTTAAGAGGTGTGAGTGAAGAATGCATGGATGCACTAAATTTAATTAGAGTAGGGGACATATCTCAACTCGAGTTTGATGAAATTTGTCAAATTTGCAGAAACTATTCACGTTCCACCTTGAAGAAAAATGGAGGATTGAGAGCCCTGCCTTCTACTAAATATCTATTGGAGTCTCCAGAGTAGAGCTCAACAATCTACTATCAAACATGAAAGAGGACATCATAAGCCATCTAGAAACACAATTGGACACTCTACACATAAAGAGGAAGCAAGAGGTAGTTGAGGCAACTTTGGTTGAATATTGTCCACATTGTCCATGTTGGTTCCCAAATCAATAGATTGTCAAACCCTAAAAGTATGCCAGGCTTTATGATCAGGTTCAACAAGTGATCTAGCCAACGGACGGAATTAACTAGGATGGTTAAAATTCCCTACTCTTTAGGCTCTATTATGCCTAGGTGGGTGTACCTTTATCACCAATGATTGTTACTTTATGAGATTAACTGATGATAATCAAGTAGATTGAAAACCTCATACAAATTTGTAGAGTTTGTGTGATCACAAATTTTTCAATTAAATCATCCTCTAACAATCTATTTCACACTAGCATGAGGGTTTGAAATAGACAATAAAAATACAAAACTACTCCTACTCCTACAACTGAAAATTAAAATGTATGGAAAATATTTTTACAAGAAATTGTTTTGGGGATAAAATGATCGGTGCCTTTCTTCCATTGGGTAACAGAGTCAAAATATAGATTGATATGTGTCCTCCTACTCGTTATAACTCTTTTTTTTTGGCATTTTGATGTTTATGACTTGCATAAATGTGCAAGAAAATTAATTACCAGGCTCTTCTTTTTAATCCAAATGAATCTTCTAGGTTATTGTGACTTATTCAAATGAATTTAATTCTTACTTGAAGAAACCAATCAAATAAACCACACAAAATGTAAACTTGCTTTGATAAACCAGATATATACTTGATACACTGATTTAAATAACAAGGAAAACATCAAATTGGAGACAACCAAATAATTGTTACCAATAACCTCAACAAAACAATTGAAACTAGAATTCGGGCACCAGTTAATGCTTTCTCTCCATTACTTTGTTTCAGAAAGTTCTTACAATGTATAACTCTTTTTTCAAAAAACCAATTCCCCCCTGCTTTCTAACAATCGGTCATGGTTTTCTTTTTATAGGTAGATGAAGGAAGCAACAAGCTTTAGACCGTTACAACCTTTCAACTACCAACCCAGATGCAACTTTTCATTACATTGATTATCTTTTGTTTATCCTTAATTACACCAACCAAAATATTACACAAGTATAATTGATGTAGGAAAATAATTATGAAAATAAGGCCCAAAATAGAATTGAGGCACATCCAAGGTCTGTTGTTAATCATGAAGCACCCATGATCGATAGATCTAGCAAGGTTCCTTCTTCACAAAACTTGATTACTTCACAATACTCTGGGATAAGACTAATCTCCAGGAGAAGCCAAATATTCTTGTTCCCACTGAAATATTGTATAATCATTTAGCCATTTATTTTCTTGAATTTGTGGCACATTTACCAAATGATCCTTCCACCTTCTATTCAACAATCCTCTAACTTCTATGACAAACTTGGAATAGCCTGAATCTAATGCAATTATCCCATCTAGAATTAGATTTAAACTATGAACATTTACTTCTTGATCCTTTTGCAAATGAGTGATTACTTTGGGAACTATCTAATTGAATTCCTTCTTCCAATCATCAAGACCTTTGAGATGAGCACTTTCCCCTAGAATCTCTGGTATAAACTAATGCTTGAATGTATGAAAGGATTCCATTTTTGTTCTAATTTTCTGACTCTCCCTAGATATATACTGAGATTCATCAATAACCATCTTCACCATCTTCTCAGTGGGCTTCACAATTGTAGGAGCATCTAGACTTCTTTGTAAAACTTTACATAATGTTATCAAAGTGTGATGAATAGGTTGCTATTTCTTAAAAAAAGGATCTAAAATTCGGACATGAGCCTTCGTCTATTCTAATGTTTGTGACAAAGCAACGAAGCACTCATGCACATCTTCTATCTTATCCATAACAAGCTTGACCCTATGCTTTAAAAACTTTTCCAATACACCAGAGATTTGACATCTCACCCCCTCTTTAGTGACAGCATTGAGTTTTTTCAAGTTTTAAATCTCCTTCTCCCAGCCCTACTTTAATGCATTTACTTGATCTATAGGAACTGTGTCAGCACCAAATTCATGAGATGTGGAAGGTTGATAAATCACAATCTCCTTGGCTTGAGAGGAATCAATTCCTTTCAATTGTTGTTTTGGTTTTACATTCTCCACAAACAACCTATTTACTTCTTCATTCATATTAATTTGGGCCTTCTCATATTCTACAAACTTAAGCTCCATACTCTTAACAACAACTTGAGTAAACATGGCTGAATGAATTGTCATGATCGCTACCTCCAGTGTAGAAGTGTCCTTGAGTGTTTTAACCATAGTGGCTCCTTTCATTTATTGCACTACATCTAATAATTTTGGCTTCTCTGTACATTCTTCTATTTTGCCCAAAAGGCCAAAGTCTCAATCTTAGGGTTATACCCAGTGCCACTCATGCCTTCTTCTGAATCAAATTCTGCAATTAACATGGAATCTTCTTGATTTCTTACTTGGTCAAGAAAAAACATTTTCTTCAATTCCATCCCTAGGATGATTAACATATTTATCTTCAACACCATTTCTCTAGCTTTTTGTGGATTAACATTCACTTCATTTATCTTGAGTTGCTTGAAGGTCTAAGCCACAATTTGATCATGTTGGGATTCATCATTTCCCATTTTATTTATCTGAACTCTTTCTTCAAACTCCTTCATTTTCATCTTGACCCAAAAATCTTTGAACTCAGGAGTTTTCACGAACTCATCATCCTCCATAAACCTAAGAGAGGCTATTGCTCTTTCATCTTCATGCAACTCCTGTTCACCATGTACCTGCATATCCATCCTTGCATCAAGCTTATGAGCCTCAATCTCATGTTCAACAAGTGGTTGATCAACCTCAATATCATCCTTCATGTGACTTAGTCCACTAGCAACCTCCTCTGTATCCCTCACTTCCTCTATCATTTCATATGATACTAAGGGAGTTAAATCATCAATCTTTTATCTCTTAGAACTTTGTTTCTCCAGAGGTGAAACTGGTGAAAATTGTTACACTGAAACTACATTAGAAGGAGGCCCATAGATCACAAATTCTCTTGGATTCTTATAGGAAGATTAGTGGGCTTTGTGGGCTAGCTCTTAGGTCTTCTTATTGACTTATCATATAACTTTTCAAAGTTATCAATCATCAAATCAATTCTCTTAAGGGAATTTCCCTCTTCCATAAAGAATCCTAGGAAATCAAGTTCCTCTTTTGGTGCAGTCACAGTTAGGAGGGTCCACATAGTGAACAGTCTAGACTGTGCAACAAGAGTAAACACAATGGAAGCAACTTGAATATAGAATGAAAATGTAGATTTAGTCATTTAGTATCATAGATTCAAAATACAAACATGCCAGCAACATTTGGGCTTACAGATTAGGGCTCATAGGCTTGATTCTCTAGTTACAATATATGCACAGGATATAGCTTTGAAGTGCCTTACAGAACAAAATCCCTAAGATAAAACTTCATATTATGATTCACTGCTTTCCTAAGCATCTATTAAATAAATATATATCATCTCTAGATCACAAGAATCCTTCGTGTCGGCCAAATAGATTACAAACTCCAATGAAAGAGGTGTAACGTGTGTACACGGATAGGTCAGACCTAATCATATGGAAATTCTCTGCAAGTGAATGAATCAATGTGCGGATCTAAGGGAAGGTTGGCCAAGATCCAAACTATCTTGAATGATGTGTCATTTAGCTTCAAAAGTCGTGGAAGTGCTCCGCAAGTATTCTCCTTTAGCTGATTGTCTGATACTCTTTGAATGCTCTACTCTGAAAAATAGTCAATCTTTTGATAGTGATATCTTTCTAGAAACTAATCCAAATGATCTGAGTTTTGGATATGATTTGAGTTTTGGATATTATGTGCATGATGATATCTAGATGCTAAGTCTAGTTTTGCAAGGTCTAAAATGAAACTGCGGTAGAATGTGGACCAAAATATAGAAACTACTTTTGACTGAATTAACTGTACTGAATTGGAAAATGAAAGAAAACAAAATGAAATGTAAATATTTTTTGGTTGATGCAAGATTGCTCTGCAACTTGGGATGCTCCCGCATCAGACACCTGGGGTTGTTGAAAAAGTGAGTCCCTCACTTTGTTGGGGCTAGAGGAAAACCAAAATGGTCCACCTCAGCCTGAGAATCCAAGATGAGTCTTCTTCTGGTCTACCTTTCCACTTCACAAGATATTCTTTGTATTGTCTTCTTTTGGTACTGCATTCCAATTCTGCTATCCAAGATGTCTTCAATATGCTCCGGTGCTTGTTGTGGTAACTACTTCTTCAAATGGTCTTCAATAATATCACTGGTTTGTACTTCATGATACTGGTATAGGTCTACAATGTTGAAAATAGGTGATATACCCAATGTCTCTAGTAGCCCCACTTCATATGCATTTCCTGAATTAGACTTCCTAAGTATCTTACATGGTCCAAACTTCTTCATCTTCAACTTGTTATATGTCCCAACTAGAAATCTTTCTTTTCTCAAGTACACAATAACTTCATCTCCAACTTCAAACTCTTTGTGTCTTCTCTTCTCATCTGCTTGCTCTTTATACTTGATGTTCATCCCGTCCAAATGCTTCTTCACCTGATTATGCATTCTCTCCATGTGTCCTACAAATTCTTCTATCTCTACACTCCTCTTGTTCTCCATATTGATATCTCTCAACTCTACTACTCCTCTAGGATGAGTTCCTGTCACAATCTCAAAAGGTGTTCTTCTGGTACTGCTATTTACTGAATTATTGTATGCAAAATTTGCTTGTGATAGAATTAAATCCCAATTTTCTGTCTTCTCTCTAGGCAAGCATCTCAAAAAGTTACCCAGACTCCTATTTACTACCTCTATCTATCCATCAGTGTGTGGATGAAATGTTGAACTAAACTTCAAATCTGTCTTCATCTTTTTCCAAACTATCCTCCAAAAATATCCAAGAAATCTTGTATCTCTGTCTGAAATTATGCTCTTAGGTAATCCATACAATCTCACAATCTCTTTGAAAAATAGGTCAGCCACATGAACTGCATCAATTGTTTTCTTACAATGTATGAAATTTTCCATCTTTGAAAATCTGACCACCACTACAAATATAGAATCATATCCTCTTCGTGTCTTCGACAATCCCAATATGAAATCCATGCTTATGTCATCCTAAGGTCTCTCTGGTACTGTCAATTTGATTACTTCCTTTTGCAACTTGACATACTCTACAACTCTGCACAAACTTTCTAACATCCTTATATATTTGAGGCCAAAAGTAATTTTCACTTACCAAAGCCATTGTCTTATCAATGCCAAAATGTCCTGCCAATCCACTACTGTGCTTCTCCTTGATCAAATTGTCTCTCATTGAACTCCTAGGTATACACAACTAATTTCCTTTGAACAACATATCTTCCTGAATGAAATAATCCAACCACTTACATCTATCTATCACAACAGGTTCCTTACATGCTTTCCATGATTCTACAAAATCAAGGCCCTCTTCATACATGTTCTTCAACTCCTCAAAACCTAACACTTCAACTCTCATCTCTGTCAGCAAGTTTCTTCTTCTACTCAATACATCTGCAACTTTTTTTGATTTTCCACTCATATGTTTCAATACAAAAGTGTAACTTTGCATGAACTCTACCCATATCATATGTCTCTGATTCAACTTTCCTTGATTGTTCAAATACTGCAAAGCTTGATGATCTGTATACAACACAAACTCCTTAGGCAACAAATAATGTCTCCACTTCTTCAAAGCTTGAATTATGGCATAGAATTCCTGATCATAAACTAAATATCTTCTCCTTGCATCATTCAACTTCACACTGAAATATGCTATAGGACCACCTTCTTGACTTAACATGCTCCTATTGCATTTCCACTTGCATCACAATCTACTTGAAATACCTTATTAAAATCTAGTAATGCCAATCCTGGTTGCTCTGTCACTTTCTACTTCAACAGTTCAAAACTTTTATTTGCTCCTGATGTCCACTTAAAGTCCTTTCTATCACCTCTCATTGTTTTAGTCATAGGGTTACATACTGAACTAAAATTTCTAGTGAACTTCTAGTAGAAACTAGCTAATCCATGAAATGATCTAACTTCTCCAATGCTCTTAGGTGTAGGCCATTCAACAATTGCTCTAACTTTCTCAGGGTCCATCTTCAATCATTCCATAGAAATCACAAATCCCAAGTATACCAATTCTTCCTTCATGAAACTACACCTTTTGATGTTTATTAGCAATTTGTCTTCTCTCAACCTCTGCAATACTGGTCTCAGGTGCCACATATGTTCTTTTTTCTTACTAAAAATTAGAATATCATCCAAGTATACAATAACAAACTTACCCAAGAATTTCTTCAAAACTTCATTCATCAATCTCATGAAAGTACTCGGTGCATTTGTCAATCCAAAAGGCATCACTAACCACTCATACAATCCTTCATTTGTCTTAAAAGTAGTCTTCCATTCATCTCCTTCTCTAATTCTGATATGATGGTATCCACTCTTCAAGTCTATCTTTGTAAAATATTTTGCTCCACTCAAATAATCCATAATTTCATCCATCCTAGGCAATGGAAATCTATACTTAACTGTGATCTTGTTGATTGTTCTAGAGTCTGTACACATTCTCCATTCTCCATCCTTCTTCGATGCTAGCACTATAGGTACTACACAAGGGCTCAAGCTTTCTCTGATCAAACCTTTCCTCAACAATTCATGTATCCGTCTATTCAATTCTTCATTCTCTGCTGGTGTCATTCTGTGTGCTACTTTATTATGCAAACTAGCTCTAGGTATAAGATTCATGTGATGACTGATACTCCTGATTGGTGGTAATCCTTCAGATACATTATCTGATATGATGTCTTCATACTCTATCAACAACTCAGTTATCTCCTCAGGTTGTGATTCTTCAGTCTCTATCTTTAGGTTTTCAAGCTTCTTAGGAATTAAAACATAACACATATTCTCATGTCTCAAACCATCAAGAAATTTTCTTCCATCTACCAAATAGATTCTAGCATTCCCACATACTTCGCTCTTAGGATCATCTTCCAAAGGAATCAAAGTAATTCTCTTTCCATTTTATGTTATAGTATATGTATTCTTTCTTCCATCATGGATAGCTTTTCTATCATACTGCCATGGTCTACCCAACAATATATGACATACATCCATAGGCATAATATCACACAATACTTCATCATGATAAGATCCAATATAAAATTTTACCAAACATTGTTCACTCACCAGTACCTTATGATCATCCTAAATCCATGCTATCTGATATGGCTTAGGGTGTTTCAATCTTTCCAACTTTAGCTTAGTCACAATCTCCTCTGAAACCAACTTATCAGAACTACCACTATCAATTACAACCCTACAGCATTTACCTCCTGATTTGCATCTGGTCTGGAACAAACTCTTCCTCTGCGGTGGTTCCTCATTTGTCTCTTCCTAAAATAGTGCTCTCCTCATAATAAGTGATTCTCCTTTCTCAGGTTTGCCAACTAAACTAGGTGATCCAACAGGTTCTTCTTCTACATAAGTTTCTCTTCCATTGTTCTTTGTCTTCTTACTTGTACTTCCTTGATGACATTCAAATGCTCTGTGTCCTTCACCTCCATACTTAAAATAGGTTCCTCTAAATGTTCTACTATTAGGTCCTCTTCCATCTCTTCTATATCCTTCACTCTAGTATGAATTAGGGTTTCCTCTGCGGTAGAAAGTTTTATCGTCTCTCCGGCATGCATTGTTATCTCTATCTTCCTTCTTGAATGTGCTTTCTTGTTTGTTTTTCTCCACATATGATCTTTCTCCTACAAAAAATGTTCTACATCTCTAAAATTTACCTCCCCTACCTCTCTATCTCTGCTCATGCTTCTTGTTTAACTTTTCTTCAACTTTCAGGGCAAACTGATATGCTTCTTCCAATGTTGTCATTCTCACCAAACTCAGTTCTTCTTGAATGTTCAATCTTAGTCCATTGATGTATCTTGCCACTTTCTCTTTGCTTGCTTCACTATGTCCTATCCTTATAATCATCTTATGAAATCCTTTAGTGTATTCTTTCACATATTTCTCCTTTTGTCTCAAGTTTTGCAATCTTTTGAACAATTCCAACTCATAGTCAGTAGGTATAAATTGATTCTTCAACTTTGTCACCATTCTGTCCCATTTTATGATCTTTTCTTTTCCTCTTCTATTTCTATCCAACTAAACTTCTTTTCACCAAATAGCAGCATGTCCTTTCAACTTAATCTTTACAAATTTCATCTTCTCTAGATCTTTAATTTATTCATACTCAAAGTATTCTTCTAGGTTATTTATCCTATCAATCAACTCCTCAGGATTCAAATTGCCAGTGTAATTCGGTACATCAACTCCAGGTCTTTTCCCAATCTTTGAAATAGCTCACAACATCTTCACTTGATCTGATTCTTCTTCTTCTCCTAGGGTTTCTTCATTTTGATCAACGGATTGAAATTCTTCATCATCATCACTTTCAACATTAGGTCGAGGTGTAAGTCCTCTTCTTCAATCTTCTTCAATGACATCGAAGCAAAATCGCATTGTTTTTATCATCTCATCCATTCTTCCAGCCATAGTACCAACAATAGGTATTCTCCTCAGCGACATCTTTTCCTAGGATCAAGTGTAATTGCCTCAAATTCGGTGATTAGGCTACAAGGTGACAACTGCCTCATAATCAGTGATCAGTTGACAACACAGGTAGTCTGCCTTGGGTTCAATAATCTGTTCAAAGAAATATCTTATGGAATGTCTTTAGAAACTTTGCTCACTTCACTCCCGAAGGATTCAAACTTTGCTTTGATACCACTTGGTGCAGTCATGGTTAGGAGGGTCCACAAAGTGAATAGTCTAGATCGAGCAGCAAGAGTAAACACAATAGAAGCAACTTAAATATAGAATGCAAATGCAGATTTAGTCATTCAGTATATCATAGATTCAAAATACAAACATGCCAGCAACATGCGGGCTTACAGATTAGGGCTCATAAGCCCAATTCTCTAGTTATAGTATATGCGTAGGATATAGATTTGAAGTGCCTTACAGAACAAAATCCTAAAGCTAAAACTTCATATTATGATTCATTACTTTCCTAGACATCTATTACATGAATATATATCATCTCTAGATCACAAGAATCCTCCACATTAGCCAAACAGATTACAAAGTCCAATGAAAGAGGTGTAACATGTGTGCACAAATAAGTCGGACCTAATCATATGGAAATCCTTTGCAAGTGAATGAATCAATGTGCAGATCTCAAGGAAGGTCGGCCAAGATCCAAACTATCTTGAATGATGTGTCATTTAGCTCTAAGAGTTGTGGAAGTGCTTTGCAAGTCTTCTCCTTTAGCTAATTGTTTGAGATGCTCTGAATGCTCTACTCTGAGAAAACACTCGATGTTCTGATAGCGATATCTTTCTAGAAATTGATCCAAATGATATGAATTTTTTATATGATGTGCATGATGATATCTAGATGCTAAGTTCATCTTCGCAAGGTCTAAAATGAAACTGTGGCAGAATGCGAACCAAAATACAAAAACTGCTTCTGACTTAACTGAATCTACTGAACTGGAAAATGAAAGAAATAAAATGAAATACAAATATTTTTTGGTTGATGCAAGATTGATTTGCAATCTAGGATGCTCTTGCACCATCTTTCTTCCTTTCTTCCTCTAATTTCATCAAAATATCCCATTTCCTCTTTCTTTGAAACACTTCTTGAGGAGTGACACAATTCCTTATCACATCTTAATTGTAATCCACCTCATGGGTGATCCCTATTTTTGTGAGAATCACTTGCCTTACAAAATTCATATGTCCCTCAAGATCAAAGACCCTTTCCACTTTAGATCTCAAAGAATACCTGCCCTTCAAGTAATCCCGCAACACTTCAAGGGTATCTGAACCAATGGAAAGCCTACCACACACAATCAAGTTAGGTAAGAATGTACCCTTCTATTTTTTCATATCATCCCTTTCCATCCACAACATTTGCCACATGAATTCTAAAAATGCCAAATGAGGAAGAACAAATTTGGGAAAAATGTGGGTTGGATGAGGGCATCCATAAATCTTCATTACTGTATGATCAGGAAAGAAAAACTAATCACTTTGGTGTATGTCCCTTTTCTAGTTTTAATGCCAAAGGTCTTAATAGCTCCCTTATTTTGACAGGTAGCCTTGGTGAAATACTATCAAGAGTGGCCATAATTTTGATTACAAAGTCATCATGAAAAGTTACATAGTCACTATTTTTGCACCTGCTGTCCCAAATATAACACCAACTTTATACTGGCATTCTTCTGCCCTGTTGATCAAGCATTGCTATCTTCATTCTTTGGGTCCAACGATCTCTGTTTTGATACAATATTAAGTGGTAGAATAAGGAGTAATGCCTGATGGTAATGGGAGCCTTGTTTTCTCTTACTTGAAGAAATCCTTCATGTAATCCCTTTTCAAATAAAACTCAATATTCACTTCCAAATTTTGAATCCTCATGGCCATCATCATAAGACTGACTTGCATCCTATCTTGTGCATCTATTCCCAACACTTGACACAAGGCAAAGTATGTCCTCTTGAAGTATACTTCAAAATCATGTACTAAAAATGGTTCATCACAAGATGGGGAGATACCTTTTATTATTGGCACCCATCCTCATATACATTGGAAGGTCATCACTCCGATAAGTCTTTCTCAACCTGCTATAGTCCTCCTCACTCTTTTGAAGATAAAATTTGGTGAGATCTTGTTTGTTTAGCATGAAACACTCTATGATGGCAGATTTGGTTAATACTAACAATGGTGACCCATCAGGCATTCTTATAGTCCTTGTTACTCCATGATAATGTTGTGCCAAGAATTTGATGAACTCAACATCCATGAAAACATTAGGGATAACTAGCTTTGCCAAGTCAAGATTCTAAGGGTTTGAAACTGGGGCTTGAGCATTCCTCTTGTCACAGAAATACCAAAACAAGTTCCACCCTAAAATGGGAATAACAACATCCCTACATCCATGTGCCTCATCCTTGAACACCTTCTTATAACCCTTATCTACAGATTTCAACAATACATCCAAGATTGATTGCTGAAGTGGTCTCTTCTTTTCTTTAGGAGCTGAGGACTCTCTCTTTTTACTCATAGACTCACTTTTCTTAGGAGGCATTATGTAAATTATACTTAACTAGGGTTTGAAACTTTTGTTCATAGAGTTATTTGAAACTAGTAATTGAAAACACTTATGGACCTGATAGAAGAGAGGCACAGATGCACTTACTTGTTCATACAACAGTTACAGAGCCTACACCAAGCCTCAAATCCCTTCATCTCTGAACACGCTGAGCTACTGTGAATAATAGAAATGGCATCAAATTATAAATGTATCAGCTTCTGAACTCAATCACTTCACCATTAATTCCAACTTATGATGAAAGATGCAATGGTCGATCATCTTGTGTGAGTTTAAATATGCATCCTTGATCTAAGAAGATTAAATAGTCCCAAGTCGTTCATATAATTAATTCTATATTTGCAGTAAATGCAGTGCGAACCTGTACCGCAGTCCTGCCACAATAGATCAAGACCCCCTGCGGGGGAACGACACCACATACTTTTCATAGTTTAGTCCATCCCATTATACTGCACATCACCTTTGACGTCATGGCACACCTATCGTGGGGCTGTGGGTTACTTTATGCTTAGTTAATTTCTTACCACTATCCCGCACATACCCTCACTGACTAATGCGGTATTGTGGTGAACACTTATACGGCACCTCAAACTCCTACAAACCCGCTAAGGACTATTAGGGGTGACTACAAACATCCGCATGGATGCGGTATTTGATCCATATACATGTCAAGATGGAAATACAAGGATGGAACATAGGTGCAATAGAAAATGACCCAATGAGGACATTAGCAAAGGTTTTTTGATTTTAAGATATGGGTGGCAGAAGGATTAAGACTCTTTACAATGGATTTTTTGGTTTAAGGTTTATAAAACTAGTAGAATCAAGTAAATTTTTACAAGTTCCAATAGTCAACAAACGAAGACCAACTGTAAGTACAAATGTATTGCCAACATTTCTGAAGAAAGGAGTTAGAAGGAAGATTTTCAAACCATTGAAGATGAAGAAGGCCATGTGTTTTACATTTCACAACAAGGCCTTGGAAGAAAAAACAAGGTATGCCTTAGGACCCCTTAACCAATAATATGTTATTTCCATCATCTGCTTCAAACATCCCTATTTGGAACAATGCACCTTGGTCTAACATGCCGCAACAACAATGGGCAACTATGCCACCTAGTTGGAACCAATAGCAGGGGGTATGACCACACCAGCCATTTGAAACCTCAAATTATAATCCATAATGGAAAGCCAATCAAAACCCATGGTCACAATAGTGGCGTGAAAATCAACCTTGAAAAAATTCAAATATGAACTACCTGCAACCACAAGAAGCTTTGCCTCAACAACCTACCCTGATGCCAAATGCAACTTCACCCACTCCTATTCTGCCTAGAGCCACTCAATTGCTAGCCCAACTTGCACCTAATCCTAACAACAAGCCTATTCAACATGCTTATACTAATGAAGCCATCCAATACCCAACTTATACGGTTGAGGTTAATGATGTGCACCTGCGCTCAGGAAAAATGCTTGCTAGACCTTCATCTCCACTTATCACTAAAATTGCTGATGAGGAACCAACCTCCATCACTGACACTCATTTGAATAACTAGCATAGCCCTTTTGAGCAAATCCCTCCATAGGAAGAAACCATTACCAAGAGCCCTCCATTTCTAGAGAGATTATTATACAAGCACCACCTCCATCTGAACTTGACTTTGATTTCATTGGGCAATTAAAAAATGTTGATGTAAAAATTCCCCTAATCCAAGCTATCAAAGATGTACCCATATATACCAAGGCTAGAAGGGAACTATGCCTTAAAAAACCAAGAATAAAGAGGAAAGATCCTAAGACAATACATGTTATAAGACAACTTGCTGATATCATGTTAGGTAACTTGGTTGTTCCAAAATATGCAGATCCTAGAAGCCTTGTAGTTTATGTGAACATCAGTGGTACCCTTATCAAAAACACCTTGATTGACTTGGGTGCAACCATAAATGTAATGACAAAGGAAACAATGAATAATATTTTGCTAGTTAACTTAAGACCTACTCCAATAGTCTTATAGTTGGTAGACAGGTCAACTGTCAAACTTGAGGGGGTCATTGAAGATCTTGTGATTACATTAGATTCATGGGAATACCTTGCAGACTTTATGGTCTTGCAGCCCAAGGCCAGCCTAGGAGGATACCCACTCATCCTAGGGAGACCCTGGTTGGCAACAACAGATGCCTTCATAGGATGCAGGTCTAGGAATATGATAATTTCCAATGGGAATATAACAAAGAAATTGGTCCTTTATCTTCCAGCACAACCTTTTGCTAATATGGAGCAAACTATTTGGCTAGACCTAAGTGATACTGACCAATATTCTCTTCAGACATTAATGACAATTGAACAGAGTCCATTATTGAATATACAAGAAGAAGATGAAGTGTTTTACAATGTGATACAAAACACTTATAGAAGGGACCCACAATAAGACCCATGTCTAGTATGCTTGACTTGTCCACTGTACAATATTCTGCCTTCAATCAACACACAGGCCTATGCTTCCACTACCCATATGTTTCATCATTTGGTGCCCCATAGTTGTAGCCTCAATTTATCAGTACTAGATATTACCTTTGTCATGGCATTTGCAACACCAGTTGACATTACACTAGGCAGGACACTTAATATAAATAGTGCATTGATAGTTGTTCAGCAGTCTGAATTGATAAAAATGTTGCAAACTCACAAGACAACATTTGCATGGGACTATCATGATATGAAAGGCATCGACCCTAACCTATGCATGCATAGGCTATATATCAATGAGGGATGCAAGCCAATTAGATAGCCTTAGAGGAGAATGCACCCTGCTGTAAGAGACATAGTGAAGAATGAACTGCAAAAACTACTGGATGCAGGATTCATATATCCCATATCAGATAGCCAATGGGTATCCCCACTAGTCATAGTACCAAAAAAATGAGGTAAGTGGCAGGTTTGTGTAGACTACAGAGAATTGAATATTGCCACTAGGAAAGATCACTTCCCTCTTCCTTTCATTGACTAGGTATTAGACTCCTTGGTTGGGAAGAATTATTTTTCTTTCCTTGATGGATTTAATGGTTATAACCAGATCAAAATAGCCCCTGAGGACCAGGATAAGACTACATTTATATGCCCATGGGACCTATGCCTATTCAGTCCTTCTGGTGCAGGAGCACCTTGACAAATTGATACTTCCATAGGAGTTTGATTAAATTTTAATGGTTTAACATTGTAATGAGGTTAATCAAGTCACTATTAGGTGTTTAGGTCATTAGGAGGTTCAAATATGCAAAATAGTGCATATAATGTAAAGATTGCCAATGTAAAATTGAAAACAAGATGCAATATGATGGAATACCAAAGGTCATAGAGTATTTTGAGTAGTTTCATTCATTTGGAGAAGTTAGAAACTGAAAGGTCATGTTGTAATGCCTTTAAAAGGCCTTGTATCCATTTGTGAAGTCGTGGGTGATTGTATATCTGATTCTGAATGAATAAAGACATTGTTTTCTGTATATTCTCTTTGAAAATCACTGTATTCCTGCTGTGTATGGCTCTGTACAGGCAAGGATCCATACCAAATTGATTTTAAGTGAATGCTAGAGCAAGCACCCTCCATTTACATTTTGTTTCATGCATTTTGGTATTGTTTTGAGTTAGATATTGTTAGTTTTCTGAAAACTATCAAAAACCCTGATTAGGGTAAACAATGGCATGTAAATCTTGTGTTTCTCCTGGTTTATCCATTGCATGTTACTAATCCTTGGTGGAAATGATTATGGTAGTATTTTCCTTCATATTCTTGAGGTCTCAGACCAAATGACTAAGGTTGATGTGGGGAAAATCAAAGTTTTTTGACTGCATTTCCGTATACAGTCCAAAAAATAGAGTTTAGAGACAGTCAAGAGATATAGGTGTAGGGTTTGTTAAAGTACTGATGGAAAGGTACTTTTGATGATTAAATGAGCATTAGCAGACCTTTTATGAAGTGTTCCAAGCCTTGGCAAGGTGTGGGGAGTCGTGGAGTATCCATTTTCAATAATCCCTTGGTAGGGTAAAGCCTAATAGGCCTAATTGGCACGGTGACAGTCCTGTTTTGAGCAATTCTTTACAAAGTAATAGATATTGAGTTTTAGATATGTTTTAAAGATATTTAATGGGTATTCAAATATGAGTTTGTTTCTGAGTTTCAATGCTCTTGCTAAGGAGAAAGTTCTGACAGTCCTTTTGGGAAGGCTACAAGGGTTTGAGATAGTCAATGAAGGAATGACAAATGCATGATGGGATAGTCCTTGGTGATTGTTTGTTTTGATTGAGTTAAGGTTCCTAGAGGTTAAGAAAGACAACTACGGACTAGTTTGGGTTAGAGTAATTGGAACTTTAAATTGGAGCTCTTGTAGAGGTCATGACCTAGAAAAGATTTCTAAAGAAACTTGAAGTGTTAGAGTGATTGAAGCCCATTGTAGTGAAATATGGTATCAATTGTTCGATTTCCATCTTACTCTGCATCAAATTGGTATCAGAGCTAGCAAAAGATCTGGGAGGAGATGTTATGTATTTGATTTCTGAGATGAAGAGTTGAAACAATATGTTTGGTTGGTGACCATTATTTTTTTTGCTAAGTTGTTTGGTTGCAGGTGCTTGGTCCATCTAGCTGCAGAAGGATGTTTTCTGAGGTTGTGTGTGTGGGCAAGCAAGATGAGGTCTGTCATGACCATTCTCCAATGGAGATTAGGCTAGATAAGGGTGTAGAGAGAAACCACTGAGGAGAGAGTGGTAGGTGCATCACCAGAATCTACTATTGGGTGAGATGAATGGTTTGGTGAGTTGGTGTTGTGAAGCAGTAGAGAGATGGATACCTGACTGAAGAAGCACTTGATGTTGCAGCCTGAAGAGTACTCCATTGATGGGAGTAGAAGGAGCCTGAAGAAGCTCTAAAGTTGATAGTTTGATTTGTTGGTTGGTTGGTCATCATTTCTATTAGTCTAAAGTTTGGAAGATTGAAGCTGAGAAGATTGAAGATAGAGACAGACAAAGATGCAGAAAAAGACTTTTGTTGCAGATACATTTCCAAGGGACTTGGAAATATTTGTTGGTTGGTTGTATGGTGCAGGAGCACCTTGACAAATTGATACTTCCATAGGAGTTTGATTAAATTTTAATGGTTCAACATTGTAATGAGGTTAATCAAGTCACTATTAGGTGTTTAGGTCATTAGGAGGTTCAAATATGCAAAATAGTGCATACAATGTAAAGGTTACCAATGTAAAATTGAAAAAAAGATGTAATAGGATGGAATACCAAAGGTCATAGAGTATTTTGAGTAGTTTCATTCATTTGGAGAAGTTAGAAACTAAAAGGTCATGTTGTAATGCCTTTAAAGGCCTTGTATCCATTTGTGAAGTCGTGGGTGATTGTATATCTGATTTTGAATGAATAAAGACATTATTTTCTATATATTGTCTTTGAAAATCACTGTATTCCTGCTATGTACAACTCTGTACAGGAAAGGATCCATACCAAATTGATTTTAAGTGAATGCTAGAGCAATCACCCTCCATTTCCATTTTGTTTCATGCATTTTGGTATTGTTTTGAGTTAGATATTGTTAGTTTTCTGAAAACTGTCAAAAACCCTGATTAGGGTAAACAGTGGCATGTAAATCTTGTGTTTCTCCCGGTTTATCCATTGCATGTTACTAATCCTTGGTGGAAATGATTGTGGTAGTATTTTCCTTCATATTCTTGAGGTCTCAGACCAAATGACTAAGGTTGATGTGGGGAAAATCAAAGTTTTATGATTGCATTTCTGTATACAGTCTAGAAAACAGAGTTTAGAGACAATCAAGAGATATAGGCGTAGGGTTTGTTAAAGTACTGATGGAAAGGTACTTTTGATGATTAAATGAGCATTAGCAGACCTTTTATGAAGTGTTCCAAGCATTGGCAAGGTGTGGGGAGTCGTGGAGTATCCATTTTCAATAAGCCCTTGGTAGGGTAAAGCCTAATAGGCCTAATTGGCACGGTGACAGTCTTGTTTTGAGCAATTCTTTACAAAGTAATAGATATTGAGTTTTAGATATGTTTTAAAGATATTTAATGGGTATTCAAATATGAGTTTGTTTCTGAGTTTCAATGCCTGTGCTAAGGAGAAAGTTCTGACAGTCCTTTTGGGAAGGCTACAAGGGTTTGAGATAGTCAATGAAGGAATGGCAACTACATGATGGGACAGTCCTTGGTGATTGTTTGTTTTGATTGAGTTAAGGTTCCTAGAGGTTAAGAAAGACAACTAAGGACTAGTTTGGGTTAGAGTAATTGGAACTTCAAATTGGAGCTCTTGTAGAGGTCATGACCTAGAAAAGATTTCTAAAGAAACTTGAAGTGTCAGAGTGATTGAAGCCCATTGTGGTGAAATATGGTATCAATTGTTCGATTTCCATCTTGCTCTGCATCACCTTCCATTTGGACTCTACAATGTACCCACAACATTTCAAAGGGTTGTTTTAAGCATCTTTTCTAATTTTTCCCATGACTCTATGGAAGTATATATGGATGATTTTACCACATATGGAGATTCTTATGAAGAGGCATTGAAAAACCTTGAAAAAGTACTCCAAAGATGTCAAGATCATAACCTATCTCTTAGTCATGAAAAATGTTTCATGATGATGGAAGGAGTAGTGCTTGGCCACTTTGTGTCCAAGAAAAGAATTCAAGTGGATCCAAATAAAATTGAAGTCATCTCCACATTGCCTATTCATCAAAAATAGAAATATGTTAGAAGCTTTCTTGACCATGCAGGATATTATAGGAGATTTTTTAAAGATTTCAGTAAGATAGCTGCTCCCCTATTTGTCTTACTCTCTAAAGATGTGGAATTTGATTGGACAACTAACTGTCAGAAATCCTTTGAAAATCTAAAAGAATCATTGACAAAGATACCTGTACTTAGAGGGCCTAATTGGGAAGTCCCTTTCCATATCCATACAGATGCCTCTGACTTTGTTGTAGGGGCTGTGTTAGGGCAGAAGGAAGGAAATTTGGAATATGCAATTTACTATATCAGTAAGAATGTACAAGGTACTAAACTCAATTATACTATTACAGAGAAGGAAATGTTAGCGATTATTTATGCAATCAATAAGTTTAGGAACTATATCACTGGGTATCCTATTTTTGTTCATACTGACCATGCAACAATACAGTACTTGATGAACAAACCAGTGGTAAGTGGTAGATTGGTTAGATGGCTATTGCTACTTTAGGAATTTGACATCACCATTGTAGACAAGCCTGGGAAGGCTAATGTTGTTGCTGATTTCCTCTCCGCGCTACCTACTTGTAATTAAGATCCAGTTATTGATGATTTATTTCTAGATGAGCACTTATTTGCACTGACTATGCAAACTCCTTGGTATGCAGATATAAAAAATTATCTAGCTGTAGGGAAAACACCTCCATAGCTCTCACCAAGGGAGAGACACCACATAGTTGAATGCAACTTCCCCTATTCTTGGGTAGTTGGTTACTTCTTCTACATAGGGCTTGATCATGTCATGAGAATATGTATCAGAGATGATGAAGTATATGACATTCTCAAGGCATGTCATGATGAACCCTATGGAGGACACTTTGTAGCTAAGAGAACAACTGTAAAGGTCTTAAATACTGGATACAGCTAGCCAACTCTGCACAAAGATATAGCTCTCCATACAAGAAGATGTGACTACTATCAAAGGATGGGCAAACCTACAAGAAGTGATGAGATGCCTCTGTAGTGACAATTGGTGGTCACACCGTTTGACAAATGGGGCATTGATTTTATTGGGCCCATTGATCCCCCCTCTAATAATAAGGAATATATATTGGTTTGCATTGATTACCTAAGAAAATGGGTGGAGGTGAAAGCTCTAAAAGTTGCTAGAGACAATAATTTTGCCACATTCCTATATGAGGAAATATTTACAAGGTATAGAGTGCCAAGAGAAATAGTTACAGATCAGGGACCATAGTTTACATTAGTCGTGATTGCAAGTCTCATTCAGGAATATGAAATAAGACATAAGAAGTCCACTCCCTATCATCCACAGTCAAATGGCCAGGTTGAGGTCACAAATAGGGAAATTAAGGCAATAATAACAAATAATTTCATTACACAGAAAGGATTGGGCAGCAAGACTCTCAAAAGAAGTTTGGGCATATAGAACTACATGGAAAATAACAACAGGGTATACACCCTATGAACTGGTCTATGGTAAGAAGGTTGTCCTTCCTATTGAGTTTGAATACAAAACATTAAGAACTGCCATTCAAATTGGGATGGATCTATCAACAACTCAAAAAGAAAGGTTGCACCAGCTTCTTGTCTTAGAGGAGATAAGGATGGAAGCAGTCCACCACACTAAAATAATCCAGAAGCAGAGAGTCAAATGGCATGACCAATACATCAAAATCAAAAAATTTCAGGCAGGTGACTAGGTCTTGCTCTATGACTCTAGGTATTAAGACCATAAAGGCAAATTACAGACTAGATGGCTAGGTCCTTATGAAATCAAGGAAGTTTTTCCCAATGGTGTAGTCCAACTGACAACAATTGATCCAGTAAGATTTTCATTAATGGTTAATAGACACCATTTGAAATTATATAAAAAGCTATTGGATAAGGCTAGCTTTCTTCAGCAATTAAGAGAACATATGGGTACCCAAGTTTCACAGCATTCCACACTAGAGGAAGCATGCATACTAGTCTTAGATGCTCCTAGCACTTCAACAATAGCTCAAGCCACCAGCTTGTTTGCATTACCCCCTCAGGTATGATTTCCATAAACCTTCTAAATAAATAAAACATGAAAAAAAACATTCAAGCTCCATCGAATCAGCTCCTTCTATCCAATTGAAGATTACTTTGGCCGCCAACCACTTTACTCAAGGGACCTATAGCCATTGCCTATCTTCTGTATTAAGGGACCTGCCACATTACACCTACAACAACTACAATGGTCATCATTCTCGAGGGACCTGTAGCTATTTCACCCACAACCAAAGAACATGGGCCATGTTGTTGGGAATTAAGGTGTCTCAACCTTGGTAATTCCTTGTATTATTTCATTGTATTTATTTATTTATTGCCTATTGTATAATTTGGATGCAAATCCTATGTTATCATATTGTGGGAGTTGGCACAATGATGTGTCATCCTACATGGCATATACCACATGCAATTTTGTCGTCACATGAGGAGATGGGTGTCCCACTTAGTGGTAGGAATATTTTGCCATGTTTCAACATCTTGGATGTTGTATAAGGGAATGTTGACAGTAATGGTCATGACAGATTCCTATGATGTAGTTATGACATGTAAGAGTCAGAAATAGAAGCTTGTAAGACAGGTGAAGACATCTGTTAAGAAGCATCTTTGAAAAATGCATCTTTGGGTACCCCAAGGTGGACTATGACATGTTGTAAGAGAATATACTATTTATAGCCTATGTATGATAGATTCTCTTATAGCTATAAGCTATGACAGCTATGACAAATTCTATGACGGTCGTAAGAGTCATAAGAGCATCTGTCATAGCCCATTTTAGAAATAGGCGACCTCTTTGGGATGGGGTGTGTGGACAAGTGTCAGAAGCATCTTACAATGTTGACCAAGTGTCCATAGGCATGGGTTTTGGGCCGTTGGACACCCATTCCAAGATAGAGGCAATTTTGCCTTGTATTTTCTATATAAATAGGTGCTTTGAGGAGGAGTTGTATTATGTGATTGACATGTACTGTTATGCTGGTGGATTGACTCCAGACACGAGTGTCGAAGACTATTGAGAGCTTGCATTGCAAGTGTATTGTAAACCATATTCAGTTTTGATAATACATTGTGCAGGTCTTCGAGTGTGGGTTTTTTCACCCGATAAGGGTTTTCCCCACGTTATATCTTGTCTCTCTTATTTTGTCTTCTTTCTGGTTCTATGTGTATTGCTGCAATATATCTATTATATGTTTCATGTTGCTGTAATTGTAAAGATTAAATTGAATTTGCATAGCCCTCCCCTCATTAGATTAGTGTAGGAAGCGATTTCTGTACACCTAGTTTTCTTTCAGTTGGTATTAGAGCTTGATCACCTTTGGTCCTAGTTGTTGGGTAGGGGTTTTTCGAGATAATCTTTAGTTTAGTGGAAGTATGTGTAGAGTATTCTAAATCTTATTGCAGCAAGGAGATGGCAAGCACATCCGGAAGGATAGAGGTGGAGAAATTTAATGGCACTAATTTTGAGCTGTGGAAGCTCAAGATGGAAGACATGCTTATTGATCGAGACCTATGGGAAACTGTTGATGGCACAAAACCTACAGCAATGCCACAAGCTATTTGGGATCTCAAAGATCAGAAGGCTAAGGGTCTCATAAGACTTAGTCTTACTGATTCTGTCCTATTAAATGTCCATGAGGAGAAAACTACAAACTTGCTTTGGAAGTTGGGAGATGTGTATCAAGCCAAATCCCTGTTAACAAACTTTTTTTGAGAAAGAAGTTGTATTCTCTTCGAATGGAGCATGGAGGATCTGTTGCAGATCATATGAATGCTTTCAACATGTTGGTTAATTGACATCTGTTGGTGTAAAGATGGAGGAGGAGAATCGCTGTATGACCTCGCTTTGTTCTTTGCCAGACTCGTGGGATCATCTTGTCATGGCTATTGGAAGCACCACATCCACATTCAAAATGGATGAAGTGGTTTCTTCGTTGTTGTCTAAAGAGATGCATAGAAAGTCTTCTGAGGCAGCTAAAGAAGCTCTTACAGTTCATGGAAGACCCAAGGAGAAAGGGAAAAAGAAGGATAAGAAAGCTGAGAAGGGTAGATCCAAATCTCATGGGAGATCCAAATCTCCTGGAAAGTCCAAGGCTCTCTATTGGAATTGTGGCAAAACTAGGCATTTCTAAAAGGAATGCAAAGAGGAAAAGAAAAAGAAAAAGAAAAAGAAGAACCCAGATTTAGATTCTGACAAGTCACAAGATGATGGTGACGCTTTCATTGCAGCCTTGGCAACCCATGCATTTGATGATATGTGGCTGATTGATTCTGGTGCATCATTCCACATGACCTTGCATCAAGATTGGTTTACTAAGTATGAGGAGTTTGATGGTGGAAGGGTGTACCTGGGTGACGACTCTCATCTGAAGATTATTGGTCATGGAAGAGTCTCTATCCAATCCCCTGATGGACGAGTGAAGGGGATCTCTGGGGTTATGCACATCCCAGGCTTAGCATGGAACCTGCTTTCTGTAAGTATGTTGAATGATGCAGGTGTGTAGGTTGTCTTTTCGAAAGAAGGATGCAAGATGACTAGAGGAGCTATGGTGCTTACTAAGGGTACTAGGAGAGGTACTCTATTTCAGCTGGAGGCATACATTTCACAATGTAATAGTTCTTCTGACTCAAGGAAGAGGGCAGTAGTCACTTCATCCCCACCATCTAAACCAGCAGTGAAGAAATCTATTGTATCTAGTCTTGATGGTTGTATTCATGCTTTGGAAGTTAAGCTTCCTACTAAAAAGACAATGTTATGGCATAAGAGATTTGGTCACATTGGTGAGAAGGGTCTTAGAACCCTAAAAAATAAAAACCTCGTTGAGGGGTTAGATGATTGTAATCTTGAGTTTGACTTTTGCGAACATTGCATATATGGAAAACAAAACCATGTTAAGTTTTATTCGAGTTCTCATAAGTCTTCTGGTGTGTTGGACCTTGTTCATTCTGATGTATTTGGTCTTGTTAATGTTCCTTCAGTATCAAAATCTATATATTTTGTAGCTTTCATAGATGACTACAGTAGAAGGACATGGATTTATTTTCTCAGAAGAAAATCTGAAGTCTATAGTAAGTTTAAGGAGTTTAAAGCCTTTGCTGAAAATCAGATTGGTAAAAGGATTAAATGTTTGAGAACTAACAATGATGGTGAGTTCTGTTCTACAGAATTTGATAAATATTGCAAGGAGCTTTGGATTAAAAGACATAAGACAAATCCATACACCCCGCAGAAAAATGGAGTTGCAAAGAGGATGAACAGGACACTGATGGAGAAGGCTAGGAGTATCCTTAGTGGAGCTAGCCTAGAACAAAAGTTTTGGGCTAAAGCTGTTGCCACTACTTGCTATCTGATAAACAAATCCCCTACATCAGCTCTTGTTGGTAAGACACCCATGGAGGTGTGGTCTGGTAGAAAGCCTTCAATAAGGCATCTTCGTGTTTTTGGTTGTGAGGCATATGCACATGTGCCTAGGGAGAAGCAGTCAAAATTGGAGAACAAGGCTATTAAGTGTATCTTCATTGGCTATGGCGTCGGTGTGAAAGGATACAAGCTTTAGGACCCTGTGGCTAAAAAAGTGTTGTATAGTAGAAGTGTCATCTTCAGAGAGCTAACACCTTCCACTGTTTTATAGCTAGAAGAAAAAGAAAAGAAAGAGGATGTTGTTCAGTTTCCTTCTACCCCTGAGAAGACTGAACAGAAAGATAATGTTGGACCTAAAAATGAGGAGATCTCTAGCAGCCCTAAAAGTTCAGAAGATGAAGTAGAACCTCCACCTCAGCCTTTGAGGAGGTACACATGAATCAGGAAGCAACCTGAGAGGTTTGGTTATACATTGCTTGATTCTAGTTGTGCTTTTGCTTTGCTTACTAACAGTGATGAACCTAGAACTATGTCAGAGGCTATGGATATGAAAGATGTAGGTTCCTGGAAGGAGGCCATGGAGGATGAGATGGCTTCTTTGGAAAAGAATCAAACTTGGGACTTGGTGCCCTTGCCTCCTGGATGGAAACCCGTTGGATACAAATGGGTGTTCAAGAAGAAATTTGGTGTAGATGGCAGTGTTGAGAAGTATAAGGCTAGATTGGTTGAAAAGGGGTATTCACAAGTGGAGGGTATAGATTTTGGTGAGATCTTCTCTCCTGTTGCAAAGCTGACATCCATTCAATTCCTGTTATCTCTTGTAACAACTTATGACTTAGAGGTGGAGCAGATGGATGTGAAGACAACTTTCCTTCATGATGATTTGGAGGAAGAGATTGACATGTCACAGCCAGAGCATTACATGGTGAAAGGTAAAGAAAATTTGGTTTGCAAGTTAAAGAAGTCTTTGTATGGATTGAAGCAGTCTCTTAGGATGCGATACTTGAAGTTTGATGCCTTTCTGTTGTCAATCGGATTTGTGAGATCAAAATTGGATCACTATGTGTATTATAAGTATGATGGTGATCATATTCTCATTGTTGCATTATATGTTGATGATATGTTGCTGATTGGGAAGGGTAAGAATATGATTTCTGATTTTAAGTCTCAGTTGGAAGCACAGTTTGAAATGAAAGATTTAGGGGCAGCCAAGTATATTCTAGGAATGGAAATTAGAAGAGACAGAACTAATAGAAAACTTTGGTTAAACCAGAGTAAGTATGTGAAGACCGTGTTGGATAGGTTTAGCATGGTAGATTGTAGACCATTGTGTGTTCCTGTTTCTTTGGGGACAAAGTTGTCTATTAGTGATTGTCCAAAATCTCCTAGTGAAGTGGAGGACATGAGAAAAGTACCTTATGCTAGTGTTGTTGGTAGTTTGATGTATGCTATGGTCTGCACAAGACCATACATTGCCCAAGCAGTGGGAGTCCTTAGTCAATTTATGGCTAATCCTGGACGGGTACATTGGGATGTAGTTAAGCAAGTGTTTAGATATTTGAGGGGTACTTCCGAGTATTCCATATGCTATCATGGTAATGTTAAAGGACCTCCGCATTCTATTGATATTCATGGATTTGTGGATTCAGATTAGGTAGGTGACATTGACAATAGGAGATCCACCAGTGCTTATGTGTTTACACTGTTTAGTGGTGCTATTGGTTGGATGAGTAAGCGACAACTTGTGGTTGCTTTATCCATGACAGAAGTTGAGTATATGGCAGAAACTCATGCTTTCAAGGAAGTCATTTGGCTTAAGAGATTGTGTTCAGATATTGGTGTTGATGTAGGACATATTACGATTTGTTGTGACAGTCAGAGTGCGATTTGCCTTGTGAAGAATCCAACTTTCCATGCTAGAACAAAGCATATTGATGTATAGTTTCACTTCGTGTGAGACATGGTAGAGGATGGGAAGGTAAACTTGGAGAAGGTAGATACTTTGAAGAATGTCGTAGATGCATTGACGAACCCAGTGGGCACATAGAAGTTTGGATGGTGTTTGTAGTCTATGGGCCTCTCGGTCTATAGCAGTTAAATCCTGTTATTCTATTGGCTCTTACAAGGCATTCGACAAGTGGGAGAATGTTGGGAATTAAGGTGTCTGAACCTTGGTAATTCCTTGTATTATTTCATTGTATTTATTTATTTATTGCCTATTGTATAATTTGGATGCAAATCCTATGTTGTCTTATTGTGGGAGTTGGCACGGTGATGTGTCATCCTACATGGCATATGACCACATGTAATTTTTTCCTCACATGAGGAGATAGGCATCCCACTTAGTGGTAGGAATATTTTTCCATGTGTCAGCATCTTGGATGTTGTGTAAGGGAATGTTGACTGTAATGGTCATGACAGATTTCTATGACGGAAGTTATGACATGTAAGAGTCAGAAATAGAAGCTTGTAAGACAGGTGAAGACATGTGTCGAGAAGCATCTTTGAAAAAGGCATCTTTGGGCGCCCCAAGGTGGACTATGACATGTTGTAAGAGAATATGCTATTTATAGCCTATGTATGACAGATTCTCTTACAGCTGTAAGTTATGACATCTATGACAGATTCTATGACGGTCGTAAGAGTCGTAAGAGCATCTATCATAGCCCATTTTGGAAATAGGCAACCTCTTTGGGATGGGGTGTGTGGACAAGTGTCAGAATCATCTTACAATGTTGACCAAGTGTCCATAGGCATGGGTTTTGGGCCATGAGGCCAAGTTGGACGCCCATTCCAAGATAGAGGCAATTTTGTCTTGTATTTTCTATATAAACAGGTGCTTTGAGGAGGAGTTGTATTATGTGATTGACAGGTAATGTTATGCTGCCGGATTGACTCTAGAAATGAGTGTCAAAGACTATTGAGAGCTTGCATTGCAAGTGTATTGTAAACCATATTCAGTTTTGATAATACATTGTGCAAGTTTTTGAGTGTGGGGTTTTTCACTCGATAAGGGTTTTCCCCACGTTATATCTTGTCTCTCTTCTTCTGTCTTCTTTCTGGTTCTATGTGTATTGCTGCAATATCTCTATTATATGTTTCATGTTGCTATAATTGTAAAGATTAAATTGAATTTGCATAGCCCTCCCCTCATTAGATTAGTATAGAAAGTGATTTCTGCACACCTAGCTTCCTTTCACTTGTTCACATCACGTTTCCTATTGCGTACATTCAACCACTCTGGCATGCAACACCTTTTCTCATGACATCTGCATGTCACCATTTTCTACTATCCACTGTACCTTCTAGCTACATGTAACAATGATAACACACATTCATTATGCACACTTCTTCAACATCAAATCCATTTGATTCACTCCGGCATGTTGTTTGAACACATCAACTCTAGTTGCCATGTCATCATCTTCCCATGCAACATTTCCATGTTCGTCATCACTCTAAAGGTATTTATCTTGCTACTGCTATTTATTAACATTTAATACTATTTATTTATGGCAATCTTTCTTCACCAATCATTATTTTGACTATTGTGAGCAATTCAAATTGCTTTCAAACCTCTCTTTTGTACCTTTAACCTGTCATCTCATTTGAGGACAAATGCCAGCTTAGTTGGGGGAGAAATTCCATGTGCAAGAATTATTTCATGTACATTGAAACCTCTCCCTTCTTAATTATGACTATCTGTGTTGCATACCATACATAGTATTGCAGGATATCAACTGGTAATAAGTGACTAGTCAAAGCATTGGCCAAAGAACAAGGGATTGAATTGAGGGAATCAAATTTGTAGAGTGGAATTGGGTTTAGTAACAAATTTTTATAGAATATCATGATGGGTGGAGAACCAATTAGGAGAGAGCCTACCAATCACATAACATTATTGACTAACCTAGATTGTAGGCCTATCTTCCAGCAAGCAAGATGGTTAGATTATATTCTTAAGTTGACAGAATACAATGAAGCAATGACTCAGTAGTTTGCGAGAACATTCTAGAATAGTGAAGCTACAGTCAGAGGCTTGCAGGTTGATGCGTCTGTAGTTGCCATTACCAAGGTAACAGGGTTATGGGCAACTGGAGAAGAGTTCCCTATGAGAGCCGACACCATTTCAGCAAGGGCTAAATTCATTCAACCAAGAGAAAGAATAGAATCTACGTCACAAGGTACCAAATGAGTCTCTTTACCTTGGTTATGGGCTTCTATTGCTACCTATATTATTGGATATCTTACCTGTGATGGGAGACAATATTTGGTTTATACTGTGCATTTCAAACTTTTAAGTCATCTCCATCATGGGAGGGTTGTGAATGTTCCAAATTTCTTGTTCAATTTGTTAAAAAGAATGTTTGTCGAGTATAGAAGGAAAAATAGCCAATCTTCATTGTCTCATGATGGCCTAGTTGTGCTATTGATAAAAAGGAGTTTATCTATTCAATGTCCTGACATTTCTTGGGAACATTTTCTTGAATTTAATCATATTGATGAGGGACCTTTAAGGGTTGAACCAAAAGAGGAAGAAGAGGTACGAGTAGAAAATGTACAATCAAGCGAAGAAGAGGAAGCACCTGTAGCCTCTTCCCAACTAGAGGCTTCACCTACCCACTGCCATGCACCTATTGTGGAACACTCAACTCCAAGTCCTCATAACCCTATGAGTGAACCTACAAGGTATCCCATAGATGTAGCTTCACCAATGTCAACCCCCTTGCCAGAGCATTCACCCTCTCAGACCTCTAGCCACACAAAGCAAAGTGCAAAGCAAAAACTACAGCCTGGAACTACCAGCTCATCACCTGCAACACCTAAAGCTTCCCAAAATATTCCTTCTTCTTCAAAAACTATTAAGAAGAGAAAAACATCCTCTTCTTCCTCCAGATCAAAAAATAAATAGAAGGTGACCACTCAATCATGCAGGCGCTCAGGCCACCTGAAGGAGAAAGGAGTTTCAGGAGGTAAAACCCCTCTTGAACAAAAGAATATGGTCGATGTGCACACTAATACAAACTTCGAAAGGGAGCATTTGTTTGTTGATAGGGAACAAAGAAATGTGGGCCACATACTTATCTTGGAGACTGACACAAAGTAAGAGGAGGACTTATACATAGCTAGGAAATGACATCAACCTCCTCTTAATACTAAAAACCCAGACTTGTTAGCTTCTCTAGATGAAATTCAAGTAGAGGAATTGTTGTTGGATTTTAAGGAGACAATAGAGGAAAAGAAGGATGAGTTGTAGTTAGCTCTACAGAAAATTACAAAATTGGAAAATCAGTTGAAGGATTACCAACAAAAGGATACAGGGTTAAATGAAAGAGTTAAGAGGTTGGAGGATCAGCTGCATGTTTACCAGTAAAAGGGAATAGGACTAGACCATTTGGCCCAATTTGCCATTATAGAAATTAGCAAAAGGAACCTAGAGCCTGTGCAACAAGAACAACCAGAGGAACCTGCACAATCAACCTTGTTAACAGTTACCTTGCAGTTGTGGAATAAGATAGATGAAATGGTAAAAGAACATGATGAATTGAAGGAAAAAACATAGCAAAGAGATTGAGGTTAAGAACACATAAATAAAGAGACTAAAATTCAAAATGGATAGGATGGCAGATATGACTGTCCAGCTGATGAGGTGTTTGCCACCTACAAGGGTTTATGCCATCTATCTATAGGAGCAATATTTAAGTTTTCAGTTTAGCCAGCTTTATAATGATGCCCTTGTTTCACTTTTTACACTTGCTTTATTTTTAATAGCATACCAACAAGCTACCCCTAAGATGCATAACTAATCATGTGAATTCTATCTACACGAGTTAGCTATTCCTTATGATACCAATTGGAATCCCCTAGTTGTTATTGGGGATGTGTAGTTGAAGGTCCTAGGATCATTCATCCAGAATGAGCATAGGAGACGGACTCTACAACAATAGTATAATGAGAGAGAGAAACCAATCTCTCTCAAAATCAGGGAAGAGGCCCCAGATCCCAATAGGATAGTGGTAGAATGGATTACTTTAATTCAACATCCTAAGGTAGAAACAAAACTCCTAGATTGTAGGGTAGTGGATTATAGGAAATTCAAGGAATTAGCTGAGGGGATTGGTAAGGATGCTTTGGGTTTTTCAAATGGTAGGTGGAAAGAGTTGACACCAACATTGCAAAGGAAAGAGCCTCACTCAATGTTCAATCTCTCAGCAGCAATCAATAGGGCACATAAATATATCAGATCAGCCAATGAACATGGAATTACTTGGCTGTCTTTGGTGTTTCATCCTCCCCTACCCCTTTATCTAATTTCACATTGGTTGGAACATAGGACAAACTAGGTAGTAGAATGGGCTAGGTGGATTAGATTGGCAGAGCAGAAGTGTTTCCATCTCAAACATGATAGAGGAGTGGAAGAACCTACATATTACAGGGAGATAACTGTTCAATATAATCAGAGTCCTTGGTTTCTAGAGGACCATCAACATGTTTAGTTGGGGGGTGTGCTGAGGCTATGTTTTGTTCTATTTCTCTTGCTTTAGTTTATGGTTTTCAAAGACATTCCTAGACTTTTACATATTTTGTCTATGCCTATAATCATCCTTAAGACATTGAAAGCATTAAGATTGGTATATAATATGTTGGTAAATGACTGTGTATGAATTGATGATTGCTCATAAAGTATGATAGTACTTTCTATTAATTTTAGTAGTTGTGATGTACAAATATCATGTGATGAACTAACCCCTATGCAACAAGGACATGGCTACATTTGATGAAGACCACCTGTCAGCCTGCAACAAAGGAGGTGTTCTCATCTACAACAGATAATGCAGTTACTCACAGTTAAAAGAAAAGGACTCTGAATTGATTGGGCATTAGTTAACCATAACTCCCCACTCTTTGATGGTTATCCTTCGACAATTGACATAGTCATGAATAATGAAGGAAGCTCAGATTGTGTTCCATGTTCTGTCTCCAGTTATGACTATTTTCATAATGACTAGGAAGAGTTATAGTAAGACTATACTATCTACAATTATCTTTATGGTAGTTTAGTTTCCTATTCCTAGTTTGATTAGTAATGTCTTCTCCCTATGTTGTGGGAGGATGGACAAGTATGGTATTTATTGCTTAGCATTTTTGTTCAATTAGGAGAACCTAATCTTGTCTATATATGTTAGATTTTGTATATGACAAAGGAGGTTAGATAGAGATTGTGTTATCAAAGTTATTATTGTATTTTTCTTAGCATTCAATAAAGGAATGCAGGTTTTGAATTCAGTTGATGGTTTAAGTGATACAGTAGAGATCTAGTTATATTATGTGGAGATTACAGTCACTCAAGCAAGGGCCACTTGAGGTAACTGTATCTCTCTTATATGATCATGTGTTTAGTTTATGTTACTAGCTTCTGCTTGTATGATTAATACATGTTGTGATGAGTTTATGTCATATGGATTAGTTAGATATTGATAATTTGTATTGTTGGGTTAAGGTGATCACCGACTTAGTTATTAATTGTTCCTCTTTTTTGATTCACATAGAATGTTTTGATTTATAGCCAACTGAATAATATTGGTTATTTCTTATCAGCATTACTTACTCATAGTACTTATCAATTATTGCAAAGTAGAGTTTGTTTCCCTTTCAATAGTTTGTTTCTATACACGACTTCTAGATTACAATTCAGGAATCCTTGATTGTACACATAGTACAAGCACCATCCAAGAAGAATATGATTCCCTAGTTTGACAATTCAAATGTAACACATTATACCCAATAGGTTGCTTGATATAGGATCCGTTGCTCTGTTGAGTTGTGTGCATGCCCTTTCTACATTAATGTATTGGTTAATAATGGAGTTCGACACAAGGTACCATAAGTAGTTAGGATTGTAGTTACATTTGTATGTGCTACCACAAGCGAGGAGCTAGTAGTGGTGGCTATACTAGAAACACGCATGTATAATGGTAGTGTAAAGGTTGTAACTATTGATTCATGGTGTGGAGCAATGATAAAGTATGCAAGGTGACTATCCATGTGGAGACATCATACTTGGTGTATTATGAAATATGTTGATGTCATATATGGTTGAATTATAAAACTGCATGACTCTTGATATTTTGCATTTTGGTTGGATAGTTAGATTGTTGGTATTTCCATGAATACATCTATATGTATCACCTTGTGTGAATGCACCAAGGTTAGAAAGTTAGACATTAATAGCATTGGAGTGAACATTGTTGTGTAATTGGAGTGATTTCAGAAGAAGTTTGTTGTAGATTAAGACTCTATAAAAGTTAAAAGATTTTGTTATATCTAATTGTTGTTGATTTTTAATAATATAACTATAAACATCTTTTGGTGGTAGATTTTCTCCTTAAAGGGTAGATTTTGAGTCTTGTGTGTAATCTTGTGGATGCATACTATTGCATTTACTTCTATACATGTTGTTAGAAAGATTTTTCTAGTGCTATTAATTGTTATCTAAATACATAATCTTAAGTTTTCTTCATTCTAGTCTATTGATCATCTTCAATAGGCATAAAAATCCCCAACAATCTTATTGGAGTTATAGAATACAAAAATCAAGTAAACTAGTTGTGAAAATGTCTTAATGAGATGTATCATATAACACAATCATTACTAGATATACACAAATGGACTTATTCATAAGTCCTTAGAGATTTTTAGCCAAATACATCTACGAAGTATGAATGTAGACTCAATGAATTTTGTTGTCATCCTCCTAGTTTGTTCCAAAATTTAAGATTTGGAATAGGGCATTAGGATTCATTAAAGAATGATGGAAGCTAGATTTTTATCAAATGATATAGTTGTTATTTCCCTGATATATATGTATGAAAAATGTTGAAGTATACAAAAGGCATGAGATGTTTGAAATGATTTCTCAATGGGATGTGGTCTTATGGACAATAATTATTGTTGGATATGAGAAAAAAGGTCTTGTTGAAAAGGCTTTGGAGGTTTTTAAGAAAATGCATCTAGCAGATGTGAAGCCAAACTCTGCAACCTTCATTAGCATCCTCCTAGCTTATGCTAAATAAGGAGATATAGAACAAGGTATAGAAATCCATCAAAAAATAATTGAAAGAAAATATTTTTCAAAAATTAAACTTGTGACTACTCTAATAGATATGTATGGAAAATGCTGAAGCATACAATAATTGCTCAAATTGTTTCATAAGATGGCTCAATGAGATGTAGTCTCTTGGAATGTAATAGCTAATGGATATGCAAAAAATGGGCTTGCTAAAGAGGCCATGGAAACTTTTATGGAAATGAAATTAGAAGGTGTAAATCCAAACTTGAGAACCTTTTCTTGCATCCTGTCATCTTGTGCCAATTTGGGATATTCGAAACATGGTATAGAGATCCATCAAACAATAATCAAAAGTGATTTTTTTTCAAATGTGTTAGTTGCAAATGACCTAATAGATATGTACTCCAAGAGTGGAAACATATAGAAAGAACATAAATTATTTGACAAAATGCCTCATTGAGACATGGTATCATGGAATGCAATAATTGGTGGACACACAGAAGATGGGATCATTGAAAAGGCCTTAGAGATTCTTAAGCAAATGGAATTGGTAGATGTAATGTTTAACTTAACAATCTTTGTTAGCATACTCCCAGCTTGTGCAAACTTGGAGCTTTGGAACAAGGAATGAAGATTCATAAAAAAGTAATTAAAAGTAGATTTTCATCATATATTATAGTTGCAAATGCCCTAATAGAAATGTCTGCAAAATGTGGAAGCATACAAAAAGCACTAAGATTATTTAACAAGATGCATAATTCAAACCTAGTTCTGTGGACCACAATGATTGTAGGATATGCAATGCATGACTCTGGTAGTGATGCCATAATGTAGGCCTAGTGGATGGGGATTGTAGGACTATTGGATGGGAACTATAAATACTTTTATCAAATGATAATATCTTCTTACATTATGCATAAGATAGATCATTATGTATGCATGGTTAATCTTCTTGGTTGTGGTGACTATCTTGAGGAAGCCTTAAAAATATCATCAAGATGGCAATAAAATATGATGTATTTTTAACGATGAGTTTACTTGGTGCTTGTAGGTCACATGCAAATATATTACTAGGAGAAATTATAGCCACACTCCTTTTTTAGTTGGAACCTAAAATTTTTTCTTCTTATGTTCTTTTATCGAACATTTACGTAGAAGTGGTTAGGTGGGATGATGTTCGGAAGATAAGGGCATTGTTGATGAAAGATAGAGGAGCTATTAAGAAACTTGGATGTAGTTGGATTGAAGTCCGTAAAATGGAACACACTTTTTATAGAGGAGACAAATTTTAAATCCTCAAACACAACAGATATATGAAGTGTTGTAGAAATTGTCTTGGACTACAATTATTTCATAATGCAAACCTAGTCCCATGGACTACAATGATTGTAGGATATACAATGTAGGTCTATGAGAGTGATGTAATAAAAAATTAAACTAATGAATAGTTCTAGAACTAGTGCCAATCATATAAGCTTTGTTTATGTTTTAAATGCATGTAGCCATGTAGGCCTAGTGGATGGGGTTATAAATACTTTAATCAGATGAGGATCTCTCATTAGATTATGCCTACAATTGATCATTATGTATTCATGGTTGACCTTGGTAATGGTGGACATCTTAAGGAGTCCATAGAACTTAATGTATTTATGTGGATGAGTTTACTTGGTACTTATAGACCACGTAAGAATATATTACTAGGAGAAATTGCAGCAACACTCCTTTTTAATTGGAACAAATCTTCTTCTTATTTTCGTATATCCAAAATTCATATAGAAGTGGACATGTGGGGTACCATTTGGAAGATAAGGAAATTGATGAAAGATAGAGGAGCTATTAAGATACCTAGATGTAGTTGGATTGAAGTCCATAAAATATTACATGCCTTTTATTGAGGCAATAGATTACATCTTCAAACACAACAAATCTATGAAGTATTGGATAAATTTTCATGGGAGATGGAGATGGTAGGGTATATTCCTGGTATAAAACTTGTACTCAGTGATGTGGAGGAGGGAGAGAAGGAATCAATCCTCTACCATCATAGAGAGAAGTTGATAATCAGATTTGGATTGTTAATGTCACACCCCAAATTTTGACTATGTTTTACTTTTTACTTCCACGTAATCAGTAGTTAATTATGCATGAATTAATGATTTGACGTTAAGTGGAAATGTCAGAAAAAATCAATGATATCATAAGTTTATGTTTATATGAATAGAATTTAGACATGTGATTATATGATGTCATGATTATTTATTCATATGATTTATGAATTGACTAATGATACACTTGAAGATGAAAAAGATTCAACAAGACTAAAAACATGAAAGAAAAACTAAAAGTGAAGCAATATACCTTCCAAGTCCTTGAATCTCCTTCACCTTGATAAGGTTGAGGAGAAGTGCACCCAAGCTCTCCTAGCTATACCCAAATAGAGATTTATGAATGTGGATTACTCTTAGTAGATCAACACAATGTGGATTGGATGAGGATTTAGACTAAGTCGATGGAGATTTTGGCATGATAAGGGTGAGATGAGATGAGAAGAGATGAGATCTGGACATCATAAGATTAGGATGAGAAGTGTTGTAAAAATGTTTGGGAGAGCCTCGTATTTATAGGCATTTTGGAGAGGATTAGAGCTCAATGGTGGAGATGAAGAGATGAGATGGAGGGTTGAGGTTTGATCAACAAGATTGGAGGGTTGATATTATTTGTGAATTTTAATTTCACCTTGGGAAGGGTTTGATTAAGACTTGTGAGGAAATAAAAAATTAATTTCCTTGGGAGAAGGTGGAATTAAAAATTATGATTTATTGGTGAGTGCGAGGACATGTGACACATGTGCTCATTTGGAAAACACATGTGTGAGCTCTTTGCATTAAAAAGAGTTCTAACATGAAAAAGGAAAGGTGAGGTGGAAGGGTCATGTGACCCCTTTGAATAAAAAAAATCTTTTTATTCAAAGGGTGTGGGAGAAGGTGTTAAGCAAGGTTTGACCAAATTAATTAAGTGTTTAACTTAATTAATTTAGCTATAGAAAATTAGTGAGTGGGTTAACTAGTGGTTAAATTTAATTAAATAAGGATTTATTTAATTAATTTGGGTCTAGGGGCTAGGTAGGCTAGAGTAACTAATTAAATAAGTGGTATTTTTTCAATTAGGCTAGGTCATAGACTAGGGGAGATTAATTAAATAAGCATGTTTTATTTAATTAATCTAGGTTAGGGATGAGGGGAATTAATCAAATAAATATTTAGAACATTTATTTAATTAAATGTGAATGATGTTGTAAGGTTTAGTAATAAATTAATTGGATTAATTCATTACTAGGGAATAATTAGTGATGAATGGCTAAGGATGAATGGTTAGGAATGGCTTAGGATTAATTAAATAATTTTGATTTTATTTAATTAGTTGAAGAAAGGGATAATTATTAGTGTAATTGATGTTGGAAAGTGGATTGCATGGTCAAGTTAGTTTCAGGTGTCTACAACACTAATCCCAATTAGGTGATTGCAAGTTGTAACCATGAAACAAGTTTTCCACCCTTTGAGAAAGAGAGGGAGAGCATCATGATGTAGGAGCACCCTAGGTGAATCGACAATCAACATCGCTCAAAATGGTTTTTCATTGTTTTCCTTCAATTTTAGTTTGTGTGTGTGGCTTTGATGGCATCTTTCAGTCTTGTAGTACCACTAAGTTATAGAGAAAGTCAGATTCTATCTCGAGTACATAGATTGTTGCGGTGACTCGCTGTTGATGAGATCTTACTCATTTCTTATATTCAAAACGATATGTAATGACTGGATGAATCTAGTTTGGTATTGGTTTGTTATCATTTCATTATACCTTGTGTTTTCAAATACTAAAGGCATGTGGTTGTGACTTGGTGTAGTTCCGAGGGTAATTTATAAAGTTAACAATTTAACCTCTTTGGAGATGTTACCACACAAGGTTAAGGAAGCTATGTGGACTTCTATCAAGATTACATAATATTTATAAAAGATGTGATCATGTATAATGTTCCTTCTACTGGATGATTGAAACCATGTGAGGACTATGGCCTTATGTGGAATAAAAGATTTGAATACATCTACTGCCAAAAGTTTAGGTGACACATCATTATATTTGTCTTCTTTTTGGAAATGAAAAGTCAAAACTTTCTACAACATAGAGGCAAATATCTTTGCATCAAATAAGTTAAATAAAGTACCATACATAAGAGGAATCACGGCTTCAAGAGAAGAGGAATAAGCCAACTTCAAGGGATGCGACCATTCACCTACTTTTTGTGTTGTCTTTATTCTTCCCACGTCAAAGCATTTAGAATGATTGCCAGTGAAAAGATCTGATGAGATAAAATAGAAGAAAATGACGCATGAGGAGGTAGGGCAGAGGGTCGACTTGGAATGTTAGATCAGCCATCCAAGTTTGATTTAATTTAAAACTATTTTGTTTTCACTTCCTTGGGGCGACACCTCATATGTTATTATATATTTTTGAGTTGACAAGACATACATATATAAGATGCTAAAAAGGAAGTCAGATGGAAATCGTTGGCAGCTAGTTTGGAAATGAATGTAGCCCATATAGAAGATGAAATGCCAACAATCAATTAGTGTGTGTGAGTGCCCAACTAAGTAGAAAAAGGGAAAAAAAGGTGCAGAAGAGAGAGAGAGGAGAGGCGCCAGAGCAAGAGTACTAGAGTAAGAGGACGATTATAGATTGGAATGGAGTTTTTCTGTGTGAAGACTCAGCCCTAAGAGAGGGCATATTTTATTTGATTGTAAGAGGGAAGCCATTGAAGGTTGAAGATATAATTTTGATTGTAACTTGTGAGATTTGATTTTAGATTATTGTGTTATTGTTCAAGTTAAAATTTGTTTCTGCAATTTACGTTTGCCTTGTGAGTTTGTGAATTGTTTAAGCAAGAGGGAGTACCTCTGTGTCAATTGGTATTAGAGCTAGAGGTCTTGAGCACATAGAGTCTACACTAGGACCCATGGATGGAAAAGAGAAGTGGTGAAGCTGCGGATAGTAGATTATGAATTTTTTGCAGGTTGCATGTTGAGGTTGTGTGGAAAGTGTTTGACAAAATGTCTTGGAAGCCAGGAGAATGTTTTATGGTGAATAAAAAATTTTTGAAGCCACAAAAAGAGAAGAAAGAGCCCATCCAGAGGAGCAATGTGTTTCAAACTATTTGCAAGTTCAGTGGAAAGTGCTGCAGAGTGGTTGTGGACAGCAGTAGCACAGATAATTTGGTGTCATTAGAGATGGTCGAGAAGCTAAAATTGAAGAGAAGAAAGCATCCAAACCCTTACAATATTTCTTGGTTGCAATAAGATAGTCAGATATGGGTAAGTGAACAATGTATTGTTGATTTTCAGATTCGTAGATATAAGGATGAGATTGTATGTGATATAGTACCTATGGATATATGCCATGTTTTGTTGGGTCGACCATGGCTCTATGATAGAGAAGCTATACATAATGGTAGAGAAAATACATATAGCATAATAAAGGATGGGAAAGAGTATGTTTTGAGTCCATTGTAGGGTAAACAAGAGGAAGTGGCAAAAGAAGTTGCAGCAGTATGCCCTGATGGAGGCATAGAAAAAGAGGTTGAAAAAGAAGAGGAAAGTGTAGCAGTGGCTGAGGATAAAGAAGAAAGAGAAGAGTCTATGATAGAGTTTTATGAGGATGAAAAGAAAAAGGATATAGTTGTAAAGGAAGATGGTGAGATCGTAGCAAAGATTGAGGAGCAGTGTAATGTTGCAATAGTTGAAGAGGATAATGATACAAAAGTTGTGAGTCCTTTGGAGAACACAATGATGGTCGTAGCAATGGCTAGTGAATATGAAAAGGTTGCAGTAGAGGATGAGCAAGATGTTGTCATAGTAACAAAGGAGGAAGAGAAAGGTGAAGTTGTAGGTGTAGATTTGTATGCGGATACTACAAGTTGTGATGAGGGATTTTGGTGGAGGAGGTCGGGTGATGGTGGGTTGGATCCCACGAAGGAGGAGACGAGTGGACAGAGTATTTGGAGGAGGAGGTTGGGTTGTGGTGGACATGAGACCATGAGAGAAAGGAGGAAGAAGGTGCACATTTGGTGGAGGAGGATGACAAGTGTCCCGGCTAAGTGTTGGAAGAGGTGGAGGAAGAAATTCTTTCTATCTAATTCAACAATGGAGTTTGCTACAAGTTGTTTTCAACTTGCAAGAGTAGTCCCACTACTCGACTCCATTTTGTGAGTCCTACTCAACAAATTTTCCTACCCGGCGTGTCTGATGTAGGAGCATCCCGAGCAAATCAACAATCAACATCGCTCAAAAAGATTTTTCATTGTTTTCCTTCAGTTTTAGTTTGTGTGTGTGGCTTTGATGGCATCTTTTAGTCTTGTAGTACCACTAAGTTATAGAGAAAGTTAAATTCTATCTCGAGTACACAGATTGTTGCGGTGACTTGCTATTGATGAGATCTTACTCATTGCTTATATTCAAAATGATATGTAATGACTGGACATAGCTAGCTTGGTATTGGTTTGTTATCATTTCATTATACCTTGTGTTTTCAAATACTAAAGGCATGTGGTTGTGACTTGGTGTAGTTCTAAGGGTAATTTATAAAGTTAACAATTTAACCTCTCTGGAGATGTTACTACACAAGGTTAAGGAAGCTACATGGACTTCTATAAAGATTACATAATCTTTACAAAAGATGTGATCATGTATAATGTTCCTTCTACTGGCCGATTGAAACCATGTGAGGCTACAACCTTATGTTGAATAAAAGATCTGAATACATCTACTACCAAAAATTCAGGTGATGCATCATTATATTTGTCTTCATTTTGGAAATGAAAAGTCAGAACTTTCTACAACATAGAGGCAGATATCTTTGCATCAAATAAGTTCAATAAAGTGCCATAAATAAGAGGAATTATAGCTTCAAGAGAAGAGGAATAGGCCAACTTCAAGGGATGCGACCATTCACCTACTTTTTATGTTGTCTTTATTTTGCCCATGTCAAAGCATTTAGAATGATTGCCAGTAAAAAGATCTGATGAGATAAAATAGAAGAAAATAGTGCATGAGGAGGTAGGGCAGAGGGTCGACTTGGAATGTTAGGTCAGCCATCCAAGTTTGATTTAATTTAAAACTATTTTGTTTTCACTTCCTTGGGGTGACACCTCATATGTTATTATATATTTTTGAGTTGACAAGACATACATATATAAGATGATAAAAAGGAAGTCAAATGGGAATTGCCCATATAGAAGATGAAACACCAAGAATCAAATAGTGTGTGTGAGCACCCAGCTGAGTAGAAAAAGGGAAAAAAGGTGCAGAAGAGAGAGAGGAGAGGCGCCAAAGTAAGAGGAAGATTGCAGATTAGAATGGAGTTTTTCTGTGTGAAGACCCAGCCCTGAGAGAGGGCATATTTGATTTGATTGTAAGAGGGAAACCATTGACTTGGTTGAAGATATAATTTTGATTGTAACTTTTGAGATTTGATTTCAGATTATTGTGTTATTGTTCAAGTTAAAAATCATTTCTGCAATTTGTGTTTGCCTTATGAGTTTATGAATTGTTTATGCAAGAGGGAGTACCTTTGCGTCACATCATCAGAGATAAGAGAATAGACATTTGGATAAGAACCGATTGTTTCCATATAAGTCTTGTGCTTTCATAGTTGTTGAACCTTCATCAAGTTTGGTAAGTTGTGTTTGACCAATTGGTCTAAGTTTGATGTTGATTCGACAAATCGTCGATTATCAATTAGATCTACTAAGCTTAGGTTTTGTCAAAACTGAGTCAGGATAGTATGACTGTTGATGAGGAAAGACCGATAGTCAAACTAATTCTTATGTGATATGAATATAGATTATATTCAAGAGAAAATATTTACTAGTGGTTAAACTTTTTCTTTATCGGTTATTTCTGATGGGAAATCTATTGTGATAACCTATCTATTTTGACATTTAAGCAAGATAGAGAGGGGGAGGATACCTCAATCCCATTCTCATATCATATTGAGTGTTTGAAACAACATAAGTATACATTGTAAGAACTAATATTATGTTGTTATTGTTGAAATTAGGGTAGACAACTGAGAGGGGGGGTGAATCAGTTTCCACAAAAAATTTTATCCTTTGCTGTAATTAAAATTCCTTAATATATCCATGAAAGCATGAATCAAAAACATATGAGAAGAAACAAAATCAACACACAACACCAGGATTTTTACGTGGAAACCCAGTTAAGGGAAAAACCATGGTGGGGGTTAACCCACAAGATTTATTATTTGTTAAAAGAATAGAAAATGGGAAGGCACTTGCCTTTGGGTGCACTGCCCAGAGCTCACTGCTCAAAAGAGGCTCACTACCTACAGAAATATTTATAAGTTTATCACAGAAAGATTGAACTGGAAAACATCTTCTTCATGCTAAGGTCAGTTCCATTGATGTGCATAACACTTCTGCTCTGCCCTTAAACACTTCTTCACTATTTCCTCATCCTTTACTGCTCTTCCTCTTCTCTGCTATGCCTTTCTTCCTTTCTTAGGATCTTATCATTTTCATACAAGGATGCATTTCCACAACTCAACCACACATATTTATATGCTTCATAAACCTTGGAATAAGGATCAAGGTTGGCACTACAATCATCTGACTTAATGCGAATCACTATACTGTCAGCCAAACATAGCTGGGACCCAAATCTTCCTTGAACAACACACCACACTTCATAGTACCTCTCTTAGATCATCCGCAACATGCACAAAGCATCCGGTCAGCCAAGACTGGAGAGAACAACAACACCCAAGGACAAATCTTCAACCACAAGCTCAATTTTCAATATGGACTAGCAACATAGTAGGCACACGATCTAGAGACCACCACAAGCACAATGAAATCAACAAGAACAACTGCACTAGCTCACTTCACCAGAAACACTTGCATCGTCATCTAGGAACTTAAGAACTCTCACTATCATGACTGTCATACTAGAATGATTGCTTGCAGATCTCCAAACCATGAACCTCTTGAGTTGAGGATACACACCGACATCCCAAACACACCTCTAGATCTACAGATCATAATATTCCAATGCGGATCAATCCGGACCACTTTTCTGTCACTGTCACTTTTGAACAACTGCAAAACCCAGTTCTACTTAGATGGCCATAACTTTGGCAAATCTCCATGCGGACCTCTCAAATCTTTACTGGAGCAACTTTAGACAATCCTCTACAACACCCTTTGGTCTGTAGACTCTGATCTTCATCTCATTGGGAATGCGTAGCAATCTACTTCACTAAACTCCACTGTCTTCACTGTCTCTTACAGAAAGATATGTAACTCACTTGTTTCTTCCAGAGAGGCTAATTTTCTCAATATCCTCAACATACAAGTCTTCTAGAATGTGATACAGTTCACACCAATGACAATAAGGATATGTTGACATCAATGACAACATCGATTAGGCACATATTTGCAACAATCTCCCTCTTTGTCATTGATGGCAACATATGATGTGAAAAACTATTTCAACCATCAAGACAAGAACTTATCCCCCTTTCTCTTATCACACCTGCAACCATTTTCTTTACTGCTCCCCCTTTCACCATCAACTGCTTACTTCCAAGTTTTTCACATGACTTCTCTCCCCCTTTGACATCAATGGCAAAGGGCACATATTTGCAATCATCTCTTCCTCTTTTTGTCTCTTAAACTAGAATCAGCATACTAACTACTCCCCCTGAGTAGCATCTCCTTAACATGAATCCAGATCACAAGGTATGACTATGAATTCCACCAGACTAATGCACATTAGTGCACCTTAGTTCTGAATAGGAGGGGTAATAACCCCTAGCATCACTTTGAGATACTCAAAAGTATCCTTAGGTAGAGGCATAGTGAAGATATCAGCAATCTGATCCTTTGAAGAAACAAAATCCAATCTGACTTCATTCTCATTTACTTTCTCTCTCAAAAAGTGAAACTTGATGGATATGTGATTTATCTTTGAATGCAACACTGGATTCTTTGAAATGTTTATTGCAATTGAATTATCACAGAAGATTGTGATAGGTTCTTCAAACACGACTCTGATATCCTTCAACATTTGCTTCATCCACAAAACTTGAGTACAATTACATGCTACTGCTATGTACTCTACCTCTACAGTAGATAGAGATATTTCCTCCTACTTTTTGCTCAACCAAGAAACCAACCTCTTTCCCAAGAAAAATGCACCTCCACTAGTACTCTTCCAGTCGTCTACATCTCCTGCCCAATTAGCATCTGTATATGCATGAAGAGTGAAGTCATCACCCTTAGGATACAATAAGCCATAGTCAGATGTTCCCTTTAGATATTTGAAAATTCTTTTAACTGCTACAACATGAGATTCTCTAGGATCAGCTTGAAATCTAGCAACAAGGCCAATTTCATTCATAATATCAGGTCTGGCATGAGTCAGATAAAGTAGTCCTCTAATCATTGATCTATACCTTTTCTGATCTGCCTTAGGGGAATCATCATCTTTACTCAACTTGCATCTAGTTACCATAGGAGTACTCACTAGTTTTGAATCCTCCATTCTAAACTTTTTCAACAACTCTTTCACATACTTAGACTGAGATATGAAGATGCCTTTTTCTGAATGAATGATTTGTAAACCTAAGAAGAAATTCATTTCACCAAGCACGGACATCTCAAATTCACTTTGGAACTGATCAACAAATTTTTTACACATACTCTCATTTCCACCAAAGATGATGTCATCAAAAAATACCTCAACAATCAAGATGTGTTCATGATTAATTTTGAAATAACGATTACTGTCAGCAGTACCTTTGTTAAAGCCTAACTTTAGCAGATACTTATCTAATCTTGTATACTAGGTTCTTGGGGCTTGTTTAAGTCCATACAATGCTTTCTTCAATCTGCAGATCTTATCTTCTTGATCAGACAACTGGAATCCTTCTAGTTGCTCAATGTAGACCTCTTCTTCCAATTCTCCATTCAAAAATGCTGACTTGACATCCATCTGGTAAACATTAAAATCTTTGTAAGAAGCAAAGGCAAGAAATAATCTGACTGCTTCAATTCTTGCTACCGGAGCAAAAGTTTCTTCAAAATCAATTCCCTCTACCTGAGAGTATCCTTTGCGCACCAATCTTGCTTTATTTCTCACAACTTCACCATCTTCATTCAATTTGTTCCGGAAGACCCATTTAGTTCCAATTACATTTTTGTCTTTAGGTCTAGGAACAAGATCCCAAGTATGATTCTTTTCCATTTGTATTAATTCTTCTTCCATTGCTTTTACCCAACTTTCATCATTACAAGCTTCATTTACTGATTTTGGTTCAATCTTTGAAATTAGACAATACTCTTCTTGTTATTTAACAATTCTTATTCTAGTTTGAACACCTTTATTTTTATCTCCTATGATCTAATTTTTAAAATGATTTAGTCTTATATACCTGGAATTTTTGGGATTTTCTTCAACTTTTGATTCTTGAACTTGTTCCTCGACATCTGCATTGACTTCTTGAGTCACTAGATTCTCCAGAGTAAATTGAACTTGCTTTCCTTCATTTGGAATTTCATTTTGATCATCTAATTCATATCCACAAAACCTTGAAGGTCTCTCCTTGCTTTCATCAACCTTGACATTAGCACTTTCAACAATCTTTTTCAATCTCTTGTTAAAGCTCTGGTATGCCTTGCTTTGATTAGAATAACCCAAAAATATTCCTTCATCACATCTTGCATCAAACTTGCCTAGATCTTCATCTCTTTTGATATAGCATTTACTACCAAAAACTCTAAAATATTTCATAGAAGGAGCATTACCAAACCACAGTTCATAATTAGTTTTACCAGAATTACCTTTGATCTGTACCTAGTTAAGAGTGTAGATAGTAGTACTTACAACCTCTCTCTAATAGACATGTGGAACATTTGCTTCCATCATCATGGTTCTAGTAGCCGCTTGAATAATCTAGTTCTTCCTTTCCACAACTCCATTCTACTGAGGAGTCCTAGGAGCAAACAACTGTCTTCTTATTCCATGCTTTTCACAAAATGCATAAAACTCACCGGAGGTAAACTCTCCACCTCTGTCAGATCTCAGATTTTATATTCATACTAATCTCATTCTCCATCCTAGCCTTAAACACTTTGAATTTGTCAAGAGCCTCTAATTTCTCTCTCAAGAAAGTGACCCACATCATCCGGGAGTGATCATTAATCAGCAACGTAAAGTATTTATCTCCTTGCAAGCTCCTAACGCTGGCATGACCACACAAATTACTGTGCACAAGTTCCAACAATGTACTTGAAGATTGTTCTTTACTCTTGAATGTACTACTTTGTTTGCCCAATTGACATTCCTTACACATGCTATTGGTAGGTTTCACAAGCTTTGGAAGATCTCTTACAGCCTGAGTAGCACTTATCTTGACAATGCTATCAAAGTTTACATGACACATTCTCCTATGCCATAGCCAACTCTGATCAATCTGAGAAATCAAACAACATTTACCAGTACCACTTAAATGAAAGATGTTACCTCTAGTCTGTATACTAGATGCAATCTCAGTTCTAGAGCTTTCCAAAATTCTACATTTTCCATCCTTGAATCGGAGATCATATCCCTTGTCAACCAGCTGTCCAACACTGAGAAGATTATGCTTCAACCCTTCTACATACAAAACATCATTAGTGTTATTATTACCATCAAGAGAGATAGATCCTCTGCCATGGATTCTACCAGTTAAATTGTCTCCAAACTTCACAGTTCCACCTTCATACCTTTCCATACTTACAAACTTACTCTTATCACCTATCATATGATGAGAGCATCCACTGTCAATTACCCATTCATTCTTTTCTTCAACTTGAGAAGCCAAGGCTCTTTCCACATTCACACAGCTTGCAGATTCAATAGGCATCAAATCTTCTTCTTTGAAGGCAATGAACACCCATTCATTTCCTGAGGTACTTCCCTTGTTAGATTCATCATTTGTGACTCCTTCTCAATAGCTTCTTTGACATAGTGGCATTTCTTTTGAACCCTAGGTCTGTTAGGATTTGGCTTTGAAACCCTCTCCAGACATCTTGAGGCAAAATGACCAATCTTATTGCAAGCAAAACATTTGAAAGGCAACTTTCCTTCATACTTACCAAATCCTCTTGGTAATCTTTTGGCAAAAAGAGCTTCAAGTTCTTCAATCTCTGATTCATCTTCTTCAAGATCCTTCCTTGCCTTCTCAAATCTGGTTAGTCTTCTTGACAAGCTTTCACCTAGATCAAATCTTTGCTTTCCAAAAACATTGGCCTTAAATACAAATTTAGATTTAGGAAGAGAATCACCAAACTCACTCATTTCAAATGCTGAAAGCTTGCCAACTAACTGATCCCTTGTGACAGTTGTCACATTCCTGGTTTCCTCAATAGCAGCAACTCTATGTTTGTATGAAGCGGGTAAGGATATGAGCACTTTGCCAACAATCTGTGATTCTTCCAATTTTCCACAAGCACACCTGATACTGCACACAAGTTCATTCACCTTCTGCATGTAGGAAGTGATGTTTTCATCTTCACTCATCCATAAATTTTCATACATACCCTTCAAGCTTTGCAGCTTAGCACATTTGACATATTCATCACCTTCATATAGAGTTTCCAACTTCTTCTAGATTTCATGAGCAGTTTTCAATTCTAGGACATTTGTCATTTCTGTATCAATCAGGGCACTCAACAAAGCTTCTTTAGCTCAAATGTTGTTTTCAGCATCTTTGAGTTCATCTGGAGTTGAAGGACCTTTCTCCGGAGGCTTATACTCATCCTTAGTTATTAACCAATAAGTATCACCCATGCATTGCAAGTGGAACTCCATGAGCCTCTTCCAAAGAGATTAATTTGTTCCTGTAACATCAGAAATTGTCCTCCTGTATGGAATGGTACAATTTCCCTCGGTTTAGCTCCTCACTCTTGGTGACCTTTCAGCCTTTTCTTTTCGGCCTTCCTAAAACCCTGATTGACTAAGTCTAGGAGCAGTTTATTTACTTTTTGAGGTAACTTATTGATAGAACCTGGAAAGAGATTTGAGATTTGGGTCACTAGGACCCCCAAAAATGCAGATTTGAGCTAAAATTGGGGGCTAATACTTGGGCACCCGTGCCCTAGTCCTCCCACGTTTCACGAGATTTTGAATTTTGGTGGGGTGTTGGTTCCCACCAAGTGCCTCAGGATTCTATTTTCAAATTCTCAATTTTCGTGCGATATCAAGACGTTACTTCAAAATTTGAATTCCCTAAAGTTAGATATAAAAAGACATTTGCAAATCATTTTATCACACACAATTCTTATGCAAGCTTGATGCCAAAACTCTGCTGCAATTGCCATTGAAGATTAGTGACTTGTTGAAGCTCTTCGAAGTATTCTTTTTTGCTATCTTGGAGACAATGGATGAAGATTAGGAATCAAGATCTTGAGTCTATCTTGCTCTTCCTAGGGTTTGTACACCTTTTGCATGATTGGGAGAAGGGTTGAAGCCTCCAACAACAAGCTTGGAGATCCTCCGCGCTTGTTCATGCAAGTCTTCATTTATATCATCTCCTTGAGGTGAAGTTGTATGTGTTTATTGATGCAAAGCAGGTTGTTGATCTTCCCTTGATTGAGACATCTAGGGCTTGATTTTATGCATAACACATTGTTAGGTTTGCACACACTTCTACAAATCTTAATCTCTGGCTATTGTTGAGGTAGAAATACCAAAGGTGGGGCTTGACTGAGGCAAGCTCCTATATAGCTACAACATCTTCCTTCTTTTGTATGTGCAGATCATGTTTTGTAGGTTCCGACGGAAAGAAGCTACGGAAAGAAGATATTGTGGGTATAGTCATGACAGACTTAAGAATTTTTAGATTTTGAGACTTGTGGGACATTGGAGTGGGCCCCCTAGTCCAACCAGGGGTTTATTCTGGGATCTGGAAGCCTTTTGGCAGTCTCAGACACCCTGTGCAAAAGATTTTCCTGTGTGGAAACTTTTAGGACACTAGAGCGGGTGCCCTTGTTGATGCAACCCTTAGAATCTAGGTACACTATCTCTAAAACCCTATCTCTGCACTTCCATGATCAGTTTTTCTAGTTGCTTCATCAGTTTCTGTATATTACTGATTTAAGCATAATTACAGTTTTACTTGGTTAAAAGGAAAACACTTGATAAAATCTTGATTAGGGCCTTAGATTTCATAACCACGTGAGCATAAGGGATAGACAAAGTGATTAGAAGCTTGTTCACAAGCTCGATCCTTGTCCTCCCAATGCTTAGTGGTGAAATGATAGTACTTAACCTAGGTAAACACACTATCAATTTTCACCCTAAACATTTTGGTGAACCCGAGCTTTAAAGAATTTGCATCCTTTTAAACTTCAGATTTGATATAATTTGCTATTCTAGAGCACAATTGGATTGAATAACCTCTTTAGTGAATTTGCATATGTTAAATTGTGGATTACATTCTTTATCTTTTCACTAAAAGAGTTAGAAATTAGCATTTTATTGTTGGATATTGTATTTCATTTGCAAAAGCCATCATTGTGCATTTAAATCTTGGTTTAAATAGAGCATGTTAGAATGTCAGATTATTTTTGTAAGATTTTCATTCTTATGATGAGCCGTTTAGTCATGATGACTTTGATATGTAGATGAAGCCCTTGAGGACTTTATCTTGATTGAACATTCCACTACAACCTCTAAGCTATCATTGTTTCAAAGATTTGTAAATGCAATTTATGTTCCTAAATCTAAAGAAGAGATTGAAAAACCAAAAATTGTGGTTACTCTATGTGCAAATGTGGTTCAACCATCCTCTAAACTTGTGCTTGTTGTTAAAGGTCTTTCATCTTCTTCTCAATCTCCTGATCACATTTATGATTGTGCAAAACAAATTGTGAAACAAAACTTACAACAAACCAATCATAATGTGGTTGCTCATGCATATAACACTCAAAATAAAAAAACAAAGTACACAACAAATGAATGTTCTGATATCTTTACCAGCTTCCCAACCTATGCTTCCTCAAGCACCTTGTTTAACATATAAAGATGGTAAAGACTATGATCTTGTAGAGCAGCTTCGCGCTACTCCTGCAAAGATATCTCTTTGGGAACTTATACAAGCTTCACCTACTTACCATGGAATGCTACAAGAAGCTTTACAAAAGGTGATTGTTCCTCCTACTATTAAACCAAATGATGTTTGTGCCTTACTAGATTGTATACATGCAACGAAAACAAACATTTTATTTCAACAACATGAGTTACCATCTCTTGAGGTTCAGAAGCAGAATGATCCTTTGGTTATCTTTATTACAATCAATAAAACATTGGTTAAGAGAGTGATGATTGATAATGGGTCAGCCCTTAATGTATGTGGTATTGATTTATTGCATAAGGTTAAAGTTGATATATCTGCTATCAAACCAAAATCATTAAGTATTCGTGGATTTGATAATGTTGGACAATAATCCGTGGGCACTATAAATTTACCTATACAAGTTGGACTTGTGATGGTGCCTACCTTGATTCATGTCATGCCTTGTTCTTTATCTTATAACATGATTCTGGGTAGACCGTGGATACATGGATTAGAAGTAGTTCCTTCTACTTTACACTGTTTGATTAAGTTTATATTTAAAGGTAAATTGCATACTATCCATTCAGATCCTGAACCTAATAATTGTTTGCAAATGGAAGTGCATAAGCATGTTGTTGGTCCTAAAAGTTTAAACAATCTAAAAGATGAATGGTCAGCTCCTCTTGCCTCTAAAAATGTTATACAAGAGCCCAAGCAATCGAATGCATTTGTTGGTGACAACTGGGGTTTGTTAGATTTCACATCTTCCTCCACAGGAGAGTATAAACTTAAAAACCCCATCCCCAAAACATCAAATATTGCATCAATCACATCACATGATTTGAATGATAAACATAAGACTTATTTATTGACAAATAAGGATAATACTCTGAGTTATACTACTGACTATGAGACTTATGAAGCTTCGCCTTCGTCTAAAGAAATGGTCTCTCTCTATGGCAGAGGATTCTGAATCCTTTACAAAAATTGTGACTATGTAGGTAATGGTTGTGGCATAAATCAACAAGGAATCAAAGTCCCTATAGAATCCACTTCATAGCATTACTCAAGTGGCATTGGATACAATCCTTTTAAGGAATCCAAAGCCCATAAACGCCCTACTCTAAATGTGAATACAATATCAACACTTAGTTTGATATTCTCTGAGATGATTGACATCAATTGTCCTCCAGGATCATTTCCATTAGATATGTTTATGATGAATGAAGCAATAATGGACTTCTTAGGTGCTTATGATGGCATTCCTCATTATCACCATAAACGTGGCCTACCTTATTGTCTAAATAATGATGCATATTTTGGAAAGACTACTAGTACAATAACTGCTATAGTAGAGCAAAATGAAGAACTTGAAGAACAATTACAATCTTACAATCCCCCAAACCATAGTACTCTCCTTAACAGAAAGACTATTGATGTCGTTATGGATAAAAATAACCTTGAAAAAGTTATCCCTATTGGTGATTGTTTAGATGCAGAAGAGAAAGAAGAAATGACTAAATTGTTGAATGAATTCTCAGAATTGTTTGCTTGGAATTCTTCAGACATCCCTGGTATAGATCCTCAGATTGTAACTCATAATATTGTGTTGAAACCAGATGTTAAGCCATTCAAACAAAAGATTCGTAAGATGAATCCTAAGGTTGCTTTGCTTGTTAAAACTGAAATAGAAAAACTCTTACAGGCTGGTTTTATTCGACCTATTGATTACTCTCCATGGATCTCAAATATTGTTGTCGTCGCTAAACCTGATGGTCGTATAAGAATGTGCACAGGTTTTTGGGATTTAAACTTAGCATCTTTGAAATATGATTTTCCACTCCCTAATATCGATATGATCGTAGATTCCATAGCTGGACATGAGTTGCTATCTTTCATGGATGGATTTTCAAGATATAATCAAATCCTTATAAATCCTCTTGATCGGTATAAAACAACCTTTATAACACCTTGGGGTACCTTTTGTTGGGTAGTCATGCTGTTTGGACTTAAGAATGTAGGAGTTACTTACCAACGCACAATGACTCTTATATTCCATGACTATATGCACAATATTCTAGAAGATTATGTTGATGACATCCTAGCTAAATCTATCCACTGTAAGGATCATGTCACAAATCTTTGACAAATATTTGAGCGCATACAAAAATATAATATGCAATTGAATCCCTGTAAGTGTGTTTTTGGCGTGGACAGTGTAAAGTTACTTGGATTTATTGTTTCAAATTGAGGTATAGAAGTTGATACGAAAAAGATAGATGCGATTGTTAATATGCCAATACCCAAGAACATATCTCAACTTCGTAGTTTGTAGGGAAAGATACAGGCCATTCACCGATTTGTTTCACAACTCACGGATAGGACTCGCCCCTTTGCACAACTACTGAAGAAAGATTCTCATTTCCAATGGAATTTTGAATGTCAAGAAGCTTTTGATGATTTAAAGGATTACTTAGGTAATTCGCCCATTTTGCAACCCGCTGTTTCTGATAAACCATTCCTATTATACATCTCAGCATCTAACAATGCCCTAGCAGCTTTGTTAGCACAACGTAATGCTGAAGGAAAAGAATGTGTTGTCTATTACATCAGTCATACCTTGCTCGATTATGAAGTGCGATATATAGTTATAGAGAAGCATTTCTTAGCTTTAGTGTTTGCCACTCAAAAGCTTAGACATTGTCTCTTAAATGTTGAAGTGCATGTAATGGTAAAATTCAACCCTTTGAAACATCTCTTCGCAAGAACAAATTTATTGAGTTGTCTTGCTAAATGGGTTATGTTAATAGAATTCGATCTCAAATTCATTTCACAAAAAGAAATTAAAGGGCAAGCAATAGTCAATCAGTTAGCTGAAGCTCCATCACCCTTTTCTATACAAAATGTTGATGCTTTTCCTGATGAACAGATCTTAACAATCTCTATGGATGAAAAATGAGAGTTATACTTTGACGGATTAAAATGTCAAACTAGCTCCGGAGATGGTGTTATACTAATACCTCCTATTGGTAAGTTGATTACCTTATCTTACCACTTAGATTTCTTATGCACTAACAATATAGCTGAATACGAAGCTCTTATTGCTTGACTTCATGCAACCTTGGCTCTGAATATCCAGAATATTACAATATACGGTGATTCTTAGTTAATTGTTAAACAGATAACGAGATCCTATCAAACTAAACATGATAAGTTATCTCAGTACCGTGAGTTTGCATTATCTCTTTTAAAATGGTTCAAATCATATTTGATTGATGTAGACACCCAAATTTGTCCTAACTTTGTCCATGTCTTGCAACACCTTGATAAAAACATCACTTAAACATCATGTAGCATTTTGTCCTAAATCCCACTCTTAATTCCATTTATCCATTAGCCAATTAATTAAATAAATTTTATTTATTTAATTAAATCCCCATCTTAATCCCATTTATCCATTAGCCAATTAATTAAATAAATTTTATTTAATTAATTTTCCCATCTTAATCCCATCCTTATCCTACTTAGCCAATTAATTAAATAAATTTTATTTATTTAATTAATATCCAACTCATATCCCAACCAATTCAAATATTTTATTTGAATTAAGTTCCCCACTATCCAATTAATTAAATAAATTTTATTTATTTAATTAATATCCAACTCATATCCCAACTAATTCAAATATTTTATTTGAATTAAGTTCTCACATTTCATTATAAGCCGACTTTCCAATTAATTAAATAAATTTTATTTATTTAATTAATTTATCTTATCATTTAGGCGACATGTGTGCCTCTTTCATTTAAAAAAGATAAGTGGTACTACAGCCTTTTATTTAATATCTTTCATATGTAGTACTTTTTATGTACACAAGCACACATGAGCCCTATTCTCCTTGACACTTGTCAAATGACAACTCCCTTGAAGAGTGGGATAACCGAATCAATCCTAGCCGTCTACATCAATCAATTAGCTTTTTAATCTCAGTCGTCCATTGGAACCAAGCCTTTGCTATAAATCAAACCCCTCACAAGCCATTAGCATGCATTTGAGCTTCAAGTACCCTTATTCTGCCAAATTTTCTATAATACATTGAGCCTCAAGTACCCTTATTCTGTCAAAATATCATTAGAGCCTTTGCATCCTACAACTATCATCCTCATATCATCTTCATCTTAATGTTATGCTGCAGAAGTGAGCACTCAACATTCTTCCAACAATAATCCTTCAAAATCTTGCATGCTCATGCGAGGTGGAGAAGAGCAATGGAGATAAATCGAGTATAGCATGGAGATCGGTTTGCATTTACATTTGTTATTTTGATTTTCATGTTGTCTTGTGCTTCATTATGCATTGCTAGGGTTTTTATCATTGCTGTTTATTCATTTGCCCTGATTTGCAATTTTACCCTAACTACATTTGGCACGCCCGGTGGGACCCACTTTGCTTGATCTTTTTTGTAGGTTTTTGTAGTAAAAATTTGCATTCATATAACCCCCATTGTTGAGTTTTGTAGGTTTAATTAACTTTTTGTTGCAGATCCGCTATTTTTTCGATAAAACCCTAGGTTTAAAGATTTCATCATATCTTCCAAATGGCTACGAATTTTTCTACAAGATTTTAGCAAAAGTTTGTCCATGATATAAGGAAGCTACAGAAGAAACATTTCGGGTTTATTGCAATTTTTGCGGGATTTATCATGTTTTTATGTTTTTTCATAAAATCACAATTCTAGGCGCAAATCAGCAAATTTTTCAGAAATTTTTACATTTCTGGAAAGCTCTTAAAATTCTAATGGGGGTCTATGTTTTATAGATTTAATTTGGAGGTCGTTTACTATGCGAAAAAATTAGATCTTTGCCGACTATACTATTTTCATAAATCCATATTTCTGGGCGCAAATCAGGGAATTTTTCTAATTTCTTTATATTTTCAGAAAGCTCTCTGAAAATTAATGGGGGTCTCTTCTTTGATTTTTTAGGTTTCGAACCAAAAATGTATCAAAATAATCAAATCTAATTCGGCTATGCATCTAAAATTATAATTTTCCTTGCCTGATGAGCCTATTTTTTATGCTTGCATTATAATATCATTTTTTTTATGTTGTAGGTGATCATAAGGAGCTGGAGCAACATTGACATCAATATCTACAACAATTTGGATAGCAAATTAACCAGGTGCAATCATTTCATTTCTCATCTTCTAATCATTATTTGCAAACACATTTGGATTTTGGGCATAAAACAAACAATTGTTTACAAATTCACATCAAAACATTGGGCTAAAATGAATCATTGTCTTTCATCACATTTGGATTTGGGCTTTAAAACAAACAAGTGCTTTCATTGTCTTCCACACATTGAATCTCCAAGGTTAATGAACCCCATGCGAGTGTGACTAAGTAAATGTGTATGCTCTCTCCTCGCGTCCCAACACGAACTTGGAGATCAAAAATATTTACTTGTGTTGCTTTTGTTAAACCTTAGAGAGGCCTGCCTTGGTACTCACTCCAAGGGAATGACCTCAAGTGGTACTTTCATCTGGTCCGCTATAAAAATCAGAGGATAAGGCGAAAGCCAAGTCTAACCGGTATTAGCGCTCACCATATAGTGCTAACTCGAAAGGAGGTGTACCTTTGTGTATATTAAAACTCCTAGTAGGGTTAGTTAAAGTCTTAAGTGGCTTGCTGATGCTCGTGGGGTGCCAGTCCCCCGGATTTTCACTAGAACCTCCTTGTGATAGTGGCCTTGCCTTAACTAGGCCTTGTTGAATTGTCTTCATATGCTTGCTTAACCATCACCACATTCTTCCAAACTAAAACTTGCTTATGTGTCTTGTGTGAGTGATTCATGTATGTATATGCATAATCATTTGTTTGAATATTGCTACATCAAGCTCTAAACACTCAAACACATAAAAACAAGTCATCCTACACATTCTTCCAATAACATTCAAACCCAATCACTTTCAACCCAAACATAGCCAAGTCATCCAAACAAGCCACATCATCATCCAAATCCCTAAACAAGCACTTGTTAAAAGGACTTAAGACATACATTTGGGTGACAACATGTCTACACTAGAAGACCTAGAAATCAAATTCTAAAGATTCCTCCAAAATCTTTATCAAGGATCACAACCCCTAAACCAAGATGCCATTGAAATATTACAATTCTTCATCCAAAGAGCTCAACCCCATGCAAGCCAATCACCTCAACTGCAATACTTCATAACCGAAGTCCAACACCTTTTAGCCACTAGTCAAGCTTGACAAGCACAACAATCCTTAGCCACTTCCTATCAACCTAATCCATCTAGCCACATGTCATATTCATCCACTTCCTATCAACCTAATCCACCTATCCACCAAATCAATGCCACATCAACCTATCAACCTCCACCTCAAGCTTATTCAATCCCTCATGCCACCGTTCCAATGCACTACCAAGCCCATCCACAAGGCAATCAAGTGATATCACAAGAACAACATTCAAGTCCAAATGGCCTTTTGTATATGAATCAAGTGAGCACAAGTCAACCTTGCCAACAAGATCAAATGCCCTCAATCTTGGGTCCACCTCAAGATACTTTGTCTACATATCCTACCATTACACCTAGCTTCCAAGACTATCAATGGCCTCCAAAACAAGCACAAATTAGCCCAAATCCACCTTTGCAACAAGAAGCACATGCAACTCCAAATGGCCCTTTGTACATAAACCATGCAAGCCTAAGGCAACAAGACTTAATTACCTTTGATAAGGGAGATACCGATCTAGAGTGGCCTTCACCATCCAATCACATGCCAACACATGAACCAACAAGTCCTATCCCAACATCACCATGTGATCCCATTCCTAGTCCATTAATCCCTCTACCTTCCAAACCACCAAGCCCTCCATTACCTTCATCACCATGTCATTCTAATCCTTCACCAAAGGATATGGCTGAGAGAGTTTTACAAAGGATGCTTGAAGCAAAACTCATTGAACTTCCTGAAGTCAAACCATGTGAAGAAAGTCCATATGATGAACATGATTATTGTGCATACCATAGGACCAAAGGCCATAATACAAATACATGCCCAATATTTGTTCCAATTGTTTACAAGGTGTACCTACCTATAATGGGAAATCATGCCACATCATCCCAATCCCGTGTGTCACCCTCATCTAGTCCAAATCCTAATCCACCCAATCCAATTAGCCCTCAACCTAATCCTAATCATAAGACTACAACACCATCTACCCTTATCATCCATCCATTATATTTCCCATCCACTCATACCCTTGCGAAGGATGTGATCCATTGGCTACTAGCTAGGAATAAACTATCTCCATGTCAAACAACCATTCATGAGCCTACCAAAGAACTTCCAAAGGTCATGTCCAATCCTATTATCCTATCATGTGGTCCACCTATCCTTGAGCCTATCCAAGAGTCCTCCATTAACATACCTAGCCCTTTAAGCCCATCATGTGACCTACAAGCCATCTAGTCTATTCACGAGTCTCCAACCACAAGCCTAAGTCAAGAGCCATCATGTCCTCATGTCAATAACCCTCAAGAACATGTCGAGCCTATCCAAGAGCCATCCACCTCCATTCAAGCAACCCAAGAGGTATGTCAAAGATTTAATCCTAAGCTTGTGGAAACATTAAGCCCTAGTCCAACTCCAAATCAAATCACTTTTATGCAACCCATCCATAACATGTATCTTTTCCATGATCAAGATGATACCTATGAAGAAGCTATCCATGAGCACCTTGATCCTATCCATAATCTTATATCCATCCATGAGCAAGATATCCAAATTGCTCCTAGTCATCTGCCATCTAGCCCTATCCATAATGAGCAAACATCCACTTGTCATGATGAGACACTTGTCCCCCAAGTAAGCATAAAAGATCAAACAAATAACTTGGATCTTAGTGAACACAATGCTAATCAAGATCCTAATGATCATTCATCCATATCCATCATCAATTCCACTTCAAGTCCACCATCATATCCCCTTGGTCTTACCACCTTTGTCCATGAATGTTCTTCCTTAGGACAAAAACAACCTTTATCCACTTCACCTTCTCCATCCAATAAGGAACTCAAGTCTAGTTCCCTAAGCACACCTAGTCCTATAGTCAATCGCATACTCCAAAACATGAATTCCCAAGGTAAAGGTCTAGGCCTTTATGAACAAGGTATTTTGGAGCCAAACCATGTCAAGATTCCTCCATGCTCATATAGCCTTGGATACACACCCCAAGGTAAACAAGGCCAAGATGTTGGTAATCCTTTCATGCATCCTACGTCCACTTTCCATCGTACCCCCCATCATCTACCCAAAACATATCTTGCCATTCTAACTCCATCATCCTATAAATGTCAAAAGCATGTGACCATACACCTTCCACCATCCACTTTGCCTCCACTTTTACCAACTCCAAATATCCCTCCATCCACCTTGCCACCATTGCTTCCAACACCTAACATACCTATCATTCATAAGTATCCTTACATCCCTAATCCTAGCCAACAAAAGCACACATCGTTTAAGCATAAAGCTTCCAATCATTCCATCCACTCCACCCATCCCATAGGATTCAAAAGCAAAAATTTTGATGCCTCTACCTATAAAGCTAATAATCCTACCAAAAATCCTAAAGGTCTTCATACCTTAGGACATAAAGAATCAAAATCAAAGCAAAGTTCATCTAAACAGCTATCTAAACCCTTACCTCCAAATACAAAGCCCAAAAGCAAAATGGTTTGGGTTCCTAAGCAAATAGCTAGCAAGTCAAACGAGGCATCCTCATCCACCTCTCAAGAATCCCAACCACCTATATCCATCCAAAAGCCTACTTCCATCCAAAACTTCCATTCCCCTCAAAAATCCCACAAGCAAAGTAAAAGCACTAAAAATACTAAATCTATGTGGGTTCCTAAATCACTTCATCAACCATCCCCTAAGCAAACATCTCCATTGCTTCCTACACCACCATCCAATCAAAAGCTTCAATGTTTATCATGGTGTGTGCAACCATTGGTCATGGTTCCCTTCCATTCCAAAACATTCTCACATGCCTCCATCTCCCCATCCTTCATCCATTATCCTACATATCTCCCCAATCACCTTCCTATGGTCCATGCTTTTGCATAAGCCTATAAAATCCACACCATAAGCTACTAGCCTACCCTTTCATAATCCATTTTATAATCCATTATCTACCTAATCCATATCCCATCCACACAATCCCTTATCAACATCGATGAGCATAATGACATGGTCCATGCAAAGACAACATCCATCTCTAACGGGACAATATCACCTTTCATAGCACTAGCCACTTGAGTCCCCCCTATCCATTACCATGGTGAAAACCTGGCAAACAGGCACCATGTGTAATTGTCATGCTATCCAATCTAAAAAAAAAAAAGCAAAAGAAGAAAAAAAAAAAGAGTAAAGATAAATCCCTTCATCCAACGGTGAAAACCTGGTAAATAGGTGCCTTGGATAAGTACCATGATGAAAACCTGGCAAACAGGCGTCATGTGTAGGTTGATCTTCTATGTCACTTACACTTGGGGGCACATTGTCTCATCCAACCTATCCATTTCCAACTTATCATTTTCCATTATATCATGCTACATCCTACCATCCTTAGCCATTACATAAACATGCCTATTCTACTGAACCCATTTATCCATCGTTCCTCCTTTTGATCTTGATGAAGACATAGGAGCAAAATGTTGAAATATGTTTCGGATATCTCTTGGTATACCTCATACCTTCCTAATCAATCCATCTTATCATTATCCACCTATCATAAGCCTTGTCATGTAAAATCCAATCCATCATGTCATCTCTTGGTCATGAACTTGGTCATGTAAAAATCCTAAGCATTTCCACCTAGAATGGGGCAAGTTATTCTTCCTATGTGACATAGCCTTTGGAGATCACATCCTAGCTCCCTTATGATCCATCCACTATGGCGTATCCTTATCATGAGCTTTCCATCTTATAGCTTATCCCCATCTATTTATCATGAGCTTTCCACTATAGCCTACCTATCCATTTATCATGAGGCAAGCATCTATCTCTTATATAGCCTATCCTTTTTATCCACCCATCTATCATGAGCCTTTCATCCCATTTACTATGAGCCCATCCTTTTATCCATCCCTTGCACCTAGACTTGGTTTTCTCCCTTGTCATTGGTATCTAGCACAAAGGCTACCCAAATTGTAAATCCCTTGACATCCCAAAACATTCAAACAATCCAAAAAAAATTCAAAAATATCCCAAAAATCCAAAAAAAAATCAAAAATATCCCAAAAATCCCCAAAAAATAAAAATATTCTCAAAAATAAAAAAAAATAAAAAAATCCAATGAAAAATTCAAGTAATAAAACCAATCATCATCAATCCAAAACAATCCACTCCATCAACATTCAAATCAAATCATCATCATCAATTCTTCCTATCAATAACATTCATTCATCCATTTCAATCAATCACTTCTTCCAATCATATCAATCAAATCAATCTAAGCAATGATCTTAAATCCAAGTCACACTAATCCATATCAAGCAAGCCAATCAATCAAGGAGCATTATCCAATCAAATCAACAAGTTTTGATCCTAATCTTGTCATGAGCCAAATCACTCATCATCAATCATCATCAATTGGATATAGCGTTCCCACATCCTTGTGTTGATCTAGGGATATAGCTTTCCCCACAATGACAACACTATCTATCAAACAAAACAAACAATCAATCATTGGTTTATGATTTGACAAAGGCAATACCTTGTTTGTTTTACATCCTTTGAGCATACTGAGAACACTTGCTGATGCTTAGATTGAGTGGACACTCTAATCATCCCATCATCAACATTTCATCAATTCATCAATCAATCTTAATCCATCATTTTCTCATCTTCAAATCATTCCAAGTAATGATCCAAGTGTAAGTCAATCCTTAAAGCCATACCAATCAAATTAATCAATCAAGCCAAGTTATCCAAACACAATCAATGGTCTTGATCCTAGCCTTGTTGTAAGCCAAATCAATCAACTAGCCAACCAACTCAGCAAACAACCTTGTGTTGATCTAGGGATATAGCTTTCCCTGCAATGACAACACTATCATCAACAACAATCAATTAATCATTGGTTTACAGCTTGACAGGGGCAATACCTTGTTTATTTTTGTATCATTTGTGCATGCATGCTTGCTTGCTTGTGTGTGTTATCATTTTATCTTGCATTTGTATCAAATCCTTATCACATCTAGCTAATATTCATATCTTGTATTCTGACAAGGTTGTATTATGCTGGGACATGAGACACATCATCACCCTGGTCCTTCTACCTTGGTGCATAATGTCTAGTGCTATATCAAACATCATGGTTGCTCACTTTCATTGCAGCATAACACATCCTCCATTTCTTCTATCTATCCTCTTATCTTTCTTTCTTAGCTAAACCATTTCTTTCGAGAGCATACCCGTGTTTGTCTAACCCGCCTATCCTCTCGAGGGGGCATCATCATCCTATCATTCCATCATCATCTTATTCTTTCCATCCTCATTCTATCATTCCATCATCATCCCCATCAATTATCCATACCTTAGCTTCTTTGAAATGATGTTACTCGACATAAAGCTTATCATCTCAAACATCATCTCAAAGAGGGGCAAAATGTAGACACCCAAATTTGTCCTAATTTTGTCCATGTCTTGCAACACCTTGATAAAAACATCACTTAAACATCATGTAGCATTTTGTCCTAAATCCCACTCTTAATTCCATTTATCCATTAGCCAATTAATTAAATAAATTTTATTTAATTAATTTCCCCATCTTAATCCCATCCTTATCCTACTTAGCCAATTAATTAAATAAATTTTATTTATTTAATTAATATCCAACTCATATCCCAACCAATTCAAATATTTTATTTGAATTAAGTTCCCCACTATCCAATTAATTAAATAAATTTTATTTATTTAATTAATATCCAACTCATATCCCAACTAATTCAAATATTTTATTTGAATTAAGTTCTCACATTTCATTATAAGCCGACTTTCCAATTAATTAAATAAATTTTATTTATTTAATTAATTTATCTTATCATTTAGCCGACATGTGTGCCTCTTTCATTTAAAAAAGATAAGTGGTACTACAGCCTTTTATTTAATATCTTTCATATGTAGTACTTTTTATGTACACAAGCACACATGAGCCCTATTCTCCTTGACACTTGTCAAATGACTACAATTCCCTTGAAGAGTGGGATAACCGAATCAATCCTAGCCGTCTACATCAATCAATTAGTTTTTTAATCTCAGTCGTCCATTGGAACCAAGCCTTTGCTATAAATCAAACCCCTCACAAGCCATTAGCATGCATTTGAGCTTCAAGTACCCTTATTCTGCCAAATTTTCTATAATGCATTGAGCCTCAAGTACCCTTATTCTGTCAAAATATCATTAGAGCCTTTGTATCCTTCAACTATCATCCTCATATTATCTTCATCTTAATGTTATGCTGCAGAAGTAAGCACTCAACATTCTTCCAACAATAATCCTTCAAAATCTTGCATGCTCATGTGAGGTGGAGAAGAGCAATGGAGATAAATCGAGCATAGCATGGAGATCAGTTTGCATTTACATTTGTTATTTTGATTTTCATGTTGTCTTGTGCTTCATTGTGCATTGCTAGGGTTTTTATCATTGCTGTTTATTCATTTGCCCTGATTTGCAATTTTACCCTAACTACAATTGATACCATTCCTAGGAAAGATAACCGGCATGCAGATGCAATGGCAAGCGTAGCTTCCCTTATATCCCCTGATGGTTCTCCTGAGGAATTTACCTTCGTTGTTCATAATCTTAAGATGTTGGTAATTGAAATCCCTATAGTTACGAATTCAAAACTCTGTGGTAATACATACACTGATGAATGGTTCTCCTACATATTCAACTATTTACATGATGGAACCATTCTGGACTTGACATCTGAGAATACCTGACTCCATTTACGCAAACTAGCAGCGCGATACATTATATTATCAAATGTCTTGTACCGACTAAGTTATAATGGTGTTTTACTTTGATGTTTAAGTAATGCAGAGATTCTGATAGCTTTAGAAGAAGCTCACTCTGGTGCCTGTGGAGGGTATTTCAGTGGAAAATTGTTGGTGCAAAAATTGTTACGTATGGGGTACTATTGGCAGCATATGGAACAAGATTCCTTTGCTTACATCAAAAGATGTCCACAATGTCAACAACATAAACACCTAATCCATTCTCCTACCCAAGAGCTTCGTGTCCAGGTGTCACCATGCCCATTCTCTATCTGGGGCTTGGATCTAATTGGTAAAATTTCCCCACCTTCCTCTCAAGGACATACATTTATCATTACTTCTACTGAATATTTTACAAAATAGGTCGAAGCGGTCCCTTTGAGATCCATGACCACCAATGTAATTTGTCGATTTCTACAAGATAACATAATTTCTCAATTTGGAATACCTTGCTCCTTGGTTTCAGACAATGGTACACCATTTAAGAACAAGGATGTGAAAAAGTTCCTTGAAAAACATCATATACAACATCACTTCTCTATGCCTTATTACCCTTAATCAAATGGCCAAGCAGAAGCTTCAAACAAGGTTATTAGACAGATTCTAAGAAAAAATGTTAATAAACATAAAAAAGATTGGCATACGCAATTATCCTATGCACTATGGGCCAACAAAACAAGTATTTGAACAGCGACGGGTAACACACCATATAATCTTGTCTATGGCGCAGACGCAATAATGCCCTTGGAGTTATAAATTCCTTCTTTGTGAATTTCCCTAAGAGACATCATGGATGATGACATGGAACGAGAGAAAAGATTATAGGAACTTGAGATGCTTGATGAAAGATGTATTAACACTCTTGAACATCTCAAGGCTTATCAAAAAGGTGTGTAATGAGCCTATAATGCGCAAGTCATACAACGTTCATTTAACATTGGGGACTTGGTTCTATAAGAAAATCAACGCAACATAAATGCACCGCTTGGTGAAAAAGGTAAGTTCAACCCTAATTGTCTTGGACCGTATATAATTACTGAGGCCTTTGGATCTACATTGTATAAATTAGCTGATGAACAAGGTATGCCGCTTAAGGAACCTATTAATGCGGCACACCTCAAAAGATTTTATGCTTAAGATCTAATGTTAAATGTTCCTAAGCTAATTTAACACATAGATTAGTTTCAATTTCGACAAGCTATTACTATTTTGTCTTAATTCATTTTGCATTATATCTTTGTTCAGTTGATCATTGTTGCATCGTGTTTAAGTAGTAATTACTTAGATCACTTTTGTATTAACTCAATATAGCATGGAAATTAGAATTATGTGTAAACATAATTGATCATTGTGCTTGTTACTACATGTTCTTTTTAGAATTCTTAGTATATCACAATAGCATTAATTATAGCATTTAGACATCATCACAAGTTACATTTTTACAAAAATCACATGTGGTAGATCAAAAGCCATTACACATAAATCAAAAGAAATAATTATATATATCTCAGTTTCATGTATACATCTAAGTCGACTATCCCTCAAAACAAAATGGGATGTCGTAGTGCCTAAAGTCTATGATTCACATAGCTGAGCCTCGATCACCAGTACCCTCAGGCCCTCATGGTGTTCAAGTGATAGAAGCCTGACCATGCGTGGCTACAGATCGCGAATGACTCCTAAAGATGCTTCGTGATTGTAACCCCCTAATCTCACCTCTCATTTCTATCATCTTCTCATGTGCCTCCTGGTACATCCTCTGGTATCAGTCTCTCTTGGCCTAAGCCTTGTCTCTGTTAGCTCTAGTCTGATGGACCTCCCATAGTAAGAACTCACTGACAGTTGGCCCTCCCTCTGATGTAGGAACCGCTACCATCTATTCTCGCTGTGCCCTGAGCTTAGCCTCAGTACGCTCAGCTCTTTGTCGAAACTCCTCTCTCTCTCTCTCGTGTAGACTTCTCTAGCATGGCCTTTGTAGCAGTCCTGTATCTGACAATAGGCATAAATATCTCAGCATGCCATCCAACAGAAGATCATGCCAAATAACCCACCCGCACTCGCTACTCTGAGGCATATGTCGGTACTATGTCTCCTATGACATGACTCACAAATTCTCTCCATGTATAAGTCCCAACTGGAAAATAGAGGATGAGATAGATGTTAGACTCCTATATAAAAATCACAAATAATAAACTATACAACACATAAAGTAATAAATCAAACCTTACATGGATCTCCATCTCGCCAGGACGGATCTCGGATAGCTGATGGTGTGATGAGCTCTACCATTTGATCTGCAGCTGGGGGTATAGACCTACTACTCTCCCTCCACTCTGTCTGACCAGGCCTCGCCTTGTCTTGAAGAGTAGGACCACGAGCCTTGGACCGCGGTCTCGACTCGGTCTCCTCATCAGTGTCTGCCTCCTGCTGGCTCTATCGTGATCTCGCTCTGAAGACGTATTATGATGGGACCTCCTCAGACTCATCCTCATCCTCCTCCATACCCTCCTCAAGATCATAGTATCACGTGAAGTCACTGACGTCGTCCTCCACCCCTGTGTCACTTGCGTGACTGGCCCAAGGTTGGGCATCTCCTATAGAATGCCCAGGTAGAAAGATAGGTGCAGGCCATGCTATGTGCCACCAGGTTCGATATGCTTGGGTACACCTGACATCATCTGCGTTTGATACTAGCTCTGCATCCTCAGGACCGTCGTCATCACTAAGTGGTAAGTCTACTATAGTCAGCCGTCGGACAGTATTGGCTCTAACTGCACTCCGAGCTATATGTGCATAGCTTGGATGAACTACAGGAACATCCTCTATCTGTCTGAACTGTCATGCCACCCTGTCAAAGTAGAACCAAGATACAGCATGATCAAGGTGACCGACCATCAGCCAATCCCTCTACATCCAAGATAACTACCTCTACTTGCCATGCCATCTGATGTAGCCGTGATATGGTCTCCTGATGATGTCACTAGGCTGTAATCTGTCAAATACTACTCTCCAGTATAACAGATTGCCATGCCTCCAACACCTGACTAGTGGGTAGGCATAGACACGTGGATGGGTGAATGCTGCCTCTATAAGAAAACCCACCGGTCGTGTGCACTTGATGTGCTAAAAGGCCTAGACTTGTAACAATGTGTAGACCATCAGACTCTGCATCTCGTAATGGACATATCACCCTAAGTTGCGATATAGGTGTGTAAGCATACTGCACCCCCATGCATAAATAGTCTGATGCTCCTCCATCGCTCTGATAGTGTGAATCAGACCCCTATGAAGGTGAGTGCCTTGTCCATCTGGTGTGATGGCTAGTGTGACTGTGACAATCATGATCCTCTGTAGTAAGGGAATGTCTCTGCATCCCTGCTCTAGCAAACAGAGCTGAATGTGTCCTCGCTCTGCCTATGAAATAGTGTGACCCAAGCAGTATAGCTGACTCTCCTGAGTATACTCCTCTTAGTGATGTCCAACAACCCTCACTGTCTCTCCTCGGATCAACAGTCGAAGGATCCTAAATACATCCTCCAATGTGATGGTAATCTCACCAGTTGGTAAATGGAATGTGGATGTATCTGCATCCCATCTCTCCATCAGTGCCATAAGCATCGCGCAATGGAATCTGATTGTGGCCATCTCAAACACCCACCATAGCCCCACCATCTATAAATGCTCTCTCTCTATGGCAGTCAAAGTGCTAGCGCACTCTCGCAGAAGTGCCATCAAATGACCACCTCTGTGCTTACGCATCTCAGGGACATCCTACAGATCAGAAAGAAAGCAATAGTATTATAATCCCTGCTAGAAATCAAAGTAAGATAACACAAACTAAGTAGAATGCTTATGCCTATGGCCTGTGTCCTTTGTGGACCAGGGTGCCCTAGGAAGACTAGGGTGTCCCAGAGGGACACTGGCGCCCCTGTGGGACTACGACGCCCCAGAGAGACTTTGGCACCCTAGGTGGAACTGGGTGCCCCTGTTTGGGAACCCTGTCCACCTTCCCCTTTTGGCATAGTCATCAATAAATGTGAAAGCAAATGTACAACAAAAGATGACAGAAGGATGGAATCAAAACCCTACCTCGGCCTCGAAGCGTCTCTCTACCACTCGGGCTCAGAGCATCTCTAGTTGTGGTGGATGGTATGGACGTTGGCTCGGCATGGTTGTTCCCCTATTCTCCTTTTCTCTCTCTCTACAATGATAAGAAACAAGAATGAGTTAAATGATAAGTGACAACTCCCTTTTACATAAAGTAAGTGAGTGAGAAATCCTATCTCTAACTAGGTGCAAAAGTGTGCTCTTTTACTCTTGAGCCCTTTTCTTGAGCTGATGAACTCTGATTTTAGTGTCGTTTGTTGCATCAGAAACTTGGTTCCACTCTTTTCCTTTCCCAATGTGCTGTGTTGAAGTGTTGTTTTCTTCAAATGACCCTCATAACACATCTCCCTTGAAATTGATGCACGTGAATATCTCCTTATTTCTATTCTCAGACTAAGAAAGCAGAAACAAGGGGGGCATATATCTCCCTCAATTTCCTCCCTTCCCATCACTCAATCCCCTTAACATTTTTTTTGATACTGACTCATTGGTGGTGGGTGCAGGTGATTTGGATTTGATTTCTTTGACAAGTGTTCCATTGTAGGTTGCAGTTTCTGACTTTGTGGTCTTCCTGGATTGGAGACTTGGGGGCTTCTTCCTTCTTAGTGACAATGCTTCGGCTTCCTCTAAAGTATCCTTTTGGGTATCTTTTTCATGATTGATGTATTTACTTTCCTTTAGTTGCATATGCATGTAGTGTCATATGGCCACTAAAGTGGGGGCTAAATGTAACATCAGAAATTGTCCTCCTATATGGAATGGTACAATTTCCCTCGGTTTAGCTCCTCACTCTTGGTGACCTTTCAACCTTTTCCTTTTAGCCTTCCTGAAATCCTGATTGACTAAATCTAGGAGCAGTTTATTCACTTTTTGAGGTAACTTATTGATAGAACCCGAAAAGAGATTTGAGATTTGGGTCCCTAGGACCCCCAAAAATGCAGATCTGAGCTGAAATTAGGGGCTAGGACTTGGTCATCCATACCCTAGTCCTCCATTTCATAGGATTTTAAATTTTGGTGGGGTATTGGTTCCCACCGAGTGCCGCATAATTTTGTTTTCAAACTCTTAGTTTTCGCACGATATCGAGACATTACTTCAAAATTTGAATTCCCTAAAGCTAGATATAAAAAGACATTTGCAAATCATTTTATCACACACAATTCTTATGCAAGCTTGATGCCAAAAATCTGCTACAATTGCCATTGAAGATCAGTGACTTGTTGAAGTTGTTTGAAGTATTCTTTATTTGCTATCTTGGAGACAATGGATGAAGATTAGGAATCAAGATCTTGAGTCTATCTTGCTCTTCCTAGGGTTTGTACACCCTTTGCATGATTGGGAGAAGGGTTGAAGCCTCCAATAGCAAGCTTGGAGATCCTCCGTAGACATTGCTGATTCTCCTTCTTGTTCATGCAAGTCTTCATCTATCTCATCTCCTTGAGGTGAAGTTGTATGTGTTTATTGATGCAAAGCAAGTTGTTGATCTTCCCTTGATTGAGACATCTAGGGTTTGATTTTATGCATAACACATTGTTAAGTTTGCACACACTTCTACAAATCTTTATCTCTGGCTATTGTTGAGGTAAAAATACCAAAGATGGGGCTTGACTAAGGCGAGCTCCTATATAGCTGCAACATCTTCCTTCTTTTGTATGTGTAGATCATGTTTTGTAGGTTCTGGTAGAAAGAAGCTACAGAAAGAAGGATATTGTGGGTATAGTCAGGACAGACTTTCAAATTTTTGGATTCTAAGATTTGTCGAACATTGGAGTGGGCGCCCTAGTCCACCCAGGGGTTTATTTTGAGATCTGGAAGCCTTTCAGTAGTCTCAACCACCCTATGTAGAAGATTTTCCTATGTGGAAACTTTTAGGACATTGGAGCGGGCGCCCTAGTCCATGCAGCCCTCAGAATCTAGGTACACTGTCTCTGAAACCCTATCTTTGCACTTCCATGATCAGTTTTACCAGATGCTTCATTAGTTTCTGTATATTACTGATTTAAGGCATAATTAGGGTTTTACTTGGTTAAAAGGAAAACACTTGACAAAATCTTGATTAGGGCCTTAGGTTTCATAACCACGTGAGCATAAGGGACAGACAACGTGATTAGAAGCTTGTTCACAAGCTCAATCCTTGTCCTCCCAATGCTTAGTGGTGAAATGATAGTACTTAACCTAGTTTAAACAAACTATCAATTTTCACCCTAAACAGTTCCATCAAATCTCAAACTATCCTTCTTGTAAATTGACACCCTGGATCTCCTCAAGTGGTCAAGCTTCTTTTAGAGGAACCGACTCTGATACCAATTGTTGAAATTAAGGTAGACAATTGAGAGGGGGGGTGAATCAGTTGTCACAAAAACTTTTATCCTTTTCTATAATTAAACTTCCTTACAACTTATTAATAGATGAATGATATAACCATGAAAGCATGAATCAACAACATATGAGTAGAAACAAAATCAACACACTTAACACCAAGATTTTTACGTGGAAACCCATTTAAGGGAAAAACCACGATGGGGGTTAACCCACAAGATTTATTCTCTATTAAAAGAATAGAAAATGGGAAGGCACTTGCCTTCGGGTGCACTACGCAGAGCTCATTGCTCAAAAGAGGCTCACTGCCTACAAAAATATTTATAAGTTTATCACAGAAAGATTGAACTGGAAAACAACATCTTCTTCATGCCAAGGTTAGTTCCATTGATGCGCATAACACTTATACTCTACCCTCAAACACTTATTTGCTATTTCCTCATCCCTTATTGCTCTTCCTCTTCTTTGCTCTACCTTTCTTCCTTTCTTACGATCTTATCATTTTCACACAAGGATGCATTTCGACAACTCAAGCAAGGTCGGCACTACAAACATCTGACTTAATGCGAATCACTATACTATCAGAGAAACATAGATGGGACCCAAATCTTCCTTGAACAACATGCCACACTTCATAGCACCTCTCTTAGATCATCTGCAACATGCACAAAGCATCCGGTTGGCCAAGACTGGAAAGAACAGCAACATCCAAGGACAAATCTTCAACCACAAGCTCAATTCTTAATGCGGACCACCACAAGCATAATGAAATCAAAAAGAACAACTGGACCACCTCACTTCACCAGAAACACTTGCATCCTCATCCGGAAACTTAAGAACTCTCACTGTTATGATTGTCATACTAGATGATTGCTTGCGGGCCTCCAAACCATGAACCTCTTGAGTTGAGGATACACACTAACATCCCAAACATACCTCTAGATCCGCAGATCATAATATTCCAATGCGGATCAATTCGGACCACTTTTCTGTCACTTTGTTACTTCTGAACAAATGCAAAACTCGGTTCTACTCAGATGGCCATAACTTTGCCAAATCTCCATGCAGACCTCTCAAATCTTTACTAGAGCAACTTTAGACAATCCTCTATATTACCCTTTGGTCCGCAGATTCTGATGTTCATCTTACTAGGAATGCAGAGCAATTTGCTTCACTGAACTACACTATCTTCACTGTCTCTTACAGAGAGATATGTAACTCACTTGTTTCTTCCGGAGAGGCTAATTTTCTCAATATCCTCAACATACAAGTCTTCTAGAATGGGATACAGTTGACACCAATGACAACAAGGATATGTTGACATCAATGACAACACCGATTAGGCACATATTTACAATAGTTATATGTATATATTTATTTAATATGAATTATTGGTTTTAACCTATTGATTTGTTTACGTTGAGCTTCTTAAGGAAGGTGGTTTAATTGCAAATTAAATGCAACCACTTCTTGTTAAGTTAATGATGCTCGACCCTTTTTTCTCCACAATGGCTTGGAGAGTATGGAATAGATCTTAATTAGAATAGAGAGTGGTCTTAATGACCAATCACTCCACCATCATACTAGTTGCACCGTAGAGAGTGATAATAGGCTTTTTTTTACAAGGAATCTCCATGGGCAAGGGAGAGTAAGCCTTGAAAAGGCTATATTATCATGGAAGAAAGATAGATTGAAGCAAGGAGAAATCATTTGTTGGCTATAAGACAATTAATAGAGCTATTACAATCTTGAGAGAAGGAGTGGGGAAGCATAGAACTGAGTAGGCTTGAGAACTCTATTAAACAGAGAGAGCTTGGACTCATATAGAAGCTTTGTTATCATTCAATATCCACAGAGAGAAGCTTTGTTATTGTTTGATATCCATAGAGAGAAGCTATGTTAACATTTCATTTTCTTGGGGAGATCATTGTTATCATATTTGTAGTGAGAAAGAGCTCTATGACTGTAACGTCAGGAAATGTCCCCTTGGGGGCTTTTCCCTCTTTAGGTTTAGCTCTCGGGTCTTAAGTGTGCATTTAGGACATTTTACATCATATTTCAACATCCCGATGAGAAAACCCCTAAGTGTCTAGACAAATAGGACCTAGGGTGACTACTTGAGATAGACCCTACCCAAAATAGGGGGGAGGACTTGGGTGCTCACACCCTAGTCCTGCCCTAGTTTGGGGTAGTCCCAATTTTTGGGTGTCGGCTTGTGACCGTTATTTGGGTCCTATGACGACACGGTAAGTTTGAGTTACGAAATTCTTAGCGGGAGTGTTTGTAGTTGCATATAAAAGCATGTTTAGGCATTCATTTAGAAACTAGATTTCAATTAGAGGACAATTGTGATGTTCATGCATTCTCAAGGTGATTCAAGGCTTTCATTGTGTTGCAAGAGCAGATTTGTGTTGTCTATGTGTTTGTGTTTGTAGATTTGAGCATCCATCTCCTCATGGAATGAAGAGCTTCTTCCTCTCATGAGATCTTCACTACAAGGTGACATTTATTGTGTTTGTGATCATTATTCATTTGGTTTTTGCCTCTACCTCCCTAGGAACACACTCTATATCTGACAAAGGTGTTTGGAAGAATTAAGTGTCCTTTTGGGGCTTGACTGAGGCAAGCTCCTAAACACCACAACCCCCTCCCAAAGCTTTCATGGTTACAGGTTACAGGTTGATGATGCAGACAAAGTCAAGTTGCAGGAGGGCATGTTTGAGTGTCAGAATTGCAGATTAGTGAAAGAAATAGCTACCTAGACTTGGGTGCCTACTCATTAGTCCTCAAAGTTTCGTGACAGAAAAACCTTCGGTGCAACAGAAATAGGTTGCAGATCTTGTTCGCAGATCCTGACAAAAAGTAGGGCACTGGACTTGGGCGCCCACTCTTTTGTCCACAACTTTTCCACCTTGGAACCCCAAAAATAAGTACTCTGTGATTTGACATTTTACATCCCTATGCAAGAGCTTTTTCTGAAATTCATCCGTTTACTGTCGCATTTGCAGAATTAGGGTTTTAATTATCAATTAAGCTTAAGGGAAGGAAAATTGATAATTAAAAACCCTAATCCAAGTTTCCCTACATATTACAGTGACCTAGGGTATGATAGTGCACTGCCACTCGACCCTAAGGTCCTCGAATGTAAAGGGTGAAAGGAGGATTCAAACATCTAAACATTAAACATAAACAATCCAAATTTTACCCTAAACATTTTGATGAACTTATGTTTTTGGACTTAATTGTAACTTGCTAAGTGTTTTTCTTTGTCTTTGGATTGATTTCATTCATTCATATAGTTATTTGTCTTATTGCATTAAGAAAATTTCAAAAAAAAATTGAAAAATTTGAAAAAATTCAAAAAAATTGCATTGTTAGGCTTACTAATTTGCGTCAATTCTTTCTAAATTTCCTTAATTTATAATTTTTACATCAGATCTGATATAAACTATAGAAAAATACAAAAAATCAATAGTTTGCATGGCATTTTCATTATATAATTGCTAGGGTTTTGTAGAAATCTTGACAATTTTCATATAACCTAGTAATTCCAAAATCTAGGGTTAGTAGGCAAAATCTTCTTTCAGATTTTTCTACTAATTTTAAGGCTCATTAGAATTAGAATTTGGATGTATTCTTGCATTTTAGTGTGAATTTTTATTTAGATTTAAAATATTTGCATTTTTTCATAGAAAATTTCATAAAAAAAAACTAGCAATTTTCATGCATTTTCATTAGATTTGCATTGGTATTTTGCATATTAATGATTGGAAGTCATTTTCAGATCTGAGTACATTTCATTTTCATCATAAATCAGACTTAAAAAAATTCATATAGCATTTTGTGTCAAGATCTCAAAACCTAGGGCTTGAAAAACATCGATTTTCACTAGATTTGGCCTTATCAACTCTCTAAATTTGCACCGTAGGCGTGTTGTGAAGTGAATTTTTGCATTAATTGGATGTTATCAGAGTAATAATTTTCTGCCCCTCCTAAAAATATTCACAACACCTTTTTAATGGGCTCTTGTATTGAAAATTCGGTGAAAAACTACACATTTTTGCTTTTTTTTTTGCCCTAGGGTTTGGGCTAGTTTGCACTCCAAGTGTGTTGTGATAAATTTTATGGATATAGATGACTGATATAATTTTTTTTATTTGTTGCACCTCCTAAAATTCATTACAACACCTTTTTTGCTAGATCTTGGAGTTGAAAAACTGTGAAAAATAGCCTATTTTTGCTATATTTTCACTAGGGTTTGACCTTAAGTGGCACTAAAAGCATGTTGTGACAGATATTTTGACATTAAGTGGCTATTAATACTGATATAATTTTCTTTCAATCATCATTTTCCTCACAACACCCTTTGTTATGCTCTTTTCCATCGAGATTTGGTGAATAAATTACATATTTATCCATATTTTCACTATATTTTGACTTATCATCATCTTAGATTTGAATCAAGAGTGTGTTGTGAAGGATCTTATTGTTGTTTTAGACTCCTATCAGACATATAATTTTCTACCCTTGATCAAAATCCTTACAACACCCTTTGTTTCATTCATTTGCATTGAAAAAGTACAAAAATCAAGCATTTAGGTCATTGTTGCATATAACTTTGCACTTGTCCTTTGCAAGCTTTCAAATTTTGATTTGGCACTAATTTGAAAATATATACATGGCACCTTCATGTCAATTTTCAATGGTATCTTTTCATGCATTTATCAAAGACCTTGATTTTGACCAATTTTTAACCCTCATGAGTGAACATCCTATGATATTAGAAAGCTTAACTGAGTTCTTCTCCATGAGTAGCAATGAAAAAGACAATGACAATAGTACTTCAATACATGCTCCATGTGATGATGACATAAAATTGTCCTCTAGTCACTCTTTCAAAAATGATCCTTCCCATGAGGGTATGTTGGTGCAAAATGATGAAATCAATGACACTTTCCCTACAATAAAAGAACACATCCATCATGATGCTAAGGATCCTCCCCTGTCAACCTTACAAGGACTAGGAGGTAATGGTTGACAAAAAAACATTCCACCTAGAAAAATAAACTTTGATCCTGATGATTCCTCCTTTACAACACAAAAATCCATGAAAGTGCAAAGCCCTATCTTACAAAAACTAAGTTGCAAAGCAAAACAACATCAACATGCAAAAAGGAGGAAGAGAAGGTGACGATCTTACCTTGCATCTCAACAAGAAAACATTGATCCTAACATTGAACAAAACAAACATGATCCTAACAATGAACAACATGATGAGAAAGACAAGAGTTGGGCTATGGTACCTTATGTCCCACTTTCCTCTAGCATTCAGTAGTGGGAAGATGATTTACTTGATGATGAGACATAGCCCCAAAGATCCTACAAGTAAGTATCTCTAACCCTTTATCTCCCTCATGATGTGCTTCCCCCGTGATGTGTTATATGTTGTTTAGGCCTCTAGGGATGACCTCAGATTCTCCTGTAAGGTCCAGGATACCAGGAGACCGCCTCTGTTGTGACCTTCTTCTATTTGTATCATCATTCTTCTATATTGTCTCTCTCTCTCTGATTTCATTGTTGTGTGTTGTGTCTTACGGACATAGCATTGTGGTTGGTGACTTGGGGGCACCATCCTATGTGACTGTCCCTAAGACACTTGTTTCTCCTCTCTTATTTATTGTTTCCCTTCCTCTAGTTTTTCTATCTAGCAGGTGGATGACGAAAAACATTTTTACTGGTGCGGACCTAGTGTCCCTTTTGAGAGGAATAAAAAAATGGACTTAGTTCCTAATATGACGATGGGGTTGTATATTTTATCCGATGCTTGGCTAGTAGAAGCACTCTGTTCTTTCTGCGTAGTGATTTTGATGGTATGCTATCGCATTTAGAAACCTTAACAATACTGCTGCCCTGTGCACCTTTGTTTGTCTTTGAATCTAGCCTTGGTGGTACTCAATTCGGAGAGCTTCGTGATGTAGCCCAACAATTATCCTTGAACTCTAGATTCGTTGTATAACCTTGGCTCTTTGTGTGGTTAATCATATGCATTGATGTTGTTTATCATGATTTTGTAGACACTAACATGTTTGTTGCAAGGATGTGTTTGTGGGAACATTTGGTGATCGTGAAGTACATGTTACCTCTAGGGGGCATGGGCTTTGCGAGAGCTTGTGTTCCCTTGTGTGTTTTGTTCCTACCTTAACGTGCTTGATATTGATACTTGATATCAACCACCTTAAGGTGGGGGCATATATAAGGTAAGCTGTCTGTTGTAGATGTTAGCTATGTGCTTACATCCTCAGGTGTAGTTTAAAGACTAGCTTGATGAGTGATTCCTGCATCCTGAGTTTGTTTGCAATCAATCAATCAATCAATCATGTAAGCCCTCTGTGGAGGCGGGATATCGCATATATCCTTTTTTATTTTAAGCCCTCTGTGGAGGTGGGGATGGTGTATTTCTCGGAGTAGATTGCATCATCCTGTCATTTTCAAAAGTACTCTGCGGAGGCGGGGAGCAGTTTTGTGACTAACTCAACCCTTAAGCGTGTCTTTAGTGATTGTTGTGGTGAAGCCCAATCGTCAGTGTGTGCCTGTAATGTGCCTGAGATGGTGTTGAACCTAGAAATAGGAACACTCCATTGCTTGTCTGATGTGTTTACTCTGTGTCTTCAAGTGTGTGTGTGTTTGGCGTGCTTGCTTTGTTTAGCTTATTTGTTGCCCCATATGCAGTCTAAAGACTAGCTTGATGAGTGCTTCTTGCATTTTGCGAGGTTTTGTGTGTCTTGCGTGTGTGTTGCCCCATATGCAGTCTAAAGACTAGCTCGATGAGTGCTTACTACATTATGGGAGGTTTGTTTACTTTCCAGTACTTGCATCTACATTTCATATATATGATAAAAAGAAAAGAAAAGAATCATGCATGTCTTCTATGCATCTGTTGTATTCTCCGTGTTCTACATGGCTGTAACTGTCTTCTCCATGTTTTGCATGCTTGTTACTATCTCATATGTGATTGGCGTGTCTTCTCTATGCTTGGCGTGTTTGCTGTGTTTGTGACCGCACTTTAATGCATGTATTGACCTTGCATTTATACATGTACATTAAAGTCGGGGCTAAATGTAACATTAGAAAATGTCCCCTTGGGGGATTTTCCCTCTTTAGGTTTAGCTCCCAGGTCTTAATTGTGCATTTAGGATATTTTAAATCATATTTCAACATCCCGATGAGAAAACCCCTAAGTGTCTGGACATATAGGACCTAGGGGGACTACTTGAGATAGACCCTACCCAAAATAGGGGGGAGGACTTGGGGGCCTGCGCCCTAGTCCTCCCCTATTTTGGGGCAGTCCTAATTTTTGGGTGTTGTCTTGTGACCATTATTTGGGACCCATGCTGACACGGTAAGTTTGTGTTATGAAATTCTTGGCGGGAGTGTTTGTAGTTGCATATAAAAGCATGTTTAGGCATTCATTTAGAAACTAGATTTCAATTAGAGGGTAATTGTGATGTTCATGCATTCTTAAGGTGATTCAAGGATTTTATTGTGTTGCAAGAGTAGATTTGTGTTGTCTATGTGTTTGTGTTTGGATATTTGAGCATCCATCTCCTCATGAAATGAAGAGATTCTTCCTCTCATGAGATCTTGACTACAAGGTGACATTTATTGTGTTTGTGATCATTATTCATTTACTTTTTGCCTCTGCCTCCCTAGGCACGCACTCTCTATCTGACAAAGGTGTTTGCAAGACTTAAGTGTCCTTTCGGGGCTTGACTGAGGCAAGATCCTAAACACCACAACCCCCTCCTAAAGTTTTTGTGGTTGCAGGTTACAGGTTGATGATGCAAACAAAGTGAAGTTGCAGGAGGGCATGTTGGAATGTTGGAATTGCAGATCAGTGAAAGAAACAACTACTTGGACTTGGGCGCCCACTCATTAGTCCTCAAAGTTTCATGATGGAAAAACCTTCGGTACAACAGAAATAGGTTGTAGATCTTGTTTGCAGATCCCAACAAAAAGCAGGGCACTGGACTTGGGTGCCCGCTCTTTTGTCCCCAACTTTTCCACCTTAAAACCCCAAAAATAGGTACTTTGTGATTTGACATTTTACTTCCCTCTGCAAGAGCTTTTTCTATAATTCATCCATTTACTATCGCATTTGCAGAATTAGGGTTTTAATGGTCAACTAAGCATAAGAGAAGGAAAATTGATAATTAAACACCCTAATCCAAATTTCCCTACATCTCACAGTGACCTAGGGTATGATAGTGCACTGCCACTTGACCCTAAGGTCCTTGAATGTAAAGGGTGAAAGAAGGATTCAAACATCTAAACATTAAACATAAACAATCCAAATTTTACCCTAAATAGTGACCTTCTAGACTTGCGAGATAACGTAGAGAGAGATCACTGTTATCATATCAGTAATGAGAGAAAGTGGCGATCACCAAGAATATGTGAAAGGTGAATCAAATGCGTAGGAAAGCATATTGTAGTATGGGCAACAAACATAGGATTATCTTGTTTAAACTATTATTTATTCTTAGATTGTGAATAAGTAATCAGTATAAGCTTACTGTTCTTACGTAGAGTAAAGTGTTTAAAGACTCATTGAACTTACAATCATAGCTCAACTATGCAATCATAGTTTCATAGGAAAAATAGTTAAATTATCTTGCCTAGCTATGATATGGAACTTAGAGTGCGTATAACAATAGAGCCCGAGTTTGATAAGAAAAATGTCAGTGAACAGTTGTTTAGACCGTAGTGAGTAAGCCATAGAATGTTTCAGATTATAACTGGGAAGCTATTGAAGATATCTTTTTATGTTATTGTATTGTATTCTTGAACCCATAAAGAGCTTTGTAGCTTAGTTAAAATCAACTTTTGGATAAATGTAAGAACAACATTTTGTCTGAACTTTACAAAAACTTAGATTCAAACTTAGGAGTTATGAGGAGTAAAATTGTAGAAAGTTTCAGTCATAGATAGATAAATTTTTTCATTGGAATAAATGTAGAAGTTTTATTGTTTAGTATCAAATATTTTTGTGATAGATATTCACTTATTTTAGAATATATACAATGATATTGATATCATTAGAAACACCTACAGATAGTGATATATTATCACATAAGTATTCTATAACAATGATAAGTATTACCATGATATTTGAAGGATATGCTATATGAGATTAAAAACCTATCCTTTATAGAGAGTCAGTGGACTTGAGAAGACGAAGAGGTCGATAAGATTATTATTATAGACTCAAACTTATCTAGGTTGAAATAATTGACTTATTCAAGAGATTAGTTATGAACAAGATAGTATTTTATATATGAAGAGTATATACCTCGTGTGCTAAGTTTTTACATGTTACGAGAAATGTGAATTCAAACAATGCCCAAGTGGTCAAGAGAAGAATAGAGGTTTTTTTATCATGTTATATTATTATAAACTTTTACTTTTGGGAAAACAAGAGTCTTTGTTATACAATGAGATTGGGATAAAGAAGTTAAACCCTAGAATCAACCTAGAAGGGTTTAGAAAACTGAAAGCTCTCAAGTCATTTATGACATTGATTTAGTCTATTATATGGTTGACAGTAAATGGTCGAGAAACCATAGTTCAAGACAGTATAAATTAGAAAAGAGTCTAAGTAACACTTTGATAAATTTAGATGATTTCTTGATAGACTCAAAACTTGACATATGGCACAAGAGTGCTTAATCTTTGAGTCTTTGAGTAGAATGATATGAAGTCATAGACCTTGATATTTACAAGAATGAAAATAGGGACTCTCTGAAAGGTTAAAATCATCTAAACCTACATATTGTATATATATATCCTAGATTAAGGATCAAATTCTAAGTTAGATTGACTAAGATATGAGTTCAGTCAAGACAATTTATGTCGAGTTACTAGTCAAGAAATTCAAACTATAGGATGAGGTAGTTTCCAAGTTAAGTTAGAGGTGTGTGAACACACAACTACATTTATTGCAAACGTCTATTTATATAGAAACTTTGGCCAAAGTGATGCATTTGTCTCTACATGCATTAGTCAGTTTACCATGTCTAGATTTGTGTGACCTGTCAGAATAATCATACTTAGCTAGAAGATGTCTAGAGTCATATGGTTAATTGATTACATAAGACACAACACTAGAACTCAGATGGAAACCTGTTGGTTCTTTATGTCTATACTCTTCGTGAAGGGTAGGGCCACTTCCACGAAGGAAGGTGTGCGGGGGACCATCAGTATGTGGTTGGAGGTAAAGCACTCGGATGATGCTCTCCCTCTATAGCAGAAGACTTGTCGAGACTTGTGTGACATATACTAAAATTCTAGATGTAGTGTACTTCATGTTATGACTTATGATTTTCAAACTTATGTAAAACTATTCTTTTTTTGCCAAGTGTAGATTGTTTGTAATTATAAAGTGACATGATTTCACTATGATCCTATCTTTGAATATAATGCATTTTCAAGGTTGAAAAATATTCAAAAATGATATGTATTTGTTTCTTTAAGATTATGCAAATTTTCATTCATGTTTAAACATGTCCATTTACTTTCTTAGTAAATTGTGTGTGTAGTTCCTAGTAATATGAGATGGCATGTTACAATTAAAGACACCCCTTGGAAGAACTATTAGAGTTGTCAAGAACATTTAAGTTTGAAGTTGTTGTAATATAGGTCTAGTGTCACATACCTAATTTTGACTAAGTTAAATACTTTTTACTAGTATGTAATTGGTAGATTATTTTGGCATGGACTAATGATTTTACATTTAGGAATTTAATATCAGGATTAATCAATGATTTCATAAGTTTATGTTTAAATGCAAAGAATTTAAACATGTGATTATATGTGATTATGATTAATGTATACATGGATTATCTAATGATACACTAATCCTAGTTTGGTGATTGTAAGTTGTAACTAGGAAACAAGTTTTACGCCTTCTAGAAAAAAGAGGGAGAGCATCATCAGAGAGAAGGGAATAGATGTTTGGAAAGGAACATGTTTTTGTCATACAAGTCTTGTGCTTTATAATTTAGTGAACCCTCATGATTTGGGTAAGTAGTACTCAACCCTTTTTGGTCTAAGTTATTCTTGACTCGACAATTGTCATTTTGTCGTCTAGGAATGGTTTACTGACATTAGTCCTTGTTTGATAAGAATAAAGTGATATTCAGAAAATAATAATGTTATTAAGGGTTAAACTATTTTCCTTTTTCGATACTTTCTGATAAGTCTTCCAGTGATAACCTATTTAATTATTTTGACGTCAACACAAGATTGTGGGGGGAGGGGGGAGAATACCTCAACCCCATTCATGCTTGGATGATTAATAATGACATCAATAAATGTTGTTTATGATAACATTATGTTGATATGTGTTATATTTATTTAATTTATTTTTATATTAACATAATGTACAAGTGTAACTTGTGCTTAATAGACATGAGTTCTTAAGAGAACATGGAAGGATTGCAATTGAATGCAAACTTCTTCTCTAAACTAATGGAACTAGAGTCCATACTCCATAATAATGTGGAGAGAGTGGAAAAGATTTTAATTGTAATTAGAGTCGTAATTATTAAACCCACACTCCACTATTGTTGCATGCTCACTTATGATATTTCATAGGAGAGATTAGTGCAACTATGCCATGGTCACGAGAAACATGTTAATAAGTAAACCTCTAGGTGAGTGGGTATGTACGGGTAGATATCATAAAAAGAGTCACATGGGAATAGCTGAGGGAGCTCAGAAAGAACTGAGGTCGAGAACAAAGAAAAGAATTAAGCTTGAAAGGAAGGACTGTGGTCATACATTGAGCAAGTTCTCTCCTTGTATTTTAATAAGTTATATGAGTAGTTTATACTTATTCTCGATGCTTTGTATGAAATGATAATCGATGCTCTGTATGAAATGATAATTGATGCTTTACATGTAATGATAATTGATGTTGTGCATACCATTCTAAATGATGCTTTGTTTATATTTAAGCGACATCGTATATATATATATATATATATATATTGATATATACATTATAGTCAATGCTATACATTACAGTTGATACTGTACATTACAGTCAATGCTATATATTACAGTCGATGCTATACATTTATGTCTACATTTATATTTGCAATCGATGATGTTATCCATGTTCTTACATAAGGTATTGTTTAAACTTGTGCCTTCAAAAGGTCAATACCCCTATGATATTGATATATATATATATATATATATATATATATAAAACTATGTTGTACTATTGACTGATAGTTGTGTGACTTCAATTATGTTTCAATTATCTCTGTGAGATAACAAATTGATAACTTTTGTCTCTGATAAATTGATAACCATTGTTTTCTCTGTGAGATATATAGTCAGTCAAATGTGATCATAAATGGGATTATTCTTCATAGCAGATAGATGTATAGTGTCTATGTGAGTCGGTGCCCATGTCTATGTTCAATGATACAAAACATCAGTATTGATATGTAGTGAAGTTTATTTGGTTGTTAGTCAAAACCTTTCTGTGGGTTGATGTTAACAAGAAGCCTAGTTTAAAATAGACATCTTAGGTATTATCATCTTTGCCAAAGTGCATGATAGGTAGTCATTAGCCTGTTGTAAACCTTATATCTTAAAACTGTTAGATATGATTGTCTAAGTTTTGTTAGACAAACAATTAGCTTGTATTCTTTTTAGAATGTTGAGACCTAATTATTCTGTTGAAAAATGTGTTATCTTATCACTTTCCTAAAAGAGAAACTTCAATATTATCCTTTAGAACTCTCAGTTTATTCCTTAGCAAGTTGTAAAAGTGGATGTCCACACTAGACTGTAACTTTTTTTTACTGTCTATTTTCCTTTATTGTTGGTAGCTGAGATATAATTATTTGTTTATACTCATTTGAATCTCTTTGTCTTTAGATTGAATAAAGGATTGAAGAATAGTATTTAAAGATTGAGTTACTACATATGATTGAGTTTGCTCAACTCTATTCTTAAACTCATAAATAGAATTATTATGTGCAAGTAAACAAGAATGTTGTTGGCTAGTATTATACCAATAGGTTGAGATTTAGCTCTCTTGAGTGTCATATTATTGGATTTTAGTTTTGAAAATAATACTTATGCTACGTAAATTATTTTACTAAACATTACTATGGAAAAATAGAAACTTTCGTTCTACATTTTATATTTAATGTAAAGATGATTAGAATAATATTAGTCTAAGGAGGACTAGAGGTTGACATAATCTTATAATATGACTATATACTTTTGATCTTAGTTGACATAATCTTTGGATAAATATTTAAATAGTAGGGCTGGTTCATGACATCTAATATGCAACAATTGGTTATTATTGAGTTGATGAATAGAGTGACAGAAATTCATAGACTCGAATGCTTGAAACATGCAATGAAAACTCTTGAAAGATTAAATTTCATAAACCTAATCTTATGTGTGAATCTTTAAATTTAGGATTAAGATTCTATGTCAAAATTGACTAGAAATGGAACTTATTTGAGACATTTCATGTCTAAGTTGATCAGTCAAACAATTTAAACTATAGGATGAGATAGTCTCCAAGTCAAGTCAAAGGTGTGTGAACACATGATTATGTTTATTGTAAACGTCTATTGATATAGAAACTTTGGCCAAAGTAATGCATTTGTATCTGCATGCATTAGTCAGTTCACATTGTCTAGATGGTGTAACCTATCAGTAGGAACATACTTAGCTATAAGATTATCTAGAAATGTATGATTGATAAGGTTACAAAGGACACAACACTAGGACTCAAATTGCAAAAACTTGTTGGTTCCTTATATCTACACTCTTCGTGAAGGGTAGGGCAACTTCCAAGAAGGAAGGTGTGCGGGGGACCATCGGTCTATGGTTGGAGGTAAAGCACTCAGATGATGCTCTCCCTCTATAGTAGATGACTCACTGGGACTTGTGAAGACATATGAATATTTCAGATGTAGTATAAGTCATGACATGACTTATGATAGTCAAACGTATGTAAACTATTCTTTATGCCAAGTGCAAAATAATTGTAATTATAAAGTGAAAGGAAATCACTATCACTCTGATTGTATCTTTGATTATGTTGTAATCTCAAGGTTGAAAATATTCAGAAAAATTATGCATTTATTTCTTTGTGATTATGCAAATGATATGTTAAAAAAATTTCACATGTTTATCATGTTTCTTTTACTTTCCTAGTAAATGGTATGATTTTATCCAAGTAATATGAGAAGACATGTTACATATGGTATTAGAGCTAACCAGGTTCAACACATGGACCTCAGTTCTCGTTACGGGAAAACTTGTCAACATTAAGCAGAAAGATAATGTTTGAAATTGGTTTTATGCCAGAATGGTGTGGAGGAGAACCAAGAAAACCACCAAAAAATCTATTCCCCAACAATTACCCAAAATAGAGATTAAGAAAGAGCCTATTGAGGAAACAAAACTTAAGGAGCACATCAACTATGTTGATGGTACTTGGCTGGAGGATTTTGACACCTTGGCTAATGCTCTTAGACATATATGTCTAGAAAGGAAACAATGCCTTAATTCAGCCAAACAACTTAATGTTTCTACTTTTATAGTTAAGCCAAATAAACATTCTACCCGTCGCGACATGCCATTTGGATGTGGTTGTGACGCTCCTATTTTAGGAAAAGAGGAGTTGGAGTACCTGTGTGTACACCCACCCTCTAAATTTGTTTTACTGGATTCAGATGGGGAAGAAGAACTTGAGGAATATCCATTAACTGACAGTGATATGTAGTCTTGTCATGTTATTTACCTAAATAAAGATGTAATTGTATTCAGAATAAACTATGATAAAGATAAGACTGTTTTTGCACAAGTTTGAGTTTTGTGAATGGATTTTTGGAATTTTTGACTAATGAGATGCATTATTTCTAAATTCTAATTTATTATGGATATAAATATCAAGTGTGATTTTGAGTGTCATCATGGTTCGAACTCGAACAAATCTTGAGGATAAACAAGGAGAGTCAAATCCTTCTAAAAACCTAATGGCTAAGCTAGAACATATTTTGACCATGTTGAATGAAACCAAGGAAAGACTTGGTAATCTGGCATAGGAGGTTAGGGGTCAAGGTAAATATGAAGCAGGAAATGAGGATCCTCATCAAGGAGATGATGATGATGCTCATGAAACTAGTGTTCGTAGTGAGCAAAGGGAGAATCATGATAAGACTCAAGAAGAGAAGAGAAGTAGACTTACCTCTGAGATGTCTAGAGACATGAAGAAAGTGACACCACCTAAGTTTGATGGGATAGAAAGTGGTGATGTTGCTGAAGCTTGGTTGATAGAGATCAAGTATGTATAGAACTTTGAGATGAGTTTAAAATCTGCATGCATCATTTGTTAGATTTCTAACAATGTAACATAGGATTTAATGTGACCATCAAATTTTTTATGCATGATTTTTAGTAGAATATTTTTTGAAGTGATCCTAATGGTTTTATAAATATATTTTAATAAAAATTATTTAGATCTATGTACCCCCTTATGTGAGACTTTTAAGAAGTGTTCTAAAAACTCTATTACTATCCAATCTTGTTATGTAGTACCCTTCTCTTACTATGATTTAAACATAGTAACTAAACATAAATAATCAAATATGAGATACATTTTTTCTTTTTCTTTAAAAGAACATAACTAGAAATTATAATTTTACTTTGATAGTTAACCATCCATGTCTATATAAACCAACCAATATACAACAATAGATTCACAAGGGAGAATAGATCTCCTTTATTCATTAAATTTCTTTGGACATCACACCACTACATCGGGTATGTATTATAATCAAAGTTTGGACAAAGTCACATTTATTCATCTCAAAATTATCAAATTTTTGAATAGTTTAAAATGATGGAGGCATCATATTCATTTTTGTGTAGAACTAAAGATACTTAACTAAATTTTAAATATAATAATTCCATTGCATAAAAAATTTAAATTTTAGCAAATATACTTAGGTGTGATCTTGCAATTTACTCACAAAAGTTTGTGAAGATTCTTATAATATCATTTGAGACTTAATACAATTTTATAATTATGAAGAATGGTTGAGAATAAATCTATAAGGTTGTGTAAAACAAAAGAAACTCATCCAAATCAATTTCTAGTAAATTTGTTATGAAGAAGACATATTACTTCGAATAAATTTATTAAATGTCGTCAAAATGTGTTTAGATTTATGCTTGAAAATTACATAAGGAAATATGGAAAAATTATTATATATTATTTAGACTTAATCAGATTTGTTTAATAGTGAAAAATGATTGTCTAAGCAATTTATAAGATTGGGACAAATAAAAATTACTTGTCTGAATTTACTTCATTTTTAGTTAAAAATAAAGAATTCAAGCCAAACAACAAACCCATTAAATTTCATCAAAATATGATAAGTTTTGAGCTTGTGAATCATGCAACAAGGTATTAGAAAATTTATAGTGTTGTTCTAAATTTAATCAATTTTTTGTAACATTGAAAATTGTCTTGTAACATTGAAAATTGTTTAGGAAGCAAATTTTTAAGGTTGTGTAAAATAAGAAGTGTGTGACCAATTACCATGAAATTAGGCTCATTAAATAGAATACATATTAGGGAACAAACCCTTTAAATTTTCTCAAAATACATTAATAATTAAGCTTGTGAATTATGAAACAGCATCTAAAAATCATATTATCCCATTCTAGACAATCAAGTTTGTCTAATGGTTAAAAATGGTTGATAAGTAAGTTCAACATTGCATAAACAAAATTTTAATTAATAAATTTATATGATATTAATTTTGTCATAAAAATACATGTGAGGGAACAATCCCATCAAATTTTATCAAAATCTGGTAATATTTGAGCTTGCAAATTAACACCAAATTTTGGAAAAAGTTATATCTAGTCACTCTAAACCTAATCAAATTCCAAAGGTTGGACCTAAGGAGGTACAAATACTATTCCATGTTATTCAATCTTTTGATAGGTTTTCCATACTACTTCGTGACAAAAGAAGCATAAGGTGTTGGTAAATGAATAATGCTTGATGAGATTAAAAAGAGAAACATATCATTAAATGAAGTCTTGTGTGATATAATATTGATGGATGTAAGTCATTTTTTGTTGGGAAGACCATGGAAATTCGATAAGAGTTATATACATGATGGAAGAGAAAATACTTATATTATAACAAAGGATGGTAGAAGGCATAGATTAATTTTGTTAAAAAATAGAGAAGGTCAAGTTTGCAGCAATGCCATAATTTATTTGGTAGATGGGAGAAAATTACTAGATGGTTTAAGACATGAGAATCTATGTTTTTCATTGATTCCTAAGATACGCGGCACCACAAATGTATAAAACACCACCATAGATGTTAAGGATATACCACAAGAAGAAATATAAAAGATACTAATAGAATATAAGGACATTGTATTAGACAATAAATTAGATGGATTACCACGAGTAAGGAGTATCAATCACCATATGGATCTAATTATAGGAGAAAGTTTTCTAAATAAAGCATCACGTATGATAACACTAGAAGAAAATGAAGAATTAAACTAGCAAGCATAGGAGCTATTGAGTAAAGGCTTAATCAAAGAAAGTTTGAGCCCATGTGTAGTACCCATGGTACTAGCACCCAAGAAGGATGGTGAGTGGAGGATATGTATTGATTCTAGAGAAATTAATAAGATCACTATAATATATTAGATTCCCATTACCAAGGATGGATAACATAATGGGCTATTTGAGTAGAGAAAACTACTTTACAATGATTAATTGATGCAAATAAAAACAATCCCTCACACAAAAGCAAACTCTTCTACACAAGCTCAAAAACACAATAAATGCTTCACATAAAAGCAACACAAGATTGCAATACAAAATTTGTATTCAATTCAACATCTATACAAAAGTTTGCAACAAATTTACATAATGGCCTTCATGGCTTTGCTCATTCACAACCAATTTGTATTTTCTCTCTCTCACAACAATCCTCTATCCAATCTACCCTCTTTCCTTCTCTGCACAATAGCGAACTCCTATCCAATATTCTCTCTCTTTACATGGTTGAGTGTATATTTTGTTGGTTGTAGACTAGCCATATCCCTCCTCTCACGTTTTCATTTTTCTTACTTTTCAATGTCATTAGCCTATAGAAGATGAAATGATTCATTTTCCCAAATGAATTTAGAATGATTAAATTCTTTTGGTGCAGTCACGGTTAGGAGGGTCCTTGAAGAGAACAATCCAGACCATGCAGCTAGAGTAAACACAATGGAAACAACACAAAGATGTAAAGCAAATGCATATTCAGTCATTTAGTATACCATAGAATTCAACTACAAATTGGCCGGCAACATGCGGGCTTACATTTAGGGCTCACAGGCCTGATTACAAGATGTTGGAATATATAAGATATAGCTTTGAAGCTCTTTATGCAAATTCCAACTATCGATCTTCTAAATCATGAGAACTGCTTTCCTAAGGATCTGTTACATCAATATATATCATCTACGGTACAAAAGATTCCTGTATATCAGCAAAGGAAGATCACAAACTCCAATGAAGAGTTGTAACATGTGTACACAGATAGGTTAGACCTAAATGAATGGAAATCCTCCGTAAATGAATGGAATGATGTACGGATCTTAGGGAAGGTCAACCACGAACCAAACAACATTGAATGATGTGTCATTTAGCTGCAAAGGTTGTGAAATGCTCCGCAAGTCTTCTCCTTTTGTTGATTGTCTGAGTCTGTCAAGATGCTCTATTTTGAGAAAATAGTTGATCTTTTGATATCGATATCTTACCGGTACTTGATTCAAATGCTCTAAATTTTGGATATGATGTGCATGAAGGTGTCTAGATGCTAAGTCCAGCTCTGCAAGGTCTAAAATACAACTGCGGTAGAATGCAGACCAAAATATAGAAACTACTACTAATTGACTGCCTGAATTGAACTAGAAAATGAAAAGAAACAAACTAAAATGGAAACAAATTGAGATGCAAATGTTTTTGGTTGATGTAAGATTGCTTTTGAACTAGGGATGCTCCTGCATTAGACATCTGAGGTTATTGAAAAAGTGAGTCCCTCACTTTGCTGGGGCTAGAGGGAAACCAAGACAGTCTACCTTAGCCTGAGAAATCCATGATGAATCTTCTGTCGGTCTGCCTTTCCACTTCACAAGGTATTCTTTGTTTTATCTTCCTCTAGTGCTATGTCTAACTCTGTTGTCCAAAATGTCTTCAATTTGCTTTGGTGCTTGTTGTGGTAACTTCTTCTTCAAGTCTTCTCCTCTGTTGTCACTAAATTCTACTTCATGATACTGATATAGGTCTGCAATGTTGAAAATAGGTGATATACCCAATGTCTCCAGTAGCTCCACTTCATATGCATTTCCTAAATCAAATTTCCTGAGCATCCTACAAGGGCCAAACTTCTTCATCTTCAACTTGTTATATGTTCCCACTAGAAATCTTTCTTTTCTTAAGTATACCATCACTTCATCTCCACTACAAATTCTTTGTGTCTTCTCTTTTCATCTGCCTGCTCCTTATACTTGATGTTTATCTCCTCTAAATGTTTCTTCACCTGATTATGCACTGCCTCCATATGTTCTGCAAATTCTTCTACTTCTGCACTTCTCTTATCTCCCATACTAGTATCTCTCAACTCTACTACTCCTCTAGGGTTTACTCCGGTAACAATCTCAAAAGGTGTTCTTCTAGTACTCCTATTCACTGAATTATTGTATGCAAACTCTACTTGTGAAAGAATCAAATCCCAACTTCCTTCCTTCTCTCCAACCAAACATCTCAACAAGTTTCCCAAACTCCTATTCACTACCTCTGTTTGTCCATCAGTTTGTGGATGAAATGATGAATTAAACTTCAAATCTATCTTCATCTTCTTCCAAAGTGTCTTCCAAAAGTATACAAGAAATCTTGTATCTTTGTCTGAAGTTATGCTCTTAGGTAATCTATGCAATCTCACAATCTCCTTGAAAAATAGGTCAGTGACATGCATTACATCAGTTGTCTTCTTACAAGGTATGAAATGTGCCATCTTTGAAAATCTGTCCACCACTACAAATATTGAATCATGTCTTCTTTGTGTTTTAGGCAATCCCATTACAAAATCCATACTTATGTCTTCCCAAGGTTTCTTCGGTACTGTCAAAGGTTTATACAATCCTGTATTCTGACTACTCCCTTTTGCAACTCTACACAAATTTCCTAACATCCCTATGAATCTGAGGCCAAAAGTAATTTTCATTCACCAAAGCCACTATCTTATCAATGCCAAAATGTCCTACCAATCCACCACTGTGCTTCTCCTTGATCAGATTGTCTCTCATTGAACTTTTAGGTATGCACAACTAATTTCCTCTGAACAACATATCTTCCTGAATGAAATAATCCAACCACTTACTTCCATTTGTCACAACAGGTTCCTTACATGCCTTCCAAAGTTCTGCAAAATCAAGATTTTCCTCATACATGTTCTTTAATTCATCAAATCCCAACACTTCAATTCTCATCTCTGTCAACAAGTTCCTTCTCCTACTTAATGCATCTGCAACTTTGTTTGATTTTCCACTCCTATGCTTCAATACAAATATATAACTATGCATGAACTCTACCCATCTCATATGTCTTTGATTCAACTTACCTTGACTGTTCAAATATTGTAAAGCTTGATGATCTGTATACAACACAAACTCCTTAGGCAACAAGTAATGTCTCCACTTTTTTAAGGCTTGAATTATGGCATATAACTCTTGGTCATAAACTGAATATCTTCTCATTGCATCATTCAACTTCTCATTGAAATATGATATAGGTCTACCTTCTTGACTTAACATTGCTCCTATTGCATTCCCACTTGCATCACAATCTACTTGAAATACCTTATTGAAATCCGACAATGCCAAAATAGGTTGCTCTGTCACTTTTTGCTTTAACAATTCAAAACTTTTATCTGCTCCTGATGTCCACTTGAAATCTTTTCTATCACCTCTCTTTGTCTCTATGATAGGTTACAAACTGAACTAAAATTTCTAATGAACTTCCGGTAAAAACTAGTCAATCCATGAAATGATTTGACTTCTCTAATGCTCTCCGGTGTAGGCCATTCAACAATTGCTCTCACTTTCTCAGGGTCCATCTTCAATCCTTCCATAGAAATCACAAATCCCAAGTATTCCAGTTCTTCCTTCATAAAACTATATTTCTTTATGTTTATCAGCAATTTCTCTTCACTCAATCTCTACAATACTTATCTTAGGTGCAACAGATGTTCTTCTTTTGTCTTACTGAAAATCAAAATATCATCCAAATATACAATAACAAACTTACCCAAGAATTTCTTCAAAAATTCATCATGAAAGTACTAGGTGCATTTGTCAATCCAAAGGGCATCACCAACCATTCATACAATCCCTCATTTGTCTTAAAAGCAGTCTTCCATTCATCTCCTTCTCTGATCTTGATCTAATGGTATCCACTCTTCAAATCTATCTTTGTGAAATATTTTTCTCCACTCAAACAACCCATGATATCATCCATCTTGGGTAAAGGAAATCTATACTTAACTGTGATCTTGTTTATTGATCTAGAGTCTGTACACATTCTCCATTCTCCATCTTTCTTAGGTGCTAACACTGCAGGTACTGCACAAGGACTCAAGCTTTCTTTGATTAAAACTTTCCTCAACAATTCTTGTATCTACCTATTCAATTCTTCATTTTCTACTAGTGTCATTCTATGTGCTTCCTTGTTAGGCAAACTAGCTCCAAGTATAGATCCATGTGATGACTGATACTTATGATTGGTGGCAATCCTTCAAGTACATTGTCTGATATGATGTTTTTATACTCTATCAGCAACTCAGTTATCTCCTCCGGTTGTGATTCTTTAATCTCCTTCTTCAATGCTTTTGGTTTCTTAGGGATCAAAGCATAACACATATTCTCATGTCTCAAATCATCTAGAAATTTCCTCCCATCTACCAAATAGATTCTAGCATTTCCACATACTTCACTCTTAGGATCATCTTCCAAAGGAATCAAGGTAATTCTCTTTCCATTTGATGTTATAGTGTATGTATTCTTTCTCTCATCATGTATAGCTTTCCTATTATACTGCCAAGGTCTACCCAATAAAATATGACATACATCCATAGGCATAATATCACACAATACTTTATCATGATATGATCCAATATGAAATTTCACCAAACATTGTTCACTCACCAATACCTTATGATCATCCTGAATCCATGCTATCTAATAGGGCTTAGTGATGCAGAACAGGGGTGGACAACTCAAACTATCTTCAAACAAACTTTCAATATCTAAGCATTCAAATGGTAAGTTTTCTTTTATTAGCCGTCATTCTTCTTGTAGCCTTTCCAAGCTGGTTTTTCCTTCATAATTTTCATAGGAAGCATGACATTCAAAATGTAAAGGCATTTTAAGATACCCTTTTTCACATTTACAAACATATCTCAAAACTAGGCATAGTCCTTTTGTATGGAAACCATAAAAAATTGACAACTTGCTCTTAAAAACCTAAAACATGGGAGCAACAAATTGAGTTTTTCAGCCATAATTTTTAATGCATACATGATATCACAAATGTAAATATAGTTTCAGACACCCATTTGGACCTTATACAATATATCTCATAATCAAATAAAATTACTTTGTACGGAAACCTTCAAAAATTGATTTGTTTGCTCACTATTACCCTAACTAGGGTTTCAGACCTGTTTATAGTAAAATGGGCACAACTTGCTTGAAACATAATGAAATTGGACCAAATAAAAAACCCATTAAAGGTAAAAGTAACCTCTACAATGGGTAATCAATCATTTATCCATACTAAATCATACAAAACCATACTAAGAAAGTTTTCTGATGTTTCACCATAAAAATCTAGAAGTGACAATCACTAATTTGATCATAACTTTCACAAAACATGATGAAAATCAACCAAACCAAAAACCTTAGAAATGTAACTCAAATATCTTTCCAACCATACCACATTCAGGTTACTAAATGTAAAGTAAAGTCCATACAAACTCAAATAACAGAATTGGAACGTTGGAAATTACAGAAAATAGTGATATTTTATTGTTTCAACTTCCAAACTTCTTCAACCCCCCCTTTATTTTGACCACACAAGGTCTTTTAAACATTTAACAAACATGTTCCAATGGTTCATGACCAATTTTTAGTTACATTGGTTCATATTCTTGACACTTTTCATATTTTATTTCATTGTGCAACATTAAGACTTTTCATATTCCTCTAGACTCCAACTTACACCTAATGATTCAAATTAGACTCCAACACACAAGAATGGTCTTAGAAGACCTTATTACATAAAAAATACCAAAAATAAAATAAAATGTTAACTTATGACCCCTTGAAGACATGAAGACCTATGGGTACCCCTGCGCCATACTCCTAAGGGGAAGAAAAAACTCAAGTCCACTTGATTGTAGGTCTTCTCTTTCTTCCTAATCTTCCAATTCTTTCACAATTTGTCCTTCATTTCTGCAACTTTCCCTTGATCTTTTTTCTTCTTCTTCTTATACCATCTCTTACTTAGCATCTTCTCAGCTTCAAGGTACCAAAACTCGAGTTCTCATTCATATGCCTCAGTATCACCATCTATGTCTTCATCTTCATTATTGGAATACAATATGTCAGCACATTCACCATCCATAAAATTAAAAAAATACAACCATTACCTCAGTTGTTGTGGCAACATCTTTTTCACCATAGTGTGTTATATTTGTATAACAATCTTCATACACTATATGCACTTCTCTTCCTTTTTAAGACTCTTTTCCATCTTCATTTTTTAGTTGCACCTGTGAACACATACTCACAAATTTTGTTAGAAATAAAATCTTGAGTCTCAATGGACCCATTTTCTTTACATTTTTCCTCTTCCTCAAATGGCTTTTTCTCTTCCATCATCAACAAAGATTCTCCAAGGTCTGGTGCTGCTATCCTCTCTTATCTTCTTCTCCTCTGAATGATCTTCTTGATGGGCCACTTTATCATCTTTCTTATTGGTAAATGCCAACCATTTTCTTGGTTTGCTCTCTCAAGCAACTGCTGCATCTCAAAATCCATTCTTTCTTGCATTTTTTTTGAATTTCTTTCATTTGTTCCAAGGCTTGCCTCAACTCCACTACCTCTTGCTCAATATCAATTTTTTTTACCTTCTCATCCCTCTTCTTGATCTCACTTCTCTCTTTTCTTTTCTCTTGTTTCTTGCTTGGTACCTCCTTACTTTGCAAGTCTCCATGGACTAATCTTCTCAACATTTCCATTCTTCTTTCTTAAGCAAGTCTCTTTCACCTTGCTTCTTCTTCACTTCTTCTTGTCTTTGTGATACCTCACCTTAGGCCCCTTTCTTTTCCCTTGGCCTAGTCTTTTGGCATCCAGGTTCTTCTTTCAACCTGCAAAAAGATAATACACAAACTCTAAAAAAATTTATCTTGCCTAGATCTTTAATCTTTGATACCAATTTGATGTAGAACAGGGGTGGACAGCACCAAACCTATCTTAATCAAACAATCTTTCAATCAGTTAAACATCCTATGATGGGTTTTCTTTCATTGGCCCTCATTCTTCTTGTAGCCTTTCCACTAGTTTTTCCTTCATAAATTTTAAAAGAAACATGACATTCAAAATATAAAGGCATTTTTAGATACCCTTTTTAGCATTTACAAATATATCTCAAAACTAGCAATAGTCCTTTTGTATGGAAACCATCAAAAATTGACAACTTGCTCTTAAAAACCTAAAACATGAGAGCAACAAATTGAGTTTTTCGGCCATAATTTTCAGTGCATACATAATATCACAAATATAAGCATAGTTTTAGACACCCATTTGGACCTTATACAACATATTTTAGAATCGAGGCAAGTTACTTTGTACAGAAACCTTAAAAAATTGATTTGTTTGCTCATTATTACCCTAACTAGGGTTTCAGACCTGTTTGCAGTAAAATGGTCACAACTTACTTGAAACACAATGAAATTAGACTAAATCAAAAACCCATTAAAATTAAGAGTGCCCTCTACAATGGGTAATCAATCATTTAGTAGTACTAAATTGTACAAAATCGTACTAAGCAAGTTTTCTGTTGTTTCACCATAAAAATCTAGAAGTGACAATCACTAATTTGATCATAACTTTCACAAAACATGACGAAAAACAACCAAACCAAAAGTATTAGAAAGATAATTCAAATACATTTCCAACCACATCACATGAAGGTCATTAAATGCAAAGTAAATTTCATACAAACTCAAATAACAGCACTAGAACATTGAAAATTGTAAAAAAAGTGATATTTTAATGTTTCAACTTCCAAACTTCCTCAACTCCCTTTATTTCAACCACAAAAGGTCTTTTAAACATTTAACAAACATGTTCCAATGGTTCATGACCAATTTTTAGTTACATTGGTTCATATTCTCGACACTTTTCATATTCTTTCATTATGCAACATTGAGACTTTTCATATTCCTCTAGACTCGAACTTACACCTAATGACTCAAATTAGACTCCAACACATAATAATGGTCTTAGAAGACCTTATTACATGAAAAACACAAAAAATAAAACAAAATGTTAACTTATGACCCATTGAAGACATGAAGACTTATGGGTGCCCCTACACCACTTAAGGTGTTTCAACCTTTCCAACTTCAACTTAGTCACCATCTCCTCTGAAACTAGGTTATTAGAACTACCACTATCAATTACAACTTTACAACATTTACCTCCTAATTTGTATCTGGTTCTGAACAAACTTTTCCTTTTTGGTGGTTCCTCATTTGTCTCTACTTGAAATAGTGCTCTCCTCATCACAAGTGATTCTCCTTTCTCAGGTTTACCAACTGAACTAGGTGATCTAACAGGTTCCTCTTCCATATAGGCTGATCTTCCACTGTTCTCTATTCTCTTGCTTGTACTCCCCTAATTACATTCAAATGCTCTATGTCCTTCACCTCAACACTTGAAATGGGTTCCTTTGAATGCTCGCCTATCAGGTCCTCTTCCTTTTCTTATGTATCCTTCACTCCAGTATGGATTAGGGTTTCCTCTACAGTAGAAATTTTTGTCATCCCTCCGGTATGCATTATTATCTCTGCCATCCTTCTTGAATGTGTTCTTTGATTTGTTCTTCTTCGCAAATGATCTCTCTCTTCCAAAAAATGTTCTACCTCTCTGAAATTTACCTCCTCTGTCTCTCTGTCTCTGATCATGTCTCTTAATCAACTTCTCTTCAACTTTTAAGGCAAACTGATATGCTTCTTCTAGTGTTGTTATCCTCACCAAACTTAGTTCTTCTTGAATGTTCAATCTCAATCCATTGATGTATCTAGCCACTTTCTCCTTGCTTGCTTCACTATGTCATGTCCTTATGATCATCTTATGAAATTCTTCAATGTACTCCTTCACAAATTTCTCCTTTTGTCTCAAGTTGTGCAATCTCTTCAACAGTTCCAACTCATAGTCAGCGGGTATAAATTGGTTTTTCAATTTTGTCACCATCTTGTCCCATTTTGTAATTTTTCTTTCCCTCTTCTGTTTCTATCCAACTGAACTTCTTTCCACCATATAGCAGCATGTCCTTTCAACTTTGTCTTTGCAAATTTCACTTTCTCTGGATCTTCAACTTCTTCATATTTAAAGTGTTCTTCCATGTCATTTATCCAATCAATCAACTCTTCAGGGTTCAAATTGCTAGTGTAATTAGGTACATCAACTCTAGGTCTCTTTCCAATCTTTGAAATAGCTCACAACATCTTGACTTGATCTAGTTCTTCTTCTTCATCACCTCTTAGGGTTTCACCAATTTGATCAATAGATTGAAATTCCTCTTCATCATCACTTTCAACATTAGGTCTAGGTGTCAATCCTCTTCGCCTATCTTCCTCGACAACATCCAATCAAATTCTCATTATTTTCATCATTTCCATCATCTCATCCATCCTACCATCCATTGTTCCAACAGCAGGGACCCTTGGTGGCATCCTCCTAGGATCAAGTGCAAACTACCTCAACTTCGGTGATTGGGCTGCAAGGTGGCAACTGCCTCACAATCAGTGATTGGTTGCAACACAAGTAACCTGCCTCCGATTCAGCAATCTGTCCATAGCAAGATCTGACAGAATTCCTTCACCAACTTCACTCAATTCGCTCCCAAAGATTCAAACTTTCGCTCTGATACCACTTGGTGTAGTCACGGTTAGGAGGGTCCTCAAAGAGAACAATCTAGATAATGCAATTAGAGTAAACTCAACGGAAATAATGCAAAGATGTAAAGCAAATGCAGATTTAGTCATTCAGTATAGCATAGAATTCAAATACAAATTGGTCGGTAACATGCAGGCTTACAGTTAGGGCTCGCAGACCTGATTACAGGATATCAGAATATACAGGATATAGCTTTGAAGCTCTTTACGCAAATTCCAACTATCGATCTTCTAAATCATGAGAACTACTTTCCTAAGGATTTATTACATCAATATATATCATCTTTGGTACAAAAGATTCCTCCATGTCAGTCAAGGAAGATCACAAACTCCAATGAAGAGTTGTAACGTGTGTACACGGATAGGTCAAACCTAAATGAATGGAACTCCTCCGCAAATGAATGGAATGATGTACAGGTCTTGGGGAAGGTCAACCACGAACCAAACAACATTGAATGATATGTCATTTAGCTTTGAAGGTTGTGAAATGCTTTGCAAGTCTTCTCCTTTAGTTGATTGTCTGAATCTATCAGGATGCTCTATTCTAAGAAAACAGTCGATCTTCTGATATCGATATCTTACCGGTACTTGATCCAAATGCTCTAAATTTCAGATATGATGTGCATGAAGGTGTCTAGATGCTAAGCCTAGCTCTGCAAGGTATGAAATGCAACTGTGGTAGAATGCGGACCAAAATACAGAAACTGCTACTGATTGACTGCCTGAACTGAACTAAAAAATGAAAAGAAACAAACTAAAATGCAAACAAACTAAGACGCAAATGTTTTTGGTTGATGCAAGATTACTTTTGAACCAGGGATGCTAGTGCATCATCTTTATTCCTCCTTAGATCATGGCCCTTCTCTACTTCCATGCTCAGCTTTTTATTTATTTTATTCTTCCTTGGAAGAAAGGCCAAGCATTCAAATGATGGTCGCCTTCTTAACATTCTAACATCAATATATTTAAATGTCATTCTATTTGATTGGAATATATGGTGACTCAATGTGCATACATAGTGACCCACACATTTAACTTAATCACCATGTGATTGGAGTCTTTCACATGTGTCTAGCATAACCAATAGATCTTTAACACCCAATGCACAAATCATTGGTGACACATTCTAACCAAATCTTTGGATATGGAATGGTTCACATTTTCTGATAACACACTCCATTACTAGCATATCAAATGCAATGGCTCCCAACTCTTCTATGGTTGGTGGTATTGTTCAATCTTAGGCAAGATATGCAACTGAAACTTTTTCTCATGATCTGCCCTATTTTGTTTCCTTACCTGCATGAATATTCTTTGATGCTGATGATTTAGGCACGTTCCCTTCCAAGAACAATTTGCTTGCTTTCTTTTGTCCATATTTTCCTTGTTTGTAGAGGTTTTTGGATCAATTCATCTTCCCTAAATGGTACATGACGACTTGCAAGAATGAAAATCATCATGGCACACATTTGGCCACCTATGGTAATGGTTTTAAGTTCTTTCTAGGCCATTTTTATCAAATATTTTTTGTTGTTTGCAACGTCCCATCCACTCTCCTCAATCCTAGTTAAAAATCATGTTGAAACTTCAGTGATTACTATTGATGAAATATCTGTAGGAGAATTACACCAACCAATAAAACCATGCGATCCCTTTGATAGCTGGAGGATGAAATAAGTTGGTCTAGACAAAAGACAATATCAAGTGCCTATTGAGATCTATGTCACAAAATCACCTCTATCAGCAATCATTCACACCTTGTTGTCAAAGTCGTTCTAGTTGCTGCTGAAGTTAGAGTGCTATTGAAGTGAATTCATGATGCTACTGAAGATGCACTATATGTTTCTACTGCTTCCAAAGCTAGCTAGGGCATTCTTTTGACTCTCCAATTTATCCATATGTGTCATTTTAATTAAAAACACACAAAACTAAAAATTCTTCTCAGCCTATCTTATTTTATTTTTGGGTGATGCAGATCGCCGATTCTCCCAGGATGCTCCTATATCAGACACACTGGGTAGAAATTTTGTGAGCATAGGCTCACAAAAGTGGAGTTGAGTAGTCGAACTACCCTTTTAGGTTCACAAGATCAATTCTTCTTCCTCTTCTTCCAGCACCATGCCAGAACAACTATCTTCTTCCTCCCACAAATCCATTCACCACTCTTCTCCCATCTCATGGATTCACATCCACCATGTACCATCCCCCTCTGCCAAATTATTTCTCCTCTCTTCTCCTTTGTGGGATCCAACCCACTAGTAACCAACCTCCTCCACCAAACTCTCATGTCACTCATATCACAACCTACAATATAAAAATCTTCATCAAATACCTTATGGAAACTGAATATTTCCATAGGTTCTTCTCCACACTCTTCAACTCTAGCTACCTCAAATGGAAGTACAAAATCATCATCAAAACATGCAACAAGATTTACCTTTTCACTCGCTATATCAAATTCACCATGGGCTGTATTATTAACTTCTACTTCCTTCACTGCGATGCTTGTATTCTCACTAGCAATTGCTGCAATCTTCTCCAACCATTCATTCTCCACCACCAAAATTTGTGACAACAAGTCATCTTCTTCCTCCTCCTTTGCTACAACATCTTTGCATTCCATCGTTGCTTCTTTATTTTTCTTAACTTCAACTACCTCCGCTATAGGCTCTTCACTGTTCACTCCATCCTTATCTTCTTTTCTCATGTCTTTCTGTTCACTCGGTTGTGCCTCCAATTTTTCTAGCTTATCCAATCACTTGTTTATATTTTTTATCGTCCTCCATGTCTTGTTTTCTTCATACCATCTCCACGCTTCCCAAATCACGGGCTTCTTCCTTATGACTATTACCATTTCATCTCGCTACTGTAATCTTTCATATATACATCCTATGCTCTACAATCTGCAAAACACTTTCCTTCATGGCTTCAAGCTCTCTCGTTGCTCAAGACTCCTACCTGCAACAACCCTCACATGATCTTCTTCTCTACCTCTTTCTCTCCTTTACCCGCAAGTCCTGGTGGATCCTCTCCATGCTTAGGATTACCAGCTTTAATACCATATGATCTAGACAAAAACAATCCCTCACATAAAAAAACTCTTCCACACAAGTTCATAAACACAAATAATGCTCTACATAAAAGAAACACAAGATTGCAACACAAAATTTGTAGTCAATTAAACATTTATACAAAAGTCTACAACAAATTTACATAATGACCTTCATGGCTTTTCTTGTTCATAGCCAATTTATATTTTCTCTCTCTCACAACAATCCTCTATCCAATCTTCCCTCTTTCTTTCTCTTCACAACAACGAACTCCTACCCAATATTCTCTCTCTTTACATGGTTGAGTGTATATGTTGCTAGTTGTAGACTAGCCACACCCCTCCTCTCATGTTTTCATTTTTCTTACTTTTCAATGTCATTAACTTACAAGATGAAACGATTAATTTTCCCAAATGAATTTAGAATGTTTAAATTCTTTTATTCCTCCTTAGCCACGCAACCCTTCTGTCCTCCCATGCTCAGCTTTTTATTTATTTTATTCTTCCTTGGAAGAAAGGCAAAAGGATTGGAAGGCCAAGCATTCAGATGAGGCTTCCTTCTTAACATTCTAACATCAATATATTTAAATGTCATTCTATTCGATTGGAATATACGATGACTCAACATGCATACATAGTGACCCCCGCATTTAACTTAATCACCATGTGATTGGAATCTTTCACACGTGTCTAGCGTAGCCAATAGATCTTTAACACCCAGCGCACAGATCATTGGCGTCACAGTCTAACCAAATCTTTGGATATGGAATGGTTCACATTTTCTGATAACACACTCCATTACTGGCAAATCTATGTCACATGCAATGACTCTCAACTCTTCCGTGGTTGCTGGTATTGTTCAATTTCTTAGGCGAGATATGTAACTAAAACTTGTTCTCATGATTTGCCCTATTGTGTTTCCTTACATGCATGAATATTCTTTGTTGTCAATGATTTAGGCATGTTCCCTTCCAAGAATGATTTGCCTACTTTCTTCTGTCCACATTTTCCTTGTTTGTAGAGGTTTTTGTATTGATTCATCTTCCCTAAATAGTACATGACGACTTGCAAGAATGAAAATCATCATGGCACACATTTGGCCACCTATGGTAATGGTCCTAAGTTCTTGGTGGGCCATTTTTATCAAATATTTTTTGTTGTTTGCAACTTCCCATCCACTCTCCTCGATCCTAGTTGAAAATCATGTTGAAACTTCAATGACTACCATTAATGAAATGTTTGTGTGAGAATTACACCAACCAATAAAACCATGTGATCCTTTTGATAGTTGGAGGATGAAAGAAGTTGGTCCAGACAAAAGACAATGCCAAGTGCTTGCTAAGATCTATGTCACAAAATCACCTCTGCCAGCAATCATTCACACCTTGTTGTCAAAGTCATTCCAGTTGCTGCCAAAGTTATAGTGTTGTTGAAGTGAATTCATGATGCTACTGAAGATGCACTATATGTTTCTACTACTGCCAAATCCAACTGGAGCATTATTTTGACTCTCCAATTTATCCATGTGTGTCATTTCACCAAAAACATGCACAAAACTGAAAATTCTTCTCAACCTATCTTATTTTGTTTTTGGGTGATGCAAATCGCCAATTTGCCTGGGATGCTCCTGCATCATTGATTTGAAGAGTGATTATAATTAGATTGGAATAAGGAAAGGAGATGAATGGAAGATAGGATTTAAGGCTAATGAGGGATTGTATGAGTGGTTGATCATACCTTTTGGGTTAACAAATACACCGAGTACATTTATGCGGTTGATGAATGGGGTATTACAAAAAATTTTGGGTAAGTTTGTGATAGTTTATTTGGATGGTATTTTGATTTTTAGTACTACTAAGGAAGAACATCTAGAGCATATTAGGTTAATTTTGTAGAGGTTAAGAGAGAAGTTACTGATCAATTTTAAGAAATGTAGTTTCATGAAGAAGGAGTTGGTATACTTGGGATTTGTAATTTTAGCCAGATTGAAGATGGATCTAGAGAAATTTAAGACAATTTTTGAATCCAGCCTACACTAACAAATGTTGGAGAGGTAAGATCTTTTCATGGTTTGGAAAGTTTCTATAGGAATATTATCAAAGACTTTAGTGGTGTTTGTGCACCACTAATTGAAAGAATGAGGGGAGATAGGAAGGAGTTCAAATGGAGAGCAAGAGTAGATAGGAGTTTTGAGTTGTTGAAGAGAAATGTGATAGAACGACCAGTTCTAGCTTTACTAGATTTCAACAAGATATTCTAGGTTGATTCTGATGCACATGGGAATGCAATTGGAGAAATATTGAGCCAAGAAGGAAGACCATTAGTATATTTTAGTGAGAAGTTGAATTATTCAAGGAGAAGATATTCAATCTATGACCAAGTATTTTATGCCATAATTCAATCATTAAAGAAGTGGAGACATTACTTATTGCTAAAGGAGTTTTTGTTGTACACTAATAATTAGGTAATACAATATTTGAATAGCCAAGGTAAGCGGAACCAAACACACATGAGATAGGTTGGATTTATGCAAAGTTATACCTTTGTGCTAAAACAAAGGAGTCAAAACTTGAACAAGGTTGTTGATGCATTGAGTAGGAGATAAAACGTGTTGATAGAAATAAGAGTAGAAGTAGTTTGATTTGAGAAGCAAAAGAATTTTTATGAAGATGATCTAGATTTTGTTGAAGCATGCAAATCATGTAATGAACTGGTAAGCATGGATAGAAGTAAGTGATTAGATTACTTGATTCAAGATGGGTTGTTGTTTAAGGGTAGTCAATTATGTATACTAAGGAGTTTAATGAGAGAAAAAATTGATTAAGGGGAAGCATAGTGGTGCTTTAGTAGGAAATTTTGGAGTAGACAAGAAAGTTGTATTGATAAATGAGAACTACTTTTGTCCACAGATATACAAAGATGTAAGGAAATTTATTAAAAGTTGCAATACTTGTCAAGTTACAAAAGGAGACAGTTAAAGTGTTGGTTTGTATCAACCATTATAAAAATTGGAGACCTTAGGAAGACATAAGTATAGATGTTGTCTTATGATTTCCAAGATGATAGAGAGGGTATGATTCAATATTTGTAGTTGTGGATAGATTTTTTAAGATGGCACATTTTATTCCATGTAAGAAGAACAATGATGTGGTACATATATCTAACTTATTTTTTAAGGAAGTTGTAAGGTTACATGGTTTTCCAAAGAGTATAGTTTTAGATAGGGATAAAAATTTTGTTGAATACTTTTGGAAGACATTATGGAAGAAGATGAAGATAGATTTGAAATTTAGTTTAGCATATCACCCACAAACTTATGGACAAATAGAAGTTGTAAATAGGAGTTTAATTTGTTGACGTGTCTATTTGGAGAAAAGGTAGGAAATTGGGATATGATTCTACCGTAGGTAGATTTTGCATATGACAATTTAATAAACCAGAGTATAGGGAAAATGCCTTATAAGATTGCATATGGAAGTAATTTCCAAGGAATGTGTCAAAGTTAAGAGATCAATAATGAAAAGAAGAGGAGTGTAGAAGTAGAAGGATTTATAGAACATATGAAGGGAGTGCATGTGGAAGAAAAGAGCCACTTAGAAAGGATGAATGGTGGGTATAACGAAAAGGATAATAAGAAAAGGAGACACGGGAAATTTGTAGTTGGAGAAGAAGTGATGGTGTATCTTAGAAAGAATAGATTTCCAGTTAGAACATACAATAAGTTAAAGATGAATAAGTTTGGTCCTTGTAAAATTGCTAAGAGATTTGGTTCAAGATATGCATATGAAGTAGAGTTACTAGAAGAATTAGGCATATCACTAATATTGCATGTTGCAGATCTATATCAATATCATGAAGGGGAGTCAAGGAATAGGGATGCAAAAGTACAATTGCAAAGATAAATGCCCCAAAGAAAAAGGAGATTGAGGAGATCTTGGACATTAGGATTGGAAGAAGCACTAGAAACAAGTAGTATGAGGAGTATTTGGTGAAATGAAGAAGAAGATTCAAGTTAGATTTCTAAGGCTAAGGTAGACCATCTTGGTTTTCCCCTAGCCATTCGAAATTGAGGAACTCACTTTTCAACAACCCTCCATGTCTAATGCAAGAGCATCCTAGGTTGTAAGAGAAATCTTGCATCAACCAAAAATATTTTCTTTCATGTTGTTTTTTGTTTGTAGGTTTTTTAATCAATAGTTAGTCATTGTAGACACATTACATTTCACCAAAAATTGTACATCTCACCTTGCATTTGGGAATACATGTTCTACAATGATCCTTCAATGTCATATTCACTTTTCAAAGGCTTGTGATCACCACAGAGGCATAACTCAGTTTCCAAACCTTAATAGGCTTAGCAGAATTACACTTAAATTCACTATTCGTGGCTTGTGGCATCTTTCCAAGGTTTGTGGCAACAAAGGAACACATTCCATAATACACTAGACCTAGGAGTGCTTGTGGTGTGCATTGCACAAAGATTCATCAATTCATCATCACCACATTCAATCTAGAATATTCTACCTACACGTTTGGCCAACTACACATTTCATCTAGGTATTGGGATTTGCACCACTTTGAGGCTGATTAAGATATTTCACAAGGTTTGAGACTACTATATAAACATTTTTCACAACTAGTTGAGAGTAGCACAATTGGTGTAGAAAGTTGGAGGTCAAGTTTGGGAATTGTATTGCAATATCAGTCAAATTCTATAATTTGCATATTTGTAATCAAATGACTAAGGCCTAGCATGTTGGAAGCCCATTGCATCCAATTATACTTCATGACTAAGAATCAATAAAGTTCATATTGTTGTTTGTTGTTTTCATTAAGTTTTTTCTATTGATCGTGTGTTGTTTCATTCCATTGCATGGTTGGATAATCCTTCATTGGATCCTTTGTCCATGATTGCATCAAGAATGGAGACCAACATCACATTGGCCCTATTGAGCTCACATGTTGGTTTCATGTTCTATTCAATTATTAAGTGTTTTTGGTTCTCATGTATGATCTTGTAAGTATCTAAATTTATGGTTGTTACTGTTATGTTAGAAATTTTCCTCCTGTATGGAATGGTACAATTTCCCCATGGTTTAGCTCCTTCCCTTTGGTGACCTTTCAACCTAGTTTTTACAGACCTACCCGAAACCTGACTGACCTAGGTCTAACTAGAAGAATCTCACATTTTGGAATAACTGAAGACTGAACGGGAAAAGCAAACTTGAATTTGGGGTCCCCTAACCTCCTTAAAGTAGTCCTGAGTGGGAAATCAGGGCTTGGACTTGGGCGCTAGCACCCTTGTCCTACCCTATTACCTGGGGTCTTGAGTTTTGGAGGGATGTCGTCTCTTGCTGTGCATTCTGGGATTCCACTTTCAAATTTTTGTTTTTCGCACGATGTCGACATCTTATTTTGAAATTTGAAATTCCTAAGGTTGGATATAAAGAGACATCTGAAAATTATTTTATCATATACAATCTTTATGCAAACTTGATGCCAAAATTGCCATTAAAGATCAGTAATTTGTTGAACCTCTTGAAGTCATTTGAATTTGCTTTCATGGAGACAATGGATGGAGATTAGGAATCAAGATCTTGAGACTATCTTTCTCTTCCTAGGGTTTATACACCTTTTGCATGATCGGGAGAAGGGTTGAAGCCTCCAACATCAAGTTTGGGGATCCTCCATGGACATTGCTGATTCACCTTCTTGTTCATGCAAGTCTTCATTGCTTTCATCTCCTTGAGGTGAAGTTGTGTTTATACATTGAGTTAATGCAAGTTGTTGATCTTCCCTTTATTGAGACATCTAGGTTTTGATATTTTTGCATACACTTTGCTAGGGTTTGCACACACATCTGTAAATCTATATCTTTTGCTATTGTTGAGGTGGGAACACCGAAATAGGGCTTGACCGAGGCAAGCTCCTATATAGATGCAAACATTTTTCTTCTACTTTTGCATGTGCAGGTTGCATTTGTCGAGATCCAGCGGAAAGGAGGTGTAGGAAGGTTCATGTTGCAGACACAGTCATGATAGAATTTGAATTTGAGATTCTGAGAGTTCTGGCATATGATGACTCACACCCTAGTCCAACTGGGTGATTTTTTTGAGGATCTAAGAACCTCTGGAGATTGTGAAGCAGCAGGTGCAGAAGATTCTGACATCAAGAAACTTTTGGGACATGGTGACTAGCACCCTAGTCCAACAACTCCTTAGTTTTCAGGTACACTTTCTCTAAATTATTTACTCTGCATTTTTGTGTTTGTTTCATCAATATCTATGTCAGAAATTGAGTTATTACAGTCTGATATGTAAATTAGGGTTTTATGGTTAGAGAGAAAAACTAGCTGGCAAAAACCTGATTCAATAGCCACATAGACATAATTAACAGGAAAAGGGAACATTGGAAATCTATAATTTATCCCTAAACTCACCCTTTGCTTCCCTAATGCTTTAGTGTGTGAAAGTGTAGGACTTGTATTATCCATCTTGCTTCCACATTTTCACCCCTAAACATTTTGGTGAACCCGTACTCTAAAAGAATTTGCATCTTTTTACAATTCAGATATGATTTAGTTTGTTGTCTTAAAACACCTTTAGATTGCAAACCCTCTTTCATGAAAGTACATGCTTTAAATCTTGTCTGATTCTTTTATCCTTTCATTAAAAAGAATTTGAAAATTACAACTTTGTGTAGTGCATAGTGTTATTTTATATTTTTCACAAAGTTCATGATATAGCATTTTTACATTTAAGTCTTTGGTGAATTTGAGCATGTTAAAATGTCAGATTACTTTTTACAAGACTTTCATGTGTATGATGAGCTGTATAGTTGTGATGACTTCAATATGCTAGATGAACCCCTTGATGACTTTATCTAAATTGAACAGTCCACTATGACTCTTAAACCATCATTGTTTCAAAGATTTGTAAATGCAATTTTATGTTCCTAAAGCAAGAGAAGAAACTGTGAAACCAAAAATAGTGGTCACTTTGTGCTCAATGTACCTAAATCCCCTTCTAAACTAGTGCTCACTGTTAGAGGTCCTTCACCTTCTTCTCATTCTCTTGATTACATTTACAACTATGCTAAACAGATATCATATCCAACTTCACAACAACCTAGTTCTACTATGGTTGGTCATACATACAATACTCGGAATAACAAACAAAACAAACAACAACCAAGCATTCTGATATCTTTACTAACTTCTCAACCGATGCTTCCTCAAGCACCTTGTTTAACACATAAAGTTGGTCAAGATTATGATCTTGTTGAGTAGCTTCATGCTACACCTGCTAAGATATCTCTTTGGGAACTTATTCAAACTTCACCAACATACCATGGAATGGTCCAAGAAGCTTTACAAAAGGTGATTGTGCCACATGTTGTTAAACCTAATGATGTAGTAGCTCTTTTGGATTGTATGCATGTGACAAAAATAGATATTTTCTTTCAACAACATGAGTTGTCCTCTCTTGAAGTGCTTGCAATGTCAACAACATCAACACTTAATCCGAGCACCTGCCCAGGAACTTCGAGCCCAAGTCTCACCTTAGCCATTTTCTGTTTGGGGCTTGGATCTAATTGGAAAAATATCTCCACCTTCTTCTCAAGGATATACTTTTATAATCACTACTACTGATTACTTTATGAAGTGGGTCAAAGCTGTCCCTTTATGATCCACGACAGCTGAAGTAATTTGTTGATTCATACAAGATAACATTATCTCTTGATTCAGCATTCCTGCCTCCTTCATTTTTGACAATGGCACGCCATTCAAGAACAAGGATGTCAAGAAATTTTTGGAAAAATATCATATTCAACATCACTTCTCTACACCTTATTATCCTGAAGCAAACGGCCAAGCAGAAGCTTCAAACAAGGTTATAGGACAAATCCTACGAAAAAATGTTAACAAGCATCAGAAAGACTGGCATACTTAATTGTCCTATGTGTTATGGGCTTATAGAACAAGCATTCCTATGGCTACTAGAACCACCCCATACAATCTTGTTTATGGTGCTGACGTGATAATGCCCTTAGAACTTGAAATTCCTTCATTAAGAGTCTCCTTGAGAGACATTATAGATGATGACATGGAAAGAGAAAAGAGATTACAACTTGAGATGTTGGACGAATAGTGTATTAACGCTCTCGAACATCTTGAGGCCCATCAGAAAAGTATACAACAATTGTATAATGAATGTGTTATACATCGTTCATTCAACGTTGGAGATTTGGTACTTTATGAGAATCAACGCAATGTAAATGCACCTCCTAGAGAAAAAGGAAAGTTCAGCCCTAATTGGCTCGGACCTTATGTTGCTACTAAATCCTTTGGATCGGGAGTGTATAAGTTAGCTGATGAACAAGGTATGCTGCTTAAAGAACCTATTAATGCAATACATCTCAAGAAGTTCTATGCTTAAGATTATTAGTATGTTAGATGTTACTTTAGAGCAAAATTATTAGTTAGTTTAGCTTTAATTTTGACAAGATATGATTATGTTGTCTTAATTCATTTAACATAGAATCTTTTTTAGTTGATCATTGTTGTATCTTGCTTAAACATGTTTCCTTGAAATATCACTTTTACATTAACTGATCTGAGCATATAATATTGGTTACGTGTGAAATTCATTAGTCATTGTGCTTTTACTATATGTTCTGCAAAGAATTGTTTAGTATCACATTAGCATTAATCAAATTTCCACATAAGCATTTAACATTTATCACTAGTTGCATTTTACATAAATCACATGTGATATATTACAAAACAACTAAAAATAATAACAAGAAAACATCATATATATATCATCATCATTTTTATACATCTGAGTTGACTATCCCATATAGCAAAATGGGATGTCGTAGTACAAAATATATACATCACATAGCTAAACCCTTGTTGCCTATACCCTTGAAACCTCATGGTGTACGTGTGACGGAGGGCTAGCCATGTGTGGCTATGGACCACGAGTGACTCCTAGAGGCACTCCATGCTCGTAACCCCCTGATCTCTCCTCTTAGTCCTAGCACCTCATCATGTGGATCCTGGTACATCTGCTGATAGCAGTCTCTCTCTAAGATAGCTCGCTCTAGCTCTTCTTGGATCCTATCCCTGTCAGCTCTCGACTGGCATAACTCTGTCGATGAGGTATCACTGGTGATAAGGTCTCTTGCAGGTGCAGATGCTACTGCAGTCTACTCTCATAGCACACGGAGCTCTACCTCCATACGCTTGACTCTCTGGGCAAACTAATCCAAAATCTCCTCTACTGATAATCTGTATCAAACAAATGGCATGAAGATCTCTTCATGTCATCCTGTAGAAGGCTATGGCAAATACCCCGTCTGCACTCACTACTCAGCCACATCAGATGGTACTATCTCTACTATGACACGACCCACAAAGTCGCACCATGCATCTGTCCCAAATGTAAAATAGAAACAAATTACATATTAGTACCCCATATAGATATCATAAATAATTAAACAATCAGACAATCATAAACAACTGCATATAAATACATAAAACATTCTACCAGGATCTCCATCTCACCAAGATGGATCTCAGATAGCCAATGGTGTGACAAGCTCTGCAGTCACTGCTGAAGGTGGGGGCATGTGCCTACTAGACTCACCCTCCTCACATTGACTTGATCCCCTCACATCTGCAAACGTGGGAACTCGAGCACTCGACTAAGACTGGGTATCACTCTCCTCAACGATGTCTGGCTCCTGTTGGTCTCGCCGTGGTATTGCCCTAAAGATGTACCGCGACTCAACCTCTCCCTCGTCGTCATCCTCATCCTCCTCATCATCGTCTAAGTCATAATGCCCAGCCAGATCACTGATGTCATCCTCCATCTCTGTGTCTATCCCCTGACCAGCCCAAAGCTGATGATCACCTGTGTGGTGACCAGGTGGATAGATAGGAGCAAGTCTCACTATCTGCCACCAAGTCTAATATGCTTGGGTCACTCTGATGTCATCTACATTAGATATTGGCTCTGCATCCTCTGGACCATCATCATCGCTAACTGGCACATCTACTATCATCAGTCATCAGGCATTATTCACCCTGACTGCGCTGCGTACAGAGCGCGGATAGCTCGGATGCATCATGGGAACATCCTACCAGCATCTGAACTGTCGTGCTACTTGATCAAAATAAAAGCATGAGACAACGTGATCGAGGCAACCGGCCATCAGTCAATCCCTCTACATCCTCGCTAGTTGACTCTACTCACCTGGCCATGATATGCAGTCACGATATGGTCTCCAGATGATATCGTCAGGTTGTAATCTATCAAATATAACCCTCTAATATAGTAGATCACCATGTCTCTAGCACCGGATAAGCGGATAGGCATGGACCCATGGATAATACAACATTAGCTCTATAGGAAAACCTATAGGCCACGTACAACTAATATTCTCAAAAGCCCAAACCTATAGTAATGTGCAGCACATCAGGTTATGCACCTCATAGTGGACATACCGGTCTAACTCACGGTAGAGGTGTGCAAGCATACTGCGCCACCATGCATACACTGTCATGTGCTCCTCCATTGCCCTGATAGTGTGAACAAGGTCCCCGTGAAGGTGAGTGCCTCAACCACCAGGTGTGACTGCTAGTGCTATCGTGACAATCATAATCCACCGAATTAGTGGAATTTTAGTGCACCCCTTCTCTAACAAGCGAAGCTGAATGTGCCCACGCTCTACCCGAGAGACTGTGCGGCCTAGACAATACATTTGACTCTATCGAGTGTACTTTGCTAAGCCACAGTTTTTGATCCCCACTGTCTCTCCTCGTATGGGTAGTTGAAGGATCTAGAAGACATCCTCTAGTGTAATGGTCATTTCTCTTGTAGGTAGATGAAATGTCGATGTATCTGCATTCCATCTCTCTATCAATGCCATCAGCATGCTAGCATGGAATTTGATCATGGGTAGGTCAAATACCCACCAGAGGCCCACTTCTTGTAAATACTCTCTCTACATCAGACATGGTAGTAATGTGATCTCTTAGAAGCGACATCAGGCGACCTCCTTTGTGCTCTCGCATCCCTGGGATGACCTGTATGACACACTAAGATAGAGATTCAATCAATTTTTGAGCAACAAAATATAACTTCATAAGGAACAGTGCCTAGGCCCTGGGGCCCTTGCCCTTTTTGGACTTGTGCGCCCCAAGAGAACCTGGGTGCCCAAGGAGGACTTGGGCATCCGAGGTGGACTAGGGTGCCCAAGGAGGACTTGGGCACCTCAGGTGGACTAGGGCACCTCTAATTGGGACCCTTGTCTACTCTCACCTGAAAGGCATGGGAAATGACAAAACTCTAACAAATGAAGAGTACAAGATAGAACAAGCAAGGATCAGGGACCTACCTCAGCCTCAAGTCGTCTCTTTGCCACCCAGACTTAGAGCATCTCCATTCTTGAAAGCTAGTATGGACGTCAGGTCGGCATCATCGATCTCCTCTTCCTTCTCCTTCACTCCTCTACACAATGACAAGTAACAAATGAGTAGTGAAAAGTGATGACTCCCTTTATATATAGTAAAGTAAGTGAGAAATCCTATCAATATCTAGGTGCAAAAACAAAGAAATTAACAAGTTTCACTCTTGAGCCTTTATCTTGAGCTGACAAACTCATATTTTCACGTCATTTGTTGTGTCAGAATCCTGGTTCCACTCCCCATCTTCCCCAATGTGTTGTGTTTGGGCATTGTTTCTTTAGACAACCCTCACAATGCATTTTTCATCAAGTTTCCTTCGAAATCAACGCGTGTAGATATCTCCTTGTTTCTCCTTTTCAGACTAAGCAAGCAGAAACAAGGGGGGCATATATCTCCCTCGATTTCCTCCCTCATCATGTCTCATCACTCAACCCACTTAGTTTTTTATGAAATGACTTATTGATGGTGGTTGCAGGTTGACTTGATTTGATTTTGGATTCTCTGACAAGTGTTCCTTTGCAAGTTATGGTTCCTAACTTTGTGGTCTTGTAGGATTACAAACTTGGGGGCTTCTTCCTCTTTTGCGACGACACTCTAGCTTCCTCTACAGTATACTTTTGGGTATCCTTTTCATGATTGATGTATTTACTTTCCTTTAGTTGTATATGCACGTAGTGTCATATGGCCACTAAAGTGGGGGCTAAATGTTATGTCAGAAATTGCCCTCCTGTATGGAATGGTACAATTTCCCCATGGTTTAGCTCCTTCTCTTTGGTGACCTTTCAACCTAGTTTTTATAGACCTGCCTGAAACCTAACTAACCTAGGTCTAACTAGAAGAATCTCACATTTTGGAATAACCAGAGACTGAACAGGAAAAGCAAACTTGAATTTGGGGTCCCCTAACCTCCTTAAAGTAGTCCTGAGCAGGAAATCAGGGCTTGGACTTGGGCGTTAGTGCCCTTGTCTTGCCCTATTTCCTAGGGTCTTGAGTTTTGGAGGGATGCAGCTCTTGCCGTGCATTCTGATATTCCACTTTCAAATTTTCTTTTTTCGCGCGATGTCGACATCTTATTTCAAAATTTGAAATTCCTAAGGTTGGATATAAAGAGACATTTGAATATCATTTTATCATATACAATCTTTATACAAACTTGATGCCAAAACTCTACCAAAATTACCATTGGAGATCAATAATTTGTTGAAGCTCTTGAAGTCATTTGAATTTTCTTTCATGGAGACAATGGATGGAGATTAGGAATCAAGATCTTGAGACTAACTTGCTCTTCCTAGGGTTTATACACCTTTTGAATGATTGGGAGAAGGATTGAAGCCTCCAACATCGAGTTTGGGGATCCTTCGTGGACATTGCTAATTCGCCTTCTTGTTCATGCAAGTCTTCATTGCTTTCATCTCCTTGAGGTGAAGTTGTGTTTATTCATTGAGTTAATGCAAGTTGTTGATCTTCCCTTGATTGAGACATCTAGGGTTTGATATTTCTGCATACACTTTGCTAGGGTTTGCACACACATCTGCAAATCTTTATCTCTAGCTATTATTGAGGTGGGAACATCGAAACGGGGATTGACTAAGGAAAGCTCCTATATAGCCGCAAACATTTTTCTCCTCCTTTTGCATGTGCATGTTGCATTTGTCGAGATCCAGTGGAAAGGAGTTGCAGGAAGGTTCATGTTGCAGACATAGTCATGATGGAATTTAAATTTTGGGATTCCAAGAGTTCTGGGACATGGTGACTCACGCCCTAGTCCAACTGGGTATTTTTTCTAGGATCCGGGAGCCTCTAGAGATTGTGAAGCAGCTGGTGCAGAAGATTTTGACATCAGGAAACTTTCAGGACACAATGACTAGCACCCTAGTCCAACAGCTCCTCAATTTCTGGGTACACTTTCTCTAAATTGTTTACTCTACATTTTTGTGTTTGTTTCATCAATATCTATGTCAGAAATTGAGTTATTATGGTCTGATATGTAAATTAGGGTTTTATGGTTAGAGAGGAAAACTAGCTTGCAAAAACCTGATTCAATAGTCACATAGACACAATTAATAGGAAAAGGGAACATTGGAAATTGTAGTTTATCCCTAAACTCACCCTTTGCTTCCCTAATGCTTTAGTGTGTGAAAGTGTAGGACTTGTATTATCCATCTTGCTTCCACATTTTCACCCCTAAACAGTTACAACAAAATTAAATTACATATTATATGAGTTTATATGTCCATTATTTTCTAAATTATCATACAAGCCCAACTAGTTATTTAATTACACTAAAATTGTACATATGTCCATGATTTGGATTTCACATCTCAATACAATTGAGATATTTTCACATCTATTTCCTATAATCAAGGCCTAACATTCAACTAGAAGATTTTTTCCCCTTTTGCAATGTATTCCTAGCATAACTAGACTTATTTAGTTTTATTAAAAAATACACATATCTTAATTTTATTAAAGAAATGTATTTTCACATGATAGAATGAATATAAGATTTTGACATTGACAAATACCTCTTATTGTCATTTGGACTCATTTTTATTTATTTGTCTTAATATAATTATTAGTGTACATAAAATGATTTATTCGTGTGTGGATGTTAGCAAAATGCAATAGGTGAACTAATAGGGAAAGGTTAGAGACTTATATCTTTTGTGTAGATTTTTAATGTAAAATCATTAATTTAATTTTTAAAACTTAATGGGTTCTCTAGATTGGTTATTGGCCTTGCCCCTTAATTACTAGCATGTCTAAAATCAATACATTTTATAAAGTTGGAATAATTTGAGAGCCATGGTTAGTAGCCATCACATCTCACCTAAATAATTCAACTTGATGCTAGACAAATAGAACCAAAAATTCACAAACCCTCTATCTCTCTCTCTCCTTGTTCAGTTAGTTAGAGAGGAGAGAAGGTGAGCCAGTGCATTCCCTCTCTTCATTCATTCATTTAAGGGTTGGGTTTTCTCCCCTCATTTGGCTCTCCCTTCTATTAGTAGGTCAGATTTTTACTATTGATGCAAGGATTGACTTGGATAAAACATGTTTAGTCAAATGGTTTCAATTGGTGGCCTAACTCATTTGATCAAGTGAACATGTTGCCTTGTGTGTTGGTCAATATAGAGAGAAGTGGTGTTCCCTCCACTACCTCTGTAGCCATATTCCTCCAACATGGAAAGGTGGCAAATTAGGTGTTACATCAATGATGATAACTTGGTCGTTTGCCTACACCCTGTAACCATGAAAAAATACAATGGATGAGGTTGAATGGGTCACTAAATCTATTCACATTCAGAAAAGAAGTGTTTCATAGAGTTATTTATCTCATTGTATGGTCTTGTTCATATCTCCTTGTGATTAATTGAAAGATTATTCTTTCATGTGGTTGACTTAGTTTTTTCCATCATAAAAACATTTGATATGACAAATTAAGTGCTTTGGTTTGATTTGTATATATAAAGGGCATATTAAATCAATTTAGGGTTTATGAATTATGAAATAAGTGCCATGAAATCTACTTTAGTAGATGATGTTTTGTTAAAGGGGATAAGTTAGGTGGTTTAGGGACGTGAAAGAGGGTTAGGGCATAAAAATTAAGAGGTTTATGAAGTTGAAGGTGGGGAAGATGAAGTTTAGGTTGTTATGAAAATATAGGAAATGAAAGGATGGTGTGAATGTGAGGTGAAGGATAAAATGAGTAGGCTTACGGGATATTGGAGGCTAGAAGTAGTAAAAATAAAGGTGAAAGAGAAGAGAATAAAAGGCACATATTTAGGTAGGAAGAAGTAATAGTTCTAAGGCTATTTATAAATTTTGATAACCTAACATGGTTGCCACCAACTACCCCTTAAAATGGCATGAACCATGCCCCACTTTGACATATCAATATTCTATCACATATAAAGGATAGTGCATGTGACACTATGAAAACAAGAAGAGGACCACTTGCATATAATGTTGATAGGGAACAAATGACTAATTGATTGAAACAATCAATGAAATGCTCTACCTCTTTAGTATAAATGAAGGATTGCCATTGTGTTGTAATTGATACTACTAATCTATATAAACAATAAAACTCATTTCAAAATGACTCTCTTTAAAACCTATCAATGTACTTTACACTAAAAGAAAAATACACTAAACTAACATAACTAAGAGTAGACCCATTACACATTGAAATGTAATTTCTAATTTACTTGTAACAACAATCAACCATAACTCCTAATTAATTAATTATTATTTAGATTTATCTAATTAACCTAAATTTATATAAAAAGGTCACAATTATATTATCTCGTTCTCCAAACACTTAATTCTATTAAAAGCCATTAAAATCACAACTCAACACTAGTAGTTAGTGAGCATTATTAGAGTAGAAACAACTAAATGCTTTATCTCAAGCACTTAGGTTTTTGAAAAGATGTGCAAGTAGATATCTTCCTATCATTTAAAACCATTAATTCTCGTGCAAATATATTTTTCTCAAGTTCATCTCCCTATTTATGTACCACGTGAATGAAACCAACCACCTTCACAATCACTAACTCGTGAACAAAGTGGACCCAACATTTTAATTTTACATCACTTTATTCTACCATTTAATACGGCTTTTTTAAGGACATAAACGAATTTTTATCTTAAAATCCATCATTCAATTGCTATTTAAGATCTCTTTTTCACTCATAATATTTTCTCACTTGGGACTCGAACACACATTGGGATTTAGTCCACTTTATTCAAAATTATAATTATGTGTTTAGAGTTGACTGTTTTCTTGGAAATTAGTCATTATTCTATCGATATGTATAAGAAATTTTGAATTAGGAAACTTTATTAGCAAACATTTGGAAAGCTCAAGAGAAAGCCCTCGAAAAATCATTTAACTCAAAAGTTATATTTAGATAATATATTTTTGCATCTACGATATCAAACTTTCCATTCTCATTGCATGCTTAGCATGCTACAAAATTGTATTCAAATTTAGGGGCTTGAGTGCTACCAAGATAAGCCAAAGATTCCTCCTCTCATCTTGAAGCAAACCTACTATGCTTTTCAACATAGCTAAAATTTTGAAAATAAGTGAAAGGCAAAGGTGAACAAATCTCTAAAGGTTGTATCAATAGAAGATGAGTCCACACCACAAACACTAATCCACATAGTGTGGCCCTATCTACAATAACAAAGATCTTAGTAGAGTTATGTTATAGATTTCTGATATATGATCCATGTTCTAATATTTTATTCTAATCATCTCTTGTAATGCATTAAGAAGTAAACAACAAAAGTCAAATGAGTACCCCATTGAAAAATATATAAGCACTGTTAGATAAAAGAACGATCTCTAATCCAATTGTTAATAATCAAATCTCTAAGATATGATGACAATTGGTGAGATACAAGGCTTAGACTACTATAATATGAAAATCTAAAATTGTATACAAATATAAAATTAAGTTGTCTTAATATGGAATTACCATGTAGAGATTCAACTTCTTTATGATGCTTAAATTAGCCACTTTAACATGCTTAATACAACCACCTTAGATTAACTTAAAACAACAATAAAAGGAAGATAACATTACCATAAGATAGCAGCAACAAAGAAGCACAAATCAACAACATACGAATGCAACAAACTCTAGAAGATCATCTCACAACACAAGGTTTACGTGGAGAAACACTTTCGGGAAAAAATCCACCAAGAAGGGAGGCCAAGCATGTATTATCTTCAAATGCAAGATTACAATACATCCACTTCCAAATCTCCTCTCCAGTCTTCAATCCAATAGCATATGTGTATAGAGTTTTCACTCTAACTCATCAGCTTACATTTCTACCACCATAACCCCTATTTATATAGCATTTTCACCTTTTAAATGGGGCATCCAAGTTGGTTATCATATCCAAATGCCTCCCTTGGATAAATCCAAGCATTTAATGCAGAAAACAATATTGGTTGTAGCTCCATTACTCACCTCTTACACATGGACAACTAATTTGTCCTTATCGACACCTAATTTGTCCTATATTGCAAGGCAGTTACCATCTTCATGTGAAGGTGTTATAACCATCCAAAACAACATCACAAGTGTCCAAAACAACATCATGGGGAGTTGGGCATCCAAAACAACTTTACCCTTCAAGATCCTCTTTCGGTAAATGGTAACTTCGTGCCAATAAAAAATAGTTCTCAATCCTCGGTAAAAATTAATTACTATGCCAATAAAAACTAGATGGTAAAAATATTTACCATTGTTGCTGAAACCTTCATCCCTTATGAATTATTTACCAACAATATTAGGAGTAATTATATGATATAGGATTTACAAGGTTGTTGGCACCTTAATCCTAACATTCTCCCACTTGACATCATACATTGTAAATACATCCATAGGAAAACCAACAAGGGAAAAACATCCCTTAGCCAACCATGTACCACTTGATTCTTCAACATGCTCTCATGCTTCAAAAAGATACCTGAAATAGCAACCAAGGTAATTATCATATCAAATGATATTTCCTCTCATCCTCCATCATGTCAAACCATGATAGGATAAGGACCATGCCAAGGTGAAACATATACCAACTATCATTGAATCCTGCATCAATATATACATGAACACAAGCATCAAATTCAAATGGTAACAAATGATTCTAAGTGATTGCCACACTCATAATAGTTAGAATTGCAACCACAACCCATTGCTAGCTAGCTCATCCAATCTATCCATACCTTAAAACTAGGGTAAACAAAACCAACATAGGTAGAACTCCATGTCATCAACATATCAACCCAAAACTACAATCAAGTCCCTATATATCCACTACTCTAATCACCCATCTTCCCATCTCAATGTAACATACCAATGGACAAATGACCATAGATAAGGCTAACTAACAAAGTCTGCATCAACACTGAACTGATATGTTGACATTGATAGTCCATATTTGAGTCTTCAATGCAATCAATGGGTAAAAAAAAAACCCACTAAACTACAAAACTCATAGATACCAAACAATGAAACACACAAACTCATCATCACACCAATAGCCTACAAACTAAGACAACCAAAAGGATATCCTAATGGTGAAGAACACACATATCTAGGAACTCCCACTGCATGGGTAATGTCAAATTTGAAAATAGATCAAGGCATACCAAGTCTACCTATAGCACTCACATAGAGGATGTGGCTAACTCCTCTATCACATAGTGTTGAGGAAATATACAATGATATGCATAAAACATTTCTCATTACAAGTCTCCAAATTGCTCTCCCAAGTCCTCTAAATCAATGAAAAAGGAGATTAAGGATCTACAAAACTATTGTCAACAACAATGAAGTACAAACAACACTTGACTCAATACAAAACCTCATCTTCATAAACATTAGAATCTTCAAGAAGAAGACAATATACTAGGAAAGGAGAACCTAAAAGCCATGTTCTTGTACCACACTAACATGTCCCAAACTATGTAAATTAAGATCTCCTTCAACATTCCCAAATTGAAAGGATATCAACATCTAACATTCAAATTATAATGAAAATATGGCAGCAATAGATGTAAACCTCTCATAGACAATAGATCAAACTAGCTAGACATTCCCACAACAATAGGGAATATGCCCAAAGACACACACACCATTTCCTATACCTCTCTAAACAAGTCCTCATAACTAGTTCCATAGCTCAAGACCAAAATAAGGTGAATAACAAAAATCCATAAAACCATGCATCTACTTCTCAACAATCCTTTAGAACTCACAAAGCTCAAGACTAATGTATATGAGAATACAAGATACAAATTTAAGAATGCATCTAATAATGAGGTGGGCAACACCTCTTAGATTATTCACCTACTGAATAGATCAAGAGTAGGATACAAGATTGTCTTTTGCATACAATACCAAGCAATAAAATCTTATAATAAAGGGCAAACTTCTCATCAGGTTCATAATGGACCCACGTTCATTTCCAAGTGTAGGCTCCTTGGCTCTTTTGCTGAAATCTCATAATGACTAATCCTTCTAACACATATCCAACCTTATTGAAGTCTCTCTAGTATCCATGAGCATCCACCAATCAATCCATGCTAACTTCAAATGCAACTTGCAAAATCATGAAGCTCCAAGAAAATGATTAATACTAAAAGCCAAAGAGAACTAACTAGACCACTATCAAAGCTCCAACTATAGAATCAGGAACATATCATGACATCATGATCCAACATCTTCTCAAAAGAAGATCATATGCTCCAATGAACATATCCTACTTCCAAGAGCACTTGTATCATGCCATTTGAACTCTAATTCATGATCAAGAGTACACCATGACACAATAGCATCCATCCTCTAAACTAAGGATCATCTATAAAAATTGATGTCATAGATACGACACCTCACCAAAGACTCCAAGAGTCCTCTATGGTAAACCAAGACGTCAACAACTCTTCAAATAACATGAATATCAATCATCCTCTATCAATGGAACCATAGATGTCAATGAACCCTCACCACAACCTTAGAGAAGAATCCAAGAGATCCTTATGACACCAACAACCATTACAAAAGATCATACATCTTTTAATCAATGATTATCTATGGATCACTACACACTTCAACAACAACACCTTAGAACCAAGATCTTGAAACAAAGAAGATATAACACACTATGTAACTGCACAAAACTCCCATTGAAAGTGATACCAAGACAAACATGGCATTATGGCCATCATTTCCAAAATTCTACTGCAAGTGAGTGGAGCTTCTCATGCACTATAGACTACTACTACATATTCTAATGAAGAACTATATTAGGTACTCCATAACATTTTCTTTGTCTTACTACAATAAACATATCAATGTAACCAAGTTGACCAAGAAGAGGCCTACCAAAATAGAATCCTCATCATACATTCTACAAGATTTGCACATATGCAACATCTCAAATGAGAAATACATAATTAGTGCTCCAATATCGAATAATTGAATAAATAGATTAAACACCACATTAGTAACTTGTAGAACAAAGGTAACCAAGTATAACATGTAGATTTACAAGACTCAAACACTAGGATCAACTCCAGACTTGATTTGCCAAAAAAATCCACATAAGAGTAACCATAGATCATAACAACCCAACAAGAAGCCCTACAAATCTACAATTGTTTCCATCCAAAAAACTCTAAGAGTCTGAACACAATCTTTCCACAGATCTACAAACCATAGATTTTGGTTAGCATGTAAAACTTGTAAAACCATCTATGTAAATATGAATCCACTTAATCATCTATAAATTCACATCATCAAATATGTCTTATGAAACAATGGAAGACCACATATCTACAAACCCATAGCCTTTTTAAATAGGAAAACTATAAAACCTACATATCCAAAATAACATGAATATGAAAAAGGAGGAACTAGATTGTTAAGGAGTGTCTAAATCACAAAAAAACCAACTCCACAACCCACATACAACCAATGGCAAATCATCTAATACTTTCATGTAACCAGGGACTAAAACCATGAACCCAACATAAGCACTCCATATTGTAGTCCAAATAGTAGGTGTTTTCCCATGTGACTAGAGGGCCAAAAGCACCCACCCAACATGAACACCCTTTCACTACATGTGACCACAAGGTAAAGGAACATAACCACCATGCAAGAGGATAATCACATATTGCCAAACAGGATCTCTAGGTCACCACCATGAAAGGAGAAAACACATGACCATATCCATGAAAAATAAGATCCTCAACCACGAGCTTCCAATGCTCACCATAGATCCAATTTATAATATCCATCTAAGAGTTAGATGCCATGTCTTTTGATCTCACAGGTCTACAAAACAATGTTAACACATAGAACATCCACTGTAGTCCAGAAGCCTCCAACAACTCCTTATACAAATCTAGCTTTGATACCAAATAGTGGATAAAAGAACAATCTCTAATCCAATTGTTAATCATCAAATCTCCAAGATATGATACTAATTGGTGAGATACAAGGCTTAGACTACTACAATATGAAAATCTAAAATTATATACAAATCTGAAATTAAGTTGCCTTAATATGGAATTACCATGTAGAGATTCAACTTCTTTAGGATGCTTAAATCAACCACTTTAACATGCTTAATACAACCGCCTTAGATGAAATTAAAATAGAATTAAAAGTAAGATAACATCAACGTAAGATAGCAGTAACAAAGAGGCACAAAGGGTTAAGCTCAACTTTGATGGGTGCTCAAAGGGAAACCAGGGCCTTCCTAAATGGGAGGTATCATTAGGGATGAAAAAGGAAGTATTATAGAATGATATGTTGAATCTGTTGGAAGGGAAACTAATAACCTGGTTGAGGTCTATGCATTACGGTGGGGTCTTTAGAGAGTTCAATTGTATGGCTTTCAGAATGTAGAGGTTGAAGGAGACTCAAGGTTCATTCTTGATCTTGTCTTGAGTTCATCCAATATACCATGGAAGTTAAGGGACTATGTGGATGCTATTAAAATCTCCCTTAGATACATTAGCAATGTTAAAATCCAACATGTGTTTAGGGAAGGAAACCAAGCTGTGGAAAAAATAGCAAACTTAGGGCTTAACTTTAATGAGTGGTGGTATACCACCATGATGGAGGACCTTCCTCAATATATTCAAAGCACTATAACTAATGAGAGAAAGATTTAAGCCTAGCCTTTACATTATAATGATGACTTGTTGAAGCATTGATTTTGGTCTAAATTTTAAGGACAAGGACAAATATTTAAAAGAGATGCATATTTGTGATTGCTATTTCTTCGCTTGTGTGAAGGTGAGGGAAGCTCTGAGCTATCCTAATAATGATTATCTAGGAAACATGTCTGAAATTAATACCTTCATCCCTGAGATGTTTTTGTTTACTATGTTCTATTTTCTCCTCTGTTGATGTGAGTTGATAGAATTGGGTTCTCATATTTGTAGATTATGTAGTCTACTTATCATGGGTGGCTAGCTTTTAAGGGTTGAGCCTACATCTTATGTAGGGCTAAAAAAGAATTTGCAAATATGGGGTATTTTTAAGGAGGAAGGTGTTGCACCTTATGTGCAGTTAATGAGGGGTCATGACCAGTCGGTCACGGAGAAATTTGTCAATAGTTGGAGGAAGAGAGAGGTCACAGTCAATGGTACCTCATTCACATTGAAGGAGGATCTCATTGCAGAGGCTGAGTAACAGTGGCCAAAAGGTTCAAAGAGTTGGAAATGGAGATTACAAAAGATTCATTGAAAGCTTTTTTGGAGGCAAAGAAACCCTAGTCAGGCACCAAAATGGATATCAATGCATGGAACCACCACCTCCACAGGGAATTGTAAGTTATTACATTATGAAGTACTTTACCTTAGAGGGAAGGTATGAGACAATCCATGGTTATCACTTTCCTTTACTGGATCACTTAAGACATGGAAAATACATTAGTTTCCCTTTCTTTATTTTGTCTTCTCTTCAGAAAATTATTAGAAAAAATGCAAATCCCCCTCTGCATCAGGGTTTCATGTTAGTCCTGTATGAGTTTATTGTTGTATTGAATCCCCCTATTCCTTGTAATGTTGTGGCTAGAAATCCTAGTACTGAGAGAAAGTGGAAGGGTAAGACTACTAGTAAGAAAGTTATTCATGGGTGTGTTGGCCCTAATTCAGGCATGTCTAAGGAAAAACTTGAAATTTCCCACAAAAAGGATGTGGGGAAAAAAGGAAAATAAAAAGACTCTCATACTTATAAGGGTAAAGATTTGGGTAAAAACCCCTCTCCTCAAACCCCTAATCTAAAATATATTAAAACTATTGGGAATAGGGACCAAGATTCCCTAGAGAATATCTTACTATCCCTGAAAGAGAAGGGTGGGGTTTCATCCACTAAGAGGTCAGGAAAGAAAAGTAAAACTGTTAATATTAAGTCTACCTTTTCCAAGGTGAATTTAGATGCTCAGTTTGAGGATTTTCAGCCTTAGGATAACATGGATAACATCTATCATCATGTTTCTACTATTGGAAGAAGATCGGCTAGGATTGCTAAGGCTACTATGCAAAAGAATAATAACAACATAAAACATAATAAGAATGTGGATATTTCAATAGAAGAGATTGTTTCAGACACCTTATCTGATGACATCCCTGATCTAGATGATGAGATGGAAGGGGACGTAGACTTAGACCTTATTGAGGAGGCTCAGATTGAGAGGGAAATTGATGAAGTTGAGATTAGAGATCCTGAACAATAGATTCAAAATGAAGAGGTGGAGGTGAGGATTGAAGCTAACTTGAACTTCCAAGTTGACCAAGGAGATGATGTGGGGGTAATTCTTTTGGTGAGAATTACTATGATGATGTTGGTAATGATTGCAAAGGGTAGAATTTGGATAGTTGAGTTTTTGGTAGTTTTGTATGTGTATCCTCCTTTCACCCTTTCATTTAAGGACCTAGGGTCGAGTTGTAATGTACTATCATACCCTAGGCCACTATGAGATGTAGGGAAACTTGGATTTGTGTGATTTGATTGTCAATTATACTTAATTATGCTCAATTGTACATAAAAACCCTAATTATGCAAATACGACAACAAATGGATGGTTATCAGAAAATGATGCTATAGAAAGATGTAAAATGATAAATAACTATGCACCTATTTTCGGGGTTTAGAAGTAGAACAGTTGGGGACTAATGAGCGGGCGCCCAAGTCCAATGCCTAGGTTTTTGTTGGGATTTAGAAGCTCAGTCTGCAACCTGTTCCTACTGCATCAAAGATTTTCCCGTCATGGAATCTGGATGACTAAAGAGCGGGCACCCAAGTCCAAGGTGTTGTTTTCAACTTTGATATACAAATCCAACACTCTATAATGCCCTCCTCCAACTCCACTTTTCCTGTATCTTCAACCTGTAACCTGTTATCATAGAAACTTTGGGAGGGGGTTTTGGTGTTTAGAGGCTTGCCTTAGTCAAGCTCCGGAGAGACATTCAAGTCTTCCGAACACCGTTGTGAGATAGAGAGTGCGTACCCTTGGAGGCAGAGGCAAAAACCAAATGATAAATGCTCAAAAACACAAATGATGTCACCTTGTAGTGAAGATCTCGTGGGAGGAAGAAGCTCTTCATGCCATGAGGAGATGATTGCTCAAATCTACAAATACAAACACATAGACAACACCAATCTACTCTTGCTACACAATGAAAGCCTTGAATCACCTTTAGGATGCCAAAAGATCACAATAACAATCTAGTTTACAAATGAATGCCTAAACATGCTTTTATATGCAACTACAAACACTCCCGCCAAGAATTTCATAATTCAAACTTACCGTGTCAGCATAGGACCTAAATAACGGTCACAAACCAACACTTAACATTTGGGACTGACCCAAAACAGAGTAGGACTAGGGCACTGGCACCCAAGTCCTCCCCCCTATTTTGGTCAAGGTTAGGTTCGAGGGATCCCCCTAGGTCCCATTTGTCATGAAACTTAGGGATCATTTCATTTGGATGTCAAAATATGATGCAAGATGTCCTAAATGCAGCTAAAAGACCCGGGAGCTAAACCTTATGAGGGAACAACCCCCAAGGGGACATTTTCTGATGTTACATTTAGCCCCCACTTTAATGTATGTATAAATGTGAGCCAATACATGCATTAAAGTATGGTCAACAAACATAACAAACATGCCAAGCATGGAGAAGACACGCTAGACACATTAAAGACAATGACAGACACACAAAACATGGAGAAGATAGTTACAGTCACGTAAAACATGGAGAATACAATAGATGTATAGAAGATAGTTAATGCATGGAAGACAGGAATGATTTCTTTTCTTTTCTTTTTCTCATATATATGAAATGAATATGCAAGTATAGGAAAGTAAACACATCTCCCATAACGTAGGAAGTACTCATCGCACTAGTCTTTAAACTGCATATGGGGCAACACATACGCAAGACACGCCAAACCTCCCATAATGTAGGAAGTGCTCATCGCACTAGTCTTTAAACTGCATATGGGGCAACAAACACACCAAACAGAGCAAGCACGCCAAACACACACACTTTGAAGACACGGAGAAAACACGGTAGACAAGCGATGGAGTGTTCCTATTTGTAGGTTCATCACCATCTCAGGCACATTACAAGCACACAGCGATGATTGGGCTTCGCCAAAACAATCGCCAAAAACATGCTTAAGGGTTGAGTTAGTCACATAACCGCTCCCTACCTTCATAGAGGACTTTTGAAAATGATAAGATGGGCACTCTCTACAAGAGATACACCACCCCTACCTCCATAGAGGGTTTAAGATGATTGATTGATTGCAAACAAACTCAAAGTGCAGGAAGTACTCATCATACTAATCTTTAAACTGCACTTGAGGACAAGCACATTTCTAACATCTACAATAGAGAACTTACCTTATATATGCTCCCACCTTAAGGTGGTTGATATCACTCATCGATATCATGCATGTTAAGGTAGGAAGAAAACACACAATGGAACACAGACTTTCGCAAAGCCCATGCCCTTTGGAGGTGACATGTACTTTATGATCGCCAAATGTTCCCACAAATACATCCCTGCAAGAAACATGTTAGTGTCCACAAAATCATGATAAACAACATCAATTCATATGATTAACCACACAAAGAGCCAAGGTTATACTACGAAATCAGAGATCGAGGATAACCGTGAGGCTATATCATCAAAATCTCTAAATCAAGCGTCACCAAGGCAAGATTCAAAGAAAAAAAAGTGCATGGAGCAATAGTATTGTTAAGGTTTGTAAGTGAGATAAAGATCATCAAAATCACTATGTAGAAAGAATGAGTGCTTCTACTAGCCAAGTGTCGGATAAGATATACAACCCCACCGTCATATTAGGAACTAAGTCCAATTTTTGATTTCTTGCTAAAGGGGCGCTAGGTCCACATCAGTATAAATGTTTTTTGTCATCCGCCCTCTAGATAGAAACACTAGAGGAAGGGAAACAATAAATAAGAGAGGAGAAACAAGTGTCTTAGGGATAGTCACGTAGGAGGGTACCCCCAAGTCACCAACTGCAATGCTATGTCTGTAAGACACAACACACAACAATGAAATCAGAGAGGCAATATAGAAGAATGATGATACAAATAAAAGAAGGTCACAAGAGAGGCGGCCTCTTGGTATCTCAGACCTTACAAGAGAATCAAGGGTCATCCCAAGAGGCCTAAACACACATAACACATCACGGGGGAAGCACATCATGAGAGATAAAGGGTTAGAAATACTTACCTGGTAGCACCATCGTTAAGAACATACATTTCTAGGATATCTCTCATGTTGATTTAGTCTTGTTGATATTGTATTAACATTAAGTTTAGGATGACAAGAGGCTTTAGTGGGCTTCAAAGAGTGGTATCCTATACCAGCTGTGTAATTGATTCCCGCAACTTGTAAAGGTACTCTAATTCCTTGTTGATTTATACCGCAACCATTGCCTACATAGTGGTTATTTTTGTACAAGATTTGAAATCCATGTTGGGAATTAAGGTGTCTCAACCTTGGTAATTCCTTATAATATTTCATTGTATTTATTTAATTATTGCCTAGTATTGTAATTAGGATGCAAATCCTTATTGTCATCTTGTGGGAGTTGGCACGATGATGTGTCATCCTACGTGGAAGGTGACAAGTTGTAAATTTATTCTCACATGAGGAGATAGGCGTCCCACTTAGTGGTAGGAATATTTTGCTATGTTTCGGCATCTTGGATAGTGTGTAAGGGAATATTGACCGAAACGGTCATGACAAATTCCTATGACAAATCTATGACGCATAAGAGTCGTAAATGGAAGATTATATGACAGGTGAAGACATGTGTCACAAGGCATCTTGGAAGAAGGCATATTTGGGTACCCCAAGGAGGGTTATGACATGTTGTAAGAGAATATGCTAATTATAGCCTGTTTATGACAGATTCTCTTACAGTTGTAAGATATGAAAACTATGATAGATTCTATGACGGTCGTAAGTGTTGTAAGAGTATTTGTCATTGCCCAACTTGGGAATAGGTGACCTCTTTGGGATGGGGTGACTTGACAAGTGTCAGGAACATCTTACAGTGTTGGTGTCCATAGGTGTGGTTTTTGGGCCATGAGGCCATGTTGGACACCCATCCCAAGATAGAGCCATTTTTGCCTTATATCTTCTATATAAACAAGTGCTTTGGAGAGATGTATTATGTGATTGATAGGTACTGTTATGCTGCTAGATTGTCTCCAGATACGAGTGTCAAAGACTCCTGCAAGAGCATTGGCTCTATAACTATATTGTAAACCTTATTGTTTAGATAATACATTTGAGCTATGTTTTGGAGTGGGGTTTTTCACCCATAAGGGTTTTCCCTGTGTATATTTTGTCTCTCTTCTTCTGTATTACATTCTTCTGTATGTGTTTGCTGCAATATTTCTATTGTTGGGTTAACATTGTTGTAACTGTAAAGATTAAAACAAATTTGTACTCATCTCTCCTCATTAGATTAGTGTAGGAAGTGATTTCCGCACACCTAGCTTCCTTTTAGTTGGTATTAGAGCTTGATCACCTTTGGTCCTAGTTGTTGGGTAGGGGTTTTTTGAGCTAATCTAAGGTTGAGTGGGATCTTTGTGTAGAGCATTCTATAATCTTGTTGCAGGAAAGAGATTGTAGGCACATCCAGAATATTAGAGGTGGAGAAATTCAATGGCACTAATTTTGATTTATGGAAACTTAAGATGGAAGACATGCTTGTTGATTGTGACCTATGGGAAACCGTATCTGGTGTAAAACCAACTACAATGGCACAAGCTGATTGGGATCTCAAAGATCAGAAGGCTAAGGGTCTCATAGGACTCAGTCTAGCTGTGTCCTGTTGAATGTCCATGAGGAGAAGACCATGAAAGATCTTTGGAAGAAGACGGGAGATGTTTATCAGGCCAAATCCCTGGTGAACAAAATTTTTCTAAGAAAGAAGTTGTATTCTCTAAGGATGGAGGATCTGTTGCAGATCAACTGAATGCCTTCAACATGTTAATTGCACAATTGACATCAATTGGTGTGAAGATGGAGGAGGAGGATCGTTGCATGACCTTGCTTTGTTCTTTGCCAGACTCATGGGATCATCTTGTGATGGCTATTGGGAGCACCACATCCACTTTTGTTGATAATTGAGAGGGGGGGTGAATCAGTTATCTTGATTAATTTAATTTTCTGTTCTTCTTTAGCCACTAGTATAGTATCAAAACACACACGCTTAAATGAACATGAAAGTAGAAATAAACTTAGTACTCATGACACAATATTTTTGACGTGGAAACCTTGTTAAGGGAGAAAACCATGGGGTGATTAACCCAAGAATGTATTCTCTGTTAGAAGAATAGAAGTACAAAATGGCACATGCCAATTAGGGCTCACTGCCTGAGCTCACTGCTCACAAGAGGCTCATTGCCTACAAGAGACTCACTGTCTACAAGAAAAGAAGGTTATAATAAACTTGAACTGATGAGAGGCATCCACACATGCTGAAGTTAAGTTCTAGTTAGGCTCAATACATTGATCTACTGCACTTCATTCTACCTCTTCTTGCTGTTGCTGTCCTCTCACATTCTGGACCTATCTTACTGTATTCACTCTGCTCTTCTGCTTTTCTTTGCACTTGTCAACTTAACTACATCCCTTCACATCCAAATCCATCTGGTATATATATCCACACCAAAGATTTCAACACCTTTCTAGTTGGCATTTGGAATAGTCAATATTTTCCTCAACTCTCAACTGTCGGCTGAATCTTTGCATACCAAGTAATGCAGATCAAAGAGATTCTTGTAGAAGTCATCAATCATGTCAGGCAATCATGAATGATACCTTAGGAAACTTAATCACCATCAATATCACATCCGGATTAAGGTCTGATGCTCTGCCAATTAGGTCTTCCTTTGTCTATTCTGCCAATCAGGAACCCATCACTCAAGTGCTCATATCTCTTCACATTTTTATCATCGAAGGCTAAATCCTTGGAATATATCAGTCAAGGTACTCCTCTTGACTTCCCCAAATCCACACTTTACTGGGGTACTTCCTCTAAAAGATCCAGACCTGACTATCAGACCTTGCTGCCTGCTCTGTTCTTGCTTACCGGACCACAACACTTCTTTAGTCTGACTTCTGGAAAAGACACACCATGTCCTGCGGATGGGTGGGATGAACTTTGTTGCCATCAATGTCAACAATAATGAAGCCAAATAGTGTCTCTTTCCAACAATCTCCCCCTTTGGCATTAATGGCAACACTTAGTGAAAAATGACTGTCACACTGCACTCCCCCTTGGCTGATGCTCTATTCTAATGTACATTTTCTGAAGCTCCCCCTTAGCTGGATTCCTTATTTTTCTCTGCTCCTCACTCCCCCTTTGACATCAATGGCAAAGGGTGGGGTCCGCACACTAAAATTTGCAAAAACTCAATCTATACTTAATCTCATAAGTATATTACAGGTTATACTTACATATACTTAAGTATGTCCGCAAAGGTATTCTTCAACTGTACAGCTTCTGTCGCCCAACTCTGCTTCATCCTGTCCAAAATTGAGATGTGACCACTCAACAGGAATGCAAAATCTTTTGCCCTCTTCAGATCTGTCAGATCACTGGTCCGGGATGTGGTTTGAGCATCTTTTAGGGCTTCATGCATGGCCTCTAACTTAGGGATAATTATCCCTCTAAGTTCACTCAATTTACTTATTCTATTTTTCTTCTCCTTCTCAAGCTTCTTAATTTCACTCAAGACTGCAATAGTCTGACATTCTTGATTTATTATGGAAGTGGTAAGAGGATCAAAACTTTGAGACAAACTTAGTAGTTTATCCTCTTGCTCTTTTACTTTCTTCTCAATATCCTTGGTTACTGTAGACCAAGATAGACAAAATTTATATATGTCTCCTCCATCTTTGAGAGCATTTTCTAGGCTCTTTATTCTGATATCCATAACTCTCCTATCATTGGTTATTAGCCCTTGTACTTCAGAGAATCTCTTTTCCAAAAACTCCTTCCGGACTTTATCTTCTGCTGACTTTTCTAAGAAATCAAAATGTGTGCTAACACTATTTACTAGAGATTTGAGATTACTAGATGAAGAGGCTGAGGGATCCTTCTGAAAAGATGGCATAATCTTCTCCAATACACCGGATGCAATTTCTATGAGCTTGATGTCCTCCATGTGAGACTTCAAAAGTTTTTCTTTTGCCTTTGCTGAAGTAAAGGATGCTAGCTTCATGGTTTGAATCGGGGAGAGGGAGTCAAAATTGAACGGTCCTTGAAGAAGTTCTGGTTCATCAAATTCCATCATCTCCTTGGTTAAGAATTCCTCAACTACTTCTGCTGTGTCTCTTGCCAGTGACAAGATTTTCTCCCCTTCTGCAACCTTTCCACTGTCATCTGTGGCCTTTTCTATTGGCATTTTCTCTCCTTCTACAGCCTTACTACTGTCATCCTCTTTTTTCTTCTCCTCTGCTTCTTGACTGATCTTCTCTTCTACTCTTTCTTCTACTTTGGATCCAAAGTCTACAAGGTAAACTGGAGGAGTGATGTCTTCTTGTTCATGGACCTCCTCTCCCGGAGCAGAGGAATCTAAGTCCTTATCTTTTTCTTCACCTGTGTCCTTTACCTCTTCTACCACTGTTTCAACATCTGCAGCCGAGGGATCATCACCCAAGTCCTCTATAATAGGAATTTTGAATCTTTTGTATGCATTTTGGAGGATCTCTTCTGTCTCTTTTGCTACTTTGTCAGTTTCACCGAGCATAAGATGATTCATTCTAGCTTTGCTCTAGAACTCATCCTTACAGTCTTTGAAGATCATATTCATTTGCTTCAGAGTGATTGAAGGAAAGAGCTGAATGGCTATCTATTCACGGATCTCAAGATCCTTTGCCCTAGCATTATTCTTTCTTATCTCTAATTCCTTCTCTAGGCTTTTGGGAATGAGAGATATGATTTCAATAAAAGCCTTATTGTATATGTTCAAGTACTTAACTGTGGCTTCCTCCAAGATCTTTCTATCTACATCATTATATGCATCATAGAATTTTGTTATTGGTTGCAGGTTCCCATCCATAGTAACTACTTTTACTACATCATCTAAGGATAGAGTGGGCCTTTCAACAAATTCTTCTGCCATCTCTTCCTTGTCTTGACCTGTAGAAGATTCACTGGATCCTTTCTTCTTCTTCTTCTTCATTTTCTTTACCTCCTCATCTGACTTAATTTCTTCATCATCCTTCTGACTGATGTAAGACCTTGTGGCCTTTGTCTTAGTTCTTTTCTCTGCTTTACCAGATGATTTTGCTTCCGGTTTAGATGCCTTTGACCTTTTAGCAGTTGCAGGTGTAGAGCTCTTAGAAGATCTGGTCTGGGAGGGGGCTTTTACCGAAGCACTTTCTTTTTCTGCTTCTTCCTTTTCTTTTCAGCTCTTTTCATCTTTTCTCTGTGGGCATCAAGTGCCTCTTTTGAGATTCCATGCCTCTTGGCAACTTTTTCAACTTCCCTTCTCACTTTCCTCTTGATTTCAGGCTGTCTAAGTTCCACATGAACTTTTACACTCAGCTCTTGGAAGGTTCCAAACCTTTCTGCCTTAGGGTCTTTGGGCTGGCTCAGCAGATGTTGGATATGCCGCTCTACAATTTTCTCATCTGCTTCATATCCCATTGGCAAGATCTAGACTGTCCTTGGCTCCACTACCTCCATTAGGCATTGATCAGTGTCTACCATGAAACACACTGTATCTTTATACTTCTCAACCAATGATTGGGGAATTCTTTCTCTGGTTTGCATCATATTTTGAAAATTCTTGAAGTAACCCCACAGAGCTATATTTCTTTCCTTAGCATCCCCAAGCCCATGCAAGTAATCTTTGATTTGAATTGCAACAAGTCTGTCATTCTGCCATACCCAACCACTGGATCTGGGCAGCTCATTCATAAAGTAGAAAAACAAACACAATATCAGTCCACCATATTTAAAAGAGTTCTTTTTGTCCTTCTTTATCTTCTGTAAGTTTTCCATTAGTTGGCTTAGAAGGAGTTCATAGAGATCATAATCTGTATTCTTTCTTAGCATCTCATAAGCAGTATACATAGCAGTTTCGGATACTGAATTCTCCCTACTGGAGTGATATATCTTATAGCCAATTATCATAGATGCAAACTTGATATCTGGATCAGTGATATCTTCTATGGTCATTTCTCTCTTATCAAGTTTTGATCCAGTGGCCTTAGTCACAGTTTGGTTTTTGACAGACTTGAGAATAGGTAACCCTCTGGAAGAGTGTAAACCGGTTACTGCCCTAATTACATCCTTGGTAATCTTGAATGGTTTGTTCAACCATAAGAAGTTATCATGCACTCTGCTCAACACAGACCGGACCCACTCATCTTCTTCAAAATAGGGGAAATGGATGTACTCACTGAAATGTTTATCCCAGATGGTCTTATACTGAGGTTTTAGTTCAAATGAATCATCTATCAGTTCCTTGTGGTATATGTCCATCAACTTGGATTCACCAAAGTCTTCAATGTTTGCATGAATGTAAACCCTAACGTCTTCTACATGCAAAACCCCATGCGGAATGCTGGAAAATGCCCCTAAGGGATCCACTTCTAGAGATTTGTAGGAATGTTTCTTAATTTTGGGGCGAGGCCTATCAGAGATCTTTACAACATTTGGAGTAGCCATCTTAAAGATTAAGAGAAAGTTTGATCAAGAGTGAAAAATACCTTTTTATGCTTCTAGGTTTCATGGGATGAGCTGGATCGGGTTGCTGGAAGAATTGTCTTCTGTGATTGATCTATGAGAGACTTGAGACAATTTGTTTGCAGAGCTCTTTTTCTCTTCTCCTTGAGTGCAAATGTGTAAATGTTGATCAAATGAACTCTTTTATCTCTGATCAAACCCTAATTCCACATTGCAATAAATGCACAACTTAAGTTATTCTGGTTGCTCTGTTCTCCTTGTCCTGAGAGATTTTTTTGGATCACTAAGATGCACTTACAGTTACTCTCGGTGGATATTAGCAATCTATCTACCTTTTACAATCATTCCATTTAGCCTCAGATCAAGATACCTCAAATTCGAATCATACCGGATCTAACTGTGAAAATCCTATTTTTATTGAATGACTATTTAACTGGATCAAACTTGGAAGATTAACCTATTCAAAACTTCTTGCAGATCTTTCATTTCTTTACCAAAGCTTATTTAGATGTTGCTTTGTGAACCCTTTAATCCACAACTTTCCTTGTGCCAATTCTGGCACCAATTAACTGGCTGGGGGAAGATGTTTTCCCTTGTGTCTCCCCCTGAGCCAGAGCTCACTTTTTAATTTCTGGAAGGAATATCAGCACCAGATTCTGGTGCGGGTCCATCCCCTACATTCTTTGTACTTCTCTTCACCCAAATCTTGTTCATCTGACTTTTAACTTCATCCGCATTCACTTTTCCTTTTCCTTTGTCTTGATTCTGATTATGATGCGCCGGACCCCTTTTGTCCTGATTCTTGCTTCTACAGAATTTGGAAATATGACCGGATCTATTGCAATTGTGGCAAACAACATTTCTTTGCATATTTGAATTTTATCCTCTCGATCTACATTGATTAGCTATATGTCCCATTCTATTGCATGCAAAGCATCTACCATTGAATGAATTGTTCATTTGCATATTTCTACATTCATGAGATTTGTGACCATACCTTTTGCAGTTGAAACACTGTCCGGAGAAGGATGTATTAGTTTGATTTATTCTCTTTCTGCACTGATTAGCTTTATGACCAAAGATATTGCAGTTGTGGTAGTATCCATTGAAGGATGGATATCTTTGAGCATTGGGTTGCCTTACCGGAGGTCTTCTAGGCTTGTTTCCTAATCCAAAATTCTTCTGACCAGATCTGGAGCTTTCACCTTTCTCATATCCCAAGCCACGCTTGTCATCTACCCTCTTTTGGCTTTCAAGAAGAACTTCAAGTTGAGTAGAACTTATCTTGAATTTCTCTTTATATTCATTTGTTGTTTGAAGATCCTTTTTAAGAGTGTCAATTTGATCCTCAAGTTTTTCTTCATTATCTCTAGCATCTTCAAGATTAGATTCAAGATGTCTGATTATTCTATCCATCTTGTGGTAGTCTTCTAATGTCTCCTTTAGAGATTGTCTTAGATCATCTTCAGTTTTTCTTTTCTCTTCAATTTCTTGAGTGAATTTATAACTCTTGATTCCATTTCATGTCTTACCATAATGATCTCTTTTGATAACTTTTCACATAACTTGGTTTTCTCCTTTAGGTCTTCATTTGTATCATTGGCTTCACCTTGACTTGCCAATTGCTGAAGTAGATCCTTTCTTTTTTTCATAGAGATACTCAGTTTCCCTTTTAGTTCATTTATGAAATCATCAGCCTGTTTGAGTCTTTCCTTCAATTCATTGACTTCAGAGTTAGATTGCTCAAGATCATCTAGGGTAGACTGAAGTTGTTCCCTCATACCATACACATCCATTTGAATTCCTTGATCTTCCTTAGGCTGTTAGGCTCTGTTTAGAGGAACTTAGCTTTGATACCAATTGTTGATAACTGAGAGGGGGCGTGAATCAGTTATTTTGATTAATTTAATTTTTTGTTCTTCTTTAGCCACTAGTATAGTATCAAAACACACAAGCTTAAATGAACATGAAAGCAGAAATAAACTTAGTACACATGACACAATATTTTTGACGTGGAAACCCTGTTAAGGGAGAAAACCATGGGGTGATTAACCCAAGAATATATTCTCTATTAGAGGAATAGAAGTACAAAATGGCACATGCCAATTAGGGCTCACTGCCCGAGCTCATTGCTCACAAGAGGCTCACTGCCTACAAGAGACTCACTGTCTACAAGAAAAGATGGTTATAATAAACTTGAACTGATGAGAAGCATCCACACATGCTGAAGTTCAGTTCCGGTTAGGCTCAATACACTGATCTACTGCACTTCATTCTACCTCTTCTTGCTATTGTTGTCCTGTCACATTCTGGACTTGTCTTACTATCTTCACTCTGCTCTTCTACTTTTATTCACACTTGTCAACTTAACTACATCCCTTCACATCCAAATCCATCTGGTATATATATCCGCACCAATGATTTCAACACCTTTCTAGTTGGCATCTAGAATAGTCAATATTTTCCTCAACTCTCAACTGTCGGCTGAATCTTTGCATACCAAGTAATGCGGATCAAAGAGATGCTTGTAGAAGTCATCAATCATGTCGGCCAATCATGAATGATACCTTAGGAAACTTAATCACCATCAATATCACATCCAAATTAAGGTCTGATGCTCTGCCAGTTAGGTCTTCCTCTGTCTATTCTGCCAATTAGGAACCCATCACTCAAGTGCTCATATCTCTTCACACTTTTATCACTGGAGGCTAAATCCTTGGAATATATCAGTCAAGGTACTCCTCTTAACTTCCCCAAATCTACACTTTACTGAGGTACTTCCTCTGAGAGATCCGGACCTGACTGTTGGACCTTGCTGCCTGCTCTATTCTTGCTTACTGGACCACAACACTTCTTCAGTCTGACTTCCAGAAAAGACACACCATGTCCTGTGGATGGGTGGGATGAACTTTGTTGCCATCAATGACAACAATAATGAAGCCAAACAGTGTCTCTTGCCAACAACTTTCACAATGGATGAAGTGGTATCTTCGTTGTTATTTGAAGAGATGTAGAGGAAGTCTTTTGAGGCAGCCAAAGAGGCTCTTGTGGTTCGTAGAAGACCCAAGGAGAATGGTAAAAAGAAGGACAAGAAAGCTAAGAAGGGCAGATCCAAATCCCATGGGAGATCCAAATCTCCTAGAAAGTCCAAGGCTCACTGTTGGAACTGTGGAAAAAACTAGGCATTTTCGAAAGGAATGCAAGGAAGAAAAGAAAAAGAAGAAGAAGAATGTCCTAGATTTAGATTCTGAAAAGTCTCAAGATGATGGTGATGCCTTCATCATAGTCCTAGCCACCTGTGCATCTGATGATGTGTGGCTGATTGATTCTGGTGCATCATTCCACATGAACTTCCATAGAAGCTGGTTCACAAAATATGAAGAGTTCAATGGTGGAAGAGTGTACCTGGGTGATGATTCTCATCTAAAGATTGTTGGTTGTTGAAGAGTCTCAATCTGATTCCTTGATGGACAAGTGAAGGGGATCACTGGAGTTATGCACATCCCAGGCTTGGCACGGAACCTATTTTCTGTATGTTGAATGATGCAGGTGTGCAGGTTGTCTTTTCGAAAGATGGATGCAAGATGACTAGAGGATCTATGGTGCTTGCGAAGGGTACTTGGAGAGGTACTTTGTTTCTACTAGAGGCATTCACTTCACAGTGCAATAGTTCTTCAGACTCAAAGAAAAGAGCTACAGTCACTTCATCCCCACCATCTGAATAAGCAGTGAAGAAATCTGTTGTAACACATTCTGATGGTAGTGCACATGCTTTGGAAGTTAAACTTCCTACTGAAAAGACTATGTTATGGCATTTGAGATATGGCCACGTTGGTGAGAAGGGTCTTAGAACCCTGAAAAATAAAAACCTCATTGAGGGGTTACATGATTGTAATCTCAAGTTTGACTTTTGCAAACATTGTGTATATCAAAAGCAAAACCATGTTCAATTTTACTCTAGTTCTCACAAGTCTTCTGGTGCATTGGATCTTATTCATTCTAATGTGTTTCATCCTATTAATGTTCCTTCAATTTCCAAATTTGTATATTTTGTATCTTTCATAGATGATTACAGTAGAAGGACATGGGTTTATTTTATCAAAAGCAAGACTAAAGTCTTTAGTTGGTTTAAAGAGTTTAAAGCTTTTGCTAAAAATCAGACTAGTAAAAAGATTAAGTGTTTGAGAACTGATAACGATGATGAGTTTTGTTCAGCATAGTTTGATAAGTTCTATAAAGAGCAAGGGATTGAAAGACATAAGACAACTCCATACACCTCGCAACAAAATGGAGTTGCAGAGAGGATGAACATGACACTGATGGAGAGGGCTAGGAGTATGCTTAGTGGAGCAAGCCTCAAACAAACGTTTTGGGCTAAAGCTATAGCCACTGCTTGCTACCTGGTAAACAGGTCTCCTACATCACCTCTTGTTGGTAAGACACCTACGGAGGTGTGGTCTAGTAAGAAGCCTTTAGTTAGACATCTTCGTGTTTTTGGTTGTGAGGCATATGCACATGTGCCTAGGGAGAAATGGTCTAAATAGGAGAACAAGGCTATTAAGTGTATTTTCATTGGCTATGGTGTCAGTGTGAAAGGATACAAGCTTTGGGATCTTGTGGCTGAAAAAGTGTTGTATATTAGAAGTGTTATATTCAGAGAGCTAACACCTTCTTCTATTGTTCTACAGCTAGAAGAAATAGAAAAGAAAGAGGATGTGGTTCAGTTTCCTTCTACCCCTAAGAAGATTGAACCGACGGACCCTGTGAGTCCTGATGATGAGGAGAGCTCTAGCATCTCTAAAAGTTCAGAAGATGAAGTAGAACTTCAACCTCATCCATTGAGGAGGTCTATATGAACAAGGAAGCAACTTGATATGTTTGGTTATTCATTACTTGATTCTAGTTGTGCTTTTGCCTTGCTTACTAACACTGATGAGCCTATAACTGTGACAAAGGCTATGGGCATGAAAGATTTAGGTTCCTGGAAGGAGGCCATGGAAGATGAGATGGCTTCTTTGGCAAAGAATAAAACATGGGACTTGGCACCTTTGCTTGAAGGATGGAAACCTATTGGATGCAAAGGGGTGTTCAAGAAGAAATTCAGTGCAGATGGCAGTGTTGAAAAGTACAAGGCTAGATTGGTTGCGAAGGGGTATTCACAAGTGGAGGGAATTGATTGTGGTTAAATTTTCTCTCCCGTTGCAAAGCTGGCATCTATTTGGTTCTTGTTATCTCTTGTAGCAGCTTATGACTTAGAGGTGGAGCAGATGGATGTGAAGACAACATTCCTTCATGGTGATTTGGGGGAAGAGATTTACATGGCATAGCCAGAGCATTACATAGAGAAAGGTAAAGAAAATTTGGTTTACAAGTTGAAAAAGTCTTTGTAAGGTTTGAAGTAGTCTCCTAGGATGTGGTACTTGAAGTTTGATGCCTTTGTGTTGTCGGTTGGATTTCTGAGATCGAAATCAGATCATTATGTGTATTATAAGTTTGACAATGATCACATTCTCATTATTGCATTGTATGTTGATGATATGTTGTTAATTGGGAATGGTAAGAATATGATTTTTGATTTGAAGTCTCAGTTGTCAGCAAAGTTTGAGATGAAAAATCTAGGGGCAGCCAGGTACAATATGGGAATGGAAATTAGAAGAGACAGAGAAAATAGAAAACTTTGGTTAAGCCAGAGTAAGTATGTGAAGACCATGTTGGATAGGTTCAGCATGGCAGATTGTAGACCATTGTGTATTCCTATTTCTTTGGGGACAAAGTTATCTATTAATGATTGTCCAAAATCTCCTAGTGAGGTGGAGAACATGAGCAGAGTACCTTATGCTAGTGTTGTTGGCAGTTTGATGTATGCTATGGTCTGCACAAGACTAGACATTGCCCAAGCAATGGGAGTCCTTAGTCAATTTATGTCTAATCCTGGACGGGTACATTGGGATGCAGTTAAGTGAGTGTTCAAATATTTGAGGGGTACTTCCGAGTATTCCATATGCTATCATGGTAATGCTGTAGGACCTCCACATTCAGTTTGTATTCATAGATTTGTGGATTCTGATTGGGCAGGTGACATTGATAGCAGGAGATCCACTAGTGCCTATGTGTTCACTATGTTTGGTGGTGCAATTAGTTGGATGAGTAAGAGACAACCTGTGGTTGCTTTGTCCACAATAGAAGTTGAGTATATGGCAGCAACTCATGCTTGTAAGGAAGCCATTTGGCTTAAGAGATTGTGTTTAGATATTGGTGTTGATGCAAGACAGATTAGGATTTGTTGTGACAGTTAGTATGCGATTTGCCTAGCAAAGAATCTAACTTTCCATGCCAGAACAAAGCATATTGATGTACAGTTTCACTTCGTGCGAGACATGGTAGAGAATGGGAAGGTGAATTTGGAGAAGGTAGACACTTTGAAGAATGTTGCAGATGCATTGACGAAACTAGTGGGCATAGAGAAGTTTAAATGGTGTTCGGAGTCTATGGGCCTCTCGGCCTATAGTAGTTAAATCCTGTTATTTCCATTGGCTCTTACAAGGTGTTCGACAAGTGGGAGAATGTTGGGAATTAAGGTGTCTCAACCTTAGTAATTCCTTGTAATATTTCATTGTATTTATTTAATTATTGCTTATTATTGTAATTAGAATGCAAATCCTTATTGTCATCTTGTGGGAGTTGGCATGGTGATGTGTCATCCTACGTGGAAGGAAACAAATTGTAAATTTGTCCTCACATGAGGAGATAGGCATCCCACTTAGTGGTAGGAATATTTTGCCATGTGTCGGCATCTTGGATAGTATGTAAGGGAATATTGACCGAAACAGTCATGACAGATTCCTATGACAAATCTATGATGCGTAAGAGTCGTAAATGGAAGATTCTATGATAGGTGAAGACATGTGTCACAAGGCATCTTGGAAGAAGGCATATTTGGGTGCCCCAAGGAGGGTTATGACATGTTGTAAGAGAATATGTTATTTATAGCCTGTGTATGACAGATTCTCTTACAGCTATAAGATATGATAGCTATGACGGATTCTATGATGGTCGTAAGTGTCGTAAGAATATCTGTCATTGCCCAACTTGGGAATAGGTGACCTCTTTGGGATGTGGTGACTTGAAAAGTGTCAGAAACATCTTATAGTGTTGGACAAGTGTCCATAGGTGTGGGTTTTGGGCCATGAGGCCATGTTGGATGCCCATCCCAAGATAGAGCCATTTTTTGCCTTATATCTTCTATATAAACAGGTGCTTTGGAGAGATGTGTTATGTGATTGACATGTACTGTTATGCTACCAGATTGTCTCCAGATATGAGTGTCGAAGACTCCTACAAGAGCATTGGCTCTGTAACTATATTGTAAACCTTATTGTTTAGATAATACATTTGAGTTGTGTTTTGGAGTGTGGAGTTTTTCACCCGTAAGGGTTTTCCCCATGTATATCTTGTCTCTCTCTTCTTCTGTCTTACATTCTTGTTTATGTGTTTTCTACATATCTCTATTGTTGGGTTAACATCGTTGTAATTGTAAAGATTAAAATGAATTTGCACTCATCTCTCCTTATTAGATTAGTGTAGGAAGCAATTTTTGCATACCTAGCTTCCTTTCAATCCATGACCATATAGAGAGTCTATTTCTTTAGAAGAAGGTGAAGCCTCGTAGATATCATAATTTGTAGTATAAGTGAGAGTATTGTCTTTATTTTCAACCAAGGAGACTTTGTTTTTCTCAGATGTTTCAAAAGATTGCTTAGATGAGATCGATGCGACTTTTGATGTGTTAGGTTTATTAAAGTTATATTCCTCTGTACTGTAAGGATTAAAATCTAATGAACCCCAATCATTACCAACAAGTGCATTCGATGGTTGAGAGTCTTGCATAACATTATTCATAGCTAGAGGCATTGATGATCACCTCACAAATTGTTTAAGCTCATATGATTGTGAACTGGTTTTTGTGTTTAAATATGTAAACAGTTATCTGGTTCAGGATTAGCATGAATAGTATGAAGTTTACCTTTGAATATAAATTTAATTGAACGATGCAGGGTGGAAGGGACTACCCCCAATCTATGAATCCAAGGTCTACTGAGAATCATGTTGTAAGATAAAGAACAAGGCATGGCATGAATCAGGGTAGGCACAATCACAGGTCCCACTTGTATTGGTAAAGTTATAGTGCCCATGGATTGTCGTCCAACATTTTCAAAACCACGGATACTTAACGGTTCTGGCTTGATGGCAGAGGTATCAACTTTAATCTTATGTAACAAATCCATACCATAGACATTCAGATCTGATCCATTATCAATCATAACTCATTTTACCAATGTTTTGTTTTTTGTGACAAAGATTATAAGTGGATCGTATTGGTTTTGAACTTCAATTAATGGTAATTCATGTGGTTGAAAGAGAATATCCATTTTTGTTGCATGCATACAATCTAATAGAATTGTTACATCATTCGGCTTAACAATAGGTGGGACAATCACCTTTTGTAAAGCTTCTTGGAGCATTCCATGGTATGTAGGTGATGTTTGTATTAAATCCCAAAGAGAGATCTTAGTCAGAGTAGCGCGAATCTGTTCGACAAGATCATACTCTTGACCACTTTTATGAGTAAGACGAGGTGGTGGAGGGAGCTTAGGTTGAGAACATGGAAGAGAGATAGGCACATGCAGTGCTTGCTTACTTTTCTTGTTATTATGGGTGTTATATGTGTGAGCAACCACATTGTGGTGTGGTTGTTGTAACACATTTTGAACACCTTGAACCGTAATCACCGGTTTTAAGCAAGAAGGTGCACTAGGTGCCCCCCGCACAACCATCTTAGGAATATTGCTACAAAATATATTAATGAATATTGAATTGACATTGTTTCCCTCTTGATTGCACCCAACATCCATCCCTAAAGGATTTAATGTGGGAGACCTTTTCTCATCCATTATTGCTACATCTTGGTTAGGGAGAGCAATGGGATGAGAGTAAGGTATTATATTGCTAGGAAGAGTAGAGATATCCATAGTCTTCTCATGGAAGGTTCTTGAGTTTGCAATTAAAGGTGTAAGATCTAATGGATTTTCATGTACCAAATGCTCATTAGGTGAATATTCTTTTTCTACCCATGAAGAATCCTTCTTGTGAGGGAGCCCTTTATCCACTGGTGTTTCATTTTCCAAAGAGGGTAGGGTAATGTTTAGGAATGTGTCAATGATTTCATCTTCTTGTGACCATACATCCTCATAGGAGGAATCATGTTTTATGTCATTATCACATGTTTTTGCAATAGGTGTCATAGTGGAATGTCCAATAGAGATAAAGTCATCTAGTGCTTCGTCTAACATATTGAAGTCATCACTATTAAATGATGCACACAATGTTTCCAAAGATGAATAATGAGTATCCATGATATATGTTTTCAAATCAATGTAAAATCAGATTTTAAATGTTTTTCAAAAATTATGCATAAGACAAGTGCAAAACTATGTGCAAAAATGACCTAAAATGCTTGATTTTTTGTACTTTTTCAATGCAAATATATGAAAGAAAAGGTGTTGTATAGATTTTGATCAGGGGAAACAAATAATATGTCTAATATCAGTCCAATACAACAATAATATCCTTCACAACACAGTCTTGATGCAAATCTAAGATGATGATAGGCCCAAAACCTAGTGAAAATACACTAAAATATGTGATTTTTCACCAAATCTCAATGCAAAAGAGCATGACAAAGGGTGTTGTAAGGAAAATGATGATGGAAAGAAAATAATATCAGTAATAACAGCCACTTAATGTCAAAATATCCATCACAACACGCTTATAGTGCCACTCAAGGTCAAACCCTAGTGAAAATATAGCAAAAATAGGCAAATTTTCACAATTTTTCAATTCCAAGACCTAGAAAAATGGGTGTTGTAAAGAATTTTAGGAGGTGAAAAAAATAATAGTGATTATATCAGTCACCTCAATCCATAAAATTTGTCACAACATGCTTGGAGTACAATCTAAGTCAAACCCTAGGGCAAATATAGCAAAAATGTGCAATTTTTCACCAAATTTTCACTACAAGAGCCCGATAAAAAGGTGTTGTGAAGATTTTTAGGAGGGGAAGAAAATAATAAATCTGATAAAAGCCAATTAGTGTGAAAATATTCTTCACAACACGCCTATGGTGCAAATTTGGAGAGTCGATAAGGCCAAATTTAGTGAAAATCAAGGTTTTTCAAGCCCTAGGTTTGAGATTTTAATGTAAAATGCTATATGAATGTTTTCCAAGATGATTGACAATGAAAATTAAATGTACACATATCTAAAAATGATTTCCACACCTTACCATGCAAAATGTAACTGCAAATCTAAGGAAAAATCAATGAAAATGCTAGTTTTTTTGTTGAAATTTTCTATGTAAAAATGCAAATTTTTGAAATCTAAATGCAAATTTACACTAAAATAAAAAACTAAAGCCAAATGCAAATTTGAATGACTGTCTAAGATCAGTAGAAAAATCTGAAACAAAATTTTGTCTACAAACCCTAGTTTTTGAAATTACTAGGTTATATGAAAAATGCAACATTTCCAACAAAACCCTAGCAATTTTGTGATAAAAATGCAATGTAAGCTATTGAATTTTTGTAATTTTCTGCAATTTAGCTCATATCTAATTATAAAATCATAAATTTGATGAAATTCAAATTAACTGATACAACATGCAAATCCTAGAATGCAATTTTTTTCAAACTTTTCCAATTTTTCAATTTTTTTGTAAGTTTTCCAATGTAATAAGATGAATGCTACTATGAATGAATGAGATCACTGAAAATCTAAATAAAAACACTTAGCAAGGTGCAAACAAGTCCAATAACACGGGCTCACCAAAATGTAAAGGGTGGAATTTGGATAGTTGAGTTTTTGGTAGTTTTGTATGTGTATCCTCCTTTCACCCTTTCATTCAAGGACCTAGGGTCGAGTTGCAATGTACTATCATACCCTAGGTCACTATGAGATGTAAGGAAACTTAGATTTGTATGATTTTATTGTCAATTATACTCAATTATTCTCAATTGTACATGAAAACCCTAATTATGCAAATACGACAACAAACAGACGATTATTAGAAAATGTTGCTACAGAAAGATGTAAAATGACAAATAATTGTGCACCTATTTTCAGGGTTCAGAAGTGAAATAGTTGGGGACTAATGAGTGGGTGCCCAAGTCCAATGCCTAGGTTTTTGTCAGGATCTCGAAGCTCAGTCTGGAACCTGATCCTGTTGCATCAGAGATTTTCTTGTCATGGAATCCGGAGGACTAAAGAGCGGGTGCCCAAGTCCAGGGTGTTGTTTTCAACTTTGATCTACAAATCTGACACTTTGTAATGCCCTCCTGCAACTCTACTTTTCTTGTATCTTCAACTTGTAACTTGTAATCACAAAAACTTTGGGAGGGGGTTGTGGTGTTTAGAGGCTTGCCTCAATCAAGCCTCGGAGAGACATTCAAGTCTTTCAAACACTGTTGTTAGATAGAGAGTACGTACCCTTGGAGGAAGAGGCAAAAACTAAATGATAAATGCTCAAAAACACAAATGATGTCACCTTGTAGTGAAGATCTCATGGGAGGAAGAATCTCTTCATGCCATGAGGAGATGATTGCTCAAATCTGCAAATACAAACACATAGACAACAACAATCTGCTCTTGCTACACAATGAAAGCCTTGAATCACCTTTAGGATGCCAAAAGATCACAATAACAATCTAGTTTACAAATGAATGCCTAAACATGCTTTTATATGCAACTACAAACACTCCCGCCAAGAATTTCATAATTCAAACTTATCGTGTCGACATAGGACCTAAATAACGGTCACAAGCTGACACTTAAAATTTGGGACTGACCCAAAATAGGGTAGGACTAGGGCGTGGGCACCCAAGTCCTCCCCCCTATTTTGATTAGGGTTAGGTTCAAGCGATCCCCCTAGGTCCCATTTGTCATGAAACTTAGGGATCATTTCATCGGGATGTCAAAATATGATGTAAGATGTCCTAGATGCAGCTAAAAGAGCTGGGAGCTAAACCTTATGAGGGAAAAGCCCCCAAGGGGACATTTTCTGACATTACAATGACATAGGGACATTTGATAATGACTTGAATAATTCTAAAAAGAATAACAAAAGAATACAGAGATTCTAAGTTGAATGAGCTGTCTAATAGATTGGAACAAATGGAGGAAGTTTTTAATAGGAGAGTGGACTGTACTACCTATCAGAACAATTGTCCAGACTAATATGTATGATATGCTTTAAATTTATCAGCACAAAATTGTGAGACTGGAAAAGGGTCTCAAAGATTTGGCAAAATTTTCTAATGACATAATGAGGAGGACTGCTTGTGAGGTAAAAGACATTTAGAATCAGCTTGAGAAACACAAAACTTTGCTGGTGAAGGAGATGGAGGCTGGTAAAAGATAGAAGCTTGAGATTCACAAAATCTCATCTTCATGGGAGGAGATGATGGCCCAGATGCACAAGGATTGGAGCATGTCTAATATTTAGTTTTATATTTTTTATTTGGTTTTTTTGCTATGGGTTGTTTTTTGAAAACTAATGTTATCTTGCTATGTTTTGGCTGTTTCCCTGGCCCAATTGGGTTATTATCAGGGTGGACTGATAGTATGTTACTTAAGTTTCTGAATTATTGGTTCTCTCATGGTTTTGTTTCCTTGGCCCATTTAGGGTTATTATCAGAGAATATGATGTTTTTGTGGACTGTTTGGTCTTGTTTTTCTTAGGACTACTTCTGTTGTAGTTCTCTTGGTACCCTAGCCCAGTATGGGTTATTATCATGGTTTTATGATGTAATGTTGGTCAAATAGAACTTCCCTTGTATGGGACTGGGACCCTTTTCCCAACTAAGCTTAATAAAAAACAAAGAGGCACAAATCAACAACATAAGAATACAAGAAACTTTAGAAGATCATCTCACAACACAAGGTTTACATGGAGAAACCCTTCTAAGAAAAAAATCCACCAAGAAGAGAGGCCAAGCATGTATTATCTTCAAATGCAAGATTAAAATTATACATCCACTTCCAAATATCCTCTCCATCTTCAATCCAACAACACGTGTATAAAGTTTTCACTCTAACTCATCATGTTACATTTCTACCACCATAACGCCTATTTATATAGAATTTTCACCCTCTGAATGGGGTATCCAAGTTGGTTATCATATCCAAACACCTCCCTTGGATAAATCCAAGAATTTAATGCATAAAACAATATTGGTTGTAACTCCATTGCTCACCTCTTACACATGGACAACTAATTTGTCCTTATAGACACCTAATTTGTCCTATCTTGCAAGGTGTTATCCATAATTTTGACAATCTATGATAACTTCTGTATTGTGCTTCATAGGAAATCAAAAGCTAGTTGCAGTTGACATATGCCTAAGAGAAACTAAATGAACGAATGAAGTTAATCATCTGTATGAAATTTCAGTGACTTATTACCCACTCAAATGGAAAGGATAAAAGTTAAATATATGGTTTAATTATTTTAAATCATATTAATTATTTTTGAATTAATTGATTTAATTTCAAAGAGGAGAAGGGGAGACCCTGTGGTGAAATGGTGGGGTTTCTTTCTTGTAGTGCCAACAACCCAGGTTCAAACCTCGCGAGGTCGCCCTCTATCACGTCAACAATTGAGGGACCTCTCCTAGGGGAGATCCTGTGGTGAAATAGTGGTGCTTCTTTCTTGTAGTGCTAACAACCTAGGTTCAAACCTCGCGGGGTTTCCCTCTACCGCGTCAACAATTAAGGGACCTTACCCCCAATTTTTGAGGGGAGACCTTGTGGTGAAATGGTGGAGCTTCTTGCCTATAGTGCCAACAACCCAGGTTCAAACCTCACGGGGTCGCCCTCTACTGCATCAATAATTGAGGGACCTCTCCTAGGGGAGATCCTGTGGTGAAATAGTGGGGCTTCTTTTCTGTAGTGCTAACAATCCAGGTTCAAACCTCGTGGGGTTTCCCTCTAGCACGTCAACAATTGAGGGACCTTACCCCCAATTTTTATGTCGAGTGGGTGTGATCTAGTGGTTAAGACCACTTGGTCATTATTGTGGAGACCAAGGTTCAAATCCCCCCAAAGACATCTTGGCTTCTAAATGGTTATGGCTCTATGTAGGTGACTCTTGGTGCTCTGTGGTCCTTAAATGGAGTGTGTTCAAATTCTAATGTACTTTGGTCTCCGCAACTCAACATGTCATGGCAGTAGTGGTGTACAATGACAAATCCATCGGTGGTGATCTGCGCCACAAGCGGTGGTAGACTTAGCAGGGCCACACTGTTGGTGATCCGTGCTACGGTGACGGCGGTGGTAGTTCGATAAGGGAGGAGGTCCCTTTTGTGACCTCGCTGGAGTGGGTCAACCTAAAAATCCCTCACTTACCGAGCAAAAAATAAAAATAAAAAATCAAAGAGGAGAAAATTATTTTTTCCCTAATTTATTTAATTCTTTAATAATTAAATAATATTACCATAATGTGCAAAAAATAATTAAATATTACACTATGGTAAAGTGAATAAATGTTAATGAGGTTGGATAAATTAATTATTTGGGTATTAATTAATGTGTAAGGTGTAAAAGTGATTAATAAACTTTGCACATGTTTTCCCCATTGAAGTGATTTTGTAAAAAAGGTGGGCAAATAATTTGGAAGTTGGGTTAAAAGGAGTTACAAGTAGCTACCCAACTACCTATGTGTGAATAAAACTTTAGAAAGGGGATTTTCCATTGTAAAGGGGACCTTTTTGATCTTTTTTGGCTTGGGAAAAAGGAAGGGCTTGTAAGGGGAATTACGAGAGACTTTGTGCTCCTAATAATTTTAATATGGGTAAATGCACAAAGATGAGTCCACTTAAGGTGGAAGTTTTAGACTTAGAAAAAAACCTAAAATCAGGTAAACCAAAAAGGGATCTCATTTTGCTTTAGGATCCCAAGCCAAAAGCGAGATCTCGTTTTCTAGAATCAAAACGGGGTCCCATTTTAAAATGGGACCCCGTTTCTAGAACGAGGTCCCGTTTCATAAAATTTGAATTTTTGACCCAATTTTTGTTATGGGTTTTGGGTCGAAAAGAAGGCTTGGGAGCCCGACCCTTTGGCTTTGGACCTGGTTTGACTTGCAAGTTGAAGGTCATGTTAATGTCACAACAAAATAGTGACTTTGGGCATATGTCTGAAGGCCTTTTTTGTAGAATTTTTTGACGAAATTAAAACCCATTATAGATGAGACAGTGTAGATTCTAAATTTGTAATTTTTTTACAACTAGATTATTTTTTCTATTTTTTAATTAATTTATAATGAAACAGGTCCATAAACTTGAATTATCAAGGTTTTTTAGTATTTTAATAACTTTTTATTAAAATAATTTTTGGTAAAAAAATTGTACACAAACATACTTCAGACAATTCTTTTCAATTTGAAAAAAAAAATTTCAAAAAATGATAAGTTTAGGTCATCTTATGTGTGATGTACACGACAATTTTTTAAAACACCAAAAATAGCCAATAAAAAATTAACAAAAAAAAAATTCAATAAAAAATTACAAAAAAATATGGAAAATGTGCCTCAGTGAGTTACAAATATTTTCCCAAAAGGATTTAGAAAAATATGATTATTTAGGTCAAAATATGGATGACGTACACATGCATGGTATAGTAAAAAAAAGTGACTTTTAAACAGTAGTTTTTAGAAACGCATATTAAAAATCAATTTGTATCATTTGGGTATTAAAAAAATTACATATTTGGAAACTAGACTCTGAGTACTACATTTCATATTTATTGACTTTTTTTAAGATTCCACCTTTAAGTGCTTCAAATTTTTAGGTCAAATGTGACAAATTCTGAAAATCAGGGAAAACACTTCCACTTTTTGGCAAAAAAGTGGACTCAACTTCTTGCACACACCCATATTCAAAAAAGAATTATTGTTCTTACGTTAGTATTTCTTTTTGAAATCAATTGATTATATGTTTGTTTCTCTTTATATTCTCTTTTCACCATTTAATTTGGAAGACTTTGTGCTTCTGTTGTTAATCTATTCATTTTCTCTCCTAGAAATTTGCATTGTGTTTCTTATGTTCATAGTCAAATTTCTCTCTTTTCTGTAATTTTTCCTTTTCTTCCTTCCATACTTTCTAGTTAAAAGTATCTAAAATCATAAAAACCCCAATCATGTAAGGGAGCTACCCCTTTCAAAATGTAGAGGAAAATCCACCCTTTCAATGGTGATTTCTTCAATTTTGCAAAATTTTGTTACTGTCCATTGGGCAAATTAACAGAAAAACATAATAACAAAATTATTTGCCAACAAATTTTGGTAATTCTATTTGGGACGAAGTGCCTTTGTGAATTTGATTTTAAAAAATATTAAGGTGCCTCCCCTAGGATGGAGGTTGGTGGCTCTATTGAAGATGAATACCAGAAGACACTTACAAAATATCCTAAAATATTGATAGATTGGATTCTTGCAAGCAAAGAAGATGAAGAAGACATCTTCCTATGCATACTTTCTTTCAAGATAAATCCAATCATTGAGGTAGTAGGTGATCTAATAAAGAAGGTGCGGTTCTTAAAAAATTTCTACGGTGTTGTATTGATCAAAAAAAGAGAAAATTTCCCACCCTAAGACATGAACAAGGAGGAGCATATGATTAAAGAAGAAGAAATTGGTGGCATTGAGCATGAGGACTAAAGAGATCTTGAAGCCAAAACAAACAATGAGAAGTGTGAAGAAAATCCAGAGAATTTTCAACATCTTGAACTGGTAGAAAAGCCACAAGAACAACTACCCGATGAAGATTTTAAAGGTATGTCTCCTATTCAAATCTTAAATATTAGTTTGGAACATACTCCTGTTGTTCTTTGGGAAAATATGTGTGGTATACATTTTGTCATAGAAAAAATAACCTTTGTGTCTCCTTTATTCATGGTAAATCATGTGAATCTATATTAATTTTCTTGCCTACACCCCATGTCTTCCCTATTGATGCAATCAAAATCACGTTGTCATTATTGGTCATATCCTTACAAAAAATGCTCGAGCACATGCTGCAAAGTTATCTTGAAAGGGCTCATATTTTACTAAGCCTATTAATGGTTATGTGTAGCCTTATTGTCTTTTCCATCTTCCCATTGTACATAGTCTATTTTCTGCTTTAGTTTTGGCTTGTTTGTGCTTTTGTTTCATGTGTTATCAATAAGACGCAACAACATTATATTGTTGTCCCCTTTATAACTCTCATTATTATGATTGAAATTCTAGTCCTTTTCATAGCCACAAACAACTCTAAACCAATAAGTGATTAGGACCTTTCTATTGATGATGGATTCCTATTAGCTAGAGAAAAGTATTTCTATTATATTACCTAAAATATGTGACAACTTAACCATGCTCCATTTTTCCTCAAACAATTTCACAAGAAGTGTAACTAAATATCTGGAGAATTGTCCCAATTTGCATACTATTCACCTTAGTGAAAATGACCTTATGGGATAAGTGTGGGCAGGGTTTGACAATGTGGAAAAATTCCTCTATTATAACAACTTTTCTGGTTCTATTCTAGTGGAAACTTTCAATGATTCTTGAAAATTGAGAAAATTGGATTTGTCAGCTAATAAACTAATTGGACCAATTCCTGAAAATATATCTAAATGCAAGAACTTAGTTCTGTTGGCAAGAGACACTGTGTGGCTTCATGAGTGTTGTCATTGATAGCAACAAAGCCCATCCCACACATCCGCAGGACATGGTATGTCTATACCGGAAGTCAGATTAAAGAGTATTTTGGTCCGGTGAGCAAGAACAGAGCATGCAGCAAGGTCCGATAATCAGGTCTAGATCTCTCAGAGGAAGTATCTCAGTAAAGTGCAGACGTGGGGAAGTTAAGAGGAGTACCATGACTAATGCATTCCAGAGATTGAGCCTCCAATGATGAAAGAGTGAAAAGATATGAACACCTAAGTGTTGGGTTCCTGTTTGGCAGAGAAGACTGAGGAAGAACTGACCGACAGAGCATCAGACATTAATCCGGATGAGATATTGATGGTGATCAAGTTTCTTGAGGGATCATTCATGATTGGCCGACATGATTGATGACTTCTATAAGCATCTCTTTGATACGCATCACTTTGTAAGCAAGGATTTAGCTGACAAACCATAGTTTGGGAAAATATTAAGTATTCCGGATGCCGACTAGAAAGATATTGAAATCTTTAGTGCGGATATATATACCATATGGATTTCGATGATAAGGTGTGTGTGATGTGTTGAGAAGTGCGAAGAAAAGCAAAGAGCAGTGTGGAAATAATAATATAGGTCCGGTATGTGACAGAATAGCAGCACTAAAGCAGAGGAAGAATGAAGTGCAGTAGATCAGTTTATTGAGCCTAACTGGAACTAAACCTCAGCATATGTGGATGCTTCTCATTAGTTCAAGTGCTTGGTTTCTTTCTTTTAAACTATTGTAGGCAGTGAGCCTCTTGTGAGCAGTGTGCTCGGGTAATGAGCCCTAATTGGCAAGTGCCATTTTGTACTACCTTATTCTTTTAATAGAGAATACAATCTTGGGTTAATCACCCCGTGGTTTTTCCCTTAATGGGGTTTTCCACATCAAAATCATTGTGTTATGTGTATTGATTTTATTTCTACTTTCATGGTTATACATGCTTATATGATTTGATGATGCACTAGTTGCTAAAGAAGATTAGGAAGTTAAAGTAAATTAGATAACTAATTCACCCCCCCTCTTAGTTATCAACAATTGGTATCAGAGCGAAGTTCCTTCTAACAGAGCCTAACAGCTTGAGGAAGATCTGGGAATCTCAATGGATATGTATGGTATGAGGGAACAAATTTAGTCTGCCTTAGATGATCTTGAGCAATCTCACTCTGAAGTCATTGACCTGAGGGAAAGACTCAAACAAGCTGATGATTTCATAAATGAACTCAAAGAAAAACTAAGTATCTTAATGAAGAAAAGAAAGGAACTACTTCAACAATTAGCAAGTCAAAATGAAGCCAATGATACTAATGAAGATTTGAATGAGAAAACCAAGTTATGTGAGACGTTATCAAAAGAGTTCATTATGGTAAGAAATGAAATGGAATTAGGAGTTATGAAATTCACCCAAGAAATTGAAGAGAAAAGAAAAAGTGAAGATAATCTAAAACAATCTCTCAATGAGAAATCAGAAGATTGCCACAAAATGGATAGAATAATCAGGCATCTAGAATCTGATCTTGAAGAAGCTAGAGACAATGAAGAACAACTTGAGAATCAGATAGATACTCTTAAAAGGGATCTTCAAACAACAAATGAATACAAAGAGAAATTCAAGATAAGCTCTGCTCAACTTGAAGTTCTTCTTGAAAGCCAAAAGAGGGTAGATGACAAGTAAGGCTTGGGGTATTAGAAAGGGGAAAGCTTTGGATCCGGTCAAAAGAACTCTGGATTAGGAAATCCAAGGAACAGGCCTAGAAGACCTCCGGTAAGGCAACCAAATGCTCAAAGATATCCATCCTTCAATGGATACTACCACAATTGCAATAACTTTGGTCATAAAGCAAATCAATGTAGAAGAAGAATGAATCAGACTAATTCATCCTTCTCCGGACAGTGTTTTAACTGCAAAAGGTATGGTCACAAATCTCAAGAATGTAGAAATATGCAAATGAACAATTCATTCAATGGTAGATGCTTTGCATGCAATAGAATGGGACATATGGCTAATCAATGCAGATCAAGAGGATATTAGTCAAATCTACAAAGAAATGTTGTTTTCTACAATTGCAATAGATCCAGTCATATTGCCAAATTCTGCAGAAGTAAGAATCAGGATAAAAGGGGTCCGGTGCATCATAATCAAAATCAAGACAAAGGAAAAGGAAAAGTGAATGCGGATGAAATTCAACAGGAGATGAACAAGATTTGGGTAAAGAGAAGTACATAAAATGTTGGGGATGGATCCGCACCAGAATCTGGTGCTGATATTCCTTCCGAAAACTAAATAAGATGAGCTTTGGCTCAGGGGGAGTCAAAAGGAAAAAAAATTCCGCCAGCCAGTCAATTGGTACCTAAAATTGGCACATGGAAAGTTGTAGATTAAAGGGTTCTCAGAGAAACATCTAAATAAGCCTTGGTAAAGATATGGAAGATCCACAAGAAGTTTAGAAGAGGTTAATCTTCTAGAATTGATCTAGTTTAACAGTCATCCGGTAAGAAGCAGGATTTTCACAGTTAGATCCGGTATGATTCAAAATTGAGGAATCTTGATCTGCAGATAAATGGAATGATTGGAGAGAGGTAGATAGATTGTCAATAATCACTAGAAATAACTCTAAGTGCATCTCAGTGATCTGAAAAGATCTCTCAGGACAAGAAGAACAAGGCATCCAGAATAACTTAAGTTGTGCATTTATTGCAAAATGGAATTAGGGTTTGCAAAGAAATAAAAGGGTTCTTTTTTTCATCATTTGCACATTTGCATTCGAAGAAGGAAGAAAGAGCTTTGCAACAAGATTGCTTCAACTTTCTCTCAAGGATCAACCGTAGAAGTCGATTCAACCATCAATCTTATCCGGCTCATATTGTGAACCCTAGAAGCGTAAAAAGGTATTTTCACTCTTGAAAATCTCTCACTGAATCTTTTTGAAAGATGGCTACTCCAAATGTTGTCAAAATCACTGATAGGCCATGCCCTAAATTCAAGAAACACCCCTACAAATCTCTGGAAGTTGATCCCTTAGGCGCATTCTCTAGCATTCCGCATGGGGTTTTGCATGTAGAAGATGTTAGGGTTTACATACACGCAAACATTGAAGAATTTGGGGAATCCAAATTGATGGATATCTACCACAAGGAACTGATAGATGAATCACTTGAACTTAAACCCCAATACAAGGCCATCTGGGATAAGCATTTTAGACATTGCATCCATATTTTGTAGAAGATGAGTGGGTCCAGTATGTTCTGAGCAGAGTGCATGACAACTTCATGTGGTTGATAAGGCCATTTAAGATCACAAAAGATGCTATTAGGGCGGTAACTGGTTTGCACTCATCCGGAGGGTTACCTGTTCTCAAATTGGTCAAAAACCAAACTGTGAGTGAGGCTACCAGATCAAAATTTGACAAGAGAGCAATGACAATAGAAGATATCACTGATCTGGATATCAAGTTTGCCTCCATTATAATTGGTTACAAGATATATCACTCCAGTAGGGAAAATTTAGTACCTGAAACTGTAATTTACACTGCTTATCAGATGCTAAGAGAAGATGCTGACTATGATCTTTGTGAGCTTCTCCTGAACCAACTGTTAGAGAACCTGCAAAAAATAAAGAAGGATAAGAAGAATTCATTCAAGTACGGTGGCTTAATACTATGTCTATTCTTCTATTACATGAATGAGCTACTTGGATCTAGTGGTTAGATATGGCAAAATGACAAACCAGTTGCCATACAAATCAGAGACTATATGTATGGGCTTGGTGATGCCAAGGCACAAAGCACAGCTCTCTAGGGTTACTTCAAAAACTTCCAAGGCATGATGCAGGCCAGAGAGAGAATCCCCCAATCTCTAGTTGAAAAATACAAGGATACAGTGTGCTTCATGGTAGACACTGATCAATGCCTAATGGATGTAGTGGAACTGAGAACAGTGTGGATCATGCCAATGGGCTATGAGGTGGATGAGAAAATTTTGGAACTACATATCCAACACCTACTAAGTCATCCTAAGGACCCTAAGGCAGAAAGGTTTGGAACCTTCCAAGAGTTGAGTGTAAAAGTTCATGTTGAACTTAAACAGCTTGAGATCAAGAGAAAAGTGAGAAGGGAAGTAGAAGAAGTCACCAAGAGATATGGAATATCTAAGGAGGAAGTTGATGCCAACAGAGAGAAGATGGAAAGGGTAGTGAAAGAAAGGCAAGAAACAGAAAAGGATAGTGCTCCGGTGCAAGCCCCCTCCTGGACCAGATCCTCCAAAAGCTCTGCACCAGCCACCTCTAAGAGTCAAAAAGCCTCTAAACTGGAAGCCAAGACATCTGGAAAGGGTGAGAAGAGAACAAAAAAAAAGGCCACAAAGTCATATACAAGTCAAAAAGATGATGAAGAGACAGAGTTAGATGAGGAGGTCAAGAAAATGAAGAAGAAGAAAATATCCGGTGAATCCTCTACTAGTCAAGGCAAGGAAGAAAAGGCAGAAGAATTTATTGAAAAGCCTACTCTATGCATTGATGATATCATCAAATCAGTCACTGTGGATGGGAACCTGAAACCAATGACTAAATTTTATGATGAATATAATGAAGCTGACTAGAAGATCTTGCAAGATGCTACAGTTAGGTATCTTAACATCTATAATAAAGCATTCATTGAGATCATATCTCTAATTCCTAAAAGCCTAGAGAAGGAACTTGAAATAAGAAAGAACAATGCTAAGGAAAAGGACCTAGAGATCCAGGAACAGATAGCTATTCAACTCTATCCTTCCATCACTCCAAAACAAATGAACATGATCTTCAAGGATTACAAGGATGAGTTCCGAAGCAAAGCAAGAATGAATTAGTTTATGCTTGGAGAGACTGACAAAGTGGCAAAAGAAACTGAAGACATCCTTTGGAATGCCTTCATGAAATTCTATCTCCCTGTTATAGAGGACATACGTGATGAACCTATTGAGAAAAATGCAGAAGATCTAAAGGAGATAAGTGAGGAAAGGACTAAGGACTTGGATTCCTCTATTCCAAAAGAGGAAGTCCATGAAGAAGCAAATATCTCTCTTCCGGGTCCCCCTGCTGACTCCAAAACTGAAGGAGAAGATGACAAAATTGGTCAAGAAGAAGAAGTCAAGGGAAGAGAAAAAGATCAAATAGAGAAAACCCCAGATGATAGCTCTGAGGCCATAGAAGGGAAGAAAACTCTGTCTCCGGAAAGAGACACTACAAAAGTAGTCAAAGACTTCCTGACAAAAGAAATGATGGAATTAGATGAGCCAGAGCTACTTCAAGGACCATTCAATTTTGATTCCCTCTCCTCGGTTCAGACAATGAAGATAGCATCCTTTGCCCAAGCAAAGGCAAAAGAAAAACTTCTGAAGTCTCACATGGAAGACTGTGAGTTGATAGAGATTGCATCTGGTGTGTTGGAAAAGATCATGCCATCCTTCTAGAAGGATCTTTCGGCCTCTTCATCCAGTAATCTAAAATCTCTTGTTAATTCTGTTAGCACACATTTTGATTCTTTGGAAAAAGCAGCAGAAGAGAAAGTCCGGAAAGAATTTTTGGATAAGAGATTCTCTGAGATACAAGGACTTATAACAAATTATAGGAGAAATATGGATATTGGGATAAAGAGCTTAGAAAATGCTCTTAAAGATGGTGGAGAAATATATAAATTTTGTTTATCCTAGTCTAAAGTGACAATGGATATTGAGAAGAAAGTGAAAGAACAAGAGGATAAACTGTCAAGTTTATCTCAAAATTTTGATCCTCTCACCACATCCATAATAAACCAAGAATGTCAGACTATTTCCATTCTAAATGAACTGAAGAAACTTGAAAAGGAAAGGAAGAATATAATAAGTAGGATGGGTGAACTTAGAGGGATAATTATCCCTAAGTTAGAGGCCATGCATGAGGCCCTAACTGATGCTCAGACCACAGCTCGAACCAGTGATTCAACAGATCTAAAGAGGGCAGAAGCTTTTGCATTCCTATTGAGTGGTCACATCTCAATTTTGGACAAGATGAAGCAGCGTTGGCAAACAGAATTTGTCCAGTTGAAGACAACTTTTGTAGATTTACTTCAGTATATGTAAGTATAACATGTATATATATTTATGCGGCCAAGTAAAGATTGTTTTTGGAAATTTTGGTGTACGGATCCTACCCTTTTCCATTGATGTCAAAGGGGGAGTGAAGAGTAGTGAAAAATGTGAAATCTAGCTAAGGGGGAGCTCCGGAAAGGTGTACATAAGAATAGAGCATTAGCCAAGGGGGAGTATGCTATAACACTTAGTCATTTTTCACTAAGTGTTGCCATCAATGCCAAAGGGGGAGATTGTTGGCAAGAGACACTGTGTGGCTTCATGAGTGTTGTCATTGATGGCAACAAAGTCCATCCCACACATCCACAGGACATGGTATGTCTATATTGGAAGTCAGATTGAAGAGTATTTTGGTCCAGTGAGCAAGAATAGAGCATGCAGCAAGGTCCGACAATCAGGTCTGGATCTCTCAGAGGAAGTATCTCAGTAAAGTGTGGACTTGGGGAAGTCAAGAGGAGTACCATGACTAATGCATTCCAGAGATTGAGCCTTCGGTGATGAAAGAGTGAAAAGATATGAACACCTAAGTGTTGGGTTCCTGTTTGGCAGAGAAGATTGAGGAAGAACTGACCGGTAGAGCATCAGACCTTAATCCAGATGAGATATTGATGGTGATCAAGTTTCTTGAGGAATCATTCATGATTGGTCGACATAATTTATGACTTCTATAAGAATCTCTTTGATATGCATCACTTTGTAAGCAAGGATTCAGCTGACAGACCATAGTTTGGGAAAATATTGAGTATTCCAGATGCCGACTAGAAAGATGTTGAAATCCTTAGTGCGGATATATATACCAGATGGATTTTGATGAGAAGGTGTGTGTGACATGTTGAGAAGTGTGAAGAAAAGTAGAGAGCAGTGTGGAAATAATAATACAGGTCCAGTATGTGATAGAACAACAACACTAAAGCAGAGGAAGAACAAAGTGCAGTAGATCAGTTTATTGAGCCTAACTGGAACTAAACCTCAGCATATGTGGATGCTTCTCATCAGTTTAAGTACTTGGTTTCTTTCTTTTAAACTATTGTAGGCAGTGAGCCTCTTGTGAGCAGTGTGCTCAGGCAGTGAGCCCTTATTGGCAAGTGCCATTTTGTACTACCTTATTCTTTTAACAGAGAATACAATCTTGGGTTAATCACCCCGTGGTTTTTCCCATAATAGGGTTTTCCACATCAAAATCATTGTGTTATGTGTATTGATTTTATTTCTGCTTTCATGGTTATACATGCTCATATGATTTGATGATGCACTAGTTGCTAAAGAAGATTAGGAAGTTAAAGTAAATTAGATAATTAATTAACCCCCCCTCTCAGTTATCAACAAGTTCTTCTGAACCTCTCACAGAATCAACTCTTTGGAGGAATTCCTCCTCAAATTTTTCTGCTAGAGAATTTGAGTTCTCTTATTCTTCAAAATGGTAATTTATCCAAAGACATACTAGTGGACTTAACCCAGTGTAAGAATTTGTCATTTATGGACCTGACTAGTAATAAATTTGAAGAAAATATACATTAGAGTTGAGATGATTATCTCAACTATAGATTCTTGATCTGTCATCCAATTCACTCACAGGTTCTCTGCCTCCATCACTGGGAAATCTCACTAATTTGTTATGGTTAATGATAGCATCTAATAGTCTTATAGGATCAATTATTTTTGAACTTGGTCAGTGCAAGAGTTTCTTGTGGCTTAATTTAGCCTATAACCAGTCATTAAGAGGATTCCTAGAGAGACTGAGTGTAATAAGGATTAGTTCTAGTGCTAACAATCCCTTACTCAAGAAAATATTATGTGTGATCTTAGCCTATCCATGTCTCAGTTCTCTTTGTTTAGTTCATTATCAAATTTATGTGCAATGGTTGGGGCTATAGTCAGTGGGTATATTGTTGATTTCATTGGGTGTAAAGGGGATTTGATAGTGGCTGCAACTCCTAATATTATTGGTTGGTCCACCATATCTTTCTTACAAGATGCTTTATCCCTTTATTTGGGAAGGTTATTGAATGTCTTTAGAGTGGGTATAATCTCAATCACTATGCCTATATACATTGTAAAAATAACTCCCAAGCACTTATGTGGTGGCCTTGGAGTATAAAATCATCTTTATGTAACAATTAGTATTATTTTGGCTTACCTATTTGGGTTATTCTTTGATTGGAGGGATCTTTCCATTACAGGAGTAGTTCCTTGTTGTCTTCTATTTCTTGAGTTATTCTTCAAATCCTAGAATCTCCAAGATGGCTACAAAGATTGGTAATGAAGATTTTGAAGCTTCATTGCAAACTCTCTAAGACTCAAACGCTAATGTATCCTTGGAAGCAATTGAAATCAAGAGTATTGTAGAGATGGGATGTCAACAACCAAAACTAAAATTTTCTAAAATTTTAGAACGAAGATATGCAATGCCTCTCTCTATTGGTATTGGGTTTCTTCTTCTACAAAAATTAAGTGGAATTAATGGCATTATGTTCTATAGTAGTTCCATTATTAAGTCTACCAGAATTTCATCTGGTAATGCTGCTACCTTGGACTTGGTGTTGTTCACGTAGTTATGACTACAATCACTGCAGGGTTGATTGACAAAGCTGGAAGACATCTCCTCCTTATGTTATCATCTAGAGGCATGGTTGTCTATCTTTTTCTAGTTGGGGTTGCATTCTATATTAAGATCCACCTATTAGGAGACCAACATCTGAAACATCCATCAATGTTTTGACCTTGACAAGTGTGTTGGCCTACATCATCTTCTTCTCACTTGGTATTGGGGCTATCCCATGGATTATAATGCCTGAGATACTTCCAATTAATGTTAAGGGATTGGCTGGTAGTGTATGAACATTGGAAAATTGGTCATCTTCTTAGTTTGTGACCATGACTATAAATTTACTTCTATAGTGGAGCTCTGCAGGAACATTCTTGCTTTATGTCATCATATACTTTTTCACTTCAATCTTTGTGGAACTTTTTGTGCCTAAAATTAACAGGTGGATTTTAGAGGAAATTGAGGCATCATTTAGATGAACTTAATTAGGAAGAATGTCTTACATGATGTTGCTTCTACGAATGCCTACAATTATTTGGTATCATATATACATTTTTATGTCTTAGAGAATATAAGATTATGACCCTAGGTTAAGGATATGATCCATATGAAGTGTAGATTCTTTGAGATTACTATACACCCATTTCACATGGGAGGATCATGACAATTGTGGCTATGACCTTTGCCACTTATATTAAAATATTATGCCTAACTGAATGTGCAAGTTAAAATTGTTTAGATTACATTGATATGTGACAAGAAATTATTAGTTTAATATTTTAATTGTATGTTTATTTTAATATTGCTTCAACTATAATTACCATGACATTCTGATATTTGAAATTTGAGTTTTGCAGGGGGTGGCCAAGGAAATAGATTTCAAAGATATTCCAAGAACATTGTCATGTGCTAAACCCATTATATTAAGCCTATTCTGCATAGATGAATATTGTCTTATATGTGTGTGTTGTAAATGTGTTAAGTCAATGTTATTTATTTATTTAATTTTAAATATTTTGGTGATTTTAATTATTATTAATTTTGGTTATGCATGGATAATCTCTTCATGGATAATTAATTTATTTTAAAGATTATTCTTTTGTTTTTAATTTATTTCTGGAAAAGCTTTGATTATTTTAAATTTTGAAATTGTTTTAATGGATTATATTGAAACTTTATTTTGTTTTAATTGTTTTGTTTTAGAGCTTTATTTGTTCTAATTGATTCTTTTTCGTGAAAAAAGAAGGCTTTTGGGGGATTATTATTTATTGATTAATATTTTGAGAAGAGGGGGCTTTTCGGATTCTTTTTGGCATCTTCTATTAATTTTTTGTTTGTTATGGCATTGTGGGGATTTTTGTGAAGAAAGTAGGAAGAAAAGATATTTTGGAAAACAAGGAAAAAAAGACTTTGATTTTGGAAGGAAAGAAAGTTTTGGTTAATACAAAAATTTGGGGAAAGGATCTTACCATTTGTGTACTTCTCTAACTTGGAGAGCAGAAGGTAGGATCTTCATCTTTTATTATTTATTGTAGATGTTTTGATATGTTTTTTTTTGAAAATTCATATTGTTGTATGTTTGAATGTTTTTATTTATTTTTGAGTTGGGTTGTTTGGGAGTTGTTCTTCCCTAAGGGGTGAGAGCCTCTTATGTTTTGGGGTTTGAGAGAGGTGCGGAGCCTCTCTTGGGGGACTTATTTGGTTGTGGTATTTTGTTGACTATGGGGGTTGTTATGATGTTTATGATGTTTTGTGATTTGGGAGGAAAAAAGAGATTTGTTTTTGGGAGGAAAAAAGAGATTTGTTTTTGGGAGGAAAAAAGAGATTTGTGTTTGGGAGGAAAAAGGAGTTTTGTGTGTGATGATGTGGAAGGAAAATTGTTATTATGGTAGTGATGAGGAGATGGATTGTGTGTTGTGTTGATATTGATAAAGAAACGTGTGAAAAGGATTTGCTAATTGTCCCCCAAGAGGGATGATCATCCCCTCTTTCCCCTTTTGATGAATCCATTTGGATTCATAGTTTGTGAGTCATACATTGAGTTTGGATGTGTTTTTGTGCTTACATGTCTTTTGTCAAGTTGATTGTTCTTGTGAATCCTTGTTCTTGGAAGATCTCTAGCTTGGGTTTTGATTGGTTTTCCAATCCTATGGTAGGGAGGAGAACATGTTTGGCCATCTAGTTTGTGTGATGCTTGTTGTATAATTGCAAAGTTTGAAGAGACTTGTGTTGTTTTAATTTTCTATTTGTCAAGAGCTTGGAGCTCTTCCTTGTGGATCCTTTTGTAAAGTTGAGGATTATGGATTATACATCTATATGTAAATTTATATAATAGAAGGATCTTTTGTATATGTATAATATCTATAATTTCATCTTACATTATTTTTATTTTGTGAGTTAAACAAGTTTACTAATTTTTTTAAAAACTGGTAAAATTGTCCCTAGAAAAACCAATTTGTTTCACCTTCAATATAATTATTTTTAGAAACTGGGTGAACTTATGAAAATTTTAGGTCAAGTGTGCCATTAAATTTCATAAATTATATAAAAACATCAGTGATACCTGGATTCTATCTTTTGAGATATAAAAACATTTGTGACTGGATGTATGTGCTATTATAAAATTATCTTTAGAAACACTAGTTTGTTGTATCTTAATAAATTTCATTTTAGAAATTGAGTTTCTTCGATATTTTTATTGAAGATGTGAAACCTATTTGATTAAATTCTCACAAGAATCCAACCATACCCAGATTTTCAATTTTGATATATGTACGAATTAGTGACTGTCTATCTCAACTGTTGTTTTGATAATTATGTTTTTAATGTGATTATATTGTTTTTAGAAAATCATATTAAAGGGAATTATTGTTAAATTATTTATGGGATTTTTTTAGATGTATATTTTACTTTTTCTAACACATTTTAAAAATTAGAAAAATATTTTATTTTAAGAAAGTTATGGTTTTCTTAATGGAAGTTATTTTTATGCAATTATATACAAATTTCTAACATAAAAGTATTTATTGATAATTAAATTCATACCTTCTTAAATTGTATAAAATTTCCTCAACTCATGAATGGCAATGAAGATCAACATTCTATTTAAAATTTAATCAATAATATAAAGTAAAATATTTATATCTTAATTGATTGTTTTACAGATTTATAGTTGTCTTCTTACTTTCTTAATTTAAACTGAATTTCCATGTCATGGGATAGCAATAAAGATAGTATTCCATTTGAGATTGAATCTAGAACAGTAAGTAAATGTCTCATCTTAGGCAGTGATAACTTTAAGGAACCCCCCTAAAAAACTTATAAAATCTTGGCGAATCCTAGCTAAGTGCTATAATTTTCCTAGCGAATCTTTCTTTTTTAAAAAAAAAAAAATTTAATTTTCCTAGTGAATCTACGCATATTTTAGAAATTGTTATAAAATCCTGGTGAATCCTAATGAATAATTAGTTAAAAAATAATTACAATTGCGAATCCTAGCAAATAATCACTAAAGAAATTATTAGAATATTGAATCTTTCATTTAGAAATTTGCATAGTTGGTTGGCACGGTCTCCCTATATATATTTTTGTTTTTTGTGATGTTGAAGTAGGGGCCTCAAGGTGGTAGCCATCGACGAGATCAAGGGATAGCACCCCTTGCGGAGGTTAAGGATTAGGTCTAACCATAAAAATTTAAATATTTCTAACTTAATTGATTAATTATAAATAAACTCTATATTTAACCCATCTCTCTAAGAAAATTTAAAATGATTAACTAATTCAATAAAATAATTAAAAAAATTCATTACACTAACCCTTTAAAGAATTAAGGGAATGAAATATAAGTCCCTTCATATTTGAAAACAATAAATATTTAAAAGTGCATGGAATAATAAAATCCAAATATAAAGAATAAGAATAAGAATAAATAATTATTTATTTCTAAATCTTAGTCAAATATTATCATGATTACAAGCACTAATAAAATATAGAAAAAAAATAAAGCACACTACTCCATTAAAAGCTCAAGTTAGCTACATTTTAAAATAATAATAAAGCACAATACTCCATTAAAACTCAAGTTAGCTACATTTTAGGAGTTAAATATGCAACTTCTATTATATTTAAAACTTGCTTTAAAACAATAAAATATTGCACATATACTTTTCTTTCTACCTAATTCTTTCATTTTTTCATAATTCTTTTGATGTAGAATGATTTTTTAAATGTGAATTTGAGAAACCCATTTCGCACCTCCTCCATTTTGATGGGCTTCTTTATTTATTTTGTTTATCTCGGTTATAGATTTTATTTATTTACAAAAGGTTACCATTATTTTTAAATGTTTTATTTATTTGAACTGATGATGGCATTATTGTATGTTGCAGGTAAAATCTGAGGGGGGAGATTTAAAAGTTTCATATTGTTTGCATGGCCATGCATGATTCTAGATAAAGGAGGAGAAATTATTTATTTTTTTAGAGAAAATTTATTTGTGCTAGATCTACATAAATGATTTGAATACAAATGGTTATATTGGCAATAAAGATTGTCTTATCATATAGGATTTTTTATATTTATCCTACAATTTATGTTTATAGATTTTATAGATATATATAATTAATTTGGTTGATTGCAAGGATTTTATTTTTATTTTTAAATGTATTTTAAAAAAAATTAAAGAGAAGCATTTTAAGTCTTTTAAAAAACATAAAATAAAGAATACATGTTTATTTTCTCTTAAAAATTTTAAGAGATAAGTGGGCGGTAGGGTGGGTGCCTTGCCACCCCAGCGAGGGTGGCAAGGCCGAGTTTCTTTGTTGAGTGTGGAAGACTGCAAGAGTTATAGCCCTCTGTTGGCAAGAGACACTGCTAGGCATGATAGGTGGTGTCATTGATGGAAACTAAGATCATCCCATCCATCCGCATAACACAATTTGTTCACACCTGAAGTTAGAATTAGAATTTATCTAAGTCCAGGCAATCAGGAACAGAGCAGATGACAAGGTCCAGTATCTTGATCCAAATCTCTCTGGTGGAAAGGCATGGTTTGTTGTGGATTTGAGGTAGTTGCAAGAATTGTCAAGACACTCTAAATCCATAGTTTTGTCCTCTAGAGATGAAGGACTCAAAAGATATTAGCTTCTGAGTATCGGGTCTTAGTTTGACAAAGCAGACAGAAGAAGAACAGGCTGACCTTGCAAATGATCTTAACTCTGGATGTATAGAAGTTGTTTATTGGTCAATGTGTGATAATCAGTGATGGTAGCCGACATGATTGATGATCTGCGAGTGCAAGTCTTGATCCACATCTCATATTATGTATGGATCTAGCTGACAGAGCAGAGTACTCTACAAAGTTGTAAATGTTCTTGAAGCCGACTGGTAAAAAGATTGTAGATCATTCTGCAGATATATATACCCAATGGAATTGGATGATTTTGGTGTGTGTGTGTTGTGACTATGGAGTAATTGTGAAAAGAAGCAAAGATCAAAGTTCAGATGCTAGCAGAACGGTAAGAGGAGGAGAGTAAAGATGAAGTGTATCAAGTCAGTTTTCTATACTTGACTGGAATTGAATTCTAGCATTGATAGATGCCAAATATCAGTTCAAATATTTTGTAACTCTTCTTTCTTGTAGGTAGTGAGCCTTCTTTTGAGCAGTGAGCTCTAGGCAGTGAGCTCGAATGCATGTGCATTCCCCATTGTAATACTTTTAACAGAGTATAATCTTTGTGGGTTAACCCCCATCGTGTTTTTTCCCTTAACCAGGTTTCCACGTCAAAAATCTTGGTGTCAAGTGTACTATTTTCATTTCTGCTCATGTGTTATTGATTAATATTGAAATCTTTTGATTATAAGTTATAAAAGAAGATTAAGAGAAAGAAATTGTTAAATTGTGTGACAACTGATTCACCCCCCTCTCAGTTGTCTGGACCTAATTCAACACCCTCATGTGGGCAATTCCTTGATTGAGACAGCTGGCAGGCAGTAAGGAAGATGTCAGGCTTAATTGTTTTGGTATGATTATGGAGATAGTCAGAGATAGTCGAGAGATATGATGGGAAGTTGTGAATTAATCCGCATGATTCGAGAGTCTTCTCAAAGAGAATGAAAGCAGTTTAAGTATTTCTGAGAAGGGCTTAATTTTAATTACTGTTGCAAAGCTTCCCCCAACGAACTCTAGAGCAGAGTTGTTCCACCCATGTCTTCTTGATACACGGTCATCTTCTTAGCAGAAGCTATTTGGTGTGGAGGCATGGATACACCTATTAGACTGGTCAGAAAAAAAGTTTAGGACAGGTCACAGAGCTTCAATTACAAAGGATTCTTCAGCGAGCTAATCCGTTAATGGTGAGTGTTGTTTGTATGATTTTGGGCAAGAAGTACCTAATGGATACTGAATGCTATAGAGTCGATTCAGATATACCATCTAGATTCTTGGAAATGCTTTTGGAGATGAATACTCCCAAGGTAGAAGAAGAGGTAATTATGAGGGGTCTTTTCTTACTAGAGCTCTTGGGTGATCTAGAGGTGATTTTGCAAGAAGCAACCTTGGGCGTTGGCATCCCTAGGCCAAGAGACATGGTGCTTCTTCTCAACCCGGGTGAGGTAATAAAGATCTATCCATTCCTGTACTAGATATTAGAGGTCTCGAGCTCTTAGCCCTGAATGAGAAAGCACAGGTCACAATGGACTTCATAAAAAGGATACTTGATTTAGAGGCAGAAGAAGGGTATCAGTGGGTGGCCGATTTCAACCTTCAGCTGATAGATTTCAATAAGGAGTAAGACTATAAATGTTTTGGTGTTTTCTTTTTGGTAGTTGGCTCTTTCTTTCCTATCAAGTTTGTAGGCTTCATTTTGTTATAAGAAAACATCTTTATTCACAGTATAGAAAATAGAGGAAAGCTAGACCCTGTGTGGTCATACATAGATACTTAGCTTAGATTCTAGAAGGGCCAGTCTGGGATTAAAATCTGCCATGAATAGTATGCTATGCAACTCAGCATAAGCAGATGTATTTTCTTTTTTCAAGTTTAATATAAAATATCATCAGTACGAATAAAAAAAATTAAGAGGTAAAAACAAACATAGATGTTTCTCTTTTAAAAAAGTTAGAACATATATATTTTTGTTTTAAATATGATGATAAGAGGGAGCAGGGACAACAAGCCATAATTCAAATGTTACAATTTTTTTAATTTATTTAATTTTGTTCTCTATTTTTTTCCTTTATTTTCATAAAACCAAGATTTTTTTATCATAAACTTAAAAACAATCAATGAAATCTATAAATGCAATTCTATGCATAAATAACAATATGTTTATCAAACTAAACTAAGCACTAAATCAAATTAAAAAAGAGTAAATTTGCACCTTATATTTTGTCTTGGTAGGGGCCTCTGTATAAACAGGCTCTGCAACTAGAAGGGATGTTGTAGGCTATGCTACCTATCCTCTACTAGTGATCGTGCTACTATGACTGGATTTTCTTTCTAGTTATAGGATGGCTCTGTGCCTAGGACCTTAGGTTAGGGTTTATTATGAATTGATTTTAATTCAACGGGAAAGAAATTTCGGGCCTCAGCAAGCCTTTTAAAAGGCATGTGCTTATGGCCCCCTAAATAACCCTAAAACTACCTTATAATTTATTAGCAAAGGAGAATATTGTCCCAAAATTAATGGTGGGAATATAATATTACCGGAGAATATGATTAAGATGTATAATTATATTATAAGCTATTGGTGAATCATATTTAATAACGCATCATTTACATGGCGAAATAATTCAACTTATTAGTTTAAAATAATAATGCTTTGGTGAATTAATTGATACTAATTAATTTTATGTAAAAATGGGGCGATTTAGTCCCCTTTGTAGCCTGAACTATTCACCATTTTTGGAGGCCTCTATTTCAACTATTCACCAATTGCCAAAGATTCAGCACTAAAAAAATCCTTGATTTTAGGAAGGTTAAAAAAAGATTACTTTATTGCTTTAATTGTTAATTAAATTTATTTAATTTGTTCTTATTTTACTTCTGGATTGATCATTAGATTTTTGTATGCTTTAATTAATTTAAATGTTATTATTCAATTTTTTAATTATTAATTAAATTTCATGAAAGAAATAAGTAATTTATTTAATTAAATTATTAAACCTGTTTAAATTAATGAATGAGTATTTTTATCGTAAAGAGAATTAATAAGTGATTTTAAAAATTAATTTTGTTTAAAATTAAAATTGTTTATCATGATGTAAATTAGTAGATGTCAAGAGTTTACTTATTTTAAATTTAAAATTCATTAGTACAACAATGATTAATTAATCTATTATTTTATTAGATAGTTTTCAATGTGTTTTAAACTTAGTTTTTCTATAACCCAAACTAGACTCATGACTAGATATTAGACAACATAGTAAGAAACTCATGTGAACTTAAAGCTCTATTCAAACACTTGGTTTATTTGTATTTGTGTTTATGAACTTAGATCTTTCATGTAGGTTATCCTCAAACCAACACTTCTTGTAGTTCATGGTCAAAAGAAACTTCTTTAGGTAACTTTGTCGTTCAATTCTTTACATTTAACCTTTTAAAAAATTCCTGTGCACATGTGCTCATTTGTACACATGTGTACAGATGGGCAATAAACCTACATAGAGATTCTAGAGTTTTCTGCATTCCACTAGGGAATGCAATCCCAAATTAGAGCCAATGTTATCCTTAATTTTGACAATCCATGATAACTTATCTATTGTGCTTCACAAGCAATTAAAAGTTATTTGTGGTTGACATATGCCCAAGAGAAACTGAATGAAGGAATGAAGTTGATCATCTGCATGAAATTTTGGTGACTTATTACCCACTCAAATGAAAAGGATAAAAGTTCAATATGGTTTAATAATTTTAAATCATATTAATTCTTTTTGAATTAATTGATTTAATTTCAAAGTGGTGAAAATTAGTTTTTCACTAATTTATTTAATGAACTTTAAGAATTACATAATAATTTTTTATCAATTAATTGTGACCATTTTGGGGGTCACTCTCATAATAAATTTGGAACCAAAAAATAGAGAATCAAGGCTACTCCATTAGAGAGCCATCAACTAAAAGCTCTCATATTGAGAGAATTCTATAAATTATGATCTATTACATATAAGATTCTCATGCTCATTATTTTTCCATTAACAATATATATATCTATTATCTACCTATACTATGTTGCATATCAGTAAAGTATGAACAACATTAGATTATTTGTCACCTGGCCTCTCCTGAGCTAGTTCATCCTCCATCTCACTTAGCTCTGCCTCCATGCCCAAGTTGAATTCTGCGTGCCAATCAACTCCTTCATTGTCCACTACCCCTATAATCATTTTTTAGAATTCTACACCCCGATGAGATTTGTCCCTAGATGCTTTACAACATTCTTCCCAATAGCTTCAATGATGAATGGCACCCATGGGCCATTGTATGGAAAAAGCATAGCCAGCTAGACTCCTTGATTTGGCCTAAAGCCGAGGCCCAGAACTGTATTTTCTAGAACTTTTTCGAGCCCGTGCCTCCACTATGACTTAATGACCTAGTCCTTGCAACTACCCTGATCACAAATTTATCTTCCCCCAAGTACAACATTACTCCCACCAACATGGATGAGATGTCACAATTGAATCTATATTGGTAGAAGGTCACCATGAAAACATTACCCAACATTAATTTAATGGCATGGAGCACAAAGGGGGAGGCAGAGGTAAACACCTTTCTTAGCCTTTGATCCAAAATTTCCCCTATGAAAACTACTTGTTGCTTCACCACCCTAAGCCTCGCTGTGGATTCCATCAATGCTAAAAAAATGATAATAAGAAAAATGCTTGAAGCCTTATCAAACACAATAAGAAATCCAGAGATAAAAGATAGCCAAATGCCATCTGGTGTATTTATTTCGCTTTCCCTCCTAGTAGATATCTCACATGGGCTGGAATCCTTCTGGCATTGAGTCATAATTGCTTTTCTGTGTGCATGAATGATTGTTCAGCAAGGCCAAAATCAAGTTATTATCCTTCACATTAAGCTAAATCTCCTTGGAGTAGTCCATATGCATACTGATTGCCAAGTTGGCAAGAGCATCAATATCTTTATTTTGTTCTCTATGTGTATGGTTTATGCTATAGTCACCCACCTTCGATAACATCTCCCATACTAGTAGGATTATATTATGAATTCTCCAACTAGGAGTATTATGCTTCCTTAGGGAATTGATAATGACTTTAGAGTCCCCTTCAATTTGTACGTTTTCCAAGCCAAGTTTGATGCATGTCTAAAGTCCCAAAAGTAGTGCTTGTGCCTCAACTTCATTGTTTGAACCCATCTATAATTCTTCATAGAAGTTACAATCATTTCTCCTCTATGGTCCCGGATGATGCTCCCTACACCTGAGACTCCAGGGTTGCCCTTGGAGGCCCCATCAAAATTCAATTTAACCCACTCGAGTTTTGAAGGGAACCATCTAGCTTCTATTCTTGGATTTGGAAAAGGTGGTAAGCCTTGCTTCCCATAAATAGGAGGGATCTCTAGGCATGTCCACATTTTCGTATCTCATTATCCTAGTTTGTGAAAGATCTTTTTCTGATAGATTGATTTTTGTAACACTGTCAACCACTTCTATGATTTCCCTCTCAAGCTTGTTCTATAATTCTTCTCTTGACATTTCCTTTTCCTGAAATAATCTCTTGATTCTTTCCTTCCATACTTCCTAGATTACTATTGAGGGAGTAGAAATCCATAAATTGGCAAATACAACCCCTTTCTGTAAGATCGACTAGGAGTTGAATAGGGAGAGGAGTTCATCAGGAAATGGACTGGTCCAATGAATCTTCAACATAACTAGTTTCTAGCATGACTCGGTGAAGGGGCACTTGAGAAGTAGGTGATCTACTGTCTCCTCATCCTTCTTACATAGGATGCATCTCTGGGGTCCCAAGGAGCCAAGTTTCCTTAATATATCACCGGTAAGGATTCTTTTTTTAATTGCTACCCAGGGAAAGACACCAACCTTAGGGAGACAATGCTTACTTTAGCAGAAGTGGATAGGCCAATATTCTTTTACCTTACCTTTTTCCTCAATATCATGGCCAATTTTGACACTGTAATGGCTTTATTTTGACCCACTCCACCAAACTAGGTCTTCACCATTAGAAATGAATACTTTCCTCTTCGACAACTTTTCCTCCATAAAAGTGGCCTTCTCATCATCCAACCTAAGATCCTTTTAGGATTTCCAATGTGAGCTCCCATCGGACCTCTTCTGCTCTAAGTAATCCCTGACATGAGCACCCCATATGACTTTGAAGATAGTTATCTCCTCTTCCAAATCTGGAGAATATTTCAAGGCTGAGTAACCATTCCAGGATTCTTCCCAAAACAAAGTTGTGAACCCATTCCTTATCTCCCAAGATATGTGGTTTGGGATTAGGTGCCTACAGGAAAGGAGAAAATTCCAAAGAGCCTATCCTCTGGGTGAGTTACTTGTTGTTAGGATTCTCATGGGATCACTTGAATCCATATATTTACTTTGTAATATTTTGACCCATTGGAGATATGGATTGGTGAACATATTCCAAACTAATTTCACACCCAAGGCAACATTAACTGTAGACCATTTCCTTATCCCAACTCCTCTAGATTTATTTGGCATGCATATATTCTCCTAAGAAATCATGGGAAATTTCTTATCTTCTGAGGTGCCTTTCCAAAATAAATCACGTATCTTCTAATTTACCACATCCTCAACCTCCCTAGGAAGCTTAAGGCAAGAAATAGTGTAAATTGGAATAGCAGAAATTACTGCTTTCAACATGAGGATTCTTCCTGCAGCTAACAACCATTTGACTTTCCAAGAGGATATCTTAGTTTTGATATTCAAGATTAGGGGGTCCCAAAGGGTGGATTTTCTTTCTCTGGAGAAGAGTGGTATTCCTAGATACTTACTTGGGAGGAGACATACCTTGAAACCCAAGATTTTGGCTATCTATTTATGTCTCCTCAAGTCCGTATTGAAGAATAAAATGTCAGGCTTATTTTTGTTAATCTGTTGACTCGACACTTTGCAGTAATCATCCAATGTAGCTTTGATGACCTTGGCCTCCCTTAGTTTTTCTTCCCCAAAAAGAAGAGTTTCATCTACAAACTGTAGGTGAGAAATCTACTTTGTGTTGGGGGCTACCTTCACACCTTTCCACCCATCATTTACACACATGGAATGGATCAACCTTCCCAACGCTTCAACCATGATGATGAAGAGAGAAGAGCATAATGTGTCCCCTTGCCTCAATCCTCATGTTGATGTGAGGAAGGCATGGGGCCCTCCCTTGATGAGAACCAAGAATCTAGGATTGACAATACAACTAGAAATCTATTGCACCCATTCCTGGCAGAACTCAAACTTTTCTAGAATTTTTAGTAGGAACTGTCTATCTACTTGGTCGTAAGAGTTTTTGATGTCTAGCTTTATGATCATCTTCTTAGTCCTTGAATTTCTTATGGAGTGAATGGCTTCATGTGCTACAATAATTCAATCTATGATAGTCTTTCTAGGGGCGAAGCCACTCTATTTGTTAGAGATAATGAGAGAGAGGATTTCCTTAAGTCTATTTTCCATCACCTTGGAAATGATTTTGTGGGTCGTGTTACAGAGGGACATGGACCTAAAGTTTTCCATGGACTCCACCACATTCTTCTTGGGGATTAGGGATAGGAAGGTGTTGTTCCAATCTTTCAAATTTATTTTATTTTTCCTAGATTCTTCTTTAGAAGCCATAAAGTCCAAGGCAACGATATCCCAAAAATTTTGACAGAAGCTTGCAAGGAAGCCATCTAGTCTAAGGGATTTATCTAGGTTCATCTGGAAAACAACCTTTCTCAACTCTTCCTCTATGAGGGGATTAATTAGATTCCTATTTTCTTTAGGACTGATCAGATGTGGAATATTTTCAAGCACCTTTAGACATGTTGTGTTTTTCGTAGATGGTGTTTTGTTGAGAAAATCCTTTCAAAGCATTCTTCCATAGCCTTACTAATGTCTTCTAGAAAGTTCCTTTCGACCCCTCCCATGTCCTTGATGATTGAGATCATATTCATTGATCTTCTTAGCTTAGTGGAGTTGTGAAAGAACTTTGTGTTTCTATCCCCTTATTTTAGCCATTTCTCTCTTGATTTTTGTCTCCAGAAAATCTCTTCTTTTTCCATAACATCTACTAGTTCTTTTGAGAGAGCCTTTTCTTTATCATAGGAGCTTGGAGTCAAACCTTCCCAAGCAATTGTTTTGTTGAGGACTATCACCTCATCCACCAACCTTACCTTCTCTTCGAGGATGTTCTTGAAGCTTGTTCCATTCCACCTCTTTTAGTTTTCCTATGATGAAGACTAGTTTTCTAAAGAGAATGAGAAGTTTAGATTCTTTTATTTTGGGAGTGCTGTTCCACCATACTAAAATATTGTCCCTCAAGTTTGGGTGTTTGATCCACATCTTCTCAAATTTAAAAGGACATCTCATAGGGGAGAATTAGGACAAAATTTCAACATTAGAGGGAAGTGGTTCAAACCTGAAAAGGGCATAATGGTTCATTCCTGCGTATGGGGAACTAGGGCCCAATTTCCCTCAATCATGAATTGATCCAATCTTTCTGCTATGTTCAGAGCCCCTTGTCTCTTGTTGTTCCATGTGTATAGACCATCTTTGGGAGGGATGTCCAATAGATCAGTTCTAAGCACGAACTCTTGGAAGTCTAGCTGGGATTGGGTGAGCATAAAAATCCCACCTTTTTTCTCTGCTTGTTGTAGAGTGGCATTAAAGTATCCTCCAACAATGAAGTGATAATTTGAATTCCCCTATATGAAAGATGTGATTTGATTCCAAATAATGACTTTATGTGTGTTACCAGAGGGACCATAGACATTGATCAAAGAAAAATAGAGATTTAGGGGAATGTGGAGAACATTGACAGCCATCCAAGACTGGGATTTGTGCAATGGTTTGGCAATGACTCTGTTTGTATCCCAAATAATACCAATCCCATTTGAAGCTCCTGTAACATCACTAAAATACCCTTGGTTGAACTTCAACCTAGTTATTAAGCATGCCATCTCTTCTAAACTCATTTTTGTTTCTTGTAACAAGAGAATGTCTGGGGTGGACGCCTGTAAGAGGCACTTGACCCAGTGCCTTTTGTTAGGGGCATTTAAGACCCTAACATTTAGTGAAATCAACTTCATGGCTCCTTGGGAGGGTGTACCCCCTTCCCAGATCTTAGCTTCATCTATCCTTTTACCTATCCTACCAAAGCTAATCTAACTCAATTAGTTTTTCTCCCTTTCTTCCCATTTTCACCACTTTTTGGTTTCTTGATTTTTGACTCAATTCAAAAATGTCCACTTCATCTTTTGAGGCCTCACTCTTGAAAGATTCTAAGAATGATTGCACCTCCTCATTTCCATTAAGGAGCTTTTCCCCAACACAGGGAATAGAGGGTGTGGGAGTCCTTATCTGTGAGTTCTCCTTTCCAAGACCAAAACATTCAAAAGAAAACTCCATCCCTATTTTTTTCAGTGTGGCTTCCCTGTTTGAAGGTAGTGTTGAAATGTACCGGACAACTGAGCGGGGGGGTGGGGGGTGAATTAGTTGTCCCTAAAACTTTGAACACTTATGAACATCAACACATAAAACACTTATTTACCATTATTCAAATTTAACCATGAAAGAATGAAATAAGAAGCTCAACACAATAACACATAAGACACCAGATTTTTACGTGGAAAACCCTATAAGGGAAAAACCATGGTGTGTGTTAGCCTACAAAGATATATATGTTATAGTAATACTGAAAAATAGAGGCTCACTGCCTAAAATGCTCTCTGCAAAAGTTGAGGCTCATTGCCAAGAACGACTCACTGCTAAGGGGTGGCTCACTGCTAAAGGAAGGTGAACTGATTTGGTAGCATCTACTCCATGCCTAAGTTCAGTTCCATTGAAGCATAATATAACTCCTTTGCTCTACTCTTCTTACACTTCTTATCTTATCTTTTCATTTTCACACTTGCACTCCTTTTTCGCAATCACATTACATGATTTTATACAATTCATCATCTTTGGAATGTACATCAAGGTCGACATTACATTCATCAACTAGTGGAACAATCTCCAAGGTCGGCATTACAAACATACATAGAAATAGGACTGGATCTAAATAGGACTAGCTAAGGAAAAGATGTATACAAATCATGTTATGCATTAGCTGGGACTCAAATGCAATCTTCCATGCCACGACATGCTTCCACAATCTTCAATGCATCTCTGTAAGAAGTGAAAACAACTAAGTCAGCCAAGACTGGTATTAACACTAGATCTTCAAAGACCAGACTTCATCCATGATCCAAATTTCTCTTTGTGGAGAAATCCAAAGGTAGGAACATAATTAGGAGACATCCACAAGCACATAGTAATCACTAGAAACAACCGCACAATCTCTAACCATTCTGCTAAGAAGATTCTTCAAATTAGAGCACATAAACAACACCGTCAGCTACTGTCATAGAGAAAAGTTAGCTTACAGACCACCAAATCATGAGCCATTGGAGTTGAAGGTACTTATCAGCACTAAAATCTTAATTCCATAACTATAGACCAAAATACTTTAATGCAGAGGAATGCAGAGCAAAATACCTTCTCCTTGTCACCACTGAATGCATAGAAAAATATTTTTTACTCTGGTGAACATAACTCTCTCAAATCTTCATACTAGAGGCTCAAAATTGAGATATAGCATCTTCAGACATGCCTCTAAATATATTCCAATCCACAGGCAAAGATATTCATTCTATAGGAAATGCAGTAATCTACTGGACTGTTCTTCAGTAAATAGAGATACTCTACTACACACTGTTTCCACTAGAGGAACAAATTTTCTCAAAAGCACTTGGAAAATCAATATTAGGATCACTTAATCATTATCTCCAACACTAGAAAACATCAAAATCAAGAGCACAATTGACACCAATGACAACATTAGTTAGGCACATACTTGCAACAATCTCCCCCTTTGTCATTGACGACAACATATGATGTGAAAAACTATAAAGACCATGAAGACATGATTCTCCCCCTTTCTCTTTACACATATTTACTCTTTCTCCCCTTGAGTTTTTCACATGGTTTTTCTCCCCCTTTGACATCAATGGGAAAGGGCACATACTTGCACTCTACTACTCTGATCAGACTAAAAAATTTTGTTATCAATACTTACTGCTTATTATCAGGAACCATCTAGCTACTCCCCCTAAGAGGTAGCTCTCAAAACATCAATCTAGATCAGTGAATGAGGCTCTAAGTTTCACTGGATTGATACATTCTCATGCATCTTAGTTCAGAGCAGGAGGGTAATAACCCCTAGCTTTTCCCTGAGATACTCAAAGGTATCCTTAGGCAGAGGCTTTGTAAAAATGTCTGCAATCTGGTCCTTTATAGACAAATATTCCATCTTGACTTCATTCTCTGTCACCTTCTCTCTCAAAAAGTGATACCTTATAGATATATGCTTTGTTCTTGAGTGCATCACTGAGTTCTTGGAAATGTTTATGGCACTTGTATTGTCACAAAAGACTGCAATTGGATCTTCATATACAACTCTTGTGTCCTTCAATGTCTACTTTATACATAGCACTTGAGTGCAACAACATGCTGTTGCAATATACTCTGCTTCTACAGTGGAAAAGGAAATTGAATCTTGATTTTTTCTCAACCATGAAACCAATCTATAACCCAAGAAGAAAGTACCTCCACTTGTACTTTTCCTATCATCAACATCGTCGGCCCTATCTGCATCTGTATAAGCATTAAGAGTGAAATCATTATCTTTGGATACAATAAGCCATGATCTAATGTGCCTTTCAAATACCTCAAGATTCTCTTAACTGCCATCACATGAGACTCTCTAGGATCCTCGTGAAATCTTGCTACAAGACAAATTGCATGCATTATATCATGTCTAGATTGAGTTAGATAAAGTAATCCTCCAATCATGGATCTGTACCTTTTCTGACCAGTATTAGGTGATTCATCATGTTTACTCAACTTAAAACCAATCACCATGGGAGTACATACTAGTTTAGAGTCCTCCATTCCAAACTTCTTCAACAACTCTTTCACATACCTAGATTGGGATATGAAGATTCCTTTATCTGATTGAGTAACTTGCAGACCTAAAACAAAATTCATCTCACCAAACATAGACATCTCAAACTCTTTTTGCATTTCACTAGCAAATTTCATGTACATACCTTCATTGCCTCCAAAGATAATGTCATCAACAAAGACTACAATAATCAAGATCTAATTATCATTGATCTTGAAATACAAATTGTTTTCTATAGTGCCTTTACTGAACCCTAATTGCAACAAATATTTGTCTAACCTTTCATACCAGGCCCTAGGAGCTTGATTTAGTCCATAAAAAGCTTCCTTCAACCTGCACACCATATCACCTTTGTCTGATAACTGAAATCCTTTTGGTTGCTCAATGTAAACTTCCTCTTCCAACTCACCATTCAGAAATGCAGATTTCACATCCATCTAATACACTTTGAAATCTTTGTGAGCTGCAAATGCCAGAAATATTCTAATTGCTTCAATCCAAGCCACTGGAGCAAAAGTCTCTTCAAAAGCTATTCCTTCAATTTGAGAATATCCTTTGCACACAAGCCTTGCTTTGTTCCTTACAACTTCTCCATTTTCATTCATCTTGTTCCTGAAAACCCATTTGGTTCCAATAACATTTTTATCAATAGGTCTAGGAACTAATTCCCAAGTTTCATTCTTCTCTATCTGTATTAGTTCTTCCTTCATGGCCTTTACCCAATTTTCATCATTCCAGGCTTCATTCACAGTTTTTGGTTCAACTTTAGAAAGAAAACAATAATTCACTTGTTCTTCTGCAACTCTTTTCCTTGTCAACTTACTCCTTTGCTTTTGTCTCCAATAATTTGATCTTCTGAATGACTTATCCTTACATACCTGGGAGTCTTAACTGTAGCTTTTGTAGCCATCTCTTCTTCATCTTGACTGTCTTCTTGTTCCTCTTTCTTCTTATTTACATGACAATAGGTTCATCTGATTCATAGCCATTTAGATATGATGTTTTTCCTTTGTCTTCATCCACCTTCACATTTGCACTCTCAACAATCTTTTTCAGCCTTTTGTTGTAGCACCGATAGGCCTTACTCTTGGTAGAGTATCCAAGGAAGATTCTTTCATCACACCTTGCATCAAACTTCCCTAGATCTTCTTCTTTTCTGATATTAAATTTGCTTCCAAAAACTTTGAAATATTTTACTGTAGGTATTCCTCCATACCACAATTCGTAAGGAGTTTTAGTACCATTACCTTTCACTTAAACTCTGTTTTGAATGTAGACAATAGTATGTATAGCTTCTTTCCAGAAAACTTCCAGTGAATCTGCTTCCTTCATCATTATCCTAGAAGCCTCTTAAACTATCGTATTCTTTCTTTCCACAACTCCATTCTTCTAAGGAGTCCTAGGTGCAGACAACTATCTCTTAATCCCTTGCTCTTCACAGAAAATGTTGAATTCATTTGATGTGAACTCACCTCCTCTATTAGACCTCAAGAATTTGATTTTTCAGTTCTATTTCATTTTCAACCATTGCCTTGAAAGATTTGAACTTCTCTAGGGCTTCTGATTTGTCTCTTAAAAAGGCAACCCAAGTCATTCTAGAATAATCATCAATAAGCAACATGAAGTACCTGTCACCTTGTAGACTTCTCACCCTTGTAGGACCACAAAGATCTATATGCACTAGATCCAGTAAGATGGTAGAAAATTGCTCTTTGCTCTTGAAACTAGTTCTTGTCTTCTTCCCCAACTGACATTCCTTACAAACGGTATTGGTGGGTTTCACAAGCTTTGGTAAATCTCTCATAGCCTAACCTAAACTTATCTTCACCAAATTATCAAAGTTTATATGACACATCCTTCTATGCCACAACCAACTCTTATCTACCTAGGCCAATAAACAGTAACCATTAGTTCCGAGCTTAATTGGTAAATGTTACCTTTGGTCTTCTTGCCAGTAGCAATGACTATTTTGGAGCTTTCCATGATCTTGCACCCATTGTATTTGAATATTAGATCATAAACTTTGTCACACATCTGACCAACACTCAAAATATTATGCTTCAAACCCTTCACATATAGGACATTATTAGTATTGTGCTTTCCATCAAAAGAAATAGGTCATTTTCCACAAATCATACCAGCTGCATTATCTCCAAACCTAACCAGTCCTCCATCATACTTTTCCAAACTCACAAACTTACTTTTGTCACTAGTCATGTGATGAGAGCATCCAATGTCAATAATCCATTCATCCTTATCTTTCTCAACCTGAACAGCCAAGGCACTTTCTTCCACTAGTTTTTCTTCCTTCACATAGCTAGCAGGAATAGTAGATATAGGTTCTTCTTTAATTGCAATAAACAAGCACTCATTTGCACTAGTACTAGCATCATTTGATTCATCATCTGTCACATCTTCATCATCAATATCTCTAACATAGTAGCATTTCTTTGGAACCCTAGGTTTACTCTCAAATCTTTTTCTATTTCTTTCAATTCTCTCAGGACATCTAGAAGCATAGTGATCAATCTTACCACATGAAAAACATTTGAAAGGTAATCTTCCTTTGAACTTACTAGAGCCTCTCTATAGTCTATCAACAAAGTTAGCTTCAATTTCATCAAACTCATCATTAGGTTCCACCTTGTATTTTTTAGCTCTAGAAATCTTCTCTGAAGTACTGGCTTTGAAAGCAGTTTCAAGCTTCGACAAAGCATCATCGAATTCTCTCATTTCAAAGGTTGTAAGCTTTCCAAGTAACTGGTCCTTAGAGACATCCTTCACAGTCATTACTTCTTCAATTGTAGCTACCTTGTGACTATAGGACTTAGGTAATGACCTAAGAATTTTCATTACAACTTCCTTCTCATCAATAGTTCCTCCCATTCCTTTTATTCCATTGACAATTTCATCAACTCTTTGCATGTAGGCTGTTATGTTTTCATCTTCGCTCATCTTCAAACTCTCACATTTTTCTTTCAAACCCTGTAATTTGGTGCTTTTTACAGATGTATCTCCTTCATACAAAATTTTTAGCTTCTCCCAGAGTTCATGAGCAGTTTCCAAATCCATGACCTTTATCAATTCTATGTTAGATAGGGCACTTAGAAAAGGATCTTTGGCTTTTATGTTCAACTCATATTCTTTGATTTCATCTTCAGTTGTCAAACCATTCAGAGGCATGCTATACTTTGTCTCTGTTGCTTTCCATACTTTATATCCAAGGCAAAGGAGATGACTTTCCATTCAGACCTTCCAAAGAGCATAATTTGTTACATCAAACTGTGGAGCTTCCTTCTTGTAAGACATCCTAGATCTACCTCAAGCTGTTAGGCTTACTCTTGAGGAACCTTTCTCTGATATCAATTGTTGAAATGCACCGAACAACTGAGAGGGGGGTGAATCAGTTGTCCCTAAAACTTTGAACACTTATGAACATCAACACATCAAACACTTATTTACTGTTATTTAGATTTAACCATGAAAGCATGAAATAAGAAGCTCAACACAATAACACATAAGTCACCAGATTTTTATATGGAAAACCCTATAAGGAAAAACCAATGGTGGGTGTTAGCCTACAAAGATATATATGTTATAGTAATATCGAAAAAATAGAGGCTCACTACCTTAGGGCTCACTACCCAAAATGCTCACTGCAAAAGTTGAGGCTCACTGCCAAGAATGACTCACTGCCAAGAATGGCTCACTGCCAAAGGATGGTGAACTGATTTGGTAGCATCTACTCCATGCCTGAGTTCAATTCCATTGAAGCACAATATAACTCATCTGCTCTTCTCTTCTTACACTTCTTATCTTATCTTTTCATTTTCGCACTTGCACTCCTTTTTCACAATCACATTACATGCTTTTATACAATTCATCATCCTTGGAATGTACATCAAGGTTGGCATTACATTCATCAACCATTGGAACAATCTCCAAGGTTGGCATTACAAACATACATAGAAATAGGACTGGACCTAAACAAGATTAGCTAAGGAAAAGATGTATGTAGATCATATTATGCCTTAGCTGGGACTCAAATGCAATCTTCCACACCACGACATACTTCCACAATCTTCAATGCATCTCTGTAAGAAGTGAAAACAACCAAGTTGGCCAAGACTGGTGTTAACACTGGGTCTTCAAAGAACAAACTTCATCCATGATCCAAATTTCTCTTTGTAGACCAATCCAAAGGTAGGAACACAATCATGAGACATCCACAAGCACATAGTAATCACCAGAAATAACCACACAATCTCTAACCATTCTTCCAAGAAGATTCTTCAAACCAGAGCACATAAACAACATTGTCATCTATTGTCATAGAGAAAAGATAGCTTGCGGACCACCAAATCATGAACAATTAGAGTTGAAGGTACTTATCAACACTAAAAACTTAATTCTTGAACCGCAAATCAAAATACTTCAATGCAGAGCAATGCGAAGTAAAATACTTTCTTTGTGTCACCACTAAATGCACAGAAAAATAGTTTTTACTCTGGTGAACAAAACTCTCTCAAATCTTCATACTGAAAGCTCAAACTTGAGATATAGCATATTCAGACATGCCTCTAAATAGATTCCAATCCGTACGCAAAGATATTCATTCTAAAGAAAATGCGGAGCAACCTACTGGACTATTCTTTAATAAACAAAGATACTCTACAACACACTGTTTCCACCAAAGGAACAAATTTTCTCAAAAGCACTTGGAAACTCAATATTAGGATCACTTACTCATCATCTCCAACACTAGAAAACATCAAAATCAAGAGCACAGTTGACACCAATGACAACACAGATATGTTGACATCTGATGTAGAACATCTAAGACAGCAAAAGCATACTTCACAACTTCAATGCAACAACTCTCGCAAGGTTCACTATTTTTAGACTTCTCATGATGAAGGGTTTTAACTCAACACAATACTTGTTCATGACACAAGGGTGAGTGGGCTTCAAGGCTCATACCACATGATACCTAACTCCATCTAACATTCCACCATCTCCACTGTGCAAGGCCTGCAGGACAGCAGTCTTCATTATGCCTTTCTAAGACAGTCACAATATCTTTCCTAAGGTGGTCTCTAGTAAGACAAACTCAGTCTCACACAATAATCCAAATCAATAACATGCCTAACATACCTACTATCTTCATTGACAAAGTAATAACTCACCAAACTTACCTATTCCTTGTGGTAGCTGTCTTTTAGTGAAGACTGACAGAGTTTGAAATAACAAGCAGAAAGTATAGGCTTCATGGAGGATTTTGGTCTTACCTCCTCTTACAGGATCATTGCTAAATCTAGGGTACCTTGCACCATTGCTAAAGACTGGTACTTCACAAGGATTCCACTCCCACAGTCACTGATCACCATCTTTATTCTGCTATCCTTCTCTAACTTCTAACACATGGATTTGCAGAGTCATCAACAAAGCAAAGTCCATCCTACACCATTCTCCTGCCCCTACAACCTTCACAAACCTCTACTCTAACTATTCTACATTCCATTCCACTGATCACAAATAGAAGAGATCAGTGGAATGAAGAAAAACCCATCGGACTACTCAGAAATACCCTAATTCAGGGTTTCGACCTACTTTCAAATAAAGGAGAAATACAGAGATATAGAGAAGTGTCAAAAGCACAAACCACTTGCAAATGATAGGTATCTCACCAACTTAACTCTCCATCATGAGCTCCAGTCACCACTCAGCCATACAGGTACGGAGCATATAAGAGAACAGTGATTTTCTAACTGTGACAGCAGGTTTAGAGGACAGTTTGGTATTCTACAAGCATAGTATGTCTTCCTTTAGTCTCAAGGGCACAAATTCACATCAATGGACCTTCTATTCTTTAGGACTGTCTTCCATCTTCTTCAGCTACAACTATTCCTATTGTTTCCCATCATCCTTAACCTGCACATTCAACTACAATTTCTCCCCAAAACAGATAGTAACATGTTCCTTCTTGTCTTCACAAGGTAAAGGCACTAGTTTAAACTTTTTCCCATCTTTATGCACCAAATAGTTATTAGTATAACCATCATGAATTGTCCTTCTCAAATGCTGCCATGGTCTACCCAAAATGATATGCCCACATGTCATTGAAATGACATCACACAAACATTATCCTGATATGGACAAATTGAAAAATCAACATATGCCTTCTTAGTAACCCTTACTTGCTGCTCTTGACTCACCCAAGTGACATTGTAAGGACTAGGATGATCAAATGTTTTCAATCCCAACTTATGCACCATTTCCCAAGAGACTAAATTATCATGAGAACCTGAATCTATAATCAACTTGCATTTCTTTCCATGGCTTAAACAATTAGTTTTAAAAATAGATACCTGTGGTGCTTGCTGCATTTTGCCATTATCTACCATAAGCATTTCTCCAACTATTACTGGAGAGGCTAATGACATTTCTTTTTCTTCTTGCTTCTGCTCCTCGTGTGCCAAGTGAACTCTTCTATCCTTGCTTTTATCAGCATCATCCTTCTTAGGACATTTGAAAGATGTGTGTCCCACTTCATTGCAATGATAACATCTACCTGTAAACACTCCTCTACCTGATCCAAATCTACCTTCACCTCTATATCCACCTCTCTGATCTATAGAAAACTCCTTACCTTTCTCATTGTTGTGAACTGTACTTCATTAGTAGGTCTGCCCCTACCTCTATATCCTCTTCCACTTCCTCGTTGTCTTTCTTGCTTCCTCTTCACCCTCTCTTCAACCCTGATGGCTAACTGAAAACATTCTCCAAGTGTTGTTGGTACTGTCAAACCAATCTCATCTTGCAAGTTATACCTAAGCCCATTAAGATATCTTGCCACTTTCTCTTCTTCATCTTCTAATCCTCCTCTAATACTAAGCTTATGAAATTGCTCAGTATAGGACATAACATCCATGTCCTTCTGTTTCAGATTATGCCTCATCCTCTTTGTTTGAATGGAGTAATCAGATGGAAGGAATTGATCCTTCATCATATCCTTCATCCTACCCCAAGAAGTGATTCTTATTGCACCTCTAGCCACTCTTTCTGTTTGCACACTACTCCACCATGTAAGTGCTATTCCTCTCAGTTTTGTTTTTGCAAATTTTATCTTCTTCTCATCATTCATTTCCTCATACTCAAAGAAATTTTCAAGGGCATCTATCCACCCTAATACCTCTTCATCTTCCCTTGATAGATAGGTAACTCTATGTTTGCCTTTGTTCCACTTCCTTGGACTGCCTTTAGCAATCTCACAAATTTCTTCTCTTTAGCATCCAACTCATCCTCAGGAGGATTCTCATCTACCTCCTCATCTCCTTCTTGATCATCTTGCTCATCTCTTCTAGGATTCTTCTCCAATGCTTCCAATCTAGCCAAGATTGATGCATTTTCTCTTCTCACTTGCCTCAACTCTCTTTCCCTTACAACATCCTGTTCTCTTCTTTCCCTCAACTCTTTTTCTCTAGCCTCTAAGGCTTCTCTCAACTCATTATTCTCCCTAGCCATCTGATTCTTAGGAGCCATCTTCACACTCTCACAACCCTTACTATTTCACAAGATCTAAAACTTCCTCAAAGACCTACTAGTGGCTTTGATACCACAAATGATGCAGAACATCTAAGACAGCAGAAGTATGCTTCACAACTTTAATGCAACAACTCTCGCAAGGTTCACTATTTTTAGACTTCTCATGATGAAGGGTTTTAACTCAACACAATACTTGTTCATGACACAAGGGTGAGTGAGCTTCAAGGCTCATACCACATGATACCTAACTCCATCTAACATTCCACCATCTCCACTGTGCAGGGCTTGCAGGACAGCAGTCTTCATTCTGCCTTTCTAAGACAGTCACAACTTTACTGCTCCATTAGAATGACAGTCACAATATCTTTCCTAAGGTGGTCTCTAGTAAGACAAACTTAGTCTCACACAACAATCCAAATCAATAACATGCCTAACATACCTATTGTCTTCATTGACAAAGTAATAACTCACCAAACTTACCTATTCCTTGTGGTGGCTGTCTTTCAGTGAAGACTGATAGAGTTTGAAATAATAGGCAGAAAGTATAGGCTTCATGGAGGATTTTGGTCTTACCTCCTCTTACAGGATCATTGCTAAATCTAGGGTACCTTTCACCATTGCTAAAGACTGGTACTTCATAAGGATTCCACTCCCACAGTTACTAATCACCATCTTTATGCTGTTGTCCTTCTCTAACTTCTAACACATGGATTTGCAGAGTCATCAACAAAGCAAAGTCCATCCTACACCATTCTCCTTCCCCTGCAACCTTCACAAACCTCTACCCTAACTATTCTACATTCCATTCCACTGATCACAAATAGAAGAGATCAGTGGAATGAAGAAAAACCCATCGGACTACTCAGAAATACCCTAATTCAGGGTTTCAACCTACTTTCAAATAAAGGAGAAATACAGAGATATAGAGAAGTGCCAAACCACTTGCAAATGATAGGTATCTCACCAAATTAACTCTCCATCATGAGCCCCAGTCACCACTCAACCGTATAGGTACGGAGCATGCAAGAGAACAGTGATTTTCTAACTATGACAGCAGTTTTAGAGGACAGTTTGGTATTCTACAAGCATAGTATGTCTTCCTTCAGTCTCAAGGGCACAAATTCACATCAATGGATAGCCAATCCATCGATCCTCACTTCCAAACATTCAACACTCCATAACAAAGCCGTACAATACAGTAGTATGGGCTCAAAAATGCATAAGAATTCAGAAAACACAGGAAAAGGCAGAAAACAAGAGTTTTAGTTATTTCTGTCAAATCCACTGAATGTCTTTTCACAAATGAACCATGGCAGGTATATAGTAAACCTCCTACATTGCATGAAGTCGAATGAGAGTGGTTGGGGGCCATGAAACTGCCCCACCCATTGAGCTTCTTCTTGATTCTAACTGCAGCCATTAGTTACTGTCTTGTAACTGTCCTCTTTAGGACTACACCGACCATTTTATGTTTAGAAGATGCTTTCTAACCTTTTGTTAACCTTGGAGAAGGTTCTAACATACTTGCAAACCCAAGACATGCCTTTAAAGGCTTACAAACATGAAAACTTAAATGACTGTCCTATATGCCTCAACAAAGGTTTACATAAATGACTATTGCAAACTACCTATGACTGTCCTCGTTAGGATGAGAATAGATTCTAGCTATTTGGACATAGTCCATTTACATGCATGGCTTTCAAGCCTTATTACAACATTTAATGGTCTCAAGGACCTTATTAAACCAAACAAAGCAACTTGAAATTCTAACCAAATCCTAGATGTCTTGGTGCTCCTGCACCAACATCAATGACAACATCGCTTAGGCACATACTTGCAATAGGTAGAAGATCCTCTGTGTGAGACTCTATTCCTTCTCCGAGATCCTGACTACTAGGGTTTGTTACTGTTTAGTGGAAATTGGATGATTTGTTAAAGCTAGGTTAAGTGCTACCATTTCTCCACTAAGCATTGGGGAAGACAAAGATTGAATGTAAGGTTAATTTGTAAGTTGCTTGTCTACCCCTTTATGCTCGCGGTGTCTAATTTGAAGAGCCTAACTAAGGTTTTATTAAGTGTTGTATACACCTAAAAATGACATGACTCTACTTAAATAAATATTTTAAATATTTATTTCATCTTCATAGTCCTCTATCAATAAATAAATAAATTTATTTATTTATTTGATTCACTTCCTCCCATTTAATTAAATAAATTTCGTTTATTTAATTAATTTCATCTACATTAACTTTATTCTTCTAAATAATTAAATAATTTCAATTATTTAATTAAAACACCCATTCTTCTAAGTAATTTAATAATTTTAATTATTTAATTAAATATTTCATTCTTCCTAATTTAAATAAAATGCAAATTTATTTAAATTAAAATCCCCAAAAATAAAATATAATTAAATATTTTATTTATTCTTCCAAAATCATGTGCAAGTAAATTAAATAAATTTATTTATTTAATTTGCTTTCTTATCTTCCAAATCTTCTAAAAATGAATTAAATAAATTTATTTATTTAATTTGTTTTCTTATCTTCTAAATTAAATAAATTTATTTATTTAATTTGTTTTCTTATCTTCTAAATTAAATAAATTTATTTATTTAATTTGCTTTCTTATCTTCCAAATCTTCTAAAAATGAATTAAATAAATTTATTTGTTTAATTTGTTTTCTTATCTTCTAAATTAAATAAATTTATTTATTTAATTCTTTTTCTTATCTTCAATATCTTCTAAAAATAAATTCCTCTTGTCATACAAAAGTAAAAGCTGAGTTAAAGCAACTTTAAAGCAACTTTGCTCTTAAATTAGAAAAATAAATTCTAATTTAAAGAAAATGAAAACTCATTAAGAAAGCTTTTAACTCAAGAAAGCTTCTTTTTGAATGACACATGTCTTTCTTCCATTTGTTGCACGTTCCTCAACAATCCTCCTTCGTTGATCTCTTCTTTTCTTCTCAACCATTGATCTTCCCTCACTCTCTTCTATAAATATAACCTTCTTCTCTTCATTTAAAAATCCATCGTTTGAGTAAACTTATGCTGCAGGAAATCTAGCGCGCCGTTGGCACTTCATAGCACTTCTTAACACTTCATAGCACTTCATAGCACTTCATAGCCTCCATTGTTAGTGTTTTTGAAGTTCATCTTCAAATACACAAGTATCTCAGCCATTCCATCTTTGCCATCTTTAACAAGTAAGGGAGCAAAAGCTTTTGAGGGCTTCATCATCAAGATCAAAGAGAGATAGGCGAACTACGAAAGACGCAAGGTAAAGGTGAAGGTATTATTGTTTTGGCACCCACCGTGGGGCCCTTGCCCCTCTACTAATAAAAAAATCTAAGTTTTCTTGAAGATAGGTCCGTACAGGGGACAAATAGGTTTCTGACAGAGCCAGTCTTGCGCATACAACCTTTGAAATGATGTATTTACTATTTTTGCGCCTGTGCCTTGTATTTTTGCGCATTTGATCTCTATATTTGCACTTCTATTCAAAAAGTCACACACTCCCTGTTTCTGCGCATTTAGGTTGCATTGTTGCGCAACTGTCTTCTGATTTCAGTTTTGGGTTTTTTTTTACTTTTGCATGCCGGAACTAATGTCTGTTTTGCAGGAGTAGTGGCTGGATTAGGTCATCTAGATATTTTTCTTAGTTCATCTAGTCTAACTAGGGGTGAAGTAATCAAATGCATATCATGACAAATTACACATAGTCCCTAACTAGGAATGAAGTAATTCGACCAAATTGCTATCTTGCATTGTTGATTCATTTTCTAGCTTAATCATTGCTTTCTTTTATAAATAGAAAATGAACAATGCTATTATTAATCACTTTCAAAGTTAACAAATGGGAAATGAACAATGCTATGATTAATCACTTTCAAAGTTAACAAATGGGAAATGAACAATGCTATGATTAATCACTTTCAAAGTTAACAAATGGGAAATGAACAATGCTATGATTAATCACTTTTCAAGTTAACAATCGTGTGAGTACAAATTAGCTTAGCCCATTTAGTTTTTCTATTTTTAACTAGGTTGGGTGAACAACTGTACTCTGTGCTTGTGAATGACAATAGGCTTATGCTCTCCCCTTAACTGGGTGATCAAAGTGCCAGACTTGTCATTCTTTTTGTCAAACCTTTAGGGGGGTCTACCCTTGGATGCACGCTTGTCCAAGTGGGAATGACTCTGAGTGGTAACAGGCTAAAGCCAAGCCCTACCAAGCCACTTTAAATAAATTGTGCTTGTGGTGAAAACCTCAAGCAACGAGTGCTGCTGTGTTACACCGACGGCCAACCTCCCCCAAAACCCTCATAGGCGTAACCCTTTGAGGCTGGGAGACTCCATAACGGAGAGTAGCGCTGCCGTACGTGTAACCACTCGAACGGTTGCCCTATCTAAGAACCAATTGTGTAGTAAGCCAAAAGCCCCTATTTGTTGATGCAAAGGGTGGAGCTCTTGAAGCGGCCTCGATTCAAGTGACTCTTAGTAGAGGTAGCAGGGACAATCCTAAGGTTCGGTGTGGGGACAAGCTTAAGGAAACCTAAATCTGGTATGCGTGAGAAGTAAGTGCCGTGGAGGGGAGTCGGTGCTACCAGATTCTGGAGCTACATGCTTTGAGTGGCACAGCTAGAGGATTCAACAGATATTGTCCCATCTTGCCTAGGTTGTACTTGTCTTTGAGTCATAATAGTCCAAAAAAACACAAAAAAATATAAAAAAGATAAAAATCATTGAAAACTTCTATGTGTTTGCTGTGCTTTTGCCATAATTTAACATCAACATCATCAGAAACCAAGTTTTTCAAACCAAAAACACTAAAAAATCTTGAAAAATGATCCAAAATTTCCAAGTTCTGAGAAAACACAAGCAAAGAGCTAGATTTACGCATGTACACCGACTTTTTGCGCATTTGACAGTATTGAGCATCTGCACTCTATTTTGGCACATGCAAACTTCACCAATGTTGCGCATATATATCAAATTATTTGCACATCTGCCTTCTGCTGTTGCTCATCCAAACTAGTAAGCTTTTCCAGTCTTGTGTCAATGGCAAACTAATTAGAATATCTTGATAAAAAACTCCAATACCTGAAATTGCAAATAAACTCAGGTCCCTCACCCCAAGAGTGTATAGCAATTACCTAACAACTCCAAGTCTTACAACAAGAAATGGCAATCTTGCAAGCTGAACGTGCCAGTACTAGCTATGCCTCATCCCAAAATTTACCTTCTTTTCCCGTCTTCATGATACTATTGACAAGGCAACCACCACCTCAAGGGGGAAATCATATACCACTTCTACTAGTCCTCCTTTGCCAACTCCTAAGACACATATTCCAAAACATGCCAATCCCACGCCAACACTGTTATGGAGTTCCTCAAACTCTAAATGGGTGACCAAAAAATAATCAGATGAGTGGTGGGAAAGAGTTTTGCCAAATTTAAACTAACAAAGAAAAGCTAGGGAGAAAGCTAAATCCCCTCATTCACCTATCCATACACCTACCAATGATGTGATCCAAGGGCTCCTAGTAGAAAGTCAACCATGCCCCCAAATTTTAGTCCTTGACCTTACCAAAGATTCTTCCAATCCCATATCAAATCCTACAACACCTTCATGTCATCCGCAACCCTTTGAGCTTATCAAAGAACCTTCTACCATGAACCCAAGTCAAGAGCTACTGTACCTCCATGTCAATAACCCTCAAGAACATGTCAAGCCTACCCAAGAGCTATCCACTTACATTCAAGCAACCCAAGAGGTATGTCAAGAGTCTAATCCTAAGCATGAGGAAACATTAATCCCTAGTCCAAGTCAAGATCAAACCACTTTCTTGCAACCTATCCATAACATGCATCTTTTCCATGATCAAGATGATATCCATAATAATGAACCTCTCCATGAGCCACTTGATCCTATCCATCTCCCAACAACTATACATGAGCAAGAGATCCAATTCCATCCCATGCATAACCTTTATCTTTTCTATGATCAAGATACTATCTTTGATGAAGAAGCTATCCATGAGCAACTTGATCCTATACATGAGATAGAAATCCAACTCCAACCCATCCATAACCTTTATTTGTTCTATGATCAAGATATTCCCTATGAAGAAGATGTCCTTGAACAACTTGATCCCATACTCATCCATGAGCAAGAAACCTCCATTACTTCTATCCCTCTTACATCTAATCCCATCCATGATCCAACAACTTCCGCTTCCTACGATGAGACACTAGCCTCCCAAGTGCACATGAGTGATCAACCCAATAATTTAGATCCTAAAGAGCATAATGACGATCAAGATTCTAGTGATCCTTCACCATCCATTATTGACCAAGCTGCAAATCTGTTATCCTATATCCTTGGTCTCACTACCTTCATGCATTAATGTTCTTCCTTAGAACACCAACAACCATTATCCTCTATCTCATCTTCTCCATCCAATAAAGAACTTGTGTCTAGTGTTCCACCTACACATAATCCCGCTGTCTACCACATACTCCAACATATGAACTATCAAGGTAAAGGCTTAGGCCTTCATGAACAAGGTATTTTGGAGCCCGTCCATGTCAATGTTCCTCCACCTTCATATGGCCTTGGATACATACCCCAAGGTGAACAATCTCAAGATGTTGGTACTTCCTCCACTCCTCCTAAGTCTACCACTTTCCATCGCAAACCCTATCATATCCCCAAAACATATGTCACCATTCCACCTCCATCATCCTACATTTGTCAAAAACATGTGACCATACACCTTCCACCATCCAATCTACCTCCGCTACTCCCAAATCCAAACATCCCTCCCTACATTTTACCACCACTTCTTCCAACACCTTATCCATCCATCTGTAAATCCTCTAACATTCCCAATCATGGCCAACAAATGCACATGTTGTCTAAACAACGAGCTTCCACCAACCTCACTTCCACCATCGCAAGGGAATTCAATGTCAAAAATGTGGATGCCTCTACCTATAAAATAAAAAATCCTACGAGTCCTCATGACCTAGGATACCAATGCCAAGAATCAAAGAAACATCCATCTCAAAAGCTACATACACCCATGCACCTCAATGCCAAACTAAAAAAGGTGTGGGTCCCCAAGCAACAAATAATTATCTCAGCATTTGCACAAAAGATACATATACCCAAGCCCATACCTTCACAAGTACAATCTACAAGCAAAAAGGTTTGGGTACCCAAGAAAAAATATATCAAGTCAAATGAAGCATCCACCTCTAAAGCATCCCAACCATCCACTTTCTCCTCTGTTATCCACAAATATCCAATCTTTTCATCCCACAAGACAAGAAAAAATTAGAAAAATACTAAGTCTATGTGGGTCCCTAAAGGCCTATATCATTTATCTACCAAGCAAAAGTCTTCATTGCTTCCCACACCACTCGCCTATCATAAGCTTCAATGTTTATTACAGTATGTGCAACCGTTGGTCATGGTTCCCTTCCATTCCACAACACTTCCATATAACTCCATCTCCCCTCCCTTCCACTACTATCCTACATATTTTCCTCATCCTATGGTCCATGCTTTTGCATAAACGTTCCTTCCATCCTTGCATAAGTCCTTTTGTATTCTGCATCATCATCCACTATCGTACCTTCCATAATCCACTCTCTACCTACTTCATCTCACTTTCATGAAATCCCCTACCAACATCTATGAGCACACTTGACATGGTCCATGCGACGACATCCATCTAGCAGGACTATCACCTTTTATGGAACTACATGCTTGAGTCTCTCCTTTCTGTGTCCACCTTCTCCCATCCAAATATTCCAAAAAAAAAAAACTAAAAAAAGTAAAGAAAAATCCCTTCGTCCAATGGTGAAAACTTGGCAAATAGGCGCCTTGGATAAGTACCATGATGAAAACCTGGCAAACAGGCATCATGTGTAAGTTGATCTTCTATGTCACCTACACTTGGGGGCACCTTGTCTCATCGGCATATCACCCTTCTCCTATTAGTTTCCATCCATACCATTTCCTATCCTATTCCTCTATCCATTACATACCTATACTGTCTAGTCCATCCATCCTAAATCTTCCTTTCCTCTATTTTTGATCTTGATAAAGATTGGGGGCACAATGGTGACAAATGCTTTAGATGTCTCTTGACATACCTTATCCCTCCAAAACCAAGCAACTCCTTCATTATCCTCTCATCCTCTTGTCGTCATAAACATTGTCATGAAAAATCCTACGTATTCTACCTACAATGGGGCACATTATTCTTATGCGACATAGTCCTTGGAGATCACATCCTTGTTTCCTTCTACCTACCTGCCATTGATCCCCTATCGCCCATCCATCTGCCTATCCGTGGTGTTTCCCTTGTCATTAGTATTTAGCATTAAGGCTATCCAAAATTCTTATCCAGTATCTTATCTGCAGTGTCAGCCTAACATAGCCTCTGTCATCAGTGTTATCCATTCCATATCTAATCCATAGCTATTCCATATCTGATCCAAATCTATTTTGTATCTGATCCATATCTATTTCATATCATGTCTCATCCAATCTATATCTTAGGTCCATCAGGGTTCTTCCTGAAATATGTTGCCTCTACATCGTCACATAGGCAAGGCCATTCTTAATGCGCCCCCGAGGCTTTGCTTCACTTCACTCCTCTTCTCTCCACTCCACTATCCTGTCGGTCCCATATCTAGTCCTGTCAATCTGAGTCCTTTGCCATCGCCTAGGTCTTAAGTCCGCTAGGGTTTACCCTGAACTACGTTGCCTCTGTGTCGTCACGTAGGCAAGGCCATTTAGAAATGAGCCCCCGAGGCACTAGGTCAGTCCCTTAAGGTCCATCTCTCCGTGTCTGTCTGTCGTCTCACTCACAACATGTCGATCCTTGTTTAAACTGGGGGCAACTCCTCAACCTAGTTGCGGATTTGGATTCTTGAATGCCATTGTTCTAAGAGGATACCAATAAGGATTGTGATACCTTTCACAAGGCAAGCAAGAGCAGCAAAACATGCTACCCAACACAACAAAGGTCCTTGACTCAAAACATCAACCTATCCTAAGCAAAAGCGCGACACCATACCAAAGACACTGAGACTAATTCTGTATCAATTATGGCAAAAGACATATCTAATGCAAAGAAGTTTTGTCAATAGGTTAATTTACAAGGTCTTGGATTTTTGTCATTATGTCTTCCTATGCTACTCAAGGATGCCAAAAGTTAGAGATGCTATGATGGGGGCATAATTTTTCTTTGTCTGCTGCTTGTGGATTAAACTTTAGTAATGTGACAACTTCTATCTAACGACATGATCAGAAAAAAGATCATCGAGGACTCCGAGGTCTAAACATAAAAAGGGGCAATCCTTGTCTATTGAAATGCAAGAAGTACTCAGGTCATCTAGATTCAAGTTTGACTAGATGCTTGTATTAACTTGCTAAATCAAAATCCATGTAAGTGATACTCAGGTCATCTTGGTCTAATTATACCTAAATGCTTGTATTTTCTTACAACATTTTAAAAGCCCAATGATGAAATAAGTGCTTCAAAATACTTGCTATATCAAGATGACAACTATCCATATCCATATCCATACTGTATACAATTGCACTCCATATCCCATGCAATAAAATTCTATGCAGCGTATCAATGTTTACAAAGAAAAGCTTGTGATTTCGTCTGTCGAGTCATTCTTCTATCAAATCAAATTTCTATTTGTCTTCATATCGCTCATCAACAGTTCTACCTGTCAATCTGAGCAGTGATCAAAACATAAGTCTATCCTTAATCTATACCAATTGAGTCAAGCCAATCTTGTCAAATGATCCAATCACAATCAGTGGTCTTGATCCTAATCTTGTCGTAAACCATATTAATCAGTCATAACTATCCTTCGTGTTGCTCTAGGGATATATCGTTCCCCGCCATGACAACACTATCGTATATCGTTATCATATCAAATGTCTTAGACAGGATGTTCCATTGTCGAAACTAGACCCAGAGTCTTATACGACATGTTTCATTCCTGAAACTAGACATCATCAATCTGTATCCTTGGTTTACCACTTGACTGGGGCAATACCTTGCTTGTTTTTGTATCATTTGTGCTTACTTGCTTCTTGCTTGTGTGAGTTATCTTTTTATCTAGCATCTCGTATCATTCACCTCTTTCTTCTGCATCCAGCCATTTCTTCTCATCGTGAGATTGTCTGTCTCATGCCTTTTGCCGTCTCCTTGTCCAATCTCCCGAGGGGGCATCCTGTCGTTCAAATTGTACCAGAGGCAAACTAGGGCAGGTATCATTGTCAAAAATCTTATTCTTTGAAACAACGTGATAAAACACATTGCATCAAAGAGGGGCAAAATGTATACACCTAAAAATGACATGACTCTACTTAAATATTTTAAATATTTATTTCATCTTCATAGTCCTCTATCAATAAATAAATAAATTTATTTATTTATTTGATTCACTTCCTCCCATTTAATTAAATAAATTTTGTTTATTTAATTAATTTCATCTACATTAACTTTATTCTTCTAAATAATTAAATAATTTCAATTATTTAATTAAAACACCCATTCTTCTAAGTAATTAAATAATTTTAATTATTTAATTAAATCTTTCATTCTTCCTAATTTAAATAAAATGCAAATTTATTTAAATTAAAATCTCCAAAAATAAAATATAATTAAATATTTTATTTATTCTTCCAAAATCATGTGCAAGTAAATTAAATAAATTTATTTATTTAATTTGCTTTCTTATCTTCCAAATCTTCTAAAAATAAATTAAATAAATTTATTTATTTAATTTGCTTTCTTATCTTCCAAATCTTCTAAAAATAAATTAAATAAATTTATTTATTTAATTTGCTTTCTTATCTTCCAAATCTTCTAAAAATGAATTAAATAAATTTATTTATTTAATTTGTTTTCTTATCTTCTAAATTAAATAAATTTATTTATTTAATTTGCTTTCTGATCTTCCAAATCTTCTAAAAATGAATTAAATAAATTTATTTATTTAATTTATTTTCTTATCTTCTAAATTAAATAAATTTATTTATTTAATTTACTTTCTTATCTTCCAAATCTTCTAAAAATGAATTAAATAAATTTATTTATTTAATTTATTTTCTTATCTTCTAAATTAAATAAATTTATTTATTTAATTTACTTTCTTATCTTCCAAATCTTCTAAAAATGAATTAAATAAATTTATTTATTTAATTTGTTTTCTTATCTTCTAAATTAAATAAATTTATTTATTTAATTCTTTTTCTTATCTTCAATATCTTCTAAAAATAAATTCCTCTTGTCATACAAAAGTAAAAGCTGAGTTAAAGCAACTTTAAAGCAACTTTGCTCTTAAATTAGAAAAATAAATTCTAATTTAAAGAAAATGAAAACTCATCAAGAAAGCTTTTAACTCAACAAAGCTTCTTTTTGAATGACACATGTCTTTCTTCCATTTGTTGCACGTTCCTCAACAATCCTCCTCCGTTGATCTCTTCTTTTCTTCTCAACCATTGATCTTCCCTCATTCTCTTCTATAAATATAACCTTCTTCTCTTCATTTCAAAATCCATCGTTTGAGTAAACTTATGCTACAGGAAATCTAGCGCGTCATTGGCACTTCATAGCACTTCTTAACACTTAACACTTCATAGCACTTCATAGCATCCAATTACAGTGTGTTGAAGCTCATCTTCAATCACACAAGTATCCAAGCCATTCTTCATTTGTCATCTTTAACAAGCAAGCAAGCAAACAACTTCTGAGGGCTTCACAAACAAGATCAAAGGAAGATAGGCGAACTACGGAAGGCGAAAGGTAAAAGAGTGTTGTAAGTATTTTAGTTTATTTTAATCTCTTTCTCCTTCATATTTCGTAGATGTTTGGGATTATGTTTCATTAATTTGAATAACCTGATTTCCCCCTCACATTGTTTAATTTGCTTTCTTATCTTCCAAATCTTCTAAAAATGAATTAAATAAATTTATTTATTTAATTCTTTTTCTTATCTTCAATATCTTCTAAAAATAAATTCCTCTTGTCATACAAAAGTAAAAGCTGAGTTAAAGCAACTTTAAAGCAACTTTGTTCTTAAATTAGAAAAATAAATTCTAATTTAAAGAAAATGAAAACTCATCAAGAAAGCTTTTAACTCAACAAAGCTTCTTTTTGAATGACACATGTCTTTCTTCCATTTGTTGCATGTTCTTCAACAATCCTTCTCCGTTGATCTCTTCTTTTCTTCTCAACCATTGATCTTCCCTCACTCTCTTCTATAAATATAACCTTCTTCTCTTCATTTCATAATCCATCGTTTGAGTAAACTTATGCTACAGGAAATCTAGCACGCCGTTGGCACTTCATAGCACTTCATAGCCTCCATTGTTAGTGTTTTTGAAGTTCATCTTCAAATACACAAGTATCTCAGCCATTCCATCTTTGCCATCTTTAACAAGCAAGGGAGCAAAAGCTTTTGAGGGCTTCATCATCAAGATCAAAGAGAGATAGGCGAACTACAGAAGACGCAAGGTAAAGGTGAAGGTATTATTGTTTTATTTGTTTTAATCTCCTTTTATCTTCAGATTCTGTAGATGTTTGGGATTATGTTTCATTAATTTGAATAACCTGATTTCCCCCTCACATTTTGGTGCCCACCGTGGGGCCCTTGCCCCTCTACTAATAAAAAAATCTGAGTTTTCTTGAAGATAGGTCCATACAGGTGACGAACAGGTTTCTGACAAAGCCAGTTTTGCACATTCAGCTTCTGAAACAACACATTTGCCTTCCAAAATGATGCATCTGACAAACTGGCACATCTGACCTCCCAATTTGTGCATTCACCTCATCCTTTTGTGCATCTGCTATTTTTGCGCATGTACCTCATTCTTTTGTGCATTTGATCTCTGTATTTGTGTTTCTGTTCAAAAAGCTGCACACTCCCTGTTTCTGCGCATTCAGGCAGCAGTGTTGCACATCTGTCTTCTGATTTTTGTTTTGGGGTTTTTTAACTTTTGCATGCTGGAACTAACATCTATTTTGCAGGAGTAGTGGCTGGATTAGGTATATTTTGCTTAGTTCATCTAGCCTAACTAGGGGTGAAGTAATCAAATGCATTTCATGGCAAACTACACATAGTCCCTAACTAGGAAGGAAAAAATTGGACCAATTTGCTATCTTGCATTGTGGATTTATTTTTTAGTTTAATCACTGCTATCTTCTACAAACGGGAAATGAACAATGCTATGATTAATCACTTTCAAAGTTAACAAACGGGAAATGAACAATGCTATGATTAATCACTTTCAAAGTTAACAAATGGGAAATGAACAATGCTATGATTAATCACTTTTCAAGTTAACAATTGTATGAGTGCACAAATTAGCTTAGCCCATTTAGTTTTTCTATTTTAACTAGGTTGGATTAACCATTGTACTCTGTGCTTGTGAATGATAATAGGCTTATGCTCTCCCCTTAACTGGGTGATCAAAGTGCCAGACTTGTCATTCTTTTTGTCAAACCTTTAGGGGGGCCTGCCCTTGGATGTACGCTTGTCCAAGTGGGAACAACCCTGAGTGGTAACAGGCTAAAGCCAAGCCCTACCAAGCCACTTAAAATAAATTATGCTTGGGGTGAAAACCTCAAGCAACGAGTGTTGCTGTGTTACACCGACGACCAACCTCCCCCAAAACCCTCATAGGCGTAACCCTTTGAGGCTAGGAGACTCCATAATGGGGAGTAGTGCCGCCGCATGTGTAACCACTCGAATGGTTGCCCTATCTAAGAACCAAGTGTGTAGTAAGCCAAAAACCCCTATTCGTTGATGCAAAGGGCGGAGCTCTTGAAGCGGCCTCGATTCAAGTGGCTCTTAGTAGAGGTAGCAGGGACAATCCTATGGTTCGGTGGGGGTATGAGCCTAAGGAAACTTGGATCTGGTATGCATGAGAAGTGAGTGTCATGGAGGGGAGCCGGTGCTACCAGATTTTGGAGCTACATGCTTTGAGTGGCATAGCTAGAGGATTCAATGGATATTGTCCCATCTTGCCTAGGTTGTACTTGTCTTTGAGTCATAATAGTCCAAAAACACAAAAAAACATAAAAAAGATAAAAATCATTGAAAACTTCTATGTGTTTGCTGTGCTTTTGCCATAATTGAACATCAACATCATCAGAAACACCAAGTTTTTCAAACCAAAAACACTAAAAAATCTTGAAAACGATCCAAAATTTCTAAGTTCTGAGAAAACACAAGCAAAGAGCCAGATTTGCGCATGTACACTGACTTTTTGTGCATTTGAATAGACTTTTTGCGCATTTGACAGTATTGTGCATTTGCACTCTGTTTTGGTGCATGCAAACTTCACCAGTGTTGCGCATATATATCAACTTTTTTGCACATATGCCTTCTGCTGTTGCTCATCCAAACCAGTAAGTTCTTTTGGTCTTGTGTCAATGGAAAACCAATTGGAATATTTTGGTCAAAAACTCCAATACTTAAAATTGGAAATAAACTCAAGTCCCTCGCCCCAAGAGTGTATAGCAATTAACCAACAAATCCAAGTCTTACAACAAGAAATGGCAATCTTGCAAGCTGAACGTGCCAGTACTAGCTATGCCTCCTCCCAAAATCATACCTTCTTTTCCCGTCTTAATGATACTATTGATAGGGCAACTGCCACCTCAAGGGGGAAATCATATACCACTTCTACTAGTCCTCCTTCGCCAACTCCTAAGACAAATATTCCAAAACATGCCAATCCCATGCCAACACTGCTATGGAGTTCCTCAAACTCTAAATGGGTGACCAAAAAAGAATCAGATGAGTGGTGGGAAAGAGTTTTGCCAAATTTATACTACTAGAGAAAAGCTAGGGAGAAAGCTAAATCCCTTCATTCACCTATCCATACACCTACCAATGATGTGATCCAAGGGCTACTAGCAGAAAGTCAACCATGCCCCCAAATTTCAGTCCTTGACCTTACCAAAGATTCTTCCAATCCCTTATCAAATCCTACAACACCTTCATGTCATCCACAACCCCTTGAGCTTATCAAAGAACCTTCTACCATGAACCTAAGTCAAGAGCTACTGTACCTCCATGCCAATAACCCTCAAGAACATGTCAAGCCTACCCAAGAGCTATCCACTTCCATTCAAGCAACCCAAGAGGTATGTCAAGAGTCTAATCCTAAGCATGAGGAAACATTAATCCCTAGTCCAAGTCAAGATCAAACCACTTTCTTGCAACCTATCCATAACATGCATCTTTTCCATGATCAAGATGATATCCATAATAATGAACCTCTCCATGAGCCACTTGATCCTATCCATCTCCCAACAACTATACATGAGCAAGAGATCCAATTCCATCCCATGCATAACCTTTATCTTTTCTATGATCAAGATACTATCTTTGATGAAGAAGCTATCCATGAGCAACTTGATCCTATACATGAGATAGAAATCCAACTCCAACCCATCCATAACCTTTATTTGTTCTATGATCAAGATATTCCCTATGAAGAAGATGTCCTTGAACAACTTGATCCCATACCCATCCATGAGCAAGAAACCTCCATTACTTCTATCCCTCTTACATCTAATCCCATCCATGAGCAAAAATCTTCATTGCTTCCTACACCACCTTCCCATCATAAGCTTCAATGTTTATCACGGTATGTGCAACCATTGGTCATGGTTCCCTTCCATTCCACAACACTTCCATATAACTCCATCTCCCCTCCCTTCCACTACTATCCTCCATATCTTCCTCATCCTATGGTCCATGCTTTTGCATAAACATTCCTTCCATCCTTACTTAAGTCCTTCTGTATTCTGCATCATCATCCACTATCATACCTTCCATAATCCACTCTCCACCTACTTCATCTCACTTTCATGCAATCCCCTACCAACATCTATGAGCACACTTGACATGGTCCATGTGATGACATCCATCTAGTGGGACTATCACCTTTTATGGAACTACATACTTGAGTCTCTCCTTTCTGTGTACACCTTCTCCCATCCAAATATTCAAAAAAAAAAAAAATGAAAAGAAAAAATGAAAAAAGTAAAGAAAAATCCCTTCGTCCAATGGTGAAAACTTGGCAAATAGGCACCTTGGATAAGTACCATGATGAAAACCTGGCAAACAGGCATCACATGCATCATGTGTAAGTTGATCTCCTATGTCACCTACACTTGGGGGCACCTTGTCTCATCAGCGTATCACCCTTCTCCTATCAGTTTCCGTCCATACCATTTCCTATCCTATTCCTCTATCCATTACATACCTATACTGTCCAGTCCATCCATCCTAAATCTTCCTTTCCTCTATTTTTGATCTTGATAAAGATTGGGCACACAATGTTGAAAAAAAATGTTTTAGATGTCTCTTGACATACCTTATCCCTCCCAAACCAAGCAACTCCTTCATTATCCTCTCATCCTCTTGTTGTCATAAACATTGTCATGAAAAATCCTACGTATTCTACCTACAATGGGGCATGTTTTCCTTATGCGACATAGCCCTTGGAGATCACATCCTTGTTTCCTTGTACCTACCCTATCATTGATCCCTTATCGCCCATCCATCTGCCTATCCGTGGTGTTTCCCTTGTCATTAGTATCTAGCATTAAGGCTATCCAAAATTCTTATCCTGTATCCTGTCCACAATGTCAGCCTAACATAGCCTCTATCATCAGTGTTATCTGTTCCATATCTGATCCATATTTGTTCCATATCTGATCCATGTTTTTAATCCCTGTCTGATCCATATCTGGTCCATATCGTGTCTCATCCAATCCATATCTTAGGTCCATCAGGGTTCTTCCCGAACTACATTGCCTCTGCGTCGTCACGTAGGCAAGGCCATTGTTAATGCACCCCCGAGGCTCTGCTTCCCACCTATTCCATATCTTGTCGTCTGTCCTTCTCTCTATCCGTGTCTGCACCCTTTCACCAAGCAAGCGAGAGCAGCAAAACACGCTACCCAACACAATAAAGGTCCTTGACTCAAAACATCAACCTGTCCTAAGCAAAAGCACGGCACCATACCAAAGACACTAAGACTAATTCTATATCAATTATGGCAAAAGACACATCTAATGCAAAGAAGTTTTGTCAACGGGTTAATTTACAAGGTCTTGGATTTTTGTCATTATGTCTTCCTATGCTACTCAAGGATGCCAAAAGCTAGAGATTCTATGATGGGGGCATAATTTTTCTTTGTCTGCTGCTTGTGGATTAAACTTTAGTAATGTGACGACTTCTGTCTAACGACATGATCAGCAAAAGATCATCAGGGACTCTGAGGTCTAAACATGAAAAGGGGAAATCCTTGTCTGTTGAAACACAAGTACTCAGGTCATCTAGATTCAAGTTTGACTAGATGCTTGTATTAACTTGCTAAATCAAAATCCATGTAAGCAATGCTCAGGTCATCTCGGTCTAATTATACTTAGATGCTTGTATTTTCTTACAACATAATAAATCCCAATGATGAAAGCAAAAGGCCTTGCAAATATCAAGATGACAAATCCACATCCATTCCATATCCATATCCATACCGTATCCAATTCCATTCCATATCCATATCCATATCCCATGCAATAAGAAAATCCTGTAGCAGCTTGTCAGTCCTTCAATCAAATTTCTTCTATCGAGTCATTCTTCTATCGATCAAATTTCTATTTGTCTTCATATTGCTCATCAACAGTTCTACCTATCAATCTAAGCAATGATCAAAACACAAGTCTATCCTTAATCCATACCAATCGAGTCAAGCCAATCTTGTCAAATGATCCAATCACAATCAGTGGTCTTGATCCTAATCTTGTCGTAAACCATATCAAACAGTCGTAACTATCCTTCATGTTGCTCTAGGGATATATCATTCCCTGCCATGACAACACTGTTGTATATCGTTATCATATCAAAGTGTCTTAGACAGGATGTTGCATTGTTGAAACCAGACCCAGAGTCTTATATGACATGTTTCATTCCTGAAACCAGACATCATTGATCTATATCCTTGGTTTACCACTTGATTGGGGCAATACCTTGCCTGTTTTTGTATCATTTGTGCTTACTTGCTTCTTGCTTGTGTGAGTTATTTTTTTATCTTGCATCTTGTATCATTCACATCTTTCTTCTGCATCCAGCCATTTCTTCTCATCGTAAGATTGTCCGTCTCATGCCTTTTGCCGTCACCTCGTCGAATCTCCTGAGGGGGCATCTTGTCGTTCAAATTGCACCAGGGGCAAACTGGAGCATGTATCATTGTCGAAAATCTTATTCTTTGAAACAACGTGATAAAACACATTGCATCAAAGAGGGGCAAAATGTATACACCTAAAAATGACATGACTCTACTTAAATAAATATTTTAAATATTTATTTCATCTTCATAGTCCTCTATCAATAAATAAATAAATTTATTTATTTATTTGATTCACTTCCTCCCATTTAATTAAATAAATTTTGTTTATTTAATTAATTTCATCTACATTAACTTTATTCTTCTAAATAATTAAATAATTTCAATTATTTAATTAAAACACCCATTCTTCTAAGTAATTAAATAATTTTAATTATTTAATTAAATCTTTCATTCTTCTTAATTTAAATAAAATGCAAATTTATTTAAATTAAAATCCCCAAAAATAAAATATAATTGAATATTTTATTTATATTTCCAAAATCATGTGCAAGTAAATTAAATAAATTTATTTATTTAATTTGCTTTCTTATCTTCCAAATCTTCTAAAAATAAATTAAATAAATTTATTTATTTAATTTGCTTTCTTATCTTCCAAATCTTCTAAAAATAAATTAAATAAATTTATTTATTTAATTTGCTTTCTTATCTTCCAAATCTTCTAAAAATGAATTAAATAAATTTATTTATTTAATTTGTTTTCTTATCTTCTAAATTAAATAAATTTATTTATTTAATTTGCTTTCTTATCTTCCAAATCTTCTAAAAATGAATTAAATAAATTTATTTATTTAATTTGTTTTCTTATCTTCTAAATTAAATAAATTTATTTATTTAATTCTTTTTCTTATCTTCAATATCTTCTAAAAATAAATTCCTCTTGTCATACAAAAGTAAAAGCTGAGTTAAAACAACTTTAAAGCAACTTTGCTCTTAAATTAGAAAGATAAATTCTAATTTAAAGAAAATGAAAACTCATCAAGAAAGCTTTTAACTCAACAAAGCTTCTTTTTGAATGACACATGTCTTTCTTCCATTTGTTGCATGTTCCTCAACAATCCTCCTCTGTTGATCTCTTCTTTTCTTCTCAACCATTGATCTTCCCTCACTCTCTTCTATAAATATAACCTTCTTCTCTTCATTTCAAAATCCATCGTTTGAGTAAACTTATGCTGTAGGAAATCTAGCACGCCGTTGGCACTTCATAGCACTTCATAGCCTCCATTGTTAGTGTTTTTGAAGTTCATCTTTAAATACACAAGTATCTCAGCCATTCCATCTTTGCCATCTTTAACAAGCAAGGGAGCAAAAGCTTCTGAGGGCTTCATCATCAAGATCAAAGAGAGATAGGTGAACTACGGAAGATGCAAGGTAAAGGTGAAGGTATTATTGTTTTATTTGTTTTAATCTCTTTTTATCTTCAGATTCTGTAGGTGTTTGGGATTATGTTTCATTAATTTGAATAACCTGATTTCCCCCTCATAAGTGTTTTGCTCATAAACCATGTAAAACCCTAATTATGCCATAAATCAGAGATATACAGAAACTGATGATAGTATAGGCAAAATTGAACACAGAAATGCAGAAACAGAGTATTAGAGACTGTGCACCTAGATTTTGAGGGATGACTAGACTAGGGCGCCCACTCCTTAGTCCCAAAAGTTCCCAAAATTGGAAATCTTTTGCACAGGCTATCTGACAGTCCCAAATGACTTTTGGATCCCAGAATTTGCTCCCTATTGGACTAGGGCGCTTGCTCCTTAGTCCCGCAATTGTCAAAATCCAAAAACTCAAAAGCCTGTGACGACTGTACCCATAATATCCTCCTTCTTGTAACTTCTTTCTGCCAGAACCTACAAAACACGATCTGCACCTACAAAAGAAGGAGAAAAATGTTACGACTATATAAGAGCTTGCCTCGGTCAAGTCCCATCTTTGGTATTTCTACCTCAACAATAGCCAGAGATAAAAATTTGTAGAAGTGTGTACAAACCTAACAATGTGCATGCAGAAATATCAAACCCTAGATGTCTCAATCAAGGGAAGATCAACAACTTGCTTTGCATCAATAAACACATACAACTTCACCTCAAGGAGATGAAACAAATGAAGACTTGCATGAACAAGAAGGGAAATCAAGAATGTTTGCGGAGGATCTCCAAGTTCGATGTTGGAGGCTTCAACCCTTCTCCTGATCATGCAAATAGTGTACAAACCCTAGGAAGAGCAAGATAGTCTTAAGATCTTGGTTTCTAATCTCCATCCATTTCTCCATGATAGTAAATATAGAATACTTTCAAGAGCTTCAACAAGTCACTGATCTTCAATAGCAATTTTGGCAGAGTTTTGGCATTAAGCTTGCATAAGAATTGTGTATGATAAAATGATTTGCAAATGTATTTTTATATCTAGCTTTAGGGAATTCAAATTTTGAAATAATGTCTCAATATCATGCAAAAACTAAGAATTTGAAAACAAAATCCTGAGGCACTCGATGGGAGCTGACATCTCGCTAAAATTCAAAATCCCAAGAAATAGGGAAGGACTAGGGTGTGAGCGGCCAAGTCCAAGCCCCCTATTTCCGCTTGGATATGCTTTTTGGGCATCCTAGGGACCTGTAATTCAAATTCTGTTTTTGGGTTCCATCTACAAGTTACCTCAAAAAGTGAATTTTTGCAACTAGACTTAGTCAATCAGGGTTTCAGGAAGGTCAGAAAGAAAAAGTTTGAGAGGTCAACCAAGTGAGGAGCTAAACTGAGGGAAATTGTACCATTCCATATAGGAGGACAATTTCTGACACTACATTTAGCCCCCACTTTAGTGGCCATATGACACTACGTGCATATGCAACTAAAGGAAAGTATATACATCAATCATGAAAAGGATACCCAAAAGGATACTGTAGAGGAAGCTAAAGTGTTGTCGTCGAGAAGGAAGAAGCCCCCAAGTTTGTAATCTTGCAAGACCACAAAGTTAGGAACCGCAACCTGCAAAGGAAGACTTGTCAGAAAATTAAAACCAAATCAACCTGCAACCACCACCAATGAGTCAGTACAGAAAACACTAAGGGGGTTGAGTGATAAGACATGATGAGGGAGGAAATCAAGGGAGATATATGTCCCCCTTGTTTCTACTTGCTTAGTCCAAGAGGAGAAACAAAGAGATATCCACGCGCATCAATTTCAGGGAAACTTGATGAGAAATGTGTTATGAGGGTCATTTGGAGAAACGACGCTCAAACATAACACATTGGGTAAGAAAGAGAGTGGAACCAAGATTCCAATGCAACAAACGACACTAAAATCAGAGTTCGATAGCTCAAGACAAGGGCTCAAGAGGAAAAGAGATTAATCTTGCACCAGTTAGGGATAGGAATTCTCACTCATTTACTTTATGTAAAAAGGGAGTTGTCACTTATCACTTACTCAATCTTGTTTCTTATCATTGTAGAAAAGTAGAGAGAGAGAAGGAGAATAGGAGGATGACCATGCCAAGCCGACGCCTGTATCAGCCACCACGACTAGAGATGCTTCGAGCCTGAGTAGTAGAGAGACATTTCAAGGCTGAGGTAGGGTCCTAATCATATGCTTCTGTCATCTTTTGGTTTACTTTTGTTTTGACTTTTATTGTTTTCTATGCCAAGAGGGAGGAATGGACAGGGGTCCCTAAGAGGGGTGCCCGGGTCCACCTAGGGTGCCAGAGTCTCTCTGGGGCACCCTACTCCCACACGGGCTCCAGTGTCCCTCTGGGGTGCCCTAGTCTTCTTGGGGTGCTTGAGTCCACAGAGGACACATGACCTAGGCATAGGGACTCTTTTTCTAACTTTGATAGCTGCTTTCAGTTTCTAAGGAGATTCTGATGTTATTGCTTGTTGTTCAGTCTGCAGGACGTCCCTGAGTTATGTGAGCACATATGCAGCCACTTGATGGTGCTTCTATGAGAGCATGCTAGTTCATTATCCACTACAGAGAGAGAGTACCTATAGACAGTGGACCGATGGTGGGTTTTTGATATGCCCACAATCAAATTCCACTATGCTATGCTAATGGCACTGATGGAGAGATGGGATGTAGACACATCGACATTGCACTTACCGACATGCAAGATGAGCATTACATTGGAGGATGTATTTAGGATCCTTCGAATTCCCATCCGAGGAGAGACAATGAGGATAGTAGGACATCACTCAGTGAGGTACACCCGCGAGAGTCAACTGTACTTCTTGGGTTGCACTATTTCTCAAGCAGAGTGAGGACACATTCAGCTCTGACTTCTAGAGTAGGGATGTGGTGACATTCCCTTACTACGGAGGATCATGATGGTCACAGTCGCATTAGCCATTGTGCTAGATGGACGAGGCACTCACCTACATGGGGGTCTCATTCGCACCATTAGAGAGATGGAGGAGCATCAAACTGTCTATGCATGGGGGCGCAGTATACTTGCACACCTTTACCATGACTTGGGCTGATATGTCCATTATGAGATGCATAGTCTGATGATCTGCACACTACTACAGGTCTGGGGCTTTGAGTGCATCAGATGCACACGACCAGTGGGTTATCCCATAGATGCAGTATTCACCCATCTACGTGTGTACGCCTATCGATTAGTTAGGTGTTGGAGGCATGATAATTTGTTATATTAGAGAGTAGTTTTTGATAGATTACAACCCAATGACATCATCTGGAGACCATATCGTGACTACATCAGATGGCCTAGCTAGCATAGGCAGTTAGTGAGGATGCAGAGGGATTAGATGATGGCCGATCACCTCGATCATGTCATGGCTTGGTTCTATTTTGATAGGGTGGCATGATAATTCAAACAGATATAGGATGTTCATGTGGTTCATCTGAGCTATGCATGTGTAGCTCATAGCGCAGTCAGAGTAAATACCATCTGATGACTGACAGCAACAAATGTGCCACTTAGTGATGACGAGGGTCTTAAGGATACAGAGCCAGTGTCAGACATAGATGATGTTGGTTGTACCTAAGCATATCAAACCTAGTGGCACATAGCACAACCTACTCCTATCTTTCCACCTGGTCACCCCACAGTCGATGCTAGTGACATAGGGGTAGAGGACAATGTCAATGATTTTGCGGGATACTACGATCTCGATGAGGATGAGTCAGAGGAGGTCCCATTGTAATACATCTTTAGAGAGAGACTGTGATAGAGTCAGTAGGAGGCAGACGCTGACGAGGAGACCAAGTCGAGACCATGGTCAAAGGCTCGTGGTCCTATGCCTGTAGGTGATGCGAGACATAGTTGGGGAGAGCGTGGGGAGAGTAGTAGGTCTATGCTTCTAGCTATAGATCAGACTACGGAGCTCATCACACCTTCGGCGATCTGAGATCCATCTTGGTGAGATGGAGATCCAGGTTAGGTTTGATTATAATTTTGATGCTTTGTGTAGTTTATTATTTGTGATATTTTATTTGAGGTTCTGATATACTCTATTTTGCAGTTGGGATGGACGCTTGGTGAGGCTTTGTGAGTCACATCATAGTAGACATAGTACATATGGATGTCTTAGAGTAGTGAGTACAGGTAGGGTATTCACCACGATCATTCACTGGGTGACATGCAGAGATATTCGTGCCTTTCATCTAGTACAGGACTGCTATGGAGGTTGTGCTCGAGCAGTCTGCATGAGAGAGAGGAGTTTTGACAAAGAACTGAGTGTGCCAAAGCTGAGATTAGGGCACAACGAGAGTAGATGGTAGCAGTGCCTACATCGGAGGAAGAGCCAACTGTTAGTGAGTTCTTTTAGAGATGTTGAATTCAAATCTCAGAAATCTATGCACATTCTTATACTAGTAGGTTTACCGATGGCAACAATATTTGAAATCCAAGGTGAATAGTCAATAGGTCGTATGAAACTAGCCTATAGAAGCTTTTCTATCTCAATTTTAACAAGCAATGTAATCTTAGGATTCATCTTAAAAATCTTATGTTTAAAAGGCTTAGCATCTAGTTTTAATACGATATTATGTGTTACAATTTGAGGATCAATGTCGGGCATGTCAGAATACTTCCAAGCAAATAATTCTGAGAATTCATGCAATTTCTTAGTAATCTCATCTTTTTCTTCCACTTTTAAACAATCACCAATAGGGAGAACTTTTTCAGTGTCATCCTTATCCATAACAACATCAACAGTCTTTCCATTGAGGAGAGTACTATGGTCTAAGGGATTGAAGGATTTTAATTATTCTTCAAATTCTCCATTAGGTTCTACATTAGCATTATTGTGCTAGTAGTCCAAAATATGCATTGTTGTTTAAATAGTAAGGTAGGCCACATTTATGATGATAACAAGGAATATTGTCATAAGTGCCCAAGAATTCTATGATTGCTTTGTCCATTGAGAATACATCCAACGAAAGTGGTCCTGGAGGACAATTGATGTCAATCATCTCAGGAAATATCAAACTAAGTGTTGATATAGTATTCACATTAAGAGTAGGGCATTTACGGGCTTTGGATTCCTTGAAAGGATTATACCCAATGCCACTGGAGCAATGTTGCAAAGTAGATTCTATAGGGACTTTGATTCCCTATTGATTTATACCACAACCTTTACCTGTATAATCACAATCTTTATAAAGGATTCAAAATCCTCAACCATAAAGAGAAACCATTTCCTTAGAGAAAGGTGGATCTTCATAAGTGTCATAATTAGTAAGGGTATTATCCTTATTTGTCCCCAAAGAAGCTTTATGTTTATCAATCGAAGCGTGTGATGTGATTGTTGCAATATTTGATGTTTCGGGGATGGGGTTTTTAGGTTTGTATTCTCTTGTAGAGGAAGATGTAAAGTCCAACAAACCCCAGTCATCACCAACAAATGCATTCTATTATTTAGGCTCTTGCACAACATTTTTGGTAGCAAGAGGAGTTGATAAATCCATTTTTAGATTGTTTAGAGTCTTAGGACAAACAACATGCTTATGAACTTCCATTTGCAAAAAACTATCTGGTTCAGGATCAGCTTGAATAGTATGTAACTTATCTTTGAATATAAACTTGATTGAATGATGTAGAGTAGAAGGAACTACTCTTAATGCGTGTATCCAAGGTCTACCAAGAATCATGTTATAAGATAGAGAGCAAAGCATGACATGAATCAAGGTAGGCACCATCACAGGTCTAACTTGTACAGGTAAAGTTATAGTGCCCACGGATTGTCATCCAACATTGTCAAAACCATGGATACTTAATGATTCCAATTTTATTGCAGATGTATCAACCTTAACCTTGTGTAATAAGTCAATGCCACAAACGTTAAGGGCTGAACCATTATCGATCATAACTCTCTTAACCAATGTTTTGTTTATTGTAATAAAGATAATCAAAGGATCATACTAATTTTGAACTTCGAGAGATGGGAATTCATGTTGTTGAAACAGAATATCTATTTTTGTGGCATGCATACAATGTAATAAAGCAACAACATCATTTGGTTTAACAGCAGGGGGAACAATCACCTTTTGTAAAGCTTCTTGTAGCATTCCATGGTAAGTAGGTGAAGTTTGTATAAGTTCCCAAAGAGATATCTTTGCAGGAGTAGCGCGAAGCTGCTCTACGAGTTCATAGTCCTTACCACCCTTATATGTTAAATGAGGTGCTTGAGGAAGCATAGGTTGAGAAGCTGGTAAAGATATCAAAATACTTGATTGTTGTGTACTTTGTCTATTATTCTAAGTATTGTATGCATGAGCAACCACATTATGATTATTTTGTTGTAAGTTTGGTTGCGCTATTTGTTTAGCATAATCATAAATGTGGTTGGGAGCTTGAGAAGCAGATTGACAACCTTTAACAGTAAGCACAGGTTTGGAAGATGGTTGCACCACATTTGAACATAAAGTGACCACAATTTTTAGTTTTTCAAGATCTTCTTTAGATTTAGGAACATAAATCACATTTACAAATCTTTGAAATAATGACGACTTTGAGGTAGTAGTGGAATGTTGAATCGAGATAAAGTCCTTAAGGGCTTCATCTAACATATCAAAGTCGTCACGACTAAATGGGTCATCATAAGCATGAAAATCTTGTAAAAAGTAATCTGATAGTTTAGCATGCACTTTTTAACCTAAGATTCAAATGCACAATGATGGCCTATGAAAATGAAATACCATGTAAAACAATGATTGATGATTTTTTCCAACTCTTTTAGTGAAAATATAAAGAATATGATTTACAATTCAATGCATGCAATTTCACCAAAGACACTTTTTCAATCCAAATAACCTCTAAGACAACAAATTATTTCATATCTAAAGTATAAAAGGATGCAAATTCTTTAAAGCTCATGTTCACCAAAATGTTTAGTGGAAAATTGGATGATTTGTTCAAGCTAGGTTAAGTGCTACCATTTCTCCACTAAGCATTGGGGAAGACAAAGATTGAATGTAAGGTTAATCTATAAGTTGCTTGTCTACATGTTTATGCTCACAGTGTCTGATTTGAAGAGCCTAACTAAGGTTTTATTAAGTGTTTTGCTCATAAACCAAGTAAAACCCTAATTATGCCATAAATTAGAGATATACAAAATCTGATGACAATATAGGCAAAATTGATCACAGAAATGCAAAAATAGAGTATCAAAGACTGTGCACCCAGATTTTGAGGGTTGACTAGACTAGGGCACCCACTTCTTAGTCTCGAAAGTTCCCAAAACTAGAAATCTTCCACACAGGTTGTCTAACACTCCTAAAGACTTCCAGATCTTAGAAATTGCCCCCTGTTGGACTAGGGCGCCCACTCCTTAGTCCTGCAAGTGTCAAAATCTGAAAACTCAAAAGTCTGTGATGAATGTACCCACAATATCCTCCTTCCTATAGCTTCTTTTTCACCGGAACCTGCAAAACACGATCTGCACCTACAAAAGAAGGAGAAAGATGTTACGGCTATATAGGAGCTTGCCTTGGTCAAGCCCCATCTTTGGTATTTCTTCCTCAACAATAGCCAGAGATAAAGATTTACACAAGTGTGTGCAAACCTAACAATGTGCATGTAGAAATATCAAATCCTAGATGTCTCAATCAAGGGAAGATCAACAACTTGCTTTGCATCAATAAACACATACAACTTCACCTCAAGGAGATGAAACAAATGAAGACTTGCATGAACAAGAAGGCGAATGGGCAATGTCTGCGGAGGATCTCCAAGCTTGATGTTGGAGGCTTCAACTCTTCTCCCGATCATGCAAAGAGTATACAAACCCTAGGAAGAGAAAGATAGTCTCAAGATCTTGGTTCCTAATCTCCATCCATTGTCTTGATGAGAGCAAATATAGAATACTTTCAAGAGCTTCAACAAGTCACTGATCTTTAATAGTAATTTTGGCAGAGTTTTGGCATGAATCTTGCATAAGAATTGTGTATGATAAAATGATTTGTAAATGTATTTTTATATCTAGCTTTAGGGAATTCAAATTTTGAAATAATGTCTCGATATTGAGCGAAAACTAAGAATTTGAAAATAGAATCCTGAGGCACTCAGCGGGAGCCGACATCTCGCCAAAATTCAAAATCCTGGGAAACGGGGGAGGACTAGGGTGTGGGCGTCCAAGTCTAAGCCCCCTATTTCCACTCAAATCTACTTTTTGGGGGTCCCAGGGACCTGTAATTCAAATTCCTTTTTCAGGTTCCATCAATAGGTTACCTCAAAAAGTGAATATTTTGCAACTAGACTTAGTCAATCAGGGTTTTGGGAAGGTCAGAAAGAAAAAGGTTGAGAGGTCACCCAAGTGAGGAGCTAAACTGAGGGAAATTGTACCATTCCATATAGGAGGACAATTTCTGACGTTATAGTTACCTCAACTTTTTGAGGCTCCTCTAATGGTTCATTTGGATAATCCCCACCTCTGATCATAAGAGAGGTTTCTTCCATCCTCAGTTCCTTCCTTTCAACACTTCCAACCCCATTCTCATTTAGAGGATTTGTATTTTTTCCATGGTTCTATGAGTTAGCATTTTCCTCCTTGTTTTCTAGAAGCTTCTCGTTTGGGTCTGTAGGTTGTTCCCCTTCCCCAATTTCAAGATTCTCAGACTTCCTATGATCTTTTTCATCAACTTGGTTAACTCCTAGGTCTTGCAATCTTTCTTCAGGGCTTTGATCTTTTTTCTTACTTTATTTGGTGGTATGGCCTCCTAGATGGCACAACATGCATTTAGGAGGGATTTGCTCTATCTCAATTTTTTGTCTACAGACTCCATCTTCTGACCATAGTTCTAGCTCTGAAGGAATTGTGGAGTTGAGATCTATGCTAACATAGATTCTAGCATGCATTCCAAAGTCTCCCTCTTCCAATTGTTCATCCAGTTTCACAAAGGTTCCTAATTGATTTCCTATTTTGATTAGGATCCTAGGATCCCAATATTCAAAGGGTAAGTTGTAGAGCTTGATACACATGGATATTTTTGCCACTTTGTGTAACTGGATTAAAATTTAGTTCCCAGTCTTTCATATAAAATCCGATCCCATCCATCATCCAAGGGTCTTGACTCATGATATTTTGTTTTCTCTCCCATGTGTTGCATATAACCAGAAAAAATCCTCTGGGTAGGGATTTGATTTTGGTTTCCTAACCCCAATTTTCTTTACACCATTTTTGTATTTTGGCCAAAGATGGCCACTTTGCAGCCCATTTGATGAAAAAAGCTTTCTTGTGCAATGATTTAACTGAATTATCTAAATCTTCCAAATGTATGGTTAAGGAGATACAACTTACCAGTTTTCTTGGGTTAACTGGGATGTGATTTTCTCTAGTTACAGGGTTTTGGTTATTGACAGGTCTTGTGATCCAACCATCTCCTTTGATTGTTTCTTCCTCCTTGCGCTCATTGGGTCTCCTTGCTGGGGATCCATGTCTTCCTCTTCTCTGCTCTCCCTTTCTTTTTGAATGGGTTTTGTTGTTGTTAATTCTCTTCTGAACCTCTGACTACTCTCTGTGTGGTGTGTCTCCTACACAATATCCTTCATAATTTCTCCACCATTGTTGGTACCTTCTACTCTACTCTTCCCATCCTTAGTTACGAACCATTGTGAACTATTGTTATTATTATAATAAGAATTAAATAATATTACCACAATGTGCAAAAAGTAATAGTGAATAAATGTTAGTGAGGTTAGATAAATTAATTCTTTGGGAGTTAATTAATGTGCAAGCTATACAAGTGATTAATAAACTTATTACATGTTTTCCTCATGGATGTAATTTTGTCAAAATGTGGGAACATAATTTGGAAGCTGGGTGAAAAGGAGTTAAAAGTAGTTACCACTCTACTTATGTGTGAATACAAATTTAAAAATGGGATTTTCCATTGTAAAGGGGACATTTTTTAATCTTTTTTTGGCTTGGGAAAAAGGAAGGGCTTGTAAGGGGAATTGATGGAGACTTTGTGATCCTAATAATTTTAATATTAAAAAAAAGAATTATTGTTCTTACATCAATATTTATTTTTGAAATTGCCGATGATGGCATGGTTCGGTGGTTAAGTCGCTCAGGATGTAGTGGCGGCCACCAGAGTTCAAACCCCCGCTGGGCCAACGAGCTCGCAAGGCTTTACGCCTTCGCTGGGCCAAGGAGCTCGCGGGTTTGAAGTGTTCTTCCTAGGGGATGAGGTCCCCCAGTTGTGGCCTCACCGGTTCATTGCTCCGGGCAAAAGCATTCGCGTGGAGCCGGAGGGCGTGTCGCACCAGCGTCGCCGGTCACGTTAAAAAGTTTACCAGGCGCATTTTAAAAAAAAAAAAAATATTTATTTTTGAAATTAATTGTTCTTGTGTTCAATTAATTATCTATTTGTTTCCCTTTATATGCTCTTTTCACCATTTAATTTGGAAGACTTTGTTCTTTTGTTGTTAATCTATTCATTTTCTCTCTTGAAAATTTTTATTGTGTTTCTTATGTTCATAGTGAATTTTTTCTCTTTTCTGTATTTTTTCCTTTTCTTCCTTTCATACTTTCTGGTTAAAAGTATCTAAAATCATAAAAAACCAATCATTTAAGGGAGCTACCACTTTCAAAATGCAAAGGAAAATCACCCTTTCAATGGTGATTTCTCCAATGTTGCAAAAATTTTGTCACTATCCATTGGGCAAATTGACAGAGAAGCATAATGGAAAAATTATTTGCCAACAACTAGTTACAAATGGAATGTGGAGCATAAGGCCAACTAGGCCTAGAAGGAATAAACCGTTTTGTAAGTAATGTAATCCTATGTATATAATAATAGTAGTAGTAGAAGAAGGTAAGTAAGAAAAGAGAAATATATCTATAGAGTAGAGACAATAGACCTGTCATTGTAATGCAAACTGATTTTATATAAGAAGGAAGATATAAGGTAGTTGATGGCTCATTTTGATGTTTAAAATCTATATGATGCTTTATCTATTATATTAAGATACCACACTATGATAATTCTTACTGCAATTGATCTAATCATTCACTCACTATCATAACCAAGGTATAAACACTACAAGTTGTTAGTAATAGGATCATAGAGCAATATATAATAAAATGAATGTAAAAATAAAATATAAAAAACATAGAGACATAAATATATGTGGTTCACCCAATATGAGTTATATCCATGGAGAAACAACCAATCCTTCCTTTATTCCATCCAATAAAATGAATGGATACAACCTACAACACGTCCACTACAACTTCCTCTTCACTCTCTCATAGTCTTCTCTCATAATACATAGTCATAGAACAATACCCTCGCATAAAGAGGGTTGCATTTCTAGGGAAAAAATACCAACATAACCTCTAGCATCAGATCTATGACCTAATGATGAATGGTCTAGATTTTCTATGAAATTATATCATTTCAGAATTTAAATATGTATCTAAAATTTGTTTTTTGGGGCACTGCCCTCGAACCCCTACAAGGGGGATAGCCCCTGGACCTCGAAGGAGGGGTAAACCCCCCTTTACTCCCCCCAAAATGAAATGGGATCCAAACATAGATGTTAAAAAACAAAAAATTAGACCTTTAACAAGATCAGGCCCCATTACCAACAATCTCCCACTTGGAGACTGAAAATAGGAACTCCACCACTACTGCACCTACTAGACTAGGGTCCAACTTTGGACTTGGAAAGTTTATCATCTTTAGCATCAAACTTGAAGGCCAACAAACTGAGAAGGAAACTAGTTTCTCCTTACTTACTACCTTCGTTAACATGTCTGCAAGATTTTGGCTAGTGTGTCTCTTTTTTAGCTTCAACTATCCATATTCCAAAACTAATCATATGAAATGGTACCTAAGTTGTATATGTTTAGTCTTAAAATGAATGGCAGAGTTCTTTGCAAGATGAATAGCACTCTGGCTATCACTATTCAACTTGTTAGTCTCTTGCTTCTTTCCCAATTCCTCCATAAACGTTTGTAACCAAATCATTGCTTTACTAGCCTTTGTAGTAGAGACATACTCTACTTCTTTTGTTTAGAGTACAACAACCTTTTACAATCTAAAAATCCAACTTACTACTATTCCACCTACAATAAAAATATACTCGGTGGTGCTCCTCCTTCTATCTAGATCACCTACCATATCTAAATCAACATATCCCAATAGAGCAGAGTTAGAACCACCAAAACATAATGCCTGAGAGGTAGTACCTCTCAAATACCTGATTATCCACTTTATTGCATTTAAATGCTCTTTCTCTAGATTGTTCATATACCTGCTCACAACTCCCACTGCATGTGCAATATTTGGCCTTGTACACACCATTTCATACATTAAGCTACCAACTGCCGATGAGTATGGAAACTTGGACATGTAGTCTATATCCTCCTGTGTCTTGGGACACATCTTAGTTAGTTTGAAATGCGTGGGAAAAGGTGTACTAATTTATTTGGCATCCTGCATTTGAAATATTTTCAACACCTTCTCTATGTACTCACTCTAAGACAATGTTAATTTATTATTTTTCCTATCTCTTGGTATTCTCATACCAAGGATTTTCTTTGCAACACCTAATTTCTTCATTACAAATGAATTAGATACTTTTCTTTTGAGAACATTTATATCTTGCATGTTAGACCCTGCAACAAGCATGTCATCTACATACAATAACAAGATAATATAGCTACCATTATCTAGTCTCTTGAAATAAAAATAATGGTCAGAATGACATCTACTATAACCTTGTTCTATCATAAACCTATAAAATTTCAAATACCACTATCTTGGAGCTTGCTTTAGGCCATACAAGCTCTTCTTCAACCAAAATACTAAGTTCTCCTTTCCTTTGACCTCATACCCCTATGGTTGTTGCTCTTGTTATTCTCATACCAAGGATTTGCTTTGTAGCACCCAAATCCTTCACTGCAAATGAATTCGCTAATTTTCATTTGAGAACATTTATATCCTACATGTTAGACCCTATAACAAGTGTGCCATCTACATACAATAACAAGATAATATAGCTACTTGTTAGAGTTGGCTATGATTGGAGCCACCCAGGATCTAGGACTTCATGAAAGCACAAGAGAGATCAAATGATAGAATAATTATATTCTATCAAAGAATGCAAAAGAGATACAAGATTGTTGTTGTTATTACAATGTACATGATATGCCTTGCTTATAAAGACAAGGATGAAATGTAGGATGTTGTAGTCATGTGAAAAGTGTCATTATCCTATGACATGTGACAACTATAGGATAAGATGACAACTATCAACAACTAGACACAACTAGAAACATCTAGTAGACTCACTAAGTCAACTTAACATGTGTGAATTATGTGTGATGTGTGAATATTATTTAACTAATAAATAGTTAAATAATATGATTTATCCACACAAGGGTAAACGGGTTAGGTAATAACCCTATTCACACCAACACCCCTCCTTAAGTGCAACTTAGGGAGCAGCTGACTAAAGCAAGATGCAATGATGGATGGTGATGATGGGTCCTGGCTACTAGGCCATGTTAGGTACCCATGTACAACAAATCTCAAGTGGAGAAAAGGAGAAAACCTCATGGAAAAAAACTCCTCTCCAAAAGTGAGATTGCATGAAACAATGAAATGAAAGATGTGTTGGAAGGAGGACTCAAGACCCCCTAGAACTACATCCAACACATATGTACAATAAATTACCCCCCATAAGAGAGAAAGTGTGAGACTATAGGTCCCCCTCACAATGAAGTAACTCCTATGCTGATGGTGAATGCCTGAAGAAGAATGCTGAAGGGAATCCAAAGCCTGCAAACAACATTCTTCCCCTTAGGAAGAAACCAATCCAAAGGCTGATGTAGAAGAAACTATATCTCCAAGAAGAGATATGATGGAATAAGTCTCATGATGGGTGTCTCAGAAAACTACTCAAATGTCCACATGTCAGAATCAAAGAATGGCACTATGCAATGAGGTGTGACCAATCCAAAATCATAGGTAGACTCATAAGCAACAACCTCCAAAGATGAAGTAGATGGGATAACAGTTGTGTTGTAACTGTCATCAAAGAGAAGAGATAACCCCTCAAGTGTGTCCTCCAAATATGCAATATGAGACTCACAAAACAAGTCTAATATACCTACTAAGAAAGTTTCCCACAAAGATGTGTCTAAAAGATTGGAATGATCCTGCTCTACTGAAATAGATGAAACCATGTCAATGTCGATCTATAAAGAAGCAGGAGGTTGAGGTGATGGAAGCTCGGCACTAGTCTCATGAACCAAAGTGGGTGAAAGAACACCAAGGTTCAAGTGACCAAACTTCTCCTCAAAAACATGATTCACACTTGATGTATGAGTGTGAATATCAATCAATGGATCTACATCATCAGAAGAAGAAAAATGGGAGAAAGTATACAAGCAAGATGCATGATCAACCATCCCAAAAACAATGATATCTCTACTCTCCAAGTCTCATATGATCATTGAATCAGGAGTGAACTCAACTATCTTGCTTGCACCACAATTAGTAGATGGAAAGGAGATTGGTTGTCAAGGAAGGTACACAACACATTGTTGAAAGTACTCTCACCAACATCAATAGTTCCTTTACTAGTTACATGCATGTATGTATTGTTACCCATCAAATAGGTGACAAAGTGCATGACTGAAATGAAGAGAACATCCCTTGTGAAAATGCCATATGATGAGAAGCTCATGAATCAAGAAGCCATCTCTCTGAATGAAGACTTATAGAAGCAAAGAATGTTTTGTCCCTTGTTTGTCCCTTTGGCAATGCCTGTTGTCCCTGTATGTGTAGATGATGATGGTGTTGAATAAGAGGATGTACTAGGTGATGATGATGGCATTTTGATATTTTGTTTTTGAATAATGTGAGTCAACTCATCAATTTTCTTCTCATAACACTTATGCTCATTATGTCCTAGTTTCTTGCAATATGCACACTTTGGTCTCTCCTTTTTAGATGATTCCTCCTTGGGAGAGGATGAGGACTTAGGTGATTTGGTTGATTCCTTTGCTTGCTCATTGTTCTTGAAATCCTTATTTTTTTGTTTCTTGCCTTTGCTAGTTGAAGCCTTTTGATCCTTTGTACCTTGACTAGAAAGAAGTGATTGGGGTCTAGGAGACTTCAATGTGCCCATGTGTACTAACTTAGCTTGCTCCCTTATGAGTGATACAACAAACTAATCAAGTGAAGGAATTGTGAAAGCTTTCCTAAGTGCATCCATAGTAGCATAAAAGGTAGAAACAAAGACTTAATAGTCAGAACCAAGCTTGGCAAGGATTGAAATCCACTAGTCATTTGAGTGTCCTGTTTCTCAATTCCACATTGTTTGAGCTACAATCTAATTGATTTTATCTTTGGGAAGAAGTCTTGGATGCTTGCAAAGTCGGTCGGATTCAAACCAATTAATTCATTCTCCAATTTGAAACCTCTCATAGTATCTTGTTTACCAAAGAGATTCTCTAAGGTAGTCCACACTTCATTAGGTGTTTTACAAGATACAATATGAAAAAGAAGATCAGGAGAAATAGACAAGCATAGTGTTCCATAGGATTGATCACATCTTTTGTACCACTTTTTCTTTTCTACAACTACTATTGGTTCAATTTATGTACCCATTGTTACTCTATGAATTTTCAAACTTCTTAAATGAATCTTTATTTTAATTTTCCACTCATGATAGTTATATGGTGTGAGTAGAGGAAGTTTGTTTGGATCCATGATGCAAGAGTACAAAAAAGAACACAAGTACAACCCCCCTTTTACTCAATCAATGAGATCACCCCCCCAAAAAAATGATTGTGGCACTTTATACTTAGTGTGATTTACAATTGTCCTCAAGGGATCAAAGTTGGGAAAACATGAAAATATCATTAAAATGAGATCTAAGGGAGATTACATTCACTCACATTGAATTATCAGAGAAAACAAATCCCTCCAAAACAAGTTTTGATTCCTCAAGTCACAAAATGCCCAAGTTATCACTCAAAAGCCAAAAAGTTGACAAATTGAATAAAATGAACCTAGTGCAGAATCTAAGAAAAGTACATGGGTGGATTTGTAGAGCTCCTGAATACCTTTATGATGCCGCAAGAATCTTGAAAATCAGAGATCGTGGTAGAAAGTTGTGAGCTCAGAAGCCAAAAATGGAGATCTATTTTCAAAGTGTTGTATCTATCACCTACATAAAAATATCAAAAATCTATTAACACCACTATGAAGTAATCTCTGTTATCTTTCCGATGATATCTTGTTTTCCCGATTTCACCTTAGTGGGCAAAAGTTATGAAAAAAATAAAAAAGCCCCATCTTAGGGCTTTGAGGGGCCAAAGGGGGCCCTTGACATTGACATAATATGCTTCAAACCCACCAGAATATCCTTTGTGCCCTGCCAGGTTATGACATCAGCATGATGTCATCTGACAAAAAAAATATTCTTCTTGGACTATAGAAGATTTAGCATAGGATTCGAAAATCATTTGTCAGTTTTGCTTGAAACTACGAATTATCACCGAAACTGCCTGTTTAAAAAGTGAAAACCACTTTTTCAAGGAGGGAAACTAGTTAACAAGTTCTCTGAGTGGTATTCTACATGGTGGCAAGTGGACTATATGCACACCAGTGGCTGGTGGATTTTGATTCCAGAAACTTTTGACATTCACCGAGGATACACCAATGGTTTAGTGGATGTCAGGTAGGTGACTTAATCACCAGTGTGCATGCCGTTCAAGGAATATGACGATAGGAACAATCAACAAGTTTCAAAAAATTTCCAGCAAAAATGTTTTCATGGTGAGAGACAATTTCGAGCACTTAATGCTCACGTAATAAAAGCCACCCATAGTGTTTTTTGAAAATTCCCTATTGGAGGGCTTGAAAATTCCCTACTAGATGGGTTGGCGGGTTGGCCGTTGACTGAGATTTTAGGCCATCAACGCCAAAGTGAAAGGAAGCTAGGTGTATGAAAATTGCTTCCTACACTAATCTAATTAGGGGAAGAGAGTGTAAATTCAATTTAATCCTTACAATTATAGAATGTTGACAACAAAAATGGAGTTATTGCAGCAATACACATACACACAGAAAGTGAGACAGAAGAGAGAGACATAAGATATACATGGGGAAAACCCTTATCAGGTGAAAAACCCCACACTCTAAAACCTTCACAATGTATATAAAAAATGAAATGGTTTACAATACACTTGCAATGCAAGCTCTCAGGAGTCTTCAAGACTTGTATCTAGAGACAAACCAATAGCATAACAGTACCTATCAAACCTGTAGTACATCTCCTCTCAAAAGCACCTGTTTATATAACAAATATAAGGCAAAAATGGCTCCACATTGGGATGGGCATCCAACATGGCCTCATGGCCCAAAACCCATTCCTATGGACACTTGTCCAACACTGTAGGATGTGTTGTGATGCTCACAACACGCCCCATTTTACTCCTTAGCAAAATGAGGACCCTGACTGTGGCTTTGCTTTTTCTTTTGTGTGTAGGTTTGTTGGGTGGCAAAAGGGAAAGAGAGTGAAAGTTTCAAACCTTGTTGAAAACAAAGAAAAATTGCATTAAGTACCAGAGTTGAATATAGGTGAATTTTTTGTCAAAAATGAGTGAGGGTTGCTTTTTGAACCATGTGAAAATTCCCTATATTTTGCAAGTTATGTATGTTTTTGGTAAAATGTACAATCAGGTTTGTATGTTGCATATAAAAAGTCCTTTGTATGTCAGGTTGCATATACAAGGTCCTTTGTATACAAGGTCGCTTGCATACAAAGTCCTTTGTATATCGGGTTGCATATACAAGGTTGTTTGCATATGCAAGGTCGTTGCGTATACAAGTCGCAAAAATGGGTTGTCAAGTTTTCTAAGTCATTTTACTTGTATGCATTTGGCTAACGTTTCATTTCAGTACATACAAGGTGGACCCGACAGAGCTCAGAGTTTAATTGTATATTTGTTCAAGCCCATTGAATGTATGTTATGTTTGTATGTCTGGCAAAAGAAAAACATACAAGGTAAATATGTAAGGCTACATACAAGCCATGGAACCAAAAGGATCATTAAAGTCGGTTTTATTATTGTATACTTCGCACTTTGTATGTATGTTTTGGGACATACAAAGCAAAATATACAAAGCTATATACATGTTGCAAAACCAAAAGTGGATAAACTGTGGTTTATAAATGTTGGAGTCTGAAGGCACATACAAAAGGGTTTGTATATGTCTATGGTTGTATATAAAAGTTTGATACAAGTGTTATATGCATCACGGAGATACAAGTAAAAGGTAAGGTGGACCCCACCGTTTGCATGTTGGGTTTGTATGTATAATTACAATGTATGTTTACGATATACAAGCTGATATAAAAAGCAAAAAATGCAAGTTAAAAAATACAACATGGATGCGAAAAGAGAATTAAATATAGAAAAATCTTTGTATGATTAAATGCTTGTATGTTTATAGCATACATATTCGATATACAAAAGAAATAAAGGCATTGGGCAAAAATGAGCGATTGGCAGAAGTTTTTGAGATCGCTTCGATTGAAGTGACTTATGCCGATGAGGAAGATGACTAAGCTGATAAAGAGTTGTATCGGCCAGAAGTATGAGATCGGTGTGAAATTGATTGATCGACTTGATTGCGTAGTTTATGCCGAAGGCAAAGGATACAAAGCCTGATATACAAAATAAATCAAGGCACCCGAGAGGTAAAAGGTAAAAGGAGGTTTGCATAAGGTTGTTGTATATTTGCTTATACAAGAGCGATATACAAAGCGGTGATATACAAGGATGTACGAAAAAGGCAGAAAAGGAAAAGAAATGTAGTTTAATTCTTTGCATAGAGTGCTTGTATGTTTAAAGATACAGACAAAACATACAAGGAAAACATACAAGGAAAACATGCAAGAAAAAGGGTATGTATGCAGAATTAAACTAACAGTAAAAAAAGTTTGAAAGTGTATAACACTGCAATTGAAGGCCGAACTGTTGGCACATTGATTACTGTAATTAATGCCCATCTAACATTCTAAGGAGGTATAAATTGATGACAACAGCTTGAATTTTATATCTATTTTTTTAATGTCTATTTTATAGGTATGTAGGTAGATATAAAGGCGGAGCTTTGATGGCGATGACATCACCGGAGGTGGATCGGATCACAAAAAATCACAAAGAAGCGAAAGATTTCAATGAGAAGAGTATACAGATGGAAAGAAACATTATTAAAAGGACAAAAAAAGATATTTTGGTGGCTATTAGGGTTTCCAAAGGGCATCCTTACGCTCAGTGTGGGTATGCTATTCAGAGACTTTTAGCAGGATTTGTTTTCCACTAATTGATGCTGCGCTTGAGATATAGACTGTTGATTGACTAGGGTTTTGGAACCATATTGGGGATAATCAGAGCTATATATTTAGCCCCTTTACTCTATAATGAGTGACACAGGGATTCATAGAATAGAGCTGGAAGTTGTAATTTATCTTAGCATTTTGAATAGAGGGACCTTTTAGTTTAGAATAGAAGGAGGTCGCCTGTGTCTGCAATAAGGAATGCGTGGAACATCTAGCTTCCTTACTGTATCTGTAAAGCATTGTAAGTTTTCTGTAAATTGATTAATGAAGCTAAGAGTCATTCATACATTGTAAATCATATATGACTATGTGTTTTGAATACAAATGAATCTAGAATTATGCGCCTATATTCAGAGTGTCTTCTGGCTCTTCTTTGTATTTGAAATAATATCTCTTAAAGCTTGCAATCTTTATTGTATGTTTGTGAAAATACTCAGGGCATTTACATTTAAGGGTTTAGTCTGTAGATTTAATCAAACTTGTTGTACTGCTTACAATGTGCATAACAGAACATTTAGATCCTGTAGTAGAATAAAGTTTAATTTAGATTTCTCTAACTTTTCCCAAACCATTTGAAATACTTAGCTTAAACGCAGAAATTTAAAGGAGATTGTCTGATATTTGAAGGAAACATGAACAACTGAGTTGATATTTGACAATATTCATAATATTTGAAAGGAAAGCTTGTGTTAATATAAATCATAGCTTTTTGATATAGTAATAAATTTATGCAAATGTTGATATTTGTGATAGTTTACATAATTAGAGTCCAGTGAATCATAAAACACCTTAAATCAAGTAAGGCCCCTTGCATATTACAGCTTCACATTTACCTACTGAATTGTCCAACAGGTCAAGACCTGACCATACAGAAACTTGGGATTAAGTAATCTTCATTGATTTCTTCATATCTTTCAAGATAGTTAGGTTCATTTTTGTGACTTTAAACTTTTGTTATGAGTGTGTAAAAATAATCATCAACAGTTTTTTGGCGCTAGAAGGAGGGCCTGATTGGAGTTAGGGTTTGTTCTAAGTAGAGCTGGCTCATAACAGTAATAGAGTGACTAGGTCTAGATCTAGTTCAAAGGATATATTTATACAATTACATGATAAAAGGCAAAGTAAGAGTCCTTTGATTTGGAATCCTAGAATATCACATGCAGGAGGTTCATCTAGAACACCTCCTGGATCACCTTTTAGTATCCATAACTTTGTGAGTCCTGACAGTTCTTCATTTAGATCTTTGAATCTTGGTTCAAGTACTCCTAGAGGTCTCAGTTCTCTCATAAATCCAAATCCACCAAGAAATCTAGGTATTCCCCAAGGTTTAGGTCAAGCACAAGTACCTGCAATGGCTTACTTTAATGTTAATTCTCCCATACAGTTCACTGATTATCATGAGATGCCCAAAAATCTTGAAAAGATATGTCCTAAATATCAATTACATCAGGATCCAGAAGATCACATTAGAATATTCAAAGAGGCATGCTTTAGGGCCAGATTAGAATATGAGGATGTTGTGTGCAGATTGTTTCCTTACACCTTCAATGAGAAGGCTTCTAACTGGTATGTTAACTTGCCTAACGGTTACATTTCTTCTTGGGCACTTATGGAAGAAACATTTTTTTCTAGATTTAGAGGACCAATTGATCCTTCCACCTTATATCACAAATTGGCTACAATTAAGAGAGGTGAAGGAGAGCTGATCGACAATTTTAATGACAGGTTTCAAAAGGCTTATTCTAGGTTAGTAGCTCCTTACACAGTAAATGCAGATACATTGTTAGCCATGTATTATGTTGCCTTAGATCCATTAACTGCTATGTTTGTCAAAAGAAAGGCTGACATAGATACAATATCCAATGCTTATAAGGACGCAGCCTCAGTAAACTAGGAGATGAGACAAACAACTTATAATCCATTTCCTAATGGAGGAAATCTTGGGATACAAAGCCAAACACAGTCTTGGAATGGAGTCCCTACACATAACACTCCATTATTGAATCCAGTTCCTACATACACACCTGTGTATAATCCTGCCCCAATCCAGGCCATAGCCCCTTATACTGGTAACACTGCCAATAATAATCAGAGTAATGGTCAATCTTTCTTCCAACCTCCTCGGGATACATTTGTGGCAAAGGCACCAAAGGAAAGAGAAGAAATCAAAGAAATTACTGCACACTTGAGAAGGTTAACTACTGAAATGACACAACTGAGAAATGAAATTTTTTTATGGTAGAAACAACCAAGGATACAGTCAAAACCATACCCAAAGCTATAGTCAGAACAACAACCCAAACTATAACCAGAATTATAACTAGGGTCAAAGTTTAAATCAAAACCAGAATTATGGTCAAAGTCAAAATCATAATCAAGGACAAGTAGTTCAAAATAGAGGACCTGCTATAGATAACAGAGCCTGGGGTAACAACAATAGAAATCAAAATCAACCAAGGCCACCTAAGACATGGAACATAGGGCCAAATAATGGCACTCTAGCTTCTCCATTTGAGAATTTAGATAATCAAGATACAAAACAAACAACTGGAATTCAAATGGCTAATACAACATTGAAGAATTGGTGCAGATTTCATAATACCAGTGCCCATGCTGAACTAGATTGTCCTTAGTTCTATTTAGCAGCCAGTGTTTTTAATGTAGATGTACAGGCTCCCACTTCTGAGTTTCTCATTCCCAAAGGTAATGAAGTAGTGCCCTCAGGATATGAGACTGCTTTAGTCTTAGAGACTTTTACCTTTGCAACTGAAGAAGAAGAGGATCAATAGTTAGAAGATGAACCTTATTTTTGTGAAAACCTATACCCTGAATAAGCCTTTGTACTAAATGCATTTCAGTTTCCCTTTGAAACTAAAAATGAAGTGTTATATGAAACAGAAGAGGTACAAGCTTTTCAACAGTCAAACAAAAATCGCAACTACAATTTGAGAAATAACACTAGGCTAGGAGGTCCTTTCACTACTTCCATTCCTCCTAACAATTTCAATACTCCCTTAGATCAGAACACTAGTAATAACCCTGCTATACTGAAGGCTAATCATCATGCAACTAATGGAATAGTAGCACAAAAGGTCCAAACAGTTAAAACAGAGACAATAGAAACAATGAGATTGATGAGTTATTTATCTGAAGAGATAAAGAAAATTAAAGTCAATATACCTTTGTGTGAATTATTGAAAAGTCCAGGGGTCAGAAATGCTTTCATGGAGTCCTTGGATACATCTATGATAGGTGAGGTTTCTGTTGATGTGAATGTTCCTAGTAGAGATTCACAACCCAAAGAAAAGAGTAAGAAATTTGAGCAGCCTTCCAACACTAATGCGGTAATGTATGTAGATAAGAAGGATGCTCCTCCTTTCTTGTTAACCATTAGAATGTGTGGAAAGAACATACATAATTGTATGGTAGATTCTAGTGCATCAGCCAATGTAATGCCTTTAGGAATATGCAAAACTTTAGGGCAGACTTCTACTAAATCTACTAAGGTTGTTACACAATTGGATAAAACTGAGGTTAATGTGATAGGAGAATTGATGCATATTCAAATACAATTAGCCTCAGATCCTAGGGTAAGTCAGTTTATTGACATTCAGGTGGTAGATATACCTTTGAATTATGGGTTGTTGAGTAGAGACTGGTCTAAAACATTGAACGGATATATGGCCATTGACTTTTCACATATGTGGTTACCTTGGAGAGGTGTTCCAAATCAGATCAGGATAGAAGCTGAACCTAGGATGAAACACATGATTACAGAGTACAATAGGACTAATGAGATATTGTATGCTTTTGTTGAACCTGGTGTTTATAGAATCACTGACAAGGGAGTACAAATAGAAGAAATCCTAATGTTAAATTTTAGAGAAAAACATGTTAATAAGGAAACAGTATTGTTCATTGAGTCTGATGGAAATTCTTCTGATGAAGAAAATAATGTTGAATAATTTTGGTTAGACCATTAGACAAGAAATGGAAAGATGTATTGAACAAAATCTGCTAGTTCAGTGCAAGTTATGTAAAAGAATGTGTAGAGTCCATAATAAGCCACATTCTGAAGAGAATTGTGGAATGTGCAGAGACATTATTGAATATCAATACATAAAATGTACAAAGGGAGTAGGAATGCAAGAAGGAAGGGTTAATCCTAATCAACTAGAGAAATACTCTCAGAATAACACAGATCTGTTGATCCCAGATTTAAAAGAAGAAACAAAGGACAAGAGTATTTGTCTTTTTGATTTACAAACTGAAAGTATAACTGTGCAAGAAGGTCAAAATGAATTGCCCATGAATGAACAAGATAGCACCTCACATGTGATAGAAAAAGCAAAACATGCCAAAGTAAAGGGTCAAAAGAATAAAGATGGCATGTGGACACTGAAATGTGACAGATCTAAATCAAAATAGGGTGCAGGTGTAGGTGTACAACTCATAGATCCTCATGGTAAGTCATATTTAGCAACATATAGGCTACAATTTTCTTGTACTAACAATGTTGCAGAATATGAAGCTTTGATTTATGGACTTGTTATGGCTATCAAGAAAAAGGTAAAAATGATCAAGGTATTTTCAGATTCTGAGTTAGTGGTCAGGAAGGTAAGGAAATTGTATGCATGCAACTACAAAAAGATGGTTTGTTACAGGCATAGGGTGTGGGATTTGATAGATTCATTTGATGTTTTCAACATAGAACATATCCCTAGAGAACTGAACCATAGACCAGATGCATTAGCAGTTGCTGCTAGCTCATTAAAACCCTTAACACTGTTAGGTTTAAAAAGATTTGTTGTTGAGTTAGTAAATGTTCCTAGCATACCAGATAAAGTTACTCATTTTTAGGTATTTGAAGGGGATCAACAAATTGTTGATTTTCTAACTTGTAATGAGGTCTTGGAAGCTCAAATTATTGATGAACAAGAAAGGCCTAATGTGTCTTGGGATGAAGAAGACATAATCAACCTGAAAAGTAATTTCTTACCTAAGGGGGTAATTGAGTTAGAACAGATTTTTGACTTTGATGGGGTAGTAAGACAGAAAGATTTGCCCAAAACTAAGGGAGGTAAGTGTGATCCATATAACCTTGGCATAGAGCAGAATCCTCAGAATGTACTAATTGGAAAGGCTTGCTCTGAAGAGTTGAGAAAAGAAATTGTGGATGTTCTGAAAGAATACAAACATGTCATAGTATGGACGTATGAAGATCTGAAGATATATGATACGTCCATCATAACTCATGTGATACCCTTGAAACCAGACATTAAACCATTTAGGCAGAAACAAAGGCTTGTGAATGCCATTTTAGAGCCTTTAATCTTTGAAGAAGTAAAAAAATTGTTGTCTGCCAGAATAATTTTCCCAGTCAAACATTCAGCCTAGGTAGCTAATTTAGTACCTGTGAGAAAGAAAAGTGGAGACATTAGGTTATGTGTAGATTTTAGAAATTTGAATAACGCATTTGAAAAAGATAATTATCCTTTGCCTCCAATAGATGAAGTGTTGCAAGTAGTGAATGGGGCTAAAATGATGTCTTTCTTAGATGGTTTCTCAGGATATAACTAGGTCTAAATAGAAGAGGATAGATTGAAGACCACTTTTACTTGTAAATGGGGAAATTATGCATATAGAAGAATGCCTTTTGGTCTAATCAATGCAGGTGCCACTTTTCAACGAGCCATGGACATTGCATTCCGTGGATTGTCAGGTAAATGCATTGTTGTTTATATGGATGATTTAACTGTTTACTCTAAGGATACATCCACTCATGCTAAAGATTTGAGAAAAATACTTAAAAGATGTGAAAGGTACAGGATTTCCCTTAACCCAAAGAAATGTTCATTTGGTGTAACTGAAGGAAAATTATTAGGACATGTCATTTCTGAAAATGGGGTATCTATTGATCTTGATAGAATAGAAGGAATAAAGAAATTGCACTTACCAAACAGTAAGAAAGAACTAAAGTCATTTTTTGGTAAGATTAATTTTGTCAGGAAGTTTATTACAGGGTTGCAGAAATTGTGCAACCATTGAATGCCATGCTGAAGAAGGATGCAAAGATAGAATGGACACCAGTAGCTAAAGCTGCATTTGAAGATATGAAGGAGGCCATTTTTGATGCTCCTGTGTTGACAAGTCTAGATTATACAAAGCCATTTTACATTTATTCTTTTGCATCTTCACATTCAGTTGTAGCTGCTTTGACACAAAAGGGGGGAGAAGACAACGAAGAAAAGCCCATAGCCTTTATGAGTGCACCTCTGAAGGATGCATGACTAGAATATCTTGACATAGAGAGACAAGAATTTACATTAGTAAGAGCAGTGAAAAAGTTTAGACATTATATCTTACACAGTCAGGTTAAAGCCATAGTACCAGATGCAGCCGTGAAGATGATGTTGATGCAGAATGAGCCTAGAGAGAAAAGAGCCAAATGGATTACAACACTACAGGAGTTTGATATGGAAATCATTCCAATGAAGTTGGTCAAAGGACAAGCATTAGTGCAGACCATAGCAAACACAGATCCAAATTTGGTGAAACAACAATATGTGTTGAATACTAGTGATGCATCATGGTGGTATGATGATTTGAACACTTTTCTAATATCAGGCAAATATCCAAATAAGATGAAATCTTCTCAAAGAAGAGCTTTAAAGATCAAAGCACATAAGTACATGGTACGAAGAGGTCTTCTATTTAGGAAGAACCATGAAGGAATATATTTAAGATGTTTAAAAAGAGTTGAAGCAGATAAGGTGTTGTCAGAATTACATGATAAGTATGGAACTGCTTATGGTTCCCATTTAGCTACAATGCATAAGATATTGAGAGCGGGATACTACTGGCCTACAATGTTTAAGGATATAGAGAGTCACATTTGAAGCTGTCACACTTGTCAAACTACAACAGACAAAGGAAGGAATCAGGCTCATCCATTACAACCAGTGATTGAGTCTAGACCATTTGCATAGTGGGGTTTAGATTTCATTGGAGTCATAAATCCTCCGTCATCTGTAGGACATAAGTTTATACTAATAGTAACTGACCATTGTACAAGGTGGACTGAAGCCACATGTTGCAAGTTCTCTACTACTGAGGTAGTTATCAAGTTCCTTGAAGAAAACATCATAACCAGGTTTGGAACTCCATATTCACTAGTATGTGATAATGGCCCTACTTTTTCTTCTCTAAAGTTTTCTAAATGGGCATTTGAATATGGGATAGTTTTAAAGTTTTCTTCAAATTATTATCCTCAGGGGAATGGGTTAGCTAAGTCTACAAACAAAATTTTATTGGATATAATCAAGAAGCTAACTGAAAAGAATCCTAAAGAGTGGAACACATTGTTGAAATATGCATTATGGGTAGATAGGACTAAGGTTAAGTCAGCCTTAGGCAATGCACCTTATCACTTAGTTTATGGGACTGATTCCATACTTCCAGTGAATTTAAGAATACCAGTCTGGAAGTTTGCTAATGAATATTTAGGCTTTGATGATCATAGAGAGGCCAGAATAATACAAATGTTACAATTAGATGAGAAAAGAGATTAAGCCATTGAGAAATTTGTCAAACATCAAGTAGTAGTCAAGAGATGGTTTGATAAAAGAGAAAGAGTCAAAACATTTAGAATATCAGACTTAGTGCTATGCTGGGATAAAGCACATGAAAAGAAAGAAAATCATGGAAAATTTGACAAGTTATGGTTAGGTCCATTACAGGTCACAGAAATAATTGGAGACAATACATTCAGGCTCAAGACCTTGACTGGGGAAGATGTGCCATTACCAGTTAATGGCCAACACTTGAAACATTACTTTCAAGCTTGAGGTGAGGGCAGTTGGTCTCTGTGTATCATAATGTAAATAATGTACAGTTTTGGGTTGTTTTTTGTTTTGTTTCGCTATTGTTTTTGTTTTGTTCTTTTGTTTTGTTTTGTTGTGTTTGTTGGTTTGTGCGTTGTGTTGTATTGTCTTAGCAGGGATGCTGATTTTGATTTAGAGTATGCAGGAGTAGATTGATAACCACTGAAAACAATAGAAAATTCAGAACATTCAGGTTAATTATTTGAAATTTATGCATAACTTGTTGTGACTGTCATGAATGTAGAAAGTTCTTTGACTTGTGAAATTTTGTATTCAATAACTATGGGTTGAGTATTCAAGGGAAGTTTCTCACAATGACACACCTAAAATCCTTTGGTTTGTTAAACATACCAGTGTAGATATTAGGTGAAAAATTAGAGGTCACCCTTGCTACCATTACAATTCTCAACTTAATTTTAGCAAGTGATCATTCCTTGCATCATGGAGTTACAACTGTAATATCTTATGAAATCTCTATCAAATACAATATATATATATAATAAAATGGATTTTATTAAAAATCTAGATTAAGCCATCTAAGTAACTCTACCAAGGCTATAGACGCTTGCTGGCAGTGGGGCTCTACTTAGGAGAATTGTAATGATAACCTTGTCGGGGCTATGGATGCCTGCTGGCAGCAAGGCTCTATCCGGTTGGCTATGAGGGAATGACATCAACTACGTAGTCTAATACCAATCAATGGTTTGTTCAGCTAATTTTTAAGATGAGGATTATTAATCACATGCACCCACTTAAACTGAATTGGAAAATTCATGCACCTTATTGAATACATTAAGTCTCAAGTTGGATAATGATTTGCAGAAAAGATAGTTGGAAGTTATGAATTTATTTCATTTGGTTTTCTTTAATGGTTTTAATTTTTTTTTTTGTTTGGTTGCTAGTTGTTGTGATGCTCACAACACGCCCCATTTTACTCCTTAGCAAAATGAGGACCCCGACTGTGGCTTTGCTTTTGCTTTTGTGTGTAGGTCTGTTGGGTGGCAAAAGGGAAAAGAGAGTGAAAGTTTCAAACCTTGTTGAAAACAAAGAAAAATTGCATTAAGTACCAGAGCTGAATATAGGTGAATTCCTTGTCAAAAATGAGTGAGGGTTGCTTTTTGAACCATGTGAAAATTTGTTGTATTTTGCAAGTTATGTATGCTTTTGGTAAAATGTACAATCGGGTTTGTATGTTGCATTTACAAAGTCCTTTGTATGTCGGGTTGCATATACAAGGTCCTTTGTATACAAGGTCACTTGCATACAAAGTCCTTTGTATATCAGGTTGCAAGGTCGTTACGTATACAAGTCACAAAAATGGGTTGTCGAGTTTTCTAAGTCATTTTACTTGTATGCATTTGGCTAACGTTTCATTTTGGTACATACAAGGTCGACCCGATAGAGCTTAGAGTTTAAGTGTATATTCATTCAAGTCCGTTGAATGTATGTTATGTTTGTATGTCTATCAAAAGAAAAACATACAAGGTAAATATTCAAGGCCACATACAAGCCACGGAACCAAAAGGATCATTAAAGTCGGTTTTATTATTGTATACTTCGCACTTTGTATGTATGTTTCAGGACATACAAAGCGAAATATACAAAGCTATATACATGTTGCGGAACCAAAAGTGGATAAATTGTGGTTTATAAATGTTGGAGTCCGAAGGCACATACAAAAGGGTTTGTATATGTCTATGGTTGTATCTAAAAGTTTGATACAAGTGTTATATGCATTGCGGAGATACAAGTAAATGGTAAGGTGGATCCCATTGTTTGCATGTTGGGTTTGTATGTATAATTACAATGTATGTTTACGATATACAAGCTGATATAAAAAGTGAAAAATGCAAGTTAAAAAATACAATGCGGATACAAAAAGAGAATTAAATATAGAAAAGTCTTTGTATGATTAAATCCTTGTATGTTTATAGCATACATATTCGATATACAAAAGAAATAAAGGCATTGGGCATAAATGAGCGATCAGCGGAAGTTTTTGAGATCACTCCGATTGAAGTGAGTTACGCCAATGAGGAAGATGACCAAGTCGATAAAGAGTTGTATCGGCCAGAAGTATGCGATCGGTGTGAAATTGATTGATCGACCCGATTGTGTAAGTTATGCCGATGGCAAAGGATACAAAGCCTAATATACAAAAGAAATCAAGGCACCATGAGAGGTAAAAGGTAAAAGGATGTTTGCATAAGGTTGTTGTATATTTGCTTATACAAGAGCGATATACAAAGCGGCGATATACAAGGATGTACGGAAAAGGTAGAAAAGGAAAAGAAATGTAGTTTGATTCTTTGCATAGAGTGCTTGTATGTTTAAAGATACAGACAAAACATACAAGGAAAACATGCAAGAAAAAGGGTATGTATGCAAAATTAAACGAACAGTAAAAAAAGTTTGAAAGCGTATAACACTGTAATTGAAGGCTGAACTGTTGGCACATTGATTACTGTAATTAATGCCCATCTAACATTCTGAGGAGGTATAAATTGACAATAACAGCTTGAATTTTAAATCTATTTTTTTAATGTCTATTTTGTAGGTATGCAGGTAGATATTAAGGTAGAGCTTTGATGGCGATGACATCACAAGAGGCAGATCGGATCACAAAAGATCACAAAAGAAGCGAAAGATTTCAGTGAGAGAGTATGCAGATGGAAAGAAACATTATTAAAAGGACAACAAAAGATATTTTGGTGGCTATTAAGGTTTCCAAAGGGCATCCTTATGCTCAGTATGGGTATGCTACTCAGAGATTTTTGGTGGGATTTATTTTCCACTGATTGATGCTGCACTTGAGATACATACCGTTGATTGACTAGGGTTTTGAAACGTATTGGGGATAATCAGAGCTATATATTGAGCCCCTTTACTCTGTAATGAGTGACATAGGGATTCATAGAACAGAGCTGGAAGTGCAATTTATCTTAGCATTTTGAATAGAGGGACCTTTTAGTTTAGAATAGAAGGAGGTCACCTGTGTCTACAATAAGGAATGTGTGGAACATCTAGCTTCCTTACTATATCTGTAAAGCGTTGTAAGTTTTTTGTAAATTGATTAATGAAGCTAAGAGTCATTCATACATTGTAAATCATATATGACTATGTTTTTTGAATACAAATGAATCTGGAATTCTACATCTATATTCAGAGTGTCTTCTGGCTCTTCTTTGTATTTGAAATAATATCTCTTAAAGCTTGCAATTTTTAATGTATGTTCGTGAAAATACTTAGGGTATTCACATTTAAAGGTTTAGTCTGTGGATTTAATCAAACTTGTTGTACTGCTTACAACGTGCATAATAGAACATTTAGATCTTGTAGTAGAATGAAGTTTAATTTAGATTTCTCTAACTTTTCCCAAACCATTTGAAATACTTAGCTTAAACACAGAAATTTAAAGGAGATTGTCTGATATTTGAAGGAAACATGGACAACTGAGTTGATATTTGATAGTTTTCATAATATTTGAAAGGAAATCTTGTGTTAATATAAATCATATAGAGCTTTGTGATACAGTAACAAATTTATGCAAAGGAATGAATAAAAAGTTGATATTTGTGATAGTTTGCATAATTAGAGTCCAGTGAATCATAAAACACCTTAAATCAAGTAAGGCCCCTTGCATATTACAGCTTCACATTTTCCTACTGAATTGTCCAACAGGTCAAGACCTGACCATACAAAAACTTGGGATTAAGTAATCTTCATTGATTTCTTCATATCTTTCAAGACAGTTAGGTTCATTTTTGTGAATTTTAACTTTTGTTATGTATGTGTAAAAACAATCATCAACAAGATGCTCTTGACACTTGTCAAGTCACCCCATCCCAAGGAGGTCACCTATTTCCAAAATGGGCTATGAGAGATGCTCTTACGACTATTACAACCGTCATAGAATCTGTTATAGCTGTCATAATTTACAACTGTAAGAGAATCTATCATACATAGGCTATAAATAGCATATTCTCTTACAACATGTCATAGTCCACCTTGGGGCACCCAAAGATTCCTTTTTCAAAGATGCTCTTCAATACATGTCTTCACCTATTATAGAATCTCCTATTTCTGACTCTTACATGTCATAACTTCATCATAGGAATCTGTCATGACCGTTTCGGTCAATATTCCCTTACACAACATCTAAGATGCCAACAAATTAAAAAATATTCCTACCACTAAGTGGGACACCTATCTCCTCATGTGAAGACAAAATTACATGTGGTCATATGCCATGTAGGATGACACATCACCGTGCCAACTCCCACAATATGACAACATAGGATTTGTATCCAATTAATATAATAGGCAATAAATAAATAAATACAATGTAAAAATAGAAGGAATTACCAAGGTTGAGACACCTTAATTCCCAACATTCTCCCACTTGTCGAACACCTTGTAAGAGCTGATAGAATTAACAGAATTTAATTGCTATAGGCCAAGAGGCCCATAGATTCTGAACACCATCTGAACTTCTCTGTGCCTACTGGCTTCGTCAATGCATCTGCAACATTCTTCAAAGTATCTACCTTCTCCAAATTTACCTTCCCATCCTCTGCCATGTCTTGCACGAAGTGAAACTGTACATCAATATGCTTTTTCCTAGCATGGAAAGTTGGATTCTTCACAAGGCAAATCACACTCTGACTGTCACAACTGATCGTAATCTGACCTACATCAACACCAATATCTGAACATAATCTCTTAAGCCAAATGGCTTCCTTGCAAGCATGAGTTGTTGGCATGTACTCAGCTTTTGTAGTGGACAAAGCAACCACAGGTTTTTTCTTACGCATCCAACTAATTGCACCACCAAACATAGTGAATACATAGGCACTGGTGGTTCTCCTGCTGTCAATGTCACCTACCCAATCAGAATCCACAAATCCATGAATACAAACTGAATGTGAAGATCCTGTAGCATTGTCATGATAGCAAATGGAATACTTGGAAGTACCCCTCAAATATCTGAACACTCACTTAACTGCATCCCAATGTACCTGTCCAGGATTAAACATAAATCGACTAAGGATTCCCACTACTTGGGTAATGTCTGGTCTTGTGCAAACCATGGCATACATCAAACTGCCAACAACACTAGCATAAGGTACTCTACTCATGTCCTCCACCTCAATAGGAAAATTTGGACAATCACTAACAGACAACTTTGTCCCCAATGAAACAGGAACACACAATGGTCTACAATCTGCCATGCTGAACCTATCCAACACGGTCTTCACATACTTACTTTGGCTTAACCAAAATTTTATGTTAGCTCTGTCTCTTCTGATTTCCATTCCCAAAATGTACCTGGCTGCCCCAATATTTTTCATCTCAAACTGTGCTGACAACTGAGACTTCAAATCAGAAATCTTATTCTTACCATTCCCAATCAACAACATATCATCAACATACAATGCAATAATGAGAATGCGATCATTGTTAAAATTGTAATACACACAATGATCTGATTTCGATCTTAGATATCTAGTCGACAACACAAAGGCATCAAACTTCAAGTACCACATCCTAGGAGACTGCTTCAAACCATACAAAGACTTCTTTAACTTGTAAACAAAATTTTCTTTACCTTTCTCTATGTAATGCTCTGGCTGTGACATGTAAATCTCTTTATCCAAGTCACCATGAAGGAAAGTTGTCTTCACATCCATCTATTCTACTTCTAAGTCATAAGCAACTTCAAGAGATAATAGAAATCAAATGGATGTCAGCTTTGCAACGAGAGAGAAAATTTCACCATAATCAATTCCCTCCACTTGTGAATACCCCTTCGCAACCAATCTAGCCTTGTACTTTTCAACACTGCCATATGCACCGAATTTCTTCTTAAACACCCATTGGCATCCAACAGGTTTCCGTCCATCAGGCAAAGGCACTAAGTCCCATGTTTTATTCTTCTCCAAAGAAGCCATCTCATCTTCCATGGCCTCCTTCTAGGAACCTGCATCTTTCATGCCCATAGCCTCTTTCATAGTTCTAGGCTCATTAGTGTTAGTAAGTAAAGCAAAAGCACAACTAGAATCAAGTAATGAATAACCAAACCTATCTGGTTGCTTTCTTGTTCGTGTAGACCTCCTCAAAGGCTGAGGTTGAGGTTCTTCTTCTTCTGAGCCTTCAGAGCTGCTAGAGCTCTCCTCATCATTAGGTCTCACAGGGTCTGTCTGTTCAGTCTTCTCAGGGGTAGAAGGAAATTGAACTGCATCCTCTTTCTTTTCTGTCTGTTCTAGCTGTAGAACAATGGAAGAAAGTGTTAGCTCTATGAAGATAATACTTCTACTATACAACACTTTTTTAGCCACGGGATCCCAAAGCTTGTATCCTTTCACATCGACACCATAGATAATGAAAATACATTTAACAACCTTGTTTTACAATTTAGACTATTTCTCCCTAGACACATGTGCATATGCCTCACAACCAAAAACACGAAGATGTCTAACTGAAGGTTTCTTACCAGACCACACCTCCATAGGTGTTTTACCAACAAGAGCTGATGTAGGAGATCTATTTACTAGATAGCAAGCAGTGGCTATAGCTTCAGCCCAAAACTTTTGTTCGAGGCTTGCTCCACTAAGCATACTCCTAGCCTTCTCCATCAATGTCCTGTTCATCCTCTCTTCAACTCCATTTTTCTGCGGGGTGTATGGAATTGTCTTATGTCTTTCAATCCCTTGCTCCTTATAGAACTTATCAAACTCTGCCGAACAAAACTCACCACCGTTGTCAGTTCTTAAACACTTAATCTTTTTACTAGTCTGATTTTTAGCAAAGGCTTTAAACTCCTTAAACTGGCTAAAGAATTTAGTCTTGCTTCTGATAAAATAAACCCATATCCTTCTACTATAATCATCTATGAAAGATACAAAATATACAATTTTGGAAATCAAAGGAACATTAACAAGACCAAACACATCAGAATGAATAAGATCCAATACACCAGAAGACTTGTGAAAACTAGAGTAAAACTGAACATGGTTTTGCTTTCCATAAATGCAATGTTCACAAAAGTCAAACTTGAGATTACAATCATTTAACCCCTCAATGATGTTTTTATTTTTCAGGGTACGTAGACCATTCTCATCGATGTGGCCATATCTTAAATGCCATAACATAGTCTTTTCAGTAGGAAGTTTAACTTCTAAAGCATGTGCACTACCATCAGAACTAGTTACAACAGATTTCTTCACTGCTTGTTCAGATGGTGGGGATGAAGTGATGGTAGCTCTTTTCTTCGAGTCAGAAGAACTATTGCACTATGAAGTGCATGCCTCCAACTCAAATAGAGTTCCTCTCTGAGTACCTTTTTCTGTGCAAGGCCTGGAATGTGCATAACTCCAGTGATCCCCTTCACTTGTCCATCAGGGAATTAGATTGAGACTCTTCCATGACCAACAATCTTCAGATGAGAATCGTCACCCAGGTACACTCTTCCACCATCAAACTCTTCATACTTTGTGAACCAGTCTTGATGTGAGGTCATGTGGAATGATGCACCAAAATCAATCAGCCACACATCATCAGATGCATGGGTGGCCAAGGCTACGATGAAGGTATCACCATCATCTTGTGACTTGTCAAAATATGAATCAGGAGCATTCTTCTTCTTTTTCTTCTCCTCTTTGTATTCCTATCAAAAATGCCTAGTTTTTCCACAGTTCCAACAGAGAGCCTTGGACTTTCCAAGAGATTTGGATTTGCCCTTTTCACCTTTCTTGTCCTTCTTCTCCCCTTTCTCTTTAGGTCTTCCATGAACCGCAAGAGCTTCTTTGGCTAACTTGGATGTCTTTCTCCACATTTCTTCAGATAGTAGCAAAGATACTACTTCATCCATCATAAAGGTGGTTGTAGTGCTTCCGATAGCCATGACAAGATGATCCCACGAATCTGGCAAAGAACAAAGCAGGGTCATACATTGATCCTCCTTCTCCATTTTCACACCCACGGGTGTCAACTGTGCAACAATTATGTTAAAAGAATTCAAATGGTTTGCAATAGATCCTCCATCTTCCATCTTTAGATCAAACAACTTCTTTTTCAGAAAGAGCTTGTTCACCAGGGACTTGGCCTGATAAATAGATCCCAGCTTCTTCCAAAGATTTTTAGCAGTTTTCTCCTCATGGACATTCAACAGGACAGAGTCAGCTAGACAGAGTGTTATGAGACCCTTAGCATTTTGATATTTGAGGTCCCAATCAGCTTGTGACATTGCCATAGGTTTTGTTCCATCAACGGTTTCCCATAGGTCACGATCAACAAGTAGGTCTTCCATCTTGACTTTCCACAACTCAAAATTTGTGCCATTGAACTTCTCCACCTCTACTCTTTTGTATGTGGTTGCCATCTCCTTCCTACAACAAGATACAAAATACTCTACATAGACTCCCACTCAACCTAAGATTAGATCAAAAAACCCCTACCCAACAGCTAAGACCAAAACTAGTCAGGCTCTGATACCAACTGAAAGGAAGCTAGGTGTACGGAAATCACTTCCTACACTAATCTAATGAGGGGAAGAGAGTGCAAATTCAATTAAATCCTTACAATTACAGAATGTTAATAACAACAATAGAGATATTGCAGCAATACACATACACACAGAAAGTGAGACAGAAGAGAGAGACACAAGATATACGTGGGGAAAACACTTATTAGGTGAAAAAACCCACACTCCAAAACCTCCACAATGTATTATCAAAATTGAAATGGTTTACAATACACTTGCAATACAAGCTCTCAGGAGTCTTCGACACTCGTATTTGGAGACAAACTAGTAGCATAATAGTACTTGTCAAACCTGTAGTACATCTCCTCTCAAAAGCACTTGTTTATATAACAAATACAAGGCAAAAATGGCTCCACATTGGGATGGGCGTCCAACATGGCCTCATGGCCCAAAACCCACGCCTATGGACACTTGTTCAACACTATAGGATTCTCCTAACACTTGTCAAGCCACCCCATCCCAAGGAGGTTTCTTATTTCCAAAATGGTCTATGATAGATGCTCTTACAACTCTTACAACCATCATAGAATCTGTCATAGCTGTCATAACTTACAACTGTAAGAGAATCTGTCATACATAGGCTATAAATAGCATATTCTCTTACAACATGTCATAGTCCACCTTGGGGCACCCAAAGATGCCTTTTTCAAAGATGCTCTTTGACACATGTCTTCACCTGTCATAGAATCTCTTATTTTTTACTCTTACATGTCATAACTTCATCATAGGAATATGTCATGACCGTTTCAGTCAATATTCCCTTACACAACATCCAAGATGCCGAAACATGGCAAAATATTTCTACCACTAAGTTGGACACCTATCTCCTCATGTGAGGACAAAATTACATGTGGTAATATGCCATGTAGGATGACACATCACCGTGCCAACTCCCACAATATGACAACATAGGATTTGCTTCCAATTAATACAATAGGCAATAAATAAATAAATACAATGTAAAAATACAAGGAATTACTAAGTTTGAGACACCTTAATTCCCAACACAGATCTGTGGTGGTTGATGTTAATGCCACTATCATTGATATTGCCGATGGGAATCGCCAAAACCCTTCGAAGACTGCCGCTTTGGAGAATAAAAAATGTCACCTAATTTTTAAAAATACTAGTTATGGAGGTCCCGCTGAGGGATTAGGCTACATGCATTTATATCTATTGTTCGGTTAGGTAACCTCTACCAATGGAGTTGAAGATAGGATTGCCGTACTGGTTTGAAGGTCATGGAAATGGTCATAGACCACTAGAAATAGCCATAGACCGCCAAAGTTTTAATGGTTGCCATAGGCCAAAAAAATGTTCAAGGCCATTGTAGATTCTGATATAATCACAGATTGGTGTGCTGATGAGGACAGATGATTTATTGATGACTGTCATGCATCCAATGACCACCGGGTAGTCTTAATATTACCTGCTGCTATGGATGAATAAAATGGTCACCAAAATTTTTAAATAGTCAAGTGAAGGATGGGGGCCTGCGCCACATGTGGCACCCCACGATTTGCTCTATGGACTGTCAGTGTAGGGTACCTTACTGATGCAGGGTATGAACCCTGCTAAAAGAAACGTAGAAAAATATAACCCACAGGAAAAAATAATATTAACTGCAAATAAATTTATTGCCTGATGGATTTATGTAGATTCTGAATCTGATGACTCCAACACCAAGATTCTAAGAATATGCCACCTACGTAGAGAATATTCTCTATGGATTCCCTATGACAACGATTTGCAAAAAAAATTGCCTTTTCTTGCAACTTTGTTTGATTTCAACGAATTGATAGTCAATCTTGGGGTTTTTGAGCCTCCTGAGCATGATGGAAAGGTTAGATTTGACCCAAACTACTTCAAAAGATCAAGTACTTGTTATATTAGGCATGCACCTTCCACCTTCAAACCCTCATAGACTTGGCCCCCGATGTCTGATTTGGACGAAATAAAGGTGATATTGAATATCTCAGACCTTGTGAACACAATGTTGTGCTCAGATTTGTAGTAGCACACTCCAAAATGAACCTGCAATAAAAGGACACAAAGAGGGAACCCTCACAAATCTGGTATTTCTATCAAGTCTTTGTGATTCTCCAGCTCATCATTTGATACAAGAGAAGAGCATACTCAACTATCAAGATCCACCATGAATTGGACTCAAGATCTCTAAAAATTTGACTAACACAAAGTGATTCTTCCTAGAGCTTTGATACCATGTTAGAGTTGGCTATGATTGGAGCCACCCATGATCTAGGACTTCATTAAAGCGCAAGAGAGCTCAAATGAGAGAATAATTATATTCTATCAATGAATGCAAAAGAGATACAAGATTGTTGTTGTTATTACAATGTACATGATATGCCTTGCTTATAAATACAAGGATGAAATGTAGGATGTTGTAGTCATGTGACAACTATAGGATAAGATGACAACTATCAACAACTATCAACAACTAGACACAACTAGACAAAACTAGAAACATCTAGTAGACTCACTAAGTCAACTTAACATGTGTGAATTATGTGTGATATGTAAATATTATATAACTAATAAATAGTTAAATAATATGAATTATCCACACAAGGGTAAACTAGTTAGGCAATAACCCTATTCACACAACACTACCATTATCGAGTCTCTTGAAATAAACACAATGGTCAGAATGAGATCTACTATAACCTTGTTCTATCATAAACCTATCAAATTTCAAATACTGCTGTCTTGAAGCTTGGTTTAGGCCATACAATCTCTTCTTCAACCTACATACTAATTTCTCCTTCCCTTTGACCTCATACCCTTGTGGCTTCTTCATAACTTTCTGGTTCACTAGAATCAGTCAATAATACATAATACAATGATGGAGAGTATCATTCAGGGGGTCTTCTTAACCTAGTAAATCTTCTAACAACACTTGCAGGAGTTTGAGGTACCTACTGTTGTTCTTATTATTGAACATTTTGATTTTGTAGCATCTTTAGAACTACATTCTCTATGATTTCATCAGGCACCGTAAATTCTATGTTTTGCTTTTCCTACTTCTTTCCCTCCAACTAATTTTTGTACATGACCTTCTCATTCAATATCACATCACTACTCCTAATGATTTTGTGATTTTCATAATCCCATAAGTGATAACCAAAATCATTAACTCCATATCCAATAAAAGTACACTTCTTGGATTTTGCCTCAAGATTTGTTCTATTTTCTATATCAATATAGACAAATGCTTCACAATTTAAAGTATTCATAAATGAGTAGTTTACCTTTTTAGTTGTCCATGTCTCCTCTAAAATACCACCATCCAAGGAACTTGAAGGCCTTCTATTTATTAAGTAAACATTAGTATCCCTAACATCTTCCCCAAATTGTAAGGGTAATCCTGCATGCAATCTTATACTCCTTGAACACTCCATGATTGTCCTATTCATCCTTTCTAACATACCATTTTCTTGTGGTGTTCCTGTAATCATCTTTTGTCTATGAATCCCATGGTATGAACATTAACTATCAAACTCCTTGTTGCAATATTTAGCTCGATTACCTGATCTGAGACACTTCAACTTATTTATTGTCTCAACCAAAGCTTTCCATTTCTTAAAAGTATCAAAGACATCAATTTTTTTTTAATAAAATAAACCCAAGTTTTTCTAGTTGCATCATAAATAAAAGTAACATAATAATAAGAGCCACCAAGAGATGATACTTGAGCTAGTTCCCATACATTTGAATGCATGTAAGCTCAAACTTTTCACTCTCATTTTCCCTCCCAACTCTGAGAAATCTAATTCTCTTATGTTTTCCATAAACATAGTTCTCACCTATATCCAAATAAACATGCTTCAAACCTGGCAACAAATGCCTTGAGTGGAGAATCCTCATCCCCTTCTAACTCATGTTCCCAAGCATATGGTACCATGATATTGTGCTTGCTCTTGTAGAAGCTAAGGTAATAGAAAATTTATAATTACCAGTACATAAATATAGCGTACCTACCTTCTCTCCTTTTTAGATTATCATTGATCCTTTAGTGACCTTCCATGAATTGTCTGTAAACGTAACTGTATAGCCTTCACTTCCCAATTGTCCTACTAAAATTATATTTATTTTCAAATTGGGAACATGCCTCACCTCTTTTAGAAACCATTGGTTTCCATTCTGTAACTTTATTTGTATCTTACCCTTTCTAGCAATTTTACATGGTTCATCATCATCCAAATCCAAAATCACCTTGAACATAGTCTTGAAAATATTTCCTATGGGGTGTGGCATGAAATGAAGCCCCTAGGTCTAACACCCAAGAATCAGTAATATTATCTAATGAAAGGATTAAAACATCTTGCAACCATAGTTATGAGACTCAGACTCGGCACGGACTCAGCAAGCTGATTTTGGACTCAGACTCGACGCCTAGACTCAGCAAAAACTTGGCAAAGACTCGGCAAATTGAAAAACCTAAGAAATTTAGAGATTTTTAAGGATTTAAAACTTGTTTCATGCACCCTTTAATAAATAAACCTTTAAGACACAATAACATCATCAAATAGAAGCTAATTTGAACACATACACAAGTATACATCGATCACATAAGTATAAATGTAAATTGTAGCTGAAGGAAATAACACACTTAGATATATAAATATTGTCAAATGCATACAAAACTCATGGAATATGAAATCCATGGCATCAAAAGTTCCAAACAAATATCAAAACAAAAACTAGAAGTCTATGGCTCAGAGGAGCCTGCAAGTGCACCCTTCCTACGAAGGCGTCTAAGTAGGTCTTGGATGATGATGCAGCCATAATATATGCCTCTGCCTCTATGCCACCTACACCAACATCCAATGTATCTGTTGACTTTGCTCGTGCTCTAACCTCCTCCTCCACCATGGCTATAGCCTCAGCCTCTCTATCCACCTGGTCAACCCAATTGAGGTCCTCATCACTAAAGATAGGATCCTTAGCCTCAGTGATCTAATCAGATTGTGGATCAACCTCCTCTAGCATGATGGGGGTGGAGTCAGTACCCCAAATTTGTTTGTGAGAAAGACGAAGATTGTACTAAACATAGACTAGATCATTCAACCTCTGCACATATAGTCTATTGCGCTTCTTGGAGTGTATGTGCTCAAACATACTCTAATTGCGCTCACAACCTGAAGCACTACATGGTTGGCTCAATATTCAAATTGCAATTCTCTGAAGATTTGGTAACTTAGCACCAAACATATCCCACCATGCATGTGAGATGAGAAAAAGAAAAAAATCAATCTCATTATCCAACTTTAAGTTTCAACATTTAATAATAATATAAAAAGAGGAAAAGTTTATTAGATTTTTAAACTTAAATTATGCCCTTCATATAATTTTACCTGGCTGTAATGTTGACCAAGTCTTTTTGCACATCTCAAGAGAAAAGAGATCTCCATGTACAAGTCTAAAGGTCTCAAGCTCATGTACTATCTGTGTTGAATCATCTGACATCCGCTCTAACACTGTGTAAAGCCCACTAAGAACCTCCTCATCCACCTTGAAATCAGGGCGGAATTGAAATGTTAGATTGAGGTAATAAGAAGCTACCTATAGGGGCTTGTGAAGCCAGAGGTGCCATCTCCTATCAATGATTTTCCAAATGGGACGATACTTAGCCTCAACTCCTACATAGATGGATCTAATGGCCTCCTTGGCCCTATCCATGCCCTCATATATGTAGCACATTGCAGGCTTCTCCCCATCAGCAACTCGTAGGAGAACTACTAGAGGCTTAGTGAACTATAATTATTGTGAAACATTAACTTAAGTGTGAACAAAAATAAGAAAATAAAAGAAAAATATGAATAAAAATTAAAACATAATGTATAATTAGATTTTCATTTACCTTTACAATCTCCTCAATAGGTGTCCAAAATCTTGGCTCATCAGAGATCCAGTTTGCCACATTAGCCCCTGCATTGGTCTTAGGATAAGATGAGGAAGTATGCTCCTCATCGACAAACATGCACCTCAAAGTATTTTTTTATTGAAGCAAGGATTATAATGCGATGAAATTTGTTGCAAATCAGGTTATGCTAGGACGAGCCAACTCCTTTTGCCCCGTGAATTGTGTCATTAGGTTGATGACCCATCTGTGATTGTATATGAATTTACAAATATTTTTTGTCATCTCCACACATGTTTTGATCCATGGAATCTTTCCAAGATCCTCCAATGTGAGGTCAAGGAAATGGGTAGCACATGGAGTCCAAAATAATGATGGGTGCCTCTCCATAAATAGTCTACCTGTAGCAATATAATTTGTTGCATTATCCGTCACCACTTGTACCACATTCTCCTCACCCACCTTAGCTATGAATTCCTCTATAGCTTCACAAAGGAATGTAGCATTTTTAACATGTCCTAAAGCATCAATAGATTTGATGAATACGGTGCCACTTGAAAAAGGAACAAAATCAATGATTCAATAAAGCATAAATTAAAAATATTAATCACTAAATCAATGCATTGTAGGAAGTAGAATCACCTGAGGAAGAAACAAGAAAATTTAGCAATGTCTTATTTCTTCTATTAGTCCAACCATCGGTCATGATGGTGCAACCCTTCATCCTCCATATCAATCGTTGCTCCTCTATTGTGGGTTTTACATCAGCCACCTTTTGTGTCAAAATTGGGCCCTTTATGTCATCTTCACTAGGGGCTTTGAACCCCACCCCACAAATAATAATGGCATCAACCATGTTTTGCCAATAAGGAGACCTAACACATGTCACAAATAAATTAAATAAAATAAGTATTGTAAAATGGAGAGTTTAAATTTGAATTTGCCATACCTCTAAATATAAAAATTCAAGAGAAAGAATCAAGCTATAAATTTTAAAACAATCAAACAAAAAAGAATTACCTGAATGCATGGAATGGAATGGTACAATAGTACCAAAAGTCTCCCATTGCACGTCTATTTACATCATGTACATCCTTGTTCTAACCCATGCTCTCAAGCGACAATTGGGAACCTGGAGCAGTGTGTGGAAAAATATATGAATCAATCCTAGATTTACAAACTCTAGGCCCAATAACACTGCCGCTGGAAGAGGCACTAGTAGTATCAGTAGCAGGTGTTCCACTTCCAACACCAGCACCACCAGTCCCAACACTTGGAGAATGATGAAATGGAGGCATGGAAGAAGACTCCCCACTACCACTAATGCTTGCCATCTCCTCTATTTGCTTCCTTTTCAATTCTTTTTTTTCTCAAATGTTCCTAGTTGCACTTTCACCTCTTGTAGAACCTTAGGAGGTGCATTTCCGCATGGGATAGCATCATGGACTGGTATTTGTGCAAGATGGTATTTCAATCTATTAATGCCTCCTCCATGATAAATTGTTTTGCAATAAAAACATTTTACTTCTCCTTTCTTTTGGCTAGGCATAATTTCAGCATGTTTCCAACAAGGGTCCCTTCTAACTGGGTTGTTGGACATTGTGATAAAGATGATTTGAATATCTCAACACTGCTACAATAACATATAAAATTTATAAATACAAAAAAATTAACATTTGTAATTTATAATTATTAAATTAATACAAAAAAATGTAGGGTTTGCTTACAAAAACACCTAGGGTTCTTTCTTTGATCTACTAAAATAAAATAGAAATAAGAAAGGAAATGTAAAGAAAAATGCAATTTTTGGTAAAAAACACAAAAAAACCTTCAAAATACAAACTTACCTCTTAAATCTAGTTTGAAATCAATAGAGAGCTCCTTCTAATCCTTCGTAGACACCTCAAGATGCACCAAAATTAGCTACGAACCTGCCCAAATGCGATTCAACAATCTATTTTTTCTCAACCTCCTTGTCAATTTCCCTACAATGCACTCCAAATTTTGCTTACAACTCTCTTTTCTCCTTCCCTTTTGGCTTCAAAATGAAATGATGTTGCTTTTAGGGTGGAGGAGGAAATATAACTAAAAAAAACTAAGTGAAAGCATGTTTTTTTTTAACTTTTTACTTGATGCTGAGTGACAGAGTCTGATCATCGGGACTCACCTAATCTCAGTGAGTCTGGTGAGTCTCCAAACTTGATGAGTCTGATAAAACTTGGCTGAGTCTGAGTCCAAGTCTCCTAGACTTGGCCAGCCTGGCTTGCCTAGGACTCGCCGAGTCTAGGCAAGTCCTGGCGAGTCTCATAACTATGCTTGCAACACATCACCTACTGCATTTTCTTCCTTATTATTTTGTTGTTGTCCATCTCCTTGTTTTCCTTTTTGAGACCAACATTGTTGCTTTAGGCATCCTTTCTTACTACAATGCTAACACTCTTGCCTTCCTCTAGATTTAGATCTACCCTTCTTAGACTTCCCATGATTTCCTTGGCCCTTTCCTCTCTCCCTTTATCTTCCCCTGTTCTCCATGGCCAAAGCACTACCTAATGTCTAACATGTGCTTTTCCATCACATTTCATCACTAAGGATAATACCAACAACATCATCAAACTTTAAAGTGATTGAACCAAAGATATAATTACGCATAGCCATGAACAAGATATTCCATCTTTCTGGTAATGAGAACAAAATCAAAAGATCCCTAATCTCATCATCAAAGTTTAATCCTACAGAACTTAACTGACTGGTGACCATGTTAAACTCATTTAAATGATCAGCAAAAGACCCACCTTCTAACATCTTCATATTAAATAAATGTTTCATAAGAAATACCTCGTTGGAAGCTGGGGGTTTTGCATATGCCTTCATTAGATCCTCTGTTGTCATTGTTTTTGATATGTTGAAAGCCACCAACACTATTAGGCACAACTATATTGTTCGTAGTGCCTTTCTGTCAAGAATCTCCCATTCTTCATCTTTCATATTCATTGTCTTCTTTGCTTTTCCACCCAATAGTAAGTGTTGTACCTTGTACACATGCACCATTTTGCCAAATAGAGACCCCCTTTTTTTCTTTTGGCTTGGCCTCATTTTTTATGATTCTTTCTTGAGAGATGATGAAATTCTAATGATCTGATGATTTTTCTTGTGCTTGGGTAATTTGGTTTAGTTGAATATCTTTTGGTCCTTGATATTGAAATGATTGAAATACATTTGAAGCTATGGAATGCTCTCCTTAAGCATTTTGCACTAAAAATTATCCCTGGTGTAGTTTGCACTAATATCTAGTGTCATTGGATATTAGTGTTAGAACCCTTTTACTTAACTCTGCACTAAAAAATCCCTTCACCAAACTTAGCACTAAAAAGTGGGGTTGTTGGATACATCTGGTAGTCCTAAAAAATCCCACTAAGGCTTACACTTACCAAATGATAAAGGTTGGTGGGCATTTTATATCCTACCAGACATAGTGCTAAAAAGAGCTTCCACTAGACATGGCCATTGGAGGTTGAAATTCCTGCGTATCCTCCCACCTCTAATTTCCTCGCTTTCGTGCTCCTGGGTGCACTACAATTTGTCACTTAATAGAGCATTTATAGCAAGTGTTGGAGGGTTTAAAGGGCAAAATTCACTAAATAATCATCATTTGCATTCACATCTTTAGATGAATTGAGCTCTGCATCTCCATGGTACACTTATAGAGTCCCCTAAGTGATTCATTAGTCATTTGAATAGATTTGAAGCACATTCTATTGTCAACTAGTAATTTTCTACAGTCAAGTATCAAATTTACAGGTTGGTTCCTTTTCATTCCATTGAATTTCATTTTGGATCGCTTGTTTTTCCCTTCATAATTGATACTCTATTTCAAAAGGGAGTTTAGTGATTGTATTTGCTTTTTTTGTTGGAAATTGAGGATTGAGTTTTGTTAATGGAAAAATATTTCATGCAAATTTCAATGCTTGGGTTAGGATTTAAGTTGTATTATTTTTCAAAGTCATTTTAGCTAGAATGAGTGAGATTTTAAAGTTAGGGCATGATTGAATGATGTAAACCTTTAGATTTCCCCATAATTATAATGCCCTAGGTTTATAAATGAAATTCCATAACTTCCATATGAGGGATTGATGTTATACTTAGAAATTTTTGGCTTAGAGCACTTTTGTGCTAATTTCTCTTGTTGTTGGACATGTCCAGTACCCTTGAAATTCCCCGTCAATCCATTTGAAGTCCCTTTTCCCACTCAAACGAGTTTAGACTGTTTGTGCTAAAATGACCTAGAACGAGATGTATCTAGTAACCTTTAAAATATCTGCAATCTGGCACCTTTGAAATTTCCCACTGACAAGGCTTGTACCCTCTATTGAAAGATCAACACTATAAATTGTCTTCATTGCATATGTCCTGTAACTTTGAAATTCCCTGCCATCCAATGTCGATAGCTTTCCCCACTAGCCTTCTCAACTCCTTTGTATTTGAAACTAGTGCTAAAAAGAGGCCTGATATGATATGTTTGGTAGCATTGAGTTTCTCCACTGATCTGGTAGGGGCCCAAAAGCCCACTTATCCAATCAAGCTTAAAAGTCCCACTTTTTCATATTTTGGGCTTTAAAACTAGTTTCAAAGGCATAAATCTGGTTTGACAAATGAGTTTAATATGAATTTTATTTATTGTGTTATGGTCACTTGCTTATCATGCTTGGAAGAACTTTGGATATCAATTCAAGCATCAATTATTGCATTTTGTTGCCACATTTAGTGACGGGGCAAAAGCCCGCTAATTGTTGCATTCATCTTAATTCATGATTTAGATCAATAGAATAGTTTAAGGAATGTAATTAAATGTATATCCTGTGTTGGCAAGAGAAGTTGCTATGTTGAATAATGGAGTGTTGTCATTGATAGAAACAAGAAAAGGAACAAGGTTGGAATAGATATTGTGGTCCAGTGAAGAAGACTTAGTCATATTGGCTAAGTGTTGGCAATGTATAGAAGCAGCGACAGAAGAACAATGTTTGGACTGATATTGGTCCGTAGTTGAAGACCAAGTTTTGCGGTTCTAGTATGATGTTCCTAACTCTTAGATGATCTTATGTCCAAGGTTTCAGCTTTTGATCAGTTTCAAAAGTATATCTTCAAATGGCCCAAGTCCGGTAGAACAAAATACGGTGATATTTAGAGTAGTACACTCAATTGTTTTGGTCCACATTTCTCTAGTGTTGAATATCTTAATATGTGGTTTTGAGGTGTTGTAAACACTAGTGTCTAAATCCAGAGTTATAGGTTCTAAAGTGCACTAGAAAGATTGTTACATGCTGCTGAGTATCACTACACTGTTTGACAGAGTTTGACTATGACAGAGTCTAAATTTTGATGGTCTACATTGTTGCTAAAGGATATTTTGCTTTGCGGTACTAAAGATATGATTGGTGATGTCTGAGGAGTCTTTGACATGATTTTGAGCAAGCCCTGTGGTCCGCAGTAAAAGATGTAGTCTGACAGATGAACTGAATCAATGGTAGTCTGAGTTAGAAGCTGACAAGTATGGTAGATCCTTATGCAGAGAAGTTATAGCATCTGGATAATTAATCTAAATAATTATATGATTGGGGCTGACCTATTGAAGACTTGTACATGTTTTTTTGAGTCCACTGAGAGTTTTTGTAAGTGAATTTGGCCGATAAGCTACTTAAGTTATGAGTACATGCTTCACTTTCTTAGGACAACCTAATATGAAGATAACAAGTGTTGTGGATATATATAAGGGATCGAATTTAGTATTTTGGTCTGTGTGATGAAAATGTGATAGAGACATATGTGCAACATACAGTGTGAAGCAATTTTGTAAAGAGCAAAAGAAGAGAGATCTTATTCACATGTAAGGGCAGAGCAGTGAAACTAAGCAGTCAGACATGAAGAGTTTTGAATCAATTTTTCAGTACTTCATTAGAGCTGTAACCATGCATGTATAGATGCAATCTGAGAAGCTAAACTTGGTAGTGAGCCATTCTTTCTTCTTCTTTCTTTCTCTAAGGTAGTTAGCCTTATTGTAATCTGGTATTGTGCTATATTAATGTATTGTGAGCTAACACTCACTGTGGTTTTTCCCTATTTGGGTTTTCCATGTAAAAATACTAGTGTTCATGTGTTCTTTGTGGTTGTTGTTCCTATGCTTATTCTACTTTTATATTATTAGATTAGGAAATTAGATTAATAAACTTGTTAAAAGGAAGTTTTGTGGAATATTGATTCACCCCCCTCTCAATATTCCTTACTATCAACAATTGGTATCAGATCAAGGTTCCTTGGAAAAAGTCTAACATCTTGAGGAAGATCTAGGGTAGTGTAATCATGGCAGCAAGAAGATTTAGAAATTATGAAAGCAACAAGGAACTAGAAGCAACTCTTATTGATCTTGAAAAATCTAAGGTAGAAATCAGGGATCTAAAAGCTAATATTCAAGAAGATGATGAATGTATCCTAAAGATAAGAGGGCAAGTCAAGAAATTCAAAGAGAAAAGAAAGGAGCTAAATGATTGACTAGATGAAGCACATGAAATCCTAAATGGTTTGACACTAGAAGTTGAAAAGAAGGAAGAAATTGAAAGGCATCTAAATCAAGTTGTTAAGGATAAATTAGAGGAATGTGAAAAATTGGGCAAAAAAGTGCTACTTCTAAAATTTGATCTGGAAGAAGCCAAGAGTTATGAAGAAAAGTTCAAGATAAGTTCTGCAAAGCTTGATGAGATGATTTCTAGTCAAAAGAGTCCCGATGATAAGCAAGGTTTGGGATTTGAGAAAGGAGAAAGTTCAAAATCTGGCTGAGCAAACTCTAAGTTAAAGCAAAATAGAAGGAACCAGTTTAGAAATCAAAGTAGAAGACCTAGAAGACCTCTAGTCAGATAGCCAAATGCTCAAAGGTATCCATCTTTCAATGGTCATTGTTTTAATTGCAATAAGTTTGGTCATAAGGCTACTTAGTGTAGAAGTAGAGTAAATCAGAATGCTCCATCATTCTCTGGTCAATGTTTCAACTGCAAGAAAATTGGTCATAAATCAAATGAATGTAGAAATTTGGCAAAGCATGGTCCTTACAATGCAAGAAATAGTCAATCATTCAATGGAAAGTGTTTTGCATGCAATAGATTTGGACATATGGATAATTAATGTAGATCAAATCCAATCAATAGAAGGAATCAAAGACAAAGGAATGTGGTGTGCTACAATTGCAACAAATATGGGCATATTGCAAGAGTCTACAAAAGCAAAAAAGTGAAAAGAAACTACCATACTGAAAATAGGAAAACAGAGCAAAGGAATGATAAAGGAAAAGAAAAGGTTGATCTGGTTGAAACCAAGAAAGAAATGAGCAAGATTTGGATCAAGAAAGATGTGATTGAAGTCAAGAATGAATCTATACCATCATCTGGTGTAGATACTTCCTCTAGGAAGTAAATTGGGAGCTCTAGCTCAGGGGGAGTTGTGTTGAAAATCCAAAACCTCTAGCCAGATAGTTAGTGCTGGAATCTGGCACGAAGATGTGTGGTAGAATCTAATATGAATAATCTTATGAAAGAAAATCTAGAAGAAAATAAGTCAGTGCGGTACATTGCGGAGCAATTTTGATCAACTGTATCTATTAGAGAAAAGTTAGGCAACTTTTGAAAATGAGCATTTATGACGATTAGGTCAAGTGCGGAGGATAAAAAGAAAACTCATTTGCATTATAACTCACTTTGCCTTCAAGCTATTAGATATCCAAGAGAGATTGAAGCAAGTTTTCAAGCATCAATAGGGATTCAAAGAACTTAGAGCGTTCCAGGCGAAGAAAACCCTAATATGACAGAAAAAGGTATTTACAACCTGAAAACCCTATTGTGAAAATTAAATTGTTCTGTGAAAATGTTTAGTCCTCATGTAATCGAGATAGGGAAATGCCTCACCCAAAGTTTAAGAAATAATTCTTCAAATCATTGGAAAATGATCTTTTAGGGGCATTCTCAATTACACCACATGGGGTTATGCATATGGAAGATGTCAGAGCATACATTCGTATCAGTCTAGAAGAATATGATCACATGAAGTTAGGAAAACTATATTTGGACGAACTAACTACTGTGGATATTGTGTTGAAAGATGAATATAAAGCTTTAGGAGAAAAGAAATTTGATGCCTGGTTTGATTTTCCTACAATTCTGAATGATGCATGGGTCAAGCTCATTCTAAGTAGAATTCATGATGAATCTCTATGGCTTGATGAACCCTATATGATAACCAAAGAAACTATCAAGGCTGTAACTGGTATGAGCTCCTCTGAAAGTGTTCTAGGCATAAAGAAAATGAAGAACAATGTGGTAATGTAGCTAACAAGAGCCAAACTTGATAATAATGCTCTTACAGTAAATGATATTAAGGATCTTGCTATCAGATTTGCGTCAATGATCATTGGATACAAGATGTACTTTTCCAATAAGGAAAATTATGTGTCTACATCAACCATAAACATAGCATATGACATGATCAAGAACAATATAGATTATAACCTCTGTGAATTGCTCTAGAGTGAACTTATGGAGAACTTGAAAAGATCAAAAGAAACTGATCATCCTTGAAAATATGGAACATTGATTACATGTTTACTCTTTTACTTCCTTGGAGAACTACCTGGTTTAGGAAATATTGCCTAGCTTGATCACATACCTATAGCCTCTCAAATAAGAAATCATTTACAGAGTTTGGGCAATGCAAATAAGCAGAATGAAATCTTATGGAATTATTTCAAAGACTTTCAAAAGAAAATGTCAAGTAGGTTCTGGATACCTGAAAATGTCAAGTAGGTTCCGAATACCTGAAAATGTCAACTAAAAGGTATCATAAAATCAATTAGCAAACATTTTGAATCTCTTGAGAAATCTGCATAAACAAAAGTAAAGCAAGAGTTTGATGAGAAAAGATTGTTTGAGTTGAAGGAAATGATAGCTAATGACAAATCCTAGCTAAAGAATAGGATAAAAAGAATTCAAAGTTCCATTAAAGAAGCTGGTGACATATACAAATTTTGTTTATCATGGCTAGAAGTCACAAAGAAAACAATAGAAAAGATCAAGGAGTTGGAGCAGAAACTGTTGAACACTTCCAAAGCATTTGATCCGGTAGCAGAATCAGTTAGCAGCAAGGAAAGTCAAGTCATCAACTTTTAAAATGACTTGAGAAATCTAATAAATGAGAGGAATCAAATCAGAACCAGAATGTGTCAACTAAGAGAACTAATTAGTCCTAAGTTAGACTCAATATTTAATCTTGCAGCTAAAGCACAAACAGCTTTGCATACCAATGAACCTTCTGATTCTCACCAGACAGAGACCATAGTTTTTCTACTTAGTGGTCATATTCAAAATTTGGACAATGCTAAGAAAAGATAGGATGGTGAGCTGGCCCAAATTAAGAAGATTTTCAATGACATCCTCCACCATATGTAAAATAGAGTTGAAAATTATACTTGTACATATGTGGCAAAGTATAGCAAATTTTGCAATTTTGACAATTTTTTATTCCAAAACCTACACCTTTGCCATTAATGTCAAAGGGGGAGAAGAAGATCAGTGAAAAATGGGCAAACATCTCAAGGGAGAAGTAATATAAAGTGCATATAGAAAGGGGGACAATCAATCAGTAAAGTCAAGCATTTTTCCTAAGTGTTTCCATCAATGCCAAAGGGGGAGATTGTTGGCAAGAGACACTGCTATGTTGAATAATGGAGTGTTGTCATTGATGGAAACAAGAAAAGGAACAAGGTTGGAACAGAGATTTTGGTCTGTTGAAGAAGCCTTAGCCATATTGGCTAAGTGTTGGCAATGTACAGAAGCAGCGACAGAAGAACAATGTTTGGACTGGCATTGGTCCGCAGTTGAAGACCAAGTTTTGCAGTTCTGGTATGATGTTCCTAACTCTCAGATGATCTTATATCCAAGGTTTGAGCTTTTGATCAATTCTCGAAGTATATCTTCAAATGGCCCAAGTCTGGTAGAACAGCATACAATGATATTTAGAGCAGTACACTTAGTTGTTTTGGTCCGCATTTCTCCAGTGTTGCATATCTTGATATGCAGTTTTGAGGTGTTGTAAACACTTGTATGAAGTGTCTAAATCTAGATTTATAGGTTCTAAAGTCCACCAGAAAGATTATTACATGGTATTGAGTATCGCTACACTGTTTGACAGAGTTTGACTATGACAGAGTCTGAATTCTGATGGTCCGCATTTTGCCACTTTTAGGATATTTTTCTTTGCGGTACTGAAGGTATGATTGGTGATGTCTAAGGAATCTTTAACATGATTTTGAGCAAGCCCTATGGTCCACAATTAAAGATGTAGTCTGACAGATGAACTGAATCAGTGGCAGTTTGAGTTAGAAGCCAACAAGCATGGTAGATCCTTATGCAGAGAAGTTATAGCATTTGGATAATTAATATAAATGATTATATGATTGGGGCTGACCTATGTGAAGACTTGTACATGTTTGTTTGAGTCCACTGAGAGTTCTAGTAAGTGAATTTGGCCGACAAGCTACTTAAGTTATGAGCGCATGTTTCACTTTCTTAGGCCGACCTAATATGAAGATAACAAGTGTTGCGGATATATAAGGGATTGAATTCAGTATTTTGGTGTGTATGATGAAAATGTGATAGAGACATATGTGCGACATACAGTGTGAAGAGATTTTGTAAAGAGCAGAAGAAGAGAGATCTTATTCACATGTAAGGGCAGAGTAGTGAAACAAAGCAGTCAGACATGAAGAGTTTTGAATCAGTATAGATGCAATATGAGAAGCTAAACTTGGTAGTGAGCCATTCTTTTTTCTTCTTTCTTTCTCTAAGGTAGTGAGCCTTATTGTAATTTGGTATTGTGCTATATTAATATATTGTGAGCTAACACTCATCATGGTTTTTCCCTATTTGGGTTTTCCATGTAAAAATCCTGGTGTTCATGTGTTATGTCTTTGTGGTTGCTATTCCTATGCTTACTCTACTTTTATATTATTAGATTGGGAAATTGGATTAACAAACTTGTTAAAAGGAAGTTTTGTGGAATACTGATTCACCCTCCCTCTCAATGTTATGCCCTTAATATTTGTGTACATAGGGTTATGAATAGTCAGGTTGTGGCTATCTTAACTCCTAATTAAGTCATGTTATCATTATTATATTATTATTTAGTTAGATAGGTCAGACTAGGTCTTATATAGGGGTGGGTCTATTCATCCTAAGCATAATTAGGTATATATAGGAGGATGTGAGTCTTATTTCATCATCATATTGTGAAGTATGTTCTCATTGGAGATATTTGGAGGTTGCCGCCTCGAAGTGGCATGTTATTGTTAGTTGTTATCAAGTATTTGTAGAATATTTCATATCATCTTCTTCCATTGTGCAAGTTATTTCATTACAAGTGGTATCAGAGCATGATCTTGGCACCGTAGAGGTAAGGTTTTTTCTCAATATTGGAGGTGATTTTGGGAAGAGCATAACTTTCAGATTTTAGTGAATTTTTTAAAGATTTTTAAAAGGTTTTTGAAGACCATATTAAAGAAGCTACAATCCAGATTTCAGAGGAATTGGACCAGATTTGAGAGAATTATTACAGAATTATGATTTCTACACAATTTATTTGAGATGTACATATCTCTCACATCCTACAGAATTGGAGCATAATTTGTATTGGGTTTTTGAAGACATAACAGAGGAGCCTATAGTCCAAAACTTGGAGAAATTGAAGCAAAAATAAGTGAGTTATTAAAAAATGAGGGTTTCCAACAAATTCGCTCTCAAGGCTGCAAATTTGCTAATTTTTTGGAGTTTTTTTTGGGTAAGTGGTATCTTGGCCCTAGTAAGTTACAGTAAAAATTTTAGAGAATTTGCATTTCATTTGTGTGATTTATTTCAAAAATATTGGTTTCCATCATGACAGGGCCTGCAACAAGAGGCAAAAAGAATGTTGTCACATCAGGGAAATCCTCTAATAAGGATGGGGAAACAATAGAGGATAGTAATCCCAATGAGGAAATAAGTAAGGTCAAAGAAGAGGTGTCCTCAATTAAGAGGGATATGTGTGACCTAAGGGGAGATATATCAGATATACAAAGCATGTTAAGTGCCTATATGAATGAACCAAGAAAGGAGTTCTCAAGCAACCAAGGTGAAACCTTCAAGTCGGCTAATGCTAACACAAATTTTAATACTCCTATGGGATCTAGGAATTTTTTTCCAAAGGTGGTTATGTGCAAGTTTGATGGCACGGATCCTCTAACATGGATAAACCAAATGGAGAATTTTTTAAAGTACATCAAATCCCATATGGACAAAAGGTCACAATGGCTTCTCTATATCTAGAACTAGATCAATTTATTTGGTATCATTGGCTTTGTACTCATCGGAGGAAAAAGGGTCTCATTGTCTCATGGTCAATTTTCACATAGGAACTCCAAGCACAATATAGCAATAGTGTGATAGACAACTTCTTCAGCCAGCTTGCTAAACTTCAACAAACAGGATCAGTTAAGGATTATATTCAGAAATTCCAAAATCTATCCTTAAGAGTGGATACAATTATAGAGGAGAACTTGAATGATTTATTCTTGGGTGGTCTCAAGGATCACATTCAACATGAGGTACACACATTTAGTCCTAGCTCGGTAAATGAGTCTTTTATCTTGGCATGCAGGGTAGAGGAGAAGTATTTGATTCCTAGGAAGAAAGGGGCTAATGTGACAAGAGAGAAAATATATTCAACACCTTCTCTTCCTCAACCTACTAGGTTGACTCCAAAACAAATTGAGAAGAAAAGAGCAAAAGGGTTGTGTTTCAATTGTGATAGCAAATACAATCGAGGACATAAATGTAGTGAAAAGAAATTGTTCTATATTGAAGGTCCAAGTGAGGAAGAAGAGGAGGAACCCATATTAGAGGAGGGTCGGGACTCAAGTGAGGAATCACATGATTCTCAACCAATCATTTCTTGTCATGTACTCTCAGGTTTCAGTGTGCCACAAACTCTCAAGGTAGTGGGTTTCTTAAAGAAGCAGAAAGTAATAGTGTTGATCGACTCAAGTAGTACTCATAATTTCATCAACAAAAAATTGCCAACTCATCTAAATTGTTTTATATATCCAGCCCCAGAGTTTCACGTTTTGATTGCAGATGGTGGTATAGTTAGTTGTTCAAGGAAGTGTCATAGAATTAAATTATTCATGGGAGATTATTAACTTGATACCCCAATGTATGTGATATCCATGGGTGTAGCAGATATTGTTTTGGGAGTACAATGGCTTACTACATTAGGAACAATTGAGATGAACTTCCAAGAACTATTCATGAGATTTCAATAAGAAGGAAAGGCAGTGAAGATAAGGGGGTTGAAGGCAAAATCTCCACAGATGGTAAGCTCTCATCAAATGCAAAATTTTCTTAAGAAAGGAATGGATGGATTTGTGGCCCAGCTATGTTCATTAGAAGTCTCTCAATCTAATGCTCCTACTCATCTAGATTTACAAGCAATAATTGATCGTCACTCAGTGGTTCTTGGAGATATGCCTAAAGTAATTCTCCTAAGAGGGATCATGATCATGCCATACAACTAGTTCCAGGGAGCCAACCACTGAATATCAGGCCTTATAGGTACCCACATATACAAAACAGTGAGATAGAAAAAATTGTTGAGGAGATGCTAGAGGCAGGAATTATCAGGCATAGCCAAAGTGCTTACTCCTTGCCTATGGTGATGGTGCGTATGAAGGATGAAACTTGGCACATGTGTCCAGATTATAGAGTTCTCAACATGTACACCATTAAAGATAAGTTTCCTATTCCAGTCATTGATGATTTGCTAGATGAATTGAATGGAGCTATGTATTTCACCAAGTTAGATCTTAGATCAGGTTATCACCAAATTCGGATTAAGGAGGAAGATATTTGTAAGACTGCATTTCAAACTCATGAGGGTCATTATGAATTTTTGGTGATGTCATCTGGTCTTACCAATGCACCATCTACATTCGAAAGTTTGATGAATTCCATTTTTAAGTTCTTGAGAAAGTTTATGTTAGTGTTCTTTGATGATATATTGATTTATAGCAAGACTCAGGAAGAACATTTGTAGCATGTAGATCAAGCATTACAATTACTCAAAGATCATCAACTCTACACTAAGCCATCCAAGTGTGCTTTTGGTCTTAAGGAGGTAGAGTATTTGGGGCACATAGTTTTCACATGAAGGAGTAAAGGTGGACCCTAACAAAATTAAGGCTATCATGGAATGGCATATTCCAAAAACCATTAAGAAACGAAGGGGTTTCTTTGGATTGAAAGGGTACTATAGAAGATTTGTGAAGAATTATGGTCGTATAACAGCACCCCTCACCACTCTATTGAAGAAGGATTCTTTTCATTGGAATGAGTCCACTAATGAATGATTTGAGCAATTGAAGGAGGCTATGTGTACAACTCCAGTGCTTTCCACTCTGGACTTCACCAAGGAATTCATTGTGGATTGTGATGCTTCTGGAAATGGGATAGTAGCAGTTCTCATGCAAGAAGGTTGACCAATTGCTTTTGAGAGTTGTCAATTAAAGGGTAAGAATCAGCTCAAACCTATTTATGAGAAGGAAATGCTAGCAATCCTTCACGTAGTTAAACAATGAAGGCCTTATATAATGGGTCGACACTTCAAGGTTAAGACAGATCATGATAGCCTAAAATATTTTTTGGAACAAAGATTATCCTCTAAAGAGAAACAAAAATGGGTCACTAAGATGTTGGGATATGACTTTGAGATTGTATATAAGAAAGGGAAGGAAAATATTGTGGCCAATGCACTTTCTAGGAAGGATGAGAAAGATGAACCCTTATTGTGTGCCTTTTCAATATTACAAGCAAATTGGGTGGAAGAAGCCAAAGTAGAGTGGCAAAATGATGTTGCAACAAGTAATCTCATCCAACAATTAAAAAGTGATCCTAGTGGTTCAGATAAGTTTTGTTTGAAGGGGGATATTCTTTGGTATAAAGAGCACTTGTATCTCTACAAGAATTCCACTCTTAAACACAAGATTCTCACAGAGCTACATGAGTCCCTAGTTGGTGGTCATTCAAGATTTTTGAAGACATATCATCGAGTCAAGCAAGATTTTTTTTGGGGAGGGCTAAAAGGTGATGTTCAAAAATTTGTGGTTGAATGCTTGGTTTGTCAAAGAAATAAGGGGGAGACAATTAAGACACTAGGTCTCTTGTAGCCCTTATCTATTCCTAGCCAGTGTTGGGAAGAGGTATCCATGGACTTCATCACAGGGCTTCCCAAATCTAAAGGTCATAATGTCATCATGGTAGTAGTTGATCACCTCACTAAATATGCACATTTCATTGCATTATCACATCCTTTTATAGCAAGTGCAGTGGCAAAAGTTTTTTTGGAGAATATCCAAAAGCTACATGGTACACCTAAGGTTATTGTTAGTGATCATGATCCTATCTTTACTAGTCACTTTTGGAAAGATTTATTATCATGTTTGGGTACTCAATTGGCTCATAGTTCTTCCTAACACCCTTAATCAGATGGGCAAACTGAGGTTGTTAATAAGTGTTTGGAAGGATATCTACATTGTTTCACTTCAGAGAAACAGTCTCAATGGATAGATTGGCTACCACTTGCAAAATGGTGGTATAACACTTCTTTTCATAGCTCATCAAAAATGTCTCCATTTTTTGGCACTTTATGGATATCATCCTCCTTCCATCACATCATCATTAAAGGTGTCACCAAGAGTTTAGGTAGTAGAGGACCACTTGCTTCATCAACAACAGCTACTTTTAGGACTCAAGGAGAATTTACCTATGGCACAAAATCGAATGAAACAATAGGCGGACCAACATTGTAGTGAACGAAATTTTGAAGTTGGGGATTGGGTCTTCTTGAGATTGCAGCCTTATAAGCAAATCTCATTAAAGCAACAAAAAAAGAATAATAAGTTGTCTCCAAGATATTATGGGCCATACCAAATCATGCAAAAGATTGGTAGTGTTGCCTACAAGCTAGAGTTGCCACCAACAACAAAGATACATCTAGTTTTTCATGTTTCTTGTTTGAAGAAGGTAATTAGGCATAATATTCCTAGTCAAACAGTACTACTAGAGCTCGATGAAGAAGGAAGAATCATGTTGGAACTAGAGTGCATTCTTCAAACATGCACGACGAAGCTAAGGAATAGAACCCTCACTGAGTATCTCATCCAATGGAAGAATTTACCAGTTGAAGAGGCCACATGGGAGGACGAGGAATTCATTCAAAAGAATCCACACTTGGTTAGCATTGAGGATAATGCTTCTTTGAAGAGGGGGGCATGCTATACCCTTAATATTGGTGTACATAGGGTTATGAATGATCCTCTTGTGGCCATCTTAACTCCTAATTAATTCATGTTATCATTATTATATTATTATTTAGTTAGATAGGTTGGACTAGGTCTTATATAAGGGTGTGTCTATTCATCCTAAGCATAATTAGGTATATATAGGAGGATGTGAGTCTTATTTCATCATCATATTGTGAAGTGTGTTCTCATTGGAGATATTTGGAGGTTGCCCCCTCGAAGTGGCTTGTTATTCTTAGTTATTATCAAGTATTTGTAGAATATTTAATATCATCTTCTTCCATTGTGTAAGTTATTTCATTACACTCAATATTCCTTACTATCAACATCCTGCATCTCCTTGAATAAGAATAATAAATTATCAATGATAGATCATGAATTTTGTTAAGCATCTTGGTCATCAAAGCAGTATATCCTGTGAGGGGTGAAAACTCTACTTTTTGGTTTAGGACCCTACACTTAGGTTTATAATGAAGGCAAAGAGTTAGAACATTCTTCAAGTAATACCTTTTAGAATATTTGGACGTCATGGAAATTAGGTCCAGGCTAGTAGTTTAGTTATTTTGAAGAAGTTATTCATTAGAGTTTTGGCCTACAGGATAGATGTCTACCAGAGCCACCAACATGAAGTACAAGTTCAAAGGAATTCCTCCTATGAGAAAGATCACCTCAACTTGGAACAACATAGGAGATACTGATCTAGGCTATATTGACCTAGATGACTTCAGATTGAGGATCTTTGGACCTAATCTGACAAAGTAGGCTTGAATGATCAGAGACAATGGAATTGCCCAAGTTGCGGCCTTTCCTACCACAATGCAATGCCCAGAACTAATCATAGCTTGTGGAGAAAGGTATCACCCACAAACAAGGACAGTGGTGACCCAAGATGGAAGAGTAGTAGCAAATTTCACTGCAGTGGCTCTTGCTGAGGCATTTGATATTCCCCCTGCCCCAAATTTGATAGTGTTGAAAAAAGAGAATAGCAAGAAAATGTATGAACAAGGCCCTAAGGCCTGTAGGAGGATCATCAATGATAAATGGATGAAACAAAAGAGAGTAACATTATCTAAACTTCCTCATGTGCTATACAGGAGTGATTTCAAGGAGGAAATAGGTGACATGGTTACTCTTTTGAGTAGGATTATGGGATTGCCTTCTACTTAAACTTTTGAAGGATGGATGTTTGCTTATATTGAGGAGATTTTGAAGGGAGAAATAAAGATACACTGGGCCCAACTCCGAATTAACAATATCCATGAAGCTTTTGTGGCCTTGAAATAGGACAAAGAGTTTCAATGGACTTCCTATGTAGTGTATATGTTGGCAAGGAACTTTGTCTATCCTAGCCTATCTAAATTGGGAGAGGTAGGCAATGTAGATGGACAAATGAAGGTATATGAGTGCTATCCCCAATTGGAAATATCCCAATCACTTGTGCATTACAAGAGGATCAATGATGCATTTGCAATGCATATTACAAGAATGTTGCAATGAGATATGTCAAGAAGGATATCTTTGTAGGCTATCAATGTGGTGCAGACATATGGTAGGTGGTATATCCAATTCCCTAAGTTTACCTACCTTAGAATTCAAGGCTTCACTGGATCACCATATAAACTACCCAAGTATCCAACTGATAAGGTAGTGCTTCTAGAATTAACAAGGAAATTATGTTCCTATGCTGAGAAATTAAAATAGCAAAAGAGGAGGTTGTGATTGAAGACATATACAATAACCCTCCAACAAACTCTAGTATAATAGAGGTAGTAAACTTGGAGGATAGACTAGAAAAGGAAACTACAGATGATACTATACTTGATATTGCTAAGTTAGAAGTGACAGAGAATTTACAATAGATAAATCAATCAGAATCTCCTCCCAAGGTAGATGTAGTAATCATCACAGATCCTCAGGGTGACCAAGGCAAAGGTACAGATACAGGAGATACAATTTTCTTTGAATAAGGAGGACAGCCACATTGGCTCTCCAGGACATTCTTTAGCTACTCCAGACTGGTTACAACAAAGATTAAATAATCATCCCTCTATGGTGGAGATAGTGGAGATGAATATGGATAATTTTCTAGCCAAAATCAAGAAGCAAAAGAAGCAAAAGAAAGAAAAGGTGCAATCAAGGATATATAAAGATGCTTCTGGCTCTTGAGTTGTAGAGGTAGCTATCCCACCATCACAGGCCAATAAAGAAGACATACGACCTTAGGATTACAATGTCACCACTATCAACTTAGGTCCTACACCAAGGGCCCATGTTGTAGAGGAATTCAAAGATTTAGTGTTGAGTATTTTAGATAGAATAAATAAGGATGAGCTAACAAAACAATGGCTCAAACAACAAAATGAAGAGCTCTGATCCTAGATCAGGTACTTAATAAAGCCCACACATTTGGAGGATGGAACAACTTTAGAACCCTCTCTCCTCTCTAAGGAAGAATTGGAGGATTTTGATGTTAGAGCCACTGCCTTAGCCATAGAAAATTGGTATCATAATGTATATGCTGAAGGATGTGAAATTATTGATGATGTTGCTGAGTTGTATAGAGATTTTTGTGCACTAAAGGCAAAATGGGATGAGATCATAGATGACTGCGGAAATTATGATGAATATTTTTCCCACATCCATCCTCGAGTTTTGGCAATGAGAAAACTTTCTGAGGAAGATTTGATAGAGGAGAAAATTTTGATAAATCCAGAAATGGGGTAGAGCCAGCTAAGGCTCAACTTTTGGAGGTGATTTACAGTCTGAACAACATGCTTTGAGCTACAACTAAAATGTACCTGGATGACACTGATCCAATTGATTCCTAGGAATGTAAACAGAAATTGAACTTGCTTATGCAAAGGGATTCACCACCATCTCGAGTGGAAGATTTAGACAAAATCAGCGACCTGAGGGCACAATTCAAAGAATTTAAGAAAAATAAGAGGTCCAAGTTGGCTGTATACCATAAATTTTCTTGTGAGGTAGACACTATCAAGTTTAGAATTAATTTTGGTAAAGATCCTCAACCAACTGACATAAATCTAGCGTTGGAGGCTTTTTTGCCCTATAGAAATAGGGAAGCTGAGAAGAACAAAGTAGATTTGGGCAAAGGCGACAAGCAGCAAGACATCTCAACAGCCACGTGATTCCACAACCAGCTAGATCAGTTCTTCTCCAAGGGGCATCTCTTGTTTCTACATGATATTTGTACCTTGGAAAATGTATTTGTCTCTATCAACGACTCAGGGTGATCCCACAAGAGTGGGTTACACTTTTTGGCCAAACTTGACATTGAAATGAACATTTTGAAAAAATCTTCACTTTCAGACACCTATAGCTACTAAACTGTGAGGAACTTGAAGATGATGCAAACTAGTGATTTGTGACATTTTGTTTGTAGATTCTAAATATATATATTTTAAATTTTTTGGAATCAAATTGCATTTCTTTTTCCATCTCCTTGGATAACTAGTTTTTAATAGTAAACACCATTTTTAAAGAGTGATGTCTACTATAAAGCACATAACTTTTTTTCTATGAAGGATAAATTCCATTTTTTTTCAAATTTAGATTTGTAACTACGATATCTAGAGGATGCATTTGGTTTCATAATGTTTTATCAATTTTTTTTTTAATTAAGTTTTGAAGTCAAACCAATTACAATTTAGACATAGGTGTACTATAAAGTGCATAACTTTTTTTGTATGTATCGGAATTCAATTTTTTTTGTTGGATCAAAGACATGAATACCAAGAGGATAGATATTTTTTAGACTTTTTTGGTCATATACTATTTTTCCACATGGGTAGAATAGAGAGCTTGATTTTTGGTGAAAAACCTATGTTTAATTAAACTATAAAATAAAATTTATAATAAAACCAAAATATATTAAAATTATACTTGATGGACAACTCATTTCGAGGACTATAATCCTGCAACTGGGTTTGTCAAGTTGATTCCATTTTGACCCTCAACCTGAGCCTTGAAACCCAAAAATCTGCATAAAATTGCAGCTGGAGGGGGACAATAGAAAAATAAGGGGGTTCTAGCAAACCCCTCGAGACCTTTTCTAATGAACGAGGGTTCTAACAAACGGGGGTTCATTCGAACCCTATAAAAATAACATTGAAAAATCAAATAAAATTAAGGGGTGTTCGCTCAAACCCATTATTTTATTAAAAAAATTGGCCGACGGAAAGTGGATTCACTCGAATGGGGGTGTTTGAGCAAACCCATTTATGGGTTCTAGTGAACACCCCCGTTCGAGCGAACCCCTCCAAAAAAAAATTTCCATACACGAGCAATTTTTCTTCCTCAATGCAATTGTAACCCACTATTGTGGATTCACCCCTCAATGGGAGTATACTTTGTTCTATCCAATGCATTGTAAAGGTGTATTTTGTCTTTTTCTCACAAGACAAAAATATGCCTGAGAATGTAATAAACTACTATGCAATATTAAATACAATGTAATCTGAGCCCTTGGTGTTGAGTAAATCTCTACCGTCTATTGAAAAACTTAGTATGCTCATTCCTTTATAAAAGACTGATCATATTCTCTCTTTGTAAGTAAGATTTGATGATGAATTGTTGAGACTCTGCCAAAATCTTGATCAATACAAAATAGGTTTTACAGGTGTTGCTAAAAATTGTGTTTTTGTGTTATCTTGTTTTGGATTTCATGGTTCATTTCAATCTAAAATTAGATGTAGTGCAATTGCAATGATGGATAAGTGCTTTGATATCTGATGAATTCCTTGGTTCATACCATTTGCACTTGCTGGTTGTAAGTTTCTTTGTAGGGTTAGTCTGAACCCTGTTAATGAATTCATTTTGATTGCATGACAATAGTTAAACCACACCAGCTATTGGGTGTTTAATGAAAGTATGCAATTTGAAAATCATAAGTTACCTTATAAGATTGCATAAATTTTTGCAACATTGTGGTTTATTCTGGTTAAATAGAAAGTGGTTTATTGAGGGTATTTATCTATTTACAGTATTTAATCCAATTGTAATTTGTCCTTAGGTTTCAATCTCTCTGCTCTTTAACCTTTTGTATTTTCTTTACATAAAATCTATTAGACTAGGATTTTAAAGTAGCATTCACATAACCTATCTACTGATACATTTCAGACTTAACAATCTACATCCTCTAGGGTTCTTACACACTCTGTTGTCATAGTTTCATAAACCCAACATTTGCATTTAAGTCCCCCTTGGTTGGAACATCTAAAACATATCCACTGAACTATCGTGCAAGTCAAGACCTGACAATATAAACCTTGGGGTAGTCCTATTCTAAAATTTTGGGATAGAATTCCTTTCAAGAGAGGTGAGATATCCCATATCTTACCTACATTGTTCTATGATAAAAACACCATCAACATAATTGGTGCTAGAAGGAGGGCCTAAATATCTCATTTAACCCTTCTCATCCAGATAAGTAAGGCTGGAGACTAGACAGAGACATACAAGATCGAGTTCAGCTGGGGAAGATTTGTTATCATTAACCCAATTTAGAAGAACAAGGAGAGATCAAGGGATACTTAGGACTCCAAGAGCACACTCCATCCATAGGAACCCTACTACAGTCCAAGTTAACTTCCTTAACATGGATTTCTTTGCTACAAACCCCTCTCCTATCTAGTTTGCTAACTATCATGATATGCCCAAAAATCCTAACAAGTACTGTTCAAAGTTTCATCCCAATGATCTTGAAAGGACCATAGATGAGCATATAAAGATCTTTGAAAGTAACTTGTACATGCTACAGGTTTAGTTTGAGGATGTGATATGCAAGTTATTTCCATACTCACTATAGGATGAAGCATACTATTGGTTTGCTAATCTCCCTTCAGCTTCCATCAATTCATGGAAAACCTTGAAGGATGCTTTCTTAAACCGATTTCAGATTCCCAGATCTCCCGTTGATCTTTACTGGTCCTTTGTGGGGATCCGCAGAGTAGAAGGAGAATTGATAAGTTTATTCAACAATATATTCCATAAATCTTATTGTTGTCTTCAGGCACCCTATGATATCTCTCAAGCAGCTACTTTTCCCATCTATTATGTTGTGCTAGACAAATTGACATCAATGTTTGTTAGGATGAAGAACCCAGCTCCAACAACTTTGGTACATGCATATGCTAAGGTTGTTAAGGTGAATATAGAGTTGGGACAAGCTACAGTAGGCCCACTAAATCACATTGGTCCTATAAGCATGCCCAATCAAATACCATTAATTAATCATGCCTTAGCCGATCATACCCCAGTGTTCAATCCCATTCCAACACCTATTGCAACTCAGGCTCTAATTATCCATCCTGGGGCACCAATCATGGAGTTACCTCTAGCACAATTGATGTTCCTCCAGTCAACTAAAGTTGCAAAGAATAAGCATGATAAAGTTGATATCAAAGAGTTGGTTGAACAGATGAAGCAACTCACAGCTAAAGTGACACATCTTAGAAATTAGAATGCTTACTTGCAATAGAGAAATTAGAATCAAGGTCAGTATCAAAATTAGAATTACCAAAGGCCAAATAGAACATGGAATACTAGGCCAAACAACAGAGGTGTCCCATCACCACTGGAGTCTCAGAATGCAGAAAATCATCCTCTAGGGCAAGTAATGTTGGTTGAGGCAGCTTTATCTTCTTGGTGCAGGATTCACAATGCAAATGCCCACTCAAAGTTGGACTGTCCTAAATTTTAGATTGCATCCAACATCTTTTAAAGGGAGGTCCAAAAAACTAAAGCACAAGAAACCCCACCTCCTACAGGATACGAACTGGTGCCTACTCAAAGGTATGACATTGTCTTAGTCTTAGAGAGTTATGTTTTCTCCTTTCAAGATGATAATCAACTTGAAGAGGAAGAAATCGATGAGGTTCACACTTACCAATAGTATAATATGACCTCATATAATCTTAGAAGTAACAAATCTAAGGGGCCTCTTACCACTTCCATTCCTCTAAACAATTATGAAGTTCCTCCTAATCCTAAAGCCCCCAATAATCCTGACCCACCTAAGGTTATGTCTCAGATCGTAAGTCAGAATCAACCAGTTAAATTATCTAAGAAATTAGATGTAGCAAATTGGGTCAGTATGTGGTAGATGAATTGCAAAAAATGAAGGTTAGTTTGTTAATATTTGAGCTGATAAAAATCCCATAAGTTAGGACAACCTTCCTCCAGGATATTGGGATATAAGAAAAAACTAATCCATCCCAAAAAGAAGTTTCACAAAAAGACAATTAGGATAAAGAAAAGGATAAAGTCCATGTCATAGATACAAATCAACAAGTGACCCTGTACAAGGAAAAGAGGAAATCACCTCCCTTTTTGCTGACTCTTAGAATATTTGGGAAGAACCTTCACAATTTCTTGGTTGACTCAAGAGCCTCCACTAATGTTATGCCATTATCCATTTGCAAAGCTCTAAGTTTAACCCTTACCAAATCCTCTAGGAAATTCACCCAGTTGGACAAGACAGAGGTTGGAGTCATGGGTGAGTTAAATAGAATTCATATGCAGTTAGCTTCAGACCCACGGGTGCAATAGTACATAGAAATACAAGTGGTTGACATTCCTGATACATACAATATGTTACTCAGTAAGGACTAGTCTAAGACACTGAATGGCTACATGGCCACTGACTTTTCACACATGTGGCTACCTTGGAGAGGAATTGCTAATCAAATTTGCATTGAAAGGGAACCAAAAAGGAAACACATGACAACTAAATACAATCAAACTAATGAAATTATGTATTCTGAGGTAGATTTGGGTGTCTATTTGCCTCAAATAAATCAAGTAGAGGAAATTTTGGTTCTAAACAACTATGGATGTCATGAATCACCTTTGGATAGACAGTGAGCCAGCACTGAGGTATGTGTCTAGTCCGATAATGACTCCTCATCCAAAAAAGGACCAAGTATCTTTGAAGGTTTTAGGGACTTTGTGGCCAAGTTTATGAGCAATCAACTAGCTATAGGAAACAAGATACAAATGGAAGAATTGTTATTTCCCAATTGGTGTCATATCCGTAATGCATCCCACTCAAAGTTCAAATGTTCCTTGTTCCAAGAAGCTATATATAAGGTGCAAAAGCATCTGAAGCTATGTTGCATGAAAGGTGAAGACAAAATTGAGTTGCCACCAAAGGTTGAAAGAAGTATCATGACACAGGATGACCAAGGTATCATTGTCAAAGGAAAGTTTGCAGATCCTCTAATTTGGACATTACGGTTTGATGGATCTAGATCTAAGAAGGGATCTAGATCTAGATTTGAATTGATTAGTCCCACTGGAGAATGTTATTTGGCTGCTTGCAAATTATAGTTTCCATGTACTAACAATGTTGCAGAATATGAATCATTAGTGCATGGGCTGCTGACTATTGTTTAGAAGAAAGTTAAGATAATTCAAGTATTTGGTGACTCAAAATTGGTGGTTAAGAAAGTAAGGAAGTAGTATTCTTGCCATGATAAAAGATTGAATTGATATCGGAACTGAGTTTGGGATCTCGTTGAATATTTTGATGGCTTCAATATTTAATTAATTCCTAGGAGACAGAACCACGTTGTTGATGCACTAGCACAAGCTGCAAGCTCTTTGGAACCTCTAGCTATGTCTGACTTGAAGAAGTTTATAGTAGAATTGGTTCCTACTCCTTCTATGCTAGATAATGTTACTCACTTCTAGGTTTTTGAAGATGATAAGCATATAATTAACTTCCTCACGTGCTCAGATGTGTTCATCGCTCAAATAATTGATGAAGAGGAGTCAGAGCATGCTGAGATGGATTTGGAAGGTGTCTTAAACCTCAAGACTAATACCATTCCCCAAGGGATTATTGAGATAGAAAGTCTGTTCAATCGAGATTATCTTGGCACTTAGAAGAAGCAAGATGACTCTATCGGTGGAAAGTGTGACCCATATAACTTGGGGACTGAAGACAATGCCAAGAATGTTTTTATTGGTAAGGTTTGCACCCCTGAAGAAAAGGCAAGAATCATTCACATGTAGACATATTACCATGATGTTATTGCATGGAGTTATGAAGACCTTAAGACCTATAATACTTCCATCATAACTCACACCATACCTTTCAAGATAGGAGTTAAGCCATTTTAGCAGAGACAGAGGCTAGCTAATGCTCTCTTGGAGCCTCTAATTTTTCAAGAAGTTAAGAAACTGTTGTTAGCAAGAATTGTATTTCTAGTGAGACACTCTACCTGGGTGGCCAACTTGGTTCTAGTACATAAGAAGAATAGTGAGATCAGACTATGTGTTGATTTTAGGAACTTGAATAGAGCATTAGAGAAAGATAATTAATCGTTGCCATCTCTTGATGAGGTGTTGTAGATCGTCAATGGTTCCCAGATGATGTCATTTCTAAACAGATACTCAGGGTACAATCAAGTAATGGTTGAGTATGCTAACAAGTCAAAGACTTCTTTCATTTGTAAGTTGGGTATATATCCATATCGAAGGATCCCATTCAGTTTGATTAATGCTGGGGCAACATTTTAGTATGCCATGGATATTGCTGTTAAAGGCTTGGTAGGCAAATCTTGTTAGACTTAGGGCACGCAACTGAGAGGGGGGGTGAATCAGTTGTCCAAAATTTCCACACTTAAATCTTCTTAGTGATTAGAAGTATATCATTCATGAAACATAACACAATTAAATCAAAAGAAGAAACTCATCAACACATAAGACACCAAGATTTTGACGTGGAAAACCTGGTTAAGGGAAAAACCATGGGGTGATTAACCCAAGATTGTATTCTCTGTTAGAAGAATAGAAAGAATAAATGGCACATGCCAATTAGGGCTCACTACTCGAGCACACTGCTCACAAGAGGCTCACTGCCTACAAGAGACACACTGTCTACAAAGAAATAAGTATCACCTACTTGAACTAGAAAGTAGCATCTTCACCATGCTTGAATCAGTTCCATTTAAGCCCAATACTTCTGCTCTGCCTTTTTCTCTCCTTCTTTTTACCACACTCTCATCTCCACAAGCACACCTTTGAAATAACTTCGCAACCCCTTACTTATACAAGACATCAACTTAGGAATGATCATCTAAGTCGGCAAACATCCATAAGAACATCCACAAGACGTGTAACTCATCTGGTCGGCCAGTCTCAGGAAGAACATCATCATCCAGAGGTTATTCTTCAATTGTAGGCTCCAACTCCAATGCAGACCACCAATATGGGCTGGGCACAATCCAAAGACCTTCACAAGATATCCTAACTCATAAAGAACATCTGCACTTCATCTGTTTACTGAAAACCATCTCTCCTTCATCTGGAACCTCAAGAACACAGTTTGTCACTATTGTCACAAAGGAATACATGCTTCTGAACCTTCAAACCATGAACCAATCTAGATAACACTCCACAGAGACCTCCTTAACACTCCCTCAAATCCACAGAATAGGAGAGTGTATTTTTGGATCTCACCAGACCTGTTTGTATCACTCTGTCACCACTGAGCACCTACCGGAATTAGTTTTACTTGAACTGCCATAACTTCTTTAGATCTTCATGTGGACCTCTGAAATCTCTATTGAACTATCTTAAGACACATATCTACAAACCCTTTAATCTGCATCCTCTGATCCTTATCCTCTCTTGGACTTTTGCCTTACTACAATCACTGTTCTTCACTGTTCCTGATTAAGACTAATTTTCTCAATATCCTCAGCTCACAGCTCATCCAATCCTTATCATTAATGCAACAAGAGTATGTTGATAGCAATGACAACACCAGTTAGACCCATACTTGCAACAATCTCCCCTTTTGTCATTGATGGCAAAATATGATGTGAAAAACCATCAAGACAAGAACTTCTCCTTACTATCACAAGTCCCCCTATCAGCAACAACATGTCTTCTCTTCTTTTACTGCTCCCCCTTCGATCATCATCCACTTGTTTTTCACATGTCTTCTCTCCCCCTTTGACATCAATGGCAAAGGGCACATACTTGCAATTCCATCACTTCAAAATCATACCTACTGCTCCCCCTGAGTAGCAGCTTCCCAACATCAATCCGGATCACAAGATGTGACTATGATACCCACCGAACTGATGCACATTAGTGCACCTTAGTTCATCACTGGAGGGGCAATAACCCCTAACTTCTCCCTGAGATACTCAAAAGAGTCCTTAGGCAAAGGCTTAGTAAAGATATCTGCAATCTGATCCTTGGATGACACAAACTCCAATCTGACTTCATTCTTGTTCACTTGCTCTCTTAGAAAGTGAAACTTGATAGATATATGCTTAGTCTTTGAATGCAACACTGGATTCTTGGATATACTTATTGCACTTGAATTATCACAGAAGATTGTGATAGGCTCCTCATACTCCACTCTTATGTCTCTTAGCATCTGCTTCATCCACAAAACTTGAGTGCAACTGCCTGCTGCTGCAATATATTCTACTTTAGTTGTAGATAGAGATATTGCCTCTTGTTTCTTGCTTAGCCAAGAAACTAATCTCTTCCCCAAAAAGAATGCTACACCATTGGTACTCTTCCAGTCATCCACATCTCCTACCCAATCAGCATCTGTATATGCATGAAGAGAGAAATCATGATCTCTAGGATACCATAGACCATACTCAACTGTCCCTTTTAGATATCTAAAAATCCTCTTAATTGCCATGACATGAGATTCTCTAGGATCAACTCGGAATCTAGTGACAAGACCAATAACCTGCATAATGTATGGTCTAGTTTGAGTGAGATACAACAATCCTCCAATCATTGACATGTACTTTGTTTGATTAGCCTTAGGAGAGTCATCATCTTTGCTCAACTTACATCCAGTTGCCATGGGAGTGTTCATTGGTTTAGAGTCTTCCATCCTAAATTTCTTCAACAATTCTTTCACATATTTGGTCTAAGAAATGAAGATTCCTTTCTTTGTTTGAGTGATTTGTAGACCCAAGAAGAAATTCATTTCACCAAGCATGGACATCTAAATTCACTTTTCATTTGATTTGCAAAACTTTTACACATACTATCTCGTCCTCCAAAAATGATATCATCAACAAACACTTCAACAATCAAGATGTTTTCATGATCAATTTTGAAATACAAGTTACTGTCAGCAGTACCTTTGTTGAAACCAATCTTTAAAAGATGCTTATCAAATCTTTCATACAAGGCTCTTGGGGCTTGCTTTAGTCCATACAAAGCCTTCTTCAACTTGCAGACCATATCACCATGATCAGACAATTGGAATCCATCCGGTTGCCTATGTACACTTCTTCTTCCAAGTCACCATTCAAGAAGGCAGACTTAACATCCATCTGATATACCTTGAAATCTTTGAAAGCAACAAAAGCAAGAAATAGTCTGACTGCTTCAATTCTTGCCACCAGAGCAAAAGTTTCTTCAAAATCAACTCCTTCTATTTGAGAATAGCCCTTGCAGACCAATCTGGATTTATTCCTGATTACTTCACCAACTTCATTCAGTTTGTTCCGGAAGACCCATTTGGTTCCAATAACATTCTTGTTTCTAGGTCTGGGAACAACATCCTGAGTGTGATTTTTCTCAATTTGTATCAACTCTTCCTCCATTACTTTAGTCCAATTTTCATCATTGCAAGCTTCATTCACTGTCTTAGGTTCAAATGAAATTAAACAATATTCATCTAAATTTTGAGCAATTTTCCTTCTTGTTTGTACACCTTTGCTTTTATCTCCTATGATCTGATCTTTAGAGTGGTTCAGTCTTACATACCTAGGCACTTTGGGAGTTTCTTGCACTTCTACTCCTTGATCAGGCTCATTCAAACTTATCTCTTCTTCTTGATTTTCTGGATCAGTTTGAATCTGACTTTCAGAAGAGGCTTGGGCTCCTTGAATCAGAACACCATTCTGATCATCTTCATTATATTCATAAAACCTTGAGGGTTTTTCAATTCCTTCATCAACCTTTACATTTGTACTTTCTATAATCTTTCTCAGTCTCTTGTTATAACATTGGTATGCCTTGCTTTGAGTGGAGTAACCCAAGAATATTCCTTCATCACTTCTAGCATCAAACTTTCCTAGATCTTCATCTCTTTTAATGTAACACTAGTACCAAAAACTTTGAAATACCTTACAGTGGGAGTGATGCCAAACCAAAGTTCATAAGGAGTCTTACCGGTATTGCTTCTGATTTGAACTCGATTGCGAGTATAGACTGTAGTGCTGACAGCTTCTCTCTAATAGATCTGAGGAACATTTGCTTCCATCATCATGGTTCTAGATGCTTCCTGGATGGTTTGGTTCTTTCTCTCCACTACTCCATTCTACTGTGGAGTCCTAGGAGTAGACAACTGTCTCTTTATTCCATGTCTCTCACAGAAATCTATGAACTCACTGGATGCGAATTCTCCACCTCTATCAGACCTCAGACATTTCAATTTTAATCTGGTTTCATTCTCTACCATAGCCTTGAATATTTTCAATTTCTCAAAAGCCTCTGATTTCTCTTTCAAAAAGGTTACCCACATCATCCGGGAGTAGTCATCAATTAGTAACATGAAGTATCTATCACCTTGCACACTTTTGATTCTTGCCAGACCACAAAGATCAGTATGAACTAAGTCCAATAATCTGGTAGAAGATAGTTCCTTACTTTTGAATGTGACTCTGCTCAACTTACCCAACTGACATTCTTTGCACAAACTATTAGCAAGCTTCACCAATTTGGGAAGATCTCTTACAGCTTGAGCATTGCTTATCTTGATGATATTATCAAAATTCACATGACACATCCTCCTATGCCATAACCAACTCTGATCAATTTGAACAAATAAGCAACTTTTACCAGTACCAACTAGATGAAAGATATTACCTTTAGTCTGAGTACCGGATGCAATCTCTATTCCAGAACTTTCAAAGATCTTGCATTTTCCATTCTTGAATTGGAGGTCATAGCCCTTGCCCACCAATTGTCCAACACTGAGAAGATTGTGCTTCAATCCTTCAACATACAGAATATTACCAGTTTTGTTCCTTCCATCAAAAGAAATAGTTCCTCTACCTCTGATTCTACCAACAAAATTATCACCAAACTTTACCACTCCTCCTTCATACCTTTCCAAATCAATGAACTTATTTTTTTCACCTGTGATATGGTAAGAGCAACCACTGTCAATGACCCAATCATCTTTTTCTTCAACTTGGGCAGCCAGAGCTCTTTCCACAGTCTTATGATTGACAGATACAGAGGACATTGGATCTTCTTCCTTGATGGCAATGAACACCCATTCATTTCTGGATTTGTTTCCTATCTCTGATTCATCATCTGTTACTCCTTCATCATCATCTTCATGTACATAATAACAGTTCTTTTGGAACCTTGGATTGTTAGGGTTTTGCCTTGAAAACCTTTCTGGACACCTTGAGGCAAAATGACCAATCTTATTGCAGTTAAAACACTTGAAAGGTAATTTTCCTTCATACTTACTAGATCCTCTTGGCAGCCTCTTTGCAATAAGGGCTTCAAGTTGAGCAGATTCTACTTCTTCCTCTAGATCTTTTCTTGCTTTTTCATACCATGATAGCTTCCTAGATGAATTTTCTCCTGGATCAAACCTTTGTTTACCTTTAACAGAGGCACTGGCTTTGAATGTAGATTTAGTCTTGGGGGGGGTCATCTCCAAACTCTATCATTTCAAATGCTGCTAATTTTCCAGCCAATTGATCTCTTGTTACAGTTGTATGGGCTCTGAATTCTTCAATGGCAGCAGCCTTGATTTTGTAAGAAGTAGGTAGGGATCTGAGAATTTTGCCAACAATTTCATTCTCATCCAAGACTCCACTAGCATTTCTAATTCCACAAACTAGCTCATTCACTCTTGGCATAAAAGTAGTAATATTTTCATCATCTCTCATCTTCAGATTTTCAAATTTCCCTTTCAGACTCTGTAACCTTGCACATTTAACATACTGATCTCCTTCATGCAGAATTTCTAGTTTTTTCCAAATCTCATAAGCAGTTGGTAGGTCGATAACATTTGAGAGTTCTGAACCAGATAATGCACTTAGAAGAGCCTCTATAGTCTGTAGATTGTTTTCAGCATCTGTGATTTCATTTTGGGTTTTCAGACCATTCTGTGGAGGTACATACTGTACTGTAGCCATGTTCCAATACGTCATTCCCATACATCTCAAGTGACATTTCATGTGACCTTTCCTGAGATTGAAATTGGTTCCATCAAACTTCGGACTATCCTTCTTATAAGACGACATCCTGGATCTCCTCAAGCGGTTAAGCTCCTTTTAGAGGAACTTGGCTCTGATACCAATTGTTAGACTTAGGGCACACAACTGAGAGGGGGGGTAAATCAGTTGTCCAAAATTTCCACACTTAAATCTTCTTAGTGATTAGCAGTATATCATTCATGAAACATAATGCAATTAAATCAAAAGCAGAAACTCATCAACACATAAGACACGAAGATTTTGACGTGGAAAACCCGATTAAGGGAAAAACCACGAGGTGATTAACCCAAGATTGTATTCTCTATTAGAAGAATAGAAAGAACAAATGGCACATGCTAATTAGGGCTCACTACCTGAGCACACTCTCACAAGAGGCTCACTGCCTTTAAGAGACACACTGTCTACAAAGAAATAAGTATCACCTACTTGAACTGGAAAGTAGCATCTTCACCATGCTTGAATTAGTTCCATTTAAGCCCAATACTTTTGCTCTGCCTTTTTCTCTCCTTCTTTCTACCACACTCTCATCTCCACAAGCACACCTTTGAAATAACTTCGCAACCCCTTACTTATACAAGACATCAACTTAGGAATGATCATCTAAGTCAACAAACATCCATAAGAACATCCGCAAGACGTGTAACTCATCTGGTTGGCCAGTCTCAGGAAGAACATCATCATCCAGAGGTTATTCTTCAATTACAGGCTCCAACTCCAATGAGGACCACCAATATGGGCTAGGCACGATCCAAAGACCTTCACAAGATATCCTGACTCACAAAGAACATCCGCACTTCATCTGTTTATTGAAAACTATCTCTCCTTCATCCGAAACCTCAAGAACACAGTCTGTCACTACTGTCACAAAGGAATACATGCTTCTGGACCTTCAAACCATGAACCAATCTAGATAACACTCCACAGAGACCTCCTAACACTCCCTCAAATCCGTAGAATAGGAGAGTGTATTTCCGGATCTCACCAGACCTGTCTGTATCACTCTGTCACCACTGAGCACCTACCGGAACTAGTTTTACTTAAACTACCATAACTTCTTCAGATCTTCATGTGAACCTCTGAAATCTCTACTAAACAATATTAAGACACATATCTACAAACCCTTTAATCCACATCCTCTGATCCTTATCCTCTCTTGGACTTTTGCCTTACTGTCATCACTGTTCTTCACTGTTCCTGATTGAGTCTAATTTTCTCAATATCCTCAGCTCACAGCTCATCCAATCCTTATCATTAATGCAACAAGAGTATGTTGACATCAATGACAACACTAGTTAGACCCATACTTGCAACAAATCTATCATCATTTACATGGATGACTTAACCATATTTTCCAAGAAAAGGGAAGATCATATCTCTGATTTGAGAAAAGTGCTCCAATGTTGTAGAGATTATGGTATTTTAGTAAATCCCAAGAAGTGCATTTTTGGGGTTACTGAAGGGATATTGTTAGGACATGTAATCTCAGAAGAAGTTATATCTATAGACCTTGATAGAGTTCAAGCCATTCTCAAGATCTAGCCTCCGAAAAGTAAGAAGGAATTGAAGTCTTATTTTAGTAAGATCAGTTTTGTTTGGAAGTTTATTGTTGCCTTTGTTGAGATTGTTAGACCATTGAGCACAATGTTGAAACAAAATGCCAAGATTGAATGGAAACCAGAGTCTTAAGTAGCTTTCTTAGAAATTAAGCAAGCAATTACTAATGCTCTAGTTTTAGTAATTCCAAACTATACCCTTGCATTCTTTACTTACTCCTTTGCTTCCAAACATACATGTGTAGCTATGCTGACCCAAAAGAGAGGAGTTGATGATGAACGTCTTATTACTTTCATGAGTACCCCATTAAAGGATGCAGAACTTAGATACCCTAATGTGGGAAAACAAGCCTATGCACTAGTTAAGGCAATCAAGAAATTTTGTCGTTACATCCTAAGAAATAAGGTGACTACCATAGTCCCAGATGCTATTGTTAAAGCACTATTAATGCAGAATAAGTTAGGAGAAATCAAAGGAAAATGGGTTATGATACTACAAGAATTTGATTTGGAAATGCAACCCATGAAGCTAGTGAGAGGACAAGAACTTACTGAAATTATGGTAGAAACTGATCTAGGATTGGTTTCTCAGCAATATGTGTTGGAAGATATATCACATGATGACTGGTATAGTGACATTTTATTCTATCGTCTCAATCAACGATGTCTGCCTCACTTGAATTTGGTACAAAGGAGAGCTTTAAGGTTGAAAAGAAGTAGCTTTATGGTCAAAGGATCAGTGTTGTACAAGAGAAATCATGAAGGGATTTATCTAAGATGCCTTGATAAAACAAAAGTGGCACAAGTTTTGGTTGGTTTTCACGAGAATTTTGGGACAGGCCATGGTTCTAGTCATTCTACTATAAATCAAATTCTTCAACCTAGATATTATTGGTCCACTTTGTTTAAAGATGCCCATGCACATGTTTGAACTTGCCATATTTGTCAAACTTCTACCACCAAGGAGAGAAATGCATCCACACCTTTGCAACCAATGGTGGAGGTACGCCCATGATTCTTATAATGGAGTATTGACTTCATTGGTATGATCAATCCACCTTCCTTTGCAGGCCACAAGTTAATTCTAACTGCTTTTGATTATTGCACAAGATGGTCTAAAGCTTAGACTTGTAAGCAATGCACAACAGAGGTAGCAATCAAATTTATTGAAGAACATATCATCACGAGGTTTGGTTGTCCTTTTTCCCTTGTCTGTAGTAACGGTCCAACATTTTCATCTTTACATTTTTCAAACTAGGCATTTCATTATGGCATTGCATTAAAGTTCTCATCTAATTACTACACTCAAGGTAATGGAGTTGCTAAGTCTACTAATAAAAACCTGCTTGAGGTCATCAAAGGACTACTTAACAAGAACCCAAGAGAATGGCATACCCAACTTAGGTTTGCCTTATGGGTAGACATGATCAGAAATAAGGCTACTTTAGGAACCTCTCCTTATCACTTGGTCTATGGGCTAGAACATGTGTTCCCTATCCACTTGAGGATAAATGTGCAATAATTAATGCAAGATTATCTAGAACCTGATGATAAAACCTTAGCCCACTTAACCCAACTGCTACACTTAGAAGAAAAATGTGACACTGCAATCGAGAACTTTGCTAAACACCAAGGTATAGTAAAATGATGGTTTGACAAGAGAGCCAAAGTGAAAGCCTTTCATATCTCAGATTTGGTATTATACTGGGATAAAGCTCATGAGAAGAAGAGAGAGCATGGGAAGTTTTGACAAACTCTAGTTAGGTCCCTATCAAATATTTGAGATCCTAGGAGATAATATGTACTGATTGAAGACTCTTATTGGTGAGGAACTCCCACTACCTATTAATGGGTAGTTCCTAAAGCACTACTTTCTAGCCTAGATGGAATTCCTACCTCCTCTGTGTACATAGTTTGTCTTTTTTTTTTTGCTTGCTTTGGGTTGTGTTTTTGTTAGAGTAGTTGCTTTCTGTTTTGCTTACTATTGTCTCACTCCTGTTTTGTTGGGGTTGTCCATTTCCCAAATAAGGTGGCAGTTGTGTGGTGCTTCAAAAGGTCCTCTCTGGGTCAAATAATCTAGGGATTTCTTTGAGAAACTTTAGTTTTGTGCTTGGGATCTTATTGTGGGTTCTATTGTTATCGCTAGGTGGTATGATGCTTGTTCATAGGAAAAGAGTCATTGGTTTGGTTCACTTGAAGTATTTTGAGGTCCTATATTTCTCACATTTTAAGAAAATCCTAAAAGCTTCTAAAGGAGTCCTAGTGATCTTGGGTTAAGTGAATAATATTAAGATCCACCTTTGCCACCACTATGATTCCCAGACCAGTGAAGTTGAACTCATATTCATAGCCCATGTGATATTTATCATGTACTGCAAGGGTATGTGGTACTTCCTAGTACTCATATCATAAGCTAAATTAATCAAATAATCTATTAAGCAATTCACTCAAAGTGGTACTTCATAGTACTCTCATAAATTATTCAATTAGCTGGAGGATTCAAGCATCTCTATCAGGGCTATAGACGCTTGGCTAGCAGTAGAGCAATGTTTGAGAGGAATCATAGAGACAACCTCATCGGGGCTACAAAGACTTGAATGGCAGTGAGGCACTGTAAAAGGTGAGTATCATTCATGTATCTTAATGTAAGTAAGCCATGATGATCTTAGTTTTTGAAGGATAGGAATGAATGCATCTGTACACACTTAGACTTTCAGAATGTGGATGGTTGCACTAGGTCTGTGGTCTCTGCTTCTGTGATCTTGTATCATGTGGTCTAGGTTAATAAGTGGGAAACACAGAGATTCTGGTTTCAAAACTATTGTTTATCTTAGAAATTCTATGGAGCGTTTCCCTAGTAGAGTTGTCACTTGTGCTTTGCACACATACCCCATTTTTCCAAATGGAGACCCCCCTTTTTTTTTCTTTTGGCTTGGCCTCATTTTTTATGATTCTTGCTTGTGAGATGATGAAATTTTGATGATTTGATGATTTTTCTTGTGCTTGGGCAATTTGGTTTAGTTGAATATCTTTTGGTCCTTGAATTTGAAATGATTAAATTACATTTGAAGTTATGGAATGATCTCCTTAATTGTTTTGGGCTAAAAATTATCCTTGCTATAGTTTGCACTAATATCCTGTGTCATTAGATATTAGCGCTAGAACCCTTTTACTTAACTCTGCACTGAAAATTCCCTTCACTAGACTTAGCACTAAAAAGTAGGGTTGTTGGATACATCCAATGGTCCTAAAAAATCCTGCTAAGGCTTACACTTACCAAATGATAAAGGTTGACGGGCATTTTATATCCTACCAGACATAGCTGTAAAAGTGCTTCCACTAGACATGTCCATTGGAGACTGAAATTCTTGCATATCCTCCCACCTCTAATTTCCTTGCTTTCCTGCTCCCAAGTGCACTATAGTATGTCACCTAATAGAATATTTATGGTAAGTGCTAGAGGGGTTTAAAGGAAAAAATTCACTAAATAATCGTCATTTGCATTCACATCTTTAGACGAATTGAGCTCTACATCTCTATGGCACACTTGTAGTCTCCCCTAAGTGATTCATCAGTCATTTGAATAGATTTGAAGCACATTCTATTGTTAGCCAGTAATTTTCTACAGTCAAGTGTCAAATTTATAGGTTGGTTCCTTTTCATTCCATTGAATTTCATTTTGGATCACCTATTTTTCCCTTTGCAACTGATTCTATCTATTTCAAAAGGGAGTTTAGTGATTGTATTTTCTTTGTTTTTGTTGGAAATTGAGGATTGAGTTCTGTTGATGGAAAAATATTTCATGCAAATTTCAATGCTTAGATTAGGGTTTAAGTTGTATTATTTTTTAGAGTCATTTTAACCAAAATGAGAGATTTTAAAGTTAGGGCATGATTGAATGATGTTAACCTTTAGATTTCCCCATAATTGTAATGCCCTAGGTTTAAAACTGAAACTTCACAACTTCCATCTGAGGGATTGATGTTATACTTAGAAATTTTTGGCTTAGAGTGCTTTTGTGATAATTTCCCCTGTTGTTGGACATGTCCAGAACCCTCAAAATTCCCTGCTGATCCCTTTGAAGTCCCTTTTCCAATTCAGACGAGTTTAGATTGTTTGTTCTAAAATGACCTAAGATAGGATGTATCTAGTAACCTTTAAAATCTCCACAATCTGGCACCTTTGAAATTTCCTGCTGACAAGGTTTGTACCCTCTGTTGAAAGCTTAGTGCTAAAAAGTGTCTTCATTGCATATGTCCTATAACTCTGAAATTCCCTGCCATCCGGTGTCGATAGCTTTCCCCGCTAGCCTTCCCAACTCCTTTGTATTTAGTGCTAGCACTAAAATGAGGCCCAATATGATATGTCTGGTAGCATTGAGTTTCTCCACTGATCTGCCAGGGGACCAAAAGCCCACTTATCTGGTCAAGCTTAAAAGTCCCATTTTTTCATATTTTAGGCTTTAAAACTGGTTTCAAAGGCATAAATCTAGTTTGACTAATGAGTTTAATTTGAATTTCATCTATTGTGTTATAATCACTTTCTTATCATTCTTGGAAGAACTTTGAATATCAATTCAAGCATTAATTATTGCATTTTGTTGCCACATCTAGTGACAGGGAAAAAGCCTGCTAATTGTTGCAATCATGTTAATTCATGATTTAGATCAATGGAATAGTTAAGGAATGTAATTAAATGTATATCCTTCATCTCCTTGAATAAAAATAATAAATCATCAATGGTAGATCATGAATTTTGTTAAGCATTTTGGTCATCAAACCAGTATATCCTGTGAGGGGTGAAAATCCTACTTTTTGGTCTAGGACCCTACACTTAGGTTTATAATGAAGGCAAACAATTAGTACATGCTTCTTAATACCTTTTAGACTATTTGGACATCATGAAAATTAGGTCCAAGCTAGTAGTTTAGTTATTTTGAAGAATTTATTCATTAGATTTTTGGCATACAGATAGATGTCTACCAGAGCCACCAACATGAAGTACGAGTTCAAAGGAATTCCTCCTGTGAGAAAGATCACCTCAACTTGGAACAACATAGGAGATACTAATCTAGGCCATATTGACCTAGATGACCTAAGATTGAGGATCTTTGGACCTAATTTGACAGAGTGGGCTCAGATGATTAGAGACAATGGAATTGCCCAAGATGCAGTCTTTCCTACCACAGTGCAATGCTTAGAACTAATCATAGCTTGTGGAGAAAGGTATCACCCACAAACAAGGACAATGGTGACCCAAGATGATTTCACTACAATGGCTCTTGTTGAGGCATTTGATATTCCCCTTGCCCCAACTTTGACAATGTTGAAAAAAGAGAATAGAAAGAAAATGTATGAACAAGGCCTTGAGGCCTATAGGAGGATCATCAATGATAAATGGATGAAACAAGAGAGAGAGAAACATTATCTAAAATTCCTCATGTGCTATACAAGAGTGATTTCAAGGAGGAAATAGGTGATATGGTTACTCTTTTGAGTATGATTATGGGATTGCCTTCTGCTTCAACTTTTGAAGGTTGGATGTTTTCTTACATTGAGGAGATTTTGAAGGGAGAAATAAAGATACACTGGGCTCAACTCCTAAGTAACAATATCCATGAATCTTTTGTGGCCCTGAATTAGGACAAAGTGTTTTGATGGACTTCCTTTGTAGTGTATATGTTGGCAAGGAACTTTGTCTATCCTGGCCTACCTAAATTGGAATAAGTAGGTAGTGTAGATGGACAAATGAAGGTATATGAGTGTTATCCCCAAGTGGAAATCTCCCAATCACTTGTGCATTACAAGAGGGTCAACGATGCATTAAAATGCATATTAAAAAAATGTTGCAAGGAGATATGTCAAGAAGGATATCTTTGGAGGCTACCAACATTGTGCAAGCATATGGTAGGTGGTATATCTAATTACCTAAGTTTACCTACCTTAGAATGCAAGGCTTCATTGGATCACCATATAAACTACCTAAGTATCCAACTAATAAGGTAGTGCTTCTAGAGTTAACAAGGCAATTATGTTCTTGTGATAAGAAATTGAAATATCAGAAGAGGAGGGTTGTGATTGAAGGCATAACCAATAACCCTCCAACAGACTCCAATACAATAGAGGTAGTAAACCTGGAGGATAGCCCCACAAAGGAAACTGCATATGATATTACTATTCTTGACACTACTGAGTTAGAAGTGACATAGAATTTACAATAGATAAATCAGCGAGAATCGCCTCCCAAGGTAGATGTAGTAATCATCACAGATCCTTAGGGTGACCAGGTGATACAGAGTAGGAGATGGATTCACTATTCATTTGACTATTGTCTTGACTGATTCTGCATGGTATGGACTGTCTTCTTACTTTCATACCAGTTTCAAGGCTTGAAAAGGGTTAACCATTAAGATTGGAATGCATGAGAAACTTACAAAACCTTTCAAGGCAATTGAGATCTCCTTAAAAGTGACTAATTTACACCTCTCAAAGATAGACAAGAAGGATTCTCAAGACCCACTAGTTGATTGTCCTAATATGACAGTTTGTCTCTCCAAGTACCATGGTTGCCAAAGGATGAAATATGCATAAATGAAGGGTTGATGATTTAACTAACTAACTAATCTTCAACTACACCTAAGACTGACTTATCATGACCAATAGACACTCATGAGACTCACCAAGAACCAAGGTAAGTCAATCTTCCTATCATATTCCTTCACAATTAGCCTTAACTCCTTGTAGCCCTGTCAATGAGGGTTTTTGAGCATAACTTGAAAGATTCTTGACAAACCCATGAGAAAACTAGGTTCATAGATACCCATTAAGGAGTTGCATAACATATCTGACATGTAAGGTAGGTTGTTTTGGAACATCTACCCTAAAAAGTGATTGTAGCTACTGTCCTAGAGGGCAATTAGCCCTATTTTACAAAGCACATATGATGAATACTCTACCCAAGACTGAAAACCCACTTTCATAAGCTTCTACACATCACAAACAGATTACTTTTATAGGTTTTGACATTTGTATGCATGGGTTTCTTATCAAACCAATACCCACCTATGCTACCTACCCTTCTTTGCCCAATACTGAAAATCCAATTTCATAAGCTTCTACACATCACAAATAGACTACTTTTACAGGTTTTGACATTTGTATGCATGGGTTTCTTATCAAACCAATACCCACCTATGCTACCTAGCCTTCTTTGCCCAATACATGAAGATATTAGGTTTTAATGGATTCAAACATTATTCTTTTGCAATCCCCTACTCTTGCAATATAAAAAACAAGTAAATACAATCTTATTAAACCCATTCCATGCAATTTTTGTCTTTGACATAGGTGAAATGGGTTAGAAATCCATCGATTTGTCAAAAACCCTCAAAACTAGGGTATGGAACCCAAAATTAGAAATATGACTATAAAATACTTTAAGATCTATAAGATTCCTCCTAATATAACTCAAATGAAAGCTAGTACCATCTATTACATGATTTCAAGCATTTTTGTTCTTGACAGTATAGTACGGTTGTGTGTGGGATGTGAGAAAACGGGAAAAACAGAAAAATGCAGCAAAACAGGGTAAAATATGTATTTCTTTCTCTTCAAACTTACATATCTCCCTTCCTTCACAAGAATGATGCTTTTTATCATGCATACAATAGTATTCTCATCAAGATCCATGTTCTCCATATCCCTGCATCGTGGAAAAATTAAAAAAACAAGCTTAAAATAGCCTTACCACACTATTGTACTAGAATATAATGTTCTAATTTTTAAGTGACATCAAAGATTCACTATCTCCACTACATGACAATGCCTCTAAGGATTTTATTACATTATTTAAAACAAAAACTCCACCTATGTTCTCCTATAGAAACCAAAAATTCAAAAATTTGACTTGAAAACAGTCTAGGTGCCTTGCACCATACACCCAAGGAGAATGGATTTCAGGCACCTCCTAAAATCAGATTAGTTACTGTAGTGCCATGTTGTGCAATGTCTTTAGCTATCATCCAAGTGGCATCCTCATGAGGGAGACCCTACCACTTCACAAGGTGTTCATTGTAAACTTTGTGTCTTGTTCTCTTGACCTCCTTTGTGTCTAAAATGGCTTCAAGGTTGACTAGTGCAGCAAGAGGAAGATCCTTGATCCAATCAACATCCACACCTTCATGAACCTCTGTAACTACATCCAAAGACTCCTTAAAAGGATATAAGTTAGCAATATTAAAGATTGGTGAGACAGCAACTCTAGGAGGGAGTTCTTTCTCATAGGCATTTTCCCCAAACTTGTGGACCACCTTGCATGGCCCAGTCTTCTTCATCAGCAACTTAGTGTATTTGCCCTTAGGTAACCTCTCTTTTCTGAGATATGCAAGTACTAGATCTCCAACTTTGAACTAAACATTCCTCCTCTTCAAGTCTGCATGCTTCTTGTAAGTTTCAACACTCTTCTTGAGTTGCTCTCTAACTTGATCATGGATGTCTTTCATGGCCATAGCAAACTCCTCTCCTTCAGTACTTCTCTTCTCTACCCCTCTCAAATCTCTTAGCTCAAATATACCTCTTGGGTTTAATCCATACGCTACCTCAAAAGGGCTCTTACCTATGCTCTTGCTAATGGAGTCATTATAAGCATACTCTGCCTATGGAATAACAAGATCACATTGTTGTCCATGTTCTTTTGTAAGACATCTAAGTAGATTCCCCAATGATCTATTCACTACTTCAGTCTACCCATCTATTTGTGGGTGATAGGCAGAGCTAAAAGTCAAGTTGGTTCCAAGTTTCCTCCATAATGTCCTCCAAAAGTGGCCTATAAACTTTGAGTCTCTATCTGAAACAATGGTGAGGGGCAGTCCATGTATTCTAACTATCTCTTTGAAGAATAGACTTACAATGTTAGATGCATCACTTGTGCACTTGCAAGGAATAAAGTGTGCCATCTTGCTAAATCTGTCCACAACTACAAAAAATACTATCAACTCCCCTCTAAGTTTTGGATAGGCCTGTTAGTGCCTGAATTGACTGGTAGTTTTTTGAGCAATTTTCATTCAGGCACTCTCCCTAAGTATCCAAAAAATGTTCTAAGTAATGGACCTCCTCAGTATTTTTCAGCTGCATCATCATATTTCTTGAGGAGGAGGTCATCATCATCATGTTTGTTTCAATGAAGGTCAGCGTCATCATGTTCTCCATCGACCGGTTTTCTCATCGTCATCATCATATTTCGCTGTCGGGTGATGTTTGGGTTTTATCCTGATGATGCTGATGAGCTACAGTGCGCCCTGATCTGCTTGCGAGGGTGATTTTTCGAAGTATCCGGTGATCTTGCATTTATCACCTTGCCCAAACATGATGATGATGTTACTTATTCTTTGTGTTGCTCGACCTAACTTGTTTTATCCTAAGGGTCGTCGTCATCATCATCATATTTCCTTTTATCATCCTGCTGCTTGCGGAGGTCATCATATTTGTTACCTTCATGATATTTCGCCGGGGTGATATTTCTATCATCGGGTGATCTTGGTTATGATCATCCTGATGATGTTATTGAAGAGTCCTTAGTGCGACCCGATATTCACTAGGGTCATCATATTTTGAACGTCAGGATGATCTTAGTCAATATCATCCTGATGATGTTGTGTCACCTTGTTCTTTGTTTCTCATCCTGATGATGCTGACGTCATCCGCATATCAGGGTGATATCTTTCTTTCTGCCTATCTGCATCATGATATTTCCGATGGAGGGGGTGATATTTTCATATCACTCGAGTATGTTTGTTCGAGCATCATGATGATGCTGATATCAAGGAGATATCCGCCTGCCGGCTTCGCGCATTGTCTACTGGGGGTGATCTTTTCGAGCAGCATCATCATATTCAGTTATCGCCCCGATCTTATAGAGGAGCTACAGTGCAACCTGATATTTGCACATCAGGAGGATATTTCCAAATATCCGGTTGTCTTCCGAATATCATGATGATGTTAATATGATGATGACGTCATCAAGGTCCGCGGGGGTCATATTTCTAACAACTAATCATCTTGAAGAGACCTCCTGATATTTGCAAACATGATGATGACGTCATCCGGATATGAGGAGGTGCGCAGTAGGCAGATATGATGATGACGTCAGCAGGATATGATGATGACGTCATCAGGATGTTCATCGGCCAGACTTTTGTTATAAGCTCAGCAGGAGGATGTTCCTCCGAAGGATCAGGTTGTGCCGATTATCATGAAGGTTATATTTCAAATATCATGATGACGTCAGGGTGATATTTCGAACAACAGGATATCATGCTGCTAGAGGATGATGATGATGAGGTCTATACTAGTGTCGTCAGGAGCAAAAGCACCGACATGATATATGCTTATGACCTAGTATATAAAGTGTTATTGAGGTCATCGCGGGGTGCATGTGGGATATTGATATCCTGCATTTTCAAATATCATGATGATGAATCTCGGCAGGAAATGCTTGCGATAGTCTGTATGATGTTCTTCCCAAGGCCGCGGGTTGGTGCGCCATTAATGGCGATTGTTGCAGAGGTATGGGCGATGGCGTGGGTGGATCCTGTACCCGACTGGAGGTGTCAATCAGCGGATAGTGGCGCAGGGCTCGAGAAATCTTCCTGTCTCCTCCCCTACCTGCTGCATTCAAGTTTGGGCGCCAATCTGGTTGTGTTTGAGCGCCATTTTCATGTTACTGTATATCTGGTGGGTTTTTTGGTCAACCTGGTAGTTAATGCTGAAGGCACCTTCCTGCTATATAATGCAGATGGTGTCATTCATTCAAAGGTTGTTGAAAGTTGTGGATTTTTGGCTCTGTAATCCAAAACCAGCTGGTCTGGTTGCTCTGTACAGCTTGATCTTGTGAGTTTATGTATCTCCTGTTGTAGGACTTGGCATGAATCCACTGGTTTCATGATTGATCTTATATGAGTAATGCTATCTTAGCATGTGTTGTGTTAATTCTGTCTCCAGTATTGCATGTATCCTTCTTCTGGATCTGGATGTTTGCTTATGTTTAGATTCTAGAGCATAGAATTCCTATGTTGAATGTCTAATCTTTTAACCTCTGCTCAAGGGGCAGATTAAACTATTTTCAGGTTGAACATTGGGAAGGGTATACTGCAGTAGGGATGCCATAAGTAGAGATAGCTCAACACTCTATATTGGGAGATATCTGTAAGGCAGATATCATGTGTATCCCCCTGAAATCCAGTTTTAGCTATTCATGCTGATCATTCACAGGTGTATGTCTACCGACTCCAAGCCCTGGATAGGCACCAATCATGCTGTGTTCTTGTGTTATACACCATGTCCAGCTTTGTATCCAAATTCATATCAAACCATTTCATACTTCCACCTGTTAGTTGTAGGAGTAGGATTAGGAACCCCCTGCATGCTCTCATACCCAACCAGACATCATGTCCAAGAATGTTGCCTGCCTTGTGATCTATCATACAGATCTTGGTTCATACATGAGAGTATTCTGCCTGTTGTTGTCAAGTTAGATCTTTCTATCTTTGAGCTAGTCAAGGTTACATCTTGAGTTATAGGGATACCCCCCTTGGTGTGGCAGAACCAGAAGTGAAGGGGAGGAGCTCACGCAACCTCCTGTATTCAGTTGGCCTGAATCTGCCTGTGCATTAGAAGTGGCAAACCCTAATGCTGATTCAGAAGAAATGTCAACAAAATGGCGACTCCGCTGGGGATGGACTAAAAAATGATATACCTGTGGCCCATCCAAGTCACTAACAAAATGGCGACTCTACTGGGGAACGTTGATGTAAAGTAATATCCTGCAGTCTCTGGTGAAATGATACTCTGCTGGTGGAATGAACCTGGAAAAGTAGCTTTCAGCTAGTGAAAATTTTGTCCTCTTTGGAGAGGTGGCGACTCTGCAAAAAAGATCCAAATGCACATGAAAGATAAATGTATGTTATTGGTTGAAAGATGTATATATTTCTGCATCTGTATAAGAAAAGGTACCTTGTTCCTTCCCCTTTATTTGCTGTTTTACTGCATAGATTAGATGCCAGGGGAAGCCTTAGGTCTTAGACAGACAAACAATGTCTAAGAGTAAGATTTTTATGAATCCAAGTATGAGTTATCCCACACTCAGTGGTAAAATGTTGGATAAAGGAATAGAGGAGATAAGAAATAGGTTGATATTCTTAGAGGCTGAGCAGGCCCAGTTAAGAAGCAGTAACCCTATTGTGTCTGCCTGTCAGAAAGCTAAGCCTCCTGTCAGCCCTTTTGATCCTTTGTATGACCAACTGGATTTGTCATGGGTGGATTATAAAGTAGAAACTATGCCTGCTAGGATATACTATCAGATGCCTCGATTTAGTGGTCACGATGTATGTGATGGGAGTGCACATATCCAAAATTTTCAAAGTTTTATGGGAAAACATTCATTTAGAGATGAGGATATGTGGATGAGGTTTCTTGTTAGGTCCTTTGATGCAAAAGCAAAAGACTGGTATTTGAGCTTTCCAAAGAAATTTTTTGCCTGTTGGGATGAGCTTGCTGACTGTTTCAAGGAAGAATTTGCAAAAGAACCGGCTGATCTTGTTGCAGAATTAATGAGAATCAGAAAACAAGATGAAGAGCCATGTGTTGATTTCGGTCATAGGTTTACAGTAGCCCTTTCACATGTCCCTGAAAGTTTCAGACCTGATATTTCAGCCTGTGTTGGCATATTCTTTGAAGCTTTTGAGGAGGGCTCTAGTGCACTACTGAGGGATTTCAAGGTGACAAGTATGCAGATGGCATACAAATTTTTAGAAAATGTAGAAGAGATGAGAAATGTGCACCTGCTGAAACCCCTATCCCCAGGCATTGGTGTGAGGAATGGTTATGAAGCTGCAAATGACCAAATGATTATGGCATCATGTGCAGATAAAAATGAAAATAAAAGCATAGAGGTTGAGACTGCTGTATTTGAACACAATGCTAACAATACTGCTCAACTGGATTGTTCACCAGTTGAGGATGCCAGTGAAAGGACTAATGAGGATTCCCATTGCAATGATGAGGCAGCTGACCATGAAGACAATAACAAGGTTGTGGACAGCAATGAGCAATTTTTAGAATGGACCTGTGGAGATAATTGTGAGTATTGTACTCAAGACAGAGAAGAGATAAGCAAACAGAGAAGCAGTTCTATGTGTGACCCATTGCCTACCTTTCAAACACATGGAGATCATGAAGAGCAGTCAGAAATTGAAATAAGTGCTAGTTCAGAGCATGATTGTTTTTCATTTGATGGCTGTTTTGCTTATGACACACAGGCTGATACTCCTCCACAGAGTGAATCCATTGATGATGAAGAGGTGTGCTCTGCTGCCCATGAACAAATGGCATACTATGATGAAACTGATGCACCTGGGTCACCCATTTATGACACATATGGTGATGAGGATCTGTCTGAGTATGGTGAAGATCTAGATACTATTTTTGGCTTGGATTCTGTTTCTCATCCTGATGAAAGAGGAAACAACATACATCAGGTAAGTAACTGTGAAAGTGTGCCTGACTTAAAAGAGATGCCAGAGCCTGATCTTTTCCAGCCTGGTGTACCAGATGGTTGTGTACATGATGTACACAATTGTGATTTTGAAAGCTTTTCTTTTGATGAGCCAGCATATAATACAATGAGCCTTGATCTTCCTAGTTTTGTGGTGGACTCCAAGTGTTTCCTATTTGCAGTCCAGCTAGGAGATCATGTTGCAATGCATGATGATGATATAAGTGATAAGTGCTATATGCCATATGAACATGCATTGTTTGATACATTCTGCACCCACATGTCACATGATGCTGAGGGTTATCTGCACAAGGGTGATAATGACAAGCCAAATCAGAGGGTTGAATATGCAGATGACAAGATTTGTTTGTGGGTGGATCTTTATAGTATCTCCAAGCTTGACCCAGTGCATGCAGATGAAAACAAGATTTTTGACAAAGGGAGATACATGTTTTTCTTTTCTTGGTGGCCTTAGGCCATCAAGTGTGTTGGGTGATGCAGGTCAGTGCAGTATTTGACTCTGTGCCCAATGGATAAGGGACTGGTCTGCATCCCAGAGATCTGGTGTTCTCGCTGCAGGTTTTCACCTACACGTCCCCAGACAGAGCCACTGTTAGTGCCTGAATTGACTGGTAGTTTTTTGAGCAATTTTCATTCAGGCACTCTCCCTAAGTATCCAAAAAATGTTCTAAGTAATGGACCTCCTCAGTATTTTTCAGCTGCATCATCATATTTCTTGAGGAGGAGGTCATCATCATCATGTTTGTTTCAATGAAGGTCAGCGTCATCATGTTCTCCGTCGACCGGTTTTCTCATCGTCATCATCATATTTCGCTGTCGGGTGATGTTTGGGTTTTATCCTGATGATGCTGATGAGCTACAGTGCGCCCTGATCTGCTTGCGAGGGTGATTTTTCGAAGTATCTGGTGATCTTGCATTTATCACCTTGCCCAAACATGATGATGATGTTACTTATTCTTTGTGTTGCTCGACCTAACTTGTTTTATCCTAAGGGTCGTCGTCATCATCATCATATTTCCTTTTATCATCCTGCTGCTTGCGGAGGTCATCATATTTGTTACCTTCATGATATTTCGCCGGGGTGATATTTCTATCATCGGGTGATCTTGGTTATGATCATCCTGATGATGTTATTGAAGAGTCCTTAGTGCGACCCGATATTCACTAGGGTCATCATATTTTGAACGTCAGGATGATCTTAGTCAATATCATCCTGATGATGTTGTGTCACCTTGTTCTTTGTTTCTCATCCTGATGATGCTGACGTCATCCGCATATCAGGGTGATATCTTTCTTTCTGCCTATCTGCATCATGATATTTCCGATGGAGGGGGTGATATTTTCATATCACTCGAGTATGTTTGTTCGAGCATCATGATGATGCTGATATCAAGGAGATATCCGCCTGCCGGCTTCGCGCATTGTCTACTGGGGGTGATCTTTTCGAGCAGCATCATCATATTCAGTTATCACCCCGATCTTATAGAGGAGCTACAGTGCAACCTGATATTTGCACATCAGGAGGATATTTCCAAATATCCGGTTGTCTTCCGAATATCATGATGATGTTAATATGATGATGACGTCATCAAGGTCCGCGGGGGTCATATTTCTAACAACTGATCATCTTGAAGAGACCTCCTGATATTTGCAAACATGATGATGACGTCATCCGGATATGAGGAGGTGCGCAGTAGGCAGATATGATGATGACGTCAGCAGGATATGATGATGATGTCATCAGGATGTTCATCGGCCAGACTTTTGTTATAAGCTCAGCAGGAGGATGTTCCTCCGAAGGATCAGGTTGTGCCGATTATCATGAAGGTTATATTTCAAATATCATGATGACGTCAGGGTGATATTTCGAACAACAGGATATCATGCTGCTGGAGGATGATGATGATGAGGTCTATACTAGTGTCGTCAGGAGCAAAAGCACCGACATGATATATGCTTATGACCTAGTATATAAAGTGTTATTGAGGTCATCGCGGGGTGCATGTGGGATATTGATATCCTGCATTTTCAAATATCATGATGATGAATCTCGGCGGGAAATGCTTGCGATAGTCTGTATGATGTTCTTCCCAAGGCCGCGGGTTGGTGCGCCATTAATGGTGATTGTTGCAGAGGTATGGGCGATGGCATGGGTGGATCCTGTACCCGACTGGAGGTGTCAATCAGCGGATAGTGGCGTAGGGCTCGAGAAATCTTCCTGTCTCCTCCCCTACCTGCTGCATTCAAGTTTGGGCGCCAATCTGGTTGTGTTTGAGCACCATTTTCATGTTACTGTATATCTGGCAGGTTTTTTGGTCAACCTGGTAGTTAATGCTGAAGGCACCTTCCTGCTATATAATGCAGATGGTGTCATTCATTCAAAGGTTGTTGAAAGTTGTGGATTTTTGGCTCTGTAATCCAAAACCAGCTGGTCTGGTTGCTCTGTACAGCTTGATCTTGTGAGTTTATGTATCTCCTGTTGTAGGACTTGGCATGAATCCACTGGTTTCATGATTGATCTTATATGAGTAATGCTATCTTAGCATGTGTTGTGTTAATTCTGTCTCCAGTATTGCATGTATCCTTCTTCTAGATCTAGATGTTTACTTATGTTTAGATTCTAGAGCATAGAATTCCTATGTTGAATGTCTGATCTTTTAACCTCTGCTCAAGGGGCAGATTAAATTGTTTTCAGGTTGAACATTGGGAAGGGTATACTGCAGTAGGGATGCCATAAGTAGAGATAGCTCAACACTCTATATTGGGAGATATCTGTAAGGCAGATATCATGTGTATCCCCCTGAAATCCAGTTTTAGCTATTCATGCTGATCATTCACAGGTGTATGTCTACCGACTCCAAGCCCTGGATAGGCACCAATCATGCTGTGTTCTTGTGTTATACACCATGTCCAGCTTTGCATCCAAATTCATATCAAACCATTTCATACTTCCACCTGTTAGTTGTAGGAGTAGGATTAGGAACCCCCTGCATGCTCTCATACCCAACCAGACATCATGTCCAAGAATGTTGCCTGCCTTGTGATCTATCATACAGATCTTGGTTCATACATGAGAGTATTCTGCCTGTTGTTGTCAAGTTAGATCTTTCTATCTTTGAGCTAGTCAAGGTTACATCTTGAGTTATAGGGATACCCCCCTTGGTGCGGCAGAACCAGAAGTGAAGGGGAGGAGCTCACGCAACCTCCTGTATTCAGTTGGCTTGAATCTGCCTGTGCATTAGAAGTGGCAAACCCTAATGCTGATTCAGAAGAAATGTCAACAAGGCCTAACACAAAATCCATGCTAAGATGCTCCCAAGGTCTGCTAGGAATTGGAAGAGGCTGATATAGGCCTGCATTGGAACTAGAGCCCTTGGCTCTCTAGCAAATTCCACAAGACTCAACAAATTTTCTGATATCAGCATGCATCTTAGGCCAAAAATAAAACCTTCTTACCTGATCAAGTGTTTTGTCTATGCCAAAGTGTCCTCCAAGACTTTCACAGTGCTTTTGCCTTATGAGATTTGTCCTCATAGAGCATCTAGGGATGCATAATTGAGCTCCCTTGAATGATAATCCATCTTGCAGTAAGAAATCAGAAAATTGGTCATGGAAAGTACCTTGAAATTGTTGGCAAAATGATTATGCATCCTTGAAATTTGGATTAGTAGCATACATGTCCTTTAGTGCTTCCAAACCCACACTCTAAAGTTGTATTTCATTCAGTAGGACTGATCTCCTACTCAATGCATCAGCTACCTTGTTATCTTGGCCCTTCTTATGCTTGATTGTGAAGGTATAACTTTGAAAATACTCCACCCACTTGATGTGTCTATGACTCAACTTGTCTTGGCTATTCAAGAATCTCAATGTATGATTGTCTGTGAAGACTGCAAACTCTTTGGGTAAGAGGTAATGTCTCCACTTCCTCAGGGACTGTACTAATGCATAAAGCTCCAAATCATATGAAGAGTACCTCCTCTTGGCCTCATTGAGCTTTTCACTAAAGAAAGCTACTGGCCTGCCTTCTTGGCTCAGGACTGCACCTATGGCTGCTCCACTGGCATCACATTCTACTGTAAAGACTTTGTCAAAGTCAGGCAAAACAAGTATGGGCTATTATGCCACTCTCTTCTTTAGGTATTCAAAGATTTTTGCTGCCTCTTCAGTCCATTGAAACTTTCTTTTCTTATCTTCCTTAATGGTGTCAAGAGTTGGGGAACAAATATAACTAAAATTTTTGATAAACTTCCTATAAAGTGTAGCCAAACCATGAAAACTTCTTACCTCTCATACTAATCTTGGAGTTGGCCAGCTAAGAATAGCTTCAACTTTGGAAGGATCCATCTTCAATGTGCCTTTAGAGATGACAAAACCAAGGTAGACTAGCTCTTCTTTCATAAACTCACACTTCTTGAGATTTATCATCAACTTCTCCTCATTCAACCTCTGTAAAACCATGTCAAGGTGTTGCAAGTGCTCCTCTTTTGTTTTGTTGAACACAAGAATATCATCTATATAGACAACTACAAACTTCCCAATAAAAGGTTTCAAGACCTCATTCATTAACCTCATGAATGTACTAGGAGCATTTGAGAGTCCAAAAGGCATTACCATCCATTCATAGAGTCCCTCATTGGTTTTGAAGGCAGACTTCCATTCATCTCCTTCCCTTATCCTGATTTGGTGATATCCACTCTTGAGATCAATCTTGGAAAAGTAGCATGCACCTCCTAAGCAATCCATTAGGTCCTCCATTCTTGGGATTGGGAACATATATCTGATTGTGATCTTGTTTATGGCCCTTGAGTTAGTACACATCCTCCACTCTCCACCTTTCTTGGGTGCTAAGATAGTAGGAACATCACATGGACCTAAGCTTTCTCTGATGAGTCCTTTATCTAACAATTCTTGGACTTGTGCTTTGATCTCTTCATTTTGTTGTGGGGTCAGCTTGTATGCAACCTTATTGGGCAAATTAGCTCTAGGGATTAGGTCTATATGATGACTAATATCTCTCATGGAAGGCAATGAACTTGGCAACTCATCTACCACTATGTCCTTATACTTGTCTAACCAAGACTACACTTCACTAGGTATGTCTTCCACCTTATTTGCTGATACATCAAGCTTAGTTTTAGGTCTAATCACTACTGCAAATCCTTGTCCTTCATCTTTCATTGTTTGTAAAAACTCCTTCTCTCCTACCACCATGATACTAGACCCAATCTGTTTATCAGGTTCTTCTTCTGGAAGGGGTGTTAATGAGAATGAAACTCCATCCTTCTCTATCACATAAATGTTCTTCTGACCATCATGTTTTCTCTTTCTATCATGTTGCTAGGGTCTTCCTAGCAATAGGTGACAAACATCCATAGGGATGATGTCACAAAGGATCTTATCCTTGTAACCACCAATATTGAACTCCACCCATGCCTATTCATTCACTAAGACTTGCTGCCCCTTATTCAACCATGAAACCTTGTAGGGTGTGGGGTGAGGAATCTTCTTAAAATGCATCTTCTCTACCATTTCCAAAGAGATTAGATTATTGGTGGATCCTGAATCAATAAGTACCTTGCATACCTTGCCATGTGATTTGCATGTTGTCATAAACAATGACTTCCTCTGTGAAGGCTCCTTGGCTGCTGGTACCTTGAGTAGTGTCCCTCTTATCATCAATGCATCACCTCTCTTAGGAGTGGCAGGTTGTAGTAGTGAATTAACACTTTCACTGTCTTCTTCATGCACTATTTGGGTCCTTCATTCACCTCCTTGAGAACTTGATGCTTGCTTGTCTGGGCACCTGAATGCAGGATGTCCAAACTGATGACAGTTGTAACATTTACCTGAGAAAGTGTTTGATCCTCTACCTTGGCCACCAAACCTTCCTCTACTATTTGATCTTCTTCCTCTAAAACTACCTCTTTCACTTGACTCACCTCTTGGTTCTTGATTCTCTTTATTGCTGCCACTTGATTCTTCTGGCTATTTCTGGGAGTGTCCTCTTGCACCAAAGTTCCCTCTACCTCTGAAACTCCTTCCTCTATCCCTAGTATGATGTTCTTGTCTCCTTTTTATCTTTTCTTCTATCCTCACTGCCAATTGGAAGCATTCTTCCACATTTCTAGGGGTGGCAAGATTGATTTCATCCTGAATATTGAGCCTAAGCCCATTGATATACCTAACAATTTTCTCAACTTCATCTTCAGTGTGCCTTGTCCTCATGGTCAACTTGTGGAATTCTTTAGTATAGGCTATAACATCCATGTCTTTATGCTTTAAATTCTGCAATCTCCTGAAGGTTCAAATTGCATAATCCTTAGGAAGAAACTGACTCTTCACTTTGGACACCATCCGGTCCCATGAATTGACTTTTGCTTTTCCTTGCCTTAACCTTTCTGATTGAACATAGTTCCACCATGTCAATATTGGTCCCTTCAACGTGGTCTTAGCTAATTTGACCTTCTACTCTTCTGGGATCTCCTTGTACTCAAAGTAGTTATCCAAGGCATCAATCCAATCTAATACTTCCTCACTATTCATTTTTCCTTCATACATGGGCAACTCCATTTTGTCATCAGTGCCCTCTCCTTTCATAGTCTGCAGCATCTTCATAAACCTTCTATCATTTGGATCCCTCTTGAGGGCCTGCATTCTCACCCTCATTCTCTTGGTCACTCTCTTCCTCAATGACTTCACCTCTTCTCAAGTTTGCTTCAATGGCTGTAAGTCTGGGTAGGACTCCTTCTTGAGATTCCTTCATCATTCTCACTTCTCTAGTGAGGATTGGACTGGCTCTTGGAGGCATTTTGCACTACTCCTTCTTCACACTTCAACTTCCTTCTTTCTTCCCAACTAGAACCTAAACTTGGCTCTGATACCACTTGATGCAGAGCAGGAGATGGATTCACTGTTCATTTGACTATTGTCTTGACTGATTCTGCATGGTATGGACTATCTTCTTACTTTCATACCGGTTTCAAGGCTTGAAAAGGGTTAACCAATATGATAGGACTGCATGAGAGACTTACAAAACCTTTTAAGGCAATTGAGAGCTCCTTAAAAGTGACTAATTTACACCTCTCAAAGATAGACAAGAAGGATTCTCAAGACCCACTAGTTGACTGTCCTAATATGACAGTTTGTCTCTCCAAGTACCATGGTTGCCAAAGGATGAAATATGAATAAATGAAGGGCATATGATTTAACTAACTAACTGATCTTCAACTGCACCTAAGACTAACTTATCATGACCAATAGACACTCATGAGACTCACCAAGAACCAGGGTAACTCAATCTTCCTATTGTTCCTTCATAATTAGCCTTAACTCCTTGTATCCCTGTCAATGAGGGTTTTTGAGCATAAATTGGAAGATTCTTGACAAACCCATGAGCAAACTAGGTTTTTTGGATACCCATTAAGGAGTTGCATAACATATCTAACATGCAAGGTAGGATGTTTTGGAACATCTGCCCTAAAAAGTGATTGTACTTGCTGTCCTAGAGGGCAATTAGCCCTATTTTGCAAAGGAGATATGATGAATACTCTACCTAAGACTGAAAACCCACTTTCATAAGATTCCACTCATCACAAATAGACTACTTTTATAGGTTTTGACATTTGTATGCATGGGTTTCTTATCAAACCAATACCCACCTATGCTACCTAGCCTTCTTTGCCCAATACATGAAGATATTAGGCTTTATTGGATTCAAACACTATTCATTTGCAATCCCCTACTCCTCCAATATAACAAACAAGTAAATACAATCTTATTAAACCCATTCCACCCAATTTTGGGCTTTGACACATGTGAAATGGGTTAGAAATCTATTGATTTTTCAAAAATCCTCAAAACTAGGGTATGGAACCCAAAATCAGAAATATGATTGTAAAATGCTTTAAGATCTATGAGATTCCTTCTAATATGACTCACAATCATTTTTTTTCTTGACAGTATAGTACAACCGTGTGTGGGATGTGAGAAAACAGGAAAAATAGAAAAATGCAGTAAAACAAGGTAAAATCTATAATTCTTTTTCTTCAAACTTACATATCTCCCTTCATTCACAATAATAATGCTTTTTATCATGCATACAATATTATTTTCATCAAGATCCATGTTCTCCATATCCCTTCATCATGGAAATATAAAAAAAATGGGCTTAAAATAGCCTTACCACACTGTTGCACTAGAATAGAATGTTCTAATTTTTAAGTGATATTGAAGATTCACTATCTCCACTACATTAAAATGCCTCAAAGGCTTTTATTACATTATTTAAAACAAAAACTCCACCTATGTTCTCCTATAGAAACCAAAAATTCAAAAATTTGACATAAAAATAGTCTAGGTGCCCTGCACCACCAGGGCAAAGGTACAAATACAAGAGATACAATTCATTTAGATTATTTGAATAAGGAGGACAGCCACATTGGCTCTCTAGGACATTTTTTAGCTACTCTAGACTGGTTACAATAGAGATTAAATAATCATCCCTCTACGGTGGAGATAGTGGAGCTAAATTTGGATAATTTTCTGGCCAAAATCAATTAGCCATAGAAGCAAATGAAAGCAAAGGTGCTATCAAGGATATATAAAGATGCTTTTGGCTCTTGAGTTGCAGAGGTAGCTATCCCACCATAACAAGCCAATATAGAGGACATATGACCTGAGGATTACACTATCACCACTCTCAACTTAGGTCCTGCATCAAAGGCCCAAGTTGTAGAGGAATTCAAAGATTCAATGTCAAGCATTTTAGATAGAATAAATAAGGATGAGATAACAAAACAACAGCTCAAAAAGTAAAATGAAGAGCTTCGAGCTTGTATCAGGTACTTAATAAATCTCAAACATTCAAAGGATGGAACAACTTTAGCACCCTCTCTCCTCTCCAAAGAAGAATTGGAGGATTTTGATAATGTTAGAGCCATTGCCTCAACCATAGAGAAATGATATCATAATGTATATGCTAAAGGACGTGAAATTATTGATGATGTTTCTAAGTTGCATAGAGATTTTTGTATACCAAAGGCATAGTGGGATGAGATTATAGATGACTGCAACAATTATGATGAATATTATTCCCACATCCATCCCTAATTTTTAGCAACGCGCAAACTTTCCAATGTAGTTTTGATAGAGGAGAAAATTTTGACTAAGGAGAAATTGCACATGCCCAAGAACTGGCTTGAAATGATAAAGCTAAGGAGAGAAATTTTTGATAAAGACAAAAATGGGGTAGAGCTAGCTAAGGCTCAACTTCTGGAGGTGATTTATGGTTTGAACGACATGCTTCGAGCTACAAATAAAATATACCTGGATGACACCATTCCAATTGATGCCCAAGAATGTAAAAAGAAATTAAACTTGCTTATGCAAGGGGATTCACCACCATGTCGAGTGGAAGATTTGGACAGAATTAGCTATCTAAGGGCATAATTCAAAGAATTCAAGAAAAATAAGAAGTCCAAGTTGGTTGTATACCACAAATTTTGCTCGTGAGGTAGACACTATCAAGTTCAAAATTGATTTTGTTAAAGATCCTCAACCAGCTGACATAAATCTAGCACTAGAGGCATTTTTGGCCTATAGAAATAGAGAAGTCGATCAGAACAAAGTAGATTTGGACAAAGGTGATAAGCAGCAAGACAACTCAGTAGCCACATGATTCCATGACCAGCTAGATCAATGCTTCTCCTAGGGGTCATCTCTTGTTTCTACATGATATTTGTACCTTGGAAAATGTATTTGTTTCTATCAATGTCTCAATGGGAGTCTATTTTGTTCTATCTAATGGATTGTAAAGTTGGATTTTGTCTTTTTCTCACAAGACAAAACTGTGCCTGAGAATGTAAGAAATTGTTGTCCAATATTAAATGCAATGTAATATGAGCCCTTGGTGTTAAGTAAATCTCCACTATCTATTAAAAAACTCAGTATACTCATTCCTATATAAAAGGGTGATCATCTTCTCTCTTTGTAAGTAATATTTGATGATGAATTGTTGAGACTCTACCAAAATCTTGATCAATACAAAATAGGTTTTACATGTGTTGCTAAAAATTGTGTTTCTATGTTTTCTAGTTTTGGATTTCATGGTTCATTTCGATCTGAAATTAGATGCAGTGCAATTGCAATGATGGATAAATGTTTTGATATCTGATGAATGCCCTGGTTCATTCCATTTGCTCTTACTGATTGTAAGTTTCTTTGTATGGTTAGTTTGAACCCTATTAATGAATTCAGTTCATTTGCATGACAATAGTTAAAATGCGTCAACTATTGGGTGTTTAATGAATGTTTGCAATTTGAAAATCATAAGTTACCTTTGAAGATTGTATCATTTTTTGCGGCATTGTGGTTTATCCTGGTTAAACAAAAAGTGGTTTATTGAGGGTATTTGTCTATCTGCAACATTCAATCTAGTTGTAATTTGTACTTAGGTTTCAATCTCTCTACCCTTTAACCTTTTGCATTTTATTTACATAAAATCTACTAGAATAGGATTTTAAAGCAACATTCAAATAACCTATCTGCTGATACATTTCTGACTTAACAGTCTACATCCTCTAGGGTTCTTGCACACTTTGTTGTCATAGTTTCATAAACCCTACATTTGCATGTAAGTCCCCCTTGGTTGGAACAACTAAAACATATTTAATGAACTATCCTGCAAGTCAAGACCTGACAGTATGAACTTTGGGGCAATCTTATTTTAAAGTTTTAGGATAGGATTCCTTTCAAGAGAGATGAGATATCTTGTACCTTACCTACATTGTTGCGTTCTATAAACACCATCAATAGTAAGAAAAGATACTTTTTTATATAGATAGTCCTCCATTTGCATCTTCCATACTTTGTAGTTTTGGCTGTTAAACTTCTCGACCCTAAAGTTTCCTTCTTCTATCATTGCTCCTACTTGGACTATGAACCCTCCTTTCAAGTTTATCAACCAAATAAATGTACAACTCTGATACTAGTTATTAAGAATAGGATCATAGAGTAATATACAATAAAATGAATGTAGAAATAAAATATAAAAAATACAAAGATACAAATATATGTGGTTCACCCAATATGGGCTATGCCCACGAAGAAACAACAGTCCTTCCTTTATTTCATCTAGCAAAATGAAGGGATACAACCTACAACACATTTGTTGTAACTTCCTCTTTGTTCTCTCACAGTTTTTCTCACAATACACAACCATAATACAATTCCCTCACGTAAATAGGGTTGCCTTCTAGGGAAAAAATGCCAACAAAACCTCTACCATCATATCTGTGACCTAATGATGAATAGTCAAGATTTTCTATGAAATTATATCATTTTATAATTTAAATATATATTTAAAATTTAGATTCAGGGGCACTTCCCCTAAACCCCTACTAGGGGGATAGCCCCTTAGACCTCCAAGGGTGGGTAAACCCCCCTTCACTCCCCCAGAATGAAATGGGCTCCAAACATGATTGTAAAAACATAAAAAATTAGACCTTTAACAAGATCAGGCTCCATTACTAACACAAGCAAGGAACCCAGGGCTCAAAACTTTGGTTTGTGACCCCTTCATCTTGCCAACATTTTGGTTCTATTTCCAAGACCCTAGTAGAGCAATGAAGAATAAGTTAGATCACTAAAAGGGAAGAAACTACATAATAAAAGCGTTACTAAAGGGAAACATTATAAATAAGGCCAAAAAAATTCATGATTTGCGGAAGATTCTCTTAGGTCCTAACCTTGTGAGATGGGGGAAGGCACCTAGGAGATGACAAATGGAAAGGGGGGATCTAAAAAAATCCTTGAAAAGGGGTGACCAATCAAAGTAGGTCGACCATGGGATACATAAAAGGACTAATGAAATACCACATCCTAAACACCCATGGTAAAAGGAGATAACAAGAGATTAAGGGAAGTAATGGAATGGAACATGGAAGAAAAGAAGAAAAAATAAACACAAGAATGCCAAGAAAGGTACCGCAGAAGGATGGAGAAAGCAAAGGAGATGGAAGTAGAGCATGTCAAAAGGGATGCGGTTGAAAGAGACATGGAGAAAGAGGTAGATCACACTATAAGGGCTATGGCTAAACATGAGGATATTAGCCTACCTAATTATGAAGAAATAAGTGAGCATGCCATAAGGGCTACAACTACTAACAAAATATTTGAAATAATTAGCACTCCAAAATAAATAAACTCTCATTTGGACAAAGCAACATAAATCCTCAACAATTTAGAAGGAAGTACCACAGCCTATGGAACATCTTGAAAAATATGGGAAGGAGGGTATGATAGCATAGAGGCTCCACCACTACCACAACTAACCAAAACATTATAGGTTGAACCTAATTTATCCAATATCTAGTTTACAATCAATGAAAATTTTGAACAACTCATAAACCCATTGACAAGTCTACTGCCTCTAAAGTTTGATGTGGAATACTTGAAGTAGTTGGTTAAAAAAAAGTGTAAGAAAAATAAGATATGAGGGTTTACACCAAATGGTACCAGATAATAATAATACCATGTTCAATAACATAATTGAAATAAGGGATGGAAATTGGAAAACACCATTAAATAATAGTATCTCTAACTAATGAGAAGACATCCCCTAAGCCAAAGTGCCACTTTGACGAGTTACAACCCCCAAACTAGGAGTCACCCCCATGTCCTATAAGTCAAGAAGGATCTCAACAAGTGAAAATTTAATTGAAACAAAAAAATCTAAAGAACAACAATTTATGGAAATCTACAAAACCATATTAGGAAACGAATATTTTGATATAGAACTATCAAGAGAGAAGGGAAGAAGAAATAAACTAGTAGAACAAATAAATTCAAAGAAGAAAGGTCAAATACCAAATAAACAATACCACAAAGAGGAAAAAAGACCTAAATCTACCATGGATACATCGGTGAAACTCCCAATCTTTGGTAAAGATACTATAGAAGCCACATAACACATATTTATCTTGGAATCACTCTAGCAGAGGAAAGGAACTACAAGGGATCAAGATAAATTATCTGACTTTGTAGGGACCTTATGGAATGAAGTACTAAATTGGTATAGGAAGACGTGCCTAAAACATGACAAGAAATGGGACAAAATTAAGGAGGAATTTCTATCCAATTTTGAGACACCAGATATCCCTATATAAAGTGTAAGAAAAATGAGGGAAATGGTGTAGGATGAAGGGGCGTCTATAAAAGAATATGATAGAATATTCAAATAAGTATCCAGAAAGTTAGAAGAACCTTTGACAGAGAAACAACATATTAAATGCTTTCTTTCTGGATTCACACCTGAAATAATAACATATTTAGATGGGAGAGTATTCAACACATATTTAGAAGTGGTGACACTAGCTTACCACATAGAAGCACAAACATCAAGAAGAAAATAAAAAGCTAATGAAAACAAATAGATAGAGAGACTAAAGCTAGAATTAGAGTAGTTAAGAATTAAACAAGAGATTTTAGCCAAATAGGAGACTAGTCCCCAGAAACAAAGAGAAAAAATATGGTGGACATACTACTCTAGAGAAGGTCATATAAGAAATGAATGTCTAGCACTTAAGGAAATAAGAGAGCTGTTGCATTAAGGGTAGACTTAAAAACAATCCCGAGAAAGGCTCAAACTATCTATTATGGAATATGTGGAGAATGGGATGACCATGAAACAAATGATTTCCCATCCCTGCTATTTAGGCTCTGAGGTGAAGAAGAATAAGATGAGCCATGGATAAACCACTATTGTAACAAGAAAGGCATAGTTTATTAGGAGATGGCCTATGTAAAAGGATTAGCAAAGAAACCTCTCTATGCCCAAGATCATGGATATAAAGCACCTAACTGGAGAAACCAAAGGAATATTAATACACTCCAAAACACACCTACACAAAATCAATTGTCATATCCAAATTGTTGAAAGGCACAAGACAACTGAGAGGGGGGCTGAATTACTTGTATCAAAACATTAACTTATTTAAACAAAATCACTTTCACATTCACTTACTTTAACTCCTTATTCTGTTATGAAGATTAAAAAATAATAGCAAAATCAAAACATAAACACTTCAACACCATAGACACATGTGTTGCAAGTATGTGCCTAATTGGTGTTGTCATTGATGTCAACATATCTTTGTTGTCATTGGTGTTAACTATATTCTTATTCTATTGATTGATTAGATGCCTTATATGTTGAGGATATTGAGAAAATTAGCTCCTTGAGTAGAAACAGTAAGTTACAGTAAAAATAGTGTGTTGCATATGAAAGAACAACTCAGAAGATAGCTCCACATTTCTTGAATGATCAACATCTTGGTCTGTGGATTGGAAGTTATTTAGAGGCATGTATGCAGATGCTACATTATGGATTTAAGCCCTCCACATGAAGATTTGAGTGAGTTGTGTTCACTTGAGTGAAACCTAATTTTTTTGTATGTTTGATGGTGACAGGGAGAAAGTGTTTTGCTCCACATTCCTCCGCATTGAAGTATTTTGGTCTGTAGTTCTGGAATTAAGTCCATGATGATGTTAAGTGCCTTCAAATCTAATGGCTCATGATTTGGTGGTATGCAAGCTATATTTTACTCATGATAGGGGCTGACAGTGTTGTTCTTGTGCTCTGATTTGAAGAATTTTATTGACAGAGTGATTAGAGATTGTGCGGTTGTTCCTGGTGATTACAATGTGCTTGTGGATGTCTCCTAATCATGTTCCTACCTTTGGATTGGTCCACAAAGAGAAAATTGAATCATGAAAGAAGAATGTTCTTGTAGACCTAGTGCTATAATCAGTCTTGGTCAACCTGGTTGAATTCATCATTTGCGGAGATGCATCAAAGATTGGAGAAGCATTTTGTGGCGTGAAAGATTGTGTTTGAGTCCTAGCTAAGGTGTGACATGATCCACATACATTCTTACATCTTTTCTTTAGCTAAAATTGTATTAGGCTAAGACCTATTTTATGTATGTTTGTAATGCTGACCTTGGAGATTAATCCAACGGTTGATGAATGTAATGCTAACCTTGATGTACATTCCAAGGTTGATGAATTGTATAAAAGTATGTAATGAAGTTGTGGATGAGTGTGTGTGTTGCAAATATGAGGAGATAAGTGCAAAGGTGTGAAAGAGTAGAGTAGAGAAATAATATTATGCTTCAATGGAACTGAATCCTGGCATGGAGTAGATGTTGTTAAATCAATTCACCCTTTCGATAGTGAGCCATCCTTTGGTAGTGAGCCACCCTTAGGTAGTGAGCCATTCTTTGCAGTGAGCAATTTTGGGTAGTGAACCATGTGGGTAGTGAGCCCTGTAGGCATTGAACCCCTATTTTTTGGTATTGCTATAACATATATTTTGTGGGCTAGCACCCACTATGGTTTTTCCCTTTTAGGGTTTTCCACGTAAAAAATTGGTGTCTACTGTGTTGAATGTGTGATTGTGATTAAGTTAATGGTTTCATGCTTTCATGACTAAATCTAATTATGAATAATTAAGTTGCTTGAAGGTTTGATATGCATGTGCAGCTAAATTTTTGGGACAACTGATTCACCCCCCCACTCAGTTGTCTAGTATATTTTATCAATTGGTATCAGAGTTAGTTCCTCGGAAAAAAGCCTAATAGCTTGAGGTAGATCTAGGATGGCATGCACGAATGAACCATCTTCAAGTTGTTGCATATGTAGTGAAATTGGTCACTATGCATCCATATGTCCAAAAAGAAAACTAAGGAACAATGATGAAAAAGGTACAACCAAACTATCCAAGAGATCATTTTATGTTATTGAAAAAGATGAATATGATGACTATTTATCAAAGGATGTCAAATGCAATACTAGAAAAATTCTAGATATACAGGTGAGTACCAATGGTAAAGATATGTCTCAAGATAAAAACTATTGGGTTATTGATAGTAGCTGTTCAAATCATATGACTGGTGATAAAAGAAAATTTACCCATTTTGAGAAGTATAATGAAGGATTAGTCAAATTTGGAGATGACTGCACTGCTAAGATATGTGGAAAAGGATCAATCAGTCTTTATGGAAAACAACATACTAATGATGTTCTTTATGTTGAAAATTTAAAATAAAATCTCTTGAGTGTTGGACAGTTATGCAGAGAAGGTTACAATCTTATATTTCAGAATGATGCTTTTGAAATTAGAGAGAGATCTGGAACTGTGATATCTAGTGGAAAAAAGATAGAAGGAAATCTTTACAATCTCAAAGAAGGTAACACTATCTGCTCCATAACTCAGAATAGTGAAAGTTGCCTCTGGCATAAGAGATTATGTCATGTCAATCTTGAGGATCTAGCAAGATTAAGCTCAACCCAAGTTGTGAAAGATCTTCTAGAAACTATATTCTCTAACAATATCATTTGCAAGATGTGTCAGGTTGAAAATCATACTAAAGGAAGCTTACAGGTTGAAGAAAAATCCTCAAATGAATTGTTGGAATTGATTCATACAAATCTCTGTGGTTCCACAAAAGTGAAAAGTCTCCATGGTGACATGTACTTTATGTTGTTTATTGATGACTATTCTAGAATGATTTGGGTAAGTTTCCTCAAAGAAAAATTAGAAGCTCTAGATGCATTTAAATCCTTCAAAACAATGGTTGAAGATGAGTTGAATGTGAAAATCAAATGCTTGAAGACTGACAAAGGAGAAGATTTTACCTCTGATAAATTCAATATGTTTTGTGAGACTAATGGGATAAAAGGCAACTATATAAAGAAAATAGAGTGATGGAAACAATAAGTAGAACTGTTCAAGAAGTTGCTAAGACAATGATTAAGGAATCTGACCTACCAGAAGATTTTTAGAAAGAAGCCATGCATACTGTTGTCTACACTCTAAATAGAATTCAAGTCAAAGGTAATAATACAAAAACTCGTTATGAATTGTGGTATGGTAAGAGTCCTTCAGTGAAGTATTTCAAAGTCTTTGGAAGCACATGCTATATCAAAAGAGAAGAAGTGCTTGGCAAAAATGATGTTGAATATGAAGGGATTTTTCTTGGATACTCTACTAAGAGTAAGGCCTACTCGTGTTAAAATAAGAAATTGAAAATGATCATTGAAAGTGCAAATGTTAAGGTTGAAGAAGAGGAGACTAAACTAAAGGGAATGCAAACAAAAGGACACAAATCTGCTGAGAAATAAATAAACTAGTGCCTAATTGCCAATATTGAATCCAAATCAGTAACTAATGCCTGCAACACAGTGAAAACTCCTAAAAATAAATGTATGTCTACTAAAGGTGAAGGATCCAAGAATGTTCTTAAAAACCTTGAGAGATCTGAAGATGAAAGTATGGACTCGAAAAGAAACCTAAAAGAAGCAAATGAACACATCAAGGAGCTAAGAAAGCAAATCAAAGAGCTCAAGCAAAAACTCAAAGAGAATAATGAAGAATTAAGGTCAGCAAATGAAGAGAAATCAAAAGTTGAGGAATGTCTAAAAAAAAACTAAAGATTGCATAAAACTTGAAGAAGAAGTTGTGGATCTAAAAACTGGTCTGAAACATTCATGGGTTGAACAAGACAAACTCAGTGAGAGTGTTGCTAGATTGAATAGGTAAATGGCTATGGGAAGTCAAGGAAAAGAGGATGTGATATCTGAGGTAAGTGAAAGTTCCAGAGAAAGTCAAGAAGAAAATGTTGAAGCCAAGATGAACAAAGGCAAACATACTTAGACTCAAAGGAATAGATCAAGAAGACCACCAGTCAGTCAACCAAATGCACAAAGGTATCCTTTTTTCAATGGCTATTGTTTCAAATGTAATAAGTTTGGTCATAGGGCTACTTAGTGCAGGAGTAGAATGAATCAAAATGTTTCATCATTCTCTGGTCAATGCTTCAACTGCAAAAGATTTGGTCACATAGAAAGTGAATGTAGGAATGTGACAAGGAATGGTTTTAGCAATATAAGGAACACTCAATTCTTCAATGAGAAGTGCTTTGCATGCAAAAAGTTTGGTCATAGAACTAATGAGTGCAAGAACAAAATGGGAAATTTTTTCAGTGGATATTGCCATATATGTAATGGATTTGGACACAAAGCTAAATAATGTAGATCTAGAGAAAATGAAAGAATCAATGGACAGAGGAATGTTATGTGCTTTAATTGCAACAAACCTAGACATGTTGCTAAATTTTGTAGAAGCATGAACATAAAGAAGGATAATCAAGTTGAGTTAAAGAAGACAGTGGAAAAGATTAATCTGGCAGACATCAAGAAAGAGATGAATGAAATTTGGTTAAAGAAGAGTGTGGCAGAGATCAAAGATGTATCTACACTGGCATCTGGTGCAAATGTTCATTCCAGAAACTAAGACTTGAGCCTTGGCTCAGGGGGAGTATCATTGAAAACCTTTTTCTCCTGCTAAAGGATTAATGTTGATACCTCAACATGAAGAGACAAAGTCAAGGATTAGCAATAAAGGTTTAAGTTAGAACTATGTTTGCAAAGGATAAAGGAAGTCTGCTATACAAGAAGATTTGATCAAGATAAGAAGATATGTTATGAATTTTGGCTAAGTGTCTAACTGATAAAATCAAGTGACAGTGCTCTAGTAGTTTGGCCTGCATTGGTCTGCTATTGAAGATATTTCTCTGTGGTTTTAGCATATGGTTTTGGATCATTAGTTACATCTACATCCAAAAGTTTGTCTAATTTTGATAATTGGTTTCAGAGTAATAAGGAATAGAAGTTCGAGTTGACAGAACATAGTTGTTTTAGCACAGAGCAGTTCTCATGATGATTGTAAGTATTTGATAAACTCAGAAGCAAATGGATATGAATCAGATGAGTCTTCAAAAGGATGAATAAAGTGTAGGTTGAAGAAGTTCTAGAAAATATTCCTAACTAAGGTTTGTGTAGAAACATCACACAAAAAGACTGGATCTTTGGTATAAAGAGCAAAGGTGCATTGATAAAGAAGAATTGCATATGAACAAATAAATCTATATTTATCTCAAAAGTTAAATAGTGTTTTGAGAGCCACCTCTCAGGGGGAGTAGCTAGATGTTATTGACATGAGCAATAAGGTTCAGTCTGATCAGAGCAGCAACATGCAAGTATGTGCCCTTTTCCATTGATGTCAAAGGGGGAGAGAAATCATGTGAATAACTTAGGAGGAGAAAAAATGCATGTGTAAAGAGAAAGTGTGAGGCTGATTATTTTTCCTCCCTTATTTTGATCATTTTACATTTTAGTTGATGACATTATCAGACTTTTAAAGACTATTGTTCCATTATGTAGATTTGATTATATCTCCTGATTTTGATTTGACATTGATTAGATATGTGGTGATTCAATTTAAATCATATTTTGATGCTATGATGAGATTAGACATGCGAGATATATTAGATGATGATTATTGATGTGATTTCTAGTTCATTATGTGGATTCATTAACTGATGATGATTATGTGACATTAGATAGAAAATGCAGTTTAATCTTGAATTATGTTGTGAATGAATAATATGCAATGACACAAATTTAATTATAGTTGCTTCGGCTATGATTATTCATGATATGATTCAAACTTGATCTAGTTGTGCAGGATTATATTCCCAGGCCATGGGAAATTAGAGGTAGTGTTCACACATATGTTATTCCCTGTGAAACCGATCCATTCCCAAGAGGGATGAGGATCACGTTGATTCGGATGTTGTTTAAGTACTTGTTTGTTTTATTATTTCAGCCTAGTACCCCTTTTTGTTAAAGTAACTTATATCATGTGTCGTATATTTTTATTGTTTTACACCAATTGGTATTGTTTTATTTTGGGCAATTTAAAGTGAATTTATGACTCCCTAGGTGAACCCTTGTGTCCTAAAACTTACCCTCGGTGGTTACCTATGGGTTTAGGGTCAATTTTGACTAACTAAACCTTGGGGTAACCCACTTTTTGTGACTCTAAACTGAGGTTTAGTCAAAGTGACGAATTTTGAAATGGCTAAGGGTGGGAGATGAGTCATGCTTTGGGAAAGACTCATCTCCCTTCCCAAAGTTTGGGGATCCCTTCACCAAGAAGACTTGGGAGGTCTCCAAGACTCCCAAGTGTGTGGGATCTCCCTCCAAGACTTTCACACACGTGTGAGAGTATCTTGGAGGGAGATGACTCTCTTGGAGAATAAGAGGATGCCATATGGCATCCCTTATCCTCATGGAGGCTTGAAGGGAAATGCCACCTCGCCACTTGGTCTCTCACACATGTGTGAGAGCACAAGTGGATAAGGTGAGGATTGGGATGGACTTGGAGGGTGACACTTGTCACCCTCACACTTCCTCTCCCTTACAAGTGGCATGGGATGAGGAAGGAGAAGGTGACAAGTGTCACCTTCTCATTCCTCAAGGCCAATTTGGAAGGCCTATATTACCTCATCTTGAAGAGGAGTGTGGGGTTCTTGCATTTTGCACATTTTTATTTCTAATCTTGGAGTTCTTTTTTGGGGAGTTAGAGGAATTTGGAGATTGGAAGGCTTGGAGAAGCTTGGAGCTCTTCACCAAATGTGCTTCCATTGTTAGGGCTTTTGAAGGTAAGCTCCATGGCTAAGGCCATTTACCCTTGTATATTTCATTTAAGTTTTGTTTGTGGTTTTATGTTGTTTGTTGTTCTCATTTTTTTGGTGTGTCTTGGGAGTTTGGTGAGAGCACCTCCATTTGGAGATAAGGCTCAACTTGTATGGGGTAGGGGAGAGTGAACCTCCTCAAGGTCACCTCCATATTTTTGTGCTACTTATAGCCTTGAGGGCTTTTCTTGATGTTGAGAACTTTTTTTTAAGGCAAGAGTGCCATGATAGTTTTTGAGTTATTTGGAGATATGTATTTTAGTGGTTATGGCTTGAGGCCTTGAGACTTGGTGATTTGAGATCATGGGGTGGCCTCTTGAGTTGAAGGGTCCATTCCCCTACCCCCATCAAACTCATTTTCATGAGTTTAGTTTTGTGCAAACCCTTGGAAAATTTTATGTGTTTGGAAAATTTCATTTGTTGTGGTGTGTGTGTGCAACTGTGTGAATCCTACCTCCCCAGCTCAGGGGTGACCCACTAGTGGGTCTATGGTAGGGAGGAGGGCATTCCTTCGTGTCTTGTTTCCCCTTTGATGTGTTGTTTATTGCAGGCTTATTGTTGAAGAAAAATGAAGTTTAGAGGAGCTCATTTTTGCCTTAGTTGCTGTATTTTTGAGTTGGCTATTGAAGCCATGGCCTTAGAGGTCTTGTTGTAGTTATGACCAAAATTAATATTATATTTTATGTTGGTTGTGGTAAGGAAAAATTATTGTGGCTACTCTTTTATGTTTATTTAAAATTTGTTTATTATTTTTATGTTGATATGTTTATGTGTTTATGAAGAAATGCCAAGGAAAATATAAATCGTTGTGCTATATTTCCAAGAAAATCAATGTTTAGGACTGGCTGTTGGTTTCTTTCATCCAAGAAAAAAAAACATATATGATGTAGTTTGACGGTTTATATGTTATATAGAATAGTAAAGAAATAGTTTTGTTGGAAATGAGTTTAGAACAAATAAACGTGTTTTAGTTCCATTATTGTGCTTCTGTTTTGTCAAGACAAAAAAAAGAGAGAAAGGAAATTGTCCTCTTATTACTGTTGAAAAAAACAAAGAGATACTTGTTAATGGGGAAAAGCTGGTTCATTGGGAAAATAATTTATTTTGTTTTAGTTATTTTGTCAAAAATATATATATTGGTGCTTATAAGAAATTTAAATCCGGTTATTGCATAGCATAAATCTGGTTTTATTTGATAGTTAAGTGACTGTGTGTGTATGTGATGATATATATATATATATGTAAAAAAATATATTATATATGTTGTCATTGCTGTGAAATAAAGTATATATATATATATGAATTAATAAAGCAAACTATTCTAAATAAAGAATAAATACCAAACAGTATTAAGTGTTAACTGTTGCAATATATATTATAAACCACAGAATAGAAATCAGAAAGTAGGGTTTCACTATTTGGAAGTGGAGTTTTTTTTTTTTTTTAAATATTAAGGAAGAGCTGTGGGCGGCGGTGCCACCCACAACCCATAGATGCTAGAGGGGTGTGGGGAGGAGGCATTGCCTCCACCCACACCCCCCTCCCTTCGCACTCTACTCTCCACGCTGCCATCATGCCCTTCCCATGGCAGACCCCCCCACTCAGACGGCGGTGGCGGCGGTTATCCTTAGACCTCTCTCCTTTTTGATTGAAAAAGCCTCTGTCTTTTGGGTTAAACCTACAGCAAAAGACTTTATATATATATATATATATATATATATATATATATATATATATATATATATATATATATATATATATATAACTCTGTTTTTGATCAAACTCAGTATTTTATTGTATATAAACTCAGATTTGTAATACTTGTTCACATTGATTTAGAAAATAAACGAAAACCTTTTTGTAAATATTTGAATATACCTCTGTGAGAGGATTCAACCATGGCAACCATGTAGGAGGAGAGCTTCAACTTGTAAAAGAACAAAAAAAATGGAGGCAAGAAGAAAGGAAAGAGAAAAAAATAGAACAATGGAGAAGGAAACCAAAGAGAAGATAGGGTTTTCTTTTGCCATAGAGATCATAATAAAATAATGTTCAGGGCATCTTTTTGAAAACAATTAATAAAATATTAGATTAGGGCATTTGATGGGTGAGAGGGAAATTAGGAGTTTTTTGTTTCTTTTATTCTTTTCTTATACATAGGAAATTAAGTTCCCTCTTATTTACTTTTTAGGCCTTTTTGAATTGTGAGGCCTATCCTTGTTTTTTTATATATATCTTTGAGTTTTAACCCCATGTGGGAATTTACTTTAGTGGTGATGAGTTGTTTTATTTTAAATGGAGTGTTCTCTACCTTTTATTATTGTTTAATTTTTGGGCATTCTTTTTAATTTGTCTTGTATGTTTTAATTTCATGGGTGAGAATTCTCTTTATTTAATTAAATTTTTATTCTAAATCATTTTTATCCCAGGGGGATATTTTTAATTTATCCTCCTTTTAATTATTTTTAATGTGAGTTAATTAATAAAAATGACTGTCGAAATGATATTTATTAAAGGACTTGACTATTGAATTTTAGAATGGTCGTTTATTCTAATTCGAAGTTTATAATTTTTGTTGAGTGGTTAAAAGTATTTGACCTTGAAATTATTCGATATATCCTTATTTTTATTTATATATTTTAATTTTTGCATTAATTCTTTTTGGAGTTTTTTTCTTTTTAAAATTTTTATTTCAATTATTGAAAACACATTATGTTGTCGAATTTTTCCTAGATTTTAGGGTTTTATTTTATGACCTTTTTACGGCTATCATTTAATCACTCCATCTTACCATGCGACCATCATGCCATTGATTTTCATATTTTATTTATTCGATTTCATTTATGTATTGGAGTTAGGATTTGGTTTCGAATCTAATGAAATCATCTCTTGAAACTAGGAAACTTAGGGTTCGGATAAAAACCATCCTAACCCTAGAAGCGGCACACATCGCATCGTATACCCCCTAGACGGCTTTCATCATGTAGGGGATGGCATAGGAAGACGTACTTCCCTGAATATGTATGACATGTTTACACTTCATGCGTATTGCCACTGAGCACGCAGGCGTGTGTGAGGGGGTTCCTAGGGACATGCGGAAAAGTTTTTGTAATTCATGTCATGACCACATGTCAAATGTGAACATGACATGTGTGTTGCGTGTCGTGACCACATAGGAAATGTGGGCATGATAGAAAGGGGGAGAATCTTGTCTTGATGGTCTTTTTAGTTTTTCACATCATATATTGCCATCAATGACAAAGGGGGAGATTGTTGCAAGTATGTGCCTAATTGGTGTTATCATTGATGTCAACATATCTTTATTGTCATTGGTGTCAACTATATTCTTATTCTATTGATTGATTAGATGCCTTGTATGTTGAGGATATTGATAAATTAGCTCCTCAGGTAGAAATAGTAAGTTACAAAAAAATAGTGTGTTGCATATGAAAGAATAACTCAAAAGATATCTATGCATTTCTTGAATGATCAACATCTTGGTCTGCAGATTGGAAGTTATTTATAGGCATGTCTGCAGATGCTACATTCTGGATTTAATCCCTCTACATGAAGATTTGAGTGAGTTGTGTTCACCTGAGTGAAACCTATTTTTTCTATATGTTTGATGGTGAAAGGGAGAAAGCGTTTTGCTTCGGATTCCTCCGCATTGAAGTATTTTGGTCCGCAGTTCTAGAATTAAGTCTGTGATGATGTTAAGTGCCTTCAAATGCAATGTCTCATGATTTGGTGGTCCACAAGCTATCTTTTACTCATGACAGTGGTTGACAGTGTTGTTCTTGTGCTCTAGTTTGAAGAATCTTATTGACAAAGTAATTAGAGATTGTGTGGTTTTTCCTGGTGATTACAATGTGCTTGTGGATGTCTCCTAATCATGTTCCTACCTTTGGATTGGTCCACAAAGAGAAAATTGAAACATGAAAGAAGAATGTTCTTGCAAACCTAGTGCTATCATCAGTCTTGGCTGACCTGGTTGAATTCATCATTTGTGAAGATGCATCAAAGATTGGAGAAGCATTTCGTGGCGTGGAAGATTGTGTTTGAGTCCCAGCAAAGGCATGACATGATCTGTATACATTATTACATCTTTTCATTAGCTAAAATTGTATTAGGCTTAGACTTATTTTCTATATGTTTATAATGCCAACCTTGGAGATTAATCTAGCGGTTGATGAATGTAATGCCGACCCTGATGTACAATATTCCAAGGTTGATGAATTGTATAAAAGTATGTAATGAAGTTGCGGATGAGTGTGTGTGTTGTGAATATGAGGAGATAAGTACGAAGGTGTGAAAGAGCATAGCAGAGAAATAATATTGTGCTTCAATGGAATTGAATCCTGGCATGGAGTAGATGTTGTTAAATTAGTTCACCCTTTTGACAATGAGTTATCCTTTGGTAGTGAGCCACCCTTAGACAGTGAGCCATTCTTTGCAGTGAGCAATTTTAGGTAGTAAGCCCTGTGGGTAGTGAGCCCTGTAGGTAGTGAGCCTCTATTTTTTGGTATTGCTATAACTTATATATTTTGTGGGCTAACACCCACTGTGGTTTTTCCCTTTTAGGTTTTTCCACATAAAAATTTGTTGTCTACTATGTTCAATGTGTGATTGTGATTAAGTTAATGGTTTCATGCTTTCATGACTAAATTTGATAATGAATAATTAAGTTGCTTGAAGGTTTGATATGCATGTGAAGCTAAATTTTTGGGACAACTGATTCACCCCCCCTCTCAGTTGTCTGGTATATTTCAACAACATGAACACCAAAAAAAATTTCATGGAAAACCCTAAACAGGGAAAAACCACGATGAGTGTTAGCTCACAATATAATGTAGTAACAATACCAAATAAAAAAAGAGGCTCACTGCCCAAATGAAAGTCTCAATGCCAAGGGTGGATCACTGCCATGAATTGATATAGTAGTATCTACAACATGCCTGAGTTCAATTCCATTGAAGCGCAATATAATTCCTTTGCTCTACTCTACTTTTTCACTTCACACTTCATCTGTGCATCGTCGCCTCATATCACCTCACTCATGAATTCATTACATACATTTATACCAATCATCAACCTTGGAATGTACATCAAGGTTGGCATTACATTCTACAACCATTGGAACTATCTCCAAGGTTGGCATACATACATAAATCAAATTAGACTAGACCTAAACAAAATTATGGAGCAAATGAATTAAAGAGGAACACTTCATGGCTTATCTCAAATCTAAATACATCTTCACATGCTACAAAATGCTTCCACAATTTATGAATCACTTCCGTAATAAGTGTAACTAACCTAGTTGGCCAGAACTAGTGCACACATCAAGAACACTTAGCTACATGCTTCTATGAACTTCATCATAGCGTGCAGATCAAGAACATGCCTTCAATACATTCTAGAGACATCCACAGACAACATATAATCACTTGGAAGCTGACAAATCCAACCACAACAGATCTCACTTGAAGACAACAGATATCACTTGAAGACACATCACAGACTGCTTCTCAATAGACACTATAAAACTCTACTAATCAATAAATTTCTTTTTGGAGCACCAAATCAAAAATCCTTAGGAATGAAGATAGCTAAGGACCTTATAAGCTTAAGTCTAGAACTGCAAGAACAAAATCTAAACTGCAGAGAAATGTGGAGTGAAATACTTTCTCATTGTCACTCTACAAACATTGCCAAGCACAGTCTTCAAATTGGCAAATGGAACTTTTTCTGCACAACAATCTAGACCACCAAATTTTGGATTTAGAATCTTCAAACACTTCTCTAAATCATATCCAAATCTCATACCCTGGTCTTCAACATAGAGAAAATGCGGAGCAAAATACTTAGACAGTGTTTTTAACATGACAACTCAACTAGTCAACAAACAACAATATTAGAAGATGCAGTTGGCACCAATGACAACACAAACATGTTGACATCAATGACAACACTAGTCAGCACATACTTGCAACAATCTCCCCCTTTGTCATTGATGGTAACATATGATGTGAAAAACATATTCCACCATCAAGACACATTCTACATCAGAACTTCCCCTTTCTTTTTACACATCTGAACTCTTTCTCCCCCTGAGTTTTTCACATGACCTCTCTCCACCTTTGACATCAATGGAAAAGGGAATCACATCTCTTCTATTGCACATACTTACACACCACTACTCTGATTAGTCTAAAGTCATTATTTACTCCCCTTGAATGCAATAATCATCTCAAACCACTACCCACTCCCCTTGAGAGGTAGCCTCCAACATTAGTCCAAAAAGGAGAAATATACTTTGAAGCACACTGGACTGATACATCTTCTTATGCATCTAGTTCAATGAAGAAGGGGCAATCACCCCTAATTTTTCCCAAAGATACTCAAATGTGTCTTTTGGAAGAGCCTTAGTGAATATGTCAGCAACTTGATCTTTTGTAGGCACATACTCAAGCTTCACCTCATTCTCTGCAACCATCTCTCTTAGAAAGTGATACTTAATTGAAATGTGCTTTGTCTTTGAATGCATCACTAGATTTTTTGAAATATTTATGGCACTTGTGTTATCACAAAAAATAGGAATTGGCTCATCATACTCAACTTTGATATCCTTCAAGCTCTATTTCATCCATAGCACCTGAGTATAGCATGATACTGCAACAAGATATTTTGCCTCTATAGTAGACAAGGAGACTGATTCTTGTTTCTTGCTATGCTAGGATACTGCTCTATCTCCAAGGAAGAATGCACCTCCACTTGTGCTTTTCCTATCATCATTACATCTGACCTAATCTGCATCTGTATAGGCACTTAAGGAAAAGTCATTGTTCTTAGGAAACGACAAACCATGATCGAAAGTGCCCTTTAAGTACCTGAATATCCTATTTACTACCATCACATGTGATTCTCTAGGATTTGATTAAAATTTAGCCATAAGATAGACTACATGCATGATATCTGGCCTGGTAGCAGTCAGCTAAAGTAGTCCAATAATTGATCTGTACTTGCTTTGATCAGCCTTAGGAGATTCATCATTCTTGCTCAATTTACAACCAATAACCATAGGAGTGCATACTAGTTTAGAGTCCTCCATTCCAAACTTCTTTAACAATTCTTTGACATACTTTGATTGAGAAATGAAAATGCTTTTATCGGTCTGATTGATTTGTAGTGCAAGAAAGAAGTTCATCTCAACACACAGACATCTCAAATTATTTTTGCATTTCATTTGCAAAATTCTTCCACATCTCTTCATTTCCACCAAATATGATATCATCCACATAGACTTCAATAATCAGGACTTGATCTTTCCTTGCCTTGATATACAAATTACTATCTGCGGACCCTTTACTGAAACCCTACTGCAACAGATACTTATCTAGTCTTGCATACCAAGCTCTGGGAGCTTGCTTCAATCCATACAAAGCCTTCTTCAACTTGCACACCATGTCTGGTTTGTTTGATAACTAGAACCCATCTAGTTGTTCTATGTAGACCTCTTCTTCTAGTTCACCATTTAGGAAGGTAGATTTCACATCCATTTGATATACCTTGAAATTTTTATGTGTTGTAAATGCCAAAAATAGTCAGATAGCTTCCATTATTGCCACCAAAGCATAGGTTTCTTCATAGTCAATTCCTTCCACTTGTGAGTAGCCTTTACACACAAGTCTTGCCTTGTCTCTTACAACTTCTCCAACTTCATTCTGTTTGTTCTAGAAAACCCACTTCGTTCCAATCACATTCTTGTTTGCGGGTCTAGGGACAAGTTTCCAAGTCTTGTTCTTCTCAATCTGCATTAATTCTTCTTCCATTGCCTTAACCCAATATTCATGATTGTATGCTTCATTTACTATTTTAGGTTCCACCTTTGAAAGTAGACAGAGATTTACTTGTTCATCTACAGTTCTGCTTCTTGTCATCACAGCTTTCCTTTTGTCACCAATAATTTGATCTTCAGAATGATCTCTTTGCACATACCTGGGAGTTTTAGGAATTCTTATCAGAGCTTCAGCTTGAACTTCTTCTTCTGGAGCAGCTTGCACTTCAATCTGAACTTCCTTTTCTTTGTCTTTTCAATATTTTCTGGTAGATCCATCTGACTCATATCCATTTGGTTGAATATCTTCATCTACCTTCACATTTGCACTTTCAATGATCTTTCTCAGTCATTTGTTATAGCACTGGTAAGCCTTGCTCCTAGTAGAGTACCCAAGGAATATGCCTTCATCACATGTAGCATCAAACTTTCCTAATTCTTTATCTCTTCTGATGTAGCATTTGCTTCCAAAAACTTTGAATTATTTGATAGTAGGAGTTCTACCATACCACAACTCATAAGGTGTCTTTGTTTCTTTTGCTTTAATTTGCACTCTATTCTGAATGTAGACAATAGTGTGTATTGCTTCTTTCCAATATACTTCCGATAGGTCTTCTTCCTTGATCATTGTTCTGGCAGCTTCTTGAACAGTTCTATTCTTCCTTTCAACCACTCCATTTTTTTGAGGAGTTCGAGGGTAGACAAATGTCTCTTTATTCCATGTTCTTTACAAAAAGCATTGAACTCACTTGAAGTAAACTCACCACCTTTGTCAGACCTTAAACACTTGATTCTCAAATCTAATTCATTTTCAACCACAGCTTTGAATGCTTTGAACTTATCTAGTGCTTCTACTTTTTCTCTAAGGAAAGTAAGCCAAGTCGTTCTTGAAAAATCATCAATAAGAAACATGAAATACCTTTCACCTTGGAGACTTCTTGTTCTTGTAGGACCACACAGGTCTGTATGCACCGACTCTTGCAAACCAGTAGAGGATTGTTCTTTGCTCTTGAAAGTAGTCTTTGTCATCTTCCCAAACTAACATTCTTTGCATATAACATTTGCAGGATTCACAATCTTAGGCAAGTCTCTTACAGCTTGAACAGTGCTTATTCTCACTAGATTATTAAAGTTAATGTGACACATTCTCCTATGCCATAGCCAACTTTCATTTGTCTTAGCCAACAAACAACATTTTTTAGTATCTTTCAAATGATAGACATTACTATGAGTCTTCTTACCATCAGCAATTAAGGTTCTAGAGCTTTTCCTTATCTCACACTCATTGTCCTTGAACACAAGATTATACCCTTTGTCACACATTTGTCCAACACTTGGAAGATTATGATTTAAGCCTTGACATAAAGAACATCATCTGTATTATGCTTGCCATTAAAGGTAATTAATCCTTTTCCACAAATCTTACCTGCTGCATCATCACCAAACCTAACTAGTCCTCCATCATATTTTTCAAACTTAACAAACTTACTCTTATCTCCTATCATATGATTTGAACATCCACTGTTAATGTTCCATTCATCTTCCTTCTTAGCATGAAATGCAGACAACTCACCTGGACTTCCTTCCTTCACATAGCTTACAAGATTAGCAGAAACATGTCCTTCTCTAAGTGCAATAAACAAGTTTTGATAAGGAATATCAGTACATGATTTCCTTGTTAAGTAGGAGGACCGGCAAGCAACATGTTGGCAACTTTGAAAATTGGATGTATGGAATCATCCAGATGGTGCTATATTCAGACAACAAGCCTCTGTGGGCTAAGATCATTAGCGACAGCTTAGATGAGGGCATGAGAAAGCTAGGAGACAAAGCTTGTATATTCCATGTAACCTCCTATGTAGTATATGCATGTGCTTTTCATGGGACATTTAATGCCTTGCAAATAGTGGGCAAGGTAGGAATCAGCACCGGTGATGTAAACATTTGGGACCATTATCCCCAATTACAGAGGAGAGCATACCTCCAAGACTACAAACTAGTAAATGACTCCTTTTCAATGCATTTAGTCAAAACCATGGAGGAGGATAGAACTAAGAGATTGAACATGGAGGCTCAAGCCATTATCTATAAGCATGGGGCTTGGTTTATCCAATTCCCCACCTTCTCATACATAAGAATAGAAGGATTTGAGGGGCAAACTTTCATGTTTCCAAGATACCCCACAGATAGGGTCATATTGATGGAGTTTGTTAGACAAGTGTCTACTTCAGTTGAAGCTCACATAGAGCAGAAGAAGATTCATGTATTATTCCTAGTATACATAGGCTAGTATATATGCCCTGACAGACAGAGCATCAAGCATGTTATTGGAGGGTTAAAGCTCATACACTTGCAGCCATTTTCTATAGCAAGGTCATATAACCCATATGGAAGAATGTAGAAGTTATTGGGGAAACCAATACACCAAAAACATCTTGAAGATTATTGGACTGATTGTGATGATGAGGCAGAGGTTAGGAGAAGAAATTATCAAAGGCTTACCCTCAACCAGATCTAGACTTTTGATTGCATCTCAGTTCCTATACAATAACATGATGATTTGGAAAGATATTGTCAAATGAATATGAAGACAAAAAGGTGTATAATGACACCATCTCTGCCCCTGATCTAACACTGGCAGAAGAGACCTCATTGGATCAAATAATGAAAGAGGTCCTCCAACTGACACAGAGTTGGCTAATTGCTGAGGTTACTAAATTGAAGAAGAGGGGTATGGCCCTTACTGTTGACAATAAAAAGAAAAGACAAGAGCTCTCAGAAGAAGAATATGATGATTTTCTCATTGAAAAGAGGAAATCTAATGGAGAGAGACTACCTGATGAAGAGCAACAACCACCACGCAAGGGCAAGAAGGCTAATCCTGAGCCACAAAAGGCTTCCATCAAAAGGTGATGGGGTATCAACATCTGTGCCTGCATCCACATCACAACATTCCCTTGCTAAGCAGAAAATCAAGAAGGTAGTGAAGCCTGTTCCTGAAGATATAGAGAAACAAGTGGAGAATGAGCCTCTACAATAAAATCCCTTGGAAGAAGAGCAGGTGGATATGGGACCTAAAGATGATGATTTATTAATAACAAGGAAGAAAAGAAAGGAGGTGTTGCAAACACCACCACCAAAGAAACAAAGGACAACGATGAGGGGAAATGTTAGCACTAACCCCATCATGTTAAGAGGTATGGGTGGTTTGACTTTCATGAGAGAACTACAGCACGATGTCCCCATCCTTGAAATAATTTAGTTTAAGACTGAGAAGATGGAGGAGCAGAAAGAAAAAGAAGTACATATGGCTAGTAAAGAGTCCCCTTTTCCTCTTGATGACACTGTTGAATTGTCAGATGATGAAGTAGTTTAGGATGTGGCTACTCAGCATATGGAGGCCTTAGTTGCCAATACTAAGATGACCCCTCATGGGACCCTAATGGCTCAAAAGGTGACTAGCCAAGCAAGGGATGAAAAGGATGAAATAGAATAGGATAACCTTGAAGAAGTAGCCCAACAAATAGGGCTTGCTAATTTGGTAGAGCAGGTCACTAGTCGTACAACGATAGACCTAACTTATCAGGGTGATATTAGCCCAAATAAAGGTAGTGATCCACCTCTAGAACCTAAAAAGGTTAAAAATGATATGACACCCAATCAAGGCAAGGATCAAGATAATGCACCCACAGGACAAGGACAATCAGAAGCATAGCTTCAGAGTGGGGGTGATCAGGAGATGCCTGACAAGAATGTTGGTCATGATCAGGGTGGTCCATCACCACATGATGAAGGAGGTTATCAAGGTAATAATCTAGCATCAGAAGAGAAATCAACTGAGAAAGAAGTAAACTTGGAAGAGACTTATGCACCTAAGGATAAAGAGCAGAGTTTGCCACAAGATGAAAGCCAACAACAAGAAATAGAGAATGTGAACAAGGGCGATCTGAATGATCCCCAAGGTCAAACTGCACAGTCTTCACAAGAGACTAATGTACCACAAGATGAGCAAAAGGAGAAAGCTCAAGAAGCTCCTAAGGAGAATCTACAGGAGGAGGTGCAAGATCAAGGTATGCATACTTTACAAAATCCTCCACCTCAGGAAGAAATCCCTCAATAGGAAGAACCCCAGTAAGATCCCCCTCATGAGAAAGTGCATGAGGAAGAAATTAGAAAAGAAAATTCACCACAAAGGGCAGAACATATTGCAAAGTCACAAGACACTTAGAATAAGGAAGGTTATCATCAAGAGCCCAAGGGTGATGTTCCCTATTGGTTGCAACAAGAGGTAAACCTGCAACGAATAGAGGAGGTACATGATTTTGATGTTTCTACACTATTTTCTAGAAGTATGATTAAACCAAGAAGGCAAGGCTAACATTTGCAATAAGAAGAGACCCTACTATAGGTAGGAGAACAACACAGGTAGCCTTACCAACAGTAGAAAAGGAGAAAGGCAAGATATCCCTTGATGAATTTCAAATAACAAATGTTGATCTGGGCTTTGCAAATGAGGACCAAGAGGGTCAAGAAGGAAAGGATATTATTGATTCTTTAACCCAAAGGGTGAAAAAGGAAAAGGAGAAGAATAAGAAACATAAAGAGCACATTGCTCGATTGCATTCTTTTATATAAGGGTTAATTAATCCTGATCATGCATTGGATGATCCAGCTACCCCACTAACCATTATATCCCAAGAAGAGGTTACTAGATTAGATTTGATGAAGCATAAAGCACAATTGATATGGTTCATGTCTTCTATTTTTGAAGCTGAGGAAGTGGTGAAGACCTCCCTGGATAGGTGGAATTCTCTAAGCATGTTGAAAAGAAAGGTGGATAAGCTACAAAATGAAGTGGGCAAGAGATCCTTCAAACTAAAGAAGCACCTGGATGCTTTGGGAGAGATGAAAAGAATTGATACCTAAATACTTATAATGAACAACATATTAGATAATAATACCTCTCAGTTGCTTGGTATCTGGTATGAAGAAACTAGATTTGAATGTGATATTTTGAAGAGATGTAGTGGCAAACTCAGGGATATAAGTGTCAAGCTGCATAATCTAATGGCAAAAGAAGAAGAAACCCTAGAAGCCCTAGAAGGGAAGGTAGAAGGGAAAATAGAAAATCAAGATGTTGATTTTGCTGTTCAGGCTTTCCATGACAACTTCAAGGAAGATGCAGAAGATCCCCTGCACCATTTGATAGAAGAGGTGATAAACAAGGTCATGAGGATGAAGGTCAGGGTGGAGACATATAATGAAACATTGAATAGCAGGAAAAGTAAGATGGATGCTCTTCAAGCAAAATTTCATTCATACAGGCTTGCAGTAATAAATGCCAAAGTCTGGGATGGAGGTGAGATTGATAGAATAGTGTAGTCATATAAATCCATCAGGGCAACTATGAAGCTACATATAGGGGATGATTTGCATCGAAGTGATAGTGATAATCAAGATGATGATGATGCAGAAAATGATAGAGAAGATGAAAGTGAAGAAGAAGAGAATGAAGAGTAAGTAAAGATGCATGATAATAGAATCATATGCATGATCCACTTGCAAGTGAATGAGTCTTGCTAGATAGTTGCCAGCTAGCAACTTGTGCCACATTTATAGATGTGGACTAAGTCAATGAGAAATGTTGACCATTGATCTGAATAGATAAATCTTGACCATTGGTCATTTTTAACCACCTCCTCTCCTTATTCTATAAAAGGGGAAGAAGTGCACTCTTTGAAGCATTAGAAACTTAATTGAAATTGGATTGCTGAAGCATTCATGACTAATTTCAAGGCTTTTGTGAATGTACATGTCTTTTGAATACTTAATGAAAGAGAAGTTGTTTTGATTACAAATTATTGTAAATCTTGAGTAGTTAGTGAATGAGATCTGGATATATGCATTGATTAGCTGTGTCCCTTGGAGTGCTTGTCAGTCTACATGTGTTATTTTCATTCCTTGTTCCTTTGAAGTTAGCATCAACCATACTTAGCTATGGAACATCCTGGTGAGATTATGGTTTGATTCCTTCTCTTCATGACTATATCTGGAATGTATGTGACTCATTAGCTAAAGGTTAACTAAATTTAGAAGTATTTCTTTAAATTTCTTTGAATTTCATTGCAAATCACCTTCACAATTGCAAATAACATACAATCTAAAGCAAATGAACATGAAATATGCCTATATCTCATAAATAATTGAAAATACAGAGCATATTTTGAGTGAAAGCATGTCAAAATGACAAATATCATGCAAATATAGATGTACATCAATGATATACATGTGAATATCTACTTGTAGGCACATTATTTGATTAAATACACTGTGCAGAAGTTTATACAAGTTTAGGACAGTAAATGCTTAGAAGAATTGATCAAACTTATAAATATTACTGTAATCTGTGGAGCATAGTAGAAATAACCTTGTTTGTGAAGTGAATTTATAGTACACAGGTGCATAATCGATCATACAGGCAATGATTTACCATATATATAGTGTAAGACCCCTTCAAATGGAAAACATCATGTCACATCAACCTCTGAGTAACGTCATATGATCATGACCTGATCAACGGAGACTTGGAGTCATCAATTTATTCCAAATTGATTGTAGTTTTCAAGATAATAAAGGTTTGTTGTGCAAATTTTTATGCATGTTGTTATGACTAATAATCATCATCAACAACAAGCATTCACTACTATTGCCATCATTAGAATTAGGTTCATCATCAGTTACACCATCATCATCTCTAACATAATAACTCTTTCTTACCATCTTTCCTTTACTTTCATTGATTTTCAAGGCTCTGTCAAGACATCTAGAAGCATAGTGACCAATTTTATCATAATTGAAACATTTGAAAGGTAACTTACCTTTGAACTTTCCTCTACTGGCTCTTTCCATTCTGCTTGCAAATTTTGCCTCAAGTTCTTCAAAATTTTCTTCATCTGACTCCATAGCATATTTATCTAATCTGGCAGTCTTTTCTTCCTTGGCTTTAAAGGCAGTCTTAGTTTTCACAGGGCCATCAATAGTATCAAATTCTCTCATCTCAAAAGCAATCAATTTACCAAACAATTGATCTTTTGAAACCTTGCCCATATCAAACAATTCTTCAATGGCAGATACCTTATGACTATAAGATTTGGGAAGAGTTTTAAGTATCATATCTACAAGATCTCCATCCTTTAACTTTCCACGAAGACCTTTTATGCTGCTGACAACTTCATCAATCTTCGATATGTAATTTGTTATGTTCTCATCTTTAGACATTCACATGGTTTCATATGTGGTCTTCAAGTTCTGTAACTTAGCCTTCTTGACAGATGTATCACCTTCGTAGATGTTTTTCAATTTGTCCTAGATCTCATTAGCAGTCTTTAGATCCACAACTTTCTCCATTTCAGTGTTAGACAAAACATTTAATAGAGAATATTTAGCTTTGTGATTAGTCTCATAATCCTTAATCTCTTCATCAATCTCTGGACCGTGTTCAGGTTCTGTGTATTTATCTTTAACCATTGTCTAAACATTATATCCAATAGAAATAAGATAAATTTGCATTCATACCTTCCAGTAGGCATAGTCAGATCCATCAAACTGAGGAATGTCTTTCTTGTGTGCCATCCTAGATCTACCTTAAGCTATTAGGCTTTCTTCCAAGGAACCTTGCTCTGATACCAATTGTTGAAAGGTACAAGACAGCTGAGAGGGGGGTGAATTAGTTGTATCAAAACTTTAACTTCTATAAACAAAATCACTTTCACATTCACTTACTTTAACTCCTTATTCTATTATGAAGATTAAACATGAATAGTAGAATCAAAACATAAACACTTCAACACAATACACACATGAACACCAAAAATAATTTTCATGGAAAACCCTAAACAGGGAAAACCACAGTGAGTGTTAGCTCACAATATAATTTAGTAATAATACCAAATAACAAAAGAGGCTCACTGCTAAAGGGCTCACTACCCAGGACTGACTACCCAAATGAAAGCCTCACTGCCAAAGGGTGGCTCACTGTCAGGGGTGGCTCACTGCCATGAACTGATATAGTAGCATCTATAACATGCTTGAGTTTAGTTCCATTGAAGCACAATATATCTCCTCTGCTATGCTTTGCTTTTTCACTTCACACTTTATCTACATATCTTCACCTCATATCACCTCACTCATGAATTCATTACATACATTTATACCAATCATCAACCTTGGAATGTACATCAAGGTCGGCATTACATTCTACAACCATTGGAACTATCTCCAAGGTCAGCATACATACATAAATCAAATTAGGACTAGACCTAAACAAACTTGTAGAGAAAATGAATGAAAGAGGAACACTTCACAGCTTAGCTCAGATCCAAATACATTTTCACATGCTACAACACACTTCCACAATTCATAAATCACTTCCTTAATAAGTGTAACTAACCAGATCGGCCAGAACTAGTGCACACATCAAGAACACTTAGCTACATGCTTCCAAGAACTTCATCATAGCTTACGGAGCAAGCACATGCCTTCAATACATTCTAGAGACATCCACAAACAACATAGAATCACTTGGAAGATGACAAATCTAACCGCAATAGATCTCACTTGAAGACAACAGATATCACTTGAAGACACATCACAGATTGCTTCTCAATAGACACTGTCAAACTCTGCTAATCAATAACTTGCTTTCCAAAGCACCAAATCACAAATCCTTTGGAATGAAGATAGCTAAGGACCTTATAAGCTTAAGTCCAAAACCACAAGACTAAAATCTAAACTACAGAGAAATGCGGAGCAAAATATTTTCTCCTTGTCACTCTACAAATATTGCCAAGCATAGTCTTCAAACTGGTGAATGGAACTTTTTTTACAAAGTGATCCGGACCACCAAATTATGGATTTAGTATCTTCAAAAAGTTCTCTAAATCATATCCAAATCTCATACTCCAGTCTTCAACACAGAGAAAATGCAGAGCAAAATACTCAGACAGTGTTCTTAACATGACAATTGAACTAGTCAACAAACACCAATATCAGAAGATGCAATTGGCACCAATGACAACAATAGTTAGCACATACTTGCAACACAAATAACTATTCAAATGAAGAAAGAGGATACTATAACAACTATATAGGTGGAAGATGTAGAGGCAAGGGCTGAAGAAGAAGAGATAATGCTACTTGCTATAAATGTGGTAAGCAGAGACACTATGCAAATGAGTGCTAGTTTAATAAAAAGAAAGAATACAGATTATATGGAGACACAAAACATGATTTATTTACATGTGAAAGAGAAAAACAATACTTTAAGAATGCTCCACCACAATCAAAGAGTGATGAACTAACTAGAGGAGCAAAGATAATGCTAGAAATTCCCAAAAACTCACCACAAGGAGCACGAAGATGTCATAATGAAGAAAAGATTGATATTGAATATGAAGAAGAAGAATTAGAAAAAGAATAACAGAAGAAAAAGCAGAGATAAAAACAAAAATCCTTAGGGAATATAAGAAAAATAAGGCTGCAGTAATTACAAGAAAAAGAATAGATACCACAAAGGTAGGATGTGCAATGAATGAATCATATACTGATAATGATGAGGAGTTAAGGAGAGGAAGACTTCTTCCCAACAAAAGACAAACATGACAAAATCATGGAGGAAGCAAGAAAGAACATTACCAAGGAACAACAAAATGAATTATATTATAGAGCTTAATTCACAATGAAAGAAGCCTCAATAGTAAAACAACTAGCATCACTTGTGGAACAAAATAACATTTTTGAGAAACTAAAATAGTTTTCCAAATACTAGAACAAACAAGCACTCCCAAAACATCAGATCCACAAGATGATAAAAATGTCCAAATCTTGGAAAACTAAACCTTTGATGATTGAAGCACATATAAATCATAGGAAACTTAAACAAGTAATGGTTGACTTGGGAGAAGACATCAATATGGTTCCCAAAAGGGTGTGAGAACAACTAGGATACCCAAAGTTGTATGAAACTCTCTACAATATCAACCCGGTAGATGGGTCATCAGTAGGGACCATGTGAACCTAGAAAAAGGTAGAACTCAACATATTAGGGATAAAACAAGTAATAGACTTTGATATTATAGAAATGAAAGAACCATTTGATACTTTTAATGCATTACTAGGATCAGAATGGTTTGTGAATGTCAATAGCATCATAGATTCCAGAAAATAAGAATTATCTTTTGTGGATGAAGATAAGATAGCACACATACCCTTAGGTGTACACATGAACAACGCATGCATAAAAGAGGTAGCGCAACAACAATATAGTGATGCAAAACAAAAAATATAGCCATGCAAAACAAAAAACACTATACTCATTAGCAAAATTACTAAAACCTAAACCAATGGAAGAATCAACCTCCTAAGGGGACATATACATTCAAAGTAGCAATGGAAGCACAAATAGTGAAGATGTCCTAAATGCTTGGCTATGGGATGAGCTAGAATTACAATCCTAGAAAATAAGAAGGGCAAGAATTTTTTTGTACTACACAAAACCCCAAAAATTATACCGCATCTTACCACAGATAAGACTACCACACCGCAAATAGTACCACATTTAGCTACACCAAATAACCCCTCCACATCCCAAAATCTTAATGAATAAACCACATTACATGAGGGATATCACACATTAAATTACCTAGATATTCTAGGGTAGGGGACTTAAATACATATTTGGAAGAAATGGAAAGAACATTCAATATGGAAGATTTGAGACTAGATGCCCTTCCACACACATTAATATGTAGCACGACAAGGTGGCGGCACACCCATATCCTGACAACCTATCTAGGTGGCATATATGTAAAATCCTAATAAAAATAAGATATCTAGTTGAATAAGGAGAATTCAAACACATACCCAAGTATGATGGAAAAATATCACTAGAAGAACATATAAACATATGCATCACTAAATGGAATGAAATAAGAGAATATGAGGAAAGAATATACATTCAAATGTTTTATTGGACCCTCACACCCATAGTCAAGACTTGGTATATAAACCAATAAAAGAGAGTAGAAACAAAGAATTGGGAGGAAATTAACAATTATTTCCAAAACACATTCTCTTTCTATAACCCTGATAAAAGCATTAACACAACACTCCAAAAGATGAAGGATATAATATTTCTCCCTACAAAAGAAGGACAAAAAGAGACACAAATAAACCAACATATACTGGCACCACAAAAATAGGAAGGCATCTAGAAGTCGATAGAGTGGATGAAAAAAATGAACAAAACTATGAGAAAAGATGTTACACTATGAAATAGAATGAAAATGAGGATAAATAAGAACTAGACATTCAAATCCAAAAAGGAGAAAGGGACATAATAGCTTATACTAAACCTAAGGATAAATATTACAACGAACCACAAAAAATAAGAGAGGATCTAAACATAGAAAAAGAAGGGAATCCGAAGCCGGCTAAAATAGGAGACTACTAGGAGGAGAAAGAAGTAATGAAAATTGTAGAGATTTTAATAGAATATGAGGAACTATTTACTAGAACATTCACATACCTCAAAGGAATTAAAGAAGAAGCTGAAATTATGAAAATGCAGTTAAAGGGAGTAAAACTAGTAAAGAAAAGGCCATATAGGCTTAACCCCAACATGAAAAGGAAAGTCAAGACAGAGCTTGACAAAATGTTGGCAGCTAGAATTATGAAACTGATAGAGGACATAGAATAGATAAGTCCTATGGTGATCTAGAATAAAAAAACTAGAGACATAAGAATATGTGTGGACTTTAGGGAACTAAACAAAGCATGCACTCATGACCCATTTCCAATACCATTTACAGAAGAAGTATTGGAGTTAGTTGTCGGCAAGGAAACATATTATTTTACTGATGGATTCTTTGGCTATCAACAAGTTAAAATCCAAGAAGAAGACCAATCAAAAATAACATTTACAACTAAATGAGGGTCATTCATGTACATGGTTATGCATTTTGGACTAAACAATGCACCAACAATCTTTATTCAGGTTATGGTGAATGTTTTCAAAGACTTCATCTAGATGAATTTTTAGAAGTCTATTAGATGATTGGACAATCTACTGGAACTATTAAAAGATCATGTCCAAGTGCTCTGTACAATGCTAGAAAGGTGTAGGAGCTTGTAGATTTCTTTAAATCTAAAAAAATGCATCTTTGTAGTACCATTTGGTACACTGTTAGAGCACGTAATTTGCAAATAAGGACTTATGGTGGATCCACTAAAAGTAGCACTGATAATGATGTAGACGTCTAAAATTGACCAAACTCTAATTATCCCCTAATTATCCTTATTCCTAATTATCCCTAATTATCCTTAATTCATTCTTAATTATCCTCCCCTCACATAATATTTAATTAATTTTAATTAATTAATTCAATTTCCCCTTTTACGTCCCCTCTCATAAATAATAAATTTAATTTAACAAACTTAATTTATTATTTACCTAAACCTAAACCTATACATAAAAATAAAAACTAGCTAAAACCTATTCAAACTACCTTTATCATTGACCTAACTATTACCGTTCAACTACCCTTGTTACCAAACCGCTTTACCCCAAATATTATAAAAAATCTACCTTTATTCCCAATTACTGATTATGCACATTACACAAAATTACTGAGAAAAATCACTTTGGAGTTATGCTGAAAAGAGCAACCACATTTTAAATATCTTCAGTAACATTTATTTTGTTTTATAGTTATATCTTATTGTTATGGTGCATTTAATATAGATTTTAGGGTTTGCAAATAGTTTTCAAATCTTTTCAATTGAAATTTATATTTTATGCATACAAATGAACTTACCACCACCAAAAACAATATTAGAGGTAAAAATCATCTTATTATATACCGGGTATCATAGAAAATTCATAAGAGGATATGCTACCATTGCCACACCAATTGAAGAACTGTTAAAGAAGAAAACCAATAAAATAATGAATGAAATGAGCAGTGTCAACAATCATTTAACTCATTAAAATAGAAAATAGTAGAGGCTCTAATATTAGTCTTTCTAGATTGGAAAATACCATTTCATGTCCATGTGGATGGTTTTGAAATATCTATAGGTGTAGTAGTGATCAGCGTATAGGTAACAAAAACCACCCAATAGCATTTGTAAGCTGCAAGCTGTCTGAAGCTGAGAAAATTATACAACTTAACTAAACATGAGGCTTTAGCAATAGTGTATGCACTACATAAATTTAAACATTACTTGTTGTCTACACCATTCACATTCTATACAGACCATGAGCCATTGAATACCTATTGAATAGACAGGTAACACAAGGAAGGATATGCAAATGGTTATTACTCTTTGAAGAGTTTGATTTTAACATTATGGTGAAATCTAGAAAGAACAACCAAGGTCTAGACTATTTATCTAGGATTGAAATAGGGAAAGAACTAGACGACCTGGAAGAAAATTTACCTGGTGCAAACCTATTTAGGGTCATTGTGGTACCTGGAGACTTACATGATATGGCAAACTTGCTATTAATAGGTAAAATTATAGAGAACATCTCATCAAATGAGAAACAAATACTACTAAAGAAGCCCTTTCCATACACACTCATTGAAGGTAAATTACATGTAATTGGGAGAGATGACATTATACAAAGAATGGTCTTTGAACATGAAAGGAAAGACATCCTTAGAGAAGTACATGAGGGTATTTTTGGATAACACAATTCCAGATACACCATTACAAAGAAGGTTATACTCTCTAGTTTGTGGTGGTCAATGCTATTCAAAGATGCAAATCTTTATGCCAAGTAATGTGATATATTCTAGAGAGTAGGAAAACCTACCACAAGGGATGAAATGCCATTTCAGCTAGTTCTAGCATAAGTACCATTTGAAAAATAGGCCATAGACTTTATTGGACCCATTGATCCACTGGCCAAGTACACAAAATATAGGTTTATAATCACTATGGTGGAATATATTGTTGAATGTACAAGACAACTGAGAGGGGGGTTAAATCAGTTGTAGCTTAAAATTCCAAAACCCTCACACACATTTAGATCCACATAGATTCAATTAATCCTTAGACTATTATGATGACTAAGCATGAAAGAAAATAACATAAACTAAATCAAACCAACATCAAACACAAGAGAACATCAAATTTATGTGGAAAGCCCAAGAAGGGAAAACCACAGTGAGGATTAGCTCACAATATAAAGTAGTATCAACATCAAATTACAAAAGGCTCACTGCCCAAAAGAAAGTCTCACTACCAAGGCTCATTACCAAAATAGAGAAGTAGATAGAGAAGATTGTTACAAAGAGAAAACTATCTCAATGCAATAGGGAATTCCACTGCAACAACATCAACACCTTTGCAGTCACACTAAAGAATTGTAGACACCTTATGCTCATTACATCCAGCAATCTAACATATGAAAGCTTATACTGCACCACACATTCAACCACACTATTATTCACATCACATCAATTGTGCAAACTCACAATCATGATCCCTTGACACTTATTTATATTGTCTTCAACCTTGAGAGTATTCTCCAAGGTCAGTAAATCATCTTAACCCCAAAAATTCAAATTAGGCCTAGACCTAAACATTCCTGCAGTGGAAAGGAATGAATGTGGACCACACCACACCTTAGCTCAGACCTAAATTCACTCTTACACGTTACTCCATCCTTTCACAATCACTGAAGTGCAACCACAAGTAGTGTAAACAACCAAGTCAACCAAACTTGTGTTAACACTAAGAACTTTTAAGTACATGCTTCCTCAATGATCAAAATATAACTCTTGAACATGATCTAGAGGCATCCACAAGTACCTAAAAACCAACAAATCCTTTCACAACAAATTCCACCTGACGGAAGTTCACACGGGAGCACTCAAACAATTTTGTCATACACTACAACTCAAGAAATCAAATTATGGAGCACCAAACTATGGACAACTTAAACCGAAGCATTATAAGCACAAATCTAGAACCACAAAGCTAGAAACAAATCTGTGGAGAAATGCAGAGCAAAATAGTTTCTCTCAGACACCTCTACAAATCTCAGAAACACAGTCCACACACTAGTGAACACAACTTCCTCTGCACAACAAACCAGAACACCAAATTCAAAATCTAACATCTCTTAATATCTTTGAACAACATATCCAAACTACAAAGATAGATCTTCAACATAGATGAAATGTGGAGCAAAACCACAACATTACTCTGTAAACCAAAATACCACTTCAACACATTGTTTTCTTTATTAATCAAGTTTTCTCAAAAGCATTTGGAATCCAACCAACAGAAACATATTCTTAAAATCTTCAACAACTCTTCAAAGCAACCAAATCATCTTCAACAAAGCAACTCAACCAAACAGCTCATACCATTGCAACAACCTCATCACTGCTCAACTAGTTGACACTAATGACAACACCAAGCTAACATGTTGACATCAATAACAACACTAACTGCACATACTTGCAACAATCTCCCCCTTTGTCATTGATGGAAAGACATGATGTGAAAAACCATCAAGACAACATCATCCTCAATACTATGCTTTATACCAACTCATTTCCTTTCTCTTTCTCTCCCCCTCAACTTGCTACTCTTTTCCTGACAACTGACTCTCTCCTTTTTCTTCTTTTTCACATTGCTCTCTCTCCCCCTTTGACATCAATGGAAAAGGGATTCATCTTTCTCTTTCTCATTCTCATACTTGTACCTACTCACCACTACTTTGTCACACCTTTTCTTTTACTGCTCATCATACTCCCCCTTAGAAGCAACCAACATTAGAACTTACTCTCCCTGACTACCACAACCATCATGACCACTACCTACTCCCCCTAAGAGGTAGCCTCCAACATCAGTCCAGAATAAGGAATGAATCTTGAAATTGATTAGACTGATGCATCTCCTTATTCATCTAGTTCAAAGGAGGGGCAGTAACCCCTAACTTCTCCCAGAGATACTCAAATGTATCCTTAGGAAGATCCTTGGTGAATATATCAACAACCTGATCCTTTGCAGGCACAAACTCAAGCTTCACTTCATTCTCTATAACCTTCTCTCTTAGAAAGTGATAATGGATTGATATATGCCTTGTCCTTGAATGCATCACTAGATTCTTTGAAATGTTAATAGCACTTGTATTATCACAGAAGATAGGAATAGGTTCATCATATACAACTCTAATATCCTTCAAGGTTTGCCTCATCCACAACACTTGTGTGCAACAAGATGTTGCAACAATGTATTCTACCTCTGCAGTAGACAAAGATACTGAATCCTACTTCTTACTTAAACATGACACCACTCTGCCTCCAAGAAAGAATGCACCACCACTTGTACTTTTCCTATCATCTACACAACCAACCCAATCTACATCTATGTAAGCACTTAGAGAAAAGTCATTATCCTTTGGATACCACAAGCCATGATCCATAGTGCCCTTTAAATATCTGAATATCCTCTTCATTTCTGCAACATATGACTCTCTAGGATCTTCTTGAAATCTAGTGATGCAGGGGCATCACACGAATTTGTTGACTTTGTTCTTTTGTGATAGTCAAATGTAGTTTTTGTCACTGTAGTGACGGAAAGAAGATATTATATTATAGTTACCTTCGATGCTTAGCTATAAATTGGCTGAGGAAAGATGGATGGTTAACGGTCGAGCATGGATGAGGTCGAGCAGGTTGGAAGAAGTTAGTAGTTTTCAAGGCTTCAATTACAAATGAAGAAGACAGTTAGTAATGGTTGAAGAGTGGATATAGTTGCAAGCAGATGCTAACAGAAGGAATAAGAGGCAAGTGGTAGGAATGATGGCGGTTATGAAAAGACTAAATCATAGTTCTTGTTGAGGAAGGCCGATGCCATAGAAGAGGCGACCATTATATGGAAGGACAAATGCAAGAGAAAGTGAGACCATTATAGAGGGGAGCTAGATGGAGAAAGAGACGTGGCTGAATGGAATGGAGGCAGCTGTTATGATAGGAGGCAAGAAAGAACAGGTTGAGGAATAGGTAAAAAGAAGCCGAGTAGAAAGGCTGAGATGATAGAAAGGAGGCCACAGACCAAATAAAAGTCAAGGCATTTGTGGCAGGCTAGGAGGAAGGTCGATAAAAGAAAATACCAAAGAGGGAATGCAGATCGACCTAATCAGTTATTGGATCGTGGTTTTAGGAAAATAGGAAAAGGAGTATGTGAGGAAAGTTGGCATGTTGTGCAAATGCAAATAAAAAGTGCAGCCTGTGAGGTCTGAGAAAGAGGGCTGATCATTGATATGATAGCAGATTTAAAGACATTGCAGAAGCTCAAAAAGTAGTGCCATGATAGAAGATAGATTACTAAAAGGAAGAGCGAGGAAAAAGAGATTTGAATGATTGAGAGGGAAAGAATCGATCTGGGAGTGGAAACTCTGTATCAAATATTTTGTATGTTTGCTAAGTTTGATGTAATCATGCCTAGATCAGTAAAGTATGAATAAATATTTCTTATTATTATAATGCTTGCAGTCATATAAGTATTGAAGTTATTATCTTCTGATTGTGTCTCATTCATGTGTTTGAGTCTGATAATAGATTAAGCATATTGCTGGAAGTGAATGTAAGGTTGATATCATTTATCTAGTATTTCATTTCAAGATTGTATTTCCTATTCATGGATGGTTCATGTCTCTGTATTAGTTCAATTGGGGGGGGTTTCTACCATTGGTTATAATGTGGAAATGCTTATTTACAGAGTTATTTATTTCATTGTCCTAGTTCCTGTCACTGTTGTGACAGAAAGTCTGTAGAAGTTTGTTTAATATGGAGAGACTAGGTATTCAATTGTTAGATAACATTGGGAGTATATGAATCTGTGCTATAAGCACCTAGGTATCAAAGCATATGTGTCAGGAGTGTGCCATCAAGTGGTATTAGAGAACAAAAGGTTCAGAGTGTTGAGTAGATTGCCGAAGTGAGGCAACTTAGCCAGGACCTATGGGTAGTAGAGGAAGGTGAAAGAAGAAAGAAAGATGTAGAAGCATGTGAGGAAAGAGAGCCTCACGAAGCGAGACAAGAGGAAAGAAAACATAAAAAAGTAAAATGCATTTTGAAAGAGAGCTGGTAGAATTGAGAAGAGACTTAAAGCAATACATGATTGCAAGGCAGCAAAGGTTGGAAGAAGAAATCCAAGAGTATTTTTGGTGTTGGCCAATGAATAAGAAAGTAAAGTGGCCTATGAAGATGATTATGGAGAGAAAGAAAAGGGAAAGGATGAATTCCTTGAGAAGAGTAGATAAGGATGAAAAGAGTACCCATAGAGGTTGGGACAGCAAGAGGTTGACGGATGAGCAACATACACCAAAAATGGTGAAGGAAGTTCTCATTGAAGAGAACATGAGAGAAGATAAGAAAGAAAGAGAGGAAGAGGAAAAAGTGCAGCAAGCAGCACTTGTGGAAAAGAGAAATGAAGATAGGAGAGTGTCTATGAAGAAGACACTAATGGAGACATTGTGGTCTCTTATTTTGTTTGCTAATATTGTATTTACAGATGTGTATGCAAGTATGAAGAATGTTATATGGAAGGTCAAGGATGGGTCCTTGAAGGTGATGAAAGATGGGGCAAGAACAGCACTCAAAGAAAGAGTTGAAGATGTGAACGAGAGAAGGTTGATTGTAGCAGCATGTCTAGAAGAGTTTGCAATAGAGGTACATTGCAAAGTGACTGAGAATTTTTAGTTTGACGAAGGTAAGAGGGCAGATCCATAATTTTTTGATGCCTTGAAAGAAGTTGCAGATACAATACAAGCTAATTATGTAGAGGAAAAGATGGAATTCAAAGAAACCCATGGTGGAAGCCAATCAAGACAGCAGACTATTGCACATACAAATGGAGGTAAAAATGTTGCTTTTGGTCATGAATGTAGAGATAAGAATATAGATAGACAAGTTGATAAGGAGATGAAGAAATTGGAAAATGTAAATGTGATTAAGGATCATGGGCATATAGTTCCATGTTGGCAAAGGAAATAAGTTGTTATGGGGCAGTAGTTAACATGTAAAGAAGTAAATGATTTTGATTGTGTTTATGCTAACAAGCAAGTGCAAATAATGTGAGTTGTGTAGATGAATAAGTGGCAACCAGATGTGAGGGTGAATTGGCTAGCAAAGAGGCCTAAGGAAGATGATTTGAGGCTGAAAACAGAGCAAGGGAAGAGAAGCATAGGTGTAGCAATGAAGGGACAACTGACCAATAATAAAGTGTGGGTTGTAAAGCAAGTAGCAACACACAATTGTGTGGAAGAGAAGATAATGATTTGGAGGCATGAAGAAGAGAACTAGCCCCATGAACAAGGAATCATAGTGAAGGATGAAAAAGAAGATAGAAGAGGTGAAGAAGAGGTCAATGAGCAAAGGACCAAGATGAACCCAACAGAGAATGGGAAAGGAAAAGGTGATGTAAATGAAGAAGGTGGAACAATTCCAAGAGTAGATTGGTTGGAGGTTGCAAAGGAAGGTAAGCAAGTTGAGTTTAATGATGCTTTTGAAATTTTGGATGATTTTGATGAAGAAAAAGATAGGGAAATGTTGAACAAGATGCCAGGTGAACAATCTAATTTTGATGATGCTGATTATGAGGCTTTGAATGAACTTTATAAATATGAGATGGAAATGTGGAGGATTGTGGATGAGAAGGAGATGATGAGAAATAAATATCATAAGAAGCAAGAAGGTAAGCAAAGGAAGATTGGAAAGTGCAGTATGAATAATTGCAAGTGTGATAGGAAGGAAGAGAAGTTGGTTGGAAGAGTAGAAAATGAAAAGAGGGCAACAGTAGCTTCTGGAAATGTAGATTTGGATAAGGGAGTAGTAACACATAAAGAAGGTAATGTTGGAACAACATTGATCCAAGAGGAAGAAGGAAAACAAAAGGCTGTTGAAAGCAATGTAGAGATGGGCAGCAAATGAAAACAATAAAGCTGATCTATGGAGGTAATTTGCAGCCATTGCGCAAGAGTGGAATGAAAAAGTTGAAGATTTGAAGATGTGTGGGATAGAGAAGGACCTCCTCAAGGAGGTTAAAAACAATGATACCGAAGTTGTTGCTGGAAGGAAGCCAAAAGATGTAGCAGTCATGGCAAATTTTGAGATGAATGTGCTGAGTAATGAAATAGAAGATGAATCTGAAAATAATTTGTTGCAGCAATTGGCCATAAAAGAAGAGTGGCTAGAAAGAATATTGGATGAACATGCTTAGTATAACATAGAAATGGTAGATGTTGAAAAAATAGAAATGTTTACATTTGTTTATGGTGTGGATGCAAGGATGATTAGATATTGGAAGTGGGCAGTAATTGATGAATATAGTCTCATGAGGGCAGCCCACAGTGTTGCACAACAATATTGGAAAGAAGTGGCATGTGGGATAGAGAAATTGTGGAAGAAGCAGAGGAAAATGTAGAGGTGAGTTTGCAGAATCACCACATGTGCAGGAGCACATGATCCTTTTTGTCCCTTGGGGAGTCTGATGCAAGGGCATCGCACAAATTTGTTGACTTTGTTCTTTTGTGATAGGCGGATGTAGTTTCTGTCACTGTAGTGATATAAAGAAGATAATATATTATAGTTACCTTTGGTGCTTAGGTATAAACCGGTTGAGGAAAGATGGATGGTTAACGGTCAAGCATGGATGAAGTTGAGCAGGTTGGAAGAAGTTAGTAGTTTTCAAGGCTTTAGTTACAGATGAAGAAGGTAGTTAGTAATGGTTGAAGAGTGGATATGGTTACAGGCAGATGCTGACAGAAGGAATAAGAGGCAAGTAGCAGGAATGATGGCGGTTATGAAAAGACTGAATCGTAGTTCTTGTTGAGGGAGGCCGATGTCATAGAAGAGGCAACCATTAGATGGAAGGACAGACACAAGAGAAAGTGAGACTGTTATAGAGGGGAGCTAGTGTTAGAATCAAGGAAGACAACTGAGAGGGGGGGTGAATCAGTTGTCCCAAAGCTTCCTCTTATTAATTACTTAAATCCTTCTTGTAATTCACCAGCATAATCATAAATTAATAATGGAAACATAATGCAATCATCCAAGAGGAAAAACACATTAACACATATGACACCAAGATTTTGATAGGGAAAACCCAGTTAAGGGAAAAACCACAGGGTGACTAACCTAAGATTGTATTCTCTGTTAGAAGAATAAAAGGAATAAAATGGCACATGCCAATTAGGGGTCACTACCCGAGTACACTACTCACAAGAGGCCCACTGCCTACAGGAGACACATTGTCTACAGAATAATAAATATTACATACTTAAACTAAAGAATAGCATCTTCACCATGTTTGAGTTAGTTCCATTTAAGCCCAATACTTCTGCTTTGCTTTTCACACTTCTCCTCTCTACCACACTCTCATCTCCGCCAAGATACATTTGAAATGACTTCACAACTTCTTATTTATATAAGATATTTGACTTTGGGATAATCATCCAAGTCAGCATACATTACAGAGCAAATACAACTTGACTAATTACAAAAGACTTCATGTGGATCAACACACTATTGGCTACACAAATCTGAGACTTTAATATTCTTTTAGGAATATGCCATGCTTCACAGAACATCTTTAAGATCATTCGTAGGATGTGTAACTCACCCGATCGGCCAAACTTAAGAAGAACATCATCATCTGGAAGTAATTCTTCACTTACGAGCTTAGTCTTTAATGCAGACCATCAACATGAATTAGACACAATCCAAAGACCTCCACAAGCTTTCCTGAATCACCAATAACATCCATACTACTTCTGCTTACTAAAATCATTATCTCCTTCATCTGAAACCTCAAGAACATAGTCTGTCATCACTCTCATATTGGAATAGATGCTTGCGGACCTCCAGACCATGAACCAATTGAGTTGTCAATTCACATTAACTTCCTAAACACTCCACCAAATCCGCAAAACAAGATATTACATTTCCAGAGCTCACCAGACCTATTTGTGTCACTCTATCACCTTTCAATAACTACCAGAACCAGTTTTACTCAAGTCGCCATAACTTCTTCAGATCTTCATGTGGACCTCTCAAAACTTTACTGGATCATCTTAGGATACATATCTACAATCCTATTGAAGTGCATCCTCTGATCTTCATCTCAGCTGGGATCTTTACCTTACTGTCTTCACTGTTCTTCTCTGTTCCTGATAAGACTAATTTTCTCAATATCCTCAGCATACAACTCATCCCATCCTTATCATCAATGCAACATGAGTATGTTGACATCAATGACAACATTGGTTAGGCCATACTTGCAACAATCTCCCCCTTTGTCATTAATGGCAACATATGATGTGAAAAATTGTTTTAACCATCAAGACAAGAACTTCTCCTTACTAACTGTCATAGCTCCCCCTATCAACAACAACCATTCACATGTCTTCTCTTCCTTTACTGCTCCCCCTTTGATCAGTAATCACTTTTGTTTCTCACATGTCTTCTCTCCCCCTTTGACATCAATGGCAAAGAACACATACTTGCATCAATACCAACTGCTCCCCCTGAGTAGCAGCTTCCCATCATCAATATGGACCACAAGATATGATTGTGAGATCCACCAGACTGATGCACATTAGTGCACCTTAATTCAGAACTGGAGGGGTAATAACCCCTAACTTCTCCCTGAGATACTCAAAAGAGTCCTTAGGTAGAGGTTTAGTAAAAATGTCTGCAATCTGATCCTTGGAGGGCACAAACTCCAATCTGACTTCATTCTTGTTCACTTGCTCTCTCAAAAAGTCAAACTTGATGGATATATGTTTTTTCTTTGAATGCAACACCAGATTTTTTGATATATTTTTTGTACTTGAATTGTCACAGAAGATTGTGATAGGTTCCTCATACTCCACTCTAATGTCCCTTAGCATTTGCTTCATCCACAATACTTGAGTGCAACTAACTGATGCTGTAATATATTTTGCTTCAGTAGTGGACAGAGATATTGCCTCTTGTTTCTTGCTCAGCTAAGAAACCAATCTTTTCCCCAAAAAGAATGCTCCACCATTGGTACTCTTCCGGTCATCCACATCTCCTGTCCAATCCGCATTTGTATATGCATGAAGTGAGAAATCATGATCTCTAGGATACCATAAACCATACTCAACTATCCCTTTTAGATATCTAAGAATCCTCTTGATTGCCATGACATGAGATTCTCTAGGATCAGCTTGGAATCTAGCAACAAGACCAACATCATTCATAATTTTAGGTCTAGTTTGAGTAAGATACAATAGTCCTCTAATCATTGACCTATACTTTTTCTGATCAACCTTAGGAGAGTCATCATCTTTGCTCAATTTACATCCAATTACCATGGGAGTACTCATTGGTTTTCAGTCTTCCATCCCAAATTTCTTAAACAATTCTTTCACATATTTGGTCTGAGATATGAAGATTCCTTTCTTTGTTTGGGTGATTTGCAGACCCAAGAAGAAATTCATTTCCCCAAACATAGACATCTCAAATTCACTTTTCATTTGATTTGCAAAAGTCTTGCACATACTATCTCTTCCTCCAAAAATGATATCATCAACAAACACTTCAACAATCAAGATATTTTCATGTTCAATTTTGAAGTACAAATTACTATCAGCAGTACCTTTATTGAAGCCAATCTTCAAAAGATGCTTATCTAGTCTTTCATACCAGGCTCTTGGGGCTTGTTTGAGTCCATATAGTGCTTTCTTCAACTTGCAGACCATATCACCATGATCAGACAGTTGAAATCCATCTAGTTGCTCAATGTATACTTCTTCTTCCAAGTCACCATTCAAGAAGGTAGATTTGACATCCATCTGATATACTTTGAAGTCCTTGAAGGCAGCAAAGGAAAGAAATAATCTGACTACTTCAATTCTTGCCACCGGAGAAAAATTTTCTTCAAAATCAACTCCTTCTACTTGAGAGTAACCCTTGCAGACCAATCTGGCTTTGTTTCTAACTACTTCACCATCTTCATTCAGTTTATTCCGAAAAACCCATTTGGTTCCAATCACATTCTTGTTTCTATGTCTGGGAACAAGATCCCAAGTGTGATTTTTCTCAATTTGCATAAGCTCTTCCTCCATTGCTTTAGTCCAGCTTTCATCATTGCATGCTTCATTCACTGACTTTGGTTCAATCTTTCAAATCAGACAATACTCTTCTAAGTCTTGAGCAATCTTTCTTCTTGTTTGAAAACCTTTGCTTTTATCACCTATGATTTGATCTTCAGAGTGATTCAGTCTTACATACCTGGGAATTTTGGGAGTTTCTTGAACTTCTATTTCTTGATTAGGTTCATTCAAACTTATCTCTTTTTCTTGATTCTCCAGATCAGTCTAGATCTAAATTTCAGAAGGGGCTTGGACCAAAACATCATTCTAATCATCTTCATCATATTCATAAAACCTTGAGGGTTTTTCAATACCTTCATCAACCTTCACATTTGTACTTTCTATAATCTTTCTCAATCTCTTGTTATAACACCAGTGTGCTTTGCTTTGAGTAGAATAACCCAATAATATTCCTTCATCACTTCTAACATCAAATTTGCCAAGGTCTTCATCTCTTTTAATATAACATTTGCTACCAAAGACTCTGAAATACTTCACAGTGGGAGTGATGCCAAACCAGAGTTCATAAGGGGTCTTACCAATATTGCTTCTGATTTGTACTTGATTAAGAGTATAGACAGCAGTGCTTACAGCTTCTCTCCAGTAGATTTGAGGAACATTTTCTTCCATCATCATGGTTCTAGATGCTTCCTGAATGGTCCGGTTCTTTCTTTCCACTACTCCATTCTACTATGGAGTCCTTGGAACATACAACTGTCTTTTTATCCCATGTTTCTCACAGAATTCTATGAACTCACCAGATGTGAATTCTCCACCTCTATCAGACCTCAGACATTTTATGTTTAATCCAGTTTCATTTTCTATCATGGCTTTGAATATTTTGAATTTATCAAGAGCCTCAGATTTCTCTTTTAGAAAAGTCACCCACATCATCCGGGAGTGGTCATCAATTAATAACATGAAGTATCTATCACCTTGCAAACTCCTGATTCTTACCAGACCACGTAGATCAGTATGAACTAAGTCCAATAATCCAGTAGAAGATTGTTCCTTACTTTTGAATGTGACTCTTCTTTGCTTACCCAACTGACATTCTTTGCACAAATTATTAGTAGGTTTCACCAGTCTTGAAAGATCTCTTATAGCCTGAGTGTTGCTTATCTTGATGATATTATCAAAATTCACATGACACATTCTCCTATGCCACAACCAACTCTGATCAATTTGAACAAATAAACAACTTTTACCAGTACCAACCAAGTGGAAGATATTACCTTTTGTTTGAGTACCAGATGCAATCTCTGTTCTGAAACTTTCAAAGATCTTACAGTTTCCATTCTTGAATCAGAGATCATAGCCTTTGTCCACCAACTATCCAACACTAAGAAGATTGTGCTTCAGACCTTCAACATACAGTACATTACTGGTTTTGTTGTTTCCATCAAAAGAAATAGTTCCTCTACCTCTGATCTTGTCAGCAGAATTATCACCAAATTTTACAACTCCACCTTCATATCTTTCCAAATCTATAAACTTATTTTTGTCACCTGTCATATGGTGGGAGCATCCATTATCAATGACCCAATCATCCTTTTCTTCAACTTGGGCAGACATAGCTCTTTCTACCATTTTATGATTGACAGATTTAGAGGACATTGGATCTTCTTCCTTGATGGCAATAAACACCCAGTCACTTCCGGATTTGTTTCCTATCTCTGATTCATCATCTATTACTCCTTCATCATCATCTTCATGAACATAGTAACACTTCTTTTGAAATCTTGATTTGTTAGGGTTTGGCCTAGAAAATCTTTCCGGACACCTTGAGGCAAAATGACCAATCTTATTGCAGTTAAAACATTTGAAAGGCAATTTTCCTTCATACTTACCAGATCTTCTTGGCAGTTTTTTTGCAATGAGAGCCTCAAGTTGTTCAGCTTCTAATTCATCCTCTTCTAGATCCTTTCTTGCTTTCTCATACCAAGAATATTTTCTTGAGGAACTTTCACCTGGGTCATATCTTTGTTTGCCTTTTGTAGAGGCACTAGCTTTGAATGTTGATTCAGTCTTGGGAAGTGCATCACCAAACTCAGCTAACTTGAATGTAGATATCTTACCAACCAATTGATCCCTTGTGATAGTTGTTAAGGATATGATTTCCTCAATAGCAGCAACTTTGTGTTTATAAGCAGGAGGTACGGATCTGAGAACCTTAGCAATAATTTCATCTACATCTAGAACTCCACTAGCACATCTGATGCCACAAACAAGCTCATTTACCTTTGCCATTGAAGAAGTGATATTCTCATCTTCACTCATCTTTAGGTTTTTGAATTTTCATTTCAGACTCTGTAGCTTGGCACATTTAACATACTTGTCTCCTTCATGCAGAAGTTCCAATTTTTCCCAAATCTCATATGCAGTTTTTAGATCTATAACATTTGTCAGCTCTGAATCAGATAAGGCACTTAGTAGAGCTTCTTTAGCCTAAAGATTGTTTTCAGCATCTCTGATTTCATCTATAGTTCTCAGACCATTCTGTGGAGGAACATACTTCTTTGAAGCCATGATCCAATATTGCATTCCCATACATTGCAAGTGACATTCCATGCGGCTTTTCCAAAGAGTGAAATTGGTTCCATCAAACCTTGGACTATCCTTCTTATAGGAAGACATCCTGGATCTCCTCAAGCGGTTAAGCTCTTTTAGAGGAACTTAGATCTGATACCAATTGTTAGAATCAAGGAAGACAACTGAGAGGGGGGGTGAATCAGTTATCCCAAAACTTCCTCTTATTAATTACTTAAATCCTTCTTGTAATTTAGCAGCATAATCATAAATTAATCATGGAAACATAATGCAATCATCCAAGAGTAAAAACACATTAACACATATGACACCAAGATTTTAACGTGGAAAACCCGGTTAAGGGAAAAACCATGGGGTGACTAACCCAAGATTATATTCTTTGTTAGAAGAATAAAAGGAACAAAATGGCACATGCCAATTAGGGCTCATTGCCTGAGCACATTACTCACAAGAGGCCCACTGCCTACAGGAGACACACTATCTATAGAATAATAAATATTACATACTTGAACTAAAGAATAGCATCTTCACCATGCTTGAGTTAGTTCCATTTAAGCCCAATACTTCTGCTCTACTTTTCACACTTCTCCTCTCTACCACGCTCTCATCTCCGCCAAGATATGTTTGAAATGACTTCACAACTTCTTATTTATACAAGATATTTGACTTTAGGATAATCATCCAAGTCGGCATAAATTACAGAGCAAATACAACTTGACTAATTACAAAAGACTTCATACGGATCAACACACTATCGGCTACATAAATCTGAGACTTCAATCTTCTTTTAGGAACATGCCATGCTTCATAGAACATCTTCAAGATCATCTACAGGATGTGTAACTCATCTAGTTGGGCAAACTTAGGAAGAACATAATCATCCAGAAGTAATTCTTCACTTACGAGCTCAGTCTTTAATGCGGACCATCAACATGAACTGAACACAATCCAAAGACCTCCACAAGATTTCCTGAATCACCAATAACATCCACACTACTTCTGCTTACTGAAATCATTCTCTCCTTCATCTGAAACCTCAAGAACACAGTCTATCATCACTCTCATATTGGAATAGATGCTTGTGGACCTCTAGACCACAAACCAATTGAGTTGTCAATTCACATTGACTTCCTAAACACTCCACCAAATCCACAGAATAAGATATGGCATTTCCGGAGCTCACCGAACCTATTTGTGTCACTCTGTCACCTCTAAACAACTATCAGAACTAGTTTTACTCAAGTGGCCATAACTTCTTCAGATCTTCATTTGGACCTCTCAAAACTTTACTGGATCATCTTAGGACACATATCTACAATCCCTTTGAAGCGCATTCTCTGATCTTCATCTCAGCTGGGATCTTTACCTTATTGTCTTCACTGTTCTTCTCTGTTCTTGATAAGACTAATTTTCTCAATATCCTCAGCATACAACTCATCCCATCATTATCATCAATGCAACAGGAGTATGTTGACATCAATCACAACATTGGTTAGGCTCATACTTGCAACAGCTAGATGGAGAAAGAGACATGGCCGAATGGAATGAAGGCAATTGTTATGACAGAAGGAAAGAAAGAACAGGCCAAGGAATAGGTAAAAAGAAGCCGAGCAAAAAGGCTGAGATTATAGAAAGGAGGCTGCAAGCCAAATAAAAGTTGAGGCATTTATGGTAGGCCAGGAGGAAGGCCGATCAGAGAAAATGCCAAAGATGCAAACAAAAAGTGCAGTTCGTGAGGTCTGAGAAAGAGGGCCGATCATTGATATGATAACAAATTTAAAGACATTCTAGAAGCTTAGAAAGTAGCACCATGATAGAAGATAGATTGCTAAAAGGAAGAGCAAGGAAAAGAGATTTGAATCATTGAGAGGGCAAGACTCAATCTGGGAGTGGAAACTCTGTATTAGATATTTTGTATGTTTGCTAAGTTTAATGTAATCATGCCTAGATAAGTAAAGTATGAATAAATATTTCTTATTATTATAATGCTTGAGTCATATAAGTATTGAAGTTATTGTCCTCTAATTGTGTCTCATTCATGTGTTTGAGTCTGACATTAGATTAAGCATATTTCTGGAAGTGAATGTAAGGTTGATATCATTTATCTAGTATTTCATTTCAAGATTGTATTTCCTATTCATGGATGGTTCATGTCTTTGTATTAGTTCAATTGGGGGTGGGGGGTTTCTGTCACTGGTTATAATCTAGAAATGCTTATTTTACAGAGTTATTTATTTCACTATCCTGGTTCATGTCACTTATGTGACAGAAAGTCTGTAGAAGTTTGTTTAATATGGAGAGACCAAGTATTCAGTTGTTAGATAACATTGGGAGTATAAGAATCTATGTTGTAAGTACCTAGGTATCAGAGCATATTTGTTGGGAGTGTGCCATCATCTAGCCACAAGACAAACTACATGCATAATATCCGGTCTAGTAGTAGTTAAATATAACAATCCTCCAATCATTGACCTATACCTGCTCTAATCAGCCTTAGGAGATTCGTCATTCTTTCTCAGCTTGCAACCAGTTGTCATAGGGGTACATATTGGTTTAGAATATTCCATTCCAAACTTCTTTAACATATCCTTGACATACTTATATTGTGAAATGAAAATACCTTAATCTGTTTGATTGATCTATAATCTAAGGAAGAAGTTCATTTCCCCACACATTGACATTTCAATTTCTTTCTTCATTTCATTTGAAAAAAATTTACACATACTTTCATTTCCACCAAAGATTATATCATCTACATACACTTCCACAATCAGAATTTGATCTTCTCCTACTTTGATGTACAAATTGCTAATGCAATACCTTTATTGAATCCTTGCTATAATAAGTACATGTCTAACCTTGCATACCAAGATCTAGGGGCTTGCTTCAATCCATATATTGCCTTCTTCAACATGTAAACCATATCCAGTTTATCTGATAACTGAAATCCATACAGTTGTTCTATGTATACTTCTTCTTCCAACTCAACATTTAAGAAAGTAGACTTCACATCTATTGGCAACACAGTCAAGAGACACTGCTGGTATGATGGAGACTTGATGTTGTCATTGATGGAAACAATCAGACATGCCTTAGAATAGCTCTTGTGACAAAGTTGTGCATAGCCTTTTGGTCTGGAAAGGCTAACTTAACCAAAGTCGACTAAGTACTGACAGGGTATCAAGACAGTAATAGAAATTCAGTTGATACTCCTCCACAGTTGATGATCATGTTATGTGGTTCTGCTATGTTACTCATAGCTATCTGGTGATGTCATGATTCAATGTTCAAGTCCTGATTTCATCTAGAAGTTCCATGGTGAAATATCTAAGTCTGGAAAACAGAGTTAAGTTAGAAATAGTGTAGAGTACCTGAGTAATTTGGTCCGCATTCCTCTGCTAGTGAATATTTTGATTTTTCATTTTGAGGGAATATAGATGCATGTCTTGAGTATCTAATTTAAACTTATAGATCTTGAAGATTATCATAACATATTCTACAAGTTCTCCAATATCGACTTCTAGTCTGATAGTATTTCACTATGACAGAACAATAGTTCTGAGATCTGCATTTTGCAGAAGAAGACTATCTTGACTTGAGGTTCTACAGGTATGATAAGAGATCTATAATAGATGTTGGATATGTTTTTCAAAGTCTCATATGATCTGCATTGAACATTATCGTATGATAATTGAATTAGTCATGTGTGCACTAAAGGGTTAAGCCAATAGTCATGTTCGATCGATATGTCGTGAAGGTATATGATTGGAATCATTAATCTAAGTGGTTCTATAATAGGTCCAGACTCATATGAAGAGTCTTGCATGATTGATTGGGTCTGCATTGTTGTTTGGGCACAATAATAGGCCGACAAGGTATAACTTGAATATACAAGCTTTATCTTTTGCATGCTAACCTAGTTTGAGGAAATTCTTGATGTGGATATATATACTCGATAGATTTTAGCATTGGAGGTATGAAGTGTGTGAACACAATGTGAATTCGATGTGTGTGCAATCTAAGGCAGCTTTGTGACCAGAAAAGGATAGTGAGGGCAGAAGAACAGAGTATATGTGAAGCAGAATAGAAAAAGTAGGGAAGACATTATGAAGACATTTGAGTCTATATACTAATTTATAAATGGAAATACACCTCAGCATTCTGTAGATGCACTTGTAGCAGTCTTCTCTAGTAGTGAGCCAATCCTTCTCTATCTTCTATTATCTTCTTTATTGGCATTGAGCCTATTGTAGTGAGCACTTCTTTTGGACAGTGAGTCCTTGGGCAGTGAGCCTTATGTAATTTAGTTTTGATATCATAATATATTGTGAGCTAACACTCACTATGGTTTTTCCCTTTTTGGGTTTTCCACATAAAAATCCTGGTGTCTATGTGTTATGACTTTGTGGTTGCTCTTCTTATGTTGTTTTGCTTTCATGTTATTGAATTTGGTAAAAGGATTAATAATTATGTGAAAGAAAGGTTTTACAGAATACTAATTCACCCCCCCTCTCAGTATTCTTTGTGATCAACAATTGGTATCAGAGCAAGGTTCCTTGGAAGGAGCTTAACAACTTGAGGAAGATCTGGGAAGGTGTACACATGGCAGCAAAAAGATATCTCACTTCTCCAAAAGCAAGTCATCCAGGTACCATTAAAATTGGTGATTGTATATATGTTAACAATGAACAACTACAAGCTGCTCTTGAAGATCTTGACAAGTCTGAAGCAAATATCAAAGATTTGATGGAAAATATCAAAGAAGCTGATGATTGCATTTTGAAACTAAAAGAGCAAGTCAAGAAGTCCTTGGAAAGAATAAAAGAGATAAGTGGGAAACTAAAAGAAGCACATGAATCCATAGACAGTCTATCAAGGTTGGTTTAAGAAAAAACAAAAATTGAGGAGTATCTAAATTAGGCTATAAAGGATAAGTCTAAGGAATGTGAAAAATTGGGAAAAGATGTGTTACTTTTGAAATATGATTTGGAAGTAGCTAATAGCTATAAAGAAAAATTCAAAATAAGCTTTGCAAAGCTTGAGGAGTTGATTGAAAGTTAGAAGAGTCCAGATGACAAGCAAGGCTTGGGATTTGAAAAAGGAGAAAGTTCAAATTCAGAACAAGTCAATACTAAAAAGAATAAAGATAAAGGAAACTAGATCTGAAATTAGAGAAACAGACCTAAAAGACCTCCAGTAAGACAACCAAATGCTCAAAGATACCCATCTTTCAATGGCTATTGTTTCAAGTGTAATAAGTTTGGTCATAGGGCTACTCATTGTAGGAGTAGAATGAATCAAAATGTTCCATCTTTTTCTAGTCAATGTTTCAATTGCAAAAGAATTGGTCACATGACAAGTGAATGTAGGAGTGTAATAAGGAATATTTTTAACAATGTAAGGAACACACAATCCTTCAAAGGAAAATGCTTTGCATGAAATAGATTTGGCATATAGCTAACCAATGCAGATCAAGGATAAATCCAATCAATGGAAGAAATTAAGGACAGAGGAATATTGTGTGTTACAATTGCAACAAACCTGGAAATGTGGCAAAATTCTGCAGAAGCAAGAATGTGAAAACAAACTACTATGTAGAAGAGAAGAAAACAGGGCAGAGGGGAGTTAAAGGAAATAATAAAGTTGATCCAGTTGAAACCAAGAAAGAGATGGGAAAGATCTAGATCAAGAAAGATGTGGTTGAGGTCAAGGAGGGTCCCACACCAGCTTTTGGTGTAGATACTTCCGCTGGGAAGTAAATTGAGAGCTCTGGCTCAGGGGGAGTTATCTTGAAAATCATAATCCCCTAGCCAGATTGATTGTGCTAAGATCCAACACTAAAGGATGAGTTAAAATAGTATTGGATGAATCATTTGGAGAAAGAACCGGTAGAAAAAGACTTAATGCAGCACATTGTAGAGAAATTCTAATCAACTATGTTCTACAGTGAAGAGTTTGACAACCTTTTGAAAACTACATTTATGACAACTAGGTTTTCACAACAAGGGTTAAAAAGGTTCTCATTTGAAAAGATTAATCACTTTGCATTCAAGCTATCAAGTGCTGAGGAGAACTGAAGAAAAATTCCAAGCGATTTCAATGATTTCCAAAGATTCAAAGCAAATTAGAGCAAACCCTAATTTGGAAAAAGAGGTACTTGTAGTTTGAAACCCTACTATAAACTTGTTTTAGTTCCTATAGAAATGGCTGGGTAAAAGTATAGAACTGTGTCACACTTTTGGCTGACTTATCAACATAAGTGAATTTAAACATTTCTAACTAAAAGTCATTTTTTTCAAACATATGGTCTAGTGAGATTCATTCTAGTTAAGTTAGATATGGGCCACAACTTTTCCAACTAGAAGGTCTAGGCAAGAGATTTTGGTGTTTGTGTTTGTGTGCTTGTGCAAGTTGAAGAGAGAACCTAGTTGCCAAAAGACTAGGTAGAGAAGAAGAGACGAGACCTAGGTGAGGCAAAGACAAGGAGAAGCAAGGAGAGACTTGCTTGAGGAAAGATGGATTTGTTGAGAAGGTACCTACAGGATGGGGGTTCACAAAAGAAGAAGCAAGAAGAAAAAGAGAGGAAGAGGAAAGAGGAAAAGATGAGGCAAATAGAGTTTGACCAAGAGATAAAATAACTAAGGCAGGCTATGGAATAGATGAAAGAGATGAGAGAAGGATGAAAGATGAGATGGAGTAGTTGCTCAAAAGAGCACTCAGTTGGCACTTGACAATGACGAAGAAGGTTGTATGGCCTATTCAAAGGATGATGCAAAAGAGAAGACAAATGAAAGCATTAAAACTAGATGGGAAGAAGCCTTTGTTGATGGAAGAAGATAAGGAACAAGCCAAGCAAGATGAGGTGATGGTAGATGAAGACAAACCCATGAAGGATGCAACCATGTCAAACCATGAAGATATTGAAACAGTAGGTGTGAAGCTTGATCTGATTTCAGTGGAAGATGATATTGAATTGGTGTTAAAAGATGATTTGGTTAAGTTCAAGGATGACTTGATTTTGGAGGATCAAAGTTGGTCTCAAAGGTATGATGGTATGATGTTTTCTTCATTGATTTTCAAGGAGGATAATGGCTTTTCAATTTTTTGCACTGTAGTGGTTTGTGATCCTAACAAGACAACAAGCTTGAAGGTAGAACAATAGATGGGAAAAGTGAGGAAAAAAGGTGAAGGGATCATATCTACACCAAAAGGGAGAAAGAGTAAGGAATGAGTATACATAGTTCTTGTTGAGATTGTAAAGAAGGACAAACCAAAGTTCAAGATGAAACCCAAGGTGAAATTGAAGACTACATGGAGCTGCTTTAAGGAAGACACAGGGTAGAGCATAGAGGACATCAAGGAGGAGCATTCAAAGGATGAAGACCTGTTACTACCCTCAATCCAAGAGGGCTTGGATTTTCTTTTGGCCCAGAGTTTGGTGTAGGAGCACCTAATGGACTTTATGCCTCCATGAGGCCATTTTGTAAATATTTTCTTTATGTTGTGTTTGAGTCATTTCATAAGGTCTTAAAGACCATTTCTAAGGTGTGTAAGGTGTCTTGAGTCTTTATTAAGTTTATAGGTGATGGTTTGTCAAATTTTGTAAATCTTGTAAAAGTTGTCATATTGTAAAGTTACAAAAAGTGGGAAGGTGAAGAGTCATGAGTTGTAAATGAAGGAATTAGAATAGTTGTAGTTGTAAAATTAGTTTTAAATGGTTGGTACATGTTTAAATAGCCTTGGGGATGTCGAAACCAAAGTGGGTTGTTACATTTTGAATTGAAATCAATAAAAGACATCCTTGTTTCTATAATTTCTGAACATTAAATTGTTATTGCAGAGCTTGGTACGGCCTGGTATGGTCATTTCATGGAGTAAGACCAATTGTAAATTAAAAATAATTGAATCTACTTTATATGAATTTTTGTTGCACTCAATTTCATGGTGTTTTGAGAAAGTTATGCCTATTTTACTACAAACAAGTTTGAAACCCTAGTTAGGGTATAGCGAGTAAACAAATCAATTTTTGAAGGATTCTGTACAAAGTAACCTACCTTGATTCTAGGATTTGTTGTATAAAGTCCAAATGGGTGTATTAAACTATGTTTACATTTTGTATTCATATTTATAATGAAAGTTATGGCCGCAAAACCCTATTTGTTGCTCCACTTCAAAACCTAAGCAAGAGTAAAACAGTCAGGTTTTGAACCTTTCCTTCCAAAGTAACCATAACCCATTTCAAGATATGTTATAGAAGGGCTTAATGGGTATCCAAATCAGTTTTTAAATCATGGTTTTGAGTTTTCTTCTAAAAATTATGTCAAAATCACCTTATTTGTTGTTCTCATCAAAGCATAGTGGAAGATTGTGAGAAAAGTCATTTGTTTGAGGTATGTTTGATTGAACCCTCCATGCTTAGCATTAGTGATGCATGAAGAAGACATTAGTGCTTACATCCACATTTCCCTAGATGAACACAATGATAGAAAACTTGGAGAATTATATATGAATCATCTGTGTGGTGGGGATTATGAATTGAAGGAGGAATACAAAGCCCTAGAAAAGAAGAAATTTGTGCAATACATAGACTTTCCATCGTTTGCAGAGGACTCATGGGTTTGGTACGTACTAAGAAGAATACACAATGAGTTCATGTGGCTCAATACACCATTTATGATCACAAAGGATGCTATAAGGGTAGTCACAGGTTTGAATTCTACCGGCACTGTGCCTATATTGAAGGTAGTGAAAAATAACACAGTGACATAAGCCACCGGAGCCAAATTTGATAAAAGAGCATTGACAATGAATGACATTAAAGACCATGATGTTAGGTTTGCATCCATGGTGATAGGCTATGAGATCTACTTCACAAACTGAGAGAATTCTATCTCCAGTACTGCTATATACACAGTCTATAAGATGGTGAAGGAGAATGCAGAGTATGACCTATGTGAATTACTTCAACAACAACTAATGGAGAATCTAAAGAAGACAAAAAGAAAGCAAGTATCACTTCAAATTTGGTACGTTGATCATGTACCTATTTTTCTATTTCATGCAAGAATTACCAGGAATGAAGTTGATCTGGTCTAGCAGTCAACCAGTTGCTATTCAAATAAGAAAACATAAGAAACAAAGATGCACAGAATGCAGCTCTGTGGGGCTATTTTAAGAATTTTCAAAAAGATATGCATTCTAGACAAAGGATGCCTAAATCAATTGTTGAGAAATATAAAAATGATATATGTTTCATTGTCAACAAAGATCAATGTATGATGGAGGTTGTTGAGCCTAGGACATTCTGGGTTCTTCCTATGGGATATGAAGTGACAAGAAATATACTGGATGGTTATGCTCAGCATGTGTTAAGCAAACCTAGGGACACAAATGAACCAAGATTTGGTACCTATGAAGAATTATCTATGAAAGTGCATGTTGAGCTGAGGAAGCCTAAATTTTAGAAAAAGATAAGGAAATTGGTTGAGGAATATACACAGAGCGTAGGACTCACTAAAGAAGAAATTGATAAAATAAGAGCAAGATCAAAAGTTGTTAGGGTAGCTAAGCAAATGAAGCAAGATGAGTCTAAAAAGGCACCAGAAGAATCTAAGAGGAAAGAGAAGGAGCCTGCAAAAATAAAGAAGAGAACAAGAGCATCTACTTCTCAAATTGCATCTGCATCCTCCGATCCCACACCCTCCATGGAAGCATTTGCCAAGAAACCTACTGAAAAAGGACACAAAATAATGCATGTGAGTATAAGTGTTGTTAATGAAGAAACATAATCAAATGAAGAAGTTAAAAAGATGAAGGTTAAATTAGCAGAAGCCTCTGGTACTGGTCAAGGCAAGCCCTCCGAGATGGGGAAAGGAAGAAAGAAGGAGAATAAGGTAGAGCCTGTGAAAGTACAAGCTACAATAAGTCTAGAGGATGTATTGAAGGCCATTACAGTTGATGGCAATCTAAAACCTATTGCCCAACTATATGATGACTATGATGATGCAAATAAAAACATCATTGAGACTGTTGTCATCAAATACTTGGACATATACAGTAAATCCCTCATTGAGATAATTATTGATTCCCCAGACAGCTTGGGAAGTATAATGGCTACAAAGAAAGAAGATGCTATGGCCAAGGACATTGAGCTTAGAGAACATACACTAATAAAGCTATGTCTTAAAATTACCCTAGAAGAAAAAGCAAAAGCCTCCAAAGTTCTTGGTAGAGAATTTAGAACAAAGAGGAGGATGAACACTCTCATGTCAAATGACATTGAGAAGGTAGTTAAAGAAACTAAGGAAATCACTTTGAGAGTGTTAAAGGAATCTCATCTCCAAACCATATATGATAATGAAGAAACAAGTGTTGAAGATGACACATCTGCTCCGGATGTCATCTTGGACCAAGGGTTAGACAAAAATGATGAAGACATAAAGGAGAAAGAAGATCAAGCCAATGCTACTGATGGTCTAGACATAGCTGACAAGGACTAAACTGAGACAAGTCTTCCTCTAGATCAACAAACTAATGATCAAGCAAACAAGGAGAAGATAGATGAGATGAATAAAGTTGATAATCAAGAACAGGAACAAGTTGAGAAAATCCCTTCACTAGAGAAAAACATTGATCAACAAGAGGATATGGATCTGGAACCTCCTAAGTAGAACCAAGAAGAAAAAGTTTCTAATATGGCAAGAGACACCGCTACCTCACAAAATTCAATTGACTCTGTTAAAGAATTTTTGGAGAAACTATTTAGTGGAAAATTAGATTTGTTAATGTCTTAGTGTTTTGGTGTTTAAATCCGCCTTTCCACTTTACATTCAAGGATCTAGGGTCAAGCAACAATCCAGTATCATACCCTAGACCACTGTGAGATATAGGGAAACTTGGATTAGGGAATTTAACTATTAATTTTTTCTCTCTTATGCTCAATTAATCATTAAAACCCTAATTATGTAAAAATAGAAGTAAACTGATGAATTATGGAAAATCCTGCTATAGACGGAAGCAAAATACCAAATTATAGAGTACTTGTTTTTGGGGACCTGAGGCAGAAAAGTCAGGGACCCAAGGTGGAAAAGTCAGGGACATAGGAGTGGGCACCCAAGTCCAAGGCCTTATTTTCTGTCTGGATCTGGCAACAAGATCTGCAACCTGAATCTTCTGTATCAGGGATTTTCCCAAAATGGAACTTTGGGGACTATGGAGTGGGCGCCCTAGTCTAGGGGGCAGATTTTCTTCCTTTCCTATTCTTCAGACACTCCTATAGGCTCCTCTGCAACTCCACTCGGTCTAGCTCCTCAACCTGTAACCTGTAATCATGAAAACTTGGTTTGGGGGTTGTGGTGTTTAGGAGCTTGCCTCAGTCAAGCCTTAGAAGGACACTTAAGTCTTCCAAACACCTTTGTCAGATAGAGAGAGCATGCCCTTGTGAGGCAGAGGTCAAATCCAAATGAAACAATGATAAAAAAGCACAATGATATCACCTTGTAGTGAAGATCTCATGGGAGGAAGATGCTCTTCATTCCATGAGGAGATGAATGCTCAAATCTACAAATACAAACACATAAACAAAACAAGTCTGCTCTTGCAACACTATGAAAGCCTTGAATCACCTTAGGATGCCAAAATCACATGAACATAATCTAGTTTATAAATGAATGCCTAAGCATGCTTTTATATGCAACTACAAACATTCCCACCAAGATTTCAAAAATCAAAACTTACCGTGTCGGCAAAGGGACCAAATAATGGTCATAAACCGACACTTAAATTTTGGGCCTAACCTAAAATATGGCAGGACTAGGGCACGGGTACCCAAGTCCTCCCCCCTATTTTGGGCAAGGTTAAGGTCAAGGGGTCCTCCTAGGTCCACGTTGCCATGAAACCTAGGTCTCATTCCATCGGGATGTCAAAATATGAACTAAGATGTCCTAAATGCATGCAAAAGACCTGGGAGCTAAACCTTATGAGGGAAAAGTCCCTAAGGGGAAATTTTCTGATGTTATAGAAACAACACGAAACACAAGCCTTGGATGAGTTTGACTTTTTGCAAGGACCTGATAAATTTGGCTTCAATGTCTCCTGTGCAAAAATTCAAACTGGTATCAATTATTCAAGCAAAATCTCAGGAAGAGATTCTAAAGTCACATGTACAAGACAGTGAACTCATTGGAGAATCATCTAGTATCTTGGAGAAGTTGATTGCTTCATACCAAAAGGACACATCATTTCCATCAATAGATCAACTCAAGGGACTAATAAACTCAGTAAGTACACATTTTGAGTCATTTGAAAAGTCTGTAGAAATAAAGGTTAGAAAAGAATATAATGAGAAAAGGTTAGCTGAATTAAAGACCATGTGTATAATGATAAAATTCTGCTAGACAGTAGAATCAAAGGTATAGAGAAGGCCATTAAGGAAACATATGATATATACAAATTTTGCTTATCATGGCCAGAAGTTACTAAGGAGTTAGAAGAACAAATCAAGGATTTGGAACCCCAATTGCTAAATATCTCTAAGTCATATGATCTGACAACTGAATCAATAAGTAATAAAGAGATACTCAAATGTATCCTTAGGAAGAGCCTTGGTGAATTTATCAACAACCTGATCCTTTGTAGGCACAACTCAAGCTTCACTTCATTCTCTACAACCTTCTCTCTCAAAAAGTGATTCTAGATTGATATATGTTTTATCCTTGAATGCATCACCAGATTCTTTGAAATGTTAATAACACTTGTATTATCACAGATCAAAGATAGGAATAGGTTCATCATATATAACTCTGATATCCTTCAAGGTTTACCTCATTCACAACACTTGTGTGTAGCAAGATGCTGCAACAATGTATTCTACCTCTGCAATAGACAAAGATATTGAATACTTCTTCTTACTTAACCATGACACCACTCTACCTCCAAGAAAGAATGCACCACCACTTGTACTTTTCCTGTCATCTACACAACCAACCCAATTTGCATCTATGTAAGCACTTAAAGAAAAGTCATTATCCTTTGGATACCACAAGCCATGATCCAAAGTGCCCTTTAAATATCAGAATATCCTCTTCACTGCTGCAACATGTGACTCTCTAGGATCCTCTTGAAATCTAGCCACAAGACAAAATGCATGCATAATATCTGGTCTAGTAGTAGTTAAATATAACAAACCTCCAACATTGACCTATACCTACTCTGATCAGCCTTAGGAGATTCATCATTATTTCTCAGCTTGCAACCAGTTGTCATAGGGGTACATACTGGTTTAGAATATTCCATTCCAAACTTCTTTAACATCTCCTTGACATACTTAGATTGTGAAATGAAAATACCTTTATCTGTTTGATTGATCTGTAGTCCAAGGAAGAAGTTCATTTCCCCACACATTGACATTTAAAATTCTTTCTACATTTCATTTGCAAAACTTTTACACATACTTTCATTTCCACCAAAGATTATATCATCTACATACACTTCCACAATCAGAATTTGATCTTCTCCTACTTTGATGTACAAATTGTTATCTGTGGTACCTTTATTGAATCCTTGCTTTAATAAGTACATGTCTAACCTTGCATACCAAGCTCTAGGGGCTTGCTTCAATCCATAACCTGCAAACCATATCCAGCTTATCTAATAATTGAAATCCATCTGGTTGTTCTATGTATACTTCTTCTTCCAACTCACCATTCAAGAAAGCAGACTTCACATCTGTTGGCAACATAGTCAAGAGACTCTGCTGGTATGATGGAGACTTGATGTTGTCATTGATGGAAACAATAACACATGAATTAGAATAGCTCCTATGACAAAATTGTGCATAGCCTTTTGGTCTAGAAAGGCTAACTTAGCCAAAGTTGACTAAGTACTAACAGGGTATCAAGACAGTAATAGAAATTTAGTTGATACTCCTCCACAGTTGACGATCATGTTATGTGGTTCTGGTATGTTACTCACAGCTATCTGGTGATGTCATGATTTAGTGTTCAAGTCCTGATTTTCTCTAGAAGTTCCATAGTGAAATATCTGAGTCTGGAAAATAGAGTTAAGTCAGAAACAGTACAAAGTACCTAAATAATTTGGTCTGCATTCCTCCGCTGGTGAATATTTTGATTTACCATTTTGAGACAATATAGATGCATGTCTTGAGTATCTAATTTCAGACTTATAGAGCTTGAAGATTATAAGAACATATTCTACAAGTTCTGCAGTATCGACTTCTAGTCTGACAGTATTTCACTATGATAGAACAATAGTTATGAGATCCGCATTTTGTAGAAGAAGACTATCATGACCTGAGGTTCTAAAGGTATGAAAATAAATCTATAATGGATGTTGGCTATGTTTTTCAGAGTCTCATATGGTCCACATTGAAGGTTATGGTATGATAATTGAATTAGTCAAGTGTGCACTAAAGGGTTAAGCTGAAAGTCATGTTAGATCAATATGTCGTGAAGGTATATGATTGGAATCATTAATCTAAGTGGTTCTATAATAGGTCCATACTCATATGAAGAGTCTTGCATGATTGATTGGGTCCGCATTGTTGTTTGGGCACAATAGCAGGCTGATAAGGTATAACTTGAATATACAAGCTTTATCTTTTGCATGCCGACCTAGTTTGAGGAAATTCTTGATGCGGATATATATACTCAATAGATTTCGGCATTGGAGGTATGAAATGTGTGAACACAGTGTGAATTTGATGTGTGTGCTATCTAAGGCAGTTTTGTGACCAGAAAATGATAGTGAGGGCAGAAGAAAAGAGTATATGTGAAACAAAGCAAAAAAAAAGGGTAGACATTATGAAGACATTTGAGTCTGTTTAATGATCTATAAATGGAATTGCACTTGAATAGATGCACTTGTAGCAGTCTTCTCCCGTTAGTGAGCCATTCCTTCTCTATCCTCTATTCTCTTCTTTTTTGGCAGTGAGCACTTCTTTTGGATAGTGAGTCCTTGGGTAGTGAGCCCTAAGGCAATGAGCCTTTATGTAATTTGGTTTTGATATCATAATATATTGTGAGCTAACACTCACCATGGTTTTTCCCTTTTTGGGTTTTCCACATAAAAATCCTGGTGTCTATGTGTTATGACTTTGTAGCTACTCTTCTTATGTTTGTTTTACTTTCATGTTATTGAATTTGGTAAAAGGATTAATAATTATGTGAAAGAAAGGTTTTATAGAATACTAATTCACCCCCCCTCTTAGTATTCTTTGTGATCAACAACATCCATTTGATATACTTTGAAATCCTTATGTGCTGCAAAAGCCAAAAACATCTTGATGGCTTCCATTCTTGTCACTGGAGCATAAGTTTCCTCATAGTCTATTCCTTCTACTTGTGAGTAACCTTTACACACAAGCCTTGCCTTGTTTCTTACCACTTCTCCATTCTCATTCAATTTTTTCTGGAATGCCCACTTAGTTCCAATCACATTTTTATTTGTTGGTTTTGGGACAAGTTCCCAGGTCTGATTCTTTTCAATCTCCATTAGTTATTTTTCCATAGCCTTTATCCAATACTCATCCTTGCATGCTTCAATCACTGTTTGAGGTTCAACTTTAGAGAGTAAATATAGATTTACCTGTTCCTCAATAGATTTCCTTCTGGTCAGCACACCTTTGTTCTTGTCACCAATGATTTGATCTTCAGAATGATGCTTCTGCACATACTTGGGAGTTTTAGGAGTCTTTTTTAGAGCTTCTTCTTCAATCTATACTTCCTTTTCATTAGCATTTTCTTCTTCTTTGCAAGAGGACTCATCTGATTCATATCCATTAACTTTTGAATTCTTTTGTAGATCTTCATCAACTTTGACATTTGCATGCTCAACAATGTTGAACTGCACCAGACAACTGAGAGGGGGGGTGAATCAGTTGTCCTAAAACTTTTAACCAAATATGATCATCAACTTATTAATTACTTATATTCAGATACAACCATGAAAGCATCAAATGAGAAGCTTAACACAAAATCATAAACAACAAGGAGACACCAGATTTTTACGTGGAAAACCCTAAAAGGGAAAAACTACGGTGGGTGTTAGCCCACAGAAATATATGAGTTATATCAATACTAAAAAAATAGAGGCTCACTACCTACAGGGCTCACTACCCAAATTGCTCACTGCAAAGAAAGGCTCACTCCCAAAGGGTGGTTCACTACCAAAAGGTTGAACTGAGATAACAACATCTACTCCATGCCAAGGTTCAATTCCATTGAACCATAAAAACACTGCTGCTCTGCTTTGCTACCTTCACTTTATCTTCACACTTGGATACTTTTTCATGACTCAATTACAAGTATTTATACACTACATCAACCTTGGAATGATCATCAAGGTCGACATTACAAACATACATAAAATAGGTCTTGACCTAATACACAATTATACTAAGAAAATGTAGTAAAGATGTATACGGATCACACCATGCCTTAGCTGGGACTCAAACACAATCGTCAAGAGATCTCTACAATCACTAGAATTAACCAAGTAGGCTAAGACTATTTACACGCTATGTTATCTAGGAATAATCTTCAAACACAATGTCAATTCCTTAACGCGGACCAATGTAAAGGGAGGAACATGATCAGGAGGCATCCACAGGCATGTTGTAATCACCAGGAGCAACTGCACAAACTCTAACCACTTTATCTATGAGATTCTTCACACTGAAACACATGAACTTCACTGTCTTCAACTGTCATAAAAGAAGGATAGCTTGTGGACCACCAAATCATGAACCATTGTAGTTGTAGGCACTTACCATCATCCTAGACTTCCCTCTAGAACTACAGAGAAAAATACTTCAACGCAGAGGAATGCAGAGCAAAGTACTTTCTCCTTGTCACTAGTGAATAATCAGAAAAAGGAGGTTTTACTCTTGTGAATGTAACTCACTCAATTATTCACACTGGAGGCTCAAACTAAGGATTTAGCATCTTCATACATGCCTCTAAATAACTTCCAAACCACATACCAAGATCTTCAATATACAAGAAATGCAGAGCAATCTTTTGGACTGCTCTTCAGTATGCAACTCACTGTCTTTACTGTAATTCATTGTTTCCTTTCTAATTCTTCTGGAGGGGCTAATTTTCTTAATATCCTCAACATATAAGGCTTCTAATCAAAAGATAAGAATACTGTTGCAACCAATGAAAACACAGATATGTTGACATCAATGACAACACCGATTAGGCACATACTTGCAACAATCTCCCCCTTTGTCATTGATGGCAACATATGATGTGAAAAACTGTAACTACCATCAAGACAAGATTCTCCCCCCTTACTCTTCACACATCTACATTCTTTCCTCTCTAATTTTTTCACATGAATTCTCTCCCCCTTTGACATCAATGGCAAAGGGAACATACTTGCACTCTGCTGCTTTAAACCAAACTCTCTTCTAAAATCTCTCCATCTAACTACTACCCCTAAGAAGTAGCTTGTACAAGCATCAATCCAGATCTGGAGGTGGAACTCTAAGTACGACCAAACTGATGCACTCTTGTGCATCTTAGTTTTGAGCAGGAGGGGTGATAACCCTGAACTTTTCTCTGAGATACTAAAAAGTATCCTTAGGTAGAGGCTTGGTGAAAATGTTTACAATCTGATCTTTCGTGGACACATATTCCAACTTTACTTCATTCTCTGTCACCTTCTCTCTCAAAAAGTGATACCTTATTGATATGTGCTTTGTTCTTGAGTGCATCATTGGATTCTTTGAAATGCTTATGGCACTTGTATTGTCACAAAAGATTGCAATTGGATCTTCATACACAACTCTTATGTCCTTCAAAGTTTGCTTCATCCATAATACTTGAGTGCAACAACATGCTGCTGCAATATACTCTGATTCTACAGTTGACAAGGATATTGAATCTTGTTTCTTGCTCAGCCATGAAACCAATCTATTTCCCAAGAAGAAGGCACCTCCACTTGTACTCTTTCTGTCATCAACATCTTCAGCCCAATCTACACCTGTATAAGCACTAAGAGTGAAATCATTGTTCTTTGGATACCATAATCCATAATCTAGAGTGCCTTTCAAATACCTCAAGATTCTCTTAACTGCCATCACATGTGATTCTCTTGGGTCAGCTTGAAACCTTGCAACAAGACAAACTGCATGCATAATATCAGGTCTAGTTTGGGTTAGATAAAGCAGTCCTCCAATCATGTATCTGTATTTTTTCTAATTAGCCTTAGGTGATTCATCAATTTTTCTCAACTTGCAAGTAGTCACCATGGGAGTACATATCGGTTTAGAGTCTTCCATCCCAAACTTCTTCAGCAACTCTTTCACATACTTAGACTGAGATATGAAGATTCCTTTATCTGATTGATTAATTTGCAGACCCAAAAAGAAATTCATTTCACCAAACATGGACATTTCAAATTCACTTTTCATCTCATCGTCAAACCTTATGCACATACCTTAATTTCCTCCAAAGATAATGTCATCAACAAAGGCCTCAAGTATCAAGATCTAATCAACATTGATTTTGAAGTACAAATTGCTATCTGTAGTGCCTTTACTAAAACCCAATTGCAACAAATACCTATCTAACCTTACATATCAAGCTCTAGGAGCTTGTTTGAGTCCATATAATGTTTTCTTCAACCTGCATACCATATCACTTTGATTTGACAATTTGAAGCCCTCTGGTTGCTCAATGTATACTTCCTCTTCTAACTCACCATTCAGGAAGGTAGATTTCACATCCATCTGATATACCTTAAAATCTTTGTGAGCTGTAAACACTAGAAACATTCCAATTGCTTCAATCTGAGCTACTGGGGCAAAGGTTTCTTCAACATCTATCCCTTCAATTTGAGAATATCCTTTGCATACAAGTCTTGATTTATTCCTTACAACTTCTCCATTTTCATTTAGCTTGTTCCTAAAGACCCATTTAATTCCAATAACATTTTTGTCAGCAAGTCTGGGAACTAATTCCCAAGTTTCATTCTTCTCTATCTATAGTAGTCCTTCCTCCATTGCCTTTACCCAATTTTCATCATTACATGCTTCATTCACATTTTTTCATTCAATCTTTGAAAGCAAATAGTAATTAACTTGTTCTTTTGCAGCTCTTCTTCTTGTTAGCACACCTTTGTTCTTGTCACTTATAATCTGATCTTTAGAATGATTGATCCTTACATACCTGGGAGTCTTGACAGCACTTTCTAGAGCCTGTTCTTCATCCTGACTGTCTTCTTGCTCATCTTTTTCTTTAATTTCCATAGTCACAGGTTCATCTGGTTCATAACAACTCAGGTCTGATATTCTTTCTTTGCCTTCATCTACCTTCACATTTACACTCTCAACAATCTTTTTGAGCCTCTTGTTGTAGCACCGGTAAGCCTTACTCTTGGTAGAGTATCCAAGAAAGATTCCTTCATCATATCTTGCATCAAAATTTCCTAGATCTTCATCTCTCCTAATATAACATTTGCTTCCAAAAACTTTGAAATATTTTATTGTGGGAATTCTTCCATACCACAATTCATAGGGAGTTTTAGTACCATTACCTTTCACTTGAACTCTATTTTGCATTTAGACAGTAGTGTGAATAGCTTCTTTGCAAAAGACTTCCGACAGACCTTCTTCCTTCATCATTGTCCTAGCAGTCTCCTAAATTGTCATGTTCTTCTTTTCCACAACTCCATTCTGCTGAGGAGTCCTAGGTGTAGACAACTATCTCTTTATCCCATGCTCTTCACAAAAAATGTTGAATTCATTTAATGTGAACTCACCTCCTCTATCAGATCTTAAGCATTTGATCTTCAAATCTATTTCATTCTCAACCATTGCCTTGAAGGATTTGAATTTCTCTAGGGCTTCTAATTTATCTCTTAGAAAAGTAACTCAAGTCATTCTAGAATAATCATCAATAAGCAACATGAAGTACATGTCACCTTGTAGACTTCTCACCCTTGTAGGACCATAGAGATCTGTATGCACTAGATCCAACAAACTGGTAGAGAATTGTTCTTTGCTCTTGAAACTTGTCCTTATCTACTTTCCCAACTGACATTCCTTACAAATTGAGTTGGAAGGTTTCACAAGTTTTGGTAAATCTCTCACAGCCTGACTTGAGCTTATTTTTACCATACTATCAAAGTTTATATGACATATCCTTCTATGCCACAGCCAACTTTCATCTGCTTGAGCCAATAAACAATAATCATTCATTCCTTTCAATTGATAGATGTTACCTTTTGTCTTCTTACCAGTAGCAATCATAGTTCCGGAGCTTTCCATGATCTTGCACCCATTATCTTTGAATCTTAGATCATATCCTTTGTCACACATCTAACCAACACTCAAAATATTATGCTTCAAACCCTTCACATACAGAACATTGTCAGTATTATGCTTTCCATTAAATGAAATAGATCCTCTTCCACAAATCTTACCGGCTGCATTATCTCCAAACCTAACCAATCCTCCATCATACTTTTCCAAACTTACAAAATTACTCTTGTCACCAGTAATGTGATGTGAGCATCCACTATCAATAATCCATTCATCCTTATCTTTATCAACCTGAACAGCCAAAGCACTCTCTTCTACTAGTTTTTCATCCTTTACATAGCTAGCAGAATTAGTAGACACAAGATCTTATTTAATAGCAATAAACAAACACTCATTTGCACTAGTACTAGCATCATCAGATTCATCATCAGTCACACCTTCATCATCAAAATCTCTGACATAGTAGCATTTCTTTGGAACTCTAGGTCTACTCTCATATCTTTTCTTATTTCTTTCAATTCTTTCAGGACATCTAGAAGCATAATGACCTACCTTACCACAAGAGAAACATTTGAATGGTAGTTTACCTTTGAACTTATCGAAACCTCTTTGCATCCTATCAACAAAGTTAGCTTCAATTTCATCAAAGTCATCATCCACTTTATATTTCTTAGCTCTGGAAGTCTTTTCTGAAGTACTGACTTTGAAAACTGATTCAACTTTTGGAAGAGCATCACCAAATTCTCTCATCTCAAAGGTTGTAATCTTTCCAAGTAACTGATCTCTATCAATAGTTTTCATAGACATGAATTCTTCAATAGCAGCCACTTTGTGACTATAGGATTTTGGTAGTGATCTGAGAATTTTCATCACAACTTCCTTATCATTGAGAGTTCCTCCCATACCTTTTATTCCAATGACAAGTTCATCAACTCTCTGCATAAAGGATATTATGTTTTCATCTTCATTCATCTTCAAACCCTCATATCTTACTTTCAAGCTCTGTATCTTGGCTTCTCTAATAGAATCATCTCCTTCACACAAAATTTTTAGCTTCTCCCATACCTCATTTGTAGATTCATGGTCCACAATGTTTGTCAATACTTAGTCACTTAAAGAACTTAACAGAGCATCCTTTACTTTGAGATCCAACTAATATTCTTTGATATCATCTTCAGTTGTCAAGCCACTTTCAAGCCTGACAAATTATGATAGAGTAGCTAGCCATACTTTATAACCAAGACAGAGAAGATGGCTTTTCATTCGTGCCTTCCAAAGAGTATAATTTGTCTCATCAAAATGTGGAGCTTCCTTTTTGTAAGACATCCTAGATCTTCATCAATCTGTTAGGCTTTCTTTAGAGGAACCTTGCTCTGATACTAATTATTCAACTGCACCGGACAACTGAGGGGGGGTGAATCAGTTGTCCTAAAACTTTAACCAAATATGATCAACTTATTAATTACTTATATTCAGATACAACCATGAAAGCATCAAATGAGAAGCTTAACACAAAATCATAAACAACACAGGAGACACCAGATTTTTACGTTGAAAACCATAAAAGGGAAAAACCACAGTGGGTGTTAGCCCAAAGAAATAAATGAGTTATATCAATACCAAAAAATAGAGGCTCACTGCCTACAGGGATCACTGCCCAAATTCTCACTACAAAGAAAGGCTCACTACCAAAGGGTGGCTCACTGCCAAAAGGTTGAACTGAGATAACATCATCTACTCCATACCAAGGTTCAGTTCCATTGAAGCACAAAAACACCTCTGCTCTGCTCTGCCTTACTTCACTTTATCTTTGCATCTTCACACTTGGATATTTTTTCATGACTCAATTACAAGTATTTATACACTACATCAACCTTGGAATGATCATCAAGGTCGGCATTACAAACATACATAAAATAGGTCATGACCTAATACAAAATTATGCTAAGAAAATATAGTAAAGATGTATACGGATCACGCCATGCCTTAGCTGGGACTCAAACATGATCTTCCACACCACAAAATGCTTCTAAAATATTCAATAGATCTCCACAATCACTAGAATTAACCAAGTCAGCTAAGACTGTTTACATGCTACATCATCTAGGAATAATCTTCAAACATGATCTCAATTCCTTAACAAGGACTAATGTAAAGGGAGGAACATGATCAAGAGGCATCCACAGGCATGTTGTAATCACCAAGAGCAACTATACAAACTCTAACCACTTTATCCATGAGATTCTTCACACCGGAGCACATGAACTTCATTGTCTTCAACTATCATAAGAGAAGGATAGCTTGCGGACCATCAAGTCATGAACCATTGTAGTTGTAGGCACTTACCATCATCCCAGACTTCCCTCTAGAACTGTAGAGAAAAATACTTCAATGCGGAGGAATGCGGAGCAAAGTACTTTCTCCCTGTCACTGGTGAATAATTAAAAAAAGGAGGTTTTACTTTGATGAATGTAACTCACTCAATTCTTCACACCAGAGGCTCAAACTTAGGATTTAGTATCTTCAAACATGCCTCTAAATAACTTCCAAACCGCAGACCAAGATCTTCAATATACAAGAAATGCGGAGCAATCTTCTAGACTATTTTTTAGTATGCAACTCACTGTCTTTACTATAATTCACTGTTTCCTTTCTGATTCTTCCAAAGGGGCTAATTTTGTTAATTTCCTCAACATATAAGGCTTCTAATCAATGAAAAAATAAGAATATAGTTGACACCAATGACAATACAAATATGTTGACATCAATGACAACACCGATTAGCACATACTTGCAACAAACAATCCTTCTTAACCTCTTGTTGTAGCACCAGTAAGCTTTGCTTTTAGTAGAATACCCAAGGGAGATACCTTCATCAGATCTTGCATTAAACTTTCCTATATTTTCTTCATCCCTTCTGATATAACATTTGCTTCCAAACACTTTGAAGTACTTGGCAGTAGGAATCCTTCCATACCATAACTCGCAAGGGGTCTTTGTACTATTTTCTCTTGCCTGCACTCTGTTCAGTATATAAAAAATAATATGAATTGCCTCTTTCCAGTAGACCTCTTTTAGATTTGCTTCTTTTATCATTGTCCTTGCAGCTTCTTGAACAATCCTATTCTTTCTTTCAACTAGTTCATTTTGCTGAGGAGTCCTAGGGGTAGATAAGTGCCTCTTTATTCCATGATTCTCACAAAGCATGTTAAACCCATTGGAGGTGAACTCTCCACCTCTATCAGACCTCAAAAATTTAATTGTCATATCTATTTCGTTCTCAACCATGACTTTGAATGCTTTGAACTTATCTAGGACTTCATATTTTTCTTTGAGAAAAGTAACCCATGTCATCCTAGAGTAATCATCAATTAATAGCATGAAATACCTATCACCTTGAAAATTCCTTACCTTGGTAGGGCCACAAAGATTTGTACACACTAGTTCCACTAGTTCGGTAGAAGATTGTTCCTTGGATTTGAAACTTCTTCTTGCTTGCTTTCCAATTTGAAATTCTTTACATACAACATTGATGGGCTTTGTAATCTTTGGCAGATCTCTCACAACTTGAACTGAACTTATCCTTACTAGGCTATCAAAATTGATGTGACACAATCTTCTATGCCATAGCCAACTTTTACTGATCTAAGTCATGAAGCACCACCTTTGAGCTGATAAACATTTCCATCTGTCCTCTTTCTAGTAGTTATCATAGTTCTGAAATCTTTTCTGATCTCACAACCACCATCTTGAAACACAAGATTATATCCTTTGCTACACATTTGTCCAACACTCAAGAGGTTATGCTTTAAACCCTTAACATAAAGAACATCATCATTATTATGCTTGCCATCAAAACTAATTGAGCCTCTTCCACATATCTTAGCAATTGTATCATCACCAAATCTAACTAGTCCTCCATCATATTTTTCAAGTTTAACAAACTTACTTTTATCTTCGGTCATATGATTTGAGCATCCACTATCAATAACCCAATAGTTCTTTTCCTATCTAGTATGAAAATTAGATATCAAAGTACCTTCAGTATTAAGACTTACCTCTAGAGCCTTTTCCTTCACACATTTCTCAATGCTAACAGAAATAGTATCATCTTTTATAGCTATGAACAGACATTCATTATCCTCATCATTTTCATAATCAGATATACTTGCATCTTCTCTAACATAGTAGCTCTTCTTAGGCACTCTACTCATGTTCTCCCTATTCTTCTCAAAATTCTTTCTATACATCTTGAAGCATAATGACCTATCTTGCCACAACTGAAACACTTGAAAAACAACTTACCAGTACCCAATTTCATTTTTCTCACAAAGTTATCTTCCACATCATCTAAATCCTCTTGATTTGATTCCACAGTCTTCTCAGATTTGCTAGCATTAAAGGAAGTCTCGGCCTTTGCACTACTTGTATGAAATTATCTCATTTCAAAAGTAGTAAAGGTGCCAAGCAACTAATCTTTGGTAAACTAATTTAGATTTTGTAATTCTTCAATAGAAAAAAACTTTATGACTGTAAGCCTTGGGAAGAGTTCTGAGTACCTTCAATACCACTTCTTTTTCATCAACATCTCCACCAAGTCTTTTGATGCCATTGACAACTTCATCCACCTTCTATAAGTAGCTTGTAATGTTTTCATCTTTAGACATCCACATGGTTTCAAACATGAGCTTCAAATTTTGCAGTTTAGCTTGCTTAACCTTATCATCTCCTTCATGAATATTTTTTAACTTTTTCCAGATTTCATTAGCAGTTTTCAAATTCATGACTTTCACCAATTCAGAATTAGTAAGACCACTTAAAAGAGCATACCTTGCTTTACCATTGGTTTCAAAGGCCTTGATCTCATTTGCAGTACTTGGACCATTTTCTGGTATTGTGTATTTAGTCTCAACAACCTTCTAGATCTCATATCCAAGAGAAATCAGATAACCTTCCATCCTTATTTTCCAGAATGCCTAATCTATTCCATCGAACAAAGGAACATCCTTCTTGTGCGCCATCCTGGATCTACCTTAAGCGATTAAGCTTTCTTCCAAGGAACCTATCTTTGATACCAATTGTTGAATGCACAAGAAAACTAAGAGGGGGGTGAATCAATTGTATTTTAAAATTCCAAAACCCTCACACACATTTAGATCCACATAGATTCAATTAACCCTTAGACTATTATGATGATTAAGCATGAAAGAAAATAATAGAAACTGAATCAAACCAACATCAAACGCAAGAGAACACCATATTTACATGGAAAACCCAAGAAGGGAAAAACCATGGTGAGGATTAGCTCACAATATAAAGTAGTATCAACATCGAATTACAAAAGGCTCACTTGCAGAAGGCTCACTACCAAAGGGCTCACTGCCAGAATAGAGAAGATAGAGAAGATTGTTACAAGGAGAAAACTATCTAAATGCAACAGGGAATTCCACCACAACACCATCAACACCTTCACAATCACACTGAAGAATTGTAGACACCTTATGCTCACTGCATCTAGTAATCTAACACATGAAAGCTTGTATTGCACCACACATTCAACCACACTATTACTCACATCACATCCATCACACGCACTCACAATCAAGATCCCTTGACACTTATTTATATTGTCTTCAACCTTGAGAGCATTCTCTGAGGTCAGAAAATCACCTTAACCTAGAAAATTCAAATTTGGTGTAGAACTAAACATTCCCGTGGTGGAAAGGAATGAATGTGGACCACACCACACCTTATCTCAAACCTAAATTCACTCTTACATGTTATTCCACGCTTCCACAATCACTAAAGTACAACCACAAGTAGTGTAAACAACCAAGTTGACCAGACTTGTGTTAACACTAAGAACTTTTAAGTACACACTTCCTCAATGATCAAAAGATAACTCACAAACCATGTGCCAAGCTTGAACATGATCTAGAAGCATCCACAAGTACCTAAAAACCAAAAAATCCTTTCACAACTTTCACCTGACGAAAGTTCACACCAAAGCACTCACACAACTCTTTCATACACTGTAACTCAAGAAATCAACTTACAGAGCAGCAAACCATGAACAAATTGAACTAAAGCAATATATAAGAATTATAAGAACAAATCCAAAACTACAAAGCCATAGATTAATCTACAGAGAAATGTAGAGAAAAACAATTTCTCCCAGACACATCTGCAAAGCTTAGAAACATAGTTCATACACTGGTGAACACAACTTCCTATGCACAATGAACCAGAACACCAAATTTAGAATATAACATCTCTTAACATCTTTGAACAACATATCCAAACCACAAAGACATATCTTCAACATAGAGGAAATGCAAAGCAAAACCAGAACATTACTCTGTAAACCAAAATGCCACTTCAACACACTGTTTTCTTTATTCATCAAATTTTCTCAAAAGCACTTGGAAACCAACCAATAGAAACATATTCTTAACATATTCAGCACCTCTTCAAAGCAACCAAATAGCTCATACCATTGCAACAACCCCATCTCTATTGAACCAATTGACACTAATGACAACACCAAGCTAACATGTTGAGATCAATGACAACACTAACTGCACATACTTGCAACATATATTATGAAGTGGGTAGAAGTATAATCAACCAAAGATTGCACAACTAAAACTACCACAAATTTTATATATGAGAATATAATCACAAGGTTTGGGTGTCCTCTGAGTATCACAAAAAATGGAGGTAAACACTTTGCAAATAAGTTAATTGCAAAACTCCAAAGTAGTTGTATGATCAAACACATTAAAAGCTCCTAATATCATCCACAAGAAAATAGTACAAGTGAGGCATTGAATAAAATTATAGGAACAACAGTGACAAAAATGTACTGTGGGAACAAGACAGATTGGGATATTAAGATTCCAACTACACTATGGGCATACAAAACATCCTACCAAAGGGAAACTAAGTTTACCCAATTTGAGCTATTAAATGGGATGGATGCTACACTACCTTTAAATTTTATTATCCCAAATTTTTGTACTGCACTTACTCTGTGGTTAAGTGAAGAATACTCATTGAAAAAAAGACTAGAAGACCTTGCAAAATTGGATGAAAAAATAATTACTTACAGTATATCATCAGAACCTAGTACACAAAAGACAAAAGGCATACATTATAGGAATTTGTGACAAAAAGAATTCTAGAAGGATGATTTAGTATTGTTATATGATAGCAAATTAAAGAAATAAGAAAAATTAAAAGTTAGATGGCTAGAGCCATAGTACACTGATGAAATTTTAAAATCTGGAGTAGTTTTAGGTTAAAATCACTTGACAAGAAGTCAATAACAGGATATGTAAATGGTGCTAGATTGAAACACTACCATCAAGCTGTGGAATAAAGTGTAAACTAAAAAAATCAAAATTGTATTGAATTTATAATATGTACGATAAATACCATAAAAAGTATACCATTAGAATGAAATAAGTCGTGAGAAAGTAATGACTAGAAAATTCTATGAAAGCATAAATGGGAAAATGCAATTAAAAGAATAGGCCACTGTTATGATTATAAAAGAATGATCACAACAAATAATCCAACACCATTTGCACTCTAAATATTCATGAGCTTAATATATATTCTGAGATAAAACCAAACCCTAGCAAAATATAGAATGACAATGGTGACTCTCATTTTGGTTGATGTCTCCTCAAAGACTCACCCAAAATACAAGAAATTCCCCTACAAGATGATCAAGATTGATTTAGATGGGGCATTCTCTGCCATCCCAAATGACATAATATATATAGAGGATGTGAGGAATACATCCATGCATTGATATCAAAGGTAGATCATATGAAGTTCAAGGAGCTTCAAACAACACTCCTCTATCTAGATGAAATAAATTACATTCCATAGTACTAGGAGGTTGAGAAGAAGAAACTATACATATGGAAAGATTTCCCTAACTTCTTTGTAGAGCATGGTTGGGTCTATTAGGTTCCAAAACTGCAGGTCCCAAATCCTAGAGTATGTTCTCACCTTCAGGGCTAGGGGATGCCATTAAGAAGGTAAAACAAGGGCTCATCAATAGATCTAGGATGGTTAATGGCTAACAAATGAGAATGGGTTTTCTCTCCTGCTCCTTGAGCTCAACTTAAACTCAAGAGGGCATTCCCAAAGGTTTAATAAAAAATATGAAAACTAAAAATCTTGTGGCTAAACCCAACCCATTGGATTGGCTCCAAATATTTTCACTAAACCAAGAACAACTAGCCACCCATATACCTCATCTACATGATTACTACACCCTACCAATGCACCAACAAATGATAACAACATGACATCTCTTGAGATGAATTCACTTAACATTACATACACAAATACAGGGTGCATGCACACATGAACATTACTCACAAATGATTTGAACTATTTTAGATTGCATAAGATGATTCCCTGGTTATACTACAGAATCATGAACAATGTGTAAACTAAATATAACCCTACTCCTACTCCTACAACTACCCAGAATAGAGGATTGATTTAAATAATTTTCTGGCCCTTTACCAAACTAGACTGGTGCCTACTCCATTGGGCAACAAAGTCATGAACAACAAAGAGGAAGGAGATGCACATAGTAAACATCAATAGAACTAGATGTGCATTCACATACAAATCAAATATTACATCTCATATAATGGACTTACTTATTTATCTAAAACATAACTACAATAATCCACTTGCAATAATTGAATTACCAATATAAAAACATCATATTGAATTAGATTTTGTCAACATACATCAAACCTTAGTTACAATCACACTAGAAAATGTGGTGAAGGAAAAATACATAGTTGCAATTGTACATTCCCCTGAATCATTGCAAATGGCCATGGAGACATACCCCTACATGAAAAATGCATTACAATCCCTTCCTACACTATACTAGATGCATTCTTTCATTTGCAACCCAAAAATTTTTCTTTGCTTGATACCCTAAAATCACCATGAGCTAGACTACACCTCCAAAAAATTGGTTTAGCGACCAACCACCTTTACATCTTTCTTCATGTATGTATATAACATTACATTGTACTTGTTGTTTTGGGTAGGAAAACAAATTAGGGCACCAAACTATCACATTTAATCTTTATCCACCCACTGCATTTAATTCTAACTACCTCCATCTTGTTCATACTAGGCATTAATGGCATTCTGGGAGGTAGGTAGGTGCTTTTATAGTCACCACATGAAAAAATACATTTAAAAAAGCTTTTACAACACTTTAAAATTTTAATTTCTATATTTTCAATACTTACAAGCTCATCAGGAACATTTTTAGTGATTTTCTAGTCACTAGGAACTCATTGAAACTTCTTTCTTTCCTCTTTTTCTCTTTTGTCGACAAGTTCCAACCCATTGGGAACTCGTGAAAATATCTTTCTTATCTCTTTTCTTCTCTTTTTGTCTTCCATCCTACCTTTGAAACATTATCTTGCCATGCCTTAGTTGATTTTTCTGTTTCGGCACTTAGGGAGGGACTAGGAACAATTTCAAGGGTTTCCTTGGTTCTAGGAACCAAGCAAAACCATGAAATCTTCATTCTTTCTATCTTCCTCCCTTTTTCTTCTTTGTTCCTTAGTCAAAATTTCATTTCCATGCCTTGTCCGAACTTGGACACCCACTGGGAACACTTTTAGTGAGTTCTTGGTCACTAGGAACTCACATAAATTGTTCCTAGTAAGCAAGAAAAGGCCGATAGTCAAATTTAGGAATTTGTTCAAATTTTCAAAAGAATGAAACATGGCACAACACCAAGAACACACATGGGGACAATATAGGATATTTTTGGAGATTTTGGGCATAATTTATGCAAGTTTGGGAGCTAGAAAATCTAGGTCCCAATAGTGGCTCTATTTGGGGACATGTGCCAAACATGGCACAATGAGAACCAACTATCTCTGGGAAGACCAAAAAGCAAATACAAATAGGGGGAAACCAAACATGTATTTACAAGGCAACACACAACAATGAAAGTATAACAACTTATAGTCATAGGCATGAAGGCACAAGAGGAATAATGATTGTAAACAAAATTTTAACACAAGGTAGGGAAACCCTTCAAAAGGAGGATGGGGCTACTTGCCTCTGTCAAACACAAGCCTACTAAAGGAGCTAATGTCCCTCAAACCATGGATATACTAATCACCTGACAATAACAATAAAAACACCTTGCATGAACATGCAAACTACTAAGGCCAAGAGGATCATACTAGAACTAAACACAAAGCCCTTCCTCTTGCCAAATAGGGCTAGCAATCCAATCAAAATGCATGTGGAAGGAAAGACTCCCACATCTTAGGCCAACCACATCCATCTGATTTCTAGCATCCTAAAATGAGTCAAGACAAAAAATAAAAGTCTCAAACTCATACATATCTAAAATAAATTCTTGACTGATGTTGTGATCAGCATAAGAAGATAAATCTATGTGTATCATAAAGTGAAAGGTCTCTAAGTCAAGTATGCAATTATGTTGAGTTGCAACATGATGATTTTACTATTCACTAGTGCATTGCAACTCAACATCATCCTCACCTATATGTTGAATCCACTTAAAAGATTCAAATTTAGGTACATCATCATTATTCAAAGTAGTAGAGCCACATCTTTGTCACAAAGGAAAACTTCATAATCAACAACATTCACATCAAGCTCTTAGACAACCGGTGACCAGCACACACCATTCTCACACATGTTGATATCTTGTTCTATACTTAGATCAAAGACTTGATCCATATCATCATCACCATTAACAAAAGAATCATATTGAGGCATTTTAAATGATGGACTGCATCCATCCCATTGCCTCTTTGCTTCAATCTCATCAGGGAAACTTGTTGCATTACAAATTATATTGCAAACAAACACAATATTATCCCCTTCCACATCATCACAAGGAATTTTATCAGTAGATTGCACAACTAGGTCGGTATCATAGCATGCACCATGGAGGTCGTACTTGCTAATGCTAGCAATTGTTGAATCACCCAACTAAAACCAATTGGTTTATAAGTCATCAATAAAAGAAGAATGGGCTTGAGAAATGTCACTTGAAGCATGAGATTCCTTAACCTCCATACGAGCATTCAATGCACTATCAATTTCATCATTGTCAAGAGAGACAAAACATGGGAGCTCACAACTAAAAACTCATCATTGTTATCATTCCCATGTATTGACCCATCCAACTGCAAATAAGTGCATATGTTGTTCATGTCATCTGCATTGTTGTCACAAGATGCTATGTCAAACACCTCTACCTTCTTGACCACACCTTCAAACTAATCCCACATGGTGTCCCCATTACCAACACCAATAACCACAGAAAGGCTCTTGAAGTGAAACCCATTGTTTGCACCATTATCTATCTCAGATCGGTTATCATTGATTGCAAACATGCCACTATCATATTTAACTTCAATTTGGGAATCAAAAGGTAAAGAAACATCATCATCATTTGCAGGGGATGATTCAATCTAAATAAAGATAGGCAGCCACACTTTCTTTGCTTTCAACACAACTGTCATATGATGATGCATCACACAACTCCACTATTCTAACAACACACTCAACCTGATCAACTGTATTGTTATCCATAGTGGTTAGTTCACTTATTACAATATTTACCTTTAGGGACAAAAACCCTACAATGTATTAATTTCTCACTCTTTCCATGGCCTCAAGAACAAGATAAGCTTGCTACAAACTTATAAGATTCAAATCCGCTTACACCGAACTCAATCCTACAAATATGATTCAAAAAACATATCAATGTAGGCTAGGATAGAAGATTTGAAAGCACTTAGATTTTTTGACAATAAAACAACAAATTGATGACTATAATCCATGCTAGATTCACCCTCATTACTTCTGATATTTGCCAATTGCTGGATAATAATAGCAAGGTCTAGACGACTTACAAACTCCTTAAATGCAACCACTAGGTCATTACAAGAAGCAAAGTGATGTTCTAGAAAACCATAAAGTCACTTCCATGCTAATCCATATAATGATCTAACAAAGAACCTCATCCACATGTCCTCATCTTCAAATTCAAATTTGTCCATGAATTCTAAAAATACAGCGGCATGTGCTTCTCCATCATAGAAATCACACCTGTCAAAGATAGACATCTGATAATAGACCTTGGTGGGCATGGATTGCATTTCATAATTTTACCCAGGAGATGTCCAACTGCTTGTATGTGGTTCCATTGGAGATGGGAAAAGGCTAGATAAATGAATCATTGGTGATAGCAGGATGAGCACTAGATTGAACATTGGACTAAAGCAGACTAATTTGATTTTCAATATCCTTTTGTTGCATAATGAGTTCATTAAGATTATGCAAGGGCATTTGACTTTGGGGTAGGTGAATGTAAGATTCAAGACATTATAGACAGTAAGATGAAGCATCATCATAGGAGTCATAAGCATCATCATCATAGTATCCAGGGCTTGAAACATAGGATGATGCATATGAAGGATCTACCCTAGAGTTATTATCATGCCAAGAGGCCATGACTAGAACATTTAATCATGTAGGGTAGAAAAGAACTTGACAAAGAACTGTCTATGTATTTTTAGGAAGTTTGAGCCAATCATGGAAGAGGAAAAACATGTGTACCTTCACAATAGGAAAAATCTTTTTCAAACAACAAAGTCACCAACTCTTCCAAACAGGAGTACCTTGAAGTGGACTAGATCTCTAAGGAAAAAAATAGATCTAATTCAGCTCACTTGTAGAGTCAGTCAATTCAATTCAAAATCATTAATTTCATCCCCGACAATGACACCATTCTGTTAGGTCACAAAAACTATAGGTCCAAAATCCTAGAGTATGTTCTCACCTTCAGGGCCAAGGGATTTCATCAAAAAGGGGCTCATCAACAAATCTATGATGGTTAAAGGCTAATAAATTAGAGTGGGTTTTCTCTTCAGCTCTTCAAGCTCATCTTATACTTAGAAGGGCATTCCTAGAGGTTTAATAAACTAGATGAACAACTAAAAATCCTATGGATAAACCCAACCCCTTGACTTGGCTCCAAATATTATCACTAAACCAAGAACAACTAGCCACCCATATACCTCATCTACCTGATTACTACACCTTGCCAATGCACCAACAAATGATAAAAACATGACATCCCTTGATATGAATCCTGATGCAAAGCATGAAATATTGTCACTGTTCATAGGATTGTTATCTTGCTTCGAGCAGCATGATCTTGGCTATCTTCTTACTCTCACACCCATTTGATGGCTTGGAAGGGTAATTCCACATGAGATAATGAAAGAGATGCTTAACAAAATCTTCAAGGCAACTTAAATCTCTCTTAAAATGACTAACTACAACTTCCAAAGGTAGACAATAAGGATTCACAAGATTCCTAGTTGACTGTCTTAGTATGACAGTATTGTCTCTCCAAGTTTTATGGTTACCAAAAGATGAAAATGTGGGTAAATGAAGAATAGATGGTTTAACAAAAGGTCTGACCCTCCACTACACCTGAGACTAACTCAATATGATGAATAAACACCCATGAAACTCACAAAGGAACTTGATAACACAATCTTTCTATCCTTCTACATAATTAGCCTTAATGGCTTGTAGCCCTATCAATGAGGATTTTCGAGTAAAACTTGAAGGATTCAAGGCAAACCCAAAACAAAATAGGTTTTTGGATACCCATTATGGATTTGCATAACATGCAAATATGATTGTTTTGTGACATATGCTTCAAAAGATGACTGTCCTAACTGTACTAGGCCCAATTAAGCCTCCTCCACATAGCAAATGACTATGAAACTTGTTCTAGTTTTCTAAAACCTGTTCCAAGATAGAAAACATGTTGAAAATGGTCTATATAAACTATTTTCAGGGCTCTTGGGTCAACCCACATCCAATACTCTTCAACCCACTATTCTACCAATGCTCAAGATGCCTAATACATGATGATATTAGGCTGTTTTTGCTCTAACAAATCTCCTCCACCAATTTCCTGCATCTGCAGCAAAAAAATTAGAGAAATAGCAACAAAATAGCTCCATCCCATCCATTATTGGGTTAGAGTGTGGATGGCAATGGCTCCAAAGCCATCGATTTCTTAAGAAACCCCAAAAACTAGGTTTTTGGACCAAAAATCAGAAAAATGCAAATAAGATTCTTAAACAATAATATTAATCTACCAAACCAAATGAAAAATAGAGCTAACACAGCCCTCTTCCAGATTTCATTCGGTTCTCTCCATGAAAATGTCATACATGTCCGTACTAATGCTGAAAAACTAAGAAAACAAGTAAAAATTGTAGGAAACTATATCTTTTTCTCTTATTTCTTCATGAAAACTTTTCCACACAAGCTTATTCGATGTCTACAAGCTATCATAAGCATGTTACATTAAAAATCCATGATTTTCTCCTCTCTACTTCGTGGAAAGCCAAAAAAAGAAGGTAATTAAGCCTTCCATAAAGAAAACAAAAAGGCTGTCCTAAAATCTAGGAAAAATCTGCAGACCTATTATTAGAAATTTTCCTTTTCTAAGACCACCACTACATGGTCATTCCCTTAGTGGGATTTATTACAATATTTTAAAACTAAAATCCACTATGTCTCTTATTAATGAGACCATTCTATCAAAATTTGACTCTAGAACATACTAACATAACTAGGAAAATATGTAAAATTGACTTAATAGACTAGACCCCAAGAACCTTGCTAGGTGCCCTGCACCATACACCCTAGGAGAAAGGATTTCAGGCATCTCCTGAAATCAGATCAGTCACAGTAGTGCCATGCTTTTCAATGTCCTCAGCTATCATCCAAGTGGCATCTTCATGAGGAAGACCTTGCCACTTCACCAAATATTCATTATAAACTTTATGTCTTGTTGTCTTGACCTCCTTGGTGTCTAGAATTGCTTCAAGTTTGATTGGTACAGTAGGAGGAAGATCCTTAATCCAATCAGCATCATCACCTTCATGAACACCTATAACTGCATCCAAAGATCCCTTGAAAGGATATAATTCAACTATATTGAAGATAGGTGAGATAACAACTCCAGGAGGGAGTTCTATCTCATAGGCATTCTCACCAAACTTGTGGACCACCTTACATGGCCCAATCTTCTTCATGAGTAACTTAGTATATCTGCCCTTAGGTAACCTCTCTTTCTTGAGATGAGCAAGTACTAAATCTCCCACTTTCAGCTGAACATTTCTCCTCTTCAAATCTGCATGCTTCTTGTAGTTTTCAACACTCTTCTTGAGTTGTTCTCTAACTTGATCATGAATGTCTTTCATGGCCATAGAAAACTCCTCTCCTTCAGTACTTCTCTTCTCTACTCCTCTTAAATCTCTTAACTCAAAGATACCTCTTGGTTTCAATCCATATACTACTTCAAAAGAGCTCTTACCTATGCTCCTATTAATGGAGTCATTGTAAGCATACTTTGCCTGTGGGATGACAAGATACCATTGCTGTCCATGTTCCTTTGTAAGACATCTAAGTAGATTCCCAAATGATCTATTCACTACTTCAGTCTGCCCATTTGTTTGTGGATGATAGGCAGAGCTGAAAGTTAGATTTGTGCCTAGTTTCTTCCATAAGGTCCTCCAAAAATGACCTATAAACTTGGAATCTCTATCTGAGACAATGGTGAGGGGCAGCCCATGAATTCTAACAATCTCCTTGAAGAACAAACTTGCAATGTTTGATGCATCACTAGTGCATTTGCATGGAATGAAATGTGCCATCTTGCTAAATATGTCCAGAACTACAAAAACACTTCCTACTCCTCTTTGTGTCTTAGGTAGGCCTAACACAAAATCCATACTAAGATGTTCCCAAGGTCTGCTAGGAATTGGAAGAGGCTGATATAAGCCTGCATTGGAACTAGAGCCCTTGGCTCTCTGGCAAACTCCACAAGACTCAACAAATTTTTTGATATCAATATGCATCTTAGGCCAAAAATAAAACCTTCTTACCTGATCAAGTTTTTTGTCTATGCCAAAGTGTCCTCCAAGACTTCCACAGTGCTTCTCCCTTATAAGATTTGTCCTCATAGAGCATCTAGGGATGCATAACTAAGCTCCTTTGAATAGCAATCCTTCTTGCAGTAGAAAATCAGAAAATTCTTCATGAAAAGTACCTTGGAATTGGTGGAAAATGGAGCAGCTATCCTTGAAATCTAGATCAGCAACATAAATTTCCTTTAGTGCTTCCAAACCAACACTTTGAAGTTGTACTTCATGCACTAGGACTGATCTTCTACTCAGTGCATCAGCTACCTTGTTTGCTTGGCCCTTCTTATGTTTGATTGTGAAAGTATAACTCTATAAATACTCCACCCACTTGATATGCCTATGACTTAACTTGTCTTAGTTGTTCAAGAAACTCAGTGCATGATTGTCTGTGTAGACTACAAACTCTTTGGGTAAGAGGTAGTGTCTCCACTTCCTTAGAGACTGTACTAATGCATAAAGCTCCAAATCATATGAATATTACTTCTTCTTGGCCTCATTGAGCTTTTCACTAAAGAAAGCTACTGGCCTACCTTCTTGGCTCAGGACTGCACCTATGGTTGCTCCACTGGCATCTCATTCTACTGTAAAGAACTTGTCAAAGTCAGGCAAAGCAAGTATGGGTTGTTGTGCCACTCTCTTCTTTAGGTATTCAAAACTTTTTGTTGCCTCTTCAGTCTATTGGAACTTTCTTTTCTTATCTCCCTTAATGGTGTCAAGAATAGGAGAAAAAATATGATTGAAATTCTTAATAAACTTCCTGTAAAAGGTAGCCAAACCATTAAAACTTATTACCTCTCCTACTGATCTGGGAGTTGGCCAGCTAAGAATAGCTTCAACTTTGGATGGATCCATATTCAATGTGCCTTTAGAGATGACAAAACCCAGGTAAACTAGCTCTTCTTTCATAAACTCACACTTCTTGAGGTTTATCATTAGCTTCTCCTCATTCAACCTCTGTAAAACCATGTCAAGGTGCTGCAAGTGCTCCTCTTTTGTTTTGTTGAACACAAGAATATCATCTAGATAGACAACTACAAAATTCCCAATAAAAGGTTTTAGGACCTCATTCATTAACCTCACGAATGTACTAGGAGCATTTGAGAGTCCAAAAGGCATTACCATCCATTCATAGAGTCCCTCATTGGTTTTGAAGGCAGACTTCCATTCATCTCCTTCCCTTATCCGGATTTGGTGATATCCACTCTTGAGATCAATCTTGGAAAAGTAGCATGCACCTCCTAAGCAATCCATTATGTCCTCCATTCTTGGGATTGGGAACCTATATCTGATTGTGATCTTGTTTATGGCCCTTGATTCAGTACACATCCTCCACTCTCCACCTTTCTTGGGTGCTAAGTAGGAACATCACATGGACCTAAGCTTTCTCTGATGAGTCCTTTATCTAACAATTCTTTGACTTGTGCTTTGATCTCTTCATTTTGTTGTGGGGTCAGCTTGTATGCAAGCTTATTGGGCAAATTAGCTCCAGGGATTAGGTCTATATGATGGCTAATATCTCTCATGGGAGGCAATGAACTTGGCAACTCATCTACCACTATGTCCTTATACTTGTCTAACCAAGACTAAACTTCACTAGGTATGTCTTCCACCTTATTTGCTGATACATTAGGCTTAGTTTTAGGTCTAATCACTACTGCAAATCCTTGTCCTTCATCTTTCATTGTTTGTAAAAACTCCTTCTCTCCTACCACCATGATACTAGACTCAATGATCCTGATTTGGTGATATCCACTCTTGAGATCAATCTTGGAGAAGTAGCATGCACCTCCTAAGCAATCCATGAGGTCCTCTATTCTGGGGATTGGGAACCTGTATCTGATGGTGATCTTGTTTATGGCCCTTGAATCAGTACACATCCTCCACTCTCCACTTTTCTTGGGTGCTAAGACTGTAGGAACAACACAGGGACTTAAGCTTTCTCTAATGAGTCCTTTATCCAACAATTCTTGGACTTGTGATTTGATCTCTTCATTCTGTTGTGGAGTAAGCTTGTATGCAGCCTTGTTAGGCAAACTAGCACCAAGTATCAGGTCTATATGATGGTTGATATCTCTCATGGGGGGTAATGAACTTGGCAGCTCATCTACCACTATGTCCTTATTCTTGTCCAACAGAGATTGAGCTTCACTAGGTATCTCTTCTACCTTATTTGTTGTTGCATCAGACTTAGTCTTAGGTCTGATCACTACTGCAAATCTTTGTCCTTCCTCTTTCATTGTTTGTAAAAACTCTTACTCTCCTACCATCATGATGCTAGACCCAATCTCCTTATCAGACTCTTCTTCAAGAAGAGGTGTTAATTCAAATGAGACTCCATCCTTTTCTATCACATAAGTGTTCTTCTGACCATCATGTTTGCTCTTTCTATCATGTTGCCAAGGTCTTCCTAGCAATATGTGACAAACATCCATGGGGATGATGTCACAAAGGATCTTATCCTTGTAAGCACCAATGTTGAACTCCACCCATGTCTGTTCATTTACTAATACTTGTTGCACCTTATTCAACCATGACACCTTGTAAGGTGTGGAGTGAGGAATCTTCTTCAAATGCATCTTCTCTACCATTTCCAAAGAAACTAGATTATCAGTGGATCCTGAGTCAGTAACTACCTTGCACACTTTGCCGTGTGATTTGCATGTTGTTCTAAACAATGACTTCCTCTGTGAAGGCTCCTTGGTGTTAATGATTGTTTTTACACATTCATAACAAAAGTTAAAATTCACAAAATGAACCTAATTGTCTTGAAAGATATAAAGAAATCAATTAAGATTCGCTTAATCCCAAGTTTTTGTATGGTCAGGTCTTGACCTATTAGACAATTCCATAGGTAAATGTGAAGCTATAATATGCAAGAGGCCTTACGTGATTTAAGGTGATTGATGACTTACTAGACTCAAATTATGCAAACTATTGCAAATATCAACAAATTATCTATCTCTTTGCATAAAATTGTTACTGTATCATGAAGCTTTGTATGATTTATATTAAAACATGCTTTTCTTTTCAAATATTTATGAAGATTGCCAAATATAAACTCAATTGTTCTTATTTCTTTCAAATGTCAGACAATCTCCTTTGAATTTCTGCGTTTAAGCTAAATATTTCAAATTGTTTGGGAAAAGTTAGAGAAATCTAAATTAAACTTTATTTTACTATAGGATCTAAATGCTTTGTTGTGCATGTGGTAAGAAATACATCAAATTCAATTAAATCAGTAGACTAAATCGTTAAATACGAATGTCCTAAGTATTTTCACGAACATGCATTCAAGATTGCGAGCTTTAAGAGATACTATTTGAAATACAAAGAAGAGCTAGAAGACACTCAGAAAATAGACGTAGAATTCCAGATTCATTTGTATTCAAAACACACAGTAATATATGATTTAAAATGTATGAATGACTCTTAGCTTCATTAATCAAATTCACAAAAACTTACAACGCTTTACATATACAATAAGAAAGCTGGACATTCCACGCATTCCTTAGTGCAGACACAAGCGACCTCCTCTAAACTAAAATACTCCTACTCAAAGTCTTAGGACAAATTACAACTGCTAGCTATTTTCTAAAAATCCCTGTGTAAGTAATATACAAGTAGCTCAGTTCTTTATATAGATTTTGAACTTCACATTGCTATGGCTACAAACTTTGTCTATGGTTGAGATCCTTCCTATTTTGATCAATGGTGCACATTCATCTCTAACCGTCTACCAAAATATCTAAATGGCATCTTTTCATTCTCAAAGGATGCTTGGAATCTTTCAAAAAACAAGATTCCCCCTCTTCTTTGACTTCCTACCGCTGATGCTCTTTATTTGACTTTTCCCCAAAACCATTGCTCTCCTTTGTCTTCCCATCTGTTTCAGAGCCATCCTGTGGAAACATGCATCTTTTAAATTCTTCATTTTCTTGGTCTTCGTCCTCTTTATTTTCTCCACCATTGGCGAGACAATCACTGTCGGCAAAACTCCCTTAAGTTTCCCCTAATCCAACCTCACTCCGATAACCAGACTGCACTCCCTTCGGCGAGACTTCCATTGTCAGCCAAGCTTTTTCTCTTTCCATCGATGCCCGATGACAGCTTAACTTTACTTTGTCTTCGTAACCTTGACAGCTTCACTAACACCTGCGTACCTGCCAACAGAAGTAAGTCAATAAAATGGAATTAAAATTCACCTTTAAGCTTGAACTTAACTTTTTGCAATAAACATACAAGCATTAAAATATACAAGGGATTTTCTATTTTGAACATTCATTTCAAATCCAGCTTGTACATTTAGCACTTGAATATCGTAACCATACATTGTAATTCATACAACCCAATAGGCAACTGGTGGGGTCCACCTCACTTTCCCATTTGTATCTTCGCAATGTATAAAGCGCTTGCATCAAACCTTTTAAATACAAGCATAGACACATACAACATCTTTTGTATCTTCCCACCGGACCTCAACTCCTCATAAACCACTGTTTATGCACCCTCGGTTTCGTAATGTATAAAGACTTTGTATCTTCAGATATACATTCAGGCGTGATGCATTCTTTATACCATATTTTAATCCTCTCTGGATTCTGCCTTGTATGTTTCCCAACGTACGTCACCGAAACATACAAAGTGTGAGACATACAACCATTATATCTCATTTCATAAACTTTTCAATTCCGCTACATGCATATTTTGTTGTATATCTTCTTTGTATGTAAGATACATACCAACATAAGATGCATCTGGCGGACTTCACTGAGCATTCATTTTAACTTTTGAACCTTTTCAGGTCTTGCTTGCATGTATAAATAAACCATTATCCAAATGCAAACAAGTATCACAATGTATAAAGCCGATAGCATACATACAATGTGGAAATATACAATGATTAAACCTTTTTTCAAAGTCACCTTGGTTCCGCAGCATGTATAAATTGTTGTATATCGGTTTGTATGTTTCACTTTCGCAAAACATACAAACATAACATACATGCAACGGATTCAACCGAATACTCAATTCAACTTTTAACCTCGTCAAATCCACCTTGCATGTAACAATAAAACATTAGCTGAATGCATACAAGTAAACAATGCATAGAAACCTGATGACTTAGAAAACTCAACAACCCATTTTGCGACTAACACAAGGACCTGATATACAAAGGACTTTGTATATGGGTGACCTTGTATGTTTTGACCTTGTATATACAACACGATATACAAAGGACCTTGCATATACAACGACCCAACATACAAAGGACCTTGTATATGCAACATACAAACCCGATTGTACATTTTACCAAAATACTCATAACTTGCAAAATACAGGGAATTTTAAGATGGTTCAAAAAGCAACCCCTATTCATTTTTTACAAGGAATCCATCCATATTCTGCTCTGGTACTTAATGCAATTTTTTCTTTGTTTTCAACAAGGTTTGCAACTTTCACTCTCTTTTTCCCTTTCACCACCAAACAGACCCACACACAAAAGCAAAAGCAAAGCCATAGCAGGGGTCCTCATTTTGCTAAGGAGTAAAATGGGACGTGTTGTGAGAATCACAACAACTAGCAACCAAATAAAAAAATAAAATTAAAACCATTAAAGAAAATGAAATGAAATAAATTCATAATTTCCAACTATCTTTTTTGCAAATCATCATTTAACTTGAGACCTAATGTATTCAATAAGGTGCATGAATTTTCCTTTTCAGTTTAAGTGGGTGCACGTGATTAATAATCCTCATCTTGAAAATCAGTTGAACAAACTAGTGACTGATATTAGACTACCTAGTTGATGTCATTCCCTCATAGCCAACTGGATAGAGCCTTGCTGCCAGCAGGCATCTATAGCCCCGACAAGGTTATCGTTACAATTCTCCTAAGTAGAGCCCCACTACCAGCAATCGTCTATAGCCCCGATAGAGTTACTTAGATGACATAACCTGGATTTCAGTAAAATCCAATTTATTTATTTATTATTTTATATTTTGTATTTGACAGAGATTTCATAAGATATTTCAATTGTAACTTCATGATGCAAGGCATAGTTACTTGCTAAAATTAAGCTGAGAATTGTAGTGGTAGCAAGGGCGACCTCTGATTTTTCACCTAATAGCTACACTGGTAGGTTCAACAAACCCAAAGATTTTAGGTGTGTCATTGTGAGAAACTTCCCTTGAATACTCAACCCATAGTTATTGAATACAAAATTTCACAAGTCAACCAACTTTCTACATTCATGAGTCACAACAAGTTATTTATAAATTTTAAATAATTAACCTAAATGTTCTAAAATTTCTATTGTTTTTAGTGGTTGTTAGTCTGCTCCTACATACTCTAAATCAAAACAAAGATCCCTGCTGAGGAAACAACAAAGCAAACAAACAAACAGACTGTACAAACAACTAACTACGAAAGGAAACAACACAAAGCAAGACAAGAAAAACAAAGAAAAGAAACAGAACAACTATTCTACCAAACTATACACAAGCCTCTATAAGGCAAATAAAACCCAGGAAAAGACCCAAAGACACTTGTATTTGCATACTTCCTTAGATTGTGCAGGAGCATCAGGGCATTAGTTATGGTTCTGATCCTAGCAAACTCATCTTTGTACTCTAAAAAATGTTCTTGTATTCTAAATTCATTGTGTCTAATAGAATAATCTCTAATAATCAGCATTTGAGGAAGTTCATCACATTCATGATTAATCCATATGCATGTCTTATCTGTCAAATTTCCATAATCAAAATAATAATCAACATTATTTACTATAGGAGGGAAAAATACAACCTGATGTATCTCTGGTTCTATTGGACATGCTTGTTCATTGACAGTTGGTCCTCCGTTTAACTTTACACTTTCATTGCTTAGATCAATGTCTGGTCTCACTTCATCTTGAAGGATGTATGACTCTTGAAGTATTAATCCATCATTTTTATCCAGCTTTGTTCTTCATTCTGCATATATATACTATTCTTGACTTCAGGAAATACCTCAATGTTCTCTTCAATTCTCTGTACATCAGCATCTAAATGAGTATCTTTATAATCATAATCTGACATATATAAATTTATCATTTCTAAATCATTTGACTGTAAAGGTGAATTAACATTTGACTGATAGGAAAATTTTCCTGCTTCATTTTCAAAACAATGCTGGAGTGATGTTTGATTATGCACAACAATATTATAATCCTCTATCTTCCATTTTCAAGAATTATTCCTCAAATAATTCAGTCCTATCATTCAGCAAACTATCTGGTTCCATTATCCTACAACAATCCTAGATTTGGTCATTCAAGTTAAAACCATCTAATAAATCAAGATTTACTTCTTTTCCGATGATTCCTTTATTTGCTGATACACAAACTTCTTTAATTTTAGTGCACTTTAATTATGTCACTACTTGTTTACATTTCTTTACCCAATCATTTTCGTTAAAACTTTTCAAATCAGATCCTGAGATTTCTTCTTGATAATTATTACTTAGTAATTCAATATATTTATCAAATGTATCAAGATTAACTTCACTTTTCTTTTTCTTCTCATTAAATCCTCTTTGTTTATCATCTAATAACAGAAAATGAGGTGTGATTTCTTCTCTGTATTTTTCCAAATATTTATACCTGTCATTAGCTTCACTCACATTTGAACCTTGACAACAAAGTAGATTATTTTTCTTACCATCACATGATTCCAGAAAAGAGATTTTACTATCCTTTATTTTCGGCATTGGTTCCGTCCTTGCATTATCTGAACAATTAATGACTGCTGATGTATCCTCCGGCTACTCCATAATCCCTTCATTTTCCTGTCAACCTTCAGTCCTATACACATCTGAGAAAGAGATTAGTCCTTTTAAAGCTAAATCTAACCTTGTAAGAAAAGTCAAACAATTATTTCACCATGCTCTGTGGACTTATGTATCCTGCACCTTCCAAATAAACCAAAGTTAGATAAATTTTTAGGATAAATCCTCTTGTTCAAAGCTTTCTGAAATACAAGAATATTAACTAGGAACTTGTTTTCATATGAGTCCATTGAAAATGGCACTCCGTTTTCAACTTTTTTAGATTTTGAAATTTTACGAGATCTAACATATCTCAGAATAAAACATTAAAACTCAGAAAATTAGAATCATCTTTGAAGTTTGAGCGGTACCTTTGCAAAAAAAAACATTCAAATTCTTTCAAACAGAAGATATTTACAAACAACACACTCAAATTTACAAGAGCTAACATGGTCCTTTTAGCCAACCTACACAAAATCTACCTTAAATCCTATTAGGCCCTCCTTCTAGCACCAAAAACTGTTGATGATTGTTTTTACACATTCATAACAAAAGTTAAAATTCACAAAATGAACCTAACTATTTTGAAAGATATGAAGAAATCAATTAAGATTCGCTTAATCCCAAGTTTTTGTATGGTCAGGTCTTGACCTGTTGGACAATTTAGTAGGTAAATGTGAAGTTGTAATATGCAAGGGGCCTTATGTGATTTAAGGTGATTGATGACTTACCAGACTCAAATTATGCAAACTATTGCAAATATCAACAAATTATCTCTCTTTGTATAAAATTGTTACTGTATCATGAAGCTTTGTATGATTTATATTAAAACATGCTTTTCTTTTCAAATATTTATGAAGAGTGCCAAATATCAACTCAATTGTTCTTATTTCTTTCAAATGTCAGACAATCTCCTTTGAATTTCTGCGTTTAAGCGAAATATTTCAAATTGTTTGGGAAAAGTTAGAGAAATCTAAAGTAAACTTCATTTTACTACAGGATCTAAATTCTCTATTGTGCACGTGGTAAGAAATACAACAAATTCAATTAAATCAGCAGACTAAATCGTTAAATGTGAATGTCCTGAGTATTTTCACGAACATGCATTCAAGATTGCAAGCGTTAAGAGATACTATTTCAAATACAAAGAAAAGCCAGAAGACACTCAGAAAATAGATGTAGAATTCTAGATTCATTTGTATTCAAAACACACAGTCATATATGATTTATAATGTATGAATGACTCTTCGTTTCATTAATCAAATTCACAAAAACTTACAACGCTTTACAGATACAATAAGAAAGTTGGACATTCCACGTGTTCCTTAGTGCAGACACAGGCGACCTCTAAACTAAAATACTCCTTCTACTCAAAGTCTTAGAACAAATTACAACTGCTAGCTATTTTCTAAAAATCCCTATGTAAGTAATATACAAGTAGCTCAGTTCTTTATATAGATTTTGAACTTTACATTGCTACGGCTACAAACTTTGTCTACGGTTGAGATCCTTCCTATTTTGATCAATGGTGCACATTCATCTCTAACCGTTTGCCAAAATATCTAAATGGCATCTTTTCCTTCTCAAAGGATGCTGTTGGAATCTTTCAAAAAACAAGATTCCCCCTCTTCTTTGACTTCCTACTGCTGATGCTCTTTATTTGACTTTTCCCCAAAACCATTGCTCTCCTTTGTCTTCCCATCTGTTTCGGAGCCATCCTGTGGAAACATGCATCTTTTAAATTCTTCATTTTCTTGGTCTTTGTCTTCTTTACTTTCTCCACCGTCGGTGAGACAATCACTGTCGGCAAAACTCCCTTAAGTTTCCTCGAATCCAAACTCACTCCGATAACCAAACTGCACTCCCTTCGGCAAGACTTCCATCGTTGACCAAGCTTTTTCTCTTTCCCCCAATGCCCGATGACAGCTTAACTTTACTTTGTCTTCGTAACCTTGACAGCTTCACTAACACCTGCGTACCTGCCAACATAAGTAAGTCAATAAAATGGAATTGAAATTCACCTTTCAGCTTGAACTTAACTTTTTGCAATAAACATACAAGCATTAAAATATACAAGGGATTTTCTATTTTGAACTTTCATTTCCAGCTTGTACATTTAGCACTTGCATATCGTAACCATACATTGTAATTCATACAACCCAATATGCAACTGATGGGGTCCACCTCACTTTCCCGTTTGTATCTCCACAATGTATAAAGCGCTTACATCAAACCTTTTAAATACAAGCACAGACACATACAACATCTTTTATATCTTCCCACCGGGCCTCAACTCCTCATAAACCACCGTTTATGCACCCTCGGTTCCTCGATGTATAAAGACTTTGCATCTTCAGATATACATTCAAGCGTGATGCATTCTTTATACCGTATTTTAATCCTCTCTGGATTCTGCCTTATATGTTTCCCAACATACGTCACCGAAACATACAAAGTGCAAGACATACAACCATTATATCTCATTTCATAAACTTTTCAATTCCATTGCATGCATATTTTGTTGTATATCTGCTTTGTATGTAAGATACATACCAACATAAGATGCATCCGGCGGACTTCACTGAGGATTCATTTTAACTTTGGAACCTTTTCGGGTCTGGCTTGCATGTATAAATAAACCATTATCCAAATGCACACAAGTATCACAATGTATAAACCCAACAACATACATACAATGTGGAAATATACAATGATTAAACCTTATTTCAAAGTCACCTCGGTTCCGCAGCATGTATAAATCGTTGTATATCAGTTTGGATGTTTCACTTTCACTAAACATACAAACATAACATACATGCAATGGATTCAACCGAATACTCAATTCAACTTTTAACCTTGTCAAATCCACCTTGCATGTAACAATAAAACGTTAGCCGAATGCATACAAGTAAACAATGCATAGAAACCCGATGACTTAGAAAACTCGACAACCCATTTTGCGACTAACACAAGGACCTGATATACAAAGGACTTTGTATATGGGCGACCTTGTATGTTTTGACCTTGTATATACAACCCGACATACAAAGGACCTTGTATATGCGACATACAAAGGACCTTGTATATGCAACATACAAACCCGATTGTACATTTTACCAAAATACTCATAATTTGCAAAATACAGGGAATTTTAAGATGGTTCAAAAAGCAACCCCTATTCATTTTTTACAAGGAATCCATCCATATTCTGCTCTGGTACTTACTGTAATTTTTTCTTTGTTTTCAACAAGGTTTGCAACTTTCACTCTCTTTTTCCCTTTCACCACCAAACAGACCCACACACAAAAGCAAAAGCAAAGCCACAGCAGGGGTCCTCATTTTGCTATGGAGTAAAATGGGGCGTGTTGTGAGCATCACAACACTTGGCTGTTGGCACCTTGAGGAGTGTCCTCCTAAACATTAATGTATCACCCCTCTTAGGAGCAGTAGGTTGCAATGGTGAATAGACACTTTCACTGTCTTCTTCATGTACTATTTGAGTCCTTCATTCACTTCCTTGAGAACTTGATGCTTGTTTCTCTAGACATTTGAATGCAGGGTGTCCAAATTGATGACAATTGTAACATTTTCCTGGGAAAGTGTTTGATCCTCTACCTTGGCCACAAAACCTTCCTCTACTATTTGATCTTCTTCCTCTAAAGTTACCTCTTTCACTTGATTCACCTCTTGGTTCTTGGTGCTCTTTATTGCTACCACTTGATTCTCCTTGTTGTTTCTCAGACTATCCTCTTGCACCAAAGTTCCCTCTTCCTCTTAAATTCCTACCTCTACCCCTAGTCTAGTGCTTTTGTCTCCTTTTTATCTTTTCTTCTACCCTTACTATCAATTGGAAGGATTCTTCCACATTTCTAGGGGTGGCTAGACTAATTCCATCTTGAATATTGAGCCTAAACCCATTGATGTACCTAGCAATCTTTTCAACTTCATCTTCAGTGTGTCTTGTCCTCATGGTCAACTTGTGGAATTCTTTAGTATAGGCTATAACATCCATGTCTTTTTGTTTTAAATTCTACAACTTTCTGAAAGTTTGGATTGCATAATCCTTAGGAAGAAATTGATTCTTTACTTTGGACACCATCCAGTCCCATGAACTGATATTTGCTTTTCCTTGCCTCAATCTCTCTGATTGAACATAGTTCCACCATGTCAATGCTAGCCCCTTCAATTTGGTCTTGGCCAATTTGACCTTCTGTACCTCTAGCATCTCCTTGTACTCAAAGTAGTTATCCAAGGCATTAATCCAATCTAATACTTCCTTAGTGTTCATTTTTCCTTCATACATGGGCAACTCCATTTTTAGATCAGTACCCTCTCCTTTCACAGTCTGCAACATCTTTAGAAACCTTCTATCATCTGGATCCATCTCTTCCACATTGGATCCCTCTTGAGAGCCTACATTCTCACCCTCATTCTCTTGGTCACTGTCTTCCTCAATGACCCCACCTCTTCTCAGGTTTGCTTCAATGGTTGTAAGTCTGGCTAGGACTCCTTCTTGAGATTCCTTCATTATTCTCACTTCTCTAGTGATGACTGGACTGGCCCTTGGAGGCATCTTGCACTATCCTTTCTTCACACTTCAATTTCCTTCTTTCCTCCCAAATAGGATCTACCCTAGGCTCTGATACCAATTGATGCAGAGCAAGAAATACTGTCACTATTCATAGGATTGTTATCATGCATGGAGCAGCATGATCTTGGCTGTCTTCTTACTCTCACACCCATTTGATGGCTTGGAAGGGTAATTCCACATGAGATAATGAAAGAGATGCTTAACAAAATCTTCAAGGCAACTTAAATCTCTCTAAAAATGACTAACTACAACTTCCAAAGGTAGACAATAAGGATTCACAAGGTTCCTAGTTGACTGTCTTAGTATGACAGTCTTGTCTCTCCAAGTTTTATGGTCACCAAAAGATGAAAATGTGGGTAAATGAAGAATAGATGGTTTAACAAAAGGTCTAACCCTCCAGTACACCTGAGACTAACTCAATATGATGAATAAACACCCATGAAACTTACTAAGGAACTTGATAACACAATCTTTCTATCATTCTCCATAATTAGCCTTAATGGCTTGTAGCCCTATCAATGAGGATTTTCGAGTAAAACTTGAAGGATTCAAGGAAAACCCAATAACAAAATAGATTTTTGGATACCCATTATGGATTTACATAACATGAAAATATGGTTGTTTTGTGACATATGCTTCAAAAGATGACTATCCTAACTATACTAGGCCCAATTAGGCCTCCTCCACATAGAAAATGACCATGAAACTTATTCTAGTTTTATAAAACATGTTCCAAGATAGAAAATATGTTGAAAATGGTCTATATAGACTATTTTTAGGGCTCTTGGGTTAACCCACATCCAATACTCTTCAACCTACTATTCTACCAATGCTCAAGATGTCTAATACATGATGATATTAGGCTATTTTTGCTCTAACAGATCTCCTCCACCAATTTCCTGCATCTGCAGCACAAAAATTAGAGAAATAGAAACAAAATAGCTCCATCCTATCCATTATTGGGTTAGAGTGTGGATGGAAATGGCTCCAAAGCCATTGATTTCTTAAGAAACCCCAAAAACTAGGTTTTTGGACCAAAAATCAGAAAAATGCAAATATGATTCTTAAACAATAATATTAATCTACCAAACCAAATGTAAAATAGAACTAACACAACCCTCTTCCAGATTTCATTTGGTTCCCTCCATGAAAATGCCGTACATGTCCGTACTAATGCTGAAAAACTAAGAAAACAATCAAAAATTGTAGGAAACTGTATCTTTTTCTCTTATTTCTTCATGAAAACTTTTCCACACAAGCTTATTCGATGTCTCTATTGGTGCCTACATAAAAATTCAGGTTTCAAGTGTTTAAGTTTGTAGGCACCTTTCACAAAAAATCTAAAAAATTCTAAGTCTTTTGACCTTTGCAGTTTAAAAGTGCAAAAAATAGTTTTAAATGCATGTATCTTTGTATATACAAAGGGGTTTGTATGTGCAAATGCAAATGTACATTGGCGGGCTTGCAGAATGCTCAATTGGCCTTCAAAAAATTAAAAAAATTAGTTATATGCCTCCTTGTGTTCATATCAGGTTTGGAATAGGTACACATACAATGGTGGAATCTTTCGCAGATTCCTAGAATATTCTGCAATTGTATGTTGAGTTTGCTTGTATATCGGGTTTGTATGTTTAGACATACAATGGCTACATACAGTGAAAAGATACAAGGGGTCTTATACATTTGGCAATATACAAAGCAGGAGATACATTTGGTGGGGCCCGCAGACATACAAAGTAGAATGTATATCGGGTAGATGCATCGACGGCGATGTACAAGAAGATATATGCAAAGCAAGAACCAAAGCATGGGGCCCGCCAGTTGCATATACAAGTGCGATTGTATGTTTGAACATACAAGGGGACATGCAATTGAATACGCAAGGCCCGGACCCAAAAAATTATACATTCTAGTTGATACAGGTTTGAGATCCGCATTGTATATTTTGTTTTGTATATCTGCATTGTATGTTTGCGATATACATAACAATGATACGAATAAAAGAATATACAATCCGGACATGAAGAAGATTATGTTTTGGTGGATTTCAGGTTGAAGTCCGCGGGTTGCATGTTATGCATTGTATATGCGATATACAACAAAAAGATACAATGAGAAAGATACAACGTGGATTCTAAAGGATGTTCCAATCTAGTAGATAAAGTGTTGAAGTTCACAGCTTATATGTGTGTGTGCATTGTGTTGGTGATTTTTTCCCGAATCAGCAGAGGGTTTGCCAGTTCCAATGCTCAGGCAGATTCAACCAATAGATACGGGAGGTTGTGTGAGTTGCCTCCCCTTCACTTCTGGTTCTGCCACACCAAGGGGGTATCCCTCTAGCTAAAGATTTTACACTTTGACTCACCCAATGACATAAAGATTTAGCTTTGTGATAATGGGCAGAATACTCTCATTTTGGGACCAAGATTTGTCTGACAAATCACAAGGTTGGCAACATTCTTGGACATATGTGTTTGGTTATGGATGAGAGTATGCAGGTGTTCCTATTCCTACTCCTACAACTAATAGGTTAAAATAATGGAATGATTGGTTTGAATTTGATGGTTTGGATGCAAGATAGGGGTTTTGGATCATAACTACTTCACAAGGGTAGACCAGTGCCTATCCTAGGGCAAGGAGTCAACTAGACGTATACAAGAGAGGCTTGCAATTGGCATTCAAGTTTCAAGGGGTTAGATTGATGCTTGCCTTACAAACATCACCCAAGAATGGGTATTTAACTATCTCTGCTTATGGATATCCCAGCTGACATACAATCTCCTCCACACTCAACCTAAAATGATTTAATCCACTCCTTGAATGGAAGTTAGAGATTAAGCATGCAATACATAAATCTGTATTCTAGAATTTGAGAAACCCTTAGCAACCAAATTTAGAAGAAGAAATGCATACAACAAGTGGAGACAAACAGCAAAACACATGCAAGAAGCATTTTTCATATAACATTAACACTGAAACTGAACATATGTGCAAGATACAACTCAGATGCAACACATAAACTCCACAGAGATACAACAACCAGGAAAATGCTTTGTATTTTGTTATTTTTCCCCCAAAATTGCCCAAGTCTTCAACAACAACAATGAGTAACACAGTTTGGCTTTTATACCAAGACCATGTACTCAGCAAAATTAATTACAAGGCAAATAAAAAATTTGCCAGATATAATGCATGAGAAATGGTGCTCAAAACAGTAAATGCAGCAGAGAGACAAAGAGGAATGAGCAGGTGGAATCAGGATCTAGGTCGCCGCTCTTGGATCTTCATCTTCAATCAGGTGGTTAACCTGTCCTTTCCATCGTCCATCCTCTACAAATCTGCCATCAATGCTTCATCTACCCATAGGCCCCTGAAGACGCAACAGCAGCAAACCTCTGGAATTTTTCCCACCCAAATGAGGCCGTGGATACAAAGAAACCCATTGCTGCAGCAAAATACAAAACCAACCATCGATCAACTCCCATCGCTGAGATTTGTGGTTCGAAACACGCCTTGAAAGTCACCAACCAGTGAAATCATGCCACGTAGGCACCTTATGTTTTTATCACTGGCTTTTCTCCCTCTCATTTTTGCCTTTTTCACCTTTGTATATGCATGCTCAAATGCATATACAATCGTTTGATATACAAGCCGGACCTCAAACACTTACCCATCAGATTTGATTTCTCTATCAGGTCTGAAATGCATATGTTTCATTGCACCTATCGCTTTGTACATGCAAAAGCATATACAAGCACCTTATATACAAGCCGGACCTCAAATTTTATAGAACAGTTTGAAATCAAGTTCCGTTCCAGCTTGTATCTTCCATTTTTGCATATCGCATTGCACATACAAGTGCAATGTACATTCACCTCATACATACAAGGCACAGATTTCAAAAATTATGAAACACACTGCATTCGTCTTGAAATCCAGCTTGCATCTCAACCTCTTTTATATTGGCACATATACAAGCACTCAAACATACAAGCCACGAATGCCAACCCTGAATTTGCTGAATTTAATCTTCACATCGGATCCGGCTTGCATATTTACCTTTGTATATTTGCTTGTATGTTGCATATACAATGTGAACATACAAGCCAAATATACAAACAATGGACCCCAAATTTTATACACTGCGATTGATTTCTTCCTCGGGTCGAACATGTATATCTCCTTTTGTATATCGGCTTGTATGTGTAAACATACAAGCGAATGCATACACAACTGGTGGGCCCGGCCCCATTTCTGACGTTGACCACCGCTGACCTGTTTGCATGTTTTACCTTGTACATTTCCTTTGCATGCCGAATATACAAACTCGTTTGTATATACCTGCGGGCCCTACCACATGTATCTCGGCCGCACTGTAGCAAATGTATGTTGGCCCTTGTATATTTTTTCTTTGTATATCTGCAATGTATATTTCCTTTGCATACAAACAACGAATCTTTCCTGGAATATGCCTGCAATGTATCTTCTCTTGTACATAGCCGTTGTATGTCTCAACATACAAACCAAATATACATGCAGCTCAATATACAAACAGGGAATATTCTTGGGAATTTGTGAAAGATTCCCCCTTTGTATATGCACATTTTCAAGCCCGATATGCATTCAAAAATGCATATAACTCATTTTTTCAAAGGCCAATAGAAATTTCTGACCTGCCAATTGCACATTTGACCCGCATGTATATACAAACACCCTTGTATATACAAAGACACCTGCACACAGCTAATTTTTGCATTTTTTCCACTGTAGAGGCCAAAAGTGTTAGAAATTTTTTGGATTTTTTGGGAAGGGGCCTACATATACATATTCAGGTACCAACAGGCTCTGTCTGGGGACGCATGCCTCTTGCAGGCATGGCGAGAACTTCAGATCTCTAGGATGCAAACCAATCCCTTATCCATTGGGCATAGAGTCAAAATTGTAGTAACTTGCTTCACAAAACACATTTATTAAATTTACTTGGTTGCCCAGGGCCACCAAAAAGGAAAAACCAAAGTTTTCCTTTGTTAAACACTTGATTCTGTTTTGATTTCTTCAAATGAAGCCTGAAAGCATTTAACCACTTGCAGCACCCAACATTGTAATTGTTTGTGCTGCTGCTCCTTTCTCCTTCAACAAGTCTACAGTAAAATTCATAAGCATCTACCATTTTCAGCAGTAGACTGTCATCATCATATGAGTCACTAATGTTGCTTGGAAGAATGACAGACTCACATGAAACAAATGAATCCACAGCAAAACTTTGCATTTCTTCAAAAAATAAAAGCTCCTCTGTATCAAACATGCAATATTCAGGCACAAGCAACATCTCATAATCATATTCACTTTTATAAGCATGCAAATATTCATCATTATTGTGCTCAACAATTTTATCATGAATGTCCACCTGGAATGTCTCAAAGGAAGGCAAAAATACCTCAGAATGCAACCCTATGTCAAAACCCTCATAGTTACCCCTGCAATCAACACTATCCCCAATTGTATGAGCACATACATCTGCAACTTACCCATTCACCTCTAAATAGTGACCTTGTAGTTCCTCTTCACCAATGCCTTGATAATCAAAAACAAATTTTTCAACCTCTGCATTGTGAAGGTGTCCAGAATCTTCAAGGAAACACTCATATTTAGCATCCATATATATTTCATCATCTGAAAGGCTCACATATGCATCTGAATGCTTACAATCACTAATACATTCACTGTTGTCCCTTGAAACAACATCCTCTATATTCAGAGTGAAGCTCTGCATATCCATTTCACACAAATAATCAGGCACAACTGGGATATGCATACTGCTGCAGGACACAACCTCATGTATATCTTTCATTTGATCACTTGAAGGGCATTTTGTGTCTGCAGGCTTCTCTTCTAGAGGCTAATAACAGTCTTTGTTTTCATCATTATAGGATGTGCCTACATTCCCTACAACATTTTCTTCATGCATCACATCATGACTACACACATTATTCTGAAATATATTTCCCTCTACACAATCATTTATCAATGAACACACTGGAACAACATAAATATATTCACTTTGATAACTATTTTTACAACTTGCAGCCATGAAACCTACTGGCATTCCATATTTCTCATTGTTTTCTATATCCATAGGAAATTTGAAGGCTTGGTGAAGTGTGATTGGTTCTTTATCTCTTAATAAATAACTCACTTCTTCATCAAATGCAACCAAATAAATTGTCAAGCACAATGCATTATTGGGTCTCATATACTCAGGGATTTGCTTGAGCAACTTAATAAACCTAAGATTAAAGGTTGGACCCAGTTCCTCATCTTCCTTTTGAATATTCATGAAATATATGATCAATGAGGCCACATCAAACCTTTCACCAAACTGTTCTAGGAATGCAACTTCTAAATCTATCCATGAAGAAACTGAACAAACAGGTAGGTCTAAAAACCATATCCTAGCATCATCTTCCAAGGACTGAACAAAGAGTCTCATTACTACATCTTCATCCTCTACCTCATAATCTTCTATTAAATTACAAAATTTTTGCAGATGTTTGTTTGTTGACTCAGAATCTAATCCATTATATTTTGGCAAACATTTTCTAATTTTATTGGGAATAACATTTGGGTAACCACAAATTCCTTTAAAATTTAGGGCTCTATATCTTTGAATAAAAAATGGTTTCCTTTGAGAACACAACCAGGTTTGTTGTTCTAAACTCATCATTTTTGAAAAGATGGAATACCTAGAAAAATGTTGCAGCATTGAATAGGTTCAATCAATAGAGTCGCCACCTCTCATAGAGAGGACATAATATCAACAAGGCACTTATATTTTCTGGATTCATCACACCAGCAGAGCACCACATGGTTACTTTTTTTATCTTGCTACAACAACTTCACTGGAAACTAGATTTTCCAGCCTTCAAATCACTTGACTCTCTTTCTCCCCAGTAGAGTCGCCAAATCTATTGGTGACTCGGATGGATAAAATATAACACTTTTTTTTTAACTCCCCAACAGAGTCGCCAAATCTGTTGGTGATTTTTTCCCGAATCGGCAGAGGGTTTGCCAGTTCCAATGCACAGGCAGATTTAGCCAATAGATACGGGAGGTTGCATGAGTTGCCTCCCCTTCACTTCTGGTTCTGCCGCACTAAGGGGGGTATCCCTATAGCTAAATATTTTACACTTTGACTCACCCAATGACAAAGATTTAACTTTGTGATAACGGGCAGAATACTCTCATTTTGGGATCAAGATTTGTGTGACAAATCACAAGGTTGGCAACATTCTTGGACATATGTGTCTGGTTATGGATGATAGTATGCAGGGGTTCCTATTCCTACTCCTACAACTAACAAGTTAAAATAATGGAATGATTGGTTTGAATTTGATGGTTTGGATGCAAGACAGGGGTTTTGGATCATAACTACTTCACAAGGGCAGACCAGTGCCTATCCCAGGGTAAGGAGTCAACTAGACATATACAAGAGAATGGCTTGCAACTAGCATTCGAGTTTTAAGAGGTTAGATTGATGCTTGCCTTACAAACATCACCCAAGAATGGGTATTTAATTGTCTCTGCTTATGGATATCCCAGCTGACATACAATCTCCTCCACACTCAACCTAAAATGATTTAATCCACTCCTTGAATGGAAGTTAGAGATTAAGTATGCAATACATAAATTTGTATTCTAGAATTTGAGAAACCCTTAGCAACCAAATTTAGAAGAAGAAATGCATACAACAAGTGGAGACAGACAGCAAAACACATGCAAAAAGTATTTTTCATATAACATTAACACTAAAACTGAACATATGTGCAAGATACAACTCAGATGCAACACATAAACTCCATAGAGATACAACAACCAGGAAAATGCTTTGTATTTCGTTATTTTTCCCCCAAAATTGCCCAAGTCTTCAAAAACAACAATGAGTAACACAGTTTGGCTTTTATACCAAGACCGTGTACTCAGTAAAATTAATTACAAGGAAAATAAAAAATCTGCCAGATACAATGCATGAGAAATGGCACTCAAAATAGTAAATGCAGCAGAGAGACAAAGAGGAATGAGCAGGTGGAATCAGCATCTGGACCGCCGCTCTTGGATCTTCATCTTCAATCGGGTAGTTGACCTATCCTTTCCATCATCCATCCTCTGCAAATCTGCCATCAATGCTTCATCTACTCGCAGGCCCCTGAAGACGTAGCAGCAGCAAACCTCTAGTATTTTTCCCACCCAAACGCGGCCGTGGATACAAAGAAACCCATTGCTGCAGAAAAATACAAAACCAGTCGTCAATCAACTCCCATCGCTGAGATCTGCGGCTCAAAACATGCCTTGAAAGTCACCAACCAGTGAAATTATGCCACGTAGGCACCTTATGTTTTTATCGCTGGCTTTTCTCCCTCTCATTTTTTCCTTTTTTGCCTTTGTATATGCATGCTCAAAAGCATATACAAGCACCTTATATACAAGCTGGACCTCAAATTTTATAGAACAATTTGAAATTGAGTTCCGTTCCGGCTTGTATCTTCCCTTTTTGCATATCGCATTGCACATACAAGAGCAATGTACATTCACCTCATACATACAAGGCACGGATTTTAAAAATTATGAAACACACTACATTCATCTTGAAATCTGGCTTGCATCTCAACCTCTTGTATATTGGCACATATACAAGCACTCAAACATACAAGCTATGGATGCCAACCCTGAATTTGCTGAATTTGATCTTCACATCGGATTCGGCTTGCATATTTACCTTTTTATATTTGCTTGTATGTCGCATATACAACGCAAACATACAAGCCAAATATACAAACAATGGACCCCAAATTTTATACACTGTGATTGATTTCTTCCTCGGGTCAGAAATGTATATCTCCTTTTGTATATCAGCTTGTATGTGCAAACATACAAGTGAATGCATATACAACTGGTGGGCCCCATTTCTAACGTTGACCGCCGCTGACCTATTTGCATGTTTTACCTTGTACATTTCCTTTGCATGCTAAATATACAAACTCGTTTGTATATACTTGCGGGCCCTACCACATGTATCTCGGCCGCACTGTAGCAAATGTATGTTGGCCCTTGTATATTTTTTCTTTGTATTTCTGCAATGTATATTTCCTCTGCATACAAACAACGAATCTTTCCTAGAATATGCCCGCAATGTATCTTTTCTCTTGTACATAGCCATTGTATGTCTGAATATACAAACCAAATATACATGCAACTTGATATACAAACAAGGAATATTCCTGGGAATCTATGAAAGATTCCCCCTTTGTATATGCACATTTTCAAGCCCAATATGCATTCAAAAATGCATATAACTCATTTTTTCAAAGGCCGATAGAAATTTCTGACCTGCCAATTGCACATTTGACCTGCATGTATATACAAACACCCTTGTATATACAAAGACACCTGCACACAACTAATTTTTGCATTTTTTCCACTGCAAAGGCCAAAAGTGTTAGAAATTTTTTGGATTTTTTGGGAAGGGGCCTGCATATACATATTCAGGTACCAACACATTGTATGTTGTGGATATACAAAGGAGGTAAAAATGCAATGCCTGGACCTGATTCAAATTTCAATGTGTTTTATAATGGCTTGAAGTCCGTGTTGTACATTGCATTTGTACAATGCAATATACAAAGAATATGTGCATGGGGGAGATACAAGCCAGACCCGATGGTGAGTTTGAGTGTGTTTTATAATGTTTTGGGGTCCACCTTGTATATGAAGCATTGTATCTCGCATATGCAAAAGGAAAAGATACATTGGCTCATCAGCATAGCATTGCTTATCAACGAATACTCCCAGGGTCATTCTGATGGTCGATGGATATGCAATTTCCTAGCAACGGAGAACAAATCAGAGGTTGCCACGTGTCCAGGCACTGTTGTATGTATATGCATTCTATATATACAAAGATTTAAAAGGCAATTGAGGCAGAAAAGGCAAAATGCATGTTGCGATGGCAGAAAAGTCAGCGATGGAAGCACAGGGTGCCTACATGGCACGTTCTTATTGGTGGGCAACTTTTCAGTGCAATTTTAGGCCGCAAATCTTGGCAATGGAGGAAAAATTGATGGCTTTGTTCAAATGGAGGGTTTTCCATGTATCTGCAGTGGCATTCAGGTGGGAGAAAACTTGCAATGCACGCGAACTGCTACACTTCCAGCTGCGGGTTGGTTGCTATTAATGGCAGATTTGCAAAGAAGTATGGGTCATGTTGACAGGTCAACCACCTGATTTAGGAAGAGGATCTCCATGTGACGATGTAGATCCCGATCCCACCTGCTCTTTCCTCTATTTCTGCTAGTAGCATTGAATGATTTTGGGTGCCATTCTTGGTGCAGTGTATTTGGCAAAATTTTGAAAATGCCCTGTAATTATTGCTGAGTACACAACTTTGCTATAAAATGCAAACTATGTTACTCATTTTTGGTTGTTGAAGACTTGGACATTTTTAGGGGAAAAATAACAAAAAATAGAGCATTTCTTGTCTGTTTTATCTCTATTGGAGTTTATGAGTTGGATTTGAGTGCACCTTGGACATATGTTCAGTTTCTTGTCATTTTATATGAAAACTGCATTATTGTATGTGTTTATCTGTCCGTCTCCATGTGTTGTATGCATTCTCTTCTTTTGAATCTGGTTGCTAAGGGTTTCTCAGATTCTAGGGTATAGATTTCTGTATCACATGCTTAATCTTTAACTTCTATTCAAGGAGTGGATTAAATTATTTTAGGTTGAGTATGGAGAAGATTGTATGTCAGCTGGGATGTATGTAAGTAGAGATAGTTAAGTACTTATCCTTGGGTGGTGTTTGTAAGGAAAATACCAGTCCTAACCCCTTGAAACTTGAATACCAGTTGCAAGCCATTCTCTTGTATACGTCTAGTTGACTCCTTGCCCAAAGATAGGCATCGGTCTGTTTCTTGTGTAGTAGTTATGGCCCAAAACCCCCTGTCTTGCATCTAAAATATAAATTCAAACCATTTCATAATTCCCACCTGTTAGTTGTAGGAGTAGAAATAGGACCCCTGTATACTCTCATCCTCAACCAGTTAGATATGTCCAAGAAAGTTGCTAACCTTGTGATTTGTCACTCAAATCTTGGTCCTAAAATGAGAGTATTATGCCTGTTATTGTAAAGCTAAATATTTCTGTCATTGGGTGAGTTAAGTTAAATCTTTAGCTAATAGGGATACCTCATTGGTGTGGTAGAACCAGAAGTGAAGGGGAGGCAGCTCATGCAACCTCCCGTACTAGTTGGTCGAATCTGCCTGCGCATTAGAACTGGCAAACCCTCTGCTGATTCACAAAGAAGAACCAACAGTCTCCAAGCTATCATAAGCATGTTACATTAAAAATCCATGATTTTCTCCTCTCTACTTTGTGGAAAGCCAAAAAAAAAGGTAATTAAGCCTTCCATAAAGAAAACAAAAAGGTTGTCCTAAAATCTAGGAAAAATTTGCATACCTATTATTAGAAATTTTCCTTTTCTAAGACCACCACTACATGGTCATGCCCTTAGTGTACTTTATTACAATATTTTAAAACCAAAATCCACTATGTCTCTTATTAATGAGACCATTCTATCAAAATTTGACTCTAGAACATACTAACATAACTAGGAAAATATGTAAAATTGACCTAATAAACTAGACCCCAAGAACCTTGCTAGGTGCCCTGCACCAAATCCACTTAACATTACATACAAAATACAAGGTGCAAGCACACATCAACATGACTCACAAATGATTTGAACTATTTTGGATTGCATAAGATGATTCCCTAGTTACACTAAAGAATCATGAACAGTATGTAAACTAAATCTAACCCTACTCCTACTCCTACAACTACCTAGAACAGGGGATTGATTTAAAGAAACTACTAGCCCTTCACCAAACTAGACTAGTGCCTACTCCATTGGGCAAAGAGTCATGAACAACAAAGAGGAAGGAGATGCACCTATTAAAAATCAATGGAACTATACATGCATTCACATACAAATCAAATAGTACATATCATACAATGGACATACATCATAATCCAAATCAAAACTACAATAATCCACTTGCAACAAAGGAATGACCAATATAAAAGCATTATATTTCATTATATTTTGTCAACATACATCAAACCTCAATTACAATCACACCAACAAATGTGGTGAAGGCAAATTACATATCTGTGACTATACATTCCCTTGAATCTACAAATAGCCATGGATATATACCACTACATGAAAATGTGCCTTACAATTCCTTCCTACGTTGTACCAGATGCATTCCTTCATATGCAACCTAGAAATTTTTCTTTTCTTGATGCCCTAAAATCACCATGAGCTCCTACACCTCTAGAAAATTGGTTCAATGACCAACCACCTTTACATCATTTTTCATGTATATATATATAAGTAAAAAACACTTGCTATTATGGGTGGGAAAAAAATTAGGGCACCCAAGTACCACATTTAATCTTCATCCACTCATTGCATTTAATTCCAACTACCTCCATCCTTCTCATGTTGTGCATTGATGGAGCTCTAGGAGGTAAGCAAGTGCTTTTGCAGTCAACACACAAAAAAATGCATTTAAAAAAGATTTTACAACACTTTAAAATTTTAATTTCTATGTTTTCGACACTTGCAGGCTCATCAGGAACATTTTCAATGACTTCCTGGTCACCAAGAACTTGCCGAAACTTCTTTATTTCCTCTTTGTTCTCTTTTGTAGGAGACTTCTAGCCCACTGGGAACTCACCAAAATCTCTTTCCTGTCTCTTTTCTTCCTTTTTTGTCTTCCATACTCCCTTGGAATTATTACCTTGCCATGCCTTAGTTGATTTCTCTGTTTCAGCACTTAGGGAGGGACTAGGAACAATTTCGGGGATTTCTTGGTTCCAAGAACCAAGAGAAACCCTAAAATATTCATTCTTTCTATCTTTGTCCCTTTGTATTATTTGTGCCTTAGTCAAGATTTTATATCTATGCCTTGTCGGAACTTGGACACCCACTAGGAACACTTTCGGTGAGTTCCTGATCACCAAGAACTCACCAAAAGTGTTTCTGGTAAGAAAGAAAAGGCTGACAGGGACCCAAACTTAGTCAAATTTAGGAATTTTTTTAGATTTTAAAAGACATGAAATAGAGCACAACTTCAGGAACACACATTGGGACAATCTAGGATGTTTTTGGAGATTTTGGGCACAATTTATGCAAGTTTGTGAGCTAGAAAATATGGGCCCCAATAGGGTCAGAATAATACTAAGCATAATTCATGATGAATTCATCTAGTTGGACAAGCCCTACTGCATCAAAAACAAGAAATCCAAGTGATGACAAGCTTTTGTGCTATGAGGGAGCTTCCATCAAAGAAGGTGATAAATAATTAAAAGGTTACATAATTGAATAGAGCCACAAATGATGGGAGAAGTCTGAATGTTACAAAAATCACAAATCTAGGAGTGTAGGATGCAACCATGAGTATCACGTATAAAATATACTATGTAAACTGGGAAGATTTAGCAACTAGTACCACCATTCACAATGCATTTCAAATGGTGGTGGAGGGGAAATATTTTGACTTGTGTGAGGTCCTCCACGAATAATTGATGGAGAATCTATAGAAGACCAATAACACATAGTACCAATTTTGGTATGGTACTCTCATCATATGCTTCACATTTTATTTCATGAATGCACTACCATCTTTCTCTAGAAAAGAATGGTAAACACATATACTAGTTCTTACACAGATAAAACACGATATCCAGTAATTCATGGACACAATATCATACACTATTACATATTGGGGTTTTTTCAAAGTTGTACAACAATAAAAGAAAAATAGAGAAAGGATATCATATTAGATGGTAAAAATGTATGCCAAGGACATAGTTTTTCTAGTGGACAAAGATTTCACTCTAATGTATGTAGTAGAACCTAGGGTTTCTTAGATCCATAGGATTCCATACAAAATAAGCAATGACCTCATAGAGTCATATGCTAAGAATATCCTCAAACAACCCAAGGACCATAATATGGAGAAATTTGGGACATAATAGGAAGATATAGATAAACAACGCAAGAAAAATGTAGAGGAGCAATTGGAGAAAAATAAGGAGAAATTACACGAAAAATGGGGTATCCCACACCAAGATCCACCACAAACAAGCACAACACCACAAGTGCAGAGATCAGAGAGACTAAATTTAGGGACCCCAAGATCACAAGCTGAAGCAGAATAAGGAGCATCCACACAAGTAGCATTTGTATCTACTCTGCAACCTTTACAAATAGACCCCTCTATAGAAGAGGTATTAGAAATATTGGTATGCACAGGACAACTAAGAGGGGGGGTGAATCAGTTGTCTTTTAAAACTTTTAAACCCTCATAGCAATTCCTACTAGCAACCTCTTATTATGCATTAGTAGAATGTAAACATATGAAGCATCAATGCAAACACATTCAAACACATAAGAACACTAGATTTATGTGGAAAACCCAAGAAGGGAAAAACCATGGTAAGGATTAGCTCACATATATATGAATAGCAACACTGAAAACAAATAGGCTCACTACCCAGAAGAAAGGTTCATTGCCAAAAGAAAGGCTCACTGCCAAGGGCTCACTAGCCAAAAGAGAGAAGAAAGAAGAAGACTATTATAGAGAGATTCACAATCTCAAAGCAATGGGAGAAATCCACCATTGCCACTCCTTGCTATCCAAAACCTTTGGCTCACTACCTCCAGCAACTTCAAGCACATTGAAACATAGACACCTTCTTCTCACTACATTCCAGAGTCATAAGCATTTAAGCTCACACACAACTCATCACCCTTGATTCATATTTTCATCATCTTCTCTTCTTTGCTCCACTCAACTTCATCTTACATTTATACCATCTACAACCAAGACCTATCTCAACTAGGTCGGTCCTAATGAGGCGTGTGCACCTCAAATGTGCAACACCAATTAGGTCAGCACTAAACACTTCCATGGTGGAAAGAAGTGAAAGTGGACCAAGTCAAGGGTTAACTAGGTCTCAAATCTATATCACCAAGATGCTCATCACATCCACAATCCATGAGGTACCTCCACAAATGGCACTAGTAAGCCAGATCAGCCAAACCTAAGCTAATGACCACATCCACACTTCTCCAAGTCCAAAAACATCATGCGGACTAGAGAGAGACACTCCACAACATTCACACACCTTTCCATAACATTAAACACCATTAGAATCTTCTACAACACTGCCACAACCACTTGAAACAAAAATGGTCTTCATTATGCACATAAGGATGCACTATCACTAAATACCAACACAAGAATTGAACTTGCGGAGCAAACCATCACTAGAAACTTCAAGGGAAGGTAGATATATACTTTATAAATACATTCCCAGATCTACATGACAAGAAGCCTCAATGTGAAGAAATGTAGAGCAATCTCATTTCACCCAAACAATCTTCTACACAGGCAAACACTCTGTCAAACACATCTTCCACTATTGCACAATCCAAAAATTTAAACTCTGGATATAACACCTTTGAAAACCTCTGATCAACACTTCCAAACTGCACAGGAATATCTTCAACTATGAAGAAATGTGGAGCATAACACTGAGCATACCTCTGTCACACTGCACACCTTTTTATTCATTTTTTCTCAAAAACACTTGGAAACTGAGTGAACTACCTACTAGATGTTGACATCAATGACAACACCAACAATTTTCCAATAATATCCCCCTTTGTCATTAATGGCAATGCTGACTTTCTAAAAAACCATCAAGACATAAAGCAATCAATTAGCAGCTCTGTAGTACTCCCCCTGACTAGAACAACTCTTATTCTTCACACACTTTCCTACACAATGGTTTTTTAACCACATTAATTCTCTCCCCCTTTGACATCAATGGCAATGGGAAACACTTGCAACACCAGCAAGGACATTTTTTCTCTCAACTACTTTCACTTTTCTACACTCTCCCCCTCAAGGTCATAAGATATGCTCCATCTGACTGCACCAATCCAATAGTAATATCACGACCTACTCCCCTTGAGAGGTGGCCTCCAACATCAGTCCAGGACTAAGAATGTACCTTGAACTGCTTCTTGGATAGATGCAGACACTTATGCATCTAGTTAAAAGGAGGGGCAATAACCCCTAACTTTTGTAGGATACTCAAAAGTATCTTTAGAAAGAGTCTTTGTAAAGGTATTTACAATTTGGTCCTTAGTGGGCACATACTCCAATTTCACCTCATTCTCTACAACCTTCTCTCTTAAGAAGTGATACCGGATTGAAATATGTTTTGTTGTTGAATACATTACCAGATTCTTTGAAATCTTGATAGCACTTGTATTATCACATAACATAGGAATAGGTTCATCATACGACACATTAATATCCTTCAATGTTTGCTTCATCCACAACACCTATGTGTAGTAAGATGCTGTTGTAATATACTCTGCCTCTACAGTAGATAATTACACTGAGTCACGCTTCTTACTTAACCATGAGACAAGTCTGCTTCCAAGGAAGAAAGCACCACCACTTGTACTTCTATCATTTGTGCATCTTGCCCAATCTGCATTTGTATATGCACTCAAAGAGAAATCTATATCCTTCAGATACCATAAGCCAAAATCCAAAGTGCCTTTCAAGTATCTAAATATCCTCTTTACCCCTTAAACATGTGACTCTCTGGTATCATCTTGGAATCTAGCCACAAGACAAACTAAATGCATGCTATCTAGTCTAGTAGCAATTAGGTATAATAGTCCACCAATCATTGATCTATACTTGCTGTGATTAGCCTTAGGAGATTCATCATCTTTACTTAACTTACAACCAGTAGTCATGGGAGTACATACCGGTTTGGAGTCTTCCATTCCAAACTTCTTCAACATTTCCTTAGCATCCTTTGACTATGAAATGAAAATAACTTTTTTTTATTGACTAATTTGTAACCCAAGGAAGAAGTTCATTTGCCCACACATTGACATTTCAAACTCTTGTTGTAGCACCTATAAGCCTTGCTCTTTGTAGAATATCCAAGGAAGATTCCTTCATCTAATCTTGTATCAAACTTTCCTAACTTTTCTTCATCTCTCCTAATGCAGCACTTACTTCCAAACACTCTAAAGTATTTTATAGTAGTTCTTCCATACCATAGCTCATATGGAGTATTTGAACTATTGACCCTTGCTTGCACTCTACTTTGTATGTAGACTGCAATGTGAATAGCTTCTCTCCAATAAATATCTGGTAAATTTACTTCTTTCAACATTGTCCTTAGTGCTTCCTGAACTATCCTATTCTTTCTTTCCACAACTCCATTCTGCTAAAGAGTCCTAGGGGCTGACAAATTTCTCTTTATTCCATGATCTTTGTTATCAGAAAATTGGAATGATTATCAATAATATCAAAGTAATCTAATAAAATCAATGCAAAAGGAAACAATCAAGATTCATAAAACAAACAAAGACAAAACCTTGCAAACCTCAATACTTTATAGCTTCCATTGGTTGCCTATCTCAATCGATCTTTCATAATGAATGAAACCCTCAGAAAGTGCACTTCCTTGCTTTTTCTTCAAGATGTCATTGGAGAACAGCTATGATAATTATTTGTAATGAAGATGAGCTTCACAACAATGGTAATGGTGATGGTAACAAGTGTGATCGCAAGCAATGGAGGAATTTGGTGCCAAAGGCACGTTGTGATTCCTGCAGAGTAAGGGTACTAAAAGCTTGGATGATAGAAATGGAGGAATTAGGTTCAATTTATAGACTTGTGAGAGAGAAGATCAATGGTATAGAAAGAATAAGAAGATAAATGATTGAGAAACCTTGAGAGGATGTGTGCGAATAGAAAGAAGACAAGTGTCACACAAAAAGCTATTTTGTTTGAGTTAACTGCTTTCTTTTATAAAGATAAGATTTCCTTTCATAAATTAAAATGCTTTTTTCTAATTTAAGAGTTGTTGATAAAAAACAAGATTGAATAAATCAGTTAACTCAACTTGTGATTAGCTTTTTGCATGATTTGAGAGAAATTAAATAATAAATTATTTAATTTTGTGTGCATGAAGAAGAAGATTTATTTTTAGAAGATTTGGAAGATTTTTGAGGAATTTAGAAGATAAGAAGCAAATTAAATAAATAAATTTATTTAATTTTTTGTGCATGATAGACGAATAAATAAAATATTTTATTATATTTTATTTTTAGAGATTGAGAGAATTTAAATAAATTTGATTTATTTATTTAAATTTGGAAGAATAATTTGACTTAATTAAATAATTAAGAATTATTTAATTGTAGATAAGAGGATTTGGAAGAATTTAATTAAATAAATGGATTTTATTTAATTATTGGAAGACATTAGAAGACGTAATTAAATAATTTGATATTTAATTAATTTAGAGGAATATGAATCGGGTAAATAAATTGATTTATTTATTGATAGAGGAAATAGAATGAAATAAATATTAAGAATATTTATGTAGACAGAGTCATGTCAATTTTAGGTGTATTCAATCTTTACAAAAGAAATTAAACTCATTGGAGGTGAACTCACCACCTCTGTCAAACATCAGACACTTGATTTTCAAATCAATTTCATTTTCAACCATAACCTTGAATACTTTAAACCTATCTAGAGCTTCTGGTTTTTCTTTGAGAAAAGTTACCCAATTCATTCTAGAGTAATCATCAATCAACAACATGAAATACATGTCACTTTGAAAGCTTCCTACTCTTGTAGGTCTGCACAGATCTATATGCACCAACTCCAAAGGTTCGGTGGTAGAATACTCTTTGATCTTGAAATTCTTCCTTGTTTTCTTCCCAATCTAACATTCCTTGTAGGTTGCATTGATAGGCTTTGTAATTCTTGGCAAATCCCTCACAACTTGAGTAGAGTTGATCCTCACTAGACTGTCAAAATTGATGTGACACAGTCTTCTATGCCATAGCCAACTTTCATTAACTTGAGTCATGAAACACATACCATTAGCACCTTTGAGCTGATATATATTTCCTTTTATCCTTGTTCCTATAGAAACCAGAGTTCCAGAGTTTTATTTTTGGATTTCACAACCACCATCCTGAAATACAAGGTTATATCCTCTGCTACACATTTGTCCTACACTTAGAAGATTATGCTAGAGACCTTTGAAATAAAGAACATCATTTGTATTGTGCTTGACATCAAAACTAATTGAACCTTTTCCACAGATCTTAGCAGATGCATCATCTCCAAACTTAACAAAACCTCCATCAAACTTCTCAAGCTTCACAAACTTATTCTTATCACCTATCATATGATTTGAACACCCACTATCAATTAACCAATAGTTCTCCTCTTCTCTTGCTAAAAGTAGTTACCAGAGTTCCTTTGATATTATGCTTTGTTTTCAAAGCAATTTCCTTCATACATCTTTCAGGATTAGTAGCATTAGTTCCAACATTCAAAGCCATGAACAAGCATTCATCACTTCCATCATACAGACAGTTAGACTCATCATCAAATATGCTACTGCCTTCCTTAACATAATAACTTCTCTTGAATGATTTACCTTTGTTGTCCTTATATTTGTCATTTGAAATTTTGATTAGACATTTTGAAGCATAATGACCTATCTTTCCACAACTGAAGCATTTGAAGGGTAACTTACCTCTGTATTTTCTAGAGCCCTTTTTCAATCTGATTACAAAATTTGCTTCCACTTCATCAAAGTCATCTAGATTTGATTCAACATTCTTTTATGTCTTGCTAGCCTTAAAGACAGTTTCCTTTCTTGAATCATCTTGACCAAATTCTCTTATCTCAAAAGTTGTTAAAGTACCAAACATTTGATCCCTAGAATACTAATCCAAATCTTTAGTTTCATCAATAGAAGAAACTTTAGCACTATATTTTTTTGGAAGAGTTCTTAGTACCTTCTTTATCACATCACTTTCCTCTAGCTTTCCACCTAGACCATTGATGGAATTAACAACCTCATCCACTCTCTACAAGTAGATTGCAATATTTTCATCCTCTGACATCCTTAGGGTTTCAAAATTGGCCTTCAAAATATGCATCTTTGCTAGCTTGACCTTGTCATCTCCTTCATAGGTACTTTCCATCTTCTTCTAGATCTGATGAACAGTCTTGTAGCTCATTACCTTCACTAATTCAGAATTAGAAAGATTGTTCAGAAGAGCACTCCTTGCCTTTCCATTGTTCTCATAGTATTTAATCTCATCTTCATCCTTTAGACCAATGATAGGAATAGTATATTTTTTCTCAACTAACTTCTATATGCGATATCCTAATGAAATAAGAAAGATTTCCATTATAGTCTTCCAAAAAGCATAATGTGTTCCATCAAACATTGGAACCTTAATACATTTCTTGTGCACCATCTGGATCTACTCCAAATGGTTAAGCTTCTCCAAAGAACTTGGCTCTGATACCAATTATTGGTATGCACATGACAACTAAGAGGGGGGGTGAATCAGTTGTCTATTAAAACTTTTAAACCCTCATAGCAATTCCTACCAGCAACCTCTTATTATGCATTAGTAGAATGTAAACATATGAAGCATCAATGCAAACACATTCAAACACATAAGAACACCATATTTATGTGGAAAACCCAAGAAGGAAAAACCACAATGAGGATTAGCTGACATACATATGAACAACAACACTGAAAACAATTAGGCTCACTGCCCCAAGGAAAGGCTCACTCCCAAGGGCTCACTAGCCAGAAGAGAGAAAAAAGAAGAAGACTGTTACAAAGAGATTCACTATCTCAAAGAAACAGGAGAAATCCACCACTGCCACTCCTTGCTATCCACAACCTTTGGCTCACTACCTCCAGCAACTTCAAGCACACTAAAATGTAGACACCTTATGCTCAATACATTCTGAAGTCATAAGCATTTAAGCTCACACAACTCATCACCCTTGATTTACATTTTCATCATCTTCTCTGTTTTACTCCACTCAACTTCATCTTGCATTTATACCATCTACAACCAAGACCTATCTCAATTAGGTCGGTCCTAATGAAGCGTGTGTACCTCAAACGTGCAACACCAATTAGGTCAGCACTAAACACTTTTGCAGTGGAAAGAAGTGAAAGTGGACCAAGTCAAGGGTTAATTAGGACTAAAATCTATATCACTAAGTTGCTCATCACATGCACAATCCATGAGGTACCTCCGCAAATGGAGCTAGTAAGCCAGGTCAACCAAACCTAAGATAATGACCACATCCATGCTTCTCCAAGTCTAAAAACATCACGCGGATGAGAGATGGACACTCCACAACATGTACACACCTTTCCATAGCATTCAACACCATCAGAATCTTATGCAACACTGCCACAACCACCTGAAACAAAAAATGTCTTCATTATGCACATCAGGATGCACTACCACTGAATACCAACACAAGAACTAAACTTGCAGAGCAACCCATCACTAGAAACTTCAAGGGAAGGCAGATATAGACTTTATAATCACATTCCCAAATCCTCAGGACAAGAAGCCTCAATATGGAGAAATGTGGAGCAATCTCATTTCTCCCAGACAATCTTCTACACAGGCGAACACTTTGTCAAACACATCTTCCACTGTCGCATGATCCAAAACCTCAAACTTTGGATATAACATCTCTGAACACCTCTGATCAACACTTCCAAACCACACAATAATATCTTCAAATATGGAGAAATGCAGAGTATAACACTGAGCACACCTCTGTCACACTGCACACCTTTTTATTCAAATTTTCTCAAAAGTACTTGGAAACCAAGTGAACTACCTACTAGATGTTGACATCAATGGCAACACCAACAAGTTTCCAATAAGAAATACTATTGCAAATGAGTGTAGATAAAAATAAGAAATCAAGACAAAAACAAGGAGTTAAGAGAAGAATAATGCAAGTAGCAGGAGAACAAATAGAGGAGGAATATGTACAAGAAATCTCCCAACCACTGCAAAAAAGAACAAGAAGTAGTAGACAATAAATAGTGGAAATAGAGTTACTAGAAGAACCTCAGAAAAAAACCATTATGGATGTTGAACTCTTAACAACAACCATAAATAATAATAATGGAATACTCAAATAGACTACCAAAATGTATGATAAGGTGGGTCTAAAGAATAAATAATTTATTAAGAGAGCAATGATAAGACACATAAGGATGTTTGAAGACACCTTAGAAAATATCATTGAAATTTTCTCGGATCAATTAGCCTCCACAATAAATAGGAAAAGAAAGAAATCAATGGAGCTAGAGGAAGAAATAAGAAAATAAGCCTTAGAGGAAGTGGACCCAAGCCTCTCCACTACACAAAAAGAAAAAATCAAATAGCTATAGGCAAAGGAGCTGAGGACTAAACAAAGGTTGGATGCATTAATGGCCCTAAATGAGGAAGAAAAATGAAGGATTAAAAAAGAAACAGTTGTTGTCACAACATAAGATTATGCAATCCTAATGGAAGAAGAGAAGAGTTAGTAGGAACAACCTACACCTTCCAGAGGTAGCCCACAAGATATCTAGTAGACAGAGGGACATGGACCTCAGCAATAACCACCCTCTCCACCAAGGGCCTCTTCTTCCACTAAAACTTCCCCTATTTAGTCTATTAAGGACTTTTTGTTGCAGTAGAGACATATTGAGCACACCAAGATACTGAGAGGGGGGTGAATCAGTATCTAAACATTCTTCAATTTTAACAACTTCAACTTATCCAGAGTAGATTTAAAACTTAAACATCACAACATTAACATGAACATGAAAGATTAACACGATGCACATCAGCACATAACACCAGATATATGTGGAAAACCCTAGAATGGAAAAACCATGGTGAGGATTAACTCATAGTATATGAAGCTCAAATAACAACTTTGTTTTAGCGCTACAACCCAAGGAAGCTTCTACTCCCTGAAGGAATTTGATTTAGGGTCACTCCCAAGGAAGATTCTACTCCCTGAAGACTTTGTTTTAGGGTCATTCCCAAGGATGCTACTACTCCCTAAAATGAGAACACACTTACAAAAGATTACAGTATGACAGTCTTTCTACTATCTAAAATTGACATTGAAACTCACACTTTTGACGATTACACTTTTGCCTCTTCACACTTTCATCTAAATATCTGATCAGTTAGGCACACTCTATACTTGATCACTTTCACAAATATGTCTTCAAGATGAATCCAAACAACATCAACAACTTCCACTCTTTCTCCTTTAGTCTCTCACCATTAATGCATTCATTCCACCTTTTATCTGCTTATGAGATTTTCAATCAAATCACAATCACACATCTCCTTACTTAATTTGATTCACTATTTATAAATTATATTACATTGATTACATTTCTTGTCAGCTAGATATAACATGAAAAATACATTTACAAGTCGGCCAGACAACACACAATATGAAACGTGTAGAAGATAGGTCCTAAGTGAAACCACACGTTACACTAGTAGAATACCCATGCCTTGTGGACCCCAACACTTGATTAACTAGGTCTAAAATATCCTTCATAGCTTCAAACACCAAGGAATTACATCTACACATTTTGCTCATTTGGAAAAAGGACAACTTTAAGGAAAACACATGAAGACTTGAAGTATAACGACCACATCAACTTGAAAACCTTATGTGGTACTAAAAACAAGAAAGATCTTCATGAAGCTTTCCTAGATGAGTCCACATGACTCATAAACCATCCCCAAACACTCCTTTTCCACCACACATCAGATAATTGTGTTGCACCACTTCAATCATTAACTCTGATAATAATCTATCATTTAGAACACACTGCAACATGCTGTCATTTGAAAAACTGAGTTGTGGACCACCAAGAACCTTGAAACTACAAGGAAGCATGTAATACACATCCATAAACATGTCCTCAAAACCACAAGGGCAATCATTCATTTTTAGAGGAATGTATAGCATTCCAATAGGCCTTCAACACTAGCATACTCTGTCAAAATGCATGTCAATACTCTATCATGCATAACTTTCACAGCAGAATGACAAATGATATGAAAAATTAGAATTATCATCTTCACTACATCTTGAACATAATTCCAAAACCTCATGTCCATATCTACAAATTCAGAGGAATGTGGAGCATTCCATTGTTCTATACAGAACATCTTCACAAAAGTGACACTATCTTCAAATAATCACAACAAAATACTCTTCTGGTAATGCAATCATCATGGAACTTGGATCATACATACTACAGGCCATTAGTAGCATCAACAACATATTTGATCATATTTGTGCTTCTAATTCCCATCTTAATATGAACTATATCTTCTCTCTTTTCTTACTGGATGGGACATGACATCCAATCATGAACTGTATCTTCTTCTCTTGTTGGATTCAACCATGAACTGTATCTTCTTCTCTTGTTTGATGACATCCAACCATGAACTATATCTTCTTCTCTTGTTGGATTCAACCATGAACTATATCTTCTTCTTTTGTTTGATGATATCTAACCATGAACACTATCACACCACCATGATAGTGTTAACATCAATGACAACCTAGTGACAATGTTGACATCAAAGACAACCCTATGAACCATATGTGTAACAATCTCTTCCTTTGGCATTGATGGCTACACATCTCTACATCTGACAACCCTATGAACCATATGTGTAACAATCTCCCCCTTTGGCATTGATGGCAACACATCTCTACATCTCTCCCCCTTTGACATCAAGGAAAATGGCAATCATTGCCTCAATCAGAGACTACATACCTACACATTCTCTTAGGCCATGACTTCTTCTTGTAGAAAACAAGTTCCCCCTAACATTAGAAACCACTAGCTACTCCCCCTGAGAGGTAGCCACCATCAGTCTAGGAATAAGATATAACATGAACTCCCCCTTGACAGATGCACCATTGTGCATCTAGCAAGAAGAAGGAGGGGCAATTACCCCTAACCTTTTTCGAAGATCCTCAAAAATATCCTTTGCCAGAGCCTTTGTAAAAATATCTACTATTTGATCCTTTGTTGGAACATATTCCAACTTCACTTCCTTATTTGCAACCTTCTCTCTCAAAAAGTGGTACCTGATTTCTGTATGCTTGGTTCTAGAATGCATCACTGTATTCTTGGAAATATTGATATCACTTGTATTTTCACACAAAATATGATTAGGCTCATCATACAATACCTTGATGTCCTTCAAGGTTTGCTTCATTCATAACACTTGTGTACATTAGGATGTTGCTAGAATGTACTCAGCCTCTGCAGTAGATATCTAGCAACCACACATATTGCATGTATAATATCAGGTCTAGAAGTAGTCAAGTATAGCAATGCTCCAATCATAGATCTATAGACAGTCTGATCCACCTCTGGAGACTCATCATCTTTGCTCAAGTGACATCCAGTGACCATGGGAGTACTCACTAGTTTTGAATCTTCCATACCAAACTTATTCAACAACTCTTTGACATACTTAGCTTGAGAAATAAAGATACCACCATCTAGTTGAGTAATTTGATGTCCTTCAGGTTTGCTTCATCCATAACACTTGTGTACAAGAGGATGTTACTGGAATGTACTCTACCTTTGCAGTAGATATCTAGCAACCACACATACTACATGGATAATATCAAGTCTAGAAGTAGTCAAGACTCTGCCTCTATAGTAGATATCTGACAACCACACATACTGCATGCATAATATTAGGTCTAGAAGTAGTCAAGTATAGCAGTTCTCCAATCATAGATCTATAGATAGTCTAAGATCCACCTCCGAAGACTCATCATCTTTGCTCAAGTGGCATTCAATGACCATGAGAGTACTCACTGGTTTTGAATCCTCCATACCAAACTTCTTCAACAACTCTTTGACATAGTTAGATTGAGAAATAAATATACCACCATCTAGTTGAGTAATTTGAAGTCCAAGGAAGAAAGACATTTCACCAATCATAGAAATCTCAAACTCTTTTTGTATCTCCTCTGCAAACCTCTTACACATATCATCATCTCCACCAAAGATGATGTCATCAACATATATTGCAACTATCAATATCATGTCTCCTTCTTCCTTGATATAAGGATTTCTATTTGTAGTACCTTTCTTGAAGCCCTACTAAAGCAAGTACTTATCTAATATAGCATACCAAACTCTAGGTGCTTTCTTAAGGCCATATAGATCATTCTTGAGTCTGCACCCCATATCCGGATCTTCTGATATCTAGAAACCATCTGGTTGTTCAATGTAGACCTCTTCCTCTAGGTCACCATTCATAAATGTTGACTTAATATCCATCTAATATACCTTGAAGTTCTTATGAGCAAAAAGAGCAAGGAACATTTAGATTGCATCCATCCTTGCTACCAGAGCAAAAGTCTCCTCAATAAATACCTTCTACTTGTGTGTATCCTTTGCATACTAGTCTTGCCTTGTTCCTTACAACTTCACCTTCTTTATTTAGTTTTTTTCAAGACACCCATTTTGTTTCTATAACATTCTTGTTTTCTAGTCTGGGAACCAATTCTCATGTCTGATTCTTCTCAATCTGATCTAATTCTTCTTCCATGGCTTTTATCCATCCATCATCCTTGCTAGCTTCATCAAAGTTTTTGGGTTCCACTCTTGATAACAAACATAAGTTTACTTTCTCATTTGTCTTAGCAAGCATTTTCCTTGTCTGTACACCTTCATTCCTATCTCCAATGATCTAATCTACTAAGTGATTCTTCTAAACATACTTTGTTGGAGTCTTAGGCATCTGCTCTAGTTCTTGTTCCTTTTATTCTTTTACTTCTTCTTCATCTACAATGAATGGAAATATATCACATTTGGAGTCCTTTGATTCATGTGTGATCTGATATAGGTCTTCATCTACCTTGACATTTGTGCTTTTAATCATCTTTCCCAACCTCTTGTTGTGGCATCTATAATCCTTGCTTCTAGTTGAGTAGCCAAGAAAGATTACTTCTATTTGCCATATGTGTTTTTATTAATGTCAACATAGTATGTATTGATGTCATACACTATTGCAAGGTGAGAAAGGTTGCTGAGGTTGTCATTAAGATTGTCAAGAGATGAGATGTTATGTTCCTAAAGAAGAAGGAAATTTTATGGTTGGATGTCATGCCCTGATTAGTACAGAGTTAAGTTTGAATCCTTGAGAAGACAAGATATGTTGCTACAAAGAAGATGCATGGGTTGATATAAAGAAGATTTGGCCTCTGGAAGCTGGTGTCTGTCTTTGTTTCAGGATGACTACAATTTTGAAGACTGTCTGGAAGATTGCTCCACATTTCCATCATACTGATGTTTAGCTGTTGCAGTTTGGAACATAGCTTTATAAAGTGTCACTTTATGTTTGTTCCAAGTTTCATGAGGATCTAATCACCATAAGGTTGTTTTTATGTTGATAAGCTTGTAGACAGTGTTGGTTTTGTAAAGGTATTCCTAGCAGGGTGATGGAATGCTCCGCATTCCTCCGTAGTTGCATATTTGGCCATGCGGTTCTAATGGAAGCTTATAATATGAAGTGACATGATATATCTAAGGTTTCATCCTCTCACTCACTCAGCATGAAAAGTTACAAGGATTTGTATGCCAGCAATTACCTAGAAAGAGCAAAACAGTATGAAGGAGACAATGGTGTTGTCATTGGTGTCAACTGTGTCATCTGGTTGAGTAGAAATGAGGTAGTTGCAATGGTATGAGTTGTTTGGTTGAGTTTCTTTGTTGAAGATGACTTGGTTTCTTTGTAGAGGTGCTAAAGATTTTGAGAATATGTTTATGTTGGTTGGTTTCCAAGTGCTTTTGAGAACATTTGATTAATAAAAGAAATAGTGTGTTGAAGTGGCATTTTGGTTTATAGAGTGGTGTTCTGGTTTTGCTTCGTATTTCATCTATATTGAAGATCTATCTTTGTGGTTTAGATATATTGTTCAAAGATGTTTAGATATGTTATAATCCAAATTTGGTGTTCTGGTTCATTGTGCAAAGGAAGTTGTGTTCACCAGTGTGTAGACTGTGTTTCTAAGTTCTGCAGAGGTGTATGGGAGAAATTGTTTTGCTCTGCATTTCTCTACAAATTTGTTTCTAGCTTTGTAGTTCTAGATTTGTGATTATAATGATTATATATATTGCTTCAGTTTAAGTTTTTCATGTTTTGGTGCTCTGCAAGTTGATTTCTTGAGTTGCAGTGTATGACAGAGTTGTTTAAGTGCTCTGGTGTGAACTTTAGTTAGGTGAAAGTTATTGTGGAGAAATTTGTTGGATTTTAGGATATTTCAAGATATTCATGGAATACTCTAGATTGTGTTAAAGCCTTACATGTGGTCCGCAAGTCATCTTTGGGTTTGAGGAAGCATGTACTTAAAAATTTATTGTGTTAACACAGTTTTGGCTGACCTTGGGTGTTTACACTAATTGCAGATTTGCTTTGGTGATTGTAGTAGCATGGAATGGTGTGCTTGGATGAATTTAGGTTTGAGCTTAGGTGTGTTGTGGTTCTCCTTCATTCCTTTCCACCAGGGAATGTTTAGGTCTAGACCTAATTTGAATTTTTTGAGTTAAGGTGTGTTGCCGACCTTGGAGAATATTCTCAAGGTTGAAGATAGTATAAATAAGTGTCAAGGGATTGTGATCAGGTGTGTGGGTGTGATGGATTTGGTGTGAATAATAGTGTGATTGAATGTGTGATGTGACAAGTGCCTGTGGAAGCAGATTGAATGAATGCAGAGAAGTGGAGTCTGGTATTTGAGAATAGTGTGATGAGTATTGTTTCATTACTTTGAGCTTTATTGGAACTATACTCCATGCATATGTTAGATACAATTATAACAATTCAATTCTGGTAGTGAGCCACCCATTTCCTTCTATCTCTTTCTTTCAGGAAAATGAGTCCTTTGGTAGTGAGCCACCTGCAGTGAACATTCTTGGACAGTGAGTCCACCAATTGTATCAACCTTAATCAGTTGCTTTATTATAATATATTATGAGTTAATCCTCACCTTAGCTTTTCCCTTTTTGGGTTTTCCATGTAAAAATCCTAGTGTTCATGTGTTACAAATTGTGGCTATATGTTTTATGCTTAACTTCCTTTACTACAATTGAATATGCTAAATGGATTGAAATGTTTGATATGTAAATGGTTTAAGAGAATATTGATTCACGCCCCTCTCTCAGTATTCTGGGTGTTCAACACCTTCATCACTTCTTGAATCAAACTTTCCTAGGTCTTCTTAATCTCTTCTGATATAGCATTTGCTACCAAAGATCCTGAAGTATCTGACTGTGGGAGGTCTTCCATACCATAACTCATAAGGAGTCTTAGTTTTTTTGACCCTCAATTACACTCTATTAATTATAGACATCAGTATGAACTGCATCCTTCCAGTACATATCATGTAGATTTGCATCTTTCAACATTGCTCTAGACATCTCTTGCATGGTCCTGTTCTTTCTTTCCACTACCTCATTTTGTTGTGGGATCGTAGGAGATAACAAATGTCTCCTAATACCGTGATCTTGACAAAATCTTTCAAATTCATTTGAAGTAAATTCACCTTCTCTATTAGATCTCAAGGATTTGATCTTAGCATCTACTTCATTCTCAACCATAGCTTTGAACACTTTAAGTTTATCAAGGGCATCTGATTTTTCTCTTAAGAAAGTAACCCAAGTCATTCTAGAATAATCATCAATAAGCAACATGAAATACCTCTCACCTTGTTGACTCTTTACTCTTGTAGGGCCACAAAGATCAGTGTGAATCAGCTCCAATGGCTTTGAAGAAGAATACTCATTGCTTTTGAAGTTTTTCTTTGTCTTCTTTCCCATTTGACATTCTCTGCATACTGCATTTGTAGGCTTGATTATCTTAGGCATATCTCTCAATGCATGAGTAGAACTAATCTTTACCATATTATCAAAATTGTTGTGTCCCATTCTCTTATGCCATAGCCATCATTCATTAGACTGAGCCAACAAACATGTTCTTCCATTTACCTTCTTCAGGTGATAAATATCACCATATGTCTTGATACCTTCTACCACTAATTTTTTTGGATCCTGCCTTCCTGATCTCACCCTTTGGCATGAAAGGTGATATTATACCCTTTGCTACACATCTAACTAACACTGTGAAGATTGTGTTTTAGCCCTTTGACATAGAGGACATTCTCAGTCCTATTCTTCTCATCAATAGTTATAGCACCTTTTCCATAGATATGCGCTGACTCATCACCACCAAACTAGACAACACCACCATCCCACTTCCCAAGGCTGATAAACTTCTCCTTGTCACCATTCATATGATTTGAACATCCACTATCAATCACCCAAGCCTTGGATTCTTATTTTTCATGAAGGGCAATCCATACAACCATTGATCTCTCATTGTTTTGATTTGTTTCCAAGGTATCAATCTTCTCACAAGTTCTAACATCATCCTTTTTGCTACCAACATTCAGGGCCATGAAAAGTGTTTCACCATTTGAATCATCAGGATCCTCATCTTCTGAAGAATAATTACTTTCTATGGGTTACAGACTTCTCTTGAACTTGTCTCACCTGTTATTACCCCTTGATTCTTTGAAATTAGAAGCAAAATGACCAACCTTTCCACAATTAAAACATATGAAGGGCAACTTACCTTTGTATTTGCCAGTACCTTTCTTCATTCTTCTTACAAAATTAGTTTCAACTTCATCAGAGCTCTCATCTCCATCAACAACTTCTTCTTTGGTCTTCATACTAGTTTTGAAAGCAACTTCTTTCTTTGGAGCATCACTGACAAACTCTCTCATTTCAAAGGTAGTAAGGGTACTAAACAATTTGTCTATAGTATAAGTATCAAGGTCTGCATTCTCCTCAATGGCATATACCTTATGACTGTAAGATTTGGGAAGAGATCTTAGAACCTTTTTCACAACCTCATCTTCTTTCACTTCCCCACTAAGATCTTTAATGTCATTGACCACTTCATTCACCTGGAGCATGTATCCAGCAATGTCTTCTTCCTATGACATTTTTAGGTTCTCAAAATTACTCTTGAAGATTTGCATCTTGGCTTGCTTCACTTTCTTATCTCCCTCATAAATGGTTTTAAGTTTATCCCAAACTTCTTGAGTAGAATTGCAACTCATTACCTTTGAAAGTTTTGAATCAGCTAACCCACTCATGATAGCAAACTTTTCCTTGGCATTATTATCATACTTCTTAATTTTATCTGCATCTGTAGGAATAGTAGTAGGAACAGTGTAACCTTACTTGATAGATTTTCAAACACCACACCCTAGAGAATTGATATAAGCTTCCATCCTTAGCTTCCAAAAAGCATAATTTGTTCCATCAAACCTAGGAATCTTGTTGGATCCATTTTGTGCCATCCCAGACCTTCCTCAAGTGGTTAAGCTTCCCTAAGAGGAAATTGGCTCTTATACAAATTGTTGAGCACACCAAGATACTAAGAGGGGGGTGAATCAGTATCTAAACAATCTTCAATTTTAACAACTTCAACTTATCCCAAGAAGATTTAAAACTTAAGCATCACAGTATGAACATGAACATGAAATATTAACACAATGAACATAAACACATAACACCAAATATACATGGAAAACCCTAGAAGGTAAAAACCACAGTGAGGATTAAATCACAGTATATGAAGCTCAAATAACAACTTTGTTTTAGGGCTACAACCCAAGTAAGCTTCTACTCCCTAAAGTACTTTGATTTAGGGTCACTCCCAAGGAAGCTTCTACTCCATGAAGACTTTGTTTTAGGGTCACTCCCAAGGAAGCTACTACTCCCTGAAATGAGAACACACTTAAAAAGATTACAGTATGACAATCTTTCTACTATCTAAAATTGACATTTAAACTCACACTTTTGATGATTGCACTTCTACCTCTTCACACTTTCTTTTGAAGATCTAATCAGTTAGGAACACTATATACTTGATCACTTTCACAAATACATCTTCAAGATGAATCTGGATAGCATCAACAACTTCTTCTCTTTCTCTTTCAATCACTCACCATTAATGCATTCATTGTGCCTTTTATCTGCTTGCAATATTTTCAATCAAATCACAATCACACATCTCCTCACTCAATTTGATTCACTATTTATACATGATATTCCATTGATTACATTGCTTGTCAGCCATACAACACACAATATGAAACATGTAGAAGATAGGTCCTAAGTGAAACTACATGTTACACTAGCAGAAGACCCATGCCTTGTGGAGCCCAACACTTGCTTAACCAGGTCCAAAACATCCTTCATAGCTTCAAACACCAAGGAATTACATCTGGACACTCTACTCATTTGGAAATAGGACAACTTTAAGGAAAACACATGAAGACTTGAAGTATAATAGCCACATCAACTTGAAAACCTTATGCGGTACTGGAAACAAGAAAGGTCTTCATGAATCTTTTCTAGATGAGTCCACAAAATGCATAAACTATCCCCAAACACTTCTTTTCCATTGTACATCAAATAATTGTGCCACACCACTTTAATCATTAACTCTGAGAATAATCTATTATTCAGAACACACTGCAACATGTTGTCATTTGAAAAATTGGTTTGCAGACCACCAAGAACCTTGAAACTACAAGGAAGCATGTGTAGACACCCAAATTTGTCCCAACTTTGTCCATGTCTAGCAACACCTTGTTAAACCATTATCCTAGACATCTTGTAGCATTTTGTCCTAATTTCCCTAATCCATTAAGCCAATTAATTAAATAAATTTTATTTATTTAATTAAAATTCCATTCAATTCCATCCTTCCTACTTAGCCAATTAATTAAATAAATTTTATTTATTTAATTAATTTCCACATCATATCTTATCTCATCCTATTCAACTTCTCAATTAATTAAATAAATAAAATTTATTTAATTAATATCCAACTCATATTTCAACTAATTCAAATATTTTATTTGAATTAACCACTCATCTTTTATCACATTCCAACATTTGTCCAGTCAATCATGTGTTGTTATACAACTTTCATTCATATCTTTCACATGCACAACTAATGGGACCTAATTTTAGTATTTATCTACACATGCACACCTAAGCTTTATCTTCCCTTGCCACATGTCACATGACTACAATTTCTTGATGTGCAAGGAAACCTAACTTAATCCTATCCATCCATTTCATCTAAAGCCCTAATTGATCCTAGCCATCCATTTGAACTAAGCCAAGCCTATAAATCAAACCCCTCACAAGCCATTAGCAATGCATTGAGCTTCAAGTACCCTTATTTTGCCAAATTTTCTAAAATGCATTGATCCTCAAGTATCCACATGCTGTTAAAATATCATTAGAGCCTTTGCATCCTTATCAACATTATGCTGCAGAAGTGAGCACCCAACATTCTTCCAACAATAATCCTTCAAAATCTTGCATGCTCATGCGAGGTGTGTTGATAACTGAGAGGGGGGGGGGTGAATCAGTTATCCTAATTATTTCCTCTTTTGAACTATCTTATTAATCAATGCAGCATTGAATCAAACAAACAAACATTACCATGAAACGAAAAACACATGACACAGTTTTTGACGTGGAAACCCTGTTAAGGGAGAAAACCATGAGGTGATTAACCCAAAGATTATTCTCTGTTAGAAGAATAAGGAATTACAAAATGGCACTTGCCAATTAGGGCTCACTGCCCAAGCACACTGCTCACAAAGAGGCCCACTGCTTATAAGGAGACACACTGTCTACAAAGTGATAAGAATCACAGTCTTGAACTGATTGGAAGCATCTATATATGCTGGAGTTCAGTTCCAGTTAGGCTCAGTACACTGATCTGCTGCACTTCATCTTTCCTCTGTTCTTTATTCTTCTATCCTTTCACATACCGGATCTTTCTTACTACTTCTGCTCTATTCTGCACTTATTCGCATACACCATACCACAATTACACCCTTCACAACTAAATCCATCCTCTATATATATCCGCACAGGTAATTTCATCACCTCTCTAGTCGGCATCCGGAACAGTCTAGTTTCTTACAAACTCTGTTCTGTCGGCTGAATCCTTGCTCACCAAGAAATGCGGATCAAGCATATACTTGTAGATATCATTAATCATGTCGGCCAAACATGATTCATGCCTTCACAACCTTTACCATCAACAGTAACACATCCGGAAAATAGTCTAATACTCTGTCAGTCAATTCTTCCTCTGTTCTCACTGTCTCTCAGGAATCCGGTACTCAACTATTCATATCTTTTTCTTTGTTCATCACCAGAGGCTAAATCCTTGGAATATACTACTCAAGGTAGTCCTCTTGACTTCCCCAAATCCGCACTGCACCAAGACACTTTCTCTGAGAGATCCGGACCAATCTGTCGGACCTTGCCACATGCTCTATTCTTGTTCACCGGACCACAACAATCTTCATTCTTACTTCCGGTAGAGACACACCATAACTTGCGGATATGTGGGATGACCTTTGTTGCCATCAATGACAACAACCATGAATCCATATAGTGTCTCTTGCCAACAATCTCCCCCTTTGGCATTGATGGCAACACTTAGTGAAAAATGACTAAGTGTTTATACTACGCTTCCCCTTGGCTGATGCTCTATATACAATTTCCGGAACTCCCCCTTAGTTGGATTCCTCATTTTTCACTGCTCCTCACTCCCCCTTTGACATCAATGGCAAAGGGTAGGGTCCGCACACCAAAATTTTCAAAAATTTTCTATACATAGCCGCATATTTACATACTCACATATACTGAAGAATGTCTGCAAAAGATGTCTTCAGTTGGATCAGTTCTGTGGCCCAACTTTGATTCATTCTATCCAAAATTGAAATATGACCACTCAACAAAAATGCAAATGCATCTGCCCTTTTTAGATCTTTCGGGTCACTTGTCTGGGCTGTGATTTGAGCTTCTGCTATGGCCTCATGCATGGCCTCTAGCTTAGGGACAATTAACTCCCTGAGCTCACTCAACCTGCTTATTCTATTTTTCCTTTCCTTCTCCAATTTCTTGATTTCACTCAAGACTGCAATAGTCTGACATTCTTGATTTGTTATAGAGGAAGAAAGAGGATCAAAACTTTGAGACAAGCTTAGTAGTGTGTCCTCTTGCGCTTTTATTTTCTTCTCAATGTCCACTGTTACCTTGGACCAGGAGATACAAAATTTGTATATTTCACCGCCATCCTTAAGAGCATTTTCTAAGCTCTTTATCCCAATGTTCATGTTTCTCCTATCATTAATGATCAAACCCTGAACCTCAGAGAACCTTTTATCCAAAAACTCCTTCCGGACCTTTTCTTCAGCTGATTTTTCTAAAGATTCAAAATGTGTATTAACACTGCTGACTAAGGTTTTGAGATTACCGGAAGAGGAGGCTGCCAGATCTATCTGGACCGATGGCATAATCTTCTCAAGCACTCCGGAAGCAGCCTCTATCAACTCACAGTCTTCCATATGAGACTTTAGGAGCTTTTCATTTGCCTTAGCATTTGCAAATGAGGCTATCTTCATTGTCTACACCGGAGAGAGGGAATCAAAGTTGAATGGGCCTTGTAGTAGCTCCGGTTCATCGATCTCTATTGTTTCTTTGCTCAAAAATTTTTGAACAGTTTGTGCAGTGTCTCTTGCCGGAGACAGATGTTTCTTTTCTTCTGCAGTCTTGGAACTGTCCTTTGGGATTTTCTCTCCTTCCACATTCTTACCACTATCAGTCATGGTCTTCTCTGATGGAGTCTTCTCTTTCTCTGCACCCTTGGTACTGTCAACCTCTTTATCTTTCACCACTGCTTCCTTCTCCTGTAATTTCTCTTCTTCTTTGGATCCAGAGACTGTAGGGGAAACCGGAGGAGAGATGCTAGCCTGTTGATAGGCCACTTCTTCTAGAGCAGAGGGTTCCAAGTCCACAGTTGTTTCTGCACCTAAGTCCTCTACAACAAGAAGATTGAACCTTTTGAAGGCCTTCCGGAGGATCTCTTCTGTCTCTTTGGCCACCTTGTCAGTCTCACCAAGCATGAGTTGATTCATCCTGGCTTTACTTCTGAACTCATCTTTGCAGTCTTTGAATATTATGTTCATTGTCTTGGGATCAATTTGAGGATATAGCTGAATAGCTATCTGCTCCCGGATCTCAAGATCTTTTGCCTGAGCATTATTCTTTCTTAATTCTAATTCCTTTTCTAGGCTTTTAGGGATTTCAGAGATAATCTCAATAAAAGCTTTATTGTAGATGTTCAAGTACCTTATTATAGCTTCTTGCAGGATCTTTTGATCTGCCTCATTGTAGTCATCATAAAATTCAGCCACCGGTTGAAGATTCCCATCCACAGTGACTGATTTGACTACACTGTCTAGGGATAGAGTGGGCTTTTCAGCAAATTCTTCTGCCATTTCTTCCTTGTCTTGGCCTGTGGAGGGTTTCCCGGATCCTTTCTTCTTCTGCTTCTTTATTTCTTTTACTCCCTCATCTGACTCAGTTTCCTCTTCATCCTTTTGGCTTTCATAAGCCCTTGTGGCTTTTGTCTTAGATCTTTTACCGGATGCCTGGACTTCTGGTTTTGAACTTTTGGTTGTGGGAGGTGCAGATCTTTTTGATGATCTGGTCCGGGTGGAAGTTTCAACCGGAACACTTTCTTTACTTTTCTTTTCTGCCTCTTTCTTTTCTTCCTCATATTTTCTTCTCTTTTCCCGGCTGGCATCAAGTGCCTCTTTTGAGATGCCTAGGCCTTGAGCAATGTGCTCTACTTCTTTTCTCACCTTCCTCTTTATCTCAGGTTCCCTGAGTTCTACATGGATCTTTACACTCAGCTCCTCAAAGGTTCCAAACCTTTCTGCCTTTGGATCTTTGGGCTGACTTAGCATGTGTTGAACATGCAGCTCCACTATCTGTTCATCCACTTCATACCCCATGGGCATGATCCAGACAGTCCTTGGCTCCACTGCCTCCATTAGGCACTGATCAGTGTCCACCATAAAGCACACTGAGTCTTTGTATTTTTCAACAAGAGACTAGGGAATTCTTTCTCTTGCTTGCATCATGCTTTGGAAGTTTTTGAAGTATCCCCATAGGGCTGTATTTCTTGCTTTGGCATCCCCAAGCCCATGTAGATAGTCTCTTATTTGGACTGCAACAGGTTTGTCATTCTGCCATGCCCATCCACTTGATCCAGGAAGCTCATTCATGAAGTAGAAGAATAGACATAATATAAGAGTACCATACTTAAAGGAATTCTTCTTGTCCTTCTTGATTTTCTGTATATTTTCCATTAATTGGCTTAAGAGCAGTTCGCAGAGATCATATTCTGCATTCTTCCTTAGCATTTCATAGGCAGTATATACTGCAGTTCCGGATACAGAATTCTCCCTGTTGGAGTGATAGATCTTGTATCCTATTATCATGGACGCATACTTGATATCCGGATCAGAAATATCTTCAATGGTCATTGCCCTCTTATCAAATTTTGATCCGGTGGCCTCAGTTACAATGTTATTTTTGACAGATTTGAGGATAGGTATCCCTCTGGAAGAGTATAGACCAGTTACTGCTCTAATTGTCTCTTTTGTGATCTTGCAGGGTCTATCTAGCCATAGGAAGTTGTCATGCATCCTGCTCAGTACATACCGGACCCATTCATCTTCTTCAAAGCAGGGGAAATGAATGAATTGATCAAATTGTTTCTTCTGGATACCCTTATACTCTGGTTTAAGCTCAAAAGCATTGTCTATCAGTTGTTTGTGATAGAGATCTCTCAATTTGAATTCCCCAAATTCCTCAATGCTTGCATGTATGTAAACCCTAATGTCTTCTGTGTGTAAAACTCCGTGAGGAACACTGGAAAATGCTCCTAAGGGATCTACTTCCAATGACTTGTATGGATGTTTCTTAAATTCAGGTCGGGACCTATCTGAGATTTTTACTATATTTGGAGTAGCCATTTCTTCAAAAGATTTGTAGCAAGATATCGAAAGTGGAAAATACCTTTTGCGTCTTCGGTTGCACGGAGTAGCTGGATTGATTTCTGTATGTAATGACTTCGACAGGAGATCTTCGGTGTGCTTGATGAGTCTTGTTGCAGAGCTCCACTTTTCGCTTCTTCTTGAGTGCATAATGAGCAAATGATTTATGAGAAATCCCTTATATCATTTCGTAAACCCTAATATCTGTTTGCAATAAATGCTTCACCTATATTATTCCGGTTTGCCTTGTCCGGATAGCTTGGAGTATCCCGGATTAGTCCTGATCTATGAACATCATGCGGATCTTTCAATCAGGGATAAATCGAGATGACACATTACAAGAACATCCCAAACATTCTGTCCAGTCCGCAGAGTAAAATAATGTACTTCCGGATCTCTCTGGACCCTTTTGTAGTCCTCTGTCATTCCGGAGCATCTCCCGGAACAAGTCTTTACTTGATCGATCACAACTTCTTTATATCTTCATGCGGACCTCTGAAATCTTGTCTGGATCATCTCAGGACTGGTATCTTCAAACCCTTTACTCCGCATCTTATGTCACATCCAGCACCACTTGATTGGCTGGGGGAACAGGATTTTCTTTGAGTCTCCCCCTGAGCCAAAGCTCACTTTTTAATTTCTGGAAGAAATATCAGCACCAGAGTCTGGTGCGGATCCAACCTCTACATTCTCTAAACTTTTCTTCACCCAAATCTTGTTCATCTGATTCCTAACTTCATCCACATTCATCTTTTGTTTACCCTTGTCTTGATTCTGATTGTATACCGGACCTCTTTTGTCCTGATTCTTGCTTCTGCAGACTTTTGCACTATGACCGGACCTATTACAGATTTGGCAAATAACATTTCTTTGCATATTTGACTGATAACCTCTTGATCTGCATTGATTAGCCATATGACCTACTCTATTGCATGTAAAACATCTACCATTGAATGATTTGTTTACTTGCATATTTCTACATTCATGAGACTTGTGTCCATACCTTTTGCAGTTAAAGCACTGTCCGAAGAAGGATGGACTAGTTTGATTCATCCTTTTTCTGCACTGATTAGCTTTGTGACCAAAGTGATTGCAGCTGTGGCAGTATCCATTGAAAGATGGATATCTTTGAGCATTGGGCTGTCTTACCGGAGGTCTTCTAGGCCTATTCCTTGGATTTTCTGATCCAAAATTCTTTTGACTGGATCCAGAGCTTTCTCCTTTCTCATATCCCAAACCATACTTGTCATCTGTCCTCTTTTGACTTCCAAGAAGTACTTCAAGTTGGGCAGAACTTATCTTAAATTTTTCTTTATATTCATTTGTTGTTTGAAGATCTCTTTTGAGAGAGACAATTTGATTCTCAAGTTTTTCTTCATTATCTTTGGCATCTTCAAGATCAGATTCAAGATGTCTGATAATCCTGTCCATCTGGTGGCATTCTTCTGATTTCTCTTTAAGAGATTGTCTTAGATTGTCTTCAGCTTTTCTTTTTTCTTCAATCTCTTGAGTAAACTTTATAGTTCCTGATTCCATTTCATGTCTTAACATAATGACTTCTTTTGATAACTTTTCACATAACTTGGTTTTCTCAGTCAATTCTTCATCTATATTTCTTTCTTCACTTTGTCTTGCCAATTGTTGGAGCAGCTCCTTTCTCTTTTTCATAGAGAGACTTAATTTGTCCTTTAACTCTCTCATGAATTCATCAGCCTGTTTGAGTCTTTCCTTTAATTCATTGACTTCAGAATTTGACTGTTCAAGATCCTCAAGGGCAGTCTTGAGTTGCTCCCTTAAACCATATGCATCCATTTGAACTCCCAGATCTTCCTCAAGCTGTTAGGCTCTATTAGGAGGAACCTGGCTCTGATACCAATTGTTGATAACTGAGAGGGGGGGGTGAATCAGTTATCCTAATTATTTCCTCTTTTGAACTATCTTATTAATCAATGCAGCATTGAATCAAACAAACAAACATTACCATGAAACGAAAAACACATGACACAGTTTTTGACATGGAAACCCTGTTAAGGGAGAAAACCACGGGGTGATTAACCCAAAGATTATTCTCTGTTAGAAGAATAAGGAATTACAAAATGGCACTTGCCAATTAGGGCTCACTGCCCGAGCACACTGCTCACAAAGAGGCCCACTGCCTACAAGGAGACACACTGTCTACAAAGTGATAAGAATCACAGTCTTGAACTGATTGGAAGCATCTATATATGCTGGAGTTCAGTTCCGGTTAGGCTCAGTACACTGATCTGCTGCACTTCATCTTTCCTCTGTTCTTTATTCTGCTATCCTTTCACATACCGGATCTTTCTTACTACTTCTGCTCTATTCTGCACTTATTCGCATACACTATACCACAATTACACCCTTCACAACTAAATCCATCCTCTATATATATCCGCACAGGTAATTTCATCACCTTTCTAGTCGGCATCTGGAACAGTCTAGTTTCTTACAAACTCTATTCTGTCGGCTGAATCCTTGCTCACCAAGCAATGCGGATCAAGCATAAACTTGTAGATATCATTAATCATGTCGGCCAAACATGATTCATGCCTTCACAACCTTTACCATCAACAGTAACACATCCGGAAAATAGTCTGATACTCTGTCAGTCAGTTCTTCCTCTGTTCTCACTGTCTCTCAGGAATCCGGTACTTAACTATTCATATCTTTTTCTTTGTTCATCACCAGAGGCTAAATCCTTGGAATATACTACTCAAGGTAGTCCTCTTGACTTCCCCAAATCTACACTGCACCAAGACACTTTCTCTGAGAGATCCGGACCAATCTGTCGGACCTTGCCACATGCTCTATTCTTGTTCACCGGACCACAACAATCTTCATTCTTACTTCCGGTAGAGACACACCATAACTTGCGGATATGTGGGATGACCTTTGTTGCCATCAATGACAACAACCATGAATCCATATAGTGTCTCTTGCCAACAAGGTGGAGAAGAGCAATGGAGATAAATCAAGTTTGACATGGAGATCGGTTTGCATTTACATTTGTTATTTTAATTTTCATGTTGTCTTGTGCTTCATTGTGCATTGCTAGGGTTTTTATCATTGCTATTTATTCATTTGCCCTGATTTGCAATTTTACCCTAACTACATTTGGCACGCCCAGTGGGACTCACGTCCTTGATTAACCTCTCTTGTTTGAGTTGTTTTTATGAAGTTTAGATCTTTTGGAGCGCCAATCTTTCATTTTTACAAGCTTTTGTAGCAAAAATTTGCATTTTTCTAACCTTAGTTTGCAAAGACTTGACTAAAAATGTATGTAGATGATCTCTTAGCCCAAATCTAACCTCACCATTGCATCCGGGAGGCTGTTTCCATAAATTTTGAGTACACATTTGGCTAAATTTGATGAAAAATGGAGCATTTGGTGAAGAAAACAACAACCAGACTGCAAAAATGTGCTTCTGGTAATTCAGGTCGCCTCTGATCAAACAGCAGTCGCCTGGGCTAAATCAGCTCGCCTTTGGGCAAATAGTAGTCGCTTATGGTCAAATTTGGTCCGCTTTTAAACAAACAGTGCTCGCTTTTGAACAAAAAGAGTTCGCATATGGTAAACTTGGTCGCTTATGGTTAACATTTGCATTCCATCTCCTGAAACTCTCCAAATCGCTTTTGGGTTATTATGCATCGCTTTTGGCTTTTTGTTAGTCGCATATGAGCTATTATATGTCACTTTCATCCATTTTTGCACCACTTATGAGCAAAAATACGCCACTTTCTGCATATCCGCGTGGCTTTTACACTGGGATCGGCCGCATCTATCATTTTCTGGATCGTTTTTACATCGACAGTGATTGCCTAAGGTATGAAATGCATCGCTTTTGCTTCAACAGAATTCACCTATGTGCTTTATGATCTTTTACACTGTTAGTTTCACTTTTGAAATGGGATGCACATCGCTTATGAATTAACAGTGGTCGCTTTTAACCTTATGTGCGTCGCTTATGAATTAACAGTGGTTGCTTTTAACCTTATGTGCATTGCTTATGAATTAACAGTGGTCGCTTTTAATCTGATGTGCGTCACTTATGAATTGACAGTGCTCGCCTGTGCAGAATAGGGTTTTGTGTTTCATGTATCATTTTACAGATACAGATCACTTTTGGGCTGCAATCAGTCATTTTTGGATTTATTCGCATCGCCTATAAGCCTACAGGAGCTGAATATTGTATTTTTCTTGTCACATATGATCTGCAGTATCTCGCCTGTCACAAAATACGGCTCGCTTCTGATCAACAATGCATCGCATCTGGTGTTTTCTGAGTCGTATTTGATCTACAAGGGTTTGCCTGTGGTAAAACCTGAGATCACTTCTGGACACGCAGTGATCACCTCTGCTATCTTTCGCATCACTTACAAGCCTACACACATCGCATCTGAGCCATAACATATCACCTGCAAACAAATTTAGATCGCTTCTAATCAACAGTAAATCGCATCTGGCAACTGTAACTTGCTTCTAGTTGCTGTCATTGTACATCTTGGTGTTTCTATCATAACTTTCGCATACAGAGGCCAAATTACACAAACAAAGACTTGTTGGAAAGTTGGGAGGATGAACTTTGCATCTAAGTAGGTTTTATCAAGTGACTATATCATTTTTTAGGCTTTTTTATCAGTCAAAGTTCAGCTTCATTGAAAACTTCATTTGAGCATAACTTGAGCAATTTTGATCGTTTTTCAGCGAAACTTTTTTTCAAATTGCTTAGAATCTCCTAAATTTTTTGTTTATGAAATCCATTCTTTTGTATCAGATCATTTTCATCAGAATTTTTGGATTTCATCTTTTTCATGTAATCATCTTCTTTGCAAGTTTACTTGTTTCTTTTTGGAATTGGTGACTTGTAAGGGCATCTAAGGAGCTGGAGCAACATTGACATCAACATCTACAACAATTTGGTTAGTGAATTAACCAGGTGCACTCATTCTAATCTTTCATCTCTTAATCATTGTTTGATCACACATTTGGACTTTGGGCATAAAACGAACAACTTGCTTGCTATCACATCATCAAAAAATTAGACTAAAACGAACCATTGTCTTTCATCACATTTGGATTTGGGCTTTAAAACAAACAAGTGCTTGCATTGTCTTCCAAACATTGAATTTCTAAGGTTAATGAACCCCATGTGAGTGTGACCAAGTAAATGTGTATGCTCTCTCCTCACGTCCCAACATGAACTTGGAGATCAAAATCATTTACTTGTGTTGCTTTTGTTTAGCCTTAGAGAGGCCTGCCTTGGTATCCACCCCAAGGGAATGCCCTCATGTGGTACTTTCATCCGGTCCACTATAAAAATCAGAGGATAAGGTGAAAGCCAAGTCTAACCGGTATTAACGCTCACCATACAGTGCTAACTCAAAAGGAGGTGTACCTTTGTGTATATTAAAACTCCTAGTAGGGTTAGTTAAAGTCTTAAGTGGCTTGCTGGATGCTCATGGGGTGTCGGTCCCCCAGATTTTCACTAGAACCTCCTTGTGATAGTGGCCTTGCCTTGACTAGGACTTGTTGAAGTGTCTTCACGTACTTGCTTAACCATCATCACATTCTTCCAAACTAAAACTTGCTTATGTGTCTTGCGTGATTGATTCATGTGTGTATATGCATAATCATTTGTTTGAATATTACCACATCAAGCTCTAAACACCCAAACATATAAAGACAAGTCATCCTACACATTCTTCCAATAACATTCAAACCCAATCACTTTCATCCCAAACATAGCCAAGTCATCCAAACAAGCCACATCATCATCCAAATCCCTAAACAAGCACTTGTTAAAAGGACTTAAGACATACACTTGGGTGACAAAATGTCTACACTAGAGGACCTAGAAATCAAATTCCAAAGATTCCTCCAAAATCTTTATCAATGATCACAACCCCTAAACCAAGATGCCATTGAAATATTACAATTCTTCATCCAAAGAGCTCAACCCCACGCAAGCCAATCACCTCAACTGCAATACTTCATAACCCAAGTCCAACACCTTTTAGCCACTAGTCAAGCTCAACAAGTACAACAATCCTTAGTCACTTCATATCAGCCTAATCCACTTTATAGCCACATGTCATATCCATCCACTTCCTATCAACCTAATCTACCTATCCACCAAGTCAATGCCACATCAACATATGAACATCCACCTCAAGCTTATCCAATCCCTCATGCTGACATTCCAATGCACTACCAAGCCCATCCACAAAGCAATCAAGTGATATTACAAGAACAACATCCAAGTCCCAATGGCTCTTTGTACATAAATCAAGTAAGTCCAAGTACACCTTTTCAACAAGACCACCAAGCACCATTGATAGATCTAAATCCACCTTTACAACAAGAAGCACATCCAAGTCCAAGTAGTCCCTTGTACATAAATCAAACAAGCCCAAGTTATCCTATGCAAGATCTAATAACCTTTGACAAGGGAGATACCAATCTAGAGTGGCCACCACCATCCAATCACATGCCAACATATGAGCCAACAAGTCCTATCCCAACACCACCATGTGATCCTACTCCTAGTCCATTGGTCCATCAACCTTCCAAATCACCAAGCCCTTCATTACCTTCATCACCATTTCATTATAATCCTTCACCAAAGGATGCAGCTGAGATAGTTTTACAAAGAATGCTTTAAGTAAAACTCATTGAACTTCCTGAAGTCAACCCATGTGAAGAAAGTCCATATGATGAACATGATTATTGTGCATACCATAGGACCAAAGGCCATAATACAAATCAATGCCCAATATTTGTCTCAATTGTTTACAAGGTGTACCTACCTATAATAAGAAATCATGCCACATCATCCCAATCCCATGTGTCACACCCATCTAGTCCACATCCTAATCCATCAAACTCCATTATCCTTCCATCCAATAAAAATCCTAGTCCTACGCTTACAACATCATCCTTTATTATTGCCCATCCATTATATTGCCCATCCACTCATACCCTTGCGAAGGATGTGATCCATTGGCTACTAGCTAGGAATAGAACACCTCCATGTCAAACACCCATTCATGAGCCTACCAAAGAATTTTCAAATGTCATGTCCAATCCTACAATCCCATCATGTGGTCCACCTATCCTTGAGCCTATCCAAGAGTCCTCAATTAACATTCTTAGCCCTTCAAGCCCATCATGTGACCTACAAGTCATCAAGCCTATTCAAGAGTCATCATGTTCTCATGTTGTGGACCAAGAGCCTATCCAAGAGCCTTCCACTTCTATTCAAGCAACCCAAGAGGTATGTCAAAGGTTTAATCCTAAGCATGTGGAAACATTAAGCCTTAGTCCAACTCAAGATCAAATCACTTTTATTCAACCCATCCATAACATATATCTTTTCCACGCTCAAGACGATATCCATAATGAAGAAGCTATCCATGAGCACCTTGATTCTATCCATAATCCTATATCTGTCCATGAGCAATATATCTGCATTGCTCTTATCCATCCTCCATCTAGCCCTATCCATAATGAGCAAACATCCACTTGTCATGATGAGATACTTGTCCCCCAAGTAAGCACAGAAGATCAAACAAATAACTTGGATCTTAGTGAACACAATACTAATCAAGATCCTAATGATCCTCCTTCCACATCCACCATCGATCCCATTTCAAATCCATCATGTCCTATTGGTCTATCCACCCTTATACATGAGTTCTCTTCCTTAGGACAACAATGAACTTTATCCACTTCATCTTCTCCATCCAATAATGAACTCAAGTCTAGTGTTCAAAGCACACCAAGTCCCATTGTCGATCGCATACTCTGAAACATGAACTACCAAGGTAAAGGTTTAGCCCTTTATGAACAAGGTATTTTGGAGCCAAACTATGTCAAAGTTCCTCCATGCTCATATGGCCTTGGATACACACCCCAAGGTAAACAAGGCCAAGATGTTGGTAATCCCTTCATGCATCCTAAATCTACCACTTTCCATCACACCCCCCATCATCTACCTAAAACATATGTAGCCATTTCACCTCCATCATCCTATGATTTTCAAAAGCATGTGACCATACATCTTCCGCCATCCACTTTGCCTCCACTTTTACAAACTCCAAATATCCCTCCATCCACCTTGCCACCATTGCTTCCAAAATGTAGCATACATATCATTCATAAATATCCTTACATCCCTAATCATGGTCAACAAAAGCACACATCATTTAAGCATAAAGCTTCCAATCATTTCATCCACTCCACCCACCCCATGGGATTCAAAAGCAAAAATTTTGATGCCTCTACTTATAAAGCCAAAAATCCAACTAAAACTCCTAAGGACCCTCATGCCTTAGGGCATCAATGTGAAAAGTCTCTAAATCATCCATCTTCTAAGCAAAGAACCAAAGCAAAGCAATCCAAAAAGCTATCCAAGCCCATACCTTCAAAAGCAAAGCCCAAAAGCAAAATGGTTTGGGTTCCTAAGCAAATAGCTAGCAAAGCGAATGAGGCATCCTCATCCACATCTCAAGAATCCCAACCACCTATATCCATCCAAAAGCCTACTTCCATCCAAAACTTCCATTCCCTTCAAAAATCCCACAAGCAAAACAAAAGCACTAAAAATACTAAATCTATGTGGGTTCCTAAATCACTTCATCAACCATCCCCTAAGCAAACATCTCCATTGCTTCCTACACCACCATCCCATAAAAAGCTTCAATGTTTATCACAATGTGTGCAACCATTGGTCATGGTTCCCTTCCACTCTGCAGCACCTCCACATAACTACATCTCCTCATCTTCCATCCATTATCCTACATATCTTCTCAATCACCTTCCTATGGTCCATGCTTTTGCATAAGCCTTTTATCCATCCATCCTTGCATGATCCTTCCATAATCCACATCATAATCCAATATCTACCTAATCCATCTCCCATCCATGCAATCCCTTATCAACATCTATGAGCACACTTGACATGGTCCATGCGAAGACATCATCAATCTCTAAAGGGACACTATCAACCTTCATAGCACTAAACATTTGAGTCCCTCCTATCCATTACCATGGTGAAAACCTGGCAAACAGGAGCCATGTGTAATTGTCAACCTATTTAAAAGCAAAAAAAAAAAAGCAAAAGAAGAAAAAAATAAAAAAAAGTAAAGAGAAATCCCTTCGTCCAATAGTGAAAACCTGGTAAACAGGCGCCTTGGATAAGTACCATGATGAAAACCTAGCAAACAGGCGTCATGTGTAGGTTGATCTTCTATGTCACTTACACTTGGGGGCACTTTGTCTCATCCAACCTATCCATTTCCAAACTATTACCATACCATCCTGCCATCCTTAGCCATTACATAAACATGCCTATCCTATTGAACCCATTTATCCATCCTTCTACCTTTTGATTTTGATGAAGACATAGGGGCAAAAATGTTGAAACATGTTTGGATCTTTCTTGGCATACCTTCTTTCCAAACAAAGGCCTATCCATTGACCATTTATCCATTCCATTTAAATCAATCCATCATTTCATCCTATCATCATAAGCGCCATGTAAAATCTAATCATGTAAAAATCCTAAGCATTACCACCTAGAATGGGGCAAGTTCTTCCTATGCGACATAGCCTTTGAAGATCACATCCTAGCTCCCTTATGATCCATCCACTATGGCATATCCTTATCACAAGCTTTCCATCTTATAGCTTATCCCCATCTGTTTATCTTGAGCTTTACACTATAGCCTACCTATCTGTTTATCATGAGGCAAGCATCCATCCCTTATATGGCCTATCCTCTTATCTATCCACCCATCTATCATGAGCCTTCCATCCCATTTACTATGAGACCATCCTTTTATACATCCTTGCACCTAGACTTGGTTTTCCCTTGTCATTGGTATCAAGCACAAAGGCTACCCAAATTGTAAATCCATTGACATCCCAAAAACATTCAAAAAATACAAAAAAATCAAAATATCTAAAAAAAAAAAACAAAAAAAAAAATAAAATATTCTCAAAAATCTAAAAAAATTAAATATCCAATGAAAAATCCAAGCAATAAATCCAAAATAATCCACTCCATCAACATTCAATCAAAATCATCATCATCATCATCAATTCTTCCTATCAATAACATTCATTCATCCATTTCAATCAATCACCTCTTCCAATCATATCAATCAAATCAATCTAAGCAATGATCTTAAATCCAAGTCACACTAATCCGTATCAAGCAAGCTAATCAATCAAGGAACATTATCCAATCAAATCAACAAGTTTTGATCCTGATCTTGTCATGAGCCCAATCAATCATAATCAATCATCATCAATGGGATATAGCGTTCCCACATCCTTGTGTTGATCTAGGGATATAGCTTTCCCCGCAATGACAACACTATCATCATCAATCAAACAATCAATCATTGGTTTATGACTTGACAACGGCAATACCTTGTTTATTTTACATCCTTTGAGCACACTGAGAACACTTGCTTATGCTTAGATTGAATTGACACTCTAATCATCACACCATCACTATCATCATTCAAAACAATCCAATCATCAAAACCAAAGCACATCAAGCTAGCCATCAAAACAAATCCAATCACTTCAGCAAATAAAAAACAGATCAATCCACCACAAATTATTCATCCTTCATCAAATCAATCTAATCAACATTTCATCATCTTCCAACCATTCCAAGCAATGATCCAAGTGCAAGCCCATCCTTAATCCACACCAATCAAGTCAATCAATCAAGCCAAGTTATCCAACCACAATCAATGGTCTTGATCCTAACCTTGTTGTAAGCCAACTGAATCAACCAACTAACCAACCAACTCAGCAAACAACCTGGTGTTGATCTAGGGATATAACTTTCCCCGCAATGACAACACTCTCAACTATCAAAACAATCAGCAATTAATCAATGGTTTACAGCTTGACAGGGGCAATACCTTGTTTGTTTTTGAATCATTTGTGCATGCTTGCTTGCTTGCTTGTGTGTGTTATCATTTTATCTGGCATTTGTATCATATCGATATCATTCTAGCTAATATTCATATCTTGTGTATGTTGGAATAGCTTTTTGCACTATCCTTTGCATCTAAAGTCATATCATACCTTTTGTGCATTAGGACTTTAATGCTCTAAGTCTACTTCCTCATACGTTAGACAAGGTTGTATTAAGCTGGGGCACGAAACACAATGTCACCCTGGTTCCTTATACCTTGGTGCATAATGTCTAGTGCTATATCAAACATCATGGTTGCTCACCTTCATTGCAGCATAACACATCCTCCATTTCTTCTATCTATCCTCTTATCTTTCTTTCTTAGCCAAGCCATTTCTTTTTGAGAGCATACCCATGTTTGTCCAACCCACCTATCCTCTCGAGGGGGCATCATCATCCCATTTCATCATCATCCTTTGCCTTTATCCATACCTTAACTTCTTTGAAATGATGTTACTCAACACAAAGCTCATCACCTCGAACATCATCTCAAAGAGGGGCAAAATGTAGACACCCAAATTTGTCCCAACTTTGTCCATGTCTAGCAACACCTTGTTAAACCATTATCCTAGACATCTTGTAGCATTTTGTCCTAATTTCCCTAATCCATTAAGCCAATTAATTAAATAAATTTTATTTATTTAATTAATTTCCACATCATATGTTATCTCATCCTATTCAACTTCTCAATTAATTAAATAAATTATATTATTTAATTAATATCCAACTCATATTTCAACTAATTCAAATATTTTATTTGAATTAAACACTCATCTTTTATCACATTCCAACACTTGTCCAATCAATCATGTGTTGTTATACAACTTTCATTCATATCTTTCACATGCACAACTAATGGGACCTAATTTTAGTATTTATCTACACAAGCACACTTAAGCTTTATCTTCCCTTGCCACATGTCACATGACTACAATTTCTTGATGTGCAAGGAAACCTAACTTAATCCTATCCATCCATTTCATCTAAAGCCCTAATTGATCCTAGCCATCCATTTGAACTAAGCCAAGCCTATAAATCAAACCCCTCACAAGCCATTAGCAATGCATTGAGTTCAAGTACCCTTATTCTACCAAATTTTCTAAAATGCATTGATCCTCAAGTATCCACATGCTGTTGAAATATCATTAGAGCCTTTGCATCCTTATCAACATTATGCTGCAGAAGTGAGCACCCAACATTCTTCCAACAATAATCCTTCAAAATCTTGCATGCTCATGCGAGGTGGAGAAGAGCAATAGAGATAAATCAAGTTTGACATGGAGATCGGTTTGCATTTACATTTGTTATTTTAATTTTCATGTTGTCTTGTGCTTCATTGTGCATTGCTAGGGTTTTTATCATTGCTGTTTATTCATTTGCCCTAATTTGCAATTTTACCCTAACTATAGCATGTAATACACGTCCATAAACATGTCCTCAAAACTATAAGGGCAATCATTCATTTTCCAAAGGAATGCGAAGCATTCCAATAGGCCTTCAACACTAGCATACTCTACCAGAACACATGTCGATACTCTATCATTCATAAAGTTCACAATGGAAGGACAAATGCATCTTGAACACAATTCCAAAACCACATGTAGAGGAATGCGGAGCATTCCATTGTCCTATACAGAACATCTTCACAAAAGTGATATTGTCTTCAAACAATCAACAACAAAACACTCTTTTGGTAATGCAATCATTATGGAACTTGGATCATACATACTATAGGCCATTAGTAGCATCAGTAACATATTTGATCATCTTTGTGCTTCTAATTCCCATCTTAATATGAACTATATCTTCTCTCTTTTCTTACTGGATGGGACATGACATCCAACCATGAAATGTATCTTCTTCTCTTGTTGGATTCAACCATGAATTGTATCTTCTCCTCTTGTTGGATTCAACCATGAACTATATCTTCTTTTCTTGTTTGATGGCATCCAACCATGAACACCATCACACCACCATGATAGTGTTGACATCAATGACAACCCTATGAACCATATGTGTAACAATATAGATACAACCAATACCTACATCACAACCATTGTATCTACCCTTAACAGGGTCACAAATGGACTTGACCAGTATCCCTCCAAGTTAGAAATTTTAATTACAGGATATTTTCCACATCGCTAACCAAGAAGAGAAACTAAAATATCATGTGGAAAGTGCAGAGTAGCTAGAGGACATCATAGCTGTAATTTAGAACAAGCTACCCCAGTTACAAAGAGATACATCATTACCATTAGGGAAACAACTGAAAATGTTAATGGATGGAGTCAAAGAAAAGATAGACACCCAAGACACCACCATTAGAAACAAAGTGAAAACAGAGATAAAAAAGAACATAATGGATGAAGCAAGAAATAAGCAAGTTATAAAACACACATAGTTGGAAACATAGATCAACACTCTGCAACAAACAACTAATGACATCAACACTTTGCACCAATTTTGTCTAGAATGGCCTACACTCACAAAAGGCCTCGAAAACAAAATAGACCAGATGGAGGCATATATCTTACAAGTGGCAGACACATATTACTCAACTCAAGATATAGATGGCCCATTAAGGGCCCAAATGGAAACAATGCACACTCAGCTCCAACAATTTTGAGATCAATTGGTGCTAATTAAATCTTGATTCAAATAGTTTTAGGAGGTGGTAAGTCTAAGATTGGCCCATGTGACAGGTCTACTAATCAAATCAAACAAAGTTGTACAACAATACAAATCCCATCTAATGTTGCAGAGGTAGATAAAATGTTGGTTCAAACCCATAGACAAACCCAAGTGCTACAACAAGCAAAGACTCAATGGGATACAACGTTTGTATAGTTGAAGACAATATAACAACATATTTCTTGTAAACTAAAATAGTCATGCATGTCTTGAGGACAAGACATGGTTCCAAAGGGGGATGATGTTTGCAGTAGCCAATACAGGGATCAAAAATCATTGTAACTGACCGCAAATGGAATCTGGATCATAAGGCCAACTAGGACTAGTAGGAATAGACTTGTTTTGTAAGGGACACACCCCTAATGTAATCCTATGTATATAATAATAGAAGTAGTAGAATAAGGTAAGTAAGAAAAGAGAGAAATATATATATATATATATATATATATATATATATATATATATGTATGTATGTATATATATATGTATGTATATATATATGTATGTATATATATATATATGTATATATATATATAAAGAGAGAGAGAGAGAGAGCAGAGACTATAGAGCTCTCATTGTAATGTAGACTGTTTATATATATAAGAAGGAAGATATAAGGTTGAAGACTCATTTTGATGTTTAAAATCTATATGATGCTTTATCTATTATCTTAAGCTACCGCACTATGATAATTCTTACTACAACTAATCTAATCATTCTCTCATTGTCATAACCTAGGTATAAACACTACAAGCAAGACATTAGGGCTTAGAACTTCAGTCTGTGACCCCCTCATCTTGCCAACACCTAAATTTAGGAACAATTTTTATTTTAAATTATTTGGTTAACTAATATGACCAAACTATTATTGAACTATCTATGAAATTGGGATGACAATCATAGTATAAGTTACTCGCTATATTTTTTAAATTTTAACTTCAATTAAGTCACAATGTGGTTTTGTTTTATTGAATAAAACTTTTCAAATATCAACTACTTGGAATTTCACTTGTATACTAAATGATATGTGGGATAAATCAAAACAAACCAGTTACATAAATCTTGTTAATTTATAATTTAATTGAATGACAAAATCAAATATAATTTCATTTTAACTAAATGTAAATGAATTAGAAAGTAAATTATCACTTCATTTCAAAATAACATGGTTTATCATTCATTTGATTACCTATCTACATTAAAAATATACTAAGAAGATCAATGTATGCTACTAAGCAGGGAATTTATGTTTTTGAATATATTTTGATGCATTATCTCTTGATCACAGACAAAGATTAGGGTATCCTCAATTTTGGCAAAGTTACATGGGTGGTGATTCTACAACTAGAGCCTATTTAGTGCAGTCTCCATCTTTGAGCCTACTTGGCAATGAGATGGAATCTCACTTGGGTCTAATACCTTTGAAGTTACCTCTCTCTAGAGATAATGTAGTTTCACAAGGTGGTACTAGTCACGTGTCATGGCTAGACTTGGTCAAAAGGCACTATTATCTATCAAACATGTACCTCCACAAATCCTAAAGACTTGCATCAAAACCTAAGGCCAAGAAATGTCAATGTAGGAGATGGGCCAAATTCATGATTAGACATTGGCATGAATGGGCTAATTATTGAGGGTGGGTATGCTCACCTTCAACTTAGGGCTCAACTAAACCTAGGAGGGTATTCCTAGAGGTGTTCTTAATAGGACATATATCAAAAAAATAATAGATATGACAAAACCAACCCCTCATTCCTAGGTGATAACTACATCCTTGTACATGCACCCAAAAATCCCTTATAATATCCAAGCCACAAGTGAATCCACTTAGCATTTCATAACAAGTGCAAGGTGTAGGCATGCATGGAATGATCCTCTAACAATCTTATTTGTTTGAGATCTCCTTGAATGTTCCCTTAGTTGTACCACCAAATCATGGTAGCTTGTAAGACTCTAATCTACTCCTAATCTACTAATGACAAAGAAATTATTAAATAAAAGATGTTTGGCCTCTCAACAATTAGATGGGTTCCTACTCCATTAGGCAATAGAGTCACAACCTACAAGGAAGAGGGAGATACACCTACAAAACATAAATGGAACCAGATGTGTATATGCATACAAATCAGAGATAACATTTCATGCAAATAGACATACTTAATAATCCATCACAATACTACAACAACCCACATGGAACAAAGGAGAGAGCATAAAAAATGCTTTGTAATGAATTAGAAGTTGTCACACATTCATCTAACACTTGTTACATTCATACCAACAAATATGGAAAGAGAGGATCCACAACTAGGTTCAATCACCCCTTGAATAATTATAAGTTACCACTAAGACATAATATTTACATGCATTATGTTCATTGAATTTACCCTTCCTATGATTTACAAAGTATATCATATCCACTTACACAATGGACTTGTATCACTTGATGCCCTAGAACTATCTTGAGAGACTTACAATCAAGAAATTGACTAAACAACCAACCCTTATAGTGTCTTTCATTTGTGTATATATAGCCTCGTTTTACAATGTACTTTACGTGTCTCATCAAGTTTCATAGAATTATTTTGTTATTCAAAGCATTTAATGCACTAGCACATCCTCTTATAATGAAATAGTCCTTGGATGTAGTGCTAAGTGACCTCAAGAAGTTAGAATATCCTTCCCATGCTCAAAGAGTAGATTGGTACCTATTTTTTAAACTTGCAATAGATAGGATTTACATTTATGGCACTAAGGTACCCATGCATGGTTTCAACTTCTTCACATGGCCTTGCATGTGGATCTAGGACTTTGATGGGTTCAATGATGTTTTGGTAGGAAATAGACAATAGTACATGTCTATCACATTCAATTATGGTCATTAATGGCATCCTTGGAGCATCAAGGGAGGTAAGTGGAACAATGTGCTTGAGCAGTGGGGATCCACAAAAATTCATGCATGAACAGTGCTCTAATGGTAGAAAGCATCTTCCAGACCCAACAAAGGGACTTTTAGAAATCATGTGCCAAGATTCCAAGGAATAGTAGAATTCAAGGGTTTGCAATATCATTTGATATTTTTCTTTCGTATGATGTCATTAAGAATCCTCAAAGCCCAAAGGAGGAAGGGGATGAAGAGGAGTGGGGATCAAGAAATTTGCATACACACTACCATAAGAAAAAAATTGATGGAAAGGGAATCTTGAAGGCTTGAGAAGAATGCATAGATAAAAAGGCAGGGATTGCCACATACTTGTTGTGCTTTAGTAATGAGAGGATGGAGAGGTCTAAAAAATTGCAACAAGAGTGAAAGTGATCAAGGATTAGAGAAAAGGAATACCGAATGTTGAAGTAAGAAGAAACAAGATCAGGGCTTAGAGAAGTTTGATGCCATAAGTGTGAAGGAAGCAGAGGAGGAAAGGGAAACTGTTGGTCATGATGTTAGTCACAAACAAACATAGAATAAAAGTACACATTAACCTTTATTCATCTTGAAAGATACAGTGAATTCAAAGAATTCATGATCCCAAGTCTCCGGTGATTAGGTCTTAATCGACTGACGTTACTCAGTGGTTAATGTGAGTTGCTGTTTCCATTTTGGGGCCTTACGTGAAAATGTACTATCATCATGACGTTCCTGCAGAAATTCCTTATAGAGAAGTCAAATTATGTGGGTATTTGATGAAAGGAAGTAAAATACCTAGATCTTTGCATGATATTTTCAATTGTGCATGCTTAGTGTTCAAATATGCTAAATATTTACGATTATCTACGAGATGTCTGCATATTTTGGGTTGTTTGCTTAAGATTATCAGTTTATTTGCAATTGTGATAGTGAGATGCTCTGAAATTAAAAGAAATTAAAGAAAATGCTTCTAATTAAGTTGAACCTTTAGCTTTTGATCCACATACATGCTTGATACTGTCATGAGGAGAAGAAATCAAACCATATGTTCACTAGGACATTCCACAGCTAGATACAGTTGATGCAAACTTCAGAGGATAATGAATGAAAACAATACATGCAACATGATGAGCACTCCAAGGGATGCAGCAAATCAAAGCACATATCCAGAATTCAGACACAGATTACTCAAGATTTACGAAGATTTGTAATCAAAATACTCTTCCCTTTCATTAAGTATGCAAAAGACATGTACATATACAGCAGCTTTGAAATAAGTCCTGAATACTTCAGCAATCAAATTTCAATTAAGTTTCGAATGAATATAACAAGGCATTCCACCACCTTTTATAGAATAAGGTGAGGAATCCGTTACAAAAGATCCACGGATCTGATTTATCAATATAAATCAACGGTCATCATTTCATGACTTGCCAATATTACAAAAAGGCACAAGTTGCCAGCTGGCAACTATCTATACTGCATATGCAAGATATTCCCCCTTCATGATGTATCTTCATCATGTTCTTCATCTGATGCACGCGGGTCATCATCATGTGCATCGCTCTCTGAACTTTCGCTATCCGGATGATGACGCTATTGCATATGGGGTTGCATGCTGCTTTGGATCTGTTCGTATGACTGCACAACCTGATCTATTCCTCCGCCATCTTGAGTCTTTGCCTTGATGATGGCGTGTTTGTGCGCTTCATACTTATCCCTACTGTTGTCCAGCTTATTCTTTCTGTCCTGCAGTGTCTCGTTGTAGCTCTCCATCTTGACCTTGATCCTCATCACCTTATTTATGATCTCTTCTGTCAAGTGGACGAGTGGACCATCATCTTCCATATGGAAGTTATTATGTAGAGCCCTAAAGGCAGAATCTTCATCTTGATTCTCAATTTTCCCTTCCACCTTGCCCTCTAATGTTTTGAGCATGTCTGCTTCAATGCCCATTAAATCACGTAGCCTCATGCTGATCTCCCTTAGCTTATTATTGCATCTCTTGAGGACTCCGCATTCAAACTGCACATCCTTATACCAGATATCCACTAATAATGCAGTATTATTATTTAACACCTGCTTACTGATAAGCAATTGTGGATTTATCCTCCTTATTTCGTCCAACAGGCTGAGGACTTTCTCCAGTTTATAAGACCTTTTTCTGGTCTGCATCTGCAACCTGTCCACCTTAGCCTTGGAGTCACTTAGGATGCTCCACCTCTTCAAAGAACCTTTCATTATTTCAATGGCATCATCCAATGTGGATGACACCCACTTTCTTATTACGGAAACCTCATGTTTCATGAGGTCCAGTCTATTCACTTCTTCCTGAGAAATGGCAGTCAATGGGACTGCAGCTTCGCTTGTGGTATCTTCAGGGTTGGTCAAGCCTTCAATATATGCACGCAACTGAGCAATGTGCTCTTTATGTTGCTTATTCTTCTCTTTCTCTCTTTTCACTTTCTGAATCAAAGAGTCAATGATATCCTTTCCCTCCTGACCTCCCTGCTCTTCATTGGCAAAACCCAAATCAACTGTGCTTATCTGGAATTCATCCACAGTGATTTTGCCTTTCTCTTTCTCTACCGCAGGTACAGCAATTTGTGCGGTCCTTCTCCCTATCACCGGATCTCTTTTGATGGCCGAAGTCATTCTGGCCTTCCTCCTGGGTTTCATTATATCTGCGGCGAACAGGGTGGAGACATCGAACTCTTGAATCTCCAGCTCCTCCTCAACATTTACCTCCTTTTCTAACCATGGAGGCACCTGATCATGCTTTTCAGCATCATGATGCTGTTCACCTCTATCTCCCGTTTCCACCAACAAGCGTTGTGGAGATGGTGACTTTTCTTTTTCTGGCTCTTGATGCTCACCTTGCTGCGAATCCTGTGGTGCCTCCTCTTGTTGAGGAACTTCCTTTTCTGGGGGAGCATCTTCTCCGTGTGGGGAACCTGGCGGTGTACCTGTATGTGGATCATGATGATCATGATCTTTCTCCATCCTTTCTTCACCTGTCCCCAGTTCTTCCCCCTGTGGAGGTTGATCATCCTCCTCTTGCTTCTCTATTTCTGGTGGCATGTCCACCGTATCTGATATCACTGGATCTACCCGAGGTGATGGCATCTGTTCCGCAGCGGCTATCTATTCTGTACCTGCAGCATCCACCTCTTGTGCCTTATCAGCAGGATCCTCTATCGCTTCATTCTTCTCATCATCAGCCTTTGCTTCTTGGACCTCTACTATAGCAGGTCCTGCTGATGTATCTTGTGGGCTTTGTTGGCCTGATTCAAGAGCGTGGCTTTCTGTTTCTGCCATCTCTGTCTCTTCTATTAAGTGGCCCTTATCAGGTGATCCTACTGGCTGTTCAGGACTTGCATCTTGCTTCTCTGTTAAGTCTACCACTGCAGGACTTGTCACCTCAGCAATCAATGTATCCAGCCCTATGTCCTGAGCTACCTGCTCTGGGCTCTTCTTTGGTTCTGGGCTCTTTTCTCGCTCTGCTTCTGCTTGTTTCATCTCCTCAAGCACTGTTTGAACCGTTGGAGGCTTGTGAGGAGTCACACTGATGCCAACAGCCGCAAGTGTTTCCATTTCTTGTGCAGCTACATCCTGCACCACCTCATCATCAGACAAGTTTATTGTCTCATCTAGCGAGACATGCTTTTCTGCTTGCGCCTGGGATGCTTCTTTTTGTTGCTCTTCTGCCAGTTCAGTTTTGAACTTGACAATGGTAGGAAGTGGAACATTGTGCTGAAGTTCCTTCTGCACTTCACTACCTGCCCCTTGTATTTGCACTGGGGGTTGACTCATCTCACCTCTCATGGAGGTTCTTGGTTTCTTAGGTGTGGTAGGAACCAACATCTGCGGAGCTCTCCTCTTTCTTCTGATTATCAATGGAGCTTCCTCCTCTTCTTCAGGCTCTTCCTCCATGAGGATATCCTTGCCTGGTTGTCTGGATGATTGACCCACTTCTTGGGTCTCTGTGGTTCCAGCCTCTGCTATCTTGGCTTTCTTGGGCTTCGGAGGAGAATCTGATTCTGACCCTGATTTGGCTACCTCCTCTGCTGTGAATACTGCCCTGTCAATTATGACCCCTTTGGGTCCCTTTTCCACCTTCTTGCCCTTTGTGGCCCTTTTGCTAGGTTGCTATGGTGGAGGGGTCCTCTCTCCCTTAGTCTTCCGCTTCTCCAGCAGGAAGTCATCATATTCATCTGTGGGGATGTCCTGCCCCTTCTTCTTGCTATCTATTGTGATGGCAACACCCCTTTTCTTCAATGCCTCTACCTGTGCATCTACCCAAGCTTGGGTCAAGTGTATGGTTCTGGCAAAGAATGGGTCCAAGGACATATCCTCCTGCATGGTGAGGTCAGGTGCAGAGATGGTATCATTGTATATCTTCTTCTGCTCGTATTCATCTGCCATTATCCTGCCGTCATCACTCTTCAGCTGCTGAGGGAGGGAGATGCAGTCAAACGTTCTAATCTGGTTCAGAGTTAACCTCTGATACCTCCTCCTCCTGGCCTCTGCCTCATCTTCGCAGTCAGCCCAAAAATCTTCTAGGTGCCTCTGGTGAATAGGCTTTCCTAGGATCTTCTGCATTCGGCCGTAAGGATCATATGGTCTTGTTACTGGGAAGGGCAGTAAATTCATCTTGTTCAGAGTGACCATCACCTTTTTAATATTGTCAGAGTCAGGGCACATATAGTTGCCGATGCTGACTGGGAACAAAATTGGTGGCAGCTTCTTGGCATCCTTATACGTCTGTATGATGGTGGAGCCCTGCCTGATAAACTCCATTAAAACTACTGCATCTGTAGGATACCTTGGCAGCATCAGGGGATGCCCTTCAAAACCTTCTATCCTGATGTAGGAAAAGGTGGCAAATTGGATGTACCATGCCCCATGCCTGTATACTGCCTCCTGAGCTTCCATGTTCAGTCTTTTAGTTCTGTCATCTTCCATGGTCCTTACCAGATGCATAGAGAATGCATCATTGACCAATTTGTAGTCCTTGATATATTTGGTTCTTTGCAGCTGGGGATGATGATCCCATATATATGCTGCATTCATGCCCATCAGTTTTCCATCTGTGACCAGGGCATCAAAAGTGCCTCTATAAGCACAGGAATAAACAATATAGGAGGTCATGTAGAAGGCACAATCTGAACCTCCCAGGTTCAGCAGCTGCTCATGCAGAGCATCACTTATGATTTGGCCCCACAGTGGCTTGATGTCTGCATATAGGCACATCATTATTATGCCGTACATCCAGTCTCTGAATTCTCCAGTATCAGGCTGGCTAGTCACCCTGTTCAGTAGGGCAATCACATACTGATATTCTTCATTAAAGTCAAATTTGAACATGCGCACAAGGAGCTTGGCCGCTGCATTATATGTGTTGTTCTCGGCCCGCCAAGCATATATGTTCTTTCTGGCTGTCTTCTTGTTGGCCTCATATTCTCTTTCAGACTTCTTCAAGTCTACACTCTTTACCTTGCTGCCCATTGGCAGTCCAAATGTTTGGGATAGACCTTTGATGGATAGGTCTGCATACATTCTCCCATGCTTCACCACCTGCCTCGTCTGAGGGTTGTAATTCCGGGCACACTCAATAACCAGCTTCGGAGACTCCATGGAGTAGGGGAAGCCAGCAGCGTTCCACATACCTGATACAAACACAGCGTCCAGCACCAGACATGATGAGGGTTTCAGTTCACTTACTTGGTTATGCTGATTTCCTTTTATACCAGTATATCTCTAAGACGCTCTTGATTCAGCTGCTGATCACCTTCCTCCCTCAGTCTATGAGCTCCAGTCACGCAACGGTAGTTGTTATGCAGAAATGGAGGCTAGTGCTCTGTAAAACAATTTTAACGCAGGTAAATGTAACAATGGCGGTTGAATTACCTTTTAACCTCACAGTTAGGGTAAACTTAGGGTAACTCTGACAAGTTAGATCGTAATCTTTGATCATTCGTGCGAAAACTCAGGATCTCGCCAGATGTTTCATTGGGTTCCGGGATCGGCGAGAATCACCTACCATATCTGCGCGCATTTAATGGCAATGGTGGCAAAGGGAGCGGGGGGAATATCCATATGACATGATATCATGAGAGCAGGATGACATTTCACAAATATCGGGTTGAGTTTCGATATCATCCTCCCCAGCATTGGAACTGTTATCGCGACAAAATTCAGGTGACAATGCACCTTTGTTTACACTTTAGCACATCAGGAGGATATTTCGGTCTATCGGGTGATATTCCAAAATATGATGATGACCTTCAAACTTACTCATTCTCCCTTTGAATATCGGGATGACGTCATCATGATATTTGTTCTTTGTATTGGAAATGTCTCATGACGTCATCGCCACATTGGGTGAACATGATCATGTTTACAAAATATCCTGTCGAAATGTAAATATGATGATGATGTCATCAGGATGTTTGTTTTTTTTGTTTATCGGATTCAGATGATGTCATCAGGATGTTTGTTAAGGGTGATATTTTGCATCAGGATGATATTAACGAATATCGGGTTACTTTCAAAATATGATGCTCGCTATACAAAAGACCGTTCGACGGGGAAGACTTACTCTCACTTAACATTGACGTCCAGATATTTGAACCGCAGGATATTATCGGGGGGGGGGGGGGGGGGACGTTTCAAATATGATGATGATGTTCTTCACACAGCATAACTGAGGTTATAAAATATGACCCTCTTTTTGCGAATATCAGGTTTGACCAAGACTTTGACTGTTCATAACTCTCACATCCTGATGAATATCAGGGTGATGTAAAAAGCAAACCTGCATGAATTTTAATGCTCTTTCAGAATATGTGGTCATATATACGAAATACAAATTTTGACAGACTGACCTCATATTGGGGCTTACCTCATCTTGACTCCACATGATGATGAACATGACTGATTTTACCAAACTGCCAGAAAGCAGACAACACAAGCCAAAAGAAAAGTTGGGTCCCTGTTTTGCCAAGTCAAAATGGGGCGTGTTGTGTAACCACACAACAGAAACCCATTAAGGAATGGGAATCACGAATATTCAATACTGCATCCCAAAACAAGATGGTAGGAGAAATTCTAAAAACCTAAGTTTGAAAGCAAGGGAGTAGAGGGAAAATGGGGAGCAAAAGTTTAGGGAAATTCATGACATACTACTCATATAAGGAGAAGTCTGAATACTTGAGATGGGTTAAGGGCTTAGAGGAAAAATAGGGAAGTGGGGAACAAGTGACCAAGCACTTGGGCAAGTAAATATCTGAAAGATCAAAAGTTTGAAAATACACAATGGACTTAGTGGAAGTCTAGAAGCATGGGGTTTTGGGAAATTGAGGGAAAGCATGCTAGCATTGAAAAGTTTAAAAACCTATTATGTGCTAGAAATTGAGTTAAATACTTAAACTTAGATTTTTTTTGGATTTTTACAACTTGGGCACATGACTAAATTATAAGGGGAGGAAATCGTGACACCAAGTATACCTTTGACCAAGAGGCCCCAATGAAGACTTCCATAATTGATAATAAATGATGGGCTAGGCTAAACTAAATCACTAAGGGGGGCACCAAACCTAGAAAATTTTATAATTTTAGGGCATACAAAATATATAGCTAATAATAAGAATGTGAGACAAGGAGGGGTGGGTCCCCAAAAAGGAAAAGGTTGTGTTTCGAACCCATCTATTACTTTATCCCCTACTATTGTATCTAGAGAAATTTCCCTCTACATCCTAAATGTTGTGGTTGATAGGGTGACAAAAATGTAAAACTCATTGGTGGGAAAGTTTTTGGGCCCAATGAAAAATATAGATGTAGTGATGACTGTTGATAACTAAGAGGGGGGTGAATCAATTATCCTAATTATTTCTGCTTTCTAAACTTTCTTAATAATCAATGTAGCATTAATGCAAATAAGCAAACATCACTATGAAATGGAAATACAGATGACACAATATTTTTGACGTGGAAACCCTATTAAGGGAGTAAACCACAGGGTGATTAACCCAAGATTGTATTCTCTGTTAGATGAATGGAAATATAAAATGGCACTTGCCAATTAGGGCTCACTGCCCGAGCACACTGCTCACAAGAGGCACGCTACCTACAAGAGACTCACTATCTACAAAAAGAGAGTTATACAATACTTGAACTGATTGGAAGCATCTACATATGCTGGAGTTCAGTTCTGGTTAGGCTCAGTACACTAATCTGCTGCACTTCATCTTTCCTCTTCTTTTATGCTGCTTTTCTTTCACATACCAGACCTTCCTTACTGCTTTCGCTCTGCTCTTCTGCTTTTATTCATACAACAATAACAACCATGACATTTCTCACAACTAAAGCCATCTTGTATTTATATCCGCACAAGTGATTTCATCACCTTTCTAGTCGGCATCCAGAATAGTCAATCTTTTCACAAACTCTGATCTGTCGGCTGAATCCTTGCACATCAAGTAATGCGGATCAAGCATATACTTGTAGAAGTCATCAATTACGTCGGCCAAACATAACTTATGCCTTAAGAACCTTTTCAATCATCAGTAACACATCCAGAATAAAGTCTGATGTTCTGCCAGTCAGTTCTTCCTCTGTTCATACTGTCACTTGGGAACCCGACACTCAAGCATTCATATCTCTTTATCCTTTCCACATCAGAGACTCAAACCTTGGAATCTATCAGTCAAGATACTCCTCTTGACTTCCCCAAATCTACACTTCATGAAGATTCTTCCTTTGAGAGATCCGAACTTGTCTGTCGGACCTCGCCACATGCTCTGTTCTTGTTTACCGAACTACAACATTCTTCACTCTGACTTTTGGTAGAGACATACCATGTCTTGCGGATGTGTGGGATGAACTTTGTTACCATCAATGACAACAATCATGAATCCATATAGTGTCTCTTGTCAACAATCTCCCCCTTTGGCATTGATGGCAACACTTAGTGAAAAATCGCTAAGTGTTTACACTATGCTCCCCCTTGGCTAATGCTCTATTTTTATATACATTTTCCAGAGCTCCCCCTTAGTTGGATTCCTTATTTTTCACTACTCCTCACTCCCCCTTTGACATCAATGGCAAAGGGTAGGGTCTGCATACCAAAATTTTCAAAATCTTGTCTGCTTAAGTATATACATATGGAATACTTACATATACTGAAGTATGTTTGCAAAAGTTGTTTTTAATTGGATGAATTTTGTAGCCCAACTTTGCTTCATTCTGTCCAAAATTGATATATGTCTACTCAATAGGAATGCAAATACATCTGCCCTTTTTAGATCTGTTGGATCATTGGTCTGGGCTGTGATTTGAGCTTCTTTTATGGCCTCATGCATGGCCTCTAACTTAGGGACAATTATCCCTCTGAGCTCACTTAATCTGCTTATTCTATTTTTCTTTTCCTTCTCCAGCTTCTTGATTTCATTCAAGACTGCAATAGTCTGACATTCTTGATTTATTATGGAGGATGAAAGAGGATCAAAATTCTTTGATAGATTTGTCAGTTTGTCCTCCTGTTCTTTTACTTTCTTCTCAATGTCCAATGTTGCTTTGGACCATGATAAACAAAATTTATATATTTATATGCCATCTTTAAGAGCATTTTCTAAGCTATTTATCCCAATATTCATATTTCTCCTATCATTAATTATCAACCCTTGTACCTCTGATAATCTTTTTGCAAGAAATTCCTTCCAGACCTTATCTTCTGCTGACTTCTCTAGGGAATCAAAATGTGTGCTAACACTACTGACTAGAGTTTTGAGATTACCGGATGAGGAGGCTGTGGGATCCTTTTGAAAAGATGGCATGATCTTTTCCAAAACTCTGGATGCTACCTCTATAAGCTCACAGTCTTCCATGTGAGATTTCAGTAGTTTCTCTTTGGCCTTTGCATTTGCAAATGAAGCTATCTTCATTGTTTGTACCGGAGATAGAGAGTCAAAGTCTAATGGCCCTTTTAGCAGTTCCAGTTCATCAATCTCCATAGTTGGTTTTGTCAAAAAGTCCTTGACTGATTCTGTAGTGTCTCTTGTCGGAGACAGATTTTTCTTTTCTTCTGCAGGAGCTTTCTCTCCTTCTACATTCTTACCACTAGTAGTTGTGGTCTTCTCTGTTGAGGTCTTCTCTCCTTCTACAACCTTGGTGCTGTCATCTTCTTTTTCCTTCACCTCTACTTCTTTCTTCTATATTCTTTCTTCTCCTTTAGATCCAGAGACAGTAGGGGAAACTGGAGGAGTGATGTTAGTCTGTTCATGGGCCACCTCTTCCGGAGCAGAGGATTCCAAGTCCTTAGCTATTTTTGCACCGGTTATTCATAACCTCTTCTATTATTTTCTCAGAAGACTCTTCTACAACACTTGTGGTCGAGGGGTCAGTACCCAAGTCCTCTATAATAGGAGGATTAAATCTTTTGAAGGCTTTCCAGAGAATCTCTTCTGTGTCCTTGGCTACCTTGTTAGTCTCACCAAGCATAAGTTGATTCATCCTTTCTTTGCTCCTAAACTCATCCTTACAATCTTTAAATACCATATTCGGATCGATTGAAGGATATAGCTGAATTGCTATCTGTTCCCGAATTCTAGCTCTTTTGCTCGAGCATTGTTCTTCCTCATTTCAAGCCTTTTCTCTAAGCTTTTGGGAATTAGAGAGATAATTTCAATAAAAGCTTTATTGTAAGTGTTAAAAAACTTAACTATGGCTTCCTCCAGAATCTTTTTATCTGCTTCATTATAATCATCATAGAATTCTGTTAAAGGTTGCAGGTTCCCATCCACAGTGACTGCTTTACTACAACATCTAAGGATAGAGTGGGTTTTTCAACAAATTCCTCTTCCTTTTCTTCTTCTCCTTGACTGGTAGAGTGTTCACCAGATGATTTCTTCTTCTTCTTCAGTTTCTTTATCTCCTCATTTGATTCAGTTTCCTCATCATCCTTTAGGCTAACATAGGACCTTGTTGCCTTTTTCTTTGTTCTCTTTCTCCTTTTCAAATGCCTGGACTTCTGGTTTTGAGCTTTTAGCAGTAACAGGTGTTGATCTCTTTGATGATCTGGTCTGGGTGGAAGATTTTGCCAGAACACTTTCCTCACTTTTCTTTCTGCCTTTTTCTTCTCTTCCTCAGCCCTTTCCATCTTTTCCCTGTTGGCATCAAGTGCCTCCTTTGATATGCCAAAGCCTTTTGCAACATCTTCAACTTCTTTTCTTACCTTCCTCTTGATCTCTGGTTATTTGAGTTCCAAATGGACTTTTACACTTAGCTCTTCAAAGGTTCCAAACCTTTCTGCCTTTGGATCCTTTGGCTGACTTAGCATGTGTTGAACATGCAACTCCACAATTTGTTCATCAACTTCATACCCCATAGGCATGATCCATATAGTTCTTGGTTCTACTGCCTCCATTAGGCACTGATCAGTCTCTACCATAAAGCATGCTGTGTCTTTGTATTTCTCAACAAGAGACTAGGGAATTCTCTCTCTTGCTTGCATCATGTTCTAAAAATTCTTGAAGTATCCCCACAGGGCTATATTTCTTGCTTTAGCATCCCCAAGCCCATGCAAATAGTCTCTAATTTGGATGGCAACCGGTCTATCATTCTGCATACCCAACCATTGGATCAGGAAGCTCATTCATGTAATAAAAAGATAGGCAAAGTATCAAGCCACCATCCTTGAAGGAGTTCTTCTTATCCTTAATCTTTTGCAGATTTTCCAACAGTTGGCTTAGAAGAAGTTCACACAGATCATAGTCAACATTTTCTTTTAGCATTTGATAGGTTGTGTAAACTGCAGTTCCCGGTACTGAATTTTCCCTACTGGAGTGATAAATCTTGTAACCAATTATCATGGATGCAAATTTGACATCCGGTTTAGTGATGTCTTCAATTGTCATAGCTCTCTTGTCAAATTTTGATCTGGTTGCATCACTTACTGTCTGATTCTTGACAGACTGAGAACAGGTATTCCACTGGATGAGTGCAGACCGGTTTACTACCCTAATTGCATCTTTGGTGATCTTAAATGGTTTATTCAACCATAGGAAATTGTCATGCACTCTACTCAACACATACCAGACCCATTCATCTTCTTCAAAACAGGGGAAATGAATGCACTATGCAAAATGCTTATCCCGAATGGCTTTATACTGAGGTTTAATCTCAAAAGAATCATCTATCAACTATTTGTGATAGATATCTACTACTTTGATTCCCCAAATTCTTCAATATTCACATGTATGTAAACCCTAATGTCTTCTGTATGCAATACGCCATGCAGAACACTGGAAAATGCTCCTAGGGGATCTACTTCCAAAGATTTGTATGGATGTTTCTTGAATATGGGGTGAGGCCTATCAGAGATTTTTACAATATTTGGAGTACCCATCATTCAAGGATTTAGAGAGAGATATTTGATAACGGAGAATACCTTTTGCACCATTCGGTTTCACAGAGTTGGCCAGATCGATTTCTGGATGAATTGACTTCTGTAAATGATCTCTGATGAACTTGAGGAATTTTGTTGCAGAGCTTCACTTTTCATTTCTTATTTGAATGCAGAATGAACAAGTGATTAATGAGGAAAACCCTTATATTGCTCCACAAACCCTAATGTCAGGTTGCAATAAATGCTTGACCTAAGTTATTCCGGTTTTCCTTATTCGGATGACTTGAAGAACTGGATCAATCCTAATCTTTAAACATCTTGCGGATCTTCCAAATCTTAACCATAGTTTGTTTGGATGTTTCCCTTATGAACCCTTCAATCCGCAACTCTTCTTGTGCCAGTTCCGGCACCAATTGACTGGCTGGGGGAACAAGGTTTTCTTTGTGTCTCCCCCTGAGCCAGAGCTCACTTTTTAATTTTTGGAAGGAATATCAGCACCAGAGTCTGGTGCGGATCCATCCTCTACATTCTCTATACTTTTCTTCACCCAAATCTTGTTCATCTCACTTTGAACTTCCTCCGCATTCACTTTTTGGTTTCCCTTATCTTGATTCTGATTATGATATACCGAACCTCTTTTGTTCTGATTCTTGCTTCTACAAAATTTTGCAATATGACCGGATCTATTGCAAATTTGGCAAACAACATTTCTTTGCATATTTGATTGATATCCTCTTGATCTACATTGATTAGCCATATGACCTATTCTATTGCATGCAAAGCATCTACCATTGAATGATTTGTTCATTTGCATATTTCTACATTCATGAGATTTGTGACCATACCTTTTGCAGTTAAAACACTGTCCGGAGAAGGATGAATTAGTCTGATTCATTCTCTTTCTGCACTGATTAGCTTTATGACCAAAGTTATTGCAGTTGTGGCAGTATCCATTGAAGGATGGATATCTTTGAGCATTAGGCTGTCTTATTGGAGGTCTTCTAGGCTTGTTCCTTGGATTTTCTGATCCAAAATTCTTCTGATCGAATCCGGAGCTTTCTCCTTTCTCATATCCCAAACCACACTTGTCATCTACCCTCTTTTGACTTCCAAGAAGAACTTCAAGTTGAGCAGAACTTATCTTGAATTTCTCTTTATATTCATTTGCTATTTGAAGATCCCTTTTGAGAGAGACAATTTGATCAAGTTTTTCTTCATTATCTTTAGCATCTTCAAGATCAGATTCAAGATGTCTGATAATTCTATCCATCTCATGGCAATCTTCTGATTTCTCTTTGAGAGATTGTCTTAGATTATCTTCAGTTTTTCTTTTCTCTTCAACTTCTTGGGTAAATTTCATAACTCCTGATTCCATTTCATGTCTTACCATAATGATTTCTTTTGATAATTTTTCACATAACTTGGTTTCTCCTTCAGTTCTTCTTTTGCATCATTTGCTTCACCTTGACTTGCCAATTGCTGAAGCAGCTCCTTTCTCTTTTTCATAGAGAGACTTAATTTGTTTGTTAGTTCTCTCATGAAATCATCAGCTTGTTTGAGTCTTTCCTTTAATTCATTGAATTTAGAGTTTGACTGTTCAAGATCATCAAGGGTAGTCTTGAGTTGCTCCCTTAAACTATATGCATCCATTTGAATTCCCAGATCTTCCTCAAGCTGTTAGACTCTGTTAGGAGGAACTTGGCTCTGATGCCAATTGTTGATAACTAAGAGGGGGGGTGAATTAGTTATCCTAATTATTTCTGCTTTCTGAACTTTCTTAATAATCAATGCAGCATTAATTCAAATAAGCAAACATCACTATGAAATGGAAATACACATGACACAATATTTTTGACATGGAAACCTTGTTAAGGGAGAAAACCATAGGGTGATTAACCCAAGATTGTATTCTCTGTTAGAAGAATGGAAATATAAAATGGCACTTTCCAATTAGGGCTCACTACCCGAGCACACTGCTCACAAGAGGCACACTGCCTACAAGAGACTCAATGTCTACAAAAAGAGAGTTATACAATACTTGAACTAATTGGGAGCATCTACATATGCTAGAGTTCAGTTCTAGTTAGGCTCAGTACACTGATCTGCTGCACTTCATCTTTCCTCTTCTTTTATGCTACTATTCTTTCACATACCGGACCTTCCTTATTGCTTTCGCTCTGCTCTTCTGCTTTTATTCACACAACAATAACAACCATGACATTTCTCACAACTAAATCCATCTTGTATATATATCCACACAAGTGATTTCATCACCTTTCTAGTCGGCATTTGGAATAGTCAATCTTTTCACAAACTCTGATCTGTCGGCTGAATTCTTACACATCAAGTAATGCGGATCAAGCATATACTTGTAGAAGTCATCAATTACGTCAGCCAAACATAACTTATGCCTTAAGAACCTTTTCAATCATTAGTAACACATCTGGAATAAAGTCTGATGTTCTACCAGTCAGTTCTTCCTCTGTTCATATTGTCACTTGGGTACCTGGCACTCAAGCATTCATATCTCTTTATCCTTTCCACACCGGAGGCTCAAACCTTGGAATCTATTAGTCAAGATACTCCTCTTGAATTCCCCAAATCCGTACTTCACCAAGATACTTCCTTTGAGAGATTCAGACCTGTCTGTCAGACCTCGCCACATGCTCTATTCTTGTTTACCGGACCACAACATTCTTCACTCTAACTTCCGGTAGAGACATACCATGTCTTGCGGATGTGTGGGATGAACTTTGTTGCCATCAATGACAACAATCATGAATCCATATAGTGTCTCTTGCCAACAATGACATGGGTGTCCAAAATGGTCCATTAAGGGTCAGTTGGATGTCTTTGTGATGGATAAGGGCTTCTTTCTATTTTCCTTTTCTTTCTAGGAGGACATGAGGAGCACACTAGTTGGAGGTCATTGGTTCTTGGGAAGAGATAATTTATTCCTCAAGAAATGGTCACTTGGTTTTGACCCCTCAAAAGAGAATGTCAATGTGGCTCCAATCTAGGTTAAGCTCCCTGAGCTCCCTTTGGTGTATGGGAAGAGGAGGTTCTTTGGGGGATAGCCAACTCTTTCAGATAATTAGTTATGATTAACCTAGTAACTAGATCTAGGAAACATTTGGTCTTTGCTAGAATCTGTATTAATATTTATTCAAACTTGGTTCTCCCTTCTATGGTTTCCCTTTTCTCCAAGTTTGACAATTGGAAGAAACAACATATCTTTGAAAAAATCCCTTTCTCTTGCTTCTCATGTCATAAGCCTAGCCATCTCACAAGAAACTACCCATTAAAGTAGGGGCTAGGGAGAAGGTGGAAAGGGGTAATTTGGTGGTTCAAAGGTACCCTCTTTAGGATTTGAAACTATAACTAAGGTTTTATATCTTGCTAAAATTCTAGTGAAAGAGGGAGAGTTTGTGCCTCAAATCCTACCAAAGACCTAGGTATCTCTAGTCCCCTTTATGGTATCTTCACCTTCTCTAAAGATGAAAAATGGGGAAATGGATCCCCTAGCAATTACACCACCTGAAGCACTTTACTATGTAGTTTTAGAGATATTTACCTCTATTATTGGGATGTTATTTGGTGCAGATATAGAAGTTTCTCTTGCAATAAAGGGCGATTCTCTTGGTCCCCTAGAAAATTCTCTTGGTGATCAGGATCAGTCCTCTAACATAGGTTTTAACTTTTTATGCACTATGAACACCCTATAGCAATGAGGTAGAAGAAAATCATATTAATATCAAGTATTAGTTGATAGGTTTGTCTTCTCAAAAAAAAAATCAGAAAGAAGACCAAAAGATGGTTTCAGAAAAGAAGAAACTATATCCTGCCCCCTCTATGACTAAGAAAATAAGGAATGGAAGGAAACAAGCAAACACAAGATTCAATTAGAAAAACTCATAGGATGATTCAAAGAGAGATAAGGGAGAGTGAAACTTTATACTAATGAAATTCAAGGTATCTTGGAGATGGTTGGTTGTAGTTTCACCCCTAAATCCAAGAAATAAAAGTAATATCTTAGACTATTAGGGTGTTAACCCACAAATAGGATTTAATATCCAATTTTAGGAAAATGGATGTGCTTGATCTCTCATTGATAAAATAAACTAAAATGTCAATGGATTGATTTAACAAAGTCTTGCTGAGAATTTGGAAGGATAGTTCTTTCTCTAGGGTTGACACTATAGGAGCTTTAGGAGTCCTACCCACCATATGAAATATTTCTTCTAACATAAGTCCACTCCTTTTTTCTTATCCTAACCACATAGCTATCTTCTTCTCTCACCAAAAGTACAACTATTCATTGATTGTTTCTAATATTTACACCCCCAACTCCTCTTAAGAAAGGAATTTTTTTTGGATTGATCTTTAAAAAATTGCATAGAAACCTTAAGTGGTTATTTCTAGGAGATTTCAATACCCCTCTCTCTTCTTTGAAAAAATAAAGTGGTTCTCAAGCCTATTCTAATAGTACATGGATGATCTTTCCATCTTTATGTCTACTTATTCTTTGATGGATGTAGAGTTAGAAGGCTCAAACATCACTTGGTCAAATCAAAGAATTATGTCTTCCTTGATTTAGGTAAGGCTTGATCGCATCCTCATCTCCCTGAATTAGCTCTTCCTTTTCTCTTGATGTATTTCTACTCTTCCTTGATTTAGGTAAGACCTTATCACATTCTCATATCCCTAAATTGGCTCTTCCCTTTCTCTTGATGTCTTTCTACTCTTCCTTGTATTGGTTTAGACCAGGCAATGAGAAAGGTGTTGGAAATAAGGTGGAAACTAAGAGGGGGGTGAATCAGTTATCTTAATTATTTCACTTTCTTTTCTTCTTTAACAATCAGTGCAATATCAAAACATATAAGCATACATGATCATGAGAGTAGAAAAGAAATCAACACACATAACACAAGGATTTTTACATGGAAAACCTGATTAAGGAAAAAACCATGGGGTGACTAACCCAAGATTGTATTCTCTATTAAAAGAATAGAAGTACAAAATGGCACTTGCCAATTAGGGCTCAATGCCCGAGCACACTGCTCACAAGAGGCACACTGCCTACAAGAGACTCACTATCTACAATGTTTATGAAGGTAACCAATTGTTTGAACTGATCAGAAGCATCCACATATGCTGAGGTTCAGTTCTAGTTAGGCTCAATATACTGATCTACTACACTTCATTCTTCGTCTACTTTAGTGCTGCTATTCTGTCACATACCGGACTTGTATTCCTGCTTCCACTCTACTCTCTACCTTTCCTCGCACACATTCTCTCCACATTCATGCCTTCATACCAAAATCCATCTAGTATATATATCCGCACCAAGGATTTCAACATTTTTCTAGTCGGCAACCAAAATACTCAAGATATTTACTAGACACTGATCTGTCGGCTGAATCCATGCTCAATATGTGATGTGTATCAAAAACAAAGATATAGAAGTCATCAATCATGTCAGCCAACCATGTATGATTCCTCCAATAGCTTGACCATCATCAATTTCTCATCCGGATTAAGGTCTGATGTTCTATCAGTCAGTTCTTCCTTAGTCTACTCTGCCTGTCAGGAACCCAACACTTAAGTGCTCATATCTTTTCACTCTTTCATCACCAGAGGCTCAATCTCTGGAATGTGGTAGTCATGGTATTCCACTTGACTTCCCCAAGTTTGCACTTTGCTGAAATACATCCTCTGAGAGATCCGGACCTGATTGTCGGACCTTGTTGCATGCTTTGTTCTTGTTCACCGAACGAAAACACTCTTCAATCTGACTTCTGGTATAGACATACTATGTGTTATGGATGTGTGGGATAAGCTTTGTTGCCATCAATGACAACAATGATGAAGCCACATAGTGTCTCTTGCCAACAATCTCCCCCTTTGGCATTGATGGCAACACTTAGTGAAAAATGACTAAGTGTCATAACAAACTCTCCCTTGGCTGATGCTCTGTCTTATGTACACTTTTACCAGAGCTGCCCCTTAGCTGGATTCCACATTTTTCACTACTTCTCACTCCCCCTTTGACATCAATGGAAAAGGGTGAAATCCGCACACCAAAACTTTCAAAAATCAATCTATATATTGCCGCATAAGTATATATACATGTTGTACTTACATATATTTCAGTATATCCGCAAAGGTGGTTTTCAACTGGACAAATTATGTTGCCCAACTTTGCTTCATCTTGTCAAAAATTAAGATGTGACCACTTAAAAAAAATGCAAAATCTTCTGCCCTCTTCAAGTCTGTCAGATCACTGGTCCGGGCTATGGTCTGAGCATCAGTTAGGGCCTCATGCATGGCCTCTAACTTAGGGATAATTATCCATCTAAGTTCACTCATTTTGCTTATTCTATTCTTCTTGTCCTTCTCAAGCCTCTTTATCTCATTTATAGTGACAATAGTCTGGCACTCTTGATTCATTATGGATGAGGTTAGAGGATCAAAATTTTGAGATAAACTTGACAGTTTACCCTCTTGTTCTTCCACCTTCTTTACAATGTCTACTGTCACTGTGGACCAAGATAAACAAAATTTGTATAATTCTCTGCCATCTTTAAGAGCATTTTCTAAGCTCTTTATCCCAATATCTAGATTTCTCCTATCATTTGCTATGAGTCCCTACACTTTGGAGAATCTCCTTCCCAAAAACTCTTTCCAGACATTCTCTTCTGCTGATTTCTCCAAGGAATCAAAGTGTGTGCTAACAGAATTAACAAGAGATTTTAGATTACCAGATGAAGAGGCCGAAAGATTCTTTTGGAAGGATGGCATGATTTTCTCTAGCACACCGGATGTAATCTCTATTAGCTAATAGTCTTGGTGCAGGAGCACCTACCTGACAGCTGGCCTCCATGAGGCAGTTAGTTTGTTATAGGTCTGGTTAATGTTTCCAAGAAGGTCTTATAAGACCAATGCATGTAATAAGGTCATGTTGACCATACTTTACTATTTTTAGCTAGTTTGTTTGGACAGCTGTTATGCTGTATGTCCGGTTGGATCTCCCAGCCGCCTGGAGAGATTTCCCAGCCGCTTGGAGTCGGGTCAGTAGTACTCACAGGAGATCCTATTTATGCATGAGGATCGGTTGGTTTTAGAGATAGATACAGATTGAGGAGTATTGCAGGGGATCGATCAGACTTTGCAGAGAGTGAGACAAAGAGAGAGAGACAGAATATTGTATTTGCATCTTTTGAAATCAATAAAGAGATCCTGTTGTGTCAATTCTCTGTTTGGATTCCATTATGTGATCGATTTGCTGTTCTAGTGGTTTCATGGATTCACTGATCCATTCCACCAGTTGATTCGTCGAATCGGTGGAATGGCCATGTATAATAGCTTAGGGTTTAGTCTGCATTTTGTGTTTGTTTGCATGCAGGTGTGCAGGATCATCGTCGAGAGGTGTTAAGAACCCTAGCATGGGTATGTGCTAGGTCGTGCTGGTTGTTAGAGTCTGGAAGGTCGTCCAGGAGACGGATCGGGTCACCTCAGGAGGTTCAGCGGATTGAAAATTTGCTAAGATTGGAAAATCCATCGCAACGGCATCATCAGGATATTTCTGTGTATATCCTGCAGTTACTTCGGGCGTCATCCGAGTAGATGGAGGTGAGCATGATGCAATCGTTTGCATAAGGTGAATGCGTTTCGGGGTGATCATCATCAGGTGTTGCCGAGGAGGAGCGTATCGGCATAAGGTAGAAGATCAGGTTGATAAAACCATCACGGGCCGATAATGTTAAGTTTGGCCGACAGCAGGATATTGGAGGAGCTGCATGTGACGTCATCGTCAACAGGATAATCGTCATCAGGATATCGGGGTGACGTAAGCATCGAAGGAAAGGTGCATGAAGTTGTCGTCATCAGGATATATGGAGGGAACCGGATATTTTATATCCTGCTGATGAACATGATGTTGAACATCATGATGCTGAAAAAAGCGTTTGGTGGTAAGATGAACAGTGAACATCAGGAGGATGTTTGCGCTTGCCGAATATGATGATGCTGCCGATAGCTGGATATGATGATGCTGCTGACAGATGAAAGGTCGAAGGTTTGTCTGCAGGAGGATATCGGTCGGCAAAGAAAATATGATGATGCTGACAGTGTTAAGGGAAATATGATGATGATGATGAAGGGTTGCGGACATACATGCTGTATGTCAAGGTTTTAGTGTGGATGCCTCTGCATCATAGTGGTATCAGAGCTCAGCAAAAGGTCTGGGCTGTTGTGTGTTGATTCTGTCACCGAAAGGGCAGAGGTAGTGTTGATTCTGTCACTGAAAGGACAGAGGTAGAGGAGTGAGAGGTTGACAAAATGCCTCCGAAAGGTAATGGTACTGCAAGGGAATTGCAGGAGATGAAGGAAAAACATGCCAGAGAGATGAGGAAGATGAAGGAGCTTGCTGAAGCACTTCAAGCCAGGCTTGTAGCCCTGGAGAAGAACAAAAAGAGGGAAGTGGACGACAGTGAATCAGAAGAAGATGAAGATACTGTTGAAGAGTATGAAGAGGTAGCTGAAGATCTGGATGCTGAAGACCAGAGATTTGCAAAACTGTTAAAGGCAGTGCAGAGTGATAAACCTAAGGTAAAGGTTGATGTTTCCAAGTATAATGGAAGTTTGAATGAAGATGAGTTACTGGATTGGATTGCTGCACTTGATAATCACTTTGAATGTGAAGATGTTGCTGAGGATCAGAAGGTAAAGATTGCAAAGACCAATTTAGGAGGTCATGCTTTGGTATGGTGGGATTATGTACAATCCGAGAGAAGGAAACAAGGAAAGTTAAAGATCACTTCATGGGATAAAATGGTAGCAAGGATCAAAGGTAAATTCTTGCCCAAGGATTATGAGATTCAGATGTTTAAGAAGCTACAATTTTTAAGGCAGCAGGAAATGGATGTGAAGGCATATACTGAGGAGTTTTATAAATTGAGTATGAGATCTGGTCATCATGAGAATGAGGTAGAAAAGGTGGCTAGGTACTTGGCTGGTTTGAGATTGAACATACAAGATGAGTTAGTTTTAGCTAACCCTAAGAATGTGGAAGATTGTTACCAAATGGCAATCAGGATTGAAGAAAAGATGAATAGGAGACAAGATAAGTCCATAAGAGGAAGAGGAAGCAATATGAGGGGAAGAGGATTAGCCCCTACAACAAGGCAAACCAATGAGGGTCAAGAAGACACTGGTAAAGGACAGGGACAGTCTGATTTCAGAGGTGGATGGAAAGGTAATAGAGGCAGATTTGGAAGTGGTAGAGGTTCTACTACATTTTCAGGAAAGTGTTACACCTGTGGTGAGTTTGGTCATCCATTTTTCAAATGTCCAGAAAGCAAAGGTTCATCATCCAGAAATGATAGAACGAATGACAAGGGAGTACAACTTGTGCAAGAAGAGAAAGTAGAGCAAAGTGTGCAAAGTCCAAACACTTATCAAGGAGATAGAGTTCCTAATGGTTATGGGTATCCTGAGGAGGGAGAAGCATTGATGCTAAGGAGAACTAGTTTGCAGACATCAAAGGATATGATGCAAAGAAGAGCTCTTTTCAAGACCACATGCAAGAGCAAAGGTAAAGTATGTAAGGTTGTCATTGATACTGGTTCAACAGACAACATGGTATCTCAGGAAATGGTGGATAAACTAAATTTGGAAAGGATTCCACACCAACACCCTTACAAGGCATCTTGGGTGAATGATAGTCAATCACTTTTTGTCTATGAACAGGCATATGTTGATTTTCAGATTGGAGCATATCATGATAGAGTTTTGTGTGACATTTTGCCCATGGAATGTTGTCACCTACTGTTGGGTAGACCATGGCAATTTGATAGGAGGGTACTGTATGATGGGTATGCTAATACCTACACCATCAAGAAAGATGGGAAGACTATTATGTTGATGCCATTGCAGGAAGATGCTGCAGCACAGGGGGCAGCCCAAATCATTTTAGTGGGAAAGAAGGAGTTTGTGCAGATGCCTATAGGAACAGGCATAAAGGCAGTTGTGGACACTGCAGGGAAAGAAGTTGTTAAGGACAACAGTTTGAAGACAGTTTCAGTTGTGACTGACAGAGGTCAGCAGCAGGTGCAGAAACAAGTTTACAAATAGCAACCAGTTGAGAGGAATGACAAGGATGTTATCATAGTTGGGACTATTGTTTGTCCTATAAAAGTTGAAAGAAAGACAAGATTGAACATTTCAGAAGTTCAAGAGGTAGTTCAGACAGAGGTTCTGCTCAGACAACCTGTCAAACACAAGGTATGTGAGAGAAGGGCCTACATTGACAGGCATGAGGATTTACTTGCAAGAAAGCAAGTTACAGTTCAGAAGTCTTGGAGCAGCCAAGATACAGCAGAGGATAAAGCTGGAATAGGTCAAGACACTGCAAAGGCAAAGTGTACTAGTGGAGGACTTCCACAACCTAACTCATGGGACATGAGTTCTTTTCTGTTGGGGAGTATGGTGCAGGAGCACCTACCTGACAGCTGGCCTCCATGAGGCAGTTAGTTTGTTATAGGTCTGGTTAATGTTTCCAAGAAGGTCTTATAAGACCAATGCATGTAATAAGGTCATGTTGACCATACTTTACTATTTTTAGCTAGTTTGTTTGGACAGCTATTATGCTGTATGTCCGGTTGGATCTCCCAGCCGCTTGGAGAGATTTCCCAGCCACTTGGAGTCGGGTCGGTAGTACTCACAGGAGATCCTATTTATGCATGAGGATCGGTTGGTTTTAGAGATAGATACAGATTGAGGAGTATTGCAAAGGATCGATTAGACTTTGCAGAGAGTGAGACAAAGAGAGAGAGAGAGAGAGAGAGAGAGAGAGAGAGAGAGAGAATATTGTATTTGCATCTTTTGAAATCAATAAAGAGATCCTGTTGTGTCAATTCTCTGTTTGGATTCCATTGTGTGATCGATTTGCTATTCTGGTGGTTTCATGGATTCGCTGATCCATTCCACCGGTTGATTCGTCGAATCAGTGGAATGGCCATGTATAATAGCTTAGGGTTTAGTCTGCATTTTGTGTTTGTTTGCATGCAGGTGTGCAGGAGCGTCGTCGAGAGGTGTTAAGAACCCTAGCATGGGTATGTGCTAGGTCGTGCTGGTTGTTAGAGTCTGGAAGGTCGTCCAGGAGACGGATCGGGTCACCTCAGGAGGTTTGGCGGATTGAAAATTCGCTAAGATTGGAAAATCCATCGCAACGGCATCAACATGATATTTCTGTGTATATCCTGTAGTTACTTCGGGTGTCATCCGAGTAGATGGAGGTGAGCATGATGCAATCGTTTACATAAGGTGAATGCGTTTCGGGGTGATCATCATCAGGTGTTGCCGAGGAGGAGCGTATCGGCATAAGGTAGAAGATCGGGTTGATAAAACCATCACGGGCCGATAATGTTAAGTTTGGCCGACAGCAGGATATTGGAGGAGCTGCATGTGACGTCATCATCATCAGGATAATCGTCATCAGGATATCAGGGTGACGTAAGCATCGAAGGAAAGGTGCATGAAGTTGTCGTCATCAGGATATATGGAGGGAACCGGATATTTTATATCCTGCTAATGAACATGATGTTGAACATCATGATGCTGCAGAAAGCGTTTGGCGGTAAGATGAACAGTGAACATCAGGAGGATGTTTGCGCTTGCCGAATATGATGATGCTGCTGACAGATGAAAGGTCGAAGGTTTGTCTGCAGGAGGATATTAGTCGGCAGAGAAAATATGATGATGCTGACAGTGTTAAGGGAAATATGATGATGATGATGAAGGGTTGCGGACATACATGTTGTATGTCAAGGTTTTAGTGTGGATGCCTCTGCATCAAGTCTTCCATGTGAGACTTTAGTAGCTTCTCTTTTGCTTTAGCTTGAGCAAAAGATGCTACCTTCATTGTCTGGACCAGAGAGAGGGAGTCAAAATTGAGTGGTCCTTGAAATAATTCTGATTCATCTATCTCTAACATTTCTTTGTTCAAGAAGCTCTTTACTACCTCAGCAGTGTCTCTTGCCAGAGACAGAGTCTTCTTTCCTTTTCCCACTTCAAAACTGTCATCTGGGATCTTCTCTATTTGATCTTCTTCTCTTCCCTTTGTCTCTTCTCCTTGACTAATTTTCTCTTCTTTTCTTTCTTCTCCTTTAGTTCTGAAGTTTGTTGGGGGATCTAGAAGAGAGATGTTTACTTCTTCATGGACTTCCTCTTCCAGAATAGAGGAATCCAAGTCCTTGGTCCTCTCCTCACCTATCTCCTTTGGCTCTTCTGCATTTTTCTCAGTAGATTCTTGTTTTGATGTACTTAGTCCTTCGTCATCCATGGCAGAAGGTACATCATCTATGTCCTCTATAATAGGAAGATTGAATCTTTTAAATGCATTCTGGAGGATGTCTTCAGTCTCTTTTGCTACATGATCAGTCTCTCCAAGCATTAGTTTGTTCATTCTTGTTTTTCTCCGTAACTCATCCTTGCAGTCCTTAAAGATCATGTTCATTTGTTTTGGAGTAATAGAGGTATAGAGCTGAATAACAATCTGCTCTTGGATCCTTAGGTCCTTAGCCTTGGCATTATCTTTTCTCATTTCAAGTACTTGCTCTATGTTTTTGGGAATTAGTGAGATGATTTCAATGAATGCTTTATTATAGATATGCAAATACTTGACTACGGCTTCCTCCAAAATTCTTTTGTCAATGTCAATATACTCATCATAAAATTTTGTTATGGGCTACAGATTCCCATCTATAGTGACTACCTTGATGACATCATCAACAGAAAGAGTAGGCCTTTCAACAAATTCTTCTACTTCTTCCTTGTTTTCTCTGACAGAGGATTTTCTGGAAGTTTTCCTTTTCTTCTTCATTTTCTTAATCTCCTCTTTAGTCTCTGTCTCTTCATCATCCTTTTGGCTTGTGTATGACCTTGTGGCCTTTGTCTTTGTTCTCTTCTCTCCTTTTCCAAATGTCTTTGCTTCCGGTTTTGAGGCTTTTGAGCTCTTAGAGGTGGCAGGTGCAAAGCTCTTTGAGGATCTAGTCTGGGAGGAGGCTTGCACCAGAACACTTTCTTTTTTTGCTTCTTGTCTCTCTTTCTCTGCTCTTTCTACCTTCTCTCTGTTGGCATCAACTACCTCCTTTGATATGCCATATTTCTTGGCAATTTCCTCTACTTCCTTCCTAACTTTTCTCTTTATTTCAAGTTACCTTAGTTCAACATGAATTTTCACACTTAATTCTTGAAAGGTTCCAAACCTTTCTGCCTTAGGGTCCTTAGGTTGGCTCAGTAGGTGTTGGACATGTAGCTCTAGAATTTTCTCATCTACCTCATAGCCCATTGGCGTAATCCAAACTGTTCTGGGTTCCACTACCTCCATTAGGCATTGATCAATGTCTACCATGAAGCACACTGTATCCTTGTATTTTTCAACTAGAGATTGAGGGATTCTCTCTCTGGCCTACATCATGCCTTGGAAGTTTTTGAAGTATCCCCAGAGTGCTATGCTTTGAGCCTTGGCATCACCAAGCCCATACATATAATCTCTGATTTGTATGGCAACCGGTCTGTCATTTTGCCATATCCAGCCACTTGTTCCGGGTAGCTCATTCATAAAGTAAAAGAAGAGACATAGTATTAGGCCTCCATACTTAAATGAGTTCTTCTTATCCTTCTTTATTTTCTACAAATTTTCTAACAGTTGACTCAGAAGAAGTTCGCATAGGTCATAGTCTGCATTTTCCCTTAGCATCTGATATGTAGTACAATTTACAGTTTTGGATACAGAGTTCTCCCTGCTGGAATGATATATTTTGTAGCCAATTATCATAGAGGCAAATTTGATATCTGGATCTATGATATCGTCTATTGTCATTGCTCTCTTATCAAACTTTGATCTAGTATCCTCACTAACTATTTGGTTTTTGACGGATTTGAGAGCAGGCAACCCACCGGATGAGTGCAAGCCGGTTACTGCCCTAATGACATCTTTTGTTATCTTGAATGGCCTCATCAACCACATGAAATTGTCATGTATTCTACTAAGAACATACCAGACCCATTCATCCTCTGCAAAATAGGGAAAGTGGATGTAATGTCCAAAATGCTTATCCCGGATGGCCTTGTATTGAGGTTTAAGTTCAAATGTTTCATCTATTAATCACTTGTGATAGATATCCATCAGTTTGGATTCCCCAAATTCCTCAATATTGGCATGTATGGATACCCTAACATCTTCTACATGCAGAACCCCATGCGGAATACTAGAGAAGGCACCTAAGGGATCAACTTCTAGGGATTTGTAAGGATGTTTCTTGAACTTAAGGTGCGACCTATCAGTGATCTTAACAACATTTGGAGTAGCCATCTTACAAAAGATTCAGAGAGAGTTATCCAAGAATGGAAAATACCTTTTTGCGCTTCTAGGGTTCACGATATGAGCCAGAAAAGATCACTGGTTGAATTTGATTCTACAGTTGATCTTTGAGAGGGTTGAAGCAATCTTGTTTGTAGAGCTCTTTCTTTCTTCTTCTCGAATGCAAATGTGCAAATAATGAGTAAAGGAACCCTTTTATCTCTGCACAAACCCTAATTTCATATTGCAATAAATGCACAACTTAAGTTATTATGGTTGCCTTGTTTTGAGAGAGATCTTTCCGGATCACTGAGATGCACTTAGAATTATTCTTGGTGATAATTTACAATGTATCTCCCTTTCTTCAATCATTCCATTTATCCGCAGATCAAGATATTTCAATTTTGAATCATACCGGATCTAACTGAGAAAAACCTGCTTTTATCGGATGACTAGCAAACCAGATCAATCTTGTATGATTAACCTCTTCAAACCCCTTGCGTATCTTTCATATTTTTACCGAGAGTTATTTAGATATTTCTCTGAGGACCCTTTAATCTGCGGCATTCCATGTGCCAAATTAAGGCACCAATTGATTGGCTGGGGGAATTTATTTTCCTTGGTGACTCCCCCTAAGCCAGAGCTCATCTTATTTAGTTTCTGGAAGGAATATCAGCACTAGATTCTGGTGCGGATCCATCCCCAACATTTTATGTATTTCTCTTCACCCAAATCTTGTTCATCTCCCTTTGAACTTCATCTGCATTCATTTTTCCTTTTCCTTTGTCTTGAATTTGGTTAAGATGCACCGGACCCTTTTTACCCTGATTCTTACTTCTGCAGAATTTGGCAATATGATCAGATCTATTTCAATTGTAGCAAACAACATTTCTTTTCATATTTGGCTAATATCCTCTTGATCTGCATTGATTAGCCATATGTCTCATTCTATTGCAAGCAAAGCATCTACCATTGAATGAATTATTTATTTGCATATTTCTACATTCATGAGATTTGTGACCATACCTTTTGCAGTTAAAACACTGTCTGGAGAAGGATGAATTAGTCTGATTCATTCTTCTTCTACACTGATTTGCTTTATGACCGAAGTTATTACAATTGTGGCAGTCTCCATTGAAGGATGGGTATCTTTGAGCATTTGGTTGCCTTACCGGAGATCTTCTAGGCCTATTCCTTGGATTTCCTGATCCAGAGTTCTTCTGACCGGATCCAGAGTTTTCACCTTTCTCATACCCCAAGCCATGCTTGTCATCTAGCCTCTTTTGGCTTTCAAGAAGAACTTCAAGTTGAGCAGAGCTTATCTTGAATTTCTCTTTGTATTCATTTGTTGTTTGAAGATCCCTTTTAAGAGTGTCTATTTGATTCTCAAGTTGTTCTTCATTATCTCTAGCTTCTTCAAGATCAGATTCCAGATGCCTGATTATTCTATCCATTTTGTGGCAGTCTTCTAACTTCTCCTTGAGAGATTGTTTTAGATTATCTTCAATTTTTCTTTTCTCTTCAATTTCTTGAGTGAATTTCATAACCCCTGATTCCATTTCATGTCTTACCATAATGACTTCTTTTGATAGCTTCTCACATAACTTGCTTTTCTCATTCAGATCTTCATTAGTATCATTGGCTTCACTTTGACTTGCTAATTATTGAAGTAGTTCCTTTCTCTTTTTTACAAAGATACTCAGTTTTTCTTTGAGTTCATTTATGAAATCATCAGCTTGTTTGAGTCTTTCCCTCAGGTTATTGACTTCAGAGTGAGATTGCTCAAGATCATCTACGGTAGACTGAAGTTGTTCCCTCATACCATACATATTCATTGATATTCCCAGATCTTCCTCAAGCTATTAGGCTGTGTTTGGAGGAACTTGGCTCTGATACCAATTGTTGGAAATAAGGTGGATAACTGAGAGGGGGGGTGAATCAGTTATCTTAATTATTTCACTTTCTTTTCTTCTTTAACAATTAGTGTAGTATCAAAACATATAAGCATACATGATCATGAGAGTAGAAAAGAAATCAACACACATAACACAAGGATTTTTACGTGGAAAACCCAGTTAAGGGAAAAACCACGGGGTGACTAACCCAAGATTGTATTCTCTGTTAAAAGAATAGAAGTACAAAATGGCACTTGCCAATTAGGGCTCACTGCCTGAGCACACTGCTCACAAGAGGCACACTGCCTACAAGAGACTCACTATCTACAATGTTTATGAAGGTAACCAAGTGTTTGAACTGATGAGAGGCATCCACATATGTTGAGGTTTAGTTCCAGTTAGGCTCAATATACTAATCTACTGCACTTCATTCTTCCTCTGCTTTAGTGTTGCTGTTATGTCACATACCGGACTTGTATTCCTACTTCCACTCTACTCTCTACCTTTCCTCACACACATTTTCTCCACATTCATGCCTTCATATCAAACTCCATCTGGTATATATATCCGCACCAAGGATTTCAACATTTTTCTAGTCAGCAACCGAAATACTCAAGATATTTACTAGACACTGATCTGTCGCCTGAATCCATGCTCAATATGTGATGCATATCAAAAACATAGATATAGAAGTCATCAATCATGTCGGACAACCATGTATGATTCCTCCAATAGCTTGACCATCATCAATTTCTCATCCGGATTAAGGTCTGATGTTCTGTCGATCAGTTCTTCCTTAGTCTACTCTGCCCGTCAAGAACCCAACACTTAGGTGCTCATATCTTTTCACTCTTTCATCACCGGAGGATCAATCTCTAGAATGTGGTAGTCATGGTATTCCACTTGACTTCCCCAAGTTCGCACTTTGCTGAGATACATCCTCTGAGAGATCTGGACCTGATTGTCGGACCTTGCTGCATGCTCTGATCTTGTTCACCAGACCAAAACACTCTTCAATCTGACTTTCGGTATAGACATACTATGTGCTAGGGATGTGTGGGATAAGCTTTGTTGCCATCAATGACAACAATGATGAAGCCACATAGTGTCTCTTGCCAACAAAAAGAAGGGATATCCTTTCAAATTTGAGAAGATGTTCCATCATCCTAAATTACCTTCTAGAGTGGAGGAATGGTGGAATATTAAGGTTTATGACTCTACTATCTTTAAAATAGCTCAAAAGCTAAAAAATGTCAAGAGAAATATTAAGAAATGGAGAAAATCCACCTTTGAGGATATTTTCACATAGAAGACATATCCATGGAGTTAGAAGCCCTATAGAAGGAAATTCAAACAAAAGGTATGAACCAAGGATATTTTCAAGGAGAAATCCTATTGTATGATTATCACTCTCTAGTGACCATGGAGGAAGCATTTTAGAGGTAGAAATCTAAGTCAATGTGGCTAAAGGAAGATGACAGGAATACTAATTTTTTCCACCTAACCACCATGAAACATATATTTGCTAACATAATTAAGGAGATCTAACATTCCAATGGGGATTCCTCTTTAGATGAGGAAAGCACTAGAAAGAAAGTAGTGGCCTTCTTCCAAGACTTGTTATCTAAATATAATTATGGTGATATGAGTAAGGTGGCTCAACTGCTAGAACTTATACCTTTTATTGTTGCTAACTGTGATAATGAAGCCTTGATAGCTTAGATGATGAAGGAAGAATTAAAATTTTCCATTCACTCTTTTAAAGGAAGCAAAGTGCTACCTGACTAGATGGTTTTAACTACTTGTTCTTCTAATTCTTCTAGGACATTGTAGCCAAAGGCATTATTGACGCATCTCAGGAGTTCCTTTCTTCAAGACAAATCCTTAAGGAACTCAATAATATTTTCTTCATGTTTGTGCACAAGAAAAATAGTTCTACCAACATCATTGATTTTAGACCTATAAGCTTATATAATTCTCTTTAAAAGATTTTCTTAAAAATTCTAGCTTTAAGGCTATAGGTGATCCTTCCTAACCTCATCTCTTTACATGAGAGTGGTTTTGTCAAGGGTTAATAGATGTTGGACTTAATTATCACCATTCATGAGGTTATCCACTCAATGGATAGAGAAAAAAGGTTGGCTTCATCCTTAAGATGGATATGAACAAAACCTACAATTGGTTCTCCTTGCCCTTCCTTGATAAAATTATGGAAATATTTGGGTTTTTCTAGAGATTTAGAAGTTTGATTAGGAACTGCATCTCTTCTCATTTGATACTATGTTTTATTAATGGTTTTTCTATAAGGTTCTTTGGGAGAGGACTTAGACAAGGTGATCCTATATCCTCATTTTTATTCATCCTATTTGTAGAATTGTTGAGCAGAAGCCTTAACATTGTTGTAATCTTGAGTAGACTAAAATTTTTAATCGATCCTCCTTAGCTTCTCCTATCACTCATCAATAGTTTGTTGAAAATACAATTTTAGTGGGTGAAGCCTATGTGGTCAAGATTCATAAAGTTAAACTTCTTCTATAAGACTATGAGAAATCCCTAGGACAAAAAGTGAACCTAGATAAAAGTTGCTTATTCTTTGTGAGCACTCCCCCAACGAGACAAATGAAGATGTTCAATATAATGGGATGTTAGAAGAAGGACTTACCTTTAATTTATCACATCTTTCCTGTGTTCAAGGCTAGCATAACTAAGGGTTACTAGTCTTGGGTTTTTGGTGCAGAGGCACCTACCTAACAGCTGGCCTCCATGAGGCAGTTAGTTTGTTATAGGTCTTGTTTATGTTTTCAAGAAGGTCTGATAAGACCAAATGCATGTAATAAGGTCACGCTGATCATGCTAAGATCATGCTGACCAGGTTTTTACTATTTTTAGTATGTTTGACTTCATCATGTAATAAGGTCCATTGGACCGATGCTATGTATTAAGTCAGCCTAGGAGTATGTGTAGGCAGTTAGAGATCGGGATAAGGTAGTCTGAGCTGTCCTCTCTCCCAGCCGCTTGGAAGCTCCCAGCCGCTGGGAAGTGAGTCGGTAGTACTCGAAGGACTTTGCTATATATTTCCTTCGATCTGTTAGGATTTAGAATATGGATAGATGTATTGGTGTTGTGTTGAGTTGAGATTCAGGAGAGCAGTTCAGACATTGTGAAGCTGTATTCAGAACATTTGAATTTCAATTGAATAAGATCTCATCATTGCATTATCCGGTTGTATCTGTTGTATCTGTGTTGATTTCCTTTCTGTTTGCAAGTTGATGGGTACTTTCAACCCTTCCACCGGTTGATCCTGCGAATCGGTGGAATGGTCCTGTATCATAGCTTAGGTTGCATTTGTGTTTTCTGTTTATGCATTGCATTGTTAAAGAGATCAGTCAGGAGCATGCTGTGAATCAGCCTAGCATCCTCATGTGCTAGGTATAGGAAGATAAGGTGTTAGATTTTGGTTTGAAGGTGATCCGGCCCGGTCGTCACATTGTCTTTGTGTAATTGAGCGGTTCTGAGTGTTTACATGCAGCAGACGAATACACAGGAGTCTGCATGTGCGTTTCCAGCCGGAACGAGCCGCATCATCATCTGCGAATGCATCGCCATCAGGATCGGGTCGTGAAACTGTTGAAGTTTGCAAGTTGCAAGTGCATCAGGATGTTTTGAGTTGGATATATACTCAGTGTATATATCGCAGTCAGGATCATCTCTCGGAGGAGCTCATCATCCGCATATCGCTAACAGATGCGGAAGTGAAAGTTCAGTTTTTTTGGCTAAGTGTTGAAGAGGTCATCAGGATATTGTGTGACGTCATCGTCATCCGCATATGACGTCATCGTCATCAGGATATTGAGATATCCCCCTATGCGTGTTGATCCTGTCGTCGCTAAGTGGTTAGTTATCGGCGTAGGCAGAAAGTTGTGAAACATCATCAGGAGGTTTCGAGAGAACCGGATAAGTTTTATCATGATGTTGTTGCTTGTGTCGTCGGCTAACGGAGCATCGAAGTGAAGGTGTTGAAGTGGTCGTCATCAGGATATTTGGAGCAACCGGATATTTGATATCCTGCTAACGAAGAGAGTGCTGAAGATCATGATGATGCCGCTAGTGTTTGGAGCTCGATGAACAGTGCAACAGGAGGATGTTTGCGCCCGTTGAATATCATGATGATGATGATAGGCGACTGGCGGAGGAGGTGAACAGTAGTCGGCAGGAGGATAATTGCGATTGTCCGAAATATGATGATGCTGTTGTTGTTTTTAGGAAATATGATGATGATGCTGAGCCGATAGGGATTTTTATCATGCTGTTTGTATTATTGGCTCCTCCTTCCTGTTAGTTAGCTCCCGTTGCGTTTCGCTCTGCATCATAGTGGTATCAGAGCAAAGGTTAGGATCTTCTGGAAAAGATAAGCAGGATGTCAGACGAAGAAGGAACATCTGAGGTTCCAGCAAGGATGACCAACGCTGAGTTGGCAGTTCTGGTGAAGAAACAGATTGCAGAAAGCAAGGCCGTGAAGGCTCAGAATCAGGAGTTGAAAGATGAGGTAGCAAAGTTGAGGAGCAGAGTAGGTTCTGGTAGAGAAGATGATAGGGAAGAAGAAGAGATCCCTAATTGGAGCGAGAAGGTCGTTCCTGCAGACCAGAGGCCACTGTTGAACGCCCTCAAGGCCATGGAGAGGAGAACCATGGATGTGAAGCTGGATTTGCCAGTGTTTACAGGTAAGATGGACCCTGATTCAGTGATGGAATGGATAGACTGTTTGAACAATTTCTTTGTAACAGAGGAGATACCAGAGCAACAGAGAGTGAAGATAGCACAGTCAAAGATGAAAGAAGCTGCCTTGACATGGTGGAACTTTGTTCAAGATGATAGAGTACAGGAAGGAAAACGTAGAGTTGCCACATGGAAGAAGATGATGGAATTGGTGAAGGAAGCTTATATTCCATTGGATTACAGTATCCAGTTACACAAGAGGAAGCAAAACCTGAAGCAGAAGGAGCTAGATGTCAGCTCATATACAGAAGAATTCATGAAACTCTGTATGAAGACAAAGGTGAAAGAAAGTGAAGAAGAGAAGGTAGCCAGATACCTTAATGGATTGAGGTTTAATATTCAGGATGATTTAAGTCTGCATAATCCAGACACAGTTCAGAAGTGTTTCCAGTTGGCATTGAAAGTGGAAGAGAAGTTGAAGAGAAAACAAGAACAAAACAATAGAGGAAGAGGATCAGCCCATAAGACAAGGCAAACCAATGAGAGTCAAGAAGACACTGGTAAAGGACAGGGACAGTCTGATTTCAGAGGTGGATGGAAAGGTAATAGAGGAAGATTTGGAGGTGGTAGAGGTTCTACTACATTTCCAGGGAAATGTTACACCTGTGGTGAGTTTGGTCATCCATCTTTCAAATGTCCAGAAAACAAAGGTTCATCATCCAGAAATGATAGAACTAATGACAAGAGAGTACAACTTGTGCAAGAAGAGAAAGAAGAGAAAAGTGTGCAGAGTCCAAACACTTATCAAAAGGATCAGGAGGCTGATAATTGTGGATATCCAGAAAGTGGAGAGTCTCTGCTGATGAGAAAAACAGTGATTACCATGAAGGTACCTGACAAAGAATCCCCACAAAGAAGAGCTCTTTTCAAGACCACATGCAAAAGCAAAGGTAAGGTATGTAAGGTTGTCATTGATACTGGTTCAACAGACAACATGGTATCTCAGGAGATGGTGGATAAACTGAATTTGGAAAGGATTCCACATCCACACCCTTACAAGGCATCTTGGGTGAGTGATAGTCATTCACTTTTTGTCTCTGAACAGGCATATGTGGATTTCCAGATTGGAGCATATCAGGATAGAATTTTGTGTGATATTTTGCCCATGGAATGTTGTCACCTACTGTTGGCTAGACCATGGCAATTTGATAGGAGAGTGCTGTATGATGGGTATGCTAATACCTACACCATCCAGAAAGATGGAAAGACTATTAAGTTGATGCCATTACAGGAAGCAGCTGCAGCACAGAAGGCAGCCAAAGTCATTTTAATGGGAAAGAAGGAATTTGTGCAGATGCCTAGAGGAGCAGGCATAAAGGCAGTTCAGGACATTGCAGGGAAAGGAGTTGTTCAAGACAACAAGCTGAAGAAAGTTTCAGTTGTGACTGACAGAGGTCAGCAGCAGGTTCAGAAACAGGTTTGCACACAGCAACCAGTTCAGAAGAATGACAAGGATGTTGTCATAGTTGGGACTATTGTTTGTCCTATAAGAGTTGAAAGAAAGACAGAGTTGAACATTTCAGAAGTTCAAGAGGCAGTTCAGAAAGAGGTTCTGGTCAGGCAACCTGACAAACACAAGGTATGTGATAGAAAGGCCTACATTGACAGGCATGAGGATTTACTTGCCAGAAAGCAAGTTACAGTTCAGAAGTCTTGGAGCAGCCAAGAGACAGCAGCAGACAAAGCTGGAACAGGGCAGAACATTGCACAGGCAAAGTGTAAAGGTGGAGGACTTCCATATCTTAACTCATGGGACATGAGTTATTTTCTTTTGGGGAGTATGGTGCAGAGGCACCTACCTAACAGCTGGCCTCCATGAGGCAGTTAGTTTGTTATAGGTCTTGTTTATGTTTTCAAGAAGGTCTGATAAGACCAAATGCATGTAATAAGGTCACGCTGATCATGATAAGATCATGCTGACCAGGCTTTTACTATTTTTAGTATGTTTGACTTCATCATGTAATAAGGTCCATTGGACCGATGCTATGTACTAAGTCAGCCTAGGAGTATGTGTAGGCAGTTAGAGATCGGGATAAGGTAGTCTAAGCTGTCCTCTCTCCCAGCTGCTTGGAAGCTCCCAGCCGCTGGGAAGTGAGTCGGTAGTACTCGAAGGACTTTGCTATATATTTCCTTCGATCTGTTAGGATTTAGCATATGGATAGATGTATTGGTGTTGTGTTGAGTTGAGATTCAGGAGAGCAGTTCAGACATTGTGAAGCTGTATTCAGAACATTTGAATTTCAATTGAATAAGATCTCATCATTGCATTATCCGGTTGTATCTGTTGTATCTGTGTTGATTTCCTTTCTGTTTGCAAGTTGATGGGTACTTTCAACCCTTCCACCGGTTGATCCTGCGAATCGGTGGAATGGTCCTGTATCATAGCTTAGGTTGCATTTGTGTTTTCTGTTTATGCATTGCATTGTTCAAGAGATCAGTCAGGAGCATGCTGTGAATCAGCCTAGCATCCTCATGTGCTAGGTATAGGAAGATAAGGTATTAGATTTTGGTTTGAAGGTGATCCGGCCCGGTCGTCACATTGTCTTTGTGTAATTGAGCGGTTCTGAGTGTTTACATGCAGCGGACGAATACACAGGAGTCTGCATGTGCGTTTCCAGCCGGAACGAGCCGCATCATCATCTGCGAATGCATCGCCATCAGGATCGGGTCGTGAAACTATTGAAGTTTGCAAGTTGCAAGTGCATCAGGATGTTTTGAGTTGGATATATACTTAGTGTATATATCGTAGTCAGGATCATCTCTCGGAGGAGCTCATCATCCGCATATCGCTAACAGATGCGGAAGTGAAAGTTTAGTTTTTTTGGCTAAGTGTTGAAGAGGTCATCAGGATATTGTGTGACATCATCGTCATCCGCATATGACGTCATCGTCATCAGGATATTGAGATATCCCCCTATGCGTGTTGATCCTGTCGTCGCTAAGTGGTTAGTTATCGGCGTAGGCAGAAAGTTGTGAAACATCATCAGGAGGTTTCGAGAGAACCAGATAAGTTTTATCATGATGCTGTTGCTTGTGTCGTCGGCTAACGGAGCATCGAAGTGAAGGTGTTGAAGTGGTCGTCATCAGGATATTTGGAGCAACCGGATATCCTGCTGACGAAGAGAGTGCTGAAGATCATGATGATGCCGCTAGTGTTTGGAGCTCGATGAACAGTGCAACAGGAGGATGTTTGCGCCCGTTGAATATCATGATGATGATGATAGGCGACTGGCGGAGGAGGTGAACAGTAGTCGGCAGGAGGATAATTGCGATCGTCCGAAATATGATGATGCTGTTGTTGTTTTTAGGAAATATGATGATGATGCTGAGCCGATAGGGATTTTTATCATGCTGTTTGTATTATTGGCTCCTCCTTCCTGTTAGTTAGCTCCCGTTGCGTTTCGCTCTGCATCAGCTTTAGAAAGATTCTAGAGGAAACTTGTAGGTTAGAAAGGTACACTACTTAGTTAGGTGGGTAAGCTACAACTTGTCAAATATACCCTTTAGAATCTCCCATTTTACTTAATGTATCTATTATAGATACCCTCTATAATAGCTAACAAATTAGAGAAAATTTAAAAATGGTTTCTTTGGATAGGATCTAAAGATAAAACAAGGATCCCATTAATTAATTGGGACTAGGTTTGCCTTCCTAAAAAATGGGGCAGCTTAGGTATTAGAAAGATAAAATGTATAATTCATCCCCCTTTTTAGGGTGGATTGGAGATTGTTTAAAGAAAATAAAGAATGGACTACCATTATCAAATCCAAATATTTGGAGGAGATCAACTAGCTCTCTTTTCTTTCATGTGATGACCTTCCTGGGGAACTTGTTTGTTGAAGTGTTTATGTAAAAGTAGATTCATATTGAAGAGAGGTGTTAAATGGAAAATTTGATATGGAAGAGGTGTTCAATTATAAGATGACCTTTGGTTGCTAGACCACCCCTTGTATAATGACCTTTAGCTGAAATATTCATATAAAATACTCAAATATGGAATAATGCAATGAAAATCAACCAAAACATTCATATAGAATACTTTAAAGATCTAAAATCCCCACATAGAAATAAATAGATCTACACATATAAACTGGCTACACTTCTCATAATAATGATTACATAGACAGAAATAAATAGATTTACACATCTCATTCAAATGATTACATAAGTATTCTACTACAAATATTGTCTAATAATCAAGATTGCAATGATTACAAAGATATTCTAAAAATGACCAAACTGCTAAAATATCCAAATGTTGTAGTCCTCTAGGTTGACATGTAGATGCAACCTCCATATAAATTTACCTTCAAGAATCCAAATGGATTTCATAGGATGAACTCTAGGAAACCAATGGGGCTTCATCTAATGATGTCCAAAACTTGAGGTTTTCCATCCTCAAATCCAATAGCTAAACATAGTGCTCGAACTAGGATTATGGTTTGATGAATATGTCCAAAGATGATCCAAAATACTGAATTTGTCTACCTTATATAGAGGTTTAGGATCTAGTGTGGGCCCAAAGTTTCTTTCCCTTATATCATATTCAAATTTGAGCTCATTAATGGTATCCTTGGTTAGCCATGGTGATTGGTGCAATCCTTTGTTCAAATAGGAATGGCTAAAGAAGAGGCATGCGAAAAGGTAGGTGTTTGTGGAAACACATACCTGAAGGATGCAAAAAGCAAGCAAGATTGGGGAATCAAGAGTTTGGATTTGACTCTAAAATACCTCCATTTCTTATTCCATCATTATGTTCTTTAAATGTTTGAGGATTGGGGAGTGGGGAATAGGATGTGAGGATGCTTAGGTGTGAGGGTATGTAAAGGTTCAAGTGTCTAGATAGGCTGAGCAATGAGATAGTGAGGATTGAGAGTTGGCGATACCCAATGCAAGAAGAAAGTAGTGATTGGGCTTTTGGCATACTTGATAGTAGTGGGGAATGAAAAGGGGGTGTGATAGTATGAGAAAGTTTGAAATCTCACCTAAGAACAGAAAGTGACTTAGATGCCCACATACTTAGGATTAGGGACATTATAAGTCCACCCTTCCCAAAATTTCTTTCCCTCAAACAATTTAAATTTTGATGCTCTAAGATCTTTAGTCCTTTCCAAGTAGAATCTTCTACAGGTATATTCTTCCAACATAATAGGCACTCTATAATGCTTATGTTCCTCAACTTCTTCACCCTAGTATCGATAACAACATCAAGTTCCAATATGAGTTTTCCCTCATAATCCAAGGGGGAAAATCCACTAATAGTGAAATATGTTGCCAAAGGCCCTATAGAGGTGAGACACATGAAAAATATAATGAATCTTACTATTTGTTGGCAATCCCAACTCATATACAACTTCACCAACTTTCCTCAAGATCTTATAAGGTTCATAAAATTGTGGTTTGAGATTTTCAACCCTAGTACTTTTGAACTTAAAGCACATAAATATTTCTTCACAATTTATCCACCACAACATAAATGAAATCATTTTTGTGTACCTTGGGGAGGCTTGTGATAAAATATATGGATATGCTTTCCCACTTCTAATTTGGGATAGGCAATGGTTGAATCAAGCCTACTAGAAAAACATGTTCTACATTGTTTTGTTGATAGGTCATGCATTCTTATGTGTTTGAGGACATCCTTCTTGAGGCACTTCCATGAGAACCTTTCCATAATTTTTCTATAGGTCTTGTATAATCCTAGGTGACCTTCTAGTGGTGCATCTTAGAAAAACCTTAGGATTCTCTCCTTCATTTAGGATTTAGGGACTATTAAGATTTTATTTTTATAAAGAATGAGACCATCTGCTACTACATAATTCATTTTTAATATATTCTACCATAATAGTGACCTTGCAATTGAAAAAAATAGCATAAATAGAACATTGAGTAGGCATTCTACAAAGAGCATCAACTACTATATTCTTTTTTCCTTTTTGTACTCTATGTCAAAAGCATAAAATTGGAGCTTATTCAACCATTTTATTTGCTTGTCATTCAAGTCACATTGGCCAAGGAAGAACTTCAATATATTATTAATTTATCTTCACCACAAATGTACCACAAATCAAATATTATCATAACTTGGCCAAAGCATGCATGATAGCCAACACCTCTTTTCCATAAACAGACAATCCTTTTTCTAATTCTTTCAATTTCCTACTTTCAAATGCTATGGGATATCCCTTTTGTACCAAGATAGCCTAATTCCCTCTCTTGAAGCATCACATTCTACAACAAATGGTTCTAAGAAATTTTGGATAGCAAGAACAAGGCATGAACTCATTACCTCATTAAGTTTACCAAAGGTTTCTTGAGTTATTCTTATCCATGCAAAAGCTCATTTCTTTATCATATTAGTTAAGGGTGTTGCTAGCTATGAGATCCCAATAATAAATCTCCAATAATAGTTACAAAGGCCAAAGAATCCTTTTAGTTGTGTTAATGTGGTAGGATGAGGCTAATCCAAGATGTCTTGGATATTTTGTTATTCCATTTAAACACCCTGAGCACTAATGACATGGCCCAAGTAGAAGATCTCCATCACCCTAAACTCACATTTTGATTCTTTTACAAAGAGATCTTTTTTCATTGCTATCCCAAGGACTGTATCTAGATGCTTCAAATGATCTTCCCAAGTCTTGTGAATTGGAATGCCATGAAAAATCTCAATTAATTACTCAAAACATGGTCCATGAATGAATGGAAAGTAGTTGATGCATTTTTCAAACCAACAAGCATGACTAAGAATTCATAGTGCCCAAAATGACACCTAAATATTGTTTTGTGTGCATCCTCATCCCTTACATGAATTTGATTGTAGCCTGATCTCAAATCAATCTTTGAAAAGTACACACCTCCATACCTAATTTTTATGGTCTTGTTGTTCAAAGCTCCATAACCAATACACAACCACATGTTTCCATCCCTTTTCTTCGCAAGAACCATAGATGAAGTAAATGGGCTAGAATTGGACCTAATGTGACCCATCTCCATGTTAATATGTGGTGATTGATCATGCTACAAGGGTTGCAAGTACACACAACAAGATAAATTTTGGTGACTTTGTTAGCCATAGTTTCCCCCTAGAATTATTAACAGGGAAGTGCAGGGGGCAGAGACCCTCCTATTGGGTCCAGGGGTCTTGTCCCCCTAGTGGGGCATCAGGGGCAGAGCCCACGGTGGGGGTTTGAAGGCAATGCCTCCAGCAAGGGTTGTTGGGGGCATCGCCCTTGAAGCAAAAATTGGTCTATATTTAATAAAGGCATCGACAGTTAGTTTGTTATTGGCTGACATGTAAAAACCCACTTTTGTTAATAGCAAAAGAGGCTTTATATATAGTGGCTGGAGAAGGTGAAAATTCAAGAGGCACGAATGAGATTGCAATGCATTTCATGTAGCATAGAAGCAATATTGAGTTGCAAACATTGTTGGTTGTAATCAGTTTATTTTTGTTGGATAATAATATTGGATGGTTGTGTTTGTGGATGTATCTCACATTGTGTGAACCATGCTAAAACATGTTGTGTAATTTGTGTTATTATTCATTGTTTATTTATGTGTTGTTAATCTGCATATAATTGGTAATGTGTATTGTTCTAGTCTACCTAACATAATCATAACACTCCAAGAGCTCTTTGATAGATTTTTCTATCTCATCTTTGTACATTCTTGGGTGGTAGTAAGGAGTGGTTATGAGAGGCTTAGAGCCTAGTTCTATCTCTATGATATGTTGGAACCCCCTATTAGGTGGTATCCATGGAGGCAAATCATTGAACACCATATAGTGCTTATCCATAATATTTTGAATATCAACATCATGGGTGCATTTCTTAACTAAGGATAAGTTTAGGCAGAACCAAACAACTTTCTACCCAAGCAATGTGTCCCTTGCAAAAACCCCTCTCCATTATTTTAGTTGTAACCACTCATGGTTTCCCTTTATAAATTCCTATAATCAACACATCTTTCCCCTCAAATTTAAACTTGAGCTCCATGGATTGATAGTTCTATGAAAACTCACCAAGGGTGTGCAACCATTGCACACCCAAAACCATGTTAGTCTCTCTTAAACCCACAACATAAAATCATCACATACCTTATGGTCTCTTATGGCTATTTTGAGTTTTCAAATTATTTTGGTGCATGGAATAGTGAATTCATTAGAAACAATGACATTGAATCCTTCAAAATCCTCCCCTTTTAGTCCTCTCTCAACCACCAAGCCTTCATCAATGAAATTATAAGTTGCCCCACTATAGTCTATCAATGAGCATTGTGATCTGCTATTTGAACATGACTCCTTAAACTTTAAAAGGATTATATTTGGGTGCTCCTAAAATATATGTAAGTTTACCTCCATTTGTATCTTCACCTTCCATATTTTCAAGTTCATGCTCCTCTACGACTAGTTGTGTCTTATTCTTTGAGATCTGAATTGTTATCAAATACTACCTCAATATAAAGGACATAGCCTTTGCCAAGGCATCTATGATTTGGTTCCCATGGATCCCTATAGGAGAAGCATAGCTTCTTCCTTCTGAGTTGATTTCTGATGTATCATTTTTGCTCTTTATTGTAGATGATGGAGGTGTGATCTTCTATGATATTGAGTAAGATCTCTCTTTCTAATAATTTTCTTTATGCTAAATAAAGGTGGGATCCTTGGATTGAGGTAGAAAATTCCCCTTAATCATAAATAGCTCAAATGTTAAGTGCCTTTTGGTTGTTTCTTTTAGTGAAGTGGGTACAAAGTCCTTACCAAGACCTTTAAGGAATTCAAGAAAGCCTTCAACAAATAGAAAATTGATTCTCCTTTCAGAAATGTTAGGTGTCACCACTACAAATCACTAAAATTTAGCAACATAAGATTCCACTAAGTGTTGTCTGATACCCACAATTTCTTTGAAATACTCATCCTCATCTTTTTTCTCAAAGAATTCCAAAAACCTTTGACTAGATTCATCAAATGTTTGCACAAGATCATGTTGTTATGTGCTTAGACCATGGTGCCACCAATCTAGGTAACTCCCTCAAAGTGTACTATGGTAAATTGGATTGTATTTTCTTCCATCATATGGTTGAGTGTGAAGCAAGTCTATAGTTTCTACAGCTAAGCCCAAGCAGATATATTAGTGGTGCTATCAGAATTTGGAACAATTATCTTGCTCACTTTGTACTTTAATTCTTTCGTATTGTAATTTTAGTTACTCCTATGACCTTTTTTTATGATGAATACCTTTCTCTTATAGCTCCAAAAATTTGTCAATGGATATGGCCACCTTAAACTCTCCAGTCTTCTTATATTCTTCAAATAATCTATTAATCTCTTCTCTAAAATGATCTTTAGGTTACACTCTTTCTTCTTCTCTTTGTAAGAGCATAGGTCTTGATGGTTTTAGAATGGAATTAACCACTAGATGATTTTTTGTAGAAATAATTTCCCCTCCTGGTGGTATTCTAGTGCAACCTTGATTTAGGGGGATGGTGATGTTGGTATTGATTAACAATCTTGTTAATAACTCATTCTTTTTCTCTTGGCCAACTATCATTCTCTCATGGTTTGCAAACATTTTCTCTTGGCTGTAATGAATCACAACCATGTCTCTTAGAAGCATTTCTTCTCTTCTTCATCTATCAACTTTTTTCTTCCTTTTCCTACTTGCATATCTTCTTCTAGATCTTGCACTTGATCAAAAGGTTGTTGTAATTTCCTTTGTTCTCTCATTTGGTATCAAATCTCTCTTCACTGGGAAATATCAACCATTAGATTTAGCCTATAGGATGGCAGGATCAAGGCTCTAGTACCACTATAATAAACCTTAGCTAAAATATTCATATAAAAGACTTAGAGATCTAGAATAATGCAATAAAAATCAATGAAAACATTCATATAAATTACTTAGATCTAAAATGACCACATAAAAATAAGTAGATCTACACATATAAACTTGCTAAAATAGAGTAGTTAATTCACACATCTCATTCAAATGATAACATGAATCTGTTGATACAAATATTTATGAATAATCAAGACTGTGATGATTACAAAGTTATTCTAGGAGTGAACAAATTGTTAAAATATCCAAATTTTGTTGTAGTCCTCTAGGTTCAAAGACAAATGTAACCTTCGTATGAAACTTCACTAAAGAATCCAAAGGATTTTAATCCTCTAAACTCTAGGAAACCAGGAAACCTTCTTCTTTTTGTCATTTGGGTTTGGGTTTTCTTCATCATTACAATTACGAACAACAATGTTGGGGGAATTACTTAGGTAGAATTGGTATAAGAAAAAGATAAGTCTCTGATGTAGAGGGACACCATCCTTGTTTCAAAAGACCTCTTTCATAGAATTCTCAATTGAGGAGAGTAGGTAGTAAGGGAAAATTATAATGTGATTGTGGCACATGTGGTTTAGAAGAGGGAAATGATAGGTGAATACACACTAAAATATGCCTTCAAGTGTAAAATACTTTATCAAATATAAACTCACCTCATTCCACAGTCTTGGAGTTCCTCTATCTTGTACCTATTTTTGCGCTTGATGAGATGCTCATCATATTCAAGATAGTCATTTATGAACTCTTTGTCCCTACTAAAAACCATCTATTTGTTAGTGTAGGTTTTTATTTTCCTAGTGGGTTATTTATTTTCTTATTTCCTAGGTTTTTCCTACACTTTTTTTAAGCATTTTGTTTATGCATTTTCAGCCTTTGTAGCTTATAATCTCTCTTAAAATGTTCTTGGTTTATTCATCTATTTCATATTTCTAACATGGTATCATCTGAGTGAGCAAAGCAAGTGAAGGATATTTAGGAACAAAGTGTGAAAAGTGATACAGTCTAGACTAATGATCAACTTTCCCAACAACAATTGTAGACCCATTATGCAACTCATTGATTACCATTATGTCTGGAGTGAACTCAACCCACTTGCTAGAGCCAGTGTGAGTGATCTAATAGATAGATAGGAGATTAGTTGGCATAGATAAAGTATGGAGGGACACACAACTTTTGGAGTTAGTACATAGTGACTTGGCAAGACCATTTCCATGTCCTTGTTTCAGCAGGGCTAGATATGTTCTGACATTTATTGATGATCTTTCCAAATACAACTAGGTATATTTTATCATACAAAAGTCTGAGATCTTTGAGTCTTTTAAGGACTTCAAAGATTTTACAGAGAACTAATTAGGAAAGGCCATGAATATTTTATGTATAGATAATGGGGGAATATGTCAACCATAGGTTTGAGTAGTTTTGTGCCTCTAACAGAATTGATCTTCATCATGCAATTCCCTACAGTCCACAACAGAATGGTGTCACAAGAAAGAAGAACAATTCCTTGAAAGAGATGGTCAATTATATGATTCACTCTAGGTCAATGACACCCCATTATTGGGTGGAGACCATCAATTGTCCGTGTCACATCCAAAATTGGGTTCCTCACTGAGCTATGAAGGGGTCACTCCTTTTCAAGCTTGGACTAGTTAGAAACCCATAGTAAAGCACTTTCAAGTCTTTGGTTCTCTTACATGGGCCCACATTCTAGCAGAGAAATGCAAGGCTTTGGATCCACAAAGAAAGCCCTACATATTTTTTGGGTACCCAGATGGTGTCAAAGGCTACATACTTCTCCACCCCACCACTCATGAGTTGCTCATTGAGAGGAGTGTTCATTTCAAGGAGGATATTTCTATCTCTTCTTCAACCACTTCTCCATCTACCATCACTTTGGAGGCAATGTGAAATGATGATATTTCTTTTGAGGATCTTAGTCCTCCTACTCTTGATGACGAGTCTTCTTCATCCACTTGAAATGGTGATAATGATGATGAGGATTCATCTTTCTCCTATCCTAGTCATCATTCAGAGGGTGATGATTCTTCTCTATATTCTCTAGCCATTGGGCCTCTTTGGGCTCATCATACATTAGAGTCAATAGGTGATTGAGTTGGTGATCCTTTAAATGCAAGAAGAACAAGGTCACAGTTTTAGTAGGCTCCACATCTCTTCATTGCTTTAGATTCTGATCCATAGTCTTTTTGAGAAGCTTTTGGTGTCCCTGAGTGGGATGCTTCTATGCAAGAAGAGTTTAGTTCCTTCGAGAGGAACCATACATGGGATTCATTCCCCTTCCTAAGGGAAGGAAACTTGTTTGATGTAAGTAGATCTGTTAGAAAATTTTTTCTACAGATGGGTTAGTTGATAAGCATAAGGCTCACCTAGTTACTAAAGGATTCTCCTAGGTTCCTGGGATTGACTACTATGAGACTTTTGTACCAGTTACCAAAATGAACTCCATCTAACTTATCCTTCCCATTGTCACAACCCATCATTGGGAAGTTCATCAAATGGATGTGAAGAGTTCTTTTCTTCACGGTGACCTTCAAGAGGAGATATACATGGAGCAACCAGAGGGGTTCATATAGGATCCTTCACTTTTTTTGCCATTTTCAGAAGCTTCTCTATGGCCTCAAATAGGCCCCTTAGGCCTAGTATACCAAGATGGACTCCTTCCTTCTATCAATTGGGTGCACTTAGTGCCATTCTAATCTGAATGTTTATATTTTGTAGTAGGATGATACTCTCACCTTCCTTTTTCTCTATGTTGATGACTTTATTCTCACATGTAGTTCCTCATCCACTATCAAGATAGTGAAACTACCCTTCATGATCATTTTCTAATTTCATACTTGGGCCTTCTACACTACTCCTTGGGGATTGAGATCACTCAGTAGTTAGCTGGTATCTTCATTTCATAGCCCAAGTATGCACTTTATATGGTCTCTAAATTTCACATGGCTGACTGTAAGCCTATGCTGACTGTATTTTTGTCAAGGGTCAAACTTGAGGATCAATGTTATTCACCTTTGGTTGATGCTACTTTGTATTTGTAATTACTTGGAAGTCTCATATACTTGACTCACACGAGGTATGTTCTATCATATATCATGGGCATGGTCTCTAGGTTCATGTAGGAACCATATGAGCTTCACTAGAAAGTAGCTAAGAGTATTCTTCACTATGTACATGGCACTCATAGTTATGGGATGCACTATGTAGCAAGCATGGATATTGACTTGGTGGGACAAATAAATTCAGATTGGGAAGGTGATTCTCAGGATCAGAAGTCTACTTTAGGGTATTACTTCTCACTTGGTTCTAGTCTACTCTCTTGGTCGAGCAAGAAACAGTCTACAATTACTCTTTCATATATAGAGGCTAAGTATCGAGCAATAGTTAATTCTACTACTAAGGCTATTTGGCTTCATAACATTCTCAGTAAGTGTGGTATTCCCTTACAGAAGCCTACAATCATCTTTTGTGACAACTGAAGTGTGATAAAGATCTCTCACAATCTAGACCATCACTAGTGGACCAAACACATTAAGATCCACATGCACTACATTCAAGAGTTAATTCATGAGAAGATCATTAATCTCAAGTGTTGTCTAACATCAAAGAAAATTGTAGACATCTTCAGCAAACCATTCACTGAGAGCAAGTTCCTTCATTTGTGAGCTTTGTTGGGTGTGTCACAGGTGTCCACTTTGGGGGGTATTTCTTAGTCCTTCTCTTTTCTCTCTCTATTCTAGTTGGTGTTCTCTCTCAATTTATGGGGGGCTTATTCTCTTTGGGGGGAAATCTTTGTACATGGGTACCTCATCAAGCTTCATTTTTTAGGACCCATCTTTTTATCCACCTAAGCTATGCTTAAGGGGAGTGTTAGTGTAGGTTTTTATTTTCCTAGTGGGTTATTTATTTTCCTATTTCCTAGGTTTTTTTTGCACTTTTATTAAGCTTGCTTAAGTTAATAAAGTGGGTTTAATTAGGTGATGGGTAGTTTGATGTGTCAGCATCCTATGAGGGAGTTACATTTACTATGTTTAGACCATTTGGTGGTCTCTCTAGGTATTGGTCAATTTTGCCACCTCCACCCCTCTCCCTAGTCTATATAAACTCACTACCTAGATTGTATTTTGTATCTTGTATGTTTGAACTGCATCAAACAACTGAGAGGGGGGGGTTGAATTAGTTGTCCTAAAACTTTTAACACAATATAGTTATCAACTTATCAATTACTTATATTCAGATATAACCATGAAAGCATCAGATAAGAAGTCCATCACAAAAGCATAAACAACACATGAGACACCGGATTTTTACGTGGAAAACCCTAGAAAGGAAAAACAATGATGGGTGTTAGCCCACAGAAATATATAAGTTATATCAATACCAAAAAATAAAGGCTCACTACATACAGGGCTCACTACCCAAATTGCTCACTGCAAAGAAAGGCTCACTGCCTATGAATGGCTCACTGCTAATGGGTGGCTCACTGCCAAAAGGTTGAACTAAGATAACAACATCTACTCCATGCCAAGGTTCAGTTCCATTGAAGCACAAAACACCTCTACTCTGCTCTACTACCTTACTTCACTTTATCTTTGCATCTTAGCACTTGGACACATTTTCATGGCTCAATTTACAAGTATTTATACACTACATCAACCTTCAAATGATCATCAAGGTCGGCATTACAATCATCAACTGTTGGAACAATCTCCAAGGTTGGCATTACAATCATCAACCGTTGGAACAATCTCCAAGGTCAGCATTACAAACATACATAAAATAGGTCTGGACCTAATACAAATTTAGCTAAGGAAAAGATGTAAGAATGTATGTAGATCACACCACACCTTAGCTATGACTCAAACACAATCTTCCATGCCACAACATGCATCTACAATCTTTGATGTATCTCCGCAAATGATGAATTCAATCAGGTCGGTCAAGACTGATGAGAGCATTGGGTCTGTAAGAACATTCTTCATTAACGATGTAGTTTTCTCTTTATAGACCAATCCAAAGGTAGGAACATGATTAGGAGACATCCACAAGCACATTGTGATCACCAGGAACAACTGCACAATCTCTAACAACTCTGTCAAGAAAATTCTTCAAACTGGAGCACAAGAACAACACTGTCAGCCACTGTCATAAGCAAAACATAGCTTGCGGACCACCAAATCATGAACCATTGCAGTAGAAGGTACTCAACATCATTACAAACTTACTTCCAGAACCGTAGACCAAAATATTTCAATGCAGAGGAATGCAAAGCAAAACACTTTCTCCCTACCACCAAACACACCGAAAAAGCTATTTTCACTCGAGTGAACATAACTCACTCAATTCTTCATATCGGAGGCTCAAACTCAGAATATAACATCTTCAGACAAGCTTCTAAATAACTTCCAATCCACAGGTAAAGATATTTGTTCCATAGGAAATGTGGAGCATTCTTCTAGACTGTTCTTTTGCATGTAATGCATTGTTTCTACTGCAACACATTGTTATCACCGGAGAGGCTAATTTTCTCAATATCCTCAACAAAGTAAGAGCACAATTGACACCAATGACAACACAGATATGTTGACATCAATGATAATAGAAATTAGGCACATAATTGCAACAATCTCGCCCTTTGTCATTGATGGCAACATATGATGTGAAAAACTGAAAAGACCATCAAGACAAGATTCTCCCCCTTTCTCTTTACACATCAATATTCTTTCTCCCCCTGGGTTTTCACATGATTTCTCTCCCCCTTTGACATCAATGGCAAATGGCACGTACTTGCATGTTGTTGCTCTGATCCATTTGCTTAACCAGAAACATTTAGCTATTCCCCCTGAGAGGTAGCCTTCAGAACATCAATCTAGATCAAGAAGTGACACTTTGAGCTCCACTAGATTGATGCATTCCTGTACATCTTAGTTCAAAATAGGAGGGGTAATGACCCCTATCTTTTCTCTAAGATACTCAAAGGTATCTTTAGGCAAAGGTTTACTGAAAATGTCTACAATCTGATCCTTTGTGGACACATATTCCAACTTTACTTCATTCTATGTCACCTTCTCTCTCAAAAAGTGATACCTTATTGATATGTTCTTTGTTCTTGAGTGCATCATTGGATTCTTTGAAATGTTTATGGCACTTGTATTATCACAAAATATTGCAATTGGATCTTCATACACAACACTTATATCCTTGAAAGTTTGCTTCATCCATAATACTTGAGTGCAACAACATGCTACTGCAATATACTCTACTTCTGCAGTTGATAGAGATATTGAATCGTGTTTCTTTCTCAGCCATGAGATCAATCTATTTCCTAAGAAGAAGACACCTCCACTTGTACTCTTTCTATCATCAACATCTTCGGCCCAATCTGCATCTATGTAAGCACTGAGAGTGAAATCATTGTCCTTTGGATACCATAAGCCATAATTTGGAGTACCTTCCAAATACCTCAAGATTCTCTTAGCTGCCATCACATGTGATTCTCTTGGATCATCTTGAAACCATGCAACAAGACAAATTGCATGCATAATGTCAAGTCTAGTTTGAGTTAGATAAAGCAATCATATAATCATGGATCTATATTTTTCTAATTAGCCTTAGGTGATTCATTAGTTTTGCTCAACTTGCAACCAGTCACCATGGGGGTACACACTAGTTTAGAGTCTTCCATTCCAAACTTCTTTAGTTACTCTTTCACATACTTAAAGTGAGATATGAAGATTCCTTTATTTGATTAATTAATTTACAGACCCAAAAAGAAATTTATTTCACCAAACATGGACATTTCAAATTCACTTTTCATCTCACTGGCAAACCTTATGCACATACCTTCATTTCCTCCAAAGATAATGTCATCAACAAAGACCTCAACAATCAAGATCTGATCATCATTGATTTTGAAGTACAGATTGCTATCTGCAGTACCTTTACTAAATCCTAATTGCAATAAATACGTGTCTAACCTTGCACACTAGGCTCTAGGAGCTTGTTTGAGTCCATACAATGCTTTCTTCAACCTGCATACCATGTCACTTTGATTTGACAATTGGAATCCCTCTGGTTGCTCAATGTATAATTCCTCTTCTAACTCACCATTCAAGAAGGTAGATTTCACATCCATCTGATATACCTTAAAATCTTTGTGAGCTGCAAATGCCAAAAACATTCTGATTGCTTCAATCCAAGCTATTGGGGTAAAGGTTTCTTCAAAATCTATCCCTTCAATTTGAGAATATCCTTTGCATACAAGTCTTGCTTTATTCCTTGCAACTTCTCCATTTTCATTCAGCTTGTTCCTGAAGACCCATTTAGTTCCAATAACATTTTTGTTAGCAGGTCTAGGAACTAATTCCCAAGTTTCATTCTTCTCTATCTGCAATAGTTCTTCCTCCATTGCCTTTACCCAATTTTCATCATTGCATGCTTCATTCACAGTCTTTGGTTCAATCTTTGAAAGCAAACACTAATTGACTTGTTCTTCTACAACTCTTCTTCTTGTTAGCACACCTTTGTTCTTGTCACCTATAATATGATCTTTAGAATAATTGATCCTTACATACCTGGGAGTTTGAAAACACTTTCCGGAGCCTCTTCTTCATCCTAACTGTCTTCTTGCTTATCTTTCTCTTCATTACTATAGTTATAGGTTCATTTGGTTCATAATAGCTTAGTTCGTATATTCTTTCCTTGCCTTCATCTACCTTCACATTTGCACTCTCAACAATCTTTTGAGCCTTTTGTTGTAGCACCAGTAGGCCTTACTCTTGGTAGAGTATCCACAAAAGATTCCTTCATTACACGTTGCATCAAACTTTCCTAGATCTTCATCTCTCCTAATATAACATTTGCTTCCAAAGACTTTGAAATATTTTACTATGGGAATTCTTCCATACCACAATTCATAGGGAGTTTTAGTACCATTACCTTTCACTTGAACTCTATTTTGAATGTAGACAGCAGTATGAATAGCTTCTTTCCAAAAGACTTCCAGCAGACCTTCTTCCTTCACCATTGTCCTAGTAGCGTCCTAAACTATCATGTTCTTCCTTTCCACAACTCCATTTTGCTGAGGAGTCCTAGGTGCAGATAGCTATCTCTTTATCCCATGCTCTTCATAGAAAATGTTGAATTCATTTGATGTGAACTCACCTCCTCTATCAGATCTCAAGCATTTGATCTTCAAATCTATTTCATTCTCAACCATTGCCTTGAAAGATTTGAACTTATCTAGGGCTTCTGATTTATCTCTTAGAAAAGTAACCCAAGTCATTCTAGAATAATCATCAATAAGCAACATGAAGTACATGTCACCTTGTAGACTTCTCACCCTTGTAGGACCACAGAGATCTATATACACTAGATCCAGTAAACTGGCAGAAAATTGTTCTTTGCTCTTGAAACTTGTCCTTGTCTTCTTTCCCAACTGACATTCTTTACAAATTGAGTTGGAGGGTTTCACAAGTTTTAGTAAATCTCTCGCAACCCAACTTGAATTGATCTTTACCAAACTATTAAATTTTATACAACACATCCTTCTATGCCACAACCAACTTTCATTTGCCTGAACCAATAAACAATAATCATTAGTTCCACTCAATTGATAGATGTTACATGTAGTCTTCTTACCGATAGCAATCACAGCTCTGGAGCTTTCCATGATCTTGCACCCATTGTCTTTGAATCTCAGATTATATCCTTTGTCACACATCTAACCAACACTCAAAAGATTATGCTTCAAACCCTTTACATATAGGACATTGTCAGTATTACGCTTTCCATCAAATGAAATAGATCCTTTTCCACAAATCTTACCAGTTGCATTATCTCCAAACCTAACCAGTCTACCATCATACTTTTCCAAACTTACAAACTTACTTTTGTCACCAGTCATTTGATGTGAGCATCCACTATCAATGATCCACTCATCCTTATCTTTCTCAATCTGAACAACCAAGGCACTTCCATCTACTGGTTTTTCTTCCTTCACACAACTAGCAGAATTATTAAACACAAGATCTTCTTTGATAGCAATAAATAGACATTCATTTGTACTAGTATTAGCATCATCAGATTCATCATTAGTCACTCCTTCATCATCAAAATCTCTGACATAGTAGCATTTCTTTGGAATTCTAGGCCTGCTCTCATACATTTTCTTATTTCTTTCAATTCTTTCAGGACATCTAGAAGCATAATGACCTACTTTACCACAAGAGCAACATTTGAAAGGTAACTTGCCTTTGAACTTACCGGAACCTCTTTGTAGCCTATTAACAAAGTTATCTTCAAGTTTTTCAAATTCATCATCCACTCTATATTTCTCAGCTCTGGAAGTCCTTTCTGATGTATTGGCTTTAAAATCTAATTCAACTTTTGGCAGTGTATCACCAAATTCTCTCATCTCAAGGGATGTAAGCTTTCCAAGTAACTGATCTCTGTCAATATTTTTCATAGACATAAATTCTTCAATAGCAGTTACCTTGTGACAGTAGGATTTTGGTAGTGATCTGAGAATTTTCATCACAACCTCCTTATCACTGAGAGCTCCTCCCATACCCTTTTTTCTAGTGACAAGTTCATCAATGCTTTACATAAAGGCTGTTATGTTTTCATCTTCAAACCCTCATATTTCACTTTCAGACTTTGTAGCTTGGCTTCTTTTACAGAATCATCTCCTTCATACAAATTTTTCAGCTTCTCCCATACCTCATTTGCAGTTTCAATGTCCACAACTTTTTTCAACACTGAGTCACTTAACGAACTTAGTAGAGCATCCTTTTCTTTTGCATCACCTCATATTCTTTGATTTCATCTTCAGTCGTCAAACCATTTGGAGGCTTGGTATATTTTGCATCTACAGCTTTCCATATTTTATAACCAAGACAAAGAAGATGACTTTTCATTCATATCTTCCAAAGAGCGTAATTTGTCCCATCAAAATGTGGAGCTTCCTTCTTATAAGACATCCTGGATCTTCCTCAAGCTGTTAGACTTTCTTTAGAGGAACCTACTCTGATACTAATTGTTGAACTGCATCAGACAACTGAGAGGGGGGGTGAATCAGTTGTCCTAAAACTTTTAACACAATATAGTTATCAACTTATCAATTACTTATATTCAGATAAAACCATGAAAGCATCATATAAGAAGTCCAACACAAAAGTATAAAAAACACATGAGACACCAGATTTTTATGTGGAAAACCCTAGAAGGGAAAAACCACGGTGGGTGTTAGCCCACAGAAATATATAAGTTATATCAATACCGAAAAACAAAGGCTCACTACCTACAGGGCTCACTGCCCAAATTGCTCACTGTAAAGAAAGGCTCACTGCCTATGAATGGCTCACTACCAAAGAAAGGCTCACTGCCAATGGGTGGCTCACTGCCAAAAGGTTAAACTAAGATAACAGCATCTACTCCATGCCAAGGTTTAGTTTCATTGAAGCATAAAACACCTCTGCGTTACTCTACTACCTTACTTCACTTTATCTTTGCATCTTCGCACTTGGACACATTTTCACGACTCAATTTACAAGTATTTATACACTACATCAACCTTCGAATGATCATCAAGGTTGGCATTACAATCATCAACCGTTGGAACAATCTCCAAGGTCGGCATTACAAACATACATAAAATAGGTCTGGACCTAATACAAATTCAGCTAAGGAAAAGATGTAAGAATGTATGTGGATCATGACATGCCTTTACTAGGATTCAAACACAATCCTCCATGCCACGACATGCTTCTACAATCTTTGATGTATCTCCGCAAATGATGAATTCAATCAGGTCGGCCAAGACTGATGAGAGCACTGGGTCTGTAAGAACATTCTTCATTCACGATGCAATTTTCTCTTTGCGGACCAATCCAAAGGTAGGAACATGATCAGGAGACATCCACAAGCACACTGTGATCACCAAGAACAACTGTACAATCTCTAACAACTCTGTCAAGAAGATTCTTCAAACTGGAGCACAAGAACAACACTGTCATCCACTGTCATAAGCAAAAGATAGCTTGCAGACCACCAAATCATGAACCATCACAGTCGAAGGTACTTGACATCATTACAGACCTACTTCTAGAACCATAGACCAAAATACTTCAATGCGGAGGAATGCAGAGCAAAACACTTTCTCCCTGTCACCACCAAACACACTGAAAAAGTTGTTTTCACTCTGGTGAACATAACTCACTCAATTCTTCATACCGGAGGCTCAAACTCAGAATATAACATCTTTAGATAGGATTTTAAATAACTTCCAATCTGTAGGTAAAGATATTTATTCTACAGGAAATGCGGAGCATTCTTTTAGACTATTCTTCTGCATGTAATGCACTGTTTCTACTGCAACACATTGTTATCACTGGAGAGGCTAATTTTCTCAATATCCTCAACAAAGTAAGAGCACAGTTGATACCAATGACAACATAGATATGTTGACATCAATGACAACATTGATTAGGCACATACTTGCAACAATATGGCAATTTTTCTAATCATTTTTAGCTTCTTCTTTGAGCTCATAATGTAACTCTCTCATCATGAGATTTGCATATCTTTCAAAATTGTTGGTTTTCTTTTTTTATACATTTTTAGCCTTTGTAGCTTAGAAGCTTTCTTAAAATGTTCTTGGGTTTTTCATCATTTTCATATTTCTAACACTATTTGATCTTCTTACCATCTGTCTTCAGGCCAGTAATAGCACCAATCAAATCTTTTATCACCTAATATTTAACCCCCTCAATGTCAACCTTTCTACCATTCCAAGATTATGCAAAATTGATCAAAAGGGTAGGATCAAACCCTCTCATTTAATTATAATATTATTTAATTCCCCCTTTACTAAATGTCTCACATAACTCCATGCTTTCATAGTTCTTGACTGGATGATGGTTCAATCCTCATTCTATCACCTCCCATTCTCTAAATAGTAGTTTGAATTCTAAGAATTAGCCAAGAAATGACCTATGAGAAAGGATTAACAAAAGTCCATTTAAAGCTCAACTTCTTGAAAATACCACCACCATAGCTCCAAATGTCCAAGTCATAATTAATGACCTATCTTCTCACAGAGTATCTACAAATCATTAGCTAAAAAATCCTTCATTCCTTCTTTAATAGGATGATGACCTAGGCACGAGTGATGTCACACTTCCATTGGCACAAAATATCACTTTTTTACACCATGATAACTAGATTAAGATAAATCATTTAAATAAAGGTTAGAGATGTAGTTCAGAATGTAGGATAATTATCTCCAGTACTTCTATACTTCAAGTTTAAGACCCTCATTAGCCAACCCATCATCAACTTTATTCCCTTCCCTAAAAACATGAATGAAAAAGAAGAGTGAAAAATTCCTCATCAACTATTTTAGGTTGAAGAAGTAACTCTCTAACTTCCACCTTAGAACTGATCTCCCATTTGTCAGATCAATGATGAGTTTAAATCCCCCTTCATCTAAATTTTTTAATCCCCATTAAACTAGCAAGATGGAAGCCCCAACAAGTAGTAATCTCTTTAGCTTTTTTATTAATTTTAACCCCAATTTTACCCACATAAGAAATAATGAAATCACCCTTATCACTCCTTAGGATTTCTCATCCACTTGCCATGCCTAAATTGCCTTTTGATGCCCCATTAAAATTAAGTTTGACCCATCCATTTGGCAAAGTCTTTCACTTTAATATGCTTCTCAATCTTTTTTGTTGAAATCTACATTATGAAAATCATGACTAACACCCCATCCTCTAGTGATTCTGGTTTCTTGTGATGTAGGAGTACATAAAGGTTTTTTAAGAAAATAAACTCCACATTCTCACAAATGGTCTGACAGGTCAATTGGAAGATGAACTTTTCATTTTAAATTTTATCCTTGAAAATTATATTATTGCTTTCTTTTCACACTCCCTAGACAAGATGCAGAGGGGGGATGTTCCAAATTTACTTTAACATCAAATGGATGAAGGGGGAGGACTTGCTGTTATGGAAAGCTTCCAAAGAATTTGGCATCATGCAATTAATCTCAAATTTCTTAAATAATGCTTCCCAAATATTTATCATAAACTCATAATGGAAGAAGAGGTGGTCCACCATTTTGTTTTTCAAGAGGCACATCAAACATTTATTGGGGAAGGGAACCCCTCCTCTGTAAGTTTTCTTGTCCATAAGAATTTTTCATACATAGCAATCCACCAAAAGTTATTTACCTTTAGGATTAACCTACTATTCCATATGCTTCTCCAATTCTTCTCAGAGTTTAGGTTATCAATCTATAGAGAATAAATAGAAGCGATAGAATAAATACCCATAGAGTTTGAAGCTTAGAAGGTGTCATCCTTGTGCTGGAATATAGGCATCTTGAAAGACTTTAATCACTTTTGAAGAATAGTAGCAACAACAACAAGAGCTTCATCAATAAACTCCTACAAATCTCTCCACCTAACTCTAAATCATTCCCTAATCACATACCCTTCTACAAAGAAACCAACTCTATTAGTAAGAATTGTGTTAAGTTGTTGTAGCTGAGGCACTGAAGAGAGGGGGACCTTCTCTAACCAGTTGTCCTCCCAAAAGTAGATTTAGTTTCCTCTTCCCAATTTCCACTTAATCTATTTAGCTAGAAGACTTTTAGATTTACTGATATTATTCCAAATTAGGGAACCTTTAGGAACTCTATTAGTAGAGAAGAAAAAATTGGAATCTCCTTCCCAAATATACTTGGATTTAATACTCTTCACCCAATCTTTGTTATCCTTCATGAATCACCATCCCACCTTCACAAATAAAGCTTTATTTAACTTTTGGATTTTTTGAAGCCCAAGCCCTCCACATCCTTTAGGTTTACAAATAGTATCCCAATGGAATAACACCGTCCTTTTCTTCTTCTCCATACTAGTCCAAAGGAACTTTTGGATATTTTCTATTTTGTTAGCCATGATATTTAGAATCTTGAAAAGAGATAAAAAGTAGACAAGGATGCTTTACATAGAGGCCTTAAGTAGCTTGAACTTCCTGACTTGACTAAGATGTTTCCCTTTCCAACCAACCAACTTCCTCTAGATACTTTCCACCACCACATTCCAATATAGGAGGTTTAGTTTCTTAACAATAAGAGGGAGACCCAAATAAGTGGTAGGCAGCAGGGTAATGTTACACTCTAGGGTAGCATCGATCTATTGTTGCAACATAGCAAGGGTATTGAACAAATACATAGTACTCTTGCTATACTTGATTTGCTACCCAGAAATAGAAGTATAATCCTTTAACAAATTCCTCCAAATATAAGCTTCTTTCAAGGATGACTTACCAAAAAGGATTGTGTCATCGAAAACTATTAGTGGGAGGAAGGAGGAGATGAAGAAGTAGGTTTGATCCCTCCAATAGAATGAATAGCTACCAAATTGAGATATTTATACCTAAAACCTCAACCAAAATGATGAATAAATATGGAGAGATTGGATCTCTTTGTCTAAGCCCTCTACTATTGCTAAAAAACCCCTTAGGTGAGCCATTTATAAGAATAGAGAACTTTGTGAAGTAACACACACTTGTATCATTTACAATAGCTTTCCTTTAAACCCAAATTTTCTCAACACTGCAAATAGGAAATCCAATGAGATCCTATCACAAGCTTTAGAAATATCTAGTTAAAAAATCATACCTTCGTTTTTATTCTTTTCTAGAGTGTGAACACCTCATGAGTGGCTCTAACAACATCAAGGATTTGATGACCATGAAAAAACCTTTTTGATTTTGAGAAATTGAGTTGGATAAAAATTGTTGTATTATGATGACCAAAAGCTTAGACAGGATCTTGTATATCGTATTATAGAGGCCGATTAGGTGGTAATCTACTATAGAAGTAGATTCCATGTTTTTGGGTATAAGCACTAAGAAGGTATTGTTCAACTACTTTAAAAGGCTTCCAAAACCAAAAAATTCACGTGTAGAAACAATTACATCTTTTCCCACTATTTGACAGAATTACTAAAAAAAGTAGGAGGGAACCCATCTAGTCTAGGAGCTTTGAAAGCAATGAAGGAGAAGGTGGAAAATTTAACCTCTTCCTCTATGATATGTCTTGTCATAGTTTATTATCTTCCTTTAGAGAATAGTTAAAATGGAATTTAGAAAATTCTCATAGTTAGTATCCTTTAGGGGGGGTTGATCTTAGGATATTCTAAAAAGATTTAATACTGACCTTCCTTATGTCTTCTTCTAAGGAAGATTTTGTGTCATCTTCAAAGATAATTTTGTTGATTCTTTTGTTTTTCTTATGTCTAAGAGAAGATCGATGAAAGATCTTGGTTTTTATATCCCCCTTAATTAACCACTGAATTCTAAACTTTTACTTCCAAAAAACTTCTTCTTTATGTATATCAAAAAATTTGGATTTGCAAATGGAAATGATCAAACAATTGAAATGCATAACCTAAACCCAAATAATTCAATACCTCGAAGATGCAAGATGAGCTTGATTGATTGATCGCTTTGTTGTGTTGGTTGCTCGATTCCGTAGCATAACATTGATAAGGATGCAAGCTAGATGGATTGAAGATGATGGATAATGGCTTGAGATGAAAATTTAGCAGAGTGAGGTTGAATGAAGAAGAATCCTCCCTTTTCTCCAATCTTTTAATCTAATGTCTTCTCTAATCTCTTCAATGGCTCAAAAGAGGCTTGTTTTATAGGATTGGCTTGGTTCAAATGGATGGCTAGGATCAATTAGGGCTTTAGATGAAATGGATGGATATGATTCAGTTAGGTTTCCTTGCACATCAAGAAATTGTAGTCAATTGACATGTGGCAAGGGAAGATAAGGCTTAGGTGTGCTTGTGTAGATAAATACTAAAATTAGGTCCCATTAGTTGTACATGTGAAAGATAAAAGTTGTAACACATGATTGACTGGACAAGTGTTGGAATGTGATGAAAGATGAGGACTTAATTCAAAAAAAATATTTGAATTAGTTGGGATATGAGTTGGATATTAATTAAATAAATAAGATTTATTTAATTAATTTGAAATATGAATAGGATGGGATAAGATATGATGTGGAAATTAATTAAATAAATAAAATTTATTTAACTAATTGGGATGAGGATAGGATAAATGGGATTATGCATGTGAAATTAATTAAATAAATAAAATTTATTTAATTAATTGGCTTAATGGATTAGGGAAATTAGGACAAAATGCTACAAGATGTCTAGGATAATGTTTTAACTAGGTGTTGCTAGACATGGACAAAGTTGGGACAATTTTGGGTGTCTACATTTTGCCCCTCTTTGAGATGATGTTCGAGATGATAAGATTTATGTCGAGTAACATCATTTCAAAGAAGCTAAGGTATGGATAGAGGAAAAGGATAGTGATGATGATGTAAGGATATGATGAGGATGATGATGATGGAAAGATAGGATGATGAAAATGTATAATGAAAAATTTGGATTTGTAAATGGAAATGATCAAACAATTAAAATGCATAACCTAAACCCAAATAATTCAATACCTCGAAGATGCAAGATGAGCTTGATTGATTGATCGCTTTGTTGTGTTGGTTGCTTGATTCCACAGCATAACATTGATAAGGATGCAAGCTAGATGGATTGAAGATGATGGATAATGGCTTGAGATGAAAATTCAGCAGAGTGAGGTTGCATGAAGAAGAATCCTCCCTTTTCTCCAATCTTTTAATCTAATGTCTTCTCTAATCTCTTCAATGGCTCAAAAGAGGCTTGTTTTATAGGATTGGCTTGGTTCAAATGGATGGCTAGGATCAATTAGGGCTTTAGATGAAATGGATGGATAGGATTCAGTTAGGTTTCCTTGCACATCAAGAAATTGTAGTCAATTGACATGTGGCAAGGGAAGATAAGGCTTAGGTGTGCTTGTGTAGATAAATACTAAAATTAGGTCCCATTAGTTGTACATGTGAAAGATAAAAGTTGTAACACATGATTGACTGGACAAGTGTTGGAATGTGATGAAAGATGAGGACTTAATTCAAAAAAAATATTTGAATTAGTTGGGATATGAGTTGGATATTAATTAAATAAATAAGATTTATTTAATTAATTTGAAATATGAATAGGATGGGATAAGATATGATGTGGAAATTAATTAAATAAATAAAATTTATTTAATTAATTGGGATGAGGATAGGATAAATGGGATTATGCATGTGAAATTAATTAAATAAATAAAATTTATTTAATTAATTGGCTAAGTAGGATGAGGATGGGATTAAATGGGATTTTAATTAAATAAATAAAATTTATTTAATTAATTGTCTTAATGGATTACGGAAATTAGGACAAAATGCTACAAGATGTCTAGGATAATGTTTTAACTAGGTGTTGCTAGACATGGACAAAGTTGGGACAATTTTGGGTGTCTACATTTTGCCCCTCTTTGAGATGATGTTCGAGATGATAAGATTTATGTCGAGTAACATCATTTCAAAGAAGCTAAGGTATGGATAGAGGAAAAGGATAGTGATGATGATGTAAGGATATGATGAGGATGATGATGATGATGGAAAGATAGGATGATGAAAATGTATAATGAAAAATTTGGACTTGTAAATGGAAATGATCAAACAATTGAAATGCATAACCTAAACCCAAATAATTCAATACCTCGAACATGCAAGATGAGCTTGATTGATTGATCGCTTTGTTGTGTTGGTTGCTCGATTCCACAGCATGACATTGATAAGGATGCAAGCTAGATGGATTGAAGATGATGGATAATGGCTTGAGATGAAAATTCAGCAGAGTGAGGTTGCATGAAGAAGAATCCTCCCTTTTCTCTAATCTTTTAATCTAATGTCTTCTCTAATCTCTTCAATGGCTCAAAAGAGACTTGTTTTATAGGATTGGCTTGGTTCAAATGGATGGCTAGGATCAATTAGGGCTTTAGATGAAATGGATGGATAGGATTCAGTTAAGTTTCCTTACACATCAAGAAATTGTAGTCAATTGACATGTGGCAAGGGAAGATAAGGCTTAGGTGTGCTTGTGTAGATAAATACTAAAATTAGGTCCCATTAGTTGTACATGTGAAAGATAAAAGTTGTAACATATGATTGATTGGACAAGTGTTGGAATATGATGAAAGATGAGGACTTAATTCAAAAATAATATTTGAATTAGTTGGGATATGAGTTGGATATTAATTAAATAAATAAGATTTATTTAATTAATTTGAAATATGAATAGGATGGGATAAGATATGATGTGGAAATTAATTAAATAAATAAAATTTATTTAATTAATTGGCTAAGTAGGATGAGGATGGGATTAAATGGGATTTTAATTAAATAAATAAAATTTATTTAATTAATTGGCTTAATGGATTAGGGAAATTAGGACAAAATGCTACAAGATGTCCAGGATAATGTTTTAACTAGGTGTTGCTAGACATGGACAAAGTTGGGACAATTTTGGGTGTCTACACTTTATGTAACACCTTGTGTCATTCTTCTTTGAGAGTCTTCTCCTAATTACAAGTCTCTTCATCAATTTGACTAGCAACCATGAGCTCCTAAACAAATAGAAAATTGCTAGCTATAGCTTTCTTTTCTTTGAAAATATTTCCAAAAGATTGTTTATTCCATCCTTTCACTTTTTGTAGGGGCTAAATCTAGCTAATGATGCAAATGCAACCTAAATTGATAACCTATTACTTCCAATTAGAGCATGAATGAAAGGTAAACTAGATAAGAAATGTGACATTAAAACAAAGCATTATACCTTCCATAATGTGGCAATGTGCTCCAAAATGATGTAGATGTGGATGCTCCTTGCTAGAATGCTACACAACCATCAACATAAGGATAAGATGGTGGATGATTGCTTGAGAAAATAATAGCATGATGATACTACATGAATAGTTGATGGGATGAGAGGGGCAAACCTCTCTTAAAAGGATTATTTGGATAAGAGATGAAGGGCTAGGATGTAAGGATGAAATCAATAGTTGATATTTGTTTGCACATGTATTGATGAGGTGGAAGACTAGGTATGCTCACACATGCATGGAGAACATGCTCACACATGTGTGGAGAGCATGTTTACACATGTGTGAGAAAGGAGTGGGGGATGAATCAAGGTTGAGGGATGAGGTGGAAGTCAAAGATGCTTCCAAGTTGGAATGTTCACACATGTGTGAGCTTTAAGGGGGGGTTTGGACATATGTTAAATGATGGATGGTTTAGATCTTGATCTATGTAAATGGATTAAATGGTTAGGATTAAAAGGACAATGATTAAGGGTGATTTGGATGATTAAATTAGAAGATATGTTAGGGGGGATTAAATAGTCTTAATTAATTGGTTGAGTTGGATGAATTGGGAACTAAGGTTATTTAATTAAATTGGTTTAATTAATTAACCTTAGGGGGAATGGGAATAATTAATTGTGAAGGGTAATTAATTAATTAATGACTAATTAATTACAAGAAGGTGAGTTAGACATGAGGATAATTAATTAAATAGTCATTTTTTACTTAATTTGTGAGAAATTAGTAAGATGGATATTAGTGGTGAATTTGGGGTGTTGACACTTTCTCCTTTACATTTCTTAGTTTTTGGGACAATCTAAACATGGATAACCTGTTAGGATTAAAATACCACCATTCACTAATAAAGTTCCTAAATTTTGGAAATGAGGACCACATAATTTCATGCCTAAATGGGTAAGCACATTTCAACCTATCAATACTCCATCTTAAGAGTAGAGGGATATAATCAAATCCAACTCTTGGAAGTGTTGCAAGTGAGATATCCACATCAATGTCCCAAGATCTAGAAATAAGAAACCTATCCAATCTTACCTGAATTAGGTTCTACCCCATTTTCCTATTAGACCAAGTGAATGGAGGTCCTTTTAAATCCACATCCATTAAGCCACATTTTTTAATAAAATATATAAATTTAGTCATGCTTTCAGAGTAGTCTTATAGACCCCCAACCTCCCAAAAGGGAAAAGAGGAGAGTTAAAATCCCCCACAACCATCTAGTATTTCTCCTTATGCTATTGAATGACAATGTCTAGTTTGAACCATAACATCTTCTTGGTAGGTCTTCTGTTAGGGGTGTACACATTATAAAGGATCCACTAGTTGTTGGATGGAGCAAGAGAAAAAGTGACCACCAAACTATGCCTAGAGAAAGATAAGCTCCTACCAAGAAGTTTGCTTGAATTCCACATTGTAACTATACCACTTGAAGACCCTTCCACTTCACTCATACAATACTTAGCCCAAATCCAAATACACATGGCAACCTCCTTAAAAGTGGTCTAAGACATTTTGAATTCTTGTATAAGAAGCATGTCAAGTTTATTATCATAAATCAAATTCCTCAACAAGAGTTGTTTGTGAGGATTATTTAGTCCCATGATATTCCAAGATAAAATCTTCATCTACAATTATTTATAAAGGTAGATAACTCCAATATCTTTACCTCCCATTAGCCACCTCTCTATCAATCTACCTAGCTCTAGTCTCCCTATTAGAAGGATGACCTCTATTATCCATTCCTATATCTACTATTCATCTCACCTCCCTTTTGGATTGGGTTTTTGCTTTCCTATTGGGGGTACTTCCATCTTGAGGATCTATAATATTTTCATTAACTTTTTCATTTCTTGATAGCTCAACTTCTAGTTTTTTTGAGGAGTTACCAAGATTCAAGGAGTCAACTACAAATCCATCAGGATCAACACCTCCCTGCTTGTTATTAGAGATATTTCCATAAATGTTCTAGCTCTTAATGAGATCCTTCTTTTCCTTCTTAGGACTCAAGTCTTTCTTCTTTGAGTGTTTTTACCAACACTCTAAGCATCTATATTAGGCAACATTCTTAGTTACATAAACAAGATGGAAATCATTCTTAGTGGTATCATCAAACTAATACATGGCTTTTGAGTCCAACATTTGCTAATTTTTTAACTCTATGACAACAATACCACTAGTCTTTTGATATTTCTATGGGAAAATAATTCTCTCCTTGATACTTGTTACCTTCTTTCCCTTGCCTTCTATTCTAGATAATCCCTAATCAATTAATCCAATTATAGTATGATTGACCTTCCCAATGGTAGCAAACTCAAATTTCTTGAGACTTTATGCCATATCCAAACCTTCCAAGTATATATCAGTCAAAAGGTTGCTCAAACATTCATTTCCATCCATCTTACCTTTCCCTGCCATCTCTTCACTTTTTTTAATCTTTAGGGGTGCCCATTATTTCCTTTGTCTCAACCCTTTCTTTGTCTTCCAACATGTTCAACAAGCCTTCATCAAAGGGGTATGAATCCCTCTCAAGACTATCCAAACTAACTTTATTTTCCTTGGATTTAGTAGGGCTATCATTCTTCTTTTGCACTAGTTGAAGATACTCCAAGATAACATGTCCAAAATTGGTACAATTCTAAAAATATAGCCTTGATTTTTCATAAAGGATATCATGTGTCTATTTTCCATATTTGGATTCTATGATTATGAAGTTAGGGAGAATTTCTGAAATGTCAACATTTACATGGAACCTAGAAAATACCAATCTACTCTTGTTTCTTGTCACATTGTCTAGTACGAGGAGTTGATCAAAAGAACTCACTATTTGTCTTATCACTTCCTCATTCTAGAACTCAAGGGGGAAGATAGGAGACACACCCAAGTCAAGGAAACCATGCATAGGTCCATCAAGGGATCAAACCCTGGTCTCCATTTACCAAAAGAAAGATTATTGTGTCCATAAAACTAAGAACCCTCAACTAGAGTTTTGAGAAGGTCCTCATAAGAAGAAAAGCAAAAAAGAAACATTCCACCTATAAGAGCATAGACTTGAATACTTCCTTTAAGCTTTCATAACCTAGAAATCCATTTTCTAACCACTTCTATGTTAGGTTTAAAGGAAAAGTACTTACCCACAAGAGTGTTTTGCATATGAGGCACAATTATATCAACCATAGAATCAAGGAACTTTAAAGCAATTCCCTCTACTGAATCCTCTAACACAACTACTTCACAAGCAACACATGACTAAAAAATCATGTGAAGGTTGGAAGGGATCAGTGGTTAAAGTACTTTTTCTAGTTTAAAGGTTCTTTTCCATCAAAAATGTCACAAAGGGATAAAACCTTATTGTTTGCATCCTAATGGAGTGGGGAGACCCTAGAGGGTCCCCCAATATGTGATCTGCCATTTTCCTGCACTTCAAAATTAAAAAAATTTGTTGATGGATTTTTTAATGCTAGATTTGATTATGATGAAATGGATATATGTTAAATTGATTATTTTGTTTTCCATTAGGTTTGAAATTTTATAAATGATGGTTATATGAGAAAATTTAGGGATGTTTTGTAGTGGTGTACATTCATATTTATCATGGTAGAGGATTGTCAATGTGATTATTTGTGATAATTCATGCTTGTGTTCAATGATTATATGAATTCTTGAAATGACAGTGTGTTGTAATGTGTTTTGGATATTTAGATCTATCTTGATATCATTGATTTTGATGATTTCTTAGGTGTAGTGACAACCATCACAACATGAGAGGAAGCATTTCTTGCTTTGCCCTTTGAAATTTGGCTAAAAGCATAGGATAATTGCAGGCCCCCACCCATGGAAAATTTGTGAGAATATTTTTTTCATTGCTTTTATATTTTTCCAAATCATTAATTTGACCTATATCTTAGGTTGTAAAAATGGTCTTTTAAAACAATTATAATGTCAATTTTAAGTCCCAAGGTCCCTTTATTTTACCTAGAAACAAAAGTTATAATGTTACTTTGTGTTCTTATTTTATAACTTCAAGTTATAAAGGTCTTAATTTATAAATTTATAAAACTCTTTAAAGTCTTAAGTCAAGAAAGTCAAGTTGTCTTATGACTTAAATATAAAAGTGATTTGTTTTCCTAATTTTGGATTATAAAACCATTAGTTATGATATTGAGGTTAAAACTAGCTTGAAGAATTTAAAAAGATATTGATTATTCAATGTAAAGGGGGAGAAAGAATACAACTATACAAATTTTAATTCAATTCATATTGCTCTATTTTCCATGAGGAACAGCCTATGAGCTAGACATTTGATTGTAGGAAGAATACTAACACATTCTCTAATGGTAAAGTATTATGCTTGATACATTCAAGTATATCTGAGTTTTCATGTTTTTAAATTTGATTATCCAATATGATTTCAAGATTTTTATTTGTGATCTCAATATGTACTTGTGATGGCATGTGGCTCAAATTTGTTGGACTTTACATTTGAATGATGAATATTTCATGCAATTTGCATGTATGTCAAATTATTTTCTTCACATTATTTTTACATATGCAATACTTTTACATTCAAAACAATTTGTTTATTATAATAGTTTATCACATTTTAAAATTACTTTGTCTCTCAAATAAAATCTCATTTTTTCCGTCAGTCTTAGATGAATCACTTTGTATTTTTTTATGATGATGTTGTATTCTCTTTTATACTATATAGCTATGGTCTACTTTGCTTAGTTTAGTCTTCTTTACTAGATCAATATTTCAATTACTTAGATTAGTAAAACAATTTAAGCAATCATCTTAACATTTAATTAAACATTATTTATTGTTCTTGATTAAGGGTAAAAAGGGTTTTTTTGAAAGGGCCCTAACCCTTTTACAAACATTGATAAAATGAAACATTATTTATTTCTGATTTATCTTCTTATTACAAATTTGTGACTTTCATTCAAGAACTTTTAAGATTAAGTAATTTGATAATAAAGTAGGTTAATTAGTGATTCAATTTTAAGTTGGTCTTTGGAGAATCTTTGCAATAGTTCATTAATAAATTAATTTTAGATTAATCATTGGTCCCATTTTTTATTTGTAGCACAAGTCAATTCACACATATAATTGATCTCACCTACAATTGATAATATAGTAGATTAAGTGACTCAAAATTTCTAGAATTATTTAGGTTAGGAACACACATACATAATCTTAGTTTTTCTTAAGAGTTAAACTACCCATTTCACACTTGAGCTAGTTATCCACTTCTTAGGTCTTTGCATGATTGAAGTGGTTTGATTTTGTTTTGATCTTCATGATAGGTGAAAGGGTTGATTCTTCAGTTTGAAACACTTCTAATATCAACACTTATGTGTCATGATGAGATGCTACCTTCTTGCAAATGCTTCTTTGTTTGATTTTCCATGATTTCCCACATGTCTTGTTTGACTTTCATGTCCCCCTATCTTATATATTTGCCATCTATGTTTTGACATATTTCCTTACTACTTTACATGTTCCTAGGTTTTTATTTTCTTTATGTTCCATGTTACTAACTTGGTTATCACATCTTGTTTGTTATTTTACAATGCTACATAATTTATGATTACATGCTTATGATCCCCATCATGTCTACACCTTATAATATCATGCCTTGTGATCTTGATCGTGCTTATATCCAATGGTTACATTTTATGACCATTCTCATGTCCATGTATTTTGAATCCTATTTGTGTCTACATTATCCTTATCTAGATTTTAGAGAAATAATTATCTTAGCACTATATTTACACTCTATGATTACTATCTTGTCTTGCCTATAATTTATGTTTAATTTTCCATGCTTTCCCACATGTCTAAGTGTTTGAATTTTGAAAGGAAGCTAGGTGTGCGGAAAACACTTCCTACACTAATCTATTGAGGAGAGGGCTATGCAAATTCAACTTTATCCTAACTATTACAGCAATGTTAAACCATTAACATGAGATATTGCAGTAAAACACAAGAACCAGAAAGAAGACAAAAGAAGAGAGACAAGATATACGTGGGGAAAACCCTTACGGGTGAAAAACTCCACACTCTAAAACACAGCTCAAATGTATTACAGTAAACAATAACAGATTACAATATAGTTTCAGAGCCAATGCTCTTTCAGGAGTCTTCAAATGTTGAATCTGGAGATATTTTGACAGCATAACAGTACTCGTACAAAAGTTATCTATCTCCCATCCAAGCACCTATTTATATAGAGTTTACAAGGCAACTATGGAACCTTCTAGAGATGGGCATCCATCTTGGACTCATGCCCTAAAACCCATGCCTAAGGACACTTGTCCAACATCCCATCCCGAAGTGGGCGCCTGGTCCCAAGATAGGTTACGACAGATGCTCTTACGCACCTTACAACTATAAGAGAATCTGTCATACACCGACTAAAAATATCATATTCCTCTTACATGTCATAAGCTCCCTTGACCGCCCAAAGATGCCTTTCTCTCGTGCAAAGATACTCACTAACACTTGTCATTAATTAAAAATCGTTTGAGGTTTCGGGGGCATTGCCCCCGAGCCCCCACGAGGGCGCTGCCCATCGACCCCGCCCTGTACCATGACAGGGAGCGCACTAGGGGCGCTACCCCTAGACCCCGCAAGGGGCTACGCCCCTTGACCTCGTCTTGGAGGGGCTGCCCCCAAACCCCCATTAATTATTCAAGGGGGAAACTACGGTTGCCAAAGTCACCAAAATTTATCCTTCTACATATACACAAGGTGCTGACTATGCCAAATCAACATGGGATAGATAAATACAACATTAGGAATTTGCAAAGGTTGAGACACCTTAATTCCCAACAAATTTCATGTCCCCCTATCCTGTATGTTTTCCATCTATGTTTTCACATCTTTCCTTACTACTTTACATGCTCCTAAGTTTCTATGATTTTATGTCCCACATTACTAACTTAGTTATCACATGTTCTCTATTATTTTAGCATGCTACATGATTTATGCTAACATTTTTTTTATCCCTACCATGTATATACCTTATGATTCCATTCCTTATGATCTTTATCATGCTTAGATCCTATGCTTACATGTTTTTGATATTATTGGTAAAGGTGGATTTTTAAAAGGCCCAAACCCTTATACAATAGGGAAACAAGAAAGACAAGAAAGCCCCAACAACAAAACAAAAGGAAACCAAACCCCATGAGGAATGGAGATAATCAGAAAAAATAGTAGCCAGATGCTATAACCATAATGGACTAACAACGGACACACAACAACAAAAAACTACCTAAAAGACAACTCCTTTAAACCATTGATTGCTTCCCATTTATCCCTCAAAAATTCTAAGTGATCTCCAATATCTTTGTTGTCCAAGTCCATGACCTCAATATATTTTGCATACTACTTGTGCCTATATTATCCTTATCTAATCTTTAGGACAATCATTATCTTATCGTTATTTTTACATGCTATGATTACTAACTTGGCTTACCTATGATTTTTGTTTAATTTCCCATGTTTTCTCACATGTTTTTTTTACTTTCATGTCCCCCTATCATCTATGTTTCCCATTTATGTTTTCACATCTTTCCTTAATGCTTTACATGCTACTAGGTTTCTATGTTTCTTATGTTCCACATTACTAACTTGGTTATCACATGTTCTCTATTATTTTAGCATGCTTCATGATTTATGATTACATGTTTGCAATCCTTACCATGTTAACACATTATGTTTTCATGCCTTGTGATATTTATCATGCTTAGATTTTATGATTACATGTTATGACCCTTCTCATGCCCATATATTTTGTGCCTAGACATTATCCTTGTCTAATATTTAGGGAAATCATTATCTTATCATTTTTCTATATTGGGGGGTGACCATCTTTACACAAGCCTTCACTCTTATTTGCTACAAGTATGTGTACTTGCACAAAATTATCCATGTCTATATTTACAACATGCTTGATGTACTTACACAACTATTTTATTTAGTTACATTAGTGCTTAATTATCTTTTATCATTATCATGAATCTACTTCCTTCTCCTCAAATTCCTTGCATCCATTGGATGTAATTGATTTGAAGGGGAATTTATTATTCCTAATGCTTTTTGAGATCAAGATTTAGATGGCATCTTGTGCTAGACAGAGGCTCGTCACCATATTTGGACAACATTATCTCACTTTCCAGAGAGATATGACCATATTGCATGGAGCTCTATCACATTGCTACATCACATGACATTCATCACATTACCACATCACATGGAGTTTTATCGCATGACCACATCTTGTAGACCCTTATGCATCACATGGGCCCTTATCTCATTTTTGCATCACGTAAACCCTTATCTCATTTATGCATCATGTGGACCCTTATCTCATTTTTGCATCACATGGACCCTCATCTCATTTCCGCACCATGTGGAGTTTTTCATACCACTTTTGGAATAGGTAGAACTATATATCCCCTCTCTTTTCTTCTTACTTTTTGTAGATAGTTAAAGCAATTTGTGGTTTATGCTTATTTTGATCATATGGAAAACACTATTCATTGCATGTTTTTGTTGTTTTGCAAGTTTTTATGGAGTGCTTATACCAAGGAGATTACAAGAAGAATCATTGTTTACTTTATGAGAATATATATATTTACTTTTCATGTTGGCTAAGAATTTCCACATATTTTGAAATGCATTCTTCTGTTAGATTCGCATGCACATCAAAGTGGGGGCAAAATGTAATGGTGAAATTAGCATGCCCATGTTATTTCCCATTTAATATTGTGTCCATCTTGATGGGGATATTTTAATGTAATAACATATCAACAAGTGCATACTCTTATGTTAGACTTAGCTCACAATCCCATACCTATTTATCCCTATTCATTTACATTTCAGCCCTATTTGCACTAATTCCCAAATATTCATTCCCTACCTTGAAATCAACACTTTATCCCTTAAGTTTATTTCCAAGGGATGAAGGATTGACCCATTGACCCAGGTCAATCCTAAGCAACTCAAAAATGACCTCCCAAAGGTCAAATCTTCAATGTTATGAGCCCGCTCCCACCTTTGCCCCAACTCCCACTTATACTAATCATTATGAGCCAACCTAGCACACATTTTATTTGACATGTAACTATGTTATGGTATTTAAAGACATTCATTTTGTATGAAAACATATAGAGGAGAATATCAAAAAGATAAGGAGATAATTAGAGCACACATCAAATCTAAAGAGAAATAGAGGAATTGAATATGCATCATCATATAAGCCATCTACATGTTTATGAATGTTGTCTTTGATATTTCTTTTCATTTTTAATTTAGTCCATCAAGGGGTTTGACTTAGTAGGACTCGTTCACCTATTGAATCAACAATCTCCTCATCGATGTCTTTAAACATCACCTTGATAAATTCTAATATCTGGAAGGCAAAGACAAATAGGTCTTCGAGTGCATTCCTTGTTAGATCAATCCCACGCATCTCAAATCATTCTCATGCACAAAATTCAATAGTATTATGTATGGATTCAACCTTTAACCAAATTCTTAAAGTAACCATGTTCATATTCCATTATTTACTTTGAATACATATAAAGAATTATAATTAAAACAGTAAATAACTATATATCAACTACCAAAATTAATTATTTGGGTGAAGTTATTCTTGAACCCAAGATATCTCATTTTGATTGTTGCATTCTTTATCAAAGTCTACCGCTTGGCTCATGTTTGGCTCATCTGGGAGTTCTCAACTCCCTTTGTCCTTTTTGTGGACAACCTAAGATGCTCAAGCACCTTTTGTGGTTTTGCACTAGAGATCAGGAGGCCTGGGAGTGGATTCATGATTTCTTTAATCATTTTTAGCCTAACCCCTTTTCACGGCATATAGTTTTACTGGGAGATTGACCCTACATCCCAATTAAATTTACCTAAATTTGGTATACTTTCAAGGTGGAGATTCTATTTAGAATATGGAAAGATAGAAATTATACTCTTTTATAGGTTGTTCTACTAATATTTACTGTTCATTGTATACTAAAGCTGTGATCCACTCTAATGTGCTTATGCAGATTCAGGTGCAAGTGAACAAAATTGCATTTGAAGTTTCCCATTTGTGGGTACTTCAATATCACTTGGTGTAATTCCTCTTACATAGCTTCTAGAGTTTCATCTCTTGCGGCCTCCTACTAGTGTCACTCACTGCTAAGTGAGCACAAACGTGGACGTAGCTAGCCTACCAAAAGGGATAGGGGATCCCAATCACAAGGTTCTCGGCCTAAGAGATCTAGAGATCATGTTGCCTACAGTTGGTCTCAACCCTTTCAGCCACCTTTCACCTCCACTAATAGGCATGGTGCTCTCAACTAGCCAAATTCTAGCAAGTTTCCTCGCTTGGATCTGGCTATCTCTCTTATTCATGCTCAATATCTTGCATTTGAAGAGGAAGAAGGTGCTCTTACTTGTTGGGAACTGATTGATGATGGTTCTATCTCCATTGATGTTTGGGATAAACCAAATGATCATGACCCCCCTTTAGATGGTGTTGCTCTCACTACTTAACATCTTTACTATTTATTGATGTTTGGGCTTGAACCTGTTTAAACGTTTTCGTCTTTTATTTTTGAACTTAAGTCCCACATAGACTTTGAAGGTGTGTCGTCTACCACCCACTTTTTTTTTAATAGTATATTATTCTCTTTATAATTTTTAAAAAATAATAAAACCATTATTCATTTAAAAATACTTTCATTTCTGTTATATTTTATATTTTAAAATTTTATTACAATCTATAACAACTCAATTAAATTAATTACTTATAATATTCTTCAAACCTAACTTTAATTCAAGAAAGTCAAATATATCATCATTCTAGAATATCATTCCGATTTCAGTTCGATGGTCCCATACATGTTTAGGTGATCATGATATTGGAAACGTAAGAGACTTCGTTTCTAATCCTTTAATGTGTAGCTATCAATTTGTCCACATCTCCGATTACACATATCTTTATACACTTCATGTATATCTTCTCCGAAGAACCACTATAGCCCGCGGTAACTTCCATGGATTATTGTAATAGTGATATTTGCATATTTTTATTTTTTAATAATTTTTTTAGTTGAGAAGTTTTATAACAATTTTAGGTGGTATTAGGTGTAGAGTGTAAGTTGTATGAATAATCAATTTCTTTTGACTTGAAGTCAAGGATTTAGGAGTACTCATTTAACCAACTTTGTGCACAGCACAATTTGACCTCATCTCTTATTTGTTTGAATTCGCTTTGATTCTTGTATAAAAGTTGGAAAACAATTTAATTTTAGATTTTGTTATGTTACTTTATTAAAATTTGATTGCGTACATTTTAGATTTTGTTTTCATCTACATTTATTTCTAAGCTCTAAACTTAATCTTAGTTTATCTATTTCTTATTTTAGATTAGCTCTACACTCACAAAATCAATTCTCTTTATGAAAAATAAAAGTTAAAAAAAAAAGACTTTAATTGTTTTCTTTTCACATAATTATTATAAGTTAACATCAAGTGTCAAATGCTTGAATTTCAGGTTGAAGTATTTTATTTAAAGACATACTCTATGATATTTAAAACATTTAGTAAACACATAAGTTAAACTCTTTCACATAGATCTCACACATATGTCACAAACTTAAAATAAATCATCATAAATTATTTAATCTTATAAACATATTTAAAATTTCTCATAAATGTTATTAATAAAAAAATTGTAAATAATGCAAATTGTCCACCATTCATGAAAATAATTTCTAACTTCTAAATTCTAACTATATAAATTAAATTTTAAAACTAGAAATAAAAAATCTATAAGTTATTAATTTTAACCAACAATTCTTTATTCCTTATTTTTATATTTCTTCCATATTATTTTTTTATGGAAATCCAATGATATGAAACTTACATGCAAACGATTTGTGGGGATCGAGTGAATTTCAAATTTGAATTTTTAATTTTTTAATTTTAGGATGAGCCTTGGGCATCCAATGATCTGAGACTTAAAACATAAAAGATTTGTGAGGATGGAAGGAATCTTGATTTTTTATTGGATTATATAAATATTTGTATTTTTTAAAATGGATTATAATATGATGAGTTACAAATAAGGAGAATCAACATCATTCAATGGTAACCTTGGTGGATGACATAATCAACACCACTTTTTATTTATTGGAAGCTTCCTAACTACATATAATTCTCCTCCATGAAATTATAAAATCTTAGTTTTTACTAGATTTGTGATTTAAGTGAAAGGCGCTGCAAGAATGATACCTCTTGATGTCTTTTACATAGATTTTCTAAAGATAGTGTATGTTGTAGCATCCATAGTTACAACATGTAAAATGTTAATTCAATCACAACATTATTTTAAGATAAGCAAAATGTTACTTATGCCCTCCAAACTTCTGACACAAATATACATCTTAATTGTTTGATTATTAAGCCCTTGGTAAGCCACCCTTCCATACATGGTTGCCCCTACACCTATAAATAACCATTTCACCATTATATTACTGGGACGACCACTAATAATATAAACAATAAAGCAAGAAAAACATAGGAGAGAATAGAATATTAGAGATTAGGGTTGAAACATATATATGTTACAAATTGATCTTTAAGATTTAGTTTTTTATCTTATAATTTTACATTAAATTTCTATATTCTCTTCTAATATAAAAATATCCCTTAATCTCATCCACCCTTTTCTCATATAGCTTATTCACCTCTTATGTTATCAATTATAATAGATACATTATAATATAATATAGTATTAAATAATATGAATTTATTTTGACTATACATAATACAAAGTATTATAATAATATGAAAAGATCAAAATAATTTGGCCTTTTATTTCATTTGTTTTGTTTTGTTTTGATTTCTTTTTTTAACATATTTATATATTTAATTATGTCAGTTATAATCTTTTTTTATTTTTAAATGAAAATCAGCTTAAATAATTTATTTTTAAAAAATATATTAATTGTTTGACATGTAAATGGCTATCAAATTTAAGTTAAGGGATTTTTATTTACAATATATTTTTTACATCGTTATGGCATTAGACTATTGTAGTAAAGTTATATTTCTATTTGGGGCATTGTTGAGTCGTGGGACCATTAACTCTGCCTTCAATGACCCCAATCTCTCTAGCCTCTATGGTAACACACTCACTAACAATTTGAACTTTTTGTACAACAACAAAATCATAGTATAAATTAAAAAACATTTTTATATATCATATGTAGTTCTTACCTCCTCAAAAAGAAATTAGAGGGTAAGTGCACAAAGATGAGAGACCAAAAGAGGGTCTTAAGATGCTACTTTTTTTTTGAAATCAGGAAAGACTGATCTTGGATGAGAAATTGAAGATATTTACACTCAAAATTTGAAGATACAACAAAAACAAGAGTCATAGTGCTCTGAATCTAGTTTCTAAACTATTAATTTTTTTCAAAAATGGTTGAGATTAAGAGGTTCAAAAAGGGGGAGCACACAAATTGGTCTTGTTTTTCTCAAATAAATATAACATAGCGTCGCTGTGCTCCCCCTAAAATGTTAACTTTTTTTTAGTATTTCAAAAATTGCTTTGGTGAGAAATTAGCTAACACCATGTAGTTTATATCCCTGATTTTTCTGATAATTTTTACATGAATAATTGATTTTTTACTAATTTTCAAAGTGGACACATCCTAAAAAAGCAGAAAATTGAGCATGCTCCCGCCTAATTTTTTTGAAAACTAATCAAAAATCAATTTTTTAATACGTGTAGAATGGAGTCTAGTTTCTAAAAATGTAATTTATTTGAAATTTCAATTAACGGTTAAAAAAGTCAAAAATACCAGACACTAGTTTTTGACAAAAAACGGATAGACTAACAAAAGAAATTAAAGATGAAATCCTTAACATACTCAAAATGTGAAAAAAATTACATGGTTATATAGCTAATAGAGAGCTTAAGATTATGGTGGTATTTTTTTCAACTTTCCATTGAAAAAAGTGCAATCCTGATGGGGAGCATGCTCCAAATTATGTGAATTTTGTTAGAATTTGGAAAAACACGTCCTTGAATGACCTAAACGCAATCCAAGCCTTTGGGTTGGAAGCCCAAGGCAAATCCAAGCCAAAGGCTTGGAAATTACAAAGGCAAAGCATAATGCAACCGCGTTATAATGCACTCGTGTTATGCTTTGATAAAACATTTCACTTTAGATCCCTTTTCCTAGCTTTCCTAGTTTTCTTTTTCCTTTCCAATTTCCCTTTAGATCCCACCAATTTTTCCCTATTTTACTATTTTCCACCTCTCCTCTCATCATTCTTCCCATCCAAAGAACTTTCATTTTATCTTGTTTCTATTTCATCCTCCAAATTTATATCCTCATCCCTCTTTGCATGTCCTAGTTTTCTTGTTTCCATGTTCTTTGTCGATAAGGGAGAGGGAGAGGGAGGAACAAGGAGAGAGGGCAGAGAGAGAGAGAGAGAGAGTCCTAGTTTTCTTGTTTTTAGTTTATTCATCGATAAGGGAGAGGGAGAGATAAAGGGGAGAGATATGGAGATAGAGGAATGATAGGGGAGAGAGAGGCAAGAGATAGGGAGATAGGGAGAGATAGATATGTAGAGAGAGAGGAGACATATAGGGAGAGATAGATAGGTAAAGAGAGAGGAGACAGATAGGGAGAGATAGAGGAGAGAGAGGGGAGAGATAGGGAGAGAGATTGAGAGGTAGAGGGATGATAGAGATAGGGAGATAAGGGAGAGATATAGATAGAGGTTTAGGGTTGCTTGAGTTTAGAGGTTAGGGTTTAGGGGTATTGGGGAGAGAGAGAGAGAGAGAGAGAGAGAGAGAGAGAGAGAGAGAGAGAGAGAGAGAGAGAGAGAGAGAGAGAGGTTTAGGGTTTAGGGGTTGGCATTTAGGGGCATTATTTAGGATTTATGAGTTTAGGGTTGCTCAAGTTTAGGGTTTAGGGCTTAAGGGTTAGGGGTTAGGGTTTAGGCAAATTATTTAGGGTTTAGGCGAATTATCTAGGGTTTAGGGTTGTTCGGTGTAGGGTTTAGGGGCTAGGGGTTTAGGGTTTAGGGTTTAGAGAGAGATAGAGAGAGGGGACCGATAGAGATTGGGAGAGATATAGAGGAGACAAAGGGGAGAGATAGGGAGATAGAGAGTGAGGGACATGTTTAGAGACATAGGGAGAGAGATTGAGAGGTAGAGGGAGGATAGAGATAGGGAGATAGGGTAGAGATAGGGAGATAGAGGTTTAGGGTTGCTTGGGTTTAGGGTTTAGGGTTTAGGGGTTTGGGGTTTAGGGTTTAGGGTTTCTCCAGTTTAGGGTTTAGGGGTTAAGGGAACTAGGGAGAGAGATTGAGAGGTAGAGGGACAATAGAGATAGGGAGATAAGGGAGAGATAGGGAGATAGGGGTTTAGGATTGCTTGGGTTTAAGGTTTAGGGGTTAGGGGTTAAGGTTTAGAGGCATTATTTAGGGTTTAGGGTTTATGTGTTAGGGGTTAGGGTTAAGGTTTAGAGGTTTAGGGTTTAGAGTTCAGGGTTTAGAGAGAGAGGACCAATAGAGAGATGCAGAGGAGACCAAGGGGAGAGATAGGTATATAGAGAGTGAGGGACATGGCTAGAGACATAAGGATAGAGATTGAGAGGTACAGGGATGATAGAGATAGGGAGATAGGGGAGAGATAGGGAGATAGAGGTTTAGGGTTTAGGGTTTAGGGGTTTGGGGTTTAGGGTTGCTCGAGTTTAGGGGTTAAGGACATTGTTTAGGGTTTATGGTATAGGGGTTAGGGTTTAGAGGTTTAGGGTTTAGGGTTTAGAGAGAGGACCAATAGTGAGGTATAGAGGAGACCCAGAGGAGAGATAGGGAGATAAAGAGTGAGGGACATGATCAGAGACATAGGGAGAGAGATTGAGAGGTAGAGGGACAAGAGAGATAGGGAGATATGGGAGAGATAGGAATATATAGTATTAGGGTTGCTTGGGTTTACAGTTTAGGGTTTATGGGTTTGGGGTTTAGGGTTGCTTAGGTTTAGGGTTTAGGGTTTAGGGGTTAGGGGTTAAGATTTAGAGGTTTAGGGTTTAGAGAGAGAGGACAAATAGGGAGATAGAGAGTGAGGGACATGGCTAGAGAGATAGGGAGAGAGATTGAGAGGTAGAGGGATGATAGAGATAGGGAGATAGAGGTTTAGGGTAGCTTAGGTATAGGGTTTAGGGTTTAGAGGTTTGGGGTTTAGGGTTTAGGGGTTAGGGGTTAAGGTTTAGGGACATTATTTAGGGTTTATGGTTTAGGGGTTAGCAGTTAAGGTCTAGAGGTATAGGGTCTAGGGTTTAGAGAGAGAGGACCGATAGGGAGATATAGAGGAGACTGAGGGGAGAGATAGGGGATAGAGAGTGAGGGACATGGCTAGAGACATAGGAAGAGAGATTGAGAGGTAAAGGGACGATAGAGATAGGGATATAGTGGAGAGATAGGGAGATAAAAGTTTAGGGTTTAGGGTTTAGGGGTTTAGGGTTTCTCAGGTTTAGGGTTTAGGTTTTATGGTTTAGGGGTTAGGGTTAAGGTTTAGAGGTTTAGGGTTTAGGGTTTAGAGAGAGAGAGTATCGATAGGGAGATATAGAGGAGACCAAGGGGAGAGATAGGGAGATAGAGAGTGAGGGACATGGCCAGAGACATAGGGAGGGTGAAAGCACAAATATGAGTATACATTTCACGGAAGTCTCCTGTAGATGAAAAATACCGTTGGAATGGGTACCTATTTTGAAAAAAATGAGTACCCATTTAGGATCGGGCACCCGAAGCAAAACGGATGCGCATTTTCAAAAAAATTAAAAAAATAACCATATGCATATAAAAACAAAAAAAAAACTTTTTGAAAATGGGTACCCGTTTTCAAAAAGGCTTTTTTTTTAACATGCATATTGCTAATTTTTTTTATTTTTTAGAAATGGGTACCCATTATTTTTAAAACGGGTACCTGTTTATAACGGGGACCCGTTATGAATGGGCACCCGTTTATAATGGGTACCCATTTCTAAAAATTTGAAATTTTAAACCCACCAATTTGCATTGGTTTTAGGCTTGGAAACCCAAGCCTTAGCTTTGGACCTGCAACTAGGAGACCATGAAAACAACAAGAGAAAAAACTAGTTTCACCATTATGGCTGACAACTTTTTTTTTTCAGAATATTTTAATGAAATTAAAACCCATTATAGATCTCAAAGTCTAGTTTTCAAATATGTAATTTTTTTTTGCTATTGAACATAATTTTCTATTTATTATTTATTTTCCAAACAAACTAACTCATAAACTTGAAATAACACAAGTTACTATTTTTTAATAACTTTTAATTTTGAAAGTTTCTTGAAAAACAAATTATGTCTGACCAAACTAGACATCATTCTCTACATGATTAAAAAAAAAATTAGTGAATTGATTAGTTTAGCTCAAATTATGTTGGCCATACACGAGGGGTTTTAAAAAACATTAATTAGGGCCATTAAAAAATTAATAAAAAAAAAATTTATCAAAAACTTATAAAAAAATATCCTGACCAAAATTCAACATCTTGAAAATCTTTCCACAAAAGGAATTAGAAAAATACATTAATTTAGGTCAAATTATGTTGGCCGTACACATGCATGCTTTTGCAAAAAATAGGGGACTTTTAAAAATCCACTTTTTGTACATCCAATAAAAAACCAACTTGCATCATCTGGGTATTAGAAAAAATTACATATTTGAAAACTAGAAACAAAATCCTACATTTCTTATTTTTACATCATCTTAATATTTTATGTGCAAGTGCTTCAAATTGTCACTCCAATTACGACAAAATTTGAAAAACAAGAAAAACACTTCCACTTTTTGGCCAAAAAGTGAACTCATCTTCTTGCACTTACTTGGGAGAGAGATTGAGAGGCAGAAGGATTATAGAGACAGGGAGAGAGGGGAGAGATAGGGAGATAGAGGTTTATGGTTTAGGGGTTTGGGGTTAGGAGCATTGTTTAGGGTTTAGTGTTTATGGTTTAGGGGTTAGGGGTTAATGTTTATAGGTTTAGGGTTTAGGGTTTAGAGAGAGAGAGAGGACCGATAGGGAGATATAGAGGAGACTGAGGGGAGAGATAGGGAGATAGAGAGTGAGGGACATGGCTAGAGACATAGGGAGAGAGATTGAGAGGTAGAGAGATGATAGAGATATGGAGATTAGGGAGAGATAGGGAGATAGTGGTTTAGGGTTGCTTAGATTTAGGGTTTATGGGTTTAGGGTTGCTTGGATTTAAGGTTTAGGGTCACATATCAAAAGTAATCTCTCTATCTTGATCTCTCTCTCCCCTCTTTAAACACTAAAAACACTTAAAACACTAATAAGTTTCCATGCTTGAAAGTACATAAAGTATCCATTCTTTTCAAAATGCTCTCGCATTATAATGCAAGTGCATTTTGGGAAGCAAAAACAAATGAGAAAAAAACATGTGGAATCCGTGATTCAGACCCCACATGTCTGTTATTCCCTGCTTTTCATACATGCTATTGGACAAGAAAATGCTTTTTCATGGTGTTTGACATTTTAAGAATCATTGTTTGATCAATCCACCACCTTTTTTCTTTTTTCAACATAGAACTTATTTTGCATGTTTTTAGACAAAATTTGATTATTTAAACTGAAAGTTTCATGTTTCATATTGTTTCAAAGCTAATTTTCATATATTTAGATTGAATTTGATGATATATGTTTGTTTTTTTCATAAATTTCACTAATCCGATTAGAGTTATATAGAATTCAATATTGAATATGAAGGAACTTGCCAAAAAGATCAAATTTTTGAGGATTTTGAAGCCAAATTTTGGAGGATTGGTCAACTCAAATCTCAAATTCTAAGATATGTTATTTATGTATTCGTTTACTTCACTTTATGTTCTTTAGAACACTCACAATCACTAAAAGTGAAACTATCTAAGTTAAAAAAGTCATCATTATGTGCATTAATAGAATTAGAATCATTAAAATATGATATATACATGAATTCAATTGTATCTTGATTAGTTAACCCTAAAGAATTGTTAACATTGTCAAAATTGTAAGTCCACATCCTTGAGTCTTCTTCTTGTCAATGTGGAAGTGAACCATGACCTTAAAAAACAAAATCAAGACATTCAAGACTCTTTTGTACTCTCTCAATTTGAACTATGTCATTGATACCTCCCTATAACAAATTATTATCATCATTATCTCTAATGTAACCAGTTGTATCAACATTTAAAATATAGTGCTATTGATGCTACAAATCTGATATATTTGGTTCTCATATAGTAATGAGTTGTCACTACCATCCTCTTGGCCATTTACCTCTAAAAAAATAGTTTGAGTTTCATTTATTGGACCTATACTAGATAAGTTCATTGTTGTTTTCAAGTACCCTCTAAATTTTTTGGACTACCATGTATAGGTTTCTCCAAGAAATCAGACTGGTTAGGCTGAAATAAACTCTATATTTTAGTCTTTTTGTGATCATAAAACTCAGTCAAAAGATCACCAACAACTTTGTCATCATAATTATCCTTAAAATTAATCCTTTCTTGATGATTTCACCCCTTGGCTATCTTGAATAGCTAATTCAAACTATAATTGATGCTCTTTACATGTTCACCATGATTTTCTTCAAGTCTTGCATCATAAAGCTAGTTTCTAATGTTAGTATTTTGTCTCTTAACATTTCAAACATATCTATTGAAGGCAAGGAGTCTTGATTAATGTCTTACCACTTAGACCAATTGTCACATCATTACTAGTTAAACCAAGGACACTCTCCTAACTTTTGAAGATTGCACCATAGTTAGGATTACACAAAAGAGTTGAAACTTTAAGAGTTTGATCATGGTGGAATATGAGATCAACAATCAACATGTGCTCTTCTATGTCATCAAGAACATCTAGGCCTAGACTATCATTACACATTTTACTTCTAATCTAGTCATGTCAAAATCAACAAGTTTGGAGTCATTTATTAGACAAACATAATCATAAAAGCGCTCTCCATTTCCACTCTTAATAGTGACATAGAAACCATTCAACTCATGCTCATCATTGGGACTAGGTGTGCCATAATACTCAATGTCTTCTTTACTGCCAATTGACTAATTTGTATTCATTGATTGTGATAATTCAACACTTTCAATCCTTACAAGGGTACACCATACTGTAAGAACCCCTCTAGTTCTCCAATTTCCAAAGCTCTGCAAATGATAAATGTTTGTTTCAGTTTTTGAAATATATATGATTTTTTTTGTGTTTTCTCAATAAGATGCCAGGAACAATGCAACAAAGGAAATTGCAAATCAACTAAATAAAGACATCTGCTGCAAATGATTTATTAAACTATTTCCAAAGCTTTTTACAGTTATGTGCATACCCGAATGAAGGAGATAAAAACTATAGAGTTCTGGAAATAACTTTATGACAGCAAATTACATCCAAAAGATTATCAATCTGCACATATAAAAGGCTTCTCCACTCTAATATCAACTGGTAGAGATAGGAGTAACTTGGACACCACCCAATGATGAAGATATACAACCAAATGCCAAGCAGTTTGGCTAGGAGATGAAACGCCCAACTCCTGGGAGAGTATGGCAGCTTGCCGCAATTAAACACAATCTCGAAACCACTGTCAATGCGTCTAGGATTCAATAATATATATGCAACAATTAATTTGATATGGTGCATAAATAAAACCCTTGAATAACCCTTGTACAAACTCAAATAATATGCAAAAATACTATAGCATTTACTGTTCACACTTCTGTAGCCATCCACGTAATTTTTGATATGCAACACTTAACTCTTTAATATTATGATCCGCACATAGATAAACTTGAAATACTTGAAATGCTTGCAAATTCTCACAATTATGCACAGATTGAACCCCTGAGTGAAGTCCAGAATCAAGTAATGATTCAGTTGATCTCTCATAGGCTCAAAATTGCAAAAACTAGTGAGAGTTTTTGTTCCCTAATGGCTAGAAGTGGTAGAAACCCTTGCCTTCTTCTCCAAACTCCTCAAACATCAAAAAGCACAAGTATATAATAATCAATTCATGAAAAGCATTTCCTCTTGATGCCTTTTTATATCCTCTCAAAGGAGGTTGATCTCCTTAAGTGCATTTAATTCTCTTTTCAAATCCACATTAGGTTTTTAATAAAAACTTTATTATAAGTCTCATAAATGGGTGCTCCAATCCATGAAATATTAAATGTACTTTAGGTAATTTTAATGATGGGTCATGGCCGCATTGAATAAAGTGCACATAAAACTTTGTATTATGATTTTATAATATTTTATTATCATTAAAATGACTTTAATGATAATAACTTCATAAATAATTAACTGACCAAACCAACTGAACTAGGAGATCGACACTACAAACCCAACATGTCCAGGTGCCTTACTAAATATAGTAAGGGTCCCTCTCTAACATCATATGTCTTACTATAAATAGTAAGTATGTGAAACCAAGTCAAATGAAGGCCAATCCTGAATAAAACTGAGCTCTGACAAAGAAGTCAACCAATCATCTGCCAAACAAGACCCTCTGAACAACTCCATTAGCCTACGAGGGTTAGATAATAGGCTAATCCATCAAATTCTGATGCTCATGAAAATGGGGACATTACAGTTTGCCCTCCTTGAAATTGCTTGTCCCCAAGCAATCTTCACTACAAAGAAACTCCACTCCATTGGAGGTCCAAAGGAAGAACTGGTGCAGGGGCTCAGTTTTGTGTTGTTTTCTAGTTAATTTTTCATGTTAGTTATTTACCTCTAAGGCTTTAAAAGCCATTTTGTTGTGTTGAAATAAAAGACTTAGTCATTTCATTGACTAGTCTACTTTGGAGTTAATCTAGGCCTATTTTCTAGGAGTTGTCTTTTTGAAATTTGGAGTTTTTTTAGAAACTTATTCTTTATGACAGCAAACTGCCTTTTTCATTGATTTTCTGCCTTCCTACGCAGTTGTACAGACAAATGGGAAGTGGAAGAGTTTTAGAAACTCCCTATAAACTAAGTTTTGTTTTTACATACCAAATATAATGGAAAAGAAGGAGTTTTTTTTTAAGAAAAAACCTGTGTTTTCTGTTTTTTCTATGACAAACAGCCTTTGTACAGCTTTGTACGGATTCCTTGTGAGTTGAAATGTTCAAAATCTATTAATATTGCAAAGTAGCTTTCATCTTGATATATTTGGAGTTCTTAACATTCTATTAGAAGGGAGAAATAGTCTGGTTTGCATAAGCTGCTCTGAAACCCTCTTAACCAGGGTTTGTGCACAAAAATGGTGTGTTTGCCCTCTATCCTCTGAATTTATTGATCATCTTCAGAAGGATGGAGGAGAATAGAGTAGGTTATATTGTTATCTTTGGTTGGCAGGTGGAAGACTCCTTCTCCAAGCACTTGGTATGACTCTAGCTAGTCAAAACCAGTGACTAGTTAGTAGAAGACAATGGCAGCATTGGGAATGCTGTTAACAGCCATGAATAACAGTCATAAAATGGTGAATTTGCTATCTTATGGAGAGAACAAGACTGTATGATCGATTGGTTGGCTTGGCACTTACAAGTGTGCTACATTTCTTTCTCACAACCTTCTAGAATAGGTTTTCCTTTATGGAAAAGAATAATTTGCTGTTATTTTAAACCTTGACAGTACGGTGCTGCAGCTGAAAAGGACAGTTGAAAGTTCATTGTACAGTTTGGGCATGGTGGAGTATGTTGTATGCCTTTTGGAGGCCTGAGGAAACTCCTTAGTGCAGTCATTCTTAATACTACAAGTGAATAGTCTATGTTTTTTTTGTTGGCACTATTTTAAGACAACTAACTATGATTGCTGTCCACAGTCCTGTTAGAGCTGAGTTTGGGTCATTTTGTCAACAATTTCTTGTTGTACATACCCTCTGAAGATACATTGGGAGTTGATGAGAAGATCATTATGGATATAGGAGTATAATGCCAAGTTTATTGTTCACACAAGCCACGAGATATAACTGTCATTCTAATACTGTCATAGGACAGTCACCTAGCAAATTGCTGTCCTCTGCCTTTAAATACAGTGTGGGCCTGCAAACAAGTAGATGGTTGTCTTGTTTCACACCTAATGTAGAATATGCATTAAATGTTGATAGTTATCTGAAGTCTCTGGGAGAGTGTTGAAGATTTAATCCTTGTGTATGTTACAATATTAAATACTCTTGACTGCTGTCCTTCCATGATAGTCTTAAAATAGTCACAATGCAATTTGCTATCCTCCAAGATTGGTACATGACAGTGAAAGGTTGTTACCTAGGTATGCAATTGGAGTTGAGGTCCTTTGGAGACCTTGAGAAGTTGTTAAACAAGACTTGAGCCTACTCTTAAATACTATCCTAGAACCTTGTTTTATGACAGTCTCACTCAATTTGTTGTCCACTATTGTGTTTGGGAGTGGAATGGTAGATTATTGGTCAGAGACCTTTGCCCATGCTTATCATAGATAGGTGTATGATTTCCTATGTTGGTAGAGGTATTGGTAATAGTTGTTGTGTTCTTGAAGGTGGGTTGTGCTCCTGAGTTGGGTTGAGTTCTGACTCCCCAAGGTAAGTGGTGAGTAGCCTAAATGGATGGCACCAGAGGGTGATCCTAGGCCAAGTGGATTCCTATAACAGCCTTGTGAGGCTTGTAAACACAAACACCTTGTAAACCTTTTGGAGGAAGTTGAGAGAACTAATACAACCTTACCTTACCTCTGCATCATATTGGTATCAGAGCCAATATTCTGATTGGAAGCAAGTGTATGTCAGAAGAGGAAATTGAAACAGAGGCTAGTACAATGCCTCCCAAGACAATGAGTCAAAATGCCATCAAGAAGTTGGTGGAAGAGACGGTTGAAGCAAGACTGCAAGAAGTAAAATTCCAGGAAGACAAAAAGTCTAAGGGCAAGACCAAAGAAGAAGGAAGTTCTTCAGACACAAATGAAGAAATAGAGGCAGAAGAGGATCCTCAGGAGCAGGATATGTCTGCAGATTAGAAAGCCTTCTTGAATGCACTTAAGGGTGCTCATGGAGACAGTGGTGATCCCAAGATGGAGGTGCCTACCTTCCATGGCAAGTTGGATGGAGATGTTCTCACCGACTGGATAGAGGCTATGTGCAACTTCTTTGATTACAAGGAGTTCAATGATAGCAAAAAGGTCAAATTTGCCAAGACAAGGCTAAGAGGTTCTGCACTTGTGTGGTGGAACTATATGCAGAATGAGAGGGAGAAGATTGGGAAGAGTCCCATCACTAAATGGAGTAGAATGGTGGCTATGCTCAGAAGCAAGTTCATGCCACCTGACTATGAGATTTAAATCATAAGGAGATTTCAGAATTTGAGACAAAAAGATATGGACGTGGCTGCCTATATAGAAGAGTTTCATAGACTTAGTATGAGGGCCAATCATAATGAAGATGAAAAAGGGATGGTGGCTAGGTACCTGAATGGACTGAAATACAATCTACAAGATGAGATAAGTTTGGTGTTACCAAAGATAGTGGATGAATGTTTCCTGTTGGCCTCCAGAGCTAAGGAAAAGCTGAGAAGGAAGGGTGATCAAGGTGCTAGAGGTAGAGGTGGCAGAAATCAAAGAGGTAGAGGCAATTTTGGCTATGGATAGTTTAACAAAACTGAAAATAACAGCCAACAAGAAACACAATTAGCAACAGAGCATAGAGGAGGTTTCAGAGGTGGTAGAAATCATAATGGTAGAGGCAAAAATGGTGGAGGTGGTAGAGGACCAGGAGTCTTCACTGGAAGATGTTATGGCTGCAACTAAGTTGGCCATACAATGAACAAATGTCCAGGGAAAGCCAGCAGCTCTCATGACAGTGGGAAGAGAAATCAGTTGGTGAAAGATGATGACTGTGAAAGTGTGAATCCACCAATGGGAAGTGCTGCACCTGTTCTAGATGGAGAGAGTATGATGATAAAAAGGTCTATGCTGAAGATGCCTTTGAAGCAAGAGCCTCCTTAGAGAAAGAATCTTTTCAGAACCCAAGGTCTAGCCTATGGGAAACTTTGCAAAATCATAGTGGATTCAGGGTCTACTGAGAATGTGGTATCCACTGAGATGGTTGAGAAGTGCAAGTTGAAGAGGCTGCCTCATATCAGTCCTCACAAGATCTCTTGGTTAAACAAGAACCAAAGTTTCATGGTGGAGGAACAAGCTTGGGTTGATTTTGCAATTGGTGACTACAAGGACAAAGTACTATGTGAAATCATCCCTATGGATGCATGTCACCTGCTTCTTGGTTGTCCATGGCAGTATGATGTTAAAGCTCAGCATGATGGTGAGAAGAACACTTATGTCATCACCAAGAATGGAAGGCCATTCAAAATGGATCCTTTGTTGGAGCAGCCCCGGGGAAAGGAAAACAACATCAGTCTCATGTTGGTGAATGGACATGAGTTCCTAAACATCTTAAAGGAGAATGACAACCAAGGGTATGCCTTGGTCATGAAGCCCAAGAGTGGATCAGATCAGCAAGAACAAAAACAGGAGGAGATTCCATTGGAAGTACAACAACTTCTAGATAAGTATCAAGACCTTGTGGTAGAGGAAGTTCCCAACTCCTTACCACCTATGAGGGATATTAGTCATCAGATTGACTTAATACCTGGTGCTACATTGCCTAACAAAGCTACATACAAGCTGACTCCATAGCAAAATGAAGAGGTGGCAAGGCAAATTCAAGATCTCCTGGAGAAAGGGCTGATTAGGAAGAGTCTAAGCCCCTGTGCAGTTCCAAGTGTACTGGCTACTAAGAAGGATGGAAAGTGGAGGCTATGCACAGATTCCAGGGCCATAAACAAGATCACCATAAGATACAGATTTCCAATGCCAAGGATTGAAGATCTCTTGGATTACCTGGGAGGATCATGCTATTACTCAAAGATTGATTTGAAATCTGGATATCATCAAATCCGGATCAGACAGGGAGATGAATGGAAGAATACTTTCAAGACCAATGAAGGTCTTTATGAATGGCTTGTTATGCCATTTGGTCTTAGCAATGCACCAAGTACATTTATGCACCTGATGAATGAGGTATTAGTTGAATTCATTGGTAAATTTGTTATTGTTTATCTTGATGACATACTAATCTTCAGCAGGACAAGGGAAGACCATGTGAAGCATGTTGGTCAGGTGTTGGAGAAGCTGCATGAGCACAAGTTGATGATCAACTTAGACAAATGTGAGTTCATGAAAACTGAACTTGTATACTTGGGATTTGTCATTTCTAATGGTTGTTTGAAGATGGATCCCTCTAAGGTTGAGGCTATTCTCAGTTGGCCTACCCCAAAAATAGTGGGAGATGTGAGAAGTTTCCATGGATTGGCAACTTTCTATAGGAAGTTTATTAGAGGGTTCAGTCACATTAGTGCTCCCATCCTCAACACCATCAAGGGTGGAGTCAAATGTAGATTCCAGTGGACAAAGGAAGCTGATGATAGTTTTGAGTTGTTGAAAACAAAGGTGGCTGAGTTACCTACCTTAGTACTCCCTGATTTTGATAAGGTATTTGTTGTTGAGTGTGATGCAAGTCAGCAAGCTATTGGTGCTATTCTTAGCCAAGAAGGACATCCAGTGGCATTCTTTTCAGAAAAGTTGAATGAAGCCAAGCAAAGGTATTCTACATATGACTTAGAACTCTATGCAATGGTGCAAGCTCTTAAGAAGTGGCGACATTATTTGCTGCCCAAGGAATTTATTGTGTTTACTGACAATCATGCTTTAAGCTTTCTTAACAGTCAAGACAAATTGAACCATAGACATGTTAAATGGATGGAACAGCTACAAGTTTATACTTTCACAATTAAGCACAAAAGAGGTGTCTCTAATAAGGTAGCTGATGCATTGAGTAGGAGGTTGCTTCTTGTTCATGAAATTCAGTTAGAAAGCATGGGTATTGATTGTTTAAAGGAGCTGTATAAAGAAGATTCTGATTTCAAAGAGGCTTATGATGTTTGTGTGAACTTGGCTAACACATTCCATGGAGAGTATGCAGATTTTGTTTTGCAGGAAGGCCTCTTGTTTAAGGGCAATTTGCTGTGTGTTCCTAAGTGCTCTATGCGGGACAACATCATCAAGGAGAAGCATAATGGTTCTTTAGGAGGACATTTTAGCCTGGACAAGACACTTGAACAAGTCACAAGGTTCTATTTTTGGCCAAAGGTGCAATCAGATGTGAGAAAATATGTAGCCAGTTGTGCAATCTGTCAAAGAGCCAAAGGTGTGTCTTCAAATGTAGGTCTATACCAACCCGTACCCATTCCCAATAGACCTTGGGAAAGTATTAGCATGGACTTTGTGCTTGGGTTACCCAGGACAGCCAGAGGGGTGGATAGTGTGTTTGTCATTGTTGATAGGTTCAGCAAGATGGCTCATTTTGTGCCATGTAAATGCACAAATGGTGCATCTCATGTTGCAGGTTTGTTTTTCAAAGAGGTAGTAAGGATACACGGTTTACCATTGTCCATTGTAACTGACAGAGATTCTAAGTTTGTAGGTCACTTCTGGAGGACCTTGTGGAAGAAGCTGGGCACACAATTGTCCTTTTCATCAGCCTACCATCCACAAACTGATGGTCAGACTGAGGTGGTTAACAGGTCTCTTGGAAACTTTCTAAGGTGCCTTACAAAGCGGCATGGTTTGGCATGGGATTTGGTTATCAGTCAGGTTGAATATGCCTACAATGATTCAAAGAATAGGAGCACTGGTAAAAGTCCTTTTGAGATAGTTTATGGTTTTCATCCAAGAGGACCACTTGAACTGAAGGATCTCCAAGGTTGGGATAGAAGGAGTGCACTTGGTGAAGAGTTTGTTGCCTCCATGAAAATAGTTCATGATCAAGTCAAGTTGCAACTAGAAAAATCAGTCACAAAGTACAAAGAAAAGGCAGATTTGAAGAAAAGAGAAGTACAGTTCAAAGTTGGTGACTTAGTCATGGGATATCTAAGGAAAGAGAGGTTGCCAAAGGGTCAGCCAACTAAACTCTTGATGAAGAAGATTGGACCATGCAGGATAGTGCACAAATTCGGTCCAAATGCATATGAGATTGAGCTACCAGATGGCCTGGGTATCTCTCCAATTTTTAATGTTTGTGATCTTTTTCCTTTCAGACCTCCATTGCCTAATGAAAGTGGGTTAGATGTGGTGGCTGAAGATGCTGATTGGATCAAGGATTTGCCTCCAAGCAAACCCTTACAGTTGGAGTGCATTCTGGATTCCAAGGTTATCAAGAAGACTCGGAGAGGTGTTTATAAGGACTACTTGGTGAAATGGAAGGATCTTCCTGACTCAGAGGCCACCTGGATGACTGAAGAAGATATTCTGAAGCATGGCATGACACTTCAACAATTGGCAACTCAAGGGACTTGAGTTCTTCCTACAGGGGGAGTATGGTGCAGGAGCTCAGTTTTGTGTTGTTTTCTAGTTAATTTTTCATGTTAGTTATTTACCTCTAAGGCTTTAAAAGCCATTTTGTTGTGTTGAAATAAAAGACTTAGTCATTTCATTGACTAGTCTACTTTGGAGTTAATCTAGGCCTATTTTCTAGGAGTTGTCTTTTTGAAATTTGGAGTTTTTTTAGAAACTTATTCTTTATGACAGCAAACTGCCTTTTTCATTGATTTTCTGCCTTCCTAGGCAGTTGTACAGACAAATGGGAAGTGGAAGAGTTTTAGAAACTCCCTATAAACTGAGTTTTGTTTTTACATACCAAATATAATGGAAAAGAAGGAGTTTTTTTAAGAAAAAAGCTGTGTTTTCTATTTTTTTCTATGAAAAATAGCCTTTGTACGGCTTTGTACGGATTCCTTGTGAGCTAAAATGTTCAAAATCTGTTAATATTGCAAAGTAGCTTTCATCTTGATATATTTGGAGTTCTTAACATTCTATTAGAAAGGAGAAATAGTCTAGTTTGCATAAGCTACTCTGAATCCCTCTTAACCAAGGTTTGTGCAGAAAAATGGTGTGTTTGCCCTCTATCCTCTGAATTTATTGATCATCTTCAGAAGGATGGAGGAGAATTGAGTAGGTTTTATTGTTTTCTTTGGTTGGCAGGTGGAAGACTCCTTCTCCAAGCATTTGGTATGACTCTAGCTAGTCAAAACCAGTGACTAGTTAGTAGAAGACAATGGCAGCATTGGGAATGCTGTTAACAGCCATGAATAACAGTCATAAAATGGTGAATTTGCTATCTTATGGAGAGAACAAGACTGTATGATCGATTGGTTGGCTTGGCACTTACAAGTGTGCTACATTTCTTTCTCACAACCTTCTAGAATAGGTTTTCCTTTATGGAAAAGAATAATTTGCTGTTATTTTAAACCTTGACAGTACGGTGCTGCAGCTGAAAAGGATAGTTGAAAGTTCATTGTACAGTTTGGGCATGGTGGAGTATGTTGTATGCCTTTTGGAGGCCTGAGGAAACTCCTTAGTGTAGTCATTCTTAATACTACAAGTGAATAGTCTATGTTTTTTTTGTTGGCACTATTTTAAGACAACTAACTGTGATTGCTATCCACAGTCATGTTAGAGCTGAGTTTGGATCATTTTGTCAACAATTTCTTGTTGTGCATACCCTCTGAAGATACATTGGGAGTTGATGAGAAGATCATTATGGATATAGGAGTATAATGCCAAGTTTATTGTTCACACAAGCCACGAGATATAACTGTCATTCTAATACTGTCATAGGACAGTCACCTAGCAAATTGCTGTCCTCTGCCTTTAAATATAGTGTGGGCCTGCAAACAAGTAGATGGTTGTCTTGTTTCACACCTATGTAGAATATGCATTAAATGTTGATAGTTATCTAAAGTCTCTGGGAGAGTGTTGAAGATTTAATCCTTGTGTATGTTACAATATTAAATACTCTTGACTGCTGTCCTTCCATGACAGTCTTAAAATAGTCACAATGCAATTTGCTGTCCTCCAAGATTGGTACATGTCAGTGAAAGGTTGTTACCTAGGTATGCAATTGGAGTTGAGGGCCTTTGGAGACCTTGAGAGGTTGTTAAATAAGACTTGAGCCTACTCTTAAAGACTATCCTAGAACCTTGTTTTATGACAGTCTCACTCAATTTGCTGTCCACTGTTGTGTTTGGGAGTAGAATGGTAGATTATTGGTCAGAGACCTTTACCCATGCTTATCATAGATAGGTGTATGATTGCCTATGTTGGTAGAGGTATTGGTAATAGTTGTTGTGTTCTTGAAGGTGGGTTGTGCTCCTGAGTTGGGTTGAGTTCTGACTCCCCAAGGTAAGTGGTGAGTAGCCTAAATGGATGGCACCAGAGGGTGATCCTAGGCCAAGTGGATTCCTATAACAGCCTTGTGAGGATTGTAAACACAAACACCTTGTAAACCTTTTGGAGGAAGTTGAGAGAACTAATACAACCTTACCTTACCTCTGCATCAAGAACTGTGAAATGTCCTACACATCTCTAACCAACTCCGGAAGCACCATCATAATCACAACTGCACAAGGATAAATATCATGCCAACTATCCAACCCCTATGCACAAGAATTGTGCATCACTAACCGCTCATGTACAAGCAAATCAAAGATGAAACTATATGCTCTCTGCACACTGTACAAGCCATGTAAATCACCAGTAAACCCTGTCTAGAATCTTGATGCACCAAAAGGATCCCAAACCCTGTGGTCAATGCTCAATTGAATGCTGGAATCCTAGATCATCCTGTAGAAAGCCCCATCCAAGTCCTGTGGCATCAATATGATACCATTGTACCCCATAACAAGGTCAACCCTGATAAAAGAAATAAGCAATCAACTAGCCAAATCAATCCCTGGATCCCATAGTTAGAATGGAAGTCTGCTAAGCATATCACCTGCTGACCTCCACTGCACTACTCTGATAAAAACCCCACCATGCTAAGAATAGTGAAGAAACTCACTGGAATCCACCCAATACACCATGCCAAATCTGTTGCCACTTGGATCCCAAAAGAACAGAACCTCACATCCATCCACCATAAAAAGACATGAATATCTAGGAGCATCCGCAATACAATATCTCTCTACAACCTCTGTGAAACTCCCATGGATGTGACAACAAACTGAGGCTTCATGCCCACTGCCACTATGACCTCCCTGAAGCCCTGTCTCCCAAAGAAACCCCAAAGTGGAAAACTATGTCAGGTACTCATCTGCATGATGGTAATTCCACCTCTGATCTTGCAAGTAATCCCCAGCAAACAACTGAGTCAAGTACTTGCAGCCTTTAGTCCCATCTTCTGAAGATGGCAACTCTCCATCCCACAATGGATGGTATAAGCCCTAAGCCAATCCACACCGACGCATCATCAAATCCTCCATGTGTGGACTAAAGGAGAAGTGATGAGCACTTCTCACTATGTAGTCAAGGTAAAATGCTCCCACCTTTGTTAATGGCCGACCGTCATAGTCCAGGGGAACACTCACCTCGTCACTCTCATTATTGGAATCGAAAGATGGCTCACATCTCTGATTCTGAGAGGCTAGCTGGGTAGGTACTCTGCAAGACCTCTCTGCAAACCCAACTATAAAATCCCTGTCAAATAGCAACTAAAGGTAATCTGACTTAATTCCCTCCAAAGCACACACTATAGTTTGCAGACTAGATATGGAAGTACCAACTACTACCCCCATCCACCTTTCCTCCAATTGTGCTGACCACAGAAGGTGCTCCACAAACTTATGTGTGCTATCAAAACAAGATAAGGTTTGGACAACCTTGTCCTCGATAACTATCAACTGCTCCTTGAGTCTTGGTGACTCAATAGGCTCATGCCAACCATCCACCTCAACCAAGGCATTACCCAAAATGTTGTCAAATGTAGGAGACATGCTCCCACCCGTAGATGCTCTACAATCCTCAAGAAAATGTGATCAGGTAGCGTGTTGGTCTAGCACACTAATCACACATGACTCTGCCTCCTCAACACAAGTCTCTCCAATAGTAATCTCTACTCCACCAATGTAGAGACTGGCACCCCTATCATGAGATGTCATGACAGCCCTAGATGGCTGTATTTTTGTTGTGGTTGATGCTAAATGAGCCAAACTCACTTCCTCACAAAGCTCGACAACCTGAAACTGGGACTCTTGAAGAGCCTCCAGAGTGCTCTTCAAGGAATTATCCACGACCATAAGCTTATCAGTAAGCTTATCCACTTCCCTCTCTTTCCCCTTGAGTGCATCAAGACAAGTCTCACTAAACATGAGTAGGTGATCCCTATCCTAGAGTAGATGCATGTAATTGGACTTTGTTTCCATCAACGCCTCTCTGAGAGCATGATAACCTACAAGGGAAAGACCTCCTTCAGGATTGTTTTGTATTCCTAGAATCCTCTAGTAATATTTAGCCATCAGCTGAATAGTGTCGTCCAAGTGTCTAATGGTTGCATCAATTTGGTCCTCATTTACCCTCAGTTGTCCCACTAATTGACTGTACTCCTGGGACTCATTAACATCATGCACTTTTTCTGATGTATAATTAGCACTATGATATGAAGCTGTATCATCTTCACTCACCATTTAATACCCATCATCATGTGAGCCATCAACACTGCACACTTCCTCATTGAAGGTACTACTATTATGTACCACACGGGATGGTTCGAATGACATAATAGAAGCTGTTGATTGGACACAATCATTGCACACTTCTTCCCCATCACCAAGAAGTAGATTTTCTAATTTGTTCTCAACTTCTAATGTCTGATTTGCAAAATTAGACTTGTTGTAGCTTGAATCAACATCACATAATTCATTTTTAACACTCAGGTCTTGAGTGTCAATGTTAGGGAACTCCACACATCCATCATCCTCTCGGGAAATGGCTGCTATCTCATGATGATGCAAGGAAGTATGTCTGCTATTACAATAATCAAAATTATTGTGGCTCGAATTCCCCATGCATTCCTCATTTTTTACCCCATATCTCATGTGCCCGTATTAGGAGATCCTTCCACAACTTTTTCCTCATGTGTCGTAGCATCTAACTCATGGTTATGCTCAGTAGTATCACTGCTGTCATAAAATTCAGAATCATTCTCATGGCTGATTATAACTCCCTGAACACTGAAAGTATCATTCGAGGGTTTTTCCCAACTACTATCAATATGTAAGGTGTGATCATCAATCACTTTAGATTTGAACCCATGTTCTTCTACCTGCTCCTCATTAGCTTCCCCAATATGTTCATCATCACATTTTGATCCATTCCCATTGCCTGCTACAACTCCTTGTCCATGATCACCTGTAAGATGAAAATCATTTTGAAGTAGTTCTTTTTTCTTATCCTTTCATTTAGATTTTCCAAACATCCTTAGAAAACCCTGCTTCATTTTCGGATCCCTCATCAAATAATACAAGTTCTGCATAAAATCAATTGTAGATTTATCTAAAGCCATCTTTTCTTTGTTGTGAATTTTAATGACTCACCCACCAAGATGGTAGGAAACCACTTGGATACCATTGTAAGAACCCCTCTATTTCTTCGGTTTCCAAATCTTTGCAAATGATGAATGTTTGTTTTGGTTCTTGAAATATATATGATTTTTTTTGTGTTTTCTCAATAAGATGCCAGGAACAATGCAACAAAGGAAATTGCAAATCAAATACATGAAGACATCTACTGCAAATGATTTATTAAACTATTTTCAAATCTTTTTACAGTTATGTGCATACCCAAATGAAGGAGATACAAACTATAGATTTTTGGAAATGACTTTATGACAGCAAATTGCATCCAAAAGATGATCGATTTGCACATATAAAAGGCTTCTCCACTCTAATATTAGCTAGTAAAGACAAAAGTAACTTGGACACCACCCAATGATGAAGATATACAACCAAATGCCAAGCAGTTTGGCTAGGAGATGAAATGCCTAGCTCCTGGGAGAGTATGGCAGCTTGCCGCAATTAAACACAACCTCGAAACCACTATCAATGAGTCTAGGATTGAATAATATATATGCATCAATTAATCAAATATGGTGCAGAAATAAAACCCTTGAAGAACCCTTGTGCAAACTCAAATAATATGCAAAAATATTGTAGTGTGTATTGTTCACACTATTGTAGTCACCCACACAATTTTTGATGTGCAACGATTAACTCTTTAATATTCTGATCCGCACATAGATGATCTTCAAACCCTTGAAATGCTTGCAAATTCTCACAATTATGCACAGATTGAACCCCTGAGTGAAGTCCACAATCAAGCAATGATTTAGCTGATCTCTCACATCCTCAAAATTGCAAAAGCCAATGAGAGATTTCATTCCCTAATGGCTGGAAGTGGTAGAAACCCTTGCCTTCTTCTCCAAACTCCTCAAACATCAAAAAGCACAAGTATATAATAAACAATTCATGAAAAGCATTTCCTCTTGATGCCTTTTTATATCCTCTCAAAGGAGGTCAATCTCCTTAAGTGCATTTAATTCTCTTTTCAAATCCACATTAGGTTTTTAATAAAAACTTTATTATAAGTCTCATAAATGGGCACTCCAATCCATGAAATATTAAATGTACTTTAGGTGATTTTAATGATGGGTCATGGTGCCATTGAATAAAGTGCACATAAAACTTTATATTGTGATTTTATAATATTTTATTATCATTAAAATGGCTTTAATGATAATAACTCCATAAATACTCATCAACTAGCCAAGCTAACTAAACTAGGAGATCGACACTGCAAACCCAACACGTCCAGGTGCCTTACTAAATATAGTAAGTGTTGGAATAGGTCCGGACAACTAAGAGGGGGGTGAATCAGTTGTCCCTCTATTTAATCTTTTACAACTTAAAATTAAATCAATGATATAAACTTTCTGGCATTAGACAATAGCATATGAGTAGAAAACATGAATGACACATTTGACACCAAGATTTTGACGTGGAAACCTAGTTAAGGGAAAAACCACGGTGGGGGTTAACCCACAAAAATTAATACCCTATTGAAAGTATTTTACAAATGGGAATGCACATGCATTTAGGCTCACTGCCCTGAGCTCACTGCTTAAGTTTAGAGGCTCACTGCCTATAGAAAAGTTTACAAGAGATTTATAGAGATTTTGAACTGGTAAGATGCATCTGCCAATGCTAGAGATTCGCTCTGGTTAAGTGCAAATACTAACTTTGTACACTTCATCTTTATTCTGCTCTTCTCTTTATTCTGCCTTCATTCAGATATTACACTTTTGCTCCTTTTACTCTTCCTTAATCATCGCAATACATACATACACAATATCCACAATCATCGGTTATATATATCCTTATCATGAATTGTAATCACTTGCTAGTCGGCAACAATCAGCAACACTTAGAACCTTTTAAGAATGTTCTACTCTGTCAGCTAGATCCATACACCAATATTGATGTGTATCAAAAATAACACATGTAAATCATCATACATGTTGACCACTAGCATTTTATCTCATACACAGCTTAACAAAACACTTCTATTAGGTCCACACAAGGATTTAACATAAGTTTGCTTGTTCTTTACTGAACTGTTCTGTCATAACAAGACTCGGTATTCAGATGCTCATAACTTTTGATCCCTTTATCACCGAAAGCTAAAAACTTGGATTTAGATTGTCCTAGTATCCCTCTACACTTCTTTAGATCTGCAACACATAACGATTAACTGGAGAGATCCACTGACCAAAAAATTAGACTTTGCTATATGCTCTATTTCAGGCTCCTAAACTTAGATTGATTATCATTCTGACTTCTGGTATGATCAGATACTACACTACAGATATGTGGAACAATCTTAGTTGCCATCAATGACAACACCTATCAATGCTAAGCAATGTCTCTTGCCAACAATCTCCCCCTTTGGCATTGATGGAAACACTTAGTGAAAAATGACTAAGTGTCTTTGTGCAACTCCCCCTTTGTCTGTACATTCGTGCACTTTACTTATTCCGGTGCTCCCCCTTTGCTAAATACTTCATTTTTCACTGCCCTTCACTCCCCCTTTGACATCAATGGAAAAGGGTAGGATCCACAAATCAAAACACTCCAAAATTTATGTATACATTGCTGCATATGTACAAGTAACCATTAACTTCCATTCACATGAACTTGAGGATGTCTGCAAAACTAGATTTTATTTGCACAAGTTTGGAGGCCCAAGTACTCTTTATTCCATCCAAAATTGAAATGTGCCCATTTAACACAAATGAGTATGCTTCTACCTTTGACAGATTTGATGGAACACTGGTTTGAACTGTAGGCTGAGCTTCAGAAAAAGCATTATACATTGTCTCTAACTTAGGGGTAATTAATCCCCAGAGCTCACACATTCTTTTCATAATGTTTCTTTTCTCTTTGACAAGTTTCTTTATTTCCTCAGTCAAGTTAATTACTTGACATTCTTGACTTATGGACAAAACTGATAAGGGATCAAAATTTTGAGAGAGATTTGACAAATTTTGTTCTTGCTCCTTTATCTTGTTCTCAATGCCCTTTTTAACTTTGGGCCATGATAGACATAATTTGTACATATCATTTCCATCATTTAGAGCATTCTGAATACTCTTTATGTTATTACCAAGTATTCTTCTATCATTTCCTATCAGGTTCTTTATTTCACAAAATTTCTTATCTAAGAATTTTTTCTAAACTTTTACCTCCGTAGACTTCTCAAAGGACTCAAAATGTGAATTTACTGAACTAACAAGATTCTTTAGATGTTTGAAGGGGGAATCATTTTGATTCTTCTGATAGGTTGGCATTAATTTCTCCAAAACTCTGGTTGCAAGTCCTAGTAGCTCATTCTCATCCATGTGGAACTTTAACATCTTCTCTCTAGCCTTTACTTGGGTGAATGATGCTATCTTCACCAGTTGAATTGGAGAGAGAGCATCTGGATTAGCTAGACCTTGGAGTAGCTCCAGTTCATCAAGTTCAATCACTTCTTTTCCAAGAAGACCTTCTGCAGTGTCTCTTGCAGCCATTTCAGAATCAACCTTTTGATCTCCTGATTTCTCAGTCTCTACTTTAGGTGCTTCAACGTTTGCACCATCTTTTTCTGTTTTATCTTTCTTATCTCTTTCTTCTTCTAACTCTGCTTTATCCTTTTCTATGTTCTCTACAAAGGAACTTTTTCTTGTTTGTTTATCACTTTCTATCTGATCAGGAGAGCTCTGTGAAACAATAACATTATCCTCTTTCCCTGTTGTATCATATCGATTGGGAGTATCTTCTGCATCAAATATTTTATCCAACATTTATGTATCCTCTTGAATTGCTTGTTCTACTTCTAGAATAGAGGCTCCACCCAACTTAGATTGCTGCTTAATAATATTCTCTACTTCACCATCTGGCACTTCTTTTGTGACTATGTGAAAATTATACTTCTTTAATGCTTTCAAAAGAATCTCTTGAGTTTCTTCAACTATCTCGTTTGTTTCTCCAAGCATGAGCTTGTTCATTCTCCTTTTGCTTTTAAAATCATCTTTGACTTCCTTAAGTATCATATTTATTTGTTCAAGAGAAATTTGATGACACAAACTTATCAGCTCATGTTCTCTAATTTCCACATCCTTGCACTTGGCATTTTCTTTTCTCAATTCCAAGATATTTTCCAGACTTTGTGGTAACTCAGAAGTTATCTCAATTAGTGCCTTGTTGTAGATGTTGAGATATCTGACCATTGCTTCCTCCAACACCCTTTTATCCATATCATTGTATTCATCATAGAATTCAATCATGGGTTTTAGATTACCATCCACAGTGACTGATTTTATCACATCTTCTAGCAAGAGTGTGGGTTTCTCAACATATTCTTCAGTCTTTTGCTTTTTGCTAGTCCTTTTGCTTCCGTAGGACTTTTCTTTGGTTAACTTTACAGCTTTTGTTCCAGTGCCTTCTGGTTCCTTGATTTCAATGTCAGAGTCTATATCTACTTCATCTTCTCTTATGTTTTCATAGGTCCAGGAAGCTTTTGTTTTCTTCCTTTTCTCACGTTTTCCAGATGATTCTACTTCCGGTTTTGTAGATTTGGAAGGAGCAGAGGCAGTAGTAGAACTTCTAGTAGTTCTTGAAGTGGAAGAAGGTTCCACCGGATCACTTGTTTGTCTCTTTTCATGTTTTTCTTTCTCATCCTTTTATGTTCTTTCTTTGAATTTCTTCATAGCTTCCTTTGTTAGGCCAAGATTTTCAGCTGGCTACTCAACTTCTTTTCTTACTCTCCTATTTGTTTCAGGATCTCTGAGCTCAGTATGCAACTTTAAACTCAGCTCCTCATAAGTTCCAAATCTTTCAACTGTTGTGTCTTTGGGCTTGCTTAGCAGATGTTGAGCATACATATCCAAGATCCTTTCATCTACTTCATACCCCATGGGCATGATCCAAACAATTCTGGGTTCCACTGCTTCCATTAAACACTTATCAGTATCAACCATGAAGCATATTTCATTTTTGTATTTGTCAACAATTGAATTGGGGATTCTTTCCCTTGAGTGCATCATATTCTAAAAAATTTTGAAGTAACCCCATATTGTCATTTTCTGAGCATTGAAATCACTAATGTTGCAAAGATGATTTCTAATTTGAATGGCAACTGGCTCATCCTTAGTCCAGTGTACACCTTTTACCCCAGGTACCTCATTCATAAAGTAAAAGAATAGACATAAAATTAGTGTACCATACTTGAAGGTGTTCTTATTATCCCTTTTGATCTTGTTCATATTTTCAATCAATTGATTTTGCAATAGTTCACACAAGTCATAATCAACATTTTCTTTTAGCATCTTGTATGCAACATAAATGGCTGTTCCAAAAATAGAATTTTCTCTGCTCGAGTGGTAAATCTTGTATCCAATCACCATGGAGGAAAATTTGACATCCGACTCTATAATATCATGTATGGTCATTGCTCTTCTGTCAAACTTAGCTCCGGTAGCATTAGTTACTATCTAGTTTTTCACAGCTTTCAGCATGGGCAACCCTCCGGTTGAGTTTAAACTAGTTACATTTCTGATAGCATCCCTAGTAATCTTGAATGGTTTTAACAACCAAATGAATTCATCATGTATCCAACTTAAGACGTATCGGACCCACTCATCCTCATCGAATGTTGGAAACCCCATATCCTAAACAAAGTGTTTATCCTGTAGAGCCTTATATTAGGGTTTGAGTTCTTTATTTTCATCCATGAGTTGTTTTTCAGCAAATCTACATACCTTGAATCTCCAAACTCATCTATATTTGCATGAATGTAAACCCTAATGTCTTCTACATGTAGCACCCCATACGTAACACTTGAAAAAGCACCTAATGGATCGACTTGAATTGATTTGTGAGGGTGCTTCTTGAATTTGGGTTGAGGCCTTTTAGTAATGTCAATAACATGAGGGGTAGTGATTTCAACAGATTTTAGATTCAAATATTTACAAAGAGGTACCTTTTTCTTTCATGGTGTTAGGGTTGATCACTTGCCGATTGAATTCATTCTTTGTCTCAGTCTCTAGACTTTGTAGCTCAAATGCTCTTCTTCTTGTTCACTTCGAATGCAAGGTGATTCATATGAGTGATCAAGTGACCTTTTAAAGCTTCTTATTACCTAATTTGCCTTTGCAATAAATGTGTTGCCCTAATTGTATTTGGTTACATTGTTTTGACAGTTCCTTATATATTAACATCTTTTCTTCTGAAAACCCTTCCATAGGTTATGGACCAATTTAGAGTATTTTCTGTTACTATGCCAGATTCAGGCACCCACTTACTAACCGGGGGAATTTGATATTCTATGCAGCTCCCCCTAAGCCTGAGTTTCTGACTTAATTCTCAGAGCAATTGTCAGCACCGGATTCTAGTACGGACTCATTATCATTGTTTACTGTATCTTTCTTTATCCAAATCTTGTTCATTTCACTCTGTATCTCATCCACATCAATTTTCCTTTTGCCTTTGTCTTGTTTATGCTCATCCAATTTTTTGTTTTCCAGACCTTTTCTTTCATTGTTTTTACTTCTACAGAATCTTGCAATATGACCAGATTTATTGCAGCTATAGCATACAACATTTCCTTTCTTATAAACTTGATTTTCTCTTGATCTGTACTGATTAGCCATATGTCCAAATCCATTGCAAACAAAGCAGTAACCATTGAAAGAATTACTAATTCTTTTATTATTGGAATTATTCATTGTCATACTTCTGCATTCATTTGATCTATGGCCATACCTGTTACATTTGAAGCATTGACTGGAGAAAGATAGACCATTTTGATTTACTCTGCTTCTGCATTGAGTAGCTCTATGACCAAATTTGTTGCAGTTGAAACAATTTCCATTGAATGATGGATATCTTTGAGCATTTGGCTATCTTACTGGAGGTTTTCTAGATCTATTTCTCTCATTCCTAGGTTGAAATTTTCTCAATTCAGATCCCAAGCTTTCACCTTTCTCATACCTAAGATTATGCTTATCAACATCCTTTTTCTACCCTTCAATGAGTGTTTCAAGTTTAGTTGAGCTTATCTTGAACTTCTCCTTATACTCATTTGTAATTTCTAGGTCATGTCTGAGTGTAATAATCTATCTCTCAAGTTATGAGTGTAATAATCTATCTCTCAAGTTCTCTTTCATTGTCTCTGCTTTCTTGTAGATTAGATTCTAGAAGGCCAGCTATCGCATCCAATTTGCAACATTCTTCATAACTCTTTTTCAGATTTTGATTTAACTCTTCTTCAGCTTTCTTCTTATCTTCAATTTCCTTGGTTAGTCTCATCACTCTGGTTTCCATCTCATGTTTTAGAATAGTAACTTCTTTAGTTAACTTCTCACATTCCTTTGTCTTCTCATCTAGGGCCTTGTCTTCATAATGTTTTCCCAGTTGAAGAGGTAGCTCCTTTCCTTTTGCATTGGATTTACTCAATTTTTCTTTTAAAATTTTAATGAAGTCTTCAACCTTTTTGAGGTTGTCTTGGAGCTCTTGAACTTCTGCCTTGGACTACTCAAGATCATCTAGGGTGAGATTAAGTTTCCCTTGAAGGTCATATTCATCCATTCTACTATCTTCCCAGATCTTCCTTAAGCTATTAAGCTTTTTCAAAGGAACTTATCTTTGATACCAATTGTTGGAATAGGTTTGGACAACTAAGAGGGGGGGGGTGAATCAGTTGTCACTCTATTTAATCTTTTACAACTTAAAATTAAATCAATGATATAAACTTTTCAGCATTAGACAATAGCATATGAGTAGAAAACATGAATGACACATTTGACACCAATATTTTGACGTGGAAACCTAGTTAAGGGAAAAACCATAGTGGGGGTTAACCCACAAAAATTAATACCTTGTTAAAAGTATTTTACAAATGGGAATGCACATGCATTCGGGCTCATTGTCCCAAGCTCACTACTTAAGTTTGGAGGCTCACTGCCTATAAAAAAGTTTACAAGATATTTACGGAGATTTTGAATTGGTAAGATGCATCTGCCAATTCTAGAGATCAGCTCCGGTTAAGTGCAAATACTAACTTTGTACACTTCATCTTTATTCTGCTCTTCTCTCTATTCTTCCTTCATTTGAATATTACACTTCTGATCCTTTTACTCTTTCTTAATCATCGCAATACATACATACACAATATCGAGAATCATCGGTTATATATATCTTTATCATGAATTGCAATCACTTGCCAGTCGGCAACAATCAACAACACTTAGAACCTTTTAAGAATGTTCTACTCTGTCGGCTAGATCCATAGACCAGTATTGATGTGTATCAAAAATAACACATGTAGATCATCATACATGTTAGCCACTAACATTTTATCTCATACATGGCTTAACAAAACACTTCTATTAGGTCTGCACAAGGATTTATCATAAGTCTGCTTGTTCTTTACTAAACTATTATGTCATAACAAGATTCGGTATTCAGATGCTCATAACTTTTGATCCCTTTATCACCGGAAGCTAAAAACTTGGATTTAGATTGTCTTGGTGTCCCTCTACACTTCTTCAGATCTACAACGCATAATGATTAACTGGAGAGATCCGCTGACAAAAATACTGGACTCTGCTATATGCTCTGTTTCAGGCTCCCAGACTTAGATATATTATCATTCTGACTTTTGGTATGATTAGATACTGCATTGCAGATGTGTGGAACAATCTTATTTTCCATCAATGACAACACCTATCAATGCTAAGCAGTGTCTCTTGCCAATAGTAAGGGTCCCTCTCTAACATCATATGGCTTACTATAAATAGTAAGTATGTGAAACTGAGTCAAATGTAGGCCAATCCTGAATGAAACTGAGCTCTGACGAAGAAGTCAACCAATCATCTACCAAATAGGACCCTCTGAACAACTCCATTAGCCTATGAGGGTTAGATAATAGGCTAATCCCTTGAATTCTGATGCTCATGAAAATGGGGACATTACATATACTTAGCTTGTTTGTCATAAAAATCATCACGCTGATTATTCATTATGCTTCTAACATCATCATTGTGTTCCTTGTCATGAAATCCATTGGATTTTTCTAAATTACCTTTGTGATCATTACTACCATGACCTTGATTGACAATAGGTTGTTGATTTGGGATGACTTCATACTTGTCTTCCTGAGCTACTCTAACTAATTCACCACCTACAATATAAGAATTTGGGTTGTCCTTTAATGTCCAGGTAGGTCTAGTTTACCTTGTAAGTCTACATTTGGAATGGTTGGACAATCACAATGTGCTTGTCATAACTCTCCTTAGTGCTAGTGACTTCTTGTATTTTGTTTTGAGTAGGTGTATCCATGGGAGGTTAAGAAAGCATGTTTGAGAAGATATGTTAAGAACATGTTGTAGTGCCAAAAATGTGACCATGCTGCAAGAGATAGTTTTGATGTCATACATCATAAGGCTTAAACTATTGATCAAAACTCCTAGCGTGAACTCAAGTTTGCAAAAGGACTTCATCACTAGTCTTGGATATCGTATGGACAACCATCAAATCATAAAGGATATAGGAATTTTGTCAGATGTCATTTGTTAGTTTATCTCAGACCAATCAACATTCTATCTTAGACCACAAAACTACCCCTTTCTATCTCAGACCAATTAGCATTCTATCTTAGACCACAAAACTACTCCTTTCTATCTTAGACTAATCAACATTCTTGTCTTTTCATGACTGTCCCAGATCATTTTATTGGTCCAAGACTACCTCCTTTTCACATACATTCCTTGTCTCATAATCATGACTTGAGGACTGTCTCTTTGGCTATCACGTTTTATGACTGTTTCACATGATAATTGTTCAATCTTAGTGATAATAAAGGATATAGGAATTTTGTCAGATGTTGTAATTGTAGCTGCCCTTGTAGACATGTATGCAATGTGTGGAAGCATAGACAAGGCATGTGGACTGTCTGATAAAACACCACAAAGAGAGGTCCTCTTATGGAATGCAATGATTGCAAGATATGCAGAAAATGGATTTGTTGAAAAGACTATAGAAACTTCCAAGCAAATGCAATTGGCAAGTGTAAAGCCAAATTCCACAACCTTCACTAGCATCCTCCCTATCTCTACCAAATTAGGATCTTTGGAACATGATATGGATAGCTAAGATGTGGAAGCATAGACATGGCATGTGAACTATTTGACATAACACCTAAATAGTTCCATCTCATGGAATGCAATAATTGCAAGATATGCACAAAATGGATTTGTTAATAAGAATTTAGAAACTTTCAAGCAAATGCAAATGAGAGGTGTAAAGCCAAAATTCAATCTTTGGAACATGGTATGGACATCCATCAAAGCATAAAGGATATGGGAATTTTGTCAGATCTTGTAGTTGCAACTATCCTAGTATAGACATGTATGTAAAGTGTGGAAGCATAAACAAGATATGTTAACTATTTGACATGATGCCTCAATGAAATGCCATCTCATGGAATAGAATGATTGCAAGATATGCAAAAAATGGATTTTTTTGATAAGGATTTATTACATTTCAAAAAATACAATTGACAGGCGTAAAGCCAAATTCCACAACCTTAGCCAGTATCCTCCTTGCCTATGTTGAAATGGGATCTTTGGAACACGGTATGGATATCCATAAAAGCATAAAAGATATGGAAATTTTGTTAGATGGTGTAGTTGCAACTACCCTTAGAGACATGTATGCAAAGTGTGGAAGCATAGACAAGGCACGTGAATTGTTTGACATGATGCCTCAAAGAAATGTCGTCTCATGGAATACAATGATTGCAAGATATGAACAAAATGGATTTTTTGATAAGGCTTTAGAAACTTTCAAGCAAATGTAATTGGCAGGTGTAAAGCCAAATTACACAACCTTAGCCAACATCCTCCCTTCATATGACAAAATGGGATCTTTCGAACATCCATTAAAATATATCGGATATGGGAATTTTGTTAGATCTTGTAGTTGCAACTATCCTAGTAGACATGTATGCAAAGTGTGGAATCATAGACAAGGTACATGAACTATTTTCCATGGTGCCTCAATGACATACCATTTCATGAAATGCAATGATTGCAAGATATACAAAAAATGGATTTTTTTTGATAAGGCTTTATAAACTTTCAATCAAATACAATTGGCAGGTGTAAAGCCAAATTCCACAACCTTAGCTAGTATCCTCCTTGCCTATCCCAAAATGGGATCTTTTGAACATGGTATGGACATCCATCAAAGGATAAAAGATATGGCAATTTTGTTAGATGTTGTAGTTGTAACTGCCCTCAGAGACATGTATGGAAAGTGTGGAAGCATAGACAAGGCACGTGAATTGTTGGGCATGATGCCTCAAAGAAATGTCATCTCATGGAATGTAATGATTGAAAGATATGGACAAAATGGATTTTTTGATAAGGCTTTAGAAACTTTCAAGAAAATGCAATTGGTGAGTGTAAAGCCAAATTACACAACCTTAGCCAACATCCTCCCTTCATATGCCAAAATGGGATCTTTGGAACATGTTATGGACATCCAACAAAGCATAAAGGATATGGGAATTTTGTTAGATCTTGTAGTTGCGACTACCCTAGTATACATGTATGCAAAGTGTGGAAGCATAGACAAGGTACGTGAACTGTTTGACATGATGCCTCAATGAAATGTCATTTCATGGAACATAATGATTGCAAGATATGCAAAAACTGGGTTTTTTTGATAAGGCTTTATAAAATTTTAAGCAAATATAATTGGCGGGTGTAAGGCCAAATTCCACAACCTTAGCTAGTATCCTCCTTGCCTATGCCAAAATGGGATCTTTGGAACATAGTATGGACATCCATCAAAGGATAAAAGATATGGCAATTTTGTTAGATGTTGTAGTTGCAACTACCATTAGAGACATGTATGCAAAGTCTGGAAGCATAGACAAGGCATGCTAACTGTTTGGCATGATGCCTCAAAGAAATGTCATCTCATGGAATGCAATGATTGCAAGATATGAACAAAATGGATTTTTTGATAAGGCTTTAGAAAATTTCAAGCAAATGCAATTAGCGGGTGTAAAGCCAAATTCCACAACCTTAGCTCGCATCCTCCCTTTATATGCCAAAATGGGATCTTTGGAACATGGTATGAACATCCATCAAAGCATAAAGGATATGGGAATTTTGTTAGATCTTGTAGTTGCAACTACCCTAGTAGACATGTATGCAAAGTGTGGAAGCATAGACAAGGTACGTGAATTATTTCACATGATGCCTCAATGAAATGCCATCTCATGGAATGCAATGATTGCAAGATATGCAAAAATGGATTTTTTTATAACTCTTTATAAACTTTTAAGCAGATACAATTGGCGGGTGTAAAGCCAAATTCCACAACCTTAGCCAATATCCTCCTTGCCTATGCCAAAATGGGATCTTTGGAACATGGTATCGACATCTATCAAAGTATAAAAGATATGGGAATTTTGTTAGATGTTGTAGTTACAACTGCCCTCGGAGACATGTATGCAAAGTGTGGAAGCATAGACAAGGCACATAAATTTTTTGGCATGATGGCCCAAAGAAATTTTGTTTCATGGAATGCAATGATTACAAGATATGAACAAAATGGATTTTTCGATAAGGCTTTAGAAAATTTCAAGCAAATGCAATTGGCGGGTGTAAAGCCAAATTCCACAAACTTAGCCAACATCCTCCTTTCATATGCTAAAATAGGATCTTTGGAACATGGTATGGACATCCATCAAAGCATAAAGGATATGGGAATTTTTTCAAATCTTGTAGATGCAACTACTCTAGTAGACATGTATGCAAAGTGTTGAAGCATAGACAAGCTATGTGAACTATTTGACATGATGCCTCAATGAAATGCCATTTCATGGAATGTAATGATTGCAAGATATGGAAAAAATGGAATTTTTTGATAATGCTTTATAAACTTTCAAGAAAATATAATTGGCGGGTGTAAAACCAAATTCCACAACCTTATCCAATATCCTCCTTGTCTATGCCAAAATGGGATCTTTGGAACACATTATGGACATCCATCAAAGTATAAAAGATATGGGAATTTTATTAGATGTTGTAGTTACAACTACCCTTGGAGACATGTATGCAAAGTATGGAAGCATAGACAAGGCACGTGAACTATTTGGCATGATGCCTCAAAGAAATGTCACCTCATGGAATGTAATGATTGTAAGATATGAACAAAACGGATATTTTGATAAGGCTTTAGAAAATTTCAAGCAAATGCAATTGGTGGGTGTAAAGCCAAATTCCAAAACCTTAGAAAAATTATCTTTGAAACACGGTATAGACATCCATCAAAGCATAAAGGATAAGAGAATTTTGTAAAATGCTGTAGTTGCAACTACCCTGCAAGACATGTATGCAAAGTGTGGAAGCATATACAAGGAATGTGAACTGTTTGACATGATGCCTCAATGAAATATTGTCTCATGAAATGTATTGATTGCAAGATATGCACGAAATGGATTTTTCATAAGGCTTTAGAAACTTTCAAACAAATGCACAAAAGAAACTTTCAACCAAATGCAATTGGCACATCTAAAACCAAATTGCACAACATTATCCAACATCCTCCTTGCCTATGCCAAAATGTGATCTGGGGAGCATGGTGTGGACAACCATCAAAGCATAAAGGATATAGGAATTTTGTCACATGTTGTATTTGTATCTGCCCTTGTAGACATGTATGGAAAGTGTGGAAACATAGACAAGGCATTAGAACCGTTTGACATGATGCCTCAAAGAAATGAATAGTCTCATGGAATGCAATGATTGCAAGATATGCACAAAATGGATTATTTGAAAATGATTTATAAATTTTCAAGCAAATGCAATTGGAACGTGTAAAACCAAATTCCTCTAGTGATAATTAATCATCATATTAAATATTTAATATAAACTATCATATACATAATGTCATGAACATAACACCTAGTTTATATATAACACCATATAGGCATGTCCAAACAAAGCCATACAGGCATATACAAAAATATACATCGATAACATACAAAAGTATGTAGACAAAGCCATCTAGGCATACAAAAAATGTCCCAAAATCTAGTTTCCTATGAACTTCTATCAAATAATCAGCAGCCCTTGCTTGGCCATGAAGATGGAGAGCCAATTAGTGACTCGTCCTCTCTCTCCTATCGAGTAAACCTTCTCGACAGAGATTTTTGCAGCTCCACCTGTTAATACAATCAAACAATATGCACATTTATATAGAAAACATGAAATATATAACATCACATATGTAATCAATCACTTACCACTAGTTGATGATCCCTCTTGATCATCTTTTATCTCTCTTCATCAATAGTTGGACGAGTTGGAGTTGTGACCTCTTATGAGAAGCATCAAGAAGAAAAATTGACTAAACATAAATATCATTCATGTACATCAAATGACATGAGATAAAACAAGAAATACAAAATGAAATTTACATGTTACTGGCTCATACCTTGATCAAAGGATTTGAAGACAACACAGATGCAATAATGCCTATCTGTGTTGACTCACGAAGATGAGGAGTAGTCTCCATATTCAACATCTGAAAATAGAGTTCAAGGTTATTCGACCAAAATAGATACATACCATTATTTAAATGTATAATGATTACAAATGGTTAAATTTACCTTCAAATAAGTGGATCTACGAGCAGGGGACCAAGGAAACCATGGAGGTGCTAGTGAAGCTCCCTGTTGAAATCATCAAATTGTCACTAAATAATATTACCATTGATTTATGTACTATATTTACGATCATGTGATAAATTACATACTTGTTGACTCGACCTCCTCTCATAACCCGCCAATGGATGACTAATAGAGACGGGATGAAGACTCTAACCCTGGAATTTCATTGCGCAGAAAATTACATACATTAATTTTGACTTATAATATAGATAGTCATATAAAATTAATTACAAATTTCAAATAAGAATATATTAAATCAAGATGAAACTTGTAAAAAAAACCTAGGAGTCAATACCAAATGTATGCTGTAAGACATCATCTATGAGAACAAGATCATCCAATATGGATGTGTCCATCACTGGATGTTGCCCCTGTGTCGCAACATCTTGCCGAGAGTCCTGTCACAAGTCTTGCATCCCATAATTGCACAGGTTTCCACATGAACTGCATAGATGTGGGGACAAATGATGCCTGCTACTCTCACCCTCATCGACCTGGGTGAGATCATCATCGTGCTGTGTTAGAGACTACATGAGAGCACTGTGTCTCCACCTTAATACTCTCCTTCAAAGTCGAAGGGAGTGACACATGTGTTGGCCTCATCAGGGGTCTAGGTACACGGTTTTGGTCTCATTATGCCCCCTCTCTATCTTGGGCAGAGCCACCACCTCTGCCCTGAAACTCTCGATTAATGTCAAAATAGTTAGGAATCTTCTTATGGACAAACTCACAATACAGTTTCCTCAAGAAATATTGTGGCACCTCATTGTTGTTGCATGGATGCTCATCAAACACCATGTATCTTCATTCCTACACTGATGAATCAGGAAGCGTTTGCAAGTCTATTCTAATGTTTGGTCAGTTTTAGGTGATAAACTGTGAAAATAATGCAGATTTTGTAATTTTTAGGTCCTTCACTTGTTCGTAAGATAATTTGTCGGCATAGTATTGCTGACACCTCTCCCTATAGTCATGAATTCAGTAATCTGGTTTGTCACCGATTCAGTGTGAGAAACAATCACCTCTAATGACTTGGCAAGTGTTCTCCTATGATCAATGCTTGCACTTGGACTATTTAATGTTTCAATTAGTGTTTGAAGATGTTTTTAATTTTCTTCTGTTTGCCCTAAATAGTTTTCATGTGTATCTCTTTCATGGTGAGCACATGAAGGTGGGGGTTTTTTAGGGTTATGAGGGTTTTCGAGGTTGTTTTGACCCTCCTCTGTTGGATTTGTGTTTTGTGTTGCCTCATTGACTATAAATTCAATATAAAAAACTAATCAAACATTGCAAAACTAAAAATTTCTTTTCAAATTCACAAAAATCAATCAAAACCTACCTTCTTCGGCTACTACACCCTCTACATTTCGTTGGTGACATCCTCGAGAGTAGGATTAGAGAGGTGGCATGGTGAAAAATTTGATTACTCTTCTCCCTTGCTTGATTTCTCCTTCCTCCAATGCGCTCGTGCTCTTGTGACTATTTTGTCTTACAGAAATGAGAGATTGGCTATGGGTTTTTATTGTTGTTGCTTTTTTTTTTACTTTATATAAGAGAAAACAAGCTGAGCCTAAAACACGAGCACGTTATAATGCACTTGTGTTTCATCATGCATGGGACCAAAAAGTCATGGGGCAACCTTTTTGGTCCCACAACTCCATGCACTTACCCTAAATTTTTTTTTTATAAAATATTTAAACAATTAACTCATATTTTGTTATAAATAATACATTTTATAATTATATGCTAATTTGTTAGGTTCCATATTTTTTATTAAACAAAAAAAAATAAAGAATTAAAATAAACAAATCTAAAAAATAGTAAAAAAGTATATAACATAAAAAAACATTAAAATAATTACAATTAATACAATACAAAAGTATTACTATAACAAATAAATACAACTATAATAATAATATCAAAATAAAACCATAAGAAAAACAATAAACAATAAACAATAAAGGTGAACTTCCACACTCCTTTAAAAAAATCAACAAAATGCTTCTCCTAATTTTTATTTCAGATTTTTAAGTTGAAATGAGTTATAGAAACTTATCATTTGGACTTGATTTTTATATTTTTAGTCATTTTAAATGTTGTCACTTATTCATAAGTTTTTTTTTTTATCCACATGATTATTTTGATTTTCCTCTCAATTTTTATTTCTTCATTATATTTGGACATTTAAAAGTTTGACTCCTTATTTTATTTCTTGATTATATTTGGACATTTAAAAGGTTGACTCCTTAGAGTACTAATAGGAAGAGTCTCTAACTATTTTCCTATAAGTAGTAGTTTTCTTTCATCTAAGTCCTTTTTTAAAATTCTTCTCCCGCATGTCCACCTCCCTGCCTTATGTTTTATTTAGACTATAAAATTCAAAGTATAATTATGTTAAAAAATTATTAATATTTTTTTAGAGAAGAGTTGTGTTCAATTGAATACATAATTTAAAATGAGTAAATAGAATGACAAAATAATGTATGTATATGTGTATGTGTATGTATATGTATGTGTATATGTATATCGACATCTACATCTATATACATATATACATACATACATACACATACATATATACTTTAGGAAACTTTTTTAAAAATATAATAGGAAGAGTATCATTCAATGAATTATGTAAACCGTTTATAAGGTATGTTTATGGAAATGAGGGATAAAAAGGTGTCAAAAGTGGTCACTTTTTTTTGAAATCGGTAAAAATAGATATTGGATGAGAAGTTGAAGATAGCCACACTTAGAATTAGAAGAAGTGATAAAAACAATTTGTAGTGCTCTAAATCTACTTTCTAAACTATTTTTTTTTTAATGATGGAGATTAAGAGGTTCAAATAGGGGGACCACACAAAGTGCTTCTATTTTTGTCAAAAAATATAATATAGCGTCCAATGTGCTCCCATAAAATGTTAACTTTTTTTTTAAGTATTTCACAAATCACTTCAGTGAAAAATTAGCTAAAATCATGTAGCTTATGCCTGCTTTTTCTACTAAATTTTTAATGAATATATGATTTTTTATGAATTTTCAAAGTGGACACAACTTGAAAAATAAAAATTTGAGCATGCTCCCCCATAATTTTTTTGAAAACTAATCAAAAAGCATTTTTTTTCAATGTATATAGAATAGAGTCTAGAATCTAAAAATATATTTTGTTCTAAATTTTGATGAATGCATAAAAAATGACACTAGAAATACTGTACATATAGTTTCTAAAAAAAAGAACACATTAGCAAAAGAAATTGAAGATGGAAACCTTAATGTTATCATATTTAAAAAAAAATTACATGGCTAGAAAGTTAATAAAAAACTTGAAGTCGTCCTAGCATTTTTTCATATTAACATTAAAAAATGTGTAAATTTGATGGAGAGCATGCTTGAGATTTAGTTAATTTTATATTTTTCTTGAAAATGCATTTTTGGCATCCAAAAGGTAGGTCCAACCCTTTGGGTTGGATGCCAAAGGCAAATCCAACCCCTAGGGTTGAAATCTCCCAAAGCAGTAAAAAATGTGCTCATGTTTTAGAACACTTAAAATGTTGAGTAAGGACCTATAAAAAATGCACATCACATGATTTTAGACCCACATTTTGTGTTTATTCCCCTGCTTTGTGTTTTTTCTGAAATACAAACACACTTTTGATGGTTTTGAGGATCTACAATCATTGGTTGACAAAATTATTTCACTTTTTGTTCTTCTATCAATGTTGAAGATTCCAATTGCATGTTTTTATATCAAATTTGATATTGCAAATCAGTTTTTTCATGTTTTGAGGAATTGGAATACTTGATTGATAAAATTAAATAATTTTTCATCTTACATTGACAAAAACATTCTAATTGCATGTTTTGTATTTATATTTAATAAATTGTCAATTATTATTTATGTTTTTTTGACCATTTGTTTTAGATTGATATAGAATTCAATATCATGTCAAGGAAATGACCAAAAAACTCAAACATCAAAGGAGTGTGAAGCCAAGAATGCAAAAAAAAAAAGAATGAATGAGATAACTTCATGAAAATAAGAAATTGAACTCCATAATTGAAGATCAATGATCTTTGTCAATTGAGTTGGATTAGGAAGCATCTAAAAGAGAGAAGGATTTGGAGAAACAAAGAGAATGAATGCAAAAACTTTGTTCAAGTAAGAAATTGAATGTGGGAGTTGAAGGTATGTCATCTTTGCCATCTTAATTTGATATTGTTGAAAATGCTCAATCATCAATTTAAAATGATGGTGAATTTTCAAATGTGAATATAGATGTTACACCAATTAATCAAGTGTTGAATGAGCAAAATTTTTCTAATGATTCAAGTTTTCCATTGAGAAAACCTCCTAAAATTTTGCATATAAAGCCTAAGTTTTTTATTGAAATTGATGAGAATATTCTATAACCAATGCTTGATAAGATTCTCGAATGTACTTATAGAAGAAATGTGAATAAGATATGGAAATTATTTTTTGAAAACATAAGTGAAACTAGAAGATGTCATTGTTTGTTGAAATGATAAAAAATCTCAAGTTTAGGCCAATCATGAAGATTCTTGGTCTAAGAATATCAAATATCAATAGCAAAAAAACTATTGTAAAAAATCTAATCAATCCATATCAAAGCATTGGTTCCACCTCATGCACCAAAGATAGTAATGCTACATGATGTGTCATTATATCAACTATAGTGAGAAGTCAAAAAAATAAATCTCACTTGATAATAAAAATAAGTCAAGCACTAAAGATAAGTAGAAAAACATTGATGAAAGACATTGGGAGGTGTGAAAGAGTTGATGACCTAAATAGCAATGAACTATGAACATTTTCTAGTAGACTCTGACATAAATATAAAGTCATAGTTGAAGCTTTAAAATCCCTAATTGAGGAATTTTGGAGAATTAACACAAGAGTATGTCCTAATCAAAGGGATATTGTAAAAAGGAGAATTGGTTGTCAAAACCATGAGCCACATCTAAAGAATTTTTTGATATGACTCCAACACAAATTTTCCCCAAATTTTTAGAGTTATCTTCAAATTCAAATTAGTTAAAGGTATTTTAAAGTGGAAAAACTTTTTATGTCAAAATAAATCACACATGCACAACTTGTTGTTGTAGAGTTCACATAGAATTTTCTATGAATTATGATGTTTTTCGATAAATATAATTGTGTATCTTTTAATAATAATGATATTTTGTAGGAGTGTATGATAGAAGCTCCACCTAAATTGGAAAGACATTTCATTATAAGGATTTTTTGTGAAAGAGTAGATGAACAACAATTTTATAAGAAATCATGTTTGGATGAAACATGTGATAGTTTTGGTGGTTTGCAAAATTTGAGAACTTGTGTACACATGGAGAATACACACGTAATTGGAAATGAACTAGTACCTTTTGAGAAATATAAGTTAGTGGCATACACTCTAAAAGATGGTAAAGAGGCAAAAAGATGTGAATTGGTGAGTGAAGAAATACCAGTATCTTTATTTATGCCTATTTTTTGAGAAAAAATAGTGTACATGAGTATGCAAGGCATACACATAGAGCTTGATGGTTAGACTTGCAACTTAAGTTATGTAAGGACACATGTTATCTTCATATGATTGTGTCAATTGTAGACTGTGTAGAGAATTATACACTACAACCATAGAATGAGGTTCAATCACAATACTACAACTCCACTCAGATTGTTATATTTGTGCATATAACATTCATTCATGCACCTGATATAGTATAGAGGAAGATAGAAATATCTTTCAATGGAGTATCATTTTTATATTAGTGATGTTCATACACATTCTATATAGTTTGTACAAGGTTGTTTTCAGATGTTCTATGATAATTTGAGTAGCAAGAACATTTATTTTTGGTCAGCATATCATATGGTCAAATAATTATGCATCACAATTTAAGAATTCATGGATGTTCTATTGGTTGAGTAGGATGCATATAATGAGTGGTGTTCAACATATATGGAATTTATTTGAGGTTGGGCATGGAAAAGGGGAGCATGATGGTGTGGGAGCATGTATTAAAAGAGCCTTAGCACAAGAAGAGTTGAAGTACAAAGACAATACAAAGTTGATAGATGCAACATCCATCATCAAATGGTGTAACTCTACAATGGGTCCAAGTAATAAAGGTAAGTCTATAGTTCATAATTTTTTTTGGTTGATAGAAGCTAACATTGAAAAATATGAAATTTTTTGTACAATGATAGGATCAAGTGAGTTCCACTCTTTTAGAAGCTCAAATGCAATGTCATGGCCTATTCATATGAGGTAGATGGTGTGCTTTTGTTCTTCATGTATAGATTTTTCTTGGAATGAGTGTGAGTCAAACGAATGGGTCAATGAATGGTGTGCTAGAACTTTAATCCCACTTGAGATGTATTGACTTCCAAGAGAACTACAACCAATGCTCTACGGAATCATCAATTGACTTTGACGATATTTCAGATTTAGTTGAACTAGGTATTATAGACACATTACTTAATGAAAATTAATATATTTTAGATTATGATGTAGTATTTTTGTATCATTTATTGAATTAATATTTTTTGTAATATTTAATGTAGGGCATGTTTATGGACTTGTTGTGGATGAAGAAAATGATGAAGGAATGGATTATTATTTATGTTGTTGTGTTGTGGAAAAAAATAAATTGAAATCCCCTGCCATAGATGGAGAAAACATTGAGTATCCTACAAGATCGGTGGTTGTTATTGGAACATGGCTTAGAAGGCATCCAATGAAGAAATCTAATGTGTGGTTGTACAAGGACTTTGACACACATAAGAAAATTCTTCATTATTCTATCCTTATTGTGGCATTGAATGTTCAATTGATAAAATATGGGGGTATACTATTGAATAAGAACTTGTGGAAAGTTCACGAGTCTAACCATGAAGCAATACTTGAAACCAAATCCACATGGTTCGTTGGATTGAATTAGTGGAATGACATAAAGGTATGTTATGTACACTTCATAAGTTTTTTATTTGATTACATTTTTCTTTTCTTTTCTTTATTTATTTCTAGTAGTGTTATTAATGTAGATTAGTGGTGCCAAACAAGCTTCCACCTTCTCATGGTTGGTACTTTTAGTAATGAATTTTATATTCTTGAAGCAAATATAAGATTTAAAAATTAACAATAAACTAGCATATCCTCATTTCACCTTATATATGTTTAACATTATATGTTTAGTTGGGGGGATAGAGAGAGAGTTAGGGAAAGAGTAGAAGTGAGGAAGAGAGGATGAGAGAGAGACTCAGGGAGAGAGGAAGAGATATAGAGAGTGAGAGACATATGTTTTACATGATTTGCTTAACCTCATTTTAGCTTCTAAATGTTTCACGCAATTTTCTAATCCTCATTTTATCTTCTATGGCTATATCATATCCTTAGGGGGAGAGAGAGACTTAGAGAGAGAGAGAGAGAGAGAGAGAGAGAGAGAGAGAGAGAGAGAGAGAGAGAGAATGCAAGAAGCAACAATGATGCAACTTCTAGTGCTTATTCTCTTGTAGCCCATTCTCATCCTAATACTAGTGACAAAGACAAGTAAATTTGTAGCACAACTAGACCTTGGCCATCATTTTAGTGAACCTTCTGTTGATAGCTAAAAAAGCATTTCCTAACTTGCACCTTTTTGCCCCAAATTTAGTGAAAAACTCACTTTATGCCTTCAATATTGGACCTATAGTTTATAACCGATCTGAGGTATCTTCCATAGGTTTTCATGTGTGTTGCCTTTTAAGTAAAAGGGAAAAGCCCAAAAAATGACTAAGTCCAAATCTTTCTAAGTGTTTCCTTGTATTTTTCACCTTTGTTAGAGTTTCAAAGTTTAGGGTTCATGTCTTCCATCTTGCCTTATCTATTGGCTCCGAAATCAAGCTCCAAAATTTGTCTAAGTGTATCAGAAGACAAAAGTCGGGCCTACGACATTCCCTCTTCCTTAGGACAAGTGGTGACATGAAGGCCCAATGGAAAAAGTCCGCCTAATGTTTGAAGTTCTAAGTAAAGTGGACTTCAGGGGTCAAGTTATGATGTTCTCTCATCTTCCAAGTAGGTGAAATGGTGAAGGCCCGAGGTCCAAAGTCTGATGGGGCTAGTATTCTTCTAAGTGTTGTGGGAATTGGTAGGCAGGAGTTTCTCTTTCCTTCTTTCTTCCTTTTGGAAGGTGGAAAGCAAAAGGCCTGAAGGCTGAGGTCTGCCAAACTATTCAAAGGCTTCTATATTTTGGCAGGTGGGAGTTTCTCTTTCCTTCCTTCTTCCTTTTGACAACACAAAAAGTAGAAATCCTAAAGTCTGAAGTCTGATTTGACAAAAGAAGATAGAGAAGATGGAAGAATGTGGCAAAGTTAAGAGGTTCGTGAAAAGAGAAATTTGCCAATAGTGAAGAAAATGCAAAGAAGGAAGAAGGCCTGAGGCCTGACCCCTGACAACTTTTATATTCTTATAAGTGTTTCAGGTCAGGCAGTTCCTTTCTTCTCTTCTAAAGAGCATGCTACAAGATGGAAGGCCCAACCTCTAAAGTTCAATTTGTTGTAGGTCGATTTTTGAGCCTTCCATACTCCTCCAACTACCTGGGAACGTGCCAACTACTTCAAGGGATGCCATTAATGTGAAGTGGGTGGCCAAAATTAATGCTTTTAATGTAGTTGGTGGGGTTTTTGAGGGCTTTCCCACCTAGTGCATTCTCAAACCCGCGTGTGGAGGCTATAAAGTCAAGATTTAAACTCTTTTCAAGGGTTAGTCTTTTGGCATTTTTAGGCGACAAAGTGCAGAGCTCTCTAGGGTTTCAAAGAACAAAAAAGTTCTAGTTCTTTAGTGGATAAGACATATGTTATGAAAGGTTTTCATTTTGATCTAAGTGATCAATGTATGAACTTCTCCTTCTTCTTATGTAATTTTTCAAGGAAATCCTAAGTCTCAGTTAGAGTTTCCTCTTGCCACACTTCGTGGCATGAATGTAACCATTGATTAGATGAATATGACATATTCTTAAAACATTACATGCTATGTGATGATATATTCAATGATTGTAGATGAATAATTGTATTTTGACAAAGGATTACTAAGTATATTCTTCATTGATCGTTGTTTTTCTTGCATCTGGGTACATCCAAAAAGTGTGTGTTTCATTTCTGTGTTGTCTTTCCTTCTACTAAACCATGGACTTTGTAGCCCATAATAATAGGCACCAATCTGAGATGTTTGATCACCAACACCTCTTTAAGAAACTAAAACAACTTATCAAGTGTGAAATAAATAGTTACTATTGCATGCATTGTTGTGATTTTGTGTTGAAAACATGAAATATTGTTAGACAATCTTCAAAGTATCAATTCTAGCAGACCAAACAAGCATGCCTATACTTCCCATTATTATTAAGAGTGCCTTTCATCAGCTATATAGGGGTTCTTAGTGATAACCAGTTGTTCTAGGTCCAATGACGGTCTTTGGGGCCTAGAAAATGATTTAGGTTTGGTTATCCTTTCATTTTTAGTTGTTCATCTGGTTTTGAAATTAATGTCTGCTTAGGTATACTCGTTGGAATATCCCTCTAGAGTCTAATCTAAGCTCAAAGTGTAGAGGAGCCTACCCACTCTTGTAGGTTGTCCAAAATTGCCAGAGCTTGTTGATAAACCTCTTTTAATCACCCTGACAACACCCCTGGCCTAGGTGATTATAGATTATTTTAGGGTTTTGGGTTGTAGTAATTTTGGGAGAACAATTTTGGCATCATTGCCGAGGACATAGTACTTTGGTTCAGATTTGAAGCCCTTGGTAATAGTAAATATTTACTTTTGGTTGTTGTTGTATTGAAATACAGTGTTTGTTCATTTTTCTTCCCAGGAGGGGGACGTGGCGACTATGTTTTAACAACCTAGAAAATAATTGTAGTTTGAATAGAAAAGAGATTTAAAATGCATAAAGGAAGGAACCAAGAACAACTTGGACATGATGAGACCTCTAGCAGTGCAAGAAATAGGAGTAGATGGAGGACAATAGACCCTAATGTTGTGCCTCCATTGAATACCCAAGACCAGGCTGGTACCTCTAGCAGAAATAATGTATTTGATGATCTCAGAGGCTAGCATGACTATACTTCTAAGGACTCTGCAGATAACATACTCAGGACAAACATAATGATGAATAGGAATGAGTATGATGTTAGAAGAAATGAGAATATTATTGGTAGAGGAAGTAGAGATAGATCACATGATCCACATTTGAGAACATTTGGGATGCCCGGTGATAATGAAGAGACATTAGAATACCAAGTATCCTAATTCTCCCACAAGGTCACTTGGAAGTCAGCATGATATCATTCCTAATGAGGAAAACCAATAGCAGAAGCCTGATAATGAAGAAAGAGAAAGAAGGATCTAGGATGAGGTCAACTTTCTTGATCACCTTAGAAATAGACAAAGAGAGGTGCAGGTCTTGCTTGATCAACAACAAGCTCAGCTTGACCAATAATCCCAACAAAACCAAAATGCACAGCAGTGGGGCCATAACCTACAGAACAATCAAAGACAAAAGAAACAATAGAAACAAATGGGATAGCAAGGTGTGAATAATACACATTTACAGAACATTAACAATTAGCCACCACAGAATCAAGCTATTCAGTAGCATGGCAATTTTCAAAATGTTAGGCATGCACAATGAAGACAAGCACAAAGATTTCTTCCATAGAAGAAGCCATTGGGGGCTGAAAGGTATAAACAACTTGACTTCTTTGGCATACCAGACTTTCCTAATCCTATTCCAAATGAGATTAGAGGAAAGATTTTGAGGTTTCAAGGAAATAATGTAGTCACTGGTGAGGAACAATTGAGACACTTCATCAATGTCACGAATGAGTATGACATTGAAGATGAAGATGTGATGATGAAGATGTTTGTACACTCATTGGAGGAAAGTGCCAAAGAATGGTATAAGGAACTCCCTAATAAAAGTATTGATTCTTGAGAGGAGTTCATGAGGTGTTTAGGTTACATTATGGGGATAGGATTGACCCCAAGTTTGCCATCCACTAGCTCACAACAATCAAGAAATCAATCAATGAAATTGGTGCTAACTTCAACAGCAGTATCATCATGACAATGAGAAAGGTACCTCTTCAGATGAGACCTAAAGAATCCATGTGTTTGGTTGTGTACTATGGTGCATTTGATTCTAAAATTGGTTATTTATTGATGGATAAGAGTCCTCAAACACTAAGGGAAGCTTATGCTATAGATATTAATATTGAAAGTAACATGAGAGCCTTCGGTAAACACGTTAAGAGGTCTAATGTGAAGATTTATCAGCCAGATAGAGAAACTTCTAACAAGCCCCTCACCATTGATGACAAATTGGATAAGATCATGGGAGTTGTGAAAGATTTGTCTTATAAAGTTGCTAGAAATGACAAACAGTTGCCACCTCAAGGTGCTGCAACACATTCCAATGAAGGTCAAAGACTGCATAATAGGCCCTACAACATAGATTGTTCTAAGAGACCACAATAGAATGACAGACAAGCTGTCCCCAGGCATGTAAGTTTCAAACAACCTGAAAGGGACACTCCTAATCCATTAAGAAAGGATCGAGTCAATTTTCAAGATGAGTCTTTATGGTGCCAGGCTTGCTTCCTTCCCCATGATCCAGTAAATTGTGCAATCACTCATTCAATGAGCAGAGATGAAGAATTTCCAAATGAAGAAGGCACAAATGAGTATTATGAAGAAGAAATAAATAAGTTTGACATTGTTATATGGTAAAAGGGGGATGAATGGAATGTGTGAATACACTAGATCAAACCCTCCTTTCACTATAACATTGAAGGACAAAACCAAGGTTAAGTCACTACATGATGGATGAGGACTCAGCTATAGATTTTGTGCTCTTGTTTGTCAAGGAAAGATAAGATTCAACCAAGCCTTTTATCAAACCTTAGGCCAATTAATGTACTAAACCCTAGAATAATGATAATCAACTTGAAACAGATGATTAACAATAGAAATTTAGAAACCAAAAGTACAGAGATGATCAGTAAGATGTTGGAACCTATCTCCTGAAAGTAGAGATGTCGAAGGATAAATTTGGCAACCACCCAAGTCCAGAAGTGAGATTTTGCCAAAGGTCAAAACTGAAAAGATGTTACAAATGATGCTCAAAGATCAGATCGAAAATTGAAGAGATAATCTGGAACTATTTCTGGATCCCGAAAATCTAATTCCTGCACTACCTTCCTGTAGCTCCACTTTTCCTAAAACTTGTACGTGTAACTTGCACACAAGATGACAAGAGAGGGGTGTGGGGGTTGTGGTGTTTAGGGATTTGCCTCAGTCAAATCTTGGGTTAGAATTTAAACTTTCCCAACACCATTGTTAATGAGAGAGAGCATGCCCTTGCAGGGCAGAGGCTAAAGATAATCCAAATGATGAAATGATTCAAATGATTCAAATAGAAATGATGTCACCTTAGAGGTGAAGCCCTTAGGAGGATGAAAGCTCTTCAACTCATAAGGAGATGGATGATGATGTTATATCTGCAACAAACACACAAATACAACCACAAATTTGCAACAACACAATTAATGTCTTGAACACTCTTTGCTCCAATATCATAAGTTTGCTTGATCCATCTAAGTTTAAAGGGTAAGTGCAAGAAGATGGGGGGCCAAAAAGGGGTCTTAAGTGGCCACTTTTTTTTTTTCTAAAATCAAGAAATGCTGGCCTTGGATGAGAAATTGAGCATAGTTACACTCAAAATTTTAAGATGCAGCAAAAACAATGTTTATAGTACTCCGAGTCTACTTTCTAAACTACTATTTTTTTTATAATGGTATAGATTAAGGGGTTCAAAAGAGGGAGCCACAGAAATTGGTGTTGTTTCTGTCAAAAAACATAACATAGCATGTTTTGTGGCTCCCTCAAAAGGTTAACTTTTTTTTTAGTATTTTTAAAATTGCTTTAGTGAGAAATTAGCTAACAGCATGTAGTTTATGCCCAATTTTTCTGATAATTTTTTAATGAATATTTAATTTTTTACTAATTTTCAAAGTGGAGACATGCTGAAAAATAGAATTTTGGCCATGCTACCCCTATAAATTTTGAAAACTAATTGAAAATATTTTTTTTAATATGCATAGAATGGAGTCTAGTTTCTAAAAATGAAATTTTTTTGAAATTTCAATGAATGGTTTACAATGAAAAAAAGACCAAACACTGGTTTTTGGCCAAAAATGGACACACAAACAAAAGAAAGTAAAGATGAAAGGCTTAACATTGTCAAAATGTGAAAAAAATTACATCGTTAAATAGCTAAGAGAAAGCCTAACATTACCTAGGTGTTTAACTTGTTCGACCTTGAAACACATGCAATCTGAGGGTTAGCATGAATGAAATTATGTGAAATCTTGTAGAATATGCAAAAACACGTCTTTGGACGTTGGGAAGGCACTCCAAGCCTTTGGGTTGGAAATCCAAAGCAAATCCCAAGCCTAAGGCTTGGGATTCCCAAAGCAAAATATAATGTGAGCACATTATAATGAGCTCGCGTTATGTTTTGTTTTGCATTTTTTCCCTTTTCACAAAAGTTTTCCTGATGTTTGTCATGTTTGACATAACGCGAGCACATTATAACATGCTTGCATTATGTCTCCCTTAGAATGTTTTATGTTCAAGGTTATTAAGCATGTATGTATGTATGCTTGTATGTATGTATGCCTATATGTATGTATGTATACTTATATGTATGTATGTATGTATGTATATATGTATGCTTGTATGTATATATGTACACTTGTATGTATGTATGTATGGTTGTATGTATGTATGCATGCTTGTGTGTATGTATATATGTATGTATGTATGTATGTATGTATGTATGTATGCTTGCATGCTTGTATGTATGTAAGGGTTTTGGGTTTAGGGTATATAAGGCCCTGAGCCCATAGAGTTTTTATGATTGAGGGTTGAGGTTTTTGGGTTTAGGGTTTAAGGTAGAGGGTTGAGGGTTGAGGGATTAGGGATTAAGTAATAGGTAGAGGGTAGAGGGTTGAGGATTCAGGTTTAAGGGTTGAGGGTTGAGGTTTAAGGGTTGAGAGTTAAGGCTTTAGGGGTGAGGGTTAAGCGATTAGGGTTTAAGGTATAGTGTCGAGGGTAGAGGAGGGTAGAGATGGGGGTGAGGCAGATAGGGGAGGAGAGGGGTGGATAAGGGTTGAGGGTTTAAGGGTCAAGGGTTTAGGGTTTAAGGTCAAGAGGGATTAGGGTTTAGGGTTGAGGGATTAGGGTTTAGGGTTGAGGGATTAAGGTTTAAGGTTGAGGGTTGAGGGTTTAGGGATAGGGTTTAGAGTTAAGGGTTAAGGGATTAGGGTTTAGGACGTCGACAGATTAGGGTATAGCGTTGAGGCTTTAGGTCCATAGAGTTTAGGGTTGATGGATTAGGGTTGAGGGTTGAGGGATTAGGGTTAAGGTAGAGTGTTGAGGGTAGAGGGATTAGGGATAAGGTTTAGGGTTAAAGGTTTAGGGTTGAGGGATTAGGGTTTAGGGTTAAGGGTTTAGGGATAACGAATTAGGGTTTAAGGTATAGCGTCGAGGGTTGAGGTTTTAGGAATAGGAATAGTATTTAGGGTTTAGGGTTGAGGAATTAGGGTTTAGGGTTTAGGGATAAGGAACTAGGGCTGATGGTTGAGGGATTAAGGTTTAGGGTTGAGGGATTAAGGTTTAAGGTTGAGGGTTGAGGGTTGAGGGTTGAGGGTTTAGGGATAGGATTTAGAGTTTAGGGATAAGGGATTAGGGTTTAGGACCTTAACAGATTAGGGTTTAGGGTTGAGGCTTTAGGGATAACATTTAGGGTTGAGGGATTCAGGTTGAGGGTCGAGGATTAGGGTTAAGCTAGAGTGTTGAGGGTAGAGGGATTAGGGATAGGGTTTAGGGTTGAGGGATTAGGGTTTTGGGTTGAGGGCTTAGGGATAAGGGATTAGGGTTTATAGTATAGTGTCGAGGGTTTAGGAATAGGGATAGAGTTTAGGGTTTAGGGTTGAGGGATGTAAGGGTTTAGGCTTTAGGGATAAGGAATTAGGGTTGAGGGTTGAGGGATTAAGGTTTAGGATTGAGGGATTCAGGTTTAAGGTTGAGGGTTGAGGATTTACGGATAGGGTTTAGAGTTTAGGGATAAGGGATTAGGGTTTAGGGTTGAGGCTTTAGGGATAGTGTTTAGGGTTGAGGGATTAGGGTTAATGGTCGATGGATTAGGGTTAAGGTAGAGTGTTGAGGGTAGAGGGATTAGGGATAGGGTTTAGGGTTGAAGGTTTAAGGTTGAGGGATTAGGGTTTAGGGTTGAGGGTTTAGGGATAAGGGATTAGGGTTTAAGGTATAGTGTTGAGGGTTAAGGGTTTAGGAATAGGGATAACATTTATGGTTTAGGGTTGAGGGATTAGTCTTTAGAGTTTAGGGTTTAGGGATAAGCAATTAGGGTTGAGAGTTGAGGGATTAAGGTTTAGGGTTGAGGGATTAAGGTTTAAGGTTGAGGGTTGAGGGTTGAGGGTTTATGGATAGCATTTAGGGTTGAGGGATTAGGGTTGATGGTCGATGGATTAGGGTTAAGGTAGAGTGTTGAGGGTAGAGGGATTAGGGATAAGGTTTAGGGTTGAGGGATTAGGGTTTAGGGTTGAGGTCTTAGGGATAAGGGATTAGGGTTTAAGGTATAGTGTCGAGGTTAGAGGGTTTAGGAATAGGGATAGCATTTAGGGTTTAGGGTTGAGTGATTAGGGTTTAGGATTTAGGGATAAGGAATTAGGGTTAAGGGATTAAGGTTTAGGGTTGAGGGATTAAGGTTTAAAGTTGAGGGATGATGGTTTAGGGATAGAGTTTAGAGTTTAGGGATAAGAGATTAGGGTTTAGGACCTTGAGGAATTAGGGTTTAGGGTTGAGGCTTTAGGGATAGCATTTAGGGTTGATGGATTAGGGCTGAAGGTCAAGGGATTAGGGTTAAGGTAGAGTGTTGAGGGTAGAGGGATTAGGGATAGGGTTTAGGGTTGAAGGTTTAGGGTTGAGGGATTAGGGTTTAGGGTTGAGGCTTTAGGGATAAGGGATTAGGATTTAAGGTATAGTGTCTAGGGTTGAGGGTTTAGGAATAGGAACAAGGTTTAGGGTTTAGGGTTGAGGGAATAGGGTTTAAGGTAAAGTGTTGAGGGTTTAGAATTTAAGGTTTAAGGGTCGAGGCTTTAGGGTTTAGGGTTAAGTGAGAGACCTAGATGGATAAGGACAGATGGAGAGGTAGACAAGGAGTGACTAAGAGACATAGAGAGGGGAGAGGTAGAGAGGTGAGGGGGAGAGATAGGTGAGAGATAAAGAGGTGAGAGATAGAAGAAATACATAGAGAAATGAATAATATATATTTTTCTATAGCAAGACAAAACATGCTCATGTTGTAACGCGAGTGCATTATAACTCAAGCACATTATAACATGAGCACATTTTTATTTCTATACAAATGGTATAAAGGCCTGGACCCCCGTGATCCAGGCCCACTTACTCTATTTTTTTCTATTTATGTACGTGTGAGGCGTCTTCGAGAGTTGATGATTTTATGCCTATCTCAAATAAAATATATGCAAATCAAACTCTCACACAAGTGTAATCTGATCACCTCGGTAATACTTGAGATTCTTCAAAGAATTCTATGCCAGATTTTTTTACCCTAGTTTGGGTTGAAACTCTGGGCCATCAAATCAACTTTGCAACAATAACTAAATTGAAATAAAGATAAAAAAGGAAACCTAAAAATAAACGTATTAGAGAAATAAAGGAAGGAAAAATTAAAAATATAGAATAAAGGAAGGAAAAATAAAAATATAGAAAAATAAATGTGCATGTGAACTTCCCAACAACATGAAAACACTTTTTTTGTTGGAACACGTGCATAAACAAAAGAAAATAGAGTATGTGGGCCTAGATCATGGGGGTCCAAGCCTTTGTAACATTTGTATAGCAATCCAAAACGTGCTCACGTTATAACACGAGCGCATTATGACTGGGTCTTCCCGAGCCTTAGGCTCGGCATCACCAAATCATAACGCTATAAGGTATAGGGTAGAGGTTTGAAGGTTCAGGGATAATGTTCAAGGTTGAGTGTCCAAGGTTAAGTGTATAGGGTATAGGGTTTAAGGGTTAAAGGGTATCTAGGGGTTGACAGTTTAGGGTTTAAGGGTTTAAGGTTTGAGGGATTAAGGGTTTAAGGGTTGACGGTTTAAGAGTTGAGGGATTGGGGTTTAAGGCATAGTGTCGAGAGTAGAGGGTTTAGGGATAGTTTTTAGGGTTAAATGTTTAAGGGTTTAGGGTTAAGGTTTTAGGGCTGAGGGTTAAGGGATTAGCGTTTAAGGTATAGTGTCAAGGGTAGATGGTTTAGGGATAGGGTTTAGTGTTTAAGGTTTAAGGGTTGAGGGTTGAGGATTTAGGGATAGGGTTTAGGATTTAGGGTTAAGGGATTAGGGTTTAAGGTATAGTGTCAAGGGTTGAGGGTTTAGGGATAGGTTTTAGGATTTAAGGTTTAAGGGTTGAGGGTTGAGGCTTTAGGGATAGGGTTTAGGGTTTAGGCATAAGAGATTAGGGTTTAAGGTATAGTGTCGAGGCATGAGGGTTTAGGGATAGGGTTTAGGATTTAGGTTTAAGGGTTGAGGGTTGAGGCTTTAGGGATAAGGGTTTAGGGTATAGGGATAAGGGATTAGGGTTTAAGGTATAGTGTCGAGGGTTGAGGGTTTAGGATTTAAGGTTTAAGGGTTGAGGGTTGAGGGTTGAGGCTTTAGGGATAGGGTTTAGGGTTGAGGGATTAGGGTTTAAGGTATATTGTCGAGGGTTGAGGGTTTAGGGATAGGTTTTAGTATTTAAGGTTTAAGGGTTGAGGGTTGAGGCTTTAGGGATAGGGTTTAGGGTTTAGGGATAAGGGATTAGGGTTTAAGGTACATTGTCAAGGCTTGAGGGTTTAGGATTTAAGGTTTAACGGTTGAGGGTTGAGGATTTAAAGCTTTAGGGTTGAGGGATTAGGGTTTAAGGTATAGTGTTGAGGGTTGAGGGTTTAGGGATAGGCTTTAGGATTTAAGGTTTAAGTATTGAGGGTTGAGGCTTTAGGGATAGGGTTTATGGTTTAGGGATAAGGGATTAGGGTTTAGGGTTAAGGGATTAGGGTTTAGGGTTGAGGGATCACGATTTAGGGTTGAGGGATTAGGGTTTGAGGTATAGTGTTGAGGGTTGAGGGTTTAGGGATAGGGTTTAGGATTTAAGGTTTAATGGTTGAGGGTTGAGGCTTTAGGGATAGGGTTTAGGGATAAGGGATTAGGATTTAGGGTTAAGGGATTAGGGTTTAGGGTCGAGGGATCAGGGTTTAGGGTTTAGGGATTAGGGTTTGAGGTATAGTGTTGAGGGTTGAGGGTTTAGGGATAGGGTTTAGGATTTAAGGTTTAAGAATTGACGGTTGAGGCTTTAGGGTTTAAGGATAAGGGATTAGGGTTTAAGGTATAGTGTTGATGGTTGAGGGTTTAGGAATAAGGTTTAGGATTTAAGGTTTAAGGGTTGAGGGTTGAGTCTTTAGGGATAAGGGATTAAGGTTTAGGGTTGAGGGATTAGGGTTTGAGGTATAGTTTAAGATCTTCCCAAAACACTAAGGAAAGACATTACAAATACAATAGACAATAATACCTCAATTACAATGATTGACTAAAATATACCAAAAAATGTTAGTGAATTATTCACAACTACAAACATAGTCTCAAAAAAAACTAAGAAAACATTTGTTTTAAAATTTGGAAACTAACGGTGACCAAAAATAAAAACAAAATTTTGCGTACTTCAATTTGTTTTAAAATTTAGTAACAACAGTGAACAAATATCAAAACAAAACAAAATATTAAGCTCTATCCTGATAAAATAAAGAAACTGAAGGAAATGTCGAGGGCATATGAACATGGAGATAACATCATTTAAAGGGCATATGATCAAATATATAAAGGAATGTACCATAGAGGAAAATCACCATGATTATTTAAAAAAAATGATTACAGGTTATCGTCTTTTCTTCAGATCCGTGTAATCGTGCTTAATTCTACATCTCCTCAATTTAAGTGCTACCAACTAAGAAAATACCAAGTACCGTCAATCACTCACACCATGGATCATTTTTTCTGTTGTACTAATATTGTGTAAAATTCACTCTCTACCAATTTTGTTATTGTATTTGTAGGTATATTTGTGCTTGAAGATAATTCAGGATTATATACAGTTCTTTTTGTTTGGGTTATTTTTACATAGGATTTTGCATTTGCTTTTGCCATGGAGGATGAAGAAATAGGGGAGCTTTTTATACCATGCAGAGCATGTAGTCACAAATGTTTTAAAAAACATGGAAAATACCATGATAAAGAGCACTTTAATGGGTGTGCCTCCTTCGTCAAAGTTATGCTTGGAGACTTTACACAAAAACTGGTAACTCTATACAATATTTTTCATTCTTTTATTTCCTGTACATTGTTAAGAACTTGTGAAATCTCATTGTATAATGTGTTTACTGTAGCACATTCCTCCTGCATTTGTTTCACAATTTATAGATGACACAGACAAACATATGGTGTTGCAAGGACCAGGTGGGCAGGAGTGGGATGTACAATTAGGGGGTACCATAAATAAACTAGAATTTAGGTAGGGTTGGGAAAATTTTGTGAATCATCATGGGCTGGAGATTAGAGATTTTGCTATGTTCATGTACATATCCAAGTCATATTTTAAGGTTAAGATATTTCAAAGAATAGGGTGTGTGAAAAATATCAATGTTCTCCAGCTTATGAATACCAACATTACTATAGATAAAAGATGGCCTTCTTCTAACAGAGTATGTAGCTCAAGTCAACCAATGGGCAGCAAGTTGCTGAATGAATTGGTTTCTGATGGGGAAAACAACAATGATGTTGAAGAAATGGAAGAAAATCAAAATTGTAAGTCTAATTTAATTTATTTCAACTTTCAAAGCAGACATTTGAATTGTAGCTTTACTAGGAGGATTGGTATAACAAAAACTTATTTCTGTTATAGGCCATTCTTGGAAGAACCCTAGACATTATGGACCCTCTCATCTAGAAAAGCACATGACAGTGAACTTTGCCTTTTATTTCAAATTAGATAAACCCTTTTATTCAATGAAAATGAAGTCATGGAATGTAAACCGACCAATATGCAAACTAGTAAGATCAAATTCTCTGCCTTCTATGCTTATTCCTCTTATTTTGTTAAGAGAAGAGTGTCAAAAATGATGGGTTTAACAACCTAACATAAGGCAAAGCAGTTTTGTTATTATATTTTTCTAAGGGATCTCTAATATTCTAATATAATTTAGTCTTCTATAATATGAACATCTGCATTTGTGTGAATGATAATCTTTAACAACAATTTTTTTTAATAGCAGAGCATAGTGCACTCATGTTATAATGTGAGCACATTATGGCTTGGTGTTTCCAAGCCTTAGGCTTGGCATCACCAAGCCATAACGCGAGCACGTTATAATGCGCTCGCATTATGGCTTAATTTTAAAAAAAAATTGGCCACTTTTTAGCCCGCCAACTTTTTGTACCCGCCCTAAAATGAAGTCATAAACTCACTTATATATGCTTTCCCACTAACATTTATGTATTTAAATCACAAAAGCTGATGAGGAGGAACATTTTGGAAGGGCCCAAACCAACATATCGTTAATTAACCCTAACCAATAAGGGGAGACTTGGGCGGTTGGCACCCAAGTCTAGGGGACCAAATTAGGTCAAGGCTAAGATAAAGGAGGTCCCAAGGATCCAAAATGTCATGGGTGTTGGGTAATTTACTTCAGGATGATAAATTAGAATGTATAATGAAGTAAATAGGATGTACGAGCTAAACTAGGAGGTAAAAATGCATGTGGCCACTTTTTACCCCATAACAAACACAAAGGATTATGAGTAGATGGGTCAGGATGTTGTGTATGACATATATGAAGAAGATGATCATATTTTCCAATATGATTATGATGAAGGTTTGAAGAGATATCAGTTGCCAACTCATGATTTTGGGCACCTGAGGGACCTAATGCAAAAGAAATACAAGTAGTCCAAACCTTCTAAAGAAGACATGAAAGTCTTGACTGATGTAGCCATTTTGCAAGTTCAAGGGGGTTATCAGCTAAGAAATAGGTCAGTGCCTGTGCACAATTCTCTTGTTGTAGAGTTGAGACAACAAGGATTGAATGAAAATAACAACAAATGTAAGGCGAATGTGGCAGAAAAGTAGTAGCATTCCCAAGAAGAATGTGCTAGAAAAGAAGAAAGTTCCAACATAGCCACTGACAACAAAGAAGAAATATGTGTAGAAGAAGCCAACACTAACTGTGCAACTAGTTACTACACCCATTTTAGGGGTTCATTATCGAAAAGATGGTGAGAAGCATGATCAACCTCAGGCACAAAAGGAACCAAAAATGGAGAAGGAGAAGACAAAGGAAAAAGGTAAGGATATTTCATCCATTCAAATTATACTTTACATTCCTTGTACAAATGATGTTATCATCTCATGTGATGCTCCTTTGCCCAATTATAACCCTATTGACATGGCTGAAGTCTTTAGCCAAATCTGAATTTCAGTGCCTATAGTGGAACTCCTTATAATCCTTGAACATAGAGATAGGGTGGAGTCATTTATCACTACTATAGATGCACAAAAACAACCTATTGTTGTTCTTGGTAATGATGATGAGGAGAAGGGCCATGATGAAACCATAGAAGTATATTTAGGATCAATTGTTGTTAGAAACAGGATGGGAGTAGACCCTTTCTACACAACATTGATCATAAATGGTTAGCTGTTACAAAATTGTATGCTTGATTATGGTGCTTCCAATAATGTTATGCCCTTGTCTATAATGAATGAATTAGGACTGAAAGTGTTCAGGTCTTTTGGAAAATGCTTTGTTATGGATTCTAAGGAAGTCAATGTGATAGGTCTGGTTAAAGATGTTGAGTTCAAACTCGTTGCATACCCAGACAAATCATTCCTGATGGACATAATTACTGTGGACTACCCTGCTAAATGGGGTATGTTGTTGTCAAGAAAATGGACAACATCTATGGGTGGAAGTATCCAGATGGATCTTTCATATGCCACCATTCCAATCTAGGGTTTTGAAGTGAAGTTGTACAGGTAGAAAAAGGTAGAAGACTAAAACATAGAGGACATATATAAAATAGAGGAAGATCACATCAATTTCTTTGATATTGATATAAACCATTTCATGGGATATTGTAGTGATGATGATCCTAGCCTAGATGTTTTACCTTCCAATCCTATTACTTCTATTTGAGGTACATCTGAGTTATGTACCTTGTACTTTGATGGTGCATACTCAAGAGAAGGCTCAGGTGCTGGTATTGTTCTAATATCCGTAGATGGTGAACAATTTGGAAAGTCTTTTAGACTTGATTTTCAGTGCACCAACAACATGGCAGAGTATGAAGCACTCTTGCTGGGCTTAAATGTTGCTCACAAGCATGGAATCACGTCTAAAGATACATGATGATTCAAAACTAATTGTGTAGCAGATTAGAAATACATTTGCTACCAAAGATAGTAGGTTAAGGACATAAAAGAATGTCATATAGGACACCATGGAGCGATTTGATGCCATTGGTATTGAATGGATTGAGAGGACTAAAAATGAAGAGGCAGATTACCTAGTTGTAGCTACATCAAAATTTGGTCCCCAATCAGATTATCCTCATGGCCACTGTGCTATGGAAGTGCTTCAAAGGCCAACAATTCATGATAATGTATACAGTTGGCAAGTGCTCAATGACAATAATTAGATTTGTAGTTTCCTGAATTGCCTAGATGAGTTTGACAGTCAAGTGATTGACTGGGAATCTATGATAGAGATAGAAAATGGTAAGAAAACATTATTTTGGAGTGAGGTTGTGCAATTGAAGACAAATACCATTACCAAGGGATTAGTGGTGCTAGAGAGAATGTTTGACAATGCAGACTGCTAGAAGAGTAAAGGTAAACCTATTGAAGAAGATAGTGTTGAAGGTGTCAACCTTGGAACTGAGGAGGCACCCAAAATGGTTTACATAGGCAATAATTTGAAGCCTCATGAAAAACAAATGTTGATTGCTTTGCTAATGAAATTCAAGAAGTGTTTTGCATGCTCCTATGATGAGCTTGAAGCTTATAGGGAGAATTTGTTTCAGCATACTATTCCCCTCCAACCTAATACAAAACCCTTTAGGTAGAAAAAAGGCCTATAAATCCCAACATAGCTCCCAAGATGCAGAAAGAATTGTTGAAAATGAAAGAGGGGGGTATTATAAAACCAATCAGACATTTTGAATGGGTGTCCAACCTTGTTCAAGTAAGAAAGAAGAATGGGGAAATCAGGTTGTGTGTGGATTTCTGAGATTTGAATATCAAATCTCTTAAGGATAATTATCCTCTTCCAAGTATGGATCACCTTTTGTAGAGGGTTGGTTTAGAGCTGATGTCTATGATGGATGGATTCTTAGGATACAATCAAGTGTTGGTCAACGAGTAAAAAAAGTACAAGATAGCATTCATCACTCCTTGGGGGACATATGTCTACTTGAGAATGTCATTTGGGTTGAAGAATGCAAGATTAATGTTTCAAAGAGAAATGGATGTGGCCTTTGTAGGCCTCATTAATGAGATCACGATTGTGTACTAGGACGATCTTACTACATTCTCCAAAGATAGGAAAGATCATTGCAAGCATTTGCAATTAATTTTTGATAGGTGTTTGGAATATGGGATCTCTTTGAATCCCAAAAAGTGTCAATTTGGAGGTAAAGAAGGAAAGGTGCTAGGACATATTGTGTCTAAGGATGGTGTTAGAATTGATCCTAAAAGAGTCAATACCATTGACCTTATCCCTTGGCCTAGAATAGTAAAGGGTGTCCAATCCTTCTTTGGACAAATCAACTTTGTAAGGTAGTTTATCCCCAACTTTGCTAAGAAGACCAAAGCCATTTCCAGGATGCTCAAGAAGGGGAAATCTATCACATGGGAAAAGGAACCAGTTGAAGCTTTTGTTGAGATAAAAGAGGCTCTAAAGAATGCACCACTGTTGGTTAGCCAATATTATTCTAGGCTAAACCAACTTTTCTCTTTTGCCTCATATTATATTGTTGTTGTTGTGTTGTTGCAAAAAAATAGTGATGGATTTGAGCAGCCAATAGGGTTCTTTAGCAAGTCTTTGCAGGGTGCCGAGTTAAACTATTCAATTATGGAAAAGCATACATATGATTTAGTCAAGGCAGTAAAAAACATCAAGTTGTACCTTATGGGTGCAAAGACAATTGCATATGTGCCTCATTCAGCTATGAAAGATATTTTCACATAGGAAAAAGCTTCTGGGAGAAGGTGCAGATGGATCAATAGGATCCAAGCGTATGACATTGAGGTGCAAGTCACCAAACTAGTTAGAGGCCAAGGTGTAGCTAAGTTAATGGATAATTCCAACTTAGAGGCAGCTGAGATAAATGAGGTAAATGCTTTTCAATCTATTGATGTGTGTATGTTGACAAATGATCCATGGTATAAAGATATTATCTTTTAACTTGTCAACATGCATTGTCCCCCAGGCATGAATATTACTTAGCAAAGGACACTTAAGCTTCAATCTCAGAGGTATGTCCTGATCCAAGTGTGTTAATGTAGAGAAGTCATGAAGGATTATTGTTAAGGTGTATGAACCAGGAACAATTTGAAGAAGTTATTAATGTTGCAAGTATGTGCCTAACCGGTGTTATCATTGATGTCAACATATCTGTGTTGTCATTGGTGTCAACTGTGCTCTTTTTTTTATGCTTGCTTGTATTAAGTTAGTTGCTTTATACTGGCCTATGTAAGTGTTGAAGATAATAAGTAAGTGATCCTGATACTATGTTTCCAAGTGCTTTTGAGAAAATTTGCTCTCCCAGTGGAAACAATGTGTTGAAGAGTATCTTTATTTACAGTAGAACAATCCAGTAGTTTGCTTCGCATTTGTTATAGATTGCATATCTTTGTCTATGGTTTAAAATTTATTTAAAGGGAAGTCTTTAGATGCTATATTCCAAGTTTAAGCCTTCGGTATGAAGATTTGAGGGAGTTATGTTCACCAGAGTAAGAACTACTTTTCTGTGCATTCAATGGTGACAGCGAGAAAGTATTTTTGTCCACATTCATCCGCATTGAAGTATTATGATCTGTGGTTCTAGAGTTAAGTCTAGGATGATTTTATGTGCCTTCAAATCAAATGGTTCATGATTTGGTGGTCCACAAGTGATCTTTTCTTTATAACAATGGCTGATAGTGTTGTTCAAGTGCTCCAGTTTGAAGAATCTTCTGGCTAAAGTGGTTGGGTGTTGTGCGAATGTTCCTGATGATTATAATGTGCTTGTGGATGTCTCTAGATCATGTTCCAATATTTTGATTGGTCCACAAAGTATAATATGGATCGTGGATGAATCATGTTCCTAAATGTCTTAGTGATAACACTGATCTTGGCCGACTTGGTTGTTCTCACTACTTGTGGTTGTACCTTGGAGATTATGGAAACATGTTGTTGCATGGAAGATTGTATTTGAGTCATAGCTAAGGTGTGGTGTGATCCACATACATCTTTTCCTTAGCAAATTCTATTTAGGTCCAGACCTATTCTAATGTATGTTTGTAATACCGACCTTGGAGATTGTTCCAATGGTTGATGATTGTAATGCTGACCTTGATGTACATTCCAAGGTTGATGAATTGTATAAATACTTGTAATGAAATTTTTGAAAATGTATTGATTGTGAAGATGAGAAGATAAGTGAAGAAGTGTAAGAAGAGTAGAGAAGAGGAGTTGTATTGTGCTTCAGTGGAACTAAACTCAGGCATGGAGTGTTAGGGTTAGTCGGCAAAAGATATCAATTAAATGGAAATAAAGATTAAACAGAGGAATGAAAAATACACATAAATAATAACAATGAGAGAGACTAATTTTAATGTGGTTCACCCAAACTCGGGCTACATCCACCAATAGAGAGTCCAATATTATTATCCAGTAAATCAAACTGATTACAACTAGCAATCCTTGCAACTCAATACTGCTGCAAAATGCTACAATACATCAACGTAAACCCTAACCCTTAGCCACTTTTATCAATCCTTATGTCGGTTACAAAAATAGGGTTTTTTTATGTCGGCCAATAGAAAAATAACTCCCAACGCCTTAAAATAATAAAAAATCATTGGAGGTTTCAGGGGCGCTACCCCTCAACCCCGCCCTATATCATGATAGGGAGTGCGCTAGGGGCTCTACCCCTAGACCCCATCTTAGGTGTGTTGTCCCCAAACCCCTCACAAGGGGCACTGTCCCTTGACCCTGTTAAATAATTTGGGGGAAACTGCACTGATAAAAGTGGGGTAAATTTAACCTCCGAATCTAATTAGGCTCCATATAACAACATGGAATAGATGCTACCAATTCAATTCACAAACCTTTGGCAGTGAGCCACCCCTTTGTAGTGAGCAGTTTAGGTAGTGAGCCCTAAGGTAGTGAACCTCTAATTTTTGTTGTCTTGTGCATTTCAACAATTGGTATTAAAGCTAGGTTCCTTGGAAGAAAGTTTAATAGCTTGAGGAAGATCTAAGATGTCACACAAGAAGGATGCTCTTTGGAACCTATGAATGAAAATCCATCTCATTTGTCTTAGTTATAGTGTTTGGAAGACAACAGAAACAATGTATACTATTTCTTAGAATGGTCCATCAAGTGATGATGAAATCAAACAATATTCGTTAAATGGAAAAGCTAGAGATGCTCTGTTAAGTGCCTTGTCCAACACTGAGTTAGTAAAAGTCATAGATCTGGAAACAACTCATGAAATATGGGAAAAGTTAAAGAATTTATATGAAGGAGATGATTCTGTAAAAGGTGCTAAATTGCAGAACCTAGAATCTAAGTATGAAGGTCTAAAAATGAGTGAAAATGAGAACATAACAGTCTACTTACAAAAGGTTGATGAAATTGTCAATGGAATCAAAGGTCTTGGAGGAACAGTTGATGATAAAGAGGTTGTGTTGAGGATTCTTAGGTCATTGCCTAAATCCTATAGTCACAAAGTATTTGCAATTGAAGAAATCATGACTATGAAAGATGTTTTAAAAGATCAGTTGCTTGGAAAACTTACATCCTTTGAGATGAGAGAGTTTGGTGATGCCCTGCCTAAAATAGAGACTGCTTTCAAACATAGTACTTTAGAGAAGACTTCAAGAGCTGAGAAGTATGCCATGGAATCTGATGATGACCTTGAGGAGATTGAAGCCAACTTTGTAGATAAAATGCAAAGAGGTACCAGTAAGTACAAAGGCAAATTAGCATTCAAATGCTTTTCATATGGTAAGATCGATCACTATGCTTCTAGGTGTCTGAAGAGAATTGAAAGAGGTAGAAAGAAATTTGAAAGTAAACCTAGGGTTGTAAAGAAATGTTATATTGTCAGAGATCTTGATGATGATGGTGTAATAGACGATGAGTCTGATGATGCTAGTACTAGTGCAAATGAATGCTTGTTTATTGCTATTAAGGAAGAACCTGTATCTACTAATCTTGCTAGTTGTGTGAAGGAAGAATAACCAGTGGAAGAAAGTGCTTTGTCTATTCAGGTGGAGAAAGATAAGAATGAATGGATTATTGATAGTGGATGCTCACATCACACGACCAGTGATAAAAGTAAGTTTGTAAGTCTGGAAAAGTATGATGGAGGACTGGTTAGGTTTGGAGATAACGCGACTGGTAATATTTGTAGAAAAGGATCTGTTTCTTTTGATGGAAAGTACAATATAGATGATGTCCTATATGTGAAGAGTTTAAACCATAATCTTTTGAGTGTTGGTCAAATGTGTGACAAAGGTTATGATCTGAGGTTTAAGGATAATGGATGCAAGATCATGGAAAGATCTGACAGTGATTGCAACTAGAAAGAAGACTAGAGGTAATATTTATCAATTAAGAGGAACTAGTGATTATTGTTTGTTGGCTCAGATAGATAAGAGTTGGTTGTGGCATAGAAGGATGTGTCATATCAATTTTGACAACTTGGTGAAGATAAGTTTAGTATAGGCTATGAGAGATTTGCCTAAGCTTGTAAAGCCTGCTAATATTGTTTGCAAGGAATGTCAGTTGGGAAAGCAGACAAGAATAAGTTTCAAAAGCAAAGAACAATTTTCTACCGGATTACTGGATCTAGTGCACACATATTTGTGTGGTCCTACAAGGATAAGAAGTCTACAAGGAGACATGTACTTTATGTTTCGTATTGATGATTATTCTAGAATGACTTGGGTCACTTTTCTAAAAGATAAATCAGAAGCCCTAGAAAAGTTCAAATCCTTCAAGGCAATGGTTGAGAATGAGATAGACCTGAGAATCAAGTGCTTAAGGTCTGATAGAGGAGGTGAATTCACATCAAATGAATTTAACATTTTATGTGAAGAACAAGGGATAAAAAGACAATTGTCTGCATGAAGGATTCCTTAGCAAAATGGAGTTGTTGAAAGGAAAAATAGGACAGTTCAAGAAGTTGCTAGGACTATGATGAAGGAGGCTGACCTACCAGAAGTGTATTGGAGAGAAGCTATACATACTGTTGTGTACATCCAAAACAAAGTTCAAGTCAAAGGTAACAATACTAAAACTCCTTATGAATTATGGTATGGAAGAGTTCCTACAGTGAAATATTTTAAAGTTTTTGAAAGCAAATATTATATCAAAAGAGAAGAAGAACTAGCCAAGTTTGATGCTAGGAGTGATGAAGGAATTTTTCTTGGATACTCTACCAAGAGTAAGGCCTACCAGTACTACAACAAAAGCCTAAAAAATATTATTGAGAGTGCTAGTGTAAAGGTGGATGAAGACAAGGATCGAATATTAGATCTGAGTGGCTATGAATCAAATGTACTTGTTACCACAACAAATGAAAAGAAAGTTGAACAAGAGGATAGTCAAGATGAAGAAGAAAAGGCTCCAAAAAGTGTAGTTAAGACTCCCAGGTTTGTAAGGATCAATCATTCTAAAGATCAAATAATTGGTGATAAAAGCAAAGGAGTATTGACAAGGAAAAGGGTTGTAGAAGAATAGGTGAACTACTATCTACTTTTAAAGATTGAACCTAAAACTATAGGTGAAGCTTACAATGATGAAAACTGGATAAAGGCTATGGAAGAAGAGCTAATGTAGATAGAGAAGAATAAAACTTGGGAATTAGTTCCTAGACTTGCTAATAAGAATGTGATTGGAACTAAATGGGTCTTCAGGAACAAGCTGAATGAGAATGGAGAAGTGGTAAGAAATAAAGCAAGGCTGGTATGCAAAGGATATTCTCAAGTTGAGGGGATAGATTTTGAGGAGACCTATGCTCCTATGGCAAGAATTGAAGCAATCAGAATGTTTTTGGCATTTACAGTACTCAAAGATTTCAAAGTGTATCATATGGATGTTAAGTCTGTATTCTTGAATGGTGAGTTGGAAGAAGAGATCTACATTGAACAACCAGAAGGATTTAAGTTATCAAACCAAGATGACATGGTGTACAGATTGAAGAAGGCCTTGTATGGACTGAAGCAAGCCCCCAGAGCCTCATATGCAAGGTTAGATAAGTATTTGTTGCAATTAGAGTTCAGTAAAGGCACCGCAGACAATAATCTCTATTTCAAAATCAAAGATAATCAAATCCTGATTGTTGTAGTCTTTGTTGATGACATTATCTTTGGAGGCAATGAAGGTATGTGCATGAAATTTGTAGAGGAAATGCAAAATGAGTTTGAGATGTCTATGTTTGGTGAAATGAATTTCTTTTTGGGTCTACAAATTACTCAATTAGATAAAGGAATATTCATTTCTCAGTCTAAGTATATGAAAGAGTTGTTGAAAAAATTTGGGATGGAGGACTCTAAACCGGTATGTACTCCCATGGTGACTGGTTGCAAGTTAAGAAAAGATGATGAATCACCTAAAATTGATCAGAAAATGTATAGATCCATGATTGGAGGATTACTTTATCTAACACAAACCAAACATGATATAATGCATGTAGTTTGTCTTGTGACAAGATTTCAAGAAGATCCTAGAGAGTCACATGTGATGGCAGTTAAGAGAATCTTGAGGTATTTAAAGGCACATCAGATCATGGCTTATGGTATCCAAAGGATAATTATTTCACTCTTAGTGCTTATATAGATGCAGATTGGGCTGGAGATGTTGATGACAGAAAAAGTACTAGCGGAGTTGCTTTCCTCTTGGGCAACAGATTGGTTTCATGGTTGAGCAAAAAGCACGATTCAATCTCTTTGTCTATTGCAGAAGTAGAATATATTGTGGTATCAGGTTGTTTCCCTCAAGTGTTATGGATGAAGCAAACATTGAAGGATATAGGAGTTGTGTATGAAGAACCAATCTCAATCTAGTGATGCACTCAAGAACAAAACATATATCCATAAGGTATCACTTTCTAAGAGAGAAGGTAATAGAGAATAAAGTAAAGATGGAGTATGTGTCCACCAAGGGTCAAATTGCAAATATCTTCACAAAGCCTCTGTCTAAGGATACTTTGAGTATGTCAGAGAAAAGTTAGGGGTTATTACCCCTCCTGCTCTGAACTAAGATGTATAGGAATGCATCAATGCAATGGTGCTCAAAGCCTCATTCTTTGATCAGTTTAAAGCCTACCTCTTAGGGGGAGTAGCTAGATATTGCTGATATGTGTTCCTAACAAAGAGCAATAAGTGTTACACTATTGATGAAAGAGCAATTTCTATTTGATCAGAGCAACAGAGTGCAAGTATGTGCCCTTTACCATTGATGTCAAAGGGGGAGAGAAATCATGTGAAAAACTTAAGGGGAGAAAGAGTGCAGATGTATAAAGAGAAAGGGCGAGAAGGTAATTAGTGTAGAATATTGTCTTGATGGTATTTACAGTTTTTCACATCATATGTTACCATCAATGACAAAGGAGGAAATTGTTGCAAGTATGTGCCTAACTGATGTTGTCATTGATGTCAACATATATGTGTTGTCGTTGGTGTCAATTGTGCTCTTATTTTGATGCTTGCTTGTATTAAGTTAGTTTTTTATATTGGCCTATGTAAGTGTTGAAGATAATGAGTAAGTGATCCTGATACTATGTTTCTAAGTGCTTTTGAGAAAATTTGCTCTCCCAGTGGAAATAGTGTGTTGAAGAGTATCTTTGTTTACAGTAGAAAAGTCCAGTAGTTTGCTTCATATTTCTTATAGATTACATATCTTTGTCTGTGGTTTGGAAGTTATTTAAAGGGAAGTCTTTAGATGCTATATTCTAAGTTTGAGCCTCCAGTATTAAGATTTGAGGGAGTTCTGTTCACCAAAGTAAGAACTGCTTTTCTATGCATTCAATGGTGACAGGGAGAAAGTATTTTTCTCTGCATTCCTCTGCATTGAAGTATTATGGTCTATGGTTCTAGAGTTAATTATGGGATGATGTTATGTCCCTTCAACTCAAATGGTTCATGATTTGGTGGTCCACAAGCGATCTTTTCTTTATAACAGTGGCTGACAATGTTGTTCAAGTGCTCTGGTTTGAAGAATCTTCTGGCTAAAGTGGTTGGGTGTTGTGCAGATGTTCTTGATGATTATAATGTACTTGTGGATGTCTCTAGATCATGTTCCAATCTTTTGATTGGTCTGTAAAGTATAATCCAGATCATGGGTGAAACCTGTTCCTAAATGTGTAAGGTATATTTGAAAACCCATTTATTTTTAAGTATATTATTTTGAAATAATTATTTAAATGATATAATATGGTTTACATAATAAATTATGTAGGTGCTTTCTTATTTTTCTTTAAATTCTAATTTGGGGCCAAGAAGTGGCTGTTACTCGGCTTATGAAAAGTCTTGTTCAATTTTTTTTTTAAATTATGAGAAGAAGTGGAAGAGGAATAGTCATGGGAAGGTTTTAAAAGATCAAGAAATCTTTTAGATAGGGGGGATCATCATCAAGTTTATGGGAGATAATTGGATGTCAAATGTTCCTTTTTATGAACAAGGATTTTCATTGACAGAGGGTTGCCTCAACCTTTACTATCAAAAGGCTTTATCTAGTCTTTGCAGGAGACCATTGTGGTAGATTCATTAAGTTCATTGCTAAGACATTCATAGTCTATTTCATTGAAGATTTGATTGGAAAGGGGGTTCTTCGTCATTGATTGTTGTCACAGTTTGGTATGTTGCATCCATCAATCTGTCTCTGATTTGGTTTTGTTTTCATCAATTATAAATCCTATTTTTAAACTAAAAATATATATATTGTTGATGCAACATATAAAGAGACTAAAATTTCCATATAGGACATGGAGTATAGTAAATGATGTTATGGTTTCATTTGGGAGATTAGCAAAATCTAAGGCCATTTTATATTCTTATGCACTTATTTCTTTTATTATTGCATTTCAAAGGCCTTTTATACGTTATCATTAAAATTGCTATTCTAATATAATTGTGGCCCTCTTATTATGCTCTTATACATCAAAAGTTGTTAGATTCCTTAAGTACATTTTTACTGTTGCCCCCATGGCATAATATTTTGTATTTACAATCTAATTGAGATCGCAACACTCTCATTGGGGATATTCATCTGCAGAAAGATTCAGGTTTCTAAAGCCATCTCCACAAATCCATAAACTCATTGATTGTTCCTATCAGCGTAATCTTTGAACTTGTTAATTGCATTTTCTTGAAAGTTTCATAAGCCTTCCTGTCGCTCTCTCTTACCTATTTTATTTCCATCTAGACTCTTCCATCGTGTTGGTTTATAGATTTGTCATTCAATTCTATATTCTCTCGCCCAAACAATGACAAACGTAACCACAGTTGAGTCAGTTACAATGGTGTTTTATAACCAACTCTCTACTTATTTTACAAGGTGGCAGCTACCTTTGAATGATATACAATGAATTAAACTACATGTTGCTTTTAACTAGAAAGCAAGGGAAATGTAATGATTTTGACCAAAAAACTTTGAAAGGAAAATTCATACTTCTACAATGACTAAAAATAAAGAAGTTCAAAGACTTCAAACACTGAATAATAACTGATTGAGAAAAGAATTTAAATTTCCATCACCATGACATATTCATTCAAAGATAAACATTCATAGTAATGAAGTTAATGAACACGTAATTCTCCAATACAAATAAAGATAACCACTGGCAATATATTCAACATAAGAATGATATTTCAAACACCACAACACAAAGACTATATCTGCTTTAACATCCAACAATATTTTTCTTTCTATATTAAAGAAAACTAAGATTAAAACATATCAAAGATGTCTAACTTAATGAGTAAAACAAAGTTTTCCCAAAAAGAAGATCCATACTATGTCTCGACTACATCTATTTATAATGTCCACATAATAACTGTCTTTAGAAAATAGAACGGTTTCTTGAAGACAACTATTTTTAAAATAATAAAGTTTTAGAGAAAGTCTTTGAACCAAATATTAAGAAATACACAAAAGAAACAAATTCTAAATCACCACCCCTTCTCTCTCCTTTGTGTCTTTGACGCTTTCCCCGCCTTGATCTTCTGCCATCGCCTCTCGCACCTTTGTTATTACCCTACACTCCCAATACTTAGTTATGACAGCAGTGATGTTCTTCCTTCCCGGTGTTGTAGTAATCTGCAGCCTAGTTCTGAATCTTGCCACTGTTTTACCTATCCCTGCTATGGCTTCTTGAATATCATCACCTCTATTCTTGAAACCATTAAGGTAAACTTGTATAAGGCCCATTTTGCCAAGTGATTCCCTAGTGATAATTTCAGGATCTACGAGTTCCTTGCAAAGCATATCCTTAGCTTCCTTTGTATTTCTTTAGGATCCCTCAAGTTCTATTCAAACTCATCTAAAATATTTACCTCCAGTGCCCTGCAATCCCTCTGAATACCAATCATTATATCAAGGTATTCACGTAAATCTTTGTTAATCTATTCAATGAGATTGTCATACATGTTTAATTTCCAATCCAATGAGTCAGCCTAGGATGGATCAATTTCACGAGGATCACTAGCCAAATTTTCTTTTACAAGTGTTATAGGATCCATGGCTACTAGTTCAGAAACTTCCTTTGAGAGTATATAAGTACTACCTTGCTTTTTCCTTACCTGCTAAAACGCATTGTTTAATTCTTTTCTTTTATTATGTACGTGATTATAACACTGTGTTGCCCTGGTCAAGAAGAATAAAATTTCACAGGATAAATTTTCTACCCATTTAGTAACAACCTTAGAAAAATTCAGATTCTTTTTTATTTGTTACACAGTGCTCGCATCTACTCCTACAACTTTTGAATTAGATGTATCTTGAGACGTGGGTGTCACAATAGATTGGATAAAACTTCTCAAAGATAAAACTTGAGATTGAATTTTTGTGTTTTCTTTCATCTCCTCCTTGGCTCTCTTAATTAAAGCACTTACAAAAAAATTGGCATGATATGCATCTACCTCCAGAGTAGAAGGACCCAAGTCTATATGACTTATTTTGTAATCTACTTCAGTTATCTCATCTTCATTCAGATCTTTCACTGGGTTGGCAATCTCTAACATTTGATGACCAGTGGTAGTGTCATTTACCATTCTAGACATTCTTTTGGCCTTTTTGGGCTTGGAGGTAGTTTGCAGCAATTTGGCAACTATATCCACCTCAACTGCTATTGTAGGCACATCCTTTCTCTTCTTATCCATAGCTTTATTTAACCATCCTGGTGAAGATGACACCATACCCATATTTACATTGCTTGAAATAATTTTAACCTGATTATCAACTGAAATAGAAATGGATACTTCCTCAATAATATAAGAAGGAATTTCCATGAATGGAGGAAATGAACCATCATCAACAATTTGTTTGAAAATAGAATCAGAAACCATAGGTGCATGCTTAGCTTGGGCGATTTTTCTTTTTCAAAGTAGGCAAGGGGAAACTAACCAATTCACAGGTCGATTTCAACTTCAGAATTTCCTCTAGCCTTTTTGCATCACCTCCATATTATGAATTAGAATTAGATTGCAATGTCTCTTGTCTCCCAAAGGAAATACACATGCCAGAACTTTGTATGGGCCTTTGCTCATTAGTCCTAGAACTTTCTTGTTTATGAGGAGAGCTAGCACATCCACTCCATCTCCCAACCAACCAATCTTCAGTCCTTTTAATTATAGCAACAAAATGAATTCTCAGATCCACAACCTCCTTCTTTGACCAATTAATTCTAGGAAGGGGACTAGGGTTCGATATTCATCATCAATTATTTCAGAATTTTCCTCAACACCATATGGAATGTATATAGAAAGGCCAAATACTTGAATTTGACTCAGTGTGAGTCTCATACAATTTCTCCTTTGGACTTCCCAGTCATCCACATAGTCTTCCCAAAAATCCTCTAAACTCAGACGAGGTTCATAAGAACCAGAACCATGAAAGTTTAGTTTCACATAATTTTTGTTGTCGAAGTTGGGCCTCATGGACAAAGAATGGATTAAATTCACTTAAAACATGTTCTTCCCCTCTAGCAATATCATTTGTTTTGTAGGAATATGAAGATAGCTTTAGTAGGAAATCATATCCTTTTTTTCTCATGCTTTGGTATTTAACATTTACAACAGATGTTTGTTTACAGACTTCTAGAAAAATAACAAAGTCACTAGGGTGCCTGGGCAATTTGGTCGGGGCATTTTCATAACCCCCCACTCTCAAATCAGTGAACCTATCAAACTGGATGTAGAAACTCCCAAACTCCATGATCAAGGAAGCAACCTTAGGTGAAATTCTCAATTTAGGGTTACCATCCAATTTTCTCACTATAAACATTAAAAAGGTGTCATTTACATAGTGGTAATCCTTCATTCCCACATCCTTTTTTAACTGAGGAAAATAATTATACACATGTGTGTTTGGAGTTAATGACCCATGTGGCCTCAACCCAGCCCAAACAACCTCTTGACTGGCTAAAATGTATATCAAGTATGAACACATGCGAATAGTTAAAGTCTCCTAAAACTCAACCAGTTACTTGTTCAAATGATAACTAATAATTTTAGCCTAGTTTATAAACTTATCTTCATTGCATATCAACAGGATAAAATGACACATCTAATTTTCAAAAGAATCAGTGTTTTCATTTCCAACTACACGGTGCAGCAAAGTAATAATGTCTGAAATTTCATCCTTAAAATATGCTCTCTTTGGCTTTTAGGGCAACTGAGACTTACCTCTTTTTTTAGACTTTAACCAGTTTTGTGCAATGTAATTCTTGCACCGGTCTTCATTTGTTCAAAAGAACTCCAATCCAATGGCGACAGACATGTCTTCAAATTCCTACTTCTCTGGGATCCTTAATGCATGGGTGATAGTTCTAGGATCAATATTTCCTATCACTGACCTGTCCTTTGCTCTAATTTCAAGGGCTTCAGGAACATATCTTCTCACATAAGCCACAACTAGGTCCTCGCTCTATACAAAGATGGGAAAAGCTCCTGCATGTGCTAAACCACTCTATAAAATCTTTTCTTTAAAAGGTGATTTATCCTCCTACTATAAATAGGACTAGAACTCTTCCAAATCAATATGACCAAGATTAGTATCACTTATACCAGACCAACTATTTTCAATACCAGAATTGTGAGTAGCTCCTTGATATTTGAATTTCATCACCGCTGGATGCATAGAGAAAAATAGCTAAGTACTGAAAAAGCAATGGCACAGTATAGGAGTAATGGCAGCTCCATAACTTAGAGAAAAATCCACCACTGGGAGCAAATATGTATGTCAGAGGAATGCCACGATATGTTTTAAATGTTGAGTTGACGTGGCATTAAATTTGTGCTTTGAGTAAACAACCTTGAGATTTGCTCACCCTCTGAAAATCTTGAAAAGACATCCACCTCGTGTGTTGTACTCATCATTAAATAATCTTCATTGCCTTGAAAGTCGGTCCATAACTTCCAAGTCACGGAGTCACTAGAATTTAGAACTTCAAAACCTTAAGTCGGGGGTTTTGAAGTTTCAAAAACCTCTGACTTGGTGACTACAAAGTTAATCCGATAGGAGTTGAAAAGACTCTACAAAGTAATACATAGTCGAGCGGTCGACAGGTTTGATAACTTCAGAACCATGTGACAAGGTTAGAAATTTTAGAGAGATAGCGACTAGGTTAAGAAAACACAAGTGCAAGTGACTCTTAAGGATTTTCGAAGGAAATGAAGGAAAAAATAAAACCCTTAAGACTTAGACAAATTGATGAACCATGAGAATGGGTAGAAAAATATGTAAGACCCAGAAAAAAATAAAGGGGGTAACAACTCACTCTAAATAGGGACAAGGACCAAGGGGACGCAAAGAATTCAGAAGACCATGGCATAAAGCATTATTCACTGGGCAAACAAAGGAAAAAAAAACACTAAAGAACATAAAACAGAAAGAAACTATAATACAGGGTAAGACCCAAGATTGTTACCAGTTGAATATTTTCAAATCTTGCCCATTATAGGCAAGAGGTAAAGGAGTACCATCTAGATAAGCCAATAGGAAATAATTATCACCAATAACTTGTCTAATCAGAAAAGGCCCTTTCCACAGTGAATCAAACTTTCTGTGAGCACATTTTGGCTCTCTCCTCCTGTCCCAAAGAAGTACAAAGTCTCGAACAACGAAGTTTCTTTGTTTTGATTTTTTTTATCAAAAACCCTCTTAACCATCTGCTGATGCTTAGCAATTATGTCCACAACAATCTCCCTCCCTTCTTCTAGTTTGTTCAGGTACATAATTCACTTTTCCAGTGTAGACTAAAATTATTCATTTTCTATAGCCTTTTGTAAATCCAATGCTAAGAGCTCTAAAGAAATAGGTATAGTATTATCAACCCCATATACCAACTAAAAATGTGACATACCTATGGCTCTTTTATAAGTGATTCTATCTTCCCATAAAGCATCATACAACTTATTATGCCATCCTCTTTGGCTTTCATCCACTAGCTTTTTGACAATAGAAATTAAATTTTTGTTGCTGGACTCAGCCTGTCCATTGCCCTGAGGATAATAATCAGATGAATGCCCCAAACTAATACCATACTCATATCAGAAAAGTGATTTCAGAGGATGAGAAAGATCTAGCATTATCAACAATTATCTTCTTTGGAATACCAAATCTTACTATGATGTTTTCCTTAAGAAGTTACACACAACCTCCGAAGTAGTCTGTTTCACTGGAATAGATTCTACCCACTTGGTAAAATAATCAGTAGTAGTAAGAATGTGTGTATGTCCAACACTTGAATTGGGATTAACAGGGCCAATGAAATCCAAACCCCACTATTGGAATGGTTCATCAATTACCACAGGCTTCAAAGGTAAAGTTGTGAGATGGGGTCTGCCAGTAAACCTTAAACATTTTTCACGTTTAGATACCCATTTATGAGCATCTTTAAACATACCAGGTGAATAAAAACATTGGCACATGACCATAAAGGCTGTTACATATGCTGAGAAATGCCCACCACAAGCTTCATCATGAAAAGCCTTTAACAGTCTTTTTTGTTGCTCTTCATCAACACACCTAAGAAATGTCCCATCTACACCCTTTTTGTATAGGTTTCCTTCCCAAAAAATGTACTTACTTGCCATAAGCTTTAAGTTTCTCTTCTCTTTGGCTAATAAGTATGATGGGCAATCACCATAAGTCAAGAAATATGAGACATCTGAGAACCATTCATCAGTTGTACTGGTAAAGAGAACTAGAGGTGGATGTTCTTCTTCAACAACTTTATTTTCCACAATCAATTTACATAGCCCTTTCCCCTGAATAGATTGGTAGGTCTAATATCCACATCATACTACTGAACTTTTGTTATCCAAGACCCACATTTGTTAGAACCAACCTCTTGTTGAGTAAGGATGCTTTTGACAGTAGTTTCAGGTATAAAAATAGTAGTATGGGAATGTAGGATGTAGAACCTAAAACTTTTTAGAGCCTTTACAACAACATAAGCATGTTTCTCAAGTGGGGAATATTTGAGTTCATACTTTTTGAGAGGGGTACTCATGAAAGAAATAGGAGCTTCTATGCCTTGTTCATTCTTTTGCATTAAAATAGCTGATAAAGTATGCCCAGATGCATAACAATACACAATAAAACCTTTATTAAAATCAGGACATACAAGAGTGGGTGCATTAGCAATAGCAACCTTTATGTCTTCAAAATCATTTTTTGCTTCATTACTCCATTTAAACACAGGGCGATCCTTCATCATGTCTGCAATAGGCTTGGTTAATTCAGTAAACTTAGGTACAAGCCTTCTCAAAAAGTACACTTGGCCAAAGAATGATCTGGTGCTATCTTTGTTTGTAGGTAATCCCAGTTGCATGATATCTTTTACTCTTTCAGGATCAACTCTAATCCATCCTTTGAAACAATGTGTCCTAAAAGCTTCCCCTCAGTTACTACAAAGATAGACTTTTTAGGGTTTAGAGAAATCCCCTATTCTCTGCAACATTGTAATACTACCTCTAAATCTTGTAAATGATCAACCCTTTTTCTAGAGAACACCGTCAGATCATCTAAATAAACCACAATAATTTTGTTTTTCAAATCTCTAAATGATAGATCCATATCTCTTTGAAACGTCGCCCCTGCATTCACAAGACTAAAGGGCATTCTATTGTATGCAAAGGTGCCAATGGGTGTAGTGAAGGCTGTCTTATACTAATCTTTTGGAGCCACTTCAACTTGATTGTAACTTGAAAATCCATCTAGCATAGACATCATCTCAAAACCAACAACTGTTTGCAGTAAATGATCCATAACAGGCAGCGGGTAGTTATCTTTTAGTGAGGCTTGATTCAAGTTCCAAAAGTCAACATAGATTCTTATTTCACCATTCTTCTTTCTAACCAAAACTATATTGGCTACCCATGTAGAATGATGGATGGGATAAATAATCCTTGCCTTTAGCATTTTGTCTATTTCATTAAAAATGTCTTCTACTACTTTAGGATTATATGTTCATTGCTTCTGCCTGTAAGGTGTAGTACTAGGTTTTAAGGGAATTTTGTGTTGCAAATCACCATTTCTAAATTTCTTCAATTCATCATAGCACCATGCAAACGCATCTCTATAACAAATCAACAAGGAGATCAACCTTTCCCTCTCTTGAGGTGAATTGCACTTTCCTATACAAACAATTTTTGGATATTCCTTCGTACCAATATTAACATAATCAAAATCTTTAGATGATTCAATGGAAACTTTACTTTTCTTTTTCAAATATTGGTCATGTTTATTAAATAAGTCTTCAAGAGAGACTAGACCCTTAGGAATTTTATTGCCTTTCAATTGAATAACCTTAGATTCTTTGCCATTAGGGGCAGCAATGTTGCCCTCCAAAATATCATTACTTTTATCATCACTACCTTCAAAGAAAATATTTGCAAAGGCTTCATCTTTTTCAAGGAAAGCAATGATTTGTTTGTCATCGTTAAACACTTTCTAGTGGTTTACATTGTCAGGGATGTTAGGGCAATAGACCACTTCAATTCTGTAGGGATTGTCCTTAAAATGGGATGAGGCAACAACAAGGATGCAAAGACTGCTAATGAATCAACCCTTGTATTAAATTCCCTAGGCATTGCTTCTATAGAAAAGGCATCAAAGTCTTCAATGTAGTCCCATACTCTATTTCTATAATGCTTCAACCTGCCATTTTTTATAGTATACTACTTCCTGACTTGTTTGACAATTAATTATGCATTCCCCCTAGCCCTTAACTATTTTATGCCTCTTTCTTTAGTTAGAGTTAAGCCAAGTAGAAGAGCTTCATACTTTGTTGTATTGTTGGTGTTTTCAAACTCCAATTTATAAGCATGGGGAAAGTTGTAACCATATGGGGAAATTAAAACAACTCCTGCACCAGAACCAACACTAGAGAAACTTCTGTCAAACTCTAGTGTCCATAACTCATTCACCAAATCAAGGCTAACTAGGCTTGAACATTCTTCTTCTTCTGAGGTGCACCTATAAGTACCTGGCCTAGTTTCTACAAATAAAATGTCTGCCCTTGGATCCCTAGACTTTAACACTATGAACTTGGCTTTGGTTTCTGGGTTAAGATGTACCTTCTTTCCATCCAATGGTATTATAGCATGAGACCAATCCATCTATATCTCTCCACCCAGATCTCTACAGAAACTCCTACTCAATAACACCCCATAACTAGCAGGAATATCAGCAATAAGGATAGTTAACTTTAGTCTCTTCTTTGGAAAAGCAGCTAAAGAAACCTGGGCATCTTTGATTTGACCTAGGAGCGGGACATGTGAGCCATCGATAGAGAAACATTTACCATGGGAGGAATTATAAGACAATCCTAAGGCTCTGGCCACTTAAGTTGGCAATACATTGTCACAAGCTCCAGAATCAATAACACAATTGCTCGGTCTAAAACCAGCTATATAAAGAGACACATAGAATGGCTTATGTTTGGAAAAAGGATTTAGTTGACTTGAATCTTTTTCATGGGAATTTGAGCAAACTTGCTCTTCAACATGCATTTCAATATCACTAGACACCTGAACATTACTCTGAGACAGGGAGGGTTTTTGTTTGATGTATCTCACTAACCAGTCTATTTCAGATGGATTGAGTCTAAGGTATTTGGCTTGGGAGATCTGAATCTTGGTATTTTTGCATGACTCAATTATATCAAATGAACTAGAAACAATTGTATCAAAAGAAGGAATAGGTGGTACCTCAACAGATACATTCTTGGGCACAACATTCTCAAGCCTTTTGGAACTAGAAGTAGCTTGTCTCGACAGAATGTACTTTGGAGTAAAAGATGAACCATCCGCTTGGCCTTTAGAATTTGGGCCCTTTTGAGCCTATTGTCCTCTCTTAAAGACTACACAATTAGGATCAATCTCTGTGTACACATCTTCTCCTGTCTCAGTATCTGACTCGTACTCAAAGTTGTTTAAACTAGCATCATGAGATGGGCTGGGTTTTTCCACATATGGCACCTCAACATGTTCATTGGTGGAAAGCATTTGCATGAATCGGACCATGTCTGGACAAGTAGATCCATCATGGTCTGAAGTTAGATGGATATTACATATCATATTACCCTTATTGGTAGAAGTTCCATTCTCATTAGCCAACCTCTGAGTAGGACTAGTCAAAGACAAGGTTTTGTTATAACCACCTGGTGTGCCAAAATCTTTCCTCGATATATCTTGATATTGTGACTGAAGGTGTCCCTTTGGCATTTGCCTTTTCAGTGTGATTATATTATTAGCTAGTCTCTGTATGAATAGATCAATAGAATTTACAGCCAAAGGTTTACCAGACTACAATTCCTTTTTCCATTTCCCTACAATGATCAAGTCGTCTTCTATGGATATGGCTCTTTCTTGAGCTGCATCTAAATCAACCACCCCTTCTCTCTTAATAGTAAAACTAACATTTTGAGGAAGAGTGTTGATAAAGAAACACTTCAATAAATCATCTCCAAGCCTCATTTTTGCAGGTATTCTATTGTATAACTTATTGAATTTAGCAACAAACTCTCTCATTGGTTCATGTATTTCTTTCTTCATCATGGCCAATTGAGTGACAAGAGCTTGCTCATTCTCTGCAGACTTGAACCTACTCTCAAATTTAGTTTTTAGAGTATCCTAGTTATTAATAGAACCATTCGAGAGGTGGTAAAACCAATCAGCGGCAGCAGCTATTAAAGATTCTACAAAAAGCCTTATAGAAACATCTTCGTGTTTTACAACAAGGATGGAAGAAGTAGCAAAGAAGGCTTGCATATGTTCATCTAGAGTAACTTTTCCATCTCCTCTAAACTTATGTATAATTTTCCTGGAGCCTTTGGGTAGGTCATGTAGTTGGGCTCCTAGGTCAAGTGGACCTATTGTGGCTCCCCATGGGATAGGTGGAGGCTGAGCCATGATAAGAGGATTATGAAAAGAAAAATTTACTTGCAAAGGGGGAGTAACCCCGTGCAAAAGAAGGGCTTGACAAGATGCCGCTGAAGTATTTATAGTGCTTTGACTAGGAGGAGGGGATGGAGGTCTGCTGACAGACTTAACCTTTAGGTTAAGTGGGAAAGAAGAGAAATTTACAGCTTCCAATAATGCAAAATCTTCATCCCAAATTCCTTTCTGTCTATCTCCTCTAGTGTACCTTTTAGAAGCCAGATTTAAACAATTAAAAGCTTAAATTACATAGTTACCAACTTCACTTACTGATTGATTCGTGGAAGACTTTGCTAATTATTCAACTAGTTTCTTTGATTAGCCGCTTGATTTCTACGTCTGTTATTAGAAAGTGCTTGAACAGGAAAGACTCTTTCTCTTTGTGGCATAGGTACTATAGCCTCAATAAAGTTAATTTCTTGAGTGTCACCGAAATGCCTGGTGTTATCTCTTATAATTTCCCCAAGTTCTTCTTCTTCTAACACCTTGTTAACTTGGTTATATTGCAAATTGGTTCTTCTATGTTGCCAGGTAAGCAATCTTAAGCCAGTAACAATATCTTCTTGATCACCTACAAGCCAATCCACATTAGGTTGGAGGAGTGGAGCATTACATCTTTGAAGAACCATTAAAGTAACTCACAACACATATCTGACAAATTTTCCCTAGTAGAGTCACCAAAAATCTGTTGGTTTAAGGATTTGTCATTCAACTCTATATTCTATCACCTAAACAATGACAAATGTAACCACAGTTGAGTCAGTTACAATGGTGTTTTATAACCAACTCTCTGCTTATTTTACAAGGTGCAACTACCTTCGAATGATATACAATGAATTAAAATACATGTTTCTTTTAACCAGAAAGCAAGGGAAAGGTAATGCTTTTGACTAGCAAGCTTTGAAAGGAAAATTCACACTTCTACAATGACTAAAAATAAAGAAGTTCAAAGACTTCAAACACTAAATAATAACTGACTGAGAAAAGAATTTAACTTTCCATCACCATGAATATTCATTCAAAGATAAACATTCACGGTAATGAAGTTAATGGACACCTAATTCTCCAATACAAATAAAGATAACCACTAGCAATACATTCAACATAAGAAGAATGATATTTCAAACACCACAACACAAAGACTATATCTACTCGAACATCCAATAGTATTTCTCTTTCTATATTGAAGAAAACTGAGATAAAAACATATCAAAGATATCTAACTTAATGAGTAAAACAAAGTTTTCCCAAAAAGAAGATCCATACTATGTCCCGACTACATCTATTTATAATGTCCACATAATAACTATCTTTAGGAAATAGAATGGTTTCTTGAAGACAACATTTTTAAAATAATAAAGGTTTAGAGAAACTCTTTGAGCCAAATATTAAGAAATTCATAAAAGAAATAAAGTCTAAACTGCCACCCCTTTGCTTTCCTTTGGGTCTTCAACGCTTTCCCCGCCTTGATCTTCTGTCATTGCCTCTCACACCTTCATTCTTACCCTATACTCCTGATACTTAGTTATGACAGCAGTAATGTTCTTGCTTCATGGTGTTGTAGTGATCTACAACCTAGTTCTGAATCTTGCCAATGTTTTACCTGTCCCTACTATGGCTTCCTGAATATCATCACCTCTATTCTTGAAACCATTAAGGTAAACTTGTATAAGGCCCATTTTGCCAATTCCCCAGTGATAATTTTGTTGCAAGTATGGGCTTAACCGGTCTTCTCATTGATGTCAACATACTCCTGTTGCATTGATGTCAAGGATTGGATGAGCTGTGTGTTGAGGATATTGAGAAAATTAGTCCTATCAGAAATAGTGAAGACAGTGAAGCTCTATGAAGTGAAGATCCCAACTAGATGAAGATCAGAGAATGTGCATCAAAGGGTTTGTAGATATGTGTCTAAAGATGATCCAATCAATATTTGAGAGGTCCACATGAAGATTTGGAGAAATTATGGCCATATGAGTAAAACTAGTTCTAGTAGCTATTTAGAGGTGACAGAGTGACACAAATAGGTCTGGTGAGATCCAGAAATGCAATATCTTGTTCTGCAGATTTGGTGGAATGTTTAGGAAGCCAATATGAATTGACAACTCAATTGGTTTGTGGTCTGGAGGTCCACAAGCATTTATTCTAATGTGACAGTGATGACAGACTGTGTTCTTGAGGTTCCAGATGAAGATGCGAATGATTTCAGTAAGCAGAAGTGTGGATGTTCTTGGTGATTCAGGCAAGCTTGTGGGGGTCTCTAGATTGTGTCCAGTTCATGTTGGCGGTCCGCATTGAAGACTGAGCTCGTAATTGAAGATTGACTCTTGGGTGATGGTGTTCTTCCTAATCATGGATGACCAGATGTTTTACACATCTTGTGGATGATCTTGAAGATGTTCTGCAAAGCATGGTGTGTTCCTCAAAGAAGATTGAAGTCCCAGATATGTGTGGCCGACAGTGTGGTGATACGCATGAAGTTCTTGTAAGAAATCAATTTGTATTTTTGTAATTTCTCTGTAATAGAATATGTTGTGCTGACTTTGATGATCATTCCAAAGTTGATGTCATGTATAAATAAGAATTACGAAGTCATTTCAAAGTATCTTGGTCAAGATGGGAGAGTGGTAGAGAGGAGAAGAGAGAAAAGTAGAGCAGAAGTGTTGAGCTTAAATGGAACTGTCTCAAGCATGGTGAAGATGCTAATCTCTAGTTCAAGTATGTAATATTTATATTATTCTGTAGACAGTGTGTCTCCTATAGGCAGTGGGCCTCTTGTGAGTAGTGTGCTCAGGCAGTGAGCCCTAATTGGCAAGTGCCATTTTGTTCTTCTTATTCTTTTAACATAGAATACAATCTTGGGTTAGTCACCCCGTGGTTTTTCCCTTAACTGGGTTTTCCATGTTAAAATCTTAGTGTCATATGTGTTAATATGTTTTTTCTCTTGAGATATTACATTGTGCTTCCATGATTAAATCATTATTATGCTATAGAAATATAAGAAGGATTTAAGTGTTTACAAAAAAGAAAGTTTTGGTGACAACTGATTCACCCCCCCTATCAGTTCTTTGTCCTAAAACTAACAAATTTCAGGATCTGTGAATTCCTTGCAAAGCATATCCTTAGCTTCCTTGAGATTTATTTAGGATCCCTCAAGTTCTCTTCAAACTCATCTAAAATATTTACCTCCAGTGCCCTACAATCCCTTTGAATACCAATCATTATATCAAGGTATTCACAATCCCTCTTAATACCAATCATTAATCTGTTCAATGAGATTGTCATACATGTTCAATTTCCAATTCAATGAGTCATCCTAGGATGGATCAATTTCACGGGGATCACTAGCCAAATTTTCTTTTACAAGTGTTATAGGATCCATGGCTACTAGTTCAGAAACTTCCTTTGAGAGTACATAAGTACTACCTTGCTCTTTCCTTACATGTTGAAGCTCATTGATTAATTCTTTCCTATTATTATGTACTTGATTATAACATTGTGTTTGTCTGGTCAAGAAGAATAAAATTTCACAAGATAAATTTTCTACCCATTTAGTAACAACCTTAGCAAAATTTAGATTCTTTCTGATTTGTTGTACAGTGCTCGTATCTACTCCTACAACTTCTGAACTAGATGTATCTTGAGACGTGGGTGTCACAATAGATTGGATAAAACTTCTCAAAGATAAAACCTGAGATTGAAGTTTAATATTTTCTTTCCTCTCCTCCTTGGCTCTCTTAATTAAAGTACTTACAGAAAAATTGGCATGATATGCATCTCCCTCCAGAGTAGAAGGACCCAAGTCTATATGACTTATTTTGTAATCTACTTCAGTTATCTCATCCTCATTCGGATCTTTCACCGGGTCACCAATCTCTAACATCTGATGACTGGAGGCAGTGTCAATTATGATTCTAGACATTCTTTTGGCCTTTTTGGGCTTGGAGGTAGTCTGCAGCAATTTGGTAACTGTATCCACCTCAACTACTATTGTAGGCACATCATTTCTCTTCTTATCCACAACTTTCTTTAACCATCCTAGTGAAGATGACACCATACTAGTATTTACATTGCTTGAAACAATTTTAACCTGATTATCAACTGAAACAGAAATGGATACTTCCTCAGCAACACAAGAAGGAATTTCCATGAATGGAGGAAATGAACCATCATCAACAATTTGTTTGAAAATAGAATAAAAAACCACAGGTGCATGCTTAGCTTGGGCATTTTTCTTTTTCAAAGCAGGCAAGGGGAAACTATCCATAGGCTGATTTCAACTTCAGAATTTCCTTTGGCCTTTCTCCATCACCTCCAGATTGTGGATTAGAATTAGATTGCAATGTCTCTTGTCTCCCAGAGGAAATACGCACGCCAGAACTTTGTATAGGCCTTTGCTCATTGGTCCTAGAACTTCCTTGTTCTTGAGGAGAGCCAGCACATCCATGCCATCTCCCATCCAACCAATCTTTAGTCCTTTTAATTATAGCAACAGAATGAATTCTCAAATCCACAACCTCCTTCTCTGAACAATTAATTCAAGGAAGGGGTTTAGAAACTAGGGTTGATAGTCATCATCAATTATTTCAGAATTTTCCTCAACACCATCTGGAATATATGTAGAAATGCCAAATACTTGAATTTGACTCAGTGTGAGTCTCATACAATTTCTCCTTTGGACTTCCTGGTCATCTACACAATCTTCCCAAAAATCCTCTAAACTCAGATGGTGTTCATAAGAACCAGAACCATGAAAGTTTAGTTTCACATAATTTTTGCCGTCAAAGTTGGGCCTCATAGACAAAGAATGAAGATTAAATTTACTTAAAACATGTTCTACTCATCTAGCAATATCATTTGTTTTGCATGAATACGAAGATATCTTCAGCGGGAAATCATATCCATTTTTTTTCATGCTTCAGTATTTAACATTTACAACAGACATTTGTTTATAGACTTCCAGAAAAATAACAAAGTCACTAGGGTACCTGGGCAATTTGGTTGAGGCATTTTCATAACCCCCCACTCTCAAGTAGGTGAACCTGTCAAACTAGATGTAGAAACTCCCAAACTCCATGATCAAGGAATCAGCCTCAGGTGAAATTCTCAATTTAGGTTTACCATCCAATTTTCTCACTATAAACATTAAAAAGGCATCATTTACACGACGATAATCCTTCATTCCCATATCATTTTTTAACTGAGGAAAATAAATATACACAGGTGTGTTTGGAGTTAAAGACCCATGTGGCCTCAACCCAGCCCAAATAAACTCTTGACTGGATAAAATGTATATCAAGTATGAACACATGTAAAAAGTTAAAGTCTCCTGAAACTCAACCAGTTGCTTGTTCAAATGATAACTAATAATTTCAGCCTAGTTTATACACTTATCTTCACTGCATATCAATAGGATAAAATGACACATCCAATTTTCAAAAGAATCGTTGTTTTCATTTCCAACTACACGGTGAAACAAAGTAATAATGTCTGAAATTTCATCCTTAAAATGTGCTCTCTTTAAGTTTTGGGGGAACTGAGGCTTACCTCTTTTTTTAGACTTTAACTAGTTCCGTGTGATGGAATTCTTGCACTAGTCTTCATTTGTTCAGAAGAACTTGAATCCAATGGCAATAGACATGTCTTCAAATTCCTACTTCTCTGGGATCCTTAATGCACGGGTGATAGTTCCAAGATCAATCTTTCCTATCACTGACTCATCCTTTGCTCTAATTTCAAGGGCTTCAAGAACATATCTTCTTACACTAGCCACAACTAGGTCCTCGCTCTGTACAGAGATGGGAAAACCTCCTGCATGCGCTAAACCACTCTGCAAAATCTTTTCTGCAAAAGGTGATTTATCCTCCTGCTGCAAACGGGACCAGAACTCTTTCAAATTAATATGACCAAGCTTAGTATCACTTATATCAAACTAGCCACTTTCAATACCAGAATTGTGAGGGGATCCTTGATATTTTAATTTTAGCACCACTGGATGCATAGAGAAAAATGGCTAAGTACTAAAAAAGCAATGGCACAGTATAGGAGTAATGGCAGCTACATAACTTAGAGAGAAATCCGCCACTTGGAAAATATGTACGCTGAAAGAATGCCACAATATGTTTTAGATGCTGAGTTGACGTGGTATTCAATTCATGCTTTGAGAAGACAACCTTGAGATTTGCCTGCCCTTTAAAAATCCTGAAAAGACATTCGCCTCGTGTCCGTACTCATCATTAAATTATCTTCATTGCCTTGAAAGTTATTCCCTAGCTTCTATGTCACGGAGTCACTAGAATTTAGAACTTTAGAACCTGAAGTCGGGGGTTTCAAAGTTTTAGAAACCTTTGACTTGGCGACTACAAAGACAAATCAACAAGAGTTGAAAAGACTCTACAAAGCAATACATAGTCAGGTGGTCGGTAGGTTCGATAACTTCAGAACCACACGACAAGCTTAGAAATTCTAGGGAGCTTGCAACTAGGTTAGGAAAACACAAGTGCACGTGACTCTTAAGGATATTCGAAGGCAATGAAGGCAAAAACAAAACCCTTAGGACTTAGACAAATCGATGAACCATGAGAATGGGCAGAAAAATATGTAAGACCCAGAAACAAATAAAGGGGGTAATACATTGCTAAGAAAAAGATGTAGTTTTCTATTTTAATTGGATTTTATCATGTCACCAACATATAAAAAATAGGGTATAATTGTTTGAGTGTGTGTTGAATTTCTTTTGAATCTATGGAATTGACGTTGTGTATTGTATCATGGCTGATTCCTTTGAATCTGTATTCTTTGACTGGATGTGATTATAATAAATCTTTTATTATCATTGAATATTGATGTCTTAACAAATTCGGTAGTAACGAGTTCAAAGAAGCATCAAATTTAATAGAAGTTTTCTTTTGATTTTTTTTTATTTTTTAAAAAATGGAAGCCATCTCCATGACCTGCTGAGGAGCTCAGCTCCCCATTTGTTTTCATTAGACTCCTGACTATAGACAACATAACTACCACAATCCGGCTATCATGCAAAACATTATCATTATTCTTTAATGATCATGTGTTATTTGAATTGATGGTAATATACTAATCTTTAAGTTTTTTGACTAGTTAAGAACTTTCATATTTTAGGTAGATAGCAATTATGGATAATGTTTGAAGTACTCATTTTCTTTGTAATAGCTGATAGCTTCAAAGTATGGTTCTGTAATTTTTTATCTATTCTCTCTATGGTGGTATGGTAAGTTGTGCAGTAAATGTTCTCCATGTCTTTTATGGTAATATTTTAAGGGAGTTTGGTTCTTTATTTGATGCCTAATGTATCTTAAGAACAATGCAATCTCTTAAGATAAATGACATTAAGGAGATTCATGTTTATGTGGTTGTCATGGTTAGTCAATCGAGTTTAGCTAATAATTTGTCCCTAACTTGAATTAGAGGAACCTTAATTTAGAAAATAAACTTAATTAGTAGAGATATGGCAGAGATGATAAGTATCTCTTATTTAATGTTTTGTTCATTATATTTTTTATCTTGGTATAAGGTAATCTAGCTTGGAATCTTTGTAAGATAGGATGAATCCTTGTTGATTTATTTATAGAAGGTTTAATGTTATAGAAAGTATATTTTTAATCATAAGATTGTTTAATGTTAAAGGATCTAGAATAAGCATATTTCAGGAAGTGATCATGAGATTTATAGAGTGTAAGTTTTACTAGTATATGATTCCTATTGTCGTATAAACTTTATCATGTTACGAAAGTAGAGATTTTTGTAAAAAGAGTATAATTTTAAGCAAGAGAACTATTGACGTGTAGACAGATTTCTATGTACTTAATTTAAGGTTGTGAATTAATGTAAGCTATGTTTCTGAGGGATTTATAGCATGATGGGTTTTGATCACAATGTGCCTTCCATAGTTGAATAGTAATTTGATATATTTAAGTATTGTTATCCTAGGCATGGATAGAAATTGTCTTAAAAGAATCATAATTCTTTCTTTACTTTTACTTGAACAATGGATGATAAAGCATTGAGTCATGATTGTATTTTGTACTCTTGCCAATATCATTTAAGTCCTTGTGTTGAAGAATGTATTTTCACATTTAATTCCAGAGAATGGTTGAAATAAATAATTGTTGCCTTAAATAGACCCTGTAGGGTTTACTTATAAACTTAAAGGTTGCATGTTCCTTCTAAAACTTGGATGATACATTAGAAAATATTCTATGATGAACTAGAACCCTTATGAGATATTGTATGAAGATTGACCATATGGTTGTTCCAAACTATGAAGTCTCTACACTACGCGTACGTAGGCAAGGCCATCATGAGCCCCCGAGACATTAGGTCAGCCCCTTTGGGCTTTAGACTTGTCATTTTACACAATTGACATTTGTTTTGTGTATTTAGTGACTATGCAGAACTAATGATTACATTTAGTGAGCATATTCAGGCTGGATAACAAAGTAGATTACTGGAGCAAAGAAAAATATTTTCCCACTATGCTAAAGATTGATCAGATGGTCCATAATTGTAATTTATTATAATTGCATGAGAAATGCTTATATCTATGAGAATTACCATTTTCAATACTTGATATTAAATATATGTTTAATCAAAAGTTAAATTTTATTGAGTTAAATCAGGATAATAATTTCTTGTCATCAAATCTATGTGATAAAATAATTATTTATTGTTATTATCTTGAGTGGGCATTACAAAATGTCTTAGTGATAACACTGGTCTTGGTTGACTTGGTTGTTCTCACTACTTGCAGTTGTACCTTGGAGATTGTGGAAATGTGTTGTTGCGTGGAAGATTGCATTTGAGTCTGAGCTAAGGCATGGCGTGATCTACATACATCTTTTCCTTAGCAAATTCTATTTAGGTCCAGACCTATTCTAATGTATGTTTTTAATGCTAACCTTGGAGATTGTTCCAATGGTTGATGATTGTAATGCCGACCTTGATGTACATTCCAAGGTTGATGAATTGTATAAATACTTGTAATGAAATTGTGAAAAATGTATCAATTGTGAAGATGCGAAGTTAAGTGAAGAAGTGTAAGAAGAGCATAGCAGAGGAGTTGTATTATGCTTCAATAGAACTGAACTTAGGCATGGAATAGATGCTACCAAATCAGTTCACAAACCTTTGGCAGTGAGCCACCCCTTGGCAGTGAGTTGATCTTCGTAGTGAGCACTAACTTTTACAGTGAGCATTTTGGGAAGTGAGCCTTTGATTTTTGTTGTCTTGTTCATTTCAACAATTAATGAATATCACCAAGGAGTATGTAGTGGGCACTTCTATGCTAAAACCACAACACATTAAATAATTAGGGTAGGTTTTTACTGTCCAAGCCTCTTCAAGGATGTTGTGAAATAGATTAGAAAATGTGATGCCTATCAATGATTTGTAGGTAAATTGAAGTTTCAAGGTGGCCTTCCCCTTATGAATGTTACCATTTAAGCACCATTTCAGCAATGGGGCATTGATTTCATAGGGGAGATCCAAGAGAGATCGAGCAATGGGTACAGGTGGATATTTGTGGAAAGTGACTACTTTACAAAGTGGGTTGAGGCTATTCCAACTCGCAATGCCACATCCAAGGTAGTGATTGAGTTCTTGTTGAACAATCTGATAACTAGATTTGGTGTGCCATCTATAATTATTGCAGACAATGTTATGTGCTTTAGGTCTCAAGACATTGTAGGTATGTGTTCCAAGTATGGGATAAGTTTGATTCATTCATCACCATATCATCCATAGAGTAATGGACAAGATGAGTCCAACAATAAGAGCCTCATGAAAATTCTAAAGAGGACTTTAGATATGAACAAGAAAAGGTGAGATGACAAGCTAAATATGTAGTTTGGGATGATAGGATCACCTACAAATGTGCTATAGGCAAGAGTCCTTTTGAGCTAGCATATGGGAGGGAGGCCAAAATGCCAATGTCATTAGAGCTGCTTGTGTTTCAACTACTGCAACAAATAGGAGAAAATGGGTATGATGCTATGGCATTAAGAATACATGAGTTAATAGAGTTGGATGAAGCCAAAAGGATGGCACATGACAAAAACTTGTTATGGCAGCAGGAGGTGGAACATCTGTTCAACAAGAGATTAGTTAAAAGGTGTTTTCAAATTGGTGATTTTGTTCTTCTATGGAATGCAAAATTAGAAGACAAGGGAAAGCACATGGTAAGTTTGAACCACTATGGTTAGGCCCATACCAAATTGATGAGAAGGTTGTCCAAGACACCTTTATATCAGAAACATGGAAGGGGAAATACTGGAGCTGCTTGTTCATGGATAGCATTTGAAACATTACTTCTCATAGGTAATGATTTCCTTCAAATTTTGAGTGATGAAGTCAAGTTTCATCTTTAGTATTTTAACCTCGTGCAATCTTGACCATTGTTGGTCTTGATGGTGTTTTGTTTCGGTTCCTATGTATCATCTTTTTGGTTTGGTCTACTCTAGAGATTTGAATTCTCATTGTGACATTGCTTGTCACATGTCCCCAACCAGAGCCAGTGTTGACACCTGAAAAACTAGTAGTGTTATTAATGTAGATTAGTGGTGCCAAACAAGCTTCCACCTTCTCATGGTTGGTACTTTTAGTAATGAATTTTATATTCTTGAAGCAAAAATAAGATTTAAAAATTAACAATAAACTATCATATCCTCATTTCACCTTATATATGTTTAACATTATATGTTTAGTTGGGGGGAGAGAGAGAGAGTTAGGGAAAGAGTAGAAGTGAGGAAGAGAGGATGAGAGAGAGAGAGACTCAAGGAGAGAGGAAGAGAGATAGAGAGTGAGAGACATATTTGGCATGATTTACATATCGCCATATCGCCATTTCACCTTCTATATGGTTTCCATGCTTTGCATATCCTCATTTCAACTTGTACATGTTTTACATGATTTGCTTAACCTCATTTTATCTTCTATGGGTCTATCATATCCTTAGGGGGAGAGAGAGAGAGAGAGAGAGAGAGAGAGAGAGAGAGAGAGAGAGAGAGAGAGAGAGAGAGAGAGAGAGAGAGAGAGAGAGTTGTAGAGACAATGCAAGAAGCAACAACGATGCAACTTCTAGTGCTTAATCTCTTGTAGCCCATTCTCATCCTAATACTAGTGACAAAGACAAGTAAATTTGTAGCACAATGAGACCTTGGCCATTGTTTTAGTGAACCTTCTATTGATAGCTAAAAAAACCATTTCCTAACTTGCACCTTTTTGCCCCAAATTTAGTGAAAAACCCACTTTATGCCTTCAATATTGGACCTATAGTTTATAACTAATATGAGGTATCTTCCATAGGTTCTCATGTGTTTTCCTTTCAAGTACAAGGGAAAATCCCAAAAAATGACTAATTCCAAATATTTCAAAGTGTTTCCATGTATTTTTAACCTTTGTTGGAGTTTCAGAGTTCGAGGTTCATGTCTTTCATCTTACCTTATCTATCAACTCTGAAATCAGCCTCCAAAATTCATCTAAGTGTATCAGAGGATGAAAGTCAAGCCTATGGCCTTCCCTCTTCCTCAGGACAAGTGGCAACAGGAAGGCCCAATGGCCGAAGTCCACCTAAGGTTTGAAATTTTTCTAAGTAAAGTGAACTTCGGGGGTCAGGGTTATGATGTTCTCTCTTCTTCCAAGTAGGAAAAATGGTGAAAGCCTGAGGTCTAAAGTCTGTTGGGGCCAATACTCTTCTAAGTGTTGTAGGCATTGACAGGCAAGAGTTTCTCTTTCCTTCCTTCTTCCTTTTGGAAGGAGGAAAGCGGAAGGCCTGAAGGCCGAGGTCCGCTGAACTATACAAAGGCTTTTATATTTCAGCAGGTGGGAGCTTCTCTTTCCTTCCTTCTTCCCTTTGACAAGGTAGAAAGTGGAAAGCCCAAAGTCCAAAGTCCAATTTGACAAAGGAAGATAGAGAGGATGGAAGAAAGTGGCAAAGTTAAGAGGTTCGTGAAAAGAGAAATTTGCCGATAGTGAAGAAACTGCAAAGAAGGAAGAAGGCCCAAGGCCCATCCCTTGACAACTTTTATATTCTTCTAAGTGTTTCAAGTCGAGCAGTTCCTTTCTTCTCTTCTAAAGAGAATGATGCAAGATGGAAGGCCCAACCTCCAAAGTTTGGTTTGTCAAAGGTCAACTTCCTAGCCTTCCATACTCCTCCAACTGCCTAGGAACACGCCAACTACTTTCGAGGACGCCATTAATGCAAAGTGGGTGGCTGAAATTAATGCTTTTAATGTAGTTGGTGGGGTTGTTGAGGGTTTTCCCACCTAGTTCATTCTCAGACCCAAGTGTAAAGGTTATAAAGGTAAGATATGAACTCTTTTCAAGGGTTGGTCTTTTGGCATTTTCAAGCGACAAAGTGGAGAGATCTCTAGGGTTTCTTGAAGAACAAGAAAGTTCCAATTCTTCAGCAGATAAGAAATAGGTTATGAAAGATTGTCATTTTGATTTCGGTGATCAACATATGAACTTCTCCTTCTTCTTATGTAATTTTTCAAGGAAATCCTAAGTTTCAGCTAGGGTTTCCTATTGCCACACTTCATGGTATGATTGTTGTAGACATCAAAAAATTGACCAACCGATCAAACCCCTAATTATTCCTTAAGTTACCCTTAATCCCAAGATTTAATTAATTTTAATTAATTAATTAAATCTTTCCTTTTATACCATCCATCTCCCTTAAATCATAAATTAAATTTAACAAAATTAATTTATTATTTACCAATAAACCTAAAAACCTACCGTAAATAATAAATTAAATAAATTTAATTTATTATTTTATCGAAAACCTAAATCTATTTACAAAAAAACAAATTAGAAACATTACAAACCCTAACTATAGTATACCTACCTTACGGTTCACATAACCAAAAACTCATTTACATAACCACCCAAACCATTTTTACCAAACATTAATAAAAACCCTACATTTCCAAATCACAGGGAGATCATGCAAACATTTTACAACATCAACAATTTTTTCCAAGAACTGAGTTATGTCGGAAAGAGCAACCACATTTATTAAATGATTTTGGTAACATTTATTTTTGTGTGGTTTCTATAGTTTTATCCTTAAATCTTTTCTATTGCACACTTAATATAGATTTTAGGGTTTGCAAAATAAATTTCAAATCTTTTAATAAACTCTATATTTTATTGTAAACAATGGTGAACCTGACGTGAACACCCCTCTATGATCATTTGTTTGCAAGTGTTGTGAAAGCTTGCAAGATTTAGAGCATTTCTAGATATATGTCAGGTTGATAGCATACCCATTTACAGTTTTAACTTGTTACCTCTTTTCACTGAGCATTATGGTAACAACCTGGTATTGAATATTTGAAAGAGATCATTATGGTTTTAAATGTTTTTGAATAATTAAACTTCCATATTGGTGTCAGTGCTGCTAAAGGTTTTGGGGTTTGATTTTATATCTGTGCTTGAACATTTTGAAAGACTTTTTAGCACATCCATTTTGTTTGTATACAAATTTTGTGTTACGATTCAAGGTCCTAGCATTTGGACTCTAACCCTACTATGTAATCTACAAAAGATTTGATCTACATTCAACTCCCTTCAATTAGTCTTTGATAATCAATCCTTCACTTGGTGGTTGTTTCTATTTGCTGGCTATTATGGTGCCTGGAAAATTGTTTCACGTTGCAAAATTTTTTAACTCGACGGTTGTTCCTATCAATATATTCTTTTAATCTCCTCTGTAAAGAAAATTCTTGGCATCAAATTTCACTCAGCTTATCACTTTGAAAGAGAATCAATTTTTCTTCTGGTATGTAGCCAACTACCTTTGGGTCATTGATTACCATTAATTAGATGCTCGTAGGATCTCCTGGTACTTCTTCCTTTCCCACTCTTTTGGCTTCCATCAACCAATTGAATTATCCCAGCATGTACTTTGTTCATTATAAAGTACTATAAAAAGACAAAATAAAGCAGGCTGCACCACTGAGTGAATGGACAAATAGTAGGCATTGAAGGACTAACATTTCTTTGATTCTCTAGCAGCTATTAAATATTGAGATGGGCAGAAATTTCTAAACGTGTTTCTATCGTTGTATACCTTGAACTACCTATGGGTGTGAAAAATTGGATACACTGTTCTCCTCCAAGATGTATTTCATAATTTTCTGATAGGCTTTCATATGTGAGCATTCAAGTGCTTGGAAAATTGTCCATAAAAACATTTCACAATAGAAAATTTTCTGCACTCTTTGGTTGTTTATATCGGCATGTTCCCTGAACCTCTAATGTTCTTCTTGTTGGGAATTAAGGTGTCTCAACCTTGGTAATTCCTTACATTATTTTAATTGTATTTATTTATTCATTGCCTATGATGTAAATTAATTGTAAATTCCATATTGTAATTTTGTGGGATGTGGCACGGTGATGTGTCATCCTACATGGAAGATGACAACTTGTAATTTTGTCCTCACATGAGGAGATAGGCATCCCACTTTCTGGTAGGAGTATTTTGCCACGTGTTGGCATCTTGGATGTTGTGTAATGGAATGTTGACTGAAACGGTTATGATGGATTCCTATGACGAAGTTATGACATGTAAGAGTCAAAAATAGAAGCTTGTAAGACAAGTGAAGACATGTGTCGAGAAGCATCTTTGAAAAAGGCATCTTTGGGCACCCCAAGGTGGACTATGACATGTTGTAAGAGAATAGACTATTTATAGCCTGTGTATGATAGATTCTCTTACAGCTATAAGTTGTAACTGCTATGATAGATTTTATGACGGTCATAAGAGTTGTAAAAGCATCTGTCATAGCCCATTTTGGAAATAGGTGACCTCTTTGGGATGGGGGCTGTGGACAAGTGTCAGATGCATCTTACAATGTTGACCAAGTATCAATAGGTGTGGGTTTTGGGCCATGAGGCCAAGTTGGATGCCCATTCCAAGATAGAGCCAATTTTGCCTTGTATATTCTATATAAATAGGTGCTTGGAGGAGATTAAGTATGTGATTGATAGGTACTGTTATGCTGCCGGATTGACTCCAGACATGAGTATCGAAGACTATTGAATCTTGCATTTCAAGTGTATTGTAAATCATATTCAGTTTTGATAATACATTGTGTAGATTTCTGAGTGTGGGGTTTTTCACCCGATAAGGGTTTTCCCCACGATATATCTTGTCTCTCTTCTTCTATCTTCTTTCTGCTTCTATGTGTATTTCTACAATATCTCTGTTATATGTTTCATGTTCTGTAATTGTAAAGATTAAATTGAATTTGTATAGCTCTCCCCTTATTAGATTAGTGTAGGAAGCGATTTCCACACACCTAGCTTCCTTTTAGTTGGTATCAGAGCTTGATCACCTTTAGTCCTAGTTGTTGGGTAGGGGTTTTTTGAGCTGATCTTAAGTTGAGTGGGAGTCTGTGTAGAGTATTCTGAATCTTATTGCAGCAAGGAGATGGCAAACACATATGGAAGGATAGAGGTGGAGAAATTCAATGGCACTAATTTTGAGCTGTGGAAGCTCAAGATGGAAGACATGCTTGTTGATCGAGACCTTTGTGAAACTATTAGTGGAACAAAACCTACAGCATTGTCACAAGCTAACTGGGATCTCAAGGATCGGAAGGCTAAGGGTCTCATAAGACTTAGTCTTGCTGATTTTGTCCTGGTAAATGTCCATGAGGAGGCTACTGTAAACTTGCTTTGGAAGAAGTTGGGAGATGTGTATCAAGCCAAATCCCTGGTTAACAAACTTTTTCTGAGAAAGAAGTTGTATTCTCTTCGAATAGAGGACAAAGGATCTATTGTAGAACATATAAATGCTTTCAATATGTTGGTTGCACAAATGACATCCATTGGTGTGAAGATGGAGGAGGAGGATCATTGTATGACCTTGCTTTGTTCTTTGCTGGACTTGTGGGATCATCTTGTCATGGCTATTAGAAGCACCACATCCACATTCAAAATGGATGAAGTGGTTTCTTCTCTATTGTCTGAAGAGATGCAGAGAAAGTCTTCTGAGGAAGCCAAAGAGGCTCTTGTAGTTCATGGAAGACCCAAGGAGAAATAGAAAAAGAAGGACAAGAAAGCTGAGAAGGGTAGATCCAAATCCTATGGGAGATCCAAATCTCCTAGAAAGTCGAAGGCTCTTTTTTGGAACTGTGGCAAAACTAGGCATTTCCGAAAGGAATGCAAAGAGGAAAAGAAAAAGAAGAAGAAGAACCCAGATTCAGATTTCGACAAATCACAAGATGATGGTGATGCTTTCATTGCATCCCTGGCAACCCATGCATCTAATGATGTGTGGCTGATTGATTCTGGTGCATCATTCCACATGACCTCGCATCAAGACTAGTTTACTAAGTATGAGGATTTCGATGGTGGAAGGGTGTACCTGGGTGATGACTCTCATCTGAAGATTGTTGGTCGTGGAAGAGTCTCTATTTGACTCCCTGATGGACAAGTGAAGGGGATCTCTGGGGTTATGCGCATCCCAGGCTTAGCACAGAACCTACTTTCTATAAGTATGTTGAATGATGTAGGTGTGCAGGTTGTCTTTTCAAAAGAAGAATGCAAGATGACTAGAGGAGCTATGGTGCTTGCTAAGGGTATGAGGAGAGGTACTCTGTTTCATATGGAGGCATGCATTTCACAATGCAATAGTTCTTCTGACTCAAGAAAGAAGGCAGCAATCACTTCATCCCCACCATCTGAATGAGCAGTGAAGAAATTTGTTTATCTAGTCCTGATGGTTGTATTCATACCTTGGAAGTTAAGCTTCCTACTGAAAAGACAATGTTATGGTATAAGAGATTTGGCCACATTCGTGAGAAGGGTCTTAGAACCCTGAAAAATAAAAACCTCATTGAGGGGTTAGATGATTTTAATCTTGAGTTTGACTTTTGTGAACATTACATATATGGAAAACAAAACCGTATTTAGTTTTATTCAAGTTTTCATAAGTCTTCTGGTGTGTTGGACCTTGTTCATTCTAATGTATTTGGTCCTGTTAATGTTCCTTCGTTATCAAAATCTATATATTTTGTATCTTTCATAGATGATTACAGTAGAAGGACATGGATTTATTTTCTCAGAAGAAAATCTGAAGTCTATAGTAAGTTTAAGGAGTTTAAAGCCTTTGCTGAAAATTAGACTGTTAAAAAGATTAAGTGTTTGAGAACTAACAACAGTGGTGAGTTCTATTCTATAGAATTCGATAAATATTACAAGGAACTTGGGATTGAAAGACATAAGACAACTCCATACACCTCGAAGAAAAATGGAGTTGCAAAGAGGATGAACAGGACACTGATGGAGAAGGCTAGGAGTATGCTTAGTGAAGCTGGCCTAGAACAAAAGTTTTGGGCTAAAGCTATTGCCACTGCTTGCTATCTGATAAACAGATCTCCTACATTAGCTCTTGTTGGTAAGACACCCATGGAGGTGTGGTTTGGTAGAAGTCCTTCAATAAGGCATCTTCATGTTTTTGGTTGTGAGGCATATGCACATGTGCCTAGGGAGAAGCGGTCAAAATTGGAGAACAAGGTTGTTAAGTGTATCTTCAATGGCTATGGTGTCGATGTGAAAGGATACAAGCTTTGGGATCCCATGGCTAAAAAAGTATTGTATAGTAGAAGTGTCATCTTCAGAGAGCTAACACCTTCTTCCACTATTTTACAACCAGAAGAAAAAGAAAAGAAAGAAGATGTTGTTAAGTTTCCTGCTACCCTTGAGAAGACTGAACAGAAAGACAATGTTGGACCTAATGATGAGGAGAGCTCTTGCAGCTCTGAAAGCTCAGATGAAGAATCTAAACCTCAACCTCAGCTCTTTAGGAGGTCTACACGAATAAGAAAGCAACCTGAGAGGTTTGGTTATACATTGCTTGATTCTAGTTGTGCTTTTGCTTTGCTTACTAACATTGTTGAACCTAGAACTATGTTAGAGGCTTTGGATATGAAAGAAGCAGGTTCCTAGAAGGAGGTCATGGAGGATGAGATGACTTCTTTGGAAAAGAATCAAACTTGGGACTTGGTGCCTTTGCCTGCTGGACGGAAACATGTTGGTTACAAATGGGTGTTCAAGAAGAAATTTGGTATAGATGGCAGTGTTGAGAAGTATAAGGCCAGATTGGTTGTGAAGGAGTATTCACAAGTGGAGGGTATAGATTATGGTGAGATCTTCTCTCCCATTGCAAAGCAAACATCCATTCAATTCTTGTTATCTCTTGCAGTAGCTCATGACGTAGAGGTAGAATAGATGGATGTGAAGACAACTTTCCTTCATGGTGATTTGGAGGAAGAAATCTACATGTCACAGCCAGAGCATTACATGGTGAAAGGTAAAGAAAATTTGGTTTGCAAGTTAAAGAAGTCTTTGTATGGTTTGAAGCGGTCTCCTAGGAGGTGGTACTTGATGTTTGATGCCTTTGTGTTGTCAATTGGATTTGTGAGATCAAAATTGGATCACTGTGTGTATTATAAGTTTGATGGTGATCGTATTCTCATTGTTGCATTATATGTTGATGATATGTTTCTCATTGGGAAGGGAAAGAATATGGTTTTTGATTTTAAATCTCAATTGTCAGCACAGTTTGAAATGAAAGATTTAGGGGCAGCCAGGTACATTCTAGGAATGGAAATCAGAAGAGACGGAACTAACAAAAAACTTTGGTTAAGCCAGAGTAAGTATGTGAAGACCATGTTGGATAGGTTTAGCATGGCAGATTATAGACTATTGTGTGTTCTTGTTTCTTTGGGAACAAAGTGGTTTGTTGAGGATTGTCCAAAATCTCCTAGTGAGGTGGAGGACACGAGAAGAGTACCTTATGCTAGTGATGTTGGCAGTTTGATGTATGCTATGGTCTGCACAAGACCATACATTGCCCAAGCAGTGGAAGTCCTTAGTCAATTTATGTCTAATCCTAGATGGGTACATTGGGATGCAGTTAAGTGAGTGTTTAGATATTTGAGGGGTACTTCCAAGTATTCCATATGCTATCATGGTAATGTTACAGGACCTTCGCATTCTATTGATATTCATGGATTTGTGGATTCAGACTGGGTAGGTAACATTAATAGCAGGAGATCCACCAGTGCTTATGTGTTTACACTATTTGGCGGTGCTATTAGTTGGATGAGTAAGCGAGAACCTGTGGTTGCTTTGTCCATGATAGAAGCTGAGTATATGATAGCAACTCATGCTTGTAAGGAAGCCATTTGGCTTAAGAGATTATGTTCAGATATTGGTATTGATGCAGGTCAAATTACGATTAGTTGTGACAATCAGAGTGTGATTTGCCTTGCGAAGAATCCAACTTTCCATGCCAGAACAAAGCATATTGATGTACAGTTTCATTTCATGCAAGACATGGTAGAGGATGGGAAGGTAAATTTGGAGAAGGTAGATACTTTGAAGAATATTGTAGATGCATTAACGAAGCCAGTGGGTACAGAGAAGTTCAGATGGCGTTCGGAGTCTATGGGCCTCTTAGCCTATAGCAGTTAAATCCTGTTATTCTATTGGCTCTTACAAGGTGTTCGACAAGTGGAAGAATGTTGGGAATTAAGGTGTCTCAACCTTGGTAATTCCTTGCATTATTTTAATTGTATTTATTTATTCATTGCCTATGATGTAAATTAATTGTAAATTTTGTATTGTCATTTTGTGAGATGTGGCACGGTGATGTGTCATCCTACATGGAAGATGACAACTTTTAATTTTGTCCTCACATGAGGAGATAGGCATCCCACTTTGTGGTAGGATTATTTTGCCATGTGTTGGCATCTTGGATGTTGTGTAAGGGAATGTTGACCGAAACAGTTATGACAGATTCCTATGACAAAGTTGTGACATGTAAGAGTCAAAAATAGAAGCTTGTAAGACATGTGTCGAGAAGCATCTTTGAAAAAGGCATCTTTAGGCACCCCAAGGTGGACTATGACATGTAAGAGAATATGCTATTTATAGCCTATGTATGATAGATTCTCTTACAGCTGTAAGTTGTAACTGCTATGACAGATTCTATGATGGTCGTAAGAGCATCTTTCATAGCCCATTTTGGAAATAGGTAACCTCTTTGTGATGGGGGCTATGGACAAGTGTTAGATGCATCTTACAATGTTGACCAAGTGTCCATAGGCATTGGTTTGGGCCGTGAGGCCAAGTTGGACGCCCATTCCAAGATAGAGCCAATTTTGCCTTGTATATTCTATATAAACAGGTGCTTGGAGGAGGAGATGAAGTATGTGATTGATAGGTATTGTTATGCTGCCAGATTGACTCCAGACATGAGTGTCAAAGACTATTGAAGCTTGCATTGCAAGTGTATTGTTTTGATAATACATTGTGTAGGTTTCTGAGTGTGGGGTTTTTCACCTGATAAGGGTTTTCCCCATGATATATCTTGTCTCTCTTCTTCTATCTTCTTTCTGGTTCTATGTGTATTGCTGCAATATCTTTGTTATATGTTTCATGTTGCTATAATTGTAAAGATTAAATTGAATTTGTATAGCTCTCCCCTCATTAGATTAGTGTAGGAAGCGATTTCCACACACCTAGCTTCCTTTCAGTGATAAAGTACTATAAGGTATACAGTGATAGAAACAAGTTTAGAAATTTCTACCCATCTCAATATTTAATAGCTGCTAGAGGATCAAAGAAATGTTAGTCCTTCAATGCCTACTATTTGTCCATTCACTTAGTGGTGTAGCCTGCTTTATTTTGTCTTTTAATAGTACTTTATAATGAACAAAGCACATGCTATGGTATGTTTTTGATTCAATGTGATGACCCCATAATGATTTTTGAGATGTTTTCATAACAGATTACATCATGTTTTCAGTCCAATATCCGTCCTACCAGCCTATTTGGGTTTTTTTGAAGAAAATAAAAAATTGAAGCCATGAATACAAGTAGATCACCTATAGTGGACAAGTCTATAGAAGAAGACTTGACAGCCTTGATAAACAAGTATGATGCTCTTCCTAAGTATGTGCAAAATAGAATTAGCTTCAACGACTACATGAAGTTCAAGAGTTCATGGTATGATGAAGAATCATTTGATAGTGATGAAGAGGAAGTGCAAGATGAAGATAAATTAGCTAAGGTAGATGAAGGTATGGTTTCTCAAGTTGAGACTAACATTTATCTTCATGTTGATAAGAGATCAAGTTGTGATATGAATGGTTTGGAAAGTGATATTGTTCATACATTTGAGAGCAAATTAGAATTTTAGTTTGTTATGAACAAGTTAAAGAAGACATAGGTGATGCATATGAAGTTCCTTGCTTTGGATCAGCATTTGATGAAGAAAAATGGCATGATGTCATTGCTGATCATTCTAATGAGATGGCAGATTTTGATCATGGAGTTGGATGGCATGATATAATGCCTGATTTGTTTAAGGATAGCAATCCTATTCCTTTCCAATCAACTTTATTTGATGATTTTGAGGCAGCCAATTATGATATGCATGAATATCACAATGGGAATGAAGACTTGATGGTGTTTGATGACTACAATATAAGCATTAAAGAGAATTCCAAAGGTCTGATTTGGGACAGCGATATTCTTTCTCATTCTTATGAGATTGCTACTCTTTCACACAGAGGAATGAATGAAGAAGAGTCTACAAGTGTTGGCATTCAAAGTACAAGTGTTGGATATGAAAATTTCAAAGAAGATGCACTTGTGAAGATTGAAGACATGGCAAAAGAGTATGATAGGTATTCTAATTTCTATGAGATTAATGAGACATATCATTTGGATAGTTTAATGAAGATTTCAGAAATTTTAGTTGGTGATTCTGTTGACGACACTCATAGTGGACCAACCACTCAAGAGTTGTCTTTGATGGGAATTGAAGGCATCCATAAATCATCTTTGGTTATGTCACCAATTGATTATGAAATAGTAGCTTTTTATTTGTTGATTGGTGACTTCATCTTCATTGATTCATCATGGGTTAGAAGCTGTCCTACTTGGAATTCCATTGCATGTGATTTCAGTTGTGATTTGCATGATACATTGATGAGTAGTGAAGTATGTGATTTCAATTTTAGCACAATAGGATTAGATACAATTGTGTTTAGCATCCTTCATCTATTCATGTTACTATTTAATGGTAGAAGAATTTTCAGCTTCATTGGTTCATTGCTTGGCATCTACACCTTGATGATTGGAATCTATTTTGGTTTGGATGTGTTTGAGTCATTGTGCGACAATGGAAGCGGTCCCAGGATCTTCTACACCAATAGGTTTGAGGTGATATGTTTGAGCATGATTGAGGAGCTTCGATGGATTTGGGATCCAGGGATTGATTGGGTTCATTTTTTCTTCCCATTGCTTGGGGACAAGCAATGTCGAGAAGGGAGGGCTGTAATGTCCCCATTTTGAGATAAGTAATGTTTGCTAGTTGAGTCTACTTCTATACATGGAGAACTAGAAAGTTGGTATATGTCTATGCATGGAGAACTGGAAAGTTGGATCAACTAGTGTGTTATTGAGCTATATGGGAAATGCAATATTAAAATTGTATTTCAATTATTTGATTTGAATTTTCAAATGATAGAATAAGAGGGGAAATGGAATCTTTAATTACATTTTCTCTAATATATTTTTATAATGTCATCTATTGTAGCCAACATTGAAGGAGAGGATTCACCCATGAAGAATAGGTCCAAGCAAATTCCAATGATTATCATATTTGATCGATTGGCATTTTAGATGAAATTTCAAGAGGATCAATTGGTATTATGAGGTGGTGTTTCCATTGGTTCTTGTGTAATGAGAAGAATTAATGCTAGAAAAGAATAAAGGTAATTTAAAAAATGTTTGTGCATTCAAAGGAGAGACAACGGTTGGAGCATTCGCCAAGTCAAAGATATTAAAAAACTATTATTTTAAATGCAAATTTATTTTATTAAATGCTTGCATTTGGATAGATTGGTATATTTAATGCATTTCATGAAGTGGTTAGTTGTGGATCGATGCAAGTATACAGGAGCATTTTAAATGCAAGTTCATAAATTGAATGCCAAATATCTAGTCGGTTATGTCAAGGATCAAGATTTTAAATGCTTTGAAGGATATTAAATGATTGCATGCAAGTTGTTGGGAGACGCCAAGGCAAGTTGTGAGAATTGTAAATGTAATAGATGTATCTCATTTAAACAATTAAAGATTGTTTTAAATGAGTGTGTTTTGGATGTAACTCATTCAATATTGTTTAAGTTCATTGCTCATCATTGGTGGAATTCAAGCTACAATTCAAAATGTCAATGAAGAAGGACGTCCATGCTTGAGTTAAATAGAGGATTGGAACATCAATTTGTAATATATGATGCTATGGTATGTTTTCTTTCTTATTGTTTATGGATGAGAATTTCGATTTTGATTTTATTAGTAAGGTGATGACCCCTTGTTTATGTATGGAGATGACCCCATACTAGTTGTGAAGTGATTTGATACAGAATTCACTATTTGATTTTAATATTGTAGGTTTAAGGAGCAACTGAAGTGAATTTGACATTATTATAACCCTTGGTCATTGTGGATGTCACACCAATGTAGTCAATTTGGAGAGATAATCATTATATGAAGATTTAACATATATTTTCAGCTCTGATTTCTTATAACAACTAGTTGATAATGGTATTTTAGGGTTCTTATGCAATCTTTGATTGAAGATATTGGCTTGGGAGCATTGTTGACACAAGATATTGCATCTAGGGTTCCATCACTTGGCTTCAAGAGGAGTTTTTGTCATTGTTTTGATCTCTAGAAGATTTCTGGGCATATATACATTTTGTATCAGACATAACAGCAATCAATATGATGTAATCAGTCCATTTTATGAGGCTACAACAGTGATATTTGAAGTCTATTTCCATTGGACATTGATAGCTCTTTCATGTTTTAGGGTTACAAGGACATTTGGTGGCACTTGGTTGACATTTTATAAGTTGTTCAAGTCTGATCTAATTATGACAGTGACTGATATGTACAATCAACAACAAGCTTTTGATATCTTTTCATATTGAATCAATGATATATGCAATGGTGTTTCATGGTTACATATATGTATGATTGTATTTGAATATTTATGTGGTTTTGTGCAAGAAATATTATCTAAAAGTTGCAAAAATTTCAGTCATCCTAGAAAGGGATATTACAGTGGTATCAGAGCATTCAAAATTTCAGTCCAATATCCATTAGGGATATTACAGTGGTATCTTGATTTATTTCATGAGGACATATATGATGCATGTGAAGAAAAGTGTATGGAACCGGCAGTGTATGGAACCGGCAATTGATGGTAAGCATTTGATTTTTGATATGGATTGGCATGACATCATATTTGATTTGTTTGAGGATAGAAGTCCTATGGCTTTGCATTTTCATGAGTTTGACATGCTAACACCTTTGGAGGATAGTTATTCATGGAAATCTAATGATGGCATACAAAATTGGAGTGTTGGAAATGGCAATTCTGTTGAAAAACAGGGCACTATACAATCTAATTTTGTATATCAGACCTATGAAGATGTGAAAAAGACACAAGAAATGTGTAACATGTGGCTAGAGAGAGCAAGGAAAGCCAAGCTTGTTGTTGGTCAATCTAAACAACATCTTGAGATGGTAAAGACAAATCAATACTTGATGGTGTTTGATGACACCCATAGTGGACCAGCCACTCAAGAGTTGTCTTTGATGGGTGTTGAAGGCATCCATAACTTATCTTTGGTTATGTCTCCAATTGATTATGATATGGCAGCTTTTTATTTGTTGATTGGCGACTTCATCTTCATTGATTCATCATGGGTTAGTAGCTGTCCTACTTGGAATTCCATTGCATGTGGTTTCAGTTGTGATTTGCATGATACATTGATTTTCATTGGAGAGGATCAACCTACTCTTGAAGGGAGACCACATCATTTTGATGATGCTCTCTCATTGGCACATGTGGATGGTTATTATTCATTATTGAGTAGTAAAGAATGTGATTTCAATTTTAGCACAATAAGAATGGATGCATTTGTGTTTAGCATCCTTCATTTATTCATGATACTATTTAGTGGCATAATGATTTTCAGCTATGTTGGCTCATTGTTTGACATTGACATCTTCTATTTTGATTTGATTGAGTACTCCATGGAATGGATTTGTCATTGGAGATTGAGTATGGATGCATTGTGCGATAGTGGAAGCAGTCTCAGTATCTTCTTCATCAATAGTTTTGAGATGGTATGTGTGAATTTGAATGAACAGGTTAAATGGGTTTGGGATCCAAGGATTGATTGGGCTCAATTTTTCTTGAATAAGAAAGAAAATACCATAGCATGTGCTTTGTTCATTATAAAGTACTATAAAAAGACAAAATAAAGAAGGTTGCACCACTGAGTGAATGGAAAAATAATAGGCATTGAAGGACTAACATTTCTTTGATTCTCTAGCAGCTGTTAAATATTGAGATGGGCAGAAATTTCTAAACTTGTTTCTATCGCTATATACCTTGAACCACCTATGGGTACAAAAAATTGGATACACTGTTCTCCTCTAGGATGTATTTCATAATTTTCCGATAGGCTTTCATATGTGAGCATTCAAGTGCTTGGAAAATTGTCTCACACCATAAAAAAATTTCACACAGAAAATTTTCTACACTCTTTGGTTATTTATATCGGCGTGTTCCCTAAACCTCTAATGTTCTTCTCACTACCACTCTCTGTCTACCAGTCTTCTATGAGAGATTTTATGTAATCTTACCTACTAGTTTTGGTATTTCCAATCATTGTTTAAGAATCTTTTAGGTATGGTTAAACTATGGATATAGATATTCACTTGCGCCTAATTGTTATTAATTTTGAGCATCATCAAGTTGTTTGCAACAATTAGATCATTGTTATTATAACATTTATTTTGGTAGTTACTGCCACTATCATTGTTTATATTTGCATTTGTACACTACTGTACACCAATAGTTACAAAACCTACAGCCAGTGCTATAGTTTAATCCACTAGTTTCTCTCTAAGCTCGTCGGTTGTAAGCCAGTGCAGATCTACCGACCATACAGTTACATAACTATCATATTCTTGGATGAAACTACAAATGTCACAACTAGTTTATCTTAGAATTTCTTGGTTGTTTGCATTAAACACTTGGAGCTGAGCTTCACCGTAAATTATTTTTCGTTGGTCTCTGTGGTAGTTGATGCTAGCTGTCATTATTATCTATTTAGTTGTTAGAAATTTGGTAACAACCAACACTACATTTATTATTTATTGTAAGCACTGAAAACATAGCCTTTGCATGTGAGAAAACACTTCAAACTGAACACATTTTCTACCATAAATAGCCGCCAGCTTGACAAATTGCTATATGAACTTATATTTCTCACAAACTGCCAAAGATTTTCTAATCACTAGAGGTGCTTGTTCCTAACCCTTGAGGCTATTTCATTCAAACAAGCATAATTTTCTCATTTTGTATTAGATTTTCACAATTTTATAGGTGACAGAAAGGTGATTCAACAAACTACATAGTTCCAAATAGACCATTTTGTTAGAAGCATCTTGGATTCACAGGTATAATCATTTGAAATTCAGACTTTCATTTTACAACATCAAACATTTATCTTACTTGCAGTGCATTTAACATTTTGTGTGGGTTTTTGCAGGATCATTTGTCTTATCTTAACATCTTTCCTTGCAGCTTTACACCTATCCAAGATATATAATTTGACAAACTGCTAATACATTTTCTTGCAGGATCCCTTTTGTGTGTTTGCATTTTTAAAATAGGAACATTTCAATTTGGTGCTTTAAAAAGAATCTAAGTGTTTGATGTGTCTGATTCATTTGCACACTTCATGTTGGTAGATCCCAAGCTAGAACAAAAGTATCCTCTCCCCTTGCCTCTCAATGGATCTTGGGTGTAAGATAAATTGTTCTATCTTCTTTTTCTTTTTTAGAAGAGCCTGCCTTGGTGGGAAAAGAGGTACTCACCCCAAGGGACAACTCTAAGCGGTACATTCAATTTGGTCTGCTATATAAATGGTTGAGGTGAAAGCCATAGACTTCATGGTAAAGTACTCTTATTCCAATGGTTCCCCACTATCCATACACTTGTGTGTGAGATACATTAACCCAATTCTTTCCTTTTAAAGGATTGATGTAAGTGGCTAGGATAGGATCTTAAATGAGTCACTACCACATGAATAATCATCAAGTCCTTGAATTCTTACTAGACACCTTAAGTTAGAAGCCTACTCTATTGATTGAGTTGTTGGTGTCTTGTTCAATGCAAGAAGATACTCACCATATGGCTCCCCTGAGATGAGACAGAAATCCTTGACTTAGCATAAGCTACTTGTTGGCTTTCTAAGGAGAGGGTGATTGGGTTATCCTTCTAGTCCTAGAGGCCCCTACCTATCCTCTCTTGCAAAGGCAAAAGTGTATACACCCACATTAAGTGTTCCTACATTGGCGTCGAAGGAGATTCCAAGTTGTGGGCTTGAACAAGCTGCCATTGGCCATTGGCCTTAGGTAGATTAAGCATTGTTTTCAAGTGTATTTGATTGTGTCAAGACCCGTGGAAAGTTGGCCTTAAGGGGCTCTTGAACATACACATTACGCTTATACTACTTCCTATTAGACATCTGGACATTGTGTTTTTGTGCTTAAAGTGCATTCTTGTCACCATTTGTCATTGTGAACCCTAAGAATCTCTTTAATTGATCAAATCATCCAATCCATCTATTTCCCACCTAATTCATTTATCATCATCTTACTCATATTCTCATCCTTGAACCTAATCCAATCCTTATTCATCAAAATGGTTGTGATCCTCAACAAATCTAGGTCAAATCCAAAACCCAAACTCATACTCTAAGGAGGCCCTCCTTCTAGCTCTAATAATGATGAGAATCTTGTAGATTATGAGGCATACTTGGACGAACAAGATGAAATATGAAGACTTCAACCTACGTGTAACTCCATCCCAACACTAGAGCAAAAGATCCTAGCACAAGAACTACAAGACATTGTCCAAACACTCCACCAACTAGAACAAACCCTAAACCAACAAATCATACAATGACTACAAACCATCATCCAACCACTTCAACAAAACCAATCACCACAAATACAACAACTCCTAGTTGAAATCCAACAACTCATAGCCACCTACCAATCCCAAACCCAACAAACACAACCACAACAACAACAAATCTTAGCCCAAAAACCAAAACTACAACCTTGTTCTACCACATCAACATCCCAATTCTATGAGTCACCCTCCACATCAACCAATCTCATGAATATTCCTTAATATACATCTCAAAATCCTCCATAACATGAGCATGCTAGTACTAGTCACTCCTCACACCAAGATCAAGAATCCTTAAGACATCTTAATGATACTCTTGACAAGGGAAATACCACCTCAAGTTTGGAATCATAAACCAATCCATCTACTAGTCCTCATCCATCCATTCATATGGAACCTCCATCATATAATCCCAATCCATTAAGCCAATCCCCAACACACTTAAAGCCTAAACCATCAAATCTTCCACCGAAGTCCAATCCCATCATCCCTCCATCACCATACAATAGAATGCCTATACCAACGCTGAATAATTTTCTCCAAAGACTCTTTGCAAAATCTAAAAACAAAACAAAAGCTATGGACAAATCCAAATCCACTCATCCAATTTCATACCCATCTAGGACAAGTAATCCTAATCTTAATCATAAGCCTACACCTTCTACCATTAGTCTTCATCCATTATATTGTGCATCCACCCATATACTAATGAACGATGTGATCCATTGGATACTAGCAAGGAATCAACCACTACCCTCATGCCATCAAATCTCCATCCCTAAACCTACCATAAGTTGAATTCATTCCACATCATACATTGAGCCTATCCAAGCATCTCCCACTTCCACTTCCATTCAAACTCAAGAGTTATGTCGAGAGTCAACTCTAAAGCATGATTAACCTTGATCCTTACTAAATCAAGATCAAAGCCCTTCCATTCAACCTATCCATAACCTATATCTTTTCTATGATCAAGAGCTTGTCATTCCTTCCACTCATGGTCCCAATACTATCCATAATCAAGAAACTTCCACCACTTCTATCCATTCTCCACCTAGTCCTATCCATCATCCCACAACATCTACTTCCCTTGATGAGACGCTTGGTCCCCACAAGCACATAGATGATCAAACAAATACATTGGATCTTAATAATCATAATGATAATCAAGATCCTATTACTCCTTCACAATCTCATATTGATCCCATTTCAAATCCATCAACCTATCCACATAGTTTGGCTACTTTCATCCATGAGTGTTCTTCCTTAGGAAAAGAACAACTTGTATCTACCACCTTTCCTTCCTCATCCAATAATAGAATCATGTCTTGTGTCCTAAAATATAAGCATCCCATTGTGCATCGTATATTCCAAAAAATGAATTATCAAGGTAAAGGCTTAGGCCTTCATGAGCAAGGTAACTTGGAACACATCCATGTCAAAGTCTCTCTAAAACCGTATGGTATTAGTTATATATCTCAAGGAAGTCAATCCAAAGATCTTGGTACCACATCCCCACCTCCTAAATCTACTCCACCCAAGCCCAAGCTCGATGCACCTCATCGCACCCATAAAACATATGTTGTCATCCCTCCTTCATCATCCTACAAACCCCAAAAGCATGTGACCATCCATCTCCCTCCATCCACTTAACCTCCACTTCTTCCAATTCCTAACATCCCTCCATCCACTTTACCTCCACTCCTTCCAACTCCCAATATTCCTATTCTCAAATCTCCTTATCACTTTAGCCACAAATCCATTAATCCCTCCATCCATACATCTTGTTCCTATAAATCCCCTACAATTCCTAATGAGGATCAACAAATGCACACATCAACTAAACATGAAGCTATCCAAAAAACCCCTATGGGATTCAAAAATAAAAATTTAGATGCCTCCCCCCATAAAGAAAAAAAATTCTAATAATCCTCATGCCACAGGGCAACAATGCAAAGAATCAAAGCAAAATCGAAACTCAAAAAGGGTACCCAAGTCCACATCTCAAAAAGATAATTTCAAAACCAAAAGGTTTGGGTCCCCAAGAAAAAATCACCTAATTCAAATGGAGCATCCACCCTCCTAAAATCCCAAACATCCTGCTCCCCATCACAAAATCTTAAAATTCAAAAGTCCATTTGGGTCCCTAAAGTCCTAAATAGGCAATCTCCTAAGAGAACATCTCCATTACTCCTAAATCCCCCTTCCAATAAAAAGTTTCAAAATCCAATTCAGTGTGTGCAACCGCTGGTCTTGGTTCCCTTCCACTCCACAAAATTCCCACATACCTCCATCTCCCAATCTTCCATCCACTATCCCACTTATTTTTTATGGTAGTTGTTTGTCATTGATGTCAAAAAGGTATTGAGGGTGGTGAGTTAGTGTTCATATTCATAAGGTATCATCAGGGTGGCCTGCACTATTAACATAGGTTGTTCAAGATCATGTCTCTCATAGTTGTTCACTCTATTAGGAACATCAATCAGGAGTTGTTCATTTGGACAGGATAAGTGTTGTCAATTGAGTTGGCTTGATTACTGTATATCTCTCATGAGGTGTGTTGATTATCAATGGTGTTGTTGTTGATACAGGTGATGGATTTTATTATCTTGCTAACATATTGTTGATGCAAAGTTAGTTGTCAAGATGTGCTTGGTCTTCATATGATAGGATGTAATCATCATAAATAGTTCTGAACATGCTTGATGAAGTTGCTTCATATGTGAAGGTTAAGTTGTTGAAGGTCTTAAAATGGTGTTATAACTAGTTTGCCAAATTGGCATCATCAGGAGTTGAAGTTAAGTGCAACAAGGTGTTTGATATCAATGTTATCAATATTATGTTGATCCTTATAGTAAAGGTGTTAAAGGTTTTGATTCAAAGTCTTCATAGCAGAGGAATAATAGAGAATGAACACAACAAATATACTACATTATGGTTTGAAGTCTTTAAAGGATTAGGGATCTCTTAAACAAGATTATCAAACATCTAATATTAATTCTAATACACACTTTCCTAATTGTCATTCTATAAAGGCACTTTATTTTATAATTTGAAGTTGACTTCCTATCAGAGGTCATTACACTTAAGTGGACCTGCTAAAGGGTTAATAACTCATGTTTTCCACTGGCCCTCTTTTTCACTTACCTTATAAAGCGGTCATCATATAAGGAGTTGGGCGTCATTTTAGTGATCAATGGTCTAGTTTGAATGATTAGTGGGCGTGCAGGCCAATATCAAAGGCTAAGGTTTAAAGTTTGTTTCCCCACTAGAGTATGCACATTGACGTGCAATTAAGTGTCATCTGTTGGAGACTGCAGTTGATTTGTTCTTAGAAGTTTTTTTTAGTATTCCTAAAAGGAAAGTTGTTGGATTTTTAAAGCATCTTTTTAAGATGATTTTATTCTATTTATTTTAACTCTTCCTCATGGCATTTGAAGGAGGATGTCATAGGATTTATGACTTTAGAAGATAAGCTTTAAAAAGCTAATTTTAGTATCTGTGAAAAAGGCAGATTTTGTGGAGTCTCTTTCTATTTTTCCACTCGTCGCAGAGAGATCAAAAAGGAGAAGTTTTTTTCTAAGGAAAGAGATTTTTATTGATTTTTTTTTTATGAGAAGTCTCAAATGTTTTTATTGGAATATTATTCTTTTTGAGAGGATATTTGTTATCTTCTTATCTTCATGGAGGTTAAAGGAGATATTTTTGTTAAGAAGATGAAGAGTATTAAAAATGAAAAGTCAAATTTTATTTTGCATGTGGAATATAAAAATGCAAAATGATTTAAAGATATTTTTGCAGAAATGAAGATTTGTTTTGTGGGAAGAAGTTGAAGGGTTTTGTGATTTGAAGAATATTGAAAGAGATTTTATTTATGAAGATATTTGCAGAGAAGAAAATTGGAATTTTTTTTTGAATGCGAATATAAAAGATAATTTTCATAACATTGTATATAAGTTTTTCTTTTCAGGAGAAAGTATTATTATTTTGTAGGAGGATAAAGAAAATCATTGAAGAAGATAAATTTTCAAGGAAGATGAGAATTGAAGAAGATAACTTTATTTTCAGGGAATGTGAAAGGGTTTTCAAAATGTATATAATGGTTTTTCAGGTACATTGACAGTGTGTGTGAATTGAAGACATCTTTGAGAAGATACAAATGATTTTTATATGTATGAGATCATGTTTTTACAGGGGTAAATATAGAGAATGACAAGGTCATCAAATGTTTATTGGAGAGTGAAAATTGAGCTGAAAAGAGTTAATGTGAGGACCATAATGCAGAAATGATAATCTCCTTGTTGCAACATATTTTCAGATTGAAACTTGAAGACAATGATGGTGTATCAGGTGAAATTGTTATGCAGAGATAATCAGGTGAATGAATTGAATGGAAACAGAGTAACCCTTTGATTTTGTATATCATTTCTATTGGTGATTGGGTTTGCCAGTGTGGCACAGTATCCTAGTGAGGCTTGTGGTCAATGAGACCTTCCTATGCGAGTGAGGCATTGATATAAGTCAGTGAGACTTTTCTGTATGCCAGTGAGGCAATCACAAGTCAGTGAGACTTTGTAAAGTTGAAGATTTTATACTTAAGCCAGTGAGGCAGTTTGAGTGGTTTTCCTACCCTGTGAGGGTTTTCCACTCCTGAAATTTCTGTGTCATAATCTATCTCTATGTGTGCATATTTATGTTTTGCTTATAAGTTTTTGGTTCACATCTTTCACTATCAGTCTTGTGCATATGAGCTCAACAAATCATTAATGTCTTCCTTTCTATTTGTGTTGTAAGATAAAGTTTGCAAAAAGTTAAGAATTTACACAACACTGATTCACCCCCCTCTCAGTGTTGATTGTACTCCTACAATTGGTATCAGAGCCAGGTTCCCTTTAGAATCTTAATCAGCTTGGGTAGGTTATGTGAGTGGAGTACCATGGGTAAGTGCAAAAGAAATAGAGAAAAGAAGATTGTCAAGTCTCAGACTGGTCAAATGTCTCCATGTTTATCAAATTTAAAAGTTGATATAGAACCTGTTGATAAAAATGTTCCTCAAGTTGATTCAAGTATTGTATTAGAAGAAAAGATTTCAGAAGCTCCTTTCTTTGATGGATCAGATTTTTTCAGTTTGGTGTATGAGAATGCAAATTTATTTATCTTCTTTAGGATATGGTGTTTTAATGTTAGTTGAGAATGGGGATTGTGTTACTGCAAATAACAAAGAAGCTCTTGAATGTAATGATATTGCAAAGAAGGCCATATTATCTGCTCTATCTAATGATATTTCTTATAAGGTTATGCATTGTGTAATAGCTCAGGATGTGTGGAAGGAGTTAATAAAATTTTATGAAGGTGATGCACCTGAAGAAGAAGACAACTTGTTACCTCAGAAGAATGACAATGAAAGAAGACAATCACATGAAGAATTTGAGACCCAATCATATTCAGAAGAAGATTATCATCGAGAGTATGATGAACAAGAATATGGAATTGACATAGAAGGATAGCTCATATGTGCTCTGAGTGAACTCAAGAGATATAAGAAGGAGAACCAAAAATAAATGTTGCAGCTACAATGAGAAAGAGACTTCAAAGATAAAGCACTCTCTGATCTTGAAGAGGCAAGTATTCAAATTACAAATTTAAGGATACAAATTGATAACTTAGACAATTTGATTATCAGTCTGAAGATAGAGGTTGAGGAAGCTAAGAGGATAGTAGATGTTTCAAAATCTCACCTTGAAGTTAGAAGAATTGAGAATATGAAATTAGAGGGTGATATTATCAATCTGAGAAAAGAGTATGATGGTCTCAAGGCTTTATCTAAGAAGTATAAGGAGTTTGAAGAAAGCACAAGCAAGCTACATGAGATACTGGGTAAACAGAAACATCATCTGAACACAACTGAATTTGGTTATGAAGAAGGGGAATGTTCCAAAGCTAGAGAGACTCCTAGAAGAAAAATTGATTTAAGTCATCATATTGCTGCCACAGAAGGTAAAAGGAAGAGTGAAGCTGAATAGAAAACCAGAGATGAATTTGTACACAATCAGAGAAGAAATTTTAGAAGAACTACTCCAGCAAAACAAGCATACATGTACAGGTATAATTATTCATTTAATGGTTATTGTTATACTTGTAATCACTTTGGCCACAAAGTAGTTGATTGCAGAAAGAATACTAATCTTGTTTGTTACAAGTGCAATAATGTTGGACACATACAAAGAAATTGTAAAGTGCATAGAAGGTATGATCCTACATGGAAGCTTAACATGAGTGTTCAAAGGTACTATCAGTCATTTGATTATGATTGTAACATAGTTTGTTATAATTGCAACACTCTTGGACACAAAGCACACAGTTGTAGAATATATGGAAGAATTGTATCACCTAACTTGATAGGTTTGAAAAGGAAAGAGGCAGAAAAGGTTTGGAGGAAGAAAGAACCTATGAAAGTGTGGAAGTAGAAACAAAATCAAGAGAAGAAAAATCCTAAACTTGTGCATCTTGCACAAGTTACATCATGAGTTGGATAATTGAGAGCATGAAGTAAGGGGGAGTTGTTCATGTCCTATCAATTATCCCCAAAATTTTTCAGGGATGTATATGCAAATTGTGTGGTTCCAGTTTTGAAGTGGTTTCAGGTATATGCTTCAAGTTATGACAATCTAGAGGTGCCTTGTATTTCTTCAAGTTCTTTAATCAAATTAGAGGCAGTTAAAGGTGTGTCTTGAATTAGTAATGGCAGATGATAATTGTATTGTTCAAGTACTAGTTGGTGTTGTGTGTACTATATTTCTTTTCTATAGGATTGTGTTGTCACTATCATGGAAGATTTGAAAAGGTCTTATCAAAAGTGGTCATCATGTAATCTTGTGTTGGGAACTGTGTGATGAGGAGTCTCTTCATGATTTTTGCCTGCAATATTGTTCATCAAAAGTATTGATGTGTTTATGATTTCTTTGCATAGTGTTCAAGAAGTTGGTATTTGGTTGCATAGATATATATCAGTCTTCATCTTCATAGTGGTATTGTAACAAGAAGTGGTATTGTGCTACAGGATGTAAATTTTTAGATGTGTGTTTCATGATGTTACTGTGTTGCTTTCAAGTTTGAAATGATGTTCAAGATGTAGCTATGCAAGAATAGAGCTTTCAGATCTTTTAGGATAAGTTTAGGACAGCAAATTGCCTTCAATCTTTTGAAAGACAAGTGATATCAAAGATTTTGGTAAGCGGTATCTCATTTTTATTTTTTTTGGTTGAAAGATAACCAGATAACAGGAGTTTATATCTTCAAAGTTCTCATAATACAATGTGATAGTAATTGTTATGATCAAGCTATAACATCTTTCAGTGGAGTTGTTCTCAGGGGGAGTAATTTTCAGTCTTTGTCATCAGATGTCAAAAAGGGGGAGAAAGAAAAAATTGCATCATGGATTTTTGCCATCAATGACAAAGGGAGAGATTGATGGTAGTTGTTTGTCATTGATGTCAAAAAGGTATTGAGTGTGTTGAGTTAGTGTGCATCTTCATAAGGTATCATCAAGGTGGCCTACACTATTGACATAGGTTGTTCAAGATCATGTCTCTCACAGTTGTTCACTCTATCAGGAACATCAATCAGGAGTTGTTCATTTGGATAGGATAAGTGTTACCAGTTAAGTTGTCTTGATTAGTGTATATCTCTCATGAGGTGTGTTGATTATCAATGGTGTTGTTGTTGATACAGGTGACGGATTTTATTATCTTGCTAACATGTTGTTGATACAAAGTTAGTTGTCAAGATGTGCTTGGTCTTCATATGACAAGATGTAATCATCATAAATAGTTCTGAACATGCTTGATGAAGTTACTTCATATGTGAAGGTTAAGTTGTTGAAGGTCTTGATATGGTGTTATAACTAGTTTGTCACATTAGCATCATCAGGAGTTGAAGTTAAGTGCAACAAGGTGTTTGATATCAATGTTATCAATATTATGTTGATCCTTATAGTAAAGGTGTTAAAGGTATTGATTCAGAGTCTTCATAGCAAAGGAATAATAGAGAATGAACACAACAAAGATACTACATTATAATTTGAAGTCTTTAAAGGATCAGGGATCTCTTAAACAAGATTATCAAACATCTAATATTAATTCTAATACACACTTTCCTAACTGTCATTCTATAAAGGCACTTTATTTTATAATTTGAAGTTGACTTCCTATCAGAGGTCATTCCACTTAAGTGGACCTACTAAAGGGTTAATAACTCATGTTTTCCACTAGCCCTCTTTTTCACTTACCTTATAAAGTGGTCATCATATAAGGAATTGGGCGCCATTTTAGTGATCGACGGTCTAGTTTGAATGATTAGTGGGCACGCAGGCCAATATCAAAGGCTAAGGTTTAAAGTTTGTTTCCCCACTAGAGTATGCACATTGACGTGCAATTTAGTGTCATCTATTGGAGACTACAGTTGATTTGTTCTTAGAAGTTTTTTTTAGTATTCCTAAAAGGAAAGTTGTTGGATTTTTAAAGCATCTTTTTAAGATGATTTTATCCTATTTATTTTAACTCTTCCTCGTGGCATTTGAAGGAGGATGTCATATGATTTATGACTTCAAAAGATAAGCTTTAAAAAGCTAATTTTAGTATCTGTGAAAAAGGTAGATTTTGTGAAGTCTCTTTCCATTTTTCCACTCGTCATAGAGAAATCAATAAGGAGAAGTTTTTTTCTAAGGAAAGAGATTTTTATTGATTTTTTTTTATGAGAAGTCTCAAATGTTTTTATTGGAATATTATTCTTTTTGAGAGGATATTTGTTATCTTCTTATCTTCATGGAGGTTAGAGGAGAGTTTTTTTGTTAAGAAGATGAATAGTATTAAAAATGAAAAGTCAAATTTTATTTTGCAGGTGGAATATAAAAATGTAAAATGATTTAAAGATATTTTTGCAGAAATGAAGATTTGTTTTGTGGGAAGAAGTTGAAGGGTTTTGTGATTTGAAGGATATTGAAAGAGATTTTATTTATGAAGATATTTGCAGAGAAGAAAATTAGAATTTTTTTTTGAATGGGAATATGAAAGATAATTTTCATAACATTATATATAAGTTTTTCTTTTCAGGAGAAAGTATTATTATTTTGCATGAGGATAAATAAAATCATTGAAGAAGAGAAATTTTTAGGGAAGATGAGAATTGAAGAAGATAACTTTGTTTTCAGAGAATGTGAAAGGGTTTTCAAATTGTATATAATGGTTTTTCAGGTACATTGACAGTGTGTGTGTAAATTGAAGACATCTTTAAGAAGATACAAATGATTTTTGTATGTATGAGATCATGTTTTTGTAGGGGTAAATACAGAGAATGACAACGTCATCAGATGTTTATTGGAGAGTGAAAGTTGAGCTGAAAAGAGTTAATGTGAGGACCATAATGTAGAAATGATAATCTCCTTGTTGCAACATATTTTCAGATTGAACCTTGAAGACAATGATGGTGTATCAGGTGAAATTGTTATGCAGAGCTAATTAAGTGAATGAATTGAATGGAAATGGAGTAACGCTCTAATTTTGTATATCATATCTATTGGTGATTGGGTTTGCCAGTGTGGTATAGTATGCCAGTGAGGCTTGTGGTCAGTGAGACCTTCCTATGCCAGTGAGGCATTGATATAAGTCAGTGAGACTTTTATGTATGCTAGTGAGGCAATCACAAGTCAGTGAGACTTTGTAAAGTTGAAGATTTTATACTTAAGCCAGTGAGGCAGTTTGAGTGGTTTTTCTACCTCGAGAGGGTTTTCCACTCCTGAAATTTATGTATCATAATTTGTCTCTATGTGTGCATATTTGTGTTTTTCTTATAAGTTTTTGATTGACATCTTTTACTATCAGTCTTGTGCATATGAGCTCAACAAATCATTAATGTCTTCCTTTCTATTTGTCTTATAAGATAAAGTTTGCAAAAAGTTAAGAATTTACACAACACTTATTCAACCCCCCTCTCAGTGTTGATTGTACTCCTACAATTTCTTCCATCATATCCCTATAGTCCATGCTTTTGCATAAATCCTTCTATCTATCTCTTCATCCACATCATAATCCACTATCTTTCCATCATAATCTATTATCTGTCCATCCATAATATACTATTTCCTTACTCTATTTCCCTCTCATGCAATCCTCTACCAACATCCATGAGCATAACACCACTTAAAATGGTCTATGAGTGACTTCTATCCATCATATGACATTACCACCTTGCTATGGGAATGAAATCTTCAGTCCCTACCTATTCCATCCAACTATCCCGTATAAAAAAATAAAAAAATAAAAAAATTATATATATATATAGTAAAGATAAATCCTTCGTCCAATGGTGAAAACCTTTTTTATGGCACCTTGGATAAGTACCATGATGAAAACCTGGCAAATAGGCATCATGTGTAGGTGATTATCTATGTGATTTACACTTGGGGGCATGTTGTCTTATCTATCCTATCCTATCTACCCCATCTCATATCCTATCATTTTCCATCCTATCTTCCCATCCTTACCCATCATATCTATCATACCTTCCTCATTGCACCATCCATCTTCCCTTTCTCCTTTTTGATCTTGATGAGTGTAGGGGCAAAATGTTAAAAAAATGCTTTTTCCACCTCTTGTCATACTCTAAATTCCATCCAGCCAGTTCTAAGCATATCCTCCATACATCCATCTACTACTAAGTCCATTCATCTCTTCCAAGCATTATCCCCATCATCCCCAAATCCTAAGGCATAATATCTAGAGTGGGGGCAAGGTTTTCCTATGCGACATAGTCCTTGGAGATCACATCCTAGACTCCCTCCATCCATCTATCATATATCTTTCATCCATTATCCTTCTATCGCCAATCCTTGTATCCATCCATACTCCCATCTTTATCCTATTATCAATCCTTTTATACATCCAAATCCTACATTTATCCTATGGCACATCCTTTTTTTCACCCATCCAATCTTACATTTATCCCATTACCAATCTTTTTCATCCTATCACCCATCCTCTTATCCATCCATCCAATCCTTTTATCTATCCCATCCATTATTGTTCATCCTTGCATCCTATCTTCATCCTTGCCTTTTGGATGGTTTTTCCCTTGTTATTGGTATGTATCCAAAGGCTATCCAAGCACAATCCAATGCTAAGCATCCAAAACAAACCAAAAATCCAAAAAAAAAAAAAAAAAATTCCCAAAATACAAAAAAAATCAAATATCCAACAAAAATCCAAGCAATAAAATCAATTCATTTAATCAAATCAACTCTTCAATCCAAATCCAATCAATCACTTCATCAAATCAAATCATCAAATCAAACCAATCACATCAATTCTTCAAATCAATTCAATCAAGTTAACCCAATTCATTCAAACTCATTCAACTCAAATCATCAATCAAATCATTCCAATCAAATCAATTCTTCCAATCAATTCTCTAATCTTCAAATCAATTCATTCATCAACTCAATCCAACTCACTCAATTCATCAAATCAATCAAATCATTCGAAGCAACAATGATCCAAATGCAAGTATCCTTAATCCATACCAATCAAGTCAATCAATCTAGCCAAATTATCCAATGACATCCATGGTCTTGTTCCTAGCCTTGTTGTAATCCTAATCGGTCAATCACCATCATCATCAATGGTATATATCATTCCCATATCAACAACACATTCCTTGCATTGTTCTTTGGATAAATCATTCCCACATCAACAACGCTATCAATCAATTATATCAATTGACTTATACAGGATGTTGCATTGTTGAAACCAAACTAGGCATCTTGTACAACATGTTTCATTTCCTGAAACTAGACACTATCAATCATCAATAAATCCAATCAATCATCAGTTTTCATCTTGACAGGGGCAATCACCTTGTTTGTTTTTGAATCATTTGTGCTTTACTTGTCGTGTTTGTGTGTGCTATGTCATTTTTGTCTTGCATTTGTATCAGTCCTTGTAACATACCTACCACTTTGTGATCATGGTCTTCATATCATGGTGGCTTAGGCATATGTTTGCTAGTGACTTTGTCTTTTCTGTATTTGACACATCGCCACCCTAGTATTTATACCTTGGTGCATAATGTCTAATGCTATATCAAACATTAGGTTTCTCAAACTAACTCAAACTAACTCTATCTCCTTCCCTTTGTTTCCTTTTTGAAGATAATATCTGATGCAGGAGCATCCAGAAGCATTCAGAACAATTAAGATAGTTAGCAGTGAAGTTGCAAAGTATTGAGAGAGCAACCTTAGAGGATACCGCATTTTACTACATTTCAATATCAGGGGCTGCAGAGCTGGACTTAACATCTAGACATGGTCATCTACAACATATCCAAAATTTAGATCATTTAGGTTTGATTCTAGAGAGATTTCTCTATCAGAAGATTATCTGTTCTTACCTATTTTCATAGAGCAAAGCCGACAGTGTTCAGTGAAGTTGAATCAGCTTGCGGAGAAAATCCGTGACTTACAAAGCCTAAGGGAACATTATTCAATGAAGTATTGGACCTGGCCAACCTTCATGGAGATCTGCACGAAGTTCTATGGACTAGCGGAGCAATACCTGATGTTTAGGTCTGACCTATCTGTGTACACACATTTCAAACTAGTCGTTACAATTAGGCCGACTTAATGTTTAGAAGTCTTTTGGAGGATATAAATAAGAGATAAAGGATTGTTTCTAGACAGTGATCAATAGCACGAAGATATGAAGTAAGATCTTAAGTTGTTTTGATCCGATTGAGTAGCAGAGTAGAGTAGAAAGTAGAGTAGGAAGCAGAATGAGTTGCAGAGTAGAGAATTCATGAAAGAATATTGTTGTATGAATCTTTTGTAATCTCTAGGCTGTGGCCTAGCATTTGTAAAGCCCATGAGGCATGTGTAATTTGATTTGAAGTTATATTATATGAGGAATGAGTGTTGAAGGCTGGGTTTTTCCCTGTTAGGGTTTTCCCAGGATATATCGTGTGTCATGTGTTCATGAATATCTTTTATCTTTCTATTGGTTAGTTGTTAGCTTCCATTGCATATCCATTATGATCATGTTGCTAATAGATTAAGGTTGCAAGGTTGGATTGTCCCTCACTAGACCCTCCTACCTTGACTGCATTAAATGGTATCAGAGCAGGTTTTGAATTTGTTGGGCTGGTTGCAAATCTGCTAGGAAGATTGTGAATCTATTTGGAAGGACGAAAGTGTTGAAAGAAGTACGAAACCCTAGAAGTAACAAGTGTCACCATTGAAGAAGATCAAGGCAAGGAAGATTTGGGTAAGCTTTTCAAATTCAGTTGTACATCTAATTTGTTTCAGATGGGGAAGATTGGAAAGAGGATGAAGAAATAAAATGAAACCCTAATGTGCGAAAATGATATTTTGGAAGAAGAATTATGTAAAATTAAAAGGTGTAATTTAGAGTTGTTGGAAAGGATAAAAGAACTAGGAGAAGACAAGTATGCTACTCTTGAAGAAGAATTGAAAAATGTAAAGGGGAGGAATGAATATTTAGAGGCAGAGCTAAAACTGTTTGAGGATGTTGAGAAGAGATTTGAAGAATTGGAATAAGGATATAAGTTGTTTGGGAAGGTAGAAAAGAGAAACAGAGATCTGGAAGAAAGTTTGGAAGAATTGAAAAGGGAGAATAGTTTGCAAAAGAATGAAATATCAGGATTGAAGGAACGGGTTAATTAGTTGGAGTAGTCACTTGTAGCATGCAGAAAAGAGAATGAAAATATGAGATCTAAGCCTAAATTTTGTGATGTCTCTTGTGATACTAATGATTTGTGTGATGATGCAGAAGTTTCTTTAGAAAGTGAAATTAAAGATGACAGTGTAATTGAACCTACAGTTGTTGGTGATGGCATTGGTTTCAAAATCATGTAGAGGATGTGATATGAAGGACAAGGATTGGGAAAGCATCGACAAGGAATTATAGAACCTATTGAACTAGTAATGAGATCAAGAAGTGAAGGCCTTAGATATGACAGAGGTAAATATGTTATGGCAATTTCAAACAAATCAAATTAGGGAAGAAGAGGCATGTATTATTCACATTGTAATAGACATGGGCATGAAAAGGAATTGTGTTGGGATCTATACCCTTGTAAGTTTTGTTGATTAAGGAATCATTCTGAAAGGATGTGTTGGGATAAAATGAGGAGGAGAAAATCTATGGTAGGTTGTATACAAAAGAATTATGGATGGATTGATGGACAGGAATGGAAACATGTTGCTTGTATGTTCAGAGGGAGGTATAGACTGATCAGAGCAAAGAAAGGACAATAATTCATTCTACAGAGGGAGAAATGATAGGAGTCACAAGTCTTAGCACAATGAAGGATGCAGAATAATGAGAGAGGATTTGATAGAAGACCATTTAGAAGAACCTATTTTCAAGTTTGGAGGAGAAAATAATCAAGTAGTAAGTGTCAACAAGAACCTATTACTAAAGAGGCTAATGATGAGGGTACAATAAATGATACAGAGTAGCTTATGTGGAAGAAGAACCTATTGAATCACTAAGTTTGACAGAGGGACTGGAAGAGAATGATGCAGAGATAGTTTATGCAGAGGAAGAAGAACCTTTTGAGACATCAAATTTGATAGAGAAACCAGAAGAAGGAGAAGCATTGATCTTAAGGAGATTTGTGTTATAGAACTGAGAAAGCAGTGTAAGAGAAAGTTTGTGTGAAATATGTGTGAACAAGTGTGAGACATAACAGAAAAGAGAAGTTCATGTTGCAGAGAAATGACAAGTAATTCTACCGGAAGAGAAAGTTTGTGTACCGGAGTAAAAGAGACAAGGATAAAGAAATAGAGAAAAGTGTTGGAGCAGTATATGCAGAGAAGAAACTGTGAGAACCTAAGGAGTTCAAAGGAAATGATACCTAGACTCAGAGACTAGAAAGTGTTGCAGAGAAAATTTAGAAATGTATTGACTAAGTTCAGGAAGTAATTGATTGTTCTAGAGGATGCAAGTATGTATTTATTGACTCTTAATTGATTGAAGAAGACATTGATCTTAAGGCAACTTGCGGAGAAGACTTACGTAGACCACCGATCATTGAGGCAGTGCAAGGCTTGCAAGTAGATTGTGAAATCTATACTTGACAAGATGAAGAACTTGAGGTAGCTTGCGGAGAAGACTTGCTTAGATTGCTGATCATTGAGGCAGTGCAAGGCTACAAGTAGAATGTCAAACTTAGAAGAACTTGAGGTAGTTTTACAAGGTGGACTTGAACAGACCGCCGACCTTGAGGCAGTTGCAAGTACTTGAAAAATAGACTACCGAACCTATCCTATGGGATCACATCAAATTTGACACAATGTAGACCAAAGTGAAGAGGCTCACTTTTCAAATAAGCCCAAGAGTCTGATGCAAGAGCATCCGAAAGCATTCAGAACAATTGAGATAGTTAGCAGTGAAGTTACAAAGTATTGAGAGAGTGACCTTGGAAGATACTACATTTTACCGTATTTCAATATCAGAGGCTGCGGAGTTGGACTTAACATCTAGACATGGTCATCTACAACATATCCAAAATTTAGATCATTTAGGTTTGATTCCGGAGAGATACCACTATCAGAAGATTATCTGTTCTTACCTGTTTTCACAGAGCAAAGCCGGCAGTGTTCAGTGAATTCGAATCAGCTTGTGGAGCAAATCCATGAGTTATGGAGCCTAAGGGAACATTATTCACTAAAGTATAGGACTTGGCTGACCTTCATGGAGATCCACACGAAGTTCTATGCACCAGTAGAGCAATACATGATGTTTAGGTCTGACCTATCCATGTACACACGTTTCAAACTAGTCATTGCAATTAGGCTGACTTGTTAATATTTAGAAGTCTTACAAAGGATATAAATAAGAGATAAAGTATTGCTTCTAGACAGTGCTTGATAGCACGAAGATATGAAGCAAGATCTTAAGTTGTTTTGATCCGATTGAGTAGCAGAATAGAGTAGAAAGTAGAGCAGGAAGTAGAATGAGTTGTAGAGTAGAGAATTCATGAAAGAATATTGTAGTATGAATCTTTTGTAATCCCTAGGCTGTGGGCTAGCATCTGTAAATCTCATGAGCCATGTGTAGTTTGATTTGAAGTTATAGTATATGAGGAATGAGCATTGAAGGTTAAGTTTTTCCCTGTTAGGGTTTTCTCAGGATATATCTTGTGTCATGTGTTCATGAATATCTTTTATCTTTCTGTTGATTAGTTGTTAGCTTCTGTTGCATATCCATTATGATCATGTTGTTAATAGATTAAGGCTACAAGGTTGGACTGTCCCTCATTGGACCCTCCTACCTTGACTGCATTAATATCCATCTCCTTCATCCGTGCATATCCTCTTAAGGGGGCATCATATACTAATCCATCATTTTTATGAGCCCCATCCAATCCAATCCAATCCATTCTACCCAAAATCCATTCCAACCTATGTTTTAATCTTTTTTGCAATGACATTGCTTTGCAACGATCCATTTCAACCTATGTTTTAATCTTCTTTGAAATGACATTGTTTCGCAACATCTTGCTTCACAACATCATCTCAAAGAGGGGCAAAATGTAGACATCAAAAAATTGATCAACCGATCAAACCCCTAATTATTCTTTAAGTTACCCTTAATCCTAAGATTTAATTAATTTTAATTAATTAATTAAATCTTTCCTTTTATACCATCCATCTCCCATAAATAATAAATTAAATTTAACAAAATTAAATTATTATTTACCAATAAACCTAAAAACCAACCATAAATAATAAATTAAATAAATTTAATTTATTATTTTATCCAAAACCTAAATCTATTTGCAAAAAAACAAATTAAAAACATTACAAACCCTAACTATATTATACCTACCTTATGGTTCACACAACCAAAAACCCATTTACATAACCACCCAAACTGTTTTTACCAAACATTAATAAAAACCCTACATTTTCCAATCACAGGGAGATCACGTGAACATTTTACAACATCAACAATTTTGTCGAGACCTAAGTTATACTGGAAAGAGCAACCACATTTATTAAATGACTTTGGTAACATTTATTTTTGTGTGGTTTCTATAGTTTTATCGTTAAATCTTTTCTATTGCACTTAATATAGATTTTAGGGTTTGCAAAATAAATTTCAAATCTTTTAATAAAATCAATATTTTGTTGTAAACAATTGTAACCATTGATCAAATGAATATGACAAATTCTTAAAACATTACACGCTATTGGATGATCCCTTCTATGGTTGTAGATGAATGATTGTATTTTGACAAATGATTACTAAGTATATTCTTCATTGTTCGTTGTTTTTCTTACATTTGGGTATCAAGAAAGTGTGTGTTTCATTTTTGTGGTCTTTCCTTCTGCTGAACCATGGACTCTGTAGCCCATCATAATAGGCACCAGTTTGAGATGTTTGATCACCCACACCTCTTTTGGAAAATAAAACAGTTTATCAAGTGTGAAATAAATAGTTATCATTGCATGTGTTGTTGTGGTTCTATGTTGAAAACATGAAATATTTTTAGACATACTTCAAAGTATCAATTCTAACAGACCAAACAAGCATACATGCACTTTCCATTGTTATTCGGTGTGCCTTTCATCATCTATATAGGGGTTCTTAGTGATAACCAGTTGTTTTGGGTCTACTGATAGTATTTGGGGCCAAGAAAATGATTTGGGTTTGGTTGTCCTTTCATTTTTAGTTGTTCATTTGGTTTTGAAAACAATACCTGCTTAGGTATACCCCTTGGAATATCCCTCCAGAGTCTAAGTTGAGCTCAAAGTGCAGAGGAGCCTACCCACTCATCTATGTTGGCCAAAATCACGCAGAACTTGTTTAAAAAACCTCTTTTAATCACCCTGACGATACCCCTGGCCTAGGTGATTATAAAATGTTTTAGGGTTTTAGGTTGTAGTTATTTTGGTAGACAACACCTTCCAAATAGGTTAGTTTTGATGGGTCAAATGGCATGCTCACATAAAATATAGAAGATGCTATAAAGCAACTTATCTCTTAAAAGGAGAAACATCTCCTCATGGTTTGTATCACTTGGTCTAAGCACACATGGGAAACCCACATACTGATTATAATTGTTTAATTCATGGGAGTATAGTGAAAATGAAGAAAACAAAGAATAAAGTGTTGCCTCCTATTGTATTTTGATCAACCAATTAAAATTTTACTAATTAAATTCACCTGATTTAGTACTCATTTCATTTCATTCATCCTCCCTGTGCATGTTCATGTGTAAGCTATTAGTTAAAGAATTTTGAGGAAATAATTTAGCATTTTAAGAACAACACACTAACCTGAATCAACCTAAAACTAAACTAGAATACAAACCCAAGACTAAACCTACTAAACTTAAAAGAAATAATAAAATATAAAGAGAGGGGGATTAGAGAGAATATTATTATACTATTTTGATGTGTAATATTTGATTTTGTGAAGCATATTAGATGATCTACAATTTTCCAATAGTGAATAAACCTTCAATTCCACCATATTCCATGCATATATTACACATACTAAACTTCTTAGTTCCTAATACAAAAGATGTGTATAATCAAGCACTCATTTTTTAATTTTCCATACTCAAATGAATTATAAATATAAACTTAAAACATCATGAATTAGTTTAGAAAAAATAAAGAACACAAAAATAAATAAGAAAAGTAAATATTAAAGGTCCCAATAGCTTATTTTCGAACCGTTACAAATGACAAATAACTAGATATATATAGAGCTATAGGGTTCAAGATACAACAAGTCTAATTTTTCCTGGTTGGTTGTAATCATAAATGCCCTAACTATGAAGAATTCAAATCCAACGCCAATATGCACATAGGAATTCAATTTGTTGACCTCTAATAGTTATATTATATTTTAAATTTGTTACAACAACCTCATCAAAGATTGTATTCTTTGTGTATATCAGTGCAACTCCCTAAATTATACATCTTTTCAAAATAGGGGAACATCATCTACAAATATGAACTCACAGTTTTTGTTGCAACATGAGATTATAAATATCAATACAACTTCTACATGTTTGACATGATTTTATTATCCTCATTTCATTTTCTTACCTTAATTTCACCTTCTATATGTTTGACATTATATTTTTAGTTAGAGAGAGAGAGAGAGGGAGTGAGAGACATGTTTGGCATCATTGTCATATCATCATTTCACCTTATATATGGTTTCCATGCTTTGCATATCCTTATTTCAACTTGTTCATGTTTGACATGATTTTCTTATCTCATTTTAGATTCTACATGTTCGACATGATTTGCTTATCATAGCATATCCTTAGAGGGAGAGAGAGACTTAGGGAAAGAGAGAGAGCCAAGGAGATAGGAAGAGAGAGAGACATGTTTGGCACCTAGGAATGTCTTGTTTGCCTATGGTGGTAAGGAATGAAATTTTCCAAAATACTTCAGTTTCATCTAGTGGAAAGGTTCTAGGAGTGAAATTTTACATTCCACACCTCTTAGGATTGAACCAACTGAGCCTCCTAGGACTAAACTAACTAAGCCAACACATCAATGTGGGTGGATGAAATGTCGAGGAGGTGCCTTTTTATGGCTAAGCCTCCTAGTCACTCTAGGCTACATTAGAGCCAGGCAGTCTCTTAAGAGCCATAAGACAAAAAAGGTGCTAGAATTTGGACTGATTTTTCTCTCAAATTGTGGCACCTAGGAATGTCTTGTTTGCATGTATAGTTGGATATCAAGTCCACCTACAAATAATTACCTAAATTTTTGCTAAATCAATTTCATTCTCTTGTGGTGGCAAGGAATGCAATGTTACAAAATGCTTCAGTTTCATCCAGTGGAAAGGTGCTAGGAGTGAAATTTTACATTCCTCACCTATGAATGTTCGATAGGTTCTATTTTGATCTACATCTAAAAGTCAAATCCCTCCACAATAACCTCTCTTAGTTTTTTCAACTTGGAATGGTTTGACTCTGCCAACAATGCATGCATTCTTGCAAAATGTGTCATTTGTGTTCAACATAATGTTGCCAAGAGCCATATTTTACATTTTGCACCTCTTGGGGCTAAACTAACTATGAAAATTTGTTAGGGTGGGTGGGTGAATGCTAGTGGAGGCCCCATTTAATTCCCCAAGTGTGCCAATTCTTTCAGGCTATAGAGTTCCAGCAAAGTCTCTTAAGAGACTTAAGAGATATAAATTTCCAAACTTTGATGGAGTAGTTCTTGGAGTTTGTGGCACCTAAGAATGTTTTGTTTTGACCTAAAGTTATATTTTGAGTCCCTCCACAATAACCTCTCTCAGTTTCTATCAACTCAGAAAGGTTTGACCATGCCAACAATGGATGCATTCTTGCAAAATGTGTCATTTATGTTTAGTATAATGTTGCCAAGAGCCATATTTTATGTTCTTCACCTCATGGGGTCAAACTAACTGTGTCAACATGTCATGGTGGGTGGGTGAATTCTATAGGAGGTATCATTTCATTCCCCAAGTGAGTTAATTCTATAGGAGGTCTCATTTCATTCCACAAGTGAGTGAATCCTTCCAAGCTACAAGGTTCCAACAAAGTCTCTTAAGGGACCTAAGAGCCAAAAAATACCAAACTTTGATGGAGGAGTTCTCAAAGTCCATGAAACCTACAAATCTTATATTTTTGACCTATATCTAGATGTTGAGTCCATCCACAATAACCTCTCTCAATTTCTATCAACTTGAAATGGTTTGACCGTGCCAACAATGGATGCATTCTTGCAAAATGCATCATTTGTGCTCAACATAATGTTACCAAGAGCCATGTTTTATGCTTCACACCTCTTGGGGCCAAAAAAAATACACCAAAACATCAAGGTGGGTGGGTAAATGCTAGGGGAGGCCTCATTTTGTCTCCCAAATGTGTCAATCCTTCCAAGGTATAGGGTTCCAGCAATGTCTCTTAAAAGACCTAAGAGCCAAAAATTATCAAACTTTGACAAAGTAGTTCTTGAAGTTTGTGGAACTTACTAATGTTTTGATTTGACCTACAACTAGATGTTGAGTCCCTCCACAATAACCTCTCCCATTTTTTGTCAACTCAGAACGGTTTGACCGTGCCAAAAATGGATGCATTCTTGCAAAATGTGTCATTTGTGTTCAATATAATGTTGCCAAGAGCCATATTTTATGTTCTTCACCTCATGGAGCTGAACTGATTGTGTCAACATTTTGGTGTGGGTGGTTTAATTCTATACAAGGCCTCATTTCATTCCCCAAGTGTACCAATCCTTCTGGGCTATACGGTTCCAACAAAGTCTCTTACAAGACCTAAGAGCCAAAAACTGCCAAACTTTCACACAATTATTCTTCAAGTCCGTGGCACCTAAAAATGTTTTATTTTGATCTACAACTAGATTTAAAGTCCTTTCACAATAACCTCTCTCAATTTTTGTCAAATCCAAACAATTTTCCTATGCCAACATCATATGCATTCTTGCAAAATACCTCAATGGTATTCAATGTAATGTTGCCAAGAGCCATATTTTACGTTCTTCACCTTGTGGGGCTAAACTGACTACACCAACATGTCAGAGTGGGTGGGTAGATTCTCGAGGAGACTTTGTTTCATTCCCTCAAGTGTACCAATCCTTCTAGGCTACAGGGTTCTAGCAAAGTCTCTTAAGAGACCTAAGAGACAAAAAACTACCAAACTTTGACAGAGTAGTTCTCAGAGTCCATAGCACTCATGAACATTTTGCTTTAACCTATAGCTAGATGTCAAGTCCCTCCACAATAACCTCTCTTATTTTCTATCAACTCAAAATGGTTTGATCGTGCCAACAATGGATGTATTCTTGTAAAATGCATCATTTGTGTTCAACATAATGTTGCCAAGAGCCATATTTTACGTTTTGAACCAACTACAACAACACATCAAGGTGGGCAAGTCAATACTAAGGGAGGCCTCATTTCATTCCCCAAGTGTGCCAATCCTTCCAAGCTACAAGGTTCTGGTAAAGTCTCTTAAGAGACCTAAGAGATAAAAACTACAAAACTTTGATGAAGTAATTATCAAAGTCTATGGTACCTATGAATGTTCTATTTTGACCTATAGCTAGATGTCCAGTCCCTTGATAATAACCTCTCAGTTTTTGTCAACTTGGAGTGGTTTGACCATGCCAACAATGGATGCATTCTTAGAAAATGTTTCATTTGTGTTTAGCATAATGTTGTCAAGAGCCATATTTTATGTTCTTCCCCTCAGGGGGCCACAATGACTACACCAACACATTGGGTGGGTGGTTGAATTCTAGAGGAGGCCTCATTTCATTCCCCAAGTGTATCAATCCTCCTAGGATATAGGGTTCTAGCAAAGTCTCTTAAGAGACCTAAGAGCCAAAAACTACCAAACATTGACAGAGTTGTTCTCAGAGCCCATGGCACCTATGAATGTTTTTTTTACCTACATATAGATTTCAATTCCCTCCAAATAACCCCTCTCATTTTTTCAACTCCAAACAATTTGCCTATGCCAACATCATATGCCTTCTTGCAAAATGCCTAAGTGGTATTTAGTGTAATGTTGCCAAGAGCCATATTTTACATTGTTCACCTTGTGGGGCCAAACTGATTATGCCAACATGTCTTGGTGGGTGGGTTAATGCTATAGGAGGTCACATTTCATTCCCCAATTGTGCCAATCCTTCCAGGCTACAAGGTTCCTACAAAGTCTCTTAAGAGACCTAAGAGCCAAAAACTACCAAACTTTGACAGAGCTATTCTCAAAGAATGTGGCACCTATGAATGTTTTGTTTCAACCTATAGTTATACATTGAGTCCCTCCACAATAACATCTTAGTTTTTGTCAACTCCAAATAGTTTTCCTATGTCAACATCATATGTATTCTTGCAAAATGCCTCAGCGGCATTCAGTGTAATGTTGTCAAGAGCCATATTTTACGTTCTTCACCTCCTGGGGTCAAACCAACTGCACCAACACATTAGGGTGAGTGGTTGAATGCTATAGGAGGCCATATTTTATTTCCCAAGTGTGCCAATCCTTCTAGGCTATAGGGTTTCAGCAAATTCTCTTAAGAGACCTAAAAGCCAAAAATTACCAAACTTTGATAGAGTAGCTCTTAGAGTCTGTGGCACCTATGAATATTTCATTTCAACCTACAATTGTACATTGAATACCCCCCCAATAAACTCTCAATTTTCATCAACTCGAAATGGTTTGACCATGCCAACAATCAATGCATTCTTGAAAAATGCATCATTTTTGTTCAGCATAAGGTTGCCAAGAGCCATATTTTATGTTCTTCACCTTGTGGGGCCAAACCGATTGGGCCCACATTAAGGTGGGTGGGTGAATGCTAGAGGAGGCCTTATTTCATTCTCCAAGTGTGCAATTCCTTCTAGGTTATAGGTTCTGACAAAGTCTATTAAGAGACCTAAGAGCCAAAAATTGCCAAACTTTGATAGAGTAGTTCTCAGAGTTTGTGGCACCTACAAATGTTCCATATTGACCTACATTTGGATGTCAAGTCCTTCCACAATAACCACTCTTAGTTTTTGTCAATTCCAAACAATTTTCCTATGCCAACATCATACACATTCTTACAAAATGCCTTAGTGGCATTTAGTGAAATGTTGCCAAGAGCTATATTTTATGTTCTTCACCTCGTGGGGTCAAACTGACTATGCCAACATGTCAAGGTGGGTGGGTGAATGCTAGAGGAGGTCTCATTTTATCTCACAAGTGTGTCAATATTTCCAAGCTATAGGGTTCTGGTAAAGTCTCTTAAGAGACCTAAGAGCTAAAAGCTACCAAACTTTAACAGAGCTATTCTCAGAGTTTGTGGCACCTATGAATGTTCTATTTCAACCTACAACTAGATGTTGAGTCTCTCCACAATAGACTCTCTTAGTTTTTATTAACTCCAAATAGTTTGCTTATGCTAACATCATATGTATTCTTATAAAATGTCCCAATGGCATTCAGTGTAATGTTGCCAAGAGCCATATTTTACATTCTTCACCTCATGGGGCTGAATTGACTATGCCAACATATCAAGGTGGGTGGGTTAAGATTAGACAAGGCCCCATTTTTTCCCCCAACTATCCCAATTCTTCTGAGCTACAAGGTTCCAGAAAAGTCTCTTAAGAGACCTAAGAGCCAAAATTCATATTAATTACCTTACACTTTACCCTTATTCAATTTTTTGAGTTCATCATTATTCTTCTATCGTTGCCCACCACATGTTTCCTTTAGTAGTGCTAGGTTTGAGTTCTGTCAACATGGCTTCCACTATGGGGTGGTGGCTTATCAATGAGTTCCATGTGGAACATGTGTGGTGAGGGTAGTGAACTCACCTTTTTTCCCTCTCTACTTGAAGACTTTTCAATGATAGACTAGTGACAAATTGCATCTAATTGTGTGGTGATATCGTATTTTAGAGCAGGTAAATTAGCTTTAATGCCCAATCTTTTGAATGCACTACTTAGTTCATGCATCATGCCCACACCATTAGATGTATGGGAATGCACGTGTATGGTGGAGATTCATCCAAATTTGACACATGCTAACCAATCACATGCAATGATTATTTAAATGTACCATGCATGCCATATTTAATGGTTTTACACATGAGGATGATTATTTAGAGGAGCGTATAGGGAAGTCATGGACCATGACCAATGAAACATGATAGCTATCCATAGACATCTTCTTAACTGATGGTGCCACATATGACTATTTTTAATAATTATGCAAAATTAAAGCTATGCCATAATCTCCATTTTTAGGGCTCTCTCTTATAGTGCCAACAAAATTATACACGTAAGTAATATCTTGACTCCTTTGGTGATGTGTATATGATGCTTTCTCACCATTAGGGATGATATATGGTATAGGAAGGTCATTTATTACTACAAGATAAATACATCTTTGATTTCTAGGATTATTTTATCCCTTGGTTGTTGTATATACATGTGGTTGGTCAATGCTTCTTGAGGAGATGTATTGGGCTCACATTTATGTCTGTTTGGGAGCCATTTCCTTGGTTTGGGTGTACATAAATGCTAATTTTGGATCATGTAATCCTTTTTTACTACTATATACATGTTTGTCATTTTTGCCCTACCTCAAGCCCTAAATTGTTGGTGTCACACATGTTTTGTGGTCTCATATTTATGGTTCTACTCTCCTTAGGTTGACCTACTTCCATTTATGAGTATTGACTACCATTGTTGCAACCTACAAACATTGGCTAAAAGTAAATTGAATACACATTAGTTGTACCCTTGGTCTTAATTTGATTGATTTGTATATCCACCGTGAGATCTTCTCCCCTATTCATATACCTATTCATTGATCCTAGGTGAAATTTCTATTTTTGCAAGTGTAATCTTTCTCTACAATTGTGTGTTGATCAAGATATGTGTTTAATGATAATTTATTATGCTGGGTCAAGATGTATGTGGCATGATTTCATTGAAGATCTATCCCCTTAGTACTATACGAATTGAATTGAGAGACAAAGGGCTATAGATGCACAAATGTAGTTTATGTAATTGGGGTTTATCTTTGAGCCAATTTTAGACACTTATAGCCTAAATGTAATTTATGGAATCAATCATTGCAAGTTGCAGTACTATAAAGGAAGGGTTTTCTTTGTATGAACTATAGGAAGGTATTGTCAAATTGGGTAGTTGCGTGATTAGATGTCTCCATGACTATTAGGAATTTCTTAAGGGATCTTGTGCTACAATTTCATTCATGTCACATTTATTTATATGGATGCTTCAAGAATTAGTTAGTTTTGTAGAACTATAAAATGTTGTAAATGCTTAACAATTATCTTTTTTTAATTCATGTGAGACATTCTTCACTAGAGAGGTTCATGGAATCATTGAAGAACAAGTAGGCAATATCAAAACTTTTAAACATGACACGTTATCTATCCTATAACCATAATTGATCATCACATATATAATGTAAAGTTTCATATACATAATGTCATGAAAATGTCATATAGTGTATATATAATGTCATATAGGAATGTACAAACAAAGCCATATAGGCATGTACAATGATATACATTGGTAAAATATAAATGTATGTTTACAAATCCATATAGGCATACAACAAAATGTCCCAACATCAAAATTCCTATGGAGTGTTAACAAACAGTTGAAAACCCTTGCTTAGCCATGAAGGTGGACAAGCAGTCGATGACTCATGCTCTCTCATCTACTGACTAGACCTCCTCTCATAAGTTTTTTAGAGCTCCACCCATTCATACAATTAAGTTCAATATCCACATTAATATAGAAAACATGAAATATACAACATGACATTTGTAATCAATCACTTACCACAAACCGATGATCTCTCTCAATCATCTATAGATGCACAAACTAGAGTTGTGACCTCATGTAAGAAGCATGAAGAAGAAAATTAGAGTAAAGATGAATATCATTTATGTACATTAAATGACATGAGATAAAATAAGAAATACATAATGACATTTTCATTATTGGATCGTACCTCTGTCGAAGGCATTGAGGACAAAATAGTTATGGCAATGCCCACCTCCATTGTGTCACAAATATCAAGAGTCTGAATTGTTGTCATCAACTGAAAATAGAACAACATTATTTGACCAAAATCTACATAACATTATTTAAATGCATAATGATTAAAAATAGTAAAATTTACCTCAATGAAACTTGATATATGACCGGCCCCACCAATAATCCTAATGTTGGAGATCCAAAATCCACTTGTTCATCATCAATTTATCATTTTAAGAATACCATTGATATATGAAAAAAATTTACATGTACTATATTTAATATTTTGTTACAAATTACATACCTATTGGCTCAATATCACCTCATAACCTTACATTGGATGATCGACAGATGTAGGATGAGTACTTTGACCCTGGAATTTCATAATACATACAATTCTTTACATTAATTTTGACTTATAATAGATTAATATAGTTAATTATAGATTTCAAATAGAAATATAATAAATTGTAAAACCTTATAGAAAATTACTTGTGTGTCAATACCAAAGGTCATGTTGGGTCCCAAAACCACTATTCCAAAATCCTAGAGTATTTATCCTCATTCCAGGCTAGGGGTGTCATTAGAAAGGTGAGAAAGGGACTCATCCATAGATTAAGGATGGTCAAGGCCAACTAATGAGAGTGGGTATGCTCTCCTGCACTTCAGGCACAGCTAGACCCAGGAGGGATATCCCTAGAGGCATGAAATGGAATACAATAAACACTCACAACCATACCTAATGTACACTTCACCCCCATAACTAGATCAAGACAGACTAGTTGCATAAACCTCTAATAAAATTGATTACTGCACCTTGCACATGCACCCAAAGATGATAACATTTATAATCCACAAGGTGAACCCACTTAACTTTACATACACAAGTTACAAGGTGCAGTCATGCATGAACATGATTCACAAATGATTTTATTTTGACTTGCTTGTGATTTTTTCCTGGTTTCAATACAAAATCGTGAACAACATGTGAAACCCTAAACTACTTCTACTCCTACTCTTACAACTACCCGGAACATAGAATTAATTTGAAAGAATGCTAACCCTTCACCAAGATAGACAAGTACCTACTCCATTGGGTAACAGAGTCATGAAAAATAAAGAGGGAAGAGATACATCCAATAGAGGATCAATGGAATCAGACATGTATTCTCATACAAATCAAATATTACATCATATACGAGGAACATACTTATTAATCCATAACCAAACTGCAATAACCCACTTGTAACAAAGAGAAGACCAACACAAAATATTTCTATTGCATTAAAATGCTATCATACATTCATCTAATCTCTGTTACAATCACACCAGGAAATGTGGTGAGAGAAAACATACATGAATGACTATATATTCCCCTGAGTTGTTACAAATGGCCATAAAGACTTACCAGTGCCTAGATGTTCTTTACAAATCATTCCTATTCTATATCAGATGCATTCCATCTCCTTATAGACTTGATTGACTTTGTTTGATGCCCTAAAATCAATTGAGGCACTTGTAGACCCAAATTGGCTTAGAGACCAACCCTTATTACATATTTTCAACATGTATACATAGTATTTCATTCTTACTTTCTATTGGTGATGGGACTTTGAGAGGGAAACACATTTAGGGCACCCACCTACTGTAATTAATCTCCATCTAATCACTCACCTACCTCCAATTTAGCTACATTCAACTCTACCTACCTCCAATTCAGTCAATTTGTGCATCAATGGTACTTCTGGGAGGTAGGAAGGCATTTAAAATAAGTAACCCATGCAAAAACATGTTAAAATCTTTAATTATACATTTTTAGAACTTTTGGGCTCATCAAGAACTTTGTTAGTGAGTTCCTACCAACCAAGAACTCACCAAAATCTTGTCATCCTTCACTTTCTTCTCTTTTTCTCTGTTGTTCCATATTGTCAAGAATTTCCTGGTCACCAAAAACTCACCAAAAAATTCTTTTCTTTGCATTTTAACTCTATTTTCGGTGATTTAAGACCAACTGGGAACACCATCAGGGATTTCCTTGGTTCCAAGAACCAAGGAAATCTCTGACATTCCTGGTAGGCCTGAAATGGCTGATAGGGCTAAACTTAGTCAATTGTTTGGATTTTTTTAGAATTTTCAAGGAATTTTGTAGGCACACTTAGGAAATTTTGAAGATTTTAGACATAAAAAAGGGCTATAAAATAGGGGTCTCAATAGTGGCTCTAGTTGGGGACGTGTGCCAAACTTGGTACAACAAAAACTAGTTATCTCTAAGGCAGACCATAAAAGGAAAAAACAAGGGGGAAACAAACCACATATTTACAATGAGGGTGTATACACAACATGGCTTATAGTCATGGGCATGAAGGAATAAATAAATGATGAATATAATCAAAATTTTAACACAATGCAAGTGAACTCTACAAAAGAAGGATGGGACTACTTGCCTCTATCAAAGACAAGATGAATGAAGGAGTTGATATGCCTCAAACCAAATGTGCACTCACCACCCAACTACAACAAAAGATGGTTGCCACATGCTTGCACCAATCTGCAACCACCCTTCATGGAGCAAAGGTTGTCTCCACCACAAACAACACCACTACATGGAAACCACAAATAATAGGTTCCTAACCTATTTCACATCATATACTTGTTCCCAATCACAAGGGGTGAGAAATTAAAAATCAGGTCAACATCAAAAGACATGGATGGAAGCAAACTTCCACCCACACATGTAATATTATCATACCTATTGACCTCCCCATGCGAAATGAAGGAAAAAGATAACACCTCCAATTCACAAGGCAAAGTAATTAAGTATACCTAAATGCAACCTTGTTGAACACAAGGAAGAAAATATTCTTGCATCCTAAATTGGACTATCTCAAGCTCAGGTACGCTGCCAAGCTGAGCTACAACATATTGATCTTCAACTTGGCATTCATGTTGCTACTCAACATCATTTTCATTTGTATGTTAGACCCATACAAATGATTCAAATTTAGGCACAACAATACCATCCATATCAATAGAACCTAACCTTCATTACAAAGTAAAGCTTCATAGTCCATGGTGCTGACAACAAACTCTTGGACAATAGGCAGCCAACATACACCATTTTCACATGTGCTGGTACAATCATTAATATCTAAATCATAAGCATAATTCAAGTTGTAGTTTAAACCATCGACACAAAACTCAACGTCACCATGAGACACCTCATGTGAATAACCAAGATCTTCCAGATGTCTCTCCATTTTAGGCTCATTTTGAAAACCTGTTGTGTCACATTCACTACTACAAATGGACTGGTGACACACTTCTTCTTCATTCATTTTTTTATCATTTCCTTGTAGCCCACATGAAGCACACTCATCATGGGGAAGACAACAAACCTTGCACCACATAAATAGGTTCTCATATGTGTCCACATGATAACCACCTTCACATTCATCAAGGGTAAGTCTTCACACTAAAATTCCATGGCTTCCCCAGCACTTGTATCAAATTGGTTATCATCAAGTTCATCCATAACCACATCAACCTCGTGCAAACAAGAACTGACTGCTTCATCATCATCCAATGGAACAAATGAGGGAAACACATCAAACAATAAACTAGTTTGTTTCTCACTATGAATATCACATACCTATGCACACTTAACATAACCAGCCTTAAGAGTTGATTCATTTGATTTCTCACTCATGTACACATCTTCCTCACTATCCACTGAACCAAATATCTTATCATCAAGCTGGAAAACATCATGGATGTCATCATTTTTATCTTCACTTGATGAACTATCCAACCAAAGTTTGGTGCATACACTATCCTCATCATATGCATTGTTGTCATACAATGCACCACCCTCAACTTCTACCTTTTTTATTACACTTTCATCACAATTTGATGTTGCACTGATCTGATTAGTTACATCCACATGACTGTTGTTCACATCAGTATGTTCATTACCAGCAACACCAACACTTGTGGATAACAAACTCACTATATAGTCATCCCTCACCTTTTCCATGTAGTTTAGGCACAAATAGGCCTACTGCAAACTTGTTAGTTTAAAATTCTCTCTCATTGAACTCAACCTAGCTTCATATGCTTCAAAGAACATGTTAATGTAGGTAGATATGTTAGGTATGAAATCATTTGGAATATTGGAAAGGGCAACCACAAGCCTCTTATTGAGATCCATGCTAGACTCTCCCTCTTGTCTTTTATTTTTTTCTAGTTTCATGACAAGATCAGTGAGGTCTAAACCTTTTGCAAACTCATCTTTAAATGCAACCACAAGTTCATTCCAAGAGGCAAAGGACTACCTTGGAAAACTTAAAATCCATTCTTTTTCCTTTCCATGCAAGGACCTAACAAAAAATCTCATCCACATGTCCTCATCCTCAAATTGAAACTCATCCATGAAATCAAAGAAGTCATCAACATGTGTGTCCCCTTCCCAAATGTTGTACCCATCTAACCTAGGTATCTAATTGTAGACCTTGGCTGGCATGTTATGTGCTTTGTAATTAACCCAAGAAAGGTCTAATTACTTAAAAATTAGATTTATGGGAATGATAGGAGACTAAGAAATCTATTTTTTAGGGGAAATAGGGAAAGCATTGGACTACACCCTAGACTCAAGCAACCTACTATGGTTTTCTATTTTTCTTTTTCTTTCTGCAATATGGACTCTATCAGTTGATTTATTTTATCAATTTCACAGTGTTGTTTAGCAAGTTCAATTTGACTTTGCATGGGTGCATATAAATTTAGGCTTGTATATAATGCAGAGCCATGAATAGAAAAAGCATCACTAGAATGGTCATAGGTATCTAATCCAATGTAGTTTCTAGGGTCTGAAACATAGGAAGATGCATATGAAGGAGTATCCATAGAGTCTTCAAATTCATACCTAAAATCCATGACTAAAACATTCTACAATGCTCAGCAGAAAGTAGAAGCATTACAAATATATGTTCCTTCACCATGACATGAACTCAATAGGTAGGAAGAAAAAACATGTACCTTTGAACACCAGTTGCTGCACATTAAGATGGGGTCTTTGAATCACCAACAACAAACACACTACAACAACAACAAACTTTCTTTTTGATAGCAGAGTTATGACCTCTTCCACAAAGAGGAACTCCTTGAAGCATGACTGGTCTTCAAAGCCACAAACAAGTCTAGGTTTATCTCACTAGCAGAGTTTCCATTTCATTTCAACCCAATAATGCTTCCCCAACAATGACACCAATCTATTAGAGTAAGTTGATGGGTTGCCAACTTTAATACACAACAAAATGGAAACAATAGACTGATTATCACCAGGGTCTTCAAATTCATCAACCTTCTAATTCATCACCAATAATGGTGCCATTATGTTGGGTCCCAAAATTGCTGGTCCAAAATATTAGAGTATTTCTCCTCCTTCTAGGCTAGGGGTGTTGTTAGAAAGGTGAGAAACAAGCTCATCCATAGATTAAGGATGGTCAAGGCCAACTAATAAGGTGGGCATACTCTCCTACACTTCAGGCTTAGTGGTGCAGTCACAGTTAGGAGGGTCCACAAAGTGAATAGTCTAGACCGTACAGCTAGAGTAAACACAATGGAAACAACTCAATTATGTAAAGTAAATGCAGATTTAGTCATTCAATGTATCAAAGATTTGAAATTCAAACAGGCTAGCAACATGCGAGCTTACTATTAGGGCTCACATGCTTGATTCTCCAATTACAATATATGCACAAGATATAGCTTTAAAGAGCTTTACAGAAGAAATTTGAACTATCAAACTTGTAAATTATGCTAACTGCTTTCCTAGACATCTATTACATGATTATATATCATCTCTGAAACATAAGATTTCTCTGTGTCAGCCAAGGATCATTACAAACTCCAATGAAAGAGATGTAATAGGTGTACATGGATAGGTCAGACCTAATCATGAAGAACTCCTTCGCAAATGAATGGAATAGTGTGCAGATCTCAGGGAAGGTTGGCCATGGTCCAAACAACATTGAATGATGTGTCATTTAGCTCTGCAAGTTGTGAAAGTGATCCGCAAGTCTTCTCCTTTTGTTGATTTTCTAAGACTATCAAGATGCTCTGTTCTGAGAAAATAGTCGATCTTCTGATAGCAATATCTTTTTGGTACCTAATCCAAATGATCTAAATTTTGGATATGATGTGCATGAAGGTGTCCAAATGCTAAGTCCATCTCCACAAGGTTTGAAATGAAACTGCGGTAGAATGCAGAGCAAAATACTGAAACTGCTACTGACTGAACTGACTGTACTGAACTAGAAAATGAAAGAAAACAAACTGAAATGCAAATGTTTTTGGTTGATACAAGATTGCTCTTGAACTAGGGATGCTCTTGCATCAGACATCCAGGGTTGTTGAAAAAAGTGAGTTCCTCACTTTGTTGGGGCTAGAGGAAAACCAAGACGGTCCACCTCAACCTAAGAAATCCAAGATGAGTCTTCTTCCGGTCTACCTTTCCATTTCACAAGATATTCTTTGTATTACTTGCCTTTGGCGATACGTCCAATTTTGTTGTCCAAGATGTCTTCAATCTGCTCCGGTGCTTGTTGTGGTAATTACTTCTTCAGGTCTTCTGAAATGTTGTCACTAAACTTTGCTTCATGATACTGATATAGGTCTACAATGTTGAAAATAGGTGATATGCCCAATGTCTCTTGTAGCTCCACTTCATATGCATTTCATGAATCAAACTTTCTAAGCATCCTACACGGTCCAAACTTCTTCATTTTCAACTTGTTATATGTCCCCAATGGAAATGTTTCTTTTCTCAAGTATACCATCACTTCATCTCCAACTAAAAATTATTTGTGTCTCCTCTTCTCATCTACTTGTTCTTTATACTTACTATTTGTCTCCTCCAAATACTTCTTAACCTGATTATGCACCGTCTCCATGTGTCCTACAAATTCTTCTACTCCTGCATTGCTTTTTTCCTCCATACTGATATCTCTCAACTCTGCAACTCCTCTAGGGTTAGTTCCTATCACAATCTCAAAAGGTGTTCTTTCGGTACTCCTATTCATTGAATTATTAGATGCAAACTCTGCTTGTGATAGAATCAAGTCCCAATTTCCTACCTTCTCTCCAATCAAACATCTTAACATGTTTCCCAAACTTCTATTCACTACCTCTGTCTGTCCATCAATCTGTGGATGAAATACTGAACTAAAATTCAAATCTATCTTCATCTTCTTCCAAAGTTTCATCCAAAAGCATCCCAAAAATCTTGTATCTCTATCTGAAATTATGCGCATAGGTAATCCATGCAATCTCACAATCTCCTTGAAAAATTGGTCAGCCACATGCACTGCATTAGTTGTCTTCTTGCAAGGTATGAAATGAGCCATCATTGAAAATCTGTCCACCACTACAAATATTGAATCATGTCCTCTCTGTATCTTTGGCAACCCCATTATGAAATCCATGTTTATGTCTTCCCAAGGTCTCTCCGGTACTGTTAAAGATTTGTACAATCTAGTATTCTGACTACTTCCTTTTGCAACTTGACAAATTCTACAACTTTGCACAAACTTCCTAACCTCCTTATGTATATGAGGCCAAAAGTGATGTTCAATTACCAAGGTCACTATCTTATCAATCCCAAAATGTCCTACCAATCCACCACTGTGTTTATCTTTGATCAAATTGTCTCTCATTGAACTCCTAGGTATGCATAACCAGTTTCCTCTGAACAACATATCTTCCTAAATGAAATAATCCAACCAATTACTCTTATCTATCACAACAAGTTCCTTACATGCTTTCCAAGGCTCTACAAAATCAAGATCTTCTTCATACATGTTCTTTAACTCCTTAATTCCTAACACTTCAACTCTCATCTCTGTCAACAAGTTGCTTCTCCTACTCAGGGCATCTGCAACTTTGTTTGATTTTCCACTCCTACACTTCAACACAAAAGTATAACTCTGCATGAACTCTACCCATCTCATATGTCTCTGATTTGACTTTCCTTGACTATTCAAATACTGCAAAGCTTGATGATCTGTATACAACACAAACTCCTTGGTCAACAAGTAATGTCTCCACTTCTTCAAGGCTTGAATTATGGCATAGAACTCCTGATCATAAACTAAATATCTTCTCCTTGCATCATTCAACTTCTCACTAAAACATGATACAGGTCTTCCTTCTTGACTTAATACTGCTCCTATTGCATTTCCACTTGCATCACAATCTACTTGAAATACCTTATTGAAAACCAGTAATGCCAATACGGGTTGCTCTGTCACTTTGTTCTTCAACAATTCAAAACTTTTATCTTCTCTTGATGTCCACTTAAAGTCTTTCATGTCACCTCTCATTGTCTCTGTCATAGGGTTACATATTGAACTAAAATTTTTGATAAACTTCTGGTAGAAACTAGATAATCCATGAAATGATCTGACTTCTCCAATACTCTCAGGTGTAGGCCAATCAACAATTCCTCTAACTTTCTCAGGGTCCATCTTCAATCCTTCTGCAGAAATCACAAATCCCAAGTATACCAATTCTTCCTTCATGAAACTACACTTCTTGATGTTTATCAGTAATTTCTCTTCTTTTAACCTCTGCAATACTTGTTGCAAGTGCCACAAATGTTCTTCTTTTGTCTTACTAAAAATTAGAATATCATCCAAATATACAATAACAAACTTACCCAAAAATTTCTTCAAAACTTTATTCATCAACCTCATGAAAGTACTCAGTGCATTTGTCAATCCAAAAGGCATCACTAACCGTTCATACAATCCTTCATTTGCCTTAAAAGAAGTCTTCCATTCATCTCCTTCTCTAATTTTGATCTGATGGTATCTACTCTTCAAGTCTATCTTTATGAAATATTTTGCTCCACTCAAACAATCCATAATGTCATCCATCCTAGGCAAAGGAAATCTATACTTAACTATGATCTCATTTATTGCTCTAGATTCTATACACATTCTCCATTCTCCATCATTCTTCAGTGCTAACACTGCAGGTACTGCACAAGGACTCAAACTTTCTCTGATCAAACTTTTTCTCAAAAACTCATGTATCTATCTGTTCAATTCTTCATTCTCTGCCAGTGTCATTTTGTGTGCTACTTTGTTAGGCAAACTAGCTCCAAGTATAAGATCCATGTGATGACTAATAATCCTGATTGGTGGCAATCCTTTAGGTACATAGTCTGATATGATGTCTTCATACTCCGTTAGCAACTTAGATATCTCCTCCTGTTGTGATTCTTCAGTCTCTATCTTTAGGTTTTCAGGGTTCTTAGGAATCAAAGCATAACACATGTTCTCATGTCTCATACCATCTAGAAATTTTCTTCCATCAACCAAATAGATTCTAGCATTCCCACATACTTCACTCTTAGGATCATCTTCCAAAGGAATCAAAGTAATTCTCTTTCCATTTGATGTTACAGTATATGTATTCTTTCTCCCATCATGTATACCTTTTCTATCATACTACCATGGTCTACCCAACAATATATGACATACATCCATAGGCATAATATCACATAATACTTCATCATGATAAGATCCAATATGAATTTTCACCAAAAATTGTTCACTCACCAGTACCTTATGATCATCCTGAATCAATGCTATCTGATATGGCTTAGGGTGTTTCAATCTTTCCAACTTCGTCTTAGTCACCATCTCCTCTGAAACCAAATTATCTGAATTACCACTATCAATTACAACCTTACAACATTTACCTCCTAATTTGCATCTAGTTCTAAACAAACTCTTCCTCTACGGTGGTTCCTCATTTGTCTCTGCTTGAAATAGTGCTCTCCTCATAATAAGTGATTCTCCTATCTCAAGTTTACCAACTAAACTAGGTGATCCAACAGGTTCTTCTTCCACATAGGCTTCTCTTCCGTTGTTCTCTATCTTCTTGCTTGTAATTCCTTGATTACATTCAAATGCTCTATGTCCTTCACCTCCACACTTAAAATAGGTTCCTCTGAATGTTTTCCTATCAAATCCTTTTCCCTCTCTTCTATATCCTTCACTTCAATATGAACTAGGGTTTCCTCTGTGGTAGAAAGTTATGTCATCTCTTTGGTATGCATTGTTATCTTTGTCATCCTTCTTGAATGTGCTTTCTTGTCTATTCTGCTCGACAAATGATCTTTCTCCTCTGGAAAATGTTCTCTCTGAGATTTACCTCCTCTACCTATTTGTCTTTGCTCATGCTTCTTGTTCAACTTTTCTTCAACCTTCAGGGAAAACTGATATGCTTCTTCCAATGTTGTCATCCTTACCAAACTTAGTTCTTCTTGAATGTTCAATCTCAGTCCATTGATGTATCTAGCCACTTTCTCCTTGCTTGCTTCACTATGTCATATCCTTATTATCATTTTATGAAATTCTTCATTATACTCCTTCACAGATTTCTCCTTTTGTTTTAGGTTTTGCAATCTCTTCAATAATTCCAACTCATAGTCAATAGGTATAAATTGGTTCTTCAAAATTTTCACCATTCTATCCCACTTTGTAATCTTTTCTTTTCCTCTTCTGTTCCAGGTTCCAGGTTCCACAATTCTTTAGTGTACTCCTTCACAAATTTCTCCTTTTGTCTCAGGTTCCACAATCTCTTCAACAGTTCTAGCTCATAGTCAGTAGGTATAAACTGATTCTTCAACTTTGTCACCATTCTATCTCAGTTTGTAATCTTCTCTTTTCCTCTTATATTTCTATCCAACTGAACTTCTTTCCACCAAATAGCAGCATGTCCTTTCATCTTTGTCTTTGCAAATTTCAACTTCTCTGGATCTTCAATTTCTTCATACTCAAAGTATTTTTCTAGGTCATTTATCCAATCAATCAGCTCCTCAGGATTCAAATTGCCAGTGTAATTCGGTACATCAACTCTATGTCTTTTCCCAATCTTTGAAATAGATTGCAACATCTCCACTTGATCTTATTCTTCTTATTAATCTCCTAGGGTTACTTCATTTTGATCAGCAGATTGAAATTCTTCATCATCATCACTTTCAACATTAGGTCTAGGTGTCAATCCTCTTCTCTGATCTTCTTCAATAGCATCTAGGTGAACTCGCATTGTTTTCATTATTTCCATCATCTCATCCATTCTTCCAGCCATACTACCAATAGGAGGTATTCTCCTCAATGACATCTCTTCCTAGGATCAAGTGCAACTACCTCAAATTCAGCAATCAGCCTACAATGTGACAACTGCCTCACAATCGGTGATTAGTTGACAACATATGTAGTCTGCCTTGGATTTGGTGATCTATCCACACAAGATCTTATGGAATGCCTTCACAAACTTCACCCAAGTCACTCACTTCACTCTGATGCCACTTGGTGTAGTCATGGTTAGGAGGGTCCATGGTGCAGTCACAGTAGGAGGGTTCACAGAATGAACTATCTGGACCGTACAACAAGAGTAAACACAATGGAAACAACACAAGAATATAGAACAAATGTAGATTGAATTATTTAGTATATCAAAGGATTAAAACACAATCTGGCTGGCAACATGCAGGCTTACAACTTGGGCTCATAGGCCTGATTACATACATGCGCAAGATAAAGCTTTGAAGCCCCTTCGCACAAAACTAAACTATAGATCTTTCTAATGTGAATAGTTATCTCTGAACTACATTCCTAAGGATCTATTACATCATTATATATCATTTCTAGGCCAATAGATTCCTCCGTGTCGGCCACAAGAGATCCAAAATCCTGATGAAGAGGTGTAATGTGTGTTCTTGGATAGGTTAGACCTATCAGCTTGAAAATCATTCTCCAATGGATACAATGAAGTGCAGACCTATGAGGAAGGTCAGCCACAAACCAAGGAACATTGTAGAATGAATCACAAGGATCTACAAGTCAACCAATGCTCCCAATCCTTCTCCTTCAGCTGATTACTCATGGCTGTCAGAGAACTCTACATTGAGAAAACAAAGGATCTTCTGATAGTGATAACTTTCCAATAACTGATCCAAATGCTCTGAATTCTTGGTATGATGTAGATGAATGAATTGAGATGCTAAGTCTAGATCCGCAAGGTATGAAATGCTAAAACTAGACCACAAGCTGAGCTGCTACTGACTAAACTACCTGAATTGAACTAGAAAGTGAAAGAACTAAAATACAAATGCAAATGTTTTCAGTTGATGCAAGATTACTCTTGAACCAGGGAGTCTCCTGCATCAGACATCCAGGGTTATTGAAAAAGTGAGTCCCTCACTTTATTGGGGCTAGGGGAGAACCAAGATAGTCCACCTCAGCTTGAGAAATTCATGATGAATCTTCTTCTAGTCTGCCTTTCCACTTCACAAGATATTGTATTGTCTTCCTCTAGTGTTGCGTCCAACTCTGCTATCCAAAATGCCTTCAATTTGTTCTGGTGCTTGCTATGGTAACTGTTTCTTCAAGTCTTCTTCCATGTTGTCACTAAACTCTACTTCATGATATTGGTAAAGGTCTGCAATGTTGAAAATAGGTGAAATACCCAATGTCTCCAATAATGCCACTTCATATGCATTTCCGGAATCAAATTTCCTGAGTATCTTACAAGGTCCAAACTTCTTCATCTTCAACTTGTTATATGTCCCAACTAGAAATCTTTCTTTTCTCAAATACACCATTACTTCATCTCCTTCAAATTATTTGTCTTCTCTTCTCATCTGCCTTCTCTTTATACTTACTATTCATGTTCTCCAAATGCTTCTTCACCTGATTATGCACTGTTTTCATATGATCTACAAATTCTTCTACTTCTGCACTCTGCTTTTCTTCCATGCTGATATCTCTCAATTCGGCCAATCCTCTATGGTTTACTCTAGTAACAATCTCAAAATGTGTTCTTCCAGTACTTCTGTTGACTGAATTATTGTATGCAAACCCTGCTTGTGAAAGAATCAAATCCCAACTTCCTATCTTCTCTCCAACCAAACATCTCAACAATTTTCCCAAACTCCTATTCACTACCTCTATCTATCCATCTGTCTGTGGATGAAAAGTTGAACTGAACTTCAAATCTATCTTCATCTTTTTCCAAATTATCCTCCAAAAGTATCCAACAAACTTTGTATCTCTGTCTGAAACTATACTCCTAGGTAATCCATGCAATCTCACAATCTCCTTGAAAAATAGGTCAGCTACACGTACTGCATCAGTTGTATTTTTGCAAGGTATGAAATGAGCCATCTTTGAAAATATGTCAACCACTACAAATATTGAATCATGTCCTCTTTGTTTCTTAGGTAATCCCATTACAAAATCCATGCTCATGTCTTCCCAAGGTCTCTCTGGTACTATCAAAGGTTTATACAATCCAGTGTTCTAAATATTCCCTTTTACAACGTGACAAACTCTACAACTTTGCACAAATCTTTGAGCATCCTTATGAATATGAGGCCAAACATAATTTTCACTTAGAAAGCCATTGTCTTATCAATTCCAAAGTGTCTTACCAATCCACCACTATTCTTCTCCTTGATCAGGTTTTCTCTCATTGAACTGCTAGGTATGCACAACTGACTTCCTTTGAACAACATATCTTCTTGAATGAAATAATCCAACCATTTACTTCTATCTACTACAACAGGTTCCTTACATGCTTTCCAAGGTTCTACAAAATCAGTGTCTCCCTCATACATGTTCTTCAATTCATCAAAATCCAACACTTCAACTCTCATCTCTATTAACAAATTTCTTCTTCTACTCAAGGCATCCGCAACTTCATTTGATTTTCCACTCCTAAGCTTCAACACAAAAGTATAATTATACATGAACTCTACCCATCTCATATGTCTCTAATTCAACTTACCTTGACTATTCAAATATTGCAAAGCTTGATGATCTGTATATAACACAAACTCCTTAGGCAACAAATAATGTCTCTACTTCTTCAGGGCTTGAATTATGCCATAGAACTCTTGATCATAAACTAAATATCTTCTCCTTGTATCATTCAACTTCTCACTGAAATATGCTACTGGTCTACTCTCTTGACTTAACATTGCTCCGATTGCATTTCCACTAGCATCACAATCAACTTGAAATACCTTATTGAAATCTGGTAATGCCAAAATAGGTTGCTCTGTCACCTTCTACTTCAACAACTCAAAAATTTTATCTGCTCCAGATGTCCACTTGAAATATTTTCAGTCATCTCTCATTGTCTCTGTCATAGGGTTACAAACTGAACTAAAATTTCTAATGAACTTCTGGTAGAAGCTAGGCAAACCATGAAATGATCTAACCTCTCTAATGCTCTACGGTGTAGGCCATTCAACAATTGCTTTCACTTTCTCAGGGTCCATTTTTAATCCTTTTGCAGAAATTACAAATCCCAAATATACCAACTCTTCTTTCATGAAACTACATTTCTTGATGTTTATCAGCAATTTCTCTTCTCTCAACCTCTGAAAAACTTGTCTTATATGCCACAAATGTTCTTCTTTTCTCTTACTAAAAATTAGAATATCATCCAAATACACAATCACAAACTTACCCAAGAATTTCTTCAGAACTTCATTCATCAACCTCATGAAAGTACTTGGTGCATTTGTCAATAAAAAAGGCATCACTAACCACTCATATAATCCTTCATTTGCCTTAAAAGCAGTCTTCCATTCATCACCTTCTCTGATTCTAATCTGATGGTATCCACTCTTCAAATCTATCTTTGTGAAATATCTTTCTCCACTCAAACAATCCATGATATCATCCATTCTAGGTAAAGGGAATCTATACTTGACTGTGATCTTGTTTATAGCTCTAGAATCGGTACACATTCTCCATTCTCCATCTTTCTTAGGTGCCAAAACTATAGGTACTATATAATGACTCAAACTTTCTCTGATCAAACCTTTCCTCAGCAACTCTTGTATCTGTCTATTCAATTCTTCATTGTCACCGGTGTCATCCGGTGTATTGCTTTGTTAGGCAAACTTGCTCCCGATATAAGATCCATATGATGGCTGATACTCCTTATAGGTGGTAATCCTTCAGGTACATTATCTGATATGATGTCTTCATATTTTGTCATCAACTCTCTTATCTCCGGGTGTTCTTCTTCAGTCTCTATCTTCAATGCTTCAAGTTTCTTAGGAATCAAGGCGTAACGCATATTCTCATGTCTCAAACCATCCAAAAATTTCCTTCCATATACCAAATAGATTCTAGCATTTCCACATGCTTCACTCTTAGGATCATCCTCCAATCATACTACCAAATAGATTCTCCCTTCATGCATATCTTTTCTATCATACTACTAAGGTCTACCCAACAAGATATGACAAACATCCATAGGCATAATATCGCACAAGTCTTCATCAAGATAAGATCCAATATGAAATTTCACCAGACATTGTTCACTCACCAGTACCTTATGATCATCCCGAATCCATGCTATCTGATAGGGCTTAGGGTGTTTCAATCTTTCCAACTTCAGTTTAGTCACCATCTCCTCCAAAACTAGATTATCTGATACCACTTGGTGCAGTCATGGTAGGAGGGTTCACAGAATGAACTGTCCGGACCATGCAGCAAGAGTAAACACAAGGAAAATAACACAAGAATATAGAACAAATGCAAATTTAATCATTCAGTATATCAAAGAATTCAAACACAGTCTGGCTAGCAACATGTGGGCTTACAACTTGGGCTCACATGCCTAATTACATACATGCACAAGATAAAGCTTTGAAGCCCCTTCACACAAAACTAAACTATAGATCTTTCTAATGTGAATAGCTATCTCTGAACTACTTTCCTAAGGATCTATTACATCATTATATATCATTTCTAGGCCAATAGATTCCTCCGTGTCAGCCACAAGAGATCTGGAATCCCGATGAAGAGGTGTAATGTGTGTTCTTGGATAGGTCAGACCTATCGGCTTGAAAATCCTTCTCCAATGGATACAATGAAGTGCGGACCTATGAGGAAGGTCGGCCATGAACCAAGGAACATTGTAGAATGAATCACAAGGATTCACAAGTTGGCCAATGCTCCCAATCCTTCTCCTTCAGTTGATTAGTCATGACTGTCAGAGAACTCTGCATTGAGAAAATAGAGGATCTTCTAATAGCGATAACTTTCTAGTAACTGATCCAAATGCTCTGAATCCTTGGTATGATGTAGATGAATGAATTATGATGCTAAGTCCAGATCCACAAGGTGTGAAATGTTGAAATCAGACCACAAGCTGAGCTGCTACTGACTGAATTGCCGAAACTAAACTGGAAAGTGAGAACTAAAATGCAAATGTTTTTGGTTGATGCAAGATTACTCTTGAACTAGGGCTGCTCCTACATTAGTCCACAAAGTGAATAGTCCAAACCATGTAGCTAGAGTAAACACAACGGAAACAACTCAATTATGTAAAGAAAATGTAGATTCAGTCATGCAGTATATCAAAGATTCAAAATTCAAATAGGCCAGCAACATGTGGGCTTATAATTAGGGCTCACAAGCCTGATTCTCTAGTTACAATATATGCACAAGATATAGCTTTGAAGTGCTTTACAGAAGAAATTTGAACTATCAAACTTGTAAAGTATGCTAACTACTTTCCTAGGCATCTATTACATGATTATATATCATCTCTGAAACATAAGATTCCTCCGCATTGGCGAAGGATGATTACAAACTCTGATGAAAGAGATGCAACGTGTGTACATGGATAGGTTAGACCTAATCATGAAGAACTCCTTTACAAATGAATGGAATAGCATGCGGATCTTAGGGAAGGTCAGCCATAGTCCAAACAACATTGAATGATGTGTCATTTAGCTCCACAAGTTGTGAAAGTGCTTTGCAAGTCTTCTCCTTTAGATGATTGTCTGAGATTGTCAGGATGCTCTATTTTGAGAAAACAGTCGATCTTCTAATAGCGATATCTTTTCGGTACCTGATCCAAATGATCTAAATTTTGGATATGATGTGCATGAAGGTGTCTAGATGCTAAGTCCACCTTCACAAAGTCTGAAATGAAACTGTGGTAGAATACAGACCAAAATTCTGAAACTACTAACTGAATTGACTATACTGAATTGGAAAATGAAAGAAAACAAACTGAAATGCAAATGTTTTTAGTTCATGCAAGATTGGCCTTGAATTAGGGATGCTCCTGCATCACTCAGCTAGACCCAAAAGGGATATTCCTAGAGGCATGAAATGGAACACAAATAAACACTCAAAGCCATACCTAATCTACACTTCACCCCCATAATTGTCACTAAATCAAGATAGACTGGCTGCATAAAACTCTAATAAAACTGATTACTACGCCTTTCACATGCACCCAAAGATGAATCCACTTAACTTTTCACAGACAAGTTACAAGGTGTAAACATGTATGAACATGATTCACAAATAATTTAAACTATTTTGACTTTCTTGAGATTTGTCCCTAGTTGTAATACATAATCATGAACAACATGTGAAACCCTAAACTACTTCTACTCCTAATCCTAGAACTATCCAGAATAGAAGATTAATTTGAGAGAATGATGGGCCTCCACCAAGTTGGATTGATGCCTACTCCATTAGGCAATAGAGTCATGAACAAAAAAGAGGGAAGACATACATCCAATAGAGGATTAATAGAATCAGACATGTATTCTCATACAAATCAAAGATTACATCATATACAAGGAACATACTTATTAATCCATAACCAAACTACAATAACCCACTTGTAACAAAGAGAAGACTAACATATAAGCTTTGTATTGCATTAAAATATTGTCATACATGTTAGTGTAGGTTTTTATTTCCTAGATGGGTTATTTATTTTTCCCGTTATTCCTAGGTTTTTCATACACTTCTTTTAATCTCGCTTAGGTTAATAAAGCATGCTTAATTAGGTGAGTGGTTATGAGGTGTCAACTTCCTACATGTGAGCATCCATTAGCTATCTTGGGAAGATACTTTGCTATCTTTAGTCCTATAGATGGTTGCTCCTCATTGGTTGGTGTTGCCACCTCCTCCCTCTCCCTAGTCTATATAAGCATGCTACTTGGCTTGTATTTTGCATCTCTTGCTTTTGCATCCTCTTATTGCTATTTTGCTTCTAGCATTTGACTTACTCTCTTGGAGATTAACTCTATGTTGCTATTTTAATTTCATATCATTTGCATTCATAGTTTAGATATCTATTTGTTTGTACTAGTTTTCTAGGTTATTAATATTTTCAAACTCTAACATGGTATCAGAGCTATTCTACGTGCAAGAGTAGATTTTAGTTTCCATATTTGAGAGATTCGGGAGGGGGGGCTAATAAAGCTTATTGTAGTTTTTTAAAAAACCCAGTATGCTCTTCTCTTGCATCCTTAGATGATCTGGAGAATCAAAAAAGTTTGACGGAAACATTTTAATCTCTAGAGTTTGCACATGTGTTTTATGAAATCTAGGTGATTGCAACATTTCTGGTTATACTGGTGGTATTTCTGTCTGTTCCAATGCATCCAGGAGGCTCAAGAAAGTTATATTTGGCTTTCACTTCACCGAAATCAGAGATCGTCAGACACAGTTGTGGAACTAGGGTTTCAAGCTCAAATCTGACAACCAGATTGCATATTATGTGTTTTTAATTAATATTGCAGGTTCCAACATGCCTTGGCCTATCCTAGGTAGTTGATTCAGCCTTTTCATGCCATTTTTTGGTTGATGGGGTCATTTTTATTGCTAAAGGCATTCTATTTACATTAGAACTACATCTTCTATACATTAGCAAGAAAAATGCCTTTTGGGTTTTGTTCGCAACATCAAAAAACCATCTAGATATCTTTTAGTTTTTGCATGCAGTCTATATATTTTGTAGAATCAAACTCAAAAATCTACAGCAGTACCCCTCTCCATTGACAGTTGCATATTTGAAGGCAGTTTTCAAATGCTCCGTTCTTGCTCATACGGACTCCGTTTCTCACAATTTTTTTTTTATTTTTTTGGCTATTTTTTTGTGCTATATGCACTAGTGCAGACATTTTTTTGATTTTGATGCAGAAAATTTCTAGAAATTACAAATTATCACCTGTGACATTGCACAATTCTCAATTTTGGAACTTCGAAGGATCATAACTTTCACATATGACCTCGTATCAAAGCGATTCTTTTTTTGAAAGTGTATGATATTTTGAGTAGATTGCAGTAATGTTATTAGTTTTGCTTGGCTAAGTCTCAGTATTGTACTTTCAACATACACTCAATTTGTGAGGGTTTTGTAATGCATTGAAATCAAGACCACTTAGTGGCAATTGTAAACGCACTAATATAAAGTGCCAAATCATATTTTCTTGGGGTGGTTATTTGATTGAGTGAAAAGGGGGGGTTGTCTTGGTTGTGTTCTCTTCTTTTTAGCATTTCTTCATCATGGATCAAACAACTGTGCCCATTCTAACTCCTTACAACTATTTTGAGTGGAAATCACACATGACAATCTACTTAAGGAAAGTTGGATTACATAGGATAACTATGGGTTTAACAAATGTGATGAGGCATATAGAACATTGTGTTTGTCTATTTCTCATGATTTGCTCTTTCACATTGAGTCTTTAAATTCACCAAATGAAATTTGGACAAAGCTAGAAACACTATTTGGCACACAAGATTCAATGAGGGGTCATATGTTGGAAAATGAACTAATTAGTTTAACTCCAGTCAATTTCAACACAATCCAGGATTTCTTCACAAAATTGAAATCACTAAGGTTGCAGTTAAAACAATGTGGAATTGAAAAGAAAGATGAACAACTGATTCTTAGTATTCTATCTAAGCTAAGTTCAGAATATTCTGTATTTGTTTCTACCTTCTATGCTACTAAGGGTGCACTTGGTACTCAATTCACCATGCCATCTTTAGATGATTTTGCTATCTCTCTCACTTGGGAATAGGATAAGCTAATCCAGATGGGCACTCTTAAGTCCTCTAAGTAGCATGCCTTGGCAGCCAACCAAGGCATAAAAGAACATAAATGACAAAGTAGTAACAACAAGAATAAGGATAAGAAAAAAAGAATAGCAAGGAGAAGAAGGATCAGATACTAGTTGCTTCAAAAGCAACTAATGAGACCCAATCTTCCAAGGGCGACAAGCCTAAGAAAGAGAAGGTCCAATGTGCCTATTGTAAAAGACCCGATCATGATGAACATAAGTGCTTGAAGAAACAAATTGATCACTTGACACACATTCTTGAGAAGAATAATATTAGTGTTCTTGAGTCCATCAAACATAGTTCAAATGAGGGGTCTGACAAGGCAAAAGAAAATAGCAAGGGGAAAGGAAAGAGCAAGGCCCTTGTAGCAGTTGCTTCTTCACCGTCCACTTGGGTTCTTGATCCGGGTGCTTCACACCACATGGCTTCATCTAAGGAAGAGCTTGCATCTTTGGAGCCATGTACTATGCCTTCTATTTTGATGGGTGATGACACTCATGTTGAGGTGTGTGGGAGAGGGTCTATTGATGTGGGGGATGGCACATTCTATGATGTTCTTTATGTGCCCTCATTATCAACTAATCTCCTATTGATATACCAGATCACTCACATAGGTTTAGGCAAGCAGGTTGAGTTCACTCCTGATTCAATGGAGATTCATGAGTTGCACAGTGGTTCTCTAGTTGCAGTTGGGAGAGAAGATCATTAGTCACGACTCTATCTATTTTCTCACTTTGTTCTTGATCCTCCTTCAACAATTTTGCTCACTCATTTTGATGATGTGAGTAGATTATGGCATGAGTAGTTTGGCCATCTTAACTTCCGCTACTTGCGGCAGCTCAACCAGCAGAGCATGGTCACAGGGTTGCCTTCAGTTTAGTTTTCAGGTGGTGTTTTCAAAGACTACATTCTTGGTAAGCATCCTAAGGAAAAGTTTGACAAAAGAAAGGCATGGAGAGCTTCACATATACTGGAGTTAGTTCATAGTGATTTGGCTGGTCCATTCCAGCATCCTTCATTCAGCAGGGCTAGATATGTCCTCACATTCATTGATGACTTTTCTTGGTATACTTGGGTGTACTTTCTCAAACAAAAGTCATAAGTATTTGATCATTTTTAGGACTTCAAAACTTTTGTAGAGAAGCAATCTGGGAAATCCATCAAGGTTTTGTGCACTGACAAGGGTGGTGAGTATGTCAACCATCATTTTGAGCCATTTTACACTTCAGAGGGGATTGATTTGTAGCATTCAGTTCCATACAATCCTCAACAGAATGATGTTGCAGAACGGAAGAATAGGTCCTTGAAGGAAATGACAAACTGCATGATTCACTCCAGATCTCTTGCACCACAGTATTGGGTAGAGGCCATTAACTATGCTTGTTATATCCAGAACCATGTTCCTCACTGAGCCTTGAAGGGAGTCACTCCTTTTGAAGCTTGGAGAAGTCAAGAACCATCAATTAAGCACTTTCAAGTTTTTGGTTCTCCTGCATGGGCCCACATTCTTGTAGATAAACGCAAGGCCTTGGATCCGCAGAGTAGACCTTGCATATTTGTAGGCTATCCTAATGGTGTGAAGGGTTATCAGTTGCTCCATCCTACTACACATGAGCTGTTCATTGAGAGGAGTGTTCGGTTTGAGGAGGGCTCTTCGAGCTCACGTTCTATCACTTCTCCATCTCCTTCTACATTGACATTGGAGTCACTTGGGATACATGACAGATCTTCTAATGAGTCAAATTCACCTAAGTTGTCTTCTTCCTCCACTTCCGATGCAGAGACCGATTCAGAGGACTCACCTCCTTCCTCTCCTAGTCATCATTCAAAGGTTGATGCTTCTCCTCCAGATTCTCCATCTTTTGGTCTACTTTGATCTAGATAGACCTTGCAGTCTGCAAGTGATTGGGTTGGGGATCCATCAGACACCAGGTGGACTCGTTCATAGTTCCATGATGCTCCACATGTCTTCCTTGCTACTGCCTCAGATCCATAGTCTTTTCATGAGGCTTCTGGTATTCCTAAGTGGGATACAACTATATAGGAGGAGTATACTTCTTTAATGAGGAACCACACTTGGGATCTTGTTCCTCTTCCTAAGGGAAGAAAACTTGTTCGATGTAAGTGGATGACAAAATTTGCAGCAAATGGGTCAGTTGACAAGCATAAGGCTCAATTGGTCACCAAAGGATTCTCCCAGGTTTTTGGGATTAACTACTTTGAGACTTTTGTGCCAGTTGCCCGAATAAACTCCATCTGACTTGTTCTTGCCATTGCTGCAGCAAATCGTTGGGAAGTACACCAGATGGATGTGAAGAGTGCCTTTCTTCATGGTGACCTTCAAGTGGAGATCTACATGGAGCAGCCACAGGGGTTTGTTCAGGACTCTTCACTTGTGTGTAATCTTCAAAAGCCTCTCTATGGCCTCAAACAGGCTCCTCAGGCCTGGTATGCCAAGATGGACTCCTTCCTTCTGACAGTTAGGTTCACTCGGTGCCATTCTGATCCCAATGTCTACATTCTACAACATGATGATTCACTCCTATTTCTGGTTCTATATGTTGATCACTTGTTGATCACAAGGAGTTCTTCATCCGCCATTGGGGCTGTCAAAACTACCCTTCATGACAGATTTTTGATGACTGACTTGGGCTTGTTGCATTACTTTCTCAGGATTGAGATCTACCAGTCTACTTCTGGGATCACACTCACATAGTCCAAGTATGCTCTAGATTTGCTCTCGAGGTTTCATATGGTTGACTGTAAGCCTGTTCTGACTCCTTTTCTTTCTAGAGTCAAACTTGAGGCTCAGTGTTCTTCTCCATTTGTTGATGGCACTTTATATTAACAACTTGTTGGGAATCTCATTTATCTGACTCATATGAGACCTAGCATTTCATATGTTGTAGGCATGGTCTCTTGATTCATGCAGGAGCCTCATGAGCTGCACTGGAAAGAAGCCAAGTAGATCCTTCACTACATTCAAGGTACTCATAGTTTTGGGATTCACTACACAATGGGCATTAAGCTTAACTTGGTGGGCTACACAGATTCAGATTGGGCGGGTGATTCTCAGGATCGCAAGTCTACTTTAGGTTACAACTTCTCACTTGGTTTAGGCCCTATTTATTGGTTGAGCAAGAAGTAGTCTACTATTACTCTATCTTCTACTGAGGCTAAGTATCGAGGAGTTGTGAATGCCGCCACTGAGGCCATTTGGCTTTAGAATCTTCTCACTAAGTTTGGTATCCAGATCAGACAGCCATCAGTCATATTTTGTGACAACCAAAGTGCCATTCAGATCTCATAGAATCTGGTCCATCACTAGTAGACCAAACACATTGAGGTCCACATGCACTACATCCGAGAGCTCATTCATGGCCATGTCATCAACCTTCACTACTGTCCAACTTTCAAGCAGGTTGTTGATATCTTCACCAAACCCTTCACTGAGAGCAAGTTCCTTCATTTGTGATCTTTGCTGGGGATGCGGGATGCTTCATCTTTTGGGGGGGCTTCTTCCTCTTACTCGGATTCCTGACTCTCTCTACTTTGGGGGGTCTCTTCTCTCTCTTTTAGGGGGAATTTTATGTACATGGGTACCTCATCAAGCTTGATTTTTTGGGACCCATTTCTACATCCACCTAAGCTTCGCTTAAGGGGGGGTGTTAGTGTAGGTTTTTATTTCCTAGATGGGTTTATTATTTTTCCCTTTATTCCTAGGTTTTTCCTACACTTATTTCAATCTTGCTTAGGTTAATAAAGCATGCTTAATCAGGTGAGTGGTTATGAGGTGTCACCTTCCTACATGTGAGCATCCATTAGCTATCTTGGGAGATATTTTGCTATCTTTAGTCCGATAGATGGTTGCTCCTCATTGGTCGATGTTGCCACCTCCTCCCTCTCCCTAGTCTATATAAGCATGTTACCTGGCTTGTATTTTGCATCTCTTGCTTTTGCATCCTCTTAATGCTATTTTGCTTCTAGCACTTGCATTACTCTCTTGGAGACTAACTCTATGTTGCTATTTTGATTTCGTATCATTTGCATTCATAGTTTAGATATCTATTCATTTACACTAGTTTTCTGGGTTATTAATCTTTTCAGATTCTAACAATACATTCATATAATCTCTGTTACAATCACACCAACAAATGTGGTGAGAGAAAACACACATCAATGACTATATATTCCCTTGAGTTATTACAAACAACTATGGAGACATACCATTGCCTAGACGTGCTTTACAAATCATTCCTACTCTGTATCAGATGCATTCCAACTCTTTGCAAACTTAACTAGCTTTGTTTGAAGCCCTAAAATCTCTTGAGGTACTTACAGACCCAAATTGGCTTAGAGATCAACCCTTATTACATCTTTTCAACATGTATATATAGCATTTCATTCTTACTTGTCAGTGATAGGACTTTGAGAGGGAAACACATTTAGGACACCCACCTACTATAATTAATCTCCATCTACTCACCTACCTCCAATTTAGCTACATTCAACTCCACCTACCTCTAATTCAGTCAATATGTGCATTAATGGCTCTTCTAGGAGGTAGGCAAGCATTTAAAATAAAGAACCCATGAAAAAACATGTTAAAATATTTAATTCTATGTTTTCAAAAGTTTTGATCTCATCAAAAACTTTGTCAATGAGTTCCTGCCAACCAAGAACTCATTGAAATTTTGTCATCCTTCACTTTCTTCTCTTTTTCTTCTTTGTTCCATGTTATCGAGAATTTCCTAGTCACCAGGAACTTGCTAAAACATTCTTTTCTTTGCATTCTAACTCCATTGTTGGTGATTTCAGACTGACTGGGAACATCGTTGGGGATTTCCTTAGTTCTAAGAACCAAGGAAATTGCTAACTTGTTCTTGATAGGCCTAAAATCGTCGACAGGGCTAAACTTAGACAATTTTTGGAATTTCTCAGCATTTTCAAGGAATTTCACAAGCATTGAAGCAAGGCAACACATGGGGGCACACTTAAGATATTTTGAAGATTTTGGGCATAAAGCAAGGTTGGAAAATGGGGTCCCAACAAGTCCTATCTAGAAAGTTGTCTATTATTACCATATTTTCCTATATGGATGTGTCATTCTTCTGCTCTTGCCCTTGTGTGGCATACTCCTAAAACTATGGAGCCTCCTTGCCAATGTCTGTATCATGAGCATCCTTGGACCCATAATCACATAGACCTCTATAGGAATGAAAAATATGTGGCAACCATTGATGCCTACTAGACTCACCCTCACCGACCTATGAAAGATGGCTACCATGTTGTAGTAAAGACTATGTGAGGGAACTAAAAGACTACAATGTCTCTACCTAAACACTCTCCTTCATAGAAGTGAGTGTGACAAGATGAAAAGATGGTCTAGCTAGGGGTCTCACTAGATAATCCTAGGCATGATGTGCCCCCTTAGCCTATCTTGTGCAGAGCCTTTGTCTCTACCCTAGAAATCTCACATTTCAGAATAATTTGGAATCTCATTAAGGATAAAGTTACAATGGATTTTGTTATGTTATGGAGTCTATTTCCATATTACAATGTATTTCAAATATTGTACACTCTTAACGTATCCTCATCAGGGATCCCCCTTTTTTGCTGGGTATAGATATGTGTGGATCCCCCTTTTTCCACGAGTATAGATATGTGTTTTATTTATACTTGTATATGGGTGGAGTCATCACCCATGATTAATGGGAACTGTTATGGGTTGACTTGCCCCATGGTTTGGTACCCATTGTTTTGTAAAACCGCTATGTTGGTTACCTATTGATGTAATTATAAATAGATGGACATACAGTAGGTAAAATAAATATAGGAAGAATTGAGAAGGTGAATAGAGTGTGTGAATTCAAGTGTGAATTTGGGAGAGTTTGTTGAGCGCAACTCCAAACAATATTTGTGCATTGTAATTGTGAGAAGACTAATCTGAGCAAGTGTTTCTTGGTGGACGTAGCCTGCATTGGGTGAACCACGTTAAATCCTGTCTACATATTGTGCAATTTTTATTTCTATTCTTTATTTATCTCTCTTCATAATTCTTATCGCCACAATTCTTGAGAAATTATTCTGCATTGATTTTTGTTTTATTTCTAATAGTGTTTCCTCAAAAAATATTGTGGGACCTCAGTATTGTTGCATGGTGGATCATCAAACATCATCCACCACCTATCCCAAAAGTTTTGATCTATTCCTTCATGTTGGCACCAATGAATAGGGAATCTTTTACAATGACTCATTAGTTCTAGGATCAATAAATAAGGCACATAGATCGAATTTCAAATTTTTTTATTTTTCACATGTTTGTATGACAACTTTGTCAAATAGAATTGCTAGTAATTCTCCTTATAATATGACCATTTGTTGATTTGGATAGTCACAGAATCTATGTGAGAAATAATTGATTCAAGGGATCTTTGGTGTAGATTAGTTACATTGGGATTTCTCACTGTTTCAATCAAGGTTTCAAGTTATTTTTTATTCTCCTTGATTTTCTCTAAAATGTTTGTTTGTGTCTCATGAGGATGTCAAGAAATTGAAGGAGTTTGGGGAGGGTTATTTTGTATCCCCTCTTCAACTAGAATATCATCATGCCCTCTATTTGGTGAATTAGGGTTTGGGAGTATTTGAGGGGGTTCATTTGCTAAAAATTATAAAAAAATGAATCAAAACATTACAAAACAAATGATTCATTTTTAAAATTAGAAAAAACACAAAAATCTTACCTTGTTGAGCTTGTTCACCTTGTGAATGACGTCATTGAGTGTGAGAATGTCACAATGACATTGTGTTTGAGTGTCTTTTCCTTTAGCTTCTCCAAAATGTGCTCACACTAAAACCCCAATCGTGTTTTATTTTTGTTGAGAAGAATGACCCATGGGTTCTATTTTCATCTTTTTATTTCTAGGCAAAAATAATGTGAGCATGTTATAACATGATCACGTTATATCTTGTTTGGACCAAAAAGTGGTTCTGGCTACTTTTTGGTCCTCCATCTTTCTCCACAAACCCTATATTACAATAATAATATCTCTTGTACTAGTATTTCTCTAGCAGTGCGTACCTCTTATCAAAAACACCACTCACTATAGAAGCACAATACAACAAGAATTCCTCTTCTTTTCTTCTTCTAATAAAGCAAGCTAAACCATTCTCTCAAACTTCTTATTATATATATTACAATACTACATGCTTTATTATATAGACCATAGTTACTATAGACACCCAAAATTGACCTAATTATCATTAGTATCAAATATCGCATTATCTATCATCTGGATTTGTCTAACACACTTGAGCAATTTATCTATTTTCTCTAAATCACCTATTTCTTCTATTAATTAAATTAATTTATATTTATTTAATTAATTCATTATCTATTTCCTCTAATCTATAATTAAAAAATCTTTAATTATCTTCATTCTATCTATTTTAATGAAATAAATCTTATTTATTTAATTAAAATTCCCTTCATAAATCCACTTTCTAATTAATTAAATAAATTTTATTTATTTAATTAATTTCTCTTATCACTTATCTTTACCTTCCATCACAAGCCGACATGTGTGTCTTTTATTTAAAAAACATGTGTGGTACTACATTTTTTATTTAATAGCTTTCACATGTAGTACTTTTTTATGTACACAATCACACATGAGCCTTATCTTCCCTCCACTTGTCATCTACACATTCACCTATGACTATCAATTCATCTCAGCCATTCACATAGCCATCAAATCTCTATTGTTGATTGATTTTGGTTGAAGTCTATATAAATACCCTCTCATTTCATACTAGATCGATCCATCATTTTCATATAGCATCTACATTATCATCTTGAGCATATTGAGCATTTTAGCATCTATATAGCATATTATCATTATCATTCATCCATCATGGTAGCTTTGATATTCATAATTGTTCATTATTGAAGAAGCAATCCACATCAAAAACAAGGAATCATACAATCTAGGTGATCTTGTTCTTGAATTGCATGCTTTTGATTTCACTTGGATTCAATTCTTTGATGGTGGTAGGATTAGGTTTTCATTTGTATGCTTGATCTTATTAACCTAATTTTTACCTATCACATTTTGGCACGCTAGGTGGGACTCATGTCCTTGATTAACTTTGTTGTTTTGAAGTTGTTTTTTGTGAAGTTCAAATTTTCTGAGCGCTTACAGCAAATCGTGGTCGCTATTAAGCGAAAATCAATCACCTTTAGAACATTTGCATCACTTTTAAGCTACTAGTTACCGCTTTCAGCATTTTTAGGATTGCTTTTAAAGTAATAGTGATCGCTTCCAGTCTTTTTGCATCACTTCCAAGCCAACATTGGTCACATCTATCATTATTCGCATCACTTTTAATCCGAAATTGATCACTTCCAACTATTTGGGTCGCCTCCTACAAGTTAGGGTTTTCTGCTAACATCTGATTTTTGCAGTGATTTTACACATCTCGCAGGAACAGGTCACTTTTGACCCTTAACAGTTCGCATCTAGATTTTGGCATCACTTTTGAGTAGTAACATTTCACTTTTGGTAGAATTCAGATCACTTTTGAGCAACATTCAGTCGCCTCTAGTAACTGTGTATCGCTTTAAGTTTTATCATTCATAGTTGGGTTTTCTTGGTTATTAATCATTTCTTTGTGCATCATCTAATCAATTGTCTAAGAAAAAAAGGTTGTGAAACTACTAACATATCTGTTGTAGCTCCGATCAGTCTAAGACATTGCATTTTATCACTAATTTAGGAACATTTGGGCTTGGTGCTTAAAAAGAATCATTGTTTGTTCCGTGCTTGATTTATCTTTTTTGGATTGCTTGTTGTGCATGTTTGTAACCCAAATTTAATAGAAAAAGTATCCTCTCCCCTTGCCTATCAAATGGATTTTGGGTGCATGAGAACTTCTTATTATCTTTAGAGGGCCTGCCTTCCCAGTGTGAGAAGGGATACAATCCAAACAGTAACGAGCTAAAGCCAAGTCCTTCTGAACCACTATATAAGAAAAGTGTTTGTGTCAAAAGCCACAAACAATGGGTGTTGCTATGTTACATTGATGAATTTTTCCCCCAAAACCCCTTAGAGTGTAACCTCTTTGGGCTAGGAAGCCTCCATTAATGGAGTAAATCACCGCACATGTAGCCACCTAAATGGATGCCCTTATTAGCAACCTTGTGTAGTAGCCAAAATCCTTCTATATGTTGATGCAAAAGGTGGGACCTTTGAAGCCTCCCTAATTCTCGTGGTTCTTAGTAGAGATAGCAGGGACAATCCTAAGGTTTGGTGGGGGGACAAGCCTTGGGAAACTTGGATCTTGATATGCATGAGAAGTGAGTGTCGTGGAGGGTAGCCAGTGCTACCAAGATCCTGAAGCTATCCTATTTGAATAAGAATGGCAAGAGGACTCAACAAATACAATCCTTTCCTAGCCTAGGTTACATACAAGTTTGTGATTGTTGTGAGTGTGAGTGACTAAAATCACAATTTTCTTGTCAAAAATATCATTCAAACACACCCTCTATCAAACACAGACCACTTTTGAACCATAACTGCTCACCTTTAGCCAAACCAGATCACCTTTAAACAACAGTAACTCGCTTTTGCCAAAATTGACATTGCTTTTAAATTACAGTCCATTGCTTTTGGTAAAATTTGTGTCACCTTTAAACTAAAATTGATTGCCTCTGGCAAACCTAGTCGCCTCTGGTTAACATTGTAGCCTGTCACCTGTAACAAAACTAGATCACATTTGAGCTATTAGTAGTCACTTTTGGCATCTTCTGAGTCGCTTCTAAGATATTATCTGTCGCTTCTGGTCAAATATCAACAATCAACATCAACCCAACCAAATCAGTTGCATTTTCAGACTTTCTTAGCTCTGTCATCAGCTTTTATATAGTCCTCTAAGCATCTACAGTCACTTGAGCATTGTCTCCTATCTTGAGCATATCAAACCATTGGACTTTTGAGCTTTCCATCCTTTTGAGATCCTAAAACAACAACCAACTAGCAAAACCAGGAACCAAACATCATCCTTTGGGCTTTACTTAGCCTAGCAATACCAGCAAACAACATCAGCAACCAACTTTTCCCTTGAGTGTGTGAGCTATCCTCTAGGGAAGTTTATCCAACAATAACCAACAACAAAGAAACCAACAATAACAACCAAGCAACCAAACAACAACAACCAAGCAACCCATTAGCAAACAAAGCAACCAACACACTAGCAAAACAAACCAACACCAAACAATTAGCCAATCATCACCTTTTGGGTCTCAACCTTGCTAAACTAGTCCAACTTTTAACATCAACCATCATACCTCAAACTAGGAGCCAATATAGCGCTGAAATGTAAGCAAAATTGTGAACTAGGATGGAAGCCAAAATGCAACAATCTTGATCAACGCCCCTTAAAAATGCAACTCAATTTACAACTGGTATGCCTCCTTACATGTTTGTACCCGAATGATACACCGCTGGACCATCATCTTGACACCAAGTGCAACCTCATCCATTTACAATGACTTATGAAGAGCAATTCCAAGAGGACTCGTCTAAATTTTGAGACACACATGTATGGGACCAAGTTGAGAAGCTTATTTTATCTGATCCAGATTGCCATTTTTTGCAATTAGCCCACATGGGAACCCAATTACCAAGTGACTTTGACATATCTGCTATTCAAAAACATGATCCAAACACTCTCGCTATTGTTGCTAAGGGACCATCCACTATAGTCACACCTTCGCATCCACCTTCCAATCCATCTCCCTCATTGCCTACTACTACAACATCAAATCTACCATGCTTGGAGTACACTCTAGAACCTTTGATAACTCCAACCAATGTACTTCCTTTCCTTTCATAAAATTTGAGGATTCCACCTTTCCATGTTCCACAACATACTCCTCCTACCATGATCGTATCCTGACCTCAAGTATCATAAATGCCTCAAGCATCACAAGCTGTCCATGTTTTACAAGTGCAAACTCCACAAGTTTCACAAGCTATCCAAACACCACAAGCCATACAAGTCTTGTAGCCATTACAAACTCCTACTCCTATTACATCACATGTGGAAACCACACCCCACACTCATATTCCTATCACCTCTAATATGGTCTCCACGAATTCCACGAATCCATCCCACACACCATATAATCCCAATGTTAGTCTCATTGACATGACTGATCCACCTATTATATCACAAGCTACTCCTAGCACCACTATCTCTTATGTTGATCAACTTACATCACCCCCTCCACCTCCATATAATCCTTCACAAACCGTCAATCTGTCTTATGTAACCCAAGGATTACCCATTGTCACCCAACACATGACATATACCAATCCTCATGTTGTCCAAAACACAAACCCAAATGTCTATTCTTCCTCATCCACCAATCCTTCCACTACTTACTACAATCCAAACCCAACTTCCAATCCACAACCATCAACTAATGTCAATCCATCCTCTACTTCCCATGTGATGCAAAATCTTGGAGCTAATCCATCACAATGTACCCAACCACCACTTGTGTCTCAAGGACAACAATCCTCAAACACATATGTGTCACATACCAATCCTTTGACATATAATATGAACACACAACCTCAAAAAATGGTCACACCCACATACATTCCGTAACAACAATCATAATATACACCATATTACATTCCACCTCCAAACAACCAACCCCCTTTGCAACAATAGATACTATCTCAAGCAGATGTCGAACAAATGGTTAACAAGGTAGTAGCACAAAACAAGAAAACATTTTCCTTGGGAGACATATGCTTGTATCCATTTGACAAGTCACTTCACATGCCACCTTTTTCGCCACACTTTAAAATCCCACAATTTGACAAATACAAAGGGAAAGGTAATCCGAATGACCATCTTAGGGCATTCTATGTTGTATGTCTCAATGTTACTCGTGATGACACATATCTCTTGAGACTATTTCCTCGAAGCTTAGCAGGACAAGCTCTTGAATAGTTTTCTCACTTACCGTCGGTCATCAAGACTTTTGAGGAATTAGCAAACAAATTTTGCTCCCATTTCACTTTCAACATTGAACATGAGGTGAACATGAACGATCTTGTCAACAACAAACAATGCAATGGTGAAGCTTTTTCCTCATTTACCCAATGATGGCTCAACATGGCTAGCAAACTATCATGGCAAATACCCGAGAAACAACAGCTTGATATCTTTGTCCTAAATCTTCACCCTGAGCTTTCATTTCAATTGCAATTGCAAAGTGCTAGCACCTTTGATGAGCTTATCTCCAAAGTAACCACCATTGAGCGAGCTTTAATTACTAAGGGCACCATCAAGATTTTCAAAGACAATCCCCAATCGTCATATGATAAATCCTGCTTTTGGAACAAGAACAAAAATATTGTTAATGACAGTGTTGTGGATGCAAAAAATATACAAACAGTGAAATCTCCTATACTAACATCCAAGCTGCATCTACAGCAAATCAACCTTTTTAATGAAATTGCCCAAGAGAAAATCCAACACCTCAACGATAATTTACTCCCTTAGGGGAACCCATGGAGGTAATCTTTCATAAGCTTCTCCAAGCGGGAGATGTCCTATTACCTGAAGCACCACCTAATAGCGAACTGATCTTCAAAGCTCCTTGGTACAAAGATAATGAATATTGTGAATACCATAGAGTCAAAGGACATAAAAAAATGGTTGTATGTGCTTAAAACATGTCATTCAAGACTGCATCGATCAAGGTCTAATTAAAATCACATCGCCAACATCACAACTTGCACATCAACCAACATCAAACTATGACCTAGATGCTTTCAAGAATCCACTTCCACTTCATGACAAGACAAGTAACTCCCATACTGGGAATGCTATCCATTACAACTATGATTCATCTACTATCGGCCGCATTAACCAAGATTGCATTTCTACCATTACAATCCAAGGCAAAGCACCCGATTACATTGTAACTAATAGAAGAGGCCGTGTTACCATTCAAGGAGCACCTGTCAATCCTCCTCAATCATCTTCTAGCTATAATATCCTTGATCACATTGGCAAAACTCCTGCACACATTTTCATCCTAGAATTGCTTCGCATATCCCCCGCCCACAAAGCTATCCTTGACAAAGCATTGCAAGATTCTTCGGTGCCCAATGATATCAATACCACACAAATCCAATCTATGGTAGCCAGCATTGTAGCCCCTTGCCATCTCACCTTCTCTGATAAAGATCTTCGACCAGCCATCAACCCATCACATAATGAAGCCCTCCACAGAAGTATTTGTAAACCAATGCCGTATCAAACAAATACTAGTGGATAGTGGAGCTGGTCTCAATATATGCTCTCTAAAACTAATAAAATAATTGGGATATTCTGAGAAAGACATTGACACTTCCAAGGTCATTACTATCAAAGCATATGATGATGCTAAGAGAGATACTGAAGGAATTATCCATTTGCCTATCCAAGTTGGTCCTCTCACTACTGACACCTGTTGTCAAGTTCTAGATATTGACCTTCCTTATAACATTATACTTGGCCATCCATGGATCCATGCCCTCAGAGTCACTCCTTCCACATACCATCAATGTCTCAAGTTTCCACATAACGATGTTGAAGTTACTATCCATGCCGCTCCTAATCCATTCAAGTTTTACCGTGCCTTTCAAGCCAAATATCACAGCCCTAACCATATTCCTATCAACACCGAAGCATATCCATCTTCATCCTATGTGGATCCATCCTCCCTACTCGAGACATATTCTAGCAAAGCAACTTCAAATCTCCGTATCAAGTACATTGAACATGGTCCGGGTGAGTACACATTGCAAGAATCTTGTTGTGTTGGAACTCTTCCCTTATCTCCCAAATCTCATGGAAAACCTTTTACATCCAAGGCATCTTCATCCACAGCTGTCATAAAACCTCCACCAATAGTGTTCATCAAAGGTGGATTCCTTGATGATGAAGACATAGATGACATTAACTCTTGGATATTCTATGATGAGAACGACCAAGTCCAACTTGAAGTGGAGAGATATAACAATGGGTTCCGTATCATTAAGAACATGGGTTATAAAGGACATGGTAGATTGGGATCACAGAAATAAGGACCTATTGAACCCATTGTTGTGTCTAAGAAGTTCAATAAGTAAGGCCTTGGCTATCAGCTAGAGGTACCGCCTTCCAAAGACATTAAGTGTATTTCTGATATGGAAGCTAGACCTTCTTCGATAGGAGAGACTTCTAATTCAGATACCATCGATGACTCCTCCCTTCATATCACCAACCTTTTTTCAAGAAACTTCTATCTTCATGATCTCTACCACTTCCTCTAGCCGAAGCTCTTCGTCCATTACCCTTTCACTCGTATATCCCGACCTCATCAATTGGGACCAATAGGCGGCACTGATATTGGACACATTTGAAAATGATGAAGCTATTGCCGAATTCATGGGTTTACGACAAGGCATTCCAGTGGGTGATCACAAAGCAGGCTTCATGATGGACCTCCCTAAACTAGCATATTTTGGTGGAAGCATCAAATCCTTCAGTCAAAAAAGTAAAATAAATAGAAAAAAAAAGATAGGTCACTAGGTGAAAATTGAAAGGTGCCTCTTGACCATGAAAAAGTAAAAATAAAGGACGTATCCGAGGGTGAAAACCTCTCTGAGGCACCCAAGGATGGGGGATTTGATCTTCTTGTCACCACTGATTGTCATGAAAAATCAATAGTGCTAGTTGAAAAATCTCAAGAAATGAACTTAGGTACAGAGCAGAATCTGAAGATCACATTTTTGGTAGCATCACTATCAGAGCAGGAAAGAAGAAATTTCGCAGCATTCTTCATAAAAAGAGCTATCAATTTCGCATGGACTTATGCTGACATGCCATGCCTAGATCCATCACTTGTGGTACATTACCTAGTAGTATCTCCTAATGCAAAACTAGTCAAACAAAAGCTGCATAAAATGCACCCGCAAATAGCTCTTTTGGTTAAGGCCGAGATTCAGAAGCTATTAGAAGCAAAGTTCATAAAGCCTATTGATTATCCAGAATGGGTTTCAAACTTGGTACTTATAGAAAAACCTGATGGACGAGTTTGTTGTTGCACAGATTTTAGAGATCTCAACAAAGCATGCCCTAAAGATGACTTCCCACTACCAAGCATAGACAACATTGTAGATCTCACAGATGGACATGAAATGCTATCCTTCATGGATAGATTCTCAGGATATAACCAAATCATAATAGCAGAGCAAGATCAAGACAAAACATCATTCATTTGTCCATGGGGTACCTACTGCTTGATTGTAATGCCTTTTGGTCTCAAGAATGCTGGAGCTACTTATCAACGAGCCATGATAGTTATTTTCCATGACCTTTTTCACACTATCATGGAAGATTATGTTGATGATATCCTAGGAAAATCAAATACAAGAGAAGAACATCTACAGGTACTAGTACAAATCTTTGGTCGACTAGATAAGAATCAAATCAACCTAAACCCCAAGAAATGTGTATTTGGTGTAACATCTGGAAAATTATTGGGGTACATTGCGTCTCGATGAGGAATAGAAGTGGATCTTGACAAAGTAAAACCCATCATGGAAAGGCCTCCACCATCAAATCTGAAGTAGCTTCGTAGTCTACAAGGAAGGTTACAATCCATTCGCAGATTTATCTCACAACTAGCAGACAAGTGTCATCCTTTTCAACATCTCCTTGACAAGGGTGAACCTTTTAAGTGGGATGAAAAATGTCAACAGGCCTTTGACAAAATCAAGGAATATCTAGCAACACCTCCTATGTTAGTACCTCTTGTACTTGATCGACCATTATTACTCTACATAACTTCAACAACAGTAGCATTGGGTGCCCTTTTAGCTCAGCATGATGATTCAAGAAAAGAACAAGCCATTTACTATATCAGTAGAACTCTTGTGGGATATGAACTTAACTATTCATCTATGGAAAAAGCATGTTTAGCATTGGTGTTTGCTTCCCAAAACTTGTGACATTACTGTTGATGATGATTGTTAGTCATAACAACATGCATACAAATTTGAACAACAAACCTTTATTATTTTGAAAAGTACGATCAGTTTGAAACAAATTGATGACTCCAAGGCTCTGTTGATTAGGTCATGATCTTCTGACGTTACTCAGAGGTTGGTGTGACATGTTATTTTCCATTTCAAGGGGTCTTAAACTATATATATGGTAAATCATTGCCTATATGATCAACTATGCACCTGTGTACTATAAATTTGCTTCACAAAGAAGGTTATTTCTACTCTGCTCCACAAATTATAGTAATATTTATAAGTTTGATCAATTCTTCTGAGCATTTACTGTCTTGAACTTGTATAAACTTTTGCACAGTGTATTTAATCAAATAATGTGCTTACAAGTAGATATTCACATGTATATCGTTGATGTACATCTGTATTTGCATGATGTTTGTCATTTTCACATGCTTTCATTCAAAATATGCTCTATATATTCAATTATTTACGAGATATAGGCATAGTTCATGTTTATTTCATTTAGATTGTTTGTTATTTGCAAATTATGAGGGTGATTTGCAATGGAATTTAAGAAAATTGAAAGAAATATTTCTAAATTTAGTGAACCTTTAGCTATTGAGTCACATACATTCCAGATACAATCATAAAGAGAAGAAATCAAACCATAAATTCACCAGGATGTTCCACAGCTAGGTATGGTTGATGCTAACTTCAAAGGAACAAGGAATGAAAACAACACATGTAGACACACAAGCACTCCAAGGGATGCAGCTAATCAATGCATATATCTAGATCTCATTCATTGACTACTCAAGATTTACAATAATTTTTAATCAAACCTTCTCTTTCATTAAGTATTCAAAAGACATGTACATTCACAAAAGCCTTGAAATTAGTACTAAATGCTTCAGCAATCCAATTTCAATTAAGTTTCTAATTCATTAAAGAGTGCACTCCATCCCCTTTTATAGAATAAGGTGAGGAGGCAGTTACAAATGACCAACGGTCAAGATTTATCTGTTTAGATCAACGGTCAACATCATTCATTGACTTAGTCAATATCCATATATGTGGTACAAGTTGCCAGCTGGCAGCTATCTAGCAAGACTCATTTTCTTGCAAGTGGATCATGCATATGATTCTATTATCATGCATCTTTACTTACTCTTCATCTCCTTCTTCTTCACTACTTTCCTCTTCTTCATCATTTTCTGCATCATCATCATCTTCATTAGTACTGTCACTATGATGTAGATCATCCCCTATATGTACCTTCATAGTTGCCCTAATGGATTCATATGATTGTACTACTCTATCAATCTCACCCCCATCCTGGACCTTGGCCTTTATTACTGCATGCCTGTGGGAATGCAATTTTGCTTGAAGAGCATCCATCTTACTTTTCCTACTATTCAATGTTTCATTATATGTCTCTACCTTGTCCTTCATCCTCATGACCTTGTTTATCACCTCTTTTGTCAAATGGTGCAGAGGATCTTCTGTAACTTGCTTAAAATTGTCATGGAAAGCCTAAACAACAAAATCAACATCTTGATTTTCTATTTTCCCTTCTACCTTCCCTTCTAGGGCTTCCAGGGTTTCTGCTTCTTTTGCCATTAGATTATGCAACTTGACACTGATATCCCTGAATTTGCCACTACATCTCTTCAAAATATCACATTCAAATCTAGTGTCTTCATACTAGATACCAAGCAGCTAGGAGGTATTATTATCTAATATGTTGTTCGTTATAAGTATCTGGGCATTAATTCTTTTCATCTCTACCAAAGCATCTAGGTGCTTCTCTAGTTTGAAGGATCTCCTACCTACTTCATTCTGTAGCTTATCCACCTTTCTTTTCAATGTGCTTAGAGAATTCCACCTATCCAAGGAGATCTTCACCACTTCCTTAGCTTCAAAAATAGAAGACATGAACCATTTGTCCATTAATTGTGCTTTATGCTTCATAAAATCTAATCTAGTAACTTCTTCTCGGGATATAATGGTTAGTGGGGTAGCTAGATCAGCCAGTACATGATCAGGGTTAATTAACCCTTTTATAAAAAAATGCAATTGAGGAATGTGCTCTTTATGTTTCTTATTCTTCTCCTTTTCCTTTTTCACCCTTTGGGTTAAAGAATCAATAATATTCTTTCCTTCGTGACCCTCCTAGTCTTCATTTGCAAAGCCTAGATCAATATCAGTGATATGAAAATCTTCAAGGCTTATTTTGCCTTTCTCCTTTTCTACTATTGGTAAGGCAACCTGGGCTGTTCTCCTACCTATAGTAGGGTCTCTTCTTATTGCAGATGTCACCCTTGCCTTTCTTCTTGGTTTAATCATGCTTCCCACAAATAGTGTAGAAATGTCAAAGTCCTGCACTTCATCAACTTGTTGCACATTTACCTCCTGTTGCAACCAATAAGGAACATCACCCTTGGGCTCCTGATGATCATCCTCCTTACTTTGAGTATCTTGGGACTCTGTATCACGCCCCATCCTCAATGGTGAATGTTCTTATCTTATTTCTTCCTCATGTACTTTCTCATGAGGGGACTTTTATTGAGGTACTTCTTCCTGAGGTGGAGGATTTTGTAAAGTATACATACCTTGATCTTGCACCTCCTCCTGTAGATTCTCCTCAGGAGCTTCTTGAGCTTTCTCTTTTTACTCATCTTGTGGTACATTAGTCTCTTGTGAAGACTGTGTATTTTGACCTTGGGGATCATCCTGATCACCCTTGGTCACATTCTCTATTCATTTTTGTTGGTTTTCACCTTGTGGCAAACTCTGCTCTTTATCCTTAGGTGCATTAGCCTCTTCCAAGTTTACTTCTTTCTCAGCTGATTTCTCATCTAATGTTGGATTATTACCTTGATCACCTCCTTCATCATGTGGTGATGGAACACCTTGATCCTGACCAACATTCTTGTCAGGCATCTCCTAATCACCCCCACTCTGAAGCTGTGCTTCTAATTGTCCTTGTCATGTGGGTGCATTATCGTGATCCTTGCCTTGATTGGGTGTCATATAATTTTTAACCTTTTCAGGTTCCAGAGGTCAATCACTACCTTTATTTGGGCTGATATCACCCTGGTAGGTTAGGTCTGTCGCTGCAGGACTAGTGACCTGCTCTACCAAATTAGCCAGCCCTATCTATTGGGCTACCTCTTCAGGGTTATCCTGCTCTATTTCATCTATTTCATTCCTCACCTAGTTAGTCACCTTTTGATCCATTGGCGTCCCATGAGGGGTCATCTTAGTATTGGCAACTAAGGCCTCCAGATGCTAAGAAGCCAAATCTTGAACTACTTCATCATCAGATAACTCAACAGTGTCATCAAGAGGAAAAGGGGAGTCTTTACTAGCCATATGTACTTCTTTTTCTTTCTACTCCTCCATCTTATCAGTCTTAAACTAAATTATTTCAGGGATGGGGACCTCGTGTTGTAGTTCCCTCATGAAAGTCAAACCACCAGCACCCCTTAATATGATAGGGTCAGTGCTAACATTTCCCCTCATTGTTGTCCTTTATTTCTTTGGTGGTGCTGTTTGCAACACCTCCTTTCTTTTCTTCCTTGTTATCAGCAAGTCATCATCCTTAGGTCCCATGTCCACCTATTCTTCCTCCAAGGGATTTTCTTGTAGAGGCTCATTCTCCACTTGTTTCTTTATATATTTAGGAATAGGTGTCATTACCTTCTTGCTTTTCTACTTAATAAGGGAATGTTGTGATGTGGATGCAAGCGCAGATATTGATGCCCCATCACCTTTTGATGGAAGCTTTTTGATAACTACCCCTTGTGGCTCAGGATCAGCCTTCTTGCCCTTGCGTGGTGGCTGTTTCTCTTCATCAGGAAGTCTCTCTCCATTAGATTTCTTCTTTTTAATGAGAAAATCATCATATTCTTCTTCTGAGAGCTCTTGTCTTTTCTTTTTATTCTCAACAGTGAGGGCCATACCCCTCTTCTTCAATTTAGTAACCTTAGGAGTTACCTAACTCTATGTCAGTTGGAGGACCCCTTTCATTATTTGATCCAATGAGGTCTCTTCTAGCAGTGTTAAATCAGGAGCAGAGATGGTGTCATTATACACCTTTTTGTCTTCATATTCATTTGACATTATCTTTCCATCATCATCATGTAATTATGCAGGAACTGAGATGCAATCAAAAGTATGGATCTGGTTGAGGGTGAGCCTTTGATAATTTCTTCTCCTAACGTCTGCCTCATCATCACAATCAATCCAATAATCCTCAAGATGTTTTTGGTGTATTAGTTTCCCCAATAACTTATGCATTCTGCCATATGGGTCATATGACCTTGCTATAGAAAATGGTTGTAGGTGCACGAGCTTTAACCCTCTAATAGCATGCTTGATGCTCTATCTTTTAGGGCATATATACCAGCCTATGTATACTGGGAATAATACAAGAGGAATCTTCTTCTACTCCAGATGAGCCTCAACTGAAGTAGACACTTGTCTAACAAATTCCATCAAAATGACCCTATCTGTGGGGTATCTTGGCAACATGAAAGGTTGCCCCTCAAATTCTTCTATTCTTATGTATGAGAATGTGGGGAATTGAATAAACCAAGCCCCGTGCTTATAGATAATGGCTTGAGCCTCCATGCTCAATCTCTTAGTTTTGTCTTCCTCTATGGTTCTGACTAAATACGTTGAAAAAGAGTCATTTACCGGTTTGTAATGTTGGAGATATGCTCTCCGCTGTAATTGGGGATAATGGTCCCAAATGTTTACATCACCGGTACTGGTTCCTACCTTTCCCACTATTTGCAAGGCATTAAATGTCCCATGAAAAGCACATGTATATACTACATAAGAGGTCATATGGAATATACAAGCTTTGCCTCCTAGCTTTCTCATGCCCTCATCCAAGCTGTTGATGATGATCTTAGCCCACAGAGGCCTGTTGTCTAAATATAGCACCATCTGGATGATTCCATATATCCAATTTTCAAAGTTGCTAGCATGTTGTTTGTCGGTCATCCTACTTAATAGGGCAATCATGTACTGATATTCCTCATCAAAATCAAATTTGTATAAGTAAACAGGCAACTTGGTAGAAGCTGTGTATGTACTGTTCTTGGCCCTCCATTGGTACATGAATTTCCTGGCGTCTTTCTTGTTATTATTATACTCTTTCTCCAACTTACTTGGATTCACACTGACCACTTTATTCCCCATAGAAAAACTGAAAGTGGCAGCAATGCCCTTGATTGAGAAGTCGTCATATACTCTGCCATGTTTTTCCACTCTTCTATTCTCAGGGTTATAATTTCTAGCACACTCCACTACTAGATCAATGGCCTCCATTGCATATGGGAATTTAGCTGCATTTCACATACCAGTTGTGAATATCCTATCCAGTATAGGGTTATCAGTATCATCATCTAATCTTCTTGTCTAGGCATCCAACTTAGTTTGCCCTTAATGTGTATCATCTATCTGACCATATCTGAATCCTACTCCCTCAGGCTATACAAACATGGGTTTCAAGAACTCTGAGTCAGACCTATTCTTTCTGACCTCTTCCATTAGATCATCCAATAAAAATATTCATTTCTTACCCTAGGGTCTATGAATGGGAAAGCTCAAAGATATTGTGCATTTCATAATTACTATTTAACATTGCAATTTACTTCATGCATCATCATCATGTAGATTAACCTATTAAAACACGCCTACTTGGTGATTTGCAGTAAACAACAAAAAATAAGGTTTTTAATTTACTTACCTGATATTTGCTTTTCCTTTCTTGTTCTATGACTGATAATGGAGAAAATGTAAATATGCAGTATCAACTATTCTATTTCATTACGCTGAGTGTGATGTTCCACCGATAGGAGACTATGAGGTATTGACTTTCAAAGCTTTGTAAATTTCAATTATCACAAGGGTAACTATAAATAATGTCTAAATTTCACTTTTAAATTGATCGATATAACAAATTAGGGCTTATGTGTTATTTCAATCGAATCCATCGATAATTCGCATGGAGTTGGTAGATGCTGCCAAGTGTCTGGTTTGTATTTGAAATTGAAAGGGTGCCACCTACCATTGGGGTTTGCATTTAATGCTGGAGGGTGATCTTTGGAAGATCAAGGATATTTGAAAATATGACCCCTCTTATGCGCGGGATAATCATTTACTAAAGATCGGGGTGATATGGTCAAGCTTTGACTATGAAGCAAGATCGGGTCATAAATTTAAAAGTAAGGAATATTACGAAACATGACCCCCTCAATGTAGATCATGATGACATCATCATGCCATCCTATCCTCTTTGTTATCGGGTTATGGTGATGTCATCGTCATATTGAGAAATGTGACGGATATAAGGAAATATGACCCCCTCCTAGGTCAGGTGTAATGATTACGTCATCATCAGGGTGATCTCTTTCATTGATTGGAATTGAATGACGTCATGGTCATATTTGCGTGGGGTGATATTCATGAAAGGGTGATATTTTGTAAGATGACGGATATTATGAAATATGACCCCCCCGCAAATACATGAAGTCTATGACGGGCAAATACTCATCCCTATTTAAGTTTAACGTTCACGTATTAGGGATGGAATGAACATCAGGTGATTTTTCTAAGTCAGGGTCATCTAAACAAATATGACTGATATTTAGAAATATGACCCCCCTATATGAAATATCAGGGTTGACTGGACTTTGACTCAACAAAACTTTCTACCTTTAAACAATAGCAGGGTGATCCAAAAGGCAAACCTGCTTAGAATTTTGTACTCTTTCTAATTATGAGGTTTATGATAGAAAATGCTAACTTGGTCAACTAACCTCCTTGTGATGCACATACCTCAGGAAAGGTGACATACATGACTGAATTTTACCAAACCGCCCAAAGCAAGAAAACAAGCAAGCAGAAGAAAAAGAAAAGTTGGGTCCCTATTTTGCCAAGGCAAAATTGGGGCATGTTGTGTAACCACACAACAACTTGCCACCAAAGAAAATAACCAAAGTCAAATGATTCAAGTGATGGATGTTGGTCTCTTACAATGATTTAACAACTGAGCTCTTAAAACTGTAACTACCTAGGAGTAACATTCATTAACCATATGTAAAATTAACATAGATAGTTCAAATAGCATGTCTTTGCCATAAAAGGATATAAGAAATGACCTATGCTCAACAAGTTATAACTTTGGGGTAATGACATAAAAAGATCAGGATTAAAGTACCAAAGTCCAAGATAACTACAACAAATGGACAATAAAGTTTAACAAAATTGAGTCATAAACTAGACTCATCAATGGAATCACATTCTAACATAGTATTTTAACTCTTTATGAGCATAAGTATTATGACCTTTTTGAATGATATGATGTTCATTATTGCAAAAATTCTAGCAAGGGATCAAGTGTGTACAAATGATTAATTATCCTCATCTTGAAAGTAAGTTGAAAACATGTGTAACTGGTGTTAAGCTACATATTTTGGGATTCATCCCTCATAGCCAACTGGGATAGAGCCTTGTTGCCAGAAGGTGTCCATAGCCCCAACAAGGTTATCTATACAACCCCCCTAAGTAGAGCCCCACTACTAGCAGGTGTCTATAGCCCCAGTAGGGTTACTTAGATGGCCTAATTATATTCTTTTGGATTTTCAATATTTATCTCTTTTTGTTCATATGATATCATCATGCAAGCTCAATATGCAAGGTGTGGTCACTTGCTGATTTAGGTTGGAGATTGTAATGGTAGCAAGGGAGTCCCTCTAGATTTTTCACTTAATACCTATACTGATGTGTTCAACAAACCCAAGGTTGTTAGGTGAGTCATTGTGAAAAAATCTCCTTAATCAAGAAAAAGCACTATGATGAAAAGGATATCACAGACCTGATCAAAGATACTCCTCAAAATGAGTCATAACCTATATAGGAATTTGTTCTCATCACTTGAATCCTAACAATTTGGTTGGTTTCTTAGGGTGATAAGCTACATCATCATGACCAACCAAAACAAAGACTCAACAAAACAAACAAACACACAAAGAAAACAAAACTGTACAGACAACTATACAATATGTACATTATAATACAGATGACTTACATGACCCTGTTTCAAGCTTGGAAGTAACGTTTGAGGAATTGTCCATTAACTGGTAATGGGACATCCTCACCAGTTAGAGTCTTAAGTCTATAGGTACTATCTCCTAGGATCTCTAAAATTTGAAAAGGACCTATCCAAAGTTTGTCAAATTTACCATGGTCACCTTTCTTTTCATGTGCTTTATCCCATGCTAGGACTAGATCTGAAATCCTAAAAGCTTTGATTCTAGCTCTTTTATCAAACTAGCGTTTGACAACAACTTGATGTTTAACAAACTAATCAATTGCTCTATTTCTTTTTCGTTCTAAATCCATGAGTTGAAGTAGTCTAACCTCTTGTTTGTTGTCTATGCCTAGATACTCTTGTGCAAACTGTAATGTAGGGATCTTCAGGTTAACAGGGAGGATAGGATCCACCCCATACACTAACTGATAAGGAGAATTTCCTAATGCAGCCTTCATCCTAGTCTATCCACCCATAAGGCATACTTTAATAGGGTATTCCACTCCCTAGGGTTTTTCTCTATCAATTTATTTATGATATTCAATAAGTTCTTATTTGTTGACTCTGCTAAGCCATTCCCTTGAGGATAATAATTTGAGGAGAATTTTAAAATAATTCCATCATCAAAAGCCCAACTGGATAGTTTTAATGATGCAAAGGTAGGTCCATTGTCACACACCAAAGCATAAGGAATTCCATACCTAGTCACTATATTGCTTTCCAAGAACTTGATCACATCATCAGCATTGCATGTCTTACTACTGACAGCTTCAGTCCACCTCGTACAATAATCAGTGATAGTCAAGACATACCTATGGCCTGAAGATGATGGATGATTGATGGGTCATATGAAATCCATGCCCCATTGAGCAAATGGCCACATCTCCATCGCTGGTTGCAAGGGTTGAGCAGCATATCTTTCTCTATTAGCTGTAATCTGACATGTATGACAACATTTAATATGTTCAGTAGTGTCTTTGAAGATAGTGGGCCAATAGTATCCTGCTCTCAGGATAGCATGAGCAGTAGCTAGATGTAACCCATGTGCAATTCCAAATTTATCATGCAATTCTGCTAACACTTTATCTGCTTCTTGCCTGTCTAGGCATATGAGATATATTCCTTCATAGTTCCTTTTGAAAAGGATCCCTCCTTTTATCATATATTTCTATGATCTTATTTTCAAGGCTCTCCTCTGCGACGCATGCAATTTTGATGGGCATCTCCCAATAATCAAAACATGCCTAATATCTAAATACCATTCTTTAGTTTCTTTAGTGTTTACCACATATTGTTGGCTCATGATGTTAGGATAAATTTCTGATATCATCTAGCTCAAGGCTTGTCCTCTTACTAGCTTCATGGGTGTTATGTCCATATCATATTCTTGGAGAACTGTTATCCATTTAGCTCTCTTCTCACTAGGCTCACTCTGCATTAAAAGCATCTTCACTACTGCATCTGGTACTACAACAATTATCTTACTTCTCAAAATGTAGTGTCTGAATTTCTTGACTGCTTGGACTAGAGCAAGAGCTTGCCTCTCAACATCCATGTATCTAACTCTGCATCCTTGAATGGGCAACTCATGAAAGCTATAGGATTTTCTTCTTTAGCCTCATTCCTTTGTGTTAATATTGTTGCTGATGTATGTTCTGAAGTGAATGAATATATGTAAAAATATCTTGTATAATTTGGACTGATAAAAATAGGGGCATCAGATATGGCCTTCTTGATGTCCTCAAAGGCTTCTCTTGCTTCAGGAGTCCACTCAATTTTGGCATCCTTCTTGAGCATTGCATTCAATGGCCTGACAATCTCTACAAATCCAGTAATGAATTTCCTAACAAAATTTATCTTGCCAAAATAAGATTTAAGCTTTATCTTGCTTGCAGGAAACTGCAACTCCATGATTAATTCAACTCTTGCAGGGTCGATGATGATCCCATTCTCTATTATTAAATGACCTAGTAACTTACCTATGGTTACTCTGAATATGCATTTCTTGGGATTTAGGGATATACCATGTTGTTCACACTTTTTAAGCACCTTCCTGAGATCCTCTACATGATCACCTCTCCTTTTGGAAAAGACTGTCAAGTCATCCATGTATATGACTATGCATTTACCAATCAACCCCCTGAAAGCTATATCCATTGCACACTGAAAGGTGGCACCAGCATTTATCAATCCAAAAGGCATGCACCTATAGGCAAATATGCCCCACTTAGTGGTGAATGCAGTTTTTAGTCTATCTATTTTATCTACCATCACCTGGTTATAACCTAAGAAACCATCCAAAAATGACATCATCTGTGCACCATTTACTATTTGCAAGACCTCTTCTAGTGAAGGTAAAGGATAGTTATCCTTTTTAGAAGCTCTGTTCAGATTTCTGAAGTCTACACATAACCTGATATCACCATTTTTCTCTCATAGGAACCAAATTGGCTACCCATGTGGAGTGTCTCACTGGGAATATGATCTTGGCATTGAGCAGTTTCTTTACTTCTTCAAAGATGATGGGCTCCAGCAAGGCATTGACAGGCCTCTATTTTTGTCTAAAGGGTTTGACATCTAGCTTTAATGGTATAGTATGGGTTATGATTGAGGTATCATAAGTCTTCAATTCATCATAAGTCCAGGCGATAACATGGATGTAATCCTTAAGTGATTGGGTTATCCCTACCATTTCTTCTTTTGTACACACTTTACCAATTAGGACATTCCTTTTTTCTTCATTCAGTCCTATGTTGACTGGTGAATATTCTCCTCCATCAGTCCTTAGAAGATCTTTCTATTTCAGCATATTGTCTAAGTCAAATGCTCTTTCTAACTCTATCATCCCCTTGGGGATTTTTTTAATAGGTAGATCCATGATCTCCTCTTGTTCCCAAGTATGATCTTCTATGTTTCTTTCATCTATGATCTGTGCATCAAACACATCTCTGTTTGATATAAAATCTAAAATGTGTTGGTCATCATCAAACACTTGGAGATTGGTGACATTATCTGGTACAGAAGGTACTGATATTAATTCAATTGAAAACCTCTTCAAACCAGATATAGATAATGGCTCCAAAGTACTTGCAACTTGAGCTAAAGCATCTACTCTGTGATTCATTTCTCTAGGCACATGGGTGATGTTGAATGCATCAAAGTCTTCTATCAAATCCCATACCATGTGTCTATATTTAGACAACCTTTTGTAATTGCAAGAGTATATGCCTCTTACTTGTCTTACCACAAATTCTGAGTCTCCATAGACATGCAAAATCTTCACTTTTTTCTTGAGTGCAAACAATATCCCATGAATTAAAGCTTCATATTATGTCACATTATTTGTGCATGGGAATTTTAATCTACAGGCTGCTACATAAAATTTTCCAGTTGGATCAATGAGATCTATTCCTACTTCAGTTCCTTGTTTTGACTTAGATCCATCAAACCTAAGGATCCATGACTTATCTTTAGTTAAAGGCTTATCAGGGCCTTCTCTCTTCTTTTTAGCTCTGGCAGCTATACCACCTGATATCCATTTCAATTTTGGTGACTCATTCTTATCCACTTCTTCTTTCTCTGACTGATGTGATACTGACACTTGTTTTCCTTCCTTATTATCAAGAGAATGATCCTTTGAATGAAGCATCACTTGCTTATTTAGAATGTGCAAGCATAATGAGCAAGTAGCCTCTGAATGTGGTGCTTCATGTAATCTACACCAACCTTCAATTAGAGCATTATGTGGAGGAGTATCTTGTAACAACATCTTCTGAATTTGTTTTGATAAAAACCCCTCAAACTTGGTCAAATTACTCCCTTTATCTTCATCAGATACTTCATAATCTGACTTAACCAAGCAATCAGTTCCCAGGGTGATATTTATCTCATCTTTAGAAATGCTCCCAATATTCATCAGGATCTCCTCTGGATTATGAATGTAACTTTCATCCTGATATATGTTTTCTTCTATATCTGCAGATGATGAACAAGAGTCAGTATCACTATAACTATCTGTACGACTTACCTCAGGTGATGATATTCCTTTCTTACTACATGCTTGTTCCAGCTCCATCATGTCTAAACATGCATCACAAGTTTTTTCTAAATGTGCCTCATCATGTAACCTGCACCATCCTTCAATTAAGACATCTTCATTAGACATATTTAACATTCGACAACATTGCACCTTTTTGGATAGATATAATTCAAAATTCTTATCTGAACTATGGTCAGACTCTATAATTACTCTGTCATCTTGGTGATCATTCTTATCAACATGAATATCATACATGAGGATCTCTTCTATTTTGACTGTTTGGGGTCTGATAGTATAAAATCTAGGTTCAACATCCACATACATGATCTCATTGGTTTTATTATATTCAGTAATCATGTGTTTCATCTGGGGTTTAGCATCTATCCTAATATGATTGGGAATCCCTTTCCAAGGTAGCCAAATGTGACTAAAATTAGTGGACATGTATCCATTAAGTGTCTTTGACGAATCCCTGCTAAGCAGCATTCCATATGTATCAGGGATATCTACTACCTGGATATCAATGTAATATTGAATCCTTGGATCTGATGCTAATTGCATATGAATGTGAGTTAACTCTCCTACAACACTTACCTCAGTCTTGTCTAACTGTGTAACCTTCTTAAGTGACTTTGCAGGGTGCAACCCTAAGGCATTACATATGGACAATGGCATTACATTGGTAGAGACACCTAAATCCACTAAACAATTATGTAAATTCTTATTGAACATCCTTATGGTAAGTAGAAATGGAGGTGACTCAATCTTATCTCTATAAAGAGTCATGTGTGAAGTTTCAGTAGCTTGAATGGTGGCTGAAGTTTTGTGTTTAACATGAGCATCCTTAGTTGCATGATCTTTATTCAAGGTCTAGTTTGGATTAAGGGGATGGCTATCCTCTTTTGGTGTAGGATCGTCTAAGGATTTCATGAATGCCTTTTTAATAGTTGGGGTTTTAAGTAATTCTGACAATGACAAGCTGATTTTGATCTTTTTCATTTTATCTACTAAGTATGTGACCAATTTATCAGATTTAGGAGGCTGGTTATTAGCATTTGCCACTGCATTTTGTGAACTAAGTATTGAGCATTAACCTTAGGAAATTCAGGGTTATTACTTGTCTTTGGATCAGGAGGAGTATTAAAATTGTTTGGAGGTAAAGATGTGGTCAGGGGACCAGATGGTCTGTTTGAGTTATTCTTGAGGTTATAGTTGTGTCTACCTTGATATTGTTGTTGGTAAACATGCACTTCTTCATGTTCAACTAATGGTTCATTTTCATCTTCAAAAGGAAAAACATAATTTGTTTCAAAAGCCATGGCTATCTCTTCACATGCTAGAGTATAATTCTCATGAGCTGAAGTTACTTGATGGTGAGGACGATTGGTAAAACTTTCCAATACCAGGGCAGAATCATATCCACAAGGGACAATTTCATTTCCTTCGACAAAAGGAGGGTTACCTGCAGTATTTTATACCTCAGCCTAAAATATACTGGCTACTATCCTAAATTGAGGACAATCTAACTTAGCATGAGCATTGGTGTTATGGATCCTACACCAGTTTGTAAGAGCTACTTCTGCCAGGTCCACCCTAGTGGTCTGCTTAGGTTCACTAGGAGGCTGATTATCTAAGGGTGATGGCAAGGAACCATTGTTTGGCCTAGTGTTCCACACTCTAGGCTATCTAGGGGCATTATTATTACCATTGTTGTTATTTTTATTGTTGTAGTTCCTATCATTGTTATATCCCCTATCAGGATATCTAGATCTGTCATTGTTATATCCTCTATTATGATTTGGTTGAGAATAGAAATTCTGACTTCTCAAATGAGTGATTTCAGTTGTCAATTTGCTCAACTGTGCTGATATCTCTTTAATTTCTTCCTTTTCTTCATGAGCCTTGGCTACTACATTCTCAGCTTGAGGTTTGAAAAAGGAAGAACCGTTGTTATTATTCTATCCTACATCCTGAGGTACTTGCGCATGTCCTAGATATTATATTATCTGGCCATTTCCATTTGGAGGTGTCATTATGCTAAGTGGACATACTTGTAAAGGACCTAGCACTACAGCTAGAGACATCATAGCTCCACTGGTCTACTGATGAGAAGGATATGCAGGGTATGCATGATGTGTAGGGAAGGCAATATTAGGTGTTGGAGCAGGGATTAGTTGCTGATTAACTTTTATAGCTTCTTCAAAAGCTCTTGCTAGGGTTGTGACATTAGGATGGGTCCTCCTTATGAACATAGAGGTAAAGGGATCTAAGGCTGAATAGTATATACTCCTAGTAGCTTCATCTGCTATAGTATAAGGAGCTACCAGCTTTGAAAGCATCTTTTGGAATCTAGCATTAAAGTTAGCAATAGGCTCTCCTTCAAATCTCTTGATTGTGGCAAATAGGTGATAATTCATTGAAGAATCTATAGGTTTCTTAAATCTATCTTTGAAGGCTTTCTCTAGGGCTACCCATGAACCAACTAAACCTTGACCAAGACTAATATACCAATTATATGCCTCTTCTCCTAAAGAAAATAGAAATAATCTACATACCACATCTTGATGTTCAATCCTTGCTCTACAACAAGCTTCCTTGAATGTTCTGATGTGATCATCAGCATTTTGATATGGATGATATTTAGGACAAATCTTATCAGGATTTTTAGGTAAAGGATGATATGCATTGAAGGTCAAAGGTGACTCTACAGCAAAGAATGACATTGTGACTGGTGGTGGTTGGACTAGAGGTGTAACAGCTAGTCCTGTAGGTGTTTGCAGCACAGCAGGGGTTATTGGAGTATTTCTTGGTGAAGATTCTGAGGTGCTAGAACTAGGAGTGTGATGAATGTCTATAGTTCTAGGTCTAAGTCCATGGATAGGTAATTCCTCAAGAAGTCCACTAGATCTGGACTGGTATTTGGCCTATGAGCCAAGGTTTTGACAATTTGTGGAAATTTGACTTGTTTTTCTGTAAAGATCAACTGAACTAACCAAACAAAGGAGATATTTATGATCAAAGCCTATTACTGACTAGATCTTTATGCAATATTTGTGTAAAACTTGTAAATATGAGAAGGTATATGACTTCTGGACATGGATACTAGGATATCAAGTGATACAAGCAAATATCAGCAAGGATCTAGCAAGAAAACCTAAACAATGACTCAATATTCAAAGATTGAAAGAATTGACTGTAAAGTTTGAGATATCTATGCTCAATTCTAAAACATTTATGATGAACTGATATGAAAGGATACAAAACAAGCAAATCTTTGCAAGAACACTCAAAGTATGAACAATTGTGATGAACTTTGAGAAGATTACCTCATTCCTAACACAGGGATACACATATACCATCGATTCACCTTCCAAATGAGAAAGAAGGCCCTCCTTCTAGTGCCAATTTATGTTGATGATGATTGTTAGTCATAAAAACATGCATAAAAATTTAAACAACAAACCTTTATTATCTTGAAAAGTACGATCAGTTTGAAACAAATTAATGAATCCAAGGTTTCGTTGATCAGGTCATGATCATCTAATGTTACTCAGAGGTTGATGTGACATGATGTTTTCCATTTCAAGGGGTCTTACACTGTATATATGTAAATTGTTGCCTGTATGATCAACTATGCACTAGTGTACTATAAATTCACTTCACAAATAAGGTTATTTCTACTCTGCTCCACATATTATAGTAATATTTATAAGTTTAATCAATTCTTCTGAGCATTTACTGTCCTAAACTTGTATAAACTTCTACATAGTGTATTTAATCAAATAATGTGCTTACAAGTAGATATTCACATGTATATCATTGATGTACATCTGTATTTGCATGATGTTTGTCATTTTGACATGCTTTCATTCAAAATATACTATGTATATTTAATTATTTACGAGATATAGACATATTTCACGTTTATTTGGTTTAGATTATCTGTTATTTGCAAACTATGAGGGGGATTTGCAATGGAATTTAAGAAAATTAAAAAAAAACTTCCAAATTTAGCGAACCTTTAGCTATTGAGTCACATACATTCCAGATACAGTCATGCAGAGAAGAAATCAAACCATAATTTCACCAGAATGTTCTATAGCTAGGTATGGTTGATGTTAACTTCAAAGGAACAAGGAATGAAAACAACACATGTAGACTGACAAGCACTCCAAGGGATGCAGCTAATCAATACATATATCCAGATCTCATTCACTAACTACTCAAGATTTACAATAATTTGTAATCAAAACAACTTCTCTTTCATTAACTATTCAAAAGACACGTACATTCACAAAAGCCTTGAAATTAGTCTTGAATGCTTCAGCAATCCAATTTCAATTAAGTTTCTAATGCATTTAAAAGTGCACTCCATCCCCTTTTATAGAATAAGGTGAGGAGGCAATTACAAATGACCAATGGTCAAGATTTATCTATTCAGATCAACGGTCAACATCCTTCATTGACAAGTAGTCAATATCCATATATGTGGCACAAGTTGCCAGCTGGCAACTATCTAGCAAGACTCATTCACTTGCAAGTGGATCATGCATATGATTCTATTCTCATGCATCTTTACTTACTCTTCATCTCCTTCTTCTTCTTCACTTTCCTCTTCTTCATCATTTTCTCCATCATCATCATCTTCATTAGTACTATCACTATGATGCAGATCATCCCCTATATGTACCTTCATAGTTGCCCTGATGGATTCATATGACTATACTACTCTATCAATCTCACCCCCATCCTGGACCTTGGCCTTTATTACTACATGCTTGTGGGAATGAAATTTCATTTGAAGATCATCCATCTTACTTTTCCTACTATTCAATGTTTCATTATATGTCTCTACCTTGACCTTCATCCTCATGACCTTGTTTATCACCTCTTTTGTCAAATGGTGTAGGGAATCTTCTGCAGCTTGCTTAAAATTGTCATGGAAAGCTTGAACAACAAAATCAACATCTTGATTTTCTATTTTCCCTTCTACCTTCCCTTCTAGGGCTCCTAGGGTTTTTGCTTCTTTTGGCATTAGATTATGCAACTTGACACTGATATCCCTAAATTTGCCACTGCATCTCTTCAAAATATCACATTCAAATCCGGTGTCTTCATACTAGATACCAAGAAGCTGGGAGGTATTATTATCTAATATGTTGTTCGTTATAAGTATCTGGGCATCAATTCTTTTCATCTCCCCCAAAGCATCTAGGTGCTTCTCTAGTTTGAAGGATCTCTTGCCTACTTCATTCTCCAGCTTATCCACCTTTCTTTTTAATGTGCTTAGAGAATTCCACCTATCTAGGGAGGTCTTCACCACTTCCTCAGCTTCAAAATTAGAAGATATAAACCATTTGTCCATCAATTGTGCTTTATGCTTCATCAAATCTAATCTAGTAACCTCTTCTTGGGAGATAATGGTTAGTGGGGTAGCTAGATCAACCAATACATGATTAGGGTTAATTAACCCTTTTATTAAAGAATGCAATTGAGCAATGTGCTCTTTATGTTTCCTATTCTTCTCCATTTCCTTTTTCACCCTTTGGGTTAAAGCATCAATAATATCCTTTCCTTCTTGACCCTCCTGGTCTTCATTTGCAAAGCCTAGATCAATATCAGTGATCTGAAAATCTTCAAGGCCTATTTTTCCTTTCTCCTTTTCTATTGTTGGTAAGGCAACCTGGTGTGTTCTCCTACCTATGGTAGGGTCTCTTCTTATTGCAGATGTTAGCCTCGCCTTTCTTCTTGGTTTAATCATGCTTCCCGCAAATAGTGTAGAAGCATCAAAGTCTTACACTTCAACTTGTTGCACATTTACCTCCTGTTGTAACCAATAAGGAACATCACCCTTAGGCTCCTGATGATCATCCTCCTTACTTTGAGTATCTTGGGACTTTGTATCAGGCCCCGTCCTCAATGGTGAATGTTCTTATCTTATTTCTTCCTCATGTACTTTTTCATGAGGGGACTTCTATTGAGGTAGTCTTCCTAAGGTGGAGGATTTTGTAAAGTATGCATACCTTGATCTTGCACCTCCTCCTTTAGATTCTCCTCAGGAGCTTCTTGAGCTTTCTCCTTTTGCTCATCTTGTGGTACATTAGTCTCTTGTGAAGACTGTGTATTTTAACCTTGGGGATCATCCTAATCACCCTTGGTCACATTCTCTATTTCTTTTTGTTGGATTTCAACTTGTGGAAAACTCTACTCTTTATCCTTCGGTGCATCAGCCTCTTCCAAGTTTACTTCTTTCTCAATATATTTCTCTTTTGATGCTGGATTATTACCTTGATCACCTCCTTCATCATGTGGCGATAGAACACCTTGATCTGGACCAACATTCTTGTCAGGCATCTCCTGATCACCCCCACTCTGAAGCTGTGCTTCTGATTGTCCTTGTCCAATGGGTACATTATCTTGATCCTTGCCTTGATTGGCTGTCATATCATTTTTAACCTTTTTAGGTTCCAGAGGTGGATCACTACCTTTATTTGGGCTGATATCACCCTGGTAGGTTAGGTCTATCATTGGAGAACTAGTGACCTGCTCTACCAAATTAGCTAGCCTTATCTGTTGGGCTACCTCTTCAGGGTTATCCTGCTCTATTTCATCCATTTCATTCCTCGCCTGGTTAGTCACCTTTTGAGCCATTGGGGTCCCATGAGGGGTCATCTTAGTAGTGGTAACTCAGGCCTCCATATGCTGACTAGCCACATCTTGAACTACTTCATCATCAGATAACTCAATAGTGTCATCAAGAGGAAAAGGGGACTCTTTACTAGCCATATGTACTTCTTTTTCTTTCTACTCCTCCATCTTCTCAGTCTTAAACTGAATTATTTCAGGGATGGGGACCTCGTGTTGTAGTTCCCTCATGAAAGTCAAACCACCAGTACCCCTTAATATGATAGGGTCAGTGCTAACATTTCCCCTCATTGTTGTCCTTTGTTTCTTTAGTGGTGGTGTTTATAACACCTCCTTTCTTTTCTTCCTTGTAATCAGCAAGTCATCAACCTTAGGTCCCATATCCACCTGTTCTTCCTCTAAGGGACTTTCTTGTAGAAGCTCATTCTCCACTTGTTTCTCTATATCTTTAGGAACAAGTTTCATTACCTTCTTACTTTTCTTCTTAATAAGGGAATGTGGATCTAGGCACAGATGTTGATGCCCCATCACCTTTTGATGGAAGCCTTTTTAGAACTACCCCTTGTGGCTCAGGATCAACTTTCTTGCCCTTGCGTGGTGGCTGTTGCTCTTCATCAGGTAGTCTCTCTCCATTAGATTTCTTGTTTTTAATGAGATAATCATCATATTCTTCTTCTGAGAGCTCTTGTCTTTTCTTTTTATTGTCAACAGTGAGGGCCATACCCCTTTTCTTCAATTTAGTAACCTTGGAAGTTACCCAACTCTATTTCAGTTGGAGGACCCCTTTCATTATTTGATCCAATGAGGTCTCTTCTGGCAGTGTTAAATTAGGGGTAGAGATGGTGACATTATACACCTTTTTGTCTTCATATTCATTTGACATTATCTTTCCATCATCATCATGTAATTGTGTAGGAACTAAGATTCAATCAAAAGTACAGATCTGTTTGAGGGTGAGCCTTTGATAATTTCTTCTCGTAACCTTTGCCTCATCATCAGAATCAGTCCAATAATCCTCAATATGTTTTTGGTGTATTGGTTTCCCCAATAACTTCTGAATTCTGCCATATGGGTCATATGACCTTGCTATAGAAAATGGCTGTAGGTGGATGAGCTTTAACCCTCCAATAGCATGCTTGATGCTCTATCTGTCAGGGCATATATACCAGCCTATGTATACTAGGAATAATACAGGAGGAATCTTCTTCTACTCTAGGTGAGCCTCAATTGAAGTAGACACTTGTCTAACAAATTCCATCAAAATGACCCTATTTGTGGGGTATCTTGGCAACATGAAAGGTTGCCCCTCAAATGCTTCTATTCTTATGTATGAGAAGGTGGGGAATTGGATAAACCAAGCCCCATGCTTATAGATAATGGCTTGAGCCTCCATGCTCAATCTCTTAGTTTTGTCTTCCTCCATGGTTTTGACTAAATGCATTGAAAAAGAGTCATTTACCAGTTTGTAATGTTGGAGATATGCTCTCCTCTGTAATTGGGGATAATGGTCCCAAATGTTTACATCACCAATGCTGGTTCCTACCTTGCCCACTGTTTGCAAGCCATTAAATATCCCATGAAAAGCACATGCATATACTACATAGGAGGTCACATGGAATATACAAGCTTTGCCTCCTAGCTTTCTCATGCCCTCATCCAGGCTGTCGCTGATGATCTTAGGCCATAGAGGCTTGTTGTCTGAATATAGCACCATCTGAATGATTCCATACATCAATTTTCAAAGTTTCTAGCATGTTTCTTTCTGGTCATCCTACTTAATAGGGTAATCATGTACTGATATTCCTCATCAAAATCAAATTTGTAAAAGTAAATAGGCAACTTGGCAGAAGTTGTGTATGTACTATTCTTGGCCCTCCATTGATACATGATTTTCCTCACCTATTTTTTGTTATTATTGTACTCTTTATCCAACTTACTTAGATTCACACTGACCACTTTATTCCCCATAGGCAAACCGAAAGTGGCAACAATGCCCTTGATTGAGAAGTCAGCATATATTCTACCATGTTTTTCCACTCTTCTATTCTCAGGGTTATAATTTCTAGCACACTCCACTACCAGCTCAATGGCCTCCATTGCATATGGGAATCCAGCTACGTGCCACATACCATTTGTGAATATCCTATCTAGTATAGGGTTATCAGTATCATCATCTAATCTTCTTGTCCAGGCATCCAACTCAGTTTGTCCTTGATATGTATCATCTATTTGACCATATCTAAATCCTACTCCCTTAGGCTATACAAACATGGGTTTCAAGAACTCTAAGTTGAACTTGTTCTTTCTGACGTCTTCCATTAGATCCTGTGATAAAAATATTCATTTCTTACCCTAGGGTCTATGAATGGGGAAGCTCAAAGATATTATGCATTTCATATTACTATTCAACATTGCAATTTACTTCATGCATCATCATCATGCAGATTAACCTAATAAAACACACCTACCTAGTGATTTGTAGTAAACGACAACAAAGAGGGTTTTTAATTTACTTACCTGATTTTCTCTTTTCCTTTCTTGTTATATGATTGATAACGGAGAAAATATAGATATGCAGTATCAACTGTTCTATTCCGTTAGACTGAGTGTGATGTTTCGCCGGTAGGAGACTGTGAAGTATTGACTTTAAAATCTTTGTAAATTTCAATTATCGCAAGGGTAAATGTAAATAATCTCTAAATTTCACTTTTAAACTAATCAATACGACAAATTAGGGCATATGTGTTGTTTCAATCGAATCTGCCGATAATTCACATGGAGTTGGTAGATGCCACTAAGTGTCTAATTTATATTTGAAATCAAAAGGGCATCACCTACCATTGGGGTTTTCATTTAATGCCGAAGGGTGATCTTTGGAAGATTAGGGATATTTGAAAATATGACCCCAAACAGAAAATATGACCCCTCTCTTGTGTGTGGGATAATCATTTACTAAAGATCGGGGTGATATGGTCAACCTTTGACTATAAAGCAAGATCGGGTCATAAAGTTAAAAGTAAGGGATATTACAAAACATGACCCCCCTAATGTAGATCATGATGACATCATCATGCCATCCTATCCTCTTGGTTATCAGGTTATGGTGATGTCATCGTCATATTGAGAAATGTGACGGATATAAGGAAATATGACCCCCTCGTGGGTGGGGTGTAATGATTACGTCATCATTAGGGTGATCTCTTTCATTCATTGGAATTGAATGTCGACATGGTCATATTTGCGTGGGGTGATATTCGTGAAAGAGTGATATTTTGTAAGATGACAGATATTATGAAATATGACCCCCCCGCAAATACATGAAGTCTATGACAGGCAAATACTCATCCCTATTTAAGTTTAACATTCACATATCAGGGATGGAACAAACATCGAGTGATTTTTCTAAGTCAAGGTCATCTAAACAAATATGACTGATATTTAGAAATATGACCCCCCCTATATGAAATATCAGGGTTGACTGAACTTTGACTCAACATAACTTTCTACCTTTAAACAATATCAGGGTGATCCAAAAGGCAAACCTGCTTAGAATTGTATACTCTTTCTAATTATGAGGTTTATGATAGAAAATGCTAAATTGGACAACTAACCTCCTTGCAATGCACATACCTCAGCAAAGGTGACATACATGACTAAATTTTACCAAACCGTCCAAAGCAAGAAAACAAGCAAGCAGAAGCAAAAGAAAAGTTGGGTCCCTATTTTGCCAAGGCAAAAATGAGGTGTGTTGTGTAACCACACAACAATTACATGCTAAACCAAACAACAAAGATCATATCTAACTTTGATCCACTCAAATATCTTTTCTCCAAAGCAATCGTTATGGGAAGACTAGCAAAATGGGTTATGATCTTAAGTGAATTTGACATACAATATGTGGATAAAAAATCCATAAAAGGACAAGTCATCGCTGATTAGCTAGCCGCAGCACCTGTCACAGATATTCATCCAATATGTCCAGAGTTTCCTGATGAAGAATTGTTCAATCTAACTTCACCAACATTATGGCAACTATAATTTGATGGATCTTACAAACAACATGGATCAAGAGCAGGGATATTGTTTGTCACTCCTCAAGGAGATTGTATCCCGAAGTCATATAGAATTGCATTTCCATGTACCAATAACATAGCAGAATATGAAGCTTTAATCATAGGATTACGCATGGTAGTACAGTGGGCTATTAAATAGTTACAGGTCTTTGGTGATTCCCAATTAGTCATCAAATAGGTCTTAGACAAATATCAAACAAAAGATGAAAAGTTCCTTCCATACAAGGTAATGGTGGATGATTTCAAGAAGTACTTTGATAATATCACCTTTGAATAGATTCCAAGGATACAAAACAAAGCAATAGATTCTTTGGCTATGATTGGATCTCTCCTAGACATGTCATCCAATGCACATAAGTGTGAGTTTCTGGTTGAATAGCTTCTGATCCCATAATTTGAAGTATCGCAGTCTGAGCTTATATGTGAGATTGTTGGTTCCAATTCACCTTGGTATGAGGACATATACGAGTATCTCCATAATCAAACCTTACCATTTCAACTATCTGATACCCAACGAAAAACCTTTATCTGTTGAACCTCTCACTATACTATTCTGGGAGACACTTATATCTCTAGAGTCTTGATGGTATCCTTCTTAGATGACTTGATTCCGAGGAAGAAAAAGTTGCCTTACGTGAAGTACATGAAGGTGTTTGTGGATTACATTCCATTGGCCCTGGTCTTGTTAAGAAACTTCTACGAGCTGGATACTATTGGCCAACTATGGTGAAAGATGCATAGCAATTTGCAAAGAGATGTTTACAATGTCAGAAGCATGGGGATCTAATATATGCACCAGCACATGAACTTCAGCTTATCACTACTCCTTGGCCCTTCTCATAATGGGGACTTGATCTCATAGGTAAAATCCATCCTACTTTGTCAAATGCTCAATTTTATTATCATCACCACTGAGTACTTCACAAAGTGGGTGGAAGCAATACCAATGACTTATATTACTGGCAAGCAAATATCCAAGTTTATCTTCCATTATATCATTTGCCATTATGGAGTTCCTCAAGCCATTGTCACTAATAATGGTCTTCCCTTCAAAAACCAAGAGGTTAAAGATCTTTGCAATAAATTCCATATCTAACATAGATTCTCTACACCTTACTATCCTCAAAGTAATAGCTAAGCTGAGGCTTCTAACAAAACAATCATCAAGATCCTTAAAAAGATAGCCAATGAAGCTGGTCTTGATTGGCATTTAGAACTTAATCCTGCACTATGGGCTTATAGAACAAGTGTCAGAACTCCCACTGGTGCTACACCTTATGCTCTTGTGTATGGCACTGAAGCTATCTTGCCTATTGAGGTTGAGATCCCCTCACTATGAGTATCCCTACATCATACTATCTTAGATGAAGAATATAGAGTATCCAGACTCCATGATCTTGAGCTATTAGATGAATGTCATCTTACAACACTCAATCATCTCCAAGTTTATCAAAATCACCTACACTGTAGCTACAACAAGAAGATTAGAGAGCAGAGATTTCAAGTTGGAGATCTTGTCCTTAAAGAAAATCAAAGGAATCAGCAACATCGTGAGAAACAGGGCAAATTTGAACCTAATTGGCTTGGTCCTTTTGTCATCACATTAGTCTATGGATTAGGTGCATACACTCTTTCAACACCTAAAGGTATTCCCTTGGATGAACCACTCAACAACATTCATCTCAAGAAGTTCTACCCATGAGTCTCAACATATTCCAAAAAAAACAAAAAACCATCCAATAGTGAAAACCACTTTGTGGCACTTTGGATGACAAAAAAAAATAGTACAAGATAAATAATTCATCCTCTCGTGAAAACTTAGTAAAAAGGTGCCTTGGATAAATACCATAGTGAAAACCTGGCAAACATGCGCTATGTGTAGAGACCAGCCTCCATCATTTATCCAGTTTGTTTGACCATAGTTTTTCATAGCATCATCCACTATCTTATCTACATAATCCAAATCATAATCCACTATTGTCCCTATCCAAACATCCTATGCCATTATTCCTTATCTATCCATAATAAAAGACTTTTTGCCCTTACCACTATCATGCTAGTTCTCGTAGTTTTGACTTTGTTGAGGTTAAGATATCATTTGGCACCTTAGCACACTATTTGCATGAACACATCCATCGCAACATCTTCCTAATAAACTTCATCCCACACTAGGGGCACTTGTTGAACCTTATTTGGAAGTGGATACTCACAGCTCTAGCTCATATCATTTCAACAACCAAAACACAGCAAACATCCAAACCGAAACACATACAAAACATAGTAAAAATCCAAAAATCCTAGAAAAATCAAAACATCACAAAAATCCAAGAAATAAAGTTGATCCTTTGACATCAATCCTCAACACAATAAACAAGAACTACATCACATCTCCATCATTAAAAGCCTTGATCCCATGGATATAGGGTATGTAGGCAATCTGAGATGCAAAGGAAGCACTCTGATTCAGGCATAGATGATAGCCCACTTTTCATCATCCATCTTTCATCTTTCTTCTAATCATCCATCTTTCATCTTCTTTTCTTCTATCTTTCATCACTTACATCATCAATAAACCTAGAACTACATATTCATCATGTCTCATCATCATCATAATGTGCTTTGATCCCGTGGACATATGGTATGTAGGCAGTCTGGAAAATGAAGGAAGTATCTAGTACACAAGCACACACTATCCACCCCATCTTTATCTTCCATCTTCTTCTTTCTGACTAGTTCAAGCAAGAAGCAGACTATGCACATTAGTGAAAGATCAAGCACTTTAACCCATCAGGGATAAGCCAGAAGCTATTTATCTACATGTCTTAAGCCAACATTTGCTGTAACATCTTATCAACATCTTTAGCCTTCAATAGGATGCAGATTTCCTCTCAACAAGGCACTAGCTTGAACCCATCCAAGAGCACTTAAATTTGGCAAGAGAACATGATGACAGTATCTTTTATTTTATCTTTTGATTTATCTTTTGTCCCTTTCTTATGCCTAAACAAGACTGCCTTGATCTATCATATCTTGGTATGTTGCGATGAAGTACAGAATGAGGCATAGTCATATTACTTTCATATGTCGTGTCTATGGGATGATCTTATTTTCTTCCTATGCGTATTGGTATCTTGTACATGTTGGGATTAGCATCTTGCATATCAATATCTCTTGCATCTAAGAAGATAAATAGTCTCTTATGCATTTGAGACTATTCTATGCTAAGACTAGCTCCATACATATAACTAGCAAGGTGTCATTATGTGTAGTGGAGATAAGATCAAAACCTTTGCTTGTAGCATCAAAGTCCATCTCGGAACGCTAGCTGCTATTCATATCTTGTGTGTGTTGGTTCAACATCTTGACCTCATGCATTTAGACAAGATTGTAGTATGCTAGTTATGCATTGGATACCTCGACACCTTGGTCTTCTATACCCTGGTGCATAATATCCATATGCCTTATCAAACATAAGGATTGTATTTCTCTACTTTTTGAGAAATTATGTCAAAGCTATCATATGATCTATTCATTCCATCATATGCCTATATAGTCCTCAAACAAGGTCAATCATTTCTTCATCTTCATTCCTTATTCCTCTCGTCAACATTTCCCACATCTTCATCCTACAAAACAAGTGTGTTAGAGCTAAACCCTAATTCTAAAACCCAATTTCTTCTAAGCGAAACCCTAATTCTTCTATACCAAAGCCTATTTTCTTCTGCACTATCTAGATTTCTCCCACCCAACCCCATTTCATTCATGTCAGCCTTATTTCTATCCTTTCATCTTATCATGAGCGGACCCAACCCTTCCTAGTTAGCCTGGCTTACCTCTCGAGGGGGCATCACCTTGTTTATCGAGCGAATCATCGTATCTTCTTTGACATAACATTCTAACGAACATTGTATCAAAGAGGGGCAAAATGTAGACACCCAAAATTGAACTAATTAACATTAGTATCAAATATCACATTATATATCATCTGCATTTGTCTAACACACTTGAGCAATTTATCTATTTTCTCTAAATCACCTATTTCTTCTATTAATTAAATAAATTTATATTTATTTAATTAATTCATTATCTATTTCCTCTAATCTATAATTAAAAAATCTTTAATTATTTAATTATCTTCATTCTATCTATTTTAATTAAATAAATTTTATTTATTTAATTAATTTCTCTTATCACTTATCTTTACCTTCCATCACAAGCTGACATGTGTGCCTCTTTTATTTAAAAAACATGTGTGGTACTACATCTTTTATTTAATATCTTTCACATGTAGTACTTTTTTATGTACACAATCACACATAAGCCTTATCTTCCCTCCACTTGTCCTCTACACATTCATCTATGACTATCAATTCATCTCAACCATTCACATAGCCACCAAATCTCTACCATTGATTGATTTTGGTTGAAGTCTATATAAACACCCTCTCATTTCATACTAGATTGATCCATCATTTTCATATAGCGTCTACATTATCATTTTGAGCATATTAAGCATTTTAGCATCCATCTAGCATATTATCATTATCATTCATCCATCATGGTAGCTTTGATCTTCATAATTGTTCATTATTGAAGAAGCAATCCACATCACAAACAAGGAATCATACAATCTAGGTGATCTTGTTATTGAATTGCATGCTTTTAATTTCACTTGGATTTGATTCTTTGATGGTGGTAAGATTAGGATTTCATTTGTATGCTTGATCTTATTAACCTGATTTTTACCTATCACAGTTACACAAAACCACCAAGTGGTATTATATTAAACAATGAACCCAAGAGACATGATTCCATCCAAATGCCCCATGTAACTCTTCATATTCCCCAAGAGTCTTTCCAAATACCAAGATGTCCCATTTGGTTATCCTCACATCCCATGTGACCTTTCACCTTCTAATGCTTAGTCTCATTGTTTTTCCTTTTGTGGCCCCCAATAGTATTGCAATTTTAATTTCTCATATAAAATTACACTAGGAGAAATCAACCTAACAACTATGGCATCCCATTCTATAAGGACCATAAATTACAACAACAATACAATGTTATTGCACAAGGTGTACAACCCACCTTCCTAACAACATTACAATGCTATTTTTTATAGGTAAATTATGATCATGGGGATCACATCCAATCTATTAAGAAAAATAAAAGAAGAGCATCAAACCCGTTAACAAGGGTGCATTACATTAAACAAAAGGATCCTAGAAAGAAATGGATATCATTGAGACCTATCTAACCCAAGTTTGAAGTGTTAACACCACTTTTGGAGTGAGACTGAAGATGCATATAGTGAATGACCAAATCACTTTTGGAGAAGTCTTTATTTTTCCTTTTCACTATAATCCATATTTTGTTAGCAATCTCATCATCCAAGATCACATCATTAGTAGCTGAGGCATTAGCACTTCCATCCTTAAGAAGTAGTGAACCATTATCTATCACTACTGAAGCCTCCATATGTGATTTAAATGGGGGTTGTGAAGCAATTTTAATAATAGAATCATTTGTCTAAGGCATTAACACTTTCTACCCCAAGTGGAGGTGACTCATCAACTTTTATAGATGGAGATTGTGAACAATTTATTTTCAAATAATATTTTACTTTATGACTCCAAATCTTAGTATAAAGTGACCCACTAACTGATTCTATTTAGACCTCCATCTACTTCTTAACCTGAAAAGGTTCTCTATGAGCTTTCTCCTTTGGAATACCTTTCTAGGTAGGCTTAGCTAAGGACCCAAGTTCCTCCATTAAACTTTCCATTGAGTAGTGGTGGAGAAAAGCTTCATTCCACCATGAAGCTTGGAATCTAGTTTGTATTTGGAGCTAGGGTAATTTGTAACAATATGACTAGTATTGAAACACCTACAATAATGAAAAGGCAATCCCTCATAATCTAGAGGTTGAGACAAACTACAGCCAATAATTTTTAGAGTAATGTATGTCAAACTATTTTTGGAGGTGTCTAAATCAACCAAAATGTGAGTGAATGTAGTGTAAATGAAGTTAGAGGAGTCTTTATCTACTTCGAAAAAGGTGCCCAATTAATTGTCAATTGCTCCAAAATATGATTCTAACTAGAATTGGAATGAAGGATTAGGGAGAAAAACCCACATTGAAAAAATAGTGAATGATTCAAAGGTGGGGTTGAAAGCAAGATGCCATGGTTTAAGCATGAGTAGGTGCTAACTCTAGCTCCAAATATAATCACAAAGAATAGTTTTTTGGTCCTTCACATTGTCAAAAACCACAATGAGATAGTTGTGAGTACAAGGATAAATTTGAAGATTACCTTTCAAATGGGCCACCAAGTATCAGTGATCCATTTGTGAAAATTAAGGAGGCTTGGCCATAAACAGTTGAATTTGTTGACTAATCTATTCTTATCAAAAAAAGATTCACTTTCAACCACTTCCATTTTAACAGCTTCACCAAACTATAGGATAGGAGATTCACTGGTACAATGGAGATGCTAAGATTAAGGTACCATCATTCTTATAAATCTTATGTATTTAATTAAATTCATGATATTATATGTAAATGCATTCGTAAGAGATGAAGGTTCCATTGACAACAACAAATATTTATTTAGGGTGGCAGTAAAAAGTAAGTTTTATCTTGGGAGTTACTGCAGGTGAAAGGTGACCATCCAAGTTTAACAATGACTTATGACAAGTGTAAGAGCATCTTATATTATTAGTGTCTTACATGTAAGGAAACAACTATTATTCAACCATCTTTGCATAACATCTTATGATAATCTATAAGAAGGTGTAAGAGGCAATTTTAGCTTCTTGTTGACTATTCCCAAGGTGGGCATTGGGATTTACATATCTTGGGTGCCATATGTTTGTAAGAGGGTTATGACAATTGTAAGAGGCTAATAATAGCCTATTGACTAGATTCCCCAAATAAGGAGTTGTATTTTTCTCATATTGGATGCCACATTCTATGTGCTCTTCTATAGCTTGTATTTTCTATTTAATAGAAGCTTGAGGAGTGTAGAGTATGATTTGAATGTTCACAGGTACATGGGTGTAGTTAGATTGGATGCAAGATTGAAGGAAGTGAATGTATTGTAATCTTTTTCAAAGATGTACAACTTGGTCTCTTTCTTGATGGAGATTTTTACTCGAAAAGGTTTTCTCCATGTAAACACTATGTTGTGATAATCTTATGTGCCACTCCTTTAACCACTAAACTCTAGATTTCTATTTCCAAAAAAAACTTATTTTTTCATAATGTTGTGTCATTCCTCCATCAAAGATATTTCTAGATTACAAATTTCATTATCCATTCTCTCTTGGACCTCCATTAATTTCAAATAAATCTCCTTATTTTTTTCAAAAACATGACCAAAAGAAAATTTATTCTAAGCCTTCACTTTATTCTTTATGTTGATCAATTTTTGAGACAATCGATACATAGTTGAACCTTGAACATGGATTTTCCACCAATCAACAACACAATCTTTAAAATTAGGGTGAGAGGCCCACATTATCTCATATTTGAAAAGGTAGGGACCTTTAACATTATTATCCATCTAGATGAGAAGTAAGGAATTATGATCTGAGCTAGCTCTAGCTAAGGTGGAAAAAGTGATATTTCCTATTATATCCCAGTTATAAGAAAAAATGAATCTATCAAGCCTTACCTAAATAAGTTGTTCACCCATATGCCTATTAGATAAAGTAAAGTGATGACTATTAAGGTCCAAATCCATTAGAATTTCCATATTAATATTTGCATGATCTGCCATAATATTCGAATAGTTCATTAGTCCACCTAATTTTTTAGGATGGATGAGAGTATTGAAGTCCCTAGCCAGCATCTAGGGATCATCCTTAAAGTTTTGGATTAGAGCTGTGGTAGTAGTCCAAACCTCTTTTCAAGTTGGTCTTATATTGGGGACATAGATGTTGGACATAATCCATTTCCTATTTGAAGAACAAAACATCACTATCAAACTATTTCTGGAATAGTTAATCAACTTACCACTCACTCTATTGGGATTCCACATAGTAACAATACCTCCTAAATATCCTTGGAAAACACTAATACAGTACTTCATATTAGGCCAAATTATGTTTTCTATGTCCTTAAAGTTGGTCTCAAATATTTTAACTTCCTGAATAAGGAGAATATCTAACTTATTATCAAGGATGCAATTTTTAACTAAAAACTACTTGTGAGGACTATTGAGCCCTCTCACATTCTAGGATGAAATCTTCATTTGTGGGTTTTCTTAGAGGAAATCTCTAGGGTCTTCTACCTACCACTTGCTATTTCTTGGGCAATCTCTCTAGAACTAGTTTCTCTTTGGGAAGGTCTTCCACTTTTGTCATCCACCCCCACATTAGCTAATTTTCTAGAGTCTTTCTTATTGGGCCCCTTTTGTTTTATTTTTTAAAAAGAGGGTAAAAACTTAATTAATCAAAGAAAGTAGTACAAGACAGAAAAGTACAAGAAATCCCCAAGGGAGCAAGAAAGCCCAAGTAAACACTCAAGCAATACCTAGGCAAAATCTCATGTCTTCCATGACCAAGTCCTCCAACTCTTGAGTAAGATACCTAGGAAAACTATCCCAATCATCCACAATCCAATTCCCCATCCTCTCTGAAGCCCACTTGACCAACCCATCTGTCATCTTATTCCATTCCCGTGGGATATGGTAGAAGGTAAGTGAATCCAGAACTCTTCCAAGATAGATGATTTGCTTAACCACCATAGCTAACTTCCAGCTAACATCCTCTAATTGACTCCTATTCAACAAGTCAATCACAATCTGTGAATTAGACTCACAAATGACCCTTCTCCAACCAAGGGCACAAGCTCATTTCACAGCCACAAGAATAGCCAATGCCTCCATAAGGTTATTAGAATGCTTCCCCTTATGCTCAAAGAAGAAAAACTCAACCACTCCAGAACTATCCCTGCCAACTCCACCAACCCCAGCATGCCCAGGATTGCCTCTAGAAGGCCCATCAGTGTTAATTTTCAAAATTCCAGGGGGAGGGGGCTTCTAATGTCCCCCCTAAGGATCTTTCTTCTAGGACTCTGCCTCAAACTAGGCTTGGGCCTGGCTCTACTACCAATTAAAATCCCCAGATTACGAACCACTCTTGTATCACCAGGATCCACTAGAATCGACAAATCACACTTAGCAACTAAAGTCTCTTGAAGAGCTCCCAAAATTCACAACCACACCTAACCCTCCTGAAGCTTCTTATACAAAAAAGTCCTATGGTTGCACTCTAACCAAATGTGCTAGATGATCAAGCTAGGACCAATAGACCAGGCAATTTGTAAGAAGGAAGTCTTAACATGAAGGACTTTAAGGCTCTGCCAAAACTCTTCCAGGGAAGAGACATGTCTGTACTGATGATTCCAAGCCTCCCACCAAAAATGCCAAATTGTCCTAGCATAACCACACTAAAAGAAGAGATGGGAGGCAGTCCCATCATTACTCGAACATAAGAAGCACACTGAAGGACCCTAAAAACCATGCTTCCAAAGATTCTCCCAAGTCAAGCATTTATTATAAACCACTAGCCAAGAGAAAAAGTTGCATTTTGGCCAAGAGAATTTATTCCAAATCTGTCTCCACCACAGAATCCTAGTACTGCCAAAAGCCTGCTTGTCCAACACCCCATAGCCAGAGGCAATAGAGAATTTACCTCTTGGGTCATGACCCCAAGAAAGAACATCCCTCTCAGGGAGAGAACTACACATCCTGCCAGCCAAAATAGAAGCCAACTCTTGCCGATCCCCCACCAAACCCCTCGATGGCCACTCATGCGGGTCCTTCCACCTATAACCATTCTAAAGCCTGAGGGGCTTTAAAGTCCATAACTATGCTCCATCCAGCCTCTAGAAAAATACTACACAAGTCCAATAAGTGAGGATGAGAAGACATGATAGGATGGAAGCTATCCCAAGAATCATACCAAAAAAGAGCATTTAAGACTCTAAAGCAAATCTAGAAAAGACCCTGTTTAACCAACTTGGCACCTCTTTTGAGAGTACCTCAAATCATAGAACCTTTCCCCGTGAGACTAAATCTAGGTACCTCAGCACCCTCCACATCCCCCAGATATTTAGAGGTAAGGATCTTGGCCCAACACTGATGTTGTTGAGAGCACCATCTCCAATAAATCTTAGGCACCAAGGCTTGTCCATTCCAATCAGCCCTTTACAATCCTAGCCCCCCTTCTTGCTATGACCGACACACAACATCCCACTTAACCAAGCTCCACTTCCTCAAAAGGAGATTACCAGACCAAATAAACTAACGACAAAGACTCTCAAAGTCTTTGATGAAACTAGCAAGGGTAGACAACACGAAACACATGTATATCGAGAGGGCTTGAACCATAGATTTCAAAAGAGTAACTCTACCAGCCATAGAAAGCCACCTACAAGTCCAATGGCAAACTATTTTTCAAAATTTATCAATCACATCCTACCAGTAACCCCTTGAAAGCATGCAAACAGCCAGAGGAATACCAAGATAATTGAAGGGAAGCGAACCAATCTAAAATCTAAAAATCCTCGCAATTCTTTGTTGAATAAGCATAGGGGTATTAAAGAAGTAAATACATGACTTACTCTCATTAATGCTTTGCCCTGAAGCAGCCAAATAATAATCCAAGGTCTTCCTCAAGTTAACCACTTCATCCACTCTAGCTAACTCCATTAAGGTGGTTTCATCAACAAACTAGAGATGAGATTGAGGAGGCAAATTGTTTCCCCACTTCCATCCCTAAATAAGCCCACACTCCACTTGAGATTCAATAAATCTCCCCAATCCATCCACCATCAAAATAAATAAGGGGATAATGGATCCCACTGCCGAAGGCCCCTAGTCACCATGAAAAGATCAAAAGGCACCCCATTGATAAGAACCGAGAAAGAAGAGGAGGCAACACAACTCATGACCCATTCAATCCATTCCCTACTAAACCAAAAGCCTTTAAAATCTTGGATAAAAAGGACCATTTTACTTGATCATAAGCTTTGGCCATGTCTAACTTAATAAACATAGCCTTCTCTCTAGAGGAAGCCATAAAATGAATAGTCGTAGCCGCAATGACAACACCATCCAAGATCTATCTACCAGCAACAAATCCCCCCTGTTCCTCAGAAATCAACCTGTTCAGCCAAGGCTTCAGGCATTCAACAATTAATTTGGTAATTATTTTGTACACCACATTGTACAAAGCAATTGGTCTAAAAAGATCTAAAGAATCAACACCTTCTCGTTTAGGGATAAGAGCAAGAAAAGTAGCAATAATAGTTCATAGTAATTGTTTATTCCTTTGAGACTTCTGGACAACCTCAAGCAGGTCAAGATTGATCACCTCCCAAAACTCCTAAAAGAACTCCGCCGGAAACCCATAAGGACTTGGAGCCTTTCCTTTCTTCAACTGAAACATAACATCCTCTAATTCCTTCAAGGTAATAGGATTAATAAGAGAGTCATTCATGTCCTCGGTCACCAGAGTAGGGATACAAGTGAAGATAGCAGCTTCCTCTTCACTAGCAAGAGGAGAGTCCTTAGAAAATAGAGCAGAAAAGAAATGAACAGACTCTCTCAAAATCTCTGAAGAGGAAGAGAGAACATCTCCCCCAAGAGAATGAAGAGAAGAAATGACATTATCCTGCCTTCTATCTTTCACCGAGTTATGAAAAAAAGAGGTATTCCTATCACCTTCTTGCAACCAATCAATGTAGGATTTCTATTTCAAAAAAATTTCCTCTCTAAGCTCCCACTCCTCCACCTCTTTTACCACATCAGCTTCTAACCTTGACAAATCTCTAAGAGTCCATGGTCTCTGATCTGTCGAGTGAGAGAATCCAAGTATGCCTAAGTTGTCTTTTTTGCTAGAAAAACATTGCCAAAGTGAGTTCTATTCCAACATTTCAACTTGTATTTGATATATTGGAGTCTCTTCACAAAGGAGTACATAGCAGTGCCAAAAGCTGGCCTCCCTTCATGCCACCACCTAGGAATGAGATCATGGAGCCTTTCATGCCTAAGCCACATTAGATGAAATTTAAAAGACTACTTTTTAGTGCAATTGGCTAGATGGGTAGAGAGTTTAATCAACCAATGATCAAAGCCACACCAATCCAAAATTTTAGAGCTTATCATCCACCTGTCACCAACCTAGAAATTGGATACCAGAAACTTGTCTAATCTTTCCAAAATAGCATCCTTGTTGATCCTCCTATTGTTCCAAGTAAAAACACCATTTGAGGGCTTGATAGCCACCAACTGCAAACGATCCATATTGTCCCTTAGGAGATCAGAGGAAGGGTCCAACCGAATAATACTAACCCTTTTCTCCTCAAGAGAGGAAATAGCATTAAAGTCACCTACCATAATCTAGGGAAGAAAAGGATCCAAGGATAACAGATAACTAATATAGAGGAAAACTAATGTGTTGTAGACTTAAATAAAATTCAGGGTTTAACCTAACTGAACAGTCCACTATCATTGCATTCCTACATTGAATTATCAACCAAGGAGCATAATCTTATGATGATGTCTGCATTATCTATGCCTTCAAGACTCATTTCTAATCTAAGTTAGTCTTATACAATTCTTATTTTGTCCAACCCTACTTACTAGAAAGCACAAAAATGTAAGACAGTACACAGAAATGGAAAATAGCAAAAATAGTCTAAACTTCCAGTTGCTACGGGTACCTTTAGCAGAAGCTGAAGCTAACTGTATTTAACAGAAAATTACAATTTTAATCTAAACAACTTATAATTATGAAAAGGCTAACACTAACCTCCAGAGGATTAAAAACGTGCACTCTACTCATGAATTAAAATTATTGAAAATATCAATCAAGAGTTTTTACTTGCTTCACAATATAACACATAAGATGGAATGAAACAATTTAACTAAGAATGTATGAAAAAATAAGAAAACATGCAAAGTGAGAGTTAGTACCTTGAGTGGCCAGCTTAGGGAACTATCTCACTTTTTCTGGAGATTAAATCTACTTTAGATCTTCACACATTCCATAACATATAGTTGAATTCAAACCATATCAAAGATAGAATCTTCAGATTTTATTCAAAATTATAACATGTCTAGAATAAATAATAACTATAACAAAGTAATGGCTATTTGGAAAGTAAAACATAACAACCAACTTAATCAACAAACTCATCCCCTAACTTATATAAAGATGGGAGAGTCTTATGCATCCTTCTAACTAACCGTGATCATCAATTCATTCCTGGACATCAGGATATCATTTTTGAGATCAACTTATTAACTGGAACAAAGGAAATAGAGTCCTATCCAAACATAAATTCTAACCATAACAGCTCATAAATAAGATTCATAAACTTCAGTGAGACTCCTAGAATAAACCTTCTTTCTCCCCTGCATTTATTATCCCATGATGACCACGTTTGTCTCCATCGATTGCTATGTTTGGCACTTGGACCACATTCTCATTGATTCCTCTATTCTACATCCTGTTGTAATTACTCCTCCTTGGATTCTTTATCTGGCTGCATAGAGTTAATCATTCCAACATATATACAAAACAACCTCTCATAATAAAATTATGAAATCCTATCTATATTTCATGCATATCAATAATTCAAATCATCCATTTGATAATATAACCACCTAATTTCATTTATCAGCATAGGGTCAAAGTCTTTGGAAAGTATATGTGAAACAACATAAAATAGAGATAATGTATGTGAAGTCTTTGTAGAACCATATAGAAAAGGTCTTAAAACATATGAAAACAATATAAAAGGAGGACAATATTTTATCCCAACATTACCCCCAACTTACACTTTTGCTTGTCCCTTAGCAAAATTAAAGAACTAGACACCTGTGACAAAAGGTTATAATGCAGGGTAATTCTTCTGATGTCTGTGTCCTCTCTAACTCCTTTTCCTTGCTTGAGGTAGAACCCATTAGAGTATGCAAGTCTTTCCATCTTGATCAGCTCAGCATGCTTACATTGCTCACTTTTCCCTCCTGTCCAATGTGGCACTGGATAAAGAAAGATAGGAGGTTGATAAGTGAGAGGTAACCATGATACTCCCTTCTATTTTGATATCTGGATATATCTACACAATCTTTCAAGCATATTCATGAAGTTGTGAATAGAATGGGGTTTCTTTCTTTGTAACTCTAGAGTTAAACTGTCCCATCTACTCTACACATACCTCTGACAATTTTGGATGATAGACACTACCATCCTCTATATTCTTCTGTAATTCCTAAGTCTTAAATCCATGATCACCTTACCTGGTCCTTTATGAGACAACAATGTTAACCATTGGGTTAAGATGATTTCAGGCTCCAAGGCTTCCTTCCTCAGTTGCAGTGGTAATTTCTTTTCCCGCTCTTCATATTGGTCCATCAATAACCCTCTGAGTTTATCATTTTTGAAATATGACATTAATGCTCTAATCTAGAGGTCTCCAACATAAATGCAAGGATTCCATTGTGTATCTTCATCCATTATATAATTGTGCAGGTAATACTCACATAATTGGTCTTGTTCTTCTAGGCTGACCTCTTTGAAGTAATTACAAAAGATAAACCTTCAATGCAAGTCAGGTTGATCATTGATAAACCTGTTAAACTAAAAACTAAGAAATTTTTCCTTCAAAAATAGTGCATACACTCTTGATGGAGGTCTGCATCCCATAATATGCTTGGCCCTTTCAATAACCTATGTCAACTTTTTCTCTAACTGTTTAATCTTCAAAACCTTTTCTACAACAGATTCATTGAGGTTATGCTTCTCTTTTTCCCAGTTTTCCTTCTCTTGCCTATTTTCATCAATTAATTTCATCATTTAAAAACCCAAGGACAATGTCGTATGGTATTTTGGGGTTTTTACCATGAGAGGTTGGAGAGTAAGTACTGCTTCTTCCTCAATCTTTATGTTATTTTCAGCCAACTGTGCTAACAAATCTAAGTTTGAACCATGGCCATAAGTTTGGATCTTCTCCTCCAACTCTTGAATCCTCTTTTCTTTTTCTCTATCTCTTTCTTCATAATTCCTTACCTGCTCCTCAAGTTGCCTTATTCTGTCTAGAGCTTCCTGCAACTCCTTCCTAATATCTCTGTCTTGTATCAATTCCTTTTCACCTTCAAAATTTTCATCATTCCCTTTTTTAGGGGCATCAAAAATTTCCTTAGCAGAGTCATCTGGCACAAGTTTTCCCATTTTTCTAGTGATAAATGGATTTTCTAATTCAGAATCAGAAGAAGAAATGTACCTTCTTTTTCTAGCAGACATATTATCATTTGCACAGGCATCAGCAGAAGCATCCTCAAGAGGGTTTTCTCCCCTATTTGAATCTAGATTCAGAGGAACTGGATCAATATCCTATTGGCCTTTATTTTTGTCTTCTTCTCCTTGGTGCTCAACAACTTTCTCTTTAACACCTTGCTTCCTCAACCTCCCTGATCGCCTAGGAGTAACTATCTCATGTTTTTATGCCTTTTTCCTCTTTTTTTATCTCCTTTTGACTCTTTGTTTTCTTCCTAGATGTTGAGGAAGTGGTTCTTTTTGTTTTAGGAATAGAGGTTGAGGGCTCTTCAAATGATACAGGCCTAAACTCTGGATGGTTCTTAGGTTGTGTTTCTTCCTACACAGTATCAACAGGGGGTTCAATTTCATGTGGAATATCTTCATCTGGCTCTGGTGCTTCCAAGAGTGTTGAGATGTCTACACATTGTTTAAAGGCTTCCCCACTTAATATGTGGGTACTGAATCCTTAAACTCCTTTTTACTAACAAAGCTATTAAACAATGGTGAGAAAGAGTTGGGTCTGCTTGTTGCCTTTGATACTCTAAAGACATTCTTCTCAGCACACTATATAAATAATTGGGAACATTGACAAGTTTCTCATGTCTCAAATGGTTGAGCAGTTTAAGATGTGTAGTATACAAAATATTATATCTACCATCACAAGTGATATATTTGATAATATAGAAAGCACATTTCCCCCAAAAATATGGAGGAGATAATTGTTTGGTACCTTGTGTGGTAGAATCTAGGTGTTCACCTCTTTCACAAAACTCCTTCATGGCTGTAATTGCATCAGCCCTGACTGGATACTCAGACCCTGTTCTAGGTAATCCTGAAACTTGAGCAATTACAAGCTCAGAAGCGTCTATTGTCAACCCTCTAACCATTGCTTCATCATATTGCAGAGTAAGTGCAAATTCTTTTACCATGTCATCATCATATTCTATCAATTTGAGGAAGTAATCAAGCCAACCCACTCTAGTAAAGAGTGGAAGAACCAGCACACCCTCCAATATTTCCTTGTGTGCCGAGGGTTCCCTTCTGATTATGTCTCCTCCCATTAAGACTGTGAATTAGAACTCTACAATGTCAATTCTCTACACAATTCCAACTTCTACTAATCAATTTCTATTGCTTCAGCTCACCACCCTGAAAAACTAGTCTTTCAATTTGCCTATGTCCTACTTCTCTAGTATAACTCCATAACTCCTTAGGATATTAATTCATTATTTGACAGAGGTGAGTTCATAGCGCAGAGTATTTTTTTTAAACAAGGTTTTGAAAGGCAAAAATGTAAAGGCAACAATGATTAAATGACAATCATTTGAAAAGAAACCCTTCCCCCCAACTTAATGATGAAGTGACCACACTTCATATGGTAGGTGTTACGGATGGAGGAGTGATAAAATGAAATGTTGGAAATATACATCGCATGCATGAAATAAATTATGAATAAACATGAATATAGAAAAGAAATCTAAGTGTATTAATATAAAGGTGTTGATTGTACATATATATTGAAATAAAATAATTAACATACCTTGGAAGTTGTGAACATTAGTGAGGTGATAGAATATGCATGCGGCAAATGGGAAGCTGGATGTATGGTTATAGAGTGATAATGGAACAGTACAAGATGGTAGATAGAAGTACCAACTCATAAATGTGAATTGACAATTGGAACAATGTGAATAGATCAATTTGAAAGGAATATGGGTTGACGGAATGGGTAGGAGAAGTGAGGTAGTGTTCACCAAGAAATGGAACAGAATAGTAGACATGTGTTGCTACGGGCATCTACAACACATGTCCCAACTGTGTAAATGTAAACATAATATAACAAGTCCTAGCTAAGTCAGGGCTTGACTGAAGAAGTGAAAAATAGGTCCTGGTGGATATATCTAGTTGTAACCATGGAAATTGTGCAGTGTGTGCATGTGAGAAAAACAAAGAAATTTTAATTTTCAGCAATAGGGGTTGAGTATTGCAACTCAACCTCCACATCACTTGACATTGTTGTTGTATTAGCATCAGAATGTGCATTGTTTGGTGTTACAGCATCTGAATCAACATCGTCTGGTTTTCCAGCATTTGAATCAGGAGTATCAAGAGGAGCATACTGAGCAGATAGAGATACCGGAAAGTCATCTCTCTGAAGTAGCTTCTTGTATAATTTGAGCCTATGCCCATTGACCAATAGTGAATACTGAACTTCATCAATAGTTTGCAATTGAACTATACCATTAGGAAAAACTTGTTGGATTTCATATGGACCTAACCAACGTAACTGAAGCCTGCCCTTGACATCCTTATACCTTGAATCATAAAGTAATGTCCAGTCTCCTATAGTGAATTCCTTTGTTTTTATATACTTATCATGCCATTTTTCCCTTTGCTTCTGTATGACCTCTGTATGATGAATGGCTTCTAGTCTCATTTCATCCAAGGCATTCTAATGTTGTAGCCTTTCCTATTTTGCAGTGGTTAGATCCATTCCTAGGTCCAATGTTGTCCTCAGGGTTTTGTGTTCAAATTCAATAGGCAGGACTGCAGTCTTTCCATAGACCAGCTCATAAGGTGTAAACCCTGTAGTTGTCTTCCAAGTTGTTCTATATGCCCAAATAGCTTCAGGGAACCTAGAAACCCAATCTCTTCGGTGGAGCTGCACTGTCTTGGTCAGGATGTTTTCAATTTCTCTATTAGTAACTTCTACTTGACCATTGGCCTGTGGATGGTAGGGAGTGGATTTCTTATGCCTGATCTTGTACTCTGCAACCAATTTTGTTATTAGATCATATGTAAATTGTGGTCCCTGGTCAGTTACTATTTCTCTTGGAACATCATACCTAGTGAAGATGTCTTCATACAAGAATTTGGCTACATTGCCATCTTTGGCAAACTGTAATGCTTTCACTTCTACCCATTTAGTTAAGTAATCTGTACATACTAGGATATATTCTTTGTTGTTTGATGAAGGATATATAGGCCCCACAAAATCCAAACCCCACTTTTCAAAAGGAGCTAGTGAGATTTGTGGCTGCAAAGGCATCTCATCGCTTCTGGTAGGTCTCCCCATTCTCTGGCATCTATCATAGCTCCTAGTGTACTTGACAGCATCCTTGTGAAACATTGGCCAATAATAACCTGTTGTGAGGATTTTAAAGGCTGTCCATTTTGTTGCAAAATTTCCTCCACAAGGCTCATCATGAGAAGCCTTGATTACATCAAATACTTCATCCTCCTTGATACATCTTCACATAATATTGTTTGGTCTAGTGTAGAATAGAAATCCAAGAGTAAGGGAAACATTTATGCACCCACTCCCTCTTCTCCCTTGGAGAGAAATATCCTAGAATTTGCCCTGTAACCAAATAATTGGCTATATCTGCATACCATGGAGTATGTGCAGTGAGAGCAAATAAATGCTCATCAGGAAAAGAATCATCAACCACGTCATCTGAAGACTATGTAGGTAGTCTAGACAGAAAATCAGCAACAACATTGGCTTTGCCTAGTTTGTCAACAATTGTAATGTCAAACTCTTGCAACAACAATAACCACCTTACAAGTCTGCCACCTACTATGGGATTATTCATCAAGTATCTGTTGGCTGCATGATCTATATGGATGAAGACCTTGTAACTAATTATGTAGTGTCTGAACTTATTTATGGCATAACCAACTGCTAACATCTCTTTCTTTGTCACTGTATAATTCAATTCAGCTTCTTGTAGATTCTTACTGACATAATAAATAGCATATTCCTTGGATCCTTCTTGTTAGCCTAAAACTGCACCAATTGCAAAATCTAATGCATCAGTATGGATGTGAAAAGGTAAGGTCCAATTTGGTCCTCTAAGTACAGCAGCTTGTGTCAAGGAGGTTTTTAGCTTTTCAAAAGAAGTCTGGCAATCTGGTGTCCACTCAAATTCACTGTCTTTTGTTAACAGAGTAAATAGAGGTGCAACAATTTTGCTAAAATATTGAATGAACCTTTTGTAGTAGCTTGCATGTCCTAGGAAACTCCTGACATCTTTCTACTTCTATGGAATAGGTAGGGTGGAAATAACTTCAATTTTCTTTGGATCCACTAGTATTCTAGCACTTGAGATAAAGTGCCCCAAAACTATTCCTGGTGTCATCATAAGAAAAACTTTTCATGACTCAAATAGAGATTGTGATCTATACATATTTTCAATACCTTCTCCAATTTGTGTAGGGCTTCATCATATGTGTCACCATATGTGGTGAAGTCATCCATATAAATCTCCATGCTGTCATGTGCAAAATCAGAGAAAATGCTTAAAACTACTCTTTGAAAAGTAGCTAGAGCGTTGCACAAGCCAAAGGGCAAGACAGAGTATGCATATGGCCCCCAAGGGTAAGTAAATGTTGTCTTATCTTGGTCTTCTGGAGCAATTTTAATCTGATTATAGCCACTAAAACCATCAAGGAAAGAAAAATATTTCTTGCCTACTAGTGAGTCAAGAACCTGGTCAATGAAGGGCAATGGAAATTGATCTTTCCTAGTAGCAGTGTTCAATTCTCTGTAGTCAACGCAAACCCTCCACTTGCCTCCTTTCTTCGGGACTATAACCAATGGTGAAACCCATTCACTATCTGAAATGGGGTATATGAAGCCTGCATCCAAAAGTTTTTGTAGCTCAGTTTTAACAATATCCCTGAGGGCTAGATTCATGCGCCTTTACTGCTGCCTGATGGGCCTGTATCCATCATCTATGTATATCTTATGCATGTACAAGTTAGGATCAATGCCTTTCATATCATTATAATCCCATGCAAATGCTGATGAGTGTGCATTTAAAACTCTATGCAAGGAGTGTTGTTGTTCATTAATCAAGGCATTATTAATATTCAACATCCTTCCTGGTCTGATTTCTAGTTGTTTGGACAATTCTTGCACATAATACAAATCAAGGCTGGGTAACACAAGTAAGCGTTGCTGAGGTAATAAAGCATGAAATATTTGAGACACCTCTTCTGATGAACCGCTTGGTATTATGGTGCTCAAAGGGCCTTGCAAGCAAGATAGGCAATCCTACTGCTGCGGATGCCTTCCACAGTTATTGTGGAGAACATGAGCAATTGGTTCATCTTCTTCTAGAATGTCTAACAAGGGGCTGCATTCAATAGTCATTAGTGTTTGCAAGGAGTAAGTGTCCTCTTCTTCTTGGAAAGGCCAAATGGTCTGCTCAAGTTCATGGTATGGTTGGGTTGGAGGATATAAAACCAGTTTCTTGGTCACTATCCCATTAGTTATTATCATGTTACCAAACCTACAACCTATAAATGCATCAGCAGTGGCAAGCCATGGTCTTCCTAGTATAAGAGGATAACCAACAAGATTAACTCTAGGCTGCAAAACTATGAAATTAGCTGGATACTCCCAAGAGTCTAATGTGATGACCAAATCCTCAATGAGTCCTTTAGGTTTGACTGTAGACCTATCAGCTAATTGAAGAACTTTCTGGGTAGGCCTAAGATTGTTCAGTTGGAGTATATGCATTGTTTCTTTGGTCATGACATTAATAGTAGCACCTAAATCTATCAGAGTGTTCTTAATCAGAGTCCCGTTGATCTTGACATCCACCACTGGACTTCCTGGGTCTATATATTTTGGAACAGTTATATTACCCAACATGATGTCTATAAGATTACCTAACACATGCACTGTCTGGGGGTCTATTCTCTTCCTTCTTGGTTTTTGTATGCAAAGATCCCTAATAGTTTTGGTATAGATAGGGATATCCTTGATAGCTTCGATTAAGGGAATCTTGATATTGATATCCTTTAGCTGGCTAAGAAGGGTAGTATCAGCTTGAGCTGGTTGCTTTTGCATGGCCAAATGTTCAGGGAAGGGAGGAGACTTCTACTGCAAGGTAGGTTGGGCATCTTGGTTTGATTTAGGTTCCAAGGGTTGTTTATTTGGGGTTGCTCCGGTGGGCTCTTCATCTTCAAGATCGGTAATTTGGGGAGATGAAGGTCCTGCAAGTTATTTCCCTGATTTAAGATGAACATTACTCACTTCCACCCCATAGGTGGGATATTGCATCACCTCATTAGTATAAGCCTGTTGAATAGGCTTGTTGTTAGGTTTAGGTGTAGGTTTGGCATGGATTTGGGTAGGTCTAGGAGATGGATTTTGAGGTGGTGGCATTATGGCTGGCTGCTATGGCTAAGATGGAATCATAGGTTGCTGAAATTATGGATTTTACTACCATTGTTGGCCCTTGTTCCACTGAGGCTTCCATTGTTGTTGCTGAGGAAGACATTGAGGATTATAGTTAGGTCCTTGGAAATTTTGCTGTGGCCATGGGTTAGGTTGTTGTTGGTTCCAACCAGCTTGTGGAGTAGGCCATTGGGGAATTTTCCATTGTGGGTTTTGCCATGCATTTGGGTTACTAGACCATGAGCATTCCAAGCAAAGAAGTTCTGATTTGTAGAAGGAAAGGGAGGATTAAAATTAAGTGGATTAGGAGGCATACCTTGTCCTTTTTTCCATGGCCTTCTTTGAGAAATGAAGAATAATTGCCCATCCTCTCCTTCAAATTGCTATAACTCTGGTCTCTCAATCCTTTCTTGCTAGATACTGGCCACCCTCTTGCATTTACAATTGGCTTTCCTTTGTCTGTAGCTGGGGTAGTATTCAGTGAGCATTGGATTTGCCTCTTCTTTTTTCTTCTTGATGTGAAGAGTGTCCAACTATGTAGCCATGTGGCTAATTATATCCTCTTTCATATTGGTTAGCAAGTTACTAATTTCCACACGAGAAACTCCATTAGCTGCCTTGCCTACAATGGCTACTCTTTCTCCTCTAGGTTTTCTTGAAAAAGTCCTAGAGTAGTTCCTGCAAGATGTACAAATATCCTCAAAGGGGAGTTGGGAGATATCCCCTGTTCCAATGAGATTTAGGGCATCCATGCAATCAATATTGACTCCTCTTAAAAAGACCAGCTTCAATGATTCTTCGGACAACCTATTCTGAGGGTTTTTCTTCAAGGAAAATTGGAATCTCTCCACATAGTCCTCTAATGGCTCATCCTCCTTCTGTGACATCCTAAAGATGTCATATTTCCTCCTATCATGTCCTCTATAGTAGTCTTTGTATTTTGCCAGGAATTTTGTCTTCATGGTATCCCAGTCTGGAATGGCATCTTTCCCTAGTCCCATAAACCATCTTAAAGTAGCATCTTTTAGGGTAGCAGGGAATAGATTGAATCTGTAAGGATCAGTGGTAAAATCATAACTCCTACACAGAACATCAAACTCGAACAGGAAAGTGTCAGGATCTTCAGTCACCAAACCATAGAAATTAGGCAATGCATAAGGTGGTATATTTTTCAGAGTAGCTACCCATGCTAGGTCTAGTATAGGGAATTCAAATGTAGCTTGTCCTGGAGGATCCTCTACTACATCTGCCATGGTTCTAAAAGTTTCCTCTATGGTAGTAGAGGAAGTTGATGGAGATGTAGGGGGTGTTGATGAAGATGTAAAAGGAAACTCTTCTTTAGCACTTCCTATGGTGTAGTTGTTGAAATCAGCTGTACCCTCGTTGTTCTAAGAAGTTGATGGGAGGAATCTACCTCGAGTATCTCTTTGCCTTCGCATACAGTAAATTGAGCTTTATGTTTCAGCGGCCTTGCACAATGTTAGTAGAATGCCTGGTGTTTCTTGAAAAATGAATTTATTCAATCTAATACTGAAATCAAGATTTAACTATAAAAGCATGTGAAACCTAACAAATGAGATTATGAAGATAACACCATCCCCGGAAACGGCACCAAAAATCTAGAGGAAAACTAACGTGTTGTAGACTTAAATAAAATTCAGGGTTTAACCTAACTGAACAGTCCACTATCATTGCATTCCTACATTGAATTATCGACCAAGGAGCTAAAGCTTATGATGATGCCTACATTATCTATGCCTTCAAGACTCATTTCTAATCTAAGTTACTCTAATACAATTCTTATTTTGTCCAGCCCTACTTACTAGAAAGCACAGAAATGTAAAATAGTACATGGAAATGGAAAACAACAAAAACAGTCTACACTTCCAATTGCTACAGGTACCTTCAGTAGAAGCTGAAGTTGTATTTTAATCTAAACAAATTAAAATGACAAAAAGGCTAACACTAACCTCCAGAGGATTAAAAATGTGCACTCTACTCATGAATTACAATTACTAGAAATATCAATCAAGAGTTCTTACTTGCTTCACAATATAACACATAAGATGGAATGAAATAGTTTAACTAAGAATGTAGGAATAAATAAGAAAACATGCAAAGTGAGAGTTAGTACCTTGAGTGACCAGCTCAGGGAACTATCTCACTTTTTCTAGAGATTGAATCTACTTCAAATCTTCACACATTCCATAACATACAGTTGAATTCAAACCATATCAAAGATAGAATCTTCTTCAGATTTTATTCAAAATTATAACATGTCTGGAATAACTAATAACTATAATAAAGTAACGGCTATTTGGAAAGTAATGCATAACAACCAACTTAATCAACGAACTCATCCCCTAACTTATATAAAGATGGGAGAGTCTTATGCATCCTTCTAACTATCTGTGATCATCAATTCACTCCTGGACATCAGGATATCATTTTTGAGATCAACTTATTAACTAGAACAAAGGAAATAGAGTCCTATCCAAACAAAAATTCTAACCATAACAACTCATAAATAAGATTCATAAACTTCGATGAGACTCCTAGAATAAGCCTTCTTTCTCCCCTACATTTATTCTCCCATGATGACCATGTTTGTCTCCACCGATCCCTATGTCTGGCACTTGGACCGTATTCTCATTGATTCCTCTGTTCTACATCCTGTTGTAATTAATCCTCCTTGGATTCTTTATCTGTCTGCACAGGGTTAATCATTCCAACATATATACAAAACAACCTCTCATAATAAACCTATGAAATCCTATCTATATTTCATGCATATCAATAATTCAAATCATCCATTTGCTAAAATAACCACCTGATTTCATTTATCAGCATAGGGTCAAAGTCTTTGGAAAGTATATATGAAACATCATAAAATAGAGATAATGTATGTGAAGTCTTTGCAGAACCATATAGAAAAGGTCTTAAAACATATGAAAATAGTATAAAAGGAGGACAATATTTCATCCCAACAACTAACATGAGACCAAAAAAATACCTTACTAGGGATATTAGAAGGAGCATAGATGTTAGAGAAGAGGATTTTCTCCCCTGACTCCAAGCTAGTCGCAACAATAGAAATATAGTACCTGCAAAGAACCACCAAATGGGGGTAACCCATCAAGGATCCCATAAGCAAGAAAGACCATCAGAGCTACCTTGTGCACCCACACACTGGAATAGCCCTCTATTCCAAATCCTAGAAGCACACTACATCATACCATCAATAGACAACTTGGTCTCTTGAAGGAAGACCATATCTGGAGAGTGAACACAAACCAAATCACAAATAGCCTTTTGTCTAGGGATTCTATTCATACCCCTTACATTCTAGGATAAAACAATCATTTGTGGGATTGGGAGAAAAGGGCGTCAATGGTCTTCACTGACTCAGATTCCACCAAAGTATCCCCAATTAACTTCACCTTTTCTTGATCTTTCTTGCGCCCCACCTTCAAAGGCTTTTTGAGAAGCCCCTTTTTGAGGATTTTTGCTGAAGGCCCAAACCATGAGAAGCCCCCATACTTTTTCCCGATACCAAAGCCTCCTTTCCTGGAGAAGATGTCACTGCTGCCAATGCCTCTCCCCCTTTCAAAGCCAAAGTCTCACTTGGCTTAGACCCTTCTAGAAGTTGAGGCTACATATCTGTATCCATCTGCCCATCCTACTGAACCTCCAAAGACAGGATCAAATTATCAATCCCCCTATCTTCTACCAAAGCCTTATCCATCAACTTAGTCCCCAAAGGCATCTCAATTGGGATTCCCTCTTCCTGGACCAAGTGATCCAAAACTTCAAACTTATTAAAAGTCTCATCATTTGCCCCCTTTTGTTTATTGATAAGAGTCACACAAGCCTAATTTTTAGTAGTTACAAGTGTATGGTTATTGCTGAAACTGCTAATACTAGTTTCAAAATTGGATTGCATCACTTGGTTCATTTTTGGTTTATCAACCAACAAACTAGGGGAGCCCTGAATTACATTTATTTTACCTAGACTTGCAAGTCCCTCCTCTGGATGAAAGGTCCCACTATTCTCAGTAATCCCACCTTTTGTGTCTTCCTTGGTGCTCTATTATTTCTCCTCCTGAATTAGAATATGGTCCTTTTCCTTAATCTGTTGCATGACAACTTCTTTAGGATGCCCTACAATTGCCCATTGTTTATGTCATTGCTACGAGGATCCGTCGGTGGCAATTTATTAATAACTCTAGCTTGTTGATTGTCAACATCTCCACCTACTATCAATCAACTTCATCTAGATATTGGTTATTTTGAGCATGCTTTTGGCAATCCTCAACCTAATTGTTCATTAGTTGTTTGTCATTAGAACCCAATTGATTTTTCTCAAGTATTTTCAATTAAAGCCCTCATATATTCTCTTCTTCAGTTTCCATTTTAGTCACCTTTCCCTATGAGGAATCCATGAGCTTGAGAAGTTCCTGTTCAAAAGGATATTTCTCACTATTTTGGGGGAATTGATGATAAAGTAAATAATGTTTAGAACAAAATAATTCTAAAGTAGAAGTTAAAATAAATTATTATTTAGAAAATATTACTTACTAATTTATGAGGTACATACTCTATTACTATTTTTTAATCAAATTACATAATAATTTTAATATTTTTTTTAGTTACTATAATAAAGAAAAAACAATATATAAATAAAAATAATTCTTAAATAGTTTTAAACTAAAACTAGCATACCTATCTTTTGAAAAATCGATGTAAATCTATGTAATTCTTAGATGTCTAGAGATATCATTCTCAAGGGCCTATATTACATTTTAGTTTTCTAATTTTTTTATATTATAGTTTTATTAATTTATTATTTTTATAATTTTATTATAGTTTATATAATTTTAATTTTATAATATCATAATTTTATTAATTTTTTAGTTTGATTATTTTATTAATTTAATAATTTATTTTATAAAATTTTATATTTTATTAATTTATTATTATATATAATTAATATAATCAAATTTATTAATTTTGTATATTTCCTTTTGTGACAGTTGGCTAGATAGGAGCCACCCAAGATCTAGGACTTCACGAAAGCACAAGAGAGACAATATGAAAGAATAATAATGTATTCTATCAATGAATGCTCTATGATACAATGTACATGAAGAGCCTTGCTTATAAAGACAAGGATGAGAGCCAAGATGTTGTAGTCATGTGACAAGTGTCTTAATCCTATGACATGTGACAACTATATGACAACTACCAACAACTAGCTACAACTAGACACAACTAGGAACAACTAGGAACAACTAGAAACATCTACAAGACTCACTAAGTCAACTTAACATGTGAATTATGTGGGAGAATATTATTTAACTAATAAATAGTTAAATACTATGAATTATCCTCACACAAGGGAAACTAGATAGGAAATACCCCTATTCACACTAACACCCCCCTTAAGTGCAACTTAAGGAGTAGATGACTAATGCAAGATGCAAAGATGAATGGGTCCTGGCTACTAGGCCATGTTAGGTACCCATGTACAAACCAATCTCAAGTGGAGTAAAGGAGAAAACCTCATGGGAAAAAACTCCTCTCCAAAAGTGAGAATGCATGAAAATAAAACATTTACAAGTGATGGAATGATGGAAGAATCAAGACCCACCAAATACAACATCCATCACATATATATAATCAATAGCCCCCCCATAAGAGGGAAAGAATGAGAAAAGATGTCCCCCCATAATGAAGAAGCTCCTGTGCCAATGGTGGATGCTAGAAGAAGAAGAACAAAGAGGATCCAAAACTTGCAAACAACATGTCTTCCCTTGGGAAGAAACCAATCCACTGGTGCATGAAGAAACTCCAACTCCAAACCAAGAGATGAGGAAGGAAGTCTCATGAAATATGATGTCTCTGAAAGTTGATCATGTGTCTCCATGTGAATATCGAATGATACCACAATCAAATCAAGAGTCTCAGGCTTTATTGATGAAAGTGACAATCCAGGATCTAGTGGAAATTGAAAATCATCAACCTCCAAAGACAAAGATGGGTTGACAATAGTTGTGCTATGACTGTCATCAAAGAGGAGAGTTAATCCCTCAAATGTGTCCTCCAAATTTGCAAGATGGGACTAACAAAACAATCTGAAATGCTTATCAAATGCTCATCCCACAAAGTTGTATCTGAAAGACAAGAAGTATCCTGCTAAACTGAATGACCAAACTCTGAAGAAGCAGGAGGTGGAGAAGATGGAAGTGTAGCACAAGTCTCAAGAACTAATGAAGAGGCAAGAATACCAAGGTTCAAGTGACCAAACTTCTCCTCTGAAATATAATTCACACAAGGAGTGTGAATGTCAGCCAATGGATCTGAATCATCATCAGGAGAGAAACCATAAAAGGTGTATAGCTGAGATGTATGATCAACCAACCCAGAAGCAATTATCTCTACACTTTCCAAGTCTTTGATAATAACTAGATCAGGCGTGAACTCCACTGTCTTCCCTGTACCACTGTGAGTAATTTGATAAATGGAAAGAAGATTATTGGTCAAAGAAGGCACACAAAGTACATCATTGAAAGTACCTTCACCAATATCAGTGGTTCCCTTCCTAATTACATTCATATATGTGTTATTACCCATCAAGATAGGTGGCATATCACATGGCTCAAATGAAGAAAACATATCCTTGGAAGAAGCCATATGATGAGAAGCACTCGAATCAAGAAGCCATTTACCTGATGTAGAACTTGTACTTGTACAAAGTGCTTTACCTTTATGTTTAGGTTCCTTAGCTTTCCTTGCATGACCTGATTCAAAAAGTACTGGTTGTGTAGATGTAGAAGGAGAAGTAGAGGAAGAATCAGTTCATGAAATATTGTTCTTTTGAGCAAGTTGCATCAACATGTCAATCTATTTCTTAAAACAATCATGTTCATCATGCCTTGCTTTCTTACAATAACCACATGCAGGCTTCTCCTTCTTAGGTGGATTTTGTGCTTGATCATTTTGTGGATCTTTCTTAGCTTTCTTTTGTTTCTTGTCAGAAGAACCTGACGCTTTTTGTTCCTTGGGTTGTGTAACCACCAAAGCATGATTCTGTGATGGCTTAATGATACCCATAGAGAGAAGCTTATGTTGCTCATGCATTAACATCTCAGCAAAGGATGCAATGAAGGCACGGTAAAAGTAGATCCAATAGTTAACCTGTGAGTGTGAAAGCTATAAACAAAAGTTACATATTCAGGACTGAGTTTGTTCAACACATTGTAGATCAAGTGGATGTCCTTTTTCTCAATACCACATACTTTACATTTTGCTCTTAGATCATTAACCTTAGTTATGTAATCCTGGATGTTGCTAAAGTTCTTAGGATCAAGGCTCATCAATTCATTATCAATTTGATAGCCTTTAACTTCATCTTTTGTACAATACAATGTTTTCAATTTATCCCAAGCATCATGTGAATTTGTACATGCCTCAATCTGAAACTAGAGATCTAGGGAAATGAAACTATGAAGACATCGAAGAGCTTTACCATGCTTTATCATCCATTTTATCTTTTCCTTATCATATTTTGGTTTAGGTATCTTGTTTTCAACATATAAAGAATGTCCAAGATCCATTAGGGCATTCATTGCATGTTGACTCCAAGTTGCATAGTTATATGGTGTTAACAATGGAACCTTTGATTTATCCATGATTTAGAGGAAAACTAGAGCACAACTAGATATATCAAATCACAAGTTGAATCAACACTGTAATTGAAGCCCTCCCAAACCAAAACAACCACCAATTTCAACATTTTTCCAACCAATGAGTGATAAGTACCCAAAGTTATCCAAATTAAAAATTTGATGTCTAAAGAAAAATCTAGAAAAATGGCATGGACAGAACTGTAGAGCAAATAATTACCTTTCCAACGCCTATAAGAAGTTGAAATTCTAATGAAGTGGGCGAAAGTTGTGAGCTCGGGAGTGAAAAATGCAAGATCTAGCTTCAAACAATTGTATCTGGCACCTATAGCAAAATATCAGAAAAATACCTACACCACTATGAAGTTCTTGGAACCATCTTTCTGACAATATCTCATTTGCCAATTTTCAATGTCGTGGCCAAAAGTTATGACTCCCAGAAAAAAATTACCCTATTAGGGCTAGAAGGGGGCCAAAGGGGGCCCTTGCCATAATATTCTGTCTAGTTGCCAAAATATTCCCCTACTAGAAAGAAAAAAACTACCTGTTTGAAAAAGAAAACCTCCTTTCAGAGGGAAAAACCACTAGTCGTACAGTGAAAACCACTGATCTTCAAGGTAAAACCACCTCAGGTGTGCGAAAACTGCCAGTGAAATTGCAAAACCACCTGTCAGCACACTAAAACCAAATGGAAGGGGCTGAAACCATCTTGTGACTGGCAAAACCGCCCGGTCTAGAGGTGAAACCGCTTGTCTAAGTGCTAAACCACTTATTTGGGCCAAAACCACCAATGAGGATGCAAAACCACCTTTGGATGATGGTAAACCATCTTTTACAGGTCAAAACCACCATTGACTTAGGAAAAACTACCCTCTAACTATGTGAAACCACTTATTTAGGCCTGAAACCGCCAAGGTGCATCTAAAACTACCTGCAACTATTGTTTAGGGCAAAAAACCGCCCTCTGGAGGTAGATAAAACCACTTAGCGGACTAGTTTTATATTATAAACCTACATATTTTTGTTTGACCCTGCGGATACGAGTGGAATATCATTGCTGGCTAGAATCTATACCACTGCATAGCATGTATGAATTCTGTAGAGTGTATAAAGGGTCAAAGCCCATTTTAGGCACCACGGGTGGTCTACGGGCCAAAAGACCACTAGCTGAAGGTTTAAACCTTGGCGGTGAGCCTGCTAGTGGATGGAGAAACCCTTCAATTGGGCCTGTGCCAATAAAGGTGATTGGCAGTAGAGTATGGCTGTCGGTACCGTTTATAATAATTTTTTTTCTTTAACTAGAGTCTGCAAAAAATGAATGAAAACTGTAAAAAAAAATTTGAACCAACAAAAGTAAAATTGATACCCATACAATTCGTTGATGACGATGCCTATACACTCGTGAGATTTTGCATGCACCGAAAAAGTTTCTGAGAATATTCTTTGCAGTCCGTACAGTGGGGCAGAGGCAAATTTTTTTTGCCTTTCGACACAACTGCTCCAATTTGGACAATTTTATAGTCAATCTGTAGGTTTTGACGCCTTCTAGACGCAATGGCAAGGTTGATTTATGCCCAAACTGCTCTAAAATTGTAGCTACCTCTTGGATTAGGTATCCATTCCCTGAATTGAAAACCTCATAGATTTGGCATATGATGTCCGATTTAGACAAAACAAAAGCCAATCTCGACTATCTCAGACCTCCTAAACACAATGGTGTGCTCCGATTTGCAGCAGTACACTCTGATTTTAACCTACAATACAAGGCTACAAAGAGGAAACCCTCACAAATCTAGCTTTTCCATCAAGTCTTTCTGATTCTCTAGTTCATCATTCTATGCAAGAGAAGAACATATTCAACTATCAAAATCCACCATGAATTTGCATTCAATCTCTCAACAATTGGATAACAAAGAAGAAATTCCACCTAGAGAGCTGTGATACCATGTAAGAGTTGGCTAGATAGGAGCCACCCAAGATCTAGGACTTCATGAAAGCACAAGAGAAACAATATGAAAGAATAATAATGTATTCTATCAATGAATGCTCTATGATACAATGTACATGAAGAGCCTTGCTTATAAAGACAAGGATGAGAGCCAAGATGTTGTAGTCATGTGACAAGTGTCTTAATCCTATGACATGTGATAACTATAGCACATGTGGAGGATAAGACAACTATATGACAACTACCAACAACTAGATACAACTAGACACAACTAGGAACAATTAGAAACATCTAGAAGACTCACTAAGTCAACTTAACATGTGAATTATGTGGGAGAATATTATTTAACTAATAAATAGTTAAATAATATGAATTATCCTCACACAAGGGAAACTAGATAGGAAATATCCCTATTCACACGAACACCTTTTTATTAATTTTAAAATTTGTATTTTTTGATCTTATTAATTTAACTTTAAAAACTAAAAATTTATACAAATTTAAAGAAATATTAATAACATTTTCTTTCAAAAAAAGAAGGAAATCCTAAGTTGAGCCCCTTTCATGATGGATGGGGTCAAATTCTATGTAAAATACTAGGTTCCAAACTTTAACCCAATCACCCATAAGATCACCAATAGCCCAATATGGATTAGGTTATATAATTTACCAACAGAATATTGGGATCTTGGGATCTTAAAACTGATCGAGGATGAGATTGGATCCTTCATAAAGGAAGATGACCAAATTGGAGAAGGAGACTTCTAAATGTATGCAAGAATTTGCATCACCATTGATCTCGTGGTTCCTCCTGGGCTGGTAGAGATCAAAATTAGATCAAAATCCAAGATATGGAGATAGAAATTGGAAGTGGAAAGGACCCCAACAAAAAGCAAGAAGTGTCACCTAATGGGACATACTTTTGAGGAATGCAGAGAGAAGGAAATAGTACCAAGGGATGAGGAGAGACATGTAGTGGAAGTAGCACCAAAAAATGTGTTGAAGAACAAATAAGTTGATTCTCCGTTGTTGTACAATAACATTAATGAAGCAAAAGATGGAGGCAAATCTATTTTTCCACCGATTGAAGAGGTGGATATTGAGAAAGGGACTTCTAATTTCAATATGGCCCTAGAGATCCTTGGTTGTAATAGGCATCTAGAAAAGAATGATCTCAACCCACCTATTGTTGTTATATGGAGCCTAATCAGACTTAGAGGTTAAATTTTCCCCACTTTTATCGGTGTAGTTTCCCCCCAAATTCCTACGAGGTCAAGGGGCAGCGCCCCTTGCGGGGTCCAGGGGCAACACCCTCGTGAGGGGTCAGGGATAGCATCCCCGAAACCTCACATGGTTTTTTATTATTTTATTAAGGTGTCGGGGGTTATTTTTCTTGGGATGACATAAAAAACCTTATTTTTGTAACTGACAAAAGTCATGATAAAAATGGCTAAGGGTTAGGGTTTCTATTGATATTGTATTGTAGCATTTTATAGTGATATTGAGTTACAGGGATTGCTAGTTGTAATCAGTTTTGATTTACTGGATAATAATATTGGACTCACTGTTGGTGGATGTAGCCTGAGTTTGGGTAAACCATGTTAAAACTTGTCTCTCGTTGTTACTATTTCTGTGTATTTTCATTCCTATGTTTAATCTTTATTTGTATTTAATTGATATCTTTTGTCGGTTGACCCTAACACCTGCTATAGAGAATGTTGAGGAAGTACCAAGCACTAAGTTGGACATTGGAAGTTAGTCTTCCAAAGAAGAAATAGATTTACTAGAGGAAAGAACGGCGAGTTAAACGGATTCGAAGATAGAAAAACCCAAGAGCAGGGAAAAAAGACATAGAGGTAGAAAATCAAATAGGGCTAAGCTAGAGATAGCAAGGAAGGCTAAAGGACAGATGAAGCTAAGATCGAGGAAGGAGTTCACAATTTCCACTAAGCCATGAAGCTCATAACATTGAATGTTAGGGACATCAACACCCCTAACAAAAGGTGCTTTCTCAAGCATCTAATTGATATGTCAAAACCTAACATAACCTTAATCTTGGAAAGAAAGATGAAGATGGCGAAGATAAATGGGATAGTGAAAAATGGAAATAGTGGCAAGGCCATTTCATGAAAGCTAGAGGCGTCTCAAACAGACAGGAGATAATATTGAACCCCAATACTATAACAACAGATTACATTCAAGACATCCATGTTTGGCAGGTATGTAGAATCAAACACTTTTCCATGAACCTTAATTATATTTAGATTAGTATGTATGGGCCAACGGGAAACTCTTCGAAAAAGGAAGTATAGGAGTAGATAACTAACATGATAAAAATAATGAAAAATGAACTCATAATTGTGGGGGAGACTTTAGTGCCACCTTATATGCATTTGAGAAGAGGGGGGAATTTCTAAGATGACAAACATAATTAGACTTTTAGAATTTCATGGCATCCAATCACTTTTAAGATATAACTCCAAAAAATGGGAGATATACTTGGAATAATAGGAGACAAGGCTTCACAAACATAGTGTAAAGATTAAACCATTTTCTCCTATGTGGGAATTGGGATTCCATCCCCTTTTTACATGAATGTTCTATCCTCCCATACATAGGATTAGGTCATTTCCTGGTACTCTCTACATTCCTACCAGACTCCTCCCTTACAAGAGGTCCCTTCAAATTCAAAAATACATGGTTACATGATAAAGATTTAGAAAACAAGATTTCTGAATGGTGGCCTTTAGCTCCAAAGATAAGAGGCACCAAACTTTTTCAAATTTTCAAGAAACTTGGTCATATCAAAGAACAACTAAAAGGCTAGAATAGAAATCATTTAAAAAACATTTTTGAAGAAAAATAAAAAGTGGAAAATGATCTAACAACTCTTAATGAGGTGATCATCCGAGATGGCATGGATTAGGAGACATCAAAAAGAAAAAGAATTGATGGGGAGATATGTGGAACTATTGGCTAGGGAAGCAACTTTTTGGAGATAAAAGTTTAGAGTGTGTTGGCTCAAGGAGGGAGACATGAATACAAAATATTTCCATAACTCTACAAAGATCAAGAGAAACAAAAATAGAATAACCAAAATAAAGAATAAGGAGGGAAAAGTGGTGGAAAATATGGATGACATTTGGGAGGTGGTAGTTGGGTACTTCAAGGAACTCCTAAATGAAATACACCATATAAATGACTAAGCCAAAGACACTATTGTGAACAAGATTTCTTATTTAGTTAAACTTGAGAAAAATTAACTCCTGAACCAACCCTTTATAGAAGAAGAGATTAAATTGGAAGCCTTTCAAATGGACCCAAACAAGGCCCCACATCCAAATGGCTTACCTACCAACTTTTATTAGAAATGCTAGAAAATAATTGCAAAAGACTTAGTGGTGGTGGTAGAAGAGGAGAGAAAGAAAGGCACTATGCTAAAGGACATAAATAATACCTTCATATCTCTAATCCCAAGGAAAAACTTACTCAAATCCATGGATGACTAGTACCAGCTAATTTCCTAATGTAATACAGTTTGTAAGATATTCTCCAAGGCCATAGAAAATAGAATGAAGGTGTTGCTACTTGATATTATATCTGAAGAGCAAAGTGGTTTTACACTAGGGAGATCGATCACAAATGGAATAATTATAGCACATGAAGCTATTCATACAATCAGAAAGAGCAAGGTAGAGAGAATGATAGTAAAGCTCAACATCAAGAAAGCATATGATCAAGTGATCAGACAATTCATTCTTGAGGCTCTAGAGAAGTTTGGGTTTTACAAAGAATGGATCAATTGGATCAGGAGTTGCATCTCCTCCCCATGGTTTTTAGTACTAATTAATGGTAGCCCTTAGGTCTTCTTCACTTCTTCTTAGGGGCTTCCACAAGGGGATCCTTTGTCACTCTTTCTATTCATAATAATGGCTAGAGCCCTTGGTAGATATATTATGGAAGAGGGAGATTTGGGAAAGTGGAAGGGAGTCAAGGTGGTGCCCAACATTAGCCCAGTAACACACCAGTAATTTGTCGATCACACACTTTTGTTTAGAGTAGCATACAAAAGGAAGGTTAAGGTCATGAAACAAACATTGGATTTCCACTATAAGGCCTCAAGAAAACAAGTCAATTGGAGAAAGTTTGAGGTATTCTTCTTCAATGCAAACTTGGGAAAGAAAAAGGAGATATATCACACTCTAGGATATAAAATAAGTTCACTCCCAAGCAAGTATCTGGGCATACCTCTATTTTTTAAAGAGAAAGTAAGTCCTAGCTATGCAAACCTCTCATCTCAAATCATAATGCAAAAATGTCATCATGGAAAGGAAAATGGTTTTCTGTGGCAAGGAGAATTTTAATGCTTAAGGTAGTCATATTAGCAATCCCCATGTATACAATGTCTTGCCTCAGAATGCCAAAGAAAACTTGTGACATCATCAACTAGAAAATGAGGGACTTCTTTTGGAAAGGAACCACTGATGATAAGAAGTTTCCACTAATTGTATGGGACACAATATGCAGACCAAAAATGGTAAGTGGTGTAGGACTATGAAAATAGATAATCCTTAATACAACTTTAGGGGAAAAGATGGTCTGGAATCTATACTCAAACCCTTAGGGGCCATGTGGGTTAGAATTTTATATAGCAAGTATTTGGATTCCTCAAACCTCATGAATATTCTCACAACAATTAATCCCCCCATGATTCTACAATATGAAATTTCTTTCTCTCTTGCAAAAACTTGATTGTGAATCATCTCACATGGGAAGTAAAAAATGGGAAACTAGCATAGTTTTGGGAGGATTTGTGGAATGGCTACCTAGCTATGAAAGTGTAACCAAATTTAATAGAATCCAAAGAAAATTTTGGTCAAGGAATGGGGAATCTATGTAAGAGATAATGTAACTATGGTGTAGAGGGATGAATGGTAGGAGTGGAAATGGAAATCCCTTTAAGGTGTAAATATACCCAAGGTTCAAAAAGAGAGGCTAATAGTAGAACTTGTAGGTAGAAAAGTATCTATATTAGGTGGGGCTGATAACACCAAATGGTGTGGTGCATAGATAGGAAGATATAATGTCAAGTTTGGGTACAAAATTAAAGAAGCTACATTGGATAAGGAGGATTGGCCCACTCACTTATGTCAAGATAAACAATGCCTCCCAAACACAGTAGCCTTTGTCTAGGAAACATTGCAAAAGAGAATTCTAACAAGGGATAGATTACAAAAAGAAGGCTTTAATGGCCCTTCTAGGTGTATGATGTCCAAGGAGAATGAGGAAACCATGAATCACCTACTTCTATGCTACAAATTCATGGAAACATGTTGGAAAAGAGTACTAGGAAAGTTGAATTGGGCCAGCCTTCTTCCCCAAGATATCTCCTCTTTATTTGTAGCCTAGCTAGTACTTTATAAAAATCTTGTATTCTCAAGTATCTGGACATCAAACTCTCATTGGTGAACTAGTAACTATGTAAAGAGAGGAACATAAGAAATTTTCAAGACAAAGAGATGACTTTTGATGTTTTCTTCAATAAAGTGGAAAATACCATTGTAGAATTGGTCAACAGTGCAGCCAAACATCAATCACTCAGGAAGATCTTGTTCATAGTTTAGGATAATAAAATTCAAAAATCTTGGACGGGGTTGGTGGTTCCCCCCATTTATGAGAAAGTTAGGGTTCATCGTACATCTAACCCAAGAGAGGATGTAAGGTGGGTACCACTAGATGCAGATTGGCATAAACTAAATTTTGACAAAGCAACTATGGGCAACCCTAGCAATTTGAGGGCAGGATGCATAATCAAAAATCACCATGGTGAGATGACAAGTTCACCATCCAAGAAACTCACAGACGGAACGAATAATGAAGCTGAAGCCCAAGAACTATTGATTGGGCTTCAAACATGCAAAAAAATTGGGACTATTAGAAACCCAAATAAAGGTAGACTCCCAAATAATTATCAACACCATCAAAAAAGATTATCCGCAAATTAGAAATTTAATAACATTTTAAACCAATGTTGGATCTTAATTGAATAACTACAATAATTTGAAATCAAGCATGTCTATTGAGAAGCTAATAGGTAAGATGATGCACTCGCCAATGTGGTAATAAACATGGAGGGGGCTTATCATATTTCAAACTCCTCAAACTCCTAGAAGGATATAGTGTTAGATCTTCTAGTCATCCTCACATGCTTGAACTAGAGAAATGAATAATGAAGAGTTAATAAGCTAAGGTTATCTTTCTTCAAGGCAAGGGAGTACATTATGGATGGGAAGTCTACAATTATGAAGACAATGATGCAGAGTATAGAGGTGGGAGATAAATATTGTAAAGCAATATTTGCATTTTAAATAGTTGCAAAACCATGGATACCATAGTTTTCCTAAAAGATATAAAGTGGCAAATTGATTTCATGGGGGAGGTTTCAGACTATAGGTTGAAGATTTTTTTTAAAATTATACAAGGTCAATAGAAACATATCGTCAATGATGGTTTCAATATTCTTGGATTTGGAAGAAGCAAAGTATGTGATCTGGGTGGTGATTGACTCTCTAATCAAACTAAGATGGCATTGTGGGTTGAAAATAATATTGGATGATGCAGTGCTGGGATTGGGCTTCCTTTCAGGAAATGGTACTTGGCTAGTGATTTTGTGACCATATAATGGCCCAGGGGCTTCCTTTATCATTACTGCAGTAGGATATGATTAGGATGAACACAAACATAAGGCTAAATGGGGAGATAAATTCTTGAAGGTGGCCATTGGTGCAGCTCCTAGGCATGATGTCAATTGGTCCTTCCCAATTGAATCAAGAAACTTGGACTCCAGCAAGGAGGAAGTCATGGTGGAGGCACAACAAGTATGAAGAATAGAGAATGTCTTGTTTGCTAGGATATGGGTTGTAGGTGGCTACTCGACAGATATGGTGCTAATCACAGATAAATATGTATATGAATAGAATATTGTAAATATATTTAATATAGTAGAAAAATATATGTTAGAAATAGTAATAGACCTGTGCAAAGACAAAGGATAGAAGATGTAATACTTTCTATACAAACCCTTTGGTTTTTGTTATCAATCTTCAAGGAAATATAATATACCTCGAGGGGTGTTTTAGCATGCCCTCTATTCGAGAATCCAATTGTTTATTTTTTAGTTGAATTCTTTTATGAGAATGACCCTCTCCAGCCAAATTCACTAATAAAAAAATCAAAGATATAGAAAAATAGTAATTCAAAAAATAATATTATCCCCCAATTTTTACTCAAATCGCCTTCTACATAATCTAAGTAGCTTCAATTAGATCAAATCCCTCCCCACCATGAGGTGCCACGTAACTACATACTAGGTTCAATTGAAGCTCCATTTGATCGAACCCTAACATATTTGTTATAGAAATTTAGTCATATGTTTTCCATTTGGCCTAGAACAATATGTCCCCCATATGCTACTGTGTAAGGAAGTCATAGACTTATAGTATTTAAAAACTATTTTATCCTAAGCATGTCTAATCTACAAGAAAGGATATATGAATTCCAATGCTTTATTGGTTGAGGACTTCTAGTCCATTCTTGAGGAAATAGTTCCAAGAAAAAAAGTTCAGCTAAAATTTTCTTGCTAAAAAAGTTACACCTAAAACCACATGGCATCCATGTGGCATGTACATGGACACCAGTTTCCAAGTAGAAAGGTTACACCTAAAACTTTTTCAGACAAAAACATTCCCAAAAAATGGTTGAGAATAATCTAGAATGGTTGAAAATAATCTAAAATGTTCAAGATATAAATTGATAAATTAAAATTAAGCGACAATTTTTGGTTGAAACCAAGTCAATCAAAAAAGATTTGGCTAGCTCAGTTTTGACCAAAATTGCTTATGTGGCAGCCCACCCCCTCTTTTCAAAATTTCAAAAATCTTTCAACTTCACCTCCAAATTTCTCCAATCAAGTTGTATTTTTATGAAAGCATAAAAATACACTTTCATAGAGCTCACAGTAGAATCTTAAAATATATTTTTTATAACTTTGATTAGTTTTATTATAATTTTTTTAATTCATTGCAAGTAGGTTATTATAATCAAACATAAGGTTGATTAGAAATTTAAAATACCAATAAAATATATTTAAAGTTTTTTAAAAATATACAGTGCACTAAATGAAAGAATCTTCTCCAAGAGGGTATAATTTTTTAATGATAAAAAATTTAGATTAAAATTGATGTCCCATGAAAACTATGACGTATTGATCAAATTTGACTTCTAAAAATTATTAAAAAGTAAATATTTATCAAAAATTATTTTTTTTCCCATGCACTAGATTTTCAAGTTATCTAAGTGGGAAAAAAATAAAAAAAATTGTTCTTGTTTTTTGCGACATCCCATTGTCCTCACTTTTTTTCAATAATTAAAATTATTCTCTTATATATATATATATAAAGAGTTCTACATTTCATTAGTTTAAATCATTTTAAATTTTAAAACATAAACATCACTTTTAGGTCATCCAAGGTCAAAAACTATATTTGTGTTGGCCATTCCCTTTATAAAATTGTTGGGATTCAAAGCTAGATAATACGAATGAATACATTTAAATAACATAAAATGTGAGCTCCCTATTAGACACATGTAAAAATGATTCGGATAGCCTAGAGAATGCTTTGATATCATATTAGAGTTTAGGATCTAAATAGGTAAATCAATTTGTATGCATATTAAATTATACAAGAAATAAACATGCAAAAGAAATATAAATAATGTGAATAAGACTTGAACACAAATAATATGTCATGGTAAAAAGAAAAAAGGTAAAAAAAACCCAGAAACATAATTCTTATGATAAAAACTTACATGATGTCTATAATAAACATAAATACAATAACCTAGCTTTCTTATAGTCCATTCCTCCTTCTTTCAAACAATGACCTCACAACACAAAACCTCTCTATTGCAATTGTTGTGAGTAATAATGGATTAACCAAATTAATTCTCTCATATTCATTTATATCAATAGGGTTTGCCTAAAATAGAGGGAAAATAAATGACTTACATATGTTGAGGAAGTTAACATCACTCTTCATAATGATACATTATATTTATAAAAATAATATAAAGATAAATCTCTATTTATTAATTAAATAAATATCTGTTAATATGCCTTAAGAATATTTAATATAGTATATATTTACACCTGATAATTAGAGCCTTGGAAATGTTATTGAGACCCACATATGTTAAGTGCAAACCCCTAATAAACATTATGCTCTAACACATAGCCTTTGAAGGTTCATGGAAATAACTTAAATAAGATCGTGTCAACATAAGCAAAGTTAATTCATGCTCTATAAAAATAGGATGAGAATCTTCAATCTCCTTTTCCATTATATAATTCAAATCAATGAGCCACAAATCCTATAGGTAATGGAAATGTAACAGTCTCAAAAGATAAAGGGGTGTAATGTGGAGGATTTATGTAATAGTATCCTCCTTGTTATCCTTGATTTCCTTCTTCAAATTTGCTAATTCTTGTACAAGTGTATCCAAGTTGGCGGTGGAAACAATAGTGGTAGTAGGAGTATGTGAAATGATAGATGAGGTATAATTTGGGGTTGTGATGAAAGAGGCATGGACATAGCTATGAATGAATTGTCTAAGCATATAATTAAAAATTAAATCAGAAAACAAAATGTAAACAAAGTGCTTCCTATTCTAAACTCAATGCTCACATTAGATTAAGAAAAATGGAATTCAAATTAAACAAGCATTTAGCATATGTTACTGAATACAAAATCTATGGTGGAATGGATGTGCTCATGGATAGCTTGCTTGAATGATAGGATATAGTTTCTCAACTAATTACTTCAAAATGTTTGTACAGTATGTACCTATAGAATTCACATATTAGTTTTGATGGAAAATAGATCTTAATTTATAATCGTTTCATTGGGAGGATGGATGATTGGGATTTAAAAATTAAATCTACAATGGAGATTGAACGTAGGAGGAGATGGAATATTTTCTACAAGGATTAAATGTTTTTGTTTCTTGTTTCATTAAAAAATACAAGTGGGTAATGAATGAAGAGGTTTACATGGGGAGTGTGACGTAGTTAAATACTTAATGAAGTAGTTTTTTTATGAGGGTTACTTGGGTTTTAGCCTGGTACGAGCCTAGATAGACCCTTACGAGAGATCTTCTCCCATGACTTTATCACCAAGACCACTACTAGGGGGTCTCGGTCCCCAAGGCATTATCACCTTGTTCAAATGCATAAGCTCATTAGCCTAGCGAAGGCCCACATCCTGCAAACACAACAACCTAACGAAATCACATATCCTACGAGAATGTCAACCTAACGAAGGCACAAGGCCTGCGAGCTCTTTGGCCCAATGGGGTTTTGAACCTTGGTGGCTACCACAACAACCTTGTGACTTGACCACCGCACCACGCCCTTATCAACTACTTAATGAAGTAGTTAACTCCTTAATGTGCTAGTTAATTTTTAAATGCAATGATAATGAGGTAGTTAACTTTATTAATTTAATTTATTTAAATGATTTATTCATGTATTTATTAAAAATGGTGAGAGAGAATATGTCAGGTGGAAATTAAACAGAATTAAATAAGAAAATTATTTAATTAGTTAGAGTTGAACAAGATTAATTAAATAATATAAGTATTTAATTAATTAGTGGTGAACTATAATTAAATAATATAATTATTTAATTAATTAATGATGAGAACGTTACTATGGAATGGATTTATCTAGGATGATGTTAGTATGGTGATAAATGTCATCACGGTGTTAGGAGCGATGGTAAATAAGTAAAATCTAGGTGTCTACAGATTGAACACATTATAAGAAGTATTTGTTATGGGTTGAAATGGAGAGATAGTATGGACAATACGAGTGGAGCATGTAATAATAGAAACTATGGAAGTGGTAGGATTAGATGTGGATGGAATTCTAGAAGTAATGGCAACACTAGTGGTGGTCATGATGGTTGGAATGTATCTGTGGGGTAAGTCATATAAAGAAGTGAAGTTGATGGGAAAGGAAGTAGGAACATGTGTTAATGGTGTAGTGGTAATTGAAGTGATAAGGTTGGGGTTGGAAGATTGTGATGGGTTGGAGGATACACCAGTAGAAGGATTCATTAAGGATCCAAGATCCTATAATTTTTTTGTGCCATGAGGGCATCCCAATAATATCTTATAAAATAGATTTGTCAATTGATTAGGGGATTCAACTTTCATAAATGTATCAATCAATGCCTAATTCTAGTAAGGGAAATATCTTTTTAGCAACATGTGCATCATGACCATAGTCTTCTTAATCACCCAATTTGATCTCAACATGACCACCATTAAATATGGCATTATTTTTAGAATGGTCATCCATATTAGGGTTTAAGAAAGCACTCCTTCTTAGTGGAAGATTTGGATCGTGAGTACTAGCTCATGTGGCATAAATAATAATATGGTGATGGGTAATTAATTTCAAATCAAAAAATTGGAGATATATTAGATTTGAAAAAACTACAAATTTTAAACCTTAAATCTAAAGCATGGTGGGTAGGTTGGATGGAAGATAACATATGTGAATTTAAGTACATAAAACCCTAAAAGAAGAATGTACCAATAAAGCATGTAAGAAAAAAAGGAGGATCAAATCTAGAAAATCTAGAATGATGTAAAAAGAAAAAAATTAATGAGTTATAAGTGGACCATTAATGCTAATGAGAGATGGATTCTTGTGAAACACTACTCATGAAATATGGGTCAATGAGTTTGACTCAAAAACTACATAATCAAATCCTAATAAAACATCACCTAATTTGACACATTGTGAAAAACTAACTAGTTGGTAATGAATGAGCTAAGGAGCTCTATAATGAATTGATCATAAGTTGCAACACTTTTTAAAGGCTTTGCAAATGGGGTAGCAAGCTAAGTGGGCTTGATTTTGGGAAAAAATCCATTATTAAACACATTTAAGTCAAATTACTATTGGAATGGTGACCTCTAAGATAGTCTTGATGCTTCACCAATATGAGCATCACCTGGATGCAAGTGCTAAGTGGACCATTAATGCTCATGAGAGATGGGTTCTTGTGAACCACTACTGTAAAGTACATATTCCACATGCTAAAAAATACAGAAGTAAAAATAAATCATTCACTTAAAACTTTAAAGGAAAGATAAAGCTTTCTAATAATAATCAATAATGTCACAATATATATAGATATCTTACAAATTTTCGTGCCATAACCAGGGGATAGCACAACCAAAGAATATACAAAGTTTCATCTCTTGGCAATCATGCCATACAATCATAATGATATAACATAATGTCAAATTTAAATAGTTATGAACAAGTATACAAATATCCATCCTCAGCTACCATAACCAAACTGGTCTTCTACAAGCCAAAGGACAAAAACATGGTTAAGATGCTTTTTCCACCCAACCATGAAGGACTACACTTCCCCAGAATTCTTCCTATCTCAAAGAATACCTGACCCTGCACGAAATGCCTAGCAACCTAGAACAATTGGCAGGAGGGAACACTCGATGCATGCTTGATGCCTATATGCGTTCTAATCTAGAATGATCATAATCTTGCAAACAGGATGTGGCAGAGAAACATATCAAGCACTAGGCATTAAATTTCCATCTATTTCAATGGTGCATACATAGCTTTGGCCGAAGCATAAAAACATAACTAGTAGATCTTGAAAAAGAAGATCACCTTCTCTGTTAGCCCACATTCGCCATTCTATCCCAGAAGGTAAGCTCAACATACATAGCAAAACAAGCTAATTCTATTGCAAAATCAATTCATAATAGCACATGCATTTTACTAGTTACATTCTTGCAAAAGATAGTGTGAATCTACTTTACTAAACAAGAATGAAAACTATGATGATGTAAGCATACTATATAACAATAAGAGTTCCACTATTTATATATTGAAATAATTTCAGAATTGATCATGAAAGTCTTTATATATATATATATAGGTCATTCAATTGCAGTCACAATTATAAAAGAAATAACTAGATCTTTGTATTTATATCAGCAAGCAAGGTTGGTTTAATGCCATAACAATCAAATTTATGAATAAAAAGAATTAGGAAAATGTATATTTAATTAATTTTAGGTTCATGATTTCTAATAGAAAACACTCTTTAATGATGTCATAAGTAGATAAGTCAATTACATTCAACTTATAGGTGACTAATTAGTTACTACGAAAGCCCAACTATCTGTTACAGAAGATACAATGAGCTACATGAAGAACAGTTAACTGCAATAGGAACATTGAATGCTACAGAATATAGAAACATCAAGCTACATGATAACCATAAAGTTATAGGGATTATCCTCTATCATAAATGTAAAATAGGAGGGTAACTCATGATAAACTTATGAGTGCTGCAAATAGACAGTGCAACTATAGAAAGAAGGATCGTAACTATGGAATTACAGAAAGTTAAAAAAAGAAAAATATAGTTTACTGTAAAAACAAGCTAGAAAGGTATGATACTCAGTTCAGGAAGTAATGATACAAAGATGATTATTGATAGGTCATTAACATCTTTTACAGCTAGTAAGATTACAAGTTGATCAAACAATAAACCGCTGGTAATAATAACAGGAACTAATCCATAATCGCAAATCCAAACAAGAAAGGGGCCGATAGATATTAAATACAAAGGGTTGAATTTCTTTAAGCAGAGAAATAAGAATAATAGTAAGGACAACAATATATCACACAATATTTTAACGTAATGCCATTGTGAAAAGAGTAAAAGATAATCAATCCAAGGAATGAAATAATAGATGTAGACTAGGGTTTATCCATCTAGTATATTTCAGAAATTAATTTAACAAAGGAAAAATGGATAAGAGATAAACAGTCACTAATTAATACATACCTCCAAATTGACAATCTAGGTAAAGACAAGTTTTGGATATGATTTAAATAACTAAGTTTCACACCTTATATAAAAGTTTCACAGAAACTCAATTCATAAAAATAAAGTTATTGGTGACATAACAGACTGTTTTAATAGAGAAAAATGGGTAAGAGATAGACAGTCACTAATTATTACATATCTACAAAATGACAAACTAGGTATGGCTGATTTTTGGATATGATTTAAATAACTGAGTGGCACACCTTATATAAATTTTTTAAAGAAACCTAGTTTGTAAAAGTAAAGTTATTGGTGACACAATAGTTCCCATGATAGATTACATATCCAGACCTTTCTAACAATGGGACAAGAACAAACAGATTGTGCAGAAGAGAATTTACAGAATGAAACAATTCTTACATATTAGAGAAATTGATTTCAACCAAATTTAACACAAAAAATCAATCATTTTCATAACTAGGTGCATACCCAAAATTTATCTGATCACTATTGCTATCCATTCTTCCCAGAATCCCAAGCTTCCATCTATTTTTCCCAAATCCTTCCTTCTATTGCCATTTTTCCTTCTGTTGCTCCTTCTATGTTCTTCCTTCGATCCCTTTCTCTTTCTCTTTATTTATTTTCTTCAAATCATGTGTATCCCCCTTTTTAAAGGCTTTCATCCTTTTTAATTTTAGTTTGTTTCCTTAACTTTTCTCTTTCTTTTTTAATTTTAATTTGTTTCCTTAATTTTTCTCTTTCCCTTTTTTTATTTTTGTATGCCAAGGCTTTTTGTCTTTTCTGCTTTAAAGCTTCTCAATATTATCTTTTTAAAAGTTATCCAAAAAGGAATATTATCTTTGCATATAAGGAAGAGTACAATATATTTTAATAATTAAATATATTTTTAACATTTATTTAACACATTATATCTAAACCACTTAAAATATTAAATGTACTAATCTTTAATTTAAATTAAATCATTTAATTATAATCATTAAAGAAACGTAATGATCTTATGATTTTGGAAGGAATTTTTAAACAATGCTATCTCATGACTACTTAATTATTTATCATCCATCAGGCAACTATTTCTTGCTGAAAGCATAGGTAAGCTTATGCTACTAAAACAAAATGTGACACATCAAACCAAAACAATAATGCAACATGTAGTATGAACTATGTGATTGTGTGTGCGTACATCAAAGTTCTTTCAAGCCAATTCTTGTCAGGAGGCTAGGATGCCTCTACCTTAAGCATGCCCTTGCCTTCGACACTTCCCTGCACTCAGTTGCGGTCAAGTTTTGATCAATAGGTTAGTCAATAAACCATAGCTGAAGCAACATATAAACATCGAAATCCATCATTTAATAACTTTCTGTTTGCATATATGAAAATGATAACATTTCACTTTTTATTCATCGACAATTTACCTATTAATAACATAATCACATTAAAATATCCAAGAATTCAAAATATAATTGAGTTTAGAGAGTTCGAGACATGACATCGTTCCCCACTAGGAAGAGACATCATCCTAATGTCTTATTACATAAATACTGAAATAATAATGTTTCTCACAACTTATATCAATGTAACAACAAAATATCATAATTATGCAAATTAAAAGAGTTTTTGCTAAATTCTCAAATGAGGAAATGATCTATCTATCTCATTAGCATCCTCCCATGTGGCACTATCCATAGAATATTGGTCCTACTTGACCTTGTATTGAGTAATATCTTTATTACACATTTACTACACATGTACTAAGATAATAAAAGTATCTTACTAATGCCCTTTGCATCTATCAAGAATTTGAGTGGGCTCCACAAACACTACTTCTGAGTCCAATAAAGCATGTCAATCAATGTAAACAACACACATAGTCCAACTACCAATACAAGCATATAACTGACATAGTATAACTACCATCCAATTCCATACAAGTAACATATGGCACAGTTCTTGTCAGAGCATAATCAAAATATCATCACAATCAATGAAGTTAATAAGGAAAAATAATCTCACCACCAAAGCACACAAAACGAGGCAAATCTTAGTCCATCATAGACACATATAAGCATGAATCAATCATCATAATGCACATGCAATCACATGGAAATCATAACATAATTTCAAGAGATCAGTTCTCCTAACCAACATTAGGTCGAGATCTCCAATATCAAAAAAAACTCTGGAAAGGTACACCAACTAGATCAAAACCAACCATTGTGCATACAACTACACTGAGACTACACCACTCCATCCTTCAACTGCCACTACAATGAGAAGAGGCTCTAGCCCAAAAGTGAAACAAATCACAAGCAAGTATAGTCCATAAAACATAGGACCACAACTATGTTGGGATAACCTCTCAAGCTCTCAACTAAGTCTAAGGAGACTCACAAAGTTACCATATCTATTATCAAGGAAAGTTGCAACAAATATTATTCTCTCAAAAGTCCTTCCTCAGGAACTACCCACAATAAAAGAATTTAAGGATCAGGTAAGCTAACTCAAAAGGTTATATGCACTGCTACCCCATTTCTCAACTCTAGACATGATTTCCATACATGAGATACTTCCTCACGTTCCACTCCTGAAAGAGAGGGTTTCTTTAACAATCTAGCTCTACACTACCAAAACTAGGATCAATCAAATAGATTCTTAGAGGGAAGAATCTAACCACACCCTCTAATAGCGTAAACAAGAAAGGCTTAGCAACCTATTACTCACTAGGAGCACATATAAGACAACAACAACATAGTAGCAAGGAGCAAGACTACTCCACCATACTACCATTTTCTCTTAACTAAGCTAGACCAAAAGGTCAAACAACACAACTCGATCACAAATTCATGATTGACTAGGCAACACAAAGCTTCTTCAGGGCCTAACACCAAGTATCCATAAAATGGAATACAAAGGACAACAACTTCTTCACATAAGAATTGCATTCCTTCTAGCATCAAGCTAGGGAACCTCCAACTACTAAGGAGAAACTTCTGAAGCAACCAAATTTCCAAGGTTGGCAACTCAACAAGAGCAAAAAGACAACTATAATACCATAAATATCTCTATACATTACATGCTCATGCACTAAGGATCCATCATACCCTACACTATGTTAAAACATGAGGGTAGTTATGGAACTCACACATAAAGGACACCACATCATACATTCTGATGATGATGAACACTAAGGCATGGCATCACGTTTAAGACCAATAGGAATGAGACAAGCAAGAACAACCAAAATTGGTGTCCAGACTAAGCCAACACTCAGCCAATTACACTTACTAAAAGCAAGATTCAATCCAAACGAGTTCTCTACACAGTCATGAATCCACATTTAAGCTCATACAAGAATATATTTCTCATCAAGTGATTCATAGAAATACAAAACCATTTCTCAATACTTCAATCAAACCAAGGAATTTAATCTACCATAGTTCTAGTAATACACACATCAAGAACTAGTATAATCTCCACATTATACTCCCTTATACAATCCATCAGAGGTCCATCATGGACATGATAAAGAACATAACACGATACACAACATAACATGATACATGACCAGCAATTAAAACATTCAAGCATAGCCATCAATGATAAAAAAATAATAAAATATCAAAGTGGAAGAAAAGTCAATTTTCAACAGTAAGGCAAAAAATGAGCTCAATTTCGACAGTAAATCAAGCATGACCATAAAGGTCACAAGATAATAAATATCAAACTTTGATGGCTATACTTATTCATAAATAATAAATAAAATTCAATGCTAGCCCATACAACATTTAGAAATTTTACGAAAGTCAAATAAATAGAGTATTAAAGTTCAAAAGTTCCACATTACATAAACTACATGACTAATTCTAGCCACTGGAGAGGGAGTATAATGCTACACTACACCTGGATCAGAGGTGAGTAAGAGAATACACTCAATCACACCAAACAAACAAATCGTCTAAGATTCCAATCACATCTATACCATAAAATTATTTCTACTTAACCACACAAACATCACTCAATGATGCCAAGCAACCAAATGTTGCATACAATCACTACATAAAGACACACACCGTCATACACTAGAGCAACCAGCTAGCAATCAAGATTAAACTAGGACAAAGTTAGTTTCATAACCAAGATATCTAAGCACATCAACCTCTCCTACAACATCAATCTCTCCTACAACAACATTTAACATTTCTTACCAAACAAGGATTTACCAAGCATATGGATAAGATAACATAAATTAAAACACGAGGGAGGATTAGGTTGGGGTCAAGCAATTACCCAATGTTCCTTTCACAAGATGCTAAACTTCTCCACAACATGATGACAAGCATACTAAGTGCATACTAAGAGATGGGATATCATAACTCAGGTCACAAGATGTAGGGTTTGCTAATTCACTCAAGATTCTAACACATAAACATCATAAGGACTATGCAAGAGACCCTTTTCACAACCCCTTTTTCTCTTTAACTCTTCAAATGATGCAATACAATAATTACACCTAGGTTCCCACATGAATCTTAGGGAAAAATGCAATCTAGGAATATAAGTCATTACCCAAATGATCTATTCTAGCAATGCAATGCAACACTATCTTTCTTACAACCGCATAATTAATCCATACCCAGGGACATGCTCTTAAGGCAATGCAATATGTATTTCAAGCAAGAATTATGAGGATATGCTACTCTTGCACACAACAAGGTTCATTACATCAATATTCTTCACATATCAAGCATATGATCAAAACATCTTCTTGTTCACATACAATGCATAACTCCTAAAAGAGTAAACCAATTTCGATCACACTTGGAATATGGTATTTAATTTCACACAAAGGTTCTCATAGATCCAATATCATAGGTGGTCACACAAGCACAAACATGACCCTACAAAGATCACTCATGCAATCTCACACACTGCAAATGCTCATGCCAATCACTCAGGGCATCAAGAGGGAAAATACACATAAGCAACTTCTCAGCAAACACCAGGGTTTATCTAACCCATAATAATGTATTCTTCACCACACACATGCAAGGAAGACATAACAAAAGAAGGCACGTGCTACTCACTGCACGTCAACACACAAGGACCCACACGTGCTTAAACAAACTAAGCAACACAAACACCCCAAAGATCCCAATGTTGGAATCGTGCTCTGATACCAAATGTAAAGTACACATTCCACATGCTAAAAAATACGGAAGTAAAAACAACTCATTTAGTTAAAACTTTAAAGGAAAGATAAATCTTTCTAGTAATAATCAATAATGTTACAATATCTATATAGATATCTTACAAACTTCCATGCCATAACCAGGAGATAGCACAACCAGAGAATATGCAAAGTTTCATCTCTTGGCAATCATGCCATACAGTCATAATGATATAACATAATGTCAACTTTAAATAGTTATGAACAAGTATACAAATATCTACCCTCAACCGCCATAACCAACTGGTCTTCCGCAAGCCAAAGGACAAGAACATGGTTAAGGTGCTTTTTCCACCCAACCACGAAGCACTACACTTCCCCAAAATTCTTCTTAAATATCAAAGAACACTTGACCTTGCACGAAACACCTAGCAACCTAGAACAATTGGTAGGAGGGAACACTCAATGCATACATGATGCCTATATGCATTCTAATCTAGAATGATCATAATCTTGCAAATAGGATGTGGTAGAGAAACATAGTGGCCAAACCATAAAAACATAACTGGTAGATCTTGAAAAAGAAGATCACCTTCTCTGTTAGCCCACATTCGCCATCCTATCCCGGAAGGTAATCTCAACATACACAACAAAACAAGCTAATTCTATTGCAAAATCAATCCATAATAGCACATGCATTTTACTAGTTACATTCTTGTAAAATATAGTGTGAGTCTACTTTACTGAACAAGAACAAAAACTATGATGATGTAAGCATACTATATAACAATAAGATTTCCACTATTTATAAACTAAAATAATGTCAGAATTGATCATGAAAGTCTTTATATAGATAAATATATATATTATGTATATGTAGGTCATTATATTGCAGTCACAATTATAAAAGAAATAACTAGATCTTCACATTTATATCAGCAAGCAAGGTTGGTTTAATGCCATAACGATCAAATTTATGCATAAAAAGAATTAGGAAAATGTATATTTAATTAATTTTAGGTTCATGATTTCCAATAGAAAACACTCTTTAATGATGTCATAAGTAGATACATTAGTTACATTCAACTTATAGGTGACTAATTAGTTACTACGGAAGCCTAACTATCTACTATAGGAGATACAATGAGCTACATGAAGAACAGTTAACTGCGATAGGAACACTGAATGCTACAGAAAATAGAAACATCAAGCTACAGGATAACTAGAAAGTTATAGGGATTATCCTCTATTAGGAATGCAAAGTAGGATGGTAGCTCATGATAAACTTATGAGTGCTACAAATAGACAGTGCAGCTATAGAAAGAAGGATCGTAACTACGGAATTACAGAAAGTTGTGACATGAATATAGTCTACTATAAAAACAAGCCAGAAAGGTATGATACTCAGTCCAGGGAGTAATGATATAGAGATGATTATTGATAGGTCATTAACATATTTTATAGCTAGTAAGATTACAGGTTGATCAAATAATAAACCGCTGGTAATAATAATAGGAACCAATCCATAATCGCAAATCCAAACAAGAAAGAGGCCAATAGATATTAAATACAAAGGGTTGAATTTCTTTAAGTAGAGTGACAAGAATAACAATAAGGACAACAATATATCGCACAAGCTTATAATATAATTCTATTGTGAAATAATAGATGTAGACTAGGGTTCATCCATCTAGTATATTTTAGAAATTAATTTAACAAAGGCAAAATGGATAAAAGATAGACAGTCATTAATTAATACATATGATCTCCAAATTGACAATCTGGGTAAGGAGAAGGTTTAGATATGATTTAAATAACTAAGATTCACACCTTATATAAAAGTTTCAAAGAAACTCAGTTCGAATAAATAAAGTTATTGGTGATGCAACAAACTGTTTTAATAGAGACAAATGGGTAAGAGATAGATAGTCACTAATTATTACATATCTACCAACGACAAACTGGGTATGGCTGATTTTTGGATATGATATAAATAACTTAGCGGAGCATTGTATATAAAAATTTCAAAGAAACCCAGTTCGTAAAAGTAAAGTTATTGGTGATGTAATAGGTTCCATGATATATTACATATCCAGAGCTTTCTAACAACATGACAAGAACAAACAGATTGTGCAGAAGAGAATTTATAGAATAAAACAATTCCTACATATTAGAGAAATTGATTTCAACCAAATTTAACACCAAAAATAAATCATTTTCATAAGTAGGTGCATACCCATAATTTATCTGATCACTATTGCTATCCATTCTTCCCAAAATTCCCAAGCTTCCATCCATTTTTCCCAAATCCTTCCTTCTGTTGCTCCTTCTCTGTTCTACCTTCGATCCATTTCTCTTTCTATATATTTATTTTCTTCAAAGGCATATCCCCTTTTTAAAGACTTTCATTCTTTTTAATTTTAGTTTGTTTCCTTATTTTTTCTCTTTCTTTTTTAATTTTAATTTGTTTCCTTAATTTTTCTCTTGCCCTTTTTTTGTTTTTTTGCATGCCAAGGCTTTTTGTCTTTTCTTCTTTAAAGCTTCTCAATATTATCTTTTCAAAAGTTATCCAAAAAGGAATATTATCTTTACATATAAGGAAGATTACAACATATTTTAATAATTAAATATATTTTTAACATTTATTTAACACATTATATCTAAACCACTTAAAATATTAAATGTAATAATCTTTAAACATTAAATCATTTAATTATAATCCTTAAAGAAATGTAACGATCTTATGATTTTGGAAGGAACATTTTTAAACAATGCTATCTCATGACTACTTAATTATTTATCATCCATCACGCAACTATTTCTTGTTAAAAGCATAGTTAATCTTATGCTACTAAAACAAAATGCAACACATCAGACCAAAACAATAATACAAAATGCAATATGAACTACGTGATTGTGTGTGTGTGTGTGCATCAAAGTTCCTTCAAGCCAATTCTTGTCGAGCGGCTAGGACTACTCTACCTTAAGCATGCCCTTGCCTTCGACACTTCCCTGCACTCAGTTGTACTCAAGTTTCGATCAATAGGTTAGTCAATAAACCATAGCCAAAGCAACATATGAACATATGAATCTATCATTTAATAACTTTCTATTTGCATATATGAAAATGATAACATTTCACTTTTTATTCACTGATAATTTACCTATTAATAATATAATCACATTAAAATATCCAACAATTAAAAATATAATTGAGTTTAGAGAGTTTGAGACGTGACAACTACTCATGAAATATGGGTCAATGAGTTTGACTCAAAAACTACATAGTTAATTCTTGATAAAACATCACATAATTTAACACACAACAAAAAGCCAACTACTTGATAATGAATGAGCTAAGGAGCTCTATCATATGAATGGTTCATAAGGAACAACACTTGTTGAAAGTTCTACATTTATGGGGTAGCAAGCTAAATGAGCTTGATCTTGGAGGAATTCCATGGTTACACAAACTTGAGTCAGAGTAGTACTAGGATGGGTGACCTTCTAGGAAGTCTTGATGGTTCACCTAGGCTATGAGCATCACCTAGATGCAATGAGTTCTAAGTGAACCATTAATTCTCATGAGAGATGGGTTCTTGTGAACCACTACTCATGAAATATGGGTGAGTAAGTTTGATTCCAAAATTATGGAGTTAAATCTTGATAATCATCATATTAAATGAATGATTTGAAAACCCTAATAGTGATAAGAAAACCTAAGGGGTGAACTAGGTCATGTAAGAGTGGATAGGTTAACAAAAAATGTAAACGAAAAATCAATTTTCCATAATCTTAATCTAGGTTAATCCAATAAGATGCATACACATAAGCATAAATCAACCTAAAATAATGATTTATAGTTAGGGGATAATGTAATTCAAAATTAAATGTTAATTATAGAAAAATAAAATGCAAAGAAGGTTAATGGCACTTAGCTCTAGAGGCTTGATGAAGAATAACTTTGATGTAGCTTTGGATCTAAGGTTGTCTTGTGACTAGAAATATGACACTTTTGTTTATGTGTCACCTTGATTCTATGAAATATTTGTGTCTCTATCTCTATCAAATCTATACTTGTAGATTACTTCCACATCTTTGGATATGTGCTCTAATGTGTGCATCTAATCCTATTGGATGTAGATTTTTTCTTCCTAATATATTGAGTTTATTATTGTTTTCTCTACTATCTAGACTAGTCGTATTTGGAAATATCTTTTGAGGACTTCTAAATCACTAGAGTACACATTCTCCTAGGTTAATTCCTAAAAAAGACCAACTTTAGGGTCATGCAAAGAATTGGCAGATAGCAAGCAATTGTGCAAATTTCCAAGACGAAGTTGCTAATGTAAATATTATTCCTTTTAGTGCACCAAACTAAAGTATTTCTTGCCATGCTCCTTGAATGTGAGTGATATTTGAATGATGCTTGTAGATGATGAAATGAATGCAATTGAATGCCTTTAAATACATATACATAACAATTAATCTCACAAATACATTTTCGGTTGACTCATAATGGCTAGTGAAATAGGTGTGTTAGCCAAATTTGAATTTGAATTTTAGAAATTTGGCAGGTAGATCTATGGATGTAAGATTGATTCCATACCCGCAAAAATGACTCAAGATGATGGAACAACAAATTTTGTGAAAGGAATAATTGTTAGATCTTGGAGAGTGCAATAAATATGAACTACATAGAAAGTTGTGCAAATATAGATAAGGTACAATCGAATATGTAGAAATGTGTATAATGGAGATAGATGATAACTAGAGGAATGAGCCCAACTTCACATAAAATTACATCATTTTTTAATATATAAATATATTAACTCATTCTCTCAAATTATACATAAAACAAAATAAAAAATAATTTAAATATGCAAATTTCTCTTACAATATAAATTAGTCTTTAAAGAATCTCTTAATTGAAGACTACTTATGTTTTATAATTAAAGTAAAAAAATAATCATTTTTTCTTTTAAAAACACAATGACAAAAATCTTTAAGTAGAGCTTTTTTTTTCTATATTCTATAGATGAAGTCCTTAAATGAAAAAGATTCATTTGCATTCATTTTATGTGACAAAATAAATATTTACATGATTTTTTAACTTCATGTTAGAAATAAGAGGTATCAATTACATCAAATTGGCTATTCTTAAATATCATCCACTTCAACAATCAAGAGTCAATTTTGGCTAATACAAATAGGACAAATATTTACATTTTTTTGTTGTGAATGAAGTGTAAAATTACTATTGATTGTTGGACTCTTAAAATGGATGATATTTAAATAGAGTGCACCAAATTTACATTCAATTCATTTCATTTCTTTTATATCTAAACTGACTCTTAGATTCAGATATAAGTGTAATAAATGTTTAGAAACTATTATATTGAGATATAACTGTAGCACATTCTAATAATAAATGGATTGAAGAGCAGAACAAGGCTGTCAATTTTAAAAAAAAATTATGAACGTGCAGTTTTGTGTAGGTTGGATTAAGTAGACATAACAGAAGATTTTTTATTGAGTTTTGGAGAGTGATTTACTTACAACACACATAAGATGTACTCCTATACACATAACCACTAAAGTAGAAGAAGATAAGATCAGTGGAATAGAAAAAGCATGAGAAGAGGACGGATGAAGTTCATTAATAGGAAAGAGTGACGGTGAATTTGAGCACTGTTTCGTCGACTGTGTGGGAAACGGTCTCTATAAGAGCATGGCCTTGAGCGTTGTGGAAGACCCCGCTGCCTCCTACTACTGCAACCTCCCTCTCTGGTAATGCAATGTTGTCTTTGCCTGAGAATTCAATGCTGCTGCCTTGGTATTCAGACCCTTCAAATTTGGCAGTGAAGGCAAGTAACAGAGTATTGGGATCTTCGTCTTCAGCAGGGCTGGGCAAGTGATAATAGTATCCCTCCCCCTTTCCAAGCACGGTAGAGGAGTGAAGATCAGGGCCTTCTGTCAGGGTGTCCTCAATCACAATCACATTATTCAATGGGATACCTGAGGCCCCTCCAAGAGGATTCTGAGGATTTAGCCCGCCATTAATAATGTTTGTGTTGGGAAAGGAGTTCTGAAGGCCTAAGTCTGGAACATTAAGGCCTAGGCCAGGAATGAGTGAGCCTATGCCCTGTACTCCTCCGCCAGGCAGCTGGCCAAAAAATGGAGAATTGTTGATGGCTCCACTTGGAATGGTTAATGGGAGAGGACCATTCCCATTCCCATTGCCATTGAAGTTGATGTTGTTTCCAAAAGGTCTTGATAGACCAGAGATGGCATTGCCACGGCCTTGAAATCCTACTGGAAACCCTCCAACTCCAACTCCAACTCCAACTCCAAGCCCAGGCTTGGCAGTTGGGTTTGGTTCTGGCGTTATGTGGTGCATGAAGAAGGTGATGGTCTTTGGACTTGAAGACATTTCCTCGTCTACTTCTTTGTCGTCTGTTAATAATTTTCTACTTGCACTTGCATAACTCCCCCACACAATGAGAAGCATAAGAAAAAGAAGCTCGTTAGTCCTCCACGCCATTCTTTTCTCCAAATTCCAAATTCTTCTAACAGACAAAATGAGCTGAAATGAGAGCAGGAGGAATGAACTGATAGATATGAATGTGTATAGTTCCGCATGACTATATATTTGATAAATAAGGCTTTGCCTGCTTTCCAAGGCTTTACTTAGGTATTCGGTTTACCTGCTTTCCAAGGCTTTCGTCATCGGTCCACTGATCCAGTCAGGATAGCTGATTTTATTCACTGAATAGTTGTTAGAATGAGATCATTTTTTCTTAATGGTTTTGGTTTCCAGACACATTATCTTCACTTCACCTGATCCCTGCAACCTAACCAGCCTTCCCTCCATAGACATTCATTTCCTTTTCTCACACTAATCCAAATCTATTATAAGGGATCCCAATAATCGTGGGGTTTTGTAATACCAAATTATTTTAAGAGATATTCTTTTCTAGTTTATCTACTACCTATTCCATCTCCCTTTTTATTTTATTTTTCCGCTAACCATCTTTACTCTCATCAATTGTGTTCAACCAATTAAGTTACAACCATTTGAATCAATCTCCCTTTTCATATTATCTACGCTGAAAATTGTTCCTCTCAATTCTATATAAAGAGTTATTAACACAAAATTTTAGCAAAATTATGTATTTACTCTTCAAAATCCAAATATCTTAAGGATTGCTTCCACTATAACTATGGACAACTGACTCTCTTTTGAGGCATCTCACATTTAGGTAAGGAAGCCCTTCTATTGGATGCATAGAGGTAGAAAAATTGACTCCTCACATTTGTAGCCATTTCAAAATATATTTTTGACTAGTGGATCCAACCCCTCTCTTGCTACTACCTACACTAAGAGAATTACCTCAATCTGCATCACCAACTCATAGTCAAAAAATTGAACTATCTACACAAGACCCTTCTAGATTAAGCTCAACTTTAATAATGATTAAGCTAAATTGTTTAGATTTGTTGCAATTATTTGTTACTAGTAAGATCCTAACATGCACTCGTTTACACTGTTGTATAGAAAGAAGGGCAGTTGGCAAGGGGATTTGGTTGTTGGCTAGTAAAACACATAAGCAACTCATGTGCTCAGACTTGATTCATGGTTTTCTTTTCTACACTTTTCCATTCCAATAGTTGTGCAAGGTATAATACTAGATTTTGTCTATTCTTAGGTAAATTTTTAATGTCCCACTATAATTTATTGTTTATTATATTTACATTTTAAATTCCATTCACCAATGTTAACTTCAACAATTAAAATAATTACTTTTCTATTTTGTTGCAACTTTCTCTTGCTAATAAGTTATTAGCATTGACTTTATTGCACTACTACATAGATAAAAGTAGGCAAGGTCCCTTGGCTATTGTCTAGTGAGGTGCAGAGAATAGTGAGGTGCTTCAACCAAGTTTATGATTTGCTTTTATAGACTTATTGAGACTGCAATGAATCCAATGTGTTGTTCTGGGTTTTGCCTCTTGTTTTGGGTCCTAATTGTGTCTCTCTACACTTTTTGCTAGTTATTGGTTTAATTCTTTTTATTCCCAAAGTAAGAAAATATCAAGTGTATCGACATAGGTGGGTGCACATGCCAAGCCTCTTAAAGGTAGCAACAATTCACAACATACTAACAAATATTTACAACAAAAATATAGGGGAAATAATCTATATCAAACCTTATATTATCTTCAACATAGTAGATATCATCTTTTATATAGATGTATGACTTGGCAACTCCTCTTTTATACTTGTTGATGCTTTATACCTCATTTTCGCATGATTCTAGTCTCTTAGAGATTCATTTCACTAGTTGTATCTCACAATAATTCCCACACATATCATGTAGCATTCTCATGACACCATAGATGTATATTGACACTTATCTCATAGCTTTACAACTTTTTTCTCCCTCATAACAATTTGTCTCCCTATATTATCTACACCTTCCTCATAGACACCTTTTTCCTACAATTGAAACTATGTCTTTCACATGAACAACCAATTTCACAAACAACTAACACACTTTCATCCCTCTTATATTCCTACCAGTCAGCATTACGAACCATGTTGATGGTTTTGTTCCTACCTAAAATTGTTCCCTATGCCCAACTTAAGCTTCATATTACAGACCAAGTTCTTGGTACACAAAATAAGGGTAGTTACCCAAAATTATGTAAAGAATTAAAATAATTTACATGTTCCTAGTTGTAACATGCCTTCTCATATTACTTGGATAAAATCATACCATTTACTAGGAAAGTAAAAGAAACATGATAAACATGTGAAATTTTTTTTAACATATCATTTGCATAATCACAAAGAAATAAATGCATAATTTTTATGAATATTTTCAACCTTGAGATTACAACATAATCAAAGATACAATCATAGTGATAGTGATTTCCTTTCACTTTACAATTACAACTATTCTGCACTTGGCATAAAGAATAGTTTACATAAGTTTGACTATCATAAGTCATGTCATGAACTATACTACATTTGGAATATTGATATCTATCTTTACAAGTCTTGGTGAGTCATCTTCTACAGAGGGAGAGTATCATCCAAGTGCTTTACCTCCAACCATAGACTGGCGGTCCCCTGCACACCTTCCTTCCTAGAAGTGGCCCTACACTTCACGAAGAGTGTATATATAAGGAACCAACAAATTTTTTCCATCCGAGTCCTAGTGTTGTATCTTTCGTAACCTCATCAATCATACAATTCTAGATAATCTTCTAGCTAAGTATGTTCCTACTGACAGGTTACGCCATCTAGATACTGTGAACCAACTAATGCATGCAGAGACAAATGCATTACTTTGGCCAAAGTTTCTATATCAATAGATGTTTGCAATAAACATAGTCATGTGTTCGCACACCTCTAACTCGATTTGGACACTATCTCATCCTACAATTTAAATTGTTTTACTGATAAACTTAGACATGAAATGTCTCAAATAAGTTCCATTGCTAGTCAATTTTGACATAAAATCTTAATCCTGAATTTAAAGATTCACACATAAGATTAGGTTTATGAAATTTAATCTTTCAAGAGTTTTCATTGCATGTTGCAAGCATTCAAGCCTATGAATTTATGGCACTCTATTCATCGACTCAATAATAACCAGTTGTTGTACTAGATGTCATGAGTCGACCCTACTATTTAAATATTTATCCAAAGATTATGTCAACTAAGATCAAAAGTATATAATCATATTATAAGATTATGTCAACCTCTAGTCCTCCTTACACTACTATTATTCCAATGATCTTTACATTAAATATAAAATGTAAAGCAAAAGTTTCTATTCTTCCATAGTAATATTTAGTAAAATAATTTACGTAGCATAAGTATTATTTCCAAAACTAAAATCCAATAATATGAGACTCGAGAGAGCTAAATCTTTGACCTATTGGTATAATACTAGCCAACAATATTCTTGTTTACTTGCACATAATAATTCTATTTATGAGTTTAAGAATAGAGTTGAGTAAACTCAATCATATGTAGTAAGTAACTCAATCTTTAAATACTATTCCTGAATCCTTTATTCAATCTAAATACAAAGAGGTTCAAATGAGTATAAATAGATAATTATATCTTAGGTACCAACAACAAAGGAAAATAGACAGTAAAAAAAAGTTACAGTCTAGTGTGGACATCCACTTTTACAACTTGCTAAGGAATAAACTGAGAGTTCTAAAGGATAATACTAAAGCTTCTCTTTCAGGAAAGTGATAAGATAACACATTTTTCCATAGAATAATTAGGTCTCAACATTCTAAAAAGAATACAAGCTAACTGTTTGTCTAACAAAACTCAGACAATCATATCTAACAATTTTAAGATACAAGGTTTACAATAGGCCAATGACTACCTATCATGCACTTTGGCAAAGATGATAACACCTAAGATGTCTAGTTAAAAGTAGGCTTCTTGTTAACATCATCCCACAGAAAGGTTTTGACTAACAACAAAATAAACTTCAGTATGTATCAATACTGATGTTTTGTATCACTAAACGTAGACATAGGCACCGACTCACATAGACACTATACATCTATCTACTACAAAGAATAATCTCATATATGATCATAGTTGACCGACTATATATCTCACAGAGAAAACAATGGTTATCAATTTATCAAAGACGAAAGTTATTGATTTGTTATCTCACAGAGATAATTGAAACATAGTTGAAGTCACATATCTATCGGTAAATACTATAGCATAATTTTATATATATATATATATATATATATATATATATATATATATATATCATAAGGGTATCGACCTTTTGAAGGCACAAGTTTGAACAATACCTTATGTAACAGCATGAATAACAACATCGCAAATATAAATGTAGACATAAATGTATAGCATCGACTATAATGTATAGCAACGACTATAATGTATAGCAGATTGATTGTAATGTATATATATATATACAATCTCGCTTAAATATAAACAAAGCATCATTTAGAATGGTATGCACAACATCGATTATCATTACATGTAGAGCATCAATTATCATTTCATACAGAGCATCGATTATCATTTCATACAATGCATTAAAAATAAGTATAAACTACTCATATAACTTATAAAAACACAAGGAGAGAACCTATTCGATGTACAACCACAGTCCTTCCTTCCGAGCTTAATTATTTTCTCTGTTCTTGACCTCAACTCTTTTCGAGCTCCCTCTATTGTTTCCGTGTGACTCTTTTGATGATAACTACCCATACATACCCACTCACCTAAAGGTTTACTTATTAACCTATTTTTCCCTTGATTGCGGCATAATTGCACTAATCTCTCCTATGAAATCTGATAAATGAGCATGCAATGATTGTGGAGTGTGGGTTTAATAATGACCATTCTGATTACAATTAAAAGCTTCTCCACTCTCTCCACATTATCATGGAGTATGGAGTCAAGTTCCATTAGTTTAGAGAAGTAGTTTGCATTCAATTGCAATCCTTCCAAGTTCTCTTAAGAACTCATGTGTATTAAGCACAAGTTACACTTGTACATTATGTTAATATAAAAATAAAATAAATAAATATAACACATATCAAAATAATGTTAGCATAAACAACATTTACTGATGTCGTTATTGATCATCCGACAAGATGTGTGAATGGGGTTGAGGTATTCTCCCCCCCACAATCTTGTGTTGACATCAAAATAATTAGATAGGTTATCACTGGAAAACTTATCAGAAAGTATTGAAAAAGGAAAATAGTTCAACCCTTAATAGCATTATTATTTCCTGAATACCACTTTATTCTTATCAAACAAGGACTAACGTCAGTAAACCATTCGTAGATGATAAAACAAAAACTGTCGAGTACTACTTACCCAACTCATGAGGGTTCACTAAATTATAAAGCACAAGACTTGTATGACAAAAACTTGTTCCTTTCCAAACTTCTATTCCCTTCTCTCCGATGATGCTCTCCCTCTTTTTTCTGGAAGGCGTAAAACCTATTTCCTGGTTACAACTTACAATCACCAAATTGGGATTAGTGTATCATTAGATAATCCATGTATACATTAATCATAATAACATATAATCACATGTCTAAATTATTTGCATATAAACATAAACTTATGAAATCATTGTTTAATCCTGATATTTTCGTAAATGTAAAATCATTAGTCCATGCCAAAATTATCTACCAATTACATACTAGTAAAAAGTAAAACTTAGTCAAAATTAGGGATGTGACATATCTCCCCCCATAAGATTCATCGTCCTCAATGATCTTAATGTATCCAAAACAATAACATATTAAAGTTTTTTGTTCAATTTTGAAAAGAATAAAACAAATGAGGAAATTTTTGATGAAAATCACGGTAATCTTCCCCTGTGGCACTATCCTCAAAATATTGGTCCCACAGGACCTTGCATTGAGTAACCTCTCTGTTACGTAAGCGAAGCTTGCGAACTTCAAGCATCTTGAGAGGCTTGATCGTGACCACTCCTGGGTCCTACACCTATAAAACATTCCAATCAAGAACATGATTATCACCTGCTATATACTTCTTCAAATATGAAACATGAAAAACATTATGCATCCTAGAAAGAGCTAGTGGTAAAGCAATTTTGTAGGCAACTGGATTGATCACTTCAAGAACTTTGAAAGGTCCTACATATCTAGGAGGTAATTTGGAAGACTTCCCAAATTTTATGAAACTTTTCTGAGGTTTTACACTCAAAATAACTTTCTCTCCAATTGAAAATTGTCTAGGAGTACGCTTAGCATCAACATAACTTTTATGTCTATCATTTGCTTCTGCCAATCTTTTTCTGATTAGATTAACCTATTCTTCCATACAATGCTTCAAATGGAGACATCTTGATAGCAGAATTGTAAGAGTTGATATAAGAAAATTCTACAAGCGGTAAAAACTTTTCCCACTTGTATTGTTGAACCATGCAATACATCCTTAACAAATCTTCTATAATCAAATTAACTCTTTCAGTTTGACCATCTGTCTCAAGGTGATAAGGTGAACTTATATTTAGTTGAGTTCATAGTGTTGAAAACAAAGTTTGCCAAAATCTTGATGTCATGTGTGCATCTCTATCTGAGATAATTTTTCAGGAACTCCATGCAATCTAAACACTTCCTGAACAAATTTGTGAGCTATAAGAGGTACTCCATTTGTTAAATTTCCAAGTATAAAGTGAGCTACCTTGGTGAGTTTGTCCACCACCACTAAAATAGCATCATATCTATTTCTCAACATTGGAAGTCCTTGCACAAAATCCATGCTAATAACCTGTCACTTCCACTCTAGAATATCGTGTGGATATAGAAGTCATGTTGGATGTTGATGCTCAACCTTGACTCTTTGGCATTCTAGCAACTAGCAACAAATCTTGTAGCATCATTCTTCATTCCTTTCCATAAATAAAGAGGTTTGACATCATGTAAGAGTTTGGTTACTCCCAGATGACTTGAATAAGGTGTGAAATGAACTTCCTTCCACACAAGGTTTCTTAATTCTATTGAATCGGGAACATACATTCTTCCTCTAAACCTTAGAAGTCCATTTGGTTCAAAATAGAACCCTTCATACCTTGAATCTTTGGGATTTACTAAGAGGGCTTGCTTAACTTGCTCATAGAATTCATTACCTGAATAATTTTGTAATACTAAATCTTTGAAATTTGAATGGATAGAGACAATTGAAGAAATATGTCTCCATTCACTCAGAGCATCTGCCACTTGATTCTCTTTGCCCTTAATATAATTTATCTCAAAATCATAGTCAAATATCAATTCCAACCATCTTCTCTATTGAGCATTCAAATGAGGTTGAGAAAATATGTACTTAAGACCATGATGATCTGACTTCAACTCAAAAGGCTTTCCTAACAAGAAATGTCACCATACTTGCAAGGCATGCACAACTGCAGCTAACTCTAAGTCATGAGGAGCATAATTTTGCCCATATGCTCTCAATTTTTTGGATTCATAAGATGTACCACTTGTCCATTTCGCATAAGTACTCCACCTATACCTTCACCTAAGGCATAAGTAATTACAACAAAATGACCTTCTAGATCAGGAACTCTCAATATTGGAGCAGTGGTCAACCTTTCTTTCAACCGGTCGAATGCCTCTTGGCATTCTGTTGTCCAGTCAAATCACTTTCCTTTTCTCTGAAGTGAGGTGATTGGGTTTGTAATCTTAGAAAAGTTTAAAACAAACTTTCTATAATATCCAGTTAATCCCATGAAAATATGCACTTCATGTACATTCTTTGGCACTGGCCATTCAAGTATAGCCTTGATCTTTGTAGGATTTTCTAAGATTCCTTTAGCTAAAATGATATGTCCCAAATATTGTATCTCTTTCTAAAAGAAAGTACATTTTGAAAGTTTCCCAAACAACTTATGTTCTCTCAATCATTGTAGAACTAATCTTAAATGTTGTAAGTGTTCTTCTTCATTCTTAAAATAAATAAGAATATCATCAAGAAACACTAGAACAAATTTATCTACGCAATCCCAGAAAACACTGTTCATTAAATTCATGAATGTTGTAGGGGCATTTGTAAGTCCAAAAGGTAGAACTGTAAACTCATAATGTCCATACCTTGTCTTGAAAGTAGTCTTATGAATGTCCTCATATTTTATTCTCAGTTGATGGTATCTAGATCATAGATCAATTTTTGAAAATACTAAAGCGACACTCATCTGATAAAAAAGATCATCAATACATGGTAAAGGATACTTAATCTTTATTGTTGCTTTGTTAAGCATACGATACACAACCACATAGTTCCATCCTTCTTTTTAACAAATATCACAGGTGCTCTCCAAGTAGATACACTGTGTCTAATCAATCCTTTGGCCAATAATTCTAGAAGTTGGGCTTTCAATTCCATAAATTGAGTAGTATTCATCCGATATGGGCCTTTGAAATCGATTCAGTTTCAGGTATAATTAGATCAATTGAGAAATCAAAAGCTCTAGATTCACGGGAAATCTTAGAAGTTCATCTGGAAAAACATCTTGATAATCTTGAAGGAAAGGATAGTTCTCCAAAGATATGATTTGATTACTAAGATTTTCTTCTACTTCCTCCATTTTGACTATAAAAAGTTGACAACATTTTCACTTAGCTCTCTTAAGTTGCATTGCCAAAATTGATCTGATCTTAATTTCCCTTTAAGTGCCTTGAAGAAAGACTTTGTTCCCTACATTGTATAAACACTATACTATTTTAGCATAATAGTCTACATAGGCTCTATGCCTCCATAACCAACTTATTCCTAGGATGACATCATATGAACCTAGGGGGCTACAAACAAATTCACCTCAGTTGAAAAACTAGGAAGTTCAATCTTGGCTTCAAATAGACACTGCTCTACCTGAGCTTTCATCTGGTTAGCATATTCCACTAACCAGGTTTTAGCCATAAATCTAGCTCTTCTAGGAATTTTACTTAATACTTTTGGTGAAATAAAACTTTTTGTTACTCCAATATCAATCAAAATAGAAATAGGAACTCCAAACAAAATACCTATTGTCTCAATAGGAGTAATCTGGAATTCCGCCTGGTGATTGTTTAGAGCCCCATGAATTCTCTACTGAAAAGTTGCTTGCTAGGTAGGTAAACCATTACCACGTTGAACTATCTAGTTCTTCATTGGGCACTGATTTACATAATGATCACCTCCACAAGTGAAACATCCTCCAAGAGGTCCTCTTTTCTTAGCAGGTTTACCTGAATTGTTATCATTCCTTTGAACATTATTATTGTTCTTCTTTTCATCTTTGGGTCTATTCTTGTTATTTCTAGAGCCTTTGTCATTTTTCTTAACCACATCCTACTTGTCATTCCTTTTCTTAAAAGGTTGAGAAGTTGGTGTCTTATTAAACCTTTTGTGATTCTTCTCATGGTAAGAAGAAACTGACTTCAACTTTTGCTCTTGCTTGATTGCTTTCTCTAAAACTTTATCCATAGTGGTAGGACCATGCACATCCATTTCTCCACCTATCTGGGCATTCAGACCCATGATAAACTTCCCGATTCTAAACCTTTCATCTTTCTGATATTGTTGAACATATTTCAGGAGATGGGTGAACTTTTCCCAATATTCCACCACTAACACATCCCCTTACCGCTGATTCTGTAAATCGGTTAACTTTTGGTCAAAGAAAAGTTGTGGTAACCATCTTTGATGAAATAAGACCATAAATTGATCCCAAGTTAGGCTCAAAGAACTTAACCCCAATTCCATCTTCTTGTTCATCCACCACATGGATGCTTCTCCTACTAGCTGAAAAAAACCCCACATAGCCTTGGTTATCTTAGAGTAATTCCGTATCTCAAAATATTTCTCCATATTTATTACCATGATTTGACATTTAGTCTTGCTATGTTCAAGCATAAAAATGATTTTATTCTCATTATGGTCAATAACATTTCAAGAACATCGATGATCAATAACTTAGCTGTAGAGGAAAAAAAAGAAAACCATGGGAGTCCTATATTTGAGTATTAGTTGGTGTACATTAAATTTAAAATGGCATTGGAGAAAGGACCGTAGGATCTCCAAGGACACAAATATTCTTTGAGGGTGGTGCTAGCAATAATTCACATCTAAAACAAAACACATTGACTAGAAATTAGTAGAATGAATTAGTTGCACATGGGACTTGTCTTGGGTTCAATATTTAGCTAGTCTTTGGAAATTTAAGAGTAATTACATAAAATTCAATCAAAATATATTAAAAATTAAATCTTATTCAAACATCACTAGTTACACTTTTGGATTCATGTTTCCATTATCTCAAATTGCAAGGTCCCATGTATTTTATTCATCTCTTGTACATATTTATATTATTTGACATGCTATATTGTAAACTAGATAGATAAGACACATTTCATCCTGAGAAAGTTATAAAATTTAAAACTTTCCACATTACTCTCATTCAACTCTTTTGAATGTACATTAGTATTAATTCTTATACATAGGATGAGAGATTAATGTAGAACTAACATGCTTGAAATCTAGAGCTCTCTATAATTCTTTTCAAGGTATATTCCATTTTATACATATTATGGGCTCATAGCTATTGCCTTCTCCTCACATAAAATATAAGATATATGCAATTATTCATCAACCATTCAACCAAAGGAATTCATAATATCACATAAATTCTTGTATTATGTACAAAAAGTATATTCACAAGTTCACCAAAAAATGGCTTTCCAACAATAAAATTAAATGTGTTAAAAGGAACATCATACACCTCACATTTCTTATGTCAAGTACAACAAGTACAACTACAAGTTCACCAAGAATTGACTTTCGAGAAACAAAAATATGAATGTTAAGATGAACATCATATACCTCACATTTGTATTAGTACTGAATTTTTTGTTGAGTTTATTCAAGATGAGAGAATTAGAGAAACTTACTAAAATATAGAAAAAATATGTTACCATTCACAAACCATATTGTGATAACTAGGTGAGAAAATGTGTACTAACCTTCCACAATAATTTACTTTACAATAAGACCTCAGGGTGTAGACCGGTTGGTTGAGCCGTTGAAAGACACAGACGATCAACACAGGTTTGAGCCCCGATTTTCCCAGCCACGCTCAGTGTGGGTCCACTGTGGGTTATTGTGCGACCCAGAGGATTAGTTAGTCTTGCCTGAATTAGTTTGTGTTGTGAGTGCTGAGATCTATATACCTCTGAGCTATGAAAGAAAAAAATTACATTACAATACATTTTAAAGGTGAGTAATTGAAGCCATGCATAATTTTTTTATAGCTAGGGTTAATCCAATAAATTTTTATTAGATGTGGCACATTCAACTCTAATGGGATTATAATAGAGAAAGGAAAATACTAAATCTATCTACATTCATTAAGGCAATTATTAGTGAATTTGAGATGTTAATGTGGGATGATATGTTAAAAAAAAATATTGTATACACTTGAGAAAGTTTACAACTTAGATTATAGAAATGACTAATGAAATGACAAACATTTATTTTAAAAAATTGAATGATTTAGATGTATCTAGACTGGATTTATAATTTTGAAAACTCAACACAAGTTTTATAATCCATTCTTGATCCTCACAACTAAGTATAGTATTCTATTATTTGTAAATGGTACTTCAAAGTTGAAAATTCCATATCAAGCTCAATTTCATGGAAATGCATGCATTTATGCATGCATGGAGCTTACACATGCTTTTAAAGAAATACTAAAAGAATAAAATTTGACACTTAGAGTACATTAGATGACTCATACTCATAGATAAAATCAAATTGGACATCCTAATAAAAATAAATGAAAACAATTTGAAAACTTTTTAAATGTAATTTAAAGATCTATAATTTTAAATAATAGAATTAAATGTTTGGTTAGACATATAAATTTCATATTATTTTAATACATATTTCATCATTCATTCATACTAATTGTTCATACCATTATTAACAATTCTCTATTCAAATATTCATTCCACTTAGTCCATATTGAACTAGGCCCACAAGGATATGTAGTAATGTTTTTTAACTTTCGACATTGTAATAATTTCATATGTATTATACCCTATTAAAGAGGAACACAATACTTTTATTATCCATTATATGTTAAATGGAGTATGTACATTTTAATTACATATTCAACAATAACTTATAGGTTAGTTAGAGAGATATTTAGAGAGATCCATTTGTAGTGTAAGGTGTAATTTTTCCTCCTACCATACCAACGCTATATGGATCACTACTTTTTCTCACCAAAATTATGGTACAATCACACTACCTATTAAGCTTGGACCTCTGACTTTACGTACACTTATCCATGTCATGCCTAATCCTCTTTCATAAAATCTTCAACTTGGTAGACTGTGGATTCATGTCATGGGGGCAGTCCCGTCTACTCTTCACTGTACATTGAAGTTTGTTTATAACAACAAGATCTATATGGTTGAGGCTGATCCAAATCTAGAAATTTTCTTGCAAACAAAAGCGGGGCATCCACTCCCTCTTTCAAATTTGGTCCCTTCTTCAAAATCTGACCCACTATCCTCTGCTGCTAACAACAGTGAGGATTAGGATAGTGTGGATCCTTTGAGTGCATTTTTCGGTGACGATTGGGGTTCACTCAATTTTACACCCTCCTTCATTAGAGAGTACAAAATCCCTCAATATAAACCTAAGATCCTGAAGGTAGATTTGTTTATTCTACACAACCTATTTCTTCTAAATAATTAGAATCTACTTCTGATGATGAATATCTTGGTGACAACTCTAGGGATCTTTAGATTTCAACCCCCTTGGGTATGATAAATCTAAAGTTGACCCTCCTCATCATGATAAAAAGAATGATCCTTCTCCTTCTTCAACATATGATCATAATCATCATTTCAACAAGTCTTGTAATGTAACTTCTCCTCTTCTTGCCGAGTTGTAGACACATTATGGGCGTGGATTTAAAATTCTTTCTAAACATGGATACAATGGAAATGGATTAGGATGCATGGAACAAGGCATTAAGAACTCAAACTCCTCTCCACAATGGAAAGAGTTGCTTCCAACTCCACCTACATCTTCACTTCTATCTCAAAAAGAGTGTATTTTGTTGAGTTTACTCAAGGACTGCTTGATCACTCTTCCTCCTCTGACACGCAAGAAGATTCCACAAAGTAGTCAATAAACACTTCCTTTCTGTGCATATCATCAAGCACTTGGCGATTCCACAAATGAATGTCGAGCCTTGTGTGACAAAATTCAACAACTTCAAACTAGGTATGGCTCTAGCACCTTGCACCGTGCCCTCTAGCATCTTGTCCTCCATCCATTTTTATATTGAACAAGTTGGGTGAAGGACGGTTTTCTATAGGCCAACTCGCAAGTGTGGTCCCTCCTCATTTGTGTTATGCTTGCATGTATTTTTATTTCATGTGATATTTCTTCCTCCGTCTTCATAGTTATGATATTTCAATTCTATCTTAAAGGAAATTGCTACCTGATGGAGTTAGAAATCACTTTAATGTAGGGATGTACATCATGCTATGCATTTTACTTTGTTCATGCACCCCGTGGCTGGTTTTACAACACTTGTTGATTATCTAAATGTATCACCTTACCATAGTTACATAGCAAACATTGCGCTTTGCTTGGCTTGTAGTCTCTGATATGTTGGAGTACGTGTGTTGTACATCTTGCATAACATTGGGATTATTTTATTATGTAAAATAAATATTTATTTGTGGTGCATCATGTGATGTGTTTAGCCACATTGGATATTTATTTGGATGCCACTTGTAATTGTTGTAACATTGGATTAATTACTTTATTTGTAATTTTTTGATTAATTGGGAAACTTAGTACCAATAATCAAATGTCGGGTCAATGGTTTTGTAGACACATGGTTTTGGGGAAAATGGTATTATAATACCACATGTTGTATTTGTGTGAGCTTATGTCTATAAAAGCAAACACAAGGGTAGTTGTAGAGATTGGATTGGTTGAGTTAGCCATTTGGCTTGTTGGCTAGGTTGTATCTTCTCTTGTAGGTTACATGTGTGAGGGTTTGAAGCATGGCATGGGATGTATGGTTATAGCTTGTTCACATGGATTGCAGGTAGAGAGAGCTTGATGTTTCAGAGGTTATCTCTACATATGTATTTGGTGATTATTACTGAATAATACATGAGAGATGCATGCTTTTGGAGGTTGGGTTTTTTCCCTCTATGAGGGTTTTCCCAGGATATATCTTGTGTCACCATTGATGGTATGATTGTCTATTTCTTTTGCATGTGGATTTCTAGTTTATTGCACATTGAATCTCTTATTGGGTTATGAGGAATTTGTCTCTATGGCTGCATATTTCTAACATGATATGGTTGGCATGAATCTCACCTAGTGATTTGATAGTCCTCACTAGCATGTGATGTCTTCACTTGACACAAAAATCACCTAGTAATTCATCGGTCCTTACTAGTCTATGATGTTTCCTTTTTTTTTCTTGTCCATGAGCCACCTAGCATAACACAACTTGCTAGCCTATGTGCTTCGTGCGACCGCTCATTGTTATACTCATGGTCACCTAGTAATACAGTGGTCCTTACTAGTCCATGATCCATGAGAGAATTGATCTGTGTCATGTTATCTTTTTCTTTTGCATTGATCACTTCTTTATGTCTTCTTTTCATTCCTCCATCTCCTTTTTAGAATTCCTCTATTTTAGTTACATCTTGGGGATGATGCATGGTAATTGAGACAACCTTTTAGAATAAGGTCTCTTCTACTTTGCTGAATCAAGATTTTTCTTCATGTGCTTATGTGTTTGTTACTAATTTAAGTGTTGAATGCTATTGTCTTCCATGTCTTCTTCATGTATGCTTCACGTGTGCTTTGTGTGTATTCCACGTGTGTTTTGTGTGTATTCTCTATGTTTGCTTCGTGTATTAGATGCTTACTTCACGTATATGTGTTTGCTTCATGTACTTTTTATGTATGTTGTGTCTCATCTCATGTTTACTGAATTCTCAAGTGTATGTATATGTGTATGTGTGTGATTTATGCCTCATAGAATCCTAAGATTGGGGGATAGTACATCTCTCAAACTTAGTGAAACTCTATGAGGAATGTTTGGTTTCTCTATACTTTAGCACAAGCAAGAGCATAAGTTCCTACTTCCGCTAAAGTGGGGGCTAAATGTAATGTCATAAATTGTCACCACAGATAATTCCTTACAAAGTTTAGTACCTTCTTGAATGATTTATTAGTTTTAGGACTTGATTAAGGATCTTGGATGGGTCCTCTGGTCACATACCCTTTTGGGAGATAATTGGCCAAGACCCCAGCATCCAAGCACTAGTGTCCTACCAATTAGGCCCTAAAAAAGTTTTAAATTAAAGTATGTCAGCCTTATGTGCCTTGGGTGATGCACCTTGTCAGCCTCAAGTCATTTGGAACCTCAATAAGTACTTATGATTCATATATAAACAAGACTCTCTCACTCATTTACTCCTAATGACATTTTGGCTAATGACTCTTTATGCGATTTCTCTCTAACAAGTGTTCTATCTACAAGATCTCTATTTGTATAGATTATTGTTTTGTGTACTAACCCTTGTTACAGATCTTGGTGGAAGCTCCTTCCTCATTCATTCCCTCCTTGTGGTGATTTGATAGTGGCATCATCCCATCAAGGGTTTTATGTTCATGGTAACATATTTCCTTTATGCTTGTTTACAACATTCATTTATCTTGGATTTCACCTCTATTATACAAGAACACGTGCCCTTGATCACTAATCCTTGTTGTTGTTGATGGGAACACCATTCATGGGGTTTGACTTAGGTAAGCCCCTAGACAACACCAACATTTTCCCTTTTTATGTGTGCAAGTCGAAGACGAAGTTGCAGATAGAAACGAGTGACAAAAAGATGAAAGTATAGGTGTCAAGAGTGTCAGACTTTGGACAACCTAAAACCCTAGGACACTTGTGCCTAGGCACCCTAGTCCTCTAGATTTGGCCCTTGTTTTTGGCAATGGTCCATGACAGCTCTGCTCAGCTTAGTTCAGGTCCTACTTTCTAGGTTTTTAGTCTTGATAGGTTAGTAACTTCTGTTTTGGTATATTTCATTATAGAAACCCTAGATCTAGCCTAATTGCCTCAATATTTTTTATTACAACAATGGGATGGAGCTCTCACCAACCCAGAAAGGCCCTTCCTAAGGGACAACAACCTTAGCTTGAAGTCGTTGGTGGCTTGTGTTCTAATGTTTGATTGAATAGATTGACCTAGCTAGTCAAATAGTGATTTGGTCTCTCTTTTCTATCTTACACTTGCCAGAAAAAATAAACCAAATTTGCCCCAAACTTTGCAAAATCGAAACTACAAATACCCATTTATCCCTTCTACAAGGTGATGTCCTTGACTAATTTGAATTGGGAATTCTCTTGATGTAACTAACAAATACAACACAACATGAGCCAAAACACAACAAAATTAAATTGAAACCTGAAATAATTTGGGTGATATAGGATATCTGATGACCTTGAATGCTCCTACATCAATCATAAAGACATATTGCTTTCTATAATAGTTTTTTGGATTTAAATTATTCCCTAATATTTGGCTCTATAAGCTAGCAATGCAAGTAGTTTACATTTTGTAATGACTCTAAACAATATGTAACCATTCATTTACCATTAAAAAAGAATAGAAAATTTTACACCAATTTATAAGGATAATGAAGCCTGACCCAACCAACTTAAGCATCATGCTTCAAGGATAAGATAGAAAATAATTCCAAAACTCACAAAGATGAGTAAAATTATAATGGCTAGATCATACAATAGAATATGAATTCAACAAAGAATTTGCAAAAACATAACAATATTATATAAAAAAAGAAAAGTATGAATGTGTTTAATTTAACTTCCATGCTTAAGACATAAAATTCAAACTTTGGAATTCCATTTTTAGGTAGCAACAATTAAAGTAGATCTCTATAGAAGATGGATTTGATGAACTATTTTAGTTTTTTAAATTCATAGGGTAATCCCATAAATATTTGTTAGTAACTAAAAAGATCATAAAAACTTTGAAATATTAGAAAATTTATAATGCCTTTTAAGCATCATTATTATGGCTTGGGGAGTGGAGGTTGAACCATCTATAACACATGAAGAACCAATTCCTTGCATTTGGTATTTTTTATTTACAATAAGACCCACCTAAAAAACTCCATGATAGTGCCATATAGTCGATATAGTTTTCCTATAAAATTATTCCATGGCTACAAATTTGATTCTATTTGTAGATAAGTGAGGACCTATGAAGCTCAACATGTATATGACTTTAGGAAGTCTTTTCTTAAGATCTTGTTAATGGTTCTCATTCCCTAAACATAGTTTTGGATATCTTGAGGTTGTGAAAAATAATTGAAACTAATAGAGGGATCATCTAGTGGTTGAGGGATCCTAACCTACCAAAAAAGATAGTTGAATGGTGGGCTCAGGTACCTAAAGAAAGAGGAACAAAATTTTTTCAACTCCATAAGAAATTGGGATTCATAAAGGAGCAGCTGAAGGTTTGGAATTGAGAACACTTTAAAAAATCTTTGAAGAAAAAGAGAAGATTGAGATGGAACTTGGTGAGTTAAATGATATTTTTATTCGGGGAGGTATGGATTTGAATTCATTTGAAAAAGAGCAATAATTGAAGGGGAAGTACACAGAGGTATTAAAGAGAGAGGAAGCCTTCTGGAGATAGAAATCAAGAGAATGTTGGATCAAGGATGGCGATAGGAATACAAAATATTTCTATAATACCACCAAAATAAAGAGGGGTATGAATATGATCACATGCATCAAGAAGGGATATGGAAGCATAGTTGATGATCCAAATGAGATCTATGAGGTAGTTGTGATATTTTGAAAATTTACTCAAGCAAGGAGAACCCCCTAATATTGTAATAAAAGAAGACTTGTATTAAATAAGATCCCACAGATTGTGATTCAAGAGTAAAATGAAATGCTTAGAATCTCTATTTTAGAGGAAGAAGTCAAATTGGCCACCTTTCAACTTGGAGAAGATAAGGTCCTGAGCCTAGATGGCCTCCTAGCTAGTTTTTTCCAATTCTTTTGGAGTATAGTCAGTAAGGAGCTAATCACAACAGTGGAGGAATCAAGAAGGAATGCTACTATGCTGAATGATTTGAAAATACATTTGTAGCACTAATCCCAAAAAAGAATGTTGTAGAGATAATGGATGTTATAGACCCATCTCTCAGTGCAACACATTGTACAAAACAATAACAAAAATAATGGCTAATAGAATGAAGAACTTACTCCTAGAAAGCATATCAGAAGAGTAGAGTGGAGCATTCACTCTGGGAAGATCTATTGCAGAAGGTATCATCTTGGCACATGAAGCAATTCATATGGTTGGACAAATCAAAGCAGAAAGGATGATCATCAAATTGGATATAAAAAAATCTTATGACCAAGTGAACAAATAGTTCCTTTTGGAAGTAATGGAAAGGTTTGGGTTCTATAAGGAATAGATACGATGGATTAAAAGTTGTATTTCTAATCCCGCATTCTTAGTATAGGTTAATGGAAGCCCACAAGATTCTTTTCTTTTTTTTCATGGGATTAGGGGATCCACTATCACCATTCCTATTCATCATTTTGGCTAAAGCATTGGGAAGAAGTATTCAAGATGAAGTAGAAAAGGGCAATTAGAAAGGCATCAAGATAGCATCAAGAATTGAAGTTTTTACTCACCAACAATTTGCAAATCAACACTATCCTTTTTGGAGAAGCCAACAAAAGTGAAGCAAAGGTAATCAAACAAACCCTTAACAAATATTGCCAAACTTCTGGATGAAGTGTGAACTAGAGGAAATTAGAAGTATTCTTCTTCAATGCAAAACCAAGGGTTAGAAGAATATGATACCATGGAATGATTTTTTGAAGGATACGATACCATCTACAATATGCGATATTAATAGAAAGCATTATGATGGGTAAGTTGAGCATTTGTTTAGTAGATGAAAGATGGAAGAGGACTAAAGTAAGGACAAGTAGCAGAGGAGATAATTATGACATCTCATCATGCGATGGCCTTTAAAACCATTGTATTGTTTCATTCAGTTCTGGCTATGAACGAACAAAATGGATACCAGCATTTACCTAAAAGCTGAAAGGAGATAGATATCTTTCATTAGAAAAATCTCTGAACTAAGACTCAAGAAAGTGTTGGGGAAATGCTCTACTTGCTAAAGTAGGAGCATTTGCTTGGTGTGCGCTCCACAATAAAATGCTTACAGGAGATTGAATCAAAAGGCTGGGTCTTAGACCAAATTTTCCATGTGTGTTATGTGGATCTGTGGAAGAGTCCACGGATCATCTTCTTCTGTTATGCCCCTTTAGTAGAGAATGTTGGTTCTTCTTCCTCAAGAAGCTAAATTGGATCAGCCCTCTATCCAAATCTTTGCTCCTAATGTTTAGGAATTGGCCTCATCCTTTTGTTAATTCTTACTTGGCCTATCTGTGGGATATAGGCCCCTCGATGATCATTTGGCACTTATGGTGGGAAAGAAATCTCTGCATTTTCAGAAAGGAAGCAAGCTCTGTGAGGCGGGTCTATGACAAATTAGAAGTAGCAATATCCGATCAATTGGTGTCTTTTCTCAGACGCACAAACCCCAGTAATTCAGTATGGTCCAAATGGGATGCAACAACTATTTGACTCTGGCCTTCAGTCAGTAAATTGGGATTAGGAAGATTTTCAGGGGCTCCTAAGAATATTTCAAAAAGAGATCAAGTTAAATGGATCCCACCCTCCCCTCCTTTTTTCAAGTTAAACTTTGATGGAGCATGTCGAGGCAATCTGGGTCCCTCTGGCACAGGATGTGTTATCAGAAAAGAGGATGGTTCTTTGATTGCAGCTAAAATAGTCCAAACTACCTATAGGAACAAATAATGAGGCAGAAGCATGGGCGTTAGTTCATGGATTGTAATTGGTAGTTGAGAAAGGCATTAAAAATGTGTGGATCGAGGGTACCTCTCTAATTGTGATCAATGCTATTAAAGGAAGAGGTTTAGACAACTAGAAACTTAACTACATTCTATAGCAGGCCATCACCCTCCTGAATAGGTTGGATAACTATCTCATATCTCACACGCTAAGGGAAGGCAACAAAGTGGCGGACCTATTAGCTAATATAGCCATTGGGCAAGAAAGCACATCAGATCTATTTCTACCTAGACATCAAGATAAATTAAACATCTTGTTAAATCTTATGTCGCATGAGATGGAAGAAGTGACAGGCATTTGCTTGGCTTGATTTTAGTTTGGCTTGGCAATGTCCCTCTGGCATATTTAAGTTTTTTCTATTTTCACTTTTTTATAGCTGGCATACAAAATAGCGTCTAGGCCTCAAAAGGTCCCTGGATTGTCTGCAAGCCGAATGACCAGTTTTCAAGGTCAAAGGAGGGTGAGTCGATCCATCTTGAGAATGCTAGGTCTATGTGACAATAAACATCTTACAAAGAGGAATAAAGTTTGGTTTCAAGTTGGGTACCAATCAATCATCTTGTCTAATCTTCTGCCACTTGAGATGGGAGATGTGACATGCATTTGCTCGATTTGAATTGGGTTTAGCCTGTCAATGTCTCTCTGGCATGATCAAGACACTTTCATTAATTGTGCCATATTTTTTTCTCACCAACCTCTGATAAGTCCATGGAAGAGGATTTGTTAGCTCACATGAAGTTTAGTGATCCGAGAATAATATAAGCTATTCCAACCAAGTTGGTGGGCAGGTTGGGATCGCGAATCCTTCCTCTTAATAGGCCATATTAAGTGGAGGTGACAAGCATTAACTGCACTCATTAATTAAGGGTTCTCTTGTAGAATGACAGCTCCATCTCGTATGATGGGAAGTGCCTACAGAGGACACGTTGCAAGCTCCCTTTGGTGTCCTTCTTCTCGTGGTGTACTTTATTTCCTATTTCTAGTGCCCTCCAATCTCATGATGACTTTGTTGTACTTTGCCAGCTTGTTTTGAGTCTCACCACCTACGAAGTTGTTTGTATTAATAAAGGAAGATGACTCTTTTTTCTAGCCATCTTTTTCCTTTTTATGTGTTTCCTTCTATTGTGTCTTCTTTCTTGTAGCTCCTTTGCACTTGATTCTTTCTCTTTCCCAGTGACAGGTTGCTATGGCTGACACACGGCTCAACCAAAGACTATTTTTCCCAGCCCTCGATTGGGAACCAGAGATTAAGGGCAGGATCAAATCAACAGACTTGATGACACTGCTCGACTGGGATTGCACTCTCATACAATTTGCAGTCAGGAACATTGTTGGACATGCTTGGATAAGAGGATATGAGGGCCACGTTTTAAAGTACTCAGATGTGGTCTCCCAACTTTCATCCAATATCATGGACCTTGTCATGGATAGTGAGTATGTGCATGCTCTAGCTTTGGACCTATTTTTCAAAAATATTTACACTGTTGACAGGTGGGAAACGACGGTAGTTGCTTATAGTATGGATTAGGGGGAAGCTCTAACTGGGGGGCTCTTCAACCTTGCCTCTCTACGTGCTTCTAGTTCACAGCAAGCAATCTACCGGGCCTTGCAATCCAGTTTAAAATCCTTGAGCAGTGTTGAAATTGATGATGTTTTACGGTCTCATTATTTTTTGATCTCTAAGAAAAAAGCGGATAGGATTATGGATGTTTTTATGGCCATTCAATTTTTAAGGATCCATGCCCTTGATTTAGCACCACGTATGCCTTGGTATGCTTTTGGAGGATCCTGACGAAGGAGCCCAACCATTTGTGGCTATGGACTTGGATGAGCAGAATCTTCTTGTAGCTCCGGCAGCGGCATGAGGGGGAGGTGCTGGGTCATGTTCGTTGGTGATCTGGTGTAGGTGGCAGGCTGCTTAAGATTGGTTTCTCGTTTGGTGGTGCTTGCAATGGAGGTGGCATGGGATGTCTTGGCTGTGTTTTGTTCCAGTGGAGGTATTTTTAGTTTTTGGTTTTTTCTTTTGGAGGTGGCTGCTACTGTGTCTTTCTGGACTTAAGCTTTTCCTTGTGGGGGGATTGTGTTTATTTTAATTTCTTTTTTATCAGGTTGGTTAAGGACCTTCTCTATAGTTTTTTGGGTATTCTAACTTGGCTGTGGCCACTCTATCTATAATATTTTTAAACCTTTTTTAATCTATGGGTGTCCTTACACCTTTTTCTATTTTTTTTTTAAAAGGTGTTTCGAACCAAGACAACAGTGGTCCTGCATGCAATAAAGATGATCTTGGGTGACACTTTTATGGCAACTTCCCACAGACACCATGTCAACACTAATGTATCATCTATGTTTTGATATTTTTATTGGATTTGAGAGAAGATAAGGAGGTGATTCAGTCGATGACTGAGGCTTTCGTGAAACTAGAAAGGAGATATGGCCTCAAGAAGATCATGGATGACGTAGTCCTGGGCCTCAGCTTCCCTCCTGATCATTGTAAATGACCATTCATTAACCTAGTTTATATAGGACCCTGGGACCCATTCATCATTCAGACAATCGAGGAGAGTAATGAAGCATGCCAAAATATAGCAAAATAGGGAATTGGCTTCCTAAAAACAGTCACAGGAGTTGAACCAGTGGACAAAGTAGACCGGTCCTTTGCATTGAAGGAGATAGCCTCAGAGCTGGATGAGGGGGAGGATGAAGAAGATGGCATAACTAGAGATTCTAGTGATACTAGGGCATAACAATCTACATGTAGAATTAGGGTAAGTTGGGTACATAGTCTAATGATAGATGGCCACTAATATAATGTTTCTTTTTATAGTGATAAATACATAAATTTATAGATAGAAATAATGTAAATGCATAGTGAAAGGTGTAATTTTTATTGTAAAAATGGAAGTGATAATGCATAGTAAAAGGTGTAAATTTTGATTATAAGACTATAAATAGGCCCTCCTATGGAGCAACCAAATAGCAAAATATCACTTTTATTATAACTTATTTTATGGGTATGGCTTCCAAAAGCCACTTTCAATGATCAAAATAATAATAATAAGCATATAGCAATAATATATCTTTGATCATTTTTTTTTCTTAAAACATATGTTATGAATATTTTAATTTAAAATATAAATTATAATTAAAGTGAACTAGTGAAAATATCTTAAATACATCTATTTAAAAGATACAAGAGATATCTATATCTAGAGGGGTCTATATTAAATTTGTTATTTAGGATGGATAAACACCCAAAGACTATATCTCTCTGCATCTTCTAGATAGATGTATTTAAGATTAGAAAAAATAAAACTATATCTCTTGGCATCCTAAAAATCAACCTAGTCTATTCCCCTTTAGGTATCATTATTTTGAAAATATAAAAAATAAAAAATGAAATTTATTCCTTATTAGGTAATCATAATTTTTTTAACCTATGATTGTTTGGTTGGAATGCATGTGGGTCCTCTTCAAATTTTCTCCGTTAGAGTGTAGGTCTCCATTGTTTATATTGTTGGCATATGCTTCATGCTTAATTAATTAAATTATAAAATATGAGAAAGTCTTTAATCTAAATCTCTAAGATAAAAAAAATATAACAATAATACATATTTGATAGTCTTTTATATAACAAAATTTGAAGAGTAAATATAATAGCACACTTAACTTAGATAAATTTATGTAAAAGACATAAGATATCATTCTCAAAACATCAATTTTTTAATTAGATTTATGATATAAATAGAATAGGAATGTCATTTTAAAAACAAATTTGAAATTTCTAAAAATAATTGTTTGCAAGTGTTGTATTATTTATTACTTAAAATAATAAATTAAAATTTATTGTCTCTTACAATATTTCTGAGAAGGAAATTCATATAGCTTTAATATATGAGCATATCCTAAGTTTTAGGGAGCCTTTATTTGTTTATGTTCATTAATTTTTTTTTAATGATTATCATCCCTTATGTTTGATTTTAAGAAATTGGTGTTTAATATAGATGTGTGCTTTTAGGCATAGGAAGTAATTGAATGTTTTTTTCTTTTAGAGTGATGACATTAGATGTTTCTTCTCTACTACCACTCTAAGTTAAGCCTACCAGCATAATAATTTGTTAAAATTTGGTGCTAATATTTTTTTGAAAAAGCCTGCATTTGTAGTCGAATTGGCTTGAGTCTTGGGTTTGCTCCCCAAGGTCTTGGATTCAACTTTGAGGCCCCGATTTAAATTCAAAATAACAATTTTGGGAGCATAGATAATAGCAAAGGGACATTGAGATAGATAATAAATAAAATAGAAAAGTATCTCTTAAAATACTTTGGTATTAGAAAATCCAACAATTATTGGGATCCTCTTAATTATTATTCTGTAACATTTGGATTGGTGTACGGAGAAATTGAGGGAAACAATGTCTACGGAGGGAAGATTGGTTAGGTTGCAGGGATCAGGTGAAGAGAAGATAATGTGTTTGGAAACCAAAACCATAAAGAAAAAATGATCTCATCCTAAAAAATATTCAGTGAATAAAATCAACTACCCTGACTGGATCGGGTTGACTGATGACGAAAGCCTTGGAAAGCAGGTAAATCGAATATCTAAGTAATTGAACAGGGCCTTATAATTTATCATATATATATATAGTCATGCAGAACTATACTCATTCATATCTATCAGTACATTCCTCCTGAGCACTCTCATTTCAGCTTATTCTGTCGGTTAGAAGAGTTTGGAATTTGGAGAAAAGAATGGCGCGAAGGACTAACGAGCTTCTTTTTCTTATGCTTCTCATTGTGTGGGGGAGTAATGCGAGTGCAAGTAGAAAATTATTAACAGATAGCCAAGAAGTAGAAGAGGAAGAGTCTTCAAGTCCAAAGACCATCACCTTCTTCATGCACCACATAACAGAAGCACCCAACCCAACTGCCAAGCCTGGATTTGGAGTTGGAGTTGGAGGGTTTCCAATAGGATTTCAAGGCAGTGGCAATGCTATCTCTGGTCTATCAAGTCCTTTTGGAAACAATATCAACTTCAATGGCAATGGGAATGGGAATGGTCCTCTCCCATTAACCATTCCAAGTGGGGCCATCAACAATTCTCCGTTATTTGGCCAGCTGCCCATCCCTTCTACCACAGGCCTTGGTGGAGGAGTACAGGGCATAGGCTCACTCATTCCTGGCCTTGGCCTTCAGAACTCCTTTCCCAACACAAACATTATTAATGGTGGGGTAAATCCTCAGAATCCTCTTTCAGGGGTATCGAGTATCCCACTGAATAATGTGGTTGTGATTGAGGACACCTTGACAGAAGGGCCTGATCTCCACCCCTCTGTTGTGCTCGGAAAGGGGGAGGGATATTATTATCACTTGCCCAGCCTTGCTGAAGACGAAGATCCCAATACACTGTTGCTCGCCTTCACTGCCAAATTTGAAGGGTCTGAATACCAAGGGAGCAGCATTGAATTCTCAGGCAAAGACAACATTGCATTACCAGAGAGGGAGGTCGCAGTAGTAGGAGGCAGCGGGGTCTTCCACAACGCTCAAGGCCATGCTCTCATAGAGACTGTTTCCCACACAGTCGACGAGACAGTGCTCAAATTCACCGTCACTCTTACCTATTAATGAACTCCATCTATCCTCTTCTCATGCTTTTTCTATTCCACTGGCCTTATCTTCTTCCACTTTAGTGGTTATGTGTATAGGAGAACATTTCATGTGTGTTGTAAGTAAATCACTCTCCAAAACTCAATAAAAGATCTTCTGTTACGTCTACTTAATCCAACCTACACAAAAGTGCACGTTTATAATTTTTTTAAAAAATTGACAGCGTTGTTATGCTCTTCAATCCATTTATTATTAGAATGTGTTACAGTTATATCTCAATCTAAAAGTCAGTTTAGATATAAAACAAATGAATGCAAACTTGGTGTAGTTGATACTAAAATATAAACCTGGTTTCTAATGTTTTTGTGTGTGCCCCTTGAAAAATTATTCTATTTATCTTGCTAGTCTACAAAAGAACTATATAAACCCAGAGCGAAGCAATCATCTCCATAGTCAAATAATCTCTTCCCTTTGTATTTTCTTCTCATTATTGCAGTGAAAGATGACATCATCAAGCAAATTACAGTGGGACTGTTGGCAACCATATTATTGCTATCTTACAATTTTACAGAAGCCTAAAACTGTGTAGATGACTTGGAGAATCTGGCTTCTTGCACCCAAACAATAGGAGGGAACGGTACTGTACCCACATCATCTACTAAATGTTGCAATGCCCTCAAATCTAGTAGTTCATCCTGCATTTGTAATGCAATCAGAATAGTCACAACTCTTCCTTCAAAGTGTGGCCTTCTAGCTATTACGTGTAAATTTTAGTACCATACCCATATCTGTTATTTTGAAAAAAATGTTTATGTTTTTCCCAATACTTGTTAAAGATTGTTCTTGTAGGCCTTGGAATAGCCCCATTTTGAAAATTAGGTAACAGAATAAATTCAAAGAGTTTGAGACACAAAGAGAGGCTATGGATAAATACTGTACCCCCATAATATTTTGTATGGGTTGAACTCTATAAGTACTTATAATATATAGGTTATGCTATAAAGTAGCTCTTGAGTATTGAGCACGGTCATCAATAAATAATTAAGATAATACAAGGTCTTGTAATTTTTATTTATTGTTTCTATTGGGTTTCGTTGTGTTCAACTTGTGTGTAATTATTAATCCTTGTTTAGGAGGGGTATTGTTGTTTTTGCTTGCATGTATTAGTTGGGCTTCAAAATATGTGTAATGGGAAAAATTAATCCTTTTCTTATGGTTTTTTTATTTTTATGGAATTTTGAGTGGGAGTTATTCCAGAAAGTTGTTTTTTTGATTGGACAGTTTTTTTTGGCCCATTGATAACTATTTTTTGTATTCTTAAAATCCTTATTTTTTCCCTATCTCTGCAGATAAATTTTTCTCAATGTATAATGTTTGCAGTGTTTTTTTCCCAGGGCCTTTCTGCATCTACAAAACATCCATTCGGTGACATGCTTCTATCACACAAATCCACGTGCCTTGTTGTGCTTCCATACTCAGCACAAGTGTCTAATAAAATAATTCCAACTTCAATATCTAAACAAAAATCGCCTTCCAGGAGGCCAAAAGGATGTCTATATTTGGTGGGTAAAAAGCAAAGCAATTTTTGGGCACAAGCAGTGAGGAGGCTGACGAAGGTTATGGAATCTAGCTTTACACCTACCTGTGGCATTTGCTTAAAAGTTTCTTTTCACATATAGTAGCGTATTCTTCTGCAAGTATCATTCTTCCTCAACCAACTGAGCATGTATAGTAAGTAACATATCATTCTTCCTCAACCAACTGAGTATGTATAGTAAGTAACATACTCCAACCCTCAATGCAATCATGTATCAATATGCCTTTGATTATTTCTGTTGCTTTAAAATTGTTACTTATAGTTGGCCCAGATAGACATTTATGAGCCAAAGTGGCTTACCCCCGCCTTCACACCAATATAGTTCAAGAGGGACTCATGTATTATCTACTTATTATAAGGATGCAAGATGATGGGAATCTTGGAGACCATCGGATTAACTATTCAAATCATTTCATATTAGTTGGAATCACTGTATTGATTTTATTATGAACAAAAGAATCACTCTAAATCAAACATATTGATAAAGGTACACAATAAGGAGATTGGCCAGAGATAATTTCCAAATTGCGTTTGAATCTGAGGAATGTCTTAACTAGTCAGTGCGTTGTAAGTAACCTGCTAGTTGAAAAGTGTATGGCTCGACCAAAATAGTCAAAATGACATCGACCAGTAGTACGGTTGGAAACATGGAGAGCAGTTGAGCTAGATAGGTCATTAGGATTTGTCAACTGCAAGATTTGTGTCAAAATTCGTACAACTGGTCACTTACAACACACCTATTGCAAGCATCAATATAAAACTAATTTTTTCATGCTTCTCCTATTAGATTCTTGTATTTTATTACTTTTCTTTTCTAGGGTTTATTTTCTCGCTTCTTTGGGCTACTACTAACCAATACCATGTATCAACATTTTACAGAATATGATTGTTTACTTGACATGCCTCTTCTATGATTTAGCTTAAGTTTATGTTGTTTCTTTGATCTTTTTTTCCCTTGGTTAGACTGAAAATTTCAAGTTTTCAATTTTAATTTCATTTATTTGTATACACTTTATTATTTCAATCAATTCGATCTTTAGTAGTGCAACATTTTACAATTCATTTTTGTAGGTTGACCTACTCATGGATTAACATTACCTTCAGTTACCTATCTTTAATGAATAGTCATTCTTCTACGACAGATCTCTCATTATAATTTGGCTGGTAGGCCATTCTATATGTGCACACATCTTGTAATTGCCAAAAATAAATTTGGTAGTCTCACAATTTTTTAGTCGTCCATAAAAAATATAAAAATAATAATCCATTTTGTAACTGCAAAAAATTTGGTAGTCCAAAAAAAATTATTATTTAAAAAAAATTAATTAATAAAAATTATGGAACCAAAAAAAGAAATTGGAAATAAAAACCAAAAAAGAAAATGGGAAAAACAATAAATAAAAACTAAAAAAAATTCTAAAAAATTAAAAATCAAAATCAAAAAAGAAATTGAAAATAAGAAAATCATAAAAACTATGGAACAAAACAAGAAATTAGACAAAATAAAAATAAAAATTTGGTAGTCCAAAAAAATTATTATTTCCAAAAAAAATTAATTAACAAAATTATGGAACCAAAAAAGAAATTGAAAAAAATAAAAAATAAAAACCAAAATAGAAATTGAACCAAAAAAAAAACTAAAAGAGAAATTGGAAAAAATAGAAAAAAACAAAAAACAAAAAAAAATTGAAAATAAGAAAATAAAAAAAAAACTATGGAACCAAAAAAGAAATTGGAAAAAAAAAATTAAAAAAAAAAGAAATTGGAAAAAATTAAAAAAAAAAACTAAAAAAGAAATTGGAAAAAATTTAAAACTAAAACCAAAAAAGAAATTTAAAATAAGAAAATAAAAAAACTATGGAACCAAAAAAGAAACTGGATAAAATAAAAGAAAAAACCAAAAAAATTTGAAGGAAAAAAAAGAAAAAAAAACACAAAATCCTTTAAAAGTTGCATGATTGTGTTGGATAGTAATGCACTATTATATATAGAACAACAAATTCTTATATTTTTTTGTTTTCTTCAATCCATCAGTTCTAATTGAAGAGGTATTTCTCTTAAGTATTGTCATCAGGCTAGGTCTATAAATATTTGCATGAATGAGTCGGGGTTGAAATACTAAATACTTTTAAATTATGAATATGCATGGTCTGTAAATGGGTATGTAAATATTTACATGAGTAAGTGGGGGTTTAAAATACTGAATACTTGTAAATTATGAATGTGCATGTCACTAATGTTTAATAAAATTCTTGTGGGTTTGCATAAACCATATATTCACTAGATTTAACCAGGGTTCGGTCGCTGCCTTATGGGATATTTCCACCCCGCCTTCAATGAATTGGTGATTCAGGTAACAATAATAGTAATATTTAAATAGACTGAATAGGTATCAATAAATATACTTTTCATTGCCTGAAATTTATTTTAAATCTAAAATACCATGTAGCATTTCAATTATTTTTCTTTTCATTGCCTGAAATTTATTTTAAATCTAAAATACCATGTAACATTTCAATTATTTTAGTTTTTTGAATTGTTAATTCTCTATTATTTATTTTGATGATAAATTCTCTATTTTTTAAATTTTTGATTATGAATAATGTTTTTATTATTTTATATGTTCCACTATGTCTAGAAAACAATTTCAATTTTAGTTTACAAGTTCTTTGTTATTTTTAAATCTTTCAAATTATTTATCTTAATTTTGGTTTGAAAACTTTACAGATTCTTTTTGAAATTGAGGAAGAAATCAAAGAAAAATATTTATAATATACAATTTACTTATTGATTATAATTGTAAATTTATTTATATTAATTTGTTTATAAATTGGACTTTTACATTCAATTTAATTTATTGTTAAAATTAATATAAAAATTTTAATTAAAAAATAGATATAAAAGTCAAAAATTTTTGGTTTCATTATCATTTCATTTCATTTATTTAGTTAGTTATAAAAATTTTAGTTTAGTTAAGATTAAAATAATCTAAAATTTAGTTTGAAATTAGTTTTTATTTAAAAAATAATTTTAATTTAAAGTAAGTTTAGTTCAAATCTATATTTAAATTTTATTTAATTTTAAATTAAAAAAATATATATATTATAATTTAGTAAATTGTTATTTTAATTTTACTTTAGTATTGCTAAAAGTACTTTTTAAAAATATATCTTTGATATATTAATATATATCTTTTATCCACTAAATTTACTTTTTTAAATTGAAAATTTATGTTAGGTTGATTTATTGTATTTAGAAAGTTTTAATATAAGTTAATATTTTGTTACACTTTATGATTCACTCAATGAATTCTACTATGTCTAAAGTATTAGCTTGATGTGAATTTCATGTAGTGTTAGTTGATAAGAGTTGTAGTCATATGTGGGAATTAATATAAGATAGCCCCCATTACAAATTTTTAGAATTTTTTTGAAGCTTACATTCATACATTTCATCAATTATTTTTTTAATGATAATATTAGATAACTACTTTTTTAGAATTATAATATAGGAGAAATAGCTTACATCTCTTCTTAGAGATGCCATTTATGCCTCTCAATATATCAATGAAGCAGTTAACTCATTTAATAAAAATTTGTTCTCTTTGTATATATTTTATCCTAGAATGTTTTTCGATCTACACATAGATATAGTACGGATAATAGGTTGTTTTAAAATGAAAAAGAAAATGGTATGATATGAAATAAGGTTTGATTTTTTGTTTGTTTTTGTTTTCTAAATTGAAGTAGTTTAACAGTTAAAACTTTTTATTTATTATTAGTAAATTTATAAAAAGTTTAATTATAATGATAAGAAAAGAGAACTAATAAACTAATCTATATATTTTTATGGATTTAAATTTAAGACATAGTAAATTATTCTTTCAAATATTAATATTTTAAATGTGTTCTTTTTCTAGATAAGGATGGATTTCAAGCCTCCTAGAAAAATATTTTTCTTAGCTCATTTTTAAATGTTTTGTAGTATTGATTTGATGTTTCTATTCTACATAATCTGTTTGGTAATCTAATAAAAATTTCATTTTCAAAATTGTATATTCTATGAATTATTTACAAATTTAATTTTACTATTGAACTTCAAACATTATTTTTTTTTTAATTCACAATATTAAATTTGATTTTAAAGCATGCAAATGGAATCTTCTATGTCAATACAAGAATAAAAAGTGAGATAATTTTGTCAACTAATAATTTTCGATCCTCAAAATGATCAAAAGTTTATTTCAAACACACATACCACACAAAGTGAATACCAATTTTTTTTTTAAACACACACAGACACAATGCATAAATTAACTTTCCCACCCACCCACACACACACAAAATTTATATTAAAAAAGTGAATATATACCAATGTTCAAACATAAATCATTTACACAAAGTTAGTACAAACATGCATGAACATTTAAGTTGAAACATGTCAAAGTAAAAGCAGACACATAAAGTGAGTGCCAAAGTTATAAAACATGGTAAAGTCCAAACACACTCACACACAACACAAAGTGAATGCCAAAATTAAATTTTAGACACACAATTCACACAAAGTGAATGTCAAAGTTAAAACACATACTTCACACATAGAATGTGATCATGTGCCAAAGTTCAAGCATGCTTTGTGCACAAAGTTAGTTCAACACATGTGAAGTAAACACCTAATTTCAAATATGTCAAAGTGCAAACACACACAAAGTGAATGCCAATGTTAAAACACTCTCTTCACACAAAGTTAGTTCAATCACCTCACACATAGTTTGTTTAAACACACACTTCATACATATACAAAGTGAGATATAAAGTTCAAACATACCAAAGTTCAAACAAACACATAAAGTGAATGTCAATGTTACTACACTCTTCACACAAAGTGAATGTAAAAGTTCACACACACAAAGTGAATGTCAAAGTTAAAACACACTCTCCACACAAAGTTAGTTCAATCATTTCATAGATAGTTTGTTAAAAAACACAATACATACATACATACATAATGTAAACACTAAAGTTCAAAAATACCAAAGTTTAAGCATGTAGTGAATGCCAAGTTAGTACAATCTACACGGTGAATGTGAAAGTTCACACACACACACAGAATATCAAATCTAAGTGAAAGGTAAAATTCAAACACACTTCATATAAATTTTAAGCACACACTTCACACACACACAAAAGTAAAAATAATTCAACATGGCAATTTTCAATTCACACTAAGTGAATGTGAAATTTCAAACTTACATAAACACAAAACTAGTAAATAGATCTAATATGTGAATGACAAAGGTAGTTCACTCACACTTCACACAAAAAAATATGAATACACAATTAACTCAAAAAAATAAGGGGATGTCAAAGTTCAAACATATGCCTCACATAAGAAAAGTGGATGCCAATACACAAACAATAAGTGGCTCAAATCCAAGTGAATGTGAAAGTTAGTTCGCACACACACACAAAGTGAATGCCTTGAATTTAGTTCATACACATTTCATACACAAAGTGAATGTCGAAAGCACACTTAAATAATAAATTGATGCTAAGACACTAAACAAAGTGAACTCCAAAATTTAAATAAATAAGTGGATGCCAAAGTTCAAACACATATATAAAGTGAATGCCAAAAGATCAAACAATAAGTGCACACAAAGTAATGTCTAAAGTTAAAACACATTTCAAACAAACAAAAAGTGGATGCCAAACTAAAACTCACTAAACAAACAAAACAAAATTCAAAGACACTTCAAACAAACAATCAATGAATGTCAAAATTTAAGCACACACACAAAGTAAATGCCAAAGCACAAACACACACTTCATACAAACAACAAATGCAAAAAAAGTGAATTCAATTTTAAACATACAAAGTGAAACAAATATAAGTCCACACTTAATACAAACAACAAATGCAAAAAAAGTGAATTGAATTTTAAACATACAAAGTGAAACGCATACTTCACACTAATAATAAGTATATCAAATTAAAGTGAATGTAATGTCCCCTGCTAGCAAGTCAAAATTTGTGCAATCTTGCAAACAATTTCAACTTGTAAAGAGCACATTAGTATTCTATCTTTTTCTTTAAATGTTTAACTATATATGATTCCTTTCGCAACTATATGCTTTCCTTGTTAATACTTCATGAATTACATGGGTGAGATAACCTAAAGCCCATCAATCATTCTTTCCAACTTGTGGAAGAAGATACTTAAGGATGTAATGTCACCCCAATCCTCATGGGTCCATCATTATTCCTTCAATTCTCTAATTGAAGGCCTAATCCTTCGATTCTCTAATTGAAGGCCTATTATTCCTTGGTTCGTCAACCAAGGCCTATTAGTCCTTGGTTCTTCAGCCAAGGACTATTATCTCCTTGGTTCTCTAACCAAGGCCTCTTATTCCTTGGTTCTCTAACCAAGGCCTTATTATTCCTTGGTTCTCTAACCAAGGCCTCTCCCTTCAATACTAGGTTGAGGGCTTCATTCCTTGGTTCTCTTACCAAGGTCTATCCCTTCAATACTAGATTGAGGGCTTATTATCTTCCTTGATTCGTCAATCAAGGCCTATGACTTATCCCATGAATTGGTCAACTACAATCCTTGTTTTCCACCCCATCTCTATGGTGAAAATGATTAATGTTTAAGGACTATTCTCTACCCTTGGGTAATCATGCCTTAACAAATCTATTTCATGCTGTATATCTTATATTTCTTTTTATACTTCTTATTTTACTATTTCCTGTTCAATTTCTATACAAATGATATTTATGAAAAGATCTCCAATTATATTCATTTAAGATGAATTCTGACTCATAAACATAACTGTATTTACTACTTAATTATTAAGGAAATCTGATTTTATAAATGGAAATGCAGAGATAAATACTTATTATTTTGAATTCTTATCTATACCTATGCATACTGGTTTCTTTTTAAACTTAGATTGTCTGAGTTAGAGACTTACCTGCAGCCTTCCTTGATGGATGATGTACCCGTTGTGGGATTCTTCTTTTCCCTTATTTATTGCTGCGTAATGTGCTACCTTCTATCTTTGTTTCCCAGATTCGATGTAATACCATAAGCTAGGTTCAATGTAATATAATAAGCCAGATTTGATGCCTTTATTTGATTTACTGGTGTCCCCGTATTATATTTGTTGTATCTCCTTTAATTACTTTCCATCCCTTATTCCCATATACGATGTATATATTTTTAACTCAGAAACATTCTTTTCATTTTCTGTCAAATCAGATATTATCTTGTTGCTGCTTGCTGCCCCCATATTCCTCCACACCAATTTGAATTTGTATCTTCATTTTCTACTAAGGGAGGCATCTCTTAGAAGGGTGATGTCCTTCCATAAATTAATCGCTACCTCTTCTTTGTTAATTTCTTTGTCATATTACCTTTAATAAACTTAATATAATTTGCTGCCCGATTGCTACCTTTAAATGATCATATCTTCACTATAAAATCGTTGTTCTTAATAAAGAATCATTTGTTTGTTACGTGAATTGTTCTTAATAAAGAAACATTTATTTGTTAAGTTGTCACGTCCCTCTTAAGGTTATATGCTGCTGTTTATACTCAGTCAACCTTATTTAAACCTTATTCAATCGGTATCTTTATTATTTCTGAATTGCTATCCTTCTTTACTAATAATTGTAGCCATACTAGATTTACAATAATATATTTTTACTCTTGAAACTTTAGTCATTGTAATAATAATATGTATTTATTTATATTTATTTTATTGAATTATATTATATTTATAATGATTACTATCTATTGTAATAAGAATATTTGTATTATCTCATATATATATATATATATATATATTATTATCATATACATTTGATAATTATAATTTATTATTGTATAATAATAATATTTAGTATTATTGATAATCATAACTCACATCATGATAATAATATATTATTAGCTATATATAAATAATATGGATATTTTAATTATATTAAAATATTCATATAATAATATTATTTATTAAATAATATATAATTATTTCTCTCATCTGAAATGATATTTTATGAAACTGTCTTTATCATGATGTTTAAATTTTTAATTTAAACAATGCCTTAATATCGGGACATGACAGGCCTACCCCCTCGAGATTGCTTGTCCTCAAGCAATCACAATGATTTCTTTCATTACCTTGCACCTTTTAATGTCTACTTTCCGATGCGTTGAGATGAAATCGTGGTTTTGGGTTTAGATTGAACACACTTTAGTGAAGAAAGATTGATTGTGATTCCATGAAAGAGAATTTGTGATCAAAGAGCATTTGTGTGATGTTTGAATAATAACGTTGGGATGCAAGTATCATAGATTAAGAAGATATGAGAGTATTGAGATTCCAAGATGCATCTTGAGATTCGGTCTTGTACTTGTCATCTTGTAGTTTTACCTTTTGATGTGTGATTGATCTCAAAATTGAGAAGAGTCATATTCTTGAGGAGTAATTGATTATATGATGTCATGATCAAAGAAGATTTGATTTGATTTTGAATAGCAATATCATCGAGGAAATGTAGTTAATCAAATGAATGCAGGAAGGAAGAATTTTTCAATGTTAATGAAAACTTTGGGAGTATTGATAATCCAAGATTGGAGATTTGGAATGAAATAATATTTGATAAAAATCCCAAAAGATGAATCTAATGATGTTGTAAGTAAGACTTTGATTGCTTAAGCAAGTTGATGATAAGGTAACGTATAGCATGATCCTAGAGGTTGATGATGAGATAATGTCCCCCCTTTTTGGAATATTCTTGATCTATTAACCTGCACACAAGAATAACTACTAGAAAGGAATATTAGCCATATTAAAGATCCATAAATTAATAATGAAATCAGTACAGCATAACCTAATTAATGATATAACATAAATAACATTTAATTTCAACATATGGTTATCCATACCTCAAGTTGATCCTTTGATAAAATCCATAGAAATACTTGCAAGTTAGAGCGTGATGGAGGGCACACTTCCTACCTATCAGCTCAAGTAAGTAGGCAAGTAGCTCAAGTAGACAAGCAAGTAGCTCAAGCAAGTAGGCAAGTAGCTCACGCAAGTAACCAAGTAGCTCAAATCACAAATCATACATGTAGGTCGTAAAGTATACACTTAAATACATAAGTCGCACGAATACACGTATACACATAAGCCACAAGGTAAACCTTTGAATACATAAATCACAAAGTATACACAGGATGGCAGGATGACTGCTCTGATACCACTTGTAATGTCCCCTGCTAGCAAGTCAAAATTTGTGCAATCTTGCAAACAATTTCAACTTGTAAAGAGCACATTAGTATTCTATCTTTTTCTTTAAATGTTTAACTATATATGATTCCTTTCGCAACTATATGCTTTCCTTGTTAATACTTCATGAATTACATGGGTGAGATAACCTAAAGCCCATCAATCATTCTTTCCAACTTGTGGAAGAAGATACTTAAGGATGTAATGTCACCCCAATCCTCATGGGTCCATCATTATTCCTTCAATTCTCTAATTGAAGGCCTAATCCTTCGATTCTCTAATCGAAGGCCTATTATTCCTTGGTTCGTCAACCAATGCCTATTAGTCCTTGGTTCTTCAGCCAAGGACTATTATCTCCTTGGTTCTCTAACCAAGGCCTCTTATTCCTTGGTTCTCTAACCAAGGCCTTATTATTCCTTGGTTCTCTAACCAAGGCCTCTCCCTTCAATACTAGGTTGAGGGCTTCATTCCTTGGTTCTCTTACCAAGGTCTATCCCTTCAATACTAGATTGAGGGCTTATTATCTTCCTTGATTCGTCAATCAAGGCCTATGACTTATCCCATGAATTGGTCAACTACAATCCTTGTTTTCCACCCCATCTCTATGGTGAAAATGATTAATGTTTAAGGACTATTCTCTACCCTTGGGTAATCATGCCTTAACAAATCTATTTCATGCTGTATATCTTATATTTCTTTTTATACTTCTTATTTTACTATTTCCTGTTCAATTTCTATACAAATGATATTTATGAAAAGATCTCCAATTATATTCATTTAAGATGAATTCTGACTCATAAACATAACTGTATTTACTACTTAATTATTAAGGAAATCTGATTTTATAAATGGAAATGCAGAGATAAATACTTATTATTTTGAATTCTTATCTATACCTATGCATACTGGTTTCTTTTTAAACTTAGATTGTCTGAGTTAGAGACTTACCTGCAGCCTTCCTTGATGGATGATGTACCTGTTGTGGAATTCTTCTTTTCCCTTATTTATTGCTGCGTAATGTGCTACCTTCTATCTTTGTTTCCCAGATTTGATGTAATACCATAAGCTAGGTTCAATGTAATATAATAAGCCAGATTCGATGCCTTTATTTGATTTACTGGTGTCCCCGTATTATATCTGTTGTATCTCCTTTAATTACTTTCCATCCCTTATTCCCATATACGATGTATATATTTTTAACTCAGAAACATTCTTTTCATTTTCTGTCAAATCAGATATTATCTTGTTGCTGCTTGCTGCCCCCATATTCCTCCACACCAATTTGAATTTGTATCTTCATTTTCTACTAAGGGAGGCATCTCTTAGAAGGGTGATGTCCTTCCATAAATTAATCGCTACCTCTTCTTTGTTAATTTCTTTGTCATATTACCTTTAATAAACTTAATATAATTTGCTGCCCGATTGCTACCTTTAAATGATCATATCTTCACTATAAAATCGTTGTTCTTAATAAAGAATCATTTGTTTCGTGAATTGTTCTTAATAAAGAAACATTTATTTGTTAAGTTGTCACGTCCCTCTTAAGGTTATATGCTGCTATTTATACTCAGTCAACCTTATTTAAACCTTATTCAATCGGTATCTTTATTATTTCTGAATTGCTATCCTTCTTTACTAATAATTGTAGCCATACTAGATTTAAAATAATATATTTTTACTCTTGAAACTTTAGTCATTGTAATAATAATATGTATTTATTTATATTTATTTTATTGAATTATATTATATTTATAATGATTACTATCTATTGTAATAAGAATATTTGTATTATCTCATATATATATATATATATATATATATATATATATATTATTATCATATACATTTGATAATTATAATTTATTATTGTATAATAATAATATTTAGTATTATTGATAATCATAACTCACATCATGATAATAATATATTATTAGCTATATATAAATAATATGGATATTTTAATTATATTAAAATATTCATATAATAATATTATTTATTAAATAATATATAATTATTTCTCTCATCCGAAATGATATTTTATGAAACTGTCTTTATCATGATGTTTAAATTTTTAATTTAAACAATGCCTTAATATCGGGACATGACAGTGAATGCCAAAATTGCACTTCACACAAGCAATAAATAGATTTTAAAGTGAAACACACTAAATAAACATGTATTAATACAACTTACAAATACTATAACACTATTATGACAATGTTAATATATTGCATTGTGGTTGATGGGAGGCCATAGTTCTCAGGGTTTCTTTATGAATTAGTTCTCTAATAGTTTATTCACAATTTAGTTCATGTGGTTATTTATTTAATACCATTCCATTATTTTTATTTACCAAAAAAAAATTAAATTTCTTACCTTGTCCACCAACTACATGTAATGACTTTCAAATAAAAATAAAAATATAAACTATTTTAACATTTGATAGCACCTCTAGTGCTTTTACTTTTGGATTGGTGTACGGAGAAATTGAGGGAAACAATGTCTACGGAGGAAAGGTTGGTTAGGTTGCAGGGATCAGGTGAAGAGAAGATAATGTGTTTGGAAACCAAAACCATAAAGAAAAAATATCTCATCCTAACAAATATTCAGTGAATAAAATCAACTACCCTGACTGGATCGGGTTGACCGATGACGAAAGCCTTGGAAAGCAGGTAAACTAAATATCTATGTAATTGAACCGGCCTATTAATTTATCATATATATAGTCATGTAGAACTCTACACATTCATATCTATCCTGAACACTCTCATTTTAGCTCATTCTGTCGGTTAGAAGAGTTTGGAATTTGGAGAAAAGAATGGCGCGAAGGACTAACGAGCTTCTTTTTCTTATGCTTTTCATTGTGTGGGGGAGTAATGCGAGTGCAAGTAGAAAATTATTAACAGATAGCCAAGAAGTAGAAGAGGAAAAGTCTTCAAGTCCAAAGACCATCACCTTCTTCATGCACCACATAACAGAAGAACCCAACCCAACTGCCAACCCTGGAGTTGGAGTTGGAGGGTTTCCAATAGGATCTCAAGGCAGTGGCAATGCTATCTCTGGCCTGCCAGCCCCCTTTGGAAACAATATCAACTTCAATGGGAATGGGAATGGGAATGGTCCTCTCCCATTAACCATTCCAAGTGGGGCCATCAACAATTCTCCATTATTTGGCCAGCTGCCCATCCCTTCTACCACAGGCCTTGGCAGAGGAGTACAGGGCATAGGCTCACTCATTCCTGGCCTTGGCCTTCAGAACTCCTTTCCCAACACAAACATTATTAATGGTGGGGTAAATCCTCAGAATCCTCTTTCAGGGGCCTCGAGTATCCCACTGAATAATGTGGTTGTGATTGAGGACACCTTGACAGAAGGGCCTGATCTCCACTCCTCTGCTGTCCTCGGAAAGGGGGAGGGATATTATTATCACTTGCCCAGCCCTGCTGAAGACGAAGATCCCAATACACTTTTGCTCGCCTTCACTGCCAAATTTGAAGGGTCTGAATACCAAGGGAGCAGCGTTGAATTCTCAGGCAAAGACAACATTGCATTACCACAGAGGGAGGTTGCAGTAGTAGGAGGCAGCGGGGTCTTCCACAACGCTCAAGGCCATGCTCTCATAGAGACTGTTTCCCACACAGTCGACGAGACAGTGCTCAAATTCACCGTCACTCTTTCCTATTAATGAATTCCATCCATCCTCTTCCCATGCTTTTTCTATTCCACCGGTCTTATCTTCTTCTACTTTAGTGGTTATGTGTGTAGGTATTAGGAGTACATCTTATGTGTGTTGTAAGTAAATCACTCTCCAAAACTCAATAAAAAATCTTCTGTTATGTCTACTTAATCCAACCTACCCAAAAGTGCACGTTCATAATTTTTTTTTAAAATTGACAGCCTTGTTATGCTCTTCAATCCATTTATTATTAGTCCCTGCCGTAGGCAGGGTAAAAGTATTGTTTTCGCTTGGTAGCATTACTTTCACATTGAAATGTGTGCAATACCAAAAATTAAACCTTTCCCTTTGGTGTTTTAATTTTTATGGAATTTTAAGAGGCCAAAATTGTTTTTTGATTGGTGGTTGTCTTTTTAGTCCATTGGTAATTATTTTCCCAATTTTTCCGTGCTGAAAATTTCCGTGTGCAGTATAATGTTTGCGGTGTATTTTTTAAATTGTTTTCCCAACCCATGCGGTTGTGTTAGACAAATACACACGTCTTGCTTCCATATTCAGCACAGTTGTCTCAAGAGTAATTCCAACTTCAATATCTAAAACAAAAATTTCCAGGACGCCGGAAAGATGTCTGTATTCGGCTTGGGAAGCCGTTTTTGGGCACAGGCAGTGAGGAGTCTGGCGAAGATTCTCCTGTGGCATTTGCTTAAAAGTTTCTTTTCACATACAGCAGCGTATTCTTCTGCAAGTATCATTCTTCTTCAAGGTTTTGTCATTTATACGCTGTGAAGTTGGAACCGTTCCACTTCTCTCTGTATTATTGACTTATTCTGCAGTTCAGAATTTGCAAAGCTCTTTACATTATGTGAGGTTTTTCCTTTTTGTTTTTAAAATTTTGCTTGAAAAATACTCAATATATTTTTGACAAAAATTGAAAAATACTCAATATATTTTTGACAAAAATTGTTTGGCAATTGTTGTGTGATGGGATTGTCTTGTGCCGTAGAAAAAAGTAGAGAGTTATTATTTGTTCATGATAATCTGATCATAAAAATTAATAGGTTGCCCTTTGTCCCAAAGAAAATTAGTGGGCTATTATTTTTTGTTGATAATTTGATCTGTTATTGTTATTTTATTTTAGAACTTCATTGTTTCGAATGGCAGGATGGGAAGGAACCACATCATTGAGCATTCCTTATACATCATTCACTATATGCCCATTTATAGCAACACCTGTAGTTAGAAGGCCCAGTTCAAAGAATTCACTTGTTCTTGGGACTTCAGGCTATTGGTTATTCATTGCAGCCAATCTATACCCAACATGGTATGATTTTGAACCTACTAACTTTGTTTACAATCAATTGGGCTTTTTGTAAGCACCTTCATAAGCATTTTTGGGAACTAAAACACTAAAGCGTGCTAATGAATAATACTAATAAAAGCTTTCATTGGCTAAATTAGCACATCTTTGCCTTGTAATGTGATTTGTTTTAAAAAGTTGAATCCGACATCCATTCTTTGGTGTGTAGTCAAGCCTATCTATATCAGTTTATATTTGTCAGTTTTGAGCCCCAAGCCTAAAAATGTAGCCCTTGTAAACCCATGGTATGTGGTATTATTGCTTTTTTTTGGTTCCATAGCCTTTCTGTTTTGATTTGTCTGCAGCATTACAACCATTTGGCTGTCTGTATTTTTATTCTAGATCTCATTTGGGTCCATTTAGCATCTACTGTGTGTTTTGGGGGAGGGAGAGTGAAGGGGAGGATAGGGGTATCTGTTTCCAAGGGGAAAGCTTTGTCAATTGTTTTGGAAGGGAAAAAGTAGTAGTGGAATAGGACAAAACTATGTAAAACTGACTTTTTTTTGGCTTTTGGAAACAGAACTGCAATAGGTCTACATTGTGGGAAAACTGACAGTTTTGGGGTCGTTTTAGTGTAGGAAGTGTAAACAAAATTAACAAATACAGTGGGTCTTCTGAAGAGTCAGAGCAGCCATGAGTACTGCAAGATTTATTAAGTGTGTGACTGTGGAGGATGGTGTTGTGGGAAAGACTTGCATACTTATTTCCTACACAAGCAACACTTTCCCAACTGTAAGTCTTGAATCTGGCCTGCCTTGATGGAGACCAAGTAAAGAAATGCATGAATATGGGCTATAAAGGGCTTAGTGCGTTGTATTGTTTGTTTTTCTAAATGTTTTTTTTTTAAAAATATTTTAATGGGTTTTGAACCCGTGTGGATTTTGTGGCCAGGACTATGTGCCAACAGTGTTTGACAACTTCAGTGCAAATGTGGTGGTGGATGGGAGTACAGTGAATCTTGGCCTTTGGGACACGGCAGGTAACACTATGTTAGGTTTCTGTTTTCAATTTTAAAGTTTTTATTTTATTTTATTTATTTGTCAGATAGTTCATATTTCTATGAGTGATGTATTCCATTATTCAGTTCTTTCATATTTTTAGGCCATGGTGTTACTGGATTTAAAATTACTAAAGTTGAGGTATTTGGTTTAACCCCTACCAATTGCATTGCTTCAAGTATTTTCAACAAATTCATTTTGTGCATATACTGCAATTATTGCATTCCATGAGATGACATTTCTTTGAGGCATTCTGTCAAACAATTCACATGCCTTTTATATGCTTCCACATTTTGCGTACATTTCTACCAGTGCAGCTGCAACATCTGACAAATTTCTATATTTTTTATGCTTTGATGAGGTTCTGGAGTTTGGCTTTACACCTACCAATGGCATATTGATTGAATAGAAGTTGAATGTAGAAATGTGGGATTTGATCTCTATTGGGATCCATGGATAATCGATAAGTTTTTGGCCTCCCTTACCTTGTAATCAATACTCCCATCGATATATTCATCCATTTCATTCTACATCCTTCCCCCCTGCATGAATTGAGCTTTTTTTAAGTAAGGATTTAAGAGAAAGATTGTGATCCTATTCAATCTTCATGGCAAGATCGTTTCTTTGCAAGGGTACTCACACCCACTGAACCTTATCTAAATTTAAAATACTACAATCGGCGATTCTGCACATACTCCTTAATAGTTCTAGGTAGGGAAAAACTATGTACATGGGGATCAAGTTAGTAGAAGAAATGTGAAGAGTGCCTTTTCAACCTGCTTTGTGAGAAACCTTCTCTACACTTTGAGCCGTGAGCTATGGATTGATTCTTGGGATTTTTGAGGCACATGAGGATCTCTTAGGACTAGGAATATAGAATCTTCAGATGATGATTTTGTGGTTGGTTATGTTCTGTTACAAGATCAGGAAGGAGGTATCGGTAACATAATTTTTTTTGGATGCATGATCAAATTTTTCAGTATGGGACTCTCCTTTTCTAGTAATAGTATTATATATTTTTCCTTCCTATTTTTTTAAAAGTCAATCATTTCCAGTACTTAATTTATTGTTAATTCAATCCCTATGATGCTATTGTTTGTTTCATTATATTCTTACATGTGGACATCTGGTTCGGTAGTGGTATTTCTTTTTATCTTTTTTGTTTTAAAAGAATTTTGTGGGTGCAATATTATTTTTCTTTAAATGGAATTATGCAGCAGTTTCTGTATATTCCAATTGGTTAACACAGTTCAGCTGTGTAATCATGTTTTCCATTGGGTTTCTTTTTGCTTTCTTTATGATCTTAATCTTTCTTCCCAAGTGTCTTAACTGTTCTGGTTCTGTAGGATCACTGTGTTATTTGTGGGTTGTAAATGCAGTCATTCAGCCTTGCCAAGGATGTAATTTGGCAACATGACATGTTTGAGAATAGCATGGCAGCTCTTTGCGTGCCTACAGGACCAGAGGCTGGTGCCAAATTGTACATTTCAAATTTGGATTTTGGAATGTAACGAATTCTTATATAAAGGTACATTGATAATAATTTTCATTCTTCCTTTCCAACTGCTTGTGCTCCAATGCACACTAGAAAATCTAGTTGCCTTATGTATTTGAATTCAATGCTAGAAAAGGCTTCCAGGGTTCTTCTTAACAATGTTCTGCAGTGCACAGATTCTCCTAGAAGTCTGTATGGACTACTTATATGTTATGTTCAGTGAACCGTGCAGCTTGTATTGATGACTGTGAAGCTGTCCTGAAGATGCTGCTTTACACTATGCAAAGCAACCAAGGATTATCTTTTGATCAAATTACAAGCACCTGAATTTCAGAGCATACAGGTTATGGCAAGTTGTTGGAAGATATCACTGAAAACATACAAAATGCAAGGCAAATTGCAAACTTTGTCTCAGATGACTCCTTTGAGATAGGAATAGCACTTGTACTTATAGTTATAACTAGAATGGACTTTACAATAAAGCCCTTCCATTTCATTGCTCCATTGAATTAGAATCTAATCATTACCTTTGCCTTATGTATGATAAAATTCAAATGTTGAGTAGCCACAAATTTTGCTTCAGTTTATTGTTATATAAATTTATTATGAATGTAGTGTGACGGTGGGAGCTGGCAGGAAATGGCAATGGAGCCAAATTTGCAGTTATTGCTTCTGCAATTACTACAACCATGATATGCCTTGTTTTTTGTTTGCTCATGCAATTGTTACAAAAAAATATGCCCATAAACAATGGCTTTTCCAAATTTTATTTAATAACAATTATTTTTGTCTATTCAGTGATTTTCCCAACATGGAAATTAGTTTTAATGTCTGTTTTGAATTGAATTTCTGGTATTTGCCTGGCAAGCTAACTGCTTATAGCTTTTAGCAGGGACTGCTGCTGCAGCGCAGCCCTTGTTAGAATGTGTTACAGTTATATCTCAATCTAAAAGTCAGTTTAGATATAAAACAAATGAATGCAAACATGGTGTAGTTGATACTAAAATATAAACTTGGTTTCTAATGTTTTTGTGTGTGCCCCTTGAAAAATAATTATTCTATTTATTTTGCTAGTTTGCAAAAGAACTATATAAACCCAGAGCGAAGCAATCATCTCCATCATCAAATAATCTCTTCCCTTTGTATTTTCTTCTCATTATTGCAGTGAAAGATGGCATCACCAAGCAAAACTACAGTGGGACTGTTGGCAACCATATTATTGCTATCTTACAATTTTGCAGAAGCCAAAACTTGGAAGATGACTGGGAGGATCTGGCTTCTTGCACCCAAACAATAGGAGGGAACGGTACTGTATCCACACCATCTACTCAATGTGGCAATGCCCTCAAATCTACTAGTTCAACCTGCATCTATAATGCAATCAGAGAAGTCACAACTCTTCATTCAAAGTGTGGCCTTCTATACTTGTTTAGTTGCTAACCGTTGTTGATGATTGTTCTTGTAGGCCTCCGCCTTGGGATAGCCCCATTTTGAAAATTAGGGAACAGAATAAATTCAAAGAGTTTGAGACACAGAGAGGGTATGGATAAATACTGTATCCCTATAATCTTTTGTATTGGTTGAACTCTATTAAGTACTTACAATATATAGGTTATGCTATAAAGTAGCTCTTGAGTATTGACCCTTGAGCATGGTCATCAATAAATAATTAAGATAATACAAGATCAAAATAGTCATCCTGGCTGTTTGGGTGTTTATTTCGCTTTTTTTTCGGTTTTCCGGCAGCTGTTTTTCCATCCTCCCGTGATCCTCGCCTTGGTTGTCGCGTGCGAAAACTTTCATTGGCCGATAGTCTATTTTAAATTATTCATATCCTTCTTATTATTGCTGCTCAGTGCGCACTGAAAGATGACGCGTTTAAAAATGTTATTATTATTTTTTTCTTCATATAATTTTTAAAAGGAAAGTCACTCGAAGATTCACTTATAAAGTGAAACTTATAAAAGGAGTCATTTATATGAAATCGTTATCATTTTTAAGGGAAGTCTAATTTTCTATTTCCCTTACTGTAAACAGCTTAATAGTTAACTAAATGTTTTTTTTTTTTTTTTTTTTTCAAAGAAGCAGTTAGATATAGCAGTTATGAAAGGAATACAACCAGGACTCTGCATAAAGCAGCCGCCATTAGAGGAATACATATGCTGCATAGACAACAGTTATAAAGTGTAGTTACCAAATATAGTGTAAATAAGTACCTATGACCATTTTCTTTCAATCTACAATATACAAGGGCAGTAAGAAAAACTATATAAAAAAATTTACATATAAGATGTACTTTTACAAATCAGGATAAATAAATATATTTTATTTTATTTTAAAATTATATTATTATTATAATATTTTTTTAATGTACAATCAATGTAGTTTTTTTAAACTATTTTTTTTCCTATTCAAGGTCCAAAGGAAAATTGCACCTTGTAGGAAAGCAATGCTCTATGGCCCTCAATATATAGTATGGAGGGCACTATACTGCAAATAATCCACATAAATAAGCTATATAAATTGAAATTGTGCATCATCAAATCACATATTATTATGGCCATTATAATCAAGGCTTTGCAGTTGTTTAAAAGCCCATACAAGAGGCAATATATGTGCAGTGTATAGTAAGATAGACGTTACATTACTGTGGGATTTGTACAATATTCGGAGTGTGCCTACATTTTTGTGAAAGTGGAGAATAAAAAACTAGGACGAACATCTAAATTTTAAAAAGGGGGGAAGAAAAATGGCTACATGGTTAAAGGCTTAATTAATATAATATTAAGATCCTAATTCTAATAATATTAAGAATATTTTTTAATGAAAAGTAATACTTAATAATAATAATAGTAGTAAAATTTAAGATTAATTAGTAAGTGGACAAATTTATTAGCAATACAACAACATCGGTAGCTACAACACAAGACTCATTAGCAAGCTATTATCAAATGCCGGTACTCCTCGTCGTTCTCAGACATTTATTCCCACCTTCATCTTTGCCCTCTTTAACGAAGATCAAAAATCTGGGGCCACCACAGAGCGCAACTGGGGTGCCTTTTACTCTAACGCAACTCCAATCTATGACATTGATCTCTCCTCCTACACTGAAGGTGTGAATGAAATCTCAGAAAAATATGCATCTCCTCAGGAATGGCGATAAGAATTGCAAATAGGAAGAAAGTCCTTGCATGGAAATTCCTTCATGTTTTGAAGTCAAAATCCTTCCATTTCATTCCCTGGCATTTGCTACGAAGCAATGATGTTGCAAGTCTTCTATTCAATGCAGTCTCTCCATCCCATGTTGATAGCAGCATCGCATTACTTCCTAGACTGATATGCTTCATTTTCTCCAAGAAAAGGCTTTTATTATCTTTAATCTCTAAAGGCATAACAATCTCCCAAAACAATCTTACTATCCTACAATATTAGTGATGAAGATGACTAACAATGCAATAATGTTTCTTTGGTAAAACTATAAGACATTATCCTATGACAGAGTGCCCTATAGGGAGCATATGAAGTTATCCTTGGCCTCGTGTGCTTGTATGCATTGTTTTCCTTAGGAAGGTAAATGTTCATGCACAATTTAAGAGAATACCTTTCATTTCAAGATTGTCTGTGACATGTGTGACATTTGTCTGAAGATTCTCTTTTGCTACTAGAATAGTTGATCTATAGTTGATCAAGGATCTTCCTAGCGAAGACCGAGGATCAAAGGGAAAAATATAAAAATTAAATAGTTATATCATATATTGTGCAAGGTGATAAAAAAATGTACAATCTAATTGATGATCAAATATGATGGAAGCAAAACCAAAAATATAAAATTGTTGCCAATAAATCTAAAATAAAACAATGTGTTATGATTCTGTTTTAATTTTTTATTTTTGTTTCGCTAGAGTAAATCTAGTGTTAAAAATCATTACAAAATTTAATGCATGCATTATAATTTAATATTTTAAAATATTTAATTTATATCTTTAATTATTAATATATTTAATATATAAAATTGAATATATTTAATAATATTTATTTATTTTTATAATTTTATGGATTTATCTTTATATTTAAAAAATTTACAAATTTATATTAGTGCAATGTAATCACAATTTTTTATGATTTGTATCATTGTGGAATTCGAACATGGATTCAAACCTTGTGACATAGGTAAAAACAATACGACTTTTTTTTAAAGAGCAGCGATAGCTGGGAACCAATTGTTGCTACTAACCACCTATAATTTTTTTTTTTTAAGTTGATATATAGCTCAATGCAAGAAACACATTAAAAAGGGCACTGAAAGCCATGCTAGTCAAACCTTAGGCATCCTATTACAAAGTCAATAATGACCATGCCCTTTCCAAGAGTTTGTTTAAAATGTAGAATAATTCATCCATTTGTTCATGTGGATCCTTGAAATTCAATTTTTAGATGCACCAAAATCTTCAAGATGTACGTTGCACTACAATTCCTAAATATGGTACTAAAATTAAGAGAATAATTAGATCAATGAGAATAATTCTTGCTGCTTGACCTTCACTTTGTCTTATAAATCTTGTGAAAATCATCATAACGCACACCAATAAAATTAAAAACCAATACAATTGATGAAAGTGACTTGTCAAATCCATATCCACAATGCTCAACCTTAACTAAAACTCAAAATGGAATTGGTTCATCTTGCCCATCTTGCCCTCACTAATTCTAAATTGATTGTTATACTCATGTTGGCATGGGTAGGGACCAATAAGAGATACATTTGTGAAGTTTAATAAAGCATTGGGGTTTTAACTAGGTAGTTTTAAAAAATATATATTTTAAATCAAGTTACAAATATGTCAAATTGATATACAACATAAAAATATTAAAAAAATCTCATAATCAATACCTAAATATAAAATTATAAGAATGGAGGCAATGCTCTGCTCTATTTTTTCCTACCCTTATATTTCTAATGAATTTTCCTTAGATTTTCAAATGTAGATCTTTGACCAAAAAAAACCAAAGCCCCATTACTGTAGCATGATCATACTTTTAATCTTATTTAAAATAAACTTATGTAACATTTCACCCTGTTGGCTATTTCATTGCACATAAATTCTCTGCAACTGCTAGTTCTTATTTATTGTTTCTATTGGGTTTCATTGTGTTCAACTTGTGTGCAATTATTTCCATTGTATTCGTTTTCACTATTTTCTAAGCTATTTAATTTCATTCAATTGAAGCTGTGTACAATATTTTCACAAAATAGTGTTTATCAAACAAGAAATTTCATGGCAAGTGGCAAGCACCTTCATCTGCTGCATGCCTTTTTTAACATTAAATTGCTATGAAGTTGCCACTTGCCTTCCTTTTTTCAACAGTAAATTATTATTGGAAAACTAAACTATGTATAAACAATTTTAGATAAATTAATGACTCTAGACCATCTTTCAATGTAGCATTCATGACAGTAGATTGTTAATGTTTTATTTTATTGTAATTCAAAATTTCAATTTTATTTTATTGTTTTCATTTTGTTACTTATGACTGGTGTTTTGCTTGATTGTTTTTTTATTTGCAAGGTGAGGAGGTTCCTTTCATAGAGATGTTGGGCACACTTAAAGTGAGGATTTTGTAATGTCTTAGATTATATAATAGTGGTTCTTATTATATTATTTGAGTTAAACAATGTATAATATAGCCATGTTATTCTCTAGCAGAGGAGAGTAGACATAGTTTTAAAGCAAAGCAACTATATTTCTTGATTGCATTTTCTTAAAAGTTTCTAAGGCCTTTCCCACAATTATTACAAATTATAAAACAATTTCTTTGACCAATACACATTTTACACAAATGTCAACCAAGGAAGTCATAGTCCACATCATTTGATGAAATTCCTCTATCTTTTATACTTTGATGGATGTCTATACCCTAATTTTGAAGCCGATACATACCCTAACAACATTTGGTAGGGTCTTCAGTTGTAGTGTATCTCTTGTTACAATGTATTATACTTATATCTCAATCTAAGTGTTAATTAAGATATAAAAGAGATGAATGTAAACCATCTCTAACATGAAGTTGAACGAAGTTGATGAATTGTGCAATCAATCCCTATAAACTAAAAAATATTGAAATATTTATTTTTCCACATAAAATGAATGTGGATGAATCTTTTTCATTTAAGAAAAGGACTTATATTGGACTATACTTAAGAATTTTATATATAAGTGTGTTTTTAAAGAAAAAGGGTTTGGTTTTCTATAATTATAGAATATAAGTAGTCCTTGTTTGCACCAGATATAGATTTTATTGAAAAGATTTTACAATTAAAACCCTAAAACCTAATATCAAATGCAACAGGAAGATAATGATAAAACTATTGAAATCCAAATAAAATAGATGTTACCGAATATTAATTTATATGTGGTTGCTCAGAATATTGGCATAACTCTAATTAAATATTGCCGGGGGCCAATCAATGAGGGATGCATTTGATTTTTATAAAGTTGGATAGAAATTGGTTTGGGTAGTTAAACAGATTTTTGATTCGGTGAACAGTAAAAGGTAGTTAGGGTTATGGTAGGCATTTTTACGGGTTTTAGATTAAAATAATAAATTAAGTTTATTTAATTTATTATTTTCGGGAGGTTATTAGCTCATAGGTAAATAATAAATTAATTTTAATTTATTATTTACGGGATATGTCAAAATGAAGGATTTAATTAATTAACATTAATTAAATCACATGTGGGTAATAATAGATTAAATGGGATATTTAGGGATTATTAGGGATAATTATGGATTTTAGGAATAATGAAAGATTCGGTCAATTTTGGATACATTTTGCCCCTCTTTGAGACAATGTTGTGAAGCAATATTATTTCAAAGAAAGTTAAAACATAGGCTTAGATTTGGATCTTGGGTAGGCTGGGGTTTATATGGGGCTCATAAAAATGAAGCATTGGTAGATAATGCCCCCTCAAGAGGATATGCAGGGACAAAGGAGGTGGATAGGCTTTTGAGAAAGGAAACAGAGAGAAGGATGAAGGAGTTATGCTGATTAAATGTTGAGCAACCTGATGTTTGATATGGCACCTGACGTTATGCACCAAGGTAGAAAGACCAAGGTGACGATGTGTCTTGTGCCCCAGCGTAATACAACCTTGTCTAATGTATGAGGAAGTAAACTTAGGGCATTAAAGTCCTAATGCAAAAAAGGTATGTGTTGACCTTAGATGCACAGGATAATTCCAAAAGCTATTCCAACACACACACAAGATATGAATATTAGCTGGAATGATATGGATGTGATTCAAATGCAAGATGAAAAGATAACACACACAAGCAAGCAAGCAAGCATGCACAAATGATTCAAAAACAAACAAGGCATTACCCCTATCAAGCTGAGAACCAATGATCAATTAGATTGATTGATGCTGATAATGATGATGATTGATTGATAGCGTTGTTGATGTGGGAACGATTTATCCCGAGAACAACGCGAGGATTGGGTTGTTGATATGGGAACGATATATCCCAAGAACAACACTAGGATTGGGAATGATATATCCCATTAATGATGATGACTGATTAGGTTCGCAACAAGGCTAGGAACAAGACCATGGATGTGATTGGATAATTTGACCTGATTGATTGACATTGATTGGTATGGAAGGATACTTGCATGTAATTGATTTGATTGGTTGAGGGGATGGATTGATTGATTTGATTTTTATTGGATAGTTGATTTTTTTGTATTTTGGGAATATTGTGATTTTTTGGCTTTTCAAATGGTATGATGTTTTGTGGATTGTTGGCATGGGATTGTGTGTAGATAGCCTTTGGATAGATACGAATGACAAGGGAAAACCAAACAAGGCAAGGATCAATAATGAATGGGGATGAACAATAGGGAATGTGGGCGATAGGATCAAACTTGTAGGAATAAAAAGATTGGTAATGGGATAAATGTAGGATTGGATGGGTGGATAAAAGGATGGACAATAGGATAAGCACAGATGGATATAAGGAGTGGCAATAGCATAAAGGTAGGGTGGATACTAGGAGTGGTGATAGAAGGATAACAGATGGGAGATATATGATAGATGGATGAAAGGAACAAAGGATATGATCTCCAAGGACTACGTTGCATAGGAATAACCTAACCCCACTCTAGGTATTATATATGAGGATTTAACAAGGTGATTCTGATTTAGGATGTATGATAGGAATAATGGTTGGAAGGGATGAATGGACCGAGGATGTAGATGGATGTACGGAGGATATTTTTGGAAACATATGAATGGAATTTAGAGTATGACAAGAGGTGTCCAAAAACATTTTTTAACATTTTGCCCCTATCCTCATCAAGATCAAAAAGGAGGAAGGGAAGATGGATGGTCCAGTTAAGGAAGGTGCAATAGATATGATGAGTAAGGATGTCAAGATAAGGTGGAAAATGAAAGGATAGGATATGCGATGGGTAGATAGGATATGAGATGGGATAGATGTGACAACATGCCCCCAGGTGTAAAGCACATAGATAATCATCTGCGCATGATGCCTATTTGCCAGGTTTTCATCATGGTACTTATCCAAGGCACATGTTTACCAGGTTTTCACCATTGGACGAAATGGTTTCTCTTTACTATTTTGAATTTTTTTTTTTGTGTAGGGGATAGTTGGATGGAACAGATGGGGACTCAAGATGTTGTTCCCATAGAAATGTCCCTAGATGGATAACTCACAGACCTTGTCAAATGTCATTATGCTCATAGATGTTGGTAGGGAATGTTGGTAGGGAATTGCATGAGAGGGTAATGGAGTTTGATGTGGATTATTAAAGGTTCACTCAAGGAATGATAGGGGATAGGAGAGTATGATGTGGATAATGATGGAAGGATAGTGGATGAGGATGGAGGTAAAGAGATAGATATGGCTTATGCAAAAGCATGGACCATAGGATTATGAGGGAAGAAATAAGTAGGATAGGAAATGGGAGAGGGGAGGATGGAGATATGTGGGAATGTTGTGGAGTGGAAGGGAACCAAGACCAACGGTTGCACACATCGAAATGGATTTTGAAGCTTGGAAGGAGGATTTGGGAGTAATGGAGATGTTATCTTAGGGATTTTCCTATTTAGGTCTTTAGGAACCCAAATGGACTTATGAAGTTTAGGATTTTGTGATAGGGAGCGGGATATTTGTACTTTTTGCTTGGGGACCCAAACCATTTTGGTTTTGAAATTATCTTTTTGAGATGTGCACTTGGGTAGCATTTTTGAATTTTGATTTTGCTTTGATTCTTCGCATTTGTGCCATATGGCATGAGAATTATTGGGATTTTTTGCTTTATGGGTGGAGACATCCAAATTTTTATTTTTGAATCCCATAGGGGTGTTTAGGTTAGCTTCATGTGTATTCAATGTGTGCAATTGTTAATCATGCTTAGGAATTGTAGGGGATTTATGGGAACAGGATGTATGAATGGATTTATCACTAAAGTGATAAGGAGATTGGAGGATGGGAATATTAGGAGTTGGAAGGAGTGGAGGTAAAGTGGATGGAGGGATGTGAGGAGTTGGTAGAAGTGGAGGTAAAGTGGATGGAGGAAGATGAATGGTCACATGCTTTTTGGGTTTGTAGGATGATGGAGGAGAAATGGAAACATATGTTTTATGGGTACGTTGAGGTGCACCTAGTTTGGGCTTAGATGGAGTGGATTTAGGAGGTGGAAGTGTGGTACCAACATCTTGAGATTGCTTGCCTTGGGGTGTATAACGAATACCATACGGTTTTGGGGAGACTTTGACATGAATGGGTTCCAAGGTACCTTGTTCATGAAGGCCTAAGCCTTTACCTTGATAATTCATGTTTTGGAACATACGATACGCAATGGGATGCTTATTTTTGAGGATACAAGACACAGGTTTCTTATTAGATGAGGAGGGTGAGGTGACAGATACAGGTTGCTGCCCTCCTAGGGAAGAACATTCATTTAGGAAGGTAGTAAGAACAATAGGACATGATGGTGGATTTGAAATGGTATCAGTATGAGATGGTGAAGGAGCAATAGGATCTTGATTATGCTTATTATGCTCATGAAGATTCAATGTATTTGTTTGATTATCTATGTGCTTGTGAGGACCAAGTGTCTCATCAAGGGAAGTGGATATTGTGGGATGATGGATAAGAATGGTGGAGGTTTCTTGAACATGGATAGTATTGGGACCGTGAATGGAAAGAGTGAGAAGCTCTTGATCACAGATAATATCTTGATCATAGAAAAGATATAGGTTATGAATAGGTGGAAAGGAAGAGCTTTGATCTTGATTTGGTAAGGGGCAAAGTTGATCATGCTTTAGGTTTGACCCTTGACATAAATCTTGAGTTTGGATAGGAATGGAGGTTTCTTAGATAGATTCAAAACTAGCATAGCCATTGTCTTTAAAGGCTCGATAATTAGTTGTATATGCTCAGGAAAATCATCTCATGCCCTATAAATATTTTAACTTGTTGATTGTTGAGGTATTTATTATTCGCCATAAAAAAAAGATCACGCCAGAATTTCTAAACTTGTCGGCTGTTGCTATCGGTTTTAACTCATCCATTTATTCCTGTTTGGCATATTCCTTGAACATCATGTAGAATACAAACTTTGTTTTGGATATTCTTTTTAAACTCTTGTATTTCCTCATATTCTTGAGATGATAGTGATGTTGGTGGAGGCCAAAATGGGGAGATATATGTTCATGGGTATCAAAATATGCATCATGATCTACCAAATTCTCATCATTATTATATCTAGGAGGGCCTCCACGAAGTATGAGTTTTGGTTTTTGATTTGTCCTAGATTTGTTGATGGTCACATCCATATCATTCCAGCTAATATTCATATCTTGTGTGTGTGTTGGAATAGCTTTTTGCATTATCCTGTGCATCTAAGGTCAACACATACCTTTTTTGCATTAGGATTTTAATGCCCTAAGTTTACTTCCTCATACATTAGACAAGGTTGTATTATGCTGGGGCACAAGACACATCATCACCTTGGTCTTTCTACCTTGGTGCATAATGTCAGGTGCCATATCAAACATCAGGTTGCTCAACATTTAATCAGCATAACTCCTTCATCCTTCTCTCTGTTTCCTTTCTCAAGGGCCTATCCACCTCCTTTGTCCCTGCATATCCTCTTGAGGGGGCATTATCTACCAATGCTTCATTTTTATGAGCCCCATATAAACCCCAGCCTACCCAAGATCCAAATCTAAGCCTATGTTTTAACTTTCTTTGAAACAATATTGCTTCGCAACATTGTCTCAAAGAGGGGCAAAATGTAGACATCCAAAATTGACCGAATCTTTCATTATTCCTAAAATCCATAATTATCCCTAATAATCCCTAAATATCCCATTTAATCTATTATTACCCACATGTGATTTAATTAATGTTAATTAATTAAATCCTTCATTTTGACATATCCCGTAAATAATAAATTAAAATTAATTTATTATTTACCTATGAGCTAATAACCTCCCGAAAATAATAAATTAAATAAAATTAATTTATTATTTTAATCTAAAACCTATAAAAATGCCTACCATAACCCTAACTACCTTTTACCGTTCACCGAATCAAAAATCCGTTTAACTACCCAAACCAATTTCTATCCAACTTTATAAAAATCAAATGCATCCCTCATTGATTGGCCCCCGGCAATATTTACATTGGAGTTATGTCAATATTCTGAGCAACCACATATAAATTAATATTCGGTAACATCTATTTTATTTGGATTTCAATAGTTTTATCATTATCTTCCTGTTGCATTTGATATTAGGTTTTAGGGTTTTAATTGTAAAATCTTTTCAATAAAATCTATATCTGGTGCAAACAATCCTCATTCAAGATATTCTTTCAAAGACTAATTTATTAGTTTAAAAGAATTCAATTTGTATATTCATATCTTTATTAGTCTTTGTTTTCATAGAATTTCTTATGTTTTCACCATGTCTTGCATTTTTATATTTGTTTGCTTCAATAGTTGTGTTAGAAGAATAATTTCTCCAAATCTCTAAAGTATTTTCTTTGTTAGATTTTTTATCAATGGGAAATGTTAAAGATTGAATTTCTAATTGGACAATGGTTTTTTCCCTTGTTGGAAAATAACTTTTTATTTGGAAAAACATGGAAAAATCCTAGCCAATGGGAATGAGGGAAAGGTAAATATTAAACTAGATTTTTAATGTTTTAACTTCTTTGTTATAGGCATATCATGTATTCATGTAGTTGGTTGCCATATAAGCTCGTTGGTGATACATGGTAGACATTTTTCTTGGATGGAGGCTTCGGAATAGGGCATGGACAACTATCAAAGTATAAATGATATCTAAAAATTTGTTAGATGTTGTAGTTGCAAGTGCCCTAGTAGATGTGTATGAAAAATGTAGAAGCATAGACATTGAGACATGTTCAAACTATTTCATAGAATGCCTCAATGAGATGTTATTGCATAAACTACTTTGATTACAGGATATGCTCAACAAGATCATGGAATGCAAGCTTTGGAACTATTTTGTGAGATGCAATTTGTAGGATTAAAGCCAAATGATGTCACTTTGGCTAGTGTTATTATGGAATATTCTAGTTTAAAAGCTTTTGAAACAAGGCAAGCATGTACATGTTCCCATTATCAAGATTGGATTTGTGTTAGATCTCTCTATATGAGAACTACACCTTTCACTATGTACATGCAAAATATGGAGGCATATAGGATGCACAATAGTTGTTTGATAGGATGCCTATGAGGGATTTTATTTTATGAATGCATTGATTACTAGGTGTGTTGAAAATGGAAATGGTGAAGAAGCCTTGAAACTATTTTGCTAGTTGCAAGTAATAGAATGATGCCAAACCATTTTAGTTTTGTAAGAATTCATAGGGGATGCTTTTACACAGAGAGTGTGGAATCGGGCAGATAGGTACATGGAAGAATTGTCATTTATGGGTTTGAATCTCATGCATTTATGAAATTTCTCTTGTTGATATGTATGTCAAATGTGGGAGTACAGGACAAGTTAATGATTTGTTAGACAAGTGCTTAGATTGTATGTTGTTTTGTGGAATGTAATGATTACTAGATAAGCTTTGCATGGTCAAGGAAAGAAAGAATTGGAATTATTTTGAAGAAATAAAAAAATAGGATTGAAACTAGACACCTTTTGTAAATATCATACTTTCTAATACATGTATTTGTAAATTTTCATTCTTTGTAATCATAAGCCTAAATAGCTATTTATTTAAATCCTTTTCAATACCAATGTATCCCCTCACATTCTACTTTTCACCTTAAAGGTCTTGGATTTGGAGTTGGCTATGGGTTTAGGATATGGCATTTGTCCTTACTTTTTTGAGAAACATATTGAAGTTTAATTTGTTGATTCTCTTTGATTTTTATGTTTATTTCTAGCTTTAAGGCTAACATACATATTAGTCAAATGTCTTTGTTTGATTTTTGCAAAGGTTAAGAATTTTGTATTTTTGGTTTAAACATATATGTAAAAGATAATTGATTTATAGAATGGCTTCCTTATATAGATTCAACTTTATCTCTATAGGATAACATATGGAGGAATAAAGTATTTGGGTTAGAATCTTAAATGTGAAGACATGTCACACAAGACTAAAATGATAAAAATACCCTAACAAATGACATGTATATTTTTTCAATCTCAAAATTTTAGTACATCCCAACAAATAGTGGTGCAGTCATAGGTGGAGGGTCCAGAGAATGGATTGTCCAAGCATGCAACCTAAGTAAACACAATGGAAACAACACAAAATAACACAAGAATGAAATTTAATGGAAGATTTATAGATTAAATATCTTAGATAGTTACAATACTCATATGCTAGTAAGATGCGGATTGCTAAGGGATCACATGCCTATCTTCTGACAGAATTACATAAAGATATAGCTTTGAAGTGCCTTCTGTAAATCCACAACTAAAGAATAAATCTTTTTATCATATTCACTATCATACTACTGCTACTCTAGTGAATCTCATGAATGCTTATATATCATCTCCTAGCTCAAAGAATGCTCCGTGTTAGAATAATGAGGTTCCAAAACCTAATGCTTGATGAAACGAGTAGGTTGGCCCAAATCATGTGGTAATGCTCTGCAAATGGATAAAACATGTTGTGGTTCTCAATGACGTTCTATCTGGTCTCATACTATCTCATGAGATGTTCCATTTGGCTCTGCAAACCTTGTATGCTCATACTGAATGTTGAATGCTATATTCTGTGAGTTCTGATGATGTTTTGATAGTGATAACTCTTTGCAAATTATTCCAAACCTCATGAAATCTAGACATGATGTAGATGACATAGTGTAGAGTCCTTATCCTACTTTGTGAACTATGAAGTGATCATGCAGTAGAATGTGATGCAATCTATTGAGACTATGCTAACTGAAATGTAACTGAAATGCAATAAAGAAAAGAAATCAAAATATTTTCAGTTGATGTAAGATTGCTTTTCAAGTCCTAGGATGATCCTACATTAGACACCTGTGGTTGTTTGAAAAGTGAGTCCCTCACTTTGCTGGGGATAGAGGAAAACCAATGCGGTCTACCTCAGCTTGAGAAATCCATGATGAATCTTCCTCTGGTCTTCCTTTACACTTAACCAGGTACTCTTTATACTACTTGCCTCTAGTGTTGCGTCCAATTCTTCTATCCAAAATCTATTGTATCTCCTCCAATTGTTGTTGTGGTAACTAATCCTACAATCCAACTTCAATTCTATCACTTGATTTGCCCTGATGATACTAATATAAATCTGCAATATTGAATATAGATGATATACCAAATGCTTTCAATACTTCTACTTCATATGCATTTCCCGAATCAAACTTCCTAAGAATCCTACATGGTTCAAACTTTCTCATCTTCAGCGTTTTGTATGTCCCTACTAGAAATCTTTCCTTTCTGAGATATACCATGACTTCATCTCCAATAGAAAATTCCTTATGTCTCCTCTTTTCATCTGCTTGTCCATTATACTTGCTATTCATCTCTTCCAAATGCTTTTGGACCTAAATGTGTACTGTTTCCATGTATCCTGCAAATTCTTCTACCTCTGCACTTCTATTGTTATCCATACTGATGTCTCTCAGCTCTATAACTCCTCTATGTTGTACTTCATTCACAACTTCAAATGGTGTCTTCCTTGTAATTCTTCTCACTAAGTTATTGTAGGCAAACTCTACTTGTGGTAGAATTATATCCCAATTTCCTGTCTTATCTCCTACTAATCATCTCAACAAGTTACCCAAACTCTTGTTTACCACTTTTGTTTGTCCATATGTTTGTGGGTGAAATACTAAACTGAACTTTAAAGGTTTGTCTTCATCTTCTTCCACAATGTCCTCCAAAAATATCCTATGAATCTTGTGTCCCTGTTTGAAACTACACTCTTTGTTAATCCATCCAATCTCACAATCTCCTTGAAAAATAGGTCAGTAACATGTATAACATCATTTGTCTTCTTACAAGGAATGAAATGCGCCATCTTTAAAAATATGTCCACTACTACAAATACATAATCATGTCTCCTCTATTTTTTTGGTAAATCTAATATGAAATCCATGCTTATATCTTCCCAAGGTCTCTCCGGTACTATCAAAGGTTTGTATAATCCAGTATTCTAACTACTCCCTTTTGCAACTTGACAAACTCTACAACTTTGAACAAATTTTCTTACAACCTTATATATCTGAGGCCAAAAATAATGTTCACTCACCAAATATACTATCTTAAATCAATAGAAAAATGTCCAGCTAATCCACCACTATGCTTCTCTTTGATCAAATTATCTCATTGAGCTCCTAGGTATACACAACTAATTCCCTTTGAACAATATGTCCTCTTGAATGAAATAATCCAACCACTTGCTTAGATATCTATCACAATAGGCTCTACACATGATTTCCATGCTTCCACAAAATCAAGATCATCCTCATACATGTGCTTAAGTTTTTCAAAACCTAGTACTTCTACCCTCATCTTTGTCAACAAGTTTCTTCTTTTGCTCAATGTATCTATAAATTTGCTTGATTTTCCACTCCGGTGCTTTAATACAAATGTGTAACTTCTCATAAACTCTACCCATCTCATGTGTCTTTGATTCAACTTACCCTGATTGTTCAAATACTACAAAGCTTGATGGTCAGTGTACAACACAAATTCTTTTGGGAATAAGTAATGTCTCCACTTCTTCAAGGCTTGAATTATGGCATAGAACTCTTGATCATAAGATAAATATCTCCTCCTTGTATCATTCAACTTTTCATTGAAATATGCTACTGGTCTCCCTTCTTGACTTAACACTGCTCCCATTGTGTTTCCACTGGCATCACAATCAACTTGAAATACTTCATCAAAATCTAGTAATGCTAACACTGGTTGTTCTGTCACCTTTTGCTTCAACAATTCAAAACTCTTATGTGCTCCTGATGTCCACTTAAAATCCTTTTGGTCACCTATCATTGTCTCTATCATTGGTGTGCATACAATACTAAAATTCCTAATGAAATTCTAGTAGAAACTTTCTAGTCCATGAAAAAAACTTGCCTCTCCAATGTTCACAAGTGTTGGCCACTCAACAATTGCTCTAAATTTCTTTGGGTCCATCTACAATCCTTTTGTAGAGATCACAAATCCCAAATATACCACTTTTGTCTTCATGAAACTACATTTCTTGATGTCAATCAACAATTTCTCTTCTCTCAGCCTCTGAAATACTTGTCTAATATGCCGCAAATGTTCTTACTTGGTTCTACTAAAATTCAAAATATCATCCAAGTAGACAATAACAAAATTACCCAAGAATTTATTCAAAACCTCATTCATCAACCTCATGAAAGTACTTGGTTCATTAGTTAATCCAAAAGCCATGACTAACCATTCATATAGTCCTTCATTTGTCTTGAATGCAATCTTCCACTCATCTCCTTCCTTGATCCTGATTTGATGGTATCCACTCTTTAGGTCTATCTTTGTGAAATATTTGGCTCCGCTCAAACAATCCATGATATCATCCATCCTTGGCAATGGAAATCTATACTTGACAATGATCTTATTGATTTCTCTTGAGTCTTTACACATCCTCCATTCTCCATCTTTCTTTCATGCTAGTACCGCACATGGGCGTAACTTTCTCTAATCAAACCTTCCCTCAATAGCTCTTGTATTTGTTGGTTTAGCTCTGCATTTTCTGTTGGTGTCATCCTATGTGCTACTTTGTTTGGCAAACTAGCTCTAAGTATGAGGTCCATATGATGACTGATACACTGGATCAGTGGAAATCCTTCTGGCACATTCTCTGATATAATATCTTGGTATTCTATTAGCAATTCAGTTATTTCCTCTTGCGGTAGTTCCTCTTCTTTTGTAGTAGCAATTTTTGCACTTAGGGTACCACACTTCTTTGGAATCAATACAAAACACATGTTCTCATGTCTCAATCCATCCAAAAATTTCCTTCCATCTACTAAATAGATCATGGCATTGTTGCATACTTCACTTTTGCTCTCCTCTTCTAAAGGTATCAAGATAAGTCTTTTCCCATTTGATGTTATTGTACAGGTATTAGATTTCTTCCATCATGTATTTCTATTTTATCATACTGCCATGGTCTTCCTAACAATATATGGCATACATCCATCAAAATAATATGGCACAATACCTCATCATTATAATATTCTATATGAATTTCACCAAACATTGTTCACTCACCAGTACCTTGTGCTCATCTTGGATCCATGCTATCTTGTAGGGCTTTCGATGTTTTAACCTCTCTAGATTCAGCTTCCTCACTATCTCTTCTGAAACCAAATTGTTTGTACTACCACTATCAATGATAACCTTGCAACATTTACCTCCTAATTTGCATCTTGTCTAGAACAACTTTTCCTTTGCAGGGGATCCTTAATTATTTCTGCTTGGAACAAAGCTCTCCTCATGACTAATTACTTGTAACCCTTCTTTGACTTCCCTACTGAACTATGTGATCCAACCGGTTCTTCCTCCGCATATGCTACTCTTGCATTATTCTCTATCCTTTTGTTAGTACTCCCTTGATGACATTCAAATGCTCAGTGTCCTTCACCTCGGCACTTGAAATAGGTTCCTTTGAATGATCTCTTGTCAAATCATGTTTCATCTCTCAAGTATTCTTTATTGCTGTAAGAATTATGACTCCCTCTATTATTACGATAGAAACTTCTGTCATCTCTCCCTCAGTGGTATGCATTGTTATCCCTTTCTTCTTTGTGGTATGGGCTACTCTCCTTATTTTTCTCCACATATGATCTTCCTTCATTGCATTGTGTCCTACGTCTCTAGAATTTTCCTCCTCTACCTCACTATCTTTGCTCATGTCTCTTATTCAACTTTTCTTCAACTTTTAGCACAAATTGATATGCTTCTTCGATTGTTGTCATCCTTACCAGACTTAGTTCTTCTCGAATGTTTATTCTTAGTCCATTTATGTACCACACCACTTTCTCCTTGTTTTCTTCACTATGTCTAGACCTAATAATCATCTTGTAGATGTTACATCCAAGACTTATGATTTAGCTTAATCTTACTTTTGTGTGGTAATCAGGATAATTAACCATAGTTTAATGATTAGATGTTTGTGGAAAATATCTGATTTAACCATTGATTATATGGATAATGACTAATGTTAATTAGACATGAGATTACATATTGATATGAATATTTAATTATTATGAATTACGAATCATATGACGATACACTAATCATGATGGTGAGTGTGATTAGGAAAAGAATCTTTCTTTGAAGATGGAAGGAGAGTATCATCTAGGAGGAAGAGATAGATGTTGGGAAATGGGTCAAATTGCCATTTGAGTACCAAATTTTTCATCCTTAAGAATCCTCGTAAGTTTGAGTGAGTTGTGTCTTTTCCTTGCTAGTCAATTTCCTTTATGTGTTTTAAATGATTAGGCTGACCACCACTCACAATTAGTTGAATGCGTGGAGGCCATTTTGGACCCACTTAGATCTGCATCCTCACTGTCCACTTGATAATAGCAAGTAATGGACTAAGAAAACTGAACAAGGTCACAGGGTGGCAGAGTGGGATAATAATTTTCCCTTCGTGGAGCTTGAAGATGGTGACCTTATCACATGCAAGGCATGGAAAAGAGAAGCCAAGTCCTTTGTGTTGGGTAGTCTTTATTTTGGTAGTGCTTAGGAGAGAAAGAACAAGTGGATATATCAAGTTCTCTAGAAAGAAAACTACTGTCATATATCAACGAGTTGGAAATTCAATAACGCTCAACTTAGAGCCATTGATAGGCCAACTCCAATATTCATATATAATACCTATAGGTATGATTTGTAATCTTGTAAGACTCCTATCAGTTAGCATGATAACTAAACGTTACCTTTGTGTGTATGTGGTCGATTGTGTCGATGTTTAAAAGTTAAACTTGCTATGATTATTATTCTATGGTTATTGTTGAAGGCCCTCAAGGTTGAATCATTTGTATAGGTTAATATAATTAGACTCTCGAGGTCATAAACTCTATTTGTATAACCTTGATATTGCATACATTATGGAGAGAACCTCCAAGATCTTGAGGCCGTATACGAATCTATAATGCAAACTTGTAAATTCAATTGATAACCAAGTCGCTTGAGGCCCTCGGGCTAAGCTAGTGCTTATTGTAGCATGCAAATATGCTTGTGTGCCAATATGGGATGGGTTAAAAAATGATTTAATGTCACCCCTAAATCTATCATTATTGTGCTTGAGCCGACTATGCTTAGTAAATAAAGTGTTTAAAACTATTATGATAAGGTATGTGCATTGGAAAACTGGCTTGCATGTGGGTTGAGAACCTTTCCTCGAACCATAATGATATCCATCATGAATCTTTAACCTAGTAACAGTACATGGAGCACTTAGCTACCATTCTTGAAGACCTACAACCATAGAGTTTGACTGCTAAGGAAGGTTATTAGGATGACCATAGTGTGGTCCTTAAATTTAAAAGAGTATATGTATCAACTCCTTGTTAAGGAAGGAGGTTTGATAAATGATAGTATTATTACTTCAAGGAAACATTAAATGCATGCCAGGTTTATTGAAGAGTTTTCTCTTCTTGATAATTATTTATTTCCAAGATTGAAAACTAAGTTTAGTCTAAATCTCTTACATTGTATTGTAAATGAAAACCACTTCCTTCCTAGTGGCCAAAATCCATGAAGGGAGTATAAAATGCTATGAACTAATGTGGGTATATGAGTTGGAGTCTTTTGTTAAGACCATCTTATTAGACTATTGTAATATAAGTCTTTGATGTTATGAACTTGAATGTAAAACTTATGGTAAGTCAACATGAAACTATGAACCTAGGAAGGTCCTAAGTTGGAAAACTTGATTTGACAATTGCCATGTTGAAAAATGGAACAGAGTGACAAGGAGTCACAGGTTCCCTATTGCGAAAGCAACATAATATATTTGATGTTCTCCCATGATAGGAGTTGATTGTCCAAGATTTGGACTAAGAATGAACTAAACTTATTTATCCTAGACCTAAATGAGGGTCAAACTATGAACGCTGTAGGATGAGACAACTTCTAAGTCGAGTTGACATGGTAGAAATACGACTACATTCACTGCAAAACATATATGTATGTAAATCTTTTGCCAAAGTAATGCATCTGTCTCTGCATGCATTGTCCATCCATAGTGATCCAAATGGCATGATGTTTATAGTAGCATCATACATATTTAGAAGGGATCTATAGTTGTATGACCGTGAAACATTATGAAGGACACAACACCAGATACTCAGATGGTAAACCTAATGGTTCCTTATATCTATACCTTCCGTGAAGGGTAGGGCTGCTTCTAGGTAGGAAGTTGTGCCAGGGATTGCCAATCTGTGGTTGGAGGAAAAGCACTTGAATGATGCTCTCCTTCCCAAGTAAAAGACAAGCCAAGGCTTACAAAGACATATGTCAAAGTTCCAAACACATTGTTTTCCTTTATATGACTGGATAGTTGACTATTATGTATATTTTTATATTTGATGCCTTGAGCATAGATTTGTACATGTATAGTGATGGTCATTCATTATTGTGGTATCTTTGGATATTGTAATTCTAAGTTTTGTTATTTTCTAGAAAAGAATAACATAATTATTATGATGATGATAATTCATTTTGTTTAACTATGATTTTGTTAATCAAGATGTGTTCTTACTTTTAGTTAAGATGAATAATTATGGTTATTTATGGGTATTATGAAATGTCTTGTTACATATGGTATCAAATTTAGGTTGAAGGGCAACCTTCAGGGCACTTCGAATCTAAACTTGACTAGATCCTCTCTATGTTTCAAGAGACAAAAGTGAGAGTAGGAACTCTTGAGCAGGAGGTCAGGGGTTGACAAGAACCTAGGTGTGAAGCCTATTATGGGGGTGGTGATGAGGCACATCATAATGACACCACCCAAACTAATCATGGAGAGAATAGCTCTAAGGCTAGACAATAAAATGATATAAGAAGTCATATGGCTTTGAAATTATCCTGGGACATGAAAAATGTTATGCCTCCCAAGTTTGATGGGTCTATAAGCGGAGATGCTGCGGAGGCATGGCTTATGGAGATGGAAAAGTATTTCAAAATAAGAAATTACACTGAGATCATTAAAGAGGTATGGGGAGCATACTAGTTGGTGGGTGAAGCATCCACATGGTGGATGAATAAAAAGATGGAGTTAGGCTTGAGGCCTACAAGTCTAACCTGGGATAGGTTCATGGAACTCTTTAGGCAAAGATGGTTGCCTCAGCTATTTTATGACCAGAAGCTTATAGATTTTCAAAATATGAAATAGGGTGAATTATCTGTGAACAAATACTAGGAAAAGTTCACTCACCTACTTAAGTATGTATTGCAATACCAATAGGATGAGAGTTTTTGCATCTAAAAGTTTATAATGGGATTGAACACCCAGATTGGGTGTGAGGTTGACGCTCAGGGTCCCACTTCAATGGACTAGGTCTATGAGAAGGCCATCAAATAGGAACAAAAACTGAAAGCTATGTCTGCTTATAGGGAAAGGAACTGAAAGAGGTATAATTGGTCCCAATCCTCCAAACCTTAAAAAAAGAGGAAAAAATAGGATTTTATTGAGGAAAATGATAAAGGGGCCAAGAATAAGCAAACTGAGTCCAAGGGGAGAAGAAGGGCAATAACCACTCCAATAAAAATGGAGACAATTCTGGGAAACCTTAGGAAAGATGAGGACCTATTGGAGGGTGCCATACCTGTGGTGGAGATCATTACACTAACCAGTGTCCTAACAAGACGCAGGGAGTACAACGATGAAGAAATCCTCTACCTTCTTAACAGGTAGCATTTGAACAACACATCCATGCAGCCTTGGATAATAGGCAGGATGAATACCAAATTACTCCCATTGAAACTATAGGTAATTTATCTGGTCTTCCAATTTTAATTTTGATAGATATAGGAGCTATCGAATGTTTTGTTTCCCCTAAAATTTTAAGCAAAATTCCTAGAAAGGATGGATACATGGCAAACACATGGTCAGTGGAATATGCAAATTAGACCAAGGCTTAGGTAGAGCAATGCTTGTTTGAGGCTAGGGTTGAGCTTCCAAGTTTATCCACTGAAGTAAACATTTATGTAGCCCCACTAGGCTCATACGATGTTATCCTTGGAATAAATTGGTTATGGAGACATCGAGCCAAAGTGAACTGTTATGCCAAAATAGTAGAATGCCTTGATGACTTAGGAAACAATTTCTTTCTACAAGGGAACCCTAGAGAAGTCAAACTAAGACAAATTTCTTCCCTACAAATGAAAAGATCTCAAAGAAAGGGATGTCAGCTTTCTGTTGTCAAGATGGAAAAACTAAATGATTTTGAGGAAACCAATTTCCAAGACCATTTAATGTTTTACGAATCTCAAAAACTCAATGAGGTTGGGAAGGAGGAGTCCATAGATAAGAAGAGACCAGATATGGACAAGTATCCTTTTCTTAGAGAATTTGAGGATGTATTTCCAGATGAGCTACTAGGATTACCTCCTAAAAGAGCATTTGATTTCTTTATTGATATAATTCTAGGGTCAGAACCTATATCTAAAGCTCCCTTCAGAATGAACACTATAGAGTTAATGGAGCTAAAGGCTCAATTACATGAATTGTTGGATAAAGGACTGATTAGACGCAGTGTGTCCCCTAAGGAGCACCAGTAATATTTGTGAAAAAGAAAGATGGCACTTTGCGGTTATGCATAGATTACTGCATCTTAAATAAGGCAACAATTAAGAATAAATATCCATTTCCTCACATTGATGATTTTTTTTATCAAATGAGAGGAGAAACTATATTTTCCAAGATCGATCTTTAGTCTAGGTATCACCAATTGAGGTTAAAGGATGAAGACATCCACAAAATAACCTTTAGAACAAGGTATGGGCATTATGACTTTACTATCTTGCCTTTTGGGTTAACAAACACACTTACTGCATTTATGAATTTAATGAACAAAGTGTTCAAGGATTGTTTGGACAAGTTTGTCCTAGTTTTCCTTGATGACATTCTAATCTACTCTAAGAATGAGGAAGAGAACTTTCAAAATTTATGGATTGTTCTTTAGAGGTTGAGAGAGCATAAAACGTATGGCAAGCTCTCTAAGTGTACTTTCTTTCAAAAGGAAGTACAGTATTTGGGCCACATAATTTTAGCTAAGGGAATAGCTGTGGGCCTCACTAAGGTTAAGGCTATCTTGGAATGGCCGGTACCAAGGAAGGTTCATGAGGTCTAAAGTTTCATGGGCCTTGCAGGTTACTACAGGAAGTTTATGAAAAACTTTTCAAAAATTGCATACCCTATAACTTCCTTGTAGAGAAAGGGAAAGAGATTTGAGTGGTCAGATAACTACTAGGAGGCCTTTGATCAGCTGAAGGAAAAATTGACTTTAGCACCAGTTTTTAAAGTACCTGACCCAGAGGGTCAATTTGTAGTCATTATTGACACCTCAGGGGAAGGCTTAGGTTGTGTACTAGTCCAGGATGGACAAGTCATTGCATATGAATCTCAAAAATTGAAAATTTATGAGAAAAATTATGCCCCTCATGATTTGGAACTAGCAGCGGTCATTCATGCACTGCAAATGTAGAGACACTACTTGCTCAAAAAACCCTTTGAGCTGAAAACAAACCATCAAGGGCTCAAATATCTGTTCACTCATCCACATCTAAATGATTGTCAAAGAAGATGATTGGAGATTAAATATATCCAAGGAAAAGAAAACTGGGTGGCAGATGCATTCAATAGAAGAAGATATATCTCCTCAATGATCTCCATACATTCTGATTTTAGGAATCAGGTACTATAGAAGTCTAAGGGAGATGAGTTTTATGAGTAGGTGAAACATGCCCTTTTGGAGAATCCCCAGAATCTAAGATACAATGGATTTAACCTTAAACCAGATGAGTTATTTGTTGTAATTATGAGGAATAAGTGTTGTCATTGATGTCAACACCTAAGGTCAGCATCTAAGGAAGTTATTTGGATAAGTTTGAGCAAGTGTTTGAGAAGTCAGTGCAGTTGTAGAACTATTCTATCTCCCAAAACAGTGCAGTATTTTGGTCCGCAAATCCTATAGATTGAATATCTTTGTCTGTAGCTTGAAAGTTATGTTAAGGGGTATCTGTAGTTCTATGTCTCAAGATTGAGCCTCTGGTGTGAAGATTTGAGTGAGTTTTTTTTCACTAGAGTAAAAACTATTTTTCTGAGCATTCAATGGTGACAGGGAGAATGTATTCTGCTTTGCATCTCTCCACATTGAAGTTTTATAGTTTGCAGTTCTAGAATTAAGTTTGGGATGATGTTATGGGTCTTTAGTTGAAATGGTTCATGATTTGGTGCTCCACAAGTGATCTTTTCTTTATGACAGCAAATGACAATAATGTTTAAGTGGTCTGGTTTAAAGAATATTCTAGATAGAGTGTTTGGAGGTTGTGCAGAAGTTCTTGGTGATTGTAACATGCTTGTGGATGTCTCTAGATTGTGTTCCTACTTTCTGATTGGCCTACAAAGCATAATTCAGATCATGGTTGAAGTGTGTTCCTAAAGGTCTTGGTGTTAACACCAATTTTGGCTGACCTAGTTGTTGTCACTACTTGTGATTATGCTTTGGAGTTTGCGAAAGCATGTTGTTGCATTGAAGATTGCATTTGAGTCCCTACTAAGGTGTGGTGTGGTCTGCAGTCATTGCTTTCCACCATGGGAATGTTTAGGTCTAGACCTAATTTGAATATTGGTTAAGTTTGTTGTTTGTGCTAACCTTGAAGATTGTTTCCAAGATTGCGGATGTATAAATATGAGTTAGATGATCAGGAAATTGTGCAAAGTTGTAGAGATAGACAAAATAGCTACATGAGAAGCATTTTTTTCTAGGTGTGATCTAAATGGTATGATAGTGAGTAGTAAAGAATATATTATGATGCAGAGAGGTTGTGAAAGATTCAATTGAGTTTGTGGTGGATCGCTTGTTGCTGTGAGATCTGTTCTCATTATAACTATCTTCTTCTATCTTCTTCTACTTCTGGCAATGAGCCCCTTTGGTAGTGAGCCGCTACTTTGGTAGTGAGCCCCTTCTTTTTGTAGTGAGCATTCTAAGCAGTGAGCCCTAAGGTAGTGAGCCTCCAGTAGTGAGCCTTGTTGTAAATTTTGATATATTATTTATATTGTGAGTTAATCCTCACTGTGGTTTTTCCCTCATTAGGTTTTCCACGTAAAAATCTAGTGTGTCATGTATTGAATGTGTGAATGTGCTTAGGTTTCTGATTTCATGTTTTCATGGTTAAATCATAATTACAGTGATTAAGTGGTTGATGTGTTGATACAATTTAAGTTTTGGTTACAACTGATTCACTCCCCCTCTCAATTGTCTTATGGATTTTAGCAATTGGTATTAGAGCTGAGTTCCTTGGAAGAAAACCTAATAGCTTGAGGTAGATTCGGGATGGTGCACAAGAAGGAGTCTCTGTAGTTTGATGGAATGAACTATGCCCTCTGGAAGGTATGGATGAAAAGTAATCTCATTTCTCTTGGTTATAGTGTCTGGAAGATGGTGGATACAAAGTATACTATTCCTCCAAATGGTCCATGATCTGAAGATGAAGTCAAACAATATGAGTTAAATGGAAAAGCTAGAGATGCTCTGTTAAATGCCTTATCTAACACTGAGTTGGTGAAAGTTATGGATCTGGAAACTGCTCATGAGATCTGGGATAAGATGAAAATTTTATATGAAGGATATGATTCTATAAAGAGTGCCAAATTACAAAACTTGAAGGCAAAGTATGAAGCTCTAAAGATGAGTGATGATGAGAACATAACGATCTACATGCAAAAAGTTGATGAAATTGTCAATGGAATCAAAGGTCTTGGAGGAACTATTGATGAGAATGAGGTTGTGTTGAAGATTCTGAGGTCATTTCACAAATCCTACAGTCACAAGGTGTTTACAATTGAAGAACTTATGAGTGCGAACAAGATTACAAAGGATCAGTTACTTGGAAAGTTCACTGCATTTGAGATGAGAGAGATTGGTGATGGGTGAAAGTAAGAAGTTGAATATACATTTCATGGAAGTTTTCCACGGGTGAAAAATACCGCTTAGAACGGGTACCCGTTCTAAAAAAAATGGGTACCCATTTAGGAATGAGCGCCCGAGCCGAAACGGATGCTCGTTACGAAATGGGTACCTATTTATGATCGGGAACCTGAAGCAAAAATGGGCACCCATTATGAAACGGGTACCCATTTTAAAATAGAAACAGGTGCCTATTTTAAAATGGGTACCCATTCTAAAAAACAAGAAATGGGTACCCATTTTTTGAAAAGGAAAATAAAATAGGTACCCATTTGTAACGGGCACCTATTATGAGCGGGTACTCGTTTACAAACGGGTACCTATTTCTTGTTTTTCAAACGTGACACCCACCAATTTGCCTTGGTTTTAGGATTGGTAAAGGATTGGAAATGTGAGCCTAAGCCTTGAACCTGCAACCAACTTGCAACTAAGAAGCCATGAAAACAATGGGAGAAAAAACTATTTTCACCACTATGGATGACGACTTTTTTTTCAGAATATTTTAACAAAATTAAAACCCATTATAGATATGAAAGTCTAGTTTTCAAATATGTAATTTTTTTACTATTTAAAATAATTTTCTATTTATTAATTATTTTCTAAACAAACTAACTCATAAAATTGAAATAACATAGTTTACTATTTTTTTAATAACTTTTGATTTTGGAAGTTTCTTGAAAAAAAATTATGTCTAACCAAACTAGACATCATTCTCTACATGATGAATTTTTATTTTTTAATAAATTGATTAGTTTAGCTCAAATTATGTTGGTTGTACACAAGGGGTTTTAAAAAACACTAATTAGGCTCATTAAAAAATTAATAAAAAATATATATTTATTAAAAAATTACAAAAAAATATCCTAACCAAAATTCAACATTCTAAAAATCTTTCCACAAAAGGAATTAGAAAAATACATTAATTTAGGTGAAATTATTTTGGTCATACACATGCATGCTTTTGCAAAAAATAGGGGACTTTTAAAAAGCCACTTTTTGTACATCCAATAAAAACCCGACTTGCATCATCTAGGTATTAGGAAAAATTACATATTTGAAAACTAGAAACAAAATCCTACATTTCTTATTTTTACATCATCTTAATATGTTATGTACAAGTGCTTCAAATTGTCACTCCAAGTATGACAAAATTTAAAAAATAGGGAAAACACTTCCACTTTTTGGCTAAAAAGTGAACTCATCTTCTTGCACTTAACCTGATGCTCTGCTGAAGACTGAGACTGCTTTCAAAGCTAGTACTTCAGAGAAGACCTCAAGATCTGAGAAGTATACTGTGGAACTAGATGATGACCTTGATAAGATTGAAGCCAACTTTGTGGATAGAATGCAAAGAGGTACCGGTAAGTTCAAAGGTAAATTACCATTCAAATGCTTTACTTGTGGTAAGATTGGTCACTATGCCTCCAGGTGTCCGAAAAGAATTGAGAAAGCCAAGAAAAAATTTGAAAGTAGACCTATGATCATAAAGAAATGCTATTATGTTAGAGATGATGATGATGATTGTGTAACAAATGATGAGTTTGATGATACTAGTGCAAATGAATCCCTGTTTATTTCTATCAAGGAAGAACATGTATCTACTAATCTTGCTAGCTGTGTGAAGGAAGGAAAACAAGTGGAAGAGAGTGCTTTGTATGTCTACTAGGTTGAGAAAGCTAAGGATGAATGGATCATTGACAGTGGATGTTCACATCACATGACCGGTGATAAAAGTAAGTTTGTAAGTTTAGAAAAGTATGATGGAGGGCTGGTTAGGTTTGGAGATGATGTAGATGGTAAGATTTGTGGAAGAGGATCTATTTCTTTTGATGAAAAGCACAACAGAGATGATGTTCTATATGTGAAGGGTTTAAAGCATAATCTGTTAAGTGTTGATTAAATGTGTGATAAAGGATATGATCTAAGATTCAAGGATAATGGATGTAAGATCATGGAAAGCTTTGAAATAGTGATTGCAACTGGTAAGAAGACTAAAGGTAATGCTTATCACTTGAGAGGAACTAATGATTGTTGTTTGTTGGCTTAGAAAAATGAGAGTTGGTTGTGGCATAGAAGGATGTGTCATATCAATTTTGACAACTTGGTGAAGATAAGTTTAGTACAAGCTGTGAGAGATTTTCCTAAGCTTATGAATCCTGCTAATATTATTTGCAAGGAATGTCAATTGGGGAAATAGACAAGGACAAGTTTCAAGAGTAAAGAATAATTTTCTGTTAGATTGCTTGAGCTGGTGCATACAGATTTGTGTCATCCTACAAGAATAAGAAGTTTTCAAGGAGACATCTACTTCATGTTTCTTATTGATGATTATTCTAGAATGACTTGGGTCACTTTTTAAAAAGATAAATCAAAAGCCCTAGACAATTTCAAAGCTTTCAAGGCGATGGTTGAGAATGAGTTAGAATTGAGGATCAAATGCTTAAGGTCTGATAGAGGAGGTGAGTTTACATCAAATGAATTCAATATTTTCCCTAAAGAATATGGAATAAAGAGACAATTATCTGCTCCTAGAACTCCTTAGCATAATGCAGTTGTTGAAAGAAAGAATAGGATAGTTCAAAAGGCTGCTAGGTCAATGATGAAGGAGGCAAACTTATTAGAAGTGTATTGGAGAGAAGCTATACATACTACTATCTACATTCAAAATAGAGTTCAAGTTAAAGGTAATGGTGCTAAAACTCCTTATGAATTGTGGTATGGAAGAGTTCCCAAAGTGAAATATTTCAAAGTTTTTGGAAGCAAATGTAATATCAGAAGAGAAGAAGAGTTAGGCAAGTTTGATGCTAGGTGTGATGAAGGAATTTTCCTTGGATACTCTTTTAAGAGTAAGGCCTACCAGTGCTACAATAAGAGATTGAGAAAGATCATTGAGAGTGCTAATGTGAAGGTTGATGAAGATAAGGAAAGAATATCATATCTGAGTGGCTATGAATTAGATGAACGTACTGTTACAGTAAATGAAGAAAAAGTTGAATAGAAAGACAATCAAGTTGAAGAAGAGAAAGCTTTGGAAAGTGTTGAATTAAGACTCCTAGGTATGTAAAGATTAATCATTTTGAAGATTAGATTATTGGTGACAAAAGCAAAGGAGTATTGACAAGGAAAAGAACTGCAAAAGAATAGTGAACTACTATTACTTTCAATTATTGAACCTAAAACTATAAGTTTAGCCTGTAAAGATGAGAATTGGGTAAAAGCTATTAAAGAAGAGTTGATGCAGATAGAGAAGAATCAAAATTGGGAATTAGTTCCTAGACCTGCTGATAAGAATGTGATTGGAACTAAATGGGCTTTTAGAAACAAGATGAATGAAAGTGGAGAAGTGGTAAGAAACAAAGCAAGACTGGTATGCAGAGGATATTCTCAGGTTGAAGGTATAGATTTTGAGGAGACTTATGCTCCTATGGAAAGGATTGAAGCAATAAGAACATTTTTGGTATTTGCAGCACACAAAGATTTCAAGGTGTACCAGATGGATGTGAAGTCTACATACTTGAATGGAGAGCTGGAAGAAGAGGTTTACATTGAACAACTAGAAGGATTTCAGTTATCAGACCAAGGTGACATGGTGTGTAGATTGAAGAAAGCCTTGTATAGACTAAAGCAAGCTCCTAGAGCTTGGTATGCAAGATTGTTTAAGTATTTGTTGTAATTAGCATTCAGTAAAGGTACTACAGACAGTAATCTTTATTTCAAAATTAATAATGATCAAATTGTGATTGTTGTAGTCTTTGTTGATGATATTATCTTTGGAGGCAATGAAGGTATGTGTAAGAAATTTGTAGAGGAAATACAATAGGAGTTTATATGTCTATGTTTGGTGAAATGAATTTCTTTCTAGGACTGCAGATTACTTAATCAAAAAAATAAATTTTCATTTCTCAGTCCAAGTATGTTAAAGAGTTGTTGAAGAAGTTTGGAATGGAGGATTCTAAGCCAGTATGTACCCCTATGGTAACTGGTTGCAAGCTGAGAAAGAATGATGAATCACCTAAGATTGGCCAAAAAAAGTATAAGTCTATGATTGGAGGACTACATTATCTAACCTATACTAGACCAGATGTAATGCATGCAGTTTGCCTTATGGCAAGATTTCAAGAAGATCCTAGAGAGTCACATGTGTTGTAAGTTAAGAGAATAATGAGATATTTAAAAGGCACTTTAGACTATGGATTATGGTATCCTAAAGATACTGAATTCACTCTTAGTGCTTATATAGATGTAGATTGGGCTGGAGATGTTGATGACAAAAAAGTATAAGTGGAGGTGTTTTTTTCTTAGGTAACAGATTCGTTTCATGGTTGAGCAAGAAGAAAGATTTAATTTCTTTGTCTACTGTAGAAGCAGAATATATTGTTGCAGCATGTTGTTGTACTCAAGTGCTATGGATGAAGCAAACATTGAAGGATATAAGAGTTGTGTATGGAGAACCAATTTCAATCTTTTGTAACAATACAAGTGCTATAAACATTTCAAAGAATCTAGTGATGCACTCAAGAACAAAGCATATATCAATAAGGTATCAATTTCTGAGAGAAAGGGTAATAGAGAATGAAGTAAAGATGGAATATGTGTCTACAAAGGATCAGATTGTAGATATTTTCACAAAGCCTCTGCCTAAGGATACTTTTGAGTATCTCAGGGAGAAGTTAGGGGTTATTACCCCTCCTTCTCTAAACTAAAATGCATAGGAAGTGCATCAGTCCATTGGTGTCCAAGGTCTCATTCTTTGATCTGGATTGATATTTTGAAGGCTACCTCTTTGGGGAGTAGGTAGATGTTGTTGATATGAGTTCTTGATTAAGAGCAGTAAGTGATATTGACAGGGGGAGTAGTGCAGTGGTAGTAAGATCTAAGTTGAGCTTTGATAACTAAAGAGGGAGAGAAGTTCTAGCACCCTTTACCATTGATGTCAAAGGGGGAGAAGTTCATGTGAAAAACTCAAGAGAGATTCTGATTGATGTCAAAAAGGGGAGAAAGTTACAGCTAGAGAAAGCATAAAATATGGGGGAGCAAAGAAGCAAAGTAAGTTTGTTTGTCTTGATGGTTTTTCACATCATGTGTTGCCATCAATGACAAAGGGGGAGATTGTTACAAGTATGAGTAGTAATTGTTGTCATTGATGTCAACACCTAAGGTTAGCATCTAAGGAAGTTATTTGGATAAGTTTGAGCAAGTGTTTGAGAAGTTAGTGCAGTTGCAAAATTGTTCTATCTCCCAGAAAAATGCAGTATTTTGCTCTGCATATCCTGTAGATTGAATATATTTGTCTATGGTTTGAAAGTTATGTTAAGGGGTGTCTGTAGTTTCTATGTCTCAAGTTTGAGCCTCCGGTGTGAAGATTTGAGTGAGTTCTGTTCACCAGAATATAGACTATTTTTTTGAGTATTCAATGTGATAGGGAGAATGTATTCTGCTCTGCATCTCTCTGCATTTAAGTTTTATAGTTTGTGGTTCTAGAATTAAGTCTAGGATGATGTTATGGATCCTCAGTTGAAATGGTTCATGATTTGGTGCTCTACAAGTGATCTTTTCTTTATGACAACAGATGACAGTAATGTTTATAAAGTGGTTTAGTTTGAAGAATCTTCTGGATAGAGTGTTTGGAGGTTGTATAGAAGTTCTTGGTGATTGTAATGTGCTTGTGGATGTCTCTAGATTGTGTTCCTACTTTCTGATTGGTCCGCAAAGCATAATTTGCATAATGTTTGAAGTGTGTTCCTAAAGGTCTTAGTGTTAACTCTAGTTTTGGCCGACCTGGTTGTTTTCACTACTTGCAATTATGCTTTGGAGTTTGCGAAAGTATGTTCTTGCATGGAAGATTACATTTGAGTCCTTGCTAAGGTGTGGTGTGGTCCACATTCATTCCTTTCAACCATAGGAATGTTTAGATCCAAACCTAATTTGAATATTGGTTAAGTTTGTTGTTTGTGCCAACCTTGAAGATTATTTCTAAGATTACGAATGTATAAATATGAGTTAGATGATTGGGAAATTGTGCAAAGTTGTAGAGATAGACAAAATGGTTACATGAGAAGCATTTTTTGCAGGTGTGATCCGAATGGTATGATAGTGAGCAGTAAAGAATATCTTTTGATGGAGAGAGGTTGTGAAATATTTAGTTGAGTTTGTGGTGGATCCTTGGTTTTCTATGAGATCAATTCTTATTGTAACTATCTTCTTCTACTTTTGGCAGTGAGCCACTTCCTTTGGCAATCAACCCCTTCTTTTTGCAGTGGGCATTTTGGGTAGTGAGCCCTAAGGCAGTGAGCCTTGTTTTAAATTTTCATATATCATTTATATTGTGAGTTAATACTCACCATGGTTTTTCCCTCATTAGGTTTTCCACGTAAAAATCTGGTGTCTCATATGTTGAAAGTGTGAATGTTCTTAAGTTTCTGATTTCATGCTTTCATGGTTAAATCATAATTATAGTGATTAAGTGGTTGATGTGTTGATGCTTATAAGAAGTTAAGTTTTGGTTACAACTGATTCACCCCCCCTCTTAGTTGTCTTGTGCATTTCAATATTATTAAGGTATAAAGGAAGGATGTATGTGCCTAACTTTGTGGAGTTAAGGAATATGGTGTGGAAGGAGGTTCATTCTGCACCATATTCGAGACATCTTAGAGTAACAAATAACTTTGTGGAGTTAAGGAATATGGTGTGGAAGGAGGTTCATTTTGCACCATATTCGAGACATCTTAGAGTAACAAAGTTACTTACCGATGTGAAACCCTTATATTTATGGAAAGGAATGAAGATGGATGTTGCAAGTTTTGTAGCTACATGTATAGAATGCTAGAGGGTGATGGAGGAACACCATCCCCCGGTAGGATTTTTATACCCTCATAAAATTTCTGAGTGGAAATGGCAAATCATAAGCATGGACTTTGTGCAAGGACTTCCTATGTCAAGGAACCAGCACAATGCTATCTTGGTTGTGGTGGATAGACTCACCAAAGCAGCTCATTTTATACCCAAGAACTTGATGGATGGGGCACCCATCATAGCCCACAAATTTGTTTGAGAGATTTTTTAATTGCATGGCATTCTTGAGAATATTATCTTAGATAGGGATGCTCGAATGACATTGAGGTTTTGGCAAACCTTATTTTCTTCACTTAGAACCCAGTTGAACATAAGCTCTGCTTATCATCCTGAGATGGATGGTCAAATTGAAAGGGTAAACCAAGTGTTGGAGGATTTGTTGAAAATGTATTACATGGATCAACAATACAAATGGGAAGGTTATCTTCCTCTAGTGGAATTTTCGTATAATAATTCCTATCATTCTACAATTAAGATGGTTCCATTTGAAGCATTATATGGAAGAAAGTGTCAAACCCCTATAAGCTGGGACAAGCTAGAAGATAAGGTTAGCCTTGGTCCAAAAATGTTGTCAAAAATAGAAGAGCAAGTCCATCGAATTAAGAAAATGCTAGTGGAAGCCAATGATAGGCAAAATAGTTATGCGGATGCTAAGCACATCGAAAGACATTTCATAGTGGGAGAGAAAGTCCTTTTAAGGGTAAAACCTTGAAAGAGTTCCATTAAATTTGGGAAGACATCCAAACTATCACCTAGATACATGGGTCCCTTCAATGTTCTAGAACAAGTCAACCCAGTTGCATACATAATTTCTCTACCACCAGCACTTTCCATGATGCATAATATTTTTCATGTTTCCTATTTGAAAAAGTTTAATGATGGAGATAATCAAATTCCTATTCTTGATTGGAATGCTATACAAGTGAAGGACACAAGTGTGGTGGTGATTGAGCCCATTAAGGTGCTCAAAACACGTAAGCTATGCTTATGTAACAAAGAGATAACTCAATGCAAGGTCTAGTGAGACCAATATGCAGAGGAAAATTCCACCTGGGAAAACTATGAGGATATTCATGTGAGATTTCGCCATCTCTTTTCAAAAACATTTTATTATGCTCACAAAACATTTTTCTTATTATGTTAGTTAACTCTGAAGACATTTAATCATTGAGGATGATGATTCTTATGGGGGGAGATATGTTACATCCCCAACTTATGATTTATCTTAATCTTACTTTGTGTGGTAATCAGGATGATTAACCATAGTTTAATGATTAGATGTTTGTGGAAAATATATGATTTAACTATTGATTATGTGGATACTGACTAATGTTAGTTAGACATGAGATTACATATTGATATGATTATTTAATTATTATGAATTATGAATTAGATGATGACACACTAATCATGATTTTATGATGGTGAGTGAACATTAATGATTCCCATTTTGCACATCAGAAGATTGGGACAATTGTTATGAGGATTTTCAGGCATGCACTTAGTGTTTTTCTTGCATCTAGGGCACATGCCAACCCTACTAGCTAGGCCTTATTTTTACATCTACCTTCTTTAGGAGTTTTGGACATTTATTTTACCTTAAAATCTTAGTTTCTAATGCTATAACTTGATATTCTCTACTTTTTTGTACTTTAAGAGCCTTCCAATATGACTATGACTTGATTTCAAGCATGCATACATTGGAAAAGCAATTTTTAGGATTGTGCTAACCATTTAGACTTGGTGAGTGGTAGGTTACAAGAATGATTGAAGGAAAATATTATTGACATTTCATTTGTAGAAGAGCTTCACAGGGTGGTACAAGCATGCAAAGAACATCATAAGCTTGTTGGAGTTTTGGGTTAAGTTTAAAATTTATTCAAAGCATGATGATGCCATGGTGGATCAAGATCTAGGTATTTTTACTAGTTTTATTAGTCAAACATGTTTGTAGAAGAGACCTAATTATAGTAGGGAAAGTATATGCATGGGTTTTGGAATTGATTTGTTTATGCAAGTGTTGAACATGGTGAGGTATTATTGTTGTTATACAATTGTGTCTTCATAAATTTAACATTTTTTTCTTGTCTTTGTAATGTAGGGGAGTAATGGAATGTTAAGAGATCATCAATTCCAATCCAATACCATAGATCTCGAACTTGTGATCCTTCCCTCAAAATTTCACCTTGACATAAGAGCAAATCTCACTATCCTAGCATAGTAGGAGATATGGATTTGAGATGATGCAACTTTGGCATGAGTAAAAGCTATCTAAAGTGGCTAAGATTGATGATCAGGAAAGCCCACTACCCTTGTGAGGATTTGTTTGGTCAACTTCTTGACTCTAAAATTTTTTTATACCCTTGATTGTGATGTGACATAGACAAAAGGCCTTTGCATCTATCATTTGAAATAAGAACACACTTGTACATCCTAGATGAAAGAGATGCTAGTTTGTATATAGATTTATAATTCTAAATAAAATGGATGATATCGTTCATAATTTGTTGTTAGGGATGAGAGACACTTAGACAATACATGTTGATCTACAAATAATTATGAGATAAGTGCTTTGGTTACAACACAAAGGTTGTACCTTGATAATTATTATCATTTAAAGGTGTAGTCTAATGGTTTTTCAAGACACGTGTTTACATGGATATTCAAGAGGTGAGATATTACATTGGGTGGGGTTGCTAATGGCAACTAGTTTGATTGTAAATAGAGTAATAACCTTAGCGTAAGTTATGGACAAGATAGGATAGTAAGATAATGATATGGATGTGGAATTTTAAAATGATGATCTTATTTGGTTTGCATCTATAACTTGCATTGGTTTTAATCTAGGGCTACGAGATCCTATCCCCTAATTGTCATGATTATAAAACTAGTGAAAGAACATTATTGTAGTCATGTGAGTAGTCAATTAATCCTTTGAATCTACATGTAGATGATGTTAACATATTGAAGATTCTAAGTATTCTATCATAATAGTAGACCACCATTGAAAATGAATTATTTTCTTGAATAATTTCATGCTTTTTGTTCTTTGATTATAGGAGAAGATGACTAATGGAACATCCTAAATCTTTTGAATGTTGGAATGGTTATTATGTGTTGTTGATATGAAGTGAATACCTAATAATTTGTTGTCTTTAGAGCTCCATGACTCTGATTTGTTGCCTCAATTGCTTTGCCTTGAAGGAGAGGGTTGTTCAAGAAATGTATTGAAAGATGGAGACATAACCATGAAAGAATAATATAAAGATAATAAGGTTGTCAAAAAGAGAGAGAGGCCATTTTTGTACTCCATGCTCTTGATTTGCATCCATGACTTCCTTTCCTTGAAAGAAAGAAAATTCCTTAAAAAGGTATCTCAAAAAAGGAAAATAGTACCTCAAGGATAGTGAAGATCATCATACATGTTAAAGAGAAGGTTTACTACTACTACATACCTTATTTGAAGATGAAAACTAAAGACATCAAATTTCATGGTAAAAAAGATGACTTTGACATAGGTAAAAATTGGGAGTCTCAATAGGTTGCAAGCTAGCCATAAAGATATGTTTTTTGATTTTATAACCTTTATTGGAGAAATTCTATAGAGAACACATTTACCTTGAAAATGGATTGGGGACATGTCACATGGGAATTGAGGGACATTACAAGGCAAATTTATGCATTTTCAACAAGGAGCTTGCTATTTAGAAACTTGTGCCATAACTACCTAGGCAAAGAGGATACTTTCTACATGGGTTGTGTTAAAGATAAGTGTTAAAGTGATCTTGGAACTTTTTCTTGTTTTTCTTTCATATGGATATGAGATGAGAGATATTTTTAATGAGAGAGACTATTATTGCAAATATTTAATGAATATCAAATTTAGGCCATAAGATCTATTTTCTTATAGCCATTGAGGTAATCTCAAAATTTAATAATTTTTCCAAGTTTTTGCAATTTTAAATGAACCCTTTTAAATATATTATCTTTAAAGAGACAACTGAAACTTTGTAGTGGGGGTTGGAGACCTAATTATTGAATAAAATTTTACAAATTTAGAGTTGTTTTCGAGTTATTTTATTAATTTTAAGGTTCTCCAAACAAGTGTACTATGCTATTTTCAACTAATTTATGTAATTCACTTGATATAGATAGAATTATATATGTGCTTAACTCTAAATCATCTAAATTAAGGGTTTTGGGAGGCTGTGTATGAGATTTGCATTTGAAATATGGTGGTTTTATGCATCTTTTTTGCTTGTCCAAGCTCCTTAGACATCAGCACCTCTTTGTGTCCTTAGTTGACTGGAATATTAATCAAGAAAAGTTGGTTACCTGGTGTTTTGTCATCTCAATAGGTTTAGGATTCAATTCATTACAAAACATGGTCATTTTTTCTCTTCAAACCCTAATTTCTTCTACAATTTTTGTACATTGAATTAGAATAGGATTAATTTTAGGACAAAAACTTGCAAATTTCTATTTTGAAGTTGGAATGTTATTCTTGTAAGGGTGAATTCATTGCTAATTTGTGAACTTGGAGAGATATTTGAATGTAATTGACATTTTAAATCAATTTTTATAGGCTTGCTAAATTTGAAACATTAATCATTTTGTGCAACTAACCACCTATTGTTTGAATGACTTCTAAAACATGATAGGCCCCTTTAAATGGAACAAAATTACAATAATCAGTGAGTTATCTTGCATGACCATGGCCTAATAATATAGATCTTAGTGATATTTGATTTCCTTCCACGAGTCTAATTTCCTTTTAGGAGAGGTAAGGTATACTTAGTACTTTCCCTAAGTTGATAAGTCTGTCAAATTACCCATTAATAGGTCGCTCCATAGCAGCCATGAATAGTATATCTTGAAATGTTAGGGGTATTAAAATGTCCCTAACAAGGCTGATAAGGGCGTGGTTCAATATATTGACCCTTTCAAAAAAATCTACCACAAAATGATAGTAACAGTTGTATTCACAAGAAAATTACATTCAATATAGTAAGTCTCTCTTGCATAATATTTCTATTAACAGATAACATTGTATAACCTCCAATTAGATTTACCACCCCTTCATCAGTGTCTAACATATCTAACCTTATTTGATCCATACAAGTATATATATATAACTATGAGGACATTCTCATGGAATACCAACCATCTAACTATCTAACCGCCACATAAAATGTTAATAGTCACACAACCCAAACATAACAATACCATGACATTAACACACTCCACATTATAATAGAGATGAACTATACATATGTTAAGAATATCCTTCAAGGGGAGGTGCCGCTCATGATCCCTCCCTTGCATCACTAACATAAGTCCTTGTTTGAGAAGATGATTAAGATCTATTCTATAACCTGATGTTCATCCCACGAAGGCACCTAACCTTCTCGGGTAATGTGTTTATTTCAACCTGTTGTCCTTGAATAGTCACCTGCATGTGCAAAATGAATGAATACATCATTTGATGTTTGGGGTCTAGCTATATATGCATCAAACTTGGCTACCTCTCACTAGAGCCTATCCTGCTCTACAAGCACAAATACAGGCCCCATTCTTATGTAATCAGAATATGTATTTTTTGGCCGATAGGCCATTCTATATGTGCACACATTTTGTAACTGCCAAAAAATTTTGGTAGTCCTAATAAAAAATAATTTTTTTGGTAGTCCTTCCATTTTTCGTGGGCCAAAAAAAATGGAAAACTAAATTAAAAATAAAAATAGTTTAAAAAAATTGTGGAGGTAGCTCATTCATTCATTTCAATTGTGGTAGCCCCTCATTTGTGCTGGATTCATTTATGAAAAATATAAACCAAAAAAATTGGAAAATTAAATTAAAAATAAAGTTAAAAAAAATTGTGTAGGCAGCTCATTGGTACGTTTCTTTTGTGCTGGCCCCTCATTTCTGCTGGATTTATTTATGAAAAATATAAACCAAAAAAATGGAAAACTAAATTAAAAATAAAAATAATTAAAAAAATTGTGGAGGCAGCTCATTGTTTCATTTGTGTTGGGTTTCAACTCTAAAGTGTATTTATAGGGCAGAAAAACATATTTTCAAGCTGCGGTGGAGGCTAGGGCAGGATTATCAAGTGCTTTGGATGCTTATACTTCTGGTAAAATGGAATCCCTGAGAAGATGTTTGCTTCTTCAACTTTTCTTCTCCTCTCTGGTTATTCCTTGTTCTCTTGCTCTGTGCTGGTTGGCAACCTATTTAGGGACACCATATTGAAAACATAATTGAGAAGTGTATTACCATTCACAACTTAATGGTAAGATATCATCCATTTAAATGACAATGGCATTTTATGAAAAAGGGAAGAGAGGCTTTTTCCCCTTTTAAACAGTTGTTTTTGGACATTCATGAAGATTTTTTACCCCTCTTTGCTATATATTTATAGTTGTTTTCCCAATATTTTTTTTTTTTGCTTTTCTTTGAAAAATTATGTAGAGATATATGGTTGTTTTTAAAGCTAATTAAAATAGCTTTACATCTCATTTGATTTCAAGCATGAAGGAAAAAAAATTCTACCTTTAAAATGTACAACATTTTGCATGCCATTTGAGTACAAATCTTAAGCACACTTAAAAATTATTTGTTTCAATGTGCCTAAGTTTCTTGTTGTTGTATTAGGGTTACAAATTATAAGATTTTCTTGATGTCCCTTTTCTTTGAAAGTCCAAATCTGGGTAAATCCAGAAAATCTCTCTCTCTCTCTCTCTCTCTCTCTCTCTCTATATATATATATATATATATATATATATATATATATATATATATATATATATATATATATATATATATATATATATAATCCCTCTCAACCTGCATGCAAACTAAAACTTCCAAACCCTGCAAAACAAAATAAAAATTCATAAATCAATTACCCTTAAGTATTGAATGTGACCTAGAAAACTTAATAGAAATTCAATGAGGAAGAGTAAGAAGGAGAAATTTCATGAAATCCATAAACAAAATGTAGAAGGGAAAATAGTAAAAATAAATAAAATTAGCCATCTATTTGCATAACCTCCTCTCCAAAAAGATTAAACCTGTACAATAAAAACAATTAGAAGAAAATGGAGGATTAGGTAGAAAAAAATATATTTACGCTATTATTTAATATTTTAAGAAAATTCTAAATTCTAAATTGCTTTAAATACTCCTAAAAAGCAACAACTTAGACTTTTAGTGGAGTTAGAGTGCTTTATTATTATTTTATAATTATTATTTTTTTTAGTTTTATTCATAGTGGTATATGATTAGAATTTAGAAATACATATTTCTTTAATATTAATCTTCATATTCTATTTTAAAAATTTTATGAAATTTTAATGTAAATGAGGTTTTCATTTTATATTCTATTAAAGTAGGAGTAATGGATTTAATTTTTGTATTAGTTAAGTTTTTTTATCATCTTTTATTTCATCTTTTAGTTAAGAAATTTATTTAATTTTATCTTATTTCATTTATTTCTTTATTTAATTTAATTTAAAGATTAATATATTTAAGTATTTAGACTTTATTTTAATAGTTAAAAAAAATTAAATAAAAAGAGAGTAGGAAGAAAAGCATTTATTCTCTATTTTATTATCCTAAAATATATATATATATATATATATATATATATATATATATATATATATATATATATATATATATATATATATATATATATATATATATATATATATATATAATTGTAAGTTGCTTTATCAACTCTTTAATTGTAAATAGCCTATCTTAAATATAGAAATGGTGTGTTCTTCATTTTTATTTAATTTTTATAGATTTGTATTGTGGTGTAAAATCATATTAATGCTAATTAAATCTGAGGATTTTGAATTTTTAAGACATAAATTTTTATTATATGCTCATTTATGTACTAATTTATTTTCCCTTATGGACTCTATTGTATGCTCATTTATGTACTAATTATGCTGAGAGGCATTCTACACTCACAGCAAAGGGTGAAAGATTCAGATTCCCGTAAACAATTAAGATTCAGATTTCATGTAAACAAAATTCATAAAATGTGTAAATAAATAAATCATGGAAGCCAAATGGATAGAAAAATAGAAAAACTTGGGCAGTTATGGAGTGAAATCTTTATCATGTTAAACAAAAAATAAATAAATTCGTGGAAGCCAAATGGATAGAAAAATAGAAAAACTTGGGCAGTTATGGAATGAAATCTTTATTACATTTGAAGAATATGAAAAGTCTTGCAGTATAGTCTCTTTAAATTAACTCATGTGAGCCTATCAAATATTCTAACTGCAAGTAATTTATAAATGCCAACAAATTGGAAGATATCTCTTGGCGTACTGTAGATATATTTTTTAAAATATAAATATACTAGTTTATTTTCACTTATGGACTCTATGTATGGAGGAGGGAGCACTCATTTTTTTGTTGTAAATAAAAAACCAAAAATAAAATAAAAAACTAAACCAAATAAAAAAATAGAATATGTTATTTTGTAACGCCCAAATAAATTGTAAGTGTGTAGTCTGAGCAGTTTCTAAATAAATTGTAACTCTGCATGTATTTTACCTCTCTACAGGTAATTTAGATCTTTATATATCTTTGCATGTATTTTAGATCTCTAAAACCTCTTTCCTTTCCTAAGATTTATGCAAGAAAGATTTTAAATCTTAAATCTATTTTCATTCAAGTTGGGGAAACAAAGTCTTCACATGGAAATTAAATTCATTGAAAGTATTATTAGAAAATAAATAGAAATAATAATAGCAATTGGGGGCTTCATTGTTGTTTTGGGTTGAGAAATTTGAATATACACATTCATTAAAGAGGCTACTCAGAGGTCTATACTAAGGGTTAGAGTTTATAATTTTATTTTTAGCTTAACTTAGATTTAATTTCTAATTTTGTGATATGATTTTAAGGTGATGCCAAAGTTCAAACATATGCTTCATATAAGCAAATTGGATGGCAATACACAAACAATAAATGAATCAACTCCAAGTGAATGTGAAATTTAGTTCAGTCACACACACAAAGTGAATGTGAAAGTTAGTTCATACATATCTTACACAGATAAAGTGAATGCAAAAGTTCATTCACATAAACATGTACACACACAGTGAATACCAAAGCTAACTTTCAAACCTACCCACCCACACACAATGAAAACCATATTTAAATCACACACACATACACTTGACACAAAGTGAACATCAATATTTTTATACACACATAGAGTGAGTGCAAAAGTTCATTCACAGACACATGCATGCACACACAGAGTGTGACAAATTTATTCAAATTCATAGGCACACACTTCACACAAATTGAATAACAAAACTAAATAACTTGCACACACGCACACACACGCACACACACTTCACATGAAGTGAATGCCAAAGTTAACTTTCAAACATGCACACAATGAATGTCAAAGTTTATTCACACACACACACAATGAAAGTCAAACTTTATTCAAACACACAAAGACTCATAATGAACATCATTGAAGTTTGTTTGGAGACACATTTCACAAAAAGTGAAAATCAAAGTTTATTCATACATCACACAAAATGATATCCAAAGTTCATTTGTCCACACACACAAAAAAGGAATGTTAGTTCTTTCAAGCACATTCCACATAAAGTGAACATCAAAGTTCATTCATACACTCTACACAAAATAAAGAATTTCAAATATTTCAATTGCATTCTACACAAAGTGAACATCAAAGTTTGTTCATACACTCCACAAAATGTGATAGTTGAAGTTCATTCACTCCACAAAATGTGTTAGCTTAAGTTCATTCATAAATAAAGAAAAACTAAATGTAAAAGTTCTTTCAAGCTCACATAGATACACAATAAATTCTAAAGTTGGTTCAAACACATATACCACACAAAGTGAATACCAAAATTATTTTTTAAAAACACACACCACAAAGTGAATGCCTAAATTAACTTTCCCACACACACACAATTTACATAAACAAAAAGTGAATATGCCAATGTTCAAACATAATTCATTCACACAAATTTAGTACAAGCATGCACTAACACTTAAGTTCAAACATTCCAAACTTCGAACACACTCATAAAGTGGGTGCCAAATTTATAAAACATGGTAAAGTTCAAATACACACACTAGACAAAGTGAATGCCCAAATAAAATTCCACACACAATTCACGCAAAATGAATGTCAAAGTTAAAACACACACTTTGCACATAGAAAGTGAACATGTGCCAAATTTTAAACATGCTTCATGCACAAAGTTAGTTCAATTAAACACAAGTAAACACTCGATTTCAAATATGTCAAAGAAAAAACACACACAAAGTGAATGCCAAAGTTAAAGCACACTCTTCACACAATGTTAGTTCAATCACCTCACACATAGTTGATTCAAACACACACTTCATACATATATGTTTTTTAAAAGTTATTTTGTGCAATGCTTGGTCGATGCGAAATTAGTAACATGGATTTTTATGATCCTACGTTATTTAGGTACTGCATGGTTCACCTAATCTCTTGGTTGCTTAGAATTTATTTAGTCCATTCATGGTTTACTTCATGTGGTTATTCATTTAATACCACTCAATTATTTTTATTTGCAAAAAAATAATTGAATTTCTTATTATATTTATAGCCTTGTCAACCAATTATTACATTTAATGACTTTCCATAAAAATAAAAATATAAACTATTTAGTGATAGACCTATAAATATTTGTGCCTATCGACCATTTGATAGCACCTTTGGTGCTTTTACTAGTCGGAGTATAGATAATCGCAGAAGGGAGATTGAGATAGGTAGTAAATAAACTAGAGTACCTATCTCTTAGAATTATTTGGTATCAGAAAATCCAACGATTATTGGGATCCTCTCGAATTATTATTCTGTAAGATTTGGGTTGGTGTACGGAGAAATTGAGGGAAACAATGTCTACGGAGGGAAGGTTCGTTGGTTTCAGGGAGTAGGTGAAGGGAAAATAATGTATGTGGAAACCAAAACCACAAAGAAAAAATGATCTCATCCTAACAAATATTCAGTAGAATAGAATCAACTATCCTGACTGGATCGGGTTGACCGATGACGAAAGCCTTGGAAAGCAGGTAAACCGAATATCTAAGCAATTGAACCGGGCCTTATAATTTATCATATATATAGTCATGCAGAACTATACACATTCATATCTATCAGTACATTCCTCCTGAGCACTCTCATTTCAGCTCATTCTGTCGGTTAGAAGAGTTTGGAATTTGGAGAAAGGAATGGCGCGAAGGACTAACGAGCTTCTTTTTCTTATGCTTCTCATTGTGTGGGGGAGTTATGCGAGTGCAAGTAGAAAATTGTTAACAGATAGCCAAGAAGTAGAAGAGAAAGAGTCTTCAAGTCCCAACACCATCACCTTCTTCATGCACCACATAACAGAAGGACCCAAGCCTGGAGTTGGAGTTGGAGGGTTTCCAATAGGCTCTCAAGGCAGTGGCAATGCTATCTCTGGCCTGCTAACCCCCTTTGGAAGCAACACCAACTTCCATGGGAATGGGAATGGGAATGGTCCTCTCCCATTAACCATTCCAAGTGGGGCCATCAACAATTCTCCATTATTTGGCCAGCTGCCCATTCCTTCTACCACGGGCATCAGCCTCGTCCCCAGTGGAGGAGTACAGGGTATAGGCTCACTCATTCCTGGCCTTGGCCTTAATGGTCCGGGCTTAGGCCTTCAGAACTCCTTTCCCAACACAAACATTATTAATGGTGGGGTAAATCCTCTTTCAGGGGCCTCGAGTATCCCACTGAATAATGTGGTTGTGATTGAGGACACCTTGACAGAAGGGCCTGATCTCCACTCCTCTGCTGTGCTCGGAAAGGGGGAGGGATATTATTATCACTTGCCCAGCCCTGCTGAAGATGAAGATCCCAATACACTGTTGCTCGCCTTCACTGCCAAATTTGAAGGGTCTGAATACCAAGGGAGCAGCATTGAATTCTCAGGCAAAGACAACATTGCATTACCAGAGAGGGAGGTTGCAGTAGTAGGAGGCAGCGGGGTCTTCCACAACGCTCAAGGCCATGCTCTTATAGAGACCGTTTCCCACACAGTCGACGAAACAGTGCTCAAATTCACCGTCACTCTTTCCTATTAATGAACTTCATCCATCCTCTTCTCATGCTTTTTCTATCCCACTGGTCTTATCTTCTTCTACTTTAGTGGTTATGTGTATAGGAGTACATCTTATGTGTGTTGTAAGTAAATCACTCTCCAAAACTCAATAAAAAATCTTCTGTTATGTCTACTTAATCCAACCTACACAAAACTGCACGTTCATATTTTTTTAAAAAAATTGACAACCTTGTTATGCTCTTCAATCCATTTATTATTAGAATGTGTTACAGTTATATCTCAATCTAAAAGTTAGTTTAGATATAAAACAAATGAATGCAAACTTGGTGTAGTTGATACTAAAATATAAACTTGATTTCTAATGTTTTTGCGTGCCCCTTGAAAGATAATTATTCTATTTATTTTACTAGTCTGCAAAAGAACTATATAAACCCCGAGCGAAGCAATCATCTCCATCATCAAATAATCTCTTCCCTTTGTATTTTCTTCTGATTATTGCATTGAAAGATTGGCATCATCAAGTAAAATTACAGTGGGACTGTTCGCAACCATATTATTGCTATCTTACAATTTTACAGAAGCCCAAAACTGTGTAGATGACTTGGAGGATCTGGCTTCTTGCACCCAACAATACGAGGGAACGGTACCGTATCCACACCATCTACTCAATGTTGCAATGCCCTCAAACCTACTAATTCATCCTGCATCTGTAATGCAATCCGAATAGTCACAACTCTTCCTTGAAAGTGTGGCCTTCTAGCTATTACATGTAAATTTTATCACCATACCCATATCTGTTATTTTGAAAAAAAAGTTTATGTTTTTGTCAATACTTGTTTAGTCGCTAACCGTTGTTGATGATTGTTCTTGTAGGCCTTTAGCCCCATTTTGAAAACTAGGGAACATAAAAAATTCAAAGAGTTTGAGACACAAAGAGAGGCTATGAATAAATACTGTATCCCCATAATCTTTTGTATGTGTTGAACTCTAAGTACTTATAATATATAGGTTATGTCAAACAATCAACCTCTCTTGGCCTATTAGGAAAATGAATAACCACTCTCATAATTCACAACTCCTTTCTACTGATATAACCTTCTAGGCTCAAAACTAGATTCTAGGTCCACCTATTAATAAAATTAAACAATATAAACATTAGTATAGAAAATACGACATCTAAAATGACATAAGTAAATAATTACTTACCCTAACCTCACAACCCCTTTAAATCATCCATTGCTTCTCATTGTTGACATTGGAAGGACGTGCATGAACCATTAAAAACTGTTGACTTTAATTTTCATTCACAATGGATTAATTTATAGTTAATTATAAATTTCAATAGAAGATGTAATGTACTAAATTTAATAACCTTATTGGAAATTAGCTATTGATCAATACCAAAGGTCACCTCTAGTTACGCCGAAGGTGTTCTACACTCACAGCAAGGGCTGAAAGATTCAGATTCCCGTAAACAATTAAGATTCAGATTCCATGTAAACAAAATTCATAAAATGTGTAAATAAATAAATTCATGGGAAGCCAAATGGATAGAAAAATAGAAAAACTTGGGCAGTTATGGAGTGAAATCTTTATCACGTTAAACAAAAAATAAATAAATTCTTGGAAGCCAAATGGATACTAAAATAGAAAAACTTGGGCAGTTATGGAATGAAATCTTTATTATGTTTGAAGAATGTGAAAAGTCTTGCAGCATAGTCTCTTTAAATTAACTCATGTGAGCATATCAAATATTGTAACTGCAAGTAATTTATAAATGCCAACAAATTGGAAGATATCTCTTGGCGTACTGTAGATATTTTTTTTAAATATAAATATACTAGTAACTCATTAGTCATGACCATACTATCTAATATAGAAAGATGGTGTGACTCACCTCATGTGCCATACTCCTCACTAGATGTGGAACATCCTCCTCAACTTGTGTAAAAGCCTCATCACCATATACATCATGTGCTATAGACCTTGTCACAAAGTCCTTGACCCATAATCATATACAACCTTGCAAGTATAAAAATATGTGGTGATACCTAATGCCTCAAAGGCTCAAGCTCATCACCTTTTAGTAGATGTATGCTATGCTAGAGAAAGGTCTATTTTATTGAATTAATTGAATGGAGGTTATACACCTTTTCACTATCCTTCATAGTTGAAGGGACCATGACATGCTAAATACATGGTTGAGCAAGGGGTGTTATTGGCTAGGTTTGTGCATGATGTACCCCTATCTATCGTATACAGAATCTTTCTCTCTACTTTGAAAATATCACATATTAAAATAATTTAGAATTTCAATGAGGATAAACTCACAATAGAGTTTCCTCAAGGAATACTGAGGCACCTCATTGTTATTACATGGGAGATCATAAAAACCCACCCACCACCTATCCTAGAAGTTGTTATTTATTCCCTCATGTTGGCACTAATGAATGTGAATCTTTTGCAACTTGTTTCATAGGCAAATTAGTTTTTAAGGTCTATGAACAAGGCCCACAAAAATTACTTTTCATAATTTTTTATCTTTCACCTATGTATAAGATAGTTTTATGGCATACTATTGGTGACAAAATTCTGTATAGTTTTCCCATGAACATATTGGCCTATTAATGAGATATCAAAGATTCCAATGACATTGCAAGAGCTTGGTGATACATTCTTTTCACATTATGATATTTTAGAGTTTTTAATAATGTTTGAAGCTCAATTTTATTATTTTCAATTTTCCCTAAAATGATTTGTTGGGTTGTAGGAGGATGCCTAGGAATTGAAGGAGGATTTCAATAGGGTTCTATACCTCGTGCTCCTCTAGCATATTTTCATCATGCAATCGATCGAGTGGATGAGGGTTTAGAGGTGGATGGGGGTTTATATTCACTAAAAATAAAAAAAAAACATCAATGTAAATAAAAATTATTTTATTTTAACAAATTAAAAAATTGATTGAAATTACCTCTTGCATGTCGTAGGGGCATTATTCATCCATAATAAATTGATTTAATTCAATGACAAATGCATTTGTAGTGTTTATTTCTCATGTTTTGAAACACTATCATGGCTACCCTATTTTTTTTTATGATAGTAATAACATGCCCGTGTTATAATGTGAGCATGTTTAAGATTGGCATTAATTGATCCTAAAGGATTTCAAGTTCCAAAACCATAATGATCTCAAATTATAATGTTATGGTTTTATAATATGAGCACATTATTCATAATTATGACTCCAAAATATTTTTTTGCTACCCATCTTTCTACACATAACTACAAATATGTCACATACAAATATAGCAATCCAATAGGACCAAGGGCTTTTCCAAGAACTCCTAAATAGTCCAACTCCACAACCTCCTACATGTATAAGTATAAGTAAGGAGCTAGGATATTTTAAGATCTTCCAATTCACCAAAGGACCAACTCTAGAACCTACATACATCTAGGGGATAATCATCCAATGCTTTCCAATAATAGGGGCTAAAACTAGACATTTGATGTAAGCAATCCAAATGGTAGTCAGGACAACCAATGCGCTCTCGTGTGACTCTAGAGCCAAAACTAGGCATGCAACATAAGTAATCTACTACACATGACCACAAGATGAAAATTTTGCATAACTACAATGCCAAAAGTAGTTCCATACTACCAAATAGGAGCTCTACATCAACACCATGCAACATAGAACAACATGACCAACTCCAAGATGCTCCACCTTCTTGATTATACAAGTATCTTCCATGTTGTTTCCATAAAAACATAATCAACTACAAGACTGTCATTTTAACAAGGATTACTATCACAAGGAGATAACTCCCCTAGTGCAGATAAAAAGGTTAAACAACATGTAAGAACATGTAACCCACATCAAGAACATACAACTACATGAAAGACACATGCAAGTACCTAAAACCACATGCGAGAACATTAACCCATAGAACCAACTCATCTCTAATACCAAATGTGAGTAAAATATCATGCATGCATTGCCAATACTAAAATACTTACAAACAAAATCTCTAATATATGTGCAAAATAAACTATGCCCATTAAGCTAAATCTAGACACAAACATTTCCTACATTAACCTTATGAGGATAGAAACCTGGATAAAAATATTGGTAGCATAATACAATGTAAATAAACACGTAGAAAGAAAGAATGAGAGAAGAAGAATAGAAGCATAGATAGAAGTGAAGAGACACATATATACCCTAGGAAAACCTAGTCTCCAAAGTATCAAATCAATGTATTTTTTCCAACAATATAATCACAATACAATATGAAGCTCAGAGGTTTAACATGGAGATCAACAACTTGCTCCTTTGGAGGAAAAACAAGTAACATAACCTTGTAATACACATTTTATAATGCCTCCATCTTAGGTCCTCAATATATAGACTCAAGGTGGTCTAGAAAACCACCAAAAGATGATACTATGGGCCCAAACAATGTCATAAAATTCCATAATAATAATTCTAAAGACACACACCCTATTTTGGATAAATTATCTCCACTTAAAGATGCTCTACGATGTGTCATAACATGTTTCATAAGTGGGTCAAGATTCCTAGTCCACTTTGTAGCCTCCCTCTTACATGCTCTTATGGACATGATATAATATCTTACACATCTTACATAATAATATGTTCAAGTATATATTCTCACATATGTCTTGCCAAGGAATACACATGGCATAATGGACAAATCATAAATGGGATGCCCTTTTCCATGAGGGAACATAAATTATTACAAATAAATAAATAAATAAGTTGAAAATAAGGACTTGCAAGGTGTAGGACACATGTAATCCCAACATAACTAAGTCAAAATATCATAGAATATCCTTCTCATTATTGGTCCATTTTTTGAGGTTAAATTAAATGTGCGTCCTACCTAACTAAGATTATATTTTAGTTATGAAGTTTTACCTATCAAATTTAGGTGGTGCTACCTTTTTTACTTCAAAGGTTAAGTATTCAAGCCTCTCCTAATTTTCTTGGACTCTTGCTTGATTTTGTCAAAGATTCGGTATTCTTTCTCTGTAATCCTCATGCCCCTCTTCTTTTGCTTCTCAATCTTTCCTTTGAGGATTTAAATCTCGGTGCTTTCTTAAAGTGCTTGGAGTATCTCTTCTTTAATAAGTGATGACTATCTTTCATCCTCTCTACCGTGATTTCCACACTTTGATTGTACCAACATTTTTACCTCAATCTCAGGACCTTGCAACTCAACTATTAAATGCCTACATCCTTCTTCCACCATCTGAATCCATACTAAATTATATGAGGATAGTCTTCTTCTATTGGTTCAAAAAATAAATTATATGCATGAGCAGAGAATATCAATATTGAAGTGATCTCATTGATGATTTTGTGCCGTTTACTTTTAAAATCCTCTTGCCTTATGAGTTCTAGTTTCCTACAAGTGTGATCATCTACATCAATAAGGTAAAAATAAATTTAGCATCAATTTGGGTTTAGTCCGTATTAATTAAAATTGTACCATCTTAGTGACCCATTATGCCTAGAATTTTTGAACCATGCTCTAATAGCACTGTGTAACACCCCTTGACAAGGATACAAAATACCACTCTACTTTTTTTCTTTAATTAACTATTTAAATCACCATGATACAAATTAATTATAATTATTATAACCATTTTGTTATTAATCATGTTACTTCGTTTGTAAATTAATAAAACTTTGATTATTGTACCGCTAGGAATCATAGTAGATTTTTTCTCTTATGAGATTCTACTTCAAAAAATTCTATTAATAGACTTCCAAAGGACTATAAATATTTATTTTAGGTTGGCATGCCACATGGCATATCTAGATGTCCCTTGGTGATCCCAAATGTTTATAATTAATACTTAAGCCTTTGATGAGAAGATCTAGACTCATAAAGGAATTTAGTGTAATTTATTATTTAATAAGTCCTAATATGTGGAGGTAAAAACTTGATCAAAGAAATATTATTCCTTTGAATTCATTCTACATGTAAAAGGTAATCAAATCTTATTTTTATTGTTTTAAATACATCCCTAGTTCTTTTCTAAGGAATTTAAAGGTTTCCTTTGGCCACCTCACACATGGCATTAATTTGTGCATCCCAAGTCCTTAATTAGTGCAATCTTTAGATCTACCTTCCACATTATGTGATCCTAAACACTATGAAGGAATCTTTTGATGAAGACAAATGGGGCCATCTTCACAACCTAGCTCTCTACAAATGAAACACAACTAGATCTAAATTAATTTGACAAATACAATTACTATGATGCATAGGTTTATCCTTTGATTAACATGGTTGTGAAAAAGGTTTTAGATCTAGTTTACCTTAGATCACCTAAGGCTTCATAAAAGGGAAAAAGGGCCCTAAAATGAATCCAAACCTAAACTTTCCCTGTATCTAATTGGATTCCACTCCTTAGAAATTTGGAAAGCTTACATAAATTTGACCAATACATATATTTCATTATCATCTTAACTAAATCCAAGAAATCAATTCAATAGGGAATCTAAATATGACTAAGACAAGGTCTAGAGCACTCAACTTGATTAATAAAAAAAAAAGATTCAAGAAATCCACTAGAAATCAAAATAAATTGGGATTGGGTAAAATCTAATATAATTTAGTTATCTAGCATTAGCCATTAAAGGGAGTGACAAGGTGAAACCATTAAAAATACTAAGCTACATGTATAAATCTAGTACACTAGTGCACACACGTACCATCTTTCAAGTAATCAAACATAATAGTACTTTCATATAGTTTCAAATTGGGTCTGGTGCTTCACACATGAGCTAAAGGCATTGCATAGGGAATCCCTGCAACTTATATCATAAATCTAACTATGTTTTCTACCTACTCATATTATAGTAATAAATTCATGAAAGAAAGCATTGGTAATAGGTTCTAGACATCTCATTTTCTAGGATTCATTTCGCTATATTATTAAATTACAACTAGTTAATTAAATAATTTATATTTTGTGCGGTTCTAGACTTACAAATATACTTAGATTCCTTGAAACTCTTGCAAGGGTCCTAGAATGTAACATTTTATTAAATAACAATAAACATAATATCTATAGAAATTAAATAACAATTTTACATAGAGATTCATAACCATAAAGTATATATTTAATCAAGCACACAAATTTATATGAGGATAATAAACATTATTTAATCTTGTTGTTTTGATAATATTAAATGATCATAGAACCATGAACTTCATAGGAGTATTCAATAACAAGTTGATTAGATTATATCAAGGAATTAGGTTACATCAACACGATATCTAAATTCCTTGTGCAATGACTGTGTGCACCATTTTTCTTTACAAGAATTTAATGAGCATCCTTTTGAAAGCCAATGAGATTCACCACATTTTTCTATGAAACTCTACTACAACTTGCATAATTCATTACTACTCATCAAATTTCTATTTCTTGAATATCTTGCAAGTCATAACCCATTCAAATTGACCATACACATATCTATACATACACATAATTATCATAACTACAATTGGTTGCCAATTATAACACTCAGATATAGATATCACCAATTAATCTTTTGGTACCTTGGTCCCTTACTCATAAGGGATAAAGAAAGAAATTATGACTATTGTTCCACCTCACCACACTTAGAGTGGGTATTTCGTTCCATAGGAGGTGCTAGTGATGTGAAAAATTATGCCCCTTTTAATAACCAACTAGAATCTGACAAAACTCAACATCCTTAGGCATCCACACTAACCCTCTTATCCAAATCCAAACCCCATAACTCTCACCATGGGACATATTTGACATAACCTATTGGTTTGTTCTAGAACAAAGATAGAGACACTAGGAGGACTATAATATCTTTAGTGGGCCCAAGCAAATGTGAACATGGATATTTGGATACAACTAATTCTATCTAATTACAACTTAGGTGGTGTCATCCAACTAAAACTTAGAAGACTATTTGGCTACAACCTGACATTGTAGCTCTTGTATCTAGATAGTGGTGGCAATAACCTACCCTACCCAGTGGTGGTCTCAAACTATCCCATTAGGACTTATACAATCAATATACCCATGAAAAACTTCGGTGGCATCATCCAATCACAATTTAGATGAGCATTTCACTACAAGCCAATGATGTTGGTGCCTACAACTTTCCCCACCTAGTGGCGGCCATAACCTATCCCACTAAAGCCTTAGAGCTTTATAACATATTTCATAGCTTCCCATGTGCCACTTAGGAGGTAAGGGTACTTAATTCATGGACTATCCCAATCACTATCTTACACATAGAAATAAGAGCAAGTTGGGTTCACATACATGCAAACCCACTATCACATGTACTAGACAAAGAATTACACCTTGGTGAAGTCTCCCTTGATTAGCTTTTCTACTTTACTTCCACTTCCTCTATTCCTCTACAACTAACACTGAATAATAAATAATGTTGACAATATCAATAGACTCCTCCTAAAAGAATCCTTCGGTCTTTATGAACTAAATCTCTTAGCTTTCCTTCTTTGACTTTATTAGCTAATTGAGGAAGCACATTAACTTTTAGGATATATGTCTAGGGATTTTCTCACTATAAAACATAATACAGTTCTCAAATTCTTCTATTTGTTAGTGGTAGATATCTTTTTGCTGGTCTCTTTCCTGATAGTTGAGTCTTAATTGGCATCTGTATCTCTTTCTATAGTATGCTAGCTTTTGACACCTCTACTTGACAAATATTTCCATCCACCCTTAGGTTTTATTTTCTTTCCACTCATGTTGATCTCGAGAATTCCTTGGTTTCAAGATGATCTTTGGCAATCCAGGTTTATTTCTTCTTGCTCCTTTTTCCTTGTTTTCCTACCTTTGTTGAACATGTTAAAAAATCTAGTGATTCCTATTGTCCCTACATCCACTACTCCTTGGTTACCAGCTATTGCATTGTCTACCTTTGTTAACTCAACACCCTATTCTAACATGTCACTAGCACTATCACTCATATACTAGCAAATATTCCTTGGAATGAGGTACCCCTTTATATATTGTTTGATCTCATTCTTGTCATCAGCATCTTGCATCCTCTTAAAATTATTGATCAAGGCATCTGGTGTAACAAGATAATCCAAATAAACATTAAGAAACATAATTAACCATCCTCAAGATAATCAAACCATAAGAAATATAATTAAATTTAGGCAATCATATAAACCTTAGGTATCAAAAAATAAACATTTAATTTTCTACAACTTTCTATGATTAATCTTAACTTTGATATCTAAGTTAATTAATATATTGATTAAATACATTTATTTAATTAACCTACATTACTTAAATAGTGTAATTATTTCTGTATACAAATAAAGATTATGAATATTTTAATTTAGAGCATATACTTAATCGATGGAAATTGATATTTATTTGTTTATTTTAGACTAATTTTATTCCCTAAAACATTTTATTTTATTTTAAGTACTTATTGTCATTTATACATAAATATTACTATTAATTATGATCTATAAATATTTAAGTCGAGGATGTGATGCAAGCAAAGTTTCGGAAATTTGTATGTTGCAAGTAAATTTATAAATTTGTTGAATATATTATGAGAGGAATAGTGTCCTATATCAAATGGCAGATTGAGATTGGAAGCAGAAAGCTGGAAAAACATGTCAAGATTGAGATTGTTGGGATGCTTATAAATATTATTATTTAAGATTTGAATTGGTGTATGATCAAATGGAAGACAGCAATGTCGAGGGAGGGAAATGAGGTTGCAGGGATCAGGTGAAGTGAAGATAATGGGTCTGGCAACCAAAACCATAAACCAAAATGATGTCATCCTACCAAATCTTCAAGTAATAAAACCAATCACCCTGATTCGATCAGTAGACCGATGACGAAAGCCAGCGCGCGCATTTGTTTTCTTTACCAGAAAGCAGAAAAACCTAACATCCAACTTAATAAATTTTTGTGGTAGCCTGTAGGACATGTTTATAAAGAGGCAGGAAGACCTATAACCATTCATATCTGTAAACTCATTCTTATTGCTCTTATCTCAGCTCATTCTGTTTGTTAGAAGAATTTGGAATTTGGAGAAGAGAATGGCGCGGAGGACTAACGAACTTCTTTTTCTCATGCTTCTCATCGTGTGGGGGAGTTATGGGAGTGCAAGTAGAAAATTATTAACAGACAGCCAAGAAGTAGAAGAGGGAGGGTCTTCAAGTCCAAAGACCATCACCTTCTTCATGCACCACATAATGGAAGGATCCAACCCAACTGCCAAGCCTGGAGTTGGAGTTGGAGGGTTTCCAATAGGACTTCAAGGCAGTGGCAATGCCATCTCTGGTCCATCAAGCCCTTTTGGAAACAATATCAACTTCAATGGCAATGGGAATGGGAATGGGAATGGTCCTCTCCCATTAACCATTCCAAGTGGAGCCATCAACAATTCTCCGTTATTCAGCCAGATGCCCATCCCTTCCACAACTGGGCTCGGCTCACTCATTCCTGGCCTTGGCCTTAATGTTCCAGGCTTGGGCCTTCAGAACTCCTTTCCCAACACAAACATTATTAATGGCGGGCTAAATCCTCAGAATCCTCTTCCAGGGGCTTCAGGTATCCCATTGAATAATGTGATTGTGATTGAGGACACCCTAACAGAAGGTCCTGATCTTCACTCTTCTGCTGTGCTTGGAAAGGGGGAAGGATATTATTATCACTTGCCCAATCTTGCTGAAGATGTAGATCCCAATACACTGTTGCTCGCCTTCACCGCCAAATTTGAAGCGTCAGAATACCAAGGCAGCAGCATTGAATTGTCTGGCAAAGACAACATCGCATTACCACAGAGGGAGATCGCAGTGGTGGGAGGCAGCGGGGTCTTCCACAATGCTCAAGGCCATGCTCTCATCGAGACCGTTTCTCACACAGTTGATGAGACGGTGCTCAAATTCACCGTCACTCTCACCTAATATAGAACTCCATACCCGCCACTCTTACCTATTAGTGAACTCCATCTCTTGTTTCCCCTTCATGTTTCTTCTACTCTGTTCTCCCCCCCTCCTATTTAATGGTTATGTTTATTGTCAATAGCAGTACACTCAACAAAACTCTATCAAAAAATCTCCATTTGCTTATTAAAAAAAAAAAAACACACAAAAAAAAATCTCCATTTGCTTGTTGTAAAATGAATTTTGATCTCGCTTCTATTTTTGCTAAATTATATGTATTTTGTCCAACCTAAAGAAAGTATACATTAAGAAACAATTTTAAAAAAATGCACTGCATTGTTATGCCCTAAAGCGATCGTGCTACACTTCCATTTCAAGATCATATATTATAAGAGAATAAAATCCCTTTTTCCTACATTTAGGGTAAATGCAAATAAATCAAGTACTATTTAGGTTAGATTAAATTAAGGAGAGTTTGATTGGTAAATAAATAATAAATGTGATATTTAAATGAAAAGAATAGGTGCATTTAGTTTTAAGAATAATGATGATATTTAATGTCGACGTTATGTAGAATTTAGTCACCAAGGTATACAGAATCAATGCTCATTGTTTGATGAACTCAATATATTCTAGAAATTGTTGAGCATAGAATCTAATTCTCTCAAGATCGAATCTACACATTGCAAGGATGTTTTAATGTGTAGCAATAATTTGTGGTCTTCCTATTATTTATCTGTCATAGCCATCTACCATTATCCTTATAGAATATCCTTACCCTCTCCAAGTCGTTCCCCTTCTTATAGGATAATGGTAGAAGACTAGCAAACCTCATTTTATTATTCGAAATGGCTAGTTGAAATCTTAGTGGGTTCATAGGGAAGGCTCATATGGCAGAAAACAAATGCATTTTCTTGTAGATATGTATATCAGTAGCTTTTGGTGGTAACATAAAAAAATAGAGACCTATACTCCTAGGATCATTCATATGTTTCAAATGAAAATTGAAATAGTAGAATATTAGGAAAATTGTATAGGTTATAGTAGTTGATTGAAATGGTAAATATTAGCTAGTGACTTAGGTTATAGGAAAGGATTATAGATGACTTTTTTTGAACTTCCTCTTAACACATTTGTTATGATGTAGAAATATCCTCAATTGCTTTGTTAAAAGGAGAATTAAGAATTGTGTAACTTAATATTATTGTTATTAATTATAATATTTATTTTGACCTATTTAAGTAATTAAAGGATTGATAAGGAACATCTATATTACCTCCCTTGTTAATCTTTTGTTTATTTTTTTAACTAGTCCTTAGAATGTAATAGAGTTATTAATAACATAGTATTAATGCCTTGGTATGTTTATTGTTCATCTGAATAATTGGAAAATAGCTAATTTAGATACTTTATATATATAACTGGGGACTTAAGCATTCTCCCATGTGCTTCATGTAGGATTTTAGATTTATCTAATGTTATGGATCCACCTAATAATAGATTATATTAAAATTATCTATCAGATTATGCTAATAAAGTTTGGCTTTCTTTATACCTAGTTAGACTAGAAGTTTGATGATCAAGAAAGTGGTTTAATTTAAGTTGTGTAACCCATTCAATAAGGAATATTCTTGTCTAATGATCTTCATTGAGTTCTTGAAGTTTTGAGATTTGTGAGGTAAAAGTTTAGGGATTTCATAAATTGCATCTATTTTAGAAATTAGTTGATTATCTGGTTAGGATTTTATTTACAAGGAAGTTTAAATCTCTTAGTGCCATCTTGTTTAATAAATGGTTCAATAGTATTATGCTAGGTAAATTTTTAGATATACTTCATGGTCGTGCTTACAATGTCATTAATATTGTCTTATATTCATAGAGGTATTGGTTTATGGCGTTATCTTTGGGTCCAGAGTCATGTTGTTCAATGGATTGTCATGGTCATTAAATGTCAGGTTGCTAAAATCTTCATGTCAAGAGATGGATGTAACCATAGCAGTCTTGTGTTTCAACTTGCCTACTCAAGAGGCCTAAACAGTTGGGTGATCAACTTGATATTTGTGTCTTACTATTTCTTGATGTTTGGTTTGAGCATGAGGAGGGCAATGGGATTTGTATTGTTGAGGCCAAGTGAATGGCATATGTATTGGAACAGAATCATTTTGTATCCTTTATCCTTGTATGTTGTGGTTTGGATGATTGGTCAGAGTTTGCTAAAGGAGTGGCTTTCATGGTGGGGCTGGTGCCTAGTGAGAGGCTGCCTGGGTAACCCCATGGAAGTTGTAAGCAAGTGGAAACTTAATAACTTAATTAGGAAGGTTGGGGTAGTAAAACACTTAACAAGATAAGTAAAGTGACCTCACCCATGCCTTCAGTGCTTTCACAGGCTAAGGGTGGGATGAGAAGGCCTGGTTGGCAAGGCCAACCTCGTCTTCATGAGAGGACATGTCGGCTCCGCATCTGTCACCCTATGGGGCTGGTGCTTAGAGAGGCTACCAGGGTAACCATAGATGGGGGCCAACTTTTGGTGAGAGATAGCCTGGGTAAGCCATGCTAGGGCCATGTGATGACACTCTCCTTACGCAACTCAGTTACTTTCTCTTTATCTTTGTTGATACCTCTGGAGTATAGTCTTGGCTTCTTGTTTGATCTTGGTTGGATGTTTGATTTGTCTGGTGGATTACAATCATTTTTGTGCAGTCTTGTTATCCTGGTTGTCTGCAAGGAGTCTGGTTTTGGTTTTTGTGTCCTTGGCTATAACCTTGACCTGGTGGTAAACCTCATTGTTATCTCCTAGCTCGGTGGGGTGGACCTCAGGGTTCCACATGGTTGGGAGGCAGAGCTATCCATTGGTCTTCTTGGAGAATCAGATCAAGTTCAATGCAGAAGTGATCCAGTTCTAGATTGCTTTACACCTTTAGAGATGTTGTATACTTTTATATGTATTCATTGTAACCAATACGATCGGTCTTGTAATCTTGTACCATAACTTTGTAAAATTAACTTTCCTTGCAATGTAACAGTGGTTCTTATCTTTAGTAGCATGATGCTTATCTCTTGTGTTGTTTAGACTTTAACGCAGTTATGTTTCCCTAGAGGAGTTAGAAGTGCACTTCTCTTTATGTTGTGTATTATGATATCTTTGGTTACTATTATTGCACTTTCTTGCTTTCAAAAAAAAATTATTTCTGTAATTTTGCACTTGTTGGTCTAACACTCTAGGGTTGCATGATGAGGCATTACAATTAGACTATCAAGAATCTTCAAGATAATTCAAGAATTCACACTATAACAATGACTTCCAAAGAATTGTGATGATTAAGATAATACCCACATTTAATATTTTAGAATGGATGACTAAAAATAGACTTCTAGGTAGGAACTAGGCACTAGGCATAAAAGAAGCAAAGCAAGGATGAAAAGAATAGAGATCTTAACTAAATGTGTACAAGAGTCATTTAAAATTATAAATGGTATTTATATAAATACAAATGTTTTAAATCCTTTTAAATTTTAAAACAATGGATGTAAATGACTAGATATTAGCACCATGATCTAAAACATGGGTAGTTATTTCATGGTGAATATCATTGGTAGGTTGGATTTTAATGGTAATGGTAAATATGGTGTATAACTGAAATATGGGTCACAAATTATAGGTGACTAGTCATCAATCATGTGTAGAGTACCTTGAAAAAATGGTTTGATGTAAATGATTTATAAATAATGGGGAGAAGATTTATGATGCATGAGCATCTAGATGAATGTGCAATCCAGCATCACACAAAAACATTTCCAGTATTGTTTTTGTTTTTTACCATGTTTTGTTGTTTCAATTTGTGATTCTGAGGTGTTGGAAATTTTGTCATGGTTGATGGAAATCATGTGTCGCACTATCGCTTTGTCATTTTTGGTTTAGTTTAGTTGATTTTAATTCAATTTTGGTTTGTTGTGATCATTTAGTAGAGACATTGGTCAATTGTTGCATTTGATCATTCCTCTATTTTAATGGTTCAGTTTAGAGCACGATGGTGAGTCGCAGTCATTCTGATGGAGGCACAACATTTTTTTGTTATTTGTTTAACAAAATTCTATGAAAGAGGAGTATGTATAGTTATGTATTCGTGGTGTGAATTATGTTGTTTATGATGATGGAGGTTGATTTGCTTCAAATTGTTGAAGTCCAATAACTAATGCAAGTTTTCATTTGTTCTACCATGACTTCATATTATTTTCTTTATCAAATGTTGTTGGGTAGTCACCATTGAAAGGAGTGTATGAAGGATTGATTTCCTTCAAGTCATGAGTCCCCACATTACTGATTGTTTAAGACATCTGCATAAGTGTCTTACTAGGCATAGCTTGAGACTTATTGAACAAGTCACATCAATAGCCAAAGATTTGGTTCTTCTAAGAGAGGCATAGAGGAGAGGTGGATCATTCCAAAATGTAAAGGGAGGTTGACTTTTGCAAGTCATAGCAATCAAAGTAGAATGTTTTAATGATAATTTGCCTAGGCAATTTGGCAGGCTACGATGGTGAAGTTTGCATGAAATGTATCAAATATCAATCACTTTAATTCTTTGCAGAGTCGGACCATGTCAAAGAAATATTAAATGATATGTATTTTTGTGGATAAGGTGTCACCTCAGCTCCCAAGGTTGATTGGGGAGTTTAACCTTTCAAATCTTTTGCATTGTGAGAAGATAAAAACCCATCAATGGTAGAGTATTGAGGTTTTCTGCAAAAAGTGTGGAAGAGTAACACAAAGCATGTTGTAGAGGAATTCATTACTAGAAAGATTGAAAGAGAACACATAGATGTATAGAGGTGTTGGCTGGAGGGGATTCAGAGAAAGCTTCATAAATTGAGTTCATTGTAGAAGTAATTGGGAGCACATATATTGTATAAAAAGGAGTTGAACCAAGGTGTGGAGGACTGAAATCATTCCAAAGTCTTGCAATATATATTGTATAGAAGAGCAAAGACCATGTTGAAGAGGGAGTAGCTTGGTTTCCTATCATAGAATGTTTTGAACAGAGATAGGCCCACTATTGAATATAAATTCATTGTATTACTATATAAAACTTGCATAATAAACCATTGAAGGCTTCCAGTAATAATATCAAATAAGTTTGTGATAAAAAGAATGGTGAATTTACATAATTTGGATTCTTGTCGCTACTATAGTTACATTTACATTGCCCAGATTGCACAAAAAGAAATGTTTTGTTTAAAAGTGAATATGCTTGAGTGAGATTATCGTCTGCTTGTGATCAATTTAGTGAGGTATTGTTTCTAGCATTGGTTGTCTGGTAAGACCCTCAAGCTATGATGCATTAAGTGGTGTCAGAGATGATTCAACATTGTGTTGAAAGAAGAACCCTAAGGAGTTTGTTGTAGGTGTGTGAGAGGATAGCAAGATCTACAATTACAGAGGCTGCATGTGGATGAAGAGGTCCATAAATAGGCCACGAAGTGCTAACCATGAGGTATTCATGGAAATGATGAGAGGCCTCGAAGCTAGATTAGTAGTGAGGTTGGAGGCAATATAAGTGACACAGTGAAGAGGACTTCCTATAGTAGATATTAGTGATGATGAGGCTGAAGAGGAAGCATCAAAAATTGATATAGAATATGATTGTAGAGATGAAGCAGAAGGGAGATTTTTGAGAGCAATGGCTAGACTTTGTAGCAAACCTATATTGGATCCCCCTAGTTTCAATGGTAATCTAAATCCAGAAGAATTAGTGGACTCGATATCAGAAATGGACAAGTATTTTGACTTGGAGGCAATTGAGGACCCAAAAAGGGTGAAATATGCTGGCACAAAGTTGAAGGGACATGTGTCCTAATGGTGGGAGCATGTGTAGATCAAAGATAGTGAAGAGGCAAAGAGAAAATCAAATTATGGAAGAGTGGTGATGAAGTTGAAGGCAAAATTGATGTCTATAGATTATCAAATCAACCTATTCAAGAGGTTGCAAAACTTGAAACAAAGAGAGAAGTATGTACAAGAGTACACCAAGGAGTTTTATAGGTTAAGAATCTAGGCAGAGCATGTGGATGATGATGCAGAAAAAGTATCAAGGTATGTGAATGGTCTTCATAATTCAATTCAAGATGAAATGAGCATGCTCCAAGTAACTAGTATAGAAGAGGCATACCAATATGCCTTGAAAGTAGAGGAGAAACTTGCAAGAAAACAACAAAACAATTCCCATGGTAGAGGCAAATTTTTGAGAGGAAGAGTTGAAAACAACAGTGGTAGAGGCAACCAAAACAAGAAATATGAAGCAAGTACATCTCGCACGAGTATGCAACAAAACAAGGGAAGAGGAGAATCTTCTAGAGGAAGAGGAGATAATTCTCATGATAGAGGATACTTTGGAAGAGGTAGAGGAAGAGGATTTGGAGGTACATGCTTTCTATATGGAGAGATGGGTCATAGCACATTTGAATGCCCACAGATACATCAGAATAATGGAAAAAGGAAAGAAGAGCTCATGTAGCACAAGATGAAAGTGAGAGCATGGCTACACCAAATTATGGAGAGTCCCTAATGTTGCGAAGGATTTTGTCAAATCCTAAAAAGGAGAAAGTGGAGTCAATTCAAAGAAGAAATCTATTTAGAACAAGGTGCAAGGTAGGTGGAAAGTGTTGCAAAGTCATAGTGGACAGCAGTAGCATGGATAATATTATATCCAAAGGGATGTTGGAGAAACTAAAATTGAAAAGACTAAAACATGTCGGCCCATACCAAGTTTCATGGTTGCAAAAGTATCATATTTTGATGGTGCATGAGCAATGCCTTGTGAATTTTCAAATTGGAAACTATATGGATGAAATAGTATGTGATGTTATGCCAATGGATGCATGCCATCTACTTTTAGGAAGACCTTGGCAATTTGATAGAAGAGTTGTTCATGACAGATGGACAAACACATACCGAATCAAGAAAGAAGGAAAAGAGTACACCCTAAATCCAATAAAAGACAAGGAAGAAGAAGTGGAGAACAATGCCAAGGTTTGTTTTGTTTCTAGAAAATAGTTTTTGAAAGACTTGAAAGGAGGGGGGACATGTTTTTCCATTGTTCCAAAGCTTGAAGTAGTTGGGATAGAGAAAGAAAATGAAGAGATACCAATGGAAGTTTAAATTTTTTTGGAAGAATATGATGACATATTGATGAAGGAGTTTCCTGATGGATTGCCACTAATGAGAAGTATAAGCCATTGCATGGATTTGATTCCCAGTGCAAGTTTTCGCAAAAAAGCACTATATAGACTGATGCCTATGGAGAATGCAGAAATAAATAGGCAAGTACTTGATAGTTGGTGGATAAGGGGCTGATTAGGGAGAGTTTGAGTCCATGTGTTATCCTAGCAGTATTGACATCAAAGAAGAATGGTGAATGGTGGATGTGTACAGACTCAAGAGCCATAAACAAGATAACCATCAAATATCAATTTCCCTTGCCACGAATGGATGATATGATGGATTGCTTGAGTGGAGCCAAGTACTTCACTAAAACTGATTTGAAGAGTGGATACCATCAAATCAAGATAATAGAGGGGGATGAGTGGAAGATTGCCTTTAAGATGAAGGATAGATTGTATGAATGGATGGTGATGCCATTCAGTTTGACAAACACACCAAGTACCTTGAGAAATTAATTATTGTCACATGAAATTGTATCCTTGTTTGAACTTGGTTCAAACATTCTAATGACACAATGGGAATGATCTCAAGGTGTGGGACCTTGTAGATGAGATCAGACCTCCAAAGAAGGCTAGTTCCTCTCTAAGCCTAAAGCTCAAACAACTAAATTACAACTAAACCTTCTCTAACACCCACCAAGGAAAATGGATAGAATGAAAATGATAGAAAATAAAAGGTGATGCACCAGATTTAGTTGAAGAACATTTATATTAGCCCTACATGCATAGAATAATCTCAAAGAAATGACAGACATACACAACTCATGGAAACCTTAATAGAGGTAGAGAAATAGAGATGAAACCACAAGGAATTAATCATTCACAAGATAGAAAATTAGACTCCTAATACTACACAATGCAAAATAATATGAGAAGGCACAAATAAATTGTTTATATTGATCAAAGAGGCAAAATATAGCAAATGTAAAATCTCAGGCTGACCAAAAATATGGTTATGTGACCAAACATATTACATCTTGATATTATGCATATATAGCATTGCAAATCACTATTATAGCTTGGACATGGATTTGGAGTACTCAACATGTTTGTAGGTCATCCATGTCTATTGCATTGTACCCACATGCGTTGTTTCAGGAAACCATACAAATTTGGAGTGTTCACCAATTCCTTGATACAAAAATTCATTAATGAAGGGGAAACAGTAGCCTTGGGGCATGAAAATCTCATCTAACATGCCATCAGACTCTGAAATGAGCATTAATAGCAGCCCAAAGGGTTGTTGGAGCATCTTGTCATGAGTTGATAAACTAATCCTCTAGGAAGGCAAAATTGTTGGACCTCAACAAATCGAGCCTCCAACAAATATTCCACTTCATTATTAGGAGTAGAAGACTCCCTAAAACCTTGAAAAGTACATAGGATGCTCCAATCAAGAAGGCAAAGCTATCAAGCTTCAATAATTAGACTTCTATTAAGCATTCCATCTCTCCACAAGAAAAACAAGCACCTCCCCATACTCCAAAGTCTGAAGAAAGCATAGACAAAGTAGACTTGTCAGGCTTTAACAATCAAGCCTTCAATTGATCACCTTTCACTTGAATGGAACTAAGAAACTTCCCAATCCCTGGAGTTTGAAGAAAAAATAAAGGGAACACAACTTATTAGGTTTTAGGGCCATCAACAAATTGGCCTCCACCTTTGAAATAGATTGAGCACCTTCCTGAATCTACAGCCTTGAAAGACTTAGTCAAATCTAAAATATTAGGAATCAAGGATAGGGGTTACTGCAAAACACATGTCCTAAAGGTAAAGAGAACCAAGAACACTTGATGCAGCAATCCTGAAAGACTTATAAGAAATGAATAATGTTGGGAATCAAGAATCGAGCAGGCATCAAAACTCATGCCTAAGATCAAAGGAAAATGGGAATGCTTGACACCACGATCCCAAAAGACATAGGCAAAATAACAAGTCACCAAGATGGAGTTTCAGAGCTGATAAGGATGGCATACAAGCATGATTAAGGTCCCTCATGTATGTTTTATTTCTAAACATGAAAACTAGTGGCCTTAAGCATCCATTAGGCATAGGATCCATGAAGAGCCTAAAATAACTAACCAAACAACTAAAATTGTCCCAACAAAAAATAACACAAATACAAACACAAACACAAAACACCCAAAAGACAACAAAACATACATTCCCCTAAAGAGAATGCAACATGTACAACTTGACACTTGGAGGAAAAGGAGACAAACTAACCTAGCCTAAACTAAACTAACCAACAAGAAAAATGACTCAAATAAAGCCATTGACTAGTTTTTCAAAACTTCCTTTTCTCACCAAATTAGAATTTTTTCATGCTCATGGGCCTTCAACAAGAGGTGGGGAAAGGGTGGGAATTCAACAAACTGGTGAAATGTTTCTCCAAGGATGAAAACAAACTCACTTATCCACTTAAATTGATTGTGAATGCAGTTGTCTTGAAGTGGATATCTAGGTTGATTCTTCCCTTCCTAATGTTCAACTTCATGCTTAGGAGTAAGCATGACATGAGGTGACTTATTATTTTTGGTCTCCATATAAAATAGATTCCTAATAGGATATCCTCTTGAAATGGTAATCAAACCAATGACCCTAACCTCATGCTTATGCTCTAATTCTTCACCATTTTGTTGGCTGGAATGCTTTGACTCTTGTGACTCATCTGTAAACATGTCCACCTCCTCTTCATATTCATGTTGCTTATGGTGGTCATTTGAAATAGGCTCTAAAAAGAAGCCCTAAATGTGCTCAATAGTGCAATCTCCTTCATCAAGAAGTTGATATCCCTGCTGGATAATTAATAACAATCTTCAATTTGTTCTCCATCATGCTCAATCTCTTTAGTACCATCCTCCACAAAATGTAGAAGCTCATCAAATAGGTCAATGCCATCATTCTTTGTAGCCTCCATGAAAACTTCCTTTACAATTTCCTCCTTTGAATGAGGTATGGAGATTTCATCATTCCTCTACAAGTATTTTTTAGCCTCAGGAGTAGTCGAGGAATCATCATCATAATTCCTCTCATCCTCTTCTTAATTTGACTTCATCTCCTCTTGATGTTGCACAAGCTACCTCTGTGACTAAAGGTCCTTACTATGCAATATTTGCATTATGCTCTCATTGACTTCACCAAAAGTAAGAGAAAAATCTTCAAATGAACCATAATCTAGAGGATTCAACATTGCACATGAATCAACATTTCCCACCTATGCATGATGCTCATAGTCAATTGAAAACTTAGGACAAATAATAGCAACCTCTTTCATTTTGTGATGATTTTTTATACTTGAATTTTGATTATACTCCTTTTCATCACTACCCATTTGGTTAATATTTTCTATTTCAACTCATTAGACCTATTCTCTTCCTACAACAGATCTAATTTTTTATTTTTCATGGTGCATGAGGGCTCACAAATAGTAGAATGTTCTTATTTTGCCTCAAGCACCCCCTTCTCTTGTTCACCTAGACAACTAGTTTGCCAAACAATTGGTCCACCTTCTAAAGTGAAATAGTGCTAGGACAAGAAGGCTGACATGGAATGGGGGGTTGAAGAGTTTGTTGGGTTTCCTGAGTGGTAATAAGATTTTGAGAGGGTTGTTACTGAGGGATGGTAGACTCGGTTTGTACATGTATAGGCTCTTGCATAGGATGATGATCTTGAATGTGGAAGCCCCTTTTTTACAAGTTGGTCCCTAGTTGTAAGAGGAGTTTGTCTGAAACTAGGAATGAAGAATGTTGATTGGACTTCCTACCTCTATGCTTGGGAAAGCACTTGCCTCATATGCTCCTCCTTAGCTACAACTTGTCTATCAAGACATTCTTCTTCATATCTTTTCTATGCCTTCAACTTCTATTGGTGAAGATAAGCTTGATAAGCAAGATCTTCCTATTACAAGTTATACTCCTTGTCTCTTTCAATATCATCTATCCTTCTTTAGAATTCTAGAAAAACATCTCTAAGACTATCAATCTCCATGTTCTCAATATCTTGGCATGTCAACATGCTAGGATGGTAACCATGTTGATTGGGAGGGAAAAAGGCTTCTTGAGGTTGATTATAAGCATGTGCAAGCTGCCAAGAAGGATGAGTAGGAGTATTTGGGATGAAACTAAGAGTGTTCTCAGTCTAATATGGCTGATAGGGAGGCATAGAGACTATATTTTGAAAAAGTGGAGGGGAAGGTACATAGATTCCATGAAATTTTGATATAATAGAGCCTTCAAAAGGCTATAAATTCATTCAAATATTCTTTATAACAAGAGCTATTAGATCTTCTTTTGATAACTAGGTACATACCAGAAGAGTCACCAGGTGATCAAAATGATTCAAAAGCAAGGAAAAGATCAATAGTATCACCTAAATCTTGATCCTTGACAGTCTCTAGGCACTTGGAATGCTTAAACCAATAGATTTAATCTTGGAGCTATCATGGTGTGAAGAAGTTGCCCTAAATGGAAAGATACACTAAAGAACACACCAAATTCTTTAATGGATGATGTTAGGATCAACAAACCAGTCCCACCGAGCAAGCCAGAAACTATTGTCATGTGAAATTACATTAATGGTGGTCTAAAGTGTTGTTGGAGCATCTTGTTGTGAGCTGATAAGCCAATCCTCTGTCAGACCTTAAAAAATTAGGCCTCCAACAAATATTTTGCTTCATTATCAGGAGTAGAAGACTCCTTGAAACCCTAACAAGTACACAGGATGCACCAATCAAGAAGGGCAAGCTATTAGGCTTCAAAAATCAAAATTTTGTTAAACATTCCATCTCTCCACAAGTAGAACAAAAAGCACCTCCATGCACTTTGAAGTTTGAAGAAAGCATAGACAAAGTAGACTTGTCAGGCTTTGGTAATTAGGCCTTTGATGGATCACATTTCACTTGAATGGAAGCAAGAAACTCCTCGACCCTTGAAGTTCAAAGAAAAAATAAAGGCAATGCAAATTATTGAGTTTTGGCAATTGGGCCATCACTGAATTGGCCTCCATCCTTGAAATAGATTGAGCACCCTCCCAAACTTGCGACTCTAAAAGACTTAGGTAAATCTAAAATGTCAGGAATCAAGGGTCATGGCTACTGCAAAGCACATGCCTGGAAGGTAAAGAGAACCAAGAACACCTAATGTCATGATCCTGAAAGGCTTAGAATAAATGAATAATGTCAGGAATCAGGAATTAGATAGGCATTGAAACTCATGTGTAAGGTTAAAGGAAAATGACAATTCCTGACACCATGATCCTGAAAGACTTAGGCAAAATAACAAGTCATCTAGGTGGAGTTTCGGAGCCAATAAGGATGGAATACAACCACAGGTAACCCTAAAACTATGAAAAGTTGACAAAGGACAAAAAACCTAACGAGAAAGCCAAAAAACTCTCAAACTTAGATTTTATAGATTTTGAGTTAATAGTAACTTTATTTTTCCTAATTAACCATTTTCATGCTAAAACTAATGTTTGTTTAGAGATTATTAGTTATGTTGAACTAAAAATAAGATGCATGTTTTGGTTTAGTATTTTTTGATCAGTCGAATTAAATTGACTGACAATGTGTTTGCACAAAAGGATTATTTCTAGTTAAGAAGGGTACTTTCGAAAAAATTTGAAGGAGTAACTAGCTCTAGGGCCTCCTATTTCATGGGCATTGTGAGTACCTCTGGAGCTCTTGAGCTCTAAAGACAACCTTGCTAACGCCAAAGGTGTCCAACTCTAGGGAAAGTGGCATTGTAACTTCAGCACCTTCAAACTCTAGGGAGAGAGTATATTCAACAATCAGAACTCTAGATTGATCTCATTATGTCTTCCTACATGTAGCAATCATCCAAACATATCACCTATCATCCTTCCATGCATTAATCATAATCTAAATAACTTCAAGAAATAGACACCTAGTGGGATTAGTCTTGTGAAAATTGGCTTCCTCATTTTATGTTAAAAACACTCTTCTATATTAATTGTTTAACAAACATGTATTTTATTTTTAATGGAGTTTCAATTGAATTGGGATATCATGATGCATGTGTTTGCACGATACTGGTCTATAGGATTTTTTATAGCGATAAAATAAATATAGAGTTACTGGATGAAATGTTATCTTTTCTATATATAAGGTTGGTTATTTTAAGTATAGACTTGAAGTAAAATTTGATGATGTATCCTTCTAAGCACTATGAAAATAAATTTTTTGCATATTTTCATGTACATTTCAAGTAGTGAATGTCATTAAATGAGAAGTGTTCTATACTCTAGAGGAGTTGGCCACTCAACTAGAGAAGGATGAATGTGTTGTAGATAAGTTATTTGATGTTACTACATGCAAGTATTAAATTATTCCCCTATTCATGCTTTGCATCTTGTTTACCTACAAGTCTTTTTTCATTTTTTTACCAAATATATGTGTGAAAGTTTTCTTTGTTTTTGTAGCATCAAAAATTGCATACCCTTGCAATTTCACACTATATTTTTTCTTTTCTTTAGTGTCCATTACCTTAGCTTGTTTGTAGCCTCATTTTAGCCCTTGAATTAGCCAAGTTTTCTTGTTGAATTGTCGTCATTGATTTCAAAGAAAGGATGAGTTGTGTCGGCAAATTGTTGAGATTGTTGGCATTATTGTCATTGATGTCAAGGGATGATGTCTCTATCTCTATGAAAGTCATTGATGTGAAATGATTACTCGTTTGAGGCCATTTCAAGTTGTTTGGCCAAATTGAGGACATCATCTTGAAGGAGATCAAATTGGGTATTCACAGTTTCATTTTTATGAAGTTTGGGCAAAAATTAGCTAAGTTATAGCTAGTCAAAGATTTATGCCATTCGAGAACAAGCAAGTTCACCGGTTTTGTTTTTTGTCCATTCACTGACAACAGAGAAAGGGGAGTGCTTTCGATGAAGACTTGGAAGATATAAAATGTGTTAAGTCTTGGAAAAAGGTTAGTTTGTGAGTTACAAAGTTTTCTAATTCACCGATTTAGCGATTCACCAACAAAGGCGTGGAAAAAGAAAGTTTGAAGAAAAAAGGCTTAATTATCAAGAAAACTTTTGTTTTGTGAACTCATTCAAGAGTTCATCATTTTGCCAATTTTCTCACTAAGCGACAAAGGACATAATGGAAAGTTATGCTATAGGAAAAGTTTTTATTTTTATGAACTAGTTCGAGAGTTCTAAAAAAAATTATTTTCTAACAAGCACATGAGGGCAACATTTGAAGAGGTTTCAAAAAGTGTTTGAAGAGCAATGGTTTTTTTTGTCAAGAAAGTTGGTGTTTTGCAAACTTGTTCACAAGTTAGTCCTTTCACTGATTCACCAGATAGGTGGCAAAGGGTGATAAAATGAAAGTTTGTGATAATGGTATTTTGATAAAGAGGAAGTGTCCAAGTTTGTGAAATATAAATTTCACTGATAAAAGAAGATGATGACTTAAGACGTTGCATCAACGAACTTCTAAGATTGGAAACTAGTTTGGATTTGAAGAACATACTAGAAGAGTGTCAAAAACTAGAGGCTAAAGTTGTCTCTCTAAGGAAGGAATTAGAAAAGGTAAACATACAATTAAATAGAATCCTTAAGTTTGTGAAGAGCTCTGAAATTCTTGATGAAATAATTGGTTGTCAAAGGTCCTTCTCCAACATGCATGGGTTAGGATATGTGTAAGACAAAAGTTTTAAGAATGTTGTCTTTGAGAAGAATGCTGAAGAGAAGACTATCAAAGTTGCTACTCTTTTTCAAATACTAGTTAAAGAAAAAGGTGAGTCAAGTTCTACTATGCCTAAGAAGACAAAGGAGCCTAAAAAATGTGTTGCTTCTAGGAAGCTTGAAGGGTCTAGGAAAAATAAGAGAATTGAATATTTCAGAAAGGAGGATGATGGATTCATCAAAGTTCACAATCCAAAAGAGGAGATTCAAAGATTGACTCACAAGACAAACCAGGTTCAATTATACTTTTTTATGGTTACTGTATTTTATGTAATTAGTTTGGACATAAAGCAATAAATTGCAAAATTAGACCTATGAGAATGGATAGGCATAATTTTGTAATAAAAAATCATTTTGCCCCTTTAGTTGATATTAATGATGTTTGTTATAATTGTAACAATTATGGGCATATCGCTAAGTTTTGTAGAAGTATGTTTATACAACCTTCTAGATAGGAGAACAGGAGATTTACTCCTCTAAGGCAAGACAGACCTGCATAATCCTCTACAAGTCAAAAGAAAGAATTTGCACCTCCTGCTCAGGAGAAAGAACCTGCAAAGCCTTCTGAGGAAAAGGAGAAAAGTTCAAAAAGGTGCTGGGTGGAATTAAAAAGAATGAAAACTCCATGTTAGTCCAAATAACTTTTCATGCCAAAGGACAAGGCAATCCTTGGCTGATAGACAGTGGATTCTCTAGTCATATTGTTGCAAGTATTGCCTAACTGATGTTGTCATTGATGTCAACATATCTGCATTGTCATTGGTGTCAATTGTGCTCTTGTTTTGATGCTTTCTTATAATGAGTTAGATGCTTTGTACTGGCTGATATAAGTGTTGGAGATAATGATTAAGTCATCCTGACATTGAGTTTCCAAGTTCTTTTGAGAAAATTTGCTCCTCCAATGGAAATGTTGTCAATCAAGTATGCACCCTTGCTAAGTTCATAGAAAATTAGCTACCTGTTGAAACATGGAATCATTCTCAGATGTGGGTCTCCTATGACGAGAATGAATCTCCAGAGTGAGCTGGTTCTCCTTATTATTTCCTAAACTAATGACTTGTAGGGAAAAAGGATAGAAAGATATACCAAAAGAAATAAATCCTAATTAACTTGAAGATGGAATTACCTAACAGATCTTACTCACAAAAAGTTATTGAATTCTGACCCTCACAACACTTAGCTTATTTAACTCATAAATATTTCACATGAAGGTTTGGAAAACACAACATGCAACCTAAATTAAACAAGATTTTGCACAAGGAAATCACAAGCTAAGACAAAGCAAAGGATAAATTTTCATCACAATGCAACATCAAATCAACTTGCAAATACTCAGACAAAATATGAAGGAAAGTTGTTTCTCAATAACTGAAGGAATAATGAATACAATGAAATAAATGAGTACAATACTCTCAATGTGAGAGGAAGACTGTCTCTCTGCACTCTGATCTCTAAAACTGAAAACTAAAACTGGAACTCTCTAAAAGAAGGAAAATCTGATATATATGCTGTGAAAGATCCCCCCTCCTGAAAGCTAGAAAAAAGACCCTAAAAATAGACTCCAAGTCCATTTTCGAGCTACTCATAAAAGCCAAAATTAAAGCTCTAAATCTACCACCAATCTGGAAAATAAAGCTGCAGAACTGTCCTCCCATGTGGTCCCATCATAAAACTATTTTTTTCTACTCATGAAATCTCCAAATTTTGTCCTATATGACTCTAAATAAAACAAATCAAAAGGGAATATCTGATTTGTTTTATTAGCCTATAAATTGCCTAAAAATAGTTAAGTTTTAAAAGCAATTTATCAATGATTCCTTTAAAACTAACTTCACAATGTTGTGGCAATTTGATCTATATCCCTATTTGATTTGATTTTTTACAAAAATAAAATAATATCTGGCTCATAATTTCACCAAATATTTTACAAGATATTACAATTGATTTTCTATAAAAATCATAAAAAATGTTGAACACATTACTATGTACTTTGCAAAAAATATCAAATCCTTGAAGGCTTAACACCATGACCCTAATCCTCAAAATGCATTATCCATTTGTCAATAACCTGCCACCTCATCTTTGTCTCCATGCCTTACAAAATGCCACCTCACTGCCTATACAAGTATCACATGTCAAAATTAGCCCTTCTCATAATGCCATTACCCATGCATGCATCTTATGTCTTCAAATGTTCTTTGCTTTGACCTCTCTTATACATTTGAATCATATAAGGAATTGAGATAATAATCAATGCATAAGTGGGAGGTCATTTGACTCTTGACCACATGCATAGGCACTTTGATTATACCATGAGTCGACTACATTGGAAGTAAAGGTTTTGAAAGGTTTTAAAGGCATAAGCCTTACTCTCTCATGATACTAATCACCTTTGACTTTATAAAAATCAAACAAAATGAGAAATGTTGTCAGCCTTTGCACTCCATGATCACTAGGGAACATCGATTGCAAGTGTTGTTTGGATGAGGCAATTATGTGTATTTGCAAAGTCAAAAGTGAGGAGTGAAAACACCATTGAACAAAATAGTGATGCGAACCCTAAAAGCTACTTAATTTTCATTTGGCGTCCCTTTTGTTATTTGCTCTATAACTCTCATGTCACCAACCTGGGGTTTGATAGCTCTCTGGTTTTCCTCTCCATTTGATGGCCTCTGTGGTTGAAATCTCACATTTTCTGTGTAAGAGGATAGCCTAGAATGTGGTAAGTATGGCATACAAGCCTTTGGATTGGCATTTATTTTTTCTATAGTTGTTGTTTCCTTTAAATGGCCACAGCCATGATGACTTCATCTCTATCTGCAACTTTGACATCTCCCTTTTGGTTTTCCTTTGTTTCCTCTTGCATCTGTGACAAAATTTTGAGAAAACCTCATAATGAGTTTGAGGCTCAACTGCTCTCCCACTGCAAATCATAAAGGTAAGTCTCTTTTTGGTTTTAACTTTTCTGTATACTCTTTGACATTGCAAATAAAAACAACAAGGGTTTCTTGACATGGTTATCTCTACTTTTTGAGGAATCACCTCTTCTCAGTTACAGTCATGTCTGTATGTAGCTTTTCCTTTCATATTCTTCCTCTCTGCAGATGTAAAAGAATGAGGGTTTGAAAATACAAATGAGGTTTTCATATTTTTTGCATAAAAGGGCCTCTCTTGGCCACAACTTCATCTTGTATGTTGTTTCCATGCATTTTTGTTCATAATAACAGTACTAGGGTTTATTATGATTGCTTTCTGTTCTTAAATAACAGTGCTAACTGTCCCTTTTGTCACTATATTTCTGCATATTGTTGACAGTTCCTTTAACATTGGTTACTATCCTCTTGATGCCTGGAGATTTTAGTCTTCTAAACTTTTGTTAGACCTAACTCACGTTGGTTTGCACATGCTCTTTTATCTAAAGTTCACTATCTCATACCTTCTACAAATCTTGGACATTCCAGATATTGCCTTATTGAAATAGCACGATTAAGAAGATTTCCATTAGAACTGGAGAGCATTCTATCAGGATGAGGACCAAAATTTGCACTTAGAAGGCATAATCCCTCTAAAGTAATACTTTGATGCCTTTCCTTTCTGACATCCCCCACAACTTTTAAACCAAATATAGAATGGATAACTGCTTTATGAGAAAAAGGCAAGATGCCATTTATTGAGTTCCTGCCATGTTTAGAAAGGTGCCTCTAATCTTGAAATCTTGTAAGATTATTTGCATGCTAAATTGATAAAGGAAGACTTTCCCCCTTTGCAAACTCTATCCTCATAGCTAGACCAATGAGGACCAACTCTTCAAGGCATCTCCTTGCAATAACTACATCCTCTACTGTTCATCATTGTGTAGATTGAATCATTGATATCACATGAGGCATATGATAGTGGGTTGACTATGTTATGTATTGTTTGACTATCCCACATGATTTTGACATGCATTGCTGCTCTGATTATGATTTGAATATGGAGCTCTTCTAGTATCAACATATCATCCTTAATAACTCTTTACCTATAGCCGATGCATTAAAGCTTGACTTAAAATAGCTCCGCATCTTCATTCCAATTTTTATTTTACTACATATTGCTTGCACCTGGTGAAGCTACACTAAATCTGTTTCATTTTCTTTGTACAAAAGACAACTTGCAAGCATATGCTATCATCTCTCGTGTATTGCTGATGTTGGAAACATTTGCAAATTCATGTCATTATGCCATCATTCTTTTCTATCACAACTCTTGATTCTATATAGCATACATACATAGGGAGTATTATCATTCATCGATCGCAATCTTTTGACTCATGGAGGCACTATTATTGGCATATACCTTATATATCTTTCTTCAGTAATGGTAATGGCATTCATTTGCATATCTTTATCACTATGACATATGACATGATATGGAAGCATTGAGGCAAATAATCAAGGCATTATGAGTTAAATGGTTTCTTGTATCACTTGCTCCCTTAGAAATTTGGTAAAGGCATAACGAGCCATCTGATCTAGTTGTCCTGTATCATTGAAAACACTTATGTTTTTTTCATGAATATGAACCCATGGCACATGTTGTACTTCTTTGTGACTGCTCAATACCAATTGTTATGACTGTTCTCATATCTAATACATGTTTTTGTACTTCTACACTATCAGATCTGTAATGCTTACATATTTCTTTCATGACACATATTGAATGTACTATGGGATGATCATATTGTCATGATGTTTAAGCACTTTATCAGTAGCAATGTGAGGCATGATTGGATATATTTCATCATCTAAATGGTAGTTTGATAACTTAAATCTAAATCTAATTTTGCCATTTCATGAAAATGAGAAAATTGAAGCTCTAATTACTCACTTGTTGTACTTCTTTGCTTACTGATTAATGATGAATGTTCCTTATTGGATCATTGGTCATTGATGAATAATCAATCCTTGTATTTGCGTGCTGAGCTCAACCCTTGTGGGAGCCCATTTTATACCACATGCTTGATCTTCAAATCTGTAACTTGATTTCTCCTATACCTGCACATGATTCAAACATGTTAACATAAAATGAAAATAATGTGATCTTCCTTTCTCCTTTTCTGCATGAGAGTAATGCCTTCTATTCTAGCTCAGTAGGAATAGCATAGTATGTGTCTTTTGAATGATATAGACAAAACAAGTCATATTCTTCAGCTAACCCACTATCTTCCATAGATGCAAGGTCAAAACCAAGGCAACTCAACTCGGTCAAACCAACTACAATTAGGCAATGATAGAATCTTGACTTAGTTTGTCTTCTTCATTCCATTTCTTGTAGATGCATAGTGTTCTATTCCTTTTGAGTTATGAATTATTTCAGCTACTTCCATGGCTTGTGTGGGACACATAATGTATCATATTCTTTCATTCAATGAAATTCTTAATTCATTTATGTTATTTTCATGTTTCAAATGAATGATCATTGTATTGTGATATGAAAACAAATTGTAATCCTTTTTTCGAATACCTAAACTAGCATGAATGAATCTGAATCTTCTCTTTGCACTACATATAACTGAATTCACTTCTTTTGCAACAACTCCAACTATGCAATGAATTTCACCAGATTATGACACTGAGACTGTTATAACATTACCAATTTTAACTGGAAGTAAAAAATGGTAACATTTCTGGTGACATATGCTAGATGCTTGCCTGCTAAGCATGATGACTAGTTGCCTTGAATATCCATTGGGCATTGAGTCATACTCTATCCTTCTCAAAAATAGTACAATTTAGCTCTCCCTTCTAGTCCCAAATAGTAATAGAAAACTGAAAACAAACTCAACTAAAAGAAAACTAACTAGCCCTGATGGCTAAAACAAAATGTTGAAAACAAATGTGCATGATCACTTATTAACTTCAACACTAATCTAACCTACTCTAACTGGCCAACATGCTGATCAAACATATCCATTCACTGTTTGAGTGAAATAACTCCCCTTCCTAACCAACTAAGGATGCTTCTCATGTTTAGAAACTGGCAATAGGGAACAAAACACAAGAACACATCTTATGAACTGTTGTACCGTAACCTACAAAATACAATCAGAGGTTTGAAACTCTTGATTTTGTTTGGATATACCTTTGAATGGCCATGAATGAGCAAGTTGGATCAGCTACTCCTCAACTGCAATCTCATTCTTAGGGGTACTGAGGACACTCTGAAACTTGTTTGTCCCATCATTAGCCAAATCCCTAATCGAGCATCCTCTTGACATGATGAAACTTGGATTCTCATTGCTGGCTTCTTCCTAGTTATCCACTATTTCAAACTCAACCTTCTGAGGGAGATTCTTTGAAAACATGTTACTCAATCTTGTACAAAATCCATCAATTATATTAGTACACAAGATATCATCAAATCCATAATCAACCTCTTGATCCATAATAAGCTCTAAGGTACCTTCCCGACTAATTTTCTGAGAACTTGGAAGAATGTCAAGGACCATACCTTGTAATGCAGCCTCATTTTTCTGCTCAATTTGGACAATGCTAGTTAGCCCCTCATCATCATTTTGCTGAGTTTCAACACCCTCTTATGTGTCTACAACTTGTTCTATAGATTCTCCTTCAAAAGATGACTGTTTGACATCTAAAGTTGAAACAAAATTTTCAAGGTCATCCCAAAACATGTCCTCGTCATTAGCATCTTTTCCTTTGAAGAGGAACAACTTATTACCTTGTAACTATTCGTGGCCAGCTATGTATGTTGCATGATAGGCTTACCTTCACATTGCTCTGCTTGATCCACGACCTCAATGTCGGATTACTCAGCTTCAATCAGCAACTCCTCAGATTGTTGAGGATCTCCATGCTGCTCTGAAACTATTGTCCTTGATATGAGCATATCACCCTTAGCTGGCTAGACAAAATTAGGTAACTGATCAAACAAAGAAGCTGATTCTTTCTCCTCGTACTGAATTTTTTGTACCTTGTCATCATGCATCTTTTGAACAGTGTTAGAAAATTTTTCAAATGAGTCAAAATGTAGGGGGTTTGGTACCTGATTAGAATCTACTTGCCCTACACAAACAGCAGCAACCTTTTTTTTGTGAATCAGCCTCTTGCACTAGTTGACTTTCTGAAAAAAAATTAACATCTTTTACAACACAAGGAATCTCTTTGGTGTGAACATTGCCAGATTCATCAGAAGGAATCTTCTCTTGCTCGATCCTTTTTTGCTCTAACCAGTATTGATCTAAAGCTACATATAGTAAATTCACCGGCCTAGCTTCCTTCTAATGGTTAATAGACTGGCCTTGAATGCTGACAGGCTCCTTAGCAAAATCAAATCCTCCAAGACTTGGGATTTTAACTTTCTAAGGAGCCTGCTTGCATTCAAGACTAGCTTCTTTGCAGGAAGAGGATTCTTCAGGTGGCCTGAAACTCAGAGTTTCCACTTTGGACACATTAAGAGGATTATCTAGCCTAAAACTTAGAAAGTTATACTTACGTGTCTCTTCCTGAACAGGCTGCTCTAGGACAGCAGGAGCTGTTTGAGCTTGAGCAAGCAAGAGCTTGGTTTGTGCAGCTACTTCTCTCTCGAGATTTTTTTCAAATTGTCTCTTTTGTATCTCCCACTCCTAATTAAAAATAAAGACCTCATAGGGTGGTTGCTCTGGGTGTTGAAGATAAACTTGATGATTCAGCTCTTGCAGCTACAAATCAAGCTCTTCATACTGTCTTGGTTGAAATCTCCCTCCTTGCTGGTACTAATAACTCTTTATGCTTGCAATCTCTTGCTCATATTGTACTTTTTGTGCCTCCAACTCCTGCTCATGTAGATAGGCTTGGTAAGCTAGTTCCTCCTGGTGTTGTTTATACTCCCATTCCCTCTCAATCTCCTCCATCTACCTATTAAAGTCTAACAGAATGTCTCTTGCCATGTCGTTAAGCCCTTTGATTTCAAACTGGTAGCTAGGTTGACTAGGAGATTGGGTAGGAATGGGCATATGATAAGCATCTTCAGTATTTGGACTAAAACCAACATTATGACTGCTTGCATACAGCTGATAAAGAAACTGAGCAGGGGTGGGTGGGTGGCAATTATATTGTGCATGCTAATTTTGAAGGGCCATGGAATTGGAAACAACAGCTTGATTAGTTTGATATGGCTGATAAGGGGCCCTATGGACAACATATTCATAGTATGGTGGTGGATATTCATACTGCCTATGAAAATCTGACATTTTTATTCATATGAAAGCTAGAAAATGGAAAGAATAGGTGAATTTTTAACATACCAACACTTGATCATACTGAAACCGGTAGATTCAAACTCAAAGTCACCAAGTACACTTGTGAGAAGCCTCCAAAGGCTAAAACACTATTGTGTATACCAAAACAATAGCTTGAAGATTGAAAAACTTCTTTAAGAAATGCTTTTAGGGTCCCACCGGGAATGCCAAAAACTGTTGTCAATCAAGTATACACCCTTGCTAAGTTCACACAAAATTAGCTACATGTTGAAATATCGAATCATTCTTGGATGTGGGTCTCCTATGATGAGAATGAATCTCCAGAGTGAGCTGGTTCTCCTTATGATTTCCTAAACTAATGACTTGCAGGGAAAAAGAATAGAAAGATATACTAAAAGAAATAAATCATAATTAACTTGAAGATGGAATTACCTAACAGATCTTACTCACAAACAAGTTATTGAATTCTGACCCTCACAACACTTAGCTTATTTAACTAATAAATATTTCACATGAAGGTTTGGAAAACACAACATGCAACCTTAATTAAACAAGATTTTGCTCAAGGAAATCACAAGCTAAGACAAAGTAAAGGATAAATTTTCATCACAATGAAACATCAAATCAACTTGCAAATACTCAGACAAAATATGAAGGAAAGCTGCTACTCAATAAATGAAGGAATAATGAATATAGTGAAATAAATGAGTACAACACTCTCGATGTGCGAGGAAGACTCTGTCTCTCTGCACTCTGATCTCTAAAATTGAAAACTAAAACTAAAACTCTCCAAAAGAAGGAAAATCGGAGATATATGGTATGAAAGATCCCCCCTCCTGAAAGCTGGAAAAAAGCTCCTAAAAATAGACTCCAAGTCCATTTTTGAGCTACTCATAAAAGCCAAAATTAAAGCTCTGGATCTACCACCAATCTGTAAAATAAAGCTACAAAACTGCCCTCCCATGTGGTCCCATCATAAAACTTCTTTTCTCTGTTCATGAAATCTCCAAATTTTGTCCTATATGACTTTAAATAAAACAAATCGAAAGGGAATATCTAATTTGTTTTATTAGCCTATAATTGCCTAAAAATAGTTAAGTTTTAAAAGCAATTTATCAATGATTCCTTTAAAACTAACTTCACAATGTTGTGGCAATTTGATCTATATCCCTATTTGATTTGATTTTTTGCAAAAATAAAATAATATCTGGCTCATAATTTTGCCAAATATTTTACAAGATATTACAATTGATTTTCTATAAAAATCATAAAAAATGTTGAACACATTACTATGTACTTTGCAAAAAAATCAAAGCCTTGAAGGCTTAACACCATGACCCTACTCCTCAAAATGCATTATCCAGGTGTCAATACCTTGCCACCTCATCTCTGTCTCCATGCCTTACAGAATGCCACCTCACTACCTATACAAGTATCACATGTCAAAATTAGCCCTTCTCATAATGCTATTACCCATGCATGCATCTTATGTCTTCAAATGTTCTTTGCTTTGACCTCTCTTATACATTTGAATCATATAAGGAATTGAAATAATAATCAATGCATAAGTGGGAGGTCATTTGACTCTCGACCACATGCATAGGCACTTTGATTATACCATGAGTCAACTACATTGGAAGTAAATGTTTTGAAAGGTTTTAAAGGCATAAGCCTTTCTCTCTCATGATACTGATCACCTTTGACTTTATAAAAATCAAACAAAATGAGAAATGTTGTCAGCCTTTCCACTCCATGATCACTAGGGAACATCAATTGCAAGTGTTGACACGATACTATTTTGGATGAGGCAATTATGTGTATTTGCAAAGTCAAAAGTGAGGAGTGAAAAGACCATCAAACAAAATAGTGATACGAACCCTAAAAGCTACTTCATTTTCATTTGGTGTCCCTTTTGTTATTTGTTCTACAAATCTCATGCCGCCGACCTCGGGTTTGATAGCTCTCTGGTTTTCCTCTCCATTTGATGGCCTCTGTGGTTGAAATCTCACATTTTCTATGTAAGAGGATAGCCTGGAATGTGGTAAGTATGGCATACAAGCCTTTGGACTGGCATTTCTTCTTTCTGTAGTTGTTTCCTTTAAATAGTTGCGGCCATGATGACTTCACCTCTATCTGCAACTTTGACATCTCCCTTTTGGTTTGCCTGTGTTTCCTCTTGCATCTGTGACAAAATTTTGAGAAAACCTCATAATGAGGTCGTAGCTCAGCTGCTCTCCCACTGTAAATCATAAATGTGAATCTCTTTTTGGTTTTAACTTTTCTGTATACTCTTTGACATTGCAAATAAAAACAAGGGTTTCTTGGCATAGGTATCTTTGCTTTTTGAGGAATCACCTCTTCTTAGTTACTGCCATGTATGTATCTAGATTTTCCTTTCATATTCTTCCTCTTTGTAGATGCAAAAGAATGATGGTTTGAAAATACAAATGAGGTTTTCATATTTTTTGCATAAAAGGGCCTCTCCTCGCCATGGCTTCATCTTGTATGTTGTTTCCATGCATTTTTGTTCATAATAATAGTACTAGGGTTTATTATGATTGCTTTCTTCTCTTAAATAACAGTTCTGACTGTACCTGTTGTCACTGTACTTCTGCATACTATTGATAGTTCCTTTAATATTGGTTACTGTCCTCTTGATGCCCGGAGATTTTAGTCTTCTAAACTTCTATCAGACCTAACTGACGTTGGTTTGCACATGCCCTTTTATCTAAAGTTCACTATCTCCTACCTTTTACCAATCTTGGACACTCCAAATATTTCCCTTATTGAAATAGCACAATTAAGAATATTTCCATTAGAACTGGAGAGCATTCTATCAAGATTAAGACCAAAATTTGCACTTAGAAGGCATAATCTCTTTGAAGTAATACTCTGATGCCTTTCCTTTCTGACATCCTCCACAACTTTTAAACCAACTAGAGAATGGATAACTGCTTTATGAGAAAAAGGCAAGCTGCCATTTATTACATTCCTGCCATGTTCAGAAAGGTGCCTCTAATCTTGAAATCTTGTAAGATTATTTGCATGCTAAATTGATAAAGGATGACTATCCCCCTTTGGAAACTCTATCCTCATAGCCAAACCAATGAAGACGAACCCTTGAAGGCTTCTCCTTGAAATAACTGCATCCTCTACTATTCATCATTGTGTAGATTGAATCATTGATATCACATGAGGCATATGATAGTGGGTTGACTATGTTATGTATTGTTTAACTGTCCCACATGATTTTGACATGCATTGATGCTCTGATTATGATTTGAACATGGAGCTCTTCTAGTATCAACATATCGGCCTTAATAACTCTTTAGCTATATCTGATGCATTAAAACTCGGCTTAAAATAGCTCTACACCTTCATTCCAATTTTGATTTTACTACATATTGCTTGCACCTGCTGAAGTTACGTTAAAGCTATTTCATTTTCTTTGTACAAAAGACAACTTGCAAGCATATGCTATCATCTCTCGTGTATTGCTGATGTTAGAAACATTTGCAAATTCATGTCATTATGCCATCATTCTTTTCTATCACAACTCTTGATTCTGTATAGCATACCTACACAGGGAGTATTATCATTCATCTGTTGCAATCTTTTGACTCATGGAGGCACTATTATTGGCATATACCTTATATATCTTTCTTCAGTAATGGTAATGGCATTCATTTGCATATCTTTATCACTATGACATATGACATGATATGGAAGCATTGAGGCAAATAATCAAGGCATTATGAGTTAAATGGCTTCTTGTATCACTTGCTCCCTTAGAAATTTGGTAAAGGCATAATGAGCCATCTGATTTGGTTGTCCTGTATCATTGAAAACACTTGTGTTTTTTTCATGAATATGAACCCATGGCACCTGTTGCATTTCTTTGTGACTGCTCAATACAAATTGTTATGACTATTCTCATATCTGATACATGTTTCTATACTTCAGCACTACCAAATCTGCAATGCTTACATATTTCTTTCATGACACATATTGAATGTACTATGTGATGATATTGTCATGATGTTTAAGCACTTTATCAATAGCAATGTGAGGCATGATTGGATATATTTTATCATCTGAAAGGCAGTTTGATAACTTAAATCTGAATCTAATTTTTCCATTTCATGAAAATGAGAAAATTGAAGCTCTAATTACTCACTTGTTGTACTTCTTTTCTTACTGATTAATGATGAATGTTCCTTATTGGATCATTGGTCATTGATGAATAATCAATCCTTATATTTGCATGCTGAGCTCAACCGTTGTGGGAGCCCATTTTATACCACATTCTTGATCTTCAAATCTACAACTTAATTTTTCCTATACCTGTACATGAAACAAACATGTTAGCATAAAATGAAAATAATGTGATCTTCCTTTCTCTTTTTCTGCATGAGAATAATGCCTTCTATTCTAGCTCAATAGGAATAGCATAGTATGTGTCTTTTGAGTGATGTAGACAAAACAAGTCATATTCTTGAGCTAACCCACTATCTTTCTTCCACAGATGCAAGGACAATCGAGATGCAAGGTCAAAACCAAGGCAACTCAACTCGGTCAAAACAACTACAATCAGGCAATGATAGAATCTTGACTTAGTTTGTCTTCTTCATTCCATTTCTTGTAGATGCATAGTGTGCTATTCCTTTTGAGTTATGAATTATTTTAGCTACTCCCACGGATTGTGTGGGACACATAATGTGGCATATTCTTTCATTCAATGCAATGCTTACTTCATTTATGCTATTTTCATGTTTCAAATGAATGATCATTGTATTGTGATATGAAAATAAATTGTTATCCATTTTTGGAATACCTAAACCAGCATGAATGAATCTGAATCTTCTCTTTGCACTACATATAACTAAATTCACTTCTTTTGCAACAACTCCAACTATACAATGAATTTCACCAAATTATGAAACTGAGACTATTATAACATTACCAATTTTAACTAGAAGTAAAAAATGGTAACAAGAAACAGGGTATAAAAGAGTATCTTTGTTTATAGCAGAACAGTCTAGTAGATTGCTCCACATTTCTTATAGAATGAATATCTTTTTCTACGGATTGGAAGTTGTTTAAGGCATGTCTGAAGATGCCATTTTCTAATTTTGAGCCTCCAGTATGAAGATTTGAGTGGGTTATGATCACCAGAGTGAAAACTACTTTTTTTGAATATTCACTGGTGACAGGGAGAATGTATTTTCCTCCACATTCCTCTGCATTTAAGTATTATGATCTGTGGTTCACGAGTTAAGTTTGAAATGATGATATATGCCTTCAACTCCAATGGTTCATGATTTAGTGGTCCGCAAGCTATCTTTATTTATGATAGTCATTGACAGTGTTGTTCTTGTGCTCCGGTTTGAAGAATATTCTTGACAGAATAGTTAGAGATCATGCAGTTGTTCCCAGTTTACAATGTGCATAAGGATGTCTCCTAATCGTGCTCCTACCTTTGGATTGGTCCGCAAAGAGAAATTTGGATTGTGTATGAAGATTGTTCTTAGAAGACTTAATGTTAACACCAATCTTGGCCAACTTGGTTGTTTTCATTACTTGCAAAGACACATTAAAGATTGTGGAAGCGTGTAGTGACGTGGAAGATTGCATTTGAGTCCCAGCTAAGGCATAACATGATCCACATACATCTCTACCTTAGAAAATTTTGTTTAGGTCCAGACCTATTTCTATGTGTGTGTGTAATGTCAACCTTGGAGATTGTTCCAATGGTTGATGAATGTAATCCCAACCTTGATGTACATTCCAAGGTTGATGAATTGTATAAAAGCATGTAATGTAGTTGAAAAAAAGATATTCAAGTGTGAAAATGAAAAGATAAGTGTGAAGGTGTAAAAAGAGCAGAGCAAAGGAGTTATATTGTGCTTCAATGGAACTGAACCCAGACATGGAGTAGATGCTATCAAATCAGTTCACCAATCCTTGGCAGTGAGCCTCAACATTTGCAGTGAGCCCTAAGGCAGTGAGCCTCTATTTTTTAGCATTGTTATAACATATATATTTCTATGGGCTAACACCCACTGTGGTTTTTCCCTTTTAGGGTTTTCCCCATAAAAAACCTAGTTTCTCATGTGTTGATGATGATGTTGTGTTGATTTTCTTATTTCATGATTTCATGATTAAATCTGAATAACATTAAACAAGTGTTTGATGTGTTGATGTTCATAAGTGGTCAAAGTTTTGAAGACAATTGATTCAGCCCCCCTCTTAGTTGTCTGGTGCATTTCAAAACATATGACTAGAGATAAGAGCAAGTTCACTATTTTGGAGAAATGCAATGGTGGTTCTGTCAAGTTCGGTGGTAACACCACTGCTAAGATAGTTGGAAAAGGCACATTGTGCATAGATGGTAAAAATAATGCTCAAGATGTGTTGTATGTAGAGGGATTACAACATAACTTGCTTTGTGTTAGCTAGATGTGTGACAAGGGATATAACTTGATTTTTCATGCTAGTGGATGTGAGATAAGACAAGCTAGCTCCGGTAGACTTGTTGCTAAGGCAAATAGAACAAAAAGCAACATGTACCATCTGAAAGAGGTGAAAAGTGAAAGATGTCTATTAGAGAAAAATAATTAAAGTTAGTTATGGCACAAAATGACATACCACATCAACTTTGACCATCTAGTGAAGGTCAACAAGAATAATGCATTCAGACATATGCCTAGTATTGGCAAGCTAGAAAATACCTTTTGTAAATAATGTCAAGAAGAGAAGCAAATAAGAGTTAGTTTCAAGACAAAGGATTATTCAACCTCAAAACTTCTTGAATTGATACATATAGACCTGTGTAGACTAACCAGAGAAAAAAGCATCAATGGAGAAAGGTATTTCATGTTGTTGATAGATGATTATTCAAGAATGACATGGGTAACTTTTCTTAAAGATAAATCTCAAGCTTTATAAAGATTTAAAATCTTTAGGGATATGGTTGAGAATGATATTAGGTCAAGGATAAAATGCTTGATCTCTAACAGAGGTGGAGAATTCACTTCTAATGAATTTGATCAGTACTGTGAAAAGCATGGGATTAGAAGACATTTATTTGTAGCTAGGACACCTCAACAAAATGGAGTTGTTGAGACAAAGAACAAAACTATCTAGGAAATGGCTAGAACTATGTTAAATGAGGCCAAAATTCTTGATAGATACTAGAAAGAAGTAGTTCATATTGTTGTTCACATTCTTAATAGAGGTCAGTTAAGAGTAAATCATGATAAGACTCCATATGAATTATGGAAAGGTAGACCTACATCTATGAAGTATTTTAGAATATTTTGAAGCAGATGTTTTATAAAAATGGATGAAGATACCTTGAGTAAATTTGATACAAGGTCTTATGAGGGAATATTTAAACTTGGTTATTCAACTACAAGAAAACCCTATAAATGCTATAATAAAAGGTTGCAGAAGATCATTGAAAGTGTGAATGTTTGAGTGGATGAAGACTTCTCTCAGTTTTCATATAGAAATGACTTGTATTTAAATGTTCCTATTTATGAAGAAGAAGAAGAAGTTGCAAAAGAAGAGTCACAAGAGGAGAGTGATGCTGATGAAGAAGAACAACCAAAATCTACTCTAAAGGCTCCACCCATGTATGTCAAATGAAATCATTCTGAGAATCAAATTCTTGGAAACAAAAATGATGATGTCATGACAAGGAGAAAGATAAATCTAGCACAACAAGAATAGGTAAACTATTCTTTACTATCTAAAAGAGAACCTAAATCTTTTGAAGAAGCCAGTAAAGATGAGAGCTAGATTAAGGCCATGAAGGAAGAACTTTGTCAAATAGAGAAAAATTAGACTTGGGAACTTGTTCCAAGGTCTGTTGATAAGAATGTCATAGGCACAAAATGGGTGTTTAGAAATAAACTAAATGAAAATGGGTAGACAACTAGAAATAAAGATAGATTAGTTTGCAAGGGCTATGTTTAGGTTGAGGACATAGATTTTGATGAGACATTTGCACCTGTGGCTAGGATTGAAGCCATTAGAATCTTTCTTGCATATTCAATTTATAAACACTTCAAGGTGTACCAGATGGATGTGAAATCTACATTTCTCAATGGCTATTTGGATGACAAATTTTATATAGAGAAACCTAAAGAATTCAAGGTAACTGAAAACAAAGACTATGTGTGTAGACTGAAAAAGGCACTATATGGTCTAAAATAGGCTCCAAGGGCTTGGTACTCTAGGCTAGACAAATATCTTCAATAGCAAGGCTATAAGAAAGGTATAGATTCTAGCAATTTGTATTTTAAAATTGAAGGTAATCATATGTTGATGATATAATATTTGGTGGAGATAGTGACAAAATGTGCAGAGAGTTTGTTGATGCTATGCAGAAAGAGTTTGAGATGCCAATTCTAGGAGAATTAACATTTTTCCTTAGTTTATAGGTCAATCAATTAGATACAGGGATTTTCATCTCTCAAACCAAGTATGTGAAGGAAATTCTAAAGAAATTCAAGATGGAAGATTGCAAGCTAGTTAGTACACCTATGGTCATGTAGGCTCAACAAAGATGATGAGTCTAGTTTAGCAGATCAAACTATGTTACATACAGATCCATGATTGGAAGTCTCTTGTATCTTATAACAATAAGGCCTACTATCATGCAAGTTGTTTGCATGGTTGCTATATTTCAAGCTGCTCCTAAAAAGACACATGTCAAAGTTGTGAAGAGGAAATTTAGATACTTGAAGAATACATTAGATTACATGGCTTATGGTATCCTATTGGTGATCACTTCACTTTGACTGCATACACAGATGTAGATTGGGATGGTTGTGTGGATGGTCGAAAGAGCACTAGTGGTGGTGCATTCTTTCTAGGAGATAGATTGGTAGCATGGTTAAGTAAGAAACAAGAGTTAGTTTCTTTTTCAACAGCTGAAGCTGAATATATAGCTATTGTATCTTGTTGTACTCAAGTGTTATGGATGAATCAAACACTACAAGATATTAAGGTGGATTTTGATGGGCCAGTCAACATTCTTTGTGATAATACCAGTGCAATAAACATCTCAAAGAATCCATTTATGCATTCAAGGACCAAGCACATGTCCATTAAGTATTATTTTCTCAGGGAAAAAGTTGTTGCACAAGAAGTACAGTTGGAGTATGTTGCTACAAAAGATTAACTGGAAGATATATTTACAAAACCCCTTCCAAAGGAGACATTTGAACATCTCCGATAGAAGTTAGGAGTTGTCCCTTCTCCTATCTCTAATTGATAATAGGAAGTATTCATCCAAGGGGAGCATATCAAAGTATTTCTTTATCCCTAGTATCGTAGTTACCCTGTAGGATGATTGTCCTCAAGAGGAGCAAGTAAGCGCTGTCATCTTGGATAAGGCATTTTTCTATGAATCCCTTTGTACTTGATGTCAAAGAGGGAGAATACAATAGATCAATCTAATGCAGCAAGGCAAAGAATGGTGTTTTTTTTTTAGAATGATGCTACAATGCTTAAGGTACTAGTCAGGTGTTGTCATGGCCTATTTAGATTCAAGTGTTGCCATCAATGACAAAGGGGGATATTTGTGAATTGTTGTCATTGATTTCAAAGAAAGGATGAGTTGTGTCAGCAAATTGTTGAGATTGTTGGCATTATTGTCATTAATGTCAAGGGATGATTTCTCTATCTCTGTGAAATTCATTGATGTCAAAGGACTGTTGGTTTGAGGCCATTTGAGGTTGTTTGACCAAATTCAGGACATCATCTTGAAGGAGATCAAATTGGGTATTCACAATTTCATTTGAAGTTTGCGTGAAAATTGGCTATGTTATAGCCAGTCAGAGATTTCTACCATTTGAAAACAAGTAAGTTTGTCGGTTTTGTTTCTTGTCAATTCACTGACAATAGAAAAAGGGGAGTGCTTTCGATGAAGACTTGGAAGATAGAAAATGTGTTAAGTCTTGGCAAAAGGTTAGTTCATGAGTTACAAAGTTTTTTGATTCACCAATTTAGCGATTTGTCAACAAAGGCATGGAAAATGAAAGATTGAAGAACAAAGGCTTAATTATCAGGAAAAATTTTGTTTTGTGAACTAGTTCAAGAGTTCATCATTTCTCTGATTCGTCGACTAGGCAACAAAGGAAACAATGGAAAGTTATGTTATCGGCAATTTTTTTATTTTTACGAACTAGTTTGAGAGTTCTAAAAATTGTTGATTTATCGACAAACACATGAGGGGAGCATTTGAAGAGGTTTCAAAAAGTGTTTGAAGAGCAATGGTTTATGTTGTCAGGAAAGTTGGTGTTTTTCAAACTTGTTCACAAGTTAGTCCTTTCATGAATTCACCAACTAGGTGGCAAAGGGTGATAAAATGAAAGTTTGTGATAATGGTATTTTGATAAAGAGGAAGTGTCCAAGTTTGTGAAATATAAATTTCTCTGATAAAAGAAGATGATCAGTTAAGATGTTACATTGGTGAACTTCTAAGATTGGAAACTAGTTCATGAGTTTCAATATTTGCCGAAGGTAAAGTTGGTCGATAAGGGTGCTTGAGTGATGGTTCTTAAAAAGGAGATTTTGTTGATAGAGTGCTAAATGCCAAAGTTCTTAAAAGGGAATTTTTCTGACAAGAGCAAAAAAGGCATAAAAGACAAAGGTTCGTAAAAGAGACATTTGTCAATCAAGGAAATATAAGTCAATTTTGAGAAAATGATTTTTTGCTGATAGAGACGAAGCAATTTACTTGTTTTTATAGAGATCATCAGAGTTTGGAGTTTCAGCCTTACTCCTTCTCCTTAAAAAGGAAAGAAGAAATCCTAACTCCTGACTGATTTAGAAACAACACAGAGACATAACAAATTCTTTGAAATTTGGTGGAGATCGATTCAAAAACCATTTCTATGGATCTTGATGCAGTTATTCCAATGAAAGGAGGTCATTTTTATTTCTGGTGGAATTGGTTTTGGAATTAGTAATTCAAAAACACTATATAGTCTCCATGAATGTTTTTGCAGTGGGTTACTGAATTGAACATATTCTTTCACAGGCAGAGTGAAAAGTTTGCAAAAATATACAAATGTTCACAGGCAGAGTGTAGTGAGAAAAGAGAGATAGTGTTAATGAGAATATAGTTTGAAGGGTGATATAGTGAAGAAGAATGTGTTCATGAGAACCCTAGGTGAAGAAGGAGTGCATAGTATATGAATTAAAAAGGTGCATTTTAGGTTAGAAAAGAGCCATTGTCTGCATATAAGAATTTGTAAGAATTTAGAGGTTGGTGCCTCTTTATTTGGTTTGGGGTTGGTGTCTTAGAGAATTAGGTTGGTTCTCAATTAGGTGTATAGTGTACCTAAAGGTTGGTGCCTCAAAACATTGTCTTGGGTGTCAATGTACCTATAAGTTGGTGCTTACAAAATATTTGTAAAAGCTCTTTTTGCGAGGTTGGATTTGAGCAATAGACTCAAGCAACATTCTCACAGTGGTTTTTCCCTTTTAGGGTTTTCCATGTATATCTAGTGTTTCTTTGTGTGCATGTGATTTATGTGTCCCTTTAATTCTTATCTGCTCATTTCAAATTGTAGATTTTTTAACATACACTAATTCACCCATCCTCTCAGTGTATTGGTGTTCTTTCAACATTTATCTCCCATGGTGCTTAGGCCTTGTTTTCAGTATTATCTTTTTGTCAAGTTTTGTCATCACTTTTGTGTTATCCATGTGATGTTCTAATGGCTTTTAGTCTTTCATCCCAAACTGTCCAAACACTAGCACTTTGCATAGACATCCATGTGACGTGCTAGCATCTTGCAATAATTTTCTTGTTTGGTGGTCATTCCTGAGCATTTTGCCAGTTATTGATTTTCTCCTGTCAGCTATAATGCCTCGAGAATATTATAAATGGCTCGTTGGCTCCTTCCTCTTCCCTCCTCATTTTTAAATCCATCTTTTGCGTCATTATAAAAATTTAGAAAATGACAAGAAGAGTAGTGGTAGTGTTCCTTGTTTTAAATTGTTTTTAAATTCTAGAAAAGCACAAAAAGAAACATAAAAGTTTCCTTCCAATCATTGTAGTTTCCATTTCAAATTGAGCATTGAATTGTTACGTTAGATTACTTCTAATCAATTGCCATTTTTAGTAGTTTATTTTCATGTAATTTTTATTCCAAGTATAAGCATTTATTTTTTATATTTCAAATTTAGTTAGTTCTACTTCTTTAAAATCAATTATAATTTATTTTGATCATTTCCTTTTAATTCAATTGATTAGTTAGGTGTGTGTGTAATTTCACTTTGATACTTGAGTAGGACAAATTCTAGGAGAGGATTCCTAACTACCCTTTTGTAAATATCCTCTAGACACCACTGAAGTTGACAAAGATGATTATCTACTAAAGTATGAGATTTAATGATGTTCGATCATTTTTTGGCACATTATTTCTAAGGAAGGTATTTATAGGTGTCATTAGGGTCCTGTTGATGGTTGTTTTGGCACATCAACTCTAAGTAGAATGAATGTCACTCTACTTCTCTTGAAAGTAAACCTAATGATGTTATGATTACCCCAAGGTCCCTGTAAGCTAGGTCACAGAAGTGTTGGAGAAGTTAAGTGGACAGTGTGATTGTTTTTTCAAGGGGCATGTGCTGGTGAAGTTAACCTAAATTTTGGTAATCTCTGAAAGATAGGGGTTTCTCTAGAGTTCAAGGTCCTAAAATCTACTATTGACTATGTGTTTATATATAAAAAAGGGGAAAAAGAGATTAGGGTTTAGAGGAAAAGAAAATATAAATAATTGGATAGCTTCTGAACCTGGCTTTTCACTTCATATGACAAAGTTAATGAGATCAAATTAGACAAGCGATGGATGACCAGTATTCCACACAATCATGTACATTGCAAATGCAAGATTCTAAGGAAAGAGAGTAGAAGAATAGAGATATGGAAACACCATATTACATGCATAGAATTCAAACCTTATCCAACCACTTGATTGAAGATTTAATAACTAAGTACAAGATTCATCAACATAAATCATATGCAAGGAAAAGAAAATGCAGATAAATTACAACCAATAGGCAGGAACATAGGAATAAGTAAGATGTTTTCTATTAATTGGCAATAATATGGTAGATTACAAATGAGCAGGATTCCCACACCGTAATTGCATATCAAAATTTCCCCTTACACGCCATTAAATCTACAAAATTGCTTGCGTAAGTGCAAGCACTCTATGTTCCCCACCCTTCAAATGACATAGCTTCCCCTCTTTTATAGGGAGCCTCTCAAAATTACAATTTGAAATATATACGTGTCAGCCTAAAATCCTCTATGTGAGTCAGCCTCAAAATACAAAAAAATGTTTATTACACAAAAAGGTGACATCAATTCCCTATCGGTACATGAGCTTGAAAAATATGTACAGTAGTAGCAACCTCTCCTGTACCTGGTCCTTGATGGTACTTATCCTTCATTCTAATGGAAAGGTGAGATTTCGTAATCTTGTCCTAAAATTTTATCATCTCAGCCAATTGGTCCTAGAATCCCACAAATAGGGCCTTCATCTTCATCAAGTCATCGATTCCTTGTTCAGTAAGGGGTTGTTGCAACAACCCTTGAAACTCCTTAATTATGTGGGAGGAAAGGAACACAATGGCAGAAGGATCCTTGAAGGTGCAAGGGACGGATGTAATCAATGATTCCACTTTGGTCAACTTCTTAGCTGCCTCCATCTTGGCTTTCAACTTCTCTTTACACCACTTTAACACTTTGGCTCTAAGTTTCCCTACTAGTAACCATTAATATGGCAGCCCCACAGTATTACTATTGACCACACCTATCTGAATGAGTTGTGTAGAGTTAGTACCTTGCATCTTCTACAAGATGAGGAGGTGATGCTCTGATGTAGCTAATTCATTATTAATGGAGCTCTCTGACACCACCGTTTCTTGATTCTCTACATCTAAAGTGTGATAGGCCTTCATGGCCTTCTTTATTGTATCCAACCCCAAGGTTTCCAATGAACTCTTCCATGTTGTAGCTATGAGAAGTTTCCCCTGAGGGTCAGCAGGCTATTGATCCTCATTGAGTACCTCTAACAAGGCTAGTGTTGATGGTCCTAAATTAGTAGGCCCAACCAGATGTTTGATATAATTTGTTAGTTGAGAAATTTTCCCTTTGAGATCCTCTTTAGTGTCTTCATCCTTCTTCATCTTGGCTAAGATGGTCGAGAAAAACTCAATGAGGGCATGCTTCTGCTCATCCCTAGTTTGGTGCCCTAAGACGACCTATTGTATGTTGTAGTCAGTAGGAGTCATGGGCACTTCTTCTTTGTATATCACAGGTGTTTCTATATGTGTCATTCTAACTTCTTGTTGATCCATAGTGACATGGTACAAGACCCTGGTCTTCTTATTCTTAGGCTTCTCCTGAATTGTTTAAGCAATAGTGGCTAGGTCTTCATTCTATGTGTATACTTTCTTTCTCTTCTCCACCATCATATTCAACCAAGTGGGGAAACTTTGACCTACATTGTCAATTGGTGGAGATGACACTTGGGATGGGGATATGGTTGGTGACGGTGTCGGTACCACTATTTTTCTTAATTCTTCAGATACCTCACCTTGAGGTGGAGAAGAGGTGGCCAAGTTAACAATCTTGACTAAGTCCAATGTATCTTGTAGCCCTTCCTCTTTCTGCAAAGATGGAGCTAGAACCCTTTGATCATCACCCTTTGGTGCCTTTGGTGATGCAACTAAGGTGGCAGGTGGCCCTTGGGAAGGAGCAGCCACAAAAAGAGGAGGTGAGGCTTGATTAGTATCTAGATGAGGAGAGGGAGGAGTGGTCTACCTAATTGCAAGGATAGAAGCAATAGTTACTCCTTCAATGGAGAGTCAAGCTCCTCCATTGACTTTCCTCACCAAGGGAATATGATCATCCTCCTCTATTTCATTGGAATTTGCCAACACCACCTCAGATTTATCCTTCTCCCTAGTAGCAGCAACAACTCTGGTACTCCTCTTCTCTTCAGGGATGGTAGGAACTGCCTTTGTCCCCTTTGTGGCATGTGAAGACTCACGGTGACTTACTTTCTTAAGCTTGCCCTTCTTCTTGGAAGGGTAGGGATCCACTATAGGATATGTCTTGAGCAACCATTTCTTAGTTTGAACTAGGACCACTTGGGCACTATCTTCCAAAGAAGCAATTTCATCCTGCCCCTAGTTTACATCACCCAAGGGTTGATTATAGACTTTGTTTTGCTCATAGACTGGGTCCAAAACCTTGCCATCTTCTTTTATTCCCTTTGGGACCTTTGGGAGGTTGAGAAAATTCAAACTCTTCACCAAGTGTAGGTCCATCCTGAAGTAGTCTCTTAGTCTGACCTCATGATCATCCATGTAATCAGCCCAATGGTCATTGACAGCGTCTTCATGTTTGTACCAATACCCAATGAGGGGTTTGACCCACCCAATTAGATCAAACCTTGCCCTAGTGACATCAAATAAGTTCAAGGCCCACAGGAACATCTCTAGCTCTAGAATTTTTTCATGTGTGATGCTTTGGCAAGTATACCCCCTTATCTTGATAGGGAACTTACAACTAGTTTTATGTTTTCCAACAATAAGCTTATATACCTCATATACTTGTCTGCAGATTTTTAATAATACAACTTTTATCACTGAGGTACCTAGGGAGATTGTATGGAAGCTTTGAGCATCCCATCACCCTAATGTATGAGAAAGTCTTAAACTGTATATACCAATGTCCCCAATTGGCCATTTCATCACAAGCCTTAGGAGGCAACCTTTGGGAGTAGTCATTCCCCAAGGTTCTAATAATAGCATAGATGAAGGCATCATTGATCGCTTTAAAATGTTGATTGATATAGGTGGGGGCAGTCTTGGGCTTACTAGAGTAGAAGGTCTCTACTAAGGTAAGTGTTAAATCTTCTCATATTTCTTTAAGACTAGGATCCCAAATATTGCATCAATCATTTCAAAAGTAATGTCAAGGATGACTTGTCTTGCTAGCCTAAAGATCTTCTTACTCCTAGGTTTGTAAGCCTTAGCACAGGCCAAGACCAACTCTAGGGATTGAAGAGAGATAGAAAAAGTCATTGCTTGGGTTAGCCTAGAGATGGTCATATGTTGGGCCTAAAAGAATCTCCCTTCTGTTGTATTGACTTTCTTTAAGAAAGCTTGTATGTCAGGAGCCCCCAAGTCTGTATCCCCAATTATGGAGAATCGACTAAGCATTTTGGATGGCGTGAGGTACCCCTTGTAATCATGTCTTACTTCTTTAACCAGTGCATCCTCCTCCATGATTGTAGCCCTAAAAGATAGGTAGTAGTTATATATTAATCAATTTTCATCAAATGAACTCATTCTAACTAAAGAAAACAATATATATCAGGGATCAGGTGTTGGTCCTGATCCCTTCCTTATCCCAAAGTTAATAAAGAGTAAAGGGTAAATGGCAACCTAATGACCCTAACTCTGCTAGGGCTATACAAAGGTAACTATAGAGGATTAAGGATCGGGGATGACTTGATGTTCCTAATTTTATATTTGCAAAGGATATGTGGCAACCCTGCAAACCCAACTCTGATAAATCACACAAAGGTAATTGATTAGGGATCAGGGATTGAGAATGACTACTAACTTATGACTTCCAACCCAGGAGGAGTAAAGAGAAACCCTATCAACCCAACTTTGATAAAGTTACGCCGAGGTAATTGTTGGGGATCGAGGATTAGGGATCGGGGATGGCTTAGTATTCCTGACTTTCAACCCACAAAGAACAAGAAGAAACCCCATGAACTTGACTCCAATAAAGTTGCACCAAGGTCATTTTTTGGGGATCAGGGGTCAGGGGTGACTACTGACTTATGACCCTAGGGAACGTATTTTGTCAAGTGGAACATCGCAAGGCCAATCCCAATAAAGTTAAAGAAAGCAGGGATCAGGGATCGGGGCTTCGATAATGCTAGTGACTAGGGCATCATTCTTACTAAATATATGACAAGTTACAATCAGGGCCAAGGATTTTTGAGGATTTCTGGGCCACTAACATATCATTGAAGACATAAAGATTGGTTATAACTAAGGGAGACCCTGACAGGGGCTACTCTTGTGTTTCGTATAGTAACCCTAGACAACAAGAAAGCGGGAGAAAACATAAAAAGAGGATTCAACTCAACATAAACCAAAATTAAAAGCACACAACTAGGTATGAAGAACCTCAATTTGATAGTATAGAGATGGAAGTAAAAATCACGACGAAACCCCCCAAATGAAACCCTACGTGTTTCGAAGAATATGCAAAATCAGACGTGACTACTGAAGGATTACTCTTGTAAAGGATTACTACAAGGCTTACTGTATGTTCCTATACGTGAGATAACTTAAGTAACTACTCAGATTGAGAGTGCAAACTTTAGTATAGACTTTAGTGGGGAGCTCAGATCACAAAATACAAAGATGGAAAGAGGAAATGAGCCGCCAAAACACAATAAAAACCCTCCTTCAACAGGCAGGAACCCATACATAAATGTGCTACCAGGGGTAGGTAGGGTGCTAGTCATATCCTATGTCAGGGGTAACCCTCAGAGCTTTGCCCCTGATCCTGCCAGGAGGACAACCCCCGAAGCCCCAACACTGGTGACACACAGTGTTGTACCTATTATCTCTTAGAGTGGGGAGCTGGGGATGACTTCTAAAATCATGCTAGCATGACTAACCTGATGGACTGGTTAATTTCATGTAGAAGGATTATCACGCAATCGGGGATGTTTCTACTATCATTCTAGAATGACAAACTTCGCAGGCCCAATAGGTGAGCATATTGCGAATCTTGAAGACATGAAATTAGTTCACCAATTGATAGGTACGTAGAAGCCCCAAAAAAATCAAAAGTAAAGGGGGTCCTCATTTGCCTATGTCTAAATGGGGTGTGTTGTGGAAAAGAGCACAACATGTCCCAATGAGGTAATCTAAAAATAGTAGTCTTTTAGTAAAGAGATTTCATTGTGGACACACCTTTCACTTGCATGGTTAAGGAAAGGGATTCACATGGTAGGTTTATAGAAAAGAACCCCCAACCTTAAAAAGCAACAACTTAACATTTGGGGAGAGTAGTTTTAGGAGAAGAACATTAAAGGTAGTAGCTTTCTGACCAAGACCAACCTAGAACTTCTTACAAAACCCCAAAAATTGAATAACCAAGATAGAATATTCTAGAAGAAATAATAGATAGCTATAATGATAAGAGGGGAGAAGGGTGGAAAAAATGTTCACTTATCCAATCAATTTAATCCCTGATGAGAAATTACCCTTAACCTAAAGAATTTGTAATTAGTAATTAGATGTAATTAGGTTTTATATAAATTTGTTGAAATTTATACATTTATAATTGCAAGAAATTAGTTTATGTAACTCTAAATTTTGTAGTAGTAAGAAAAAACATTAACCACTAAATAATTGAACTCTATAATAACCAAACCTTAAACTCTAGAATAACTAAAATGTGAGGGAACCATCCACCTTTGTATGTCTCATAAATCCTTTCTAAAAGGAAACTCAAAGTCATGCATTTGAATCAAGTTCTTATCTCTCTATGGTCATTTCACTCTCTAATATTCATAGGCATGTCCTTGACTATCTTCGATATTCACTTGGTTGATGAGTTTATTACCTTAAATTATCTTGTGGCCTTTTTGATGGGGAGGCCCACCTACGTTAGTCATTTTGTAAAAACATAGTTGTGAGTCACTCATAATTCCACCACACCTATTTTGATCTTCCCATTTGAATAATGATCTCCAAGTAGAATAAGTCATGTTTCTCTATTTCTATCATTAAATTAATATTTCCATCCTTGAAATTTCCTAAAGAAGATGTATACACCCATACTAGGAAACAACTAACCTAGTATCTCCAATTGAATGATTGCATTGAAATGATATCATTTTAGAAAGTCATTAGCTCAATGATTGTATTTTATTGAGTGCATATAATATAGGAACTAGGTTTCTTTGTGACTAATTTGATGGACTTGACTTCCTTCATTGCCCCATTCATTAAGCCCCCTTGAATTACTATATATTCCTTTGTTGATGTTTATTTTTTATCCATATTATTCATTTGTGTTTTTTAATAATAATTATAATTATTTCCTAAAACATTAATATTGTGTTTAATATTATGTCCTTAATTTTATAATTTTGTGATAATTAATGTTATTCTCTCTTTTCAAAAAAATAGTTATTTTTTTAACTTTTTTAAAACAAATTATAATTCTACAATTTTTTTCTAACTTTTTAAAAACAAATTATAATTCTACTTTCTTGTAATGTTTAGTTTAGATTTCACCTATTCTTACAGTTACTATATTATATTTAAACTAAATATAGTTATATTGGTATTGTTTATAAGATAATAACATTACACCAATCATATAATTGTTTTTATAGTCTTTCATGCTTATTCTCTAGTACTCAAACATTCTAATTAGTGCATTAATTATAAACTAAATAATAGTTTTAAATATTATAAAGAAACAACTAAACATCATGTCCTTGTATTGTTATAATACCTTAATTTTTTATATTATTCCTTAGTAATTATAATAATTATAATTAAAAAATTAATTCTTGTTATTAATTACAATTCAGTATTAATATTTTCAGTTGTGTAATACACTTATTTTTTCTCAAAAGATTTAGTCCCCATTGGATTTATGTTTTATTTTTCTCTATTTTGTATTGCTAATCATTTTCAAATATTATACTCAATTGAGCATCAACATGAGACTAATACAAGCTCCTTTCAAGCAACCACACTAAAAAACCACTTATGGAAGACCAAAAGTCAAAACTTAGAAATCCACTTATTAGATGTCCCTTTGGGATTTGAACTTGGGTCTCCACAATAAGAACTCAATGCTTTAACCAATTAAGCTCAACCCCTCAGACATTTTTCTCTATTAACCTTGAATTTCATGTTTATATGTTCTTGGCATTCATGTCTACCTTTGAGACATTTTTGTCTTGGCCTCATTGAACCTTTATGAACTTTTCAAGTTTTGTTGTATGATTTTATTTTGTTTACCTAGTTTCTCTAAGCTATGCTTTCATGGTGCTCTATATCTTCTTGTATCTCATTTCATTTTTGTTCTTCCAAAGTTTCTTAAATTAATTTTCATAATCTTTATAAATTTTGGACTCAAGTGTCTTCATTTGTATTCACGTTCTAAGTTTGGATATTAAATTGATCATCTGTTTTAACTAGATCTCTTTCAAATATATAAAACATTGATAGATAGTTGGAAGATTTAGGAGGCTCTTTGTATTAATACAATACTAGACGCATTTATATGTGTATGGTTTTAATTTATCTTTCATAGGGAGATAGTGTTTATTTTATCTTACTATTTTATATCCTAGACTAGTTATTTTATATCCTAGACTAGTTATAGTTGACCATGTTTTTTTTAAGTGATAGTTCTTTATTATGTTCTACCTAGAGTCTCAAGTTGCTATGGATTAGATTTTATCTTTTTTTTTTATTTCAATAGAATAATATCGGTTCCTCTTTATGTGTCTTCTACAAGGGATACTACTTTATTAAAGACATTTTACTTTTATAAAGATCATATCAAATGATGACATTGACTCCTCTAGGATCTTCACAACAAGGTTGCTAGTAAATTTAATAAATACAAGGCTAATTTCTTCCACTAAATTTAAGGTCCATGTAAAGGTATAGCAACATTTAATCCATAATTAATCTAAGACAACATATCAAGAATACAAACAATGTGACTTTAGGAAGGTATTCTACAGATTGAATGCAATTTTTCTTCCTCATACTCGTGTGTGTATGGCTCAAAGTATTAATTAATTGTCTAAAACATAAAGGAACTAAGAATTAAATATTCATAATTTTTCTAAAGTAAGTGATGGGCATTAATGCATAGACAGTTTACTCTTTAGAAAATATGTAAACCTCTTTTTTATAAAGTGTAGCATATCTAGGTAGGGAGACAATTTTATTTAATGGACATGGAGAGGTGTATGGAGATAGAGGTAGATTTGATGGATGAATAGGACTTTTCTTTAATAAAAATGGGATAAAGATATAAGCACATATATGGAGATAGGTGTAGCATATCTAAAATTGAGAGAATTTTAAAGGAGATATGCATGGATGAGATAGACACAACATGTTGTAAGAAAAGATGATTTAATTAAAAAGGCATATATATGCCTAGAGAGGAACATTGATGATAGGGAGGCACATAAAAAGATGGAGAGATGTGCATATTGATAGATATCAACCTAGATCAATGGAATGACAACTTAATGGGTAGATTAGATATAGAAAATTAAATGATAAATATGGATATAAATATAAGCACCTATGTGGAGAGGTAGAGGAAGATTGATATTAGAATAGATAGAAAAAGAGTAGGGAAGCATGTGGATAGAAAGATATTTTATATAGAAGTAGTTCTAGAAGTTTTCCTATAAAGTAGCTTTAGAATTTTTTTTTTTAAAAAAAAATTAGAACTTGCTTTTGTAAAAGGTTGGAAATTTGGAAAGGAGCAGCAGCCCAAAAAACTAAAAACAGCTTACTCTGGCACATGTAATTTGGTGGGAAAACTTGGTATTGTTGGTCTAAATCTATTTATCTCTAGTTGTAGTAATTGTATCTTGTGTGATTTTCTCTATAGGTATATTTTCATTAAGTTTAATGCATGTTTGAAAATTTAAGTTTGTTGGTTATGGTAGATTCTAATCTTTTAATTGATATGTATGTCCTATATCTACGGATTGTGTTACAATTTTTGGTTAATAATGACACCACAAAATTAGTGAAGTGAAAACAGTCACCTTCACCAATTTTTGGTGCTATAAGAACTACCCTAGATATCTTATCTACTATCATGCTAGAAATTTGTTTGCACAAGATAGAAAAGTTGCACATTAGGTTTGTGATTAAGAAGCATATTCTTTTAGCAAAAAAAATAGAGAACATTGACTAACTGGGCTATTTTTGAAGCCACAAAAGACACCATTTTGTATAGCTTTAAAATGCATAAACTAGAGAGCAATCTTGTGTGGTAGTTGTTGGCACCAAACTCTCCAAGAAGGAAAAGTGTGTTTTCCATTGCATTTCCATTTAGAAGGAGAACACTTAGATTTTCTACTTCAAACACACATTAGAATTCCTAAATTTTAATACTTAAGCTAAGGCAATGTGTAGGAATAAACATGCCCATGACCACATTTTATTAAGCACCATGAGAAAGCAAGTTGTAGTAGCATACTTTAACAAAGAAAAAAATTAGAGAACATAATGGCTCACAATGAATTCCACTATGTTTCAATCCTTGATTAAATTGTGGTTTCACATAATTTGTCTAAATCATATATTAGAGGAAGGGACAATACTATCTATCTCTACATTAAACATTCAATTAAGTTGTAAACTTAAAAAAGTAAACATAAATCATTAATGCTACTACAACTTGTAAGCTATGGTTAAGCTGCAAGGTTGGTTTTGGGCAACCCATGAGTTATTTTAAATCTATAAGGAATCAAATTTACTTCTAATTCAATGTAATCTAATTTAATTGGAGAATTATACCTATATCCTATTTATTGTAACACCAAAATATTGTGCATGCTCTCAAATACATTACGCAACTTGTAGTAAATATCCTAGCATCTTGAAAACTATAAAAACAAATTGCAAACTTGACAATAGGATTTGCATAGTCTGAGATTTACATCAAATGTTGCTCAATCCTTTAAAAACTATTCTGCAATATGTAGAATTCATGGGCATTTGATTAGGTGATGTGAGTTTTTCTAGATTCAGATCAAAAAAACTCGTTTAAAGAAATCACAACAATGAGAATTTAAAAATAGAGACAGAAACACAAGACAATTCCTTCATAATGACAAGAGGTAACAAGATCGCCAACATAAATTTTAACAGATGACTGCATATGATAGGAGAGATATAATATATTTATGCCAATTCTTATTCTCACAGAATCCTTACAGTTCTTTTTCTATATCACATCAGACTTCTACATACACCATCGACCTCTCACAATTGGCATTCTATGTGCAGAAAAACCAAAACTTCCTACTATTACTAACTTTCGTCCATCATTCTATCTCAGCACATTCGACCTTCTAGCAAACTCAAACCTCCCACACCTTCTACTCTATCAATCCCTCACTCTTTTCTGCACCCCAATTCCTCCATTCATCTTCCATATATATTACTGCCTTCCAAAGGAAGCAATTACGCCCACTACCCATATAAAATCTTCCATCGACTGCCACATATGCAGAAATTCATTAAAACCATCGATGCCTTCATAGCACGATTGCCCAAAATATTTTTAAGTCCTGTAGAGAGAGAAATTCAACCAACGCTGCCTAGTTGTAACTGTCACCAAAAAGGAAGAATAGAAAATGAAATGACCATGCGACAGCTTGAAAGAATAATAACCATCGCCTAAAAAATAGAAACCACGATGTCCACGACTTGCAGAGGTTTAATAGAGATTCAATGTTGCTTCTAAACTTGGTCGAGTACAAGAATGGAGTAAAGATTATAACAAATCTTAATTACTTTTCCAGTTGTCCTAAACTGCCACCCACAATTTCTTTAGAAATATGCCGAATATAAGTTTAGAAACGGTCGTCAAAGAGAATTAAAATATTCTGTCACTCGGGTGACAAGAGTAAAAATGAAGGAAGAATGATGCCACTGCATCAGACTCCCTAGGCAGAAAAATTCATGAGCTCCTACTCATGAGGTCCATGATTCTACTTTATTTTTCCTCGCTTTCTAGTTTCTTGATTTTGCACTTCCATACTTGCATTGTTGCCTTTGAAATTTTGTTGTCTGTATTTGTTGACTTCTTTCCCTCTGTGCATACTTCCTCCATCGATTCTCTTTATTAATTCCAAATCTCCACCATTCTAACTTATCATCACAATCTTCCACCAGTATCATCTCAAATGAAAACAAGACCTCATCCTTACTTTGTGTAAAAGAAATTACCTTCGAAATCTTCATTTCTGCAACCAAAAAATCATCTAGAGCCTCTCCATCTATTAGTTTGTCTTCTTCAGTGTTTTCTTTCTCTGTTGTAATTACCTTTACCACGTCTACACTTTCACCTTCCGAATGTGCCTTCGAACTATTCTGTACTTCCAGTTATTTATCCTCATTAGTAAACACGGGTTTCTTTTTATTTTCATTACATTTATCATCTTCAGAAACAAAAGCATGAACTATAATTTTCCCAACATCAAACTCGACATTATTTTGATTATCAAAATGAACAATTTCAAACCGCTGAGAATCTATATTTTGGTCATTACCTATCACTTGATAATCTTCTTTCTTACCAAATTGTTTGCAATCCTCATCAGTATCCTTCGCATTCTTGCTGTCAACTTCTTCTATGTCTATTGCTGGCTTGCTATCTTCTACTTCCTTCTTTCCTGCAATCACATCAGCATTAGGAAAATAATATTTTTCCAATTCATCCATTCTTCTTGAAATCTTTTGCAATTCCTCATTGAACTTTATCTTTTCCACACCATCCCAATATCTATCCCATGATGCTATAACAATGGGTCTTCTAACTGCAATCTTCATCTCCTTCACTGTTGAAATACTTTTCTAACTCATACTCTACAATCAATCTTCCGTGCCTCCTTCTCTACCCTCTGCAACAAATTTCCTAGGGTTTACTTGAGACACAACAACTTGACACTTTTCCCACACCCACTAGTCCTAGCACAGGTTGCCTCACTGTCGGTGCTCTACCCATGCACATAGAACCTTCTGTGCTCTGATACCACTTGATGGAGTTTTTCCATATTCAGATCAAAAAAACCTATTTAAAGAAATCACAACAACGAGAATTCAGAAACAGAGACAGAAACACAAGATAGTTCCTTCACAATGATAGGAGGTAACAAGATCACCAACATAAATTTTAACAGATGACTGCATATGACAGGAGAGATATATTATATTTATGCCAATTCTTATTCTCACGAAATCCTTACAGTTCTTTTTCTATCATCACATCAGACTTCTACATACACCATCAGCCTCTCACAATTGGCCATCTATGTACAGAAAAACCAAAACTTCCTAACTATTACTAACTTTCGTCCATCATTCTATCTTAGCACATTCGACCTTCTAGCAAACTCAAACCTCCCAAACCTTCTACTCTATTGATCCCTCACTCTTTTCAGCACCCCCCAATTCCTCCATTCATCTTCCATATATATCGATGCCTTCCAAAGGAAACAGTCGCACCCAGTACCCATATAGAATCTGCCATTGACCACCACATATGCAAAAATTCATTAAAACCATCAATGCCTTCATAGCACGACTGCCCAAAATATTTTTAAGTCCTACAAAGAGAGAGAAATTCAACTGACGCTGCCTAGTTGTACCCGTCGTAAAAAAGGAAGAATAGAAAATGAAATGACCATGCGACAAATTGAAAGAATAATAACCATCGCCCAAAAAATAGAAACCACGATGTCCACGACTTACAGAGGTTTAATAGAGATTCAATGTTGTTTCTAAACTTGGCTGAGCACAAGAATGGAGTAAAGATTATAATGAATGTTAATTGCTTTTCTAGCTGTCCTAAACAACCACCCACGATTTCTTTAGAAATATGCCGAATATAAGTTTAGAAATGGTCATCAAAGAGAATTAAAATATTCGGTCACTACAGGAGCAAAATTGGAGGAAGAACGATGCCACTGCATCATTAGGCCTATGGGATTTTTACATTCGTTGGCTCTATAATCATCTCAAAGCCAATAAATATTTCTCAGAAAGGGTACAATGGTTTTAGGGAGAGTTATGATACCTTCTACCCTTCCAAGGACATTAAGAGCTCTTAATCTACTTTGCTTCTCATGAATGTTAAAATCCACCTCTGCATTAGAAATATTCATCCATTTTCTTTTTAACTCTGAGTGACAAAATTGGTATAATATTATATTAGTGATTTTTGGGAGAGTTATGATACCTCTTGTAATGGTAATGGATAGTATAAACACCATTTTCTACACAGTCCAAAGGTATGCTATCTATTAATTGAAGTTGTCATATTAAATGAGAAACTAATAAATATGTGAGATGAATTTCTATACCCAACTACCTATAATATTTTTCCTCAATTTCTATTTTCACCCAAGTAAATAAATCAATTTTAATAACTGTCCCTAAAAGATTTTTTTAAACATTTTTCTCTTAAATACAATAGACCTTAAAATGTGTATCTTAAGTTATTAAAAATTCTTCATATACAATATTCAAAGAAGTAATATATATACAATTTGATGCAAATTGTATAATTAATAGAAAGAAAAATTCATAACATGATCTTTCACTTGGAAAAATTCTTATGAATAAAAAAACATTAACACACTATAATTCTTTTTTATTATATAAAATTCAACCATTCACCAATAAAATAAGAAAAACTCATTTTGGATTGCTATTAATTAATCCTACATAAACTATCAAACATAGAAAATATACAAGACTTATTCAACAATGGCTGCTGACCAATGCTAGAAAATTTAGAGAAGAAAAAATGTCAAGTAAGCCATCTAGCCATCTAGCCAGTGCAATTGCTAGAATTTATTTAAAAGTTGTTTTATAATCTTAATTTTTGTTTTTTAATATCTATTGACTGTATTTTAGTTTTTGTTAACAAGATCATTGCACTCCATTTCTTGCTTCATTAATAATTTGCATGGAAAAGGTAACGATTATTAATATTCCTGCAGGCACTGAGGTTTAGGTGGTTGTACGGGCACATAAGAGGAATTAATGTCTAGATGGTAAAATGGGAATTAGGTTGCAGCGATCGGATGAAACGAAGATAATGTGTCAGGCAACCAAAACCATAAAACAAAATGATGTCACCCTGCAAACATTCACGCAATAAAACTAACCCTCTACGTGGATCAGTGGAGCGACGACCAATACCTACGCGGGCATTTGCATTGTGTATTGGAAAGCAGGTAAACTGAATCTCTAACTAATAGGATGGGGCATGTTTAACATATATAGCCATATGCAGGCTTATACGCATTCATATCCATCACTTGATTCTTATTGCTCTCTTCTCACTTCATTTGGTCTGCTAAAAGAATTTGTAATTTGGAGAAGAGAATGGCGTGGAGGACTTCCGAGCTTCTTTTTCTAATGCTTCTTATTGTGTGGGGCAGTTATGCGAGTGCAAGCAGAAAATTACTAACAGACGACAAAGAAGTAGACGAGGAAGAGTCTTCAAGTCCAAAGACCATCACCTTCTTCATGCACCACATAACGGCACAACCAAACCCAACTGCCAAGCCTGGGCTTGGAGTTGGAGTTGGAGTTGGAGGGTTTCAACGAAGTGGCAATGCCATCTCTGGTCTATCAAGCCCTTTTGGAAACAATATCAACTTCAATGGGAATGGGAATGGGAATGGGAATGGTCCTCTCCCATTAACCATTCCAAGTGGAGCCATCAACAATTCTCCGCTATTTGGCCAACTACCTGGCGGAGGAGTACAGGGCATAGGCTCACTCATTCAGAACTCCTTCCCCAACACAAACATTATTAACGGCGGGCTAAATCCTCAGAATCCTCTTGGAGGGGCCCCGCTGGATAATGTGATTGTGATTGAGGATACTTTGACAGAAGGGCCTGATCTTCACTCCTCTGCTGTGCTTGGAAAGGGGGAGGGATATTATTATCATTTGCCCAGCCCTGCAGAAGAAGAAGATCCCAACACACTATTGCTCGCCTTCACAGCCAAATTTGAAGGGTCAGAATACCAAGGCAGTAGCATTGAATTCTCCAGAAAAGAAAACATTGCATTACCACAGAGAGAGGTCGCAGTGGTAGGAGGTAGCGGGGTCTTCCACAATGCTCAAGGTCATGCTCTTATCGAGACAGTTTCCCACGCAGTCGATGAGACAGTGCTCAAATTCACCGCCACTCTTACCTACTAATGAACTCATTTTCTTGTTTTACCTTCCTCCACGTTTCTTCCACTATGTGCTTATCTTCTTCTATTTAATGTTTATGTTCATTATCAATGGCAGTACGTCCTATGTGTGTTGTAAGTTTCACTATCCAAAGCTCGATCAAAAAAATCTTCATTCGCTAGTTCTAAGATGAATTTTGATCTCGCTTATGTTTTTACTATGCTAAATCATATGTTTTTAACCCAACCTAGAGAAATTACACATTCAAAATAATTTGGGTTAAAAACAACATTAGACATAGTCTATTTGTCCAATAAGTCCTAGAAACATGCTAAACATAAGCATTAATAAGAAAATAGGACATGGCAAGAGTCACACACGAGTGGGCTTTACATCAAGTTTTTTTTTTTGTGTCAATTAGAATATCAAGAGTCTTCAAGATAATTCAAGGCTTTACACTTTTATAGTGATAGCCAAGGAATTGTGATGATTGAGATAATACCCACATTTTATATTTTAAAATGGGTAACTAAAAAAATAATTTGAAGTAGGAAGTAAGCACTAGGCATAGAAGAAAGCAAAGCAAGGATGAAAATAATAGAGAGCTTAACTAAATGTGTAAAATAATCATTTAAAAGTATCGATGGTATTTATATGAATTCAAATGTGGGAAATCCTTCTAAATTTGAAAATGATGGATGTAAATGAATAGATATTAGCACCATGATCTAAAGCATTGGTATTGATTTCATGGTGAATGTGGCCCCAACAATAGTGTGAATTTTAATGGTAATGGTAAATATGGTGTATAATTTAAATGTGTGTTGTCATGCCCACATTTCACATGCATTCACAACACGCAAACACACGTGTTCATGTCCACATGCGACATGTGGTCATGATACGAACTGTCAAAAATTTTCCTTTACTACATGAAATCTTCCCCTCACACACGTAAGTGTGCTCGGTTGTGTATGTTTAAGTTGTCTAAGTGATAGTTGCTACGGAATAATCTTCTTACGTGTGAATGTTGATATCTATCATTAAGTTTATGTCGGTTTAATTTACAATGTTTAGGATTCCCTTGGTAGTTTGTTGGCCTTTTATTGGTTTTCTCAATTCATTACAAATTGGCTCGCATACCTCCTTTTGTTACATTCCAGGGACTATTTATTTAATTATCTATTTATTCGATAAATTGTCTCATTTTCTATTACAGATCGATCTGTTGAATTTCAAATAATTAATCGTCAAAATAATTAGTCTCATGTATTCTTTATATATATATATATATTCTTTTCCTTTTAATATATAAATTTTTATTTTAAAAAAAGTCCCCCTTTTTACAATGAGTAAATGATTATTCCTATATTTACATTGCAAGTACTCATTTATATATATGTGTGTGTGTGTGTGTGTGTAAAAGTATTTATTTAAATATCACTAAAGAAATAATTTTCTTTTTTTAAATTGAAGCCCCACCTTATTATAGCAATTACCATATATAAATGCATATATATATATATATATATATATATATATATATATATATATATATATATATATGCACTCACATATATATATATAAATGTATATACATCTATACACATTTATTTTTATTTAAAACATTTAAACCAACTAATGGAAACTCCACTTACAATTGAATACCATTTTGTTATGGATTTCCAACTCACAGGCTGGGGTTAAATAACCCTAAATTTCCTTTAAGTTTATTGTGGTTTACAGGTCAAGGAAAGTGGTGGTGGATTGGGTGACGGACACAGGCCGAATGGAGGTGGGCGCTGTCACAGGGGAGGCTAGAGCCTTTGAGGTGGGTGAAGGGCAATGCACAAGCCGCAGAGGGCGGCGGTGGAGGGACGCATAGGAGGTGTTTCAACCACGGCGGTGGTGAGGTGTTTGGTGTCCACAATGCACAGCGGAGGGCGCGTGGTGTTTCGTGGGAGGGAGGCCTGTGTAAAGGCCGCAGTGGTTTTGTCTTGACGAGGGTGTGGGGAGGGGGTGTGGGTGGGGCTCTGCCCCTCCCCACACCCTCTCTTATTTCATGATTCGGTGGGGGTTAAACCCCCCACCATTATTCTTTGTAACTCAAAGACTATGTAATATTTGATACTTCAAATTTTCACAATTATTTGCTATTTCAAAATTACAAATTAATATTAATTAATGATATATATATATATATCATTTTCAGGATTACCTTTAATTTTAAAACTATTTAAACATATATATATATCACAATTTCTTTTAATTTAATTATTATATATATATATATATATATATCAGTTTCACAAATTCATTTAATAATAAAAACATAAATACAAATATACTGAATTTTCACAACTATATTTAAGAATAGAAATGTAGTTTCATGGTAAAATTTATTTCACACTATCTTAACATTTTAATTTCAATATAACAATTATTCAAATGAAAAAGAAACATTCACCATTTAAATCTGTATTTGCCATTTTTTTAATCTATCAAGTAAATTTTCCCTTTTCAACTAAATTAAATGATCAGAAGTAAATACATGAAGCTATAAATCTTTTCATTTCAATAACATACAATAGTCAAGTAAAAATTTGATTTAGATTATCTCCCATTGCAAAATTAACTCAAGTTTTAATTTTGTATTCAAGGGCAATTTGCATCTTTCTTAATACTGTAAAAATAACTTTCTCACTAACTAATACAAGGGATATATGTTATCAACTGATCTAAATCAACAATCAATCTATCAATCTACTATTTTGATAAACAAGAACAAGCAACTATAAGATCCCACAGCTCGAAAAACATTCTAAAGGAGTAATTTATTTTCTTCTCCCAGCTCACACAAATGATGTAATGTAATAACCAATTAAAGTCACATCTACAACATAATAAGGGAGGATTATCTCTCCACTCCCATGATAACAACTTTTAAAACAAATTCAAAGAGAGAAATTCTCTCCTCTAAAACTCTTAGATAATGAAACTTATAAAGACCAAGCTCTCATTACAAATAGGAGGATAGAACACTTTCTTTAACAAGGCAAATTGCTTCAATCCTCTTAACATGCTCCAACAAAAACCTGCATATCAACAAGGGAGAAAAACAACAACCAACTAGCTCTCCTCCCTACCATAGACCCACATGAGGGTCACCCCCGAGCTAGGGAGACCATCCACATACCTAGGGTAGAATAGACCAAATCACTTTACAACATTAAATAACAACAACAAAGCAAATAACACACACACTCCCATGGTTTACTCACAATACAAAGACTCAGCTTAGGTGAGTTCAGGGAGGGTAGGGAAGTAGACTCTCTCACTCAAGGTGTCATTCTTTAAACATTTGTCACAACTTATCACATGGCCTCAAGCCAACAAATTTACTCTTTCTCATGGCCTCAAGCCAATCAATTAATCAAACTTCCTGGGATATCCCAAATAGGCTCAAAAGTACCAACATGCCCTCTAAACATTTCATATATCAAGAAAACAAGAGAGACACCCGAGGAGGTTCACACCTTCCCTTCCCTATACATGATGAACATTGCCTTCCAACTAGAAGGAGCTCTTTCAACACCCAATATATACCTCAAAATAACAGGAAAACACATAGGAAACATTTGCAATCTCATTCATCAACAAGAACTAAACATACATAACAAGCAACCGTACATTCAAGTGAGAAGTCTTGTTCACCAACCTTCTCAAGCCCAATTATGGATGAAATTTGATGAAGAGCTCCACTCTAGCCTCCTCCTCCAAGTTCTCCTTCTTTCCACAATAATCCAACCCCCTTACTCTCCTCCTCCTCTCTCTTTTAAAACTAATTCCCTCTATTTTCCTAATTTTCCAAATGGCATTAAACAACTAATCCACAACTCATCCATTATCCTAGTGGACTTAAAACAATTAACCCCACTCAAGAGGTCCCCCATTATAGCCCACATGTAGAAATATAATACAATAAGTAAAATATAAATAAAAAGGGGAGTGGAAGACAAACCACCCTTATTAAGGGGAACCCCACCAAAAGAGAGGCACAAAGAGATAGGCACTCCATTATTAGGGAATCACGGAGTCGTTCCATGACTTAGAAGTGGGCTTGAGTGTGGATTCCACTCATCCCATTGTCCCCATACTTTGAAATTTGTCAGTTAACTTCACTGTGAAGTTTAAGTGACCATATGGAGGTTAACCCAAGGTTATCCTAGTCAAAAAGGTCCCTAGACCTATGCGGTATAACCCAGAGTTGATTTTTACCTAGTTAGAACTCCTAGAGTCAAGTAAAAACACAAGAAAAGGGCCTAAAAGAAATAAAGTTTAAACATGATTAAAAACAACATTTCTTACAACACATATCACAATAAAAGTAAATAAGAAGATAGCCCTAATTCCCTTGACCTCATGCAACATTAACATATTACAACATTGCAACATTTCTCCAAACACGAGGTTGATCTTAGTTCCTCGTGGAACTAGATCGGCTCACAAGGGATACAACATAGGGTATGAGATGGTCTCCTGTATATGTGGTTTCGTTAGTAACACCTGCACACTCAAACTCAAAGTCAATAACACATAAAGATATCATAGCCGAAGCAATTTAAATACATGCATACCTAAGCATTCTAACATATAAACATACTGAAATCATAATAAATTCCCATTTCTAATGTTTATCCATTCATCATTTTCTTAAAAGAAACATCTAATTATCATTGCACAATTATTTCCTTAAAAATCAATTAGGTTTAATAAACAAGATTCCAGATCAATAGTCTCTCAACATAAAAATAATGGAAATATCACTGCAAATAGTCTCATGAACAGTAGTGTAAAAAGTAGGCCTCACATCCTCTCCCCCTAAGATTGTACTTCCTCCTGGAAGTCATCAAAGAGGTGAGGGTAAAGCGTTCTCAGTCTCGTAGCATCTTCCCATGTTGCAGTAACCTCATCGTACATATCCCACTGAACCCTAACCTAGTCCAGCTCTCGACTTCGAAGGCCCAGCGTCCGACGAGCCAATATGTGTATTGGCTCCAAAGCCAACTGTCCGTCTGCCTCTACCTGAAAAGCACTCCAATCTAATACGTGAGACAAGTCAGACATATAACGACGTAAAACTAAAACATGAAAGACATCATGGATACAAGACAGGCTAGGTGTCAAGGCTAAATGGTAGGCTACAGGTCCTATCCTCTCCAAAATCTCAAAAGGTCCTACAAACTAGGGTGCGAGCTTAGAGCCTTTTCCGTAATGGATTGGACTCTTATGCGGTCACACTCTCAAGAATACCCTGTCACCCACTGAAAAGCTTCAATCTATTCTCTTCGCATCTACATACTTCTTCTGTCTATCCTGAGCTTCCTGTAGTCTTTGTCTGATCAATGTGACCTACTATTCCACGTCCTAGATTATTTCAGGACTAATGGCAACTCAGTCCTCTAACTGATCCCAACTCAAAGGTATTCTGAAAGGTCTGCCGTATAATGCCTGGTAAGGAGGCATACCCAACGAGCTGTGATGCCTATTATTGTAGGCGAACTCAACCAGATATAGGTACTCCTCCCATTTAAACTGATGATCCATAACATACATGCAAAGCATGTCCTCTAATACCTGATTAACCCTTTTTGTCTGGCCGTCAGTCTCAGGATGGTAAGTGGAACTGAAGTTGAGCTATGTGCCCAATGCCTGATGTAAAGCTCTCCAAAAAGATGATGTGAAAATAGAGTCTCTATCAGATATAATGTGGTGAGGTACTCCATGCAGTCTGACGATCTAATCTAGAAACACTCTCGCCACCGATGGTGCATTGTACGTGGTGCGTACTGGTGAGAAATGCGCCACCTTGGTCAACTTGTCAACTATAACCACGATGGCATCATGGCATCGTGATGACATAGGTAGACCAACAATGAAGTCCATGGAAATGGTGTCCCATTTCCACTCAGGTATCTCATGAGGATACAAAAGTCCTGCTGGATGCTGATGCTTGGCCTTGACCCTCTGACACTCAAGGCATCAAGCAACATACTCTGCAATATCGTGTCTCATCCTAGCCCAATGATATAACTGTCGTAAATCCGCATGCATCTTCTTCACTCCTGGATGAGCTGCATAGGGTGCTCTATGAGCCTCAGAGAGTATCACTGTACATAGATCACCCGCATGGGGTACATAGATGCGCTACCTATGTCTAAGTAATCCATTTGACTCTAGGGAATAGCCTACGAATTTACCCTTCAGGACCCTCTGATTCTGGATTTCCTGTTGCACCTCAAGAAACCACTCATCCTCAGGCAGATGCTGTAAAATACGTTCTCTCAAATCCACTTTCAAAGTTAGAGTCAAGATCTCGTGGCGCCTTCGACTCAAAGCGTCGACGACCACGTTCTCCTTTCCTTTGATGTAGTGGACATCAAAGTCATACTCACATAAGAACTCCATCCAACGCTGTTGGCGGGCATTCAAATTAAGCTGAGTGAAAATATACTGCAAGCTATGATGGTCTGAATGGAGCTCAAAATGTCGGCCTAGGAGAAAATGTCTCCAACGAATAAGAGCATGAATGATAGCTACTAGCTCTAGATCGTGAGTAGGGTAGTTTAGCTCATGTGTTTTAAGTTTTCATGATTCATAAGCAATCGCTCTACCACCCTGCATAAGCATAGCTCCAAATCCCTCTAAAGATGCATCCGTGCAAACAACGAAGTCTTTTACTAGATCAGGAACAACTAATATGGGAGCACTAGTAAGCCGTTCCTTAAGGATCCTGAAGGCCTTCTCACACTGCTCAGTCTAGGTGAATCCTTTCCCTTTTCGCTGAAGGGAAGTGATAGGATGGGCTATCCTAGAGAAGCCTTCGACAAACCTACGGTAGTAACCGGCTAGTCCCATAAAGCTCCTTACTTTTGTTACACTGGTGGGTGCTGGCTAATCCTGAATTGCTCTGATCTTTGATGGATCTACGGAGATACCATCACCTAATAAAATGTGTCCCAAATACTACACCTCTATCCTAAAGAAGGCACATTTCACCAAGTTGCCATACAGCTGATGCTCACGTAAACACTGCAATACCTAACACAAATGGTCCACATGTTCCTCCTCAGTCCGTGAATAGATCAAAATGTCGTCTAGAAAAAAGATCACAAACTGATCTAGGTAAGTGCGGAACACCCCGTTCATGAGACTCATGAACACTGTAGGGGCATTCGTCAATCCAAAGGGTACCACTGTAAACTCATAGTGGCCATATCTAGTTCAGAAAGCAGTTTTGTGAATATCTACCTTTGTGATTCGTAATTGGTGATACCTGGATTTTAGATCAATTTTTGAAAATACTCTAGCTCCTTGCATTTGGTCAAAGAGATCATCAATCCTCGGCAAAAGATATCGGTTCCTCACCGTCACTTTGTTTAACTGCCTATAGTCAATGCATAGCCGAAGAGATCCATCCTTCTTCTTTACGAAGATAACCGGTGCGCCCCATGGTGAAATATCAGGTCGGATGTGTTCCTTCTCTAGTAATTCTTCTAACTGTAGTTTAAGCTCTGTAAGCTCATGTGTAGTCATTCTATAGGGTGCACGAGATACTAATTCTGCTCCTTGTACTAAATCGATGTGAAAATTAACTTCTCTGCATGGAGGCATACCAGGTAACTCTGGTGGAAAAACATCTGCAAATTCTCTTAGGATGGGGTGATCATCTAATGTAGTCTCAGGTTCATCTTCTGATCTATCACTAACTATGATAGCAAACATCTGACAACCCTTCCGCATGCAACGCTTAAGTTGCTGAGTAGATATCGTTCGAGCAGTTGTAGGCTTCTATATGCCCACTATCTCGACTAGTGTGCCATGATCATCTATGCAACTAATCATCCTCTAGTGGCAATCTAGCTTCGCTCTATGAGCCGCAAGCCAGTCCATATCAAGAACTATGCCGTAGGTTCCTAATGGCATCACCCTAAGATCCCATGTTGTAGTGAAATAACTCAAGGAAACTTCACAATTTCTAACAGCGGTATCAACTGACATCCTGGCCTCAAAGGCCAACTCGACCTCCCACCTAATGTCCTGCCTAGAAGCCACCAACCTACAACGTCCCACTAATGATGTAGATATAAAGGAGTCGGTAGCTCCAGAGTTAAAAAGGATAGAGATGGGAGATTCTACAATCATACCTTTTGTCTCAATAACTGAGGCCTAAAAATCAGCCTAGCGGTTTTCAACTGCTGCAAACATACGGTGGGATTTACCCACATCACCCATAGTCTACTCGGAACCTTCTACATGATGCTGTCCCCCTGCTGTAAAACCCTGTGAGCACTCTCTAGCTATGTGTCCAGCTTCACCACAAGTATAACAAGGGCCCCTAACCTGTACCTGTACAGTCTGAGTCCTACTCAACTGCTATTGTCCTGTTCTGCCAGTAGACCCATGTGAACCCCTATACGACTGCTGCGATCTCGCGGGTCCCGCAAGTGGTCTCTACTGTCTCTGATCTTTGCGTGGGCCCTGCTTCTGGTAACCTCTATTATTTCCCCCATATGACTTCTGTTGTGTTTTATCTTTCTGTTGCTACTGTGACTACTATTATTGTGGGGGCCTAGGAGGTAATGGTGCTGAACTGTATCCTCCTCTAGGGGGTGGCTGTGTTGGCCTACGAAAATTCTGTTGATGCTACTGTTGTCCCCGATCCTGGAACTGAGGGTGAGAACTCTGCCTCCATCCCTGAATCTCCTCAACAATATAAGCCTTCTCAGTAGCATCACTCAAAGTCTGCGGATCTACCATCTAAATAGGTCCTACTATATTGTGGTTTAATCCTCTAATAAACTTAGGCACAGGAGTTTCTCATCATGGAGATACTTCGCATATCTGGATAACTCTGTAAATTTACTCTCGTACTGTGCCACCAAGAGTCCCCTCTACTGCAGATCATGGAACTCGTCTATACGACGCTGTCTATAATGATCAGATAGATAACGCACGTTGAATCACTCAATAAAGGTTTCCCATGAGAGGGTGTCTAAGGAAAGGCGACACTTGCACTCCTCAGTGCACCACCATGTAGCTACTACATCTCGTAACAAGTGTACTACCACATGGGCCTTTGTGTTGCCTGCGTATGGATGCAACGTGAAGCACCTGTCCAAACTGATAAGCCAGGCCTCTACCTTAGCTCCCTCTATGGTTCCAATGAAAGTAGGAGGGTTCAACCTCATTATGTCCCTAATGGGATCTCCTCTATCACTGCGTCCCCTGTAAGGCTCATCTACCTGTTCATCATAAGGCCTGGGACCAAAATGCTCTACTCTCACTGTCTCGTCATGCCTAGCATGATGTGTGGGGCTCCTACTACAGGCCCTACTAGCCAAAGCAACCTCCTCTATATCTAGCAACTCGACATAAGGTTCCACATGTGGTACCCCCTGTGGCTCTTCGCGGGGCTCCTCACGTGGCTCTTCGCGCAGCTCAACTACAGCCAGTGGAAGCCTATCTAAGATAGCTTGTAAGGCCTGTAATATCTGTGGTCCCATATCTAGTGGGGCTAGTGGTGCTTACGATTCCTAAGGAACTAGTTGTGCCTGTAGAACTGGCTAAACTTGTGGGATTGGCTGTTCTGGTGGGACTGGCTAATCCGGTCCCACAGCTGAAGAATTAGTGTGCACCTTGGTGGCTGGAGTGTGGCGGGTTAGTGTTTGCCGAACTCATCTGGGAGGCATCCTACAAGACGAGGTAATCTCTAGTCAGTTTGGTCGCAGAAGTGATAATGTGCCTAAACAAGCCCAGTGTTTTAAAATGACTAAGCTCTGATACCAAATGTCATGCCCACATTTCGCATGCATTCACAACACGCAAACACGCGTGTTCATGTCCACATGCGACATGTGGTCATGATATGAACTGTCAAAAATTTTCCTTTACTACATGAAATCTTCCCCTTGCACGTGTAAGCGTGCTCGGTTGCGTATGTTTAGGTTATCTAAGTGATAGTTGCTACGGAATAATATTCTTACGTGTGAATGTTGATATCTATCATTAAGTTTATGTCGGTTTAATTTACAACGTTTAGGATTCCCTTGGTAGTTTGTTGGCCTTTTATTGGTTTTCTCAATTCATTACAAATTGGCCCGCATACATCCTTTTGTTACATTCCAGGGACTATTTATTTAATTATCTATTTATTCAATAAATTGTCTCATTTTCCATTACAAACCGATCTGTTGAATTTCAAATAATTAATCGTCAAAATAATTAGTCTCATGTATTCTTTAAATAAATATTTAAATATATATATATATATATATATATATATATATATTCTTTTCCTTTTAATATATAAATTTTTATTTAAAAAAAAGTCCCCCTTTTTACAATGACTAAATGATTATTCCTATATTTACATTGCAAGTACTCATATATATCTGTGTGTGTGTGTGTGTGTGTGTGTAAAAGCATTTATTTAAATATCACTAAAGAAACACAAACTCCAGGAGATTAGTCATCAAGCACATGTAGATTATCATGGGAAAAATGGTTCAATATAAATGATTCATAAATAACAAGGAGGTGATTTAAGAACCATTGGACCACTTTTAGAAAATTGTGGCAATTTGAACATCCTTACATTTGATAATATTCACTAAAAATTAAGGTGTGAATTTGAAAAATTCACCAATTAGTGAAGATTCATTGCTCAAATAATAGTGGGTGGACACCACAATAGGATACACAATCTTGAATATGCTTATTAATGTCATATGGGACATTAAAAATGTATTTAATGTGGAATCGCCTTGGGAAATACATTATTATTGAGGGATCTAATAGAACAAGGAGGAACACATGGGATGTCTTGGAATGTGGAATGAGTCTTACTAAGTTTAAGGGTCACACATTAGACATGTGATTTAGTGAGCACATAGTTTATTAAACTCATGGTTTTATGTAATACTACTTGGTCATTTTATACAAGATTGACCTATATAAGAAAGAACATGGTAATAGTATGAGTATGCTAGAGGAGCATCTCTAGTGATGATGTTTCATGTTATGGCATGATCTTGGTGAAGGTATTGACTAGGATGTGTTGTTACATGGTCTTTAATGAATTCTCATTTTTATTGCATTAAACATGGAGTTCAATGATTCGCTAACTGTTGAAGAATAATTGTATAGTGAAAGTTCTAAGGAAAAAATACCCAGCATGCACCTTCTAGTATTCTATGATTTTCTTAATCATATTTTCAATATAGCTTGATACAAGCACATATTACTATGCCCTTAAAGAGAAAAATAGACATAGTTAATTTCCCACCATTAACCCTTAGAGGAAATGTAATGTAGTTTTCAAATCTAAGTAAATTTTGCTAGCATAATGGAAAGTAAATTAGTACTTCAAGAACATGAAACAAGTAGAAGATTGATAGAAGAGAAGAGACGACAATATACATAGGGAAAATCTTTTTTGGTAAAAGGCCCCACAATCCAAAGCATCAAACCCAAAACCATGAGCTACTACCACCATCAAATGTGGCACCCAAATTGGGTAGAAAATATCTAATGCCTTCTCATGGAGAATCAAATCCATTGTAAAATAGAAAGTTACACCAATCCAATGAAAATAGATGATGTTCCAAAAATTTAAAGACCCTTGATACTACAATCCAATGAAAATAGTCCAACAAAGACACATATACCTCCTACGACTCCTACTATATGAGAAATGTCTTGTTTGGTGCCAACAAAAGCAACTCAAAGTCTACTAATCAACACCTTACACAAAAGGTGTGTCTAATAATCAAAACATGTAGTACAAAGAACACACAATGATATGTAAACTGTAACAAACTTTCTTCAAAATAGAGCATACGTCCATAAACAATTTTCTTCTCACTCTCTCACCTTTGAGCTCCTCCATCTCTTCCAAGTTCTCCACATCATAAATAATATACATAAATAACATGCATACTATTGCTAAAAATGTAATGTAGCACAAAAATAGTAGATGACCACAAACAATGATCATACTAGATGAATAAGAACCTCTACGAAGAAACATAAGACTACAGATAGAAATTATAAACCATATAATGTCCTTTTACCAACACCACTTAGTGCTAAGTTGTGCCAAGTAAGATCTCCTTCACAAAACCACAACTAAAAACCCTTATCAACACCCAACCATCCAATCTCTTGGATAAAGCAAAACATATATATCTCAAATAACCAACATGGATGTAAGCTTCTGTAACAAAATAATATCAAACTCAAATCTATTCAAAAACTCAGAATTTGGCCCAATAACATTTCCTAAACTTCTCATAAATATCATCAAACTCATATGCACAAGGAGATAACCATACCAAACACTCCTCAAATGAACCCTTCTAAACTAACAACCATATCTCAAGATCCATATCCATGAGAAGACAAAGAATAAAACAAAGCTCATCTAAAAAATGGGCAATATCTATCAGATGATTTTATACCAAGTGGACTGAAAGTGGGTAATGAAATTTGTTCTTTGATATGCATCAAGCCTTATAGACTCTCTTTATGAACAATATCCTCATCAGGTCCATGGTGAATTCATGTACATCTTTAGGTGAATGCTCCTTTGTCTCCTTATTGAAACCTAATCAAAGAGACACCATTCCAACACATGATCCCTATAACAATAGATCTCCAACCTCATCCAAGTCTTGAAGTATCAATGAGCACCTACAACTAATTGATCTATGCTAAAAACCAAATGAAACACCACACTATCATGAATCTCCAAGCAAAAGATCAATGTACTCAATACCAAGAGAACTTCTCCAGACCACAATCAAATCTCCCACTACAGGTTGCATAATCCAAGATCTCATCATGAAAACATGATCCAAGATCTCCTCCTAGGAGATCATATGCTCCAATGAACATATCATGCCTCTTTGAGCACCATCATGCCAAAACTATAATAATGCACTTGATCAAGAGTTGTCCATGGCACAATACCAAACTATCCTCTAAATAAAGGATCACCTATCAAAACTAACAAGTCATATACCGACACCTCACCAAAGACTACAAGAGTCATCTATAGTAAACCAAGATGTCAACATCTCCACATCAAGGTTACCATCTCCTATCAATGGAACTCAAGATGTCATAGTACTCTCACTATATACAAGAATCATAATCCAAGTGTTTTTTACATGACACTTAGAACCTCTATAGAAGATCATCCATCACCAAAATGATGAATCCACATCATTGCCATAGCTCCCACTAAACCATGATATTGAGATATCAATGGTATCATGATAACCATCTGCTAAATGAAGATAATTTGTGGCCCCAACATAATCACATAACACAACTATAATGCTAATATCTCTACAAAATAAAGTAGAACCAAGATCTCAAAGCCAAGAATATAAACAACATGCTATAGGTCCCAATAAATTAATTTCCAAGTACTCTAATCATACATCCTCTCATCCCAATGCAACATACCAATGCACAAATGACCACAAACAAGGTCAAATTACTAAATCTACATCAATACTAAAAAGATTTGTCGATTTAGGTAGTCCGCATTTGAGTCATCCCACTAAACCCAATGGGTGGATCCAACCAACACAACTACATAACTCATAGATTCCAAACCAATAAAACATGCAAACTCATCATCACATCAATAACCTATAAATTGAGATAACAAAGAAAATAACCTATAGATCTCAACACTCAAACACTAGATCAACATAGATCTGATTTGCCAAACAAATCCACAACAAGTAACCATAGTCAAGGAAACCATCAATAAAAACACTACAAAATGCTAAGTGACTAATCATAGACCAACATCTCTACACTGAGAAAGTTGTGAATAACCTCCTTGAGTCATGCATGAATCATATCTGCAACCTAAAACCACCTTGCATCTAGAAATACTGCCATGGGATTCATAGTCTAAAAAATAGTCTATCCATAGATCTACAAAACCACAAGTTTTACTTAACCATGTAAAACCTGTAAAACCATGCATGCTATAGACATACATGCAAATCCAAACCCACTTATCATCTAGATGACCCATAAGTTTGAAAATCACCAAAATATATAAACTAGAACAATGGAATAACACAAATAAGCATAACTATAGATTTTGAATAAAAAATCTACAAAACCCTCAAATCCAATCAACATGAATATGATACATGCAAGTACAACCAAACAATATTAATAAGAGGTTATCCAAGAACTCCAGGCCACCAAATAGGCCAACTCCACAACAACCATTGTGTACATGCATATGGAGAATGTGGGATGTTCCAAAAGATTCTAGACCATCTAATGACCAACTCCATAACCTACATACATTTGAGGCTAATAAAATAGTACCTTCCAATGCCAATGGCTAAAACCATGTACCCAACATAATAATATCAAACCATAGTGAAGACATCCCAAGTTTCTCCATGTCACCATGGATCCAAGAACAAACACCCAACATAAATACTTTGTTGCACATGACCAAAGAATGAAAGAACACAACCACCATGCAAGAGGGTTGCTACGTACTATTAAGTAGCTCCAATTCAATATCATATTACACGCAACCACATGAACAACTCCAAAATACTTCATCTTCTCCAACCTTCAAATGTCTGTTGTACATTGAAACATAAGATCAATTGCAAGACTTCTGGTCAAACAAAAATTAATAATCAATTGATTCCTTCCTACAAATTTTCTCAACCTTGTTAGGCTAAGAAATCACAAAAGAAGAAATACCAAGAACCACAAACCCCATGGAACCATCACAAACCCCAACTAGCACATACAACCACATGCAAGTACATACAACTCACATGCAACAATATGGAACCACCATAGCTCTAATACCACTTGTAAGGAAAAATACATAATATGCATCTTGTAATATATATGATTTTCTTAATCACATATTTAATATAGCTTGATACAAGCACATACTACTATGCCCTTAAAGAAAAAATAGAGGTAGTTAATTTCTTGCCATTAACCCTTAGAGGAAAATTAATGCAACTTTCAAATCTAATTAAATTTTGGAAGCATAACGACATGTAAATTAATACTTCAAGAACATGAAAGAAGAATAAAATAGACAGAAAAATAAGAGACACTAATATATATGGGGAAATCCCTTTCGGGTAAAAAATCCCACACTCCAAAGTATCAAACCAATGTATTAATCTACAACAAAAAAACATGTTACAATACACTTGCAAGCTCAAATCCTTAACACATGGAGATTTACACCTTGCTCCCCTAGAGGAAAACTGATAGCATAAACCAACATAAAAATACTCTCCTACAAATGACTCCTCATACATTAAATTTATAGGAGTTTCAATACTATAAACCACCAAAATGAAACTAAAAACCATGAGCTAATACAACCCTCAAATGTGGCACACAAATTGGGTAGGAAATATTAAATACGTAATAAAGAAGAATCAAATCCACTATAAAATAGAAAGTTACTTACGCCTGTCATATATCACTTACACCTATTAAATCATAACTAACTCTCAAAATATGGCAGTCCTTATTTGGCTTCTAAAATAATGCTTCCATGATCTCGTAAAATTGTTTTTCAATTTTCCAAGGTAACTCCATCTTACAATCTATTTCTATTCTATAAACTCTTCCAAACATTACAAGTTGTCATAGTTGCATCGAGAAAATCCCATGACACTCAGTGATAAATGCAAATTCTTGAAATACAAACTAAAAGTCACACATAATGCCACTCCAAGTGGGATGCCCAAAATATTTGTGTGCATAACAAATGAAAATAAATAAATATTTCAAATGTTAGGACTGTAGAGGAGGAAAAATTACACCTTGACCAAAATATATTAGCCGAGGGAATTTTCCACTACAACTACACTAGGATTTGTTTTTGTTTTGTTATCTACTTGTTTTCGATAGACTACCATTACTAGACCCTTTTTTTTCTAAAAGATTAAAATAGAAAGTAAGCCAACTACTAGAAAGATAAAGGAAAGCTGATAAAATGCTAAAAATAAAGTACTACAAGTAGAATCTAGAAATTTTAGATACATAATAGAAAAAAGAAAGATACAAAAGACCTTGGTATCAAAAGATGGAGTCCTCTTCTAGGGATGTCAATGTGTTGTGGGGACATTTGTGCGTCACATTGTATTCTAGGTCATATGGAAAATAAAAAATTCCAGGCCTTCTTCACTCCTATTCACCTATATAGCACAGAAAAGAATGAAATGCAAATCCAGTAGTCTCTAGGTGATAGAAATGAACTTAAATAAAAAATAAATGAACAACACAACTTCAAATAGATAAAATAAGTAACATAAAAGAAGGGATTCAAGGAAAGAGCTCACAAAACCCATGAAGAGAAATGAAGCTTTCCACTAAAATCTGTTACCTACAAAAGGAGAGGAAAAATTGTTGGGGCTACTTGGGAGCTTGCCTTCAGGTCAAGCCCCTATTTTGGTCTTTCAAACTCCACAAAAATCCAATATGAAGAATATGAAAATAAGTGTGTGTGTGTGTGTGCGCGCGCGCGCGCGTGCGCGCGCTGCTACTTTCTATCTATGAATAGAATGGAATAGCAGCAGTGATAAGATATTATACTAATGAAAATGAAAAACTAATTTACTCAAAACCAATGAGAGAAAACTAGTGTAATAACATGGAAGAGAGAAAGGCTGGTGAGGTAACCCACATAATGCAACAAAGAAAATAATAGATTACACAAAAAAAAAGAGAAATAAAAGAGGGTAAATGAAACCCAATCACATAGTAAACAAAAGTATAAATTGCCCAGTTGAAGTAGAACAATCTAGCAAGCAATGGTCTCAATAAAACCCTATGAAGAAGACATAAAAACCCTCAAGAAAACCTCACATTAGTATGTATACAAAAGTAGATCCATACAGAATCCTTCAGAATTCCAAGAGAACATTGTATTTGATCACAATAGAGAAATAGTTGACAGATTTCTTCACAAAGTTGCATATGAGAACCAAACAGTTTTCCAAAATTACTTGACAATGAGAAGATAGATTCAAAATTGCCAAAGTAGAGGGAAAAAGTGAGAAGATAGGTCAAGGAATGTCATTATAGGAGGTGTAGAGGCATTACAATAATCTTGAATGTTGTTGAATATAACCAATAATGCCTAGAAATAGTCACTTGGTGCCACATAGGCATGAGATGCTAGTGTGACAAGAGAACGTCCATGCTAAGTGCCAACATCCAAGTGACTCTAGTTCCTGGTCACATGAAACACCACAAGATGAAGAGAATAATAAAACACTAAAACATATTTTTCCAAAATTAAATACAAAGGTTCAAACACAACACAAGAGCATCCATGTGGGTTACAAAAAAAGGCTAAGGCAACACCGAAATGAACCTAAAAACATAATAAGGGAGTCAACACTAAAGAGAGTGCAAAATGTAGCATGAAATTGAAAGGATGTGTAATTTTTTATGTTACAAGGACTTACAAGTTGTATGACACACCTAATCCCAACAAAAGTCCCATTGTATTGTAACCATGTGTTATATTAGTAATATAATGAGCGGTGTGGTGTGTTCTTGATAGTTTCTTCTCAAAATGGTTTCCCACGTTATGAATTTAGTGTTATCTTGTGCCAAAAAGCTCTATTTCTTTTACATTGTTATGTATTTAGTATCCTATTTAGCATAGTTTCTTACATAAAAGTTATGTTGGAAATTAGGATTGAACTCTAATGTCATTGTCGATGATAAGGAGTAGTATACTTAAATTCTAATCATATTTTGTTCTACATTTGATTTTTCTTTCTTTTCTTTCTTTTATTTCTTTCTATTTTCTTAGTTACTTCTCCCTTAGACTAGCCCCATGAAACTAGGAAGATTCAAGGGCTCACTATCAAAGGCCATACTTAGGCAAATATTGGTTCTTTGTGCCCCCTACCATTGGCCCCATCCAAGTAGGTAGATTTAAGAGATTGTCACTAATGTACAAGGATGGTAGGAGGATTCAGAATGAACTAAGTGAGAAGATCATGTCCCCCTTACCCTAATCCCACATAACCAAGAAGCTACGAGGACTCATCACCAAACATTAGAACTAGGCAGACACTTCGACTTGGAAGGGTTTTAGAAAGATGAAACAATGTTTCTTAGTCTCTTTTTATCAAGTCATCTTAGTATTAATCTAGCTCTTTAGGGCTCTTCTCTTGTTAATGCATGATAATTTGGAAGACCTTCCTATTATCTTTTATATTAGAATAAACGCTTGGATAGTTGGTAGGGTAAGCTAAAAGATAGTACAAGTATGGATTAGAGTTGATCCTTGGCTCAAGGTGAAGCAAGGAGAATTCAAAAATAGTGTTTTTGGATTTAAATTTAAGAAGCCACATAGTCCAAGGTTTGTGTAAATAAGGATAAGTATATATGATTTAGATGAAGACAAGAATTAAAAAAGAAAAGTATTTTTGAATGAACTAGTATGCAATTTTTTATGATATGCAACTAGAATGAAATGCATTAATTTAATTTTACCTTCCAATGTGCATAATATAAGTCCTCTATTATAAATGCAAGCGTCCAACCAACTTGGATCAAGATTAAGACTCCTAGGATCAATGATATAATAGAAAACCTCATAAATAAGGAATTGTGTCTCTTCTAAATCTTCTCAATAAGTTGGAATATTGCTAGAAGTTGCTAACTTAGATTGGCCAACTTCCTAATAAGGTGGATTTCAAATTACTAGAGTTTTGACTATAGAAGCATCTAAAGTTTCACATGGAGGAATCAAAGGTAAACTTGAAGGTGCATAGGTACCAAATAAATATGGTTCAAAAGGAAGGATATTTAAGTTTTATCTTATTATAACAACTTGACAATTTTTATTTTGGTTTGAGAAGAAATAGTGGCAACTATGTATGATTTTTTCCTTTTCAGGTTTGAAGAGATTCATCTCTCTTAGTTTCATCTTTAGGTTTGTGCACAGTCTTAAAAAAGATTTGAATTTGTATGGTTTGATTAGTTGAAGTTAGGTGTAATGATTTTATATTTTCTTCTTAGCCAAATCAATGCTATATAAATTAACAAAATCAAGATCCCCTTGGCATAATAAACTTTTCTTAGATGGGGAAATTGGACTCCTAAAAAAGGTGGATGGGATATCCTTCATATTATGAATTATCCAAGTTTGTTTCAACATCATGTTGTAGCCAATATCCTTATATATGAAATTAAAATTACTAGAAATAGTTCGAGTCCCTAGGGTGATTGGATGGAGAATATTCTCTATCAAAGTATCTTTCAAGTTATCATAACCCCATGGGGTACTCTACATGTATTCAAAATGTTGGTCTCATTACACCTCATTTTTTTAGATTAAGGAAGAGGGTGTATTTCCTAGATTTATTTCTTGTTGGCAAGAGACACTGTGTGGCTTCATGAATGTTGTCATTGATGGCAACAAAGTCCATCCCACACATCCTCAGGACATGGTATGACTATACTAGAAGTTAGATTGAAGAGTATTTTGGTCTGGTAAGTAAGAACAGAGCATGTAGCAAGGTCTGACAATCAGGTCTGAATCTCTCAGAGGAAGTATCTCAGCAAAGTGTGGACTTGGGGAAGTCAAGAGGAGTACCCTGACTGATACATTTTAGAGATTGAGCCTCCAATGATGAAACAATGAAAAGATATGAGCACCTAAGTGTTGGGTTCCTGTTTAGCAGAGTAGACTGAGGAAGAACTGACCGACAGAGCATTAGACCTTAATCCAGATGAGAAATTGATGGTGATTAAGTTTCTTGAGGGATCATTCATGGTTGGCCGACATGATTGATGACTCCTATAACTATCTTTTTGATACGCATCTCTTAGTAAGCATGGATTCAGCAGACAGACCAGAGTTTTGTAAAATCCTGAGTATTCCAGATGCTGACTAGAAAGGTGTTGAAGTCTTTTGTGCAGATATATATTCCAAATGGATTTTGATGTGAATACAGATATGATGTGTTACGAAGTGCGAAGAATAGTAGAGAGCAGTGTGGAAGTAGCAAGACAGGTCTGGTATGTAACAAAACAGCAACACTAAAGCAGAGGAAGAATGAAGTGTAGTAGATCAGTATATTGAGCCTAATCAAAATTAAACCTTAGCATATGTGGATGCTTCTCATCAGTTCAAGTACCTAGTTTCTTCCTATAAACTATTGTAGGCAGTGAGCCTCCTATGAGTAGTGTGCTCGGGTAGTGAGCCCTAATTGGCATGTGCCATTTTGTACTTCTATTCTTTTAATAGAGAATACAATCTTGGGTTAGTCACCTTGTGGTTTTTCCCTTAACAAGGTTTTCCACGTAAAAATCCTTGTGTTACGTGTGTTGATTTCTTTCTGCTCTCATGTTCATATATGCTTATATGTTTTAATACTGCACTAATTATTAAAGAAGAAAAGAAAGTCAAATAATTAAGATAACTAATTCACCCCCTCCCTCTTAGTTATCAACAATTGGTATCAGAGCTAAGTTCCTCTAGACATAGCCTAACAGCTTGAGGAAGATCTAGGAATCTCAATGGATATGTACGGTATGAGGGATCAACTTTAGTCTGCCCTAGATGATCTTAAGCAATCTCACTCTGAAGTAAATATCCTGAGGGAAAGACTCAAACAAGCTGATGATTTCATAAATGAACTCAAAGAAAAACTTAAGTTTCTCAATGAAGAAAAGAAAGGAACTACTTCAACAATTAGCAAGTCAAAGTGAAGCCAATGATACTAATGAAGATCTGAATGAGAAAACCAAGTTATGTGAGAAGTTATCAAAAGAGGTCATTATGGTAAGACATGAAATGGAATCAGGAGTTATGAAATTCACCCAAGAAATTGAAGAGAAAAGGAAAATTAAAGATAATCTAAAACAATCTCTCAAGGAGAAGTCAGAAGACTACCACAAAATGGACAGAATAATTAGGCATCTGGAATCTAATCTTGAAGAAGCTAGAGATAATGAAGAACAACTTGAGAATCAGATAGATACACTTAAAAGGGATCTTCAAACTGGAAATGAATACAAAGAGAAATTTAAGATAGGCTCTTCTCAACTTGAAGTTCTTCTTGAAAGCCAAAAGAGGGTAGATGACAAGCATGGCTTGGGGTATGAGAAAGGTGAAAGCTCTGGATTAGGAAATCCAAGGAACAAGTCTAGAAGACCTCCAGTAAGGCAACCAAATGCTCAAAGATATCCATCCTTCAATGGATACTGCTACAACTGCAATAACTTCAGTCATAAAGCAAATCAGTGTAGAAGAAGAATGAATCAGACTAATTCATCCTTCTCCGGATAGTGTTTTAACTGCAAAAGGTATGGTCACAAATCTCATGAATGTAGAAATATGCAAATGAACAATTCATTCAATGGTAGATGCTTTGCATGCAATAGACGGGGACATATGGCTAATCAATGTAGATCAAGAGGATATCAGTCAAATTTGCAAGGAAATGTTGTTTGCTACAATTGCAATAGATCTGGTCATATTGCCAAATTCTGTAGGAGTAAGAATCGGGATAAAAGGGGTCTGGTGCATCATAATCAAAATCAAGACAAAGGAAAAGTGAATGCGGATGAAGTTCAAAGGGAGATGAACAAGATTTGGGTAAAGAGAAGTACAGAAAATATTAGGGATGGATCCGCACTAGAATCTGGTGCTGATATTCCTTTCAGAAACTAAATAGATGAGCTCTAGCTCAAGGGGAGTCAAAAAGGAAAACAAATTCCCCCAGCCAGTCAATTAGTGCCTAAAATTGGCACATGGAAAGTTGCAGATTAAAGGGTTCTCTGAGAAATATCTAAATAAGCCTTGGTAAAGATATGGAAGATCCGCAAGAAGTTTTCAAGAAGTTAAGCATCCAAGATTGATCTGGTTTAACAATCATCCGGTAAAAGTAGGATTCCCACAGTTAGATCCAGTATGATTTAAAATTCAAATATCTTGATCTGTGGATAAATGGAATGATTGAAAAAGGGAGATAGATTGTGATTTATCACCAAGAACCACTCTAATTGCATCTTAGTAATCCAGAAAGATCTCTCTCAGAACAAGGAGAACAAGGCAACTGGAATGACTTAAATTATGCATTTATTGCAATGTGGAATTAGGGTTTGCATAGAAATATAAGGGTTCTCTTGTTCATCATTTCCACATTTGCATTCAAAAAGAAGAAAGAAGGAGCTCTGCAACAAAATTGCCTCAAAACCTCTCAAAGATCAACCGCAGAAGTTGATTCAACCAGCAATCTTATCCGGCTCATATCGTGAACCCTAGAGGTGTAAAAAGGTATTTTCACTCTTAAATATCTCTCTCTGAATCTTTTGAAAGATGGCTACTCTGAATGTTGTCAAAATCTTTGATAGGTCGTGCCCTAAGTTCAAGAAACACCCTTACAAATCTCTAGAAGTTGATCCTTTAGGTGCCTTCTCTAGCATTCCGCATGGGGTTTTGCAAGTAGAAGATGTTAGGGCATACATTCATGTGAATATTAAGAAATTTCAAGAATCCAAGCTGATGGATATCTATCACAAGCAGTTAATAGATGAATCATTTGAACTCAAACCTCAGTACAAGGCCATCCGGGACAAGCATTTTGGACATTGCATCCATTTCCCCTGTTTTGCAGAAGATAAATGGGTCCAGTATGTTCTGAGAAGAGTGCATGACAAATTCATGTGGTTAATGAGGCCATTTAAGATCACAAAAGATGCTATTAAGGTGGTAACCGGATTGCACTCATCTGGTGGGTTACCTGCTCTCAAATCGGTCAAAAACCAAACTGTGAGTGAGGCTACCAGATCAAAATTTGACAACAGAGCAATGACAATAGAAGATATCACTGATCTGGATATCAAGTTTGCCTCCATGATAATTGGCTACAAGATATATCACTCCAGCAGGGAGAACTCTGTATCCAGAACTGTAATTTATACTGCTTATCAGATGCTAAGGGAGAATGCAGATTATGATCTTTGTGAGCTTCTTCTGAGCCAACTATTGGAAAACTTAAAAAAGATCAAAAAGGACAAGAAGAACTCATTCAAATATGGTGGCTTGATATTATGCCTCTTCTTTTACTACATGAATGAGCTCCTCGGACCCAGTGGTTGGGCACGGTAAAATGACAGACCGGTTGCCATACAAATCAGAGATTACATGTATGGACTTGGTGATGCCAAGGCTCAAAGTACAGCACTCCGGGGATACTTTAAGAACTTTCAAAGTATGATGTAGGCCAGAGAAAGAATCCCCCAATCATTGGTTGAAAAATACAAGGATACAGTGTGCTTTATGGTAGACACTGATCAATGCCTAATGGAGGCAGTGGAGCCAAGGATAGTCTAGATTATGCCAATGGGGTATGAGGTTGATGAGAAAATCCTAGAGCTACATATCCAACACCTGCTGAGTCAGCCCAAGGACCCTAAGGTAGAAAGGTTTGGAACCTTTTAAGAGTTGAGTGTGAAAATTCATGTTGAGCTAAGACAACCAGAGATGAAAAGAAAAGTGAGAAGAGAAGTAGAGGAAGTTGCCAAAAGATTTGGCATTTCTAAAGAAGCAGTCGATGCAAATAGAGAGAAACTAGAAAGAGCATAGAAAGAGAAATAAGAAGCAAAAAAAGAAAGTGATCCAGTGCAAGCCCCCCTCCCAGACCAAATCCTCCAAAAGCTCTGCACCTGCCACCTCTAAGAGCCAAAAAGCCTCAAAACTGGAAGCCAAGACATCCGGTAAGGGAGAAAAGAGAACAAAAATCAAGGACACAAGGTCCTATACAAGTCAAAAAGATGATGAAGAGACAGAATCAGATGAGGAGGTTAAGAAAATGAAGAAGAAAAAGAAAACCTCTATGGAATCATCTTCTGGCAAAAACAAAGAAGAAGAAGTAGAAGAATTCATTGAAAGGCCTACTCTCTGCATTGATGATATCATCAAATCAGTCACTATGGATGGGAACCTGAAACCAATGACTAAATTTTATGATGAATATAATGAAGCTGACCAGAAGATCTTGCAAGATGCTACAGTCAGGTATCTAAGCATCTATAATAAAGCATTCATTGAAATCATATCTCTAATTCCCAAAAGCCTAGAGAAGGAACTTGAAATAAGAAAGAACAATGCTAAGGCAAAGGACCTAGAGATCTGGGAATAGATAGCTATTCAGCTCTATCCTTCCATCACTCCTAAACAAATGAACATGATCTTCAAGGATTGCAAGGATGAGTTTTGGAGCAAAGCCAGAATGAACAAGATTATGCTCGGAGAGACTAATCAAGTGGCAAAAGAGACTGAAGACATCCTCTGGAATGCATATAAAAGATTCAATATTCCTATTATAGAGGACCTAAGTGATGAACCTTCTGATGTCGAAGGATTAAGTGCATCAAAGGAAGACTCTACTGAGAAAATTGTAGAAGAGCCAAACGAGATAGGTAAGGAGAAGACTAAGGACCTGGACTCCTCTATTTTAGAAGAGGAAGTTCATGAAGAAGTAAATATCTCTCTTTTGGATCCCCCAACAGACTCCAGAATTGAAGGAGAAGAAAGAAAAGAAAAGGAAATCAGTCAACAAGAAGAGGTAAAGGGAAGAAAAGAAGACCAAACAGAGAAGACCTCAGGTGACAGTTTTGAAGGTACAGAAGGAAAGAAGACTCTGTCTCCGGCAAGAGACACTGCAGAAATAGTTAAAGATTTCTTGACCAAAGAAATGATGGAATTAGATGAACCGGAGCTATTTCAAGGACCATTCAATTTTGACTCCCTCTCCCTGGTTCAGACAATGAAGATAGCATCCTTTTCCCAAGCAAAGGCAAAAGAAAAACTTCTGAAGTCTCACATGGAAGACTGTGAGCTGATAGAGATTGCATCCGGTGTGTTGGAGAAGATCATGCCATCCTTCCAGAAGGATCTTTTAGCCTCTTCATGTGGTAATCTCAAATCTCTTGTTAATTCTGTTAACACACATTTTGATTCTTTGGAGAAAGCAGCAAAAGAGAAAGTCTAGAAAGAGTTTTTGGGTAAGAGATTCTCTAAGATACAAGGACTTATAACAAATGATAGGATAAATTTGGATATTGGGATAAAGAGCTTAGAAAATGCTCTTAAAGATGGTGGAGATCTATACAAATTTTGTCTATCTTGGTCCACCATGATAGCAGATATTACCAAGAAGGTGGAAGAACAAGAGAGCAAACTATCAAGTTTATCTCAAAATTTTGATCCTCTCACCTCTTCCATAATGAATCAAGAATGTCAGACTATTGCAGCTATAAATGACATAAATAAGCTTGAAAAAGAGAAGAAAAATAGAATAAGTAGGCTAAGTGAATTAAGAGGAATAATTATACCTAAGTTAGAGGCAATGCATGAGGCCCTAACTGATGCCCAGACCACATCTCGGACCAGTGATCCGATATACTTAAAGAGGACAGAAGCTTTTGCATTTTTACTAAGTGGTCACATTTCAATCTTGGACAAGATGAAGCAGAGTTGGGCAACAGAATTTGTCCAGTTGAAAACAACTTTTGCGGATATACTTAAGTATATGTAAGTATGACTTGTATATATATTTATGTGACAATGTATAGGTTAAATTTTGCAAATTTTGGTGTGCGGTTTCCACCCTTTCCCATTGATGTCAAAGGGGGAGTGAGGAGCAGTGAAAAATGTGGAATCCAGCTAAGGGGGAGCTCCAGTAAAAGTGTACATAAGATAGAGCATCGGCCAAGGGGGAGTTTGTTATAACACTTAGTCATTTTTTACTAAGTGTTGCCATCAATGCCAAAGGGGGAGATTATTGGCAAGAGACACTGTGTGGCTTCATGAATGTTGTTATTGATGGCAACAAAGTCCATCCCACACATCAGCAGAACATCGTATGACTATACCGGAAGTCAAATTGAAGAGTATTTTGGTCCGATAAGCAAGAACAGAGTATGTAGCAAGGTCTGACAATCAGGCCCGGATCTCTCAGAGGAAGTATCTCAGCAAAGTGCAGACTTGGGGAAGTCAAGAGGAGTACCCTGACTGATACATTCCAGAGATTGAGCTTTTGGTGATGAAAGAGTGAAAAGATATGAGAACCTAAGTGTTGGGTTCCTCTTTGGTAGAGTAGACTGAGGAAGAACTGACCGGCAGAGCATCGAACCTTAATCCGGATGAGAAATTGATGGTGATCAAGTTTCTTGAGGGATCATTCATGGTTGGCTGACATGATTAATGACTCCTATAACTATATTTTTGATACGTATCTCTTAGTAAGTATGGATTCAACTGACAAACCAGAGTTTGGGAAAATCCTGAGTATTCTGGATGCTGACTAGAAAGGTGTTGAAGTCCTTTGTGCAGATATATATTCCAGATGGATTTTGATGTGAATACAGATATGATGTGTTGCAAAGTGCGAAGAATAGAAGAGAGCAGTGTGGAAGTAGCAAGACAAGTCTGGTATGTAACAAAATAGCAACACTAAAGTAGAGGAAGAATGAAGTGCAGTAGATCAGTATATTGAGCCTAACCAGAACTGAACCTTAGCATATGTGGATGCTTCTCATCAGTTCAAGTACCTAGTTTCTTTCTATAAACTATTGTACGTAGTGAGCCTCCTATGAGAAATGTGCTCGGGCAGTGAGCCCTAATTGGCATGTGTCATTTTGTACTTCTATTCTTTTAACAAAGAATACAATCTTGGGTTAGTCACCCCGTGGTTTTTCCCTTAACAGGGTTTTCCATGTAAAAATCCTTGTGTTATGTGTGTTGATTTCTTTCTGCTCTCATGTTCATATATGCTTATATGTTTTGATACTGCACTAATTATTAAAGAAGAAAAGAAAGTCAAATAATTAAGATAACTGATTCACCCCGCCCCCTCTTAGTTATCGACATTTTTTCCATAGGTTTACTTGTTTTCCAATCCAATCTATTTGTGACTTTATGAATGAACAAACTAGATTTATCCAAGTGTCATTATCTAATTAATTCTAATCTCTCTTCAATCTACTATATATTTAAAATAATTTCATTGTAATGGTTGTTGTTGGGTTTTCGTGGCTTTCCTATAATCTTTTTTGGTTCTTCATTTTGATATGCATATCTAGGGGGTAAAATATTGAAGCAAACTAGACATTTTATGGCTTCATGTATACTTTCAACTTTTAAGAAAGGATACAACTTAGTGTTTTTTGATCTAAGTGTCTCCTTGGGCTAGGTATATATTTCAAGAGATCATAACTATCTCTAATTTCTCATTTATTGATATAATACTATTGTCATTGGTTGACTTAATAAGAATCTATAATGTCTCTTTTAGGTTCCTTAAAGTCCCCTTTTATTGTTATTATATGAAAATTATGTTTTACAATATGAATTTTTAAAGTATATCTATTTTCTGATTACTTGCAATACACTTGGAGTCCATTATAACAAGTATAAAAATTGACTTATGCAAGTTCAAATGGAATCTTATTTTTGTATTATGTCTTGATTCATATCATGATCTTAAGGAAAAAGGTCTAATAGACATGAATGCTTGACTTTAAAGGTTTGACTAGGTTAGCCTGTAATGCCCCTCAATTTTGGTTTGAGATAGATATTAGTTTTCTATGGTTTTAGATAGTGTTGATACAATTAGTAGTTTTATATTGCACTTTAACAGTTGGGATATTTGAGATGTTAGACTTATGTTTGATGCTTATCATGATCATGATGACATTAATGATATTTCAGCCCATCATGTGTTTCCACATGTTTAGTTGATGGCTAGATGGATTATGCATATTGATATAATCTTGATTATGTAGTTTAATAATATCTAACTTCTAGTTAGGGATGCATATGTTATTGTCATGATTTGAGAGAAGGGATAGTGTAGTATTGCTCACTCCGAGCACCCTACTACGCTGTGAATCCCTAACTCTGTGTATGTGTTATGTAGGTATATATATATTTGTATGCAACATATTGTTTTGATAAAGGTTGCAGGTACCGAGCTTCGACTTCACCTGACTTAGCAGGTCTAAGTGGGCCCTTGCACCAATGGATAATGTTGATGGAGATAACATGAGGTTTATTCCTTAGGTTAGTTCAATCTTCAGTTGTTGGTTGTCATGTGGTTTGTAGGTTTATTGTCGAGTCCTTGTTTAGTCAACCTATGTGTATTCTAGTATGCGTAATGGATCAATATTGTTATAATGTTTTTGATAATATAAGGCGGCTAAACAAGGGGCCGAACCCTTACAAAAAATAGAGAGGCCCAAGGCAACAAGCATCAACAGTGCCTTAAACCAGAAACAATAGATACATCAATTACAGATTTCTAGCATAACCAGCAAAACCAGCCGCTAAAAACTAATGTCATAAAAATAGAGTAACAGAGTATCAGTAGTATAACAACAAAAACTAAGGAGGCAACATCTCTCCTTTCTAGTCCATAGATTTAATAATATCATCCACTTTTTTAGCCAGATCGTCATTGTCAGCATTGACATTTACCCCCAGATTCTTCAGCATAGAGAGGTTGAGGAGAATAGAGGTCCTGAGCACAATGGAGAGATTATGTTCCAGCTTCGTAATGCGAACGCGCAGGTCCGCAAGTTCAACCCCCAGACCATCATCAGTCTCCATAGCATCTTCAGCCTCTTCCACGAACATTTCACCCACTTTGTCAGCATTTCCAGCAGAGTCAGCAACATCCTCAGTGGTAGCCCCCGTATCATGAGTCTCTTGCTTATCATCATCATCACCAGATATGTCCTGAATCTCTATATCCCTGTCATCCTCCCTCTGAGTGGATTCATCTGAACCACTCTCAGAATAGTCAATGAGCTTAGCTTGAGGAGCCGGTTTGCCAGCAATACGCCCTGAACGCCAAACTCCAGAGGAAAGCCCCTCCCTGCAAACCTTCACAGAAGAATCACTTCTCTGGCCCACCAGGGTCCTACCAAGAGTTTTAGGGGTCCCAACCACTACCTTCCCAGTGCTTATTTCACCAGCAACCTTCTGCTTTTTGCCCTTCATAGTGGCAATAGATCCCAGAGTATCAATAGGAATTTCTGCAAGAGTGCAAAAGGAAACATCTTTAGTCTTGATAGGAACAGGGGAGGGCCCAGGTTCATCAACATCAGGAATATCCTTAGGGTTAGAAGAGGGCTCCCCTTCCCCACTATTAGTAGGAATGGACTTAGAGGGTTCAAGGGCAAGATGGTGATTATACAGACAGAGAATAAGGCCCTAGTGAAGAGGGATAGGCTTCTTAGCAGTGTTTTTAGCCAATTTAACCCTAACCCTAAGGACGGAATGCTCGAGGGAAGAAAGCAGATAAAATAGAAAACTAATTTTAGCATTGCAATGGAAATGATTTAAAAGGGGGAGATGATAGTTATAAAACCTAGTGAAGTGCCCCTCCAGGGTGAAATACTTCATGAGGATAAAACACATAGCGTCCCATGGCTCTGGCAACTTGGCTCTGTTAAAACCGCCCTGGTAAGGGACTAATTCTTCACCAACACTAAGGAAGAGCTTCTGACTGGAGAGGTCTGCAATTTTAGTTTTCCTCTGCAGCTTCAAGCCCTGAGTAGACATACTAGTGGCCATAGCGATCACGCATTCAGAAACTTCAAAGCTGATACCACCCACCGAAACCCATCTGTTCTGCCAAGACTGCGCAAATTGTTCAGAAATAGCTTCATTGTACCCATTAAGCCTCTCCAAATAGGGGCTAATCCCACCCTCTTTGCAGTAATGCCAAACCACCAAATTGTCCTTGAATTCGTAGCACGAGACGGGCTCAGTTCTAATTCTATCTCCTCCCATGGCAGAATTACAGCACATGCCATAGAAACCCCAAGTCTCCTTAGTCATCTTTACAGGAGAATTACTAACATGAATGAGACTAATGATGTAGGTAATAACATCGCACTCAATCTCATAAATATGGGAAGCCTTGCAAATGCCAATCCCATGCTTAACCATAATTACCTGACACACGCCATGATGATCCGGCCGTCTGCTCACCTTATGAGAGAATGGAGCGGAATTGACAGTAGAGAAGGTATGAGAGGACTCGTACTTCAATAGACACGTCAGACCCCTCCCAAGGCACTGACAGTATGAGCTGTCTTTCGAACACATCTGACTCATCAAGACCCAGCCATGTCCATAAGAATGAGAGTCTTAGGATTTAAAGGAAGATGACCAAATTGGTGCCAAACCCTCCAATTTGAATATCGTTGTCCCAGTTCAGCACAGGCATCTACAACTCCATTGCTCTCATGGTAAATATGTGACATATGCACATTAGTAATCCTCTGCAAGAGAAGCTGTATATCCCTAATAATGTCTTTCAACTGAATGCCAACATTCAACACATTAGTAACGGCATCAATGACCATTTTAGAATCTCCCTGGATATCCAAATTCTGAATACCAAGGGATATGGCCAATTTAAGCCCCCAAAGAAGAGCCATAGCCTCAGCATAGTTATTGCTGTGACAGCCCAGACTGCCAACATAGACAGCAAACATCCACCCTTTATCGTCTCTGATGATCCCACCCCCACTAGCTGTACCATCTAGCTTAGAAGCCCCATCAAAGTTGAGCTTCATCCAGTTAGAAATTGGAGGCTTCCATCTAGTGTTAAGCCTCTACAATAATTTGGTATTGTTATTAGCAGGAATATGATTGAGAATCTTCTAGTTTGCCACAATTTGTTCTTCCCCCTGGGTCAGAGGTTTCTCCATGGTACGGATATGGGCCGTAGTGACACTCTCCAGGAGAGTCTTAATGAAAGTATGAGAGACCTGGGAGGCATCTCTAGCAGTATCCCTAAAAATCTGATGGTTGCACTCTTTCCACAAAGTCCAGCTCAAGCACGACAGAGTTTGATTCCATAACTCAACAAGCCAGGGATGGGAAAAGGGAGGATACCAACTATTAATAACTTCCTAGATATCAGAATTGCAAGCCCACTGAATACCAAAATTGCTGAGGATTAGGTTCCAGATTTCCCTAGCAAAGTCACAGTGGAAGAATAAATGAGAAACTATTTCCTCCTTTTCATAGCACAGACAGCATCTGTTGACCAATGTAAAACCTCTCTTGTGCAAATTATCTTGGGTCAAAATTTTTTTATGAATAGAGGCCCACCAGAACATGTTAATTTTCGGGACTAGTTTGTGGTTCCACACTTTTCTCCATATCTCCTTCCTATGAACCTCAGGGACCAATAAGTGATAGGCAGACTTAACAGAGAATCGGCCATTCTTATCCAGCCACCAAAATTGCTCATCTCCACGAGGGAAGAGAGGAATTCTAATTTCCTAAATCAACTTTTGAACCATCTGCGCTTTAGAGGCAAGATCAGGGCAATGAGAATAGCAATCCAACAAATTTCTCCAGCTCCTGTGACCATTATTGTTTAACATGTAATCACTGACCTTCTCGCTGAAAAACTGAGTAGCAATGCCAGCAATCTCACCCAGATCCCTTTGAGAGATGAGAGCCTTATCTTTTATCCAAATATCAGTCCAAAACTTGATACCCATACCACTACCTAATTTCAATCTGATCCCTTGCGTGAGCAAACTTCTAGATTTCAACATTTTGTTCTAGATAACCGATCCCTTAGGAAGATCTTCTTGCTAGAGGAAGTTAGACCAGTCAGTGACATGCAAATACTTGGTTGGCATGATTTCTCCCCAATCTTTATAATGATGAATCAGGTTCCAATTGATTTTAGAGAGCAGGGCTTTATTCATATTACGTATAGTTTGAATATTGAGACCTCCATGGGATTTAGGAAGACACACTTTGTCCCAGTTGACCAGGGACATTAGCTATTTATCTTTAGCTCCTGTCCATAAAAATTTTCTTTGAATCTATTCCAGCTTGTCAGCAAAAGAAGTAGGAATTTTGAAAAGCGAAAGGAAATAAGTGGGAATACCTTGCAAGGAGGCCCGAAGAAGCTACAATTTACCAGCACTACTGAGGACTTTTCCCTTCCAACCAATCAACTTCCATTGAGTTCTTTCCAAAAGGTTATTCCAAAAATTTTGAGAAACTTCTTTAACTGTAAAGGGGAGACCCAGATAGATAGCAGGAAGAACATCTTCAGCACAGTCCAGAATATGGATGATTTTTTGACGGAGAGTAGTGGGAGTATTAAAAAATACACATTACTCTTTTGGAAATTGATGTTTTGTCCAGAGTCGATGGCATAAAGGTTTAAAATATTCTTCCATCTCCTAGCTTCAATCACCGAAGAGATGCCAAAAAGAAGTGTATCATCAACAAATTGCTGCACAGACATAGGGGCAAGGGAGGAAGCAGGTTTAATGCCCACAAGATGCTTAGAGACCACGTTAGGTTGAATGTATCTCCCAAGAGCCTCAACCATTATGATAAACAAGTATGGAGAAAGGGGCTCCCCCTGCCGGAGTCCATGCGAGGAGGAGAAGAAACCCCTAGGAATCTCATTAACCAAGATAGAAAATTTGGCGGAAGAGACGGTCGTCCAGGTGAGGAGATGAATTTTGTCATTAAACCCAAACTTTCTAAGAACTTGAAACAGAAAATCCCATGAGACCCTATCATACGCTTTAGAGATATCCAACTTAAGGGTCATACCAGGAATTCTGCTCTTCTCCATGGAATGAATAGTTTCATGGGTGGAGATCACAGCATCCAAAATTTGACGCCGTGGGACAAAACCTTTTTGAGAAGGAGAGATAATTTTATCAAGAAAAGGTTGAAGTTTCATGACAAGGGCTTTGGTGCAAAGCTTATAGACAGTATTACACAAGCTAATAGGCCTGAAATCAGAAAGATTGGTGGGTTTTAGCTTTTTAGGGACAAGGACAATAAAGGTGTTATTGAGTTGCTTTAAAAGCTTACCAGTTTTGAAAAAATACCGAACCACAGCAGTGAGATCAGCCCCCACAATATCCCACTATTCCTAAAAAGAGGGAAGCCATCTAGACCCGGAGCTTTAAAAGGACCCATAGAGAATAAAACAGCACGAACCTCCTCCTCAGAAATAGGCCTTAGCATTTCTAGATTATCTTCCTTAGTTATGAGACAGGGGATCTTGTCAATAAACTGATTAATAGCCCTGTCAGTATCAACACCAGTGGCTTGTTCCGTCAACAAGTTCTGAAAAAATAACACAGCTTGTGCCCCAATCTCGTTGTCCTCAGTGATAACATCACCATTGTCCAAACATAGTTTTGTGATGGAGTTAGCCTTCCTATGTTTCATGGCAAAAATATGAAAAAAAGCAGTATTGCGATCTCTCTCCTTAAGCCACTGAACCCTGGATTTTTGCTTCCAAAAGACCTCTTCGCAGCACATAAGATTCTTCCAATCCGAAATCAGATCTTGTTCTTTCTTAGAAGTATCTTCTAAACCATCCCCTTGAGCAATCCACTGTTGAATATCCTCAAGTTGTCAAGCTAAAGTTTTCTTCTTCTAAAACACATGACCAAAACTGAATCTATTATAATGTTATTATTGTCAAACATTATAATATTTTTGCTTAGTCGTAAAATTGGAATGCTTTTAGTAGAATACTATTTAAGTAAATTTTAATGCAGAATTAATTAACTATTCTAATGTTCTTAAAAACATATATGTGGGTCAAAAGCCTTATTTTAATTCATTAATATATATAGTTATGTAGAGAATCATTCTGGTGAATAATGAAATGTGGTTAGTTGTCATTTATGATTCCAAAGTGGGGAATCTCTGTTATTAGTTAAAATTTAAAATTATTCTAGTGGGGGAGGATTCTTGGGAATGGATTTGGTGTTAGTGGGCATTTATGGCTGAGGGCTATTTTGTTTCTGGAGGGCTTTTTGGGAAGAGGTCATTCTAAGAAAAGGAAGAAGGAAGAGAAGTTCTATAGGAGGATTCAATTTTTGGAGCGTGAAAAGTACAGGTATGTCAATATTGCCGTATAGTTAAATTTTGTGAATTTCTTTATTCTTGCCTATGTGCTGCCCTAAGAAATTAGAATATTTTGTTGCCTAGTTGCTCTCTAAGTTTTGAAAACTTTGAGTCTGAGTCATCTCCTTGAACGTTCTAGCTCCTCAAATGAAACTGATCTATAATTCATCCTTTTCAACTCTATAATCATTTTGCTACGTGTTGGATGCTCTTACTAGATGATTTGGTAAAAACAATTAGCTTGCCAAACCATTCACTACAACAATAATCTTTTTCCTTAGATGGGATCGACTGTAATTTTTTTTCCCTATAGTCCAATTCGAGCAAGTGGGTTCTTGTTGTATTAAGATTATCTTGTTTTCAAAATATCATTTCCCTATTCTTTTTCCCCACCGGTTCATTGTTTTACTTGAGTGTCAGATTTTTTTATGTAAATCTTGTAGGACTATGGAGATGTGATCCTAAACCATGTGTCTGTCTGCTACCCTAGCATTCTCCTTGAAGGTTGAAATCAAGTTCTATTGTGATCTCTTTAAAAACTTCTTATTTTCAACCCGATCCACCTTGTGAGGGAGAATCTTCAAGCTCCAATAGAAGTTTTAGGTTTGATGCCCTCATTGATGCATTAGAGACTGTCAACCTATTGTATTGCTTCACATGAATCCACTGCTAAAGCCGTAGTGATCTCTGTCTTGTGCGACCATGGTTATCTCTAGTGACATCTTGTTGTTGCACTAGTTTTTTCGTGACTCTCTCTATAGCTATTGAGCACCCAACCAGTCTGTCGGCTGAAGTTTGAGGATGAATCATGACTCCTCTTGATAGGTTAATGGCGGTGGTATCTAAATCTTGAAGCCCTCACCCTATTTGTGCCCACAAGATTTCCCCATGCCGATTTTGTTCAAACTCTCAATCTCTGTAATTCGATTTCTTTTTTATCACTACTAGTGATAGATTTTATGAGTCAGACGATTGCAATTTTGTTTTTTCTTAGTAATCTTCCTTATTTTGTTATAGACTAGTGATAGCTAACATCTCATTTTGTGGAGTCATCGGCAGTGTAGATGGCTAAGTTTAGGATCGTGGTTACTAATCTAATGTCGATTTACCTTGTCGCCAATGTTTGTCATTTCGCCAGAGTAGGTTAGCCGCTAAGAATCCTTTTTGGCAATATTTCCTTCTTATCATAACTGTTTGTTGGGCCTAAGAATTAGGTGGTTAAATGTTAGTTCCATTAGTGAATTCGATCTTGTGGGCAACCTTTAGTTTAAACTCATAAGAGTATAGTATTCTTTCTCCATGTTAAACTCTAAGTGTTACCTAATTAGTTGATTAAGGCTTTGAGGAGATTAGTAATAGGTAACACTAATAATTCACTTAGAGCGATTCATTATTAGAACCAAATTCTATGATCCTTGAGTGCCTTTTGATTTAGTTTTTAATGTATTTTTTTTTTAAGCTTTTGTAATAAATTTAATCATGGGGTTTAGAAGATGCTATTAGAATAGAATTTAATTTAATAAAAATTTACCCTTGTTTTTTTTTATGTCTTATTCGGTTAATTGTTTTATATATATAATGGTCAAAATTAAGATTATTTTTCAAATGTGGAGTTTGAAATAGTTCCTTAGAATTATACTCATATTATGATGTTTGCCATTATATTAATCTAATGATGTTTAACTAATATTCTTTCTTGAGTAAATTTAGTGTCTTGTGAAGATTGGAGCTCTTTATTGTCGATAATGTGTGTCTATAGAAGGGTGTAAGAATGTTTTGGATATAGGTTGTAATGATTAACCTTTTCGTTGAAGTGTTTCATTTTCGTAAACCTTGTCCAGAATTGGTATGTTGAGTAATTGATATCTTAGTGTAAGGTCACCCTTGGAACACAATTGTATATTCTTATCAACTTGTAATAATGATGGTATTGAGTTATTTTTCTTTTTCTTCTTTACTCTCATTGGCCCTAAATCATATCGGTCTAAAGGAAAGTCATAGTCGTTTAAACCTGGTTTCCATATTGGGAGATGTACTTTTATAACATGGTAAGAGTTCAAATTACCGACTCCAAAGGCCTAACTGCTTGGGTTTCAACTTGTTAATTGTGTCATTTTGTTCCAATGTTGTATTGATTTGAGTTTTGAAGTGGATAAGGGAACTTTTATTGTCGAGGTTAAAGTTTGAAGGGCCTATGTAATGGATCAAAATGTAAGAAATGGATGTCTTGTAGACCCTTGTCCTTGCATGTTATTGGTTTTGGATGGTTGGTTAGAGGGTGCTAGTTGTAGGTAGGAGAGTGGCTTTCATGGTGGGGCCGATGCCCAAAGTGGCTACCTGGGTAACCCTATGGAAGTTGTAATCAAGTGGTAACTTAATAATTTATTTAGGAGGGTTGGGGTAGTAATTTACATAACAAGATAAGTAAGATGCCTCACCCATGCTTTGAGTGCTCTCACAGGCTAAGGATGGGATGAGAAGGCTTGGTTGGCAAGGTCAACCTCCTTGTCTCCATGAGAGGATGTGTCAGCTCTGCATGTGTCACCTTTTCGGGCTGATGCCCAGAGAGAGGCTACCAGGGTAACCATAGATGGGGACCAGTTTCTAGTGAGAGATAGCCTGGGTAACCCATGCTAGGACCATGCGATGACACTCTCCCTACTGCAGCTTAGTTACTTCCCTCTTTATCTTTTGTTGTTGCCTCTGGAGTACTGCCTTGTCTTGTGTAGTCTTGATAAGCTATTTTGTCTGTGTGGAGTTTGTATCTATTCATTTGTATTTGTTGTTTGTATCCTTTGACTTAGTGGAACCTCATTGTTATCTCCTAGCTTGAAGGGGTGGACCTCAAGATTCCACATGGTTGGGTGGAAGAGCTATCCATTGGTCTTCTTGGATGTTATGGTTCGAGATCAATGCAGAAGTGTTCCAGTTCTAGATTTGTTCTATATCTTCAGAGTTATAGTATACATTCATAATTGTATCAATTTGTAAACTGATGTGATCAGTCTTGTAATCTTGATTTGAACCTTTGTAATTATTCATCTCTGCAAATGTATAATGTAATACTCTGCCGTTGTATTATGATGCATATCAATTGCATTGTTATAATTTTATCTGATGCAATTATGTTCCCTAGAGATGTTAGCTATTCATTTCATTTAATGTTGTCAATAGTGTAATTATATTTAATGATTAATTCATTTACTTGCTTCAAAAAAAAAATTCTGTTATTTTGCTCTTGATAGTCTAACACTCTAGGGTTGCATGACGGGGCATTACATTTGGTATCAAAGAGAAGTTTAAACACTAGGTACTCTGATTATAATTGAGCCCATTATGTGACCTAGTGCTTAAACTCTATAGATTAACTTCATGCTTGTTGTTTTCCTTTCTGTGTGTAATAAATTATGTTTTGGTGTTGTAGGTAAATGCCTATAGGTAGTGGTCGAGGTCATGGCAGAGGTAGGGGTCATGGGAGAGGTGGTGGTGGCACACCTCCTTCTAGTTCTCATCATGAGACTGCCCATGAAGGTGGGGGTAAGAATATGGAAGGTCAGGATCAACCTGAGGGAACCCAGTTGTGACCGTTACTTGAGGAGGCCCTTGCCTGTTTAAGCCCTAGACAAGAGGTTGAGCAACCTAGAGGGGGTTAGGAGGTAGATCAGCTAGAACCTAGGGAAAGAGAGAGATCACCTAGGTGGAGAGAGTTGACAGCTGAGCAGGAGGCAACACTAGCCAGCCATATGAGAGATCTACTGAGGGCATGCCCTCCCACCTTTGATGGAATTGGTAGTGGTCTAGAGGCGAAGACTTGATTATTGGATATAGGCATCTCTGAGGTTTTGCTTCGACTTGGTGGCAGTTAGAGGAGAAGAAGCTACACTTGGACATTAGCACTATTTCTTGGGAGTTATTTTTAGAGAGATTCAGAACCTGTTTCCTATCGGATCATTGGAGGCAGCGTTGCATAGATGAGTTCCATGAGCTGAGGCAGATGGCCATGTTAGTTGAGCAGTATGAGCACAGATTCTATGAGCTAAAGCAGTATGCGGGTATCACAGATGATTAGTCTATGTTGGTGTAGCAATTTATCAGGGGCCTGAATGCCTGAATCAATGGAGGGATTCATGTATTTGAGCCTAAGTCTATGGAGGCAGCAGTGGAAAAAGCCTGGTTAGTGAAGGAGAATTTGGCTATGGCACTCGGTGGGCATACTAGTGTGCATATTGGTAGTGCATCATCTGTAGGATATAGTTCTTGTGGTGGTCATGCTCAAGTATCAGTATCTTATGTGTCCTCAAAGGGTGGATGGCAGCAGCACTCTAAGACCAAACCAAAGAATTCTCAGTCTCAGCAAGGTAATAGATTTCAATGGAACTAGATTGGCTCACAAGGGATACAACATAGGGTATGAGTTGGTCTCCTGTATATGTGGTTTCATTAGTAACACCTACACACTCAAACTCGAAGTCAATAACATATAAAAATATCATAGCTGAAGCAATTTAAATACATGCATACCTAAGCATTTTAATATATAAACATACTGAAATCACAATAAATTCCCATTTCTAATGTTTATCCATTCATCATTTTCTTAAAAGCAACATCTAATTATCATTGCACAATTATTTCCTTAAAAATCAATTAGGTTTAATAAACAAGATTCTAGATCAATAATCTCTCAACATAAAAATAATAAAAATATCACTGCAAATAGTCTCATGAACAGTAGTGTAAAAAGTAGGCCTCACATTTTATTTAAAAAAAAGTCCCCCTTTTTACAATGACTAAATGATTATTCCTATATTTACATTGCAAGTACTCATATATGTGTGTGTGTGTGTGTGTAAAAGCATTTATCTAAATATCACTAAAGAAATAATTTTCTTTTTTTAAATTGAAGCCCCACCTTATTATAGCAATTACCATATATAAATGCATATATATATATATGTATATATATATGCACTCACATATATATATAATATATATATATAAATATATATACATATATATACATTTATTTTTATTTAAAACATTTAAACCAACTAATGGAAACTCCACTTACAATTTAATACCATTTTGTTATGGATTTCCAACTCACAGACTGGGGTTAAATAACCCTAAATTTCCTTTAAGTTTATTGTGGTTTATAGGTCAAGGAAAGTGGCGGTGGATTGGGTGACGGACACAGGCCGAATGGAGGTGGGCGCTGTCACAGGGGAGGCTGGAGCCTTTGAGGTGGGTGAAGGGCGGTGCACAGGCCGTAGAGGGCAGCGGTGGAGGCACACAGAGGCGGTGGTTCGGCCGTGGCGGTGGTGAAGTGTTTGGTGGCCGCAATGCGCGGCGAAGGGGGCATGGTGTTTCGAGGGAGGGAGGCCTGTGTAAAGGACGCGGTGGTTTTGTCTTGGCGGGGGTGTCGGGAGAGGCAGAGCCCCACCCACATCCCACATCGTGGGTGTGGGTGGGGCTCCACCCCTCCCCACACCCTCTCTTATTTCATGGTTCGGTGGGGGTTAAACCCCCCACCATTATTCTTTGTAACTCAAAGACTCTGTAATATTTGATACATCAAATTTTCAAAATTATTTTCTATTTTGAAATTACAAATTAATATTAATTAATGATATATATATATATATCATTTTCACGATTACCTTTAATTTTAAAACTATTTAAACATATATATATATTACAATTTCTTTTAATTTAACTATATATATATTTTACAATTTATTTTAATTTAACTATATATATATATATATATATATATATCAGTTTCGCAATGTCATTTAATAATAAAAACATAAATACAGATATACCAAATTTTCACAACTATATTTAAGAATAGAAATGTAGTTTCATGGTAAAATTCATTTCACACTATCTTAACATTTTAATTTCAATATAACAATTATTCAAATGAAAAAGAAACATTAACCATTTAAATCTGTATTTGCCATTTTTTTAAATCTATCAAGTAAAGTTTTCCTTTTCAACTAAATTAAAGGATCAGAAGTAAATACATGAAGCTATAAATCTTTTCATTTCAATAACACACAATAGTCAAGTAAAAATTAGATTTATATTATCTCCCATTGCAAAATTAACTCAAGTTTTAATTTTGTATTCAAGGGCAATTTGCATCTTTCTTAATACTGTAAAAATAACTTTCTCACTAACTAATACAAGGGATATATGTTATCAACTGATCCAAATCAACAATCAATCTATCAATCTACTATTTTGATAAATAAGAACAAGCAACTATAAGATCCCACAACTCACAAACATTCTAAAGGAGTAATTTACTTTCTTCTCCCAGCTCACACAAATGATGTAATGTAATAACCAATTAAAATCACATCTACAACATAATAAGGGAGGATTATCTCTCCACTCCCATGATAACAACTTTTAAAACAAATTCAAAGAGAGAAATTCTCTCCTCTAAAACTCTTACATAATGAAACTTATAAAGACCAAGCTCTCATTACAAATAGGAGGATAGAACACTTTCTTTAACAAGGCAAATTGCTTCAATCCTCTTAACATGCTCCAACAAAAACCTACATATCAACAAGAGAGAAAAACAACAACCAACTAGCTCTCCTCCCTACCATAGACCCGCATGAGAGTCACCCTCGAGCTAGGGAGACCTTCCACATACCCAGGGTAGAATAGACCAAATCACTTTACAACATTAAATAACAACAACAAAGCAAATAACACACACACTCCCATGGTTTACTCACAATACAAAGACTCAGCTTAGGTGAGTTCAGGGAGGGTAGGGAAGTAGACTCTCTCACTCAAGGTGTCATTCTTGACACATTTGTCACAACTCATCACATGGCCTCAAGCCAACAAATTTACTCTTTCTCATGGCCTCAAGCCAATCAATTAATCAAACTTCCCGGGATATCCCAAATAGGCTCTCAAAGCCATAAAGCCCTCTAGGCTCAAAAGTACCAACATGCCCTCTAGACATTTCATATATCAAGAAAACAAGAGAGACACCCGAGGAGGTTCACACCTTCCCTTCCCTATACATGATGAGCATTGCCTTCCAACTGGAAGGAGCTCTTTCAACACCCTACATATACCTCAAAATAATAGGAAAACACATAGGAAACATTTGCAATCTCATTCATCAACAAGAACTAAACATACATAACAAGCAACCGTACATTCAAGTGAGAAGTCTTGTTCACCAACCTTCTCAAGCCCAATTATGGATGAAATTTGATGAAGAGCTCCACTCTAGCCTCCTCCTCCAAGTTCTCCTTCTTTCCACAATAATCCAATCCCCTTACTCTCCTCCTCCTCTCTCTTTTAAAACTAATTCCCTCTATTTTCCTAATTTCTCAAGTGACATTAAATAACTAATCCACAACTCATCCATTATCCTAGTGGACTTAAAACAATTAACCCCACTTAAGAGGTCCCCCATTATAGCCCACATGTAGAAATATAATACAATAAGTAAAATATAAATAAAAAGGGGAGTGGAAGACAAACCACCCTTATTAAGGGGAACCCTACCAAAAGAGAGGCACAAAGAGACAGGCACTCCATTATTAGGGAATCATGGAGTTGTTCCATGACTTAGAAGTGGGCTTGAGTGTGGATTCCACTCATCCCATTGTCCCCATGCTTCAAAATTCGTCACTTAACTTCACTGTGAAGTTTAAGTGACCATATGGAGGTTAACCCAAGGTTATCCTAGTCAAAAAGGTCCCTAGACCTATGGGGTATAACCCAAAGTTGATTTTTACCTAGTTAGAACTCCTAGAGTCAAGTAAAAACACAAGAAAAGGGCCTAAAAGAAATAAAGTTTAAACAAGATTAAAAACAACATTTCTTACAACACATATCACAATAAAAGTAAATAAGATGATAGCCCTAATTCCCTTGACCTCATGCAACATTAACATATTACAACATTGCAACATTAACATATTACAACATTGCAACATTAACATATTACAACATTGCAACATTTCTCCAAACACAAGGTTGATCTTAGTTCCTCCTGGAACTAGATCCGCTCACAAGGGATACAACATAGGGTATGAGATGGTCTCCTGTATATGTGGTTTCGTTAGTAACACCTGCACACTCAAACTCAAAGTCAATAACACATAAAGATATCATAGCCGAAGCAATTTAAATACATCCATACCTAAGCATTCTAACATATAAACATACTGAAATCATAATAAATTCCCATTTCTAATGTTTATCCATTCATCATTTTGTTAAAAGCAACATCTAATTATCATTGCACAATTATTTCCTTAAAAATCAATTAGGTTTAATAAACAAGATTCTAGATCAATAGTCTCTCAACATAAAAATAATGGAAATATCACTGCAAATAGTCTCATGAACAGTAGTGTAAAAAGTAGGCCTCACATCCTCTCCCCCTAAGATTGTACTTCCTCCTGAAAGTCATCAAAGAGGTGAGGGTAAAGCGTCTTCAATCTCGTAGCATCTTTCCATGTTGCAGTAACCTCATCGTACATATCCCACTGGACCCTAACCTAAGTCCAGCTCTCGACCTCGAAGGCCCAGCGTCTGACGAGCGAATATGCATATTGGCTCCAAAGCCAGCTGTTTGTCTGCCTCTACATGAAGAGCACTCCAATCTAATACGTGAGACAAGTCAGACATATAACGACATAAAACTGAAACATGAAAGACATCATGGATACGAGACAGGCTAGGTGTCAAGACTAAACGGTAGGCTATAGGTCCTATCCTCTCCAAAATCTCAAAAGGTCCTACAAACCGGGGTGCGAGCTTAGAGCCTTTTCCATAACGGATTGGACTCTTATGTGGTCGCACTCTCAAGAATGCCCTGTCACCCACTGAAAAGCTTCGACCTGTTCTCTTCCCATCTACATACTTCTTCTGTCTATCCTGAGCTTCCTGCAGTCTTTGTCTGATCAATGTGACCTACTGTTCCATGTCCTGGATTATTTCGGGACCAATAGCAACTCGGTCCTCTAATCGATCCCAACTCAAAGGCATTCTACAAGGTCTGCCGTATAATGCCTGGTAAGGAGGCATACCCAACGAGCTGTGATGCCTATTATTGTAGGCAAACTCAACCAGATATAGGTACTCCTCCCATTTAAACTGATGATCCATAACATACATGCGTAGCATGTCCTCTAATACTTGATTAACCCTTTATGTTTGGTCGTCGGTCTCAGGATGGTAAGTGGAACTAAAGTTGATCTATGTGCCCAACGCCTGATGTAAAGTTCTCCAAAAAGATGATGTGAAAATAGAGTCTCTATCAGATATAATACGGCGAGGTACTCCATGCAGTCTAACAATCTGATCTAGAAACACTCTCGCCACTGATGGTGCATTGTACGTGGTGCGTACTAGTGAGAAATGCGCCACCTTGGTCAACTTGTCAACTGTCACCATGATGGCGTCATGGCGTCATGATGACATAGGTAGACCAACAATGAAGTCCATGGAAATGGTGTCCCATTTCCACTCAGGTATCTCATGAGGATACAAAAGTCCTGTTGGATGCTGATGCTCGGCCTTGACCCTCTGACACTCAAGGCATCAAGCAACATACTCTGCAATATCACATCTCATCCCAGCCCAATGATATAACTGTCGTAAATCTGCATGCATCTTCTTCACTCCTAGATGAGCTGCATAGGGTGCTCAATAAGCCTCAGAGAGTATCACTGTATGTAGATCACCCGCATGGGGTACATAGATGCGCTGCCTATGTCTAAGTAATCCATCTGACTCTAGGGAATAGCCTACGAATTTACCCTTCAGGACCCTCTGATTCTGGATTTCCTGTTGCACCTCAAGAAACCACTCATCCTCAGGCAGATGCTGTAAAATACGTTCTCTCAAATCCACTTTCAAAGTTAGAGTCAAGATCTCGTGGTGCCTTCGACTCAAAGCATCGACGACCACGTTCTCCTTTCCTTTGATGTAGTGGACATCAAAGTCATACTCACATAAGAACTCCATCCAACGCTGTTGGCTGGCATTCAAATTAGGTTGAGTGAAAATATACTGCAAGCTATGATGGTCTGAATGGAGCTCAAAACGTCGACCTAGGAGAAAATGTCTCCAACGAATAAGAGCATGAATGACAGCTGCTAGCTCTGGATCGTGAGTAGGGTAGTTTAGCTCATGTGTTTTAAGTTTTCACGATTCATAAGCAATCGCTCTACCACCCTGCATAAGCATAGCTCCAAATCCCTCTAAAGATGCATTCGTGCAAACAACGAAGTCTTTTACCAGATCAGGAACAGCTAATATGGGAGCACTAGTAAGCCATTCCTTAAGGATCCCGAAGGCCTTCTCACACTGCTCAGTCCAGGTGAATCCTTTCCCTTTTTGCTGAAGGGAAGTGATAGGATGGGCTATCCTAGAGAAGTCTTCGACAAACCTACGGTAGCAACCAGCTAGTCCCATAAAGCTCCTTACTTTTGTTACACTATTGGGTGCTGGCCAATCCTGAATTGCTCTGATCTTCGATGGATCTACGGAGATACCATCGCCTGATAAAATGTGTCCCAAATACTGCACCTCTATCCTAAAGAAGGCACATTTCACCAGGTTGCCATACAGCTGATGCTCACGTAAACACTGCAATACCTAACACAAATGGTCCACATGTTCCTCCTCAGTCCATGAATAGATCAAAATGTCGTCTAGAAAAATGATCACAAACTGATCTAGGTAAGTGCCGAACACCCCATTCATGAGACTCATGAACACTATAGGGGCATTTGTCAATCTGAAGGGTACCACTATAAACTCATAGTGGCCATATCTGGTTCGAAAAGTAGTTTTGTGAATATCTGCCTTTGTGATTTGTAATTGGTGATACCTGGATTTTAGATCAATTTTTGAAAATACTCTAGCTCCTTGCATTTGGTCAAAGAGATCATCAATCCTCGGCAAAGGATATCGGTTCCTCACTGTCACTTTGTTTAACTGCCTGTAGTCCATGCATAGCCGAAGAGATCCATCCTTCTTCTTTACGAAGATAACCGGTGTGCCCCATGGTGAAATACTAGGTCGGATGTGTCCCTTCTCTAGTAATTCTTCTAACTGCAGTTTATGCTCTGTAAGCTCATGTGTAGTCATTCTATAGGGTGCACGAGATACTGATTCCGCCCCTTGTACTAAATTGATGTGAAAATCAACTTCTCTGCGTGGATGGATACTAGGTAACTCTGGTGGAAAAACATCTACAAATTCTCTCAGGATGGGGTGATCATCTAATGTAGTCTCAGGTTCATCTTCTGATCTATCACTGACTATGATAGCAAACATCTGACAACCCTTCCGCATGCAATGCTTAAGTTGCTGAGCAGATATCGTTCAAGTAGTTGTAGGCTTCTATATGCCCACTATCTCGACCGGTGTCCCATGATCATCTGTGCAACTAATCATCCTCTGGCGACAATCTAGTTTGGCTCTGTGAGCCACAAGCCAGTCCATACCAAGAACTATGCCGTAGGTTCCTAATGGCATCACCCTAAGATCCCATGTTGTAGTGAAATAACTCAAGGAAACTTCACAATTTCTAACAACGGTATCAACTGACATCCTGGCCCCAGAGGCCAACTTGACCTCCCACCTAATGTCCTGCCTAGAAGCCACCAGCCTGCAACGTCCCACTAACGATGTAGATATAAAGGAGTCGGTAGATCCAGAGTTAAAAAGGATAGAGATGGGAGATTCTACAATCATACCTTTTGTCTCAATAACTGAGGCCTAAAAAATCAGCCTGGCGGTTGTCAACCGCTGCAAACATATGGTGGGATTTACCCAAATCACCCATAGTCTGCTCAGAACCTTCTGCATGATGCTGTCCCCCTACTATGAAACCCTGTGGGCACTCTCTAGCTATGTGTCCAGCTTCACCACAAGTATAACAAGGGCCCCTAACCTGTACCTGTATAGTCTGAGTCCTACTCGACTACTGTTGTCCTGTTCTGCCAGTAGACCCATGTGAACCCCTATACGACTGCTGCGATCTCACGGGTCCCACAGGTGGTCCCTACTGTCTCTGATCTTTGCGTGGGCCCTGCTTTTGGCAACCTCTATTATTTCCCCCATATGACTTCTGTTGTGTTTTATCTTTCTGTTGCTACTGTGACTACTGTTGTTGTGGGGGCCAAAGAGGTAATGGTGATGAACTGTATCCTCCTCTAGGGGGTGGCTGTGTTGGCCTACAAAAATTTTGTTGATGCTACTGTTGTCCCCGATCCTGGAACTGAGGGCGAGAACTCTACCCCCTTCCTTCAATCTCCTCAACAATATAAGCCTTCTCGGCAGCATCACTCAAAGTCTGTGGATCTACCATCCGAATAGGTCCTGCTACATTGTGGTTTAATCCTCTAATAAACTTAGGCACAGAAGTTTCTCATCATGGAGATACTCCGCATATCTGAATAACTCTGTAAATTTACTCTCGTACTGTGCCACCGAGAGTCCCCTCTGCTGTAGATCATGGAACTCATCTATACGACACTATCTGTAATGATCAGATAGATAACGCGTGTTAAATCACTCAATAAAGGTTTCCCTTGTGAAGGTATCTAAGGAAAGGTGACACTTGCACTCCTCAGTGTGCCACCATATAGCTGCTGCATCTCGTAACAAGTGTATTGCCACACGAGCCTTTGTGTTGCCTGCATATGGACGCAACGTGAAGCACCTGTCCAAACTGATAAGCCAGGCCTCTACCTTAGCTCCCTCTGTGGTTCCAATGAAAGTAGGAGGGTTCAACCTCATTATGTCCCTAATGGGATCTCCTCTATCACTGCACCCCCTGTAAGGCTCGTCTGCCTGTTCATCATAAGGCCTGGGACCAAAATGCTCTACTCTCACTATCTCGTCATGCCTGGCATGATGTGTGGGGCTCCTACTACAGGCCCTGCCGGCCAAAGCAACCTCCTCTGTATCTAGCAACTCGACATAAGGTTCCACACGTCATACCTCCTGTGGCTCTACGCAGGGCTCCTCACGTGGCTCTTCGCACGACTCAACTACAGCCGGTGGAAGCCTATCTAAGATAGCCTGTAAGGCCTATAATATCTATAGTACCATATCTGGTGGGGCTGGTGGTGCTTGCGATTCCTGAGGAACTGGTTGTGCCTGTAGAACTAGCTAAACTTATGGGATTGGCTATTCTGGTGGGACTGGCTAATCCGGTCCCACAGCTGAAGAATCAATGTGCACCTTGGTGGCTGGAGTGCGGCGGGACAGTGTTTACCGAACTCATCTGGGAGGCATCCTACAAGACGAGGTAATCTCTAGTCAGTTTGGTCGCGGAAGTGATAATGTGCCTAAACAAGCCCAGTGTTTTAAAATGACTAAGCTCTAATACCAAATGTCATGCCCACATTTCGCATGCGTTCACAACACGCAAACACACGTGTTCATGTCCACATGCGACATGTGGTCATGATATGAACTGTCAAAAATTTTCCTTTACTACATGAAATCTTCCCCTTGCACGCGTAAGTGTGCTCGGTTGCGTATGTTTAAGTTATCTAAGTGATAGTTGCTACAGAATAATATTCTTACATGTGAATGTTGATATCTATCATTAAGTTTATGTTTGTTTAATTTACAACGTTTAGGATTCCCTTGGTAGTTTGTTGGCCTTTTATTGGTTTTCTCAATTCATTACAAATTGGCCCGCATACCTCCTTTTGTTACATTCCAGGGACTATTTATGGAGATAACATTGATGGAGATAATGTGAGGTTTATTCCCTAGGTCAGTTCAATCTTCAGTTGTTGGTCATCATGTGGTTTGTAGGTTTATTGTCGAGTCCTTGTTTAGTCAACCTATGTGTATTCTAGTATGCGTAATGGATCAATATTATTATAATGTTTTTGATAATATAAGGCTGCTAAACAAGGGGCTGAACCCTTACAAAAAACAGAGAGGCCCGAAGGTAGCAAGCATCAACAGTGCCTTAAACTAGAAACAACAGATACATCAATTACAGATTTCCAGCATAACCAGCAAAACCAGCCGCTAAAAACTAATGTCATAAAAATAGAGTAACAGAGTATCAGCAGTATAACAACAAAAACTAAGGAGGCAACATCTCTCCTTTCCAGTCCATAGATTTAATAATATCATCCACTTTTTTAGCCAGATCGTCATTGTCGGCATTGACATTTACCCCCAGATTCTTCAGCATAGAGAGGTTGAGGAGAATAGAGGTCCTGAGCACAATGGAGAGATTCTATTCCAGCTTCATAATGTGAACACGCAGGCCTACAAGTTCAGCCCCCAAACCATCATCAATCTCCATAGCATCTTCAGCCTCTTCCACGAACATTTCACCCACTTTGTCAGCATTTCTAGCAGAGTCAGCAACATCCTCAGTGGTAGCCCCCGTATCATGAGTCTCCTGCTTATCATCATCATCACCAGATATGTCATAAATCTCCATATCCCTGTCATCCTCTCTCTGAGTGGATTCATCTGAACCACTCTCAGAATAGTCAATGAGCTTAGCTTGAGGAGCCAGTTTGCCAACAATACGCCCTAAACGCCGAACTCCAGAGGAAAGCCCCTCCCTGCAAACCTTCACAGAAGAATCACTTCTCTGGCCCACCGGGGTCCTACCAAGAGTTTTAGGGGTCCCAACCACTGCCTTCCCAGTGCTTATTTCACCAGCAACCTTCTGCTTTTTACCCTTCATAGTGGCAGTAGGTCCCGAAGTATCAATAGGAATTTCCGCAGGAGTGCAAAAGGAAACATCTTTAGTCTTGATAGGAACAGGGGAGGGCCCGGGTTCATCAACATCAGGAATATCCTTAGGGTTAGAGGAGGGCTCCCCTTCACCACTATTAGTAGGAATGGACTTAGAGGGTTCAAGGGCAAGATGGTGATTATACAGATAGAGAATAAGGCCCTAGTGAAGAGGGATAGGCTACTTAGCAGTGTTTTTAGCCAGTTTCGCCCTAACCCTAAGGACGGAATGCTCGAGGGAAGAAAGCAGATAAAACAAAAAACTAATTTTAGTATTGTGATGGAAATGATTTAAAAGGGGGAGATGATAGTTATAAAACCTGGTGAAGCGCCCCTCCAGGGTGAAATACTTCATGAGGATAAAACACATAGCGTCCCATGGCTCTGGCAACTTGGCTCTGTCAAAACTACCTTGGTAAGGGACTAATTCTTTGCCAACATCGAGGAAGAGCTTCTGACTGGAGAGGTCCATAATTTTAGTTTTCCTCTGCAGCTTCAAGCCCTAAGTAGACATACCAGTGGCCATAGCGATCACACATTCAGAAACTTCAAAGCTGATACCACCCACCAAAACCCATCTGTTCTGCCAAGACCGCGCAAATTATTCAGAAATAGCTTCATTGTACCCATTAAGCCTCTCCAAATAGGGGCTAATCCCACCCTCTTTGCAATAATGCCAAACCACCAAATTGTCCTTGAATTTGCAGCACGAGACAGGCTCAATTCTAATTCTATCTCCTCCCATGGCAGAATTACAACACATGCCACAGAAACCCCAAGTCTTCTCAGTCGTCTTTACAGGAGAATTACTAACATGAACGAAACTAATGATGTAGGTAATAACATCGCACTTAATCTCATAAATATGGGAAGCCTTGCAAATGCCAATCCCATGCTTAACCATAATTACCCGGCACACGCCATGATGATCCGGCCGTCTGCTCTCCTTATGAGAGAGAGGAGCAGAATTGACAGTAGAGAAGGTACGAGAGGACTCGTACTTCAATAGACACGTCAGACCCCTCCCAAGGTACTAACAATATGAGCTATCTTTCGAACACATCTAACTCATCAAGACCCAGCCATGTCATAAGAATGAGAGTCTTAAGATTTAAAGGAAGATGACCAAATTGGTGCCAAACCCTCCAATTTGAATATCATTGTCCCAGTTCAGCACAGGTGTCTACAACTCCATTGCCCTCATGGTAAATATGTGAGATATGCACATTAGTAATCCTCTGCAAGCGAAGCTGTATATCCCTAATAATGTCTTTCAACTGAATGCCAACATTCGACACATTAGTAATGGCATCAATGACCATTTTAGAATCTCCCTGGATATCCAAATTCTGAATACCAAGGGATATGGCCAATTTAAGCCCCCAAAGAAGAGCCATAGCCTCAGCATAGTTATTGCTGTGACAGCCCAGACCGCCAACATAGACAGCAAACATCCACCCTTTATCATCTCTGATGATCCCACCCCCACTAGCTGTACCATCTAGCTTAGAAGCCCCATCAAAGTTGAGCTTCATCCAGTTAGAAATCGGAGGCTTCCATCTAGTGTTAAGCCTCTGCAATAATTTGGTATTGTTATAAGTAGGAATATGATTGAGAATCTTCCAGTTTGCCACAATTTGTTCTTCCTCCTGGGTCAGAGGTTTCTCTGTGGTACAAATATGGGCTATAGTGACACTCTCCAGGAGAGTCTTAATGAAAGTATGAGAGACCTAGGAGGCATCTCTAGCAGTATCCCTAAAAATCCGATGGTTGCGCTCTTTCCACAAAGTCCAGCTCAAGCACGGCAGAGTTTGATTCCATAACTCAACAAGCCAGGGATGGGAAAAGGGAGGATACCAACTGTTAATAACTTCCTGGATATCAAAATTGCAAGCCCACTGAATACCAAAATTGCTGAGGATTAGGTTCCAGATTTCCCTAGCAAAGTCACAGTGGAAGAATAAACGAGAAACCGTTTCCTCCTTTTCACAGAGAATCGGCCATTCTTATCTGGCCACCAAAATTGCTCATCTCCATGAGGGAAGAGAGGAATTCTAACTTCCTGAATCAACTTTTGAAACATCTGGGCTTTATAGGCAAGATCACGGCGATGAGAACAGCAATCCAACAAATTTCTCCAGCTCCTGTGACCATTATTGTTTGACATGTAATCACTAACCTTCTCTCTGAAAAACTGAGTAGCAATGCCAGCAATCTCACCCAGATCCCTCTGAGAGATGAGAGCCTTATCTTTTATCTAAATATCATTCCAAAACTTGATACCCATACCACTACCTAATTTCCATCTGATCCCTTGCGTGAGCAAACTTCTAGATTTCAACATTTTGTTCCAGATAACCGATCCCTTAGGAAGACCTTCTTGATGGAGGAAGTTAGACCAGTCAATGACATGCAAATATTTGGCTTGCATGATTTCTCCCCAATCTTTATAATGATGAATCAGGTTCCAATTGATTTTAGAGAGCAGGGCTTTATTCATATTATGTATGGTTCGAATATTGAGACCTCCATGGGATTTAGGAAGACACACTTTGTTCCAGCTGACCAGGGACATTTGTTGTTTATCTTTACCTCCTGTCCATAAAAATTTTCTTTGAATCTATTCCAGCTTGTCAGCAAAAGAAGTAGGAATTTTGAAAAGCGAAAGGAAATAAGTGGGAATACCTTGCAAGGAGGCCCGAAGAACCTACAATTTACCAGCACTACTGAGGACTTTTCCCTTCCAACCAATCAACCTCCATTGAGTTCTTTCCAAAAGGTTATTCCAGAAATTTTGAGAAACTTCTTTAACCGTAAAGGGGAGACCCAGATAGATAGCAGGGAGAACATCTTCAGCACAGTCCAGAATATGGATGATTTTTTGACGGAGAGTAGTGGGAGTATTAAAAAAATACACATTACTCTTTTGCAAATTGATGTTTTGTCCATAGGCGATGGCATAAAGGTTTAAAATATTCTTCCATCTCCTAGCTTCAATCACCGAAGAGATGCCAAAAAGAAGGGTATCATTAACAAATTGCTGCATAGACATAGGGGCAAGGGAGGAAGCAGGTTTAATGCCCACAAGATGCTTAGAGACCACGTTAGGTTGAATGTATCTCCCAAGAGCCTCAGCCATTATGATAAACAAGTAAGGAGAAAGGGGATCCCCCTGTCGGTGTCCACGCAAGGAGGAGAAGAAACCCCAACGAATCCCATTAACCAAGATAGAAAAATTGGCGGAAGAGACGGCCGTCCAGGTGAGGAGATGAATTTTGTCATTAAACCCAAACTTTCTAAGAAATTGAAATAGAAAATCCCATGAGACCCTATCATAGGCTTTAGAGATATCCAACTTAAGGGCCATACCAGGAATTCTGCTCTTCTCCATGGAATGAATAGTTTCATGGGTGGAGATCATAGCATCCAAAATTTGATGCCCTGGGACAAAACCTTTTTGAGAAGGAGAGATAATTTTATCAAGAAAAGGTTGAAGTCTCATGACAAGGGCTTTGGTGCAAAGCTTATAGACAGTATTACACAAGCTAATAGGCCTGAAATCAGAAATATTGGTGGGTTTCAGCTTTTTAGGGACAAGGACAATACAGGTGTTATTGAGTTGCTTTAAAAGCTTACCAGTTTTGAAAAAATACCGAACCACAGCAGTGAGATCAGCCCCCACAATATCCCAATATTCTTGAAAAAAGGGAAGCCATCTAGACCCGGAGCTTTAAAAGGACCCATAGAGAATAAAATAGCACGAACCTCCTCCTCAGAAATAGGCCTCAGCATTTCCAGATTATCTTCCTCAGTTATGAGACAGGGGATCTTGTCAATAAACTAATTAATAGCCCTGTCAGTATCAACACTAGTGGCTTGTTCCGTCAACAAGTTCTGAAAAAATAACACAGCTTGTGCCCCAATCTCGTTGTCCTCAGTGATAACATCACCATTGTCCAAACACAGTTTTGTGATGGAGTTAGCCTTCCTATGTTCATGGCAGAAATATGAAAAAAAGTAGTATTACGATCTCCCTCCTTAAGCCACTGAACCCTGGATTTTTGCTTCCAAAAGACCTCTTTGCGGCACATAAGATTCTTCCAATCCGAAATCAGATCTTGTTCTTTCTTAGAAGTATCTTCTAAACCATCCCCTTTAGCAATCCGCTGTTGAATATCCTCAAGTTGTCCAGCTAAAGTTTTCTTCTGCCAAAACACATGACCAAAACTGAATCTATTATAATGTTATTATTGTCAAACATTATAATATTTTTGCTTAGTCGTAAAATTGGAATGCTTTTAGTAGAATACTATTTAAGTAAATTTTAATGCAGAATTAATTAACTATTCTAATGTTTTTAAAAACATATATGTGGGTCAAAAGCCTTATTTTAACTCATTAATATATATAGTTATGTAGAGAATCATTCTGGTGAATAATGAAATGTGATTAGTTGTCATTTATGATTCCAAAGTGGGGAATCTCTGTTATTAGTTAAAATTTAAAATTATTCTAGTGGGGGAGGATTCTCGGGAATGGATTTGGTGTTAGTGGGCATTTATGGCTAAGGGCTATTTTGTTTCTGGGGGGCTTTTTGGGAAGAGGTCATTCTAAGAAAAGGAAGAAGGAAGAGAAGTTCTACAGGAGGATTCAATTTTTGGAGCGTGAAAAGTACGGGTATGTCAATATTGCCGTATAGTTAAATTTTGTGAATTTCTTTATTCTTGCCTATGTTGTGCCCTAAGAAATTAGAATATTTTGTTGCCTAGTTGCTCTCTAAGTTTTGAAAACTCTGAGTCTGAGTCATCTCCTTGAACGTTCTAGCTCCTCAAATGAAACCGATCTATAATTCATCCTTTTCAACTCTATAATCATTTTGCTACGTGTTGGATGCTCTTACTAGATGATTTGGAAAAAACAATTAGCTTGCCAAACCATCTCACTATAATAATAATCTTTTTCCTTAGATGGGATCGACTGTAATTTTTTTTCCCTATAGTCTAATTCGAGCAAGTGGGTTCTTGTTCTATTAAGATTATCTTGTTTTCAAAATATCATTTCCCTATTCTTTTTCTCCACCGGTTCATTGTTTTACTTGAGTGTCAGATTTGTTTATGTAAAGCTTGTAGGACTATGGAGATGTGATCCTAAACCATGTGTCTGTCTGCTACCTTGGCATTCTCCTTGAAGGTTGAAATCAAGTTCTGTTGTGATCTCTTTAAAAACTTCTTATTTTTAACTCGTTCCACCTTGTGAGGGAGAATCTTCAAGCTCCAATAGAAGTTTTAGGTTCGATGCCCTCACTGATGCCTTAGAGACTGTCGACCTATTGTATTACTTCACATGAAGCCACTACTAAAGCCGTAGTGATCTCTATCTTGTGCGACCATGGTTATCTCTAGCGACATCTTGTTGTTGCACTAGTTTTTTCGTGACTCTCTCTATAGCTACTGATCACCCAACCAGTCCGTCGGCTGAAGTTTGAGGATGAATCATGACTCCTCTTGATAGGTTAATGGCGGTGGTATCTAAATCTTGAAGCCCTCACCCTATTTGCGCCCACAGGATTTCCCCATGCCGATTTTGTTCAAACTCTCAATCTCTGTAATTCGATTTCTTTTTTATCACTGCTAGTGATGGATTTTATCAGTAAGACGATTGCAGTTTCATTTTTTCTTAGTAATCTTCCTTATTTTGTTATAGACCAGTGATAGCTAACATCTCATTTTGTGGAGTCATCGGCAGTGTAGATGGCTAAGTTTAGGATCGTGGTTACTAATCTAATGTCGATTTACCTTGTCGCCAATGTTTGTCATTTCGCCAGAGTAGGTTAGCTGCTAAGAATCCTTTTTGGCAGTATTTCCTTCTTATCATAACTGTTTGTTGGGCCTAAGAATTAGGTGGTTAAATGTTAGTTCCATTAGTGAATTCGATCTTGTGGGCAACCTTTAGTTTAAACTCATAAGAGTATAGTATTCTTTCTCCATGTTAAACTCTAAGTGTTACCTAATTAGTCGATTAAGGCTTTGAGGAGATTAGTAATAGGTAACACTAATAATTCACTTAGAGCGATTCATTATTAGAACCAAATTCTATGATCCTTGAGTGCCTTTTGATTTAGTTTAATGTATTTTTTTCTAAAGCTTTTGTACTAAAATTAATCATGGGGTTTGGAAGATGGTATTAGAATAGAATTTAATTTAATAAAAATTTGCCCTTGTTTTTTTTTATGTCTTATTCGGTTAATTGTTTTATATATATAATGGTCAAAATTAAGATTATTTTTCAAATGTGGAGTTCGAAATAGTTCCTTAGAATTATAGTCATATTATGATGTTTGCCATTATATTAATCTAATGATGTTTAACTAATATTCTTTCTTGAGTAAATTTAGTGTCTTGTAAAGATTGGAGCTCTTTATTGTCGATAATGTGTGTCTATAGAAGGGTGTAAGAATGTTTTGGATATAGGTTGTAATGATTAACCTTTTCGTTGAAGTGTTTCATTTTCGTAAACCTTGTCCGGAATTGCTATGTTGAGTAATTGATATCTTAGTGTAAGGTCACCCTTGGAACACAATTGTATATTAAATTATCAACTTGTAATAATGATGGTATTGAGTTATTTTTCTTTTTCTTCTTTACTCTCATTGGCCCTAAATCATATCGGTCTAAAGGAAAGTCATAGTCATTTAAACTTGGTTTCCATATTGGGAGATGTACTTTTATAACATGGTAAGAGTTCAAATTACCGACTCCAGAGGCCTAACTGCTTGGGTTTCAACTTGTTAATTGTGTCATTTTGTTCCAATGTTGTATTGATTTGAGTTTTGAAGTGGATAAGGGAACTTTTATTGTCAAGGTTAAAGTTTGAAGGGCCTATGTAATGGATCAAAATGTAAGAAATGGATGTCTTGTAGACCCTTGTCCTTGCATGTTATTGGTTTTGGATGGTTGGTTAGAGGGTGCTAGTTGTAGGTAGGAGAGTGGCTTTCATGGTGGGGCCGATGCCCAAAGTGGCTACCTGGGTAACCCTATGGAAGTTGTAATCAAGTGGTAACTTAATAATTTATTTAGGAGGGTTGGGGTAGTAATTTACATAACAAGATAAGTAAGATGCTTCACCCATGCTTTGAGTGCTCTCACAGGCTAAGGATGGGATGAGAAGGCCTGGTTGGCAAGGTCAACCTCCTTGTCTCCATGAGAGGATGTGTCGGCTCCGCATGTGTCACCCTATGGGGCCGATGCCCAGAGAGAGGCTACGAGGGTAACCATAGATGGGGACCAGTTTCTAGTGAGAGATAGCCTAGGTAACCCATGCTAGGACCATGCGATGACACTCTCCCTACTGCAGCTTAGTTACTTCCCTCTTTATCTTTTGTTGTTGCCTATGGAGTACTGCCTTGTCTTGTGCAGTCTTGATAAGCTATTTTGTCTGTGTGGAGTTTGTATCTGTTCATTTGTATTTGTTGTTTGTATCCTTTGACTTAGTGGAACCTCATTGTTATCTCCTAGCTCGAAGGGGTGGACCTCAAGATTCCACATGGTTGGGTGGAAGAGCTATCCATTGGTCTTCTTGGATGTTATGGTTCGAGATCAATGCAGAAGTGTTCCAGTTCTAGATTTGTTCTATATCTTCAGAGTTGTAGTATACATTCATAATTGTATCAATTTGTAAACTGATGTGATCAGTCTTGTAATCTTGATTTGAAACTTTGTAATTATTCATCTCTGCAAATGTATAATGTAATACTCTTCCGTTGTATTATGATGCATATCAATTGCATTGTTATAATTTTATCTGATGCAATTATGTTCCCTAGAGATGTTAGCTATTCATTCCATTTAATGTTGTCAATAGTGTAATTATATTTAATGATTAATGCATTTACTTGCTTCAAAAAAAAATTCTGTTATTTTGCTCTTGATAGTCTAACACTCTAGGGTTGCATGATGGGGCATTACATTTGGTATCAAAGAGAAGTTTAAACACTAGGTACTCTGGTTATAATTGAGCCCATTATGTGACCTAGTGCTTAAACTCTATAGATTAACTTCATGCTTGTTGTTTTCCTTTCTGTGTGTAATAAATCATGTTTTGGTGTTGTAGGTAAATGCCTATAGGTAGGGGTCGAGGTCATGGCAGAGGTAGGGGTCATGGGAGAGGTGGTGGTGGCACACCTCCTCCCAGTTCTCCTCATGAGACTGCCCATGAAGGTGGGGGTCAGAATATGGAAAGTCAGGATCAACCTAAGGGAACCCAGTTGCGGCAGTTACTTGAGGAGGCCCTTGCCTGTTTAAGCCCTAGACAGGAGGTTGAGTAGCCTAGAGGGGGTTAGGAGGTAGATCAGCCAGAACCTAGGGAAAGAGAGAGATCACCTAGGTGGAGAGAGTTGACAGCTAAGCAGGAGGCAACACTAGCTAGCCATATGAGAGATCTACTGAGGGCATGCCCTCCCACCTTTGATGGAACTGGTAGTGGTCTAGAGGTGAAGACTTGATTATTGGATATAGGCATCTCTGAGGTTTTGCTTTGACTTGGTGGCATTTAGAGGAGAAGAAGCTACACTTGGACATTAGCACTGTTTCTTGGGGGTTATTTTTAGAGAGATTCAGAACCCGTTTCCTATCAGATCATTAGAGGTAGCGTCGCGTAGATGAGTTCCATGAGCTGAGGCAGATGGCCATGTTAGTTGAGCAGTATGAGCACAGATTCTATGAGCTCAAGCAGTATGCGGGTATCAGAGATGATGAGTCTATGTTGGTGTAGCATTTTATCAGGGGCCTGAATGCCTGAATCAGCAGAGGGATTCATGTATTTGAGCCTAGGTCTATGGAGGTAGCAGTGGAAAAAGCCCGGTTAGTGAAGGAGAATTTGGCTATGGCACTCGGTGGGCATACTGGTGTGCATATTGGTAGTGTACCATCTGTAGTATATAGTTCTTGTGGTGGTCATGCTTAGGTATCAGTATCTCATGTGTCCTCAAAGGGTGGATGGCAGCAGCACTCTCATACCAAACCGAAGAATTCTTAGTCTCAGTAAGGCAATAGATTTCAGTCTATGAAAGATCAGTCTTGGTAGCGGAATAGGCGTAACTGCTTCGATCACCCTGCTTAGAGTACATAGCCTGCAGCGAGCAAGGGTAGTTTCCAGTAGTCTAGTGCTTTCTAGGGTGGCGGTGGTTTTGGTAGGGGCACCGAGTGCTTCTCTTGTGGCCAATAGGACCATATTGCTAGATAGTGTCCTCAAAAGAGTACTCCAGGATATGGACATCGATCGGCAGCTTCAGAGCCAATGGTTGGTGATGCAGGCAGATTGCATAGAGTCTTTGCAGTGATTGATAACCATCAGGTAGAGCATTAGGGCATCGTGGTGGAGACTTTTTTTTTCATGTGAGGTATGGGTTTTTCTGTTCTCTTTGATTCCGGTGCATCTGATTTGTTCATATCTCCTTCTCTTGTGGAGCATTGTGGCTTAGTGGAAACAAAGTAGGATGATAGGTGGCAGGTTGAGTTAGCTTCTGGGGCTAAGGTTGCAGTTGAATCTCTAGTGCTCAAGTGTGAGTTGAGTATTAGTTCCCTATCTACTACTATAGACCTTCGCATCCTACCCCTTAGTTCATATGATATAGTTTAGGGGATGGATTGGCTAGAGGCCCATCAGGTAGTGATCAATTGTTGGCATAAGTCTATCAGTTGTGTGGATGATTCTGGTAGAGGGGTGGAGGTAGTAGGTGTTCAGAGACCTATTTCCCTACGTATGATCTCTGCTATGCAGCTTAAGAGATGCATGCGTCAGGGATGTCAACTTTTTGTAGTGTCAATTAGTGACTTGGAGATGGAGGAGAGTCGAGAGGCATCTCTTGATGATCACCTACTTTTGAGGGAGTATGCTGATGTTTTTCCTTCTAAGATTCCAGGGATGCCGCCTAGGCGTGACATCGACTTCAGGATTGATCTTGTTCTCGGCGCAGAACCTATCTCACGAGCTCCATACAGGATGACCACTCAGGAGCTTAAGGAGCTCTGACTGCAGTTGGAGGAGTTGTTAGCCAAGGGATTCATTCAACCTAGTGTTTCTCCTTGGGGAGCACCTATGATCTTTGTGAAAAAGAAAGATGGATCTTTGTAGCTGTGTATCGACTATCGATAGCTCAATAAGGTGACAGTGAAAAATAGGTACCCCTTACCTCAGATCGATGATTTGTTTGACCAGATTAAGGGAGCAAAGGTGTTTTCTAAAATTGACCTTAAGTTAGGATATCACCAGTTGCAGATATTTGAGGCAGATATTCATAAAATAGCATTTTCCACCCGTTATGGAAATTATGAGTTCACAGTAGTACCATTCGGGTTGACGAATGCACCTTTAGTTTTCATGAGCTTGATGAATGGTGTTTTCTATACTTATCTCAACAGGTTTGTCCTTGTCTTTCTGGATGATATATTGATTTATTCAAGGACTATAGAGGAGCATGAGAAGCATTTGCGTCAAGTGTTGTAGTGTCTGAGAGAAAATCAGCTTTATGCTAATTTGTCGAAGTGTGAATTCTTTCAGACAGAGGTGAAGTATTTGGCTCATGTCATCTTCGAAGAGGGTATTGCAGTGGATCCTTCAAAGATCCAAGCCATTATGGATTGGCCTGCACCTACTAATGTTTCTAAGGTCCACAATTTTATAGGTTTGGCAGGTTACTATCATCGTTTTGTTATGGGGTTTATGAGGATTGCACATCCTATTACTTCCCTTCAGAGGAAGGGGAAGAAGTTTGTTTGGTCAGAATAGTGTCAGGCAGCTTTTTAGACCCTTAAAGAGTAGTTGACTAGTGCACCTATTTTAGCAGTTCATGATCCTACCAGGGACTTTGTTGTATGTATAGATGCGTCTTTGGAGGGTTTAGGAGCAGTTCTAATGCAGGATGGTCATGTGATTTCCTATGAGTCTCGCAAACTCAAGGATCACGAATTGAACTATCCCACTCATGATCTGGAGTTAGCTGTAGTTGTGCATGCCTTGGTGAGGTGGAGGCATTTTCTCTTAGGGCATCAGTTTGAGCTGCACAGTGATCATCATAGTTTGCAATACATTTTCACGTAGCCAAACTTGAATGTGAGGTAGAGGCATTGGATGGAGTTCCTGTGCGAGTATGACTTTGAGGTCAAGTATATTCAAGGCAAAGAGAATGTGGTAGCAAATGCTCTTAGTCATCAGAGACATGAGATCTCAGTAGTCTCTATCACAGTTGAATTGAGAGGTTAGATTCTCGCAGCACTTCCTACCGATAGATGGTATCAGGAGGTGAAATCTGAGGTTGAGTCGGGTAGACCTTTGGACAACAGATTTTTTGGTTACTCTCTTGAGCCAGATGGTCTTTTGTGACATTTGGGTCATATCTATGTTCCTAGTTTAGAGGGTCTTCGTACCCTAGTGTTGTCAGAGGCGCATCGGGCACCTTATTCTGCTCATCCGGGTGTCAGGAAGATGCATGCAGATCTATGTCAGCTGTACTTTTGGAGTGGCATGAAGTGAGATATTGTTGATTTTGTGTCGAGATGTCTTGAGTGTCAGAGGGTGAAGGCAGAGCATCAACACCCTGCAGGTCTTTTACAACCTGATTTGATTCCAGAATGGAAATGGGACATCATTTCGATAGACTTCATTTTTGGTTTGCCGGTATCCTCTCGTCAACATGATGCTATTATGGTCATTATGGATAGGTTGACGAAGGTAGCTCACTTCTCTCCTGTCCATTCTTCTTATAATGCTTCTACGGTGGCCAGAGTGTTTGTGGAGGACATCATTAGACTTCATGGGATTCCTCATAGGATCATCTCTGATAGGGATCCAGTATTCACTTCCACCCTTTGGACTTCTTTGCAGCATGCCTTAGGGACACAGCTGAACTTTAGTTCAGCATACCATTCTGAGACTGATGGATAGACCGAGAGGGTTAATCAGATTCTTGAGGATATGCCTAGGATGTATGTGATGGATCGGCAGAGCCGTTGGGAGGACTACCTACATCTAGTAGAGTTTGCTTATAATAATGGATATCATAGTTCTATCAGTACGTTCCCTTTTTAGGCTTTGTATGGTCATCCTTGTCAGACCCCTCTGAGTTGGGATCATCTCAAGGATAGAGTTCTTCTAGGACCAGATATGCTTAGAGATGTGGAGTAGAGGGTTGAGAGGATTAGAGAGCATTTGGTGGCAGTACAGGATAAATAGAAGAAGTATGCAGATGCTCATAGAGTCGATCGGCAATTTTCAGTTGGGGATCGAGTGTTCTTGCGTGTGTGACAGCGAAAGAGTCCGATCTGCTACGGAAAGGGCTCTAAGCTAGCACCACACTTTGTTGGACCTTTTGAGGTGTTGGAGAGGATCGGTCCTATTTCTTATAGTCTTGCTTTACCGCCCAATCTTTCAAGCATCCATGATGTGTTTCATGTTTCTGTACTTAGACCTTACTATCCAGATATTGCTCATGTTCTTGATTGGACTGCTCTACAGGTAGAGGATGGGTAGCTGGCTTTGGAACCCGTAGGCATTCTTCAGCATAGGAGACTTGCTCTCAGGGGCAGAGATGTGGAGCAAGTCAGGGTCTAGTGGGAACCTAATGACAATACTTCTGCTATCAGGGAGGATGCTTTCAGGATGAGAGAGTTATACCCTTACTTATTTGTAGGCTTCCCAGAGTAAGCCTGACTCTTGGGGGGAGTATGTAATGCCCCTCAATTTTGCTTTGAGATAGGTATTGGTTTTCTATGGTTTTAGATGGTGTTGATACAGTTAGTAGTATTATATTGCACTTTGACAATTGGGATATTTGAGATGTTAGACTTATGTTTGATGCTTATCATGATCATGATGACATTATTGATATTTCAGCCCATGATGTGTTTCGACATGTTTAGTTGATGGCTAGATGGATTATGCATATTGATATAATCTTGATTACATAGTTTAATGTTATCTAACTTCTAGTTAGGGATGCATATGTTATTGTCATGATCTCAGAGAAGGAACAGTGTAGTATTGCTCACTCCGAGAACCCTACTACGCTATGAATCCCTAACTCTGTGTACGTGTTATGTAGGTATATATATATTTGTATGCAACATATTGTTTTGATACAGGTTACAGGTACTGTGCCTCGACTTCACTTGACTTAGCATGTCTGAGTGGGCCCTTGCACCAATGGATAACATTGATGGAGATAACATGAGGTTTATTCCCTAGATCATCTCAATCTTGAGTTGTTGGTCGTCATGTGGTTTGTAGGTTTATTGTCAAGTCCTTGTTTAGTCAGCCTATGTGTATTCTAGTATGTGTAATGGATCAATATTATTATAATGTTATTATTGTCAAACATTATAATATTTTTGCTTAGTCGTAAAATTGGAATACTTTTAGTAGAATACTATTTAAGTAAATTTTAATGCAGAATTAATTAACTATTCTAATGTTTGTAAAAACATATATGTGGGTCAAAAGCCTTATTTTAATTCATTAATATATATAGTTATAAGACAATCATTTTGGTGAATAATGAAATGTGGTTAGTTGTCATTTATGATTCCAGAGTGGGGAATCTTTGTTATTAGTAAAAATTTGAAATTCTTCTGGTGGGGGAGGATTCTCGGGAACGGCTCTAGTGTTAGTGGGCATTTATGGCTCAAGGCTATTTTGTTTCTAGGGGGATTTTTGGGAAGAGGTCATTCTAAGAAAAGGAAGAAGGAAGAGAAGTTCTATAGGAGGATTCAATTTTTGGAGCGTGAAAAGTACGGGTATGTCAATATTGCCGTATAGTTAAATTTTGTGAATTTCTTTATTCTTTCCTATGTTGTACCCTAAGAAATTAGAATATTTTTTTGCCTAGTTTCTCTCTAAGTTTTGAAAACTCTGAGTTTGAGTCATCTCCCTGCACATTCTAGCTCCTCAAATGAAACCAATCTGTAATTCATCCTTTTCAACTCTGTAATCATTTTGCTACGTGTTGGATGCTCTTACTAGATGATTTTGCAAAAATAGTTAGCCTGCAAAACCATCTCACTACAACACTAATCTTTTTCCTTAGATGGGATTGACTATAATTTTTTTACCCTATAGTCCAATTTAAGCAAGTGGGTTCTTGTTGTATTAAGATTATCTTGTTCTCAAAATTTCATTTCCCTATTTTTTTTCTCCACCAGTTCATTGTTTCACTTGAGTGTCAGATTTTTTGATGTAAAGCTTAGAGGACTTTGGAGATGTGAGCCTGAACCATGTGTCTCTCTGCTACCCTGCCGTTCTCCTTGAAGGTTGAAATCAAGTTCTGTTGTGATCTCTTTAAAAACTTCTTATTTTTAACCCAGTCCACCTTGTGAGGGAGAATCTTCAAGCTCCAATAGAAGTTTTAGGTTCGATGCCCTCACCGACGCCTTAGAGACTGTCGACCTATTGTATCGCTTCACATGAAGCCGCTGCTAAAGCTAGAGTGATCTCTATCTTGTGCGACCATGGTTATCTCTGGCAACATCTTGTTGTTGCACTAGTTTTGTCGTGACTCTCTCTATAGATACTAAGCACCCAACCAGTCCACTAGCTAAAGTTTGAGGATGAATCATGACTCCTCTTGATAGGTTAATGGCAGTGGTATCTAAATATTGAAGCCCTTGCCCTATTTACGCCCACAAGATTTCCCCATGCCAATTTTGTTTAAACTCTCAATATCTGTAATTCAATTCCTTTTTAGTCGCTACCAGTGGTGGATTTTATGAGTCAAATGATTGCAGTTTCATGTTTTCTTAGTAATCTTCCTTATTTTGTTATAGACTAGCGATAGCTAACATCTCATTCTGTGGAGTCATCGGTAGTGTAGATGGCTAAGTTTAGGATCGTGGTTACCAACCTAATATCGACTTACCTTGTAGCCAATGTCTGTCATTTCGCCAGAGTAGGTCAGCCACTAAGAATCCATTTTTACAGTATTTCCTTCTTATCATAACCGTTTGTTGGGCCTAAGAATTAGGTGGTTAAATGTTAGTTCCATTAGAGAATTCGACCTTGTAGGCCATCTTTAGTTTAAACTCATAAGAGTATAGTAATCTTTCTCCATGTTAGACTCTAAGTGTTACCTAATTAGTCGATTAAGGCTTTGAGGAGATTAGTAATAGGTAACACTAATAATTCACTTAGAGGAATTCATTATTAGAACCAAATTCTATGATCCTTGAGTGCCTTGTGATTTAGTTTAATGTATTTTTTTTTAAGCTTTTGTAATAAAATTAATCATGGGGTTTGGAAGATGGTATTAGAGTAGAATTTAGAGTAATAAAAATTTACCCTTGTTTTTTTATGTCTTATTCGGTTAATTGTTTTATATATATAATAGTCAAAATTAAGATTATTTTTCAAATGTGGAGTTCGAAATAGTTCCTTAGAATTATAGTCGTATTATGATGTCTGTCATTGTATTAATCTAATGATGTTTAACTAATATTCTTTCTTGAGTAAGTTTAGTGTCTTGTAAAGATTGGAGCTCTTTATTGTTGATAATGAGTGTCTATAGGAGGAAGTAAGAATGTTTTGGATATAGGTTGTAATAATTAACCTTTTCATTGAAGTGTTTCATTTTCGTAAACCTTGTCCGGAATTGGTATGTTGAGTCATTGATATCTTAGTGTAAGGTCACCCTTGAAACACAATTTTATATTATTATCGACTTGTAATAATGATGGTATTAAGTTATTTTTCTTTTTGTTATGTACTCTCATTGGCCCTAAATCATATTGGTCTAAAGGAAAGTCATAGTCGTTTAAACCTAGTTTCCATATCAAGAGATGTACTTTTATAACATGGTAAGAGTTCAAATTACCGACTCCAGAGGCTTAACTACTTTGGTTTTAACTTGTTAATTATGTCATTTTGTTCCAATGTTGTATTGATTTGAGTTTTGAAGTGGATAAGGGAACTTTTATTGTCGAGGTTAAAGTTTGAAGGGCCTATGTAATGGATCCGAATATAAGAAATAGAAGTCTTGTAGACCTTTGTCCTTGCATGTTATTAGTTTTGGATGGTTGGTTAGAGGTTGTTAGTTGTAGGTAGGAGAGTGGCTTTCATGGTGGGACCAGTGCGCAAAGTGGCTACCTAGGTAACCCCATGGAAGTTGTAATCAAGTGGTAACATAATAATTTATTTAGGAGGGTTGGGGTAGTAATTTACATAACAAGATAAGTAAGATGCCTCACCCATACTTTGAGTGCTCTCATAGGCTAAGGATGGGATGAGAAGGCCTGGTTGGCAAGGTCAACCTCCTTGTCTCCATAAGAGGATGTGTGGGCTCCACATGTGTCACCCTATGGGGCCGGTGCCTAGAGAGAGGCTGCCAGGGTAACTATAGATGGGGGCCGGTTTGTAGTGAGAGATAGCTTGGGTAACCCATGCTAGGACCATGCGATGACACTCTCCCTACTGCAGCTTAGTTACTTCCCTCTTTATCTTTTGTTGTTGCCTCTAGAGTACTAGCTTGTCTTGTGCAGTCTTGATAAGTTGTTTTTTTTGTGTCGAGTTTGTATCTGTTCGTTTGTATTTGTTGTTTGTATCCTTTGACTTAGTGGAACCTCATTGTTATCTCCTAGCTCAGAGGGGTGGACCTCAGGGTTCCACATGGTTGGGTGGAAGAGCTATCCATTGGCCTTCTTAGATGTTATGGTTTGAGATCAATGTAGAAGTGTTCCAGTTCTAGATTTGTTCTATATCTTTAGAGTTGTAGTATACATTCATAATTGTATCAATTTGTAAACCGATGTGATCAGTCTTGTAATCTTAATTTTAACCTTTGTAATTATTCATCTTTGCAAATGTATAATATACTACTCTTCTATCGTATTATGATGCATATCACTTGTATTGTTATAATTTTATCTGATGCAGTTATGTTACCTAGAGGTGTTAGCTATTCATTTCATTTAATGGTGTCAATAGTGTAATTATATTTAATGATTAATGCATTTACTTGCTTCAAAAAAAATATTTCTATTATTTTGCTCTTAATAGTCTAACACTCTAGGGTTGCATGACGGGGCATCACATAGCCATTTTAGATCAAGGCACTTGTCTTCTTGCAACTAATATTCCCACCACACCACTCCAAAAATCCATAAATAAAAAATCACCTTTATTATGTTTTGTTTTACATGTCTAGTCAACTTGTAGATTTTGAAAAACTTGATTCTATTCCATCTTATGAGTGGCAATACTAGATAAATTTGTAATAGGTATGTTAATTTGTTTTTTGATTTATCAAGCATGAATTAAGCTACTTAATTGCATATCTACAACATACAAATTTAGTTTACAAATAGTTATGTGCATGGTATTTCATATATACTTTTGGATGTTCATAAGTCTTGAGTTTGTAGATTTGCACAATAAATTCTAATAATAATTTTTAGGATTTCATGTGCACAGGATGAGTTTTCCACTAAGTACTATAACTATTATTTTACATCTCTTTAAATATCCTAGAAAAACCCTTTGAAATCACCACCAAAGCCTAGCATAGTCTAAAATAAAGAACGCTTACTCTACCTTAATCATTGGCTTTAAGTTTTCCACTATCTAATCATGAGTCTCATCCTAATGCTCTCAACTTGACATTCTCAGTCTTGGGAATTAGGTATAATCTTAAGGGTGCGCAGAATAAAATATTGAATAATGGAGACTAGGAGCTTTTGGTACAGATTGGATACAATGAATGACCCCATAGTCTAGGCTTTGATAGAATAAGGAAATATAGATTGAAGAGGTGTCAGTTTAAGTGGCCTATGACAAAAGCACAGAAAAGGTAAAAATGTTATTGAAGAGAAAGGGTAGGTCATCTAGTCTTGGGATGGTTATTGAGTTAGAGAAAGAATTATTTAGAGTGTCCATGATGCAGAAGAGATTGGAGGAAACTTTATCTATGATTAAAGCAATGTTGGATGTCATAGTAGATCAAGTCTAGCACCTCATCAAAGAAAACAAAGAACCAAAGTAGAAGAATAATGTTTAGATACCAAATAGCTTAATAGAGGAAATAACCTAGAGTCTAAACACCTATATCAAGAGTTAAAATATGTCAGGTAACTATAGGTATATGTCAATAAGGCAATAGGGAAGTTCACAGATAATGAGAAAAAGATGAAAAAAGTGTTAGATAAAGTAGAACTCATTGAAGAGGTTAAAATAGATGGGGACCAAGAAGTGTGAACATGATGACAAATAAGGAAATTAAACTTTCTAAAGAATTTATCAAGATCACCCATAGAGATGTATAGAGACAAGTAAACAAAATCTAGTACCAATAGGAGAAAGTGGTCAAAATTAGCATAAGTATAAGCTCCCTCCTTAAAGATATTAAATATAAGAATATCATAGATAACAATAGAGAATTGGATAGCATAGAAATATTTGATGTGATGATCAATTATTTCTAGAATGCTTTCTTGAAGAAGATAGAGTCCCTAAGAAAAGATGGAGTAAAGGCTAGGATAAAGTTCATCATGTAGATAAGAGCCAAAGTGGAGAGGATGCATAACATAGTAATCATTATTTGTGAATACATAAAGAACCTATCTAACAACATGAAAGAAGAAGTCAAAGCCAATGTACAAATAATATTGATCAATGAAGAAAACATTTCCACAAACTTTTAGGCATGCAAGATTGATTAGGCCTCTGAATCATTAGTCTAGGTCATCATGACAAAACTGCGTCTTTGGGACATGTACAATGAGATAGAGTTTTCACTTTTAAATTTCTTTCTAGATTCATTAATTTGGTTTTTCTGTTTCTCTATTATTTATGATTTCTATTATTAATTTTATGGGAATTGATTGCCCATGTTTCCTTATTTACCAGGAATTTTCTTATATAGCCACAGGATCTAAAATTGTTAAAAATGTTGGAAACATTCATGTTATGCTATGCTAGAATATTTATTTTAATATTCTTTGGTATGTTCATGGTTTACAATTTGAGTGTGGAGGACTAAGATATAGATGTATGTAATTCAATTACATAGGTTTGATAAATTAGTAAATATTACTGTTAGATGAATTTAAATGCTTTAGTTCTACACATATCTTATGGGGATCTTCAATGTTCAAATTTTATTTGTGGAGTTTCTTGGAATATTACATCTATGAAGTGAAGTGATTGTGTGTTAACCAATGCTACTAATATATGTTTTTTTTTTTGGTTTGTCTACTCTGTGAATCTAAAATATATGATCTAGAAATTTCATGCTTTACTTTCTTTAACACTAAAACTCTTGATATTTCCAACCATACTATACAAAATTTCTAATAGTGAATTATATTATATGCTAAAACATGTATAGTTTTATCTAAATATAAGGATCCCTACAATAAATTAGCTATTGATTCTATAAGGTTCATTTACATAAATTTATAATTTAATATTAAATTAGAATGCTTATGGTAGAAGATTTTGTAGAGTTTTTATGAACTCTATGAGCCATCATAAAATCTACATAATTGTCTACTACAAGTTGACATGGTGTCTTCACTTTGAGAAGGTATAAATAGTACAATCAATAATTTAAACCCATTTTAGAATTGAACATGTAAAATCTACACATGCTTAAATTGTATCTTTAAATAATATAATTTTATGTTAGCAACATATCTATCTATTATCTAGATTGATGTACCAATTTAAATGTTAGATTGCTCTTGTAAAATAACTTTATTTTCTATTAGTCTTCAAACCTCTACGTATACAAAATAACTCCATTTTTATAAGAGACATAATCTTTCCACAGTCCATATTAATGGAATTAGGAATACCTCTAGATGCAACAATGTGAGAGTTTTCTACATCAACGTTTTGGATCATACTCTATGATCCATCATCAAGATGATGAAAATAAGCCATAGGTTGTCAACCAATTTTGCTTACAAAATACAAGGGGGAAATAAAAGATGGATTAGAAAATAAAATCATTTTTTTACTATATTCAAGAGGGTTCATTTTTAGTTATATTAAAGTTCATGCAGAGCCAATGACTCAAAAAAATCATACTAATATATATTGCCTAGGATTAAATGTCTAAATCAAATTTATTAAATGCTAAGTTTTACCATTACATCAATATATAAACACATGTCTATTTAATTTATTTAATGAACCCATATTCAATAATCTCATTTTTCTTGGATTTACTTTTAAGTTCATTCTCATTTTTCTTGGATTTGCTTTTAAGTTCATTAAATATCAATCACATTTGAGGATTTGGGTTTATCTTAGTAAGGTCAATGGTGGATGGTGAAAAGGTTAAATCAAAGTATATGGACCATTACATTTTATCATTTCATCATGTGCATGAGACATGACTACCTACTTCTCTAATGAGTTTTATGAACTAAAAATATTAATTGTTGATTTATATCATTTTCTTGTTCTACTAATTGTGGTCATGGGGACCACTCCCTTTATATATGTTAACTCAAAATATTAACAATAAGGTTTATGCACCAACCCTATTAGAGGGATGTGTACTATCCAAAACATCACCCATTACCAATGAGAAACCTATATATATACTATCTTTTCCCAAAAAAAATGCAAGAGAAAATATCTAGAACCATGCAAAAAGAGCTTACTACAAAACTAGTACTTTCCTAGACTCTAAACCTTCCAATTTAAAAGACTAGGGATACAAAATAATACCTACAAAACTATTAACAATATTACATGTGTAACACAAGGAATAAGTTATTCATTCATCACATCCAAGACATCGTCAAAAGAGAAGCTCTTATTGAGTTCTCCAGGACCCACAATTCTTGCCACAATTTTTGGGAAAGCAATAGCCTTCTTTGCAAGGGTTTCTAGGGATGAATGGAATGTAGAAGCCATCACCTGACCTTGCACCAACCTGTGAAGCACCAATATATTTCATTAAATAATTAGCTAGATCAACTAGAAAGCCTAAATTTCTTCTAGACCACCCAAGAAATTGCTCATGATGAATACCTTCACCAGTGGCCTAACAACTTTGAGCATTTCACCAATGTCAATTGGGACACCCACAAACATTAAAGCTATGTATGAATTCACATGATGTTATTGCTCTATATTCAATAATTCTTACCCCAACACCATCTTTAATGCATGCATCACCACTACATCTTTTAATCTAAGGACCTTCCTCATTTTTATATTACTAGTTGAACCTAATAAGGGAATCTACCTCTTCTTTACATGCAATTATACATTTGTATCCATGTTACTAGTACCTTGTAATTAAGAGTTCCTCCACTAGCACCACCATTATAGCTTTCACTCTACAAGATTTTCAACATTCTTCTATTAATAATTGAACCCAAGAAGAAAACCTACCACTACCTTGAATGCATGCATATATTTGTATTCATGTTAACTCTTTGAAAAGACTACCACCTAAGAGAAGATGAAGGTAGTTTTCGCCCTCACTATATATGGTCTAAAAAAGACCATTCATGCTAGGTGCTTGTATATCTCCCCATGAAACTTTATTAAATTTCATCTCGCTTCTCAATCATCCTAAATTGAATCTTGCCATGAAGTTTATGAATCCACCATTATATTGTGTAACCATTATTAGAAAATTAATTCGATATCAATAGCATACTTACTTCCCATGACCGATTAAGTAGCTATCATATTTGGCATTTGTCAAAAACATCAAATAAAAAAAATCACCATGATATACGGGATAAATTTATAAATCCATTTATAATCGATTAACAAAACTACCTATTGCTACTCGAAATAGCACTATGGCTGATGTTTTGAATTCAAACAGCGCATAGCAAGTTCAAACTCAACTATAAAGTTGTTCCCCTTGCAACTTATGTAATAGTACAAGGGCAACCAATGCTCAGTTCACAATAGTATATTACCTTAATAATCTCAATGCCTATTTTAGGGGCCTATTCATCATCATCAGATCATGTCTTGGTGCCTTCCCTTGATGCTCATGTTTCAGGTGCTCATGTTTCAGGTGTAGTAGGAATAATTAAGCACGAAGTTGGAGCTCCATGACTCAATGTTGAATGTTTCAGGTGTAATAGGAATAATTAAGCACGAAGTTGGAGCTCCATGACTCAATGTTGAGCAAACAACTAGTTCCCATGAGAGCAAGTCTGCTTGGTCCAACTTCTCGAATTAATTGAGAAAAAATCAATCTAGCGTATCTCATTCAAGTGATTCAAAGGCAAAGTAATCAGCAATTGAGAATTTTGCAACTATTTTTAAGGACCCTATATTTTTAAAATCTATTACTATTGGAAGTGGGGCTTAAGGAAAAGTGAGCCTATATTTTTTAAATCCTATTCCTATTGCAGCGATCAGGTGAAGTGAAGATAATGTGTCAGGCAACCAAAACCATAAACGAAAATGATGTCACCCTGCAAACATTCACGTAATAAAACTAACCCTCTACGTGGATCGGTGGAGCGACGACGAAAACCTACACGGGCATTTGCATTGTGTATTGGAAAGCAGGTAAACTGAATATCCAACTAATTGGATGGGGCATGTTTAACATATATAGGCATATGCAGACCTATACACATTCATATCCATCACTTGATTCTTATTGCTCTCTTCTCACTTCATTCGGTCTGCTAAAAGAATTTGTAATTTGTTGAAGAGAATGGCGTGGAGGACTTCCGAGCTTCTTTTTCTTATGCTTCTCATTGTGTGGGGGAGTTATGCGAGTGCAAGCAGAAAACTGTTAACAGACGACAAAGAAGTAGACGAGGAAGTGTCTTCAAGTCCGAAGACCATCACCTTCTTCATGCACCACATAACGCCAGAACCAAACCCAACTGCCAAGCCTGGGCTTGGAGTTGGAGTTGGAGTTGGAGTTGGAGGGTTTCCAGTAGGATTTCAAGGCAGTGGCAATGCCATCTCTGGTCTATCAAGCCCTTTTGGAAACAATATCAACTTCAATGGCAATGGGAATGGTCCTCTCCCATTAACCATTCCAAGTGGAGCCATCAACAATTCTCCGCTATTTGGCCAGCTGCCTGGCGGAGGAGTACAGGGCATAGGCTCACTCATTCCTGGCCTTGGCCTTAATGTTCCAGGCTTAGGCTTTCAGAACTCCTTCCCCAACACAAACCCTCAGAATCCTCTTGGAGAGGCCTCAGGTATCCCGCTGAATAATGTGGTTGTGATTGCGGACACCTTGACAGAAGGGCCTGATCTTCACTCCTCTGCTGTGCTTGGAAAGGGGGAGGGATATTATTATCATTTGCCCACCACTGCAGAAGACGAAGATCCCAACACACTGTTGCTCGCCTTCACAGCCAAATTTGAAGGGTCAGAATACCAAGGCAGCAGCATTGAATTCTCTGGAAAAGACAACATTGCATTACCACAGAGGGAGGTCGCAGTGGTAGGAGGCAGCGGGGTCTTCCACAATGCTCAAGGCCATGCTCTCATCAAGACTGTTTCCCACACGGTCGATGAGACGGTGCTCAATGTTGAGCTACAGCTCATATGGACCAGCTAGGACTCGAACCTAGGACCTTCCATTTGCTACTGGAGTGCTCTATCAACTGAGCTACTGGCCCCTTGTGGCCAGCCCATCGTCGGTCCGGGTGTGGCTTACTTCCAACACCCCCCCTTAAGCCACACTGCAGGTGCTTGGGGCTCCTAGCCTAGCTCTGATACCACTTGTTGAGCTACAGCTCATATGGACCAACTAGGACTCGAACCTAGGACCTTCCATTTGCTACTGGAGTGCTCTATCAACTGAGCTACTGGCCCCTTGTGGCCAGCCCATCGTCGGTCCAGGTGTGGCTTACTTCCAACACTCAAATTCACCCTCACTCTTACCGATTAATGAACTCATTCTCTTGTTTTTCCTCCTTCAACGTTTCTTCCACTCTGTGTTTATCTTCTTCTATTTAATGTTTATGTTCATTGTCAATAGCAGTACGTCCTATGTGTGTTGTAAGTTTCACTCTCCAAAATTTGATCAAAAAAATCTTCATTTGCTAGTTGTAAGATGAATTTTGATCTCGCTTGTGTTTTTACTATGTTAAATCATATGTTTTTAATCCAACCTAGAGAAAGTGCACATTCAAAATAATTTACTTAAAACAAACACTTGTTATGCTCTTTAGCTCATTTACAGAATTGTGAAGATAAATGAGGCTTTCTCATGAGTTAATTTCGGATAAAATTAGCATAGACTTAGAAATTATAGTTGAGAATGGTAAATTGATATTTGTATTTTAAAAATCGAATAAGGAGGAGGATGATATTTAGTTTGATCATTGAAAAATGGTCTTGAATAGATGAGATTCTAGAATCTATTTGATGTTAGACCTGGAAATATTGTCTCTCTATCAATAAATTATCTGGGAATCTATATTGATCTCTAATTTGTCAAAGGATAGGTTCGTGGGTCTAACAAAATTCACAGTTGCAAATCTATACTTGGGCTCCAAACTTGTCCTAGAAATCAATGGTGTTTTCCTCTACAACTTCCCCTAATATGAGACCTTCTACTCTAGTCTTCTTATTTATCTAGTGACTTAGCAGTATCTAAAAATACCTTCAGGGCTGTCAATTAGTCACAGGGAGGCAAGGTCTCCCAAATCAACTCCCACAAATGAACAAGAATGATAACAACAAGCAAGCACCTAACTATGCAAATTCTTTGCTTCTTTTAATGTACAAAATTGAAATTCGTTTCTATTGATTACTCTAGTGCTCTGGGATACTTGATTAGGAGATGAACAATTGATCTTTAGAATGAATGCATTGAATGTCTTTAAATACTAACAACATAGCATTAAATTGCATCAAATGTGTGTTTATCCAATTCAAGGTACAAGACTGAAGGGGAGTAGTCAGCTAAATTTAAATTTTGAATTTTAAATTCAAAAGGACAACTTCTTGACTGAAAGGTCACCATTGCAACCACAAGCTTGCTCAAACAACCATAGACTTGTTTGAAAATGGGATAATAGTTAAATCCAAGTGGCAAACAACTAAATAGAGGCAGGTGCATAGATAAATATAAAAGGTAGGTGGATAAAATAAATGTGAGAGAGAGAGAGAGAGATGTATAAATAAATAATTGGCTAAGCAAATAAGCCCAACATCAAACAAAATAACTTGTCATTTATCATTATATACATATACTAAAACATTACTTTAAAAGAAATAAAAAAATAAAAAATAACATAAAATATGTTGCAAATATGTGCCTAAGTGGTGTTGTCATTGATGTCAACATATCCTTGTTGCCATTGATGTCAACTGTATCCTATGTTGCTATCTGTATAGAAGAGTGGATTGTTGAGGATATTGAGAAAATTAATGACAATCAATGTACGCGGACCATATGGATGTGTATAGGTCTGCCTAAAGAAGCTCCAGTTATGATTTGAGAAGTTCGCATTAAGATCTAAGGAAGTTATACCCATCTGAGTAGAACATGTTCCTGCAATACTTGGGAGAGACAGAGTGATAGGGAAGTGGTCCAGCTTGCTCCAGTAATGTAAAATGATGATCTGCGGATCCAAAGGCATGTTCAAGAAATTGGTATGTATCATCAACTCGAGTGGTTCATAGTTTGGAGGTCCGCAAGCTATCCTTCTAGTTTGACAGTCATGGCAGACAGTGTTCTTGAGGCTCTGGAGGAAGATACAAATGATTCTAGTAATTTTCTTTAGAGTGGATGTTATTGGTGAATTCAATGTGCTTGTGGAGGTCTCTGGATCCTGTGGATACTGTGTTGGAGGTCCGCATTAAAGTTTGAGCTTGTTGTTGAAGATTTCTTCTTTGAAGTTGATGTACCCACTCCCACTAGTCCTGGCACAGGTTGCTTCACTGTCGGCACTCTACCCATACACACAGAACCTTCTATGCTCTGATACCACTTAATGGGATTTTTTCTAGATTCAGATCAAAAAAAACTATTTAAAGAAATCACAACAACAAGAATTCAGAAATAGAGACAGAAACACAAGACAGTTCCTTCACAATGACAGGTGGTAACAAGATCACCAACATAAATTTTAACAGATGACTGTATATGACAAGAGAGATATAATATATTTATGCCAATTCTTATTCTCACGGAATCCTTATAGTTCCTTTTCTATCATCACATCAGACTTCTACATACACCATTGGCCTCTCACAATTGGCCTTCTATGTGCAGAAAAACCAAAACTTCTTGACTATTACTAACTTTTGTCCATCGTTCTATCTCAGGACATTTGACCTTCTAGGAAACTCAAACCTCCCACACCTTCTACTCTATCGATCCCTCACTCTTTTCAGCACCCCCCAATTGCTCCATTCATCTTCCATATATATCATTGCCTTCCAAAGGAAATAGTCGCACCCACCCATATAGAATCTGCCATCGACTACCACATATGCAGAAATTCATTAAAACCATCAACGCCTTCATAGCATGACTGCCCAAAATATTTTTAAGTCCTACAGAGAGAGAAATTCAACTGATGCTGTCTAGTTGTAACCGTCGCCAAAAAGGAAGAATAGAAAATGAAATGACCATGCAACAACTTGAAAGAATAATAACCATCCCCCAAAAAATAGAAACCACGATGTCCACGACTTGGAGAGGTTTAATAGAGATTCAATGTTGTTTCTAAACTTGGCCGAGCACAAGAATGGAGTAAAGATTATAATGAATCTTAATTGCTTTTCTAGTTGTCCTAAACTGCCACCCATGATTTCTTTAGAAATATACCGAATATAAGTTTAGAAACAGTCGTCAAAGAGAATTAAAATATTTTGTCACTCAGGTGATAGGAGCAAAATTGGAGGAAGAACGATGCCACTGCATCATTAGGCCTATGGGATTTTTACATTCGTTGGCACTACAATCATCTCAAAGCCAATAAATATTTCTCAGAAAGGGTACAATGATTTTAGGGAGAGTTAAGATACCTTCTACCCTACCAAGGACATTAAGAGCTCTTAATCTACATTGCTTCTCATGAATGTTAAAATCCACCTCTGCATTAGAAATATTCATCCATTTTCTTTTTAACTCTGAGTGACAAAATTGGTATAATATTATATTAGTGATTTTTGGGAGAGTTATGATACCTCCTGCAATGATAATGGATAGTATAAACACCATTTTCTACACAGTCCAAAGGTATGTTATCTATTAATTGAAGTTGTCATATTAAATGAGAAACTAATAAATAGGCGAGATGAATTTCTATATCCAACTACCTATAATATTTTTCCTCAATTTCTATTTTCACCCAAGTAAATAAATCAATTTTAATAACTGTCCCTAAAAGATTTTTTTAAAACATTTTTCTCTTAAATACAATAGACCTTAAAATGTGTATCTTAAGTTATTAAAAATTCTTCATATACAATATTCAAAGAAGTAATATATATACAATTTGATGCAAATTGTATAATTAATAGAAAGAAAAATTCATAACATGATCTTTCACTTGGTAAAATTCTTACGAATAAAAAAACATTAACAAACTATAATTCTTTTTTATTACATAAAATTCAACCATTCACCAATAAAATAAGAAAAAGTAATTTTAGATAGTTATTAATTAATCCTAAATAAACTATCAAACATAGAAAATATACAACACTTATTCAATAATGACTGCTGAGCAATGCTAAAAATTTTAGAAAAGAAAAAATGTCAAAGTAAGCCATCTAGCTATGGGATACCGTGTGCAATTTCTAGTATTTATTTAAAAGTTGTTTTATAATCTTAATTTTTGTTTTTTAATATGTATTGACTGTATTTTAGTTTTTGTTAACAGGATCATTGCACTCCACTTCTTGCTTCATTAATAATTTGCATGGAAAAGGTAACGATTATTAATATTCCTGCAGGCACTGAGATTTGGATGGTTGTACGGGCACATAAGAGGAATCAATGTCTAGATGGTAAAATGGGAAATTAGGTTGCAGCGATCGGATGAAACGAAGATAATGTGTCAGGCAACCAAAACCATAAACCAAAATGATGTCACCCTGCAAACCTTCACGCAATAAAACTAACCCTCTACGTGGATCAGTGGAGCAACGACCAACACCTACGCGGGCATTTGCATTGTGTATTGGAAAGCAGGTAAACTGAATATCTAACTAATACGATAGGGCATGTTTAACATATACAGGCATATGCAGACTTATACGCATTCATATCCATCACTTGATTCTTATTGCTCTCTTCTCACTTCATTCGGTCTGCTAAAAGAATTTGTAATTTGGAGAAGAGAATGGCGTGGAGAACTTCCGAGCTTCTTTTTCTTATGCTTCTCATTGTGTGGGGCAGTTATGCGAGTGCAAGCAGAAAATTACTAACAGACGACAAAGAAGTAGATGAAGAAGGGTCTTCAAGTCCAAAGACCATCACCTTCTTCATGCACCACATAACGGCACAACCAAACCCAACTGCCAAGCCTGGGCTTGGAGTTGGAGTTGGAGTTGGAGTTGGAGGGTTTCAAGGCAGTGGCAATGCCATCTCTGGTCTATCAACTTCAATGGCAATGGGAATGGGAATGGGAATGGTCCTCTCCCATTAACCATTCCAAGTGGAGCCATCAACAATTCTCCGCTATTTAGCCAACTGCCTGGCGGAGGAGTACAGGGCATAGGCTCACTCATTCCTGGCCTTGGCTTAGGCTTTCAGAACTCCTTCCCCAACACAAACATTATTAACGGCGGGCTAAATCCTCAGAATCCTCTTGGAGGGGCCCCGCTGAATAATGTGATTGTGATTGAGGACACTTTGACAGAAGGGCCTGATCTTCACTCCTCTGCTGTGCTTGGAAAGGGGGAGGAATATTATTATCATTTGCCCACCCCTGCAGAAGACGAAGATCCCAACACACTGTTGCTCGCCTTCACAGCCAAATTTGAAGGGTCAGAATACCAAGGCAGTAGCATTGAATTCTCCGGAAAAGAGAACATTGCATTACCACAGAGGGAGGTCGCAGTGGTAGGAGGTAGCGGGGTCTTCCACAATGCTCAAGGCCATGCTCTTATCGAGACAGTTTCCCACGCAGTCGATGAGACAGTGCTCAAATTCACCGCCACTCTTACCTACTAATGAACTCATTTTCTTGTTTTACCTTCCTCCACGTTTCTTCCACTCTGTGCTTATCTTCTTCTATTTAATGTTTATGTTCATTGTCAATGGCAGTACGTCCTATGTGTGTTGTAAGTTTCACTATCCAAAGCTCGATCAAAAAAATCTTCATTCGCTAGTTCTAAGATGAATTTTGATCTCGCTTATGTTTTTACTATGTTAAATCATATGTTTTAACCCTACCTAGAGAAATTACACATTCAAAATAATTTACCTAAAACTTATACTTGGTATTGATTGTTAGGTTCATGATTATATCCATGCATCCATATATATATATGGATGGATATAATCATGAACCAACAATCAATACCAAGTATAAGTTGGGTTAAAAACAACATTAGACATAGTCTATTTGTCCAATAAGTCCTAGAAACATGTTAAACATAAGCATTAATAAGAAAATAGGACATGGCAAGAGTCACACGCGAGTGGGCCTTACATCAACTTTTTTTTGTGTCAATTAGAATATCAAGAGTCTTCAAGATAATTCAAGGCTTTACGCTTTTATAGTGATAGCCAAGGAATTGTGATGATTGAGATAATACCCACATTTTATATTTTAAAATGGGTAACTAAAAAAATAATTTGAGGTAGGAAGTAAGCACTAGGCATAGAAGAAGCAAAGCAAGGATGAAAATAATAGAGAGTTTAACTAAATGTGTAAAATAATCATTTAAAAGTATCGATGGTATTTATATGAATTCAAATGTGGGAAATCCTTCTAAATTTTAAAATGTTGGATGTAAATGAATAGATATTAGCACCATGATCTAAAGCATTGGTATTGATTTCATGGTGAATGTGGCCCCAACAATAGTGTGAATTTTAATGGTAATGATATGGTGTATAATTTAAATGTGTGTCACAAACTCTAGGAGATTAGTCATCAAGCACATGTAGATTAACATGGGAAAAATGGTTCAATATAAATTATTCATAAATAACAAGGATGTGATTTAAGAACCATTGGAACACTTTTAGAAAATTGTGGCAATTTGGACCTCCTTCCATTTGATAATATTCACTAAAAATTAAGATGTGAATTTGAAAAATTCACCAATTAGTGAAGATTCATTGCTAAAATAAGAGTGGGTGGACACCACAATAGGATACACAAACTTAAATATGCTTATTAATGTCATATGGGACATTAAAAATGTATTTAATGTGGAATCGTCTTGGAAATGCATTATTATTGAGGGATCTAATAGAACAAGGAGGAACACATGGGATGTCTTGGAATGTTGAATGAGTCTTACTAATTTTAAGGGTCACACATTAGACATGTGGTTTAGTGAGCACATATTTTATTAGACTCATGGTTTTATGTAATACTACTTGGTCATTTTATACAAGATTGATCTATATAAGAAAGAACATGGTAATAGTATGAGTATGCTAGAGGAGCATCCCTAGTGATGATGTTTCATGTTATGGCATGATCTTGGTGAAGGTATTGACTAGGATGTGTTGTTACTTGGTCTTTAATGACTTCTCATTTTTGTTGCATTAATCACATGGAGTTTAATGATTTTCTAACTGTTAAAGAATAAGTGTATAGTGAAAGTTCTAAGGAAAAAATACGTAGTATGCACCTTCTAGTATTCTATGATTTTCTTAATTAGATTTTCAATATAGCTTGATACAAGCACATATTACTATGTCGTTAAAGAGAAAAATAGACATAGTTAATTTCCCACCATTAACCCTTAGAGGAAATGTAATGTAGTTTTCAGATCTAAGTAAATTTTGCTAGCATAATGGTAAGTAAATTAGTACTTCAAGAACATGAAACAAGAACAAGATTGATAGAAGAGAAGAGACGACAATATACATGGGGAAAATCTTTTTTGGTAAAAGGCCCCGCAATCCAAAGCATCAAACCAATTTATTGATCTACAACAACAAATATGTTACAATACACTTGTAGGATCAAAGACCTAACATGGAGATTTACACCTTGCACCTCTAGAGGAAAACTAATAGCATAACCCTACATAAAAATCCTCTCCTACAAATGACTCCTCAATCATTCAATTTATACGTGTTTCATTACAAGAAACCATCAAAATAAAACCCAAAACCATGAGCTAGTACCACCATCAAATGTGGCACCCAAATTGGGTAGAAAATATCTAATGCCTTGTCATGGAGAATCAAATCCACTGTAAAATAGAAAGTTACACCAATCCAATGAAAATAGATGGTGTTCCAAAAATTTAAAGACCCTTGATACTACAATCCAATGAAAATAGTCCACCAAAGACACATATAGCTCCTAAGACTCCTACTATATGAGAAATGTCTTGTTTGGTGCCAACAAAAGAAACTCAAAGTCTACTAATCAACACCTTACACAAAAGGTGTGTCTAATAATCAAAACATGTAGTACAAAGAACACACAATGATATGTAAACTGCAACAAAATTTCTAGAAAATAGAGCATACGTCCATAAACATATTTATATTCTTAATACATTGTTTGAGTTTGTTTGGATTTTTTTGGTTTAGTTTTCTTCTATATGTAATATATGCGTGCACATATAATAATTATTATATGTATATGAATATATTTATGTATATATTTTCTTATATATATGTATTAAATATATATATATATATATGGGTGTGTTGTGTGTATGTGTGTTTTTGCTTTATACATATATTTGTTTTTGTGTGCATTTTTGGGGCTTGCTTCGTTTCACATTAATTTGTCTACTAACATTTTTGTGTTTCCTTATCCTCTTTCATATATACATATACTTATGTAGTGATATAAGTATATTTTTAATACATATATAATATATAGAGAGTTAGAGGTTTTTGTGTGTATGTTTAGTATTGTGTGTTTTCTGCCTAATATATAGGGTTACACTTTTTTCTAATAGTCATTATATTATATGTCCATTTCTTATTTTCATTGTTGTGGTCTAGATTGAGCTTGTGTCTAGGCTCCTTAATATTTTCTTTTTTTGGTCATTTGGGTTTCCTTTGTTTTCAAGTTTGGACTTGACTTGGGTTTGTTTCTTGGTTTCCTATGTGATTCTATTTTGGGTTCTTATCATTTATGTTTGGTGGTTTTTACTCATGGGTATGTAGATGCACACACACACACACACACACACACACACACACACACACACACACACACACACACACACACACACAAACATATTATATACTTAGGGGTGTGTGGATGTAGATGTAGATATCTATTTAAAAATATATTAGATATTCTTAATGCCTATGCTTGTTCTTGGACATATATATATTCTTGGATTAATCTTGATTTATTTTGCTTTCAGTTTATCTCTGTTTGGTATTTTTACTTCTTTGTTTTCTCACACTTTGTTTTCCTATCTCTATCTCTTTTTCTTTCATTCCACTCTCTCTCTCTTAAATTTGTGGTCTTATTTTTAACTTTCTCCTACCCTTCATTTTATGTTCCTTCCTATCTATCCCTCTTTTCCTTTAAAGATTTCAAGTCTACTCTCTAATCTACAACTCTCCTCTTCCTGATGATGGATCATTGAGCATGATCTAAAATGTTTACACAAAAACATACATGGTTGAATCTAGAAGCAAGCTCTCAATTTTCTTCTCACTGTCTCACCTTTGATCTCCTCCATCTCTTCCAAGTTCTCCACATCACAAATGATATACATAAATAACATGCATACTATTGCTAAAAACGTAATGTAGCACAAAAACAGTAGATGACCACAAACAATGATCATACTAGAAGAATAAGAACATCTACGAAGAAACATAAGACTACAAATAGAAATTATAAACCATATGATGTCCTTTTACCAACACCACTTAGTGCTAAGTTGTGCCAAGTAAGATCTCCTTCACAAGACCACAACTAAAAATCCTTATCAACACCCAACAATCCAATCTCTTGGATAAAGCAAAACATATGTATCTCAAATAACCAACATGGATGTAAGCTTCTGTAACAAAATAATATCAAACTCAAATCTATTCAAAAACTTAGAATTTGGCCCAATAACATTTCCTAAACTTCTCATAAATATCATCAAAATCATATGCACAAGGAGATAACCATACTAAACACTCCTCAAATGAACCCTTCTAAACTAACAACCATATCTCAAAATCCATATCCATGAGAAGACAAAGAAGAAAACAAAGCTCATCTAAAAAATGGGCAATATCTATCAGATGATTTTATACCAAGTGGACTAAAAGTGGGTAATGAAATTTGTTCTTTGATATGCATCAAGCCTCATAGACTCTCTCTATGAACAATATCCTCATCAAGTCCATGGTGAATTCATGCCCATCTTTAGGTGAATGCTCCTTTGTCTCCTTATTGAAACGTAATCAAAGAGACACCATTCCAAAACATGATCCCTATAACAATAGATCTCCAGCCTCACCCAAGTCTCCAAGTATCAATGAGAACCTACAACTAATCGATCTACACTAAAAACCAAATGAAACACCACACTATCATGAATCTCCAAGCAAAAGATCAATGTACTCAATACCAAGAGAACTTCTCCAGACCACCATCAAATCTCCCATTACAAGTTGCATAATACAAGATCTCATCATGAAAATATGATCTAACATCTCCTCCTAGGAGTTCATATGCTCCAATGGACATATCATGCCTCTTTGATGACCATCATGCCAAAACTATAATAATGCACTTGATCAAGAGTTGTCTATGGCACAATACCAAACTATCCTCTAAATAAAGGATCACCTATCAAAACTAACAAGTCATATACCAACACCTCACCAAAGACTACAAGAGTCATCTATAGTAAACCAAGATGTCAACGTCTCCACATCAAGGTTACCGTCTCCTATCAATGGAACTCAAGATGTCATAGTACTCTCACTATATACAACAATCGTAATCCAAGCATTTTTTCCATGACACTTAGAATCTCTATAGAAGATCATCCATCACCAAAATGATGAATCCACATCATTACCAAAGCTCCCACTAAACCATGATATCGAGATATCAATGGCATCATGATAACCATCTCCTATATGAAGATAATTTGTGGCCCCAACATAATTACATAACACAACTATAATGTTAATAGCTCTACAAAATAAAGTAGAACCAAGATCTCAAAGCCAAGAATATAAACAACATGCTATAGGTCCCAATAAATGAATTTCCAAGTACTCTAATCATACATCCTCTCATCCCAATGCAACATACCAATGCACAAATGACCACAAACAAGGCCAAATGACTAAATCTACATCAATACTAAAAAGATTTGTCGATGTAGGTAGTCCATATTTGAGTCATCCCACTATACCCAATGGGTGGATCCAACCAACACAACTACATAACTCATAGATTCCAAACCAATAAAATATGCAAACTCGTCATCACATCAATAACCTACAAATTGAGATAACAAAGAAAATAACCTATAGATCTCAACACTCAAACACTAGATCAACATAGATCTGATTTGCCAAACAAATCCACAACAAGTAACCATAGTCAAGGAACCCATCAAGAAAAACACTACAAAATGCTAAGTGACTAATCACATACCAACATCTCTAAACTAAGAAAGTTGTGAATAACCTCCTTGAGTCGTGCATGAATCATATATGCAAACTAAAACCATCTTGCATCTAGAAATACTCCCATGGGATTCATAGTCTAAAAAATAGTCTATCCATAGATCTACAAAACCACAAGTTTTACTTAACCATGTAAAACATATAAAACCATGCATGCCATAGACATACATGTAAATCCAAACCCACTTATCATCTAGATGACCCATAAGTTTGAAAATCACCAAAATATCTAAACTAGAACAATGGAATAACACAAATAAGCATAACCATAGATTTTGAATAGAAAATCTACAAAACCCTCAAATCCAGTCAACATGAATATGATACATGCAAGTACAACCAAAAAATATTAATAAGAGGTTATCCAAGAACTCCAAGCCACCAAATAGGTCAACTCCACAACAACCATCATGTACATGCATACGGAGAATGTGGGATGTTCCAAAAGATTCTAGACCATCTAATGACCAACTCCATAACCTACATACATTTGAGGCTCATAAAATAGTACCTTCCAATGCTAGTGGCTAAAACCATGTACCTAACATAATAATATCAAACCATAGTCAAGACAACCCAAGTTTCTCCATGTCACCATGGATCCAAGGACAAACACCCAACATAAATAGTTTGTTGCACATGACCAAAGAATGAAAGAACACAACCACCATGCAAGAGGGTTGCTACGTACTATTAAGTAGCTCCAATTCAATATCATATTACATGCAACCACATGAACAACTCCAAAATACTTCATCTTCTCAAACCTTCAAATGTATGTTGTACATTGAAACATAAGATCAATTGCAAGACTTCCAGTCAAACAAGGATTAATAATCAATTGATTCCTTCCTACAAAATTTCTCAACCTTGTTAGGCTAAGAAATCACAAAAGAAGAAATACGAAGAACCGCAAATGCCATGGAACCATCACAAGCACCAACTAGCACATACAACCACATGCAAGTACATACAACTCACATGCAACAATATGGAACCACCATAGCTCTGATACCACTTATAAGGAAAAATACATAATATGCATCTTGTAGTATATATGATATTCTTAATAACATATTCAATATAGCTTGATACAAGCACATACTACTATGCCCTTAAAGAAAAAATAGAGGTAGTTAATTTCCTTCCATTAACCCTTAGAGGAAAAGTAATGCAACTTTCAAATCTAATTAAATTTTGGAAGCATAACGACATGTAAATTAATACTTTAAGAACATGAAAGAAGAATAAAATAGACAAAAAATAAGAGACACTAATATATATGGGGAAAACCCTTTTGGGTAAGAAATCCCACACTCCAAAGTATCAAACCAATGTATTAATCTACAACAAAAAAACATGTTACAATACACTTGCAAGCTCAAATCCTTAACACATGGAGATTTACACCTTGCTCCCCTAGAGGAAAACTGATAGCATAAACCAACACAAAAATACTCTCCTACAAATGACTCCTCATGCATTAAATTTATAGGAGTTTCAATACTATAAACCACCAAAATGAAACTAAAAACCATGAGCTAATACTACCCTCAAATGTGGCACACAAATTGGGTAGGAAATATTGAATATGTAATCAAGGAGAATCAAATCCACTATAAAATAGAAAGTTACTTACACCTATCATAGATCACTTACACCTATTAAATCATAACTAACTCTCAAAATATGGCACTCCATATTTGGCTTCTAAAATAATTCTTCCACGATCTCCTAAAATCTTGTTTTTCGATTTTCCAAGGTAACTCCCTCTTACAATCTATTTCCATTCTATAAACTCTTCCAAACATTACAAGTTGTCATAGTTGCATTGAGAAAATCCCATGACACTAATTGATAAATGCAAATTCTCAAAATACAAAGTAAAAGTCACACATTTAATGCCACTTGAAGTGGGATGCCCAAAATATTTGTGTGCATAAAAAATGAAAATAAATAAATATTTCAAATGTTAGGATTGTAGAGGAAAAATTACACTTTGACCAAAATATATTAGCCGAGGGAATTTTCCACTACAACTACACTAGGATCTGTTTTTTTTTTGTTATCTACTTGTTTTCGATAGACTACCATTACTAGACCCTTTTTATTCTAAAAGATTAAAATAGAAAGTAAGCTAACTGCTAGAAGGATAAAGGAAAGCTGATAAAATGCTAAAAATAAAGTACTACAAGCAAAATCTAGAAATTTTAGATACATAATAGAAAAAAGAAAAGTATAAAAGAAATTGGTATCAAAAGATGGAGCCCTCTTCTAGGGATGCCAATGTGTTGTCGGGACATTTGTGCATCACATTGTATTCTAGATCATATGGAAAATAAAAAATTACAGGCCTTCTTCACTCCTATTCACCTATATAGCATAGAAAAGGATTAAATGCACATCCAGTAGTCTCCAGGTGATAGAAATGAACTTAAATAAAAATAGAAATGAAAAACACAACTTCAAATAGATAAAATGAGTAATATAAAAGAAGGGATTCAAGGAAAGAGCTCACAAAACCCACAAAGAGAAATGAAGCTTTCCACTAAAATCTATTACCTACAAAAGGAGAGGAAAGCTTGCCTTCAGGTCAAGCCCCTATTTTGGTCTTTCAAACTCCACAAGAAGCCAAGATGAAGAATATGAAAATAAGTGTGTGTGTGTGTGTGCTGCTACTTTCTATCTAGATGAATAGAATGGAATAGCAGTAGTGACAAGATATTATACTAATGAAAATGAAAACTAATTTACTCAAAACCAATGAGAGCAAACTAGTGTAATAACATGGAAGAGAGAAAGGATGGTGAGGTAACCCACATAATGCAACAAATAAAATAATAGATTACACAAAAAAAAGAGAAATAAATGAGGCTAAATGAAACCCAATCACCTAGTAAACACAAGTATAAATTGCCCAGTTGAAGTAGAACAATCCAACAAGCAATGGTCTCAATAAAACCCTATGAAGAAGACACAAAAACCCTCAAGAAAACATCACATAAGTATGTATACAAAAGCACATCCATAGAGAATCCTTTAGAATTTCAAGAGAACGTTGTATTTGATCACAATAGAGAAATAGTTGACAGATTTCTTCACAAAGTTGTAGATGAGAGCCAAACAGTTTTCCAAAATTACTTGAGAATGAGAAGATAGATTCAAAATTTCCAAAGTAGAAGGAAAAAGTGAGAAGATAGGTCAAGGAATGTCATTATAGGAGGTTTAAAGGCATTACAATAATCTCAAATGTCGCTAAATATAGCCAGTAATGCCTAGAAATAGTCACTTGGTGCCACATAGGCATGAGATGCTAGTGTGACAAGCGAATGTCTGTGCTAAGTGCCAACATCCAAGTGACTCTAGTTCTTGGTCATATGAAACACCATAGGATGAAGAGAATAATAAAACACTAAAACATATTTTTCTAAAATTAAACACAAAGGTTCAAACACAACACAAGAGCATCCGTGTGGGTTACAGAAAAAGGATAAGGCAACACCCAAATGAACCTAAAAACATAATAAGGGAGCGAACACTAAAGAGAGTGCAAAATGTAGCATGAAATTGAAAGGATATGTAATTTTTTATGTTACAAGGACTTAAAAGTTGTATGACACACCTAATCCCAACAAAAGTCCCATTGTATTGTAATCATGTGTTATATTAGTGATATAATGAGTGGTTTCGTGTGTTCTTGATAGTTTCTTCTCAAAATGGTTTCCCGCGTTATGAATTTGATGTTATCTTGTGCCAAAAAGATTTTTTTCTTTTACATTGTTATGTATTTAGTATCCTATTTAGCATAGTTTCTTACATAAAAGTTACGTTGGAAATTAGGATTTGTTAATCAACATTGCTAGAATGTATGAACTCTAATGTCATTGTGGATGATAAGGAGTAGTATATTTGAATTCTAATCATATTTCATTCTACATTTGATTTTTATTTCTTTTATTTCTTTTCTTTCTTTTATTTCTTTCTATTTTCTTAATTATTCCCCCCTTAGACTAGCCCCATGAAACTAGGAAGATGAAAGGGCTCACTATCAAAGGCCATACTTAGGCAAATAATGGTTCTTTGTGCCCCCTACCATTGGCCCCATCCAAGTAGGTAGATCTAAGAGATTGTCCCTAATGTACAAGGATGGTAGGAGGATTCGGAATGAACTAAGTGAGAAGATCATGTCCCCCTTACCCTAATCCCACATAACCAAGAAGCTACGTGGACTCATCACCAAACATCAGAACTAGGCAGACACTTCGACTTGGAAAGATTTTAGAAAGATGAAACAATGTTTCTTAGTCTCTTTTTATCAAGTCATCTTAGTATTAATCTAGCTCTTTAGGGCTCTTCCCTTGCTAATGCATGATAATTTGGAAGACCTTCCTATTATCTTCTATATTAGAATAAATGCTTGGATAGTTGGTAGGGTAAGCTAAAAGATAGTACAAGTATGGATTAGAGTTTATCCCTGGCTCAAGGTGAAGCAAGGAGAATTCAAAAATAGTGTTTTTTGGATTTAAATTTAGGAAGCCACATAGTCCAAGGTTTGTGTAAATAAGGATAAGTACATATGATTTAGATTAAGACAAGAATTAAAAAAGAAAAGTATTTTTGAATGAACTAGTATGTAATTTTTTATGATATGCAACTAGAATGAAATGCATTAATTTAGTTTTACCTTCTAATGTGCATAATATAATTTCTCTATTATAAATACAAGTGTCCAACCAACTTGGCTCAAGATTAAGACTCCTAGGATAAATGATCTAATAGAAAACCTCATAAATAAGGAATTGTGTCTCTTCTAAATCTTCTCAATAAGTTGGAATATTGCTAGAAGGTGCTAACTTAGATTGGTCAACTTCCTAATAAGGTGGATTTCAAATTACTAGAGTTTCAACTATAGAAGCATCTAAATTTTCACATGGAGGAATCAAAGGTAAACTTGAAGGTGCATAGGTACCAAATAAATATGGATCAAAAGGAAGGATATTTAAGTTTTATCTTATTATAACAACTTGACAATTTTTATTTTGGTTTGAGAAGAAATAGTGGCAACTATGTATGATTTTTTCCTTTTTGGGTTTGAAGAGATTCATCTCTCTTAGTTTCATCTTTAGGTTTGTGCACAGTCTTAAGAAAGATTTGAATTTGTATGGTTTGATTAGTTGAAGTTAGGTGTAATGATTTTATATTTTCTTCTTAGCCAAATCAACTCTATATAAATTAACAAAATTAAGATCCCCTTGGCATCATAAACTTATCTTAAATGGAGAAATTGGACTCCTAAAAAAGGTGGATGGGATATCCTTCATATTATGAAAAAAACTTGGATAATTCATAATATGAAGGATATCCCATCCACATTTTTTAGGAGTCCAATGGTAGGGGGCACAAAGAACCATTATTCGCCTTAGTATGGCCTTTGATAATGAGCCCTTGCATCTTCCTAGTTTCATGGGGCTAGTCTAAGGGGGAAATAATTAAGAAAATAGAAAGAAAGAAAAGAAAGAAAAATCAAATGTAGAACGAAATATGATTACAAGTAAAGAAGATGTATCTCTCTTGAATCTAGTTTTACACCTGTATTGAAGATGGACATTTGTACTATTTGTATTTAGATCTTTTGTATCAAAAGAAATCCTTATGTAATTAATGTATCTAGAAAGAGAGATTTTGTATCAATGAAACTACGTAATTCCCCTTGTAAGATTTACTATTTTGTACTTGTAATCTTAATGCAAACTTCTTGATGTATTTTGATGTCGTAATGAAAGATGTTAGTTGGTGTATTTGATTAAACTATGTATGTTGTTGGTTGTTGTTATATTTCAATAATGCAGCTATGTAATCCCTAGAGATGTTAGTTTAACTTGTTTCTATTAGACCATGTTATGTTTTGTTATTACCACTTCTTTAGAATAAATATATATATATATTGCCCTTTTTATTGCTTTGTTAAACTTATCTTTAGGGTTGCATGGCGGGGCATTACACTTGGTATCAGAGCCTAAGTTGCAACACTGAGACCTCTGGATTGTTGTTGTTGCTCTAGGTTAAATGATTTTCACTTTGTGATGGGTTGGTAATAGTACCTCTCACCTGTGTGCATTAGTATGACACTAGAAGGTTAATAAGTTTGCAAACTTGCTCTTTAAGAAATGAATTCTTTATGCCCTATTTTACTCATGTGTCTACAATGTGTTCTTTCTTCTTCATTTCTGAAAATATGATCATATATTTGCCAATATGAATTTCGTGAATAGTACATGTAATTAAGTATTGGAATGAGTCATGTGGTTATGTGATGTTGTCATGTGCAGGGTATCTTAGCATGGGTGTGTATAACCTAACATTTATCACCTAGATGGTCATGACCTCATATGGAAGAATTGTTGTGATTTATGGAAGTTAGAATTTTGTATGCCTGTGTGAGAACCATGTGCAGGGATCAAATTGGAGCTTGCGCTGGACCCATAAGATCATGAATGTGACACTGTAAGTCAATTATAGTTATCAATTATTCTTGTGTGTGACATCATGCATGTTCTATGTAAATTTCATCAGGCATAAGGAAGTAATTGCATATTTTCATTACTTAGTAAAAGGAAATTGTACTATATTAAAGATAGAAGTTATTTGTATGTAAGTAGCAACTATGTTGCCTTAAATCCTTGTATTAAAGAAGCTTAGATATGAGGATGTAGATAACTTAATTATCTGTGTGTTTGGTGTACACTCTCTAACGTATTCTGGACCTTGTGTCCTTGAGTGTTGTGTAGTAGATACTCCCTTTTTGTGGCTAAAATAAGTCACATCGTGATGTGAATTTGTTTTGTAATTTGGTTGTTTTGGAAATTTTGATAGTTGTTTCATGTGTTGTAGGGGGTTAATAGTGAGTTTTCTTTCCTTGAACCTTCTTATGACAGGAATGGTCACCAAAACCCTTTTCTTTATACTTCATTTATTGTTGAAAATTGCCAGCATTTTGTGACTTAAGATTGAATTTGATTATTTTCCCATTTGGGTTCGCATTGATTTTTTTTATTTTCTATGGTGGCTATTTTGAATGTTTGGTTCTGTTGGCCCTGATTTGTGTTAAGTGTTGTTTCTATCATGTTCATGTCGAACCTCTGATAGCATGTTCAAGGGAGGACTCTGTGGAGAATTGTACGATGTATGTTGGTAAATAGACGAAAGCATAGTGGAAATAAGATATGAGATGTATTTTTCCCTTGATTATATTTGAATGCAATTCTCTAAATCGTATGAAACTTTCAAAATATGTGTGATTAGATACAAGTAGATCACATGATATTCCTTAAAGGTAAAGAATTGATGTTCTTCTTGTCTTTATTGAACGATTGTGCATGTCTTATGAATAATTGTTTGATATGGATGCGTATGCTGGCAATAGGAAATTGCAATACTAATATATTATGCTTCCACCCTAGTCTGTGACTTCCAGGAGGAAGTCAAGTTTTAGGGGGGGAGGATGTAGTACCCCTCCATTCTCACCTTGGATGTGCAGGTGGCTGGGCTAAGGAGCATGAAGATGAAGGTAAAATACTCAAAATACTTAGGGTATGTTAGACAGGTTGAAGGTAGGTTTACTATTTTGATGTAGTTGATGACACTCATTGATGGTTATTATGATGGCACTGTTGATGTTTATGATTAATACATTATGCTTATGATGTGATTATTTATGGGTTAATTGATTATGTAGATTAGTTTAGTATGTGATTTATGCGACTATTTGTTGATGTGTTATTAGGTTGTTTATGAACTTGATTAATGTGGATATTTTTTATGTGTTTTGTGAAGGGACAGTGTAGTATTACTCATGTTGAGTACCCTAGTACGCTACGATTCCCTATCACAGTGTGCCTGTTGGATGATTATATATATTTTGTATTCGACACTTTTGTTTGTTGTAGGATTGCAGGTACCAGGCATCAACTCCACCTGAATTGGCAGGTTTGAGTGTGCCTTTACACCAATGGATGATGTCCATGCGAGATAACATGGGGTTCCCTCTGTCAGCCAATGTCTTTAGTTTGTCGTCATCCATGTGTTTCTAGTCATGGGTGTAGTTGTCACTTAGTTGGTACTTGTCCTTGGGTGTTGGTCATCCTTTGGTATGTGGTTGTTATTGTTTGTTTATTATAGTTTAAGGTTCATTTTATTGAACTTAGTGACCAAGGTATTAAGTTGTTGATTATAGTCGTTTGGTTCATTTTATAGAATAAGTGATCTATGTGTATATATGTGTTGATGTTTGATCATTTTGGTTATATAGTCAATGTGTATTTGTTGGAGATTTATTAATTGTTATAATTTAATAATAATAATAATAAGTTTATATATATATACACACATCAATATTAGTTTTCTAATTAATGTAGAAAATTGAGAATATTAATTAGTTGATTTTTATATTAAATTAAATTAGTAGCTTTGAAAGCTAGCAATAATAATAATATTGTTAATATTTAGTACTTTATTGAGTTTATCTGACATGTGAGATTTTATTTTATTTTTCCATTAATTTATGGTTGGAGTGGGTTGTAGAAATTTGAAAATTATTCCTATAGTGGTATTTATAGTTAATAATAATAATAATAATAATAATAATAAAGTTATTGAATCAGTTATTAATATTTAATACTTTAGTAATTGATTAAATAGTGGGCTCGAAGATATTATTTTGATATTGTCATTAATTGTTTTGAGGAAGTGTTTGCGAGAAATAATTTTCAAGATTTGAAAATATTCCTGATAGTGGTGGTAGAAATGCATTTAAAATTTTGGATAGTGGATGTCAGTAATGAAAGATTGGGAGATTTAGGAATTTATTATCCTGGTCTATTTTTGGTTTTGGGAAGATTATTTGAGAGGAGAGTTCTTAGAAAAGATACACAGAAAATTTGGGGAAAGGAAGAGGAATTGGCAGAGGAAGAGGAGAAGGGAGCAAGGGAGATCTGAAGAATTTTCGCATATGTATTGAAAAAAATTTCTTCTGCTTGTCTAGATATGAAGAAAAATCCTTGTATGTGAGTAGTCTATGCAATTTTATGATTGGTCAAATTCTGGTTGAACTGTGATCCTCTGTGAATTTTTTTCAGACAATTCCATCGCAAGTTTCTCCTTTCTCCTGTCAACTGAAATGATTGATCAAGCTCTACAACATATTCTCTCTGTATGCTTGATGAGTATATATTCTTTTCTATAACCCCATTATTATTAGTCTTGCCATTTGCATTCTCTTGAATATTCTCTTCAACCACCCATTGTGACATTTTAAGAGACCTTACTCTGAATCATCTTCACACCTATCTATCTTTCTTCACATCTATTCCTCTCATATTGCCTGTAGACACCTTAGTTAAATGAAATCTTTTGCCACTAGTAGAAATTAAATCATTTTTTGTTGTTGCATCCCTATGTCAAATTAAGAGTGCCAATTTCTTTTTATCAAAAGAAAACTCAATTTCAGCATTGCCAGGCCCAAACTATTTTCTTTCCATGATCCGTATATCAAACAAATTATATTTATCTATAATCTCTTTCTGTTTGATGGGATTCTTTGAACACTTGCTGAAATAAGACTAATAAAGATGATTTTATTTTATCAAAACTCTTAAATACTTTCTTTTTCTCCAGCCTGTCTGGCTACATTCTATGGCCTCCATATGCATTGAATCATGTCTGAAATGGCATTTGAAATTTTCGTATCTGCAGACCTAATGAAATTTAAAAGAAGAGATATTAGAATTTCAGCTTTTACACTTTAAAACTTATGTATATTAAATTTAAAACAATGAATTTTAGTTTGTAGTTTATGCATTTAAAACATTGAATTTTATTTACCTGAATTAAATTCCTTTGATCCTTGGCTCTTGGCTATGAAATTTGATTGCCTGGTTCAGCCAATTTCATCATTTTTTTTCCTTACCTGAAAACTTAATTTATTGTTCAATATGAATTCTTTTATAGATTGAATATGTAGATAGATATTTTAATCATTTTTAGCAATTTTGTCAATCAACAAAATCTTTGAGTTTAACTAGAGAAAACTTAGGGATTCTCATAGATTGTAGATTTTGTTAATAGGAAATAATGCATTAAGTTAGAAATAGAAATTCTCTTTTTGTGTGTTGAGTTTAGGTAATTAATAAATTAACTATTCTTTGTAGTAATTTTTATATATAGAAAATAAAAAAAATTGTAGTTATATTATGGAGTTCTCACAAAAATTAACAATAATTTAATGTGGACTTAAATTAAATTTCCTAGAAAGTTTTAAGTATTAGTTTAGAATCTAATTCTTGTTATATGAGTATCATATACAAAATTATTGTTTTATGGAAGATTGTTTATAGAAAAGATTGTTGTTAAAAATTTTATTAGTTATATAGAGGTAACATTAGTGTTGGTTTAATACTAGAATCATTATTTTGTTCAACTTGTTCTTGGAAAATGTATTATTTTGAAGTGGTAGTTAGATAAGAATGTTATAACTTATTTTAATTTTAATTTAAGAATTTAGATAATTGAATCTTATTAGCTAAATATTAAGTTTTGTTGCATAATGTTAATTATAAAGTTTAATTATCTTTAAAATTGTCCTTTAATAAATTAGTGTTTTAATTTGAGTTTTATTTATTATTTGAAGGTGTGATGTCAACTCCCTATTTAATAGGGAAGAATAGTTTTATGGATGTGTTTTATTTTTTTTAGTATTTTTTTCCTATTATTAGGATGTGTTATATTTAAGTATTTTTATATTTCAAATCAAATCCCTATTATTAGTAATATGTAATATTTAAGTATTATTATATTTCATTTATGAAAAATCAAATCCCTATTATTTTGGGATGTGTTATATTTAAGTGATATTTCATTTATGAAAAAAATCAAATCCCTATTATTTCGGGATGTGTTATATTTAAGTGATATTTATTTATGAGAAAAAATCCCTATTATTTTGGGATGTGTTATATTTAAGAGATATTTTATTTATGAGAAATCAAATACCTATTATTGAGGGATGTGTTATATTTAAGTATTATTTTATTTCATCCCTGTTATTTAAGGATATGTTATATTTAAACATTACTTTATAAATAAAATATCAAATCCTTTTAAAATAATTTATTGATTTATTATTTGATGTCTCATTTAAAAGATTTGAATGTAGATGTGATTTAAACTTTGGTTGTGGATATTGATATTTTTGTTGTATATTTTAAATATAAGAATATTAAAAAGTATTGCTCAATTTGTAATTAATTAGAATATTTATTTACCAAGTTTTATTTAATTAATGAGTATTATATAGTATATAAAGTGGAGTTAGATGCTTAGGTAAAATTTATCATATTATAAATATTGAATTGTTATTTTAGATCTAGTCAAGAATTTTAATAAGATCCACATTAGTGTAGAAAGAGGTTTAGTCCAATAACGGGTAGTATCTTGTTTGACTGAATTTTCTGTTATAGAATAATTGGTAACCCTTTCAAATTATTATTGTTCTGCATTGTTGGGATAGAGCTATCTTATGTTGTTAGATGATTTATCATGCTTGGAATAATGTTACATGCTCTAAGACCATTATTAGTGCATCAGATCATATGTTACATTTGTGGTTTTGTTATTAAAGTATTGATGAGGGATTTTGGTCTATGATGTGTTTTGGAAGTGATTTTGATCTATGACCATTATGTTTTAATGATGTCAAGTGTTGTATAAGTGTTTCCAAAGGCCTAGGAGGGTGTGAATGTGAGTTGAATGAAATGCACTATTGTAATATTGTCTCCTATTTCATGTTAGTATGATACATGTACAACATGGGTAATACCTTGTTCAGAGTACCTATTCTTATGGTTTTATCTTGAACTCATGTTGATGTCATGTTCATGATGTGGTTGTAGAGTCCTTCTTGAATTTTGGGGTTCATTATTGTATTGAGCATGGAATAAAATATTGTGTTGGTTTATGTATTTGGTTGTAATTTGGGAGCAAGATGACCCATGCCTTTCTCTAGTTTCATGGTTGTTGTGACTGTTTCAACTAGAAGTTTTGGGACAATGATTCAAGAGTTGGTCCTTGAGATAGGATTTGTATACAAGAGGATAGATGCCTTGCAGTGTCATTATCATGCATGTCATTTTGGTGATTTCTATTTTTTATCTTGATAGGGGTACTAGTTGTGTGTAGGAGTGTGGCTTTCATGTTGGGGCCGATGCCCAAAGCGGCTGCCTGGATAACCCCATGAAAGTTGTAATCAAGTGATAACATAATAATTAATCTAGATGGGTTGGGTAGTTAAACACATAATAAGATAATTATGATGCCTCACCCATACCTTTAGCACTTTCTTAGGCTAAGGATGGGATGAGAAGGCCTAGTTGGCAAGATTGAGCTCCTTGTCTTCATGAGCGGATGTGTCATTTCTACATGTGTCACCCTATGGGGCCGGTGCCTAAAGAGAGACTGTCAGGATAACCATAGATGGGGGCCGGTTTCTAGAGAGAGATAGCCAGGATAACCCATCCTAGGACCATGCAATGACACTCTTCCTACTGCAGCTTAGTTACTTCATTTTTTTATCTTCTGATGTTGCCTCTGGAGTACTATTAGCCATTGTTGATCTGTGTTTTTGTGTCAATTTTGTATCTGCTTATTTGTACCTTGTGATCTTTGATTTAGTGGAACCTCATTGTTATCTCCTAGCATGGGGAGGTGGACCTCAAGGTTCCACATGGTTAGGTGGTTTTGCTTTATTCCATTAGTTTTATGGTATCGTGGCTTGTGTGTAAAGAAGATGTATCTCTATGGATTCTAGTTTTGCACCTATATCGAAGATAGACATTTGTACTATTTGTATTTAGATCTTTTGCATCAAAGGAAAACCTTATGTAATCGATGTATCTAGAAACAGAGCTTTTGTATCAATTAAACTATATAATTCCCCTTGTAAGATATACTATTTTTACTTGTAATCTTAATGCAAACTTCCTGATGTATTTGGATGTCGTAATGAAAGATGCTAGTTGGTGTATTTGGTTAAACTATGTATGTTGTTGGTTGTTGTTATATTTCAATAATGCAGCTATGTAATCCCTAGAGATGTTAGTTTAACTTATTTCTATTAGACCATTTTGTTATTACCACTTCTTTAGAAATAAATAAATAAATATTTCGCCCTTTTTATTGCTTAGTTAAACTTATCTTTAGGGTTGAATGGAGAGGCATTACAAGATTCTAATCTTTTAATTGATATGCATGTCCTATAGCTAAGGATTATGTTACAATTTTTGCTTCTCATGAATGTTAAAATAAACCTCTGCATTAGAAATATTCATCCATTTTCTTTTTAACTCTGAGTGACAAAATTAGTATAATATTATATTAGTGACTTTTGGGAGAGGTATGATACATCCTGCAATGGTAATGGATAGTATAAACACCATTTTCTACACAGTCCAAAGGTATGCTATCTATTAATTGAAGTTGTCATATTAAATGAGAAACTAATAAATATGCGAGATGAATTTCTATATCCAACTACCTATAATATTTTTCCTCAATTTCTATTTTCACCCAAGTAAATAAATCAAATTAAATAACTGTCCCTAAAAGATTTTTTTAAAACATTTTTCTCTTAAATACAATAGACCTTAAAATGTGTATCTTAAGTTATTAAAAATTCTTCATATACAGTATTCAAAGAAGTAATATATATACAATATGATGCAAATTGTATAATTAATAGAAAGAAATATTCATAACATGATCTTTCACTTGGAAAAATTCTTATGAATAAAAAAACATTAACACACTATAATTCTTTTTTATTATATGAAATTCAACCATTCACCAATAAAATAAGAAAAACTCATTTTAGATTGCTATTAATTAATCCTAAATAAACTATCAAACATAGAAAATATACAACACTTATTCAACAATCGCTGCTGAACAATGCTAGAAAATTTAGAAAAGAAAAAATGTCAAAGTAAGCCATCTAGCTATGGGATACCCAGTGCAATTGCTAGTATTTATTTAAAAGTTGTTTTATAAGCTTAATTTTTGTTTTTTAATATCTATTGACTGTATAACAGGATCATTGCACTCCACTTCTTACTTCATTAATAATTTGCATGGAAAAGGTAACGATTATTAATATTCCTGCAGGCACTGAGATTTGGGTGGTTGTACGGGCACATAAGAGGAATCAATCTCTAGATGGTAAAATGGGAAATTAGGTAGAAGCGATCTGATGAAACGAAGATAATGTGTCAGGCAACCAAAACCATAAACCAAAATGATGTCACCCTGCAAACATTCACGTAATAAACCTAACCCTCTACGTGGATCAGTGGACCGACGACCAATACCTACGCGGGCATTTGCATTGTGTATTGGAAAGCAGGTAAACTGAATATCTAACTAATAGGATGGGGCATGTTTAACATATATAGGCATATGCAGACTTATACGCATTCATATCCATCACTTGATTCTTATTGCTCTCTTCTCACTTCATTCGGTCTGCTAAAAGAATTTGTAATTTGGAGAAGAGAATGGCGTGGAGGACTTCCGAGCTTCTTTTTATTATGCTTCTCATTGTGTGGGGCAGTTATGCGAGTGCAAGTAGAAAATTATTAACAGATGACAAAGAAGTAGACGAGGAAGGATCTTCAAGTCCAAAGACCATCACCTTCTTCATGCACCACATAACGGCACAACCAAACCCAACTGCCAAGCCTGGGCTTGGAGTTGGAGTTGGAGTTGGAGTTGGAGGGTTTCCAGTAGGATTTCAAGGTAGTGGCAATGCCATCTCTGGTCTATCAAGCCCTTTTGGAAACAACATCAACTTCAATGGCAATGGGAATGGGAATGGTCCTCTCCCATTAACCATTCCAAGTGGAGCCATCAACAATTCTCCATTTTTTGGCCAGCTGCCTGGCGGAGGAGTACAGGGCATAGGCTCACTCATTCCTAGCCTTGGCTTAGGCTTTCAGAACTCCTTCCCCAATACAAACCTTATTAACGGCGGGCTAAATCCTCAGAATCCTCTTGGAGGGGCCCCGCTGGATAATGTGATTGTGATTGAGGACACCTTGACAGAAGGGCCTGATCTTCACTCGTCTGCTGTGCTTGGAAAGGGGGAGGGATATTATTATCATTTGCCCACCCCTGCAGAAGACGAAGATCCCAACACACTGTTGCTCGCCTTCACAGCCAAATTTGAAGGGTCAGAATACCAAGGCAGTAGCATTGAATTCTCCGGAAAAGAAAACATTGCATTACCACAGAGGGAGGTTGCAGTGGTAGGAGGCAGCGGGGTCTTCCACAATGCTCAAGGCCATGCTCTCATCGGGACAGTTTCCCACACAGTCGATGAGACAGTGCTCAAATTCACCGCCACTCTTACCTACTAATGAACTCATTTTCTTGTTTTCCCTTCCTCCACGTTTCTTCCACTCTGTGCTTATCTTCTTCTATTTAATGTTTATGTTCATTGTCAATGGTAGCACGTCCTATGTGTGTTGTAAGTTTCACTATCCAAAGCTCGATCAAAAAAATCTTCATTCGTTAGTTCTAAGATGAATTTTGATCTCGCTTATGTTTTTACTATGTTAAATCATATGTTTTTAACCCAACCTAGAGAAATTATACATTCAAAATAATTTACCTAAAACTTATACTTGGTATTGATTGTTAGGTTCGTGGTTATATCCATATATATATATGGATATAACCACGAACCTAACAATCAATACCAAGTATAAGTTGGGTTAAAAACAACATTAGACATAGTCTATTTGTCCAATAAGTCCTAGAAACATGTTAAACATAAGCATTAATAAGAAAATAGGACATGGCAAGAGTCACACACGAGTGGGCCTTACATCAAGTTTTTTTGTGTCAATTAGAATATCAAGAGTCTTCAAAATAATTCAAGGCTTTACACTTTTATAGTGATAGTCAAGGAATTGTGATGATTGAGATAATACCCACATTTTATATTTTAAAATGGGTAACTAAAAAAATAATTTGAGGTAGGAAGTAAGCACTAGGCATAGAAGAAAGCAAAGCAAGGATGAAAATAATAGAGAGCTTAACTAAATGTGTAAAATAATCATTTAAAAGTATCGATGGTATCTATATGAATTCAAATGTGGGAAATCCTTCTAAATTTTAAAATCATGGATGTAAATGAATAGTTATTAGCACCATGATCTAAAGCATTGGTATTGATTTCATGATGAATGTGGCCCCAACAATAGTGTGAATTTTAATGGTAATGATATGGTGTATAATTTAAATGTCTATCACAAACTCTAGGAGATTAGTCATCAAGCACATGTAGATTATCATAGGAAAAATGGTTCAATATAAATGATTCATAAATAACAAGGAGGTGATTTAAGAACCATTGGACCACTTTTAGAAAATTGTGGCAATTTCAACCTCCCTACATTTGATAACATTCACTAAAAATTAAGGTGTGAATTTGAAAAATTTACCAATTAGTGAAGATTCATTGCTAAAATAATAGTGGGTGGACACTACAATAGGATACACAATCTTGAATATGCTTATTAATGTCATATGGGACATTAAAAATGTATTTAATGTGGAATCGCCTTGGGAAATGCATTATTATTGAGGGATCTAATAGAACAAGGAGGAACACATGGGATGTCTTGGAATGTGGAATGAGTCTTACTAATTTTAAGGGTCACACATTAGACATGTGGTTTAGTGAGCACGTAGTTTATTAGACTCATGGTTTTATGTCATACTACTTGGTCATTTTATACAAGATTGATCTATATAAGAAAGAACATAGTAATAGTACGAGTATGCTAGAGGAGCATCTCTAGTGATGATGTTTCATGTTATGGCATGATCTTGGTGAAGGTATTGACTAGGATGTGTTGTTACATAATCTTTAATGACTTCTCATTTTTGTTGCATTAATCACATGGAGTCCAATGATTTGCTAACTGTTGAAGAATAATTGTATAGTGAAAGTTTGAAGGAAAAAATACCTAGTATGCACCTTCTAGTATTCTATGATTTTCTTAATCAGATTTTCAATATAGCTTGATACAAGAACATATTACTATGCCCTTAAAGAGAAAAATAGACATAGTTAATTTCCCACCATTAACCCTTAGAGGAAATGTAATGTAGTTTTCAGATCTCAGTAATTTGGCTAGCATAATGGCAAGTAAATTAGTACTTCAAGAACATGAAACAAGAAGAAGATTGATAGAAGAGAAGAGACGACAATATACGTGGGGAAAATCTTTTTTGGTAAAAGGCCCCGCAATCCAAAGCATCAAACCAATGTATTGATCTACAACAACAAACATGTTACAATACACTTGTAGTATCAAAGACCTAACATGTAGATTTACACCTTGCACCTCTAGAGGAAAACTAATAGCATAACCCTACATAAAAATCCTCTCCTACAAATGACTCCTCAATCATTCAATTTATAGGCGTTTCATTACAAGAAACCACCAAAATAAAACCCAAAACCATGAGCTACTACCACCATCAAATGTGGCACCCAAATTGGGTAGAAAATATCTAATGCCTTCTCATGGAGAATCAAATCTACTGTAAAATAGAAAGTTACACCAATCCAATGAAAATAGATGATGTTCCAAAAATTTAAAGACCTTTGATACTACAATCCAATGAAAATAGTCCACCAAAGACACATATACCTCCTAAGACTCCTACTATATGATAAATGTCTCGTTTGGTGCCAACAAAAGCAACTCAAAGTCTACTAATCAACACCTTACACAAAAGGTGTGTCTAATAATCAAAAAATGTAGTACAAAGAACACACAATGATATGTAAATTGCAACAAACTTTCTACAAAATAGAGCATGCATCCATAAACATATTTATATTCTTAATACATTGTTTGAGTTTGTTTGGATTTTTTTGGTTTAGTTTTGTTCTATATGTAATATGTGTGTGCGCATATAATGATTATTATACATATATTCATATATTTATGTATATATTTAATTATATATATGTATTAAGTATTCTTATATATATATATATATATATATATATATATATATATATATATATATACATGTGTTGTATATATATATATATATATATATATATATATACATGTGTTGTGTGTATGTGTGTTTTTGCTTTGTACATATATTTGTTTTTGTGTGCATTTTTGGGGCTTGCTTCGTTTCACATTAAGTTATTATATAGAGTTAGAGGTTTATGTGTGTATGTTTAGTATTGTGTGTTTTCTACCTAATATCTAGGGTTACACTTTTTTCTAATAGTCATTATATTATATGTCAATTTCTTATTTTCATTGTTGTGGTCTAGATTAAGTTTGTGTCTGGGCTCCTTAATATTTTCTTTTTTTGGTCGTTTGGGTTTCCTTTGTTTTCAGGTTTGGACTTGACTTGGGTTTGTTTCTTGTTTTCCTATGTGCTTCTATTTTGGGTTCTTATCATTTATGTTTGGTGGTTTTTACTTGTGGGTATGTAGACGCACGCACGCACGCACGCACACACACACACACACACACACACACACACACACACACACACACACACACACACACACACACACACACACACACACACACACACACACACACACACACATATTATACCTAGGGGTGTGTGGATATAGATGTATATATTTGTTTAAAAATATATTAGATATTCTTAATGCTTATACTTGTTCTTGGACATATATATATTCTTGGATTAATCTTGATTTATTTTGCTTTCAATTTATCTCCGTTTGGTATTTTTGCTTCTTTGTTTTCTCACACTTTGTTTTCCTATCTCTATCTCTTTTTCTTTTATTCCACTCTCTCTCTCTTAGATTTGTGGTCTTATTTTTAACTTTTCTCCTACCCTTCATTTTCTTTTCCTTCCTATCTATCCCTCTTTTCCTTTAAAGAGTTCAAGTCTGCTCTCTAATCTACAACTCTCCTCTTCCTAATGATGGATCATTGAGCATGATCCGAAATGTTAAAACAAAAACATACACAGTTGAATCCAGAAGCAAGCTCTCAATTTTCTTCTCACTCTCTCACCTTTGATCTCCTCCATCTCTTCCAAGTTCTCCACATCACAAATGATATACATAAATAACATGTATACTATTGCTAAAAATGTAATGTAGCACAAAAATAGTAAATGACCACAAACAATGATCATACTAGATGAATAAGAACCTCTATGAAGAAGCATAAGACTACAAATAGAAATTATAAACCATATGATGTCCTTTTACCAACACCACTTAGTGCTAAGTTGTGCCAAGTAAGATCTCCTTCACAAAACCACAACTAAAAATCCTTATCAACACCCAACCATCCAATCTCTTGGATAAAGCCAAACATATGTATCTCAAATAACCAACATGGATGTAAGCCTCTATAACAAAATAATATCAAACTCAAATCTATTCACAAACTCAGAATTTGGCTCAATAACATTTCCTAAACTTCTCATAAATATCATCAAAGGCATATGCACAAGGAGATAGCCATACCAAACACTCCTCAAACGAATCCTTCTAAACTAAAAACCATATCTCAAGATCCATATCATGAGAAGGCAAAGAATAAAACAAAGTTCATCTAAAAAATGAGCAATATCTATTAGATGATTTTATACCAAGTGGACTGAAAGTGGGTAATGAAATTTGTCCATGGTGAATTCATGTCCATCTTTAGGTGAATTATCCTTTGTCTCCTTATTGAAACCTAATCAAAGAGACACCATTCCAACACATGATCCCTATAGAAATAGATCTCCAGCCTCAACAAGTCTCCAAGTATCAATGAGCACGTACAACTAATTGATCTATGCTAAAAACCAAATGAAACACCACACTATCATGAATCTCCAAGAAAAATATCAATGTACTCAATAGCAAGAGAACTTCTCTAGACCACCATCAAATCTCCCATTACAAGTTGCATAATCCAAGATCTCATAACGAAAACATGATCTAACATCTCCTCCTAGGAGATCATATGCTCCAATGAACATATCATGCCTCTTTGAGCACCATCATGACAAAACTATAATAATGCACTTGATTAAGAGTTGTCCATGGCACAATACCAAACTATCCTCTAAATAAAGGATCACCTATCAAAACTAACAAGTCATATACCGACACCTCACCAAAGACTACAAGAGTCATCTTTAGTAAACCAAGATGTCAATGTCTCCACATCAAGGTTACCATCTCCTACCAATGGAACTCAAGATGTCATAGTACTCTCACTATATACAAGAATCGTAATCCAAGTGTTTTTTCCATGACACTTAGAACCTCTATAGAAGATCATCCATGACCAAAATGATGAATCCACATCATTGCCAAAGCTCCCACTAAATCATGATATCGAGATATCAAAGGCATCATGATAACCATCTCCTAAATGAAGATAATTTGTGGCCCCAACATAATCACATAATACAACTATAATGCTAATAGCTCTACAAAATAAAGTAGAACCAAGATCTCAAAGCCAAGAATATAAACAACATGCTATATGTCCCAATAACTGCATTTCCAAGTACTCTAATCATACATCCTCTCATCCCAATGCAACATACCAATGCACAAATGACCACAAACAAGGCCAAATGACTAAATCTACATTAATACTAAAAAGATTTGTTGATGTAGGTAGTCTCCATTTGAGTCATCCCTCTATACCCAATGGGTGGATCCAACCAACATAACTACATAACTCATAGATTCCAAACCAATAAAACATGCAAACTCATCATCACATCAATAACCTACAAACTAAGATAACAAAGAAAATAACCTATAGATCTCAACACTCAAACACTAGATCAACATAGATCTAATTTGCCAAACAAATCCACAACAAGTAACCATAGTCAAGGAACCCATCAAGAAAAACACTACAAAATGCTAAGTGACTACACATACCAACATCTCTACATTGAGAAAGTTGTGAATAACCTCCTTGAGTCATGCATGAATCATATATGTAACCTAAAACCATTTTAAATCTAGAAATACTCTCATTAGATTCATAGTCTGAAAAATAGTCTATCCATAGATCTACAAAACCACAAGTTTTACTTAACCATGTAAAATCTAGAAAACCATGCATGCCATAGACATACATGCAAATCCAAACCCACTTATCATCTAGATGACCCATAAGTTTGAAAATCACCAAAATATCTAAACTAGAACAATGGAATAACACAAATAATTATAACTATAGATTTTGAATAGAAAATGTACAAAACCCTCAAATCTAGTCAACATGAATATGATACATGCAAGTACAACCAAACCATATTAATAAGAGGTTATCTAAGAACTCCAGGCCACCAAATAGGCCAACTCCACAACAACCATCGTGTACATGCATACGTAGAATGTGGGATGTTCCAAAAGATTCTAGACCATCTAATGACCAACTCCATAACCTACATACATTTGAGGCTCATAAAATAGTACCTTCCAATGCCAGTGGCTAAAACCATGTACCCAACATAATAATATCAAACCATAGTCAAGACAACCCAAGTTTCTCCATGTCACCATGGATCCAAGAACAAACACCCAACATAAATACTTTGTTGCACATGACCAAAGAATGAAAGAACACAACCACCATGCAAGAGGGTTGCTACGTACTATTAAGTATCTCAAATTCAATATCATATTGCATGCAACCATATGAACAACTCCAAAATACTTCATATTCTCCAACCTTAAAATGTCTATTGTACATTGAAACATAAGATCAATTGCAAGACTTCTAGTCAAACAAGGATTAATAATGAATTGATTCCTTCCTACAAAATTTCTCAACCTTGTTAGGCTAAGAAATCACAAAAGAAGAAATATCAAGAACCACAAACCCCATGGAACAATCACAAGCACCAACTAGCACATACAACCACATGCAAGTACATACAACTCACATGCAACAATATGGAACCACCATAGCTCTAATACCACTTGTAAGGAAAAATACATAATATGCATCTTGTAGTATATTTGATTTTCTTAATCACATATTCAATATAGCTTGATACAAGCACATACTACTATGCCCTTAAAGCAAAAATAGAGGTAGTTAATTTCCTGCCATTAACCCTTAGAGGAAAAGTAATGCAAATTTCAAATCTAATTAAATTTTGGAAGCATAATGACATGTAAATTAATACTTCAAGAACATGAAACAAGAATAAAACAGATAAAAAATAAGAGACTAATATATATGGGGAAAACCCTTTTGGTTAAAAAATCCCACACTCCAAAGTATCAAACCAATGTATTAATCTACAACAAAAAAACATGTTACAATACACTTGCAAGCTCAAATCCTTAACACATGGAGATTTACACCTTGCTCCCCTAGAGGAAAACTGATAGAATAAACCAACATAAAAATACTCTCCTACAAATGACTCCTCATGCATTAAATTTATAGGAGTTTCAATACTATAAACCACCAAAATGAAACTAAAAACCATGAGCTAATACCACCCTCAAATGTGGCACACAAATTGGGTAGGAAATATTGAATACGTAATCAAGGAGAATCAAATCCACTATAAAATAGAAAGTTACTTACACTTGTCATAGATCACTTACACTTATTAAACCATAACTAACTCTCAAAATATGGCACTCCATATTTGGCTCCTAAAATAATGCTTCCACGATCTGCTAAAATCTTGTTTTTTTCAATTTTCCAAGGTAACTCCTTCTTACAATCTGTTTCCATTCTATAAACTCTTCCAAACATTACAAGTTCTCATAGTTGCATCGAGAAAATCCCATGACACTAATTGATAAATGCAAATTCTCGAAATACAAACTAAAAGTCACACTTAATTCCACTCCTAGTGGGATGCCCAAAATATTTGTGTGCATAACAAATGAAAATAAATAAATATTTCAAATGTTAGGACTGTAGGGGAGGAAAAATATATTAGCCAAGGGAATTTTCCACTACAACTACACTAGGATCTGTTTTTGTTTTGTTATCTACTTGTTTTTGATAGACTACCATTACTAGACCCTTTTTTCCTCAAAGATTAAAATGGAAAGTAAGCTAACTGCTAGAAAGATAAAGCAAAGCTGATAAAATGCTAAAAATAAAGTACTACAAAGAGAATCTACAAATTTTAGATACATAATAGAAAAAAGAAAGATACAGAAGAACTTGGTATCAAAAGATGGAGCCCTCTTCTAGGGATGCCAATGTGTTGTGGGGACATTTGTGCATCACATTGTATCCTAGGTCATATGAAAATAAAAAATTCTAGGCCTTTTTCACTCCTATTCACCTATATATCATAGAAAAGGATGAAATGTACATTCAGTAGTCTTCAAGTGATAGAAATGAACTTAAATAAAAAAATAAATGAAAATCACAACTTCAAATAGATAAAATGAGTAATATAAAATAAGGGGTTCAAGGAAAGAGCTCACAAAACCCACGAAGAGAAATGAAGCTTTCCACTAAAATCTATTACCTACAAAAGGAGAGGAAAGCTTGCCTTGAGGTAAAGCCCCTATTTTGGTCTTTCAAACTCCACAAGATGCCAAGATGAAGAATATGAAAATAAGAGTGTGTGTGTGTGTGTGTGTGTGTGTGTGTGTGTGTGTGTGTGTGTGTGTGTGTGTGTGTGTGTGTGTGTGTGATGCTACTTTCTATCTATGAATAGAATGGAATAGTAGTAGTGAAAAGATATTATACTAATGAAAATAAAAACTAATTTACTAAGAACCAATGAGAGAAAACTAGTGTAATAACATGGAAGAGAGAAAGGATGGTGAGGTAACCGACATAATGCAACAAAGAAAATAATAGATTACACACAAAAAAAGAGAAATAAAAGAGGGTAAATGACACCCAATCACCTAGTAAACACAAGTATAAATTGCCCAGTTGAAGAAGAACAATCCAGCAAGCAATGGTCTCAATAAAACCCTATGAAGAAGACACAAAAACCCTCAAGAAAACCTCACATTAGTATGTATACAAAAGCACATCCATAGAGAATCCTTTAGAATTCCAAGGGAATGTTGTATTTGATCACAATAGAGAAATAGTTGACAGATTCCTTCACAAAGTTGCAGATGAGAGCGAAACAGTTTTCCAAAATTACTTGAGAATGAGAAGATAGATTCAAAATTGCCAAAGTAGAGGGAAAAAGTGAGAAGATTGGTCAAGGAATGTCATTATAGGAGGTGTAGAGGCATTACAATAATCTCGAATGTCCCTGAATATAGCCAGTAATGCCTAGAAATAGTCACTTGGTGCCACATAGGCATGAGATGCTAGTGTGACAAGCAAACGTCCATGCTAAGTGCCAACATCCAACTGACTCTAGTTCCTGGTGACATGAAACACCACAGGATGAAGAGAATAATAAAACACTAAAACATATTTTTCCAAAATTAAACACAAATGTTCAAACACAACACAAGAGCATCTGTGTGGGTTACAAAAAAAGTATAAGGCAACACTAAAATGAACCTAAAAACATAATAAGGGAGAGAACACTAAAGAGAGTACAAAAAGTAGCATGAAATTGAAAGGATATGTAATTTTTGATGTTACAAGAAATTACAAGTTGTATGACACACCTAATCCCAACAAAAGTCCCATTGTATTGTAATCATGTGGTAAATTAGTAATATAATGAGTGGTGTGGTGTGTTCTTGATAGTTTCTTCTTGAAATGGTTCCCACGTTATGAATTTGGTGTTATCTTATGCCAAAAGGCTCTATTTATTTTACATTGTTATGTATTTAGTATCCTATTTAGCATAGTTTCTCACATAAAAGTTATGTTGGGAATTAGGATTTGTTAATCAACATTGCTAGAATGTATGAACTCTAATGTCATTATGGATGATAGGGAGTAGTATATTTAAATTCTAATCATATTCCGTTCTACATTTGATTTTTATTTCTTTTCTTTCTTTCTATTTTCTTAATTATTCCCCCATTAGACTAGCCCCATGAAACTAGGAAGATGCAAGGGCTCACTATCAAAGGCCATACTTAGGCAAATAATGGTTCTTTGTGCCCCCTACCATTGGCCCCATCCAAGTAGGTAGATCTAAGAGATTACCACTAATGTACAAGGATGATAGGAGGATTTAGAATAAACTAAGTGAGAAGATCATGTCCCCCTTACCCTAATCCCACATAACCAAGAAGCTACGAGGACTCATCACCAAACATCAGAACTAGGCAAACACTTCGACTTGGAAAGATTTTAGAAAGATGAAACAATGTTTCTTACTCTCTTTTTATCAAGTCATCTTAGTATTAATCTAGCTCTTTAGGGCTCTTCTCTTGCTAATGCATGATAATTTGGAAGAGCTTCATGTTATCTTTTATATTAGAATAAACAATTGGATAGTTGGTAGGGTAAGCTAAAAGATAGTACAAGTATGGATTAGAGTTGATCCTTGGCTCAAGGTGAAGCAAGGAGAATTCAAAAATAGTGTTTTTTGGATTTAAATTTAGGAAGCCACATATTCTAAGGTTTGTGTAAATAAGGATAAGTTTATATGATTTAGATTAAGACAAGAATTAAAAAAGAAAAGTATTTTTGAATGAACTAGTATGCATTTTTTTATGATATGCAACTAGAATGAAATGCATTAAATTAATTTTAGCTTTCAATGTGTATAATATAAGTCCTCTATTATAAATTCAAGCGTCCAACCAACTTGGCTCAAGATTAAAACTACTAGGATCAATGATCTAATAGAAAACCTCATAAATAAGGAATTGTGTCTCTTCTAAATACTCTTAATAAGTTGGAATATTGCTAGAAGGTGCTAACGTAGATTGGCCAACTTCCTAGTAACGTGGATTTCAAATTAATAGAGTTTCAACTATAGAAGCATCTAAAGTTTCAAGGAATCAAAGGTAAACTTGAAGGTGCATAGGTACCAAATAAATATGGATCAAAAGGAAGGATATTTAAGTTTGATATTATTATAACAACTTGACAATTTTTATTTTGGTTTGAGAAGAAATAGTGGCAACTCTGTATGATTTTTTCCTTTTTGGGTTTAAAGAGATTCATCTCTCTTAGTTTCATCTTTAGGTTTGTGCACAGTCTTAAGCAAGATTTGAATTTGTATGGTTTGATTAGTTGAAGTTAGGTGTAATGAATTTATATTTTCTTCTTAGCCAAATCAACTCTATATAAATTAACAAAATCAAGATCCCCTTGGAATAATAAACTTATCTTAGATGGAGAAATTGGACTCCTAAAAAAAGTGGATGGGATATCCTTCATATTATGAATTATCCAAGTTTGTTTCAACATCATGTTGTAGCCAATATCCTTATATATGAAATAAAAATTACTAGAAATAGTTTGAGTCCCTAGCGTGATTGGATGGAGAATATTCTCTATGGAAGTATCTTTCAAGTTATCATAACCCCATGGGATACTCTACATGTGTTTGAAATATTGGTCTCATTACACCTCATTTTTTGGATTAAGGAAGAGGGTGTATTTCCTAGATTTATTTCTACCATAGGTTTAATTGTTTTCCAATGCAATCTATTTGTGACTTTATAAATGAACAAACTAGATTTATCCAAGTGTCATCATCTAATTAATTCTAATCTCTCTCCAATCTACTATATATTTAAAATAATTTCATTGTCATGGTTGTTGTTGGGTTTTCGTGGCTTTCCTATAATCTTTTTTGGTTCTTCATTTTGATATGCATATCTAGGGTGTAAAATATTGAAGAAAACTAGACATTTTATGGATTCATGTATACTTTCAACTTTTAAGAAAGGATACAACTTAGTGTTTTTTGATCTAGGTGTCTCCTTAGGCTAGGTATATATTTCAAGAGATCATAACTATCTCTAATTTCTCATTTATTGATATAATACTATTGTCATTGGTTGACTTAATAAGAATCTAAAATGTCTCTTTCAGGTTCCTTAAAATCCCCTTTTATTGTTATTATATGAAAATTATGTTTTACAATATGAATTTTTAAAGTATATCTATTTTCTGATTACTTGCAATACACATGGAGTCCATTATAACAAGTATAAAAATTGACTTATGCATGTTCAAATGGAATCTTATTTTTGTATTATGTCTTGATTCATATCATGACCTTAAGGAAAAAGGTCTAATAGACATGAATTCTTGACTTGGAAGGTTTGACTAGGTTAGCCATTTTAGATCAAGGCACTTGTCTTCTTGCAACTAATATTCCCACCACACCACTCCAAAAAGCCATAAATAAAAAATCACCTTTATTATGTTTTGTTTTACATGTCTAGTCAACTTGTAGATTTTGAAAAACTTGATTCTATTCCATCTTATGAGTCGCACTACTAGATAAATTTGTAATAGGTATGTTAATTTGTTTTTTGATTTATCAAGTATGAATTAAGCTACTTAATTGCATATCTACAACAAAAAAATTTAATTTACAAATAGTTATTTGCATGGTATTTCATATATACTTTTGGATATTCATAAGTCTTGAGTCTATAGATTTGAACAATAAATTCTAATAATAATTTTTAAGATTTCATGTGCTCGGGATGAGTTTTCCACTAAGTACTATAACTGTTATTTTACATCTCTTTAAATATCCTAGAAAAACCCTCTAAAATCACCACCAAAGCCTAGCATAGTCTAAAATAAAGAAGACTTACTCTACCTTAATCGTTGGCTCTAAGTTTTCCACTACCAAATCATGAGTCTCATCCTAATGCTCTCAAATTGACATTCTCAATCTTCAGAATTAGGTATAATCTTAAGGGTGAGCAAAATAAAGTAATGACTCATGGACACTAGGAGCTTTTGGTACAGATTGGATACAATGAATGACCCCATAGTCTAGGCTTTGATAGAATAAGGAAATATAGATTGAAGGGGTGTCAGTTTAGGTGGCCTATGACAAAAGCACAGAAAAGGTCAAAATTTTATTGAAGAGAAAGGGTAGGTCATCTAGTCTTGGGATGGTTATTGAGTTAGAGAAATAATTATTTAGACTATCCGTGATGTAGAAGGGGTTGGAGGAAACATAATCTATGATTAAAGCAATGTTTGATGTCATAGTAGATCAAGTCTAGCACCTCATCAAAGAAAACAAAGAACCAAAGTAGAAGGATAATGTTTAGATACCAAATAGCTTAATAGAGGAAATAACCTAGAGTCTAAACCAACTATATCAAGAGTTAAAATATGTCAAGTAACTATAGGTATATATCAATAAGGCAATAGCGAAGTTCATAGATAATGAGATAAAGGTGAAAAAAGTATTAGATAAAGTAGAACTCATTGAAGAGGTTAAAATAGATGGGGACCAAAAAGTGTGAACATGATGACAAATAAGGAAATTAAACTTTCTAAAGAATTTATCAAGATCACCCATAGAGATGTATAGAGAAAAGTAAACAAAATCTAGTAGCAATAGGAGAAAGTGGTCAAAATATAGCATAAGTATAATCTCCCTCCTTAAAAATATTGAATATAAGAATATCATAGATAACAACAGAGAATTGGATAGCATAGAAATATTTGATGTGATGACCAATTATTTCTAGAATGCTTTCTTGAAGAAGATAGAGTCCCTAAGAAAAGATGGAGGAAGGGCTAGGATAAAGTTCATCATGTAGATAAGAGGCAAAGTGGAGAGGATGAATAACGTAGTAATCATTATTTGTGAATACTTAAAGAACCTATCTATCAACATGAAAGAAGAAGTCAAAGCCAATATACAAATAATATTGATCAATGAAGAAAACATTTCCACAAACTTTTACGCATGCAAGATTGATTAGGCATCTAAATCATTAGTCTAGGTCATCATGATGAAACTACGTCTTTGGGAAGAGTTTTCACTTTTAAATTTCTTTCTAGATTCATTAATTTGGTTTTTCAGTTACTCTATTATTTATGATTTCTATTATTAATTTTATGAGAATTGATTTCCCATGTTTGCCTGTTTACCAGGAATTTTCTTATATAGCCACAGGATCTAAAATTGTTAAAAATGTTGGAAACATTCATGTTATGCTATGCTAGAATATTTATTTTAATATTCTTTGGTATGTTCATGGTTTCCAATTTGAGTATGGAGGACTAAAATATAGATGTATGTAATTCAATTACATAGGTTTGATAAATTAGTAAATATTACTGTTAGATGAATTTAAATGCTTTAGTTCTACACATATCGTATGGGGATCTTCAATGTTAAAATTTTATTTGTGAAGTTTCTTGGAATATTGCATCTATGAAGTGAAGTGATTGTGTGTTAACCAATGCTTCTAATAGATGTTTTTTTTTTTGTTTTGTCTACTCTGTGAATCTAAAATATATGATCTAGAAATTTCATGCTTTACTTTCTTTAACACTAAAACTCTTGATATTTCCAACCATACTATACAAAATTTCTAATAGTGAATTATATTATATGCTAAAACATGTATAGGTTTATCTAAATATAAGGAGCCCTACAATAAATTCGATATTGGTTCTATAAGGTTCATTTACATAAATTTATAATTTAATACTAAATTAGAATGCTTATGGTAGAAGATTTTGTAGAGTTTGTATGAACTCTATGGTCCATCATAAAATCTACATAATTTTCTACTACAAGTTGACATGGTGTCTTCACTTTGAGAAGGTATAAATAATACAATCAATAATTTAAACCCATTTTAGAATTGAACATGTAAAATCTACACACACTTAAACTGTATCTTCGAATAATATAATTTTATATTAGCAACATATCTATCTATTATCTAGATTGATGTACCAATTTAAATGTTAGATTGCTCTTGTAAAATACCTTTATTTTCTATTAGTCTTCAAACCTCTACATATGCAAAATAACTCCATTTTTATAAGAGACATAATATTTCCACAATCCACATTAATGGAATTAGGAATACCTCTATATGCAGTAGTGTGAGAGTTTTCTACATCAACATTTTGGATCATACTCTATGATCCATCATCAAGATGAAGAAAATAAGCCATAGGTTGTCAACCAATTTTGCTTACAAAATACAAGGGGGAAAGAAAGGATGGATTAGAAAATAACATCATTTTTTTACTATATTCAAGAGGGTTCATTTTTAGTTATATTAAAGTTCATGTAGAGCCAACAACTCAAAAAAATCATACTAATATTTATTGCCTAGGATTAAATGACTAAATCAAATTTATTAAGTGCTAAGTTTTTCCATTACATCTATATATAAACACGTCTATTTAATTTATTTAATGAACCCATATACAATAATCTCATTTTTCTTGGATTTGCTTTTAAGTTCATTAAATATCAATCACATTTGAGGATTTGGGTTTATCTTTGTAAGGTCAATGTTGGATGGTGAAATGGTTAAATCAAAGTATATGGACCATTATCTTTTATCATTTCATCATGTGCATGAGACATGACTACCTACTTCTCTGATGAGTTTTATGAACCAAAAATATTAATTGTTGATTTCTATCATTTTCTTGTTCTACTAATTGTGGTCATGGGGACCACTCCCTTTATATATGTTAACTCAAAATATTAACAATAAGGTTTATGCGCCAACCCTATTAGAGGGATGTGTATTATCCAAAACATCACCCATTACCAATGAGAAACCTATATCTATACTATCTTTTCCAAAAAAAAATGCAAGAGAAAATATCTAGAACCATGCAAAAGAGCTTACTACAAAACTAGTACTTTCCTAGACTCTAAACCTCCCAATTTAAAAGACTAGGGATACAAAATAATACTTACAAAACTATTAACAATATTACATGTGTAGCACAAGGAATAAGTTAATCATTCATCACATCCAAGACATCGTCAAAAGAGAAGCTCTTATTGAGTTCTCCAGGACCCACCATTCTTGCCACAAATTTTGGGAAAGCAATAGCCTTATTTGCAGGGGTTTCTAGGGATGAATGGAATGTAGAAGCCATCACCTGACCTTGCACCAACCTGTGAAGCACCAATATATTTCATTAAATAATTAGCTAGATCAACTAGAAAGCCTAAATTTCTTCTAGACCACCCAAGAAATTTCTCATGATGAATCCCTTCACCAATGGCCTAATAACTTTGAGCATTTCACCAATGTCAATTGAGACACCCACAAACATTAAAGCTATGTATGAATTTACATGATTTTATTGTTCTATATTCAATAATTCTTACCCCAACACCATCTTTAATGCATGCATCACCACTATATCTTTTAATCTAAGGACCTTCCTCATTTTTATATTAGTAGTTGAACCTAATAAGGGAATCTACCTCTTCTTTGCATCCAATTATACATTTATATCCATATTACTAGTACCTTGTAATTAAGAGTTCCTCCACTAGCACCACCATTATAGCTTTCACTCTACAAGATTTTCAACATTCTTCTATTAATAATTGAACCCAAGAAGAAAACGTGCCACTACCTTGAATGCATGCATATTTTTGTATTCATGCTACCACCTAAGATAAGATGAAGGTAGTTTTCGCCCTCACTCTCTGTGGTCTAAAAAAGACCATTCATGCTAGGTGCTTGTATATCTTCCCTTGAAACTTTATTAAATTTCATCTCGCTTCTCAATCATCCTAAATTGAATGTTGTCCATGAAGTATATGAATCCACCGTTATATTGTGTAATCATTATTAGAAAATTAATTTGATATCAATAGCATACTTACTTCCCATGACCGATTAAGTAGCTATCAAATTTGGCATTTGTCAAAAACATCAAATAAAATAAAAAAATCACCATGATATACGGGATAAATTTATAAATCCATTTATAATCGATTAACAAAACTACCTATTGCTACTCGAAATAGCACTATGGCTGATGTTTTGAAGTCAAAGAGCGCATAGCAAGTTCAAACTCAACTATAAAGTTGTTCCCCTTGCAACTTATGTAATAGTACAAGGGCAATCAATGCTCAGTTCACAATAGTATATTACCTTAATAATCTCAATGCCTATTTTAGGGGCCTATTCATCATCATCAGATCATGTCTTGGTGCCTTCCCTTGATGCTCATGTTTCAGGTGTAGTAGGAATAATTAAGCACGAAGTTGGAGCTCCATGACTCAATGTTGAATGTTTCAGGTGTAATAGGAATAATTAAGCACGAAGTTGGAGCTCCATGACTCAATGTTGAGCAAACAACTAGTTCCCATGAGAGCAAGTCTGCTTGGTCCAACTTCTCGAATTAATTGAGAAAAAATCAATCTAGCGTATCTCATTCAAGTGATTCAAAGGCAAAGTAATCAGCAATTGAGAATTTTGCAACTATTTTTAAGGACCCTATATTTTTAAAATCTATTACTATTGGAAGTGGGGCTTAAGGAAAAGTGAGCCTATATTTTTTAAATCCTATTCCTATTGCAGCGATCAGGTGAAGTGAAGATAATGTGTCAGGCAACCAAAACCATAAACGAAAATGATGTCACCCTGCAAACATTCACGTAATAAAACTAACCCTCTACGTGGATCGGTGGAGCGACGACGAAAACCTACGCGGGCATTTGCATTGTGTACTGGAAAGCAGGAAAACTGAATATCCAACTAATTGGATGGGGCATGTTTAACATATATAGGCATATGCAGACCTATACACATTCATATCCATCACTTGATTCTTATTGCTCTCTTCTCACTTCATTCGGTCTGCTAAAAGAATTTGTAATTTGTTGAAGAGAATGGCGTGGAGGACTTCCGAGCTTCTTTTTCTTATGCTTCTCATTGTGTGGGGGAGTTATGCGAGTGCAAGCAGAAAACTGTTAACAGACGACAAAGAAGTAGACGAGGAAGTGTCTTCAAGTCCGAAGACCATCACCTTCTTCATGCACCACATAACGCCAGAACCAAACCCAACTGCCAAGCCTGGGCTTGGAGTTGGAGTTGGAGTTGGAGTTGGAGGGTTTCCAGTAGGATTTCAAGGCAGTGGCAATGCCATCTCTGGTCTATCAAGCCCTTTTGGAAACAATATCAACTTCAATGGCAATGGGAATGGTCCTCTCCCATTAACCATTCCAAGTGGAGCCATCAACAATTCTCCGCTATTTGGCCAGCTGCCTGGCGGAGGAGTACAGGGCATAGGCTCACTCATTCCTGGCCTTGGCCTTAATGTTCCAGGCTTAGGCTTTCAGAACTCCTTCCCCAACACAAACCCTCAGAATCCTCTTGGAGAGGCCTCAGGTATCCCGCTGAATAATGTGGTTGTGATTGCGGACACCTTGACAGAAGGGCCTGATCTTCACTCCTCTGCTGTGCTTGGAAAGGGGGAGGGATATTATTATCATTTGCCCACCACTGCAGAAGACGAAGATCCCAACACACTGTTGCTCGCCTTCACAGCCAAATTTGAAGGGTCAGAATACCAAGGCAGCAGCATTGAATTCTCTGGAAAAGACAACATTGCATTACCACAGAGGGAGGTCGCAGTGGTAGGAGGCAGCGGGGTCTTCCACAATGCTCAAGGCCATGCTCTCATCAAGACCGTTTCCCACACGGTCGATGAGACGGTGCTCAATGTTGAGCTACAGCTCATATGGACCAGCTAGGACTCGAACCTAGGACCTTCCATTTGCTACTGGAGTGCTCTATCAACTGAGCTACTGGCCCCTTGTGGCCAGCCCATCGTCGGTCCGGGTGTGGCTTACTTCCAACACCCCCCCTTAAGCCACACTGCAGGTGCTTGGGGCTCCTAGCCTGGCTCTGATACCACTTGTTGAGCTACAGCTCATATGGACCAGCTAATACTCGAACCTAGGACCTTCCATTTGCTGCTAGAGTGCTCTATCAACTGAGCTACTGGCCCCTTGTGGCCAGCCCATCGTCGGTCCGGGTGTGGCTTACTTCCAACACTCAAATTCACCGTCACTCTTACCGATTAATGAACTCATTCTCTTGTTTTTCCTCCTTCAACGTTTCTTCCACTCTGTGTTTATCTTCTTCTATTTAATGTTTATGTTCATTGTCAATAGCAGTACGTCCTATGTGTGTTGTAAGTTTCACTCTCCAAAATTTGATCAAAAAAATCTTCATTTGCTAGTTGTAAGATGAATTTTGATCTCGCTTGTGTTTTTACTATGTTAAATCATATGTTTTTAATCCAACCTAGAGAAAGTGCACATTCAAAATAATTTACTTAAAACAAACACTTGTTATGCTCTTTAGCTCATTTACAGAATTGTGAAGATAAATGAGGCTTTCTCATGAGTTAATTTCCGATAAAATTAGCATAGACTTAGAAATTATAGTTGAGAATGGTAAATTGATATTTGTATTTTAAAAATCGAATAAGGAGGAGGATGATATTTAGTTTGATCATTGAAGAATGGTCTTGAATAGATGAGATTCTAGAATCTATTTGATGTTAGACCTGGAAATATTGTCTCTCTATCAATAAATTATCTGGGAATCTATATTGATCTCTAATTTGTCAAAGGATAGGTTCGTGGGTCTAACAAAATTCACAGTTGCAAATCTATACTTGGGCTCCAAACTTGTCCTAGAAATCAAAGGTGTTTTCCTCTACAACTTCCCCTAATATGAGACCTTCTACTCTAGTCTTCTTATTTATCTAGTGACTTAGCAGTATCTAAAAATACCTTCAGGGCTGTCAATTAGTCACAGGGAGGCAAGGTCTCCCAAATCAACTCCCACAAATGAACAAGAATGATAACAACAAGCAAGCACCTAACTATGCAAATTCTTTGCTTCTTTTAATGTACAAAATTGAAATTCGTTTCTATTGATTACTCTAGTGCTCTGGGATACTTGATTAGGAGATGAACAATTGATCTTTAGAATGAATGCATTGAATGTCTTTAAATACTAACAACATAGCATTAAATTGCATCAAATGTGTGTTTATCCAATTCAAGGTACAAGACTGAAGGGGAGTAGTCAGCTAAATTTAAATTTTGAATTTTAAATTCAAAAGGACAACTTCTTGACTGAAAGGTCACCATTGCAACCACAAGCTTGCTCAAACAACCATAGACTTGTTTGAAAATGGGATAATAGTTAAATCCAAGTGGCAAACAACTAAATAGAGGCAGGTGCATAGATAAATATAAAAGGTAGGTGGATAAAATAAATGTGTGAGAGAGAGAGAGAGAGAGATGTATAAATAAATAATTGGCTAAGCAAATAAGCCCAACATCAAACAAAATAACTTGTCATTTATCATTATATACATATACTAAAACATTACTTTAAAAGAAATAAAAAAATAAAAAATAACATAAAATATGTTGCAAATATGTGCCTAAGTGGTGTTGCCATTGATGTCAACATATCCTTGTTGCCATTGATGTCAACTGTATCCTATGTTGCTATCTGTATAGAAGAGTGGATTGTTGAGGATATTGAGAAAATTAATGACAATCAATGTACGCGGACCATATGGATGTGTATAGGTCTGCCTAAAGAAGCTCCAGTTATGATTTGAGAAGTTCGCATTAAGTTCTAAGGAAGTTATACCCATCTGAGTAGAACATGTTCCTGCAATACTTGGGAGAGACAGAGTGATAGGGAAGTGGTCCGGCTTGCTCCAGTAATGTAAAATGATGATCTGCGGATCCAAAGGCATGTTCAAGAAATTGGTATGTATCATCAACTCAAGTGGTTCGTAGTTTGGAGGTCCGCAAGCTATCCTTCTAGTTTGACAGTCATGGCAGACAGTGTTCTTGAGGCTCTGGAGGAAGATACAAATGATTCTAGTAATTTTCTTTAGAGTGGATGTTATTGGTGAATTCAATGTGCTTGTGGAGGTCTCTGGATCCTGTGGATACTGTGTTGGAGGTCCGCATTAAAGTTTGAGCTTGTTGTTGAAGATTTCTTCTTTGAAGTTGATGTACCCACTCCCACTAGTCCTGGCACAGGTTGCTTCACTGTCGGCACTCTACCCATACACACAGAACCTTCTATGCTCTGATACCACTTAATGGGATTTTTTCTAGATTTAGATCAAAAAAAACTATTTAAAGAAATCACAACAACGAGAATTCAGAAATAGAGACAGAAACACAAGACAGTTCCTTCACAATGACAGGTGGTAACAAGATCACCAACATAAATTTTAACAGATGACTGTATATGACAAGAGAGATATAATATATTTATGCCAATTCTTATTCTCACGGAATCCTTATAGTTCCTTTTCTATCATCACATCAGACTTCTACATACACCATTGGCCTCTCACAATTGGCCTTCTATGTGCAGAAAAACCAAAACTTCTTGACTATTACTAACTTTTGTCCATCGTTCTATCTCAGGACATTTGACCTTCTAGGAAACTCAAACCTCCCACACCTTCTACTCTATCGATCCCTCACTCTTTTCAACACCCCCCAATTGCTCCATTCATCTTCCATATATATCGTTGCCTTCCAAAGGAAATAGTCGCACCCACCCATATAGAATCTGCCATCGACTACCACATATGCAGAAATTCATTAAAACCATCAACGCCTTCATAGCATGACTGCCCAAAATATTTTTAAGTCCTACAGAGAGAGAAATTCAACTGATGCTGTCTAGTTGTAACCGTCGCCAAAAAGGAAGAATAGAAAATGAAATGACCATGCAACAACTTGAAAGAATAATAACCATCCCCCAAAAAATAGAAACCACGATGTCCACGACTTGGAGAGGTTTAATAGAGATTCAATGTTGTTTCTAAACTTGGCCGAGCACAAGAATGGAGTAAAGATTATAATGAATCTTAATTGCTTTTCTAGTTGTCCTAAACTGCCACCCACGATTTCTTTAGAAATATGCCGAATATAAGTTTAGAAACAGTCGTCAAAGAGAATTAAAATGTTTTGTCACTCAGGTGATAGGAGCAAAATTGGAGGAAGAACGATGCCACTGCATCATTAGGCCTATGGGATTTTTACATTCGTTCGCACTATAATCATCTCAAAGCCAATAAATATTTCTCAGAAAGGGTACAATGATTTTAGGGAGAGTTAAGATACCTTCTACCCTACCAAGGACATTAAGAGCTCTTAATCTACATTGCTTCTCATGAATGTTAAAATCCACCTCTGCATTAGAAATATTCATCCATTTTCTTTTTAACTCTGAGTGACAAAATTGGTATAATATTATATTAGTGATTTTTGGGAGAGTTATGATACCTCCTGCAATGATAATGGATAGTATAAACACCATTTTCTACACAGTCCAAAGGTATGTTATCTATTAATTGAAGTTGTCATATTAAATGAGAAACTAATAAATAGGCGAGATGAATTTCTATATCCAACTACCTATAATATTTTTCCTCAATTTCTATTTTCACCCAAGTAAATAAATCAATTTTAATAACTGTCCCTAAAAGATTTTTTTTAAACATTTTTCTCTTAAATACAATAGACCTTAAAATGTGTATCTTAAGTTATTAAAAATTCTTCATATACAATATTCAAAGAAGTAATATATATACAATTTGATGCAAATTGTATAATTAATAGAAAGAAAAATTCATAACATGATCTTTCACTTGGTAAAATTCTTACGAATAAAAAAACATTAACAAACTATAATTCTTTTTTATTACATAAAATTCAACCATTCACCAATAAAATAAGAAAAAGTCATTTTAGATAGTTATTAATTAATCCTAAATAAACTATCAAACATAAAAAATATACAACACTTATTCAATAATGACTGCTGAGAAATGCTAAAAATTTTAGAAAAGAAAAAATGTCAAAGTAAGCCATCTAGCTATGGGATACCGTGTGCAATTTCTAGTATTTATTTAAAAGTTGTTTTATAATCTTAATTTTTGTTTTTTAATATGTATTGACTGTATTTTAGTTTTTGTTAACAGGATCATTGCACTCCACTTCTTGCTTCATTAATAATTTGCATGGAAAAGGTAACGATTATTAATATTCCTGCAGGCACTGAGATTTGGATGGTTGTACGGGCACATAAGAGGAATCAATGTCTAGATGGTAAAATGGGAAATTAGGTTGCAGCGATCGGATGAAACGAAGATAATGTGTCAGGCAACCAAAACCATAAACCAAAATGATGTCACCCTGCAAACATTCACGTAATAAAACTAACCCTCTACGTGGATCAGTGGAGCAACGACCAACACCTACGCGGGCATTTGCATTGTGTATTGGAAAGCAGGTAAACTGAATATCTAACTAATACGATAGGGCATGTTTAACATATATAGGCATATGCAGACTTATACGCATTCATATCCATCACTTGATTCTTATTGCTCTCTTCTCACTTCATTCGGTCTGCTAAAAGAATTTGTAATTTGGAGAAGAGAATGGCGTGGAGAACTTCCGAGCTTCTTTTTCTTATGCTTCTCATTGTGTGGGGCAGTTATGCGAGTGCAAGCAGAAAATTACTAACAGACGACAAAGAAGTAGATGAAGAAGGGTCTTCAAGTCCAAAGACCATCACCTTCTTCATGCACCACATAACGGCACAACCAAACCCAACTGCCAAGCCTGGGCTTGGAGTTGGAGTTGGAGTTGGAGTTGGAGGGTTTCAAGGCAGTGGCAATGCCATCTCTGGTCTATCAACTTCAATGGCAATGGGAATGGGAATGGGAATGGTCCTCTCCCATTAACCATTCCAAGTGGAGCCATCAACAATTCTCCGCTATTTAGCCAACTGCCTGGCGGAGGAGTACAGGGCATAGGCTCACTCATTCCTGGCCTTGGCTTAGGCTTTCAGAACTCCTTCCCCAACACAAACATTATTAACGGCGGGCTAAATCCTCAGAATCCTCTTGGAGGGGCCCCGCTGAATAATGTGATTGTGATTGAGGACACTTTGACAGAAGGGCCTGATCTTCACTCCTCTGCTGTGCTTGCAAAGGGGGAGGAATATTATTATCATTTGCCCACCCCTGCAGAAGACGAAGATCCCAACACACTGTTGCTCGCCTTCACAGCCAAATTTGAAGGGTCAGAATACCAAGGCAGTAGCATTGAATTCTCCGGAAAAGAGAACATTGCATTACCACAGAGGGAGGTCATAGTGGTAGGAGGTAGCGGGGTCTTCCACAATGCTCAAGGCCATGCTCTTATCGAGACAGTTTCCCACGCAGTCGATGAGACAGTGCTCAAATTCACCGCCACTCTTACCTACTAATGAACTCATTTTCTTGTTTTACCTTCCTCCACGTTTCTTCCACTCTGTGCTTATCTTCTTCTATTTAATGTTTATGTTCATTGTCAATGGCAGTACGTCCTATGTTTATGTTCATTGTCAATGGCAGTACGTCCTATGTGTGTTGTAAGTTTCACTATCCAAAGCTCGATCAAAAAAATCTTCATTCGCTAGTTCTAAGATGAATTTTGATCTCGCTTATGTTTTTACTATGTTAAATCATATGTTTTAACCCTACCTAGAGAAATTACACATTCAAAATAATTTACCTAAAACTTATACTTGGTATTGATTGTTAGGTTCATGATTATATCCATGCATCCATATATATATGGATGGATATAATCATGAACCAACAATCAATACCAAGTATAAGTTGGGTTAAAAACAACATTAGACATAGTCTATTTGTCCAATAAGTCCTAGAAACATGTTAAACATAAGCATTAATAAGAAAATAGGACATGGCAAGAGTCACACGCGAGTGGGCCTTACATCAACTTTTTTTTGTGTCAATCAAAATATCAAGAGTCTTCAAGATAATTCAAGGCTTTACACTTTTATAGTGATAGCCAAGGAATTGTGATGATTGAGATAATACCCACATTTTATATTTTAAAATGGGTAACTAAAAAAATAATTTGAGGTAGGAAGTAAGCACTAGGCATAGAAGAAGCAAAGCAAGGATGAAAATAATAGAGAGTTTAACTAAATGTGTAAAATAATCATTTAAAAGTATCGATGGTATTTATATGAATTCAAATGTGGGAAATCCTTCTAAATTTTAAAATGATGGATGTAAATGAATAGATATTAGAACCATGATCTAAAGCATTGGTATTGATTTCATGGTGAATGTGGCCCCAACAATAGTGTGAATTTTAATGGTAATGATATGGTGTATAATTTAAATGTGTGTCACAAACTCTAGGAGATTAGTCATCAAGCACATGTAGATTAACATGGGAAAAATGGTTCAATATAAATTATTCATAAATAACAAGGATGTGATTTAAGAACCATTGGAACACTTTTAGAAAATTGTGGCAATTTGGACCTCCTTCCATTTGATAATATTCACTAAAAATTAAGGTGTGAATTTGAAAAATTCACCAATCAGTGAAGATTCATTGCTAAAATAAGAGTGGGTGGACACCACAATAGGATACACAAACTTAAATATGCTTATTAATGTCATATGGGACATTAAAAATGTATTTAATGTGGAATCGTCTTGGGAAATGCATTATTATTGAGGGATCTAATAGAACAAGGAGGAACACATGGGATGTCTTGGAATGTTGAATGAGTCTTACTAATTTTAAGGGTCACACATTAGACATGTGGTTTAGTGAGCACATATTTTATTAGACTCATGGTTTTATGTAATACTACTTGGTCATTTTATACAAGATTGATCTATATAAGAAAGAACATGGTAATAGTATGAGTATGCTAGAGGAGCATCCCTAGTGATGATGTTTCATGTTATGGCATGATCTTGGTGAAGGTATTGACTAGGATGTGTTGTTACTTGGTCTTTAATGACTTCTCATTTTTGTTGCATTAATCACATGGAGTTTAATGATTTTCTAACTGTTAAAGAATAAGTGTATAGTGAAAGTTCTAAGGAAAAAATACGTAGTATGCACCTTCTAGTATTCTATGATTTTCTTAATCAGATTTTCAATATAGCTTGATACAAGCACATATTACTATGTCGTTAAAGAGAAAAATAGACATAGTTAATTTCCCACCATTAACCCTTAGAGGAAATGTAATGTAGTTTTCAGATCTAAGTAAATTTTGCTAGCATAATGGTAAGTAAATTAGTACTTCAAGAACATGAAACAAGAACAAGATTGATAGAAGAGAAGAGACGACAATATACATGGGGAAAATCTTTTTTGGTAAAAGGCCCCGCAATCCAAAGCATCAAACCAATTTATTGATCTACAACAACAAATATGTTACAATACACTTGTAGGATCAAAGACCTAACATGGAGATTTACACCTTGCACCTCTAGAGGAAAACTAATAGCATAACCCTACATAAAAATCCTCTCCTACAAATGACTCCTCAATCATTCAATTTATACGTGTTTCATTACAAGAAACCATCAAAATAAAACCCAAAACCATGAGCTAGTACCACCATCAAATGTGGCACCCAAATTGGGTAGAAAATATCTAATGCCTTGTCATGGAGAATCAAATCCACTGTAAAATAGAAAGTTACACCAATCCAATGAAAATAGATGGTGTTCCAAAAATTTAAAGACCCTTGATACTACAATCCAATGAAAATAGTCCACCAAAGACACATATAGCTCCTAAGACTCCTACTATATGAGAAATGTCTTGTTTGGTGCCAACAAAAGAAACTCAAAGTCTACTAATCAACACCTTACACAAAAGGTGTGTCTAATAATCAAAACATGTAGTACAAAGAACACACAATGATATGTAAACTGCAACAAAATTTCTAGAAAATAGAGCATACGTCCATAAACATATTTATATTCTTAATACATTGTTTGAGTTTGTTTGGATTTTTTTGGTTTAGTTTTCTTCTATATGTAATATATGCGTGCACATATAATAATTATTATATGTATATGAATATATTTATGTATATATTTTCTTATATATATGTATTATATATATATATATGGGTGTGTTGTGTGTGTGTGTGTTTTTGCTTTATACATATATTTGTTTTTGTGTGCATTTTTGGGGCTTGCTTCGTTTCACATTAATTTGTATACTAACATTTTTGTGTTTCCTTATCCTCTTTCATATATACATATACTTATGTAGTGATATAAGTATATTTTTAATACATATATAATATATAGAGAGTTAGAGGTTTTTGTGTGTATGTTTAGTATTGTGTGTTTTCTACCTAATATATAGGGTTACACTTTTTTCTAATAGTCATTATATTATATGTCCATTTCTTATTTTCATTGTTGTGGTCTAGATTGAGCTTGTGTCTAGGCTCCTTAATATTTTCTTTTTTTGGTCATTTGGGTTTCCTTTGTTTTCAAGTTTGGACTTGACTTGGGTTTGTTTCTTGGTTTCCTATGTGATTCTATTTTGGGTTCTTATCATTTATGTTTGGTGGTTTTTACTCGTGGGTATGTAGATGCACACACACACACACACACACACACACAAACATATTATATACTTAGGGGTGTGTGGATGTAGATGTATATATCTATTTAAAAATATATTAGATATTCTTAATGCTTATGCTTGTTCTTGGACATATATATATTCTTGGATTAATCTTGATTTATTTTGCTTTCAGTTTATCTCTGTTTGGTATTTTTACTTCTTTGTTTTCTCACACTTTGTTTTCCTATCTCTATCTCTTTTTCTTTCATTCCACTCTCTCTCTCTTAGATTTGTGGTCTTATTTTTAACTTTCTCCTACCCTTCATTTTCTGTTCCTTCCTATCTATCCCTCTTTTCCTTTAAAGATTTCAAGTCTACTCTCTAATCTACAACTCTCCTCTTCCTGATGATGGATCATTGAGCATGATCTAAAATGTTTACACAAAAACATACACGGTTGAATCTAGAAGCAAGCTCTCAATTTTCTTCTCACTGTCTCACCTTTGATCTCCTCCATCTCTTCCAAGTTCTCCACATCACAAATGATATACATAAATAACATGCATACTATTGCTAAAAACGTAATGTAGCACAAAAACAGTAGATGACCACAAACAATGATCATACTAGAAGAATAAGAACATCTACGAAGAAACATAAGACTACAAATAGAAATTATAAACCATATGATGTCCTTTTACCAACACCACTTAGTGCTAAGTTGTGCCAAGTAAGATCTCCTTCACAAGACCACAACTAAAAATCCTTATCAACACCCAACAATCTAATCTCTTGGATAAAGCAAAACATATGTATCTCAAATAACCAACATGGATGTAAGCTTCTGTAACAAAATAATATCAAACTCAAATCTATTCAAAAACTCAGAATTTGGCCCAATAACATTTCCTAAACTTCTCATAAATATCATCAAAATCATATGCACAAGGAGATAACCATACTAAACACTCCTCAAATGAACCCTTCTAAACTAACAACCATATCTCAAAATCCATATCCATGAGAAGACAAAGAAGAAAACAAAGCTCATCTAAAAAATGGGCAATATCTATCAGATGATTTTATACCAAGTGGACTAAAAGTGGGTAATGAAATTTGTTCTTTGATATGCATCAAGCCTCATAGACTCTCTCTATGAACAATATCCTCATCAAGTCCATGGTGAATTCATGCCCATCTTTAGGTGAATGCTCCTTTGTCTCCTTATTGAAACGTAATCAAAGAGACACCATTCCAAAACATGATCCCTATAACAATAGATCTCTAGCCTCACCCAAGTGTCCAAGTATCAATGAGAACCTACAACTAATCGATCTACACTAAAAACCAAATGAAACACCACACTATCATGAATCTCCAAGCAAAAGATCAATGTACTCAATACCAAGAGAACTTCTCCAGACCACCGTCAAATCTCCCATTACAAGTTGCATAATACAAGATCTCATCATGAAAATACGATCTAACATCTCCTCCTAGGAGTTCATATGCTCCAATGAACATATCATGCCTCTTTGAGCACCATCATGCCAAAACTATAATAATGCACTTGATCAAGAGTTGTCTATGGCACAATACCAAACTATCCTCTAAATAAAGGATCACCTATCAAAACTAACAAGTCATATACCAACAACTCACCAAAGACTACAAGAGTCATCTATAGTAAACCAAGATGTCAACGTCTCCACATCAAGGTTACCGTCTCCTATCAATGGAACTCAAGATGTCATAGTACTCTCACTATATACAACAATCGTAATCCAAGCATTTTTTCCATGACACTTAGAATCTCTATAGAAGATCATCCATCACCAAAATGATGAATCCACATCATTACCAAAGCTCCCACTAAACCATGATATCGAGATATCAATGGCATCATGATAACCATCTCCTATATGAAGATAATTTGTGGCCCCAACATAATTACATAACACAACTATAATGTTAATAGCTCTACAAAATAAAGTAGAACCAAGATCTCAAAGCCAAGAATATAAACAACATGCTATAGGTCCCAATAAATGAATTTCCAAGTACTCTAATCATACATCCTCTCATCCCAATGCAACATACCAATGCACAAATGACCACAAACAAGGCCAAATGACTAAATCTACATCAATACTAAAAAGATTTGTCGATGTAGGTAGTCCATATTTGAGTCATCCCACTATACCCAATGGGTGGATCCAACCAACACAACTACATAACTCATAGATTCCAAACCAATAAAATATGCAAACTCGTCATCACATCAATAACCTACAAATTGAGATATCAAAGAAAATAACCTATAGATCTCAACACTCAAACACTAGATCAACATAGATCTGATTTGCCAAACAAATCCACAACAAGTAACCATAGTCAAGGAACCCATCAAGAAAAACACTACAAAATGCTAAGTGACTAATCACATACCAACATCTCTAAACTAAGAAAGTTGTGAATAACCTCCTTGAGTCATGCATGAATCATATATGCAAACTAAAACCATCTTGCATCTAGAAATACTCCCATGGGATTCATAGTCTAAAAAATAGTCTATCCATAGATCTACAAAACCACAAGTTTTACTTAACCATGTAAAACATATAAAAACATGCATGCCATAGACATACATGTAAATCCAAACCCACTTATCATCTAGATGACCCATAAGTTTGAAAATCACCAAAATATCTAAACTAGAACAATGGAATAACACAAATAAGCATAACCATAGATTTTGAATAGAAAATCTACAAAACCCTCAAATCCAATCAACATGAATATGATACATGCAAGTACAACCAAAAAATATTAATAAGAGGTTATCCAAGAACTCCAAGCCACCAAATAGGTCAACTCCACAACAACCATCATGTACATGCATACGAAGAATGTGGGATGTTCCAAAAGATTCTAGATCATCTAATGACCAACTCCATAACCTACATACATTTGAGGCTCATAAAATAGTACCTTCCAATGCTAGTGGCTAAAACCATGTACCTAACATAATAATATCAAACCATAGTCAAGACAACCCAAGTTTCTCCATGTCACCATGGATCCAAGGACAAACACCCAACATAAATAGTTTGTTGCACATGACCAAAGAATGAAAGAACACAACCACCATGCAAGAGGGTTGCTACGTACTATTAAGTATCTACAATTCAATATCATATTACATGCAACCACATGAACAACTCCAAAATACTTCATCTTCTCAAACCTTCAAATGTATGTTGTACATTGAAACATAAGATCAATTGCAAGACTTCCAGTCAAACAAGGATTAATAATCAATTGATTCCTTCCTACAAAATTTCTCAACCTTGTTAGGCTAAGAAATCACAAAAGAAGAAATACGAAGAACCACAAATGCCATGGAACCATCACAAGCACCAACTAGCACATACAACCACATGCAAGTACATACAACTCACATGCAACAATATGGAACCACCATAGCTCTGATACCACTTATAAGGAAAAATACATAATATGCATCTTGTAGTATATATGATATTCTTAATCACATATTCAATATAGCTTGATAAAGCACATACTACTATGCCCTTAAAGAAAAAATAGAGGTAGTTAATTTCCTTCCATTAACCCTTAGAGGAAAAGTAATGCAACTTTCAAATCTAATTAAATTTTGGAAGCATAACGACATGTAAATTAATACTTTAAGAACATGAAAGAAGAATAAAATAGACAAAAAATAAGAGACACTAATATATATGGGGAAAACCCTTTTGGGTAAGAAATCCCACACTCCAAAGTATCAAACCAATGTATTAATCTACAACAAAAAAACATGTTACAATACACTTGCAAGCTCAAATCCTTAACACATGGAGATTTACACCTTGCTCCCCTAGAGGAAAACTGATAGCATAAACCAACACAAAAATACTCTCCTACAAATGACTCCTCATGCATTAAATTTATAGGAGTTTCAATACTATAAACCACCAAAATGAAACTAAAAACCATGAGCTAATACTACCCTCAAATGTGGCACACAAATTGGGTAGGAAATATTGAATATGTAATCAAGGAGAATCAAATCCACTATAAAATAGAAAGTTACTTACACCTATCATAGATCACTTACACCTATTAAATCATAACTAACTCTCAAAATATGGCACTCCATATTTGGCTTCTAAAATAATTCTTCCACGATCTCCTAAAATCTTGTTTTTCAATTTTCCAAGGTAACTCCCTCTTACAATCTATTTCCATTCTATAAACTCTTCCAAACATTACAAGTTGTCATAGTTGCATTGAGAAAATCCCATGACACTAATTGATAAATGCAAATTCTCGAAATACAAACTAAAAGTCACACATTTAATGCCACTCGAAGTGGGATGCCCAAAATATTTGTGTGCATAAAAAATGAAAATAAATAAATATTTCAAATGTTAGGATTGTAGAGGAAAAATTACACTTTGACCAAAATATATTAGCCGAGGGAATTTTCCACTACAACTACACTAGGATCTGTTTTTTTTTTGTTATCTACTTGTTTTCGATAGACTACCATTACTAGACCCTTTTTCTTCTAAAAGATTAAAATAGAAAGTAAGCTAACTGTTAGAAGGATAAAGGAAAGCTGATAAAATGCTAAAAATAAAGTACTACAAGCAAAATCTAGAAATTTTAGATACATAATAGAAAAAAGAAAAGTATAAAAGAACTTGGTATCAAAAGATGGAGCCCTCTTCTAGGGATGCCAATGTGTTGTCGGGACATTTGTGCATCACATTGTATTCTAGATCATATGGAAAATAAAAAATTACAGGCCTTCTTCACTCCTATTCACCTATATAGCATAGAAAATGATTAAATGCACATCCAGTAGTCTCCAGGTGATAGAAATGAACTTAAATAAAAATAGAAATGAAAAACACAACTTCAAATAGATAAAATGAGTAATATAAAAGAAGGGATTCAAGGAAAGAGCTCACAAAACCCACAAAGAGAAATGAAGCTTTCCACTAAAATCTATTACCTACAAAAGGAGAGGAAAGCTTGCCTTCAGGTCAAGCCCCTATTTTGTTCTTTCAAACTCCACAAGAAGCCAAGATGAAGAATATGAAAATAAGCGCGTGTGTGTGTGCTGCTACTTTCTATCTAGATGAATAGAATGGAATAGCAGCAGTGACAAGATATTATACTAATGAAAATGAAAACTAATTTACTCAAAACCAATGAGAGCAAACTAGTGTAATAACATGGAAGAGAGAAAGGATGGTGAGGTAACCCACATAATGCAACAAATAAAATAATAGATTACACAAAAAAAAGAGAAATAAATGAGGCTAAATGAAACCCAATCACCTAGTAAACACAAGTATAAATTGCCCAGTTGAAGTAGAACAATCCAACAAGCAATGGTCTCAATAAAACCCTATGAAGAAGACACAAAAACCCTCAAGAAAACATCACATAAGTATGTATACAAAAGCACATCCATAGAGAATCCTTTAGAATTTCAAGAGAACGTTGTATTTGATCACAATAGAGAAATAGTTGACAGATTTCTTCACAAAGTTGTAGATGAGAGCCAAACAGTTTTCCAAAATTACTTGAGAATGAGAAGATAGATTCAAAATTTCCAAAGTAGAAGGAAAAAGTGAGAAGATAGGTCAAGGAATGTCATTATAGGAGGTTTAAAGGCATTACAATAATCTCAAATGTCGCTAAATATAGCCAGTAATGCCTAGAAATAGTCACTTGGTGCCACATAGGCATGAGATGCTAGTGTGACAAGCGAACGTCTGTGCTAAGTGCCAACATCCAAGTGACTCTAGTTCTTGGTCATATGAAACACCACAGGATGAAGAGAATAATAAAACACTAAAACATATTTTTCTAAAATTAAACACAAAGGTTCAAACACAACACAAGAGCATCCATGTGGGTTACAGAAAAAGGATAAGGCAACACCGAAATGAACCTAATAAGGACTTAAAAGTTATATTTAGCACTAAAGAGAGTGCAAAATGTAGCATGAAATTGAAAGGATATGTAATTTTTTATGTTACAAGGACTTAAAAGTTGTATGACACACCTAATCCCAACAAAAGTCCCATTGTATTGTAATCATGTGTTATATTAGTGATATAATGAGTGGTTTGGTGTGTTCTTGAGAGTTTCTTCTCAAAATGGTTTCCCACGTTATGAATTTGATGTTATCTTGTGCCAAAAAGATTTTTTTCTTTTACATTGTTATGTATTTAGTATCCTATTTAGCATAGTTTCTTACATAAAAGTTATGTTGGAAATTAGGATTTGTTAATCAACATTGCTAGAATGTATGAACTCTAATGTCATTGTGGATGATAAGGAGTAGTATATTTGAATTCTAATCATATTTCATTCTACATTTGATTTTTATTTCTTTTATTTCTTTTCTTTCTTTTATTTCTTTCTATTTTCTTAATTATTCCCCCCTTAGACTAGCCCCATGAAACTAGGAAGATGAAAGGGCTCACTATCAAAGGCCATACTTAGACAAATAATGGTTCTTTGTGCCCCCTACCATTGGCCCCATCCAAGTAGGTAGATCTAAGAGATTGTCCCTAATGTACAAGGATGGTAGGAGGATTCGGAATGAACTAAGTGAGAAGATCATGTCCCCCTTACCCTAATCCCACATAACCAAGAAGCTACGTGGACTCATCACCAAACATCAGAACTAGGCAGACACTTCGACTTGGAAAGATTTTAGAAAGATGAAACAATGTTTCTTAGTCTCTTTTTATCAAGTCATCTTAGTAGTAATCTAGCTCTTTAGGGCTCTTCCCTTGCTAATGCATGATAATTTGGAAGACCTTCTTATTATCTTCTATATTAGAATAAATGCTTGGATAGTTGGTAGGGTAAGCTAAAAGATAGTACAATTATGGATTAGAGTTTATCCCTGGCTCAAGGTGAAGCAAGGAGAATTCAAAAATAGTGTTTTTTGGATTTAAATTTAGGAAGCCACATAGTCCAAGGTTTGTGTAAATAAGGATAAGTATATATGATTTAGATTAAGACAAGAATTAAAAAAGAAAAGTATTTTTGAATGAACTAGTATGTAATTTTTTATGATATGCAACTAGAATGAAATGCATTAATTTAGTTTTACCTTCCAATGTGCATAATATAATTTCTCTATTATAAATACAAGTGTCCAACCAACTTGGCTCAAGATTAAGACTCCTAGGATAAATGATCTAATAGAAAACCTCATAAATAAGGAATTGTGTCTCTTCTAAATCTTCTCAATAAGTTGGAATATTGCTAGAAGGTGCTAACTTAGATTGGTCAACTTCCTAATAAGGTGGATTTCAAATTACTAGAGTTTCAACTATAGAAGCATCTAAATTTTCACATGGAGGAATCAAAGGTAAACTTGAAGGTGCATAGGTACCAAATAAATATGGATCAAAAGGAAGGATATTTAAGTTTTATCTTATTATAACAACTTGACAATTTTTATTTTGGTTTGAGAAGAAATAGTGGCAACTATGTATGATTTTTTCCTTTTTGGGTTTGAAGAGATTCATCTCTCTTAGTTTCATCTTTAGGTTTGTGCACAGTCTTAAGAAAGATTTGAATTTGTATGGTTTGATTAGTTGAAGTTAGGTGTAATGATTTTATATTTTCTTCTTAGCCAAATCAACTCTATATAAATTAACAAAATTAAGATCCCCTTGGCATCATAAACTTATCTTAAATGGAGAAATTGGACTCCTAAAAAAGGTGGATGGGATATCCTTCATATTATGAAAAAAACTTGGATAATTCATAATATGAAGGATATCCCATCCACATTTTTTAGGAGTCCAATGGTAGGGGGCACAAAGAACCATTATTCGCCTTAGTATGGCCTTTGATAATGAGCCCTTGCATCTTCCTAGTTTCATGGGGCTAGTCTAAGGGGGAAATAATTAAGAAAATAGAAAGAAAGAAAAGAAAGAAAAATCAAATGTAGAACGAAATATGATTACAAGTAAAGAAGATGTATCTCTCTTGAATCTAGTTTTACACCTGTATTGAAGATGGACATTTGTACTATTTGTATTTAGATCTTTTGTATCAAAAGAAATCCTTATGTAATTAATGTATCTAGAAAGAGAGATTTTGTATCAATGAAACTACGTAATTCCCCTTGTAAGATTTACTATTTTGTACTTGTAATCTTAATGCAAACTTCTTGATGTATTTGGATGTCGTAATGAAAGATGTTAGTTGGTGTATTTGATTAAACTATGTATGTTGTTGGTTGTTGTTATATTTCAATAATGCAGCTATGTAATCCCTAGAGATGTTAGTTTAACTTGTTTCTATTAGACCATGTTATGTTTTGTTATTACCACTTCTTTAGAATAAATATATATATATATATATTGCCCTTTTTATTGCTTTGTTAAACTTATCTTTAGGGTTGCATGGCGGGGCATTACACTTGGTATCAGAGCCTAAGTTGCAACACTGAGACCTCTGGATTGTTGTTGTTGCTCTAGGTTAAACGATTTTCACTTTGTGATGGGTTGGTAATAGTACCTCTCACCTGTGTGCATTAGTATGACACTAGAAGGTTAATAAGTTTGCAAACTTGCTCTTTAAGAAATGAATTCTTTATGCCCTATTTTACTCATGTGTCTACAATGTGTTCTTTCTTCTTCATTTCTGAAAATGTGATCATATATTTGCCAGTATGAATTTCGTGAATAGTACATGTAATTAAGTATTGGAATGAGTCATGTGGTTATGTGATGTTGTCATGTGCAGGGTATCTTAGCATGGGTGTGTATAACCTAACATTTATCACCTAGATGGTCATGACCTCATATGGAAGAATTGTTGTGATTTATGGAAGTTAGAATTTTGTATGCCTGTGTGAGAACCATGTGCAGGGATCAAATTGGAGCTTGCGCTGGACCCATAAGATCATGAATGTGACACTGTAAGTCAATTATAGTTATCAATTATTCTTGTGTGTGACATCATGCATGTTCTATGTAAATTTCATCAGGCATAAGGAAGTAATTGCATATTTTCATTCTTAGTAAAAGGAAATTGTACTGTATTAAAGATAGAAGTTATTTGTATGTAAGTAGCAACTATGTTGCCTTAAATCCTTGTATTAAAGAAGCTTAGATATGAGGATGTAGATAACTTAATTATCTGTGTGTTTGGTGTACACTCTCTAACGTATTCTGGACCTTGTGTCCTTGAGTGTTGTGTAGCAGATACTCCCTTTTTGTGGCTAAAATAAGTCACATCATGATGTGAATTTGTTTTGTAATTTGGTTGTTTTGGAAATTTTGATAGTTGTTTCATGTGTTGTAGGGGGTTAATAGTGAGTTTTCTTTCCTTGAACCTTCTTATGACAGGAATGGTCACCAAAACCCTTTTCTTTATACTTCATTTATTGTTGAAAATTGCCAGCATTTTGTGACTTAAGATTGAATTTGATTATTTTCCCATTTGGGTTCGCATTGATTTTTTTTATTTTCTATGGTGGCTATTTTGAATGTTTGGTTCTGTTGGCCCTGATTTGTGTTAAGTGTTGTTTCTATCATGTTCATGTCGAACCTCTGATAGCATGTTCAAGGGAGGACTCTGTGGAGAATTGTACGATGTATGTTGGTAAATAGACGAAAGCATAGTGGAAATAAGATATGAGATGTATTTTTCCCTTGATTATATTTGAATGCAATTCTCTAAATCGTATGAAACTTTCAAAATATGTGTGATTAGATACAAGTAGATCACATGATATTCCTTAAAGGTAAAGAATTGATGTTCTTCTTGTCTTTATTGAACGATTGTGCATGTCTTATGAATAATTGTTTGATATGGATGCGTATGCTGGCAATAGGAAATTGCAATACTAATATATTATGCTTCCACCCTAGTCTGTGACTTCCAGGAGGAAGTCAAGTTTTAGGGGGGGAGGATGTAGTACCCCTCCATTCTCACCTTGGATGTGCAGGTGGCTGGGCTAAGGAGCATGAAGATGAAGGTAAAATACTCAAAATACTTAGGGTATGTTAGACAGGTTGAAGGTAGGTTTACTGTTTTGATGTAGTTGATGACACTCATTGATGGTTATTATGATGGCACTGTTGATGTTTATGATTAATACATTATGCTTATGATGTGATCATTTATGGGTTAATTGATTATGTAGATTAGTTTAGTATGTGATTTATGCGACTATTTGTTGATGTGTTATTAGGTTGTTTATGAACTTGATTAATGTGGATATTTTTATGTGTTTTGTGAAGGGACAGTGTAGTATTACTCATGTTGAGTACCCTAGTACGCTGTGATTCCCTATCACAGTGTACCTGTTGGATGATTATATATATTTTGTATTCGACACTTTTGTTTGTTGTAGGATTGCAGGTACCAGGCATCAACTCCACCTGAATTGGCAGGTTTGAGTGTGCCTTTACACCAATGGATGATGTCCATGCGAGATAACATGGGGTTCCCTCTGTCAGCCAATGTCTTCAGTTTGTCGTCATCCATGTGTTTCTAGTCATGGGTGTAGTTGTCACTTAGTTGGTACTTGTCCTCGGGTGTTGGTCATCCTTTGGTATGTGGTTGTTATTGTTTGTTTATTATAGTTTAAGGTTCATTTTATTGAACTTAGTGACCAAGGTATTAAGTTGTTGATTATAGTCGTTTGGTTCAATTTATAGAATAAGTGATCTATGTGTATATATGTGTTGATGTTTGATCATTTTGGTTATATAGTCAATGTGTATTTGTTGGAGATTTATTAATTGTTATAATTTAATAATAATAATAATAATAATAATAAGTTTATATATATATACACATCAATATTAGTTTTCTAATTAATGTAGAAAATTGAGAATATTAATTAGTTGATTTTTATATTAAATTAAATTAGTAGCTTTGAAAGCTAGCAATAATAATAATATTGTTAATATTTAGTACTTTATTGAGTTTATCTGACATGTGAGATTTTATTTTATTTTTCCATTAATTTATGGTTGGAGTGGGTTGTAGAAATTTGAAAATTATTCCTATAGTGGTATTTATAGTTAATAATAATAATAATAATAATAATAATAATAAAGTTATTGAATCAGTTATTAATATTTAATACTTTAGTAATTGATTAAATAGTGGGCTCGAAGATATTATTTTGATATTGTCATTAATTGTTTTGAGGAAGTGTTTGCAGATTTGAAAATATTCCTGATAGTGGTGGTAGAAATGCATTTAAAATTTTGGATAGTGGATGTCAGTAATGAAAGATTGGGAGATTTAGGAATTTATTATCCTGGTCTATTTTTGGTTTTGGGAAGATTATTTGAGAGGAGAGTTCTTAGAAAAGATACACAGAAAATTTGGGGAAAGGAAGAGGAATTGGCAGAGGAAGAGGAGAAGGGAGCAAGGGAGATCTGAAGAATTTTCGCATATGTATTGAAAAAAATTTCTTCTGCTTGTCTAGATATGAAGAAAAATCCTTGTATGTGAGTAGTCTATGCAATTTTATGATTGGTCAAATTCTGGTTGAACTGTGATCCTCTGTGAATTTTTTTCAGACAATTCCATCGCAAGTTTCTCCGTTCTCCTGTCAACTGAAATGATTGATCAAGCTCTACAACCTACTGAAATGATTGATCAAGCTCTACAACATATTCTCTCTGTATGCTTGATGAGTATATATTCTTTTCTATAACCCCATTATTATTAATCTTGCCATTTGCATTCTCTTGAATATTCTCTTCAACCACCCATTGTGACATTTTAAGAGACCTTACTCTAAATCATCTTCACACCTATCTATCTTTCTTCACATCTATTCCTCTCATATTGCCTGTAGACACCTTAGTTAAATGAAATCTTTTGCCACTAGTAGAAATTAAATCATTTTTTGTTGTTGCATCCCTATGTCAAATTAAGAGTGCCAATTTCTTTTTATCAAAAGAAAACTCAATTTCAGCATTGCCAGGCCCAAACTATTTTCTTTCCATGATCCGTATATCAAACAAATTATATTTATCTATAATCTCTTTCTGTTTGATGGGATTCTTTGAACACTTGCTGAAATAAGACTAATAAAGATGATTTTATTTTATCAAAACTCTTAAATACTTTCTTTTTCTCCAGCCTGTCTGGCTACATTCTATGGCCTCCATATGCATTGAATCATGTCTGAAATGGCATTTGAAATTTTCGTATCTGCAGACCTAATGAAATTTAAAAGAAGAGATATTAGAATTTCAGCTTTTACACTTTAAAACTTATGTATATTAAATTTAAAACAATGAATTTTAGTTTGTAGTTTATGCATTTAAAACATTGAATTTTATTTACCTAAATTAAATTCCTTTGATCCTTGGCTCTTGGCTATGAAATTTGATTGCCTGGTTCAGCCAATTTCATCATTTTTTTTTCCTTACCTGAAAACTTAATTTATTGTTCAATATGAATTCTTTTATAGATTGAATATGTAGATAGATATTTTAATCATTTTTAGCAATTTTGTCAATCAACAAAATTTTTGAGTTTAACTAGAGAAAACTTAGGGATTCTCATAGATTGTAGATTTTGTTAATAGGAAATAATGCATTAAGTTAGAAATAGAAATTCTCTTTTTGTGTGTTGAGTTTAGGTAATTAATAAATTAACTATTCTTTGTAGTAATTTTTATATATAGAAAATAAAAAAAATTGTAGTTATATTATGGAGTTCTCACAAAAATTAACAATAATTTAATGTGGACTTAAATTAAATTTCCTAGAAAGTTTTAAGTATTAGTTTAGAATCTAATTCTTGTTATATGAGTATCATATACAAAATTATTGTTTTATGGAAGATTGTTTATAGAAAAGATTGTTGTTAAAAATTTTATTAGTTATATAGAGGTAACATTAGTGTTGGTTTAATACTAGAATCATTATTTTGTTCAACTTGTTCTTGGAAAATGTATTATTTTGAAGTGGTAGTTAGATAAGAATGTTATAACTTATTTTAATTTTAATTTAAGAATTTAGATAATTGAATCTTATTAGCTAAATATTAAGCTTTGTTGCATAATGTTAATTATAAAGTTTAATTATCTTTAAAATTGTCCTTTAATAAATTAGTGTTTTAATTTGAGTTTTATTTATTATTTGAAGGTGTGATGTCAACTCCCTATTTAATAGGGAAGAATAGTTTTATGGATGTGTTTTATTTTTTTTTAGTATTTTTTTCCTATTATTAGGATGTGTTATATTTAAGTATTTTTATATTTCAAATCAAATCCCTATTATTAGTAATATGTAATATTTAAGTATTATTATATTTCATTTATGAAAAATCAAATCCCTATTATTTTGGGATGTGTTATATTTAAGTGATATTTCATTTATGAAAAAAATCAAATCCCTATTATTTCAGGATGTGTTATATTTAAGTGATATTTATTTATGAGAAAAAATCCCTATTATTTTGGGATGTGTTATATTTAAGAGATATTTTATTTATGAGAAATCAAATACCTATTATTGAGGGATGTGTTATATTTAAGTATTATTTTATTTCATCCCTGTTATTTAAGGATATGTTATATTTAAACATTACTTTATAACTAAAAAGTCAAATCCTTTTAAAATAATTTATTGATTTATTATTTGATGTCTCATTTAAAAGATTTGAATGTAGATGTGATTTAAACTTTGGTTGTGGATATTGATATTTTTGTTGTATATTTTAAATATAAGAATATTAAAAAGTATTACTCAATTTGTAATTAATTAGAATATTTATTTACCAAGTTTTATTTAATTAATGAGTATTATATAGTATATAAAGTGGAGTTAGATGCTTAGGTAAAATTTATCATATTATAAATATTGAATTGTTATTTTAGATCTAGTCAAGAATTTTAATAAGATCCACATTAGTGTAGAAAGAGGTTTAGTCCAATAACGGGTAGTATCTTGTTTGACTGAATTTTCTGTTATAGAATAATTGGTAACCCTTTCAAATTATTATTGTTCTGCATTGTTGGGATAGAGCTATCTTATGTTGTTAGATGATTTATCATGCTTGGAATAATGTTACATGCTCTAAGACCATTATTAGTGCATCAGATCATATGTTACATTTGTGGTTTTGTTATTAAAGTATTGATGAGGGATTTTGGTCTATGATGTGTTTTGGAAGTGATTTTGATCTATGACCATTATGTTTTAATGATGTCAAGTGTTGTATAAGTGTTTCCAAAGGCCTAGGAGGGTGTGAATGTGAGTTGAATGAAATGCACTATTGTAATATTGTCTCCTATTTCATGTTAGTATGATACATATACAAGATGGGTAATACCTTGTTCAGAGTACCTATTCTTATGGTTTTATCTTGAACTCATGTTGATGTCATGTTCATGATGTGGTTGTAGAGTCCTTCTTGAATTTTGGGGTTCATTATTGTATTGAGCATGGAATAAAATATTGTGTTGGTTTATGTATTTGGTTGTAATTTGGAAGCAAGATGACCCATGCCTTTCTCTAGTTTCATGGTTGTTGTGACTGTTTCAACTGGAAGTTTTGGGACAATGATTCAAGAGTTGGTCCTTGAGATAGGATTTGTATACAAGAGGATAGATGCCTTGCAGTGTCATTATCATGCATGTCATTTTGGTGATTTCTATTTTTTATCTTGATAGGGGTACTAGTTGTATGTAGGAGTGTGGCTTTCATGTTGGGGCCGGTGCCCAAAGCGGCTGCCTGGATAACCCCATGAAAGTTGTAATCAAGTGATAACATAATAATTAATCTAGATGGGTTGGGTAGTTAAACACATAATAAGATAATTATGATGCCTCACCCATGCCTTTAGCACTTTCTTAGGCTAAGGATGGGATGAGAAGGCCTAGTTGGCAAGATTCACCTCCTTGTCTTCATGAGCGGATGTGTCATTTCTACATGTGTCACCCTATGGGGCCGGTGCCTAAAGAGAGACTGTCAGGATAACCATAGATGGGGGCCGGTTTCTAGAGAGAGATAACCAGGATAACCCATCCTAGGACCATGCAATGACACTCTTCCTACTGCAGCTTAGTTACTTCATTTTTTTATCTTCTGATGTTGCCTCTGGAGTACTATTAGCCATTGTTGATCTGTGTTTTTGTGTCGATTTTGTATCTGCTTATTTGTACCTTGTGATCTTTGATTTAGTGGAACCTCATTGTTATCTCCTAGCATGGGGAGGTGGACCTCAAGGTTCCACATGGTTAGGTGGTTTTTCTTTATTCCATTAGTTTTATGGTATCATGGCTTGTGTATAAAGAAGATGTATCTCTATGGATTCTAGTTTTGCACCTATATCAAAGATAGACATTTGTACTATTTGTATTTAGATCTTTTGCATCAAAGGAAAACCTTATGTAATCGATGTATCTAGAAATAGAGCTTTTGTATCAATTAAACTATATAATTCCCCTTGTAAGATATACTATTTTTACTTGTAATCTTAATGCAAACTTCCTGATGTATTTGGATGTCGTAATGAAAGATGCTAGTTGGTGTATTTGATTAAACTATGTATGTTGTTGGTTGTTGTTATATTTCAATAATGCAGCTATGTAATCCCTAGAGATGTTAGTTTAACTTGTTTCTATTAGACCATTTTGTTATTACCACTTCTTTAGAAATAAATAAATAAATATTTCGCCCTTTTTATTGCTTAGTTAAACTTATCTTTAGGGTTGAATGGGGAGGCATTACAAGATTCTAATCTTTTAATTGATATGCATGTCCTATAGCTAAGGATTATGTTACAATTTTTGCTTCTCATGAATGTTAAAATAAACCTCTGCATTAGAAATATTCATCCATTTTCTTTTTAACTCTGAGTGACAAAATTAGTATAATATTATATTAGTGATTTTTGGGAGAGGTATGATACATCCTGCAATGGTAATGGATAGTATAAACACCATTTTCTACACAGTCCAAAGGTATGCTATCTATTAATTGAAGTTGTCATATTAAATGAGAAACTAATAAATATGCGAGATGAATTTCTATATCCAAATACCTATAATATTTTTCCTCAATTTCTATTTTCACCCAAGTAAATAAATCAAATTAAATAACTGTCCCTAAAAGATTTTTTTAAAACATTTTTCTCTTAAATACAATAGACCTTAAAATGTGTATCTTAAGTTATTAAAAATTCTTCATATACAATATTCAAAGAAGTAATATATATACAATATGATGCAAATTGTATAATTAATAGAAAGAAATATTCATAACATGATCTTTCACTTGGAAAAATTCTTATGAATAAAAAAACATTAACACACTATAATTCTTTTTTATTAGATGAAATTCAACCATTCACCAATAAAATAAGAAAAACTCATTTTAGATTGCTATTAATTAATCCTAAATAAACTATCAAACATAGAAAATATACAACACTTATTCAACAATCGCTACTGAACAATGCTAGAAAATTTAGAAAAGAAAAAATGTCAAAGTAAGCCATCTAGCTATGGGATACCCAGTGCAATTGCTAGTATTTATTTAAAAGTTGTTTTATAAGCTTAATTTTTGTTTTTTAATATCTATTGACTGTATTTTAGTTTCTGTTAACAGGATCATTGCACTCCACTTCTTGCTTCATTAATAATTTGCATGGAAAAGGTAACGATTATTAATATTCCTGCAGGCACTGAGATTTGGGTGGTTGTACGGGCACATAAGAGGAATCAATCTCTAGATGGTAAAATGGGAAATAAGGTAGAAGTGATCTGATGAAACGAAGATAATGTGTCAGGCAACCAAAACCATAAACCAAAATGATGTCACCCTGCAAACATTCACGTAATAAAACTAACCCTCTACGTGGATCAGTGGACCGACGACCAATACCTACGCGGGCATTTGCATTGTGTATTGGAAAGCAGGTAAACTGAATATCTAACTAATAGGATGGGGCCTGTTTAACATATATAGGCATGTGCAGACTTATACGCATTCATATCCATCACTTGATTCTTATTGTTCTCTTCTCACTTCATTCGGTCTGCTAAAAGAATTTGTAATTTGGAGAAGAGAATGGCGTGGAGGACTTCCGAGCTTCTTTTTATTATGCTTCTCATTGTGTGGGGCAGTTATGCGAGTGCAAGCAGAAAATTATTAACAGACGACAAAGAAGTAGACGAGGAAGGGTCTTCAAGTCCAAAGACCATCACCTTCTTCATGCACCACATAACGGCACAACCAAACCCAACTGCCAAGCCTGGGCTTGGAGTTGGAGTTGGAGTTGGAGTTGGAGTTGGAGGGTTTCCAGTAGGATTTCAAGGCAGTGGCAATGCCATCTCTCGTCTATCAAGCCCTTTTGGAAACAACATCAACTTCAATGGCAATGGGAATGGGAATGGTCCTCTCCCATTAACCATTCCAAGTGGAGCCATCAACAATTCTCCATTTTTTGGCCAGCTGCCTGGCGGAGGAGTACAGGGCATAGGCTCACTCATTCCTGGCCTTGGCTTAGGCTTTAAGAACTCCTTCCCCAACACAAACCTTATTAACGGCAGGCTAAATCCTCAGAATCCTCTTGGAGGGGCCCCGCTGGATAATGTGATTGTGATTGAGGACACCTTGACAGAAGGGCCTGATCTTCACTCCTCTGCTGTGCTTGGAAAGGGGGAGGGATATTATTATCATTTGCCCACCCCTGCAGAAGACGAAGATCCCAACACACTGTTGCTCGCCTTCACAGCCAAATTTGAAGGGTCAGAATACCAAGGCAGTAGCATTGAATTCTCCGGAAAAGAAAACATTGCATTACCACAGAGGGAGGTTGCAGTGGTAGGAGGCAGCGGGGTCTTCCACAATGCTCAAGGCCATGCTCTCATCGAGACAGTTTCCCACACAGTCGATGAGACAGTGCTCAAATTCACCGCCACTCTTACCTACTAATGAACTCATTTTCTTGTTTTCCCTTCCTCCACGTTTCTTCCACTCTGTGCTTATCTTCTTCTATTTAATGTTTATGTTCATTGTCAATGGCAGCACGTCCTATGTGTGTTGTAAGTTTCACTATCCAAATCTCGATCAAAAAAAATCTTCATTCGTTAGTTCTAAGATGAATTTTGATCTCGCTTATGTTTTTACTATGTTAAATCATATGTTTTTAACCCAACCTAGAGAAATTATACATTCAAAATAATTTACCTAAAACTTATACTTGGTATTGATTGTTAGGTTCGTGGTTATATCCATATATATATATATGGATATAACCACGAACCTAACAATCAATACCAAGTATAAGTTGGGTTAAAAACAACATATATGGATATAACCACGAACCTAACAATCAATACCAAGTATAAGTTGGGTTAAAAACAACATTAGACATAGTCTATTTGTCCAATAAGTCCTAGAAACATGCTAAACATAAGCATTAATAAGAAAATAGGACATGGCAAGAGTCACACACGAGTGGGCCTTACATCAAGTTTTTTTGTGTCAATTAGAATATCAAGAGTCTTCAAAATAGTTCAAGGCTTTACACTTTTATAGTGATAGTCAAGGAATTGTGCTGATTGAGATAATACCCACATTTTATATTTTAAAATGGGTAACTAAAAAAATAATTCGAGGTAGGAAGTAAGCACTAGGCATAGAAGAAAGCAAAGCAAGGATGAAAATAATAGAGAGCTTAACTAAATGTGTAAAATAATCATTTAAAAGTATCGATGGTATCTATATGAATTCAAATGTGGGAAATCCTTCTAAATTTTAAAATCATGGATGTAAATGAATAGTTATTAGCACCATGATCTAAAGCATTGGTATTGATTTCATGATGAATGTGGCCCCAACAATAGTGTGAATTTTAATGGTAATGATATGGTGTATAATTTAAATGTCTGTCACAAACTCTAGGAGATTTGTCATCAAGCACATGTAGATTATCATAGGAAAAATGGTTCAATATAAATGATTCATAAATAACAAGGAGGTGATTTAAGAACCATTGGACCACTTTTAGAAAATTGTGGCAATTTCGACCTCCCTACATTTGATAACATTCACTAAAAATTAAGGTGTGAATTTGAAAAATTTACCAATTAGTGAAGATTCATTGCTAAAATAATAGTGGGTGGACACTACAATAGGATACACAATCTTGAATATGCTTATTAATGTCATATGGGACATTAAAAATGTATTTAATGTGGAATCGCCTTGGGAAATGCATTATTATTGAGGGATCTAATAGAACAAGGAGGAACACATGGGATGTCTTGGAATGTGGAATGAGTCTTACTAATTTTAAGGGTCACACATTAGACATGTGGTTTAATGAGCACGTAGTTTATTAGACTCATGGTTTTATGTCATACTACTTGGTCATTTTATACAAGATTGATCTATATAAGAAAGAACATAGTAATAGTACGAGTATGCTAGAGGAGCATCTCTAGTGATGATGTTTCATGTTATGGCATGATCTTTGTGAAGGTATTGACTAGGATGTGTTGTTACATAATCTTTAATGACTTCTCATTTTTATTGCATTAATCACATGGAGTCCAATGATTTGCTAACTGTTGAAGAATAATTGTATAGTGAAAGTTTGAAGGAAAAAATACCTAGTATGCACCTTCTAGTATTCTATGATTTTCTTAATCAGATTTTCAATATAGCTTGATACAAGAACATATTACTATGCCCTTAAAGAGAAAAATAGACATAGTTAATTTCCCACCATTAACCCTTAGAGGAAATGTAATGTAGTTTTCAGATCTCAGTAATTTGGCTAGCATAATGGCAAGTAAATTAGTACTTCAAGAACATGAAACAAGAAGAAGATTGATAGAAGAGAAGAGACGACAATATACGTGGGGAAAATCTTTTTTGGTAAAAGGCCCCGCAATCCAAAGCATCAAACCAATGTATTGATCTACAACAACAAACATGTTACAATACACTTGTAGTATCAAAGACCTAACATGTAGATTTACACCTTGCACCTCTAGAGGAAAACTAATAGCATAACCCTACATAAAAATCCTCTCCTACAAATGACTCCTCAATCATTCAATTTATAGGCGTTTCATTACAAGAAACCACCAAAATAAAACCCAAAACCATGAGCTACTACCACCATCAAATGTGGCACCCAAATTGGGTAGAAAATATCTAATGCCTTCTCATGGAGAATCAAATCTACTGTAAAATAGAAAGTTACACCAATCCAATGAAAATAGATGATGTTCCAAAAATTTAAAGACCTTTGATACTACAATCCAATGAAAATAGTCCACCAAAGACACATATACCTCCTAAGACTCCTACTATATGATAAATGTCTCGTTTGGTGCCAACAAAAGCAACTCAAAGTCTACTAATCAACACCTTACACAAAAGGTGTGTCTAATAATCAAAAAATGTAGTACAAAGAACACACAATGATATGTAAATTGCAACAAACTTTCTGCAAAATAGAGCATGCATCCATAAACATATTTATATTCTTAATACATTGTTTGAGTTTGTTTGGATTTTTTTGGTTTAGTTTTGTTCTATATGTAATATGTGTGTGCGCATATAATGATTATTATACATATATTCATATATTTATGTATATATTTAATTATATATATGTATTAAGTATTCTTATATATATATATATATATATATATATATATATATATATATATATATATATATATATATATATATATATATATATATACATGTGTTGTGTGTATGTGTGTTTTTGCTTTGTACATATATTTGTTTTTGTGTGCATTTTTGGGGCTTGCTTCGTTTCACATTAAGTTATTATATAGAGTTAGAGGTTTATGTGTGTATGTTTAGTATTGTGTGTTTTCTACCTAATATCTAGGGTTACACTTTTTTCTAATAGTCATTATATTATATGTCAATTTCTTATTTTCATTGTTGTGGTCTAGATTAAGTTTGTGTCTGGGCTCCTTAATATTTTCTTTTTTTGGTCGTTTGGGTTTCCTTTGTTTTCAGGTTTGGACTTGACTTGGGTTTGTTTCTTGTTTTCCTATGTGCTTCTATTTTGGGTTCTTATCATTTATGTTTGGTGGTTTTTACTTGTGGGTATGTAGATGCACGCACGCACGCACGCACGCACGCATGCACACACACACACACACACACACACACACACACACACACACACACACACACATATTATACCTAGGGGTGTGTTGATATAGATGTATATATTTGTTTAAAAATATATTAGATATTCTTAATGCTTATACTTGTTCTTGGACATATATATATTCTTGGATTAATCTTGATTTATTTTGCTTTCAATTTATCTCCATTTGGTATTTTTGCTTCTTTGTTTTCTCACACTTTGTTTTCCTATCTCTATCTCTTTTTCTTTTATTCCACTCTCTCTCTCTTAGATTTGTGGTCTTATTTTTAACTTTTCTCCTACCCTTCATTTTCTTTTCCTTCCTATCTATCCCTCTTTTCCTTTAAAGAGTTCAAGTCTGCTCTCTAATCTACAACTCTCCTCTTCCTGATGATGGATCATTGAGCATGATCCAAAATGTTAAAACAAAAACATACACAGTTGAATCCAGAAGCAAGCTCTCAATTTTCTTCTCACTCTCTCACCTTTGATCTCCTCCATCTCTTCCAAGTTCTCCACATCACAAATGATATACATAAATAACATGTATACTATTGCTAAAAATGTAATGTAGCACAAAAATAGTAAATGACCACAAACAATGATCATACTAGATGAATAAGAACCTCTACGAAGAAGCATAAGACTACAAATAGAAATTATAAACCATATGATGTCCTTTTACCAACACCACTTAGTGCTAAGTTGTGCCAAGTAAGATCTCCTTCACAAAACCACAACTAAAAATCCTTATCAACACCCAACCATCCAATCTCTTGGATAAAGCCAAACATATGTATCTCAAATAACCAACATGGATGTAAGCCTCTATAACAAAATAATATCAAACTCAAATCTATTCACAAACTCAGAATTTGGCTCAATAACATTTCCTAAACTTCTCATAAATATCATCAAAGGCATATGCACAAGGAGATAGCCATACCAAACACTCCTCAAACGAATCCTTCTAAACTAAAAACCATATCTCAAGATCCATATCATGAGAAGGCAAAGAATAAAACAAAGTTCATCTAAAAAATGAGCAATATCTATTAGATGATTTTATACCAAGTGGACTGAAAGTGGGTAATGAAATTTGTCCATGGTGAATTCATGTCCATCTTTAGGTGAATTATCCTTTGTCTCCTTATTGAAACCTAATCAAAGAGACACCATTCCAACACATGATCCCTATAGAAATAGATCTCCAGCCTCAACAAGTCTCCAAGTATCAATGAGCACGTACAACTAATTGATCTATGCTAAAAACCAAATGAAACACCACACTATCATGAATCTCCAAGAAAAATATCAATGTACTCAATACCAAGAGAACTTCTCTAGACCACCATCAAATCTCCCATTACAAGTTGCATAATCCAAGATCTCATAACGAAAACATGATCTAACATCTCCTCCTAGGAGATCATATGCTCCAATGAACATATCATGCCTCTTTGAGCACCATCATGACAAAACTATAATAATGCACTTGATTAAGAGTTGTCCATGGCACAATACCAAACTATCCTCTAAATAAAGGATCACCTATCAAAACTAACAAGTCATATACCGACACCTCACCAAAGACTACAAGAGTCATCTTTAGTAAACCAAGATGTCAATGTCTCCACATCAAGGTTACCATCTCCTATCAATGGAACTCAAGATGTCATAGTACTCTCACTATATACAAGAATCGTAATCCAAGTGTTTTTTCCATGACACTTAGAACCTCTATAGAAGATCATCCATGACCAAAATGATGAATCCACATCATTGCCAAAGCTTCCACTAAATCATGATATCGAGATATCAAAGGCATCATGATAACCATCTCCTAAATGAAGATAATTTGTGGCCCCAACATAATCACATAATACAACTATAATGCTAATAGCTCTACAAAATAAAGTAGAACCAAGATCTCAAAGCCAAGAATATAAACAACATGCTATATGTCCCAATAACTGCATTTCCAAGTACTCTAATCATACATCCTCTCATCCCAATGCAACATACCAATGCACAAATGACCACAAACAAGGCCAAATGACTAAATCTACATTAATACTAAAAAGATTTGTTGATGTAGGTAGTCTCCATTTGAGTCATCCCTCTATACCCAATGGGTGGATCCAACCAACATAACTACATAACTCATAGATTCCAAACCAATAAAACATGCAAACTCATCATCACATCAATAACCTACAAACTGAGATAACAAAGAAAATAACCTATAGATCTCAACACTCAAACACTAGATCAACATAGATCTAATTTGCCAAACAAATCCACAACAAGTAACCATAGTCAAGGAAACCATCAATAAAAACACTACAAAATGCTAAGTGACTAATCACATACCAACATCTCTACATTGAGAAAGTTGTGAATAACCTCCTTGAGTCATGCATGAATCATATATGTAACCTAAAACCATTTTACATCTAGAAATACTCCCATTAGATTCATAGTCTGAAAAATAGTCTATCCATAGATCTACAAAACCACAAGTTTTACTTAACCATGTAAAATCTAGAAAACCATGCATGCCATAGACATACATCCAAATCCAAACCCACTTATCATCTAGATGACCCATAAGTTTGAAAATCACCAAAATATCTAAACTAGAACAATGGAATAACACAAATAATTATAACTATAGATTTTGAATAGAAAATGTACAAAACCCTCAAATCTAGTCAACATGAATATGATACATGCAAGTACAACCAAACCATATTAATAAGAGGTTATCTAAGAACTCCAGGCCACCAAATAGGCCAACTCCACAACAACCATCGTGTACATGCATACGTAGAATGTGGGATGTTCCAAAAGATTCTAGACCATCTAATGACCAACTCCATAACCTACATACATTTGAGGCTCATAAAATAGTACCTTCCAATGCCAGTGGCTAAAACCATGTACCCAACATAATAATATCAAACCATAGTCAAGACAACCCAAGTTTCTCCATGTCACCATGGATCCAAGAACAAACACCCAACATAAATACTTTGTTGCACATGACCAAAGAATGAAAGAACACAACCACCATGCAAGAGGGTTGCTACGTACTATTAAGTATCTCAAATTTAATATCATATTGCATGCAACCATATGAACAACTCCAAAATACTTCATATTCTCCAACCTTCAAATGTCTATTGTACATTGAAACATAAGATCAATTGCAAGACTTCTAGTCAAACAAGGATTAATAATGAATTGATTCCTTCCTACAAAATTTCTCAACCTTGTTAGGCTAAGACATCACAAAAGAAGAAATATCAAGAACCACAAACCCCATGGAACAATCACAAGCACCAACTAGCACATACAACCACATGCAAGTACATACAACTCACATGCAACAATATGGAACCACCATAGCTCTGATACCACTTGTAAGGAAAAATACATAATATGCATCTTGTAGTATATTTGATTTTCTTAATCACATATTCAATATAGCTTGATACAAGCACATACTACTATGCCCTTAAAGCAAAAATAGAGGTAGTTAATTTCCTGCCATTAACCCTTAGAGGAAAAGTAATGCAAATTTCAAATCTAATTAAATTTTGGAAGCATAATGACATGTAAATTAATACTTCAAGAACATGAAACAAGAATAAAACAGATAAAAAATAAGAGACTAATATATATGGGGAAAACCCTTTCGGTTAAAAAATCCCACTATAAAATAGAAAGTTACTTACACTTGTCATAGATCACTTACACTTATTAAACCATAACTAACTCTCAAAATATGGCACTCCATATTTGGCTCCTAAAATAATGCTTCCACGATCTCCTAAAATCTTGTTTTTTCAATTTTCCAAGGTAACTCCTTCTTACAATCTGTTTCCATTCTATAAACTCTTCCAAACATTACAAGTTCTCATAGTTGCATCGAGAAAATCCCATGACACTAATTGATAAATGCAAATTCTTGAAATACAAACTAAAAGTCACACTTAATTCCACTCCTAGTGGGATGCCCAAAATATTTGTGTGCATAACAAATGAAAATAAATAAATATTTCAAATGTTAGGACTGTAGGGGAGGAAAAATTACACTTTGACCAAAATATATTAGCCAAGGGAATTTTCCACTACAACTACACTAGGATCTGTTTTTGTTTTGTTATCTACTTGTTTTTGATAGACTACCATTACTAGACCCTTTTTTCCTCAAAGATTAAAATAGAAAGTAAGCTAACTGCTAGAAAGATAAAGCAAAGCTGATAAAATGCTAAAAATAAAGTACTACAAAGAGAATCTACAAATTTTAGATACATAATAGAAAAAAGAAAGATACAGAAGAACTTGGTATCAAAAGATGGAGCCCTCTTCTAGGGATGCCAATGTGTTGTGGGGACATTTGTGCATCACATTGTATCCTAGGTCATATGAAAATAAAAAATTCTAGGCCTTTTTCACTCCTATTCACCTATATATCATAGAAAAGGATGAAATGTACATTCAGTAGTCTTCAGGTGATAGAAATGAACTTAAATAAAAAAATAAATGAAAATCACAACTTCAAATAGATAAAATGAGTAATATAAAATAAGGGGTTCAAGGAAAGAGCTCACAAAACCCACGAAGAGAAATGAAGCTTTCCACTAAAATCTATTACCTACAAAAGGAGAGGAAAGCTTGCCTTCAGGTAAAGCCCCTATTTTGGTCTTTCAAACTCCACAAGATGCCAAGATGAAGAATATGAAAATAAGTGTGTGAGTGTGTGTGTGTGTGTGTGTGTGTGTGTGTGTGTGTGTGTGTGTGTGTGTGTGTGTGTGTGATGCTACTTTCTATCTATGAATAGAATGGAATAGTAGTAGTGAAAAGATATTATACTAATGAAAATGAAAACTAATTTACTAAGAACCAATGAGAGAAAACTAGTGTAATAACATGGAAGAGAGAAAGGATGGTGAGGTAACCCACATAATGCAACAAAGAAAATAATAGATTACACACAAAAAAAGAGAAATAAAAGAGGGTAAATGACACCCAATCACCTAGTAAACACAAGTATAAATTGCCCAGTTGAAGAAGAACAATCCAGCAAGCAATGGTCTCAATAAAACCCTATGAAGAAGACACAAAAACCCTCAAGAAAACCTCACATTAGTATGTATACAAAAGCACATCCATAGAGAATCCTTTAGAATTCCAAGGGAATGTTGTATTTGATCACAATAGAGAAATAGTTGACAGATTCCTTCACAAAGTTGTAGATGAGAGCGAAACAGTTTTCCAAAATTACTTGAGAATGAGAAGATAGATTCAAAATTGCCAAAGTAGAGGGAAAAAGTGAGAAGATTGGTCAAGGAATGTCATTATAGGAGGTGTAGAGGCATTACAATAATCTCGAATGTCCCTGAATATAGCCAGTAATGCCTAGAAATAGTCACTTGGTGCCACATAGGCATGAGATGCTAGTGTGACAAGAAAACGTCCATGCTAAGTGCCAACATCCAACTGACTCTAGTTCCTGGTGACATGAAACACCACAGGATGAAGAGAATAATAAAACACTAAAACATATTTTTCCAAAATTAAACACAAATGTTCAAACACAACACAAGAGCATCTGTGTGGGTTACAGAAAAAGTATAAGGCAACACTAAAATGAACCTAAAAACATAATAAGGGAGAGAACACTAAAGAGAGTGCAAAAAGTAGCATGAAATTGAAAGGATATGTAATTTTTGATGTTACAAGAAATTACAAGTTGTATGACACACCTAATCCCAACAAAAGTCCCATTGTATTGTAATCATGTGGTATATTAGTAATATAATGAGTGGTGTGGTGTGTTCTTGATAGTTTCTTCTTGAAATGGTTCCCACGTTATGAATTTGGTGTTATCTTATGCCAAAAGGCTCTGTTTATTTTACATTGTTATGTATTTAGTATCCTATTTAGCATAGTTTCTCACATAAAAGTTATGTTGGGAATTAGGATTTGTTAATCAACATTGCTAGAATGTATGAACTCTAATGTCATTGTGGATGATAGGGAGTAGTATATTTAAATTCTAATCATATTTCGTCTACATTTGATTTTTCTTTCTTTTCTTTCTTTCTATTTTCTTAATTATTCCCCCATTAGACTAGCCCCATGAAACTAGGAAGATGCAAGGGCTCACTATCAAAGGCCATACTTAGGCAAATAATGGTTCTTTGTGCCCCCGACCATTGGCCCCATCCAAGTAGGTAGATCTAAGAGATTACCACTAATGTACAAGGATGATAGGAGGATTCAGAATAATCTAAGTGAGAAGATCATGTCCCCCTTAACCTAATCCCACATAACCAAGAAGCTACGAGGACTCATCACCAAACATCAGAACTAGGCAAACACTTCGACTTGGAAAGATTTTAGAAAGATGAAACAATGTTTCTTACTCTCTTTTTATCAAGTCATCTTAGTATTAATCTAGCTCTTTAGGGCTCTTCTCTTGCTAATGCATGATAATTTGGAAGAGCTTCATGTTATCTTTTATATTAGAATAAACACTTGGATAGTTGGTAGGGTAAGCTAAAAGATAGTACAAGTATGGATTAGAGTTGATCCTTGGCTCAAGGTGAAGCAAGGAGAATTCAAAAATAGTGTTTTTTGGATTTAAATTTAGGAAGCCACATATTCTAAGGTTTGTGTAAATAAGGATAAGTTTATATGATTTAGATTAAGACAAGAATTAAAAAAGAAAAGTATTTTTGAATGAACTAGTATGCAATTTTTTATGATATGCAACTAGAATGAAATGCATTAAATTAATTTTAGCTTTCAATGTGTATAATATAAGTCCTCTATTATAAATTCAAGCGTCCAACCAACTTGGCTCAAGATTAAAACTACTAGGATCAATGATCTAATAGAAAACCTCATAAATAAGGAATTGTGTCTCTTCTAAATACTCTTAATAAGTTGGAATATTGCTAGAAGGTGCTAACGTAGATTGGCCAACTTCCTAGTAAGGTGGATTTCAAATTAATAGAGTTTCAACTATAGAAGCATCTAAAGTTTCAAGGAATCAAAGGTAAACTTGAAGGTGCATAGGTACCAAATAAATATGGATCAAAAGGAAGGATATTTAAGTTTGATCTTATTATAACAACTTGACAATTTTTATTTTGGTTTGAGAAGAAATAGTGGCAACTCTGTATGATTTTTTCCTTTTTGGGTTTAAAGAGATTCATCTCTCTTAGTTTCATCTTTAGGTTTGTGCACAGTCTTAAGCAAGATTTGAATTTGTATGGTTTGATTAGTTGAAGTTAGGTGTAATGAATTTATATTTTCTTCTTAGCCAAATCAACTCTATATAAATTAATAAAATCAAGATCCCCTTGGAATAATAAACTTATCTTAGATGGAGAAATTGGACTCCTAAAAAAAGTGGATGGGATATCCTTCATATTATGAATTATCCAAGTTTGTTTCAACATCATGTTGTAGCCAATATCCTTATATATGAAATAAAAATTACTAGAAATAGTTTGAGTCCCTAGGGTGATTGGATGGAGAATATTCTCTATGGAAGTATCTTTCAAGTTATCATAACCCCATGGGATACTCTACATGTGTTTGAAATGTTGGTCTCATTACACCTCATTTTTTTGGATTAAGGAAGAGGGTGTATTTCCTAGATTTATTTCTACCATAGGTTTAATTGTTTTCCAATGCAATCTATTTGTGACTTTATAAATGAACAAACTAGATTTATCCAAGTGTCATCATCTAATTAATTCTAATCTCTCTCCAATCTACTATATATTTAAAATAATTTCATTGTCATGGTTGTTGTTGGGTTTTCGTGGCTTTCCTATAATCTTTTTTGGTTCTTCATTTTGATATGCATATCTAGGGTGTAAAATATTGAAGAAAACTAGACATTTTATGGATTCATGTATACTTTCAACTTTTAAGAAAGGATACAACTTAGTGTTTTTTGATCTAGGTGTCTCCTTAGGCTAGGTATATATTTCAAGAGATCATAACTATCTCTAATTTCTCATTTATTGATATAATACTATTGTCATTGGTTGACTTAATAAGAATCTAAAATGTCTCTTTCAGGTTCCTTAAAATCCCCTTTTATTGTTATTATATGAAAATTATGTTTTACAATATGAATTTTTAAAGTATATCTATTTTCTGATTACTTGCAATACACATGGAGTCCATTATAACAAGTATAAAAATTGACTTATGCATGTTGAAATGGAATCTTATTTTTGTATTATGTCTTGATTCATATCATGACCTTAAGGAAAAAGGTCTAATAGACATGAATTCTTGACATGGAAGGTTTGACTAGGTTAGCCATTTTAGATCAAGGCACTTGTCTTCTTGCAACTAATATTCCCACCACACCACTCCAAAAATCCATAAATAAAAAATCACCTTTATTATGTTTTGTTTTACATGTCTAGTCAACTTGTAGATTTTGAAAAACTTGATTCTATTCCATCTTATGAGTCGCACTACTAGATAAATTTGTAATAGGTATGTTAATTTGTTTTTTGATTTATCAAGTATGAATTAAGCTACTTAATTGCATATCTACAACAAAAAAATTTAATTTACAAATAGTTATTTGCATGGTATTTCATATATACTTTTGGATATTCATAAGTCTTGAGTCTATAGATTTGAACAATAAATTCTAATAATAATTTTTAAGATTTCATGTGCTCAGGATGAGTTTTCCACTAAGTACTATAACTGTTATTTTACATCTCTTTAAATATCCTAGAAAAACCCTCTAAAATCACCACCAAAGCCTAGCATAGTCTAAAATAAAGAAGACTTACTCTACCTTAATCGTTGGCTCTATGTTTTCCACTACCGAATCATGAGTCTCATCCTAATGCTCTCAAATTGACATTCTCAATCTTCAGAATTAGGTATAATCTTAAGGGTGAGCAAAATAAAGTAATGAATCATGGACACTAGGAGCTTTTGGTACAGATTGGATACAATGAATGACCGCATAGTCTAGGCTTTGATAGAATAAGGAAATATAGATTGAAGGGGTGTCAGTTTAGGTGGCCTATGACAAAAGCACAGAAAAGGTCAAAATTTTATTGAAGAGAAAGGGTAGGTTATCTAGTCTTGGGATGGTTATTGAGTTAGGGAAATAATTATTTAGACTATCCGTGATGTAGAAGGGGTTGGAGGAAACATAATCTATGATTAAAGCAATGTTTGATGTCATAGTAGATCAAGTCTAGCACCTCATCAAAGAAAACAAAGAACCAAAGTAGAAGGATAATGTTTAGATACCAAACAGCTTAATAGAGGAAATAACCTAGAGTCTAAACCAACTATATCAAGAGTTAAAATATGTCAAGTAACTATAGGTATATATCAATAAGGCAATAGCGAAGTTCATAGATAATGAGATAAAGGTGAAAAAAGTATTAGATAAAGTAGAACTCATTGAAGAGGTTAAAATAGATGGGGACCAAAAAGTGTGAACATGATGACAAATAAGGAAATTAAACTTTCTAAAGAATTTATCAAGATCACCCATAGAGATGTATAGAGAAAAGTAAACAAAATCTAGTAGCAATAGGAGAAAGTGGTCAAAATATAGCATAAGTATAATCTCCCTCCTTAAAGATATTGAATATAAGAATATCATAGATAACAATAGAGAATTGGATAGCATAGAAATATTTGATGTGATGACCAATTATTTCTAGAATGCTTTCTTGAAGAAGATAGAGTCCCTAAGAAAAGATGGAGGAAGGGCTAGGATAAAGTTCATCATGTAGATAAGAGGCAAAGTGGAGAGGATGAATAACGTAGTAATCATTATTTGTGAATACTTAAAGAACCTATCTATCAACATGAAAGAAGAAGTCAAAGCCAATATACAAATAATATTGATCAATGAAGAAAACATTTCCACAAACTTTTAGGCATGCAAGATTGATTAGGCATCTAAATCATTAGTCTAGGTCATCATGATGAAACTACGTCTTTGGGAAGAGTTTTCACTTTTAAATTTCTTTCTAGATTCATTAATTTGGTTTTTCAGTTACTCTATTATTTATGATTTCTATTATTAATTTTATGAGAATTGATTGCCCATGTTTGCCTGTTTACCAGGAATTTTCTTATATAGCCACAGGATCTAAAATTGTTAAAAATGTTGGAAACATTCATGTTATGCTATGCTAGAATATTTATTTTAATATTCTTTGGTATGTTCATGGTTTCCAATTTGAGTATGGAGGACTAAAATATAGATGTATGTAATTCAATTACATAGGTTTGATAAATTAGTAAATATTACTGTTAGATGAATTTAAATGCTTTAGTTCTACACATATCTTATGGGGATCTTCAATGTTAAAATTTTATTTGTGAAGTTTCTTGGAATATTGCATCTATGAAGTGAAGTGATTGTGTGTTAACCAATGCTACTAATAGATGTTTTTTTTTTGTTTTGTCTACTCTATGAATCTAAAATATATGATCTAGAAATTTCATGCTTTACTTTCTTTAACACTAAAACTCTTGATATTTCCAACCATACTATACAAAATTTCTAATAGTGAATTATATTATACGCTAAAACATGTATAGGTTTATCTAAATATAAGGAGCCCTACAATAAATTCGATATTGGTTCTATAAGGTTCATTTACATAAATTTATAATTTAATACTAAATTAGAATGCTTATGGTAGAAGATTTTGTAGAGTTTGTATGAACTCTATGGTCCATCATAAAATCTACATAATTTTCTACTACAAGTTGACATGGTGTCTTCACTTTGAGAAGGTATAAATAATACAATCAATAATTTAAACCCATTTTAGAATTGAACATGTAAAATCTACACACACTTAAACTGTATCTTCGAATAATATAATTTTATATTAGCAACATATCTATCTATTATCTAGATTGATGTACCAATTTAAATGTTAGATTGCTCTTGTAAAATACCTTTATTTTCTATTAGTCTTCAAACCTCTACGTATGCAAAATAACTCCATTTTTATAAGAGACATAATATTTCCACAATCCATATTAATGGAATTAGGAATACCTCTATATGCAGTAGTGTGAGAGTTTTCTACATCAACATTTTGGATCATACTCTATGATCCATCATCAAGATGAAGAAAATAAGCCATAGGTTGTCAACCAATTTTGCTTACAAAATACAAGGGGGAAAGAAAGGATGGATTAGAAAATAACATCATTTTTTTACTATATTCAAGAGGGTTCATTTTTAGTTATATTAAAGTTCATGTAGAGCCAACGACTCAAAAAAATCATACTAATATTTATTGCCTAGGATTAAATGACTAAATCAAATTTATTAAGTGCTAAGTTTTTCCATTACATCTATATATAAACATGTCTATTTAATTTATTTAATGAACCCATATACAATAATCTCATTTTTCTTGGATTTGCTTTTAAGTTCATTAAATATCAATCACATTTGAGGATTTGGGTTTATCTTAGTAAGGTCAATGTTGGATGGTGAAATGGTTAAATCAAAGTATATGGACCATTATCTTTTATCATTTCATCATGTGCATGAGACATGACTACCTACTTCTCTGATGAGTTTTATGAACCAAAAATATTAATTGTTGATTTCTATCATTTTCTTGTTCTACTAATTGTGGTCATGGGGACCACTCCCTTTATATATGTTAACTCAAAATATTAACAATAAGGTTTATGCGCCAACCCTATTAGAGGGATGTGTATTATCCAAAACATCACCCATTACCAATGAGAAACCTATATCTATACTATCTTTTCCAAAAAAAAATGCAAGAGAAAATATCTAGAAGAGCTTACTACAAAACTAGTACTTTCCTAGACTCTAAACCTCCCAATTTAAAAGACTAGGGATACAAAATAATACTTACAAAACTATTAACAATATTACATGTGTAGCACAAGGAATAAGTTAATCATTCATCACATCCAAGACATCGTCAAAAGAGAAGCTCTTATTGAGTTCTCCAGGACCCACCATTCTTGCCACAAATTTTGGGAAAGCAATAGCCTTATTTGCAGGGGTTTCTAGGGATGAATGGAATGTAGAAGCCATCACCTGAGCTTGCACCAACCTGTGAAGCACCAATATATTTCATTAAATAATTAGCTAGATCAACTAGAAAGCCTAAATTTCTTCTAGACCACCCAAGAAATTTCTCATGATGAATCCCTTCACCAATGGCCTAATAACTTTGAGCATTTCACCAATGTCAATTGAGACACCCACAAACATTAAAGCTATGTATGAATTTACATGATTTTATTGTTCTATATTCAATAATTCTTACCCCAACACCATCTTTAATGCATGCATCACCACTATATCTTTTAATCTAAGGACCTTCCTCATTTTTATATTAGTAGTTGAACCTAATAAGGGAATCTACCTCTTCTTTGCATCCAATTATACATTTATATCCATATTACTAGTACCTTGTAATTAAGAGTTCCTCCACTAGCACCACCATTATAGCTTTCACTCTACAAGATTTTCAACATTCTTCTATTAATAATTGAACCCAAGAAGAAAACGTGCCACTACCTTGAATGCATGCATATTTTTGTATTCATGCTACCACCTAAAATAAGATGAAGGTAGTTTTCGCCCTCACTCTCTGTGGTCTAAAAAAGACCATTCATGCTAGGTGCTTGTATATCTTCCCTTGAAACTTTATTAAATTTCATCTCGCTTCTCAATCATCCTAAATTGAATGTTGTCCATGAAGTATATGAATCCACCGTTATATTGTGTAATCATTATTAGAAAATTAATTCGATATCAATAGCATACTTACTTCCCATGACCGATTAAGTAGCTATCATATTTGGCATTTGTCAAAAACATCAAATAAAAAAATCACCATGATATACGGGATAAATTTATAAATCCATTTATAATCGATTAACAAAACTACCTATTGCTACTCGAAATAGCACTATGGCTGATGTTTTGAAGTCAAAGAGCGCATAGCAAGTTCAAACTCAACTATAAAGTTGTTCCCCTTGCAACTTATGTAATAGTACAAGGGCAATCAATGCTCAGTTCACAATAGTATATTACCTTAATAATCTCAATGCCTATTTTAGGGGCCTATTCATCATCATCAGATCATGTCTTGGTGCCTTCCCTTGATGCTCATGTTTCAGGTATAGTAGGAATAATTAAGCACGAAGTTGGAGCTCCATGACTCAATGTTGAATGTTTCAGGTGTAGTAGGAATAATTAAGCACGAAGTTGGAGCTCCATGACTCAATGTTGAGCAAACAACTAGTTCCCATGAGAGCAAGTCTGCTTTGTCCAACTTCTCGAATTAATTGAGAAAAAATCAATCTAGCGTATCTGATTCAACTGATTCAAAGGCAAAGGTATCAGCAATTGAGAATTTTGCAACTATTTTTAAGGACCCTATATTTTTAAAACCTATTACTATTGGAAGTGGGGCTTAAGGAAAAGTGAGCCTATATTTTTTAAATCCTATTCCTATTGCAGCGATCAGGTGAAGTGAAGATAATGTGTCAGGCAACCAAAACCATAAACCAAAATGATGTCACCCTGCAAACATTCACGTAATAAAACTAACCCTCTACGTGGATCGGTGGAGCGACGAGGAAAACCTACGCGGGCATTTGCATTGTGTATTGGAAAGCAGGAAAACTGAATATCCAACTAATTGGATGCGGCATGTTTAACATATATAGGCATATGCAGACCTATACACATTCATATCCATCACTTGATTCTTATTGCTCTCTTCTCACTTCATTCGGTCTGCTAAAAGAATTTGTAATTTGTTGAAGAGAATGGCGTGGAGGACTTCCGAGCTTCTTTTTCTTATGCTTCTCATTGTGTGGGGGAATTATGCGAGTGCAAGCAGAAAATTATTAACAGACGACAAAGAAGTAGACGAGGAAGTGTCTTCAAGTCCGAAGACCATCACCTTCTTCATGCACCACATAACGCCAGAACGAAACCCAACTGCCAAGCCTGGGCTTGGAGTTGGAGTTGGAGGGTTTCCAGTAGGATTTCAAGGCAGTGGCAATGCCATCTCTGGTCTATCAAGACCTTTTGGAAACAATATCAACTTCAATGGCAATGGGAATGGTCCTCTCCCATTAACCATTCCAAGTGGAGCCATCAACAATTCTCCGCTATTTGGCCAGCTGCCTGGCGGAGGAGTACAGGGCATAGGCTCACTCATTCCTGGCCTTGGCTTAGGCTTTCAGAACTCCTTCCCCAACACAAACATTATTAACGGCAGGCTAAATTCTCAGAATCCTCTTGGAGGGGCTTCGCTGAATAATGTGATTGTTGTAAGGAAATGAAGACCAACGGACACATCTTTTCCCGCCAATTGCTTGACCTTTCACATTGCTCTTGTGATGTATAACGAAGCATTATATATGCTTGATATTTCATTGTAAAACACAATTCATTATCAATACAATTCCTCTGCTCAGTGTGGATGTAGCCAAGTTTGGTGAACCACGAGAAATCTGGTGTCTCATTTTCTGTTTGCTTTCTAATTACATCTGCGCGCTGTTTTTATTTCTTTCTTTCTGCAATTAAGTTCTATTTTCAGTCCTAACAATTGGTATCAGAGCTGTACGGTGACGGTATAGCTGATTGCAAAAATCGGTGTTGGATTTTCGAGCCATGGAGGAACCGAAGATTGAGAAGTTCTCCGGTCAGAATTTTGGACTGTGGAAAGTACACATGGAGTCTTTGCTGATAAAACAAGACCTCTCACTTGCACTTGAAGGATCAGCAAAGAAGCCAAGCTCAAGGACGGATGAAGAATGGGACAAGATGGATAAGAAGGCAAGAGCTACGATTTTCCTCTCGCTGTCCAGCAATGTGTTTTTTAATGTTTCAGCGAAGAAGACTTCGAAGGAGTTGTGGGATAAACTTTGTAAGATGTATCAGATGGCTTCAGCATCTAATAAATTTTTTATCATGAAAAAGCTTTATAACCTGAAAATGAAAGAAGGCGGAATTATGTCTAACCATTTGAATGAGTTTAATACCTTACCCAACTGACTTCGATGGAAATAAAGTCAGAAGATGAAATTAAAGCAATCTTGCTGCTATGCTCATTGCCCAACAACTGGGAAGGTGTCGTGATGGCCATAAGTACTTCAGCTTCAGCCAAAACAAAATTGGTGTTTGATGACGTAGCAGCTACACTCCTTAGTGAAGATATGCGTAGAAAGAACCAAGAAATATCTTCCGGTGAAGCCTTAACCGCTGTTAGTAGAGGAAGGCCTCATAATAGAGGCAAAGACAATAACAGAAGAAGATCAAAATCAGCGAAGAGGTCAAAATCCAGAGGTAGATTTGGTGACTGTTGGTTCTGCGGTAAGCCCGGTCACACCAAGAAAAATTGTTATTCCTATAAGAAGGCGCAAGAGAAGGTTAAAGACAGCGAGGTCAATGTTGTTTATGACAAGGGTGATAATATTTTGGTTTTGTCCGTAAGTGAAACCACTTCAGATTCATGGGTTCTAGATTCGGACGCATCCTTTCATGCCTCCTCTTGCATGGATGCCTTCTCTAATTATCAAGGAGGATAGTTCGGGAAGGTTTACTTGGGGGATAACAATTCATTGGACATCATTGGTAAAGGTGATGTTCTCCTACAATCTAAAAATGGAAGCAAATGGCTTTTGCAAGATGTTAGGCATGTCCCAAAACTGAAAAAGAATCTGATTTCTATCACCCAATTGTTCTCACAAGGCTGCAATACTACCTTCTATCCAGATTCATGGAAGGTTACTAAAGGTGTCATGCAGATTGCCAAAGGAAATAGAGAGGGCAGTTTATATGTTTTTGAGAATGACTCTCAAGTGGGAGCTGCTATGACAGTGACGGATAGCGAAACTGAGCTGTGGCATCAACGACTTGGACATATGAGTAGAAAAGGTCTTGAAGTCATGATCAAAAGAGAACAACTACCAGGGTTGAAATCTGTGGATTTGAATTTTTGCCAACATTGTCTCTACGGTAAGCAGAAGCGGATCAGCTTCATAAAGACGGGTCATGAGAAGAACACCTCACCTTTGGAGTTGGTTTATTCAGATGTTTTTAGGCCAACTGAGGTAACTTCTCTTAGAGGTGCTAATTATTTTTTAACTTTCCTTGATGATTGCACTAGGAAAGTTTGGATTTTTATGCTTAATAAAAAAACTGAAGTGTTCAGCAAGTTCAAAATTTTTAAAGCTCTAGTTGAAAATCAAAGTGGGCATAATATCAAGTGTTTGCAAACTGACAATGGCGGCGAATTTTGTTCACTAGAGTTTGATAGTTTTTGTGTTGACAATGGTATTCGGAGAATCAAAGTTGTTCCTTATACACCGCAAGAAAATGGGGCTGCGGAGAGGCTAAACAGAACGATTTTGGAAAAAGCACGGTGTATGCTTTCCAATGCTGGACTAGGAAAAGAATTCTGGGCAGAAGCTTGCAACACAGCGGTTTACCTCATTAATCAAGCTCCCTCATCTCGGTTAAATCTTGACATTCCCGAGGGAAGGTGGATGGGCAAGCGTATTTCTTATAGTCATCTACGGGTGTTCGGATGTGAAGCATTTGCTCTTATTCCTCCTGAGAAACGATCCAAATTGGATCCCAAGTCGCAGAAGTGTATCTTTGTTGGGTATGGCGAGGATCAGTATGGATTCAGGTTGTGGGATCCCGTCGCCAAAAAGGTCACTCGCAGTCGGGATGTCGTCTTCAACAAAAGAGTTTTCCCAAGTTTGTACAGAGAAAGTACATCTTCAAAAGAATATGTTAAGGTTGATTTGTTTGACAATGGTGTTTCTTTTTCTCAGCCTCTGACTACATGTACACAGTCTTTGGGTTCTAGCGTCCCTCCACATATTAGTGTGCAACCTGTTTAATTGCTGCCACTTAGTCAAATGTTGACCCCACAAGTCCCAACACAGCCTATGATGTCAACATTGCCTCCCTCCCATCCAACGCAGCATCTCCCAAGTCCTACGCAGCCTCTCAATGATCAAACACTACCTCTAAATGCAACGTCACCTCCTACAGTGACATTGCTGCCCCCCTAACTCATTCGCTGCCTCCAGTTATATATATGCAGCCGTCATCTAATGATTAGCGTCCTCAGCAAACTAGACGCCAGCTCATTTCAAACTCCACACAGCTTTGTCAAAGCACGTCTACAGCTGATGCTGGAAGTCATTTGTTTTCCCCAACTTCTACGCTACCTCCCTTTGGTTTATCACTGCCCCCATACACAAGTGCGCTACCTTTCACTGCTATGCAGCCTTCTCTAAACCAAACGCAGCCAAGTCAATCTTGTTCACTGCCTTCATGTGAAACATAGCCTCTAGTAAATACTATGCAGCCTCATATGGCCCATACGCTGCCTCCAGTACATTCTCAGTTTTTGTTGCCTCAGCCGATTGGTGTGCAGGGGCAGAACATTGGAGAAATAGTACAAGGAAATATACAGATGCAAGGGACTATGCAACAAGGAAGTGTTCAGAGGCAGAGTCATGAAGACATTGTTCAGAACAAGGCTAATTTGCAAAATGACATAGCAAATATTCAAAACCAGTTACACAGAATGAATCTAGATGATTCAAATTTGCAAGAGGAGGTTTCTCAGTTAAGAAGGTCTACCCGGGAGAGGAGACGTCCTTCTAAATTCTCAGATTATGAATTGTTGTATTCAGAGGAGGCACAGCCAGAATCATTGATTTCTAATCAACCTGAACCAGCTACCTATAAATAGGCTTGCAAGGCAGTTGATTCTTCGAAGTGGCAAGAGGCGATGCAAGATGAAATGACTTCTTTGCAGGCTAATAACACTTGGGATTTAGTGCCACTTCCGCCTAATCGAAGACCCTTGAAGAACCACTGGGTATACAAGTTGAAAGAGGAAGATGGAGGCAACAAGCGCTATCGCGCTAGACTGGTTGTCAAGGAGTATGATCAATAGAAAGGCATAGATTTTAATGAGATTTTCTCATCAGTTGTTAGAATGACCACAATCCAGGCAGTTTTGGGTTTGGTTGCAGTTTGGGATCTTGAACTTGATCAGTTGGATGTTAAAACAACGTTTTTACATGGTGATGTTGATGAAGAGCTGTACATGGAACAGCCAGAAGGATTTAAAAAACAAGGACTGGAACATCTTTATTGCAGATTGAAGCGCAGCTTGTATGGGCTCAAGAAAGCCCCGCGCCAATGGTATCTCAAGTTTGATCACTTTATGACTGAGCATAACTTCTTGAGATGTGAATCAGATCCTTGTGTCTACTATAAGTGACTTCCTAATGGTGAGTTTGTCATTCTCTTGCTCTATGTTGATGACATGTTGGTAGCCGACACAAGTATGAAAATTGTTTCTGAATTAAAGTCTCAATTAGCTAAGAGATTTGCTATGAAAGACTTAGGCCCAGCCAAGAAGATTCTTGGAATGACCATCACAAGGGATAGACAAAAGAAGGAGATCATGTTGTCACAAAAGGCATACATTGACAAGGTTGTAGACAGATTTGGTATGGCTGATGCAAAGGTTGTTTCTACTCCTCTTGCTACCCATTTTTGTTTATCTTCTTATTTGTGTCCAAAAACACAAGAGGATAAAGAGTTTATGCAAGGTGTTCCTTATACATCAGCTGTTGGTAGCATTATGTATGCTATGATCTCCACTCGTCCCGATATTGCTCATGCAGTGGGAGTTGTGAGCAGGTTCATGAGCAATCCCAATAAGCCTCATTGGGAAGCTGTCAAATGGATATTAAGGTATCTTAAAGGTACTTCTGATTATGCTTTGTGTTTTGGTGGCAATAAGGCACAACTGCAAGGTTTTACTGATTCTGATCTTGCCAGAGATTTAGATAAACAGAGATCTACTACTAGCTATGTTTTTATGTTTGCTGGAGCTGCCATTAGTTGGGGCTCAAGGCTGCAACATTCTATTGCTCTTTCTTCTGCCGAAGCTGACTACATGGCTCTTTCCGAAGGTGCTAGGGAAATGATTTGGTTACAGCAGTTGTTTGGGGATTTGAAATGTCAACAAAGTGACTATGTTTTGTTTTGTGATAGTCGCAGTGCCATTTTTATGGCTCATAATCATTCATCTCAGTGCCGTTCTAAGCATATTGACATACATGCGCATTTCATTCGTCATGTAGTTGAAGAGGGCAAGTTACAAGTTGCAAAAATTGACACAAAGGTCAATCCGGCAGACATTTTCACCAAGGTTGTTCCCAAAGAGAAGTTCGAATGTGCCAGGACTTCTCTTGGTCTAGTTAAGAAGAAGTAATCAGAAGTTTAGAGCAGGGGAATGATTGGTGGGTTGCAACATCCGTTGACCTTCAAGTGGGAGAGAGTAAGGAAATGAAGACCAACGGACACATCTTTTCCCGCCAATTGCTTGACCTTTCACATTCCTCTTGTGATGTATAACGAAGCATTATATATGCTTGATATCTCATTGTAAAACACAATTCATTATCAATACAATTCCTCTGCTCAGTGTGGATGTAGCCAAGTTTGGTGAACCACGATAAATCTGGTGTCTCATTTTCTATCTGCTTTCTAATTACATCTGTGCGCTGTTTTTATTTCTTTCTTTCTGTAATTGAGTTCTATTTTTAGTCCTAACAATTGTGATTGAGGACACCTTGACAGAAGGGCCTGATCTTCACTCCTCTACTATGCTTGGAAAGGGGGAGGGATATTATTATCATTTGCCCACCCCTGCAGAAGATGAAGATCCCAACACACTGTTGCTCGCCTTCACAGCCAAATTTGAAGGGTCAAAATACCAAGGCAGCAGCATTGAATTCTCTGGAAAAGACAACATTGCATTACCACAGAGGGAGGTCGCAGTGGTAGGAGGCAGCGGGGTCTTCCACAATGCTCAAGGCCATGCTCTCATCGAGACCGTTTCCCACACAGTCGATGAGACAGTACTCAAATTCACCGCCACTCTTACCTACTAATGAACTCATTCTCTTGTTTTTCCTTCTTCCACATTTCTTCCACTCTGTGTTTATCTTCTTCTATTTAATGTTTATGTTCATTGTCAATACCAGTACGTCCTATGTGTGTTGTAAGTTTCACTCTCCAAAACTCGATCAAAAAAATCTTTATTTGGTAGTTGTAAGATGAATTTTGATCTCGCTTGTGTTTTTACTATGTTAAATCATATGTTTTTAATCCAACCTAGAGAAAGTACACATTCAAAAAATATTTACTTAAAACAAACACTTGTTATGCTCTTTAGCTCATTTACAGAATTGTGAAGGAAAATGAGGCTTTCTCATGAGTTAATTTAGGAAAAAATTAGCATAGATTTAGAAATTATAGTTGAGAATGGTAAATTGATATTTGTATTTTAAAAATCAAATAAGGAGGAGGATGATATTTAGTTTGATCATTGAAGAATGGTCTTGAATAGATGAGATTCTAGAATCTATTTGATGTTAGACCTAGAAATAGTGTCTCTCTATCAATAAATTATTTGGGAATCTATATTGCTCTCTAATTTGTCGAAGGATAGGTTCATGGGTCTAACAAAATTCATAGTTGCAAATCTATACTTGGGCTCCAAACTTGTCCTAGAACTCAATGGTGTTTTCCTCTACAACTTCCCGTAATATGAGACCTTCTACTCTAGTCTTCTTATTTATCTAGTGACTTAGCATATCTAAAAATACCTTTAGGGCTGTCAATTAGTCACAGGGAGGCAAGGTCTCCCAAATCAACTCCCACAAATGAACAAGAATGATAACAACAAGCAAGCACCTAAGTATGCAAATTCTTTGCTTCTTTTAATGTACAAAATTGAAATGTGTTTCTATTGATTACTCTAGTGCTCTGGGATACTTGATTAGGAGATGAACAATTGATCTTTAGAGAGAATGCATTGAATGTCTTTAAATACTAACAACATAGCATTAAATTGCATCAACCGTGTGTTTATCCAATTCAAGGTACAAGACTGAAGGGGAGTAGTCAGCTAAATTTAAATTTTGAATTTTAAATTCAAAAGGACAATTTCATGACTGAAAGGTCACCATTGCAACCACAAGCTTGCTCAAACAACCATAGACTTGTTTGAAAATGGGATAATAGTTAAATCCAAGTGGCAAACAACTAAATAGAGGCAGGTGCATAGATAAATGTAAAAGGTAGGTGGAAAAAATAAGTGTGTGTGTGTGTGTGTGTGTTTGTGTGTGTGAGAGAGAGAGAGAGATGTATAAATAAATAATTGGCTAAGGAAATAAGCCCAACATCAAACAAAATAACTTGTCATTTATCATTATATACATATACTAAAACATTAATTTAAAAGAAACACAAAAATAAAAAATAAAAAATAACATAAAATATGTTGCAAATATGTGCCTAAGTGGTGTTGTCATTGATGTCAACATATCCTTGTTTCCATTGATGTCAACTGTATCCTATGCTGCGATCTGTATAGAAGACCGGATTGTTGAGGATATTGAGAAAATTAATGACAATCAATGTATGTGGACCATATGGATGTGTATAGGTCTTCCTGAAGAAGCTCCAATTATGATTTGAGAAGTTTGCATTAAGATCTGAGGAAGTTATGGCCATTTGAGTAGAACCAGTTCCTGCAATACTCAGGAGAGATAGAGTGATAGGGAAGTGGTCCGGATTGCTCTGATAATGTAAAATGATGATCTGCGGATCCAAAGGCATGTTCAGGAAGTCAATATGCATCATCAACTCAAGTGGTTAGTAGTTTGGAGGTCCGCAAGCTATCTTTCTAGTTTGACAGTCATGGCAGACAGTGTTCTTGAGGCTCCAGAGGAAGATACAAATGATTCTAGTAATTTGGTTTAGAGTGGATATTATTGGTGAATTCAATGTGCCTGTGGAGGACTCTGGATTGTGTGGTTACTATGTTGGAGGTCCTCATTAAAGTTTGAGCTTGTTGTTGAAGATCTCTTCTTTAAAGTTGATGGTCTTCCTAGTCTTGGCCGACCGGATGTTCCTAGTGTGTTGTGGATGATCTAAAGAGCATTATGAGAAGTGTGGCATGTTAATACAGGAAGATTCAAGTCTCAGCTATGTTTGGCCGATGGTGTAAAGATCCACGTTAACTTTAGCCAACCTTGTTGATCGTTCCAAGGTTGATGAAGTGTATGAATACTTGTTGAAGAGTTGTTGAAAATTATCCTTGTACAAAATGAATTAAATCTGAGGAAAGGATCTAAAGCAAAGTAGAGAAGAAGAGGAGCAAAAGGAGTATACAGTGAAGAATCAGTAAAGAAGAATTTGAAGATAGAAGCAGAAGTTTTTGTGAGCCTTCAAAGGGACTAAATCAAGCATGAATGTAGATGCTATTTCTCAGTTCATTATTTCTATGTAAATCATAATTTCTTATAGGCAGTGACCATCCTTTTAAGCAGTGAGCTCTGGGCAGTGCACCCGAAGGCATGTGCCTTCTATTTTTTAAGTACTTTTAATAAGGTATGCATTTTTGTGGGTTAACCCCCACCGTGGTTTTTCCCTTAACTGGGTTTTCCATGTAAAAAATTCTGGTGTTGTGTGTTCATGTTGTTTCTACTCATGTGTTGATTCATGCTTAAATGTTTACATCATTAATCTGCTTGTAAATTAAGAAAGAAGATTAAAAGTGTAGAAAAGGTTAAAGTTTAGAGACAACTAATTCACCCCCTCTCAGTTGTCTGGATTAATTCCAACAATTGGTATCAAAGCCAAGGTCCTCTAAAAGAAGCTTGATCGCTTGAGGAGATCCAAGATGTCATCCTACAAGAAGAAAAGTCTGAGATTTGATGGAACAAATTACACCTTCTGGAAAGTCAGCATGCAGTGTCATCTGGAATGTATGGGAGATGCCTTTTGGTTAATAACCAAGAATGCATATAAGCTTCTAAAGAAAGGACCTTCAACTATAGACGAACTCATAAATACTAAACAAAATATTTGAGTCAAAGAAGCATTGTTGAGTGCCCTGACTGATACTGAATTGGCAAATGTCCTTGATTTTAAAACCGCTCATGAAATCTGGAGTAAGTTGGAAAATTTGCATGAAGACGACAAATATGTTAAATGTGCCAAGCTACAAATCCTGAAGGGTAAATAAGAAAGATTGGTAATGAGTGAAGATAAAAACATTACTTCCTATATGTAGAAAGTAAATGAACTTGTGATTGGTATCAGAAATGCAGGTGGAGTATTAGAAGAATCAGAATTTTTTGCCAAAGTGCTCAAATCCTTACCTGTAGCATACGAGCATAAAGTTGCAACCATTGAAGAAATTAGGACAGTAGCAACCATCACAAGGGATCAGTTAGTTGGCAAGCTCTCAGCATTTGAAATGAGTGAGTTTGGTGACCCTCTCCCTAAGTCTGAATCTACATTCAAGGCCAATGTATATGGAAAGCAAAGATATAATCCGGGAGAAATTTCTTCAGGGAGATCAAACAGATTTTTGAAGACAAGGAAGGATCTTGAAGATGATGAAATTGAGATTGCAGATCTTGAAGCTCTTATTGCCAAAAGAATGCCAAGAGGATCTGGTAAGTATGAAGGAAAGTTTCCTTTAAAATGTTTTGCTTGTAATAAGATTGGTCATTTTGCTTCAAGGTGTCCGGAGAGGTTTTCAAAGCCAAACCCTAATAGATACAAAAGTCAGAAGAATTGCTATTATGTCCAAGAAGCTGGAGAAGGAGTCATAGATGATGAATCTGATCATGGAGAAGGTGATTGGGTGTTCATTGCTATTAGAGAAGAATATCCAATATCTACTGAATCTGCTAACTGTACAAATGTGGAAAGTGCCTTAGCTACTCATGTTGGTGAAAAGGATGAATGAGTGATTGATAGTGGATGTTCTCATCATATGACTAGTGACAAGAGTAAGTTTGTGAGTTTTGAAAAATATGAAGGTGGGCTTGTGAATTTTGGAGACAACTCAGCTGGTAGAATCTGTGGCAAAGGATCCATCTATTTTGATGGTAAGAATTACACCAATAATGTTTTGTATGTGGAAGGACTGAAACATAATCTTCTCAGTGTTGGATACTTAGTTGAGAAGGGTTATGATCTTCGATACAAGGATGGAAAATGTAGAATCTTGGAGAGGTCTAGAACTGAAATTGCATCTGGTACTCAAACTAGAGGTAACATCTTTCATTTAAGTACTTTTGGCAAAAGTTGTTTGATTGCTCAGACAGATCAAAGTTGGCTATGGCATAGAAGGGTGTTTCATGTGAATTTTGGTAACATTGTCAAAATAAGTTCCTCTCAGGCTGTAAGAGATCTTCCAAAGCTTGTGAAACCTGATAGCATATGTAGAGTATGTCAATTGGGTAAACAGAACAAAATTTCATTCAAAAGTAAGGAACAAACTTCTACTGGGCAATTGGAACTGGTACATACTGATCTCTGTGGTCCTGCTAGAATTAGGAGTGTGCAAGGAGATAGATATTTTATGTTGTTGATTGATGATTACTCCTGAATGATGTGGTTAACTTTCCTAAAAGAAAAATTAGAAGCTCTTGATAAGTTTAAAGTGTTCAAGATGATGGTTGAAAATGAGATTGGTGGGAAATTGATGTGTCTGAGATTTGAAAGAGGTGGAGAATTTACTTCCGGTGAGTTTGATGCTTTCTATGAAAATCATGGGATAAAAATATAGTTATCTGCTCCAAGGACTCCTCAGCAAAATGGAGTTGTGGAAAGAAACAACCAGACCATTCAAGAAGCTGCCAGAACCATGATGATGGAAACAAATGTTCCTCAAATTTATTGGAGAGAAGCCGTGACTACTGTTGTCTACACTCTTAACCAGGTGCAGATCAAAGGAAATTCTGGTAAGACTCCTTATGAACTATGGTTTGGTCATCCTCCTACTATGAGATATTTTAGAGTTTTTGGTAGTAAATGCTATATCAAGAGAGATGAGGACTTAGGTAAGTTTGATGCAAGAAGTGATGAAGGAATATTTTTGGGATACTCTACTCAAAGTAAGGCTTACCGGTGTTTCAACAAGAGGGTAAAAAAGATTGTTGAAAGTGCTAATATTAAAGTTGATGCAAGCAAAGAAGGACATTCCAGGTACTGGGGATATGATTCAGATGATCAAAATGAAAGTCAAAGTCAAGGAAGGCAATTTTAAATTCAGACTCAGATCTAGACTAATCTGGTAACTCCAGTAACTCAAGAGGTTAGTGTAGATGATGAGGAACAAGCTTAAGAAACAAAAGTTTAAACAATTCCCAAAACCCCTAGGTATGTAAGATTGAATCATCCTGAATATCAAATCATAGGAGATAGAAATAAAGGTGTTCAAACTAGGAGAAGAGTTGTTGAAGATCAAGAAGAGATTTGTTTGATTTCAAAGATTGAACCTAAGTCAGTGAGTGAAGCCTACAAAGATGAAAACTGGGTTAAAGCAATGGAAGAAGAATTGATGCAAATAGAAAAGAATCACACTTGGGATCTTGTTCCCAGACCTGAGGACAAAAACATGATTGGAACCAAATGGGTCTTCTGGAATAAGCTAAATGAAGTTGGTGAGGTTGTAAGAAATAAGGAAAGGTTGGTATGTAAATGCTACTCTCAAGTGGAAGGAATTGATTTTGAAGAAACGTTTTCTCCAGTGGCAAGGATAGAGGTAGTTAGATTGTTTCTTGCCTTTGCTGCCTTCAGAGATTTTAAAGTATATCAGATGGATGTCAAATCAACATTTCTGAATGAAGATTTGGAGGAAGAATTCTACATTAAGCAACCAGAAGGATTTCAATTATCTGATCAAGGAGATATGGTTTGTAGATTGAGAAAAACCTTGTATGGACTCAAGCAAGCTCCAAGAGCCTAGTATGCCAGATTGGATAAGCATTTGCTTAATCTAGGATTTAGCAAAGGCACTATTGATAGTAATATGTACTTCAAGATTAATCATGAGGACATTTTAATTGTTGAGGTCTTTGTTGATGATATCATTTTTGGTGGAAATGAATATATGTGCAAAGCATTTGCTGATCATATGAAAAGTGAATTTGAGATGTCAATGTTTGGTGAGATGAATTTTTTTCTAGGTCTGCAAATTGCTCAGTCAGATAAAGGTATCTTCATATCTTAGTCCAAGTATATGAAAGAATTATTGAAGAAGTTTGGAATGGAAGACTCAAAACTAGTAGCTACACCTATGGTAACTGGATGCAAGTTAAGTAAAGATGATGACTCCCACAAGGCAAATCAGAAAAGGTATAGATCAATGATTGGAGGATTACTCTATCTGACTTAGACTAGACCTAGCATCATGAATGTCATTGGACTTCTTGCCAAATTTCAAGTTGATCCAAAAGAATCCCATGTTGTGGCAGTCAAAAGAATTTTTAGGTATCTCAAGGGGAGAATTGATTATGGACCGTGGTATCCAAAGGACAATGACTTCACTTTTCATGCATATACAGATGTTGATTGGGCAGAAGATGTAGATGACAGAAAAAGTACTAGTGGTGGTACATTCTTCTTGGGAAGAAGATTGGTCTCTTGGATGAGAAAAAAGAAAGAGGCAATATCTTTGTCTACTGTAGAGGCAGAGTATATAGAAACAGCAAATAATTGTACTCAAGTTCTATGGATGAAGCAAATGCTGAAGTACATCGAAGTTGTGTTTGAGGAACCAATCACAATTTCCTGTGATAATTCAAGTGCTATAAGTATTTCAAAGAATCCAGTATTGCACTCAAAGACAAAGCATATATCTATCAAGTTTCATTTCTTAAGAGAGAAAGTAAATTAGAATGAAGTCCAAATGGAGTTTGTTGCTTCCAAAGATCAGATTATGGATATCTTCACTAAGCCTCTTCCCAAGGATACTTTTGAGTATCTCAAGGAAAAGTTAGGGGTTATTACCCCTCCTGGTCAGAATTAAGATGCACTAAAGTGCATCAATCTAGTGGAACTCACATTCATATCTTGTGACCTGGATTGATGTTAAGGAGTTACTACGCAAGGGGGAGTAGTCAGTATGTAATTTTGGGATCAGTCTGAAGTAAAAAGGAGAAAAGATAGCAAATATGTGCCCTTTGACATTGATGTCAAAGGGGGAGAGAAGTTATGTGAAAAACTTTGAAGTGAATAGTTGCTAGTGAAAGGAGGAGTAGTGAATAAAGTGGTTTTAGGTGTGATAAGAGAAAGGGGGAGAAGTTCTTGTCATGATGGCTGAATTTAGTTTTTCACATCATATGTTGCCATCAATGACAAAGGGGGAGGTTGTTGCAAATATGTGCCGAAGTTGTGTTGCCATTGATGTCAACATATCCTTGTTGCCATTGATGTCAACTACATCATATCTTGTTGTCTGTATAGAAGACCATATTTTTGAGGATATTGAGAAAATTAATGGCAATCAATATATGCAGACCATATCGATGTGTATAGGTCTACCTAAAGAATCTCTAGTTATGATTTGAGAAGTTCGCATTAAGATCTGAGGAAGTTATGGCCATCTAAGTAGAACCAGTTCTTGCAATACTCAGGAGAGACAGAGTGACAGGGAAGTGGTCCGGATTGCTCTGGTAACATAAAATGATGATCTGCGGATCCAAAGGCATGTTCGGGAAGTCATTATGTATCATCAACTCGAGTGGTTCATAGTTTAGAGGTTCACAAGCTATCTTTCTAGTTTGACAGTCATGGCAGACAGTGTTCTTGAGGCTCCGGAGGAAGATACAAATGATTCTACTAATTTGGTTTAGAGTGGATGTTATTGGTGAATTTAATGTGCTTGTGGAGGTCTCTAGATCATGTGGTTACTGTGTTGGAGTTCTACATTAAAGTTTGAGCTTGTTGTTGAAGATTTCTTCTTTGAAGTTGATGTTCTTCTCAGTCTTGGATGAACCGTGGTGTGTTAATAGAGGAAGATTCAAGTATCAGCTATGTTTGGCTGACAATGTAAAGATCCACGTTAAGTTTAGCTGACCTTGTTGATCATTCCAAGGTTGATGAAGTGTATGAATACTTGTTGAAGAGTTGTTGAAAATTATCTTTGTATAAAATGAATTAAATCCAAAGAAAGGATCTAAAGCAGAGGAGAGAAGAAGAGAAAAATGAGTATAAAGTGAAGAATCAGTAAATAAGAATTTGAAGATAGAAGCAGAAGTTTTTGTGAGCCTTCAAAGGGATTGAATCAGGCATGAATGTAGATGCTATTTCTTAGTTCATTATCTCTATGTAAATCATAATTTCTTATAGGCAGTGACCCTCCTTTTGAGCAGTGAGCTCTGGACAGTCTGCCCAAAGGCATGTGCCTTCTATTTTCTTAAGTACTTTTAATAGGGTATGCATTTTTGTGGGTTAACCCCCACCATGGTTTTTCCCTTAACCAGGTTTTCCACATCAAAAATTTCGGTGTTGTGTGTTCATGTTGTTTCTACTTGTGTTGATTCATGCTTAAATTTTTACATCATTAATCTGCTTATAAATTAAGAAAGAAGATTAAAAGTGTAGAAAAGGTTAAATTTTAGAGACAACTGATTCACCCCCCCCTCTCAGTTGTCTAGATTAATTCCAACAAAATATACAATTTTTAAAAAGACATACTTAGAAAGAAAAAGGTTTCATTTTTTATTTCATTTATAGTTTATAATTTAGAATCATGTAATTTAGTTGTAAATTTTTCATAATTAAGTACCCGTAATTAAAATGTTTTAGTTTTGAGTTGATAACATTTTTATAATATCACTATTTTTATCATTTAATTTTGTTTTATAATAGTCAACTATTTAAAGCTGAAATGTATTAATTCAAATTGTTTATGCATAGAGAGAGAGAGAGAGAGAAATTGAACCATGGGGATTTTAAATGAATAGTTGATAGTTGAGCCCACTCTTTATTGAATGGTTAGTGGGAGAAAGATTAAAAATTGCTAGGATGGATGACCTCATATATCAAGAAATATATGAGAAGCATTCCCTCCCATCCAACACATACCTATAAACCTCACACAAAATCTAAAAGGAAATAAATTCCCAAGGTTTCCCAAACCCTAAAACTACTTTAGAGCTTCTCTCAAGATCTTTTTCTTACCTTTTCAATTCTGAAAATACAATAATAAATATTAACATAATTGGTTTCCCTTTTCATAAGCAAGAAGCCCTAAAAATAAAATCAACTTAAAATTAGACTTCACTCACCCAAAACCCAAAAAGGTTAACTCAAAAAATCTAATTAAAAATAAATAAAGCTGAAAATGGCCAAAAAAGAATCCCAAAATGACTTAAGCATCTTTCACTTAAATAGAAACTGAATTTCTAATTTAAGAAATCTAAAATCCAGTAAATCACTAAAGGGACTCAAAACCCAAAATTCATTGAAAGTGAATTAGATCAAAAAGAACAAATCTACCAACCCTTCTTCAAGAAGTGTAGAAATCTCCCAAAACTCATATAGCTAACAAAAAACTTTGGAGATGTCAGAAAATAGACTCATAAGAGCCACAAGGTCTCCTAGTAGACCATAGATACTAGGCAAACCAATTATCACACAAAAAGAGTTCTTCATTAGTCATTAAAGACAAAGTGAGATGGTTAAGTAATATCTATAGTGTTCCCCTCAACATACCTACCATTGACCATACACCTATATAAGTCTTACACACTCAAGGTACACATCAAATATAATAACAAAGGTCATATCCAAAGTGTGGAGAGATTGATATATCAACATGCTCACATACATGGAATTCAATGTAAGTCTATAATATTTTAAAGCATGATAATCAAACCTATCGTCTATAATCTATAGAATAAAAAGTGCATTATAACACAAACTAACAATTAAAATTAGCTTCTCAAATAATGTACGAGTGATACTCTAATTAAACTCATATAACTCACAAAATGGCATTACACTATCCAAGCATGGATCTAAACTATATGTATATATGTATATATCAATGCATGGATATAATCATGAACCAACAATCAATACCAAGTATAAGTTAGCACATACCTAATCATAGACATCTCATGTCATAATAAAACGCATACAACATTAGACATAATCCATTTGCCTAGTAAGTCCTAGAAACATGCTAAATATAAGCATTAATAAGAAAATAGGACATGGACAGAATCGCGCATGAGTGGGCCTTACATCAAGTTTTTTGTGTCATTAGATTATGAAGAGTCATCAAGTTAATTCAAGGCTTTACACTTTTATAGTGATAGCCAAGGAATTGTGATGATTGAGATAATACCCACATTTTATATTTTAAAATGGGTAACTAAAAAAAGAATTTTAGGTAGGAAGTAAGCACTGGGCACAAAAGAAAGCAAAGCAAGGATGAAAATAATAGAGAGCTTAACTAAATGTGTAAAAGAATCATTTAAAAGTATTGATGGTATTTATATGAATTTAGATGTGGGAAATCCTCCTAAATTTTAAAATGATGGATGTAAATGAATAGATATTAGCACCATGATCTAAAGCGATAGTATTGATTTCATGGTGAATGTGGCCCCAACAATAGGGTGAATTTTAATGGTAATGGCAAATATGGTGTATAATTTAAATTTGTGTCACAAATTATAGGAGATTAGTCATCAAGCACATGTAGATTATCATAGGAAAAATGGTTCAATATAAATGATTCATAAATAACAAGGAGGTAATTTAAAAACCATTGGACCACTTTTAGAAAACTGTGGCAATTTGGACCTCCTTACATTTGATAATATTCACTAAAAATAAAGGTTTGAATTTGAATAATTCACCAATTAGTGAAGATTTATTGCTAAAATAATATTGGGTGGACACCACAATAGGATACACAATCTTGGAGATGCTTATTAATGTCATATGGGATATTAAAAATGTATTAATGTGGAATCACCATGGGAAATGTATTATTATTGAGGGATCATAATAGAACAAGGAGGAACACATGGGATGTCTTGCAATGTGGAATGAGTCTTACTAATTTTAAGGGTCACACATTAGACATGTGGTTTAGTGAGCACATAGTTTAGTAGACTCATGGTTTTATGTAATACTACTTGGTCATTTTATACAAGATTGATCTATATAAAAAAGAACATGGTAATAGTATGAGTACATGCTAGAGGATCATCTCTAGTGATGATGTTTCATGTTATGTCATGATCTTGAGGAAGGCATTGAAAACGATGTGTTGTTACATGGTGTTTAATGACTTCTAATTTTTGTTGCATTAATCACATGGAGTTCAATGATTTACTAATTGTTGAAGAATACTTGCATATTGAAAGTTCTAAGGAAAAATTACTCAGTATGCACCTTCTAGTATTTTATGATTTTCTTAGTGATATTTTCAATTGATATAGCTTGATACAAGCACATATTACTATGCCCTTAAAGAGAAAAATAGACATAGTTAATTTCCCACCATTAACCCTTGGAGGAAATGTAATGTAGTTTTCAGATCTAAGTAAATTTTGCTAGCATAATGGCAAGTAAATTAATACTTCAAGAACATGAAACAAGAAGACAATTGATAGAAGAGAAGAGATAATAATATACATGGGGAAAATTCTTTTTGATAAAAGGCCCTGCAATCCAAAGCATCAAACCAATGTATTGATCTACAACAATAATGTTACAATACAGTTGTAGGCTCAAAGCCTTAACATGGAGATTTACACCTTGCACCTCTAGAGGGAAACTGATAGCATAACCCTATGCCAAAAACTTCTCCTTAAAATGACTCCTCCATCATTCAACTTATAGGTGTTTCATTACAAGAAGAAGATGAGTTCACTTTTTGGCCAAAAAGTGGAAGTGTTTTTCTTGTTTTTCAAATTTGGTTGTACTTGGAGTGACAATTTGAAGCACTTGTACATAAAATATTAAGATAATGTAAAAATAAGAAATGTAGGATTTTATTTCTAGTTTTCAAATATATATTTTTTTCTAATACCCAGATGATGCAAGTTGGTTTTTTATTGGATGTACAAAAAGTGGCTTTTTAAAAGTCCCATGTTTTTTGCAAAAGCATGCATGTGTACGGCCAACATAATTTGAACTAAATTAATGTATTTTTCTAATTCCTTTTGTGGAAAGATTCTCATAATATTAAATTTTGGTCAGGTATTTTTTTGTAATTTTTTGATAAATATATATTTTTTTATTAATTTTTTAATGGCCCTAATTAGTGTTTTTTTAAAACCCCTCATGTACGGCTAACATAATTTGAGCTAAACTAATCAATTGACCAATTTTTTTTTTCATCATGTAGATAATGATGTCTAGTTTGGTCAGACATAATTGTTTTTCAAGGAACTTTCAAAATGAAAAGTTATTAAAAAAATAGTAACCTATGTTATTTCAATTTTATGAGTTAGTTTGTTTGGAAAATAAATAATAAACAAAAAATTATGTTCAATAGTAGAAAAAATTACATATTTGAAAACTAGACTTTTAGATCTATAATGGGTTTTAATTTTGTTAAAATATTCTAGAAAAAAAGTCGTCAGCCATAGTGGTGAAACTAGTTCTTTCTCTTGTTTGTTTCATGGTCTTCTAGTTGTAGGTCCAAACCTAAGGCTTGGGTTTCCAAGCCTAAAACCAATGCAAATTGGCGGGTTTGAAATTTTAAAATTTTAGAAATGGGTACCTGTTATAAACAGGTGCCCATTCATAACGGGTACTCATTATAAATGGGTACACATTTTAAAAAATAACGGGTACCCGTTTCTAAAAAATAAAAAAAATTCGCCATAGGCATGTAAAAAAACTAAAAAAAAATACTTTTGGAAAACGGGTACCCATTTTGCTTCGGGAGCTCGATCCTAAATGGGTACCTACTTTTTTCAAAACGGATACCCATTCCAAGCGGCATTTTTCATCCACGGGAGACTTCTGCAAAATGTATACTCAACTTCTTGCTTTAACCCACTAATTGTTGAAGAATACTTGCATAGTGAAATTTCTAGGAAAAAATACCCACTATGCACCTTCTAGTATTTTATGATTTTCTTAATGATATTTGCAATTGATATAGCTTGATATAAGCACATATTACTATGCCCTTCAAGAGAAAAATAGACATAGTTAATTTCCCACCATTAACCCTTGGAGGAAATGTAATGTAGTTTTCAGATCTAAGTAAATTTTGCTAGCATAATCGTAAGTAAATTAATACTTCAAGAACATGAAACAAGAAGACAATTGATAGAAGAGAAGAGACAATAATATACATGGAGAAAATTCTTTTTGATAAAAGGCCATGCAATCCAAAGCATCAAACCAATGTATTGATCTACAACAACAATGTTACAATACACTTGTAGGCTGAAAGCCTTAACATGGAGATTTACACCTTTCACCTCTATAGGAAAATTGATAGCATAACCCTATACCAAAAACATCTCCTTAAAATGACTCCTCAATCATTCAACTTATAGGTGTTTCATTACAAGAAACCACCATTTAATAAAACCCAAAACTATGAGCTACTACCAACATCAAATATGGCACCCAATTTGGGTAGGAAATATCTAATGCCTTCTCATGGACAATCGAATCCACTATAAAATAGAAAGTTACTTACACCAATCCAATGAAAATAGATGATGTTCCAAAAACTTAAAGACCCTTGATACTGCAATCCAATGAAAATAGTCCACCAAAGACACATATACCTCCTAAGATTCCTACTATATGAGAAATATCTTATTTGGTGCCAACAAAAGAAACTCAAAGTCTACTAATCAACACTTACACAAAATGTGTGTCTTATAATCAAAACATGTAGTACAAAGAACACACACAATGATATGTAAACTACAACAAACTTGTTGCAAAATAGAGCATACTTACATAAACAATTTTCTTCTCACTTTCTCATCTTTGATCTCCTCTAGTTCTCCCAAGTTCTCTACATCACAAATAATATACATAAAGAACATACATACTATTGCTAAAAATGTAATGGAACACAACAATAGTACATGACCACAAACAATGATCATGCTAGATGAATAAGAACCTCTACAAAGAAACATAAGACCATAGATAGAAATTACAATCCATATCATATCCTTTTACCAACACCACTTAGTGCTAAGTTGTGACAAGTAGGATCTCCTTCACAAAACCACAACTAAAAAGCCTTATCAACACCCAACCATTCAATATCTTGGATAAAGAAAAACATATGTATCTCAAATAACCAACATGGATGTATGCTTCTATAACAAAAGAATATCAAACTCAAATCTATTTGAAAACTCAAAATTAGGCCCAATAACATTTCCTAAAATTCTCATAAATATCATCACTCATATGCACAAGGAGATAACCATACCAAACACTCCTCAAATGAACCCTTAAAAACTAAAAACCATAGCTCAAGATCCATATCCATGAGAAGAAAAAGAATAAAACAAAATTCATCTAAAAATGGGCAATACCTATCAGATGATTTTATACCAAGTGGACTGAAAGTGGGTAATGAAATTTATTCTTTGAGATGCATCAAGCCTCATAGACTCTCTCTATGCATAATCTCCTCATCAGGTTCATGTTGAACTCATGTCCATCTTTAGGTGAATGCTTCTTTGTCTCTTTATTGAAACCTCATCAAAGAGACATCATTCCAACACATGATCCCTATAACAATAGATCTCCAGCCTCACCCAATCTCCAAGTATCCGTGAGCACCTACAACCAATTGATCTATGCTAAAAACTAAATGAAAGACCACACTGTCATGAATCTCCAAGAAAAATATCAATGTACTCAATACCAAGAGAAATTATCCAAACCACTATCAAAGCTCCCACTACAGGTTTGCATAATCCAAGATCTCATCATTAACACATGATCTAACATCTCCTCCTAGGAGATCATATGCTCCAATGAACATATCATGCCCCTTTGAGCACCATCATGCCAAAACTCTAATGCACAATCAAGAGTTGACCATGGAAAATAACCAAACCATCCTCTAAATAAAGGATCACCTATCAAAATTGACAAGTCACATACTAACACCTCACCAAATACTACAAGAGCCCTCTATAGTAAACCAAGATACATCTCCAATCATGTCAAGATTACCATCTTCTATCAATGGAACTCAAGATGTCATAGTACTCTCACTATATACAAGAATCGTAATCCAAGTGTTTTTCCCATGACAATTACAACCTCTATAGAAGATCATCCATCACCAAATGATGAATCCACATCCTTTCCAAAGCTCCCACTAAACCATGATACTGAGATATCAATGGCATCATGATAACCATCTCCTAAATGAAAATCATTTGTGGCCCCAACATAATCAAATAACACAACTATAATGCTAACAACTCTACAAAATAAATTAGAACCAAGATCTCAAAGCCAAGAAGACAAACAACATTCTATATGTCCCAATAAATGAATTTCCAAGTACTCTAATCATACTCCCTCTCATCCCAATGCACAAATGACCACAAACAAGGCCAGATGACTAAACCTACATCAATACTAAAAAGATCTGTGGATGTAGGTAGTCTGCATTTGAGTCATCCCACTATACCCAATGGGTGGATCCAACCCACACAACTACATAACTTGTATATTCTAAACTAATGAAATATGCAAACTCATCATCACATCAATAACCTACAAATTGAGATAACAAATAAAAAAACCTATAAATCTCAAGACTCAAACACTAGATCAACATAGATCTGCTTTTCCAAACAAATCCACAATGAGTAACCATCATCAAGGAACCATAGTGAAATGAGAAAATTATCTAAATTGTTCAGAAGGGAGAAGAACTGTTGAAGAATATAATTAAGTTTCCAGTTATCCAAACCTCTTCCTTTAATAGCATTGATCTCTATCAGCGAGTCACCCTCAATCCACACATTTTTAATGCCTTTTTCAACTACCAGTAGTAAACCATGAACTAGTGCCCATGCCTCCGCCTCATTATTGGTTCCTGTAGGAAGTTTGGTCAATTTAGCTGCTACCGGAGAACCATTCTCTTTTCTAATAACACATCTTGTACCTGAAGGACCAGGATTGCCTTGACATGCTCCATCAAAATTTAGTTTGAAGAAAGGAGGGGAGGGTGGAATCCATCTGACTTGATCTCTTTTTGAAGTATTCTTAATGGCCCCTAAGAGGCTACCTATATCTAGCTTGCTCACTGATGGCTAGAGTAAGATAGTTGCCACATCCCATTTGGACCACATTAAATTTCTGAGATTTGTGCATCTGAGAAAGGAAACTAACTGATCAAAAATTGTTGCTTCTAATTTGGCATAGACCTAAAAAACTAAACTTGCTTCCTTTCTAAAAATGTGGAGGTTCCTTTCCCAGCATAGATGCCAAATAACCATCGAAGGGCCTATATCCCACAAGCAGGCTAAGTGAGATTTAACCACTAAGCGAGGCCAATTCCTAAACATTAGGAGCAAGGATTTGGATAAGGGACTAGACCAATTTAGCTTTCTAAATAGCCAGAGCCAACATTCTCTATTAAAAGGACATAGCAGAAGAAGATGGTCAATTGACTCTTCCACACCTCCACACAATACAAATGAACAATTTGGACCTAGCCCCAATCTTTTGATAAGATCACCTATCAAGATTTTATTGTGAAGTACACACCAAGCAAACGCTCCTGCTTTAGGAATTAGAGCATTTCCCCAACAAAGGTTTGAAGGCCAATCTGTAGAAGTTTTGTGCATATAAACTCTATACCCCTCTTTCACTAAATATAAGCTCTATTTAGAACCCATCCAAGCTACTTCATCATTGGCATTAGAGACAATAACCAATTTCTTCCTTAGAATTAGATTAGGCAATATTTTCTGATCCCTTGGAAAGTTACATTCTCGGGTCCTCTTCCACTTTACTAACATTGAATTCCCATCCCTTGTCATAAGCCAGTAATCTTTGACTTTGGTTCCCCAACACAATTGACGGAAGATTCTAGCAATTGTAAGATCCCTCCGGGAAGACAATGCCGGCCCACCTCCCCAAGTATCAAATGAGAAGTCAACCTTTTCAACATTCTGCATTATCCAAGTCAAATTGGGTTGTAGTATATCTCTACTTTTGATGAGGAAATTCCAGATTATTGAACCTTTGGAAGGGTTCTTAACTGTGAAAATTCTCTCATTATCAAAAGAATCCAGATACTTTGCTCTCATGAGTCTTACCCATATAGCATTAGGTTTCATGTACATATTCCATGCCAATTTGGCACCCAAGGCTTGATTTTGAATGTCAATGTTGAGGATTCTAGCCCATCCATCATCTTTAGGCTTACACACCTTATCCTATGCCAATAGATGAATTTTCTTTTCTTGAAGAGTACCTTGCCATAGAAACTTCCTACATACCCCATCAATCTTTGAAACAATGCCTTTTGGAAAGTGGAAGACTGACATCATATAAATAGGCACCGTTGAAAGGACTACTTTTATCATTACAAGTCGGCCTGCTAGTGACAACCTTCGCCCTTTCCAACTGGAGAGTTTTGTATTCAAGTTTCTCATAACTTTATTCCATAAATTGTTTTTGTATCTGCCATTAAAGAGAGGAAGACCTAGATACCTTCTAGGTAAAGACTGACTATCTAGATTAAGAATGCCACAAATTTCATCCTGAAGCTGGCTAGTCATATTTTGAAAAAAAAAAACCATGGACTTGTTGAAATTGACCAATTGACCCGAGATTCGGCAATACAGCTTGATTATTTTCATCATGATTCTGGCTTCATGGATTGAATCTTGGCCAAAGAGTATTGTGTCATCTGCAAAAAGTGTGTGGGTGAAGGATTCTTGGATCCCTTTAATCTTAATGCCTTCCCATTCTAACCTTCTCTTGGCTTCCTTTATTGCCCATGTGAGAGCTTCTATCATAAGAATGAACAGGTAGGGGGATAAAGGATCCCCTTGCCTTAGCCCTTGTGAAGGTTTGAAAGTTTCAGACTCCTTTCCATTAATAAGAACTGAGACCTAAAATCTAGAGACAAATGAAAAAATCCATTTTACTACTTCTTTGGAGAAACCTAATTGCCGCAAGATAATTAGGAGGAAGCTACAATCCACTCTATCGTAAGCCTTGGACATATCTAATTTAACCACCATGGTGGCCTTTTTATCTTTGTCAACTGAATGAAGTATTTCATGTGTTAAAATAGTGCCCTCTAGAGTCTCCTTACCTAGGACAAAACCCCCCCTGCTCGGCTGAAATCAGTTCAGGCAAACAGTTAGACAATCGCTACGCTAAGGCTTTGGAGATTATTTTATAAATGAAGTTGCATAGAGAAATTATCTTGAAGTCTTCAAAATATTGGGGAGAGTTTGATTTTGGAATGAGCATTAAGGATGTTGACTTAAATTCCTTGAGGACATTCCTATTTTTCCTTGATTCTTCAAATGCCAAAAAGATGTCTCTGCTTAGCATATCCCAGCATTTTTGAAAAAAATTCCCATCCACTCATCTGGCCCCAAGCTTTCTCACCCACCAAAGAAAAAACAATTGCTTTTACTTCTTCTATGGAGAACTCCCTCAATAAATCTAGATTGTGGTTCTCCTTAACCAGTTTGGGAACAAAGTTGCAAATGTTCTGATCACTTGGCTCTACCGGGATTGATTTGGAAAGAAGATTTCCAAAGAAAACTTTTGCAGCAAAAAGAATTTCTGTAGGGTCTGTACATACATGCCCATTTTCCAACTGAATTGACTTAATAGAATTTGTACAATTACATACCTTAGATGAGAGGTGTAAAAAAGAAGTATTTTTGTCTCCTTCCTTTAGCCATAATTCCTTTGATCTTTGCCTCTAGCAGATTTCTTCTCTTTTTAAAATCTCTTCCAGCTTGGCTTTGAGTTACATCTCCTGCTGAAAAGAGTGGGCATCCATTCCATTTTTAATTATGAAATCTGCTAGATATCTCAACTCTTTCTATAATCTAGATTTTTTTGAAAAGACGTTAAGGAACTGGGACTTATTCCAATCCATCACCTTGTGTCTCAGAAATTTTAGTTTACTTACTAACTAGAACATGCGTGATCCGTTCACAAATGGGATTTGTGTCCACCAAGATTTAACCTTTTCTACAAAGGAGACATCTCTGAACCACATTGCCTGAAATCTAAACTTTTTCTTTCTAGGTACAACATCACCTCCCATTCTTAATCTAACTGGGAAGTGATCCAAGCCCACCAGTGGCCGAACCTCTGCCTCAAAGCTCATTGGGAGACTGAAGCATTCTAGAGATAATAAAAATCTGTCCAATCTTTCTGCTATTTTTAGGAAATCCTTCCTTCTCTTCATCCAGGTAAAAATTCAATTCTTCGGAATGCAATCTAGAAGAAGATTCTTGTTAACAAACTCTTTGAAATCTCTCTGTGACCTAACCGGGTGAGTGATACCCCTGGTTTTCTCAGATTCATCAAGAATGGAATAGAAATCACCTCCCAATAAAAATATATGTCTTTTCAAGAGCCCTAACCACATAGACATCTTTCCCATAGTTGGCTTTTCTAAGATAAATCAATAGGGGCATATACATTTACTATCCAAAGGTCTGCACCAAAAAGCAAAGAAGGGAACTTACCTATTAGAAAGTTATCATTCTTTTCCATCACTTCTAGGGGTAGAATATGCTTTCTCCATCCTATAGCAAGTCCTCCAGAGGCACCTCGCGTAGCCATAACCTCAAAAGACCAACCTCTCTAGTTTTTGAAAACTTGGGCATTTAATTCAACAAACAGTTTAGTTTCTTGTAGCAGCAAAATATCATCCTTTTCCTCATCAATTTGGGATTTGATGAGTCTTCTTTTGTTAGGGGCATTGAGGCCCCTAACATTCCACATAAGTATCCTCATGATTTTGAGGAGAGTTTTGCACTCTCCTCTTGCTTGGACTGTGTTTAACCTAGTTGTTCTGGCCACTTGGCTGATCTTTATGCTTTTTCATTTGTTTTTGTCTAGAGCTTTCCTAATAGGAGTACCCTTTGCAAGGGCGCTATTCATATTCGTCTAGTTGAGGCCTAGTGGTATATTTTCCATCTTGTCTGAATCTTCTTAAAGAACTTCATCAGCTATCTCCTCAATCACACTATTTGCTACCTTCATCACTACCTGATCCAGAAGGTCTCCCAAAGTCTCATTATCCTATAACAAGTCTTTTGAAAAGTCTTTGAGTACAAGATCATTCCCCACATTCTCCACCTAGTCATTTTTCGAGGTTTGGATCATTTCTTGCAGTGGGATATCCTCATCCCAATTAAGCCAATCCTCCTCCTCCCTTGGAGACGAATCACTTTGTAAAACATGTCCTCCCTCCTCTTTCTCACAAGAGTTCATTTAACTTTTCTCTTGAATGATCATCTCTTCATGTTCAAGATCCTCAACAGTCATGTGCTAGTCCTTTTCACAGTCACAAACTAAGGCCTCCTCAGTTATCACCGGCCCTACCTCCTCTAAACCTGGTAAAATAACTTGAAACTCCTCTTGTCTAACGGAAGCCTCCTTGTCTACTAAAGCTTTGACTCTCTATTCGCCAAGATCTACTGAGTCTCCAGAAATTTGGACAGGCTCCTCATTAGTATCAACTGCAAGTAGTGTTGAGCTTGTCATATTCTTCTGGGAATCTATCATTTCTTGCTTACCCATTGTGTCTTCAAAAGATAAGAATGCCTTCAGCCTTTCAAAATCATCTGAATCTACTCCATCTTGTAAAAAGATGTCTTGGAACCATAGCCCATGTATGGATTTCATTTTGAGTCTTTTGGGTAGTAGTTCTATAGCATTTGTAAGGATTCGCATCCTGACTGTTGAAGAAGTAAGATTCTCCATTGGAATATCCACTTCTTGACACACCCCAATGGAATTGCCTAGACATTTCAAAATTTCCACATCCCTATATTCCAGTGGGAGATACAGAAGTTAGATCCAGAGGGGAATCAGGGGGATTTGTTCTTTCCCAACATGAAAATTTGGTCTCCATTCTTGATAGCAAATCGTTGTTTGGTTAAATCTCCATATTTTCTTTGAGAGGATTCTATTCCTTTCTTCCTTGTCTGAGAACACAAAACAGAAGAATCCATTGCCCAGCTCAAAGAAATCCTCTATCTTTTCCCACGAATCTTGACCCCATTTTCTCAAGTTTTCTACTGAGAAATGGGGAGATAAAACTTTGCCTATCAAGGCAATTTCAGTTAATAAGAGAGTCTTATCTTTCAATTTTTGATCTACCTGTTCTAGAGAGACCTCCCCAAACTCATTGCGTCTTGTAACTCTTTTAATAATGGGGATCCAAATCTTTTTTTTGTTTTGGTTCATGCCCTTCCTCTATTCATCGTTCAATAAATCTGTGGAAGTCAAGCCTTTTTCCTTTTACAAAATCTCTTTGGCGAATGCCTTTTGAAGAAGCACTTGACATTCCCATATCCCTCCTGCTGCGATAAGTTGCATCTTCTCTCTTTGCTTGAAACTCTCTAAAAGCGTCTTGCTGAGATTTCAATGATTTTCTGAAAGCTATATTGTTCTCCTTATAAGAGAATTTTAGCATGTCCCCATGAATTGGATACCCATCTTGAAACCAAACTTTTCTCCCCAGTGGCCGTTGATTGTGATCTCGCGATCCTGGTTTTTTTAATATGGAACGAATCTCTCTCCATTGTCCTTAAAGACCATCGATTCTTCTTGCAAAGAATCCAGGAGTCCTCTGGTGCATGAGAGTCATTCGGTATGCCATAGCTGAATCACTAGAAAGATGTGATGCATTTCATTGATGAACTTGGATGCAACCAACCCAAAGGCTGAGGATAATCATAACATAGAAAGAAAATTTCATAACATGATCTTTCACTTGAAAAAATTCTTATGAATAAAAAAACATTAACACACTATAATTCTTTTTTATTACATAAAATTCAACCATTCACCAATAAAATAAGAAAAATTCATTTTGGATTGCTATTAATTAATCCTAAATAAATTATCAAACATAGAAACTATACAACACTTATTCAACAATGGCTGGTGAACAATACTAGAAAATTTAGAAAAGAAAAAATGTCAAGTAAGCCATCTAGCTATGGGATACCCAGTGCAATTGCTAGTATTTATTTAAAAGTTGTTTTATAATCTTAATTTTTGTTTTTTAATATCTATTGACTGTATTTTAGTTTCTGTTAACAGGATCATTGCACTCCACTTCTTGCTTCATTAATAATTTGCATGGAAAAGGTAACGATTATTAATATTCCTGCAGGCACTGAGATTTGGGTGGTTGTACGGGCACATAAGAGGAATCAATCTCTAGATGGTAAAATGGGAAATTAGGTAGAAGCGATCTGATGAAACGAAGATAATGTGTCAGGCAACCAAAACCATAAACCAAAATGATGTCACCCTGCAAACATTCACGTAATAAAACTAACCCTCTACGTGGATCAGTGGACCGACGACCAATACCTACGCGGGCATTTGCATTGTGTATTGGAAAGCAGGTAAACTGAATATCTAACTAATAGGATGGGGCCTGTTTAACATATATAGGCATATGCAGACTTATACGCATTCATATCCATCACTTGATTCTTATTGCTCTCTTCTCACTTCATTCGGTCTGCTAAAAGAATTTGTAATTTGGAGAAGAGAATGGCGTGGAGGACTTCTGAGCTTCTTTTTATTATGCTTCTCATTGTGTGGGGCAGTTATGCGAGTGCAAGCAGAAAATTATTAACAGACGACAAAGAAGTAGACGAGGAAGGGTCTTCAAGTCCAAAGACCATCACCTTCTTCATGCACCACATAACGACACAACCAAACCCAACTGCCAAGCCTGGGCTTGGAGTTGGAGTTGGAGTTGGAGTTGGAGGGTTTCCAGTAGGATTTCAAGGCAGTGGCAATGCCATCTCTGGTCTATCAAGCCCTTTTGGAAACAACATCAACTTCAATGGCAATGGGAATGGGAATGGTCCTCTCCCATTAACCATTCCAAGTGGAGCCATCAACAATTCTCCATTTTTTGGCCAGCTGCCTGGCGGAGGAGTACAGGGCATAGGCTCACTCATTCCTAGCCTTGGCTTAGGCTTTCAGAACTCCTTCCCCAACACAAACCTTATTAACGGCGGGCTAAATCCTCAGAATCCTCTTGGAGGGGCCCCGCTGGATAATGTGATTGTGATTGAGGACACCTTTACAGAAGGGCCTGATCTTCACTCCTCTGCTGTGCTTGGAAAGGGGGAGGGATATTATTATCATTTGCCCAACCCTGCAGAAGACGAAGATCCCAACACACTGTTGCTCGCCTTCACAGCCAAATTTGAAGGGTCAGAATACCAAGGCAGTAGCATTGAATTCTCCGGAAAAGAAAACATTGCATTACCACAGAGGGAGGTTGCAGTGGTAGGAGGCAGCGGGGTCTTCCACAATGCTCAAGGCCATGCTCTCATCGAGACAGTTTCCCACACAGTCGATGAGACAGTGCTCAAATTCACCGCCACTCTTACCTACTAATGAACTCATTTTCTTGTTTTCCCTTCCTCCACGTTTCTTCCACTCTGTGCTTATCTTCTTCTATTTAATGTTTATGTTCATTGTCAATGGCAGCACGTCCTATGTGTGTTGTAAGTTTCACTATCCAAAGCTCGATCAAAAAAATCTTCATTCATTAGTTCTAAGATGAATTTTGATCTCGCTTATGTTTTTACTATGTTAAATCATATGTTTTTAACCCAACCTAGAGAAATTATACATTCAAAATAATTTACCTAAAACTTATACTTGGTATTGATTGTTAGGTTCGTGATTATATCCATATATATATATGGATATAATTATGAACCAACAATCAATACCAAGTATAAGTTGGGTTAAAAACAACATTAGACATAGTCTATTTGTCCAATAAGTCCTAGAAACATGCTAAACATAAGCATTAATAAGAAAATAGGACATGGCAAGAGTTACACACGAGTGGGCCTTACATCAAGTTTTTTTTGTGTCAATTAGAATATCAAGAGAGTTCAAAATAATTCAAGGCTTTACACTTTTACAGTGATAGTCAAGGAATTGTGATGATTGAGATAATACCCACATTTTATATTTTAAAATGGGTAACTAAAAAAATAATTTGAGGTAGGAAGCAAGCACTAGGCATAGAAGAAAGCAAAGCAAGGATGAAAATAATAGAGAGCTTAACTAAATGTGTAAAATAATCATTTAAAAGTATCGATGGTATTTATATGAATTCAAATGTGGGAAATCCTTCTAAATTTTAAAATGATGGATGTAAATGAATAGTTATTAGCACCATGATCTAAAGCATTGGTATTGATTTCATGATGAATGTGGCCCCAACAATAGTGTGAATTTTAATGGTAATGATATGGTGTATAATTTAAATGTCTGTCACAAACTCTAGGAGATTAGTCATCAAGCACATGTAGATTATCATGGGAAAAATGGTTCAATATAAATGATTCATAAATAACAAGGAGGTGATTTAAGAACCATTGGACAACTTTTAGAAAATTGTGGCAATTTCGACCTCCCTACATTTGATAATATTCACTAAAAATTAAGGTGTGAATTTGAAAAATTTACCAATTAGTGAAGATTCATTGCTAAAATAATAGTGGGTGGACACTACAATAGGATACACAATCTTGAATATGCTTATTAATGTCATATGGGACATTAAAAATGTATTTAATGTGGAATCACCTTGGGAAATGCATTATTATTGAGGGATCTAATAGAACAAGGAGGAACACATGGGATGTCTTGGAATGTGGAATGAGTCTTACTAATTTTAAGGGTCACACATTAGACATGTGGTTTAGTGAGCACGTAGTTTATTAGACTCATGGTTTTATGTCATACTACTTGGTCATTTTATACAAGATTGATCTATATAAGAAAGAACATGGTAATAGTACGAGTATGCTAGAGGAGCATCTCTAGTGATGATGTTTCATGTTATGGCATGATCTTGGTGAAGGTATTGACTAGGATGTGTTGTTACATGATCTTTAATGACTTCTCATTTTTGTTGCATCAATCACATGGAGTCCAATGATTTGCTAACTATTGAAGAATAATTGTATAGTGAAAGTTTGAAGGAAAGAATACCTAGTATGCACCTTCTAGTATTCTATGATTTTCTTAATCAGATTTTCAATATAGCTTGATACAAGAACATATTACTATGCCCTTAAAGAGAAAAATAGACATAGTTAATTTCCCACCATTAACCCTTAGAGGAAATGTAATGTAGTTTTCAGATCTCAGTAAATTTGGCTAGCATAATGGCAAGTAAATTAGTACTTCAAGAACATGAAACAAGAAGAAGATTGATAGAAGAGAAGAGACGACAATATACGTGGGGAAAATCTTTTTTGGTAAAAGGCCCCGCAATCCAAAGCATCAAACCAATGTATTGATCTACAACAACAAACATGTTACAATACACTTGTAGTATCAAAGACCTAACATGTAGATTTACACCTTGCACCTCTAGAGGAAAACTAATAGCATAACCCTACATAAAAATCCTCTCCTACAAATGACTCCTCAATCATTCAATTTATAGGAGTTTCATTACAAGAAACCACCAAAATAAAACCCAAAACCATGAGCTACTACCACCATCAAATGTGGCACCCAAATTGGGTAGAAAATATCTAATTTGCACGCACGCACGCACACGCGCACACACACACACACGCACACACGCACACACGCGCGCGCGCACACACACACACACACACACACACACACACACACACACATTATACCTAGGGGTTTGTGGATGTAGATGTATATATTTGTTTAAAAATATATTAGATATTCTTAATGCTTATGCTTTTTCTTGGACATATATATATTCTTGGATAAATCTTGATTTATTTTGCTTTCAATTTATCTCCGTTTGGTATTTTTGCTTCTTTGTTTTCTCACACTTTGTTTTCCTATCTCTATCTCTTTTTCTTTTATTCCACTCTCTCTCTCTTAGATTTGTGGTCTTATTTTTAACTTTTCTCCTACCCTTCATTTTCTTTTCCTTCCTATCTATCCCTCTTTTCCTTTAAAGAGTTCAAGTCTGCTCTCTAATCTACAACTCTCCTCTTCCTGATGATGGATCATTGAGCATGATCCGAAACGTTAAAACAAAAACATACACAGTTGAATCCAGAAGCAAGCTCTCAATTTTCTTCTCACTCTCTCACCTTTGATCTCCTCCATCTCTTCCAAGTTCTCCACATCACAAATGATATACATAAATAACATGTATACTATTGCTAAAAATGTAATATAGCACAAAAATAGTAAATGACCACAAACAATGATCATACTAGATGAATAAGAACCTCTATGAAGAAGCATAAGACTACAAATAGAAATTATAAACCATATGATGTCCTTTTACCAACACCACTTAGTGCTAAGTTGTGCCAAGTAAGATCTCCTTCACAAAACCACAACTAAAAATCCTTATCAACACCCAACCATCCAATCTCTTGGATAAAGCCAAACATATGTATCTCAAATAACCAACATGGATGTAAGCCTCTGTAAAAAAAATAATATCAAACTCAAATCTATTCACAAACTCAAAATTTGGCCCAATAACATTTCCTAAACTTCTCATAAATATCATCAAAGGCATATGCACAAGGAGATAGCCATATCAAACACTCCTCAAACGAACCCTTCTAAACTAAAAACCATATCTCAAGATCCATATCATGAGAAGGCAAAGAATAAAACAAAGTTCATCTAAAAAATGAGCAATATCTATTAGATGATTTTATACCAAGTGGACTGAAACTGGGTAATGAAGTTTGTTCTTAGATATGCATCAAACCTCATAGACTCTCTTTCTATGAATAATATCCTCATCAAGTCCATGGTGAATTCATGTCCATCTTTAGGTGAATTATCCTTTGTCTCCTTATAGAAACCTAATCAAAGAGACACCATTCCAACACATGATCCCTATAGAAATGGATCTCCAGCCTCAACAAGTCTCCAAGTATCAATGAGCACGTACAACTAATTGATCTATGCTAAAAACCAAATGAAACACCACACTATCATGAATCTCTAAGAAAAATATCAATGTACTCAATACCAAGAGAACTTCTCTAGACCACCATCAAATCTCCCATTACAAGTTGCATAATCCAAGATCTCATAACGAAAACATGATCTAACATCTCCTCCTAGGAGATCATATGCTCCAATGAACATATCATGCCTCTTTGAGCACCATCATGACAAAACTATAATAATGCACTTGATTAAGAGTTGTCCATGGCACAATACCAAACTATCCTCTAAATAAAGGATCACCTATCAAAACTAACAAGTCATATACCGACACCTCACCAAAGACTACAAGAGTCATCTTTACTAAACCAAGATGTGAATGTCTCCACCTCAAGGTTACCATCTCCTATCAATGGAACTCAAGATGTCATAGTACTCTCACTATATACAAGAATCGTAATCCAAGTGTTTTTTCCATGACACTTAGAACCTCTATAGAAGATCATCCATGACCAAAATGATGAATCCACATCATTGCCAAAGCTCCCACTAAATCATGATATCGAGATATCAAAGGCATCATGATAACCATCTCCTAAATGAAGATAATTTGTGGCCCCAACATAATCACATAATACAACTATAATGCTAATAGCTCTACAAAATAAAGTAGAACCAAGATCTCAAAGCCAAGAATATAAACAACATGCTATATGTCCCAATAACTGCATTTCCAAGTACTCTAATCATACATCCTCTCATCCCAATGCAACATACCAATGCACAAATGACCACAAACAAGGCCAAATGACTAAATCTACATTAATATTAAAAAAATTTGTTGATGTAGGTAGTCTCCATTTGAGTCATCCCTCTATACCCAATGGGTGGATCCAACCAACATAACTACATAACTCATAGATTCCAAACCAATAAAACATGCAAACTCATCATCACATCAATAACCTGCAAACTGAGATAACAAAGAAAATAACCTATAGATCTCAACACTCAAACACTAGATCAACATAGATCTAATTTGCCAAACAAATCCACAACAAGTAACCATAGTCAAGGAACCCATCAAGAAAAACACTACAAAATGCTAAGTGACTAATCACATACCAACATCTCTACATTGAGAAAGTTGTGAATAACCTCCTTGAGTCATGCATGAATCATATATGTAACCTAAAACCATTTTACATCTAGAAATACTCCCATTGGATTCATAGTCTGAAAAATAGTCTATCCATAGATCTACAAAACCACAAGTTTTACTTAACCATGTAAAATCTAGAAAACCATGCATGCCATAGACATACATGCAAATCCAAACCCACTTATCATCTAGATGACCCATAAGTTTGAAAATCACCAAAATATCTAAACTAGAACAATGGAATAACACAAATAATCATAACTATAGATTTTGAATAGAAAATGTACAAAACCCTCAAATCCAGTCAACATGAATATGATACATGCAAGTACAACCAAACCATATTAATAAGAGGTTATCTAAGAACTCCAGGCCACCAAATAGGCCAACTCCACAACAACCATCGTGTACATGCATACGTAGAATGTGGGATGTTCCAAAAGATTCTAGACCATCTAATGACCAACTCCATAACCTACATACATTTAAGGCTCATAAAATAGTACCTTCCAATGCCAGTGGCTAAAACCATGTACCCAACATAATAATATCAAACCATAGTCAAGACAACCCAAGTTTCTCCATGTCACCATGGATCCAAGAACAAACACCCAACATAAATACTTTGTTGCACATGACCAAAGAATGAAAGAACACAACCACCATGCAAGAGGGTTGCTACGTACTATTAAGTATCTCCAATTCAATATCATATTGCATGCAACCATATGAACAACTCCAAAATACTTCATATTCTCCAACCTTCAAATGTCTATTGTACATTGAAACATAAGATCAGTTGCAAGACTTCTATTCAAACAAGGATTAATAATGAATTGATTCCTTCCTACAAAATTTCTCAACCTTGTTAGGCTAAGAAATCACAAAAGAAGAAATATCAAGAACCACAAACCCCATGGAACAATCACAAGCACCAACTAGCACATACAACCACATGCAAGTACATACAACTCACATGCAACAATATGGAACCACCATAGCTTTGATACCACTTGTAAGGAAAAATACGTAATATGCATCTTGTAGTATATTTGATTTTCTTAATCACATATTCAATATAGCTTGATACAAGCACATACTACTATGCCCTTAAAGCAAAAATAGAGGTAGTTAATTTCTTGCCATTAACCCTTAGAGGAAAAGTAATGCAAATTTCAAATCTAATTAAATTTTGGAAGCATAACGACATGTAAATTAATACTTCAAGAACATGAAACAAAAATAAAACAGATAAAAAATAAGAGACTAATATATATGGGGAAAACCCTTTCGGTTAAAAAATCCCACACTCCAAAGTATCATACCAATGTATTAATCTACAACAAAAAAACATGTTACAATACACTTGCAAGCTCAAATCCTTAACACATGGAGATTTACACCTTACTCCCCTAGAGGAAAACTGATAGAATAAACCAACATAAAAATACTCTCCTACAAATGACTCCTCATGCATTAAATTTATAGGAGTTTCAATACTATAAACCACCAAAATGAAACTAAAAACCATGAGCTAATACCACCCTCAAATGTGGCACACAAATTGGGTAGGAAATATTGAATACGTAATCAAGGAGAATAAAATCCACTATAAAATAGAAAGTTACTTACACCTGTCATAGATCACTTACACTTATTAAATTAAACCATAACTAACTCTCAAAATATGGCACTCCATATTTGGCTCCTAAAATAATGCTTCCACGATCTCCTAAAATCTTGTTTTTTCAATTTTCCAAGGTAACTCCTTACAATCTATTTCCATTCTATAAACTCTTCCAAACATTACAAGTTCTCATAGTTGCATCGAGAAAATCCCATGACACTAATTGATAAATGCAAATTCTCGAAATACAAACTAAAAGTCACACTTAATTCCACTCCTAGTGGGATGCCCAAAATATTTGTGTGCATAACAAATGAAAATAAATAAATATTTCAAACGTTAGGACTGTAGGGGAGGAAAAATTACACCTTGACCAAAATATATTAGCCAAGGGAATTTTCCACTACAACTACACTAGGATCTGTTTTTGTTTTGTTATCTACTTGTTTTTGATAGACTACCATTACTAGACCCTTTTTTCCTCAAAGATTAAAATAGAAAGTAAGCTAACTGCTAGAAAGATAAAGCAAAGCTGATAAAATGCTAAAAATAAAGTACTACAAAGAGAATCTACAAATTTTAGATACATAATAGAAAAAAGAAAGATACAGAAGAACTTGGTATCAAAAGATGGAGCCCTCTTCTAGGGATGCCAATGTGTTGTGGGGACATTTGTGCATCACATTTTATTCTAGGTCATATGAAAATAAAAAATTCTATTCCTTTTTCACTCCTATTCACCTATATATCATAGAAAAGGATGAAATGCACATTCAGTAGTCTTTAGGTGATAAAAATGAACTTAAATAAAAAAATAAATGAAAATCACAACTTCAAATAGATAAAATGAGTAATATAAAATAAGGGATTCAAGGAAAGAGCTCACAAAACCCACGAAGAGAAATGGAGCTTTCCACTAAAATCTGTTACCTACAAAAGGAGAGGAAAGCTTGCCTTTAGGTAAAGCCCCTATTTTGGTCTTTCAAACTCCACAAGATGCCAAGATGAAGAATATGAAAATAAGTGTGTGTGTGTGTGTGTGTGTGTGTGTGTGTGTGTGTGTGTGTGTGTGTGTGTGTGTGTGATGCTACTTTCTATCTATGAATAGAATGGAATAGTAGTAGTGACAAGATATTATACTAATGAGAATGAAAACTAATTTACTAAGAACCAATGAGAGAAAACTAGTGTAATAACATGGAAGAGAGAAAGGATCGTGAGGTAACCCACATAATGCAAAAAAGAAAATAATAGATTACACAAAAAAAAAGACAAATAAAAGAGGGTAAATGACACCCAATCACCTAGTAAACACAAGTATAAATTGCCCAGTTGAAGAAGAACAATCCAGCAAGCAATGGTCTCAATAAAACCCTATGAAGAAGACACAAAAATCCTCAAGAAAACCTCACATTAGTATGTATACAAAAGCACATCCATAGAGAATCCTTTAGAATTCCAAGGGAATGTTGTATTTGATCACAATAGAGAAATAGTTGACAGATTCCTTCACAAAGTTGCAGATGAGAGCCAAAGAGTTTTCCAAAATTACTTGAGAATGAGAAGATAGATTCAAAATTGCCAAAGTAGAGGGAAAAAGTGAGATGATTGGTTAAGGAATGTCATTATAGGAGGTGTAGAGGCATTACAATAATCTCGAATGTCCCTGAATATAGCCAGTAATGCCTAGAAATAGTCACTTGGTGCCACATAGGCATGAGATGCTAGTGTGACAAGCAAACATCCATGCTAAGTGCCAACATCCAACTGACTCTAGTTCCTGGTGACATGAAACACCACAGGATGAAGAGAATAATAAAACACTAAAACATATTTTTCCAAAATTAAACACAAATGTTCAAACACAACACAAGAGCATCTGTGTGGGTTATAGAAAAAGTATAAGGCAACACTAAAATGAACCTAAAAACATAATAAGGGAGAGAACACTAAAGAGAGTGCAAAAAGTAGCATGAAATTGAAAGGATATGTAATTTTTGATGTTACAAGAAATTACAAGTTGTATGACACACCTAATCCCAACAAAAGTCCCATTGTATCGTAATCATGTGGTATATTAGTAATATAATGAGTGGTGTGGTGTGTTCTTGATAGTTTCTTCTCGAAATGGTTCCCACGTTATGAATTTGGTGTTATCTTATGCCAAAAAGCTCTATTTCTTTTACATTGTTATGTATTTAGTATACTATTTAGCATAGTTTCTCACATAAAAGTTATGTTGGGAATTAGGATTTGTTAATCAACATTGCTAGAATGTATGAACTCTAATGTCATTGTGGATGATAAGGAGTAGTATATTTAAATTCTAATCATATTTCGTTCTACATTTGATTTTTCTTTCTTTTCTTTCTTTCTATTTTCTTAATAATTCCCCCATTAGACTAGCCCCATGAAACTAGGAAGATGCAAGGGCTCACTATCAAAGGCCATACTTAGGCAAATAATGGTTCTTTGTGCCCCCGACCATTGGTCCCATCCAAGTAGGTAGATCTAAGAGATTACCACTAATGTACAAGGATGATAGGAGGATTCAGAATAAACTGAGTGAGAAGATCATGTCCCTCTTACCCTAATCCCACATAACCAAGAAGCTACGAGGACTCATCACCAAACATCAGAACTAGGCAAACACTTTGACTTGGAAAGGTTTTAGAAAGATGAAACAATGTTTCTTACTCTCTTTTTATCAAGTCATCTTAGTATTAATCTAGCTCTTTAGGGCTCTTCTCTTGCTAATGCATGATAATTTGGAAGAGCTTCATGTTATCTTTTATATTAGAATAAACACTTGGATAGTTGGTAGGGTAAGCTAAAAGATAATACAAGTATGGATTAGAGTTGATCCCTGGCTCAAGGTGAAGCAAGGAGAATTCAAACATAGTGTTTTTTGGATTTAAATTTAGGAAGCCACATAGTCTAAGGTTTGTGTAAATAAGGATAAGTTTATATGATTTAGATTAAGACAAGAATTAAAAAAGAAAAGTATTTTTGAATGAACTAGTATGCAATTTTTTATGATATGCAACTAGAATGAAATGCATTAAATTAATTTTAGCTTCCAATGTGTATAATATAAGTCCTCTATTATAAATTCAAGTGTCCAACCAACTTGGCTCAAGATTAAAACTACTAGGATCAATGATCTAATAGAAAACCTCATAAATAAGGAATTATGTCTCTTCTAAATACTCTTAATAAGTTGGAATATTGCTAGAAGGTGGATTTCAAATTAATAGAGTTTCAACTATAGAATCATCTAAAGTTTCAAGGAATCAAAGGTAAACTTGAAGGTGCATAGGTACCAAATAAATATGGATCAAAAGGAAGGATATTTAAGTTTGATCTTATTATAACAACTTGACAATTTTTATTTTGGTTTGAGAAGAAATAGTGGCAACTCTGTATGATTTTTTCCTTTTTGGGTTTAAAGAGATTCATCTCTCTTAGTTTCATCTTTAGGTTTGTGCATAGTCTTAAGCAAGATTTGAATTTGTATGGTTTGATTAGTTGAAGTTAGGTGTAATGAATTTATATTTTCTTCTTAGCCAAATCAACTCTATATAAATTAACAAAATCAAGATCCCCTTGGAATAATAAACTTATCTTAGATGTAGAAATTGGACTCCTAAAAAAAGTGGATGGGATATCCTTCATATTATGAATTATCCAAGTTTGTTTCAACATCATGTTGTAGCCAATATCCTTATATATGAAATACAAATTACTAGAAATAGTTTGAGTCCCTAGGGTGATTGGATGGAGAATATTCTCTATGGAAGTATCTTTCAAGTTATCATAACCCCATGGGATACTCTACATGTGTTTGAAATGTTGGTCTCATTACACCTCATTTTTTTGGATTAAGGAAGAGGGTGTATTTCCTAGATTTATTTCTACCATAGGTTTAATTGTTTTCCAATGCAATCTATTTGTGACTTTATGAATGAACAAACTAGATTTATCCAAGTGTCATCATCTAATTAATTCTAATCTCTCTCCAATCTACTATATATTTAAAATAATTTCATTGTCATGGTTGTTGTTGGGTTTTCGTGGCTTTCCTATAATCTTTTTTGGTTCTTCATTTTGATATGCATATCTAGGGTGTAAAATATTGAAGAAAACTAGACATTTTATGGATTCATGTATACTTTCAACTTTTAAGAAAGGATACAACTTAGTGTTTTTTGATCTAGGTGTCTCCTTAGGCTAGGTATATATTTCAAGAGATCATAACTATCTCTAATTTCTCATTTATTGATATAATACTATTGTCATTGGTTGACTTAATAAGAATCTAAAATGTCTCTTTCAGGTTCCTTAAAATCCCCTTTTATTGTTATTATATGAAAATTATGTTTTACAATATGAATTTTTAAAGTATATCTATTTTCTGATTACCTGCAATACACATGGAGTCCATTATAACAAGTATAAAAATTGACTTATGCAAGTTCAAATGGAATCTTATTTTTGTATTATGTCTTGATTCATATCATGACCTTAAGGAAAAAGGTCTAATAGACATGAATGCTTGACTTTGAAGGTTTGACTAGGTTAGCCATTTTAGATCAAGGCACTTGTCTTCTTGCAACTATTATTCCCACCACACCACTCCAAAAATCCATAAATAAAAAATCACCTTTATTATGTTTTGTTTTACATGTCTAGTCAACTTGTAGATTTTGAAAAACTTGATTCTATTCCATCTTATGAGTCGTACTACTAGATAAATTTGTAATAGGTATGTTAATTTGTTTTTTGATTTATCAAGTATGAATTAAGCTACTTAATTGCATATCTACAACAAAAAAATTTAATTTACAAATAGTTATTTGCATGGTATTTCATATATACTTTTGGATATTCATAAGTCTTGAGTCTATAGATTTGAACAATAAATTCTAATAATAATTTTTAAGATTTCATGTGCTCAGGATGAGTTTTCCACTAAGTACTATAACTGTTATTTCACATCTCTTTAAATATCCTAGAAAAACCCTCTAAAATCACCACCAAAGCCTAGCATAGTCTAAAATAAAGAAGACTTACTCTACCTTAATCGTTGGCTCTAAGTTTTCCACTGCTAAATCATGAGTCTCATCCTAATGCTCTCAAATTGACATTCTCAATCTTCAGAATTAGGTATAATCTTAAGGGTGAGCAAAATAAAGTAATGAATCATGGACACTAGGAGCTTTTGGTACAGATTGGATACAATGAATGCCCCATAGTCTAGGCTTTGATAGAATAAGGAAATATAGATTGAAGGGGTGTCAGTTTAGGTGGCCTATGACAAAAGCACAGAAAAGGTCAAAATTTTATTGAAGAGAAAGGGTAGGTCATCTAGTCTTGGGATGGTTATTGAGTTAGAGAAATAATTATTTAGACTATCCGTGATGCAGAAGGGGTTGGAGGAAACATAATCTATGATTAAAGCAATGTTTGATGTCATAGTAGATCAAGTCTAGCACCTCATCAAAGAAAACAAAGAACCAAAGTAGAAGGATAATGTTTAGATACCAAATAGCTTAATAGAGGAAATAACCTAGAGTCTAAACCAACTATATCAAGAGTTAAAATATGTCAGGTAACTATAGGTATATATCAATAAGGCAATAGCGAAGTTCATAGATAATGAGATAAAGGTGAAAAAAGTATTAGATAAAGTAGAACTCATTGAAGAGGTTAAAATAGATGGGGACCAAAAAGTGTGAACATGATGACAAATAAGGAAATTAAACTTTCTAAAGAATTTATCAAGATCACCCATAGAGATGTATAGAGAAAAGTAAACAAAATCTAGTAGCAATAGGAGAAAGTGGTCAAAATATAGCATAAGTATAATCTCCCTCCTTAAAGATATTGAATATAAGAATATCATAGATAACAATAGAGAATTGGATAGCATAGAAATATTTGATGTGATGATCAATTATTTCTAGAATGCTTTCTTGAAGAAGATAGAGTCCCTAAGAAAAGATAGAGGAAGGGCTAGGATAAAGTTCATCATGTAGATAAGAGCCAAAGTGGGGAGGATGAATAACGTAGTAATCATTATTTGTGAATACTTAAAGAACCTATCTATCAACATGAAAGAAGAAGTCAAAGCCAATATACAAATAATATTGATCAATGAAGAAAACATGTCCACAAACTTTTAGGCATGCAAGATTGATTAGGCATCTAAATCATTAGTCTAGGTCATCATGATGAAACTACATCTTTGGGAAGAGTTTTCACTTTTAAATTTCTTTCTAGATTCATTAATTTGGTTTTTCAGTTACTCTATTATTTATGATTTCTATTATTAATTTTATGGGAATTGATTGCCCATGTTTGCTTGTTTACCAGGAATTTTCTTATATAGCCACAAGATCTAAAATTGTTAAAAATGTTGGAAACATTCATGTTATGCTATGCTAGAATATTTATTTTAATATTCTTTGGTATGTTCACGGTTTCCAATTTGAGTATGGAGGACTAAAATATAGATGTATGTAATTCAATTACATAGGTTTGATAAATTAGTAAATATTACTGTTAGATGAATTTAAATGCTTTAGTTCTACACATATCTTATGGGGATCTTCAATGTTAAAATTTTATTTGTGAAGTTTCTTGGAATATTGCATCTATGAAGTGAAGTGATTGTGTGTTAACCAATGCTACTAATAGATGTTTTTTTTTTGTTTTGTCTACTCTGTGAATCTAAAATATATGATCTAGAAATTTCATGGTTTACTTTCTTTAACAATAAAACTCTTGATATTTCCAACCATACTATACAAAATTTCTAATAGTGAATTATATTATATGCTAAAACATGTATAGTTTTATCTAAATATAAGGAGCCCTACAATAAATTAGATATTGGTTCTATAAGGTTCATTTACATAAATTTATAATTTAATACTAAATTAGAATGCTTATGGTAGAAGATTTTGTAGAGTTTGTATGAACTCTATGGTCCATCATAAAATCTACATAATTTTCTACTACAAGTTGCCATTGTGTCTTCACTTTGAGAAGGTATAAATAGTACAATCAATAATTTAAACCCATTTTAGAATTGAACATGTAAAATCTACACACACTTAAACTGTATCTTCGAATAATATAATTTTATATTAGCAACATATCTATCTATTATCTAGATTGATGTACCAATTTAAATGTTAGATTGCTCTTGTAAAATACCTTTATTTTCTATTAGTCTTCAAACCTCTACGTATGCAAAATAACTCCATTTTTATAAGAGACATAATATTTCCACAGTCCATATTAATGGAATTAGGAATACCTCTATATGCAGTAGTGTGAGAGTTTTCTACATCAACATTTTGGATCATACTCTATGATCCATCATCAAGATGAAGAAAATAAGCCATAGGTTGTCAACCAATTTTGCTTACAAAATACAAGGGGGAAAGAAAGGATGGATTAGAAAATAACATCATTTTTTTACTATATTCAAGAGGGTTCATTTTTAGTTATATTAAAGTTCATGCAGAGCCAACAACTCAAAAAAATCATACTAATATTTATTGCCTAGGATTAAATGTCTAAATCAAATTTATTAAGTGCTAAGTTTTTCCATTACATCTATATATAAAAACGTCTATTTAATTTATTTAATGAACCCATATACAATAATCTCATTTTTCTTGGATTTGCTTTTAAGTTCATTAAGTATCAATCACATTTGAGGAATTGGGTTTATCTTAGTAAGGTCAATGTTGGATGGTGAAATGGTTAAATCAAAGTATATGGACCATTATCTTTTATCATTTCATCATGTGCATGAGACATGACTACCTACTTCTCTGATGAGTTTTATGAACCAAAAATATTAATTGTTGATTTCTATCATTTTCTTGTTCTACTAATTGTGGTCATGGGGACCACTCCCTTTATATATGTTAACTCAAAATATTAACAATAAGGTTTATGCGCCAACCCTATTAGAGGGATGTGTATTATCCAAAACATCACCCATTACCAATGAGAAACCTATATCTATACTATCTTTTCCAAAAAAAATGCAAGAGAAAATATCTAGAACCATGCAAAAGAGCTTACTACAAAACTAGTACTTTCCTAGACTCTAAACCTCCAAATTTAAAAGACTAGGGATACAAAATAATACTTACAAAACTATTAACAATATTACATGTGTAGCACAAGGAATAAGTTATTCATTCATCACATCCAAGACATTGTCAAAATAGAAGATCTTATTGAGTTCTCCAGGACCCACCATTCTTGCCACAAATTTTGGGAAAGCAATAGCCTTATTTGCAAGGGTTTCTAGGGATGAATGGAATGTAAAAGCCATCACCTGACCTTGCACCAACCTGTGAAGCACCAATATATTTCATTAAATAATTAGCTAGATCAACTAGAAAGCCTAAATTTCTTCTAGACCACCCAAGAAATTTCTCATGATGAATCCCTTCACCAATGGCCTAATAACTTTGAGCATTTCACCAATGTCAATTGAGACACCCACAAACATTAAAGCTATGTATGAATTTACATGATTTTATTGTTCTATATTCAATAATTCTTACCCCAACACCATCTTTAATGCATGCATCACCACTATATCTTTTAATCTAAGGACCTTCCTCATTTTTATATTAGTAGTTGAACCTAATAAGGGAATCTACCTCTTCTTTGCATCCAATTATACATTTATATCCATGTTACTAGTACCTTGTAATTAAGAGTTCCTCCACTAGCACCACCATTATAGCTTTCACTCTACAAGATTTTCAACATTCTTCTATTAATAATTGAACCCAAGAAGAAAACGTGCCACTACCTTGAATGCATGCATATATTTGTATTCATGCTACCACCTAAGATAAGATGAAGGTAGTTTTCGCCCTCACTCTCTGTGGTCTAAAAAAGACCATTCATGCTAGGTGCTTGTATATCTTACCTTGAAACTTTATTAAATTTCATCTCGCTTCTCAATCATCCTAAATTGAATGTTGTCCATGAAGTATATGAATCCACCGTTATATTGTGTAATCATTATTAGAAAATTAATTCGATATCAATAGCATACTTACTTCCCATGACCGATTAAGTAGCTATCATATTTGGCATTTGTCAAAAACATCAAATAAAAAAATCACCATGATATACGGGATAAATTTATAAATCCATTTATAATCGATTAACAAAACTACCTATTGCTACTCGAAATAGCACTATGGCTGATGTTTTGAAGTCAAAGAGCGCATAGCAAGTTCAAACTCAACTATAAAGTTGTTCCCCTTGCAACTTATGTAATAGTACAAGGGCAATCAATGCTCACTTCACAATAGTATATTACCTTAATAATCTCAATGCCTATTTTAGGGGCCTATTCATCATCATCAGATCATGTCTTGGTGCCTTCCCTTGATGCTCATGTTTCAGGTGTAGTAGGAATAATTAAGCACGAAGTTGGAGCTCCATGACTCAATGTTGAATGTTTCAGGTGTAGTAGGCATAATTAAGCACGAAGTTGGAGCTCCATGACTCAATGTTGAGCAAACAACTAGTTCCCATGAGAGCAAGTCTGCTTTATCCAACTTCTCGAATTAATTGAGAAAAAATCAATCTAGCGTATCTGATTCAACTGATTCAAAGGCAAAGGTATCAGCAATTGAGAATTTTGCAACTATTTTTAAGGACCCTATATTTTTAAAACCTATTACTATTGGAAGTGGGGCTTAAGGAAAAGTGAGCCTATATTTTTTAAATCCTATTCCTATTGCAGCGATCAGGTGAAGTGAAGATAATGTGTCAGGCAACCAAAACCATAAACCAAAATGATGTCACCCTACAAACATTCACGTAATAAAACTAACCCTCTACGTGGATCGGTGGAGCGACGAGGAAAACCTACGCGGGCATTTGCATTGTGTATTGGAAAGCAGGAAAACTGAATATCCAACTAATTGGATGCGGCATGTTTAACATATATAGGCATATGCAGACCTATACACATTCATATCCATCACTTGATTCTTATTGCTCTCTTCTCACTTCATTCGGTCTGCTAAAAGAATTTGTAATTTGTTGAAGAGAATGGCGTGGAGGACTTCCGAGCTTCTTTTTCTTATGCTTCTCATTGTGTGGGGGAATTATGCGAGTGCAAGCAGAAAATTATTAACAGACGACAAAGAAGTAGACGAGGAAGTGTCTTCAAGTCCGAAGACCATCACCTTCTTCATGCACCACATAACGCCAGAACGAAACCCAACTGCCAAGCCTGGGCTTGGAGTTTCCAGTAGGATTTCAAGGCAGTGGCAATGCCATCTCTGGTCTATCAAGACCTTTTGGAAACAATATCAACTTCAATGGCAATGGGAATGGTCCTCTCCCATTAACCATTCCAAGTGGAGCCATCAACAATTCTCCGCTATTTGGCCAGCTGCCTGGCGGAGGAGTACAGGGCATAGGCTCACTCATTCCTGGCCTTGGCTTAGGCTTTCAGAACTCCTTCCCCAACACAAACATTATTAACGGCAGGCTAAATTCTCAGAATCCTCTTGGAGGGGATTCGCTGAATAATGTGATTGTGATTGAGGACACCTTGACAGAAGGGCCTGATCTTCACTCCTCTGCTGTGCTTGGAAAGGGGGAGGGATATTATTATCATTTGCCCACCCCTGCAGAAGACGAAGATCCCAACACACTGTTGCTCGCCTTCACAGCCAAATTTGAAGGGTCAAAATACCAAGGCAGCAGCATTGAATTCTCTGGAAAAGACAACATTGCATTACCACAGAGGGAGGTCGCAGTGGTAGGAGGCAGCGGGGTCTTCCACAATGCTCAAGGCCATGCTCTCATCGAGACCGTTTCCCACACGGTCGATGAGACAGTGCTCAAATTCACCGCCACTCTTACCTACTAATGAACTCGTTCTCTTGTTTTTCCTTCTTCCACGTTTCTTCCACTCTGTGTTTATCTTCTTCTATTTAATGTTTATGTTCATTGTCAATACCAGTACGTCCTATGTGTGTTGTAAGTTTCACTATCCAAAACTCGATCAAAAAAATCTTTATTTGCTAGTTGTAAGATGAATTTTGATCTCGCTTGTGTTTTTACTATGTTAAATCATATGTTTTTAATCCAACCTAGAGAAAGTACACATTCAAAAAATATTTACTTAAAACAAACACTTGTTATGCTCTTTAGCTCATTTACAGAATTGTGAAGGAAAATGAGGCTTTCTCATGAGTTAATTTAGGACAAAATTAGCATAGATTTAGAAATTATAGTTGAGAATGGTAAATTGATATTTGTATTTTAAAAATCAAATAAGGAGGAGGATGATATTTAGTTTGATCATTGAAGAATGGTCTTGAATAGATGAGATTCTAGAATCTATTTGATGTTAGACCTAGAAATAGTGTCTCTCTATCAATAAATTATTTGGGAATCTATATTGCTCTCTAATTTGTCAAAGGATAGGTTCATGGGTCTAACAAAATTCATAGTTGCAAATCTATACTTGGGCTCCAAACTTGTCCTAGAACTCAATGGTGTTTTCCTCTACAACTTCCCGTAATATGAGACCTTCTACTCTAGTCTTCTTATTTATCTAGTGACTTAGCATATCTAAAAATACCTTCAGGGCTGTCAATTAGTCACAGGGAGGCAAGGTCTCCCAAATCAACTCCCACAAATGAACAAGAATGATAACAACAAGCAAGCACCTAAGTATGCAAATTCTTTGCTTCTTTTAATGTACAAAATTGAAATGTGTTTCTATTGATTACTCTAGTGCTCTAGGATACTTGATTAGGAGATGAACAATTGATCTTTAGAGCGAATGCATTGAATGTCTTTAAATACTAACAACATAGCATTAAATTGCATCAACCGTGTGTTTATCCAATTCAAGGTACAAGATTGAAGGGGAGTAGTTAGCTAAATTTAAATTTTGAATTTTAAATTCAAAAGGACAATTTCATGACTGAAAGGTCGCCATTGCAACCACAAGCTTGCTCAAACAACCATAGACTTGTTTGAAAATGGGATAATAGTTAAATCCAAGTGGCAAACAACTAAATAGAGGCAGGTGCATAGATAAATGTAAAAGGTAGGTGGAAAAAATATGTGTGTGTGTGTGTGTGTGTGTGTGTGTCTGTGTGTGTGTGTTTGTGTGAGAGAGAGAGAGAGAGATGTATAAATAAATAATTGGCTAAGGAAATAAGCCCAACATCAAACAAAATAACTTGTCATTTATCATTATATACATATACTAAAACATTAATTTAAAAGAAACACAAAAATAAAAAATAAAAAATAACATAAAATATGTTGCAAATATGTGCCTAAGTGGTGTTGTCATTGATGTCAACATATCCTTGTTTCCATTGATGTCAACTGTATCCTATGTTGCTATCTGTATAGAAGACCGGATTGTTGAGGATATTGAGAAAATTAATGACAATCAATGTATGCGGACCATATGGATGTGTATAGGTCTGCCTGAAGAAGCTCCAATTATGATTTGAGAAGTTTGCATTAAGATCTGAGGAAGTTATGGCCATTTGAGTAGAACCAGTTCCTGCAATACTCAGGAGAGATAGAGTGACAGGGAAGTGGTTCGGATTGCTCCGATAACGTAAAATGATGATCTGTGGATCCAAAGGCATGTTCAGGAAGTCAATATGCATCATCAACTCAAGTGGTTAGTAGTTTGGAGGTCTGCAAGCTATCTTTCTAGTTTGACAGTCATGGCAGACAGTGTTCTTGAGGCTCTGGAGGAAGATACAAATGATTCTAGTAATTTGGTTTAGAGTGGATATTATTGGTGAATTCAATGTGCTTGTGGAGGTCTCTGGATTGTGTGGTTACTATGTTGGAGGTCCTCATTAAAGTTTGAGCTTGTTGTTGAAGATCTCTTCTTTGAAGTTGATGGTCTTCCTAGTCTTGGCCGACTGGATGTTCCTAGTGTGTTGTGGATGATCTAAAGAGCATTATGAGAAGCGTGGCATGTTAATAGAGGAAGATTCAAGTCTCAGCTATGTTTTGCCGACAATGTAAAGATCCACATTAAGTTTAGTCGACCTTGTTGATCGTTCCAAGGTTGATGAAGTGTATGAATACTTGTTGAAGAGTTGTTGAAAATTATCCTTGTGCAAAATGAATTAAATCTGAGGAAAGAATCTAAAGCAAAGTAGAGAAGAAGAGGAGCAAAAGAAGTATACAGTGAAGAATCAATAAAGAAGAATTTGAAGATAGAAGCAGAAGTTTTTGTGAGCCTTCAAAGGGACTAAATCAAGCATGAATGTAGATGCTATTTCTCAGTTCATTATTTCTATGTAAATCATAATTTCTTATAGGTAGTGACCGTCCTTTTAAGTAGTGAGCTCTGGGCAGTGCACCCAAAGGCATGTGCCTTCTATTTTCTTAAGTACTTTTAATAAGGTACGTATTTTTGTGGGTTAACCCCCACCGTGGTTTTTCCCTTAACTAGGTTTTCCATGTCAAAAATTCTGGTGTTGTGTGTTCATGTTCTTTCTGCTCATGTGTTGATTCATGCTTAAATGTTTACATCATTAATCTGTGGTGCAGGAGCACCTACCTGACAGCTGGCCTCCATGAGGCAGTTAGTTAGTTTAAGTCTTGTTAATGTTTTCAAGAAGGTCTTATAAGACCAATGCATGTAATAAGGTCATGTTGACCATGCTTTACTATTTTTAGCTAGTTTGTTAAGACAACTGTTATGCTGTAGGTCCGGTTGGATCTCCCAGCCGCCTGGAGAGATTTCCCAGCTGCATGGAGTCGGGTCAGTAGTACTCGCAAGAGATCCTATATATGCATGAGGATCGGTTGGTATTGCATATCATCAATCATCGATCAGATTGAGCAGAAGAGTTAGATTGCAAAGAGTGAGACTGAATATTGTATTTGCATCTTTTGAAATCAATAAAGATCCTGTTTGTGTTCATTTTCTGTTTGATCTCCATTGTGTAATCGAGTTGCTGTTTTGGTGGTTTCATGGATTCGTTGATCCATTCCACCGGTTGATTCGTCGAATCGGTGGAATGGCTATGTACAGTAGGTTAGGGTTTAGTCTGCTTTTTGTGTTTGTTTGCATGCAGGTGTGCAGGATCGCAGTCGAGAGGTGTTGAGAACCCTAGCATGGGTATGTGCTAGGTCGTGTTAGTTGTTAGAGTTTGGAAGATCACCCTGAAAGCAGATCGGGTCATCCCAGGAGGTTTGGCAGATCGAAATTCGCTAAGGTTGGAAAATCCTTCGCAACGGCATCATCAGGATATTTCTGTGTATATCCTGCAGTTAATTTGGGCGTCATCCGAGTAAGTGGAGATGAGCATGATGCAGTAGATTGCATAAGGTAAATGTGAATTGGGGTGATCATCATCAGGTGTTGCCGAGGAGGAGCGTATCGGCATAAGGTAGAAGATCGGGTTGACAATTCCTTCGCGGGCCGATAATGTTAAGTTTGGCCGACAGCAGGATATTGAAGGAACTGCATATGATGTCATCGTCATCAGGATAATCGTCATCAAGATATCAAGGTGACGTAAGCATCGAGGAAGGGTGCATGAGGTTGTCGTCATCAGGATATATGGGAGGAACCGGATGTTCTATATCCTGCTGATGAACATGATGTTGAACATCATGATGCTGAAGAAAGAGGTTGGCGGTAAGATGAACAGTGAACGTCAGGAGGATGTTCACGCTTGCCAAATGTGATGATGCTGCCGTTAGTCGAATATGATGATGCTGCTAACAGGCGAAGAGTCGAAGGTTTGTCTGCAGGAGGATATCGGTCGGCAGAGAGAATATGATGATGCTGACAGTGTTAAGGGAAATATGATGATGATGATGAAGGGTTGCGGACATCCATGCTGTATGTCAAGGTTTTAGTGTGGATGCCTCTGCATCATAGTGGTATCAGAGCTCAGCAAAAGGTCTGGGCTATTGTGTGTTGATTCTGTCACCGAAAGGGCAGAGGTAGAGTTGATTCTGTCACCGAAAGGACAGAGGTAGAGCAGTGAGAGGTTGACAAAATGCCTCCGAGAGGTACTGGTACTGCAAGGGAATTGCAGGAGATGAAGAAAAAACATGCCAGAGAGATGAGGAAGATGAAGGAGCTTGCTGAAGCACTTCAAGCCAGGCTTGTAGCCCTGGAAAAGAACAAAAAGAGGGAAGTGGAAGACAGTGAGTCTGAAGAAGATGAAGATACTGTTGAAGAGTATGAAGAGGTAGCTGAAGATCTAGATGCTGAAGACCAGAAATTTGCAAAATTGTTAAAGGCAGTGCAGAGTGATAAACCTAAGGTAAAGGTTGATGTTTCCAAGTATAATGGAAGTTTGAATGAAGATGAGTTGCTGGATTGGATTGCTGCACTTGATAATCACTTTGAATGTGAAGATGTTGCTGAGGATCAGAAGGTAAAGATTGCAAAGACCAAGTTAGGAGGTCATGCTTTGGTATGGTGGGATTATGTACAATCCGAGAGAAGGAAACAAGGGAAGTCAAAGATCACTTCATGGGATAAGATGGTAGCAAGGATAAAAGGTAAATTCTTGCCTAAGGATTATGAAATTCAGATGTTTAAGAAGCTGCAATTTTTAAGGCAGAAGGAAATGGATGTGAAGGCATATACTGAGGAGTTTTATAAATTGAGTATGAGATCTGGTCATCATGAGAATGAGGTAGAAAAGGTGGCTAGGTACTTGGCTAGTTTGAGATTGAACATACAGAATGAGTTAGTTTTAGCTAACCCTAAGAGTGTGGAGGATTGTTACCAAATGGCAATCAGGATTGAAGAAAAGATGAATAGGGGACAAGATAAGTCCATAAGAGGAAGAGGCAGCAATATGAGGGGAAGAGGATCAGCCCCTACACAAAGGCAAACCAATGAGGGTCAAGAAGACACTGGTAAAGGACAGGGACAGTCTGATTTCAGAGGTGGATGGAAAGGTAATAGAGGCAGATTTGGAGGTGGTAGAGGTTCTACTACATTTTCAGGAAAGTGTTACACCTGTGGTGAGTTTGGTCATCCATTTTTCAAATGTCCAGAAAGCAAAGGTTCATCATCCAGAAATGATAGAACAAATGACAAGAGAGTACAACTTGTGCAAGAAGAGAAAGTAGAGCAAAGTGTGCAAAGTTCAAACACTTATCAAAGAGATAGGGAGCCTGACGGTTATGCATACCCTGAGGAGGGAGAAGCATTGATGCTAAGGAGAATTAGTTTGCAGACATCAAAGGATATGATGCAAAGAAGAGCTCTTTTCAAGACCACATGCAAGAGCAAAGGTAAAGTATGTAAGGTTGTCATTGATACTGGTTCAACAGACAACATGGTATCTCAGGAAATGGTGGATAAACTGAATTTGGAAAGGATTCCACACCATCACCCTTACAAGGCATCTTGGGTGAGTGATAGTCAATCACTTTTTGTCTATGAACAGGCATATGTTGATTTTCAGATTGGAGCATATCAGGATAGAGTTTTGTGTGACATTTTGCCCATGGAATGTTGTCACCTACTGTTGGGTAGACCATGGCAATTTGATAGAAGGGTACTGTATGATGGGTATGCTAATACCTACACCATCAAGAAAGATGGGAAGACTGTTATGTTGATGCCATTACAGGAAGATGCTGCAGCACAGGGGGCAGCCAAAATCATTTTAGTGGGAAAGAAGGAGTTTGTGCAGATGCCTATAGGAGCAGGCATAAAGGCAATTGAGGATACTGCAGGGAAAGGAGTTGTTAAGGACAACAGGTTGAAGAAAGTTTCAGTTGTGACTGACAGAGGTCAGCAGCAGGTGCAGAAACAGGTTTGCAAACAGCAACCAGTTGAGAGGAATGACAAGGATGTTGTCATAGTTGGGACTATTGTTTGTCCTATAAAGGTTGAAAGAAAGACAGAGTTGAACATTGCAGAAGTTCAAGAGGCAGTTCAGACAGAGGTTCTGGTCAAACACAAGGTATGTGAGAGAAGGGCCTACATTGACAGGCATGAGGATTTACTTGCAAGAAGGCAAGTTACAGTTCAGAAGTCTTGGAGCAGCCAAGAGCCAGCAGAGGACAAAGCTGGAACAGGTCAGAACACTGACATGACAAAGTGTAAAGGTGGGGGACTTCCACAACCAAACTCATGGGACATGAGTTCTTTTCTGTTGGGGAGTATGGTGCAGGAGCACCTACCTGACAGCTGGCCTCCATGAGGCAGTTAGTTAGTTTAAGTCTTGTTAATGTTTTCAAGAAGGTCTTATAAGACCAATGCATGTAATAAGGTCATGTTGACCATGCTTTACTATTTTTAGCTAGTTTGTTAAGACAGCTGTTATGCTGTAGGTCCGGTTGGATCTCCCAGCCGCCTGGAGAGATTTCCCAGCCACTTGGAGTCGGGTCAGTAGTACTCGCAAGAGATCCTATATATGCATGAGGATCGGTTGGTATTGCATATCATCAATCATGGATCAGATTGAGCAGAAGAGTTAGATTGCAGAGAGTGAGACTGAATATTGTATTTGCATCTTTTGAAATCAATAAAGATCCTGTTTGTGTTCATTTTCTGTTTGATCTCCATTGTGTAATCGAGTTGCTGTTTTGGTGGTTTCATGGATTCGCTGATCCATTCCACCGGTTGATTCGTCGAATCGGTGGAATGGCTATGTACAGTAGGTTAGGGTTTAGTCTGCTTTTTGTGTTTGTTTGCATGTAGGTGTGCAGGATCGCAGTCGAGAGGTGTTGAGAACCCTAGCATGGGTATGTGCTAGGTCGTGTTAGTTGTTAGAGTTTGGAAGATCACCCTGAAAGTAGATCAGGTCATCCCAGGAGGTTCGGCGGATCGAAATTCGCTAAGGTTGGAAAATCCTTCGCAACGGCATCATCAGGATATTTCTGTGTATATCCTACAGTTAATTCGGGCGTCATCCAAGTAAGTGGAGATGAGCATGATGCAGTAGATTGCATAAGGTAAATGTGCATTGGGGTGATCACCATCAGGTGTTGCCGAGGAGGAGCGTATCGGCATAAGGTAGAAGATCGGGTTGACAATTCCTTCGCGGGCCGATAATGTTAAGTTTGGCCGACAGCAGGATATTGAAGGAACTGCATATGACGTCATCGTCATCAAGATAATCGTCATTAGGATATCGGGGTGACGTAAGCATCGAGGAAGGGTGCATGAGGTTGTCGTCATCAAGATATATGGGAGGAACCGGATGTTCTATATCCTGCTGATGAACATGATGTTGAACATCATGATGCTGAAGAAAGAGGTTGGCGGTAAGATGAACAGTGAACGTCAGGAGGATGTTTGCACTTGCCTAATGTGATGATGCTGCCGTTAGTCGAATATGATGATGCTGCTGACAGGCGAAGAGTCGAAGGTTTGTCTTCAGGAGGATATCGGTCGGCAGAGAGAATATGATGATGCTGACAGTGTTAAGGGAAATATGATGATGATGATGAAGGGTTGCGGACATCCATGCTGTATGTCAAGGTTTTAGTGTGGATGCCTCTGCATCAATCTGCTTATAAATTAAGAAAGAAGATTAAAAGTGTAGAAAAGGTTAAAGTTTAGAGACAACTAATTCACCCCCTATCAGTTGTCCGGATTAATTCCAACAATTGCTATCAAAGCCAAGTTTCTCTAAAAGAAGCTTGACCGCTTGAGGAGATCCAAGATGTCATCCTACAAGAAGGAAAGTCTGAGATTTGATGGAACAAATTACACCTTCTGGAAAGTCAGTACGCAGTGTCATCTGGAATGTATGGGAGATGCCTTTTGGTTAATAACCAAGAATGCATATAAGATTCTAAAGAATGGACCTTCAACTATAGACAAACTCATAAATACTAAACAAAATATTTGAGTCAAAGAAGCATTGTTGAGTGCCCTGACTGATACTGAATTGGCAAATGTCCTTGATTTTAAAACCGCTCATGAAATCTGGAGTAAGTTGAAAAATTTGCATGAAGATGACAAATATGTTAAATGTGCCAAGCTACAAAGCCTAAAGGGTAAATATGAAAGATTGGTAATGAGTGAAGATGAAAACATTACTTCCTATATGTAGAAAGTAAATGAACTTGTGATTGGTATCAGAAATGCAGGTTGAGTATTAGAAGAATCAGAATTTTTTGCCAAAGTGCTCAGATCCTTACCTATAGCATACGAGCATAAAGTTGCAACCATTGAAGAAATCAGGACAGTAGCAACCATCACAAGGGATCAGTTAGTTGGCAAGCTCTCAGCATTTGAAATGAGTGAGTTTGGTGACTCTCTCCCTAAGTCTGAATCTACATTCAAGGCCAATGTATATGGAAAGCAAAGATATAATCCGGGAGAAATTTCTTCAGGGAGATCAAACAGATTTTTGAAGACAAGGAAGGATCTTGAAGATGATGAAATTGAGATTGCAGATCTTGAAGCTCTTATTGCCAAAAGAATGCCAAGAGGATCCGGCAAGTATGAAGGAAAGTTTCCTTTAAAATGTTTTGCTTGTAATAAGATTGGTCATTTTGCTTCAAGGTGTCCGGAGAGGTTTTCAAAGCCAAACCCTAATAGATACAAAAGTCAGAAGAATTGCTATTATGTCCAAGAAGCTGGAGAAGGAGTCATAGATGATGAATCTGATCATGGAGAAGGTGATTGGGTGTTCATTGCTATTAGAGAAGAAGATCCAATATCTACTGAATCTGTTAGCTGTACAAATGTGGAAAGTGCCTTAGCTACTCATGTTGGTGAAAAGGATGAATGAGTGATTGATAGTGGATGTTCTCATCATATGACTAGTGACAAGAGTAAGTTTGTGAGTTTTGAAAAATATGAAGGTGGGCTTGTGAATTTTGGAGACAACTCAGCTGGTAGAATCTGTGGCAAAGGATCCATCTATTTTGATGGTAAGAATTACACCAATAATGTTTTGTATGTGGAAGGACTGGAACATAATCTTCTCAGTGTTGGATACTTAGTTGAGAAGGGTTATGATCTTCGATTCAAGGATGGAAAATGTAGAATCTTGGAGTGGTCCAGAACTGAAATTGCATCTGGTACTCAAACTAGAGGTAACATCTTTCATTTAAATACTTTTGACAAAAGTTGTTTGATTGCTCAGACAGATCAAAGTTGGCTATGGCATAGAAGGATGTGTCATGTGAATTTTGATAACATTGTCAAAATAAGTTCCTCTCAGGCTGTAAGAGATCTTCCAAAGCTTGTGAAACCTGATAGCATATGTAGAGAATGTCAATTGGGTAAATAGAACAAAATTTCATTCAAAAGTAAGGAACAAACTTCTACTAGACAATTGGAACCGGTACATACTGATCTCTGTGGTCCTACTAGAATTAGGAGTGTGCAAGGAGATAGATATTTCATGTTGTTGATTGATGATTACTCCTGAATGATGTGGTTAACTTTCCTAAAAGAAAAATCAGAAGCTCTTGATAAGTTTAAAGTGTTCAAGATGATGGTTGAAAATGAGATTGGTGGGAAATTGATGTGTCTGAGATTTGAAAGAGGTGGAGAATTTACTTCCGGTGAGTTTGATGCTTTCTATGAAAAGCATGGGATAAAAATATAGTTATCTGCTCCAAGGACTCCTCAGCAAAATGGAGTTGTGGAAAGAAAGAACCAGACCATTCAAGAAGCTGCCAAGACCATGATGATGGAAACAAATGTTCCTCAAATTTATTGGAGAGAAGCCATGAGTACTGCTGTCTACACTCTTAACTAGGTGCAGATCAAAGGAAATTCTGGTAAGACTCCTTATGAACTATGGTTTGGTCATCCTCCTACTATGAGATATTTTAGTGTTTTTGGTAGTAAATGCTATATCAAGAGAGATGAGGACTTAGGTAAGTTTGATGCAAGAAGTGATGAAGGAATATTTTTGGGATACTCTACTCAAAGTAAGGCTTACCGGTGTTTCAACAAGAGGTTAAAAAAGATTGTTGAAAGTGCTAATATTAAAGTTGATGAAAGCAAAGAAGGACATTCCAGCTACTAGGGATATGATTCAGATGATCAAAATGAAAGTCAAAGTCAAGGAAGGCAATTTTAAATTCAAACTCAGATCCAGACTAATCTGGTAACTCCAGTAACTCAAGAGGTTAGTGCAGATGATGAGGAACAAGCTCAAGAAACAAAAGTTTAAACAATTCCCAAAACCCCCAGGTATGTAAGATTGAATCATCCTGAATATCAAATCATAGGAGATAGAAATAAAGGTGTTCAAACTAGGAGAAGAGTTGTTGAAGATCAAGAAGAGATTTGTTTGATTTCAAAGATTGAACCTAAGTCAGTGAGTGAAGCCTACAAAGATGAAAACTGGGTTAAAGCAATGGAAGAAGAATTGATGCAAATAGAAAAGAATCACACTTGGGATCTTGTTCCCAAACCTAAGGATAAAAACGTGATTGGAACCAAATGGGTCTTCTGGAATAAGATAAATGAAGTTGGTGAGGTTGTAAGAAATAAGGAAAGGTTGGTATGTAAATGCTACTCTCAAGTGGAAGGAATTGATATTGAAGAAACGTTTTCTCCAGTGGCAAGGATAGAGGTAGTTAGATTGTTTCTTGCATTTGCTGCCTTCAGAGATTTTAAAGTATATTAGATGGATGTCAAATCAACATTTCTGAATGAAGATTTGGAGGAAGAAGTCTACATTAAGGAACCAGAAGGATTTCAATTATCTGATCAAGGAGATATGGTTTGTAGATTGAGAAAAACCTTGTATGGACTCAAGCAAGCTCCAAGAGCCTAGTATGCCAGATTGGATAAGCATTTGCTTAATCTAGGATTTAGCAAAGGCACTATTGATAGTAATATGTACTTCAAGATTAATCATGAGGACATTTTAATTGTTGAGGTCTTTGTTGATGATATCATTTTTGGTGGAAATGAATATATATGCAAAGCATTTGCTAATCATATGAAAAGTGAATTTGAGATGTCAATGTTTGGTGAGATGAATTTCTTTCTAGGTCTGCAAATTGCTCAGTCAGATAAAGGTATCTTCATATCTTAGTCCAAGTATATGAAAGAATTATTAAAGAAGTTTGGAATGGAAGACTCAAAACTAGTAGCTACACCTATGGTAACTGGATGCAAGTTAAGTAAAGATGACGACTCCCGCAAGGCAAATTAGAAAAGGTATAGATCAATGATTGGAGGATTACTCTATCTAACTCAGACTAGACCTAACATCATGAATGTCATTGGACTTGTTGCCAAATTTCAAGTTGATCCAAAAGAATCCCAGGTTGTGGCAATCAAAAGAATTTTTAGATATCTCAAGGGGACAATTGATTATGGACCATGGTATCCAAAGGACAATGACTTCACTCTTCATGCATATACAGATGTTGATTGGGGAGGAGATGTAGATGACAGAAAAAGTACTAGTGGTGGTACATTCTTCTTGGGAAGAAGATTGGTTTCTTGGATGAGAAAAAAGAAAGAGGCAATATCTCTGTCTACTGTAGAGTAGAGTATATAGAAGCAGCAAATAATTGTACTCAAGTTCTGTGGATGAAGCAAATGCTAAAGTACATCAAAGTTGTGTTTGAGGAACCAATCACAATTTCCTATGATAATTCAAGTGCTATAAGTATTTCAAAGAATCCAATATTGCACTCAAAGACAAAGCATATATCTATCAAGTTTCATTTCTTGAGAGAGAAAGTAAATTAGAATGAAGTCCAAATGGAGTTTGTGGCTTCCAAAGATCAGATTGCGGATATCTTCACTAAGCCTCTTCCCAAGGATACTTTTGAGTATCTCAAGGAAAAGTTAGGGGTTATTACCCCTCCTGGTCAGAATTAAGATGCACTAAAGTGCATCAATCTAGTGGAACTCACATTCATATCTTGTGATCTGGATTGATGTTAAGGAGTTACTACGCAAGGGGGAGTAGTCAGTATGCAATTTTGGGATCAGTCTAAAGCAAAAAGGAGAAAAGATAGCAAATATGTGCCCTTTGACATTGATGTCAAAGGGGGAGAGAAGTTATGTGAAAAACTTTGAAGTGAATAGTTGCTAGTGAAAGGAGTAGTGAATAAAGTGGTTTCAGGTGTGATAAGAGAAAGGGGGAGAAAATTCTTGTCATGATGGTTGAATTCAGTTTTTCACATCATATGTTGCCATCAATGACAAAGGGGGAGATTGTTGCAAATATGTGCCGAAGTTGTGTTGCCATTGATGTCAACATATCCTTGTTGCCATTGATGTCAACTGCATCGTATCTTGTTGTCTATATAGAAGACCATATTTTTGAGGATATTGAGAAAATTAATGACAATCAATATATGCAGACCATATGGATGTGTATAGGTCTACCTGAAGAATCTCTAGTTATGATTTGAGAAGTTCGCATTAAGATCTGAGGAAGTTATAGCCATCTAAGTAGAACCAGTTCCTGCAATACTTAGGAGAGACAGAGTGACAGGGAAGTGGTCCGGATTGCTCTAGTAACGTAAAATGATGATCTGTGGATCCAAAGGCATGTTCAGGAAGTCAGTATGTATCATCAACTCGAGTGGTTCGTAGTTTAGAGGTTCGCAAGCTATCTTTCTAGTTTGACAGTCATGGTAGACAGTGTTCTTGAGGCTCTGGAGGCAGATACAAATGATTCTAATTAAACTCATATAACTCACAAAATGGCATTACACTATCCAAACATGGATCTAAACTATATGTATATATGTATATATCAATGCATGGATATAATCATGAACCAACAATCAATACCAAGTATAAGTTAGCACATACCTAATCATAGACATCTCATGTCATAATAAAATGCATACAACATTAGACATAGTCCATTTGCCTAATAAGTCCTAGAAACATGCTAAACATAAGCATTAATAAGAAAATAGGACATGGACAGAATCGCGCACGAGTGGGCCTTACATCAAGTTTTTTGTGTCATTAGATTATGAAGAGTCATCAAGTTAATTCAAGGCTTTACACTTTTATAGTGATAGCCAAGGAATTGTGATGATTGAGATAATACCAACATTTTATATTTTAAAATGGGTAACTAAAAAAAGAATTTTAGGTAGGAAGTAAGCACTGGGCACAAAAGAAAGCAAAGCAAGGATGAAAATAATAGACAGCTTAACTAAATGTGTAAAAGAATCATTTAAAAGTATTGATGGTATTTATATGAATTCAGATGTGGGAAATCCTCCTAAATTTTAAAATGATGGATGTAAATGAATAGATATTAGCACCATGATCTAAAGCGATAGTATTGATTTCATGGTGAATGTGGCCCCAACAATAGGGTGAATTTTAATGGTAATGGTAAATATGGTGTATAATATAAATTTGTGTCACAAATTATAGGAGATTAGTCATCAAGCACATGTAGATTATCATAGCAAAAATGGTTCAATATAAATGATTCATAAATAACAAGGAGGTAATTTAAGAACCATTGGACCACTTTTAGAAAATTGTGGCAATTTGGACCTCCTTACATTTGATAATATTCACTAAAAATAAAGGTCTGAATTTGAATAATTCACCAATTAGTGAAGATTTATTGCTAAAATAATATTGGGTGGACACCACAATAGGATACAAAATCTTGGAGATGCTTATTAATGTCATATGGGATATTAAAAATGTAATAATGTGGAATCACCATGGGAAATGTATTATTATTGAGGGATCATAATAGAACAAGGAGGAACACATGGGATGTCTTGCAATGTGGAATGAGTCTTACTAATTTTAAGGGTCACACATTAGACATGTGGTTTAGTGAGCACATAGTTTAGTAGACTCATGGTTTTATGTAATACTACTTGGTCATTTTATACAAGATTGATCTATATAAAAAAGAACATGGTAATAGTATGAGTACATGCTAGAGGATCATCTCTAGTGATGATGTTTCATGTTATGTCATGATCTTGAGGAAGGCATTGAAAACGATGTGTTGTTACATGGTGTTTAATGACTTCTAATTTTTGTTGCATTAATCACATGGAGTTCAATGATTTACTAATTGTTGAAGAATACTTGCATAGTGAAAGTTCTAAGGAAAAAATACTCAGTATGCACCTTCTAGTATTTTATGATTTTCTTAATGATATTTTCAATTGATATAGCTTGATACAAGCACACATTACTATGCCCTTAAAGAGAAAAATAGACATAGTTAATTTCCCACCATTAACCCTTGGAGGAAATGTAATGTAGTTTTCAGATCTAAGTAAATTTTGCTAGCATAATGGCAAGTAAATTAATACTTCAAGAACATGAAACAAGAAGACAATTGATAGAAGAGAAGAGACAATAATATACATGGGGAAAATTCTTTTTGATAAAAGGCCCTGCAATCCAAAGCATCAAACCAATGTATTGATCTACAACAACAATGTTACAATACAGTTGTAGGCTCAAAGCCTTAACATGGAGATTTACACCTTGCACCTCTAGAGGAAAACTGATAGCATAACCCTATGCCAAAAACTTCTCCTTAAAATGACTCCTCCATCATTCAACTTATAGGTGTTTCATTACAAGAAGAAGATGAGTTCACTTTTTGGCCAAAAAGTGGAAGTGTTTTTCTTGTTTCTCAAATTTTGTCGTACTTGGAGTGACAATTTGAAGCACTTGTACATAAAATATTAAGATAATGTAAAAATAAGAAATGTAGGATTTTATTTCTAGTTTTCAAATATGTATTTTTTTCTAATACCCAGATGATGCAAGTTGGTTTTTTATTGGATGTACAAAAAGTGGCTTTTTAAAAGTCCCATGTTTTTTGCAAAAGCATGCATGTGTACGGCCAACATAATTTGAACTAAATTAATGTATTTTTCTAATTCCTTTTGTGGAAAGATTCTCATAATATTGAATTTTGGTTAGGTATTTTTTCGTAATTTTTTGATAAATATATTTTTTTATTAATTTTTTAATGGCCCTAATTAGTGTTTTTTTAAAACCCCTCATGTATGGCTAACATAATTTGAGCTAAACTAATCAATTGACCAATTTTTTTTTTTCATCATGTAGATAATGATGTCTAGTTTGGTCAGACATAATTGTTTTTCAAGGAACTTTCAAAATGAAAAGTTATTAAAAAAATAGTAACCTATGTTATTTCAATTTTATGAGTTAGTTTGTTTGGAAAATAAATAATAAACAGAAAATTACGTTCAATAGTAGAAAAAATTACATATTTGAAAACTAGACTATTAGATCTATAATGGGTTTTAATTTTGTTAAAATATTCTGGAAAAAAAGTCGTCAGCCATAGTGGTGAAACTACTTTTTTCTCTTGTTTGTTTCATGGTCTCCTAGTTGCAGGTCCAAACCTAAGGCTTGGGTTTCCAAGCCTAAAACCAATGCAAATTGGCGGGTTTGAAATTTCAAAATTTTAGAAATGGGTACCTGTTATAAATGGGTGCCCATTCATAACGGGTACTCATTATAAACGGGTACCCATTTTAAAAAATAACGGGTACCCGTTTCTAAAAAATAAAAAAAATAGCCATAGGCATGTAAAAAAACTAAAAAAAAATACTTTTGGAAAATGAGTACCTGTTTTGCTTCAGGAGCTCGATCCTAAACGAGTACCTATTTTTTTCAAAACGAATACTCATTCCAAGCGACATTTTTCATCCACGGGAGACTTCTACAAAATGTATACTCAACTTCTTGCTTTAACCTGCTAATTGTTGAAGAATACTTGCATAGTGAAATTTCTAAGGAAAAAATACCCACTATGCACCTTCTAGTATTTTATGATTTTCTTAATGATATTTTCAATTGATATAGCTTGATATAAGCACATATTACTATGCCCTTCAAGAGAAAAATAGACATAGTTAATTTCCCACCATTAACCCTTGGAGGAAATGTAATGTAGTTTTCAGATTTAAGTAAATTTTGCTAGCATAATCGTAAGTAAATTAATATTTCAAGAACATGAAACAAGAAGACAATTGATAGAAGAGAAGAGACAATAATATACATGGAGAAAATTCTTTTTGATAAAAGGCCATGCAATCCAAAGCATCAAACCAATGTATTGATCTACAACAACAATGTTACAATACACTTGTAGGCTGAAAGCCTTAACATGGAGATTTACACCTTTCACCTCTATAGGAAAACTGATAGCATAACCCTATACCAAAAACATCTCCTTAAAATGACTCCTCAATCATTCAACTTATAGGTGTTTCATTACAAGAAACCACCATTTAATAAAACCCAAAACTATGAGCTACTACCAACATCAAATATGGCACCCAATTCGGGTAGGAAATATCTAATGCCTTCTCATGGACAATTGAATCCACTATAAAATAGAAAGTTACTTACACCAATCCAATGAAAATAGATGATGTTCCAAAAACTTAAAGACCATTGATACTGCAATCCAATGAAAATAGTCCACCAAAGACACATATACCTCCTAAGATTCCTACTATATGAGAAATATCTTATTTGGTGCCAACAAAAGAAACTCAAAGTCTACTGATCAACACTTACACAAAATGTGTGTCTTATAATCAAAACATGTAGTACAAAGAACACACACAATGATATGTAAACTACAACAAACTTGTTGCAAAATAGAGCATACTTACATAAACAATTTTCTTCTCACTTTCTCATCTTTGATCTCTTCTAGTTCTTCCAAGTTCTCTACATCACAAATAATATACATAAAGAACATACATACTATTGCTAAAAATGTAATGGAACACAACAATAGTACATGACCACAAACAATGATCATACTAGATGAATAAGAACCTCTACAAAGAAACATAAGACCATAGATAGAAATTACAATCCATATCATATCCTTTTACCAACACCACTTAGTGCTAAGTTGTGCCAAGTAGGATCTCCTTCACAAAACCACAACTAAAAAGCCTTATCAACACCCAACCATTCAATATCTTGGATAAAGTAAAACATATGTATCTCAAATAACCAACATGGATGTATGCTTCTATAATAAAAGAATATCAAACTCAAATCTATTTGAAAACTCAAAATTAGGCCCAATAACATTTCCTAAACTTCTCATAAATATCATCACTCATATGCACAAGGAGATAACCATACCAAACACTCCTCAAATGAACCCTTAAAAACTAAAAACCATAGCTCAAGATCCATATCCATGAGAAGACAAAGAATAAAACAAAATTCATCTAAAAATGGGCAATACCTATCAGATGATTTTATACCAAGTGGACTGAAAGTGGGTAATGAAATTTATTCTTTGAGATGCATCAAGCCTCATAAACTCTCTCTATGCATAATCTCCTCATCAAGTCCATGTTGAACTCATGTCCATCTTTAGGTGAATGCTTCTTTGTCTCTTTATTGAAACCTCATCAAAGAGACATCATTCCAACACATGATCCCTATAACAATAGATCTCCAGCCTCACCCAATCTCCAAGTATCCGTGAGCACCTACAACTAATTGATCTATGCTAAAAACTAAATGAAAGACCACACTGTCATGAATCTCCAAGAAAAATATCAATGTACTCAATACCAAGAGAAATTATCCAAACCACTATCAAAGCTCCCACTACAGGTTTGCATAATCCAAGATCTCATCATTAACACATGATCTAGCATCTCCTCCTAGGAGATCATATGCTCCAATGAACATATCATGCCCCTTTGAGCACCATCATGCCAAAACTCTAATGCACAATCAAGAGTTGACCATGGAAAAATACCAAACCATCCTCTAAATAAAGGATCACCTATCAAAATTGACAAGTCACATACTAACACCTCACCAAATACTACAAGAGCCCTCTATAGTAAACCAAGATGTCAACATCTCCAATCATGTCAAGATTACCATCTTCTATCAATGGAACTCAAGATGTCATAGTACTCTCACTATATACAAGAATCGTAATCCAAGTGTTTTTTCCATGACACTTACAACCTCTATAGAAGATCATCCATCACCAAATGATGAATCTACATCCTTTCCAAACCTCCCACTAAACCATGATACTGAGATATCAACGGCATCATGATAACCATCTCCTAAATGAAAATCATTTGTGGCCCCAACATAATCAAATAACACAACTATAATGCTAACAACTCTAAAAAATAAATTAGAACCAAGATCTCAAAGCCAAGAAGATAAACAACATTCTATATGTCCCAATAAATGAATTTCCAAGTACTCTAATCATACACCCTCTCATCCCAATGCAAAATACTAATGCACAAATGACCACAAACAAGGCCAGATGACTAAACCTACATCAATACTAAAAAGATTTGTGGATGTAGGTAGTCTGCATTTGAGTCATCCCACTATACCCAATGGGTGGATCCAACCCACACAATTACATAACTCGTATATTCTAAACTAATGAAATATGCAAACTCATCATCACATCAATAACCTACAAATTGAGATAACAAATAAAATAACCTATAAATCTCAAGACTCAAACACTAGATCAACATAGATCTGCTTTTCCAAACAAATCCACGACAAGTAACCATAGTCAAGGAACCATAGTGAAATGAGAAAATTATCTAAATTGTTTAGAAGGGAGATGACCTGTTGAAGAATATAATTAAGTTTCCAGTTATCCAAACCTCTTCCTTTAATAGCATTGATCACTATCAGCGAGTCACCCTCAATCCACACATTTTTAATGCCTTTTTCAACTACCAATAGTAAACCATGAACTAGTGCCCATGCCTCCGCCTCATTATTGGTTCTTGTAGGAAGTTTGGTCAATTTAGCTGCTACCGGAGAACCATTGTCTTTTCTAATAACACATCTTGTACCTAAAGGATCGGGATTGCCTTGACATGCTCCATCAAAATTTAGCTTGAAGAAAGGAGGGGAGGGTGGAATCCATCTAACTTGATCTCTTTTTGAAGTATTCTTAATGGCCCCCAAGAGGCTACCTATATCTAGCTTGCTCACTGATGGCTAGAGTAAGATAGTTGTCACATCCCATTTGGACCACATTAAATTTCTGAGATTTGTGCATCTGAGAAAGGAAACTAACTGATCAAAACTTGTTGCTTCTAATTTGGCACAGACCTGAAAAACTAAACTTGCTTCCTTTCTAAAAATGTGGAGGTTCCTTTCCCAGCATAGATGCCAAATAACCATCGAAGGGCCTATATCCCACAAGCAGGCTAAGTGAGATTTAACCACTGGGCGAGGCCAATTCCTAAACATTAGGAGCAAGGATTTGGATAAGGGACTAGACCAATTTAGCTATCTAAATAGCCAGAGCCAACATTCTCTATTAAAAGGACATAGCAGAAGAAGATGGTCAATTGACTCTTCCACACCTCCACACAATACACTTGAACAATTTGGACCTAGCCCCAATCTTTTGATAAGATCATCTATCAAGATATTATTGTGATGCACACACCAAGCAAATGCTCCTGCTTTAGGAATTAGAGCATTTCCCCAACAAAGGTTTGAAGGCCAATCTGTAGAAGTTTTGTGCATACAAACTCTATACCCCTCTTTGACTAAATATAAGCTCGATTTAGAACCCGTCCAAGCTACTTCATCATCGACATTAGAGACAATAACCAATTTCTTCCTTAGAATTAGATTAGGCAATACTTTCTGACCCCTTGGAAATTTGCATTCTCGGGTCCTCTTCCACTTTACTAACATTGAATTCCCATCCCTTGTCATAAGCCAGTAATCTTTGACTTTGGTTCCCCAACACAATTGAAGGAAGATTCTAGCAACTGTAAGATCCCTCCTGGAAGACAATGCCGGCCCACCTCCCCAAGTATCAAACAAGAAGTCAACATTTTCACCATTCTGCATTATCCAAGTCAAATTGGGTTGTAGTATATCTCTACTTTTGATGAGGAAATTCCAGATTATTGAACCTTTGGAAGGGTTCTTAACTGTGAAAATTCTCTCATTATCAAAAGAATCCAGATACTTTGCTTTCATGAGTCTTACCCATATAGCATTAGGTTTCATGCACATATTCCATGCCAGTTTGGCACCCAAGGCTTGATTTTGAATGTCAATGTTGAGGATTCTAGCCCATCCATCATCTTTAGGCTTACACACCTTATCCTATCCCAATAGATGAATTTTCTTTTCTTGAAGAGTACCTTGCCATAGAAACTTCCTACATACCCCATCAATCTTTGAAACAATGCCTTTTGGAAAGTGGAAGACCAACATCATATAAATAGGCACTGTTGAAAGGACTACTTTTATCATTACAATTCGGCCTGCCAGTGACAACCTTCGCCCTTTCCAACTGGAGAGTTTTGTATTCAAGTTTCTCATAACTTTATTCCATAAATTGTTTTTGTATCTGCCATTAAAGAGAGGAAGACCTAGATACCTTCCAGGTAAAGACTGACTATCTAGATTAAGAATGCCACGAATTTCATCCTGAAGCTGGCTAGTCATATTTTGAAAAAAAAAACCATGGACTTGTTGAAATTGACCAATTGACCCGAGATTCGGCAATACAGCTTGATTGTTTTCATCATGATTCTGGCTTCATGGATTGAATCTTGGCCAAAGAGTATTGTGTCATCTGCAAAAAGTGTGTGGGTGAAGGATTTTTGGATCCCTTTAATCTTAATGCCTTCCCATTCTGACCTTCTCTTGGCTTCCTTTATTGCCCATGTGAGAGCTTCTATCATAAGACTGAATAGGTAGGGGGATAAAGGATCCCCTTGCCTCAGCCCTTGTGAAGGTTTGAAAGTTTCAGACTCCTTTCCATTAATAAGAACTGAGACCTAAAATCTAGAGACAAATGAAAAAATCCATTTTACTACTTCTTTGGAGAAACCTAATTACCGCAAGATAATTAGCAGGAAGCTCCAATCCACTCTATCGTAAGCCTTGGACATATCTAATTTAACCACCATGGCGGCCTTTTTATCTTTGTCAACCGAATGAAGTATTTCGTGTGTTAAAATAGCGCCCTCTAGAGTCTCCTTACCTAGGACAAAACCCCCTTGCTCAGCTGAAATCAGTTCAGGCAAACAGTTAGACAATCGCTACGCTAAGGCTTTGGAGATTATTTTATAAATGAAGTTGCATAGAGAAATTATCTTGAAGTCTTCAAAATATTGGGGAGAGTTTGATTTTGGAATGAGCATTAAGGATGTTGACTTAAATTCCTTGAGGACATTCCTATTTTTCCTTGATTCTTCAACTGCCAAAAAGACGTCTCTGCTTAGCATATCCCAGCATTTTTGAAAAAAATTCCCATCCACTCATCTGGCCCGAAGCTTTCTCACCCACCAGAGAAAAAACCATTGCTTTTACTTCTTCTATGGAGAACTCCCTCAATAAATCTAGATTGTGGTTCTCCTTAACCAGTTTGGGAACAAAGTTGTAAATGTTCTGATCACTTGGCTCTACCGGGATTGATTTGGAAAGAAGATTTCCAAAGAAAACTTTTGCAGCAAAAAGAATTTCTGTAGGGTCTGTACATACATGCCCATTTTCCAACTGAATTGACTTAATAGAATTTTTACAATTACGTACCTTAGATGAGAGGTGTAAAAAAGAAGTATTTTTGTCTCCTTCCTTTAGCCATAATTCCTTCGATCTTTGCCTCTAGAAGATTTCTTCTCTTTTTAAAATCTCTTCCAGCTTGGCTTTGAGTTACATCTCCTGCTGAAACGAGTGGGCATCCATTCCATTTTTAATTATGAAATCTGCTAGATATCTCAACTCTTTCTATAATCTAGATTTTTTTGAAAAGACGTTAAGGAACTGGGACTTATTCCAATCCATCACCTTGTGTCTTAGAAATTTTAGTTTACTTACTAACTAGAACATGTCTGATCCGTTCACAAATGGGATTTGTGTCCACCAAGATTTAACCGTTTCTACAAAGGAGACATCTTTGAACCACATTGCCTGAAATCTAAACTTTTTCTTTCTAGGTACAACATCACCTCCCATTCTTAATCTAACTGGGAAGTGATCCAAGCCCACCAGTGGCCGAACCTCTGCCTCAAAGCTCATTGGGAGATTGAAGCATTCTGGAGATAACAAAAATCTGTCCAATCTTTCTGCTATTTTTAGGAAATCCTTCCTCTCTTCATCCAGGTAAAAATTCAATTCTTCAGAATGCAATCTAGAAGAAGATTCTTGTTAACAAACTCTTTGAAATCTCTCTGTGACCTAATCGGGTGAGTGATACCCCTGGTTTTCTCAGATTCATCAAGAATGGAATTGAAATCACCTCCCAATAAAAATATATGTCTTTTCAAGAGCCCTAACCACATAGACATCTTTCCCATAGTTGGCTTTTCTAAGATAAATCAATAGGGGCATATACATTTACTATCCAAAGGTCTGCACCAGAAAGCAAAGAAGGGAACTTACCTATTAGAAAGTTATCATTCTTTTCCATCACTTCTAGGGGTAGAATATGCTTTCTCCATCCTATAGCAAGTCCTCTAGAGGCACCTCATGCAGCCATAACCTCAAAAGACCAACCTCTCTAGTTTTTGAAAACTTGGGCATTTAATTCAACAAATAGTTTAGTTTCTTGTAGCAGCAAAATATCATCCTTTTCCTCATCAATTTGGGATTTGATGAGTTTTCTTTTGTTAGGGGCATTGAGGCCCCTAACATTCCATGTAAGTATCCTCATGATTTCTGAGGAGAGTTTTGCACTCTCCTCTTGCTTGGACTGTGTTTAACCTAGTGGTTCTGGCCACTTGGCTGATCTTTATGCTTTTTCATTTGTTTTTGGCTAGAGCTTTCCTAATAGGAGGAGTACCCTTTGCAAGGGGGCTATTCATATTTGTCTAGTTGAGGCCTAGTGGTATATTTTCCATCTTGTCTGAATCTTCCTAAAGAACTTCATCAGCTATCTCCTCAATCACACTATTTGCTACCTTCATCACTACCTGATCTAGAAGATCTCCCAAAGTCTCATTATCCTATAACAAGTCTTTTGAAAAGTCTTTGAGTATAAGATCATTCCCCACATTCTCCACCTAGTCATTTTTCGAGGTTTGGATCATTTCTTGCAGCGGGATATCCTCATCCCAATTAAACCAATCCTCCTCCTCCCTTGGAGACGAATCACTTTGTAAAACATGTCCTCCCTCCTCTTTCTCACAAGAGTTCATTTAACTTTTCTCTTGAATGATCATCTCTTCATGTTCAAGATCCTCAACAGTCATGTGCTAGTCCTTTTCACAGTCACAAACTAAGACCTCCTCAGTTATCACCGGCCCTACCTCCTCTAAACCTGGTAAAATAACTTGAAACTCCCCTTGTCTAACGGAAGCCTCCTTGTCTACTAAAGCTTTGACTCTTTGTTCGCCAAGATCTATTGAGTCTCCAGAAATTTGGACAGGCTCCTCATTAGTATCAACTGCAAGTAGTGTTGAGCTTGTCATATTCTTCTGGGGATCTATCATTTCTTGCTTACCCATTGTGTCTTCAAAAGATAAGAATGCCTTCAGCCTTTCAAAATCATCTGAATCTGCTCCATCTTGTAAAAAGATGTCTTGGAACCATAGCCCATGTATGGATTTCATTTTGAGTCTTTTGGGTAGTAGTTCTATAGCATTTGTAAGGATTCGCATCCTGACTGTTGAAGAAGTAAGATTCTCCACTGGAATATCCACTTCTTGACACACCCCAATGGAATTGCCTAGACATTTCAAAATTTCCACATCCCTATATTCCAGTGGGAGATACAGAAGTTGGATCCAGAGGGGAATCAGGGGGATTTGTTCTTTCCCAACATGAAAATTTGGTCTCCATTCTTGACAGCAAATCGTTGTTTGGTTAAATCTCCATATTTTCTTTGAGAGGATTCTATTCCTTTCTTCCTTGTCTGAGAACACAAAATAGAAGAATCCATTGCCCAGTTCAAAGAAATCCTCTAACTTTTCCCACGAATCTTGACCCCATTTTCTCAAGTTTTCTACTGAGAAATGGGGAGATAAAACTTTGCCTATCAAGGCAATTTCAGTTAATAAGAGAGTCTTATCTTTCAATTTTTGATCTACCTGTTCTAGAGAGACCTCCCCAAACTCATTGCGTCTTGTAACTCTTTTAATAATGGGGATCCAAATCTTTTTTTTGTTTTGGTTCATGCCCTTCCTCTATTCATCGTTCAATAAATCTGTGGAAGTCAGGCCTTTTTCCTTTTACAAAATCTCTTTGGCGAATGCCTTTTGAAGAAGCACTTGACATTCCCATATCCCTCCTGCTGCGATAAGTTGCATCTTCTCTCTTTGCTTGAAACTCTCTAAAAGCGTCTTGCTGAGATTTCAATGATTTTCTGAAAGCTATATTGTTCTCCTTATAAGAGAATTTCAGCATGTCCCCATGAATTGGATACCCATCTTGAAACCAAACTTTTCTCCCCAGTGGCTATTGATTGTGATCTCACGATCCTAGTTTTTTTAATATGGAACGAATCTCTCTCCATTGTCCTTGAAGACCATCCATTCTTCTTGCAAAGAATCCAAGAGTCCTCTGGTGCATGAGAGTCGTTCGGTATGCCATAGCTGAATCACTAGAAAGATGTGATGCATTTCATTGATGAACTTGGATGCAACCAACCCAGAGGCTGAGGATAATCATAACATAGAAAGAAAATTTCATAACATGATCTTTCACTTGAAAAAATTCTTATGAATAAAAAAACATTAACACACTATAATTCTTTTTTATTACATAAAATTCAACCATTCACCAATAAAATAAGAAAAATTCATTTTGGATTGCTATTAATTAATCCTAAATAAACTATCAAACATAGAAAATCTACAACACTTATTCAACAATGGCTGGTGAACAATACTAGAAAATTTAGAAAAGAAAAAATGTCAAGTAAGCCATCTAGCTATGGGATACCCAGTGCAATTGCTAGTATTTATTTAAAAGTTGTTTTATAATCTTAATTTTTGTTTTTTAATATCTATTGACTGTATTTTAGTTTCTGTTAACAGGATCATTGCACTCCACTTCTTGCTTCATTAATAATTTGCATGGAAAAGGTAACGATTATTAATATTCCTGCAGGCACTGAGATTTGGGTGGTTGTACGGGCACATAAGAGGAATCAATCTCTAGATGGTAAAATGGGAAATTAGGTAGAAGCGATCTGATGAAACGAAGATAATGTGTCAGGCAACCAAAACCATAAACCAAAATGATGTCACCCTGCAAACATTCACGTAATAAAACTAACCCTCTACGTGGATCAGTGGACCGACGACCAATACCTACGCGGGCATTTGCATTGTGTATTGGAAAGCAGGTAAACTGAATATCTAACTAATAGGATGGGGCCTGTTTAACATATATAGGCATATGCAGACTTATACGCATTCATATCCATCACTTGATTCTTATTGCTCTCTTCTCACTTCATTCAGTCTGCTAAAAGAATTTGTAATTTGGAGAAGAGAATGGCGTGGAGGACTTCCGAGCTTCTTTTTATTATGCTTCTCATTGTGTGGGGCAGTTATGCGAGTGCAAGCAGAAAATTATTAACAGACGACAAAGAAGTAGACGAGGAAGGGTCTTCAAGTCCAAAGACCATCACCTTCTTCATGCACCACATAACGGCACAACCAAACCCAACTGCCAAGCCTGGGCTTGGAGTTGGAGTTGGAGTTGGAGTTGGAGGGTTTCCAGTAGGATTTCAAGGCAGTGGCAATGCCATCTCTGGTCTATCAAGCCCTTTTGGAAACAACATCAACTTCAATCGCAATGGGAATGGGAATGGTCCTCTCCCATTAACCATTCCAAGTGGAGCCATCAACAATTCTCCATTTTTTGGCCAGCTGCCTGGCGGAGGAGTACAGGGCATAGGCTCACTCATTCCTGGCCTTGGCTTAGGCTTTCAGAACTCCTTCCCCAACACAAACCTTATTAACGGCGGGCTAAATCCTCAGAATCCTCTTGGAGGGGCCCCGCTGGATAATGTGATTGTGATTGAGGACACCTTTATAGAAGGGCCTGATCTTCACTCCTCTGCTGTGCTTGGAAAGGGGGAGGGATATTATTATCATTTGCCCACCCCTGCAGAAGACGAAGATCCCAACACACTGTTGCTCGCCTTCACAGCCAAATTTGAAGGGTCAGAATACCAAGGCAGTAGCATTGAATTCTCTGGAAAAGAAAACATTGCATTACCACAGAGGGAGGTTGCAGTGGTAGGAGGCAGCGGGGTCTTCCACAATGCTCAAGGCCATGCTCTCATCGAGACAGTTTCCCACACAGTCGATGAGACAGTGCTCAAATTCACCGCCACTCTTACCTACTAATGAACTCATTTTCTTGTTTTCCCTTCCTCCACGTTTCTTCCACTCTGTGCTTATCTTCTTCTATTTAATGTTTATGTTCATTGTCAATGGCAGCACGTCCTATGTGTGTTGTAAGTTTCACTATCCAAAGCTCGATCAAAAAAATCTTCATTCGTTAGTTCTAAGATGAATTTTGATCTCGCTTATGTTTTTACTATGTTAAATCATATGTTTTTAACCCAACCTAGAGAAATTATACATTCAAAATAATTTACCTAAAACTTATACTTGGTATTGATTGTTAGGTTCGTGATTATATCCATATATATATATGGATATAATTATGAACCAACAATCAATACCAAGTATAAGTTGGGTTAAAAACAACATTAGACATAGTCTATTTGTCCAATAAGTCCTAGAAACATGCTAAACATAAGCATTAATAAGAAAATAGGACATGGCAAGAGTCACACACGAGTGGGCCTTACATCAAGTTTTTTTTGTGTCAATTAGAATATCAAGAGTCTTCAAAATAATTCAAGGCTTTACACTTTTATAGTGATAGTCAAGGAATTGTGATGATTGAGATAATACCCACATTTTATATTTTAAAATGGGTAACTAAAAAAATAATTTGAGGTAGGAAGCAAGCACTAGGCATAGAAGAAAGCAAAGCAAGGATGAAAATAATAGAGAGCTTAACTAAATGTGTAAAATAATCATTTAAAAGTATCGATGGTATTTATATGAATTCAAATGTGGGAAATCCTTCTAAATTTTAAAATGATGGATGTAAATGAATAGTTATTAGCACCATGACCTAAAGCATTGATATTGATTTCATGATGAATGTGGCCCCAACAATAGTGTGAATTTTAATGGTAATGATATGGTGTATAATTTAAATGTCTGTCACAAACTCTAGGAGATTAGTCATCAAGCACATGTAGATTATCATGGGAAAAATGGTTCAACATAAATGATTCATAAATAACAAGGAGGTGATTTAAGAACCATTGGACCACTTTTAGAAAATTGTGGCAATTTCGACCTCCCTACATTTGATAATATTCACTAAAAATTAAGGTGTGAATTTGAAAAATTTACCAATTAGTGAAGATTCATTGCTAAAATAATAGTGGGTGGACACTACAATAGGATACACAATCTTGAATATGCTTATTAATGTCATATGGGACATTAAAAATGTATTTAATGTGGAATCGCCTTGGGAAATGCATTATTATTGAGGGATCTAATAGAACAAGGAGGAACACATGGGATGTCTTGGAATGTGGAATGAGTCTTACTAATTTTAAGGGTCACACATTAGACATGTGGTTTAATGAGCACGTAGTTTATTAGACTCATGGTTTTATGTCATACTACTTGGTCATTTTATACAAGATTGATCTATATAAGAAAGAACATGGTAATAGTACGAGTATGCTAGAGGAGCATCTCTAGTGATGATGTTTCATGTTATGGCATGATCTTGGTGAAGGTATTGACTAGGATGTGTTGTTACATGATCTTTAATGACTTCTCATTTTTGTTGCATCAATCACATGGAGTCCAATGATTTGCTAACTGTTGAAGAATAATTGTATAGTGAAAGTTTGAAGGAAAAAATACCTAGTATGCACCTTCTAGTATTCTATGATTTTCTTAATTAGATTTTCAATATAGCTTGATACAAGAACATATTACTATGCCCTTAAAGAGAAAAATAGACATAGTTAATTTCCCACCATTAACCCTTAGAGGAAATGTAATGTAGTTTTCAGATCTCAGTAAATTTGGCTAGCATAATGGCAAGTAAATTAGTACTTCAAGAACATGAAACAAGAAGAAGATTGATAGAAGAGAAGAGACGACAATATACGTGGGGAAAATCTTTTTTGGTAAAAGGCCCCGCAATCCAAAGCATCAAACCAATGTATTGATCTACAACAACAAACATGTTACAATACACTTGTAGTATCAAAGACCTAACATGTAGATTTACACCTTGCACCTCTAGAGGAAAACTAATAGCATAACCCTACATAAAAATCCTCTCCTACAAATGACTCCTCAATCATTCAATTTATAGGCGTTTCATTACAAGAAACCACCAAAATAAAACCCAAAACCATGAGCTACTACCACCATCAAATGTGGCACCCAAATTGGGTAGAAAATATCTAATTTGCACGCACGCACGCATGCACGCGCGCACGCGCACACACACACACACACACACACACACACACACACACACACACACACACACACACACGCACACGCACACGCACACGCACACGCACACGCACACGCACACGCACACGCACACGCACACACGCACACGCACACGCACACGCACACGCACACGCACACACGCACGCATGCACACACGCACGCACGCACGCACACACACACACACACACATATTATACCTAGGGGTGTGTGGATGTAGATGTATATATTTGTTTAAAAATATATTAGATATTCTTAATGCTTATGCTTTTTCTTGGACATATATATATTCTTGGATTAATCTTGATTTATTTTGCTTTCAATTTATCTCCGTTTGGTATTTTTGCTTCTTTGTTTTCTCACACTTTGTTTTCCTATCTCTATCTCTTTTTCTTTTATTCCACTCTCTCTCTCTTAGATTTGTGGTCTTATTTTTAACTTTTCTCCTACCCTTCATTTTCTTTTCCTTCCTATCTATCCCTCTTTTCCTTTAAAGAGTTCAAGTCTGCTCTCTAATCTACAACTCTCCTCTTCCTGATGATGGATCATTGAGCATGATCCGAAATGTTAAAACAAAAACATACACAGTTGAATCCAGAAGCAAGCTCTCAATTTTCTTCTCACTCTCTCACCTTTGATCTCCTCCATCTCTTCCAAGTTCTCCACATCACAAATGATATACATAAATAACATGTATACTATTGCTAAAAATGTAATGTAGCACAAAAATAGTAAATGACCACAAACAATGATCATACTAGATGAATAAGAACCTCTACGAAGAAGCATAAGACTACAAATAGAAATTATAAACCATATGATGTCCTTTTACCAACACCACTTAGTGCTAAGTTGTGCCAAGTAAGATCTCCTTCACAAAACCACAACTAAAAATCCTTATCAACACCCAACCATCCAATCTCTTGGATAAAGCCAAACATATGTGTCTCAAATAACCAACATGGATGTAAGCCTCTATAACAAAATAATATCAAACTCAAATCTATTCACAAACTCATAATTTGGCTCAATAACATTTCCTAAACTTCTCATAAATATCATCAAAGGCATATGCACAAGGAGATAGCCATACCAAACACTCCTCAAACGAATCCTTCTAAACTAAAAACCATATCTCAAGATCCATATCATGAGAAGGCAAAGAATAAAACAAAGTTCATCTAAAAAATGAGCAATATCTATTAGATGATTTTATACCAAGTGGACTAAAAGTGGGTAATGAAATTTGTTCTTAGATATGCATCAAACCTCATAGACTCTCTCTCTATGAACAATATCCTCATCAAGTCCATGGTGAATTCATGTCCATCTTTAGGTGAATTATCCTTTGTCTCCTTATTGAAACCTAATCAAAGAGACACCATTCCAACACATGATCCCTATAGAAATAGATCTCCAGCCTCAACAAGTCTCCAAGTATCAATGAGCACGTACAACTAATTGATCTATGCTAAAAACCAAATGAAACACCACACTATCATGAATCTCCAAGAAAAATATCAATGTACTCAATACCAAGAAAACTTCTCTAGACCACCATCAAATCTCCCATTACAAGTTGCATAATCCAAGATCTCATAACGAAAACATGATCTAACATCTCCTCCTAGGAGATCATATGCTCCAATGAACATATCATGCCTCTTTGAGCACCATCATGACAAAACTATAATAATGCACTTGATTAAGAGTTGTCCATGGCACAATACCAAACTATCCTCTAAATAAAGGATCACCTATCAAAACTAACAAGTCATATACCGACACCTCACCAAAGACTACAAGAGTCATCTTTAGTAAACCAAGATGTCAATGTCTCCACATCAAGGTTACCATCTCCTATCAATGGAACTCAAGATGTCATAGTACTCTCACTATATACAAGAATCGTAATCCAAGTGTTTTTTCCATGACACTTAGAACCTCTATAGAAGATCATCCATGACCAAAATGATGAATCCACATCATTGCCAAAGCTCCCACTAAATCATGATATCGAGATATCAAAGGCATCATGATAACCATCTCCTAAATGAAGATAATTTGTGGCCCCAACATAATCACATAATACAACTATAATGCTAATAGCTCTACAAAATAAAGTAGAACCAAGATCTCAAAGCCAAGAATATAAACAACATGCTATATGTCCCAATAACTGCATTTCCAAGTACTCTAATCATACATCCTCTCATCCCAATGCAACATACAAATGCACAAATGACCACAAACAAGGCCAAATGACTAAATCTACATTAATACTAAAAAGATTTGTTGATGTAGGAAGTCTCCATTTGAGTCATCCCTCTATACCCAATGGGTGGATCCAACCAACATAACTACATAACTGATAGATTCCAAACCAATAAAACATGCAAACTCATCATCACATCAATTACCTGCAAACTGAGATAACAAAGAAAATAACCTATAGATCTCAACACTCAAACACTAGATCAACATAGATCTAATTTGCCAAACAAATCCACAACAAGTAACCATAGTCAAGGAACCCATCAAGAAAAACACTACAAAATGCTAAGTGACTAATCACATACCAACATCTCTACATTGAGAAAGTTGTGAATAACCTCCTTGAGTCATGCATGAATCATATATGTAACCTAAAACCATTTTACATCTAGAAATACTCCCATTGGATTCATAGTCTGAAAAATAGTCTATCCATAGATCTACAAAACCACAAGTTTTACTTAACCATGTAAAATCTAGAAAACCATGCATGCCATAGACATACATGCAAATCCAAACCCACTTATCATCTAGATGACCCATAAGTTTGAAAATCACCAAAATATCTAAACTAGAACAATGGAATAACACAAATAATCATAACTATAGATTTTGAATAGAAAATGTACAAAACCCTCAAATCCAGTCAACATGAATATGATACATGCAAGTACAACCAAACCATATTAATAAGAGGTTATCTAAGAACTCCAGGCCACCAAATAGGCCAACTCCACAACAACCATCGTGTACATGCATACGTAGAATGTGGGATGTTCCAAAAGATTCTAGACCATCTAATGACCAACTCCATAACCTACATACATTTGAGGCTCATAAAATAGTACCTTCCAATGCCAGTGGCTAAAACCATGTACCCAACATAATAATATCAAACCATAGTCAAGACAACCCAAGTTTCTCCATGTCACCATGGATCCAAGAACAAACACCCAACATAAATACTTTGTTGCACATGACCAAAGAATGAAAGAACACAACCACCATGCAAGAGGGTTGCTACGTACTATTAAGTATCTCCAATTCAATATCATATTGCATGCAACCATATGAACAACTCCAAAATACTTCATATTCTCCAACCTTCAAATGTCTATTGTACATTGAAACATAAGATCAATTGCAAGACTTCTAGTCAAACAAGGATTAATAATGAATTGATTCCTTCCTACAAAATTTCTCAACCTTGTTAGGCTAAGAAATCACAAAAGAGGAAATATCAAGAACCACAAACCCCATGGAACAATCACAAGCACCAACTAGCACATACAACCACATGCAAGTACATACAACTCACATGCAACAATATGGAACCACCATAGCTCTGATACCACTTGTAAGGAAAAATACGTAATATGCATCTTGTAGTATATTTGATTTTCTTAATCACATATTCAATATAGCTTGATACAAGCACATACTACTATGCCCTTAAAGCAAAAATAGAGGTAGTTAATTTCCTGCCATTAACCCTTAGAGGAAAAGTAATGTAAATTTCAAATCTAATTAAATTTTGGAAGCATAACGACATGTAAATTAATACTTCAAGAACATGAAACAAGAATAAAACAGATAAAAAATAAGAGACTAATATATATGGGGAAAACCCTTTCGGTTAAAAAATCCCACACTCCAAAGTATCAAACCAATGTATTAATCTACAACAAAAAAACATGTTACAATACACTTGCAAGCTCAAATCCTTAACACATGGAGATTTACACCTTGCTCCCCTAGAGGAAAACTGATAGAATAAACCAACATAAAAATACTCTCCTACAAATGACTCCTCATGCATTAAATTTATAGGAGTTTCAATACTATAAACCACCAAAATGAAACTAAAAACCATGAGCTAATACCACCCTCAAATGTGGCACACAAATTGGGTAGGAAATATTGAATACGTAATCAAGGAGAATCAAATCCACTATAAAATAGAAAGTCACTTACACCTGTCATAGATCACTTACACTTATTAAACCATAACTAACTCTCAAAATATGGCACTCCATATTTGGCTCCTAAAATAATGCTTCCACGATCTCCTAAAATCTTGTTTTTTCAATTTTCCAAGGTAACTCCTTCTTACAATCTGTTTCCATTCTATAAACTCTTCCAAACATTACAAGTTCTCATAGTTGCATCAAGAAAATCCCATGACACTAATTGATAAATGCAAATTCTCAATATACAAACTAAAAGTCACACTTAATTCCACTCCTAGTGGGATTCGCAAAATATTTGTGTGCATAACAAATGAAAATAAATAAATATTTCAAATGTTAGGACTGTAGGGGAGGAAAAATTACACCTTGACCAAAATATATTAGCCAAGGGAATTTTCCACTACAACTACACCAGGATCTGTTTTTGTTTTGTTATCTACTTGTTTTTGATAGACTACCATTACTAGACCCTTTTTTCCTCAAAGATTAAAATAGAAAGTAAGCTAACTGCTAGAAAGATAAAGCAAAGCTGATAAAATACTAAAAATAAAGTACTACAAAGAGAATCTACAAATTTTAGATACATAATAGAAAAAAGAAAGATACAGAAGAACTTGGTATCAAAAGATGGAGCCCTCTTCTAGGGATGCCAATGTGTTGTGGGGACATTTGTGCATCACATTGTATTCTAGGTCATATGAAAATAAAAAATTCTAGGCCTTTTTCACTCCTATTCACCTATATATCATAGAAAAGGATGAAATGTACATTCAATAGTCTTCAGGTGATAGAAATGAACTTAAATAAAAAATAAATGAAAATCACAACTTCAAATAGATAAAATGAGTAATATAAAATAAGGGGTTCAAGGAAAGAGCTCACAAAACCCACGAAGAGAAATGAAGCTTTCCACTAAAATCTGTTACCTACAAAAGGACAGGAAAGCTTGCCTTCAGGTAAAGCCCCTATTTTGGTCTTTCAAACTCCACAAGATGCCAAGATGAAGAATATGAAAATAAGTGTGTGTGTGTGTGTGTGTGTGTGTGTGTGTGTGTGTGTGTGTGTGTGTGTGTGTGTGTGTGTGTGTGTGTTGCTACTTTCTATCTATGAATAGAATGGAATAGTAGTAGTGACAAGATATTATACTAATGAAAATGAAAACTAATTTACTAAGAACCAATGAGAGAAAACTAGTGTAATAACATGGAAGAGAGAAAAGATGGTGAGGTAACCCACATAATGCAACAAAGAAAATAATAGATTACACACAAAAAAAAGAGAAACAAAAGAGGGTAAATGAAACCCAATCACCTAGTAAACACAAGTATAAATTGCCCAGTTGAAGTAGAACAACCCAGCAAGCAATGGTCTCAATAAAACCCTATGAAGAAGACACAAAAACCCTCAAGAGAACCTCACATTAGTATGTATACAAAAGCACATCCATAGAGAATCCTTTAGAATTCCAAGAGAATGTTGTATTTGATCACAATAGAGAAATAGTTGACAGATTTCTTCACAAAGTTGCAGATGAGAGCCAAACAGTTTTCCAAAATTACTTGAGAATGAGAAGATAGATTCAAAATTGCCAAAGTAGAGGGAAAAAGTGAGAAGATAGGTCAAGGAATATCATTATAGGAGGTGTAGAGGCATTACAATAATCTTGAATGTCACTGAATATAGCCAGTAATGCCTAGAAATAGTCACTTGGTGCCACATAGGCATGAGATGCTAGTGTGACAAGCGAACATCCGTGATAAGTGCCAACAGCCAAGTGACTCTAGTTCCTGGTGATATGAAACACCACAGGATGAAGAGAATAATAAAACACTAAAACATATTTTTCCAAAATTAAACACAAATTTTCAAACACAACACAAGAGCATCTATGTGGGTTATAGAAAAAGGATAAGGCAACACTAAAATGAACCTAAAAACATAATAAGGGAGAGAACACTAAAGAGAGTGCAAAATGTAGCATGAAATTGAAAGGATATGTAATTTTTGATGTTACAAGGACTTACAAGTTGTATGACACACCTAATCCCAACAAAAGTCCCATTGTATTGTAATCATGTGTTATATTATTAATATAATGAGTGGTGTGGTGTGTTCTTGATAGTTTCCTCTCGAAATGGTTTCCCACATTATGAATTTGGTGTTATCTTATGCCAAAAAGCTCTATTTCTTTTACATTGTTATGTATTTAGTATCCTTTTTAGCATGGTTTCTCACATAAAAGTTATGTTGGAAATTAGGATTTGTTAATCAACATTGCTAGAATGTATGAACTCTAATGTCATTGTGGATGATAAGGAGTAGTATATTTAAATTCTAATCATATTTTGTTCTACATTTGATTTTTCTTTCTTTTCTTTCTTTCTATTTTCTTAATTATTCCCCCATTAGACTAGCCCCATGAAACTAGGAAGATGCAAGGGCTCACTATCAAAGGCCATACTTAGGCAAATAATGGCTCTTTGTTCCCCCTACCATTGGCCCCATCCAAGTAGGTAGATCTAAGAGATTACCACTAATGTACAAGGATCGTAGGAGGATTTAGAATGAACTAAGTGAGAAGATCATGTCCCCCTTACCCTAATCCCACATAACCAAGAAGCTACGAGGACTCATCACCAAACATCAGAACTAGGCAAACACTTCGACTTGGAAAGATTTTACAAAGATGAAACAATGTTTCTTACTCTCTTTTTATCAAGTCATCTTAGTATTAATCTAGCTCTTTAGGGCTCTTCTCTTGCTAATGCATAATAATTTGGAAGACCTTCCTATTATCTTTTATATTAGAATAAATGCTTGGATAGTTGGTAGGGTAAGCTAAAAGATAGTACAAGTATGGATTAGAGTTGATCCCTGGTTCAAGGTGAAGCAAGGAGAATTCAAAAATAGTGTTTTTAAGATTTAAATTTAGGAAGCCACATAGTCCAAGGTTTGTGTAAAAAAGGATAAGTTTATATGAATTAGATTAAGACAAGAATTAAAAAAGAAAAGTATTTTTGAATGAACTAGTATGCAATTTTTTATGATATGCAACTAGAATGAAATGCATTAATTTAATTTTAGCTTCCAATGTGTATAATATAAGTCCTCTATTATAAATTCAAGCGTCCAACCAACTTGGCTCAAGATTAAGACTCCTAGGATCAATGATCTAATAGAAAACCTCATAAATAAGGAATTGTGTCTCTTCTAAATCTTCTTAATAAGTTGGAATATTGCTAGAAGGTGCTAACTTAGATTGGCCAACTTCCTAATAAGGTGGATTTCAAATTACTAGAGTTTCAGCTATAGAAGCATCTAAAGTTTCGAGGAATCAAAGGTAAACTTGAAGGTGCATAGGTACCAAATAAATATGGATCAAAAGGAAGGATATTTAAGTTTTGTCTTATGATAACAACTTGACAATTTTTATTTTGGTTTGAGAGGAAATAGTGGCAACTCTGTATGATTTTTTCCTTTTTGGGTTTGAAGAGATTCATCTCTCTTAGTTTCATCGTTAGGTTTGTGCACAGTCTTAAGAAAGATTTGAATTTGTATGGTTTGATTAGTTGAAGTTAGGTGTAATGATTTTATATTTTCTTCTTAGCCAAATCAACTCTATATAAATGAACAAAATCAAGATCCCTTTGGAATAATAAACTTATCTTAGATGGAGAAATTGGACTCCTAAAAAAGGTGGATGGGATATCCTTCATATTATGAATTATCCAAGTTTGTTTCAACATCATGTTGTAGCCAATATTCTTATATATGAAATACAAATTACTAGAAATAGTTCGAGCCCCCAGTGTGATTGGATAGAGAATATTCTCTATGGAAGTATCTTTCAAGTTATCATAACCCCATGGGGTACTCTACATGTGTTTGAAATGTTGGTCTCATTACACCTCATTTTTTTGGATTAAGGAAGAGGGTGTGTTTCCTAGATTTATTTCTACCATAGGTTTACTTGTTTTCCAATGCAATCTATTTGTGACTTTATGAATGAACAAACTAGATTTATCCAAGTGTCATCATCTAATTAATTCTAATCTCTCTCCAATCTACTATATATTTAAAATGATTTCATTGTCATGGTTGTTTTTGGGTTTTCGTGTCTTTCCTATAATCTTTTTTGGTTCTTCATTTTGATATGCATATCTAGGGTGTAAAATATTGAAGCAAACTAGAAATTTTATGGATTCATGTATACTTTCAACTTTTAAGAAAGGATACAACTTAGTGTTTTTTGATCTAGGTATATAATGTCTCTTTCAGGTTCCTTAAAGACCCCTTTTATTGTCGTTATATGAAAATTATGTTTTACAATATGAATTTTTAAAGTATATCTATTTTCTGATTACTTGAAATACACATGGAGTCCATTATACCAAGTATAAAAATTGACTTATGCAAGTTCAAATGGAATCTTATTTTTGTATTATGTCTTGATTCATATCATGACCTTAAGGAAAAAGGTCTAATAGACATGAATGCTTGACTTTGAAGGTTTGACTAGGTTAGCCATTTTAGATCAAGGCACTTGTCTTCTTGCAACTAATATTCCCACCACACCACTCCAAAAATCCATAAATAAAAAATCACCTTTATTATGTTTTGTTTTACATGTCCAGTCAACTTGTAGATTTTGAAAAACTTGATTCTATTCCATCTTATGAGTCGCACTACTAGATAAATTTGTAATAGGTATGTTAATTTGTTTTTTGATTTATCAAGTATGAATTAAGCTACTTAATTGCATATCTACAACAAAAAAAATTAATTTACAAATAGTTATGTGCATGGTATTTCATATATACTTTTGGATATTCATAAGTCTTGAGTCTATAGATTTGAACAATAAATTCTAATAATAATTTTTAAGATTTCATGTGCTTAGGATGAGTTTTCCACTAAGTACTATAACTGTTATTTGACATCTCTTTAAATATCCTAGAAAAACCCTCTGAAATCACCACCAAAGCCTAGCATAGTCTAAAATAAAGAAGACTTACTCTACCTTAATTGTTGGCTCTAACTTTTCCACTACCTAATCATAAGTCTCATCCTAATGCTCTCAAATTGACATTCTCAATCTTCGGAATTAGGTATAATCTTAAGGGTGAGCAGATTAAAATAATGAATCATGGACACTAGGAACTTTTGGTACAGATTGGATACAATGAATGACCCCATAGTCTAGGCTTTGATAGAATAAGGAAATATAGATTGAAGAGGTGTCAGTTTAGGTGGCCTATGACAAAAGCACAGAAAAGGTAAAAATTTTATTGAAGAGAAAGGGTAGGTCATCTAGTCTTGGGATGGTTATTTTGTTAGAGAAATAATTATTTAGACTATCCATGATGCAGAAGGGGTTGGAGGAAACTTTATCTATAATTAAAGAAATGTTGGATGTCATAGTAGATCAAGTCTAGCACCTCATCAAAGAAAACAAAGAACCAAAGTAGAAGGATAACATTTAGATACCAAATAGCTTAATAGAGGAAATAACCTAGAGTCTAAACCACCTATATCAAGAGTTAAAATATGTTAGGTAACTATAGGTATTAATCAATAAGGTAATAGGGAAGTTCATAGATAATGAGAAAAAGGTGAAAAAAGTATTAGATAAAGTAGAACTCATTGAAGAGGTTAAAATAGATGGGGACCAAAAAGTGTGAACATGATGACAAATAAGGAAATTAAACTTTCTAAATAATTTATCAAGATCACCCATAGAGATGTATAGAGACAAGTAAACAAAATCTAGTAGCAATAGGAGAAAGTGGTCAAAATATAGCATAAGTATAAGCTCCCTCCTTAAAGATATTGAATATAAGAATATCATAGATAACAATAGAGAATTGGATAGCATAGAAATATTTGATGTGATGATCAATTATTTCTAGAATGCTTTCTTGAAGAAGATAGAGTCCCTAAGAAAAGATGGAGGAAGGGCTAGGATAAAGTTCATCATGTAGATAAGAGCCAAAGTGGAGAGGATGCATAACGTAGTAATCATTATTTGTGAATACTTAAAGAACCTATCTATCAACATGAAAGAAGAAGTCAAAGCCAATATACAAATAATATTGATCAATGAAGAAAAAATTTCCACAAACTTTTAGGCATGCAAGATTGATTAGGCATCTAAATCATTAGTCTAGGCCATCATGATGAAACTACGTCTTTGGGACATGTGCAACGAGATAGAGTTTTCACTTTCAAATTTCTTTTTAGATTCATTAATTTGGTTTTTTAGTTACTCTATTATTTATGATTTCTATTATTAATTTTATGGGAATTGATTGCCCATGTTTGCTTCTTTACCAGGAATTTTCTTATATAGCCATAGGATCTAAAATTGTTAAAAATGTTGGAAGCATTCATGTTATGCTATGCTAGAACATTTATTTTAATATTCTTTGGTATGTTCAAGGTTTCCAATTTGAGTATGGAGGACTACAATATAGATGTATGTAATTCAATTACATAGGTTTGATAAATTAGTAAATATTACTGTTAGATGAATTTAAATGCTTTAGTTCTACACATATCTTATGGGGATCTTCAATGTTAAAATTTTATTTGTGAAGTTTCTTGGAATATTGCATCTATGAAGTGAAGTGATTGTGTGTTAACCAATGCTACTAATAGATGTTTTTTTTTTGGTTTGCCTACTCTTTGAATCTAAAATATATGATCTAGAAATTTCATGCTTTACTTTCTTTAACACTAAAACTCTTGATATTTCCAACCATACTATACAAAATTTCTAATAGTGAATTATATTATATGCTAAAACATGTATAGTTTTATCTAAATATAAGGAGCCCTACAATAAATTAGATATTGGTTCTATAAGGTTCATTTACATAAATTTATAATTTAATACTAAATTAGAATGTTTATGGTAGAAGATTTTGTAGAGTTTGTATGAACTCTATGGTCCGTCATAAAATCTACATAATTTTCTACTACAAGTTGACATGGTGTCTTCACTTTGAGAAGGTATAAATAGTACAATCAATAATTTAAACCCATTTTAGAATTGAACATGTAAAATCTACACATGCTTAAACTGTATCTTTGAATAATATAATTTTATATTAACAACATCTCTATCTATTATCTAGATTGATGTACCAATTTAAATGTTAGATTGCTCTTGTAAAATAACTTTATTTCCTATTAGTCTTCAAACCTCTACGTATGCAAAATAACTCCATTTTTATAAGAGACATAATATTTCCACAGTCCATATTAATGGAATTAGGAATATCTCTAGATGCAACAGTGTGAGATTTTTCTACATCAACATTTTGGATCATACTCTATGATCCATCATCAAGATGAAGAAAATAAGCCATAGGTTGTCAACCAATTTTGCTTACAAAATACAAGGGGGAAATAAAGGATGGATTAGAAAATAACATCATTTTTTTACTTTATTCAAGAGGGTTCATTTTTAGTTATATTAAAGTTCATGCAGAGCCAACGACTCAAAAAAATCATACTAATATATATTGCCTAGGATTAAATGTCTAAATCAAATTTATTAAGTGCTAAGTTTTTCCATTACATCTATATATAACACGTCTATTTAATTTATTTAATGAACCCATATACAATAATCTCATGTATCCTATGTTGCTATCTGTATAGAAGACCGGATTGTTGAGGATATTGAGAAAATTAATGACAATCAATGTATGCGGACCATATGGATGTGTATAGGTCTTCTTGAAGAAGCTTCAATTATGATTTGAGAAGTTTGCATTAAGATCTGAGGAAGTTATGGCCATCTGAGTAGAACCAGTTCCTACAATACTCAAGAGAGACAAAGTGACAGGGAAGTGGTCCGGATTGCTCTGGTAACGTAAAATGATGATCTGCGGATCCAAAGGCATGTTCAAGAAGTCATATGCATCATCAACTCAAGTGGTTAGTAGTTTGGAGGTCCGCAAGCTATCTTTCTAGTTTGACAGTCATGGCGGATAGTGTTCTTGAGGCTCCAGAGGAAGATACAAATGATTCTAGTAATTTGGTTTAGAGTGGATATTATTGGTGAATTCAATGTGCTTGTGGAGGTCTCTGAATCGTGTGGTTATTGTGTTGGAGGTCCTCATTAAAGTTTGAGGTTGTTTTTTAAGATCTCTTCTTTGAAGTTGATGTTCTTTCTAGTCTTGGCCGACTGGATGTTCCTAGTGTGTTGTGGATGATCTAAAGAGCATTCTGAGAAGCATGGCATGTTAATAGTGGAAGATTCAAGTCTCAGCTATGTTTGGCTGACAGTGTAAAGATCCGCATTAAGTTTAGCTGACTTTGTTGATCATTCCAAGGTTGATGAAGTGTATGAATACTTGTTGAAGAGTTGTTGAAAATTATCCTTGTACAAAATGAATTAAATCTGAAGAAAGGATCTAAAGCAAAGTAGAGAAGAAGAGGAGCAAAAGGAGTATAGAGTGAAGAATCAGTAAAGAAGAATTTGAAGATAGAAGCAGAAGTTTTTGTGAGCCTTCAAAGGGACTAAATCAAGCATGAATGTAGATGCTATTTCTCAGTTCATTATTTCTATGTAAATCATAATTTCTTATAGGCAGTGACCCTCCTTTTAAGCAGTGAGCTCTGGGCAGTGCACCCGAAGGCATATGCCTTCTATTTTCTTAAGTACTTTTAATAGGGTACGCATTTTTGTGGGTTAACCCCCACCATGGTTTTTTCCTTAACTAGGTTTTCCATGTCAGAAATTCTGGTGTTGTGTGTTCATGTTGTTTCTACTCATGTGTTGATTCATGCTTAAATGTTTACATAATTAATCTGCTTATAAATTAAGAAAGAAGATTAAAAGTGTAGAAAAGGTTAAAGTTTAGAGACAACTAATTCATCCCCTCTCAGTTGTCTGGATTAAATCCAACAATTGGTATCAGAGCCAAGTTCCTCTAAAAGAAGCTTGAGCGGTTGAGGAGATCCAAGATGTCATCCTACAAGAAGGAAAGTCTCAGATTTGATGGAACAAATTACACCTTCTAGAAAGTTGACATGCAGTGTCATCTGGAATGTATGGGAGATTCCTTTTGGTTAATAACCAAGAATGCATATAAGATTCTAAAGTATGGGCCTTCAACTATAGACAAACTCAGAAATGCTAAACACAATATTTGAGTCAAAGAAGCATTGTTGAGTGCCCTAACTAATACTGAATTGGCAAATGTCCTTGATTTTAAAACCGCACATGAAATCTGGAGTAAGTTGGAAAATTTGCATGAAGATGACAAATATGTTAAAAGTGCCAAGCTACAAAGCCTGAAGGGTAAATATGAAAGATTGGTAATGAGTGAAGATGAAAACATTACTTCCTATATGCAGAAAGTAAATGAACATGTGACTAGTATTAGAAATGCAGGTGGAGTATTAGAAGAATCAGAATTTTTTACCAAAGTGCTCAGATCCTTACCTGCAGCATACGAGCATAAAGTTGCAACCATTGAGGAAATTGGAACAATAGCAACCATCACAAGGGATCAATTAGTTGGCAAGCTCTCAACATTTGAAATGAGTGAGTTTGGTGACTATCTTTCTAAGTCTGAATCTGCATTCAAGGCCAATGTATATGCAAAGCAAAGATATGATTCGGGAGAAATTTCTTCAGGGAGATCAAATAGATTTTTGAAGACAAGGAAGGATCTTGAAGATGATGAAATTGAGACTACAGATCTTGAAGCTCTTGTTGCCAAAAGAATGCCAAGAGGATCCGATAAGTATGAAGGAAAGTTGCCTTTAAAATGTTTTGCTTGTAATAAGATTGGTCATTTTGCTTCAAGGTGTCTGGAGAGGTTTTCAAAACCAAACCCTAATAGATACAAAAGTCAGAAGAATTGCTATTATGTCCAAGAAGCTGGAGAAGGAGTCATAGATGATGAATCTGATCATGGAGAAGGTGATTGGGTGTTCATTTCTATTAGAGAAGAAGATCCAATATCTCCTGAATCTGCTCGCTGTACAAATGTCGAAAGTGCCTTAGCTACTCATGTTGTTGAAAAGGATGAATGGGTGATTGATAGTGGATGTTCTCATCATATGTCTAGTGACAAGAGTAAGTTTGTGAGTTTGAAAAAATATGAAGGTGGGCTTGTGAAATTTGGAGACAACTCAGCTGGTAGAATATGTGGCAAAGGATCCATCTCTTTTGATGGTAAGAATTACACCAATAATGTTTTGTATGTGGAAGGACTGAAACATAATCTTCTTAGTGTTGGATAGTTAGTTGACAAGGGTTATGATCTTCGATTCAAGGATGGAAAATATAGAATCATGGAGAGGTCCAAAACTAAAATTGCATCTGGTACTCAAACTAGAGGTAACATCTTTCATTTATGTAGTTTTGGCAAAAGTTGTTTGATTGCTCAGACAGATCAAAGTTGGCTATGGCATAGAAGGATGTGTCATGTGAATTTTGATAACATTGTCAAAATAAGTTCCTCTCAAGCTGTAAGAGATCTTCCAAAGCTTGTGAAACTTGATAGCATAGGTAGAGAATGTCAATTGGGTAAATAGAACAAAATTTCATTCAAAAGTAAGGAACAAACCTCTACTAGGCGATTGGAACTAGTACATACTGATCTATGTGGTCCTACTAGAATTAGGAGTGTGCAAGGAGATAGATATTTCATGTTGTCGATTGATGATTACTCCTGAATGATGTGGTTAACTTTCCTAAAAGAAAAATTAGAAGCTCTTAATAAGTTTAAAGTGTTCAAGATGATGGTTGAAAATGAGATTGGTGGGAAATTGATGTGTCTGAGATTTGAAAGAGGTGGAGAATTTGCTTCCGGTGAGTTTGATTCTTTCTATGAAAAGCATGGGATAAAAATACAGTTATCTGCTCCAAGGACTCCTCAGCAAAATGGAGTTGTAGAAAGAAAGAACCAGACCATTCAAGAAGCTGCCAGGACCATGATGATGGAAATAAATGTTCCTCAAGTTTATTGGAGAGAAGCCGTGAGTACTGCTGTCTACACTCTTAACCGGGTACAGATCAAAGAAAATTCTGGTAAGACTCCTTATGAACTATGGTTTGATCATCCTCCTACTGTGAGATATTTTAGAATTTTTGGTAGTAAATGCTATATCAAGAGAGATGAGGATTTAGGTAAGTTTGATGCAAGAAGTGATGAAGGAATATTTTTGGGATACTCTACTCAAAGTAATGCTTACCAGTGTTTCAACAAGAGGTTAAAAAAGATTGTTGAAAGTGCTAATAGAAAAGTTCATGAAACTAAAGGACATTCCAAGTACTAGGGATATGATTCAGATGATCAAAATGAAAGTCAAAGTCAAGGAAGGCAATTTTAAATTCAGACTCAGATCTAGACTGATCCAGTAACTCAAGAGGTTAGTGCAGATGATGAGGAACAAGTTCAAGAAATAGAAGTTTAAACAATTCCCAAAACCCCTAGGTATGTAAGATTGAACCATCCTGAATATCAAATCATAGGAGATAGAAATAAAGGTGTTAGAACTAGTAGAAGAGCTATTGAAGATCACGAAGAGATTTATTTGATTTCAAAGATTGAACCTAAGTCAGTGAGTGAAGCCTGCAAAGATGAAAACTGGGTTAAAGCAATGGAAGAAGAATTGATGCAAATAGAAAAGAATCACACTTGGGATCTTGTTCCAAAACCTGAGGACAAAAACGTAATTGGAACCAAATGGGTCTTCTGGAATAAGCTAAATGAAGTTGGTGAGGTTGTAAAAAACAAGGTAAGGTTGGTATGTAAATAATACTCTCAAGTGGAAGGAATTGATTTTGAAGAAACATTTTCTCCAGTGGCAAGGATAGAGGTAGTTAGATTGTTTCTTACATTTGCTACCTTCAGAGATTTTAAAGTATATCAGATGGATGTCAAATCAGCATTTCTGAATGAAGATTTGGAGGAAGAAGTCTACATTGAGCAACCAGAAGGATTTCAATTATCTGATCAGGGAGATATGGTTTGTAGATTGAGAAAAACCTTGTATGGACTCAAGCAAGCTCCAAGAGCCTGGTATGCCAGATTGGATAAGCATTTGCTTAATCTAGGATTTAGCAAAGGCACTATTGATAGTCATATGTACTTCAAGATTAATCATGAGGACATTTTAATTGTTGAGGTCTTTGTTGATGATATCATTTTTGGTGGAAATGAATATATGTGCAAAGCATTTGCTAATCATATGAAAAGTGAATTTGAGATGTCAATGTTTGGTGAGATGAATTTCATTCTAGGTCTACAAATTGTTCAGTCAGATAAAGGTATCTTCATATCTTAGTCTAAGTATGTGAAAGAATTATTGAAGAAGTTTTTAATGGAAGACTCAAAACTAGTAGCTACACCTATGGTAATCAGATGCAAGTTAAGTAAAGATGACGACTCCCCCAAGGCAAATCAGAAAAGGTATAGATCGATGATTGGAGCATTACTCTATCTGACTCAGACTAGACCTGACATCATGAATGGCGTTGGACTTGTTGCCAGATTTCAAGTTGATCCAAAAGAATCCCATCTTGTGGCAGTCAAAAGAATTTTTAGATATCTCAAGGGGATAATTGATTATGGACTGTGGTATCCAAAGGACAATGACTTCACTCTTCATGCATATATAGATGTCAATTGGGCAGGAGATGTAGATGACAGAAAAAGTACTAGTGGTGGTGCATTCTTCTTGGGAAGAAGATTGGTCTCTTGGATGAGCAAAAAGCAAGAGGCAATATCTCTATCTACTGTCGAGGCAGAGTATATAGAAGCAGCAAATAATTGTACTCAAATTCTGTCGATGAAGCAAATGCTGAAGGACATCGAAATTGTGTTTGAGGAACCAATCAACATTTCCTATGATAATTCAAGTGCTATCAGTATTTCAAAGAATCCAATATTGCACTCAAAGATAAAGCATATATCTATCAAGTTTCTTTTCTTGAGAGAGAAAGTAAATTAGAATGAAGTCCAATTGGAGTTTGTGGCTTCCAAAGATCAGATTGCGGATATCTTCACTAAGCCTCTTCCCAAGGATACTTTTGAGTATCTCAAGGAAAAGTTAGGGGTTATTACCCCTCCTAGTCAAAATTAAGATGCACTAAAGTGCATCAGTCTGGTGGAACTCACATTCATATCTTGTGATCTGGATTGATGTTAAGGAGTTACTACGCAAGGGGGAGTAGTCAGTATGCAATTTTTGTATCAGTCTGAAGCCAAAAGGAGAAAAGATAGAAAATATGTGCCCTTGACATTGATGTCAAAGGGGGAGAGAAGTTATGTGAAAAACTTTGAAGTGAATAGTTGCTGGTGAAAGGAGTAGTGAATAAAGTGGTTGCAGGTGTGATAAGAGAAAGGGGGAGAAGTTCTTGTCTTGATGGTTGAATTCATTTTTTCACATCATATGTTGCCATCAATGACAAAGGGGGAGATTGTTGCAAATATGTGCCTAAGTTGTGTTACCGTTGATGTCAACTGTATCCTATGTTGTTGTTTGTAGAGAAGACCAGATTGTTGAGGATATTGAGAAAATTAATGACAATCAATATATGCAGACCATATGGATGTGTATAGGTTTTCCTAAAGAAGCTCTAGTTATGATTTGAGAAGTTTGTATTAAGATCTGAGGAAGTTATGGCCATCTAAGTAGAACCGGTTTCTGCAATACTCAGGAGAGATAGAGTGACAGGGAAGTGGTCTGGATTGCTCTGGTAATGTAAAATGATGATCTACGGATCCAAAGGCATGTTCAGGAAGTCGGTATGTATCATCAACTCGAGTGGTTCGTAGTTTGGACATTCACAAGCTATCTTTCTAGTTTAACAGTCATGGCAGACAATGTTCTTGAGGCTCCGGAGGAAGAAACAAATGATTCTGGTAATTTGGTTTAGAGTGGATGTTATTGGTGAATTTAATGTGCTTGTGGATGTCTCTAGATCATGTGGTTACTGTGTTGGAGGTCTGCATTAAAGTTTGAGCTTGTTGTTGAAGATTTCTTCTTTGAAGTTGATGTTCTTCCCAGTTGTGGATGAAGCATGGTGTGTTAATAGAGGAATATTCAAGTCTCAGCTATGTTTGGCCGACAATATAAAGATCCGCATTAAGTTTAGCCGACCTTGTTGATCATTCCAAGGTTGATGAAGTGTATGAATACTTGTTAAAGAGTTGTTGAAAATTATCTTTGTATAAAATGAATTAAATCCAAAGAAAGGATCTAAAGCATAGCAGAGAAGAAGAGAAAAAGGAGTATAGAGTGAAGAATCAGTAAAGAAGAATTTGAAGATAGAAGCAGAAGTTTTTGTGAGCCTTCAAAGGGATTGAATCAGGCATGAATGTAGATGCTATTTCTTAGTTCATTATCTCTGTGTAAATCATAATTTCTTATAGGCAGTGACCCTCCTTTGGCACAGTGAGCTCTAGACAGTCCGCCTGAAGGCATGTGCCTTCTATTTTCTTAAGTACTTTTAATAGGGTATGCATTTTTGTGGGTTAACCCCCACCGTGGTTTTTCCCTTAACTGGGTTTTCCACATCAAAAATTTTGGTGTTGTGTGTTCATGTTGTTTCTACTCATGTGTTGATTCATGCTTAAATTTTTACATCATTAATCTACTTATAAATTAAGAAAGAAGATTAAAAGTGCAGAAAAGGTTAAATTTTAGAGACAATTGATTTACCCCCCCCTCTCAGTTGTCCAGATTAATTCCAACAAAATATAAAATTTTAAAAAAGACATACTTAGAAAGAAAAAGGTTTCATTTTTTATTTCATTTATAGTTTATAATTTAGAGTCATGTAATTTAGTTGTAAATTTTTCATAATTAAGTACCCGTAGTTAAAATGTTTTAGTTTTGACTTCATAACATTTTTATAATATCACTATTTTTATCATTTAATTTTGTTTTATAATAGTCAACTATTTAAAGTTGAAATGTATTAATTCAAATTGTTTATGCATAGAGAGAGAGAGAGAGAGAGAAATTAAACCATGGGGATTTTAAATGAATAGTTAATAGTTGAGCCCACTCTTTATTGAATGGTTAGTGGGAGAAAGATTAAAAATTGCTAGGATGGATGACCTCATATATCAAGAAATATATGAGAAGCATTCCCTCCCATCCAACACATACCTATAAACCTCACACAAAATCTAAAAAGGAAATAAATTCCCAAGGTTTCCCAAACCCTAAAACTACTTTAGAGCTTCTCTCAAGATTTTTTTCTTACCTTTTCAATTCTGAAAATACAATAATAAATATTAACATAATTGGTTTCCCTTTTCATAAGCAAGAAGCCCTAAAAATAAAATCAACTTAAAATTAGACTTCACTCACCCAAAACCCAAAAAGGTTAACTCAAAAAATCTAATTAAAAATAAATAAAGCTCAAAATGGCCAAAAAAGAATCCCAAAATGACTTAAGCATCTTTCACTTAAATAGAAACTGAATTTCTAATTTAAGAAATCTAAAATCAAATAAAATCACTAAAGGGACTCAAAACCCAAAATTCATTGAAAGTGAATTAGATCAAAAAGAACAAATCTACCAACCCTTCTTCAAGAATTGTGGAAATTTGCCAAAACTCATATAGCTAACAAAAAACTTTGGAGATGTCAGAAAATAGACTCATAAGAGCCACAAGGTCTCCTACTAGACCATAGATACTAGGCAAACCAATTATCACACAAAAAGAGGTCTTCATTATCCATTAAAGACAAAGTGAGATGGTTAAGAAATATCTATAGTGTTCTCAACATACCTTCCATTGACCATATACCTATATAAGTCTTAGACACTCAAGGTACACATCAAATATAATAACAAAGGTCATATCCAAAGCGTGGAGAGATTGATATATCAACATGTTCACATACATGGAATTCAATGTACTATAATATTTTAAAGCATGATAATCAAACCTATCGTCTATAATCTATAGAATAAAAAGTGCATTATAACACAAACTAACAATTAAAATTAGCTTTTCAAATAATGTACGAGTGATACTCTAATAAAACTCATATAACTCACAAAATGGCATTACACTATCCAAGCATGGATCTAAACTATATGTATATATGTATATATCAATGCATGGATATAATCATGAACCAACAATCAATACCAAGTATAAGTTAGCACATACATAATCATAGACATCTCATGTCATAATAAAATGCATACAACATTAGACATAGTCCATTTGCTTAATAAGTCCTAGAAACATGCTAAACATAAGCATTAATAAGAAAATAGGACATGGACAGAGTCACGCACGAGTGGGCCTTACATCAAGTTTTTTGTGTCATTAGAATATCAAGAGTCATCAAGTTAATTCAAGGCTTTACACTTTTATAGTGATAGCCAAGGAATTGTGATGATTGAGATAATAGGTCAACATTTTATATTTTAAAATGGGTAACTAAAAAAAGAATTTTAGGTAGGAAGTAAGCACTGGGGCACAAAAGAAAGCAAAGCAAGGATGAAAATAATAGAGAGCTTAACTAAATGTCTTACTAATTTAAAGAAAAGAAAACAAAGCAAGGAATGTGGAATGAATCTTACTAATTTTAAGGGTCACACATTAGACATGTGGTTTAGTGAGCACATAGTTTAGTAGACTCATGGTTTTATGTAATACTACTTGGTCATTTTATATAAGATTGATCTATATAAAAAAGAACATGGTAATAGTATGAGTACATGCTACAGGATCATCTCTAGTGATGATGTTTCATGTTATGTCATGATCTTGAGGAAGGCATTGAAAAGGATGTGTTGTTACATGGTGTTTAATGACTTCTAATTTTTGTTGCATTAATCACATGGAGTTCAATGATTTGCTAATTGTTGAAGAATACTTGCATAGTGAAAGTTCTAAGGAAAAAATACTCAGTATGCACCTTCCAGTATTTTATGATTTTCTTAATGATATTTTCAATTGATATAGCTTGATACAAGCACATATTACTATGCCCTTAAAGAGAAAAATAGACATAGTTAATTTCCCACCATTAACCCTTGGAGGAAATGTGATGTAGTTTTCAAATCTAAGTAAATTTTGCTAGCATAATGGCAAGTAAATTAATACTTCAAGAACATGAAACAAGAAGATAATTGATAGAAGAGAAGAGACAATAATATACATGGGGAAAATTCTTTTTGATAAAAGGCCCTGCAATCCAAAGCATCAAACCAATGTATTGATCTACACAAACAATGTTACAATACAGTTGTAGGCTCAAAGCCTTAAAATGGAGATTTACACCTTGCACCGCTAGAGGAAAACTGATAGCATAACCCTATGCCAAAAAACTTCTCCTTAAAATGACTCCTCCATCATTCAACTTATAGGTCTTTCATTATAAGAAGAAGATGAGTTCACTTTTTGGCCAAAAAGTGGAAGTGTTTTTCTTGTTTTTCAAATTTTGTCGTACTTGGAGTGACAATTTGAAGCACTTATACATAAAATATTAAGATGATGTAAAAATAAGAAATGTAGGATTTTATTTCTAGTTTTCAAATATGTAATTTTTTCTAATACCTAGAAGACGCAAGTTGGTTTTTTATTGGATGTACAAAAAGTGGCTTTTTAAGAGTCCCATGTTTTTTACAAAAGCATGCATGTGTACGGCCAACATAATTTGAACTAAATTAATGTATTTTTTTAATTCCTTTTGTGGAATGATTCTCAAAATCACAAATTTTGGTCAGTATATTTTTTTGTAATTTTTTGATAAATATATATTTTTTTATTAAATTTTTAATGGCCCTAATTAGTGTTTTTTTTAAACCCCTCATGTACGGCTAACATAATTTGAGCTAAACTAATAAACTAACCAAATTTTTTTTTCATCATGTAGATAATGATGTCAAGTTTTGTCAGACATAATTTTGTTTCAAGGAACTTTCAAAATCAAAAGTTATTAAAAAAATAGTAACCTTTGTTATTTCAAGTTTATGAGTTAGTTTGTTTAGAAAATAAATAATAAATAGAAAATTAGGTTCAATAGTAGAAAAAATTACATATTTGAAAACTAGACTTTCAGATCTATAATGGGTTTTAATTTTGTTAAAATATTCTGAAAAAAATATCGTCAGCCATAGTGGTGAAACTAGTTTTTTCTCTTGCTTGTTTCATGGTCTCCTAGTTGCAGGTCCAAACCTAAGGCTTGGGTTTCCAAGCCTAAAACCAATGCAAATTGGCGGGTTTAAAATTTCAAAATTTTAGAAACAGGGACCCGTTATAAAAGGGTACCCATTCATAACGGGTGCTCATTATAAACAGGTACTTGTTTTAAAAAATAACAGGTACCCGTTTCTAAAAAATAAAAAAAATTAGCCATAGGCATGTAAAAAGACTAAAAAAAATACTTTTGGAAAATGGGTACCCGTTTCGCTTCCGGAGCCTGATCCTAAATAGGTACCTATTTTTTTCAAAACGGATACCCATTCCAAGCGGCCTTTTTCATCCATGGGAGACTTCTGTAAAATGTATACTCAACTTCTTGCTTTAACCCGCTAATTGTTGAAGAATACTTGCATAGTGAAAGTTCTAAGGAAAAAATACTCAGTATGCACCTTCCAGTATTTTATGATTTTCTTAATGATATTTTCAATTGATATAGCTTGATACAAGCACATATTACTATGCCCTTAAAGAGAAAAATAGACATAGTTAATTTCCCACCATTAACCCTTGGAGGAAATGTAATGTAGTTTTCAAATCTAAGTAAATTTTGCTAGCATAATGGCAAGTAAATTAATACTTCAAGAACATGAAACAAGAAGACAATTGATAGAAGAGAAGAGACAATAATATACATGGGGAAAATTCTTTTTGATAAAAGGCCCTGCAATCCAAAGCATCAAACCAATGTATTGATCTACAACAACAATGTTACAATACAGTTGTAGGCTCAAAGCCTTAAAATGGAGATTTACACCTTGCACCTCTAGAGGAAAACTGATAGCATAACCCTATGCCAAAAAACTTCTCCTTAAAATGACTCCTCCATCATTCAACTTATAGGTGTTTCATTACAAGAAGAAGATGAGTTCACTTTTTGGCCAAAAAGTGGAAGTGTTTTTCTTGTTTTTCAAATTTTGTCGTACTTGGAGTGACAATTTGAAGCACTTATACATAAAATATTAAGATGATGTAAAAATAAGAAATGTAGGATTTTATTTCTAGTTTTCAAATATATAATTTTTTCTAATACCCAGAAGATGCAAGTTGGTTTTTTATTAGATGTACAAAATGTGGCTTTTTAAAAGTCCCATGTTTTTTACAAAAGCATGCATGTGTACAGCCAACATAATTTGAACTAAATTAATGTATTTTTCTAATTCCTTTTGTGGAAAGATTCTCAAAATCTTGAATTTTGGTCAGGATATTTTTTTGTAATTTTCTAACAAATATTTTTTTTTTATTAATTATTTAATGGCCATAATTAGTGTTTGTTTAAAACCCCTCATGTACGGCTAACATAAGTTGAGCTAAACTAATAAATTGACCAAATTTTTTTTCATCATGTAGATAATGATGTCTAGTTTGGTTAGACATAATTTTTTTTCAAGGAACTTCCAAAATCAAAAGTTATTAAAAAAATAGTAACCTATGTTATTTCAAGTTTATGAGTTAGTTTGTTTGAAAAATAAATAATAAATAGAAAATTATGTTCAATAGTAGAAAAAATTATATATTTGAAAACTAGACTTTCAGATCTATAATGGGTTTTAATTTTGTTAAAATATTCTGAAAAAAAAGTCGTCAGCCATAGTGGTGAAACTAGTTTTTTCTCTTGTTTGTTTCATGGTCTCCTAGTTGCAGGTCCAAACCTAAGGCTTGGATTTCCAAGCCTAAAACCAATGCAAATTGGTGGGTTTGAAATTTCAAAATTTTAGAAACAGGGACCCGTTATAAAAGGGTGCCCATTCATAACGAGTGCTCATTATAAACGGGTACTCGTTTTAAAAAATAAAAGGTACCTGTTTCTAAAAAATAAAAAAATTAGCCATAGGCATGTAAAAAAACCAAAAAAAATACTTTTGGAAAATGGGTACCCGTTTTGCTTCCGGAGCCCGATCCTAAACGGGTACCTATTTTTTCCAAAACGGATACCCATTCCAAGCGGCATTTTTCATCCATGGGAGACTTCTGTAAAATGTATGCTCAACTTCTTGCTTTAACCCACTAATTGTTGAAGAATACTTGCATAGTGAAATTTCTAAGGAAAAAATACCTAGTATGCACCTTCTAGTATTTTATGATTTTCTTAATGATATTTTCAATTGATATAGCTTGATACAAGCACATATTACTATGCCCTTAAAGAGAAAAATAGACAGTTAATTTCCCACCATTAACCCTTGGAGGAAATGTAATGTAGTTTTCAGATCTAAGTAAATTTTGCTAGCATAATGGCAAGTAAATTAATACTTCAAGAACATGAAACAAGAAGACGATTGATAGAAGAGAAGAGACAATAATATACATGGAGAAAATTCTTTTTGATAAAAGGCCATGCAATCCAAAGCATCAAACCAATGTATTGATCTACAACAACAATGTTATAATACACTTGTAGGCTCACAGCCTTAATATGGAGATTTGCACCTTTCACCTCTATAGGAAAACTGATAGCATAACCCTATACCAAAAACTTCTCCTTAAAATGACTCCTCAATCATTCAACTTATAGGTGTTTCATTACAAGAAACCGCCATTTAATAAAACCCAAAACTATGAGCTACTACCAACATCAAATATGGCACCCAAATTGAGTAGGAAATATCTAATGCCTTCTCATGGAGAATAGAATCCACTATAAAATAGAAAGTTACTTACACCAATCCAATGAAAATAGATGATGTTCCAAAAACTTAAAGACCCTTGATACTACAATCCAATGAAAATAGTCCACCAAAGACACATATACTTCCTAAGATTCCTACTATATGAGAAATGTCTTATTTGGTGCCAACAAAAGAAACTCAAAGTCTATTAATCAACACTTACACAAAATGTGTGTCTTATAATCAAAACATGTAGTACAAAGAACACGCACAATGATATGTAAACTACAACAAACTTGTTGCAAAATAGAGCATACTTCCATAAACAATTTTCTTCTCACTTTCTCATCTTTGATCTCCTCTAGTTCTCCCAAGTTCTCCACATCACAAATAATATACATAAAGAACATACATACTATTGCTAAAAATGTAATGGAGCACAACAACGGTACATGACCACAAACAATGATCATACTAGATGAATAAGAACCTCTACAAAGAAACATAAGACCATAGATAGATATTACAATCCATATCATATCCTTTTACCAACACCACTTAGTGCTAAGTTGTGCCAAGTACGATCTCCTTCACAAAACCACAACTAAAAAGCCTTATCAACACCCAACCATTCAATATCTTGGATAAAGCAAAACATATGTATCTCAAATAACCAACATGGATGTATGCTTCTATAACAAAAGAATATCAAACTCAAATCTATTTGAAAACTCAAAATTAGGCCCAATAACATTTCCTAAACTTCTCATAAATATCATCACTCTTATGCACAAGGAGATAACCATACCAAACACTCCTCAAATGAACCCTTAAAAACTAACAACCATAGCTCAAGATCCATATCCATGAGAAGACAAAGAATAAAACAAAATTCATCTAAAAATGGGCAATACCTATCAGATGATTTTATACCAAGTAGACTGAAAGTGGGTAATGAAATTTATTCTTTGAGATGCATCGAGCCTCATAGACTCTCTCTATGCACATTCTCCTCATCAAGTCCATGTTGAAGTCATGTCCATCTTTAGGTGAATGCTTCTTTGTCTCTTTATTGAAACCTCATCAAAGAGATATCATTCCAACACATGATCCCTCTAACAATAGATCTCCGGCCTCACCCAATCTCCAAGTATCCGTAAGCACCTACAACTAATCGATCTATGCTAAAAACTAAATGAAACACCACACTGTCATGAATCTCCAAGAAAAAGATCAATGTACTCAATACCAAGAGAATTTATCCAAACCACTATCAAAGCTCCCACTACAAGTTTGCATAATCCAAGATCTCATCATCAAAACATGATCTAACATCTCCTCCTAGGAGATCATATGCTCCAATAAACATATCATGCCCCTTTGAGCACCATCATGCCAAAACTCTAATGTACAATCAAGAGTTGACCACGGAAAAATACCAAACCATCCTCTAAATAAAGGATCACCTATCAAAATTGACAAGTCACATACTAACACCTCACCAAAGACTACAAGAGCCCTCTATAGTAAACCAAGATGTCAACATCTCCAATCATGTCAAGATTACCATCTTTTATCAATGGAACTCAAGATGTCATAGTACTCTCACTATATACAAGAATCGTAATCCAAGTGTTTTTTCCATGACACTTACAACCTCTATAGAAGATCATCCATCACCAAATGATGAATCCACATCCTTTCCAAAGCTCCCACTAAACCATGATACTGAGATATCAACGACATCATGATAACCATCTCCTAAATGAAAATCATTTGTGGCCCCAACATAATCAAATAACACAACTATAATGCTAACAGCTCCACAAAATAAATTAGAACCAAGATCTCAAAGCCAAGAAGATAAACAACATTCTATAGGTCCCAATAAATGAATTTCCAAGTACTCTACTCATACACCCTCTCATCCCAATGCAACATACCAATGCACAAATGACCACAAACAAGGCCAGATGACTAAACCTACATCAATACTAAAAAGATCTGTGGATGTAGGTAGTCTGCATTTGAGTCATCCCAGTATACCCAATGGGTGGATCCAACCCACACAACTGCATAACTCGTATATTCTAAACTAATGAAATATGCAAACTCACCATCACATCAATAACCTACAAATTGAGATAACAAATAAAATAACCTATAAATCTCAAGACTCAAACACTAGATCAACATAGATCTACTTTTCCAAACAAATCCACAACAAGTAACCATAGTCAAGGAACCCATCAAGTAAAACAATACAAAAATGCTAAGTGACTAATCACATACCAACATCTCTACATTGAGAAAGACGTGAATAACCTCCATGAGTCATGCATGAAGCATTTATGCAAACCTACAACCATTTTGCATCTAGAAATGCTCCCATGGGATTCATAATCTAAAAGATAGTCTATCCATAGATCTACAAAACCACAAGTTTTACTTAACTATGTAAAACCTGCAAAATCATGCATGCCATAGACATACATGAAAATCCAACCCCACGTATCATCTAGATGACCCATAAGTCTAAATATCACCAAAATAGCTAAACCAGGACAATGGAATAACACAAATAAGCATAACTATATATTTTGACTAGAATATCTACAAAACCCTCAAATCAAGTCAACATGAATATGAGGCATGCAAGTACAACCAATCAATATTAAGAAGAGGTTATCCAAGAAATCTAGGCCACCAAATAGACCAACTCCACAACCACCCTCATGTACATGCATATGGAGAATGTGGGATGTTCCTAAAGATTCTAGACCATCTAATGACCAACTCCACAACCTACATGCATTCAAGGCGAATAAAACAATACCTTCCAATACCAGTGGCTAAAACCATGCACCCAACATAAGAATATCAAACCATAGTCAAGACAACCCAAGTTTCTCCATGTCACCATGGAGCCAAGAACAGACACCCAACATAAATACTTTGTTTCACATGACCAAAGAATGAAAGAACACAACCCCCATGCAAGAGGGTTGCTACATACTATTAAGTAGGAGGTCCAATTCAATATCATATTACATGCAACCACATGAACAACTCCAAAATACTCCATCTTAGACTCCAACCTTCAAATTCAATTTGTACATTGAAACATAAGATCAATTGCAAGACTTCTAGTCAAAAAAGGATTAATAATCAATTGATTCCTTCCTACAAATTTTCTCAACCTTGCTAGGCTAAGAAATCACAAAAGAATAAATAACAAGAACCTCAAACACCATGGAACCATCAGATGCACAAACTAGCACATACAACCACATGCAAGTACATACAACTCACATACAATAATATGGAATCACCATAGCTTTGTTACCACTTGTAAGGAAAAAATACATAATATACACCTTGTGGTATCCTATGATTTTCTTAATCACATATTCAATATAGCTTGATACAAGCACATACTACTATGCCCTTAAAGAAAAATAAAGATAGTTAATTTCCCACCATTAACCCTTAGAGGAAAAGTAATGTAACTTTTAAATCTAATTAAATTTTGACAGCATAATGGCATGTAAATTAATACTTCAAGAACATGAAAGAAGAAGAAAATAGACAAAAAAGAAGAGACACTAATATACATGGGGAAAACCCTTTCAAGTAAAAAATCCCACACTCTAAAGTATCAAACCAATGTATTAATCTACAAAAAAAAACATGTTACAATACACTTGCAAGCTCAAAGACTTAACATGGAGATTTACACCTTGTTCCCCTAGAGGAAAACTGATAGCATAAACCAACATAAAAATCCTCTCCTACAAATGACTCCTCATGCATTCAATTTATAGGAGTTTCAATACAATAAACCACAAAAATGAAACTTAAAACCATGAGCTAATACCACCCTCAAATGTGGAACCCAAGTTGGGTAGGAAATATCCAATACCTAATCATGGAGAATCAAATCCACTATAAAATAGAAAGTTACTTACACCTATTAAATCATAACTAACTCTCAAAATATGGCACTCCATCTTTGGCTCCTAAAATAATGCTTCCATGATCTCCTAAAATTGTGTTTGTCAATTTTCCAAGGTAACTCCCTCTTACAATCTATTTCCATTCTATCAACTCTTCCAAACAATACAATTTCTCATAGTTGCATTGAGCAAATTCCATGACACTAAGTGATAAAAACAAATTATCAAAATAAAAACTAAAATTCACACATAATGCCACTCCAAGTGGGATGCCCAAAATATGTGTGTGCATAAGAAATACAAATAAATAAATATTTCAAATATTAGGACTGTAGAGGAGGAAAAATTACACCTTGACCAAAATATATTAGCCGAGGGAATTTTCCACTACAACTACACCAGGATTTGTTTTTGTTTTATTATCTACTTGTTTTCGATAGACTACCATTACTAGACCCTTTTTGTGCTAAGAGATTAAAATATAAAGTATGATAACTTTTAGAAAGATAAAGTAAAGCTCATAAAATGCTAAAAATAAAGTACTACAAGTAGAATCTAGAAATTTTAGATACATAACAAAAAAAAGAAAGATACAAAAGAACCTAGTATCAGAAGATGGAGCCCTCTGATAGGGATGCCAATGCATTGTTGGGATGTTTGTGTGTCACATATTCTAAGTCTTATGGAAAATAAAAAGTTTCACATCTACTTCACTCCTATTCATCTATATAGCATAGAAAAGGATGAAATGCGCATCTAGTAGTCTCCAGGTGATAGAAATGAAATTAAATAAAAAAAATGAACAACACAACTTCAAATAGATAAAATGAGTAATATAAAATAAGGGATTCAAGGAAAGAGCTCACATAACCCATGAAGAGAAATGAATCTTTCCATTGAAATTTGTTACCTACAAAGTAGAGGAAATTTTGTTGGGGCTTCTTGGGAGCTTGCCTTCAGGTTAAGCCCCTATTTTCATCTTTCAATGTCCATGGGAAGCCAAGATGAAGAATATGAAAATAAGTGTGTGTGTGTTGCTACTTTCTATCTATGAATAAAATGGAATAGCAGTAGTGACAAGATATTATACTAATGAAAATAAAAAACTAATTTACTCAAAACCAATGAGAGAAAACTAGTGCAATAACTTGGAAGATAGAAAGGATGGTGAGGTAACCCTCACAATGCAACCAAGAAAATAATAGATTACCCAAAAAAGGAGAAATAAAAGAGCATAAATGAAACGCAATCACCTAGTAAGCACAAGTACAAACTTCCCAGCTGAAGTAGAGCAATCCAAAAAGCAATGGTCTCAATAAAACCCTATGAAGAAGACACAAAAACCCTCAAGAAAACCTCACATTAGCATGTATACAAATGCACATCCATAGATAATCCTTGAGAATGCCAAGATAATGTTGTATGTGATCACAATATAGAAATAGTTGACATATTTCTTCACAAAGTTACAGATGAGAGCCAAATAGTTTTCTAAATTCACTTAATAAAGAGAAGATATATTAAAAATTTCCAAAGTAAAGGGAAAAAGTGAGAAGATAGGTCAAGGAAGGTCATTCTAGGAGGTGTAGAGGTGTTACAATAATCTTGAATGTCGCTAAAGATAGCCAGTAACACCTAGAAATGTCACTTGGTACCACATAGGCATGAGATGCTAGTGTGACAAGTGAAAATCTATGCTAAGTGTCAACATCCAAGTGACTCTAGCTCCTCGTCATATGAAACACCATAGGATGAAGAGAATAACAAAACACTAAAACATATTTTTCCAAAGTTAAACACAAAGGTTCAAACACAACACAAGCACATCTGTGTGGGTTACGAAAAAAAGCTAAGCCAACACCAAAATGAATCTAAAAATATACTAAGGGAGCAGACACTAAATTGAGTGCAAAATGTACCATAAAATTGCAAGGATATGCAATTTTTGATGTTACAAGTGTTGGAATTAGGGCAGACAACTGAGAGGGCAGGGTGAATCAGTTGTCTCAAAACTTGTATCCTTTATTGCAATCAAAATTCTTTACCACCTATTAGTAGATGAATGATATAACCATGAAAGCATGAATCAACAACACATGAGCAGAAACAAAATCAACACTCATAACACCAAGATTTTTACATGGAAACCTAGTTAAGGGAAAAACCACGGTGGGGGTTAACCCACAAGAATTTATACTCTGTTAAAAGTATTACAAATGGGAAGGCACATGCCTTCGGGCACACTGCCTAGAGTTCACTGCTCAAAGAGGCTCACTGCCTACAAATAAATTACAAAGGTTCACTAGAATGTTTGAACTGAAGAATAGCATCTAACAATGCAAAATTACAGTTCCGGTTAAGCTCAGTATACCAACTTCACACACTTCATCTTTTTCTTCCCTGTTTTACTGTTCTTCCATAATCAAAGGATTAGATCTCTGCTTTGCACTTGATACTACCACCCTCCGTACCTCTTACTTCATATTCGCACTACTTCTACTCAAAATGCTCGCACCCATTGATTATATATATCTGTAACATGAGATTTATTTAGTTACAGTCGGCCTCAAGGAAACTTAGAAGCTTTATCAAGATCACTATTCTGTCGGCTGAATCCATGCACAAACATTAATGCGGACCAAAACTTATGTATCCAAGTCACTTCACATGTCATTCAATACTATTGGATCTCCTAACTCACTCAACCAATCACTTCTTTTCATCCGCACAAGGATAAAACACTTAGTCAACCTGTTCTTCATCGGACTGAACTATTTAACTAGAATCTGATACTTAGATGCATGTAACTTTCAATCCTTTCATCATCGGAGGCTAAAATCTTGGATTTAGGTAGCCCTGACATCCCTTATCATTCCCTCAGATTCGCAGCACAACATGATTACCAGTGGACAAATGCAGACCAAAATGCTAAACCCTGGCATATGCCCTGTTCCTGTCTATCCGAACATAGACAAATCTATAATCTGACTTCTAGTATGATCAAATGATGTAATGCGGATGTGTAGGATAGAATTAGTTTCCATCAATGAAAACACCTAACATGCCTAGCAGTGTCTCAACAAAAGTCCCATTGTATTGTAACGATGTTATATTAGTAATATAATGAGTGTTATAGTGTGTTCTTGATAGTTTCTTCTCAAAATGGTTTCCCATGTTATGAATTTGGTGCCAAAAAAGTTCTATTTCTTTTACATTATTATGTATTTAGTATCCTATTTAGCATAGTTTCTCACATAGAAGTTATCTCGGAAATTAGGATTTGTTAATCAACATTGCTAGAATTTCTGAACTCTAATACCTTGTGGATGATAAGGAGTAGTATATTTAAATTCATATTCATATTTCATTCTGCATTTGATTTTTCTTTCTTTTCTTTTCTTTCTTTCTATTTTCTTAATTATTTCCCCCTTAGACTAGCCCTATGAAACTAGGAAGATGCAAGGGCTCACCATCAAAGGCCATACTTAGGCAAATAATGGTTCTTTGTGCCCCCTATCCTTGGCCCCATCCAAGTAGGTAGATTCAAGAGATTGCCACTAATGTACAAGGATGGTAGGAGGAGTGGGAATGAACTAAGTAAGAAGATCATGTCCCCCTTACCCTAATCCCACATAACTAAGAAGCTACAATGACTCATCACCAAACATTAGAACTAGGCAGACATTTTGACTTGGAAAGATTTTATAAAGATGAAACAATGTTTCTTAGTCTCTTTTTATCAAGTCATCTTAGTATTAATCTAGCTCTTTAGGGCTCTTCTCTTGCTAATGCATGATAATTTGGAAGACCTTCCTAGTATCTTTTATATTAGACTAAAGGCTTGGATAGTTGGTAGGGTAAGGTAGAAGATACTACAAGCATGGACTAGAATTGATCCCTGGCTCAAGGTGAAGCAAGGAGAATTCAAAAATAGTGTTTTTTAGATTTAAATTTAGGAAGCCACATAGTCCAAGTTTTGTGTATTTAAATAAGGATAAGTGTATATGATTTAGATTAAGACAAGAATTAAAAAGAAAAGTATTTATGAATGAACTATTATGCAATTTTTTGTGATATGCAACTAGATTGAAATGCCTTAATTTACTTTTACCTTCCAATGTGCATAATATAAGTCCTCTATTATAAATGCAAGCTTCCAACCAACTTGGCTCAAGATTAAGACTCCTAGGATCAATGATCTAATAGAAAACCTCATAAATAAGGAATTGTGTCTCTTCTAAATCTTCTCAATAAGTTGGAATATCGCTAGAAGGTGCTAACTTAGATTGACCAACTTCCTAATAAGGTGGATTTCAAATTACTAAAGTTTCAAATATAGAAGCATCTAAAGTTTCACAGGGAGGAATCAAAGGTAAACTTAAAGGTACATAGGTACCAAATAAATATGGATCAAAAGGAAGGATATTTAAGGTTTATCTTACTATAACTTGACAATTTTTATTTTGGTTTGATAAGAAATAGTGGCAACTATGTATGATTTTTTACTTTTTGGGTTTGAAGAGTTTCATCTCTCTTAGTTTCTTCTTCAGGTTTGTGCATAGTCTTAAGAAAGACTTGAATTTGTATGGTTTGATTAGTTGAAGTTAGGTGTCATGATATTATACTTTCTTCTTAGCCAAATCAACTCTATATAGATTAATAGGATCGAGATCCCCTTAGCATAATAAACTTATCTTAGATGGATAAATTGGACTCCTAAAAAAGGATGGATAAGATATCCTTCATCTTAAGAATTCAAGCATCATGTTATAGCCAGTGTCCTTATATATGAAATACAAATTACTGGAAATATGTTGCAGTCCTATTGAAGAGTCAGTAGAAATTTTGTGAAGACTATTGAAACTCCTACATTGTACCAGTTCTTATTTATCCATAGGTATTGCTATTGTTTCCCTCTGCATCATATTTCATGTGCTCAGGATGAGTTTTTCACTAAGTATTATAACTATTATTTTACATCTCTTTAAATATCCTAGAAAAACCCTCTAGGATCACCTCCCAAACCTAGCATAGTCTAAAATGAACAAGGCTTACTCTATCTTAAGAATTGGCTCTAAGTTTTCCTCTACCTAATCATGAATCTCATCCTAATGCTCTCAACTTGACATTCTCAATCTTGGGAATTAGGTATAATCTTAAGGGTGGATGGAATAAAATTTTGAATCATGGACACTAGGATCTTTTGGTACAGATTGGATACAATAAATGACCCCATAGTCTAGGCTTCAATAGAATAAGGAAATCTAGATTGAAGAGGTGTATATTGAGGTGGCCTATGACAAAAGCACAAGAAAGGTAAAAATGTTATTGAAGAGAAAGGGTAGGTCATCTAGTCTTGGGATGGTTATTGAGTTAGAGAAACAATTATTTAGAGTCTTCATGATGCAGAATGGATTGGAGGAAGCTTTATCTATGATTAAAGCAATGTAGGATGTCATAGTAGATCAATTCTAGCACCTCATCAAAGAAAACAAAGAACTAAAGTAGAAGGCTAAAGCTTAGATACCAAATAGCTTAATAGAGGAAATAACCTAGAAGTTAAACCACCTATATCAAGAGTTAAAATATGTCAGGTAACTATAGGTATATGTCAATAAGGCAATAGGGAAGTTCATAGATAATGAGAAAAAGGTGAAAGAAGTGTTCAATAAAGTAGAACTCATTGAAGAGGTTAAGATAGATGGGGACCAAGAAGTGTGAACATGATGACAAATAAGGAAATTAAACTTTTCAAAGAATTTATCAATACAACTCATAGAGATGCATAGAGAAAAGTAAATATAATCTAGTAGCAATAGGAGAAAGTGGTCAAAAGATAGCATAAATATAAGCATATCATAGATAATAATAGAGAATTGGATAGCATAGAAATGTTTGATGTGATGGTCAATTATTTCTAGAATGCTTTCTTGAAGAAGATAGAATCCCTAAGAAAAGATGGAGGAAAGACTAGGATAAAGTTCATCATGTAGATAGGAGCCAAAGTGGAGAGGATGCATAATGTAGTAACCATTATTTGTGAATACTTAAAGAACCTGTCTAGCAACATGAAAGAAGAAGTCAAAGCCAATGTACAAATAATCTTGATCAATGAAGAAAACATTTCCACAAACTTTTAGGCATGCGAGACTGATTAAGCCTCTAAATCATTAATCTAGGTCATCATGACGAAACTACGTCTTTGGGATATGCAATGAGATAGAGTTTTCACTTTTAAATTTCTTTCTAGATTCACTAATTTGTTATTTCAGTTACTCTATTATTTATGATTTCTATTATAAATATTATAAATTTTATGGGAATTGATTTTCCATGTTTGCTTATTTACCAAGAATTTTCTTATATAGCCCCATAATCTAAAATTGTTAAAAATGTTGTAAACATTCATGTTATGCTATGCTAGAATATTTATTTTAATACTTCTTTGGTATGTTCATGGGTTCCAATTTGAGTGCGGAGGACTAAGATATAGATGTGTGCAATTCAATTATATAGGTTTGATAAATTAGTAAATATTACTATTGGATGAATTTAAATGCTTTAGTTCTACACATCTTATGGGGATCTTCAATGTTAAAATTTTATTTGTGGAGTTCCTTGGAATATTGCATCTATGAAGTGAAGTGACTGTGTGTTAAACAATGCATCAGATCATGTGTCGGTGCCTTCCCTTGATACTCATGTTTCAGGTGTAGTAGGAACAATTAAGCGTGAAGTTGGAGCTCCATGACTCAATGTTGAGCAAACAACTAGTTCCCATGACAGCAAGTCTGCTTTGGCCAACTTCTCGAATTAATTGGGAAAAACTCAATCTAGCGTATCTGATTCAACTGATTCAAAGGCAAAGTATCAGCAATTGAGAATTCTGCAACTATTTTTAAGGACCCTATATTTTTAAAACCTATTACTATTGGAAGTGGGGCTTAAGGAAAAGTGTTATTTTATCACATTTTTAAGGAGCCCGTAGTTTTTAAAACCTATTACTATTGCAGCGATAAGGTGAAGTGAGGATAATGTGTCAGGCAACCAAAACCATAAACAAAATGATGTCACCCTGCAAACATTCACGTAATAAAACTAACCCTCTACGTGGATCAGTCGACCGACGACGAAAACCTGCGTGGGCATTTGCATTGTGTATTGGAAAGCAGGTAAACTGAATATCTAACTAATCGAACTAGTACCTGTACATATACAGCCATATACAGACCCATACGCATTCATATCCATCACTTCGTTCTTATTGCTCTCTTCTCACTTCATTTGGCCTGCTAAAAGAACTTGTAATTTGGAGAAGAGAATGGCGTGGAGGACTTCCGAGCTTCTTTTTCTTATGCTTCTCATCGTGTGGGGGAGTTATGCGAGTGCAAATAGAAAATTATTAACAGACGACAAAGAAGTAGACGAGGAAGTGTCTTCAAGTCCAAAGACCATCACCTTCTTCATGCACCACATAACGGAAGAACCAAACCCAACTGCCAACCCTGGAGTTGGAGTTGGAGTTGGAGGGTTTCCAAGAGGATTTCAAGGCAGTGGCAATGCCATCTCTGGTCTATCAAGCCCTTTTGGAAACAATATCAACTTCAATGGCAATGGGAATGGTCCTCTCCCATTAACCATTCCAAGTGGAGCCATCAACAATTCTCCGCTATTTGGCCAGCTGCCTGGCGGAGGAGTACAGGGCATAGGCTCACTCATTCCTGGCCTTGGCTTAGGCTTTCAGAATCCTCTTGGAGGGGCCCCGCGGAATAATGTGATTGTGATTGAGGACACCTTGACAGAAGGGCCTGATCTTCACTCCTCTGCTGTGCTTGGAAAGGGGGAGGGATATTATTATCATTTGCCCACCCCTGCAGAAGACGAAGATCCCAACACACTGTTGCTCGCCTTCACAGCCAAATTTGAAGGGTCAGAATACCAAGGCAGCAGCATTGAATTCTCAGGCAAAGACAACATTGCATTACCACAGAGGGAGGTCGCAGTGGTAGGAGGCAGCGGGGTCTTCCACAATGCTCAAGGTCATGCTCTCATCGAGACAGTTTCCCACACAGTCGATGAGACAGTGCTCAAATTCACCGCCACTCTTACCTACTACTGAACTCATTCTCTTGTTTTCCCTTCCTCCACGTTTCTTCCACTCTATGCTTATCTTCTTCTATTTAATGTTTATGTTCATTGTCAATGGCAGTACGTCCTATGTATGTTGTAAGTTTCACCCTCCAAAACTCAATCAAAAAATCTTCATTTGCTAGTTGTAAGATGAATTTTGATCTCGCTTATGTTTTTACTATATTAAATCATATGTTTTTAACCCAGCCTAGAGAAAGTACACATTCAAAATAATTTACCTAAAAAGTACTTGTTTGCCCTTTAGATCATTTATAGAATTGTGAAAGAAAATGAGTTTTCCTAATGAGTTAAGTCACGCCAATTAAGTAAATGCACAAAATTAGCATTAGTATAGAATTAGAAATTATAGTTGAGAATGGTAAATTATATTTGTATTTTAGGAATTAAATAAGGAGGAGGATGATATTTAGTTTGATAATTAAAGAATGATCTCAAATAGATGAGATTCTAAAATCTATTAATGTTAGACTTGGACACAGTTTCTCATTATCAATAAATTGTCTAAGAATCCACATTGGATCTCTATTTTCTCAAAGGATGAGTTTGCGGATCTAACAGAATTTGTAATTGCAAATCTGCACTTGGGCTTCAAACTTGTCCTAACAATCAATAGTGTTTTACTCTACAACTTCCCTTAATATGAGACCTTCTCTACTCTTCTTGAATATCTAGGGACTTAGCAATATCTAAACATAACTTAAGGGTTGTCAATTAGTCACAAGGAGGTAATTCTCTCTCAACAAGATTAATAACAAAAACCAAGCACCTACATATGAAAATTCTTTACTTCTTTTATTGTACCAAATTGAAATGTGTTTCTATTGTTTATTCCTGTGTTTTAGAATGCTTGATTAGGATATGAACACTTGATTTTTAGAATGAATACATTGAATGTTTTAAATACAAGCAAAATAGTATCAAATTCCATCAAACATGTGTTTAGTCAATTCAAGGTAGAAGGCAAAAGGGGACCAATCAGCTAAATTTAAATTTTAAATTTTAAATTCAAAAGGGACAAGTTCACAACTAAAAGTTCACCCTTGCAACCACAAGGTTGCTCGTACAACTGTACACTTGTTCAAAAATGAGATAATAGTCAAATCCAAATGGAAAACAACTAAATAGAGGTAGGTGCATAGATAAATAGAATAAATAGGTGCACAAAATAAATGTATAAGAGTGTGTTTAAATGGATAAGACACAACAAAGTGTATAGAGATATATGTATGTATAAATAAATAAAAGGCTAAATAAATAAGCCCAACATTGAACAAAATAACTTCTCATTTATCATTATATACATATACTAAAACATTACATTAAAACAAACACAAAACTAAATTAAAAAAACATAAAATATACAAATTTAAATACAATTTAAAAAAAGCATAGTTAAAACATTATATATGAGTGTCTTGAAAGAAAAAGTTTTCATCTTTTAGTTTTTATATTTTATAATTTAAATTCATGTGATTTAATTGTAAATTTTTTATAATTGTCTAAGTAGGTAGTTAAAATGTTTTATTTTTGAGTTCATAACATATTCATACTATTAATCAAGGTATATATATAAATATATAATCAAGGGAGCTCTCATAATTTCTAAGAATCCATCCAAACAATGGTGAGAAGGATGCCTTTCCATAAAACAAATATCCATAACCCTCACACAAAACTCACAAAGGAAATAAATCCCCAAGGTTTTCTCAAACCCTCAACCTACATTAGGGCTCCTCTCAAGTTTTTTTCTCACCTTTTGCATTCTCAAAATAGAACAATAAATATTAACATCCTCAAACTAGGCTCCTCTCAAGTTTTCTTCTCACCTTTTGCATTCTCAAAATAGAACAATAAATATTAACATAATGGGTTCCCCTTTTCATAAAGAAGAATCCCTAAAAATAAACTCAAGATAAACTAGATTTAACTCACCCCAAACCCAAAAAGGTTAGCTCAAAAAATCTAATTAAAAATAAATAAAGCCCAAAATAACTAAAAATAATCTAAAAATAATCCCAAAATGATTTTAGCATCTTTCACTTAAATAGAAGCTCAATTTAAGAACTCAAAATTCAAATAAAGTCACTAAAGGGACTCAAACCCAAAAATTCACTCAAAGTGAATTAAATCAAAAAGCACAAACTTACCACCCTCCTTGAAGAAGTGTCGAAATCACCAAAAACTCATATAGATGCCAAAAAAACTATGAAGGTGAGAAAATAGATTCACAAGAGCGACAAGATCTCCTACTAGACCATGTAGATACTAGAAAAACCAATCAACACACAAAAATATGTCTTCTATTTCCATTAAAGGCAATGTGAGATGGACCATAGATACTAGGAAAACCAATCAACACACAAAAGAGGTCTTCGGTTTTCATTAAAATCAAAGTGAGGTGGTTAAGTAATATCCATGTTGTTCTCCTCTACATACCTTCCATTGCCTATACACCTGCATAACTCTAACAAACTCAAGGTGCACATCAAATATAATAATAAAGCTCATAGCCAAAGCATAGCTAGACCAATATATCAACATGTTCACATATATGGAATTCAAGGTACTATAATATTTTAAAGCGTGACAATCACACATATCATCTATAATCTATGTAATCAAAATTATAGTATAATACTTGAAACACCAATCTCAATCAGCCTCTCAAGTAATGTATAAGTGATACTCTAATCAAACTCATAAAACTCACAAAATGACAGTACACTAGCCAAGTATAGCTCTAAACCATATATATCAATGCATGGATATAATCATGAACCAACTATAAATACCAAGTATGAGTTTGCACATATGTAAGCATAGACATCTCATTGCAAAATACAATGCATACAACATCATACCTAGTCCATGTGTCCTGTTGGTGCCTGAATTGACTCCCAGTTTTGGAGCAATTTTTCATGCAGGCACCTTCCCAAAAAAATCCAAAAAAGTTCTAAGTTTAGGGGCCCCTCAGTGTTTTTCAGCATCTGCATCACAGTTCTTGAGGAGGTGGTCTTCATGTTTTCTCCATCGGCATGTGTTCATTTTTGTGTCTTCGACATTTTGGTTTGAACTTGAACCCTTTTTCTCTAAGTTCAATGGTTCAGCGGTTCGGGGTTCATTTTTCTTCTAACGGATCATATTATGCATTTGCCTTGCGCAAATCTTGTATCGTTGAACCTCCCACTTGAACCCTTTGAACCGGTTCAAGGTTCAATAGTTCGATGCTTCGAGTTTTTTGGTCTCGGCCGAAGTGTTTTACCGATGGAGTATTGTTGTGGAGGTTTGAACCTCGCCGGCGTACCTCAATATTGAACCTCGCCATTGAACTGGTTTCAATGGGTTCGCGGGGTTGCTTTTTTGTTGCTGACTGAGTTGGTTTCAGCGTTGAACTTCTCGGTTGAACCTCTCCTTTGAACCATCTGCTTGAACCGGTTCAATGGTTCAAAGCTTTATGTTTTTGGTCTTATCAGAGTGATTGGCTTCATCGGTGAAAGATTTCTTGAGTGCTCCGATTGTTTTGGTCTGGCCGATGGATGTCCATCGGTGTGTGTTTGGCTGTCGGCGAAGCAAATTTTTGGGCCACCGATGTAAGGAGTTTGGCTGATGGAGGAGCAGTGTGTGGCTGGTGAAGATGTCGTCGGCGTGACCTTTGAGATCGGCAGGAAGCTTTGTGGATGCTCCGATGGTGTGTGTTACACCGACGGAAGGGGAAGAGCCAGGGTCTATCGGCGAGAGTTGTATTGTCAGCCGAAGTGTTTTGGGTTGTGCCGACGATGGGAGGTGTGGCCGATGGGGTGTCATCAGCGCGTGTCTCGCCGAAGGATTGTGTATCGGGGTGATCGGCTATGTCGGCGAGGGCATTTCTTATTGTGCCGATAGAGTTGGTTTCACCGACGGAGATAGGAAGCGAGGGTGTTGTCGGCGTAACTTGGTAGATCGACGAAGGTTTGGAAGGTCAGCCCGATGGTCTATCTCTGGCCGATGAAGGGGAATGTGAAGCAAGTTATATCGGCCAGACTATTGATGTCGGCAGGAGGGTTTGGGAGTGTACTGATGGCCTGGGTCTGGGCAATGGGCTTTGGGCTGAGAGGCGTGTGTCGAGCGTGGCAAAAGCACTCGACACTTAGTATGTTAGTGACCATGTTCTTAAACTATTGGAGGGTCTCTGCACCATGCATGTGGGATTAATTTCCCTGCACATTTGAAACTTCAAAAAATGCATTTTGGCGGGAAAATTCTTTTTGAATGCAGCGACAGTTTTCATGCGGCCACGGGTGGTTGAGCCATCAATGGCGACTATAGCAGGGGTAAGAGAAATGGTACAAATGATCAGGTGGCCTGATTTATGGATGAAGACTTCCAGATGGCAACGCAGGGCTCGAGGCCTCCCTTGTCTGCTGCAGCAATAACTTCTGAGCGCCATTCTTCCTGTGTGATCTGTATCTGGTGGATTTTTGAAAGCCATGTAATTAATTGCTGTAAGGTACACTTTCTGGCCAATATAGGCAGACTGTGTTAACATTTTTGAGGTTGTTGAAAACTGGACATTTTGGCTCTGTAATAAGATACAACTGGTTTTGGTTGCTCTGTGCAGCAAAACTTGCGAGTTTATGTATCTCCTGTTGTACGTTTGTGCATGAATCCACTAATTTCATGGTCAATTTTATATGAATAATGCTATGTTTGCATGTGTTATGCTAATTCTGTCTCCAGTTTTGCATGTATCTTTCTTCTGAGTCCAGGCATTCAAGGAATGTCTGAGATTCTAGAACATAGAATTCCTGTGTTGAATGTTTAATCTTTTAACTTCTGCTCAAGGGGTAGATTAAACTATTTTCAGATTGAATATTGGGAAGGGTATACTGCAATAGGGATGCCATAAGTATAGACAGCTTAACACTCTGTATTGGGAGATATCTGTAAGGTAGATATCATGTATATCCCCCTAAAATCTAGTTTTAGTTGTTCATGCTGATCATTCACAGGTGTATGTCTACCGACTCCAAGCCTTGGATAGGCACCAATCTAGCTCTGTGTTGAGGTTATATACCATGGCCAGCTTTGCATCCAAAAATCAAATCAAACCATTTCATCCTTCCACCTGTTAGTTGTAGGAGTAGGATTAGGATCCCTGCATGCTCTCATACCCAACCAGACATCATGTCCAAGAATGTTGCCAACCTTGTGATTTGTTACACAAATCTTGGTCCATATATGAGAGTATTCTGCCTGTTGCTGTCAAGTTAAATCCTTCTATCATTGAGCTAGTCAAGGTTATACTTTTATCAAATAGGGACAACCCCCTTGGTGTGGTAGAACCAGAAGTGAAGGGGAGGAGCTCACGCAACCTCCTGTATTCAGTTGGCTGAATCTGCCTGTGCATTAGAAGTGGCAAACCCTAATGCTGATTCAGAAGAAAAACCAACATGTCCAATAAGTCTAGGAAACATGCTAAACATAAGCATTAATAAGAAAATAGTACATGACAAGAATCACACATGGGTGGGCCTTACATCAAACTTTTTGTGTTGATTTAAAGACTATCTAGAATCTTCAAGATAATTCAAGTATTAACACTATAACAATGACCTCCAAAGAATTGTGATGATTGAGATAATACCCACATTTTATATTTTAGAATGGATGACTAAAAATAGACTTCGAGGTAGGAAGTAGGCACTAGGCATAAAAGAAAGTAAAGAAAGAATGAAAAGAATAGAGAGATTAACTAAATGTGTACACAAGAATCATTTAAAAGTATAAATGGTATTTATATAAATTCAAATGTTGTAAATCCTTTTAAATTTTAAAATAATGGATGTAAATAATTAGATATTAGCACCATGATCTAAATCATGGGTAGTTATTTCATGGTGAATATCAATGGTAGGTTGGATTTTAATGGTAATGGTAAATATGGTGTATAGTTGAAATATGGGTCACAAATTCTAGGCGGCTAGTCATCAATCATGTGTAGATTAGCATGAGAAAATGGTTTGATGTAAATGATTTATAAATAATGGGGAAGAGATTTAAAAACCAATTAGGCCAATCATGGCCTCCTAAACTTCCTTGAGAAAGTAATTGTTGTCACATGAAATTGTACCCTTGTTTGAATTTGGTTCAAACATTCTAATGACACAATGGGAATGATCTCAAGGTGTGGGACCTTGCAGATGAGATCAGACCTCTAGAGAAGGCTAGTTCCTCTCTAAGACTAAAGCTTAGATAACTAAATTACAACTAAACCTACTCTAACACCCACCAGGGAAAAGGGATAGAAGGAAAATGATAGAAAACAAAAGGTGATGCACTAGATTTAGTTGAAGAACATATGTACTAGCCCTGCATGCATAGAATAATCTCAAACAAATGACAAACATACAAAAATTATGGAAACCTTAACAGAAGTAGAGAAATAGAGATGAAACCACAAGGAATTAATCATTCACAAGATAGAAAATTAGACTCCTAATACTACACAGTGCAAAAGAATATGAGAAGGCACAAATAAATTGTTTATATTGATCAAAGAAGCAAAATATAGCAAATGCAAACTCTTAGGTTGACCACAAAGATGGTTATGTGACCAACCCTATTACATCTTGAAATTATACATATATAGCATTACAAATCACTATTGTAGCTTGGACATGGATTCGGAGTACTCAACATGTTTGCAGGTCATCCATGTCTACTACATCATGCCCAGATGGGCTGTTTTAGGAAACCATACATATTTGGAGTGTTCACCCATGCCTTGGTACAGAAATCATTAATGAGGGGGAAATAGTAGCCTTGGGGCATGAAAATATCATCTAGAACATGACATCAGACACTAAAATGAGCATTAATGGCAACCCAGACGGTCGTTGGAGCGTCTTGTCGTGAGATAATAAACTAATCCTCTAGGAAGGGAAATTTGTCAAACCCTGACAAGTACATAGGATGCACCAATCAAGAAGGCCAAGCTATCAGGCTTCAAGAATCATACTTCTATTAAACATTCCATCTCTCCACAAGCAGAACAATAAGCACTTCCCCACACTCTGAAGTCTAAAGAAAGCATAGACAAAGTAGACTTTTCAAGATTCAACAATCAAGCCTTCAATGGATCACCATTCACTTGAAAAGAACTAAGAAACTCCCCAATCCCTGAAGTCTAAAGAAAAAATAAAGGCAACACAACTTATCGTGTGTTCGGGCCATCGCCAAATTGGCCCCCACCCTTGAAACAAATTGAGTACCCTCCTGAACCTGCGACCCCGAAAGACTTAGGAAAATCTAAAATGTCGGCAATCAGGGATTAGGGCTACCGCAAAACACATGCCTAAAAGGTAAAGAGAACCAAGAACACTTAATGTCACAATCCTAAAAGACTTAGAAGAAATGAATAATGTTGGGAATCAAGAATCAAGAAGGCATCAAAACTCATGCCTAAAATCAAAGGAAAATGGGAACGAATGACGCCGCGATCCAAAAAAACTTAGGCAAAATAACAAGTCACCTAGGCAGATTTTTAGATCCGACAAGGATGGCATACAAGCATGGGTAACCCCTTAGGGATGTTTGCCTACTAAACATGAAATATAGTGGCCTTAAGCATCCATTGGGCATAGGAACCATGAAGAGCCTGAAACAACTAACCAAACAACTAAAACTACCCTAATAGAAAACAACACAAAGACAAACACAAAACACCAAAAATATAACAAAACATACATTCCCCTAAAGAGAATGCAGCATGTGCAACATCACTTGGATGAAAAGAAGACAAACTAACCTAGACTAAACTAAACTAACCAATAAGAAAATGATTCAAGCAAAGCCATTGATTGGTTTTTCAAAATAACTACCTTTTCTAACCAACTTAGAATGTTTTTCATGCTTATGGGCACTCAACAAGATGTGGAGAAAGGGTGGGCATTCAAACAACTAGTGAAATGTTTCTGTGAGGATGAAAACAAACTCACTTACCCACTTAAACTGGTTGTGAATGCAATTGTCTTGAAGTGGATAGCTAGGTTGACTCTACCCTTCTTGATGATCAACTTCATGCTTAGGAGTAAGCATGACATGAGGTGGCTTCCTCTTTTTGATCTCCAGCTAGGCTACATGCCCAATAGGACATCCTCTTGAAATGGTAATCAAATTGACGACCCTAACCTCATGCTTATGCTCTAATTCTTCACCATTTTATTCGTTGGGATGCTCTGACTCTTGTGAATCATCTGGAAACATGGCCACCTCCTCTTCACATTCATGTTGATCATGATGGTCATTTATGTGATCTATGAGAACAAAATGAAGTAGAAACACAAATCAAATGCAAATACAAACGATTATACCTTCACTTGACTCACAAATCCAAGATTGCGGGAAGGAGTTGCACCCAAGAGCTCCTCAGATTTTACCCAATGATGATGAAATGTGGATTGCTCAATTCTTGCTCAACACAATGTAGATGAAAGATTTGGACTTAGATGGAGATGGAGATGGGGATGAGACATGGTTTTGGCATTATGATGGTATGATAAGAGGATTTTGGAGAGATTTTGGTAGAGGTTTGATGCATGAAGAAGTCCCTCTCAATGGCTTGGGTGAGGGTCTCATTTATAGATTTTTTGAAAAGAGGATGGAGGGTGAGGATCAAGAGTTGAGATCAAGGGCTAGGAATGAATGAGAGTTAGGGTTAGGATTGAATCCATAGCCTTGTGACAAGTGTCACAAGAGGAGTGGATGAGAGAGATCAAGGGTTGAATCTTGGTCAATGGGATTGCAGGGCTCTCAATATTTGTGAATTTTAAATTCACATGGGGAAAGGTGTGGAGGACAAAAATGAATTAAAGATTTATTTTTGGGAAGAGTGGACATGACAAGTGAATTTTTAATTCAACTCATGGGGGAGTGTGAATTAAAAATTCACCTTTATGTGGAGATGTGAAGAGGTGCTCTTACATGTGTAAGAGGGTGATAAATGAGGGGTAAGGGAGATTTGACCATTTGAATAAAAGATTGATTTTTATTCAAAGGTGTGTGGAAGGATGGGCTAAGCAAGGTTGATTAAGTGTTTAGCTTAATTAACCTAGGTCTAGGGGATAGGTAGGCTAGGGTAGATTGATCAGTAGGATAGGTTAATTAGATAAGAATGATTTATCTATTAACAAGGATTAGGAAAATGGACAAAATTGACTAAATAAATATTGGGAATATTTATTTAATCAATGGGGACATAGTTGTAAGGTCTAGTGATAAATTAAGTGAATTAATTGATCACAAGGGATAGACAGATGGTTAGGGATAAAATGAATTTATTCCATTAATAGGAGGGATAAATTGGTTTGCAAAAGCAAGTCAATTTTAGGTGTCTACATTTGCCCCTCTTTGAGATGGTGTTGCGGCTAAGTAACATCATTTCAAAGAAGTTAAAACATAGAGTTGGATTGGATTAAAAAAAGATTTTGGCTTAGAAGAATAGGGTAAGGTTTGGGGATAATTGGTAAGGGTGATACCCTCTCGAGAGGATAGGCAGGTTGCAAGAACACGGTTGTGCTCTCGAAATGGATGGAAGAGATTGGTTGAAGTGGTTGGAGGATAAGTGGTTAGATGAAAGGATGATGATGGTGGGAGATTGATTGGTGGGTGATCATTGTGTTGAGAATGATTTAGAGCAATCCTAGGTTTGATATAGCAAAGTGGATATTTTCACCAAGGTATAGAAGACCAGGGTGATGATGTTTATCCAACATTTGCATGGACTAGACACGCAAACAAAGGGATGATCCCATGCATGCCCAAGATAGTACAACCTTGTCTCAATGAGGGAAGGGGACTCATAGCATAAGCCCTTAATACACAAAAGGTATGATGAACCTTAGATGCACAAGGAGATCAATATGCTAGAACTGACCCTATGATCCATAAGATATGAATACTAGCTTGGAGTAATGAAACCAACCCACAAGCACAACATAGAAAAGCAAGACTATGCCCCATTCTAGATGTTTTCGCCACATACCATGATATAGTGAGATCAAGGTAGCTTTGATGTGATCTTCGAATAGGACAAAAGATAAAAATAAAAAATGAAAAGACCAACGAACCAAACAAGTAGCCATTGTATCTCTTGCCAAGATGGATGATGATAGGATAGATTCTGCCTATCGTAGGAATGATATATCCTAAGGTAGGAATCGATGGATGATTGGATCATGCTTAGTTGATGTTGTAAGATTGGCTCAAGATATGATGGTGACAAGTTATGGTTGATTTGGGTAATTGTGACGATAATTGTTTTTAGGATTTTGTGGATATTTTGATTTTTTTGGATTTTTTGATTTTGTATTGTTTTTTAGATTTTTTTTATTTTGTATTGTTTTTAGATTTTTTGGTTTTTGTGTTGTTTTTGGATTTTCTAATTTTTTTGGTGTTTTTGGGATTTCTGATTTTTTTGGTGTTTTTGGATTTTCTAATTTTTTTTATTTTTTGGATTTTCATGTTTTTGGAAAAGGAATGGTTTATTATGAGATGGTTGCATTGGATTTCGTTTGGATAACCTTTATGCTAGATAGCAATGACAAGGGAACACCAAGTCTAGAGGTGAAAGTGATCAGGTCGGATAGGGGGATTGGTGATGAAAGGATAATGGATAGGAGATTTTGTTAAATGGATAGATACATGCGGATAAGGGGTAGGATGGGGGATAAAGTATCTAGTAGGGATACATGATAAGATGGATGGGGGGTTTTAGGATTTTCTCCAAGGGCTAGGTTGCAAGGAATCATATGCCCCAATGCTTAGGATTTTACATGATGGTTTCATGTTTGAATGGATGGACTTTGCAGTAGATGGATGGAGGATATACTTACAAAGGGAGTATGCCAAGAGGTCTCCAAAGCATGTTTTTTGATATTTTGCCCCTTGTCTTTATCAAGATCTAAGGTGGGAGATGGTAAAAGCAAGATATAATGGATAGGATGGATGGGAAATGATAGGATAAATAGGGGGTAGTGGATAGAAATATGATAGGATAAGGATACATGGATAGGATATGCAAAAGGATGTTATGGATGTGGATGATTAGATGGTTTTGCCCCCAAGTGTAGGGATACAAAATGGATGGAGAAGGGATTACACACGATGCCCACAAGGGGTTTTCATCATGGTACTTGCCCAAGGTGCCACAAGGAGTGGTTTTCACCATTGGACGAATTTTTTTTCTTTACTATTTTCTTGATTTTTTTGATTTTTTTTCTTTTTTTTTTTATGAGATGGGGACTCTAGCGTTTGTTTCCATAGCAAGGAGAAGATGGTCCCATGTTGGATAGCATTATGGATTATGATTGCATGGATTGTTGGTAGATAGGAAAAGATGGAATGGATTATGATGTGGATTATGCAAGAGCATAGACCATAGGAATGTGATGCGAAAGATATGTAGGATAGTGGATGAAAGATGGAGAAATGGGGGTATGTGGGAATGTCAAGTGGTGGAGGGGAACCAAGGCCAACGGTTGCACACATCATGATGTATTTGGAAGCTTGTACTTTGGATATGGAGTTGGGAGTAATGGGGATCAGGATGGGGGATTTTTGGATGGTCGATTTGGGGTTTTAGGGACCCAAATGGACTTAGGATTTGGGGGATTTTTATATGGGGAGCAGGATTTTTAGGATTTTGGGGTGGATTGGGATGTGGATGCCTCATTAGAGTTTGGTGCTTTTTGTTTACAGACCCACACCATTGTTGTTTTTTCTTTTTCTTGTGATGGTGTGGGATTTAATAGCCTTTTGAATTTTGGATTTTTCTTGGAAGTGATAACATCTTTAGGCTTTTGTGCTTAATGAGTCAAGGCATTCAAATTTTTGAATCCCATGGATTTGGGGGAAGCTTCATGTTTGAAAGATGTGTGCTTTTGTTGGTCTTGATTGGCGATTTTAGGGGATTTATGGGTGGAGGGGTAAAAAGTGGATTTATGGATAAATGAATGAGGGGATTTGGGGATAGGGATGTTTGGGAGGGTGGGAGGATAAGAGGATTTGTGGATAGGGATGTTGGGAGTTGGTAGGATAGGAGGTAAAGTGGATTTAATAGGAATATTTGGAGTTGGAAGTAGTGGAGGTAAATTTGATGGGGGAAGATAGATGGTCACATGCTTTTGCAAATGATAGGATGATGGAGGAGGGATGGCGACATATGTTTTGGGAGTGCGATGAGATGCACCATGTTTGGGATTGGATGAATGGATTTTGGAAGGTGTGTGGATGGTATCAACATGTTTAGATTGTTTGCCTTGAGATGTATAGCCAAGGCCATGCAAGGATGGATGGAATGTGGTGTGGATGGGCTCCAAGATGCCTTGTTCATGAAGGCCTAAGCCTTTTCCTTGATAGTTCATATGTTGGAGCATGCGACATGCAATGGGATGTTTGGTGCTTTGGAAACAAGATGCGATTATTTGTTAGAGAAGGATAGATGGTGGATGGAAGTTGTTCACCTCCTACAAGGGACTCACCATGGATGAAAGTGCTTTGTCTGAGTGGATAGGAGGATGGATTTGGGATGGGATTGGTAGATGGAGGTAGAGGATTCATGGGGGATGGTAAAGGTGTGGTAGAAGATGGTGTGAGATCAATAATTTGATCAATAGATGGGAGGGGATCGGGGATGGGATTAGATGGGATGGTTAGATCTTGATTAGGAGAAGGGGTTGATGCTTCAACATGCTTTGGATTTGATTCTTGACATAGCTCATGTGGTTGGATAGAAGTGGGAGTGACTTGGATAGATGTGGTGGGTGCTTGGATGGATGTGATAGGTGCTTGACTTATGGGTTCTTGAACATGGCTACATGATGGTTCTTGAGTTATGATAGGAGATTGTTCAAGAGGTTTGGTGGTTGTTGGATTGCATGAGGGTGTTTGATTCCTTGCTAATAGCCAATGGATGGCATCCTTCATGAGTGTATGGGTTAAAGAACAATGTAATGGATAGATAATGATGGTGGATGGTGTAGGATTAGGATTGGGATTGGATAGGTGGGTGATAGGATTAGGTAATGATGGTTCTTGGATGGGTTCAAGGATAGGTGTTGGACTAGATGGTGGTGTTGGAGGGATGGAGGATTTGGGGGATTCCATTACTCTTCTTGGTGATGTTCTTTGGAGGAAATCCCACAAGGATTCTTTGGATGTTATAGGCTTAGAATTTGGAAGATTTGATGGTGGATTAGAAGGTGTGTGGGTTATAGGGATTGGTGGATTGGGAGATACATAAGATGATGGATTAAGGTTGGTAAGATTGGAGGGATATTGTGTTGGGGGGGTTGGGATTGGTGGATTGTAATGTAGGTAGGGTGATGGATTAAGGTTGATAGGATGGGGATTAGAGGATGGGGGATTTGTATGGGGAAATGGTTGTTGATATAAGGTCTGGATTTCAGAGATAAGGTGTGATAGATTGGTGTTCCCTTGATCAAAGCTAGCATGACAAAGGTTGGGGGATGGATAAGTTGGAGGTATCGATTGGTTGGATAAGTATGATGGCATGGATGTGTAAGGGGATGGTGATTGATATGAGGGTGAAGGTTGATATGATGAAGGTTGATATGATGGAAGTTGGTATGAGGTTGAAGGTTGATATGAGGATGATGGAGTGGATATGTAAGATGTAGGTTTGTATGAAGGTTGAAAGAATGAAGATTGGTATGATGTGGATGGGGATGATGTGTAGGGTATTTGTTGATATGATGAAGGTTGGGTAGGGGCTTGGGATTCTCCAATGATGAGGTGTCATAAGGGCATATCTCTAATGTCATTTTTGCATTTTTCCTTAGCATTAGGATCCATGTTCTCGTAGACTTTTCTAAGTCTTTGTAAGTGTTGCATTGCTTCATAAGGATCCATATTATTGGGGAGGTATGGGATGATGGGGGATGATGGATGATTGTGATGTTGGGAGTCAAATTTCAAGACCTTAGGGTGATTCAATTTGCTTCAAAGGATGGATAATTCTCTATACTTAAGGTGGACTAATGACACTTAAGTGATATAGTTGATTTGGTTGATTTGATTGGATGAACAATTAAGGTCTTGATTTTGATTGGGTTGATTTGGATTTTGGAGTTTGATAGTGATGTTGGGGGACTTGGATGTTGATTGGGATCGATGTTGATGTGATGTGATGATGACTTGGATGTGATTAGGGTTTGATATGGAATGATTAGGGATGATTAGGATAATGATTAGGATGATGTTGATAGGATGAGGATGAGTGATGAAGATGTGACTAGGATGTGCTTAGGGATGATTGGAATTGAGGTTGATTTGACAAGAATGGAGATAATGATGTTGATTGGATAATGATTTGGATAGAATGATGATGATTTGATGATGTAGAGTGACAAGGATGTGATTAGGATTGATTTAGGATGACTTGGATGTGATTAGGAATGAAGTGGCAAAAAATGAGTGATTAGGATGAGTGTGATTGGATTTGAATGTGATGAAAGAATGACTTGTCTTTATGTGTTTGATGTTTAGCTTGTTTTGGCAATGTTCAATGAAATGATCACACATGTACAATCATGAATCACTCACACAAGACACAAGCAATTTTGAATTTTGAATTTGAAGAATATGATGATGATTAAACAAGCACATGTAGAAAACACATCAACATGCCCTAATGTCTAGTTTGATGGGGTATGGCCAGTTAGGTTTGGGCTATGTTTATATGAGGTTGACTAAGAATTGAAAGTGAAATCCTATCACACAGCCAGGAGAAGGGGGTAACCCACCCTTCACCTTCACTTCCCAAAGGTAGAAAGTTCTTTGGGGCTTAGCCAAGAGTGACAAGATTCTGATTTCAATGAGGGTGTCTTTCGATTCAGCCTCGAATGAGGTCATCCCTAGGAGTGATAAAATCCCCTAGCAGGCCTCTTAGGAAAGGGTAAACAAAAGCAAATCAAGTGAGGTGTTTTTGATCTCCAAGGTCCCCTTGCGGTGCAAGGAGAGAGCATACACATGCACACTTGATTCACACCTGCACTTGGTTAATTAACCCTTAGAAAAAAGAAATGTGTGAGAGATTCGTCAAGCAATGATTCTTTTTAAAGCCCAAATCAAGATGTGAATGAAGACACTGGTTGATTTTATGCCTAATTTCAATGATGTGTTATCAAATAATGATTCATTTTATGAGCCCAAATCGAAATGTGTATGCAAACAATGATTCATTTTATGTCCCAAATTGAAGTATGTTTGCAAACAAGATTGAGAGATAAAGGATGAAAATGGATGTACCCAAATTGTTTTCTCTATCCAAGCAGTTGTATATAATGTTCCTGATGTTGTTCCAACCTCGTATAATCAACTGTAAGTCACAAAATTGAAAACAAAGCAAGTAGACTAGCATAGGAGATTGTTATGTGAAAATTGATAATCTGATGAAAAATGAATTGATACAGGATAAATAAGTTCATAAATAGATTCTACGCGAAATTCTATGCAATTTGAAAAAAACATTCGCTAAAAAGGATCAAATTTGTAAAAGATATGAGCATGTGAAGTTTTGAAGTAGGTTTGACTTTGACTGCAAAAAAAGTGGTCAAAATGGTATAGTCACCTGAAAATTTCTTCACAACTATGTAGTTCGCCTCATCATCTTTCTAGCAAGTCCTTGTTTGCGAATTTTTGACTCCGTATGTGAAAGTTGTGTGAGTTTGAAAATAAACGCCTATTTTGGTATGTGGAGGCAAATAGGGGTCAAACTGGCAGTTAGTGTTAATTGTTGGCAATCAGCCTGGAAGCGGTTACATGTAACTTTTTAGCCCTAGTGGCTATCTCTGGCGGTTAAGGTTAAGATTGGCCCCTGGTCGCCCATATGACCAGGGGTTCAAAATTTTGAAAAAAAATATATATGTAAAGGGGGGCTAAGAGCCCCTCCCCGCGGTCACTATCACCATAAAACCCTAACCCTAAAGTTTATGTGACAAGAATATTGTGAGTGGCGACCAGGTGGGGATGGGAGTTGGTAGAGAGAGGTGAATCGGGTGGAAGGTTGGAGGGAAGGTTGAAAGATAGGCAGAGAGGAATAGGTCGGTGGCGAGCGGGAGAAATAAGGGTTAGAGAGGGCAGATCTGTTGGAAGCGGTGAGGAGTATAGGAAGTGGTAGTTGAGGAGATGTGCAGAGGTGCTAGGAATTTTGGATGGAGCGGGAGGAGTATAGGAAGTGGTGGCAAAGGAGTGGCAGTCGGGAGATGCAGGCAGCGGGAGTGAGAAGAGGTGGTGGGTCTTGAGCGGCGGTTTGGGGTTTAGGTTTAGTAGGGCAGAGGGGAGTGTTTGTCGCAGATGGGAGTGGTGTCGACCAGGTGTATTGGAGCGGCAACAGGGGTTAAAGTTAAGTGTCAACTAGGTGTATTAGAGTGGCGACAGGGGTTTGAGCGGTGGTCGGCTTGGATGCTAGGGTTTAATCGCTTAAGACCACTGAAAACCACCGGTTTACCAACAAAAACCTGCAAAACCAAAAACTCAACTTCCACACAACACAGAAGCCTGAATCAGTACGGCAAAGGGTCTGCGGGTCCGTACGGTATGGCTTTGTAGACCTAAAAAAATTTCAAATTTTTTCAAAAAATTTCAGTCACAGAAAATAGCCAACTTTATAGTCAAAAAACTCAGAAACAACATCCTGATCATGATGGTGGGGTCAGTTTTTCTATAGGACGCAACCTGCAACAGTTCACTCCCAAAACTTGCAAAACTTTCCAAAACGAGAGTTAGAAAATGAAGATTTTGACAACAAAACCTGCACAAACTGACGATTAGATTCAAGACCGGGCATGCCAATGTGATCTATAAGAACAAAATGAAGTAGAAACACAAATCAAATGCAAATACAAATGATTATACCTTCACTTGACTCACAAATCTAAGATTGTGGGAAGGAGTTGCACCCAAGAGCTCCTCAGATTTTACCCAATGATGATGAAATGTGGATTGCTCAATTCTTGCTCAACACAATGTAGATGAAAGATTTGGACTTAGATGGAGATGGAGATGGGGATGAGACATGGTTTTGGCATTATGATGGTATGATAAGAGGATTTTGGAGAGATTTTGGTAGAGGTTTGATGCATGAAGAAGTCCCTCTCAATGGCTTGGGTGAGGGTCTCATTTATAGATTTTTTGAAAAGAGGATGGAGGGTGAGGATCAAGAGTTGAGATCAAGGGCTAGGAATGAATGAGAGTTAGGGTTAGGATTGAATCCATAGCCTTGTGACAAGTGTCACAAGAGGAGTGGATGAGAGAGATCAAGGGTTGAATCTTGGTCAATGGGATTGGAGGGCTCTTAATATTTGTGAATTTTAAATTCACATGGGGAAAGGTGTGGAGGACAAAAATGAATTAAAGATTTATTTTTGGGAAGAGTGGACATGACAAGTGAATTTTTAATTCAACTCATGGGGGAGTGTGAATTAAAAATTCACCTTTATGTGGAGATGTGAAGAGGTACTCTTACACGTGTAAGAGGGTGATAAATGAGGGGTAAGGGAGATTTGACCATTTGAATAAAAGATTGATTTTTATTCAAAGGTGTGTGGAAGGATGGGCTAAGCAAGGTTGATAAAGTGTTTAGCTTAATTATTCTAGGTCTAGGGGATAGGTAGGCTAGGGTAGATTGATCAGTAGGATAGGTTAATTAGATAAGAATGATTTATCTGTTTAACAAGGATTAGGGAAATGGACAAAATTGACTAAATAAACATTGGGAATATTTATTTAATCAATGGGGACATAGTTGTAAGGTCTAGTAATAAATTAAGTGAATTAATTGATCACAAGGGATAGACAGATGGTTAGGGATAAAATGAATTTAGTCCATTAATAGGAGGGCTAAATTGGTTTGCAAAAGCAAGTCAATTTTAGGTGTCTACAATTTAAAATAATCTCTAAAAAGAAGCCCTCAATGTGCTCAATAGTGCAAACTCCTTCATCAAGAAGTTGATATCCCTACTGGATAATTGATAAAAAAATCTTCAATTTGTTCTCCATCATGCTCAATGTCTTCAGCACCATCCTCCACAAAATGTGGAATCTCATCAAATAGGTCAATGTCATCATTCTTTGTAGCCTCTATGAAAATATCCTTTACAATTTCCTCCTTTGAATGAGGTATGGAGCTTTCATCATTCATCTACAAGTGTTTTTCAGTCTCAGGAGTAGTCAAGGAATCATCATCATAATTCCCCTCATCCTCTTCTTCATTTGGTTGCATCTCCTCTTGATGTTGTGCAAACTACCTCTATGACTAAAGATCCTTAACATAAAATATTTCCATTTTTCTCTCATTGATTTCACCAAAAGCATGAGAAAAATCCTCAAACAATCTAGAGGATTCAACATTGCACATGAATCAACATTTCTCACCTATGCATAATTCTCACAATCAACTAAAAAGTTGGGACAAATAGTAGCATCCTCTTTCATTTTGTAGTGACGTTTTATACTTGAATTTTGATTATACTCCTTTTCATCACTACCCATGTGGTCAATATTTTGCTATTTCAGCTCATTAGACCTATTCTCTTCCTGCAACAAGTCTGATTTTTCAGTTTTCATGGTGCATGAGGGCTCACAAATAGTAGAATGTTCTTATTTTGCCTCAAACACCTCCTTCTCTTAGTCACCTAGATATCTAGCTTGCCAAACAACTAGTCCACCTTTGAAAAGTGAAATATTGCTAAGACAAGAAGGCTGACATGGAATGGGGGTTTGAAGAGTTTTTTAGGTTTCCTAAATGGTAATAGGCTTTTGAGAGGGTTGTTACTGAGGGATGGTAGACTGGGTTTACACAGGTATAGGCTCCTACATGGGATGAGGACCCCTAAAGCTTAGAATTTTGAAATGAGGAAGCTAATTTGAAGGTTCAAAAGGTTTTGCTTGTTTGAAGCTTGGGATCTTGAATATGGAAGCCCCTTTTTTACAAGTTGATCCCTAGTTGTAAGAGGAGTTTTTCTAAAACAAGGAATGATTGGATGTTGATCAGGTTCCCACCTTTGTGCTTGGGAAAGAACTTGTCTCATCTACTCCTCCTTAGTTGTAACTTGTCTAGAAAGACATTCTTCTTCATATCTTTTCTATGCCTCCAACTCCTTCTAGTGAAGATAAGCTTGATAAGTAAGATCCTCCTACTACAAGTTATACTTCTTCTCTCTTTCAATATTATCTAGATCTTTCTTTGGAAGTTTAGAAAAACATCTCTGATACTATGAATCTCCATGTTGTCAATATCTTGGCCTGTCAGCATGCTAGGATGGTAACCATACAGATTGGGAGAAAAAAAGGCTTCTTAAGGTTGATTGTAAGCACGTGTAGGCTACCAAGAAGGATGAGCAGGGGTATCTGGGATGAAATCGGGTGTGTTCTCAGTTTAATATGGCTCATAGGGAAGCATAGAGACTATTTTGACAAAGTGGAGGGGAAGTTACATAGCTTCCATGAAATTTTGACATAACAGAGCCTTCAAAAGGATAGATATTTATTTAAATATTATTTATAACAAGATTTATTAGATCTTCTTTTGAGAACTAGGTGTTGCAAGTATGGGTCTAACCGGTGTTGTCATTGATGTCAACATACTCTTGTTGCATTAATGATAAGGAATAGAGAAGAACAATGAAGATAATAAGCTAAAGATCCTAGCTAAGTTGAAGATCAGAGGATGCAGTTCAAAGGGTTCGTAGATTTGTATCTTAAGATGATCCAGTAAAGATTTCAGAGGTCCACATAAAGATCTAAAGAAGTTGTGGCTGCTCAAGTAAAAATGGTTCCAGCAGGCATTCAGAGGTGACAGAGTGATACAGATAGGTCCGGTGAGATCCGAAAATGCCTTATCCTATTCTGCGGATTTGGTGGAGTGTTTAGGAAATCCATGTGAAGTAACAACTTGATTATCTCATGGTCTGGAGGTCCGCAAGCATCTATTCCTTTGTGACAGTAATGACAGACTATGTTCTTGAAGTTCCGGATGAAGGAGAGAAGAATTTCAGTAAGAAGATGAAGTGTGGATGTTCTTGGTGATTCAGGCAAGCTTGTAGAGGTCTTTGGATTGTGTCCAGTTTGTGTTGGTGGTCCGCATTAGAGTTTGAGCTCACAATTTAAGAATAACTTATGGATGATGGTGTTCTTCCTAAGTCTGGCCAATCGGATGAGTTACACATCCAATAGATCATCTTGAAGATGTTATGTGAAGAATGGTGTGTTCCTAGAAGAATATTGAAGTCTCATATCTATGTGGCCGACAGTGTGTTGATCCACATGAAGTCTTTTGTAATTAATCATGGTGTATTTATGTATTTTCTCTGTAATGTTTGCCGACTTAGATGATCATTCCTAAGTCAATGTCTTGTATAAATAAGGAATTCTAAAGTCATTTTGAAGGGTGTCTGGTGGAGATGAAAGTGTGGTAAAGAGCAGAGGAGTGAAAAGTAGAGCAGAAGTATTGGGCTTAAATGGAACTGATTCAAGCATGGTGAAGATGCTATTCTCTAGTTCAAGTAAGTGATACTTATTATTCTATAGACAGTGTGTCTCTTGTAGGCAGTGGGCCTCTTGTGAGCAGTGTGCTCAGGCAGTGAGCCCTAATTGGCATGTGCCATTTTGTTCTTTCTATTCTTCTAACAAAGAATACAATCTTGGGTTAATCACCCCTTGGTTTTTCCCTTTACTGAGTTTTCCATGTCAAAATCTTGGTGTCTTATGTGTTGATGTGTTTCTGCTCTTGATTTAATGCATTATGTTTCCATGATTAATTTATTATTATGTTGTTGAATCACAAAGTGGATTTAAGTTTTTAATTGGAAGAAAGTTTTGGACAACTAATTCACCCCCCCTCTCAGTTGTCTGTCCTGAATCTCACAATTGGTATCAGAGCCAAGTTCCTCTAAAAGGAGCTTAATCGCTTGAGGAGATCCAGGATGTCATCCTACAAGAAGGATAGTCTAAAGTTTGATGGAACCAATTTTAATCTTTGGAAAATTCGCATGCAATGTCACTTGCAATGTATGGGAATGCAGTACTGGACCATGGCTTCAACAAAGTATACTTCTCCACAGGGTGGCCCGAAATCCCCAAATGAAATCACAGATGCTGAAAACAATCTGCGGACTAAAGAAGCTCTTCTATGTGCATTGTCTGATTTAGAACTAACAAATGTTGTTGATCTACAAATTACTTTTGAGATTTGGGAAACTCTAGAACTTTTGCATGAAGGAGACAAGTATGTTAAATGTGCAAGGCTACAGAGTCTAAAAGGAAAATTTGAAAACCTGAAGATGAGAGAAGATGAAAATATCACTACTTTTATGCCAAGAGTAAATGAGCTTGTTTGTGGCATTAGATGTGCTAGTGGAGTCTTGGATGAAGATGAGATTGTTGGCAAAGTTCTCAGATCCCTCCCTACTTCTTATAAAATCAAGGTTGCTGCCATTGAAGAATTCATAGCCCATTCAGCTGTCACATGAGACCAATTGGTTGGCAAATTGGCTACTTTTGAATTGACCGAGTTTGGATATGCCCCTCCCAAGACTGAGTCTGCATTCAAAGCCAGTGCCTCTGTGAAAGGTAAACAAAGGTTTGATCTGGGAGAGAACTCTTCAAGGAAACTATCATGGTATGAAAAAACAAGAAAAGACCTGGAAGAAGAAGAAGCAGAAACTACTCAACTGGAAGCCCTCATTGTAAAAAGACTGCCAAGAGGATCTAGTAAGTATGAAGGAAACTTGCCTTTTAAGTGTTTTAACTGCAATAAGATTGGTCATTTTGCCTTAAGGTGTCCGGAAAGATTTTCAAGGCCAAATCCTAACAGATCAAGGTTCCAAAAGAATTGTTACTATGTTCATGAAGATGATGATAATGAAGGAGTAACAGATGATGAATCAGAGACAGGAAACAAATCCGGAAGTGATTGGGTGTTTATTGCCATCAAGGAAGATGATCCAATGTCCTCTGAATCTATCAATCATAAAGTTGTAGAAAGAGCTTTGGCTGCCCAAGTTGAAGAAAAGGATGATTGGGTCATTGACAGTGGATGCTCTCACCATATGACAAGTGACAAAAATAAGTTCATAGATTTGGAAAGGTATGAAGGAGGAGTGGTAAAGTTTGGTGATAATTCTGTTGGTAGAATCAAAGGTAGAGGAACTATTTCTTTTGATGGAAAGAACAAAACTGGTAATGTATTGTATGTTGAAGGATTGAAGTATAATCTTCTCAGTGTTGGACAGTTGGTTGACAAAGGCTATGATCTCTTATTCAAGAATGGAAAATGCAAGATCTTTGAAAGTTTTGGAACAGAGATTGCATCCGGTACTCAAACAAAAGGTAATATTTTCCATTTAGCTGGTACTGGTAAAAGTTGTCTATTTGTGCAAATTGATCAGAGTTGGTTATGGCATAGGAGGATGTGTCATGTGAATTTTGATAATATCATCTAGATAAGCAACACTCAGTCTGTAAGAGATCTTCCAAAACTAGTGAAACCTACAAATAGTTTGTGCAAAGAATGTGGTGCAGGAGCACCAAGGGCTCAGAGCCCATGTATATATGTTTGCATTTTGGTGTGAAGTTTTGAATTTTCAAATATAGGGAAGGAGCAAGACCCTTGAATAAATGCGACCGATGTATGAGCATTAGTGTTGAACTGTTGAGTGAAGGCATTACAGGCCCCATCGATAACATGTCCATGTCAAACAATGTACACATATTCAAAGTGGAGATCCATCAGTGTGAGGTTAGATATCGGCAGAGCAGGAGCGATTTAGACCGACAGGAGTTGTGTTGTCGATCGGAGTAACAATGGACATCAGGAGGAGATATGAAAGTTAGGCCAACGGTGGGAGGTCTGGCCGATGGGTCGGTGTTCATCGGTGTAAAGGGAGTCATCGGCAGATGAGGCTGAAGTCTTAGCGATGGAGAGGGTCTAGTCGACGGAAGAGAATCAAAGGTCATCGGGGAGAGATGATATATTGGTGGGAGAGATTCTGGACAGTCCGATAGATGTTATCTCGCTGATAGGCGAAGATCAAAAGCATATTTTGATTGGTGAAACGATAGAGATCATCTTGCCGATAAGAAAGTGTAAACATATTTTGACATTGTATGCCACGAATGAATGTATTGACAGAAGCACGTCGACTGGGGAAAGAGGATTGGTGAGATGAAGAATCTGTTTCACCGATGAGAACCAAATAGATAAAAAACCTAACTGTCCGATAACTAAAAAGAAGCCAAACAATATAAGAGCTAGTTTTTGCTTTGTAAAGGGTTGGTTGGAAGTTTTTGGGAAGACTGAAACAACACACTTTAATTGTAAATAGAAAGAACTCTCTGAAGAAGAAGATTGACGGTTCAAATCTATTTGTGCATTATCTATAGAATTATTGCATAACTTGATTTTAGAGTAGAATAGTCAGTTTATTTCTATTCTTTTGTTTCTGTTTGTACAAAATGTCTCTATCTTGATGTCCCTGCATTTTCCCTGTACAGTCATGGAGGGCCATCAAGCAGAGATTTTGTTTCTTGTTTTCCTATTTGTGTTAAGGATTGAATTGTCAATGAGAGGCAATGTAAACTTGTCCTAGGCAAGCTGTGCTATAGCTCAGCTAGGTATGCAAGTTGCAGTCTGAGAAGACAGGGGTAAAAACAAAGTAGGATAATTTTGAGCATCAAGCAATCAAAACCCTGGACCTAAAGAGGAGGGTTGATAACGGGCTCAAGAAGGCTAAAAGCCTTGGATACTGAGAATCTTGGTACTCAGTGAGGACAAAGAAGAATACCTCACACCAAGAAAGCATTGTCTGTATTGAAAATAATAGGAAAATAGGTCTTTCACCTCTGTAATAGATTGTGTAGGTTAGATTAGGCATTTTGGGTAGAAAATGTCTTTAAGCACTTGAATTGGAAGGGAGACTTGGGTATGATTTAGGTCTTGAAGTGTTGGTTCAAGATAGGTTTTCTAAGCCCATAGGCCTCCCCATTAGAATGTCAGTTGGGGAAACAAAGTAGAGTCTCATTCAAAAGTAAGGAACAATCTTCTACCAGATTATTAGACTTAGTTCATACTAATTTATGTGGTTCGGCAAGGATCAAAAGTGTGCAAGGTGATAGATATTTCATTATATTAATTGATGACTACTCCAGGATGATGTGGGTTACTTTTCTGAAAGAGAAATTAGAAGCTCTTGAGAAATTCAAAATATTCAAGGCTATGGTTGAGAATGAAACCAGATTAAAATTGAAATGTCTAAGGTCTGATAGAGGTGAAATTCACATTCGGTGAGTTCATAGATTTATGTGAGAAACATGGAATAAAAAGACAGTTGTCTGCTCCTAGGACTCCTCAGCAGAATGGAGTAGTGGAAAGAAAGAACCGGACCTTCTAGGAAGCATCTAGAACCATGATGATGGAAGCAAATCTTCCTCAGATCTATTGGAGAGAAGATGTCAGCACTGCAGTCTATACTCTCAATCGAGTACAAATCAGAAGCAATACCGGTAAGACTCCTTATGAACTTTGGTTTGGCATCATTCCTACTGTGAGGTATTTCAGAGTCTTTGGTAGAAAATGTTACATTAAAAGAGATGAAGATCTAGGCAAGTTTGATGCTAGAAGTGATGAAGGAATATTCTTGGGTTACTCTACTCAAAGCAAAGCATACTGGTGTTATAACAAGAGAATGAGAAAGATTATAGAAAGTACAAATGTGAAGGTTGATGAAGGAATTGCAAACCCTCAAGGTTTTATGAATATGATGAAGATGATCAGAGTGGTGCTCTGATTCAAGGAGCCCAAGCCCCTTTTGAAATTCAGATTCAAACTGATCTGGTAAATCAAGAAGAAGAGATGAGTTTTAATGAGCCTAATCAAGAATTAGAAGTGCAAGAAACTCCCAAAGTTCCCAGGTATGTAAGACTGAACCATTCTAAAGATCAGATCATAGATGATAAAAGCAAAGGTGTACAAACAAGGAGAAGGATTTCTCAAGATTCAGAAGAGTATTGTCTAATTTCAAAGATTGAACCTAAGACAGTGAATGAAGCTTGCAATGATGAAAATTGGACTAAAGCAATGGAGGAAGAACTAATGCAAATTGAGAAAAATCACACTTGGGATATTGTTCCCAGACCTAGAAACAAGAATGTGATTGGAACCAAATGGGTCTTCTGGAACAAATTGAATGAAGTTGATGAAGTAATCAGAAATAAAGTTAGATTGATCTGCAAGGGTTACTCTCAAATAGAAGGAGTTGATTTTGAAGAAACTTTTGCTCCGGTGGCAAGAATTGAAGCAGACAGATTATTTCTTGCCTTTGCTGCCTTCAAGGACTTCAAAGTCTATCAGATGGATGTCAAGTCTACCTTTCTAAATGGAGACTTGGAATAAGAAGTATACATTGAGCAACCAGATGGATTTCAATTGTCTGATCATGGTGATATGGTCTGCAAGTTGAAGAAAGCACTATATGGACTGAAGCAAGCCCCAAGAGCCTGGTATGAAAGATTGGATAAGCATCTTTTGAAGATTGGTTTTAACAAAGGTACTACTGATAGTAATTTGTATTTCAAAATTGATCATGAAAACATCTTGATTGTTGAAGTGTTTGTTGATGACATCATTTTTGGTGGAAGAGATAATATGTGCAAAACTTTTGCAAATCAAATGAAAAGTGAATTTGAGATGTCCATGCTTGGGGAAATGAATTTCTTCTTGGGTCTACAAATCATTCAAACTAAGAAAGGAATCTTTATTTCTCAGACCAAATATGTGAAAGAATTGTTGAAGAAATTTGGGATGGAAGACTCAAAACCAATGAATACTCCCATGGCAACCAGATGTAAATTAAGCAAAGATGATGACTCTCCTAAGGCTGATCAGAAAAAGTGCAGGTCAATGATTGGTGGATTGTTGTATCTCACTCAAACTAGACCTGACATTATGAATGTTGTTGGTCTTGTTGCTAGATTTCAAGCTAATCCTAGAGAATCTCATGTCATGGCAATCAAGAGGGTTTTTATATATCTAAAAGGGACAGTTGAGTATGGATTGTGGTATCCCAGAGATCATGATTTTTCTCTTCATGCATATACAGATGCAGATTGGGCAGGAGATGTGGATGACCAGAAGAGTACCAGTGGTGGAGCATTCTTTTTGGGGAAGAGATTGGTTTCTTGGCTGAGCAAGAAACAAGAGGCAATATCTCTATCCATTGTAGAAGCAGAATATATTGTAGCAGCAGGTAGTTGTACTCAAGTTTTGTGGATGAAGCAAATGCTAAGAGACATAAGAGTGGAGTATGAGGAGTCTATCACAATCTTTTGTGATAATTCAAGTGCAATAAATATATCTAAGAATCCAGTGTTGCATTCAAAGACTAAACATATATCCATCAAGGTTCACTTTTTGAGAGAGCAAGTGAACAAGAATGAAGTCAGATTGGAGTTTGTGCCTTTGAAGGATTAGATTGCAGATATCTTTACTAAACCTCTACCTAAGGACTCTTTTGAGTATCTTAGGGAGAAGTTAGGGGTCATTGCCCCTCTGGTGATGAACTAAGGTGCACTGATGTGCATCAGTCCAGTGGATATCACAGTCATATCTTGTGATCTGGATTGATGATGGAGAGCTGCTACTCAAGGGCAGCAGCTGGTATGATTCTAAAGTGTTGGAGTTGCAAGTATGTGCCCTTTGCCATTGATGTCAAAGGGGGAGAGAAGACATGTGAAAAACAAATGATTGTTGATCAAAGGGGGAGCAGTACAGGAAGAGAAGACCTATGAATGGTTGTTGCTGATAGGGGGAGTTGTGACAGTAAAGAGAAGCTCTTGTGTTGATGATCAAAACAGTTTTTCACATCATATGTTTCCATCAATGACAAAGGGGGAGATTGTTGCAAGTATGGGTCTAACCGGTGTTGTCATTGATGTCAACATACTCTTGTTGCATTAATGATAAGGAACAAAGAAGAATAGTGAAGACAGTAAACTAAAGATCCTAGCTAAGATGAAGATCAGAGGATGCGGTTCAAAGGTTCATAGATATGTGTCTTAAGATGATCTAGTAAAGATTTCAGAGGTCCACATAAATATCTAAAGAAGTTGTGGCCGCTCAAGTAAAACTGGTTCCGGTAGGCGTTCAGAGGTGATAGAGTAATACAGATAGGTCCGGTGAGATCCAGAAGTGCCTTATCCTATTCTGTGGATTTGGTGGAGTGTTTAGGAAGTCCATGTGAAGTAATAACTCAATTGGCTCGTGGTCTGGAGGTCCACAAATATCTATTCCTTTGTGACAGTAATGACAGACTGTGTTCTTGAAGTTCTGGATGAAGGAGAGAAGGATTTTAGTAAGCAGATGAAGTGTGGATGTTCTTGGTGATTCAGGCAAGCTTGTGTAGAGGTCTTTGGATCATGTCCAGTTTGTGTTGGTGGTCCGCATTAGAGTTTGAGCTCGCAATTTAAGAATAACTTCTGGATGATGGTGTTCTTCCTAAGTCTGGCCAACCGGATGAGTTACACATCCTGCAGATGATCTTGAAGATGTTATGTGAAGAATGGTATGTTCCTAGAAGAATATTGAAGTCTCAGATCTTTGTGGCCGACAGTGTGTTGATCTGCATGAAGTCTTTTGTAATTAATCATGGTGTATTTATGTATTTTCTTTGTAATGTTTTCTGACTTAGATGATCATTCCTAAGTCGATGTCTTGTATAACTAAGGAATTGTAAAGTCATTTCAAAGGGTGTCTGGTGGAGATGAGAGTGTGGTAAAGAGAAGGGGAGCGAAAAGCAGAGCAGAAGTATTGGGCTTAAATGGAACTGATTCAAGCATGGTGAAGATGCTATTCTCCAGTTCAAGTAGGTGATACTTATTATTCTGTAGATAGTGTGTCTCTTGTAGGCAGTGGTCCTCTTGTGAGCAGTGTGCTCAGGCAGTGAGCCCTAATTGGCATGTGCCATTTTGTTCTTTCTATTCTTCTAACAGAGAATACAATCTTGGGTTAATCACCCCGTGGTTTTTCCCTTTACCAGGTTTTCCACATCAAAATCTTGGCATCTTATGTGTTGATGTGTTTCTGCTCTTAATTTAATGCATTATGTTTCCATGATTAATTTATTATTATGCTGCTAAATCACAAAGTGGATTTAAGTGTTTAATTGGAAGAAAGTTTTAGACAACTGATTCACCCCCCTCTCAGTTGTCTATCCTGAATCTAACACTGGGTACATACAAGAAGAGTCACTAGGTGATCAAAATTCTTCAAAAGCAAGGAAAAGATCAAGAGTTTCACCTAAATCCTGATTCTTGATAGTCTCTAAGCACTTGGACTGCTTAAACTAGTAGATTTGATCTTGGAGTCACCATGGTGTGAAGAAGTTTCCCCAAATGGAAAGATGTGCTAAAAAACACACCAAATTCGTCAATGGATGATGTTCTAGGATCATCAAACTAGTCCCACTGGATGTGCCAGAAACTATTGTCACATGAAATTACATTAATGGCAGTCTAGAGGGTCACTGGAGAATCTTTTTGTGAGTTGATAAGCCAATCATCTGGGAAGGAAAAATTGTTAAACCCTAACAAATTGGGCCTCCAACAAATATTTCACTTCATTATTGGGAGTAGAAGACTCCCTAAAACCCATACAAGTACATAGGATGCACCAATCAAGAAGGCCAAGCTATCGGGCTTCAACAATCAAATTTTTGTTAAACATTCCATCTTGTAATGATCGACAATTCCACTTACTAAAAATATCTGACGAAAGGCAAAATCAATCCAAAAATAGTAAATAGAATAAAATAACTATACAATGGTGTAGAAAATAGATAGTAATTTAATAACTTTCATCATGATATCCAAATAGGATGACATAGATTAATGAATCAATCAAAACAAGGTCGTGCCTTTACACGATTTAGCCATGTAGGTTTAATACAAGAATAACATAATAGCAATATATAATATCTTCTGGCATGTGTACCTAGGAACCCAAGAGAGAGTATCATCATGGTGATATCCACCCTACCCCCAAGCATAAAGCTTCCCCATGCTTCCCTACTGGGAAGCCCGACCCATCACGAGGGGTCTAGCAAACTGAAGCCAACATGCGTGAAGGAATCTGGTGCAGCATGATTTATCTATCATCCCTAGACAACATGTGTCAAATGCATATATTTTCTCAATCAAACATACTTAAGTCCATCATAAATAAATATTTCAAATGTGCTCACTATCCAGAATGACAAGTCTTCAAAACATAAAGATACTCTTCAATAAATCAATAGGTCCTTCATTAGATGCTAAAACATAAGTACACTCCATTATATTCACTATCTCATAAAATCTTTCAAGAATGAACATAATTCCTCAATTCGTAATGTTCTAAAGATGAAAACCTAATGAGGACTTAATAAGCTAACATTATTCTTCTAATTTATCTCTTCTAACCTTTCTAAAGGTTTCATAATTTCTCCTAAAACATACCTCAATGATGATGCATTCAGAGTACAAGGTAATACAATCATCATTTAGGTTAACTACGATTAGCCCTTAGGAGATACTAAAATGAGTTTTAAACTTTGTCAGGTAATTTACACATTTTCCATTATAACTAGTTGTAGACAAGGCACACCTTAGGTACTTGACAAAGTAACCAAGAAGACCAATCTTTCACTAAAGATCCAACACTTAATTTAATTTGTTCTACATAAAATAATGAGACAAGATCATATTTCGCAAAAGGGTTTACTACATTTCCCATAAGGTGCAACACAAATTTATTGATCCATGAAAACGTAGAGAAGTGCGACTAGAAAACCCTTGACCTCACCTCAAACACTCATTATTAACATACAAATTTCACATAAATATGCTCCTCAAGATTTAACATCACAATTTCCTAATTCCTAATATGACAAAGGTCATAAGAGGCCTAGATTTCATTGTACAACAACACTACAAAACTAAACTCATTAATTTCCTAAATCTATTCAAGTGATTACCATAATACAAAACACTATCGTATAAGAGAAATAACATTTACTAAACATATCACTAATTCAGAAAGTATTATAATTACAACATAAGATATTTTATATGCTAACAAATCTATATATTCATAATAACTTACACAAATCATTAAATTTTACTTTAAATGCAAAATTTTTATTTCTAACTCCACACATACTATTTTATATCCTAACATATAAATTACAAATCTAATACCTTTCTTTCTATTCCAATAACTAATCACTTTTATTTTAATACCAAAATTACTACTATTTCAATCAATACAAAACTATCAGATATCTTATAATTGCTCTAAGAGCTAAACACTTATATGTAATAACAATTTAAATTTACAATTACTTGATTTCATTTTGATACCAAACTATAACTTAATTCATGATCCATTTAAGAATACTTTCTAACTATTAATGATAGTATATAATTCTCTAAGAGAAGGAAATATAATATAAATCAGTTGTTTTCAAACCCAGCAAGATTTTAAGTTTCTATTTATCTATCTACAAAGAAATAAGGTCTACATACATTTATTTAAAACATGCTTATGGGTACAATTAAAACTCTACTCATTTACTTTGTCAGATTCACTCAAAGTTTACAATTTACTAATACCTCAAATAATAACATTGAATGTCTAAATAAAATAATTTGAGATTATAACATAATGCCTATATATATGGCATTTATAGCATAAGACATAGCGCTTCTATTTGTCCGTTTAAAAATTAAATTGAATGAAGTATAAATGCTACTATCATGCAAAATAAATTATGAAAATAAAAGGAAAATTTGTCACCATTAAATGGAAGATATAGACATTATGTTTAAGAAATAGCTAATGCCAAAATTGGCAGGTATAACAAAGATTCTAATGAGAGTCTAACACCAATATCTGGCTGGAATAGACATAATATTGCTGCAGTCCAATCGCCTTTATTTGGCAGTAGATTTAATGTCATAATACGACTAATATAAACATTGAAAAAATTACCAGTATGTGACAGTATTAATGTGAAGTTATGTCATCACAAAAGGTAGATATACACAATTTAAAAAGTAGTTAGTATCTTAAGAAAATAATTAAGAGGCTTTTGCAAGGAATAATATGTTGGTAAAAAGGAAGAATGCATAGAGAAAATTGGCGCCCCTACATCAACATTTGCACCCACAAGAGTTTCAAAGAATATGCCAATAGATGGGAGCTGCTCAATCCTCAAGAAAAATCTTATTACATTTTAGCTATGATTGAGTGTTATATGAGCATGGTTTTCCTTCTTTATAGTGTTGGATATCTTAAGGACACTCTAAGTTTTATCATTAAATGATAGTAGAAATCACGTTGTGGAAGAGGATGAGATAATAAAAATCCCAATGCAAAATCTTATGGAAGAATCGAAGTCAAATGAGAAGGCGTGATCATGGCACAATAGAAATCTACAAGTAAAAGTACTAGCAAGAGTACAGACTCTAAATGCAAGTCTCCTGAAGATGAGCATGCAAAGATAAAAACAAGGCATCGAACAGAAAAGCCTCAAAGATAAAACTTCCAACAATGAAAGTGGGTCTGCGAAAGAATAAAGACATGAAATGCTTTCAATCCAAGGCTCTTGGCAGGTGCTAAGATGATTCTTGGACTCTAGGTAACATCCTTTGATTTTGATTATGGATACATAGCTAACATATTTGGAGAGATAACCCAACATTTTATACATAGAAATATCATGACAATCTGGAACAATACATTATATTTTTAATCAAGAAAAGTACATAATGCTTAGGAGGAATACAACATTTTGGTAGAGGAGACTGCATAATGCTTTCTACATGAATACAAAATATTTTCACAGATAGGAAATTTCCCAATGATTTGACAGAGAAAAGCATAATATTTCATATAGACATTCTTATGGATCGATTCAATTATGAATTTGTATTCAGATCATACCTGGATTTGCATAATTGTTCATACAAGCTTAGTGCTTCTTCTTCCTCAAAATTGGTATCCTAGAACAAGCAAAAACCCCCTCCTATCCTATACCTATTTAAAGAGTAATAGAGTATATTTTGAAAATACATGCCCAAAGAAAATAAATGCCTTCAGCTTTCCAATAACTCCCACTAACCCACTTTTTTTTCCTTGAAACTTAAAAAGAATTAATGATTGAAGATTCTTCTTTGAATAAAATCTGCCACTTAATTACATATGGTCAAAAATAGATAAGGCATAACTAACCTTTTCAAAAACATATTTGAACATCTAATTCATTCAAAATAATGCAATTAATATCCATTTTGACTAATAATGATTATTTAAATAATTATTCTAAAATGTAGATCTAAAATAAATGTAATATATTTTCATGCAAAACACATTTATGCAAAATAAACTAAGTGGTGTGTGTAGGTTCCTTCACATCACTTTGCCTTCAGTCGGCTAAACACCCTATGCCTCAATGATACTCTCTCTCTGTCAAGAGAGTGAGAGGTTGTTTCTGTCATACACACATAAGTTGATATTAGTCAACAATAAATTAAATAATACTATTTAAATTCATAATTAATAATTGAAAATAAAGGGTTGTGACATCCTTTCCCTCTTAAAAGAATCATCATCTTGATGGTTAAATCAACTTAACTCATGAGAAATTTTCATACCTCTTTTGATATGGTTTTACTTCAATGTCACAGTTGGTCTACCTGACAAAGATGTCATTTCCTTCAAGGTACCTGTTTGTTCATAACTGCAAATATTTCTCTATCTAACATTCATTCTCTTGCAGACATTGTTAGCATGTCATTGTTCATCAAATCAACTTAGTTCTATACTTTACAATGAATAAAAGCATGCAAGCTAAAGTATTTCCTTCATAAAATCTTACTCATATTCCAAGCATTTACATAAAAAATAAAATACTTATGTTCATTTTGTCAACATGCCTACTCGTATGAGACACTAGAGCAATTGCCCTTATGATGAAAAACAAGCATCCCATACTACTTGTTATCATCATTGGCAAATCAAAAAGTCTTAACAACAAAAATTTCACAATTTACAAGAAGGTCTTCAACTTGAAAAGAAAATCATAGGTTTTCAACATATAAAAGACAATTACATGATTAGAAAGATCAAAGATAAGAAGTTTATCATGATTGAAATAATGATACAACCATTAAAAGTAAATCTTGATCTATATTGGGAAAAAGAAACTTTCTATTTGATAGAGATATTTAAAATGTACAATTTCTACAATTAATCAAATGCAGTCACAATTCATAGAGAAAGAAGTACAAATGCATGCTATATCCATTTCTAAATTACATAAAGAAAATCAAATATTTAATCTATCTTTAGCTGCCATAACCCACTGGTCTTCCACAAGCTGAAGATCAAGAGTATGGTTAAGGTGCTTTTCCACCCAACCATGAAGCACTACACTTCCCTAGAATTCTTCCTAACTTGAAGAATACCTGGCCCTGCATGCAGTGCCTAGATACCCATAAAAAAAGGGCAGGAGGGAAACTCTCAATGCATGTTTGATGCCTTATATGCATTTTATACTTAAATGAACATATTTCTTGCATACAAGATGTGGAAGAGAAACATATAATATAAATTTTTCTAGGCATTCCTTATCCATCTATTTCAATGGTACATGGCTTTGGCCAAAGAACTTTAAAAAATATTGGTCAAATCCTGAAAAGAGGATTTGCCTTCTTTATTATTCCACATTTGGCATCCTGTCCCAAAAGGTAAGCTTTACCACATACATCACATTCAACAAGAATAATCTATTTCAAATTGCATAAAATATAGACCAGATAAATATGATAGAGCATAACTCGCACTAGTGCACATAAAATGAATAATAAGAAAGTATGAATCCCTTGGTGCATAACTCACACAGGGTACAAATACATAATTTACTTGCAGTGCCTCACTCACACAAAATATGGTAAATGCATCACACACAATGAGCATTTCTTGCTCAAATTTTTGTTCAATAAATATGGTAAGTGCATCTCTCACACAAGTGCACAAAATATGAAATATGCATAAATTGCAGTAATATAATTATAGTGATCGTTACTCAATCCAAAACATAATGAGTATAAAAGGTGTATCTCACACACAAATTATGAATGTAATCATTACTTGAGTGCTTTATCCACACAAAGGAATCAGTAACTTACTCTTAGTGCATCACTCACACAAGGACAATAATAATATGACATATGCATCACTTACATTAGGATAAGTATAGTGAACATTTCTTATTCAAGTATAAATATAATAAATATGATAAATGCATTAAGGCAACAATTTTTCTATAATATGAATACAATCACCCATACAAATGTGTCATTTACACAAAACATGAGAAGTGCATTATTGCACAAGAAAAGTTTCATTCTCATATAGTACATTTGGATAAGTACTTTCACTAATAACAAACAAGCATACATGATTCACCACATCAATCACTTTTGCCTTGTCTATTAGATAGATTGAGATACTACCAATAAAGACTCTTAAGATATCTAAACCTTGCATTTACGAAAGATCTCATGGATTCTACTAGATACATTTGAAAAGAACAATGCATTGCTCAAAAATCACCTTATCCAAAACCTAATTCTATTACAAGCATTTTTGCCTTCAAAACATCCATCTTAGGTTTCCCACCTTCGAGAAGGCTCAACCAATATTTATCCATTATTGTCCACTTTATTTACTTCAGAAGTGATTTTCCTTCTTCCTCTTATCAAAATTTCATCTTTTTTCTTTCCTGGTATCTTATCAACTCATTCATCCTTTACATCATCATAGAGATCTCTCTTCTCAATATATTTCTCTTATTAATTCACTTTCATTTCCATATTGTCATTCATGGGTTGTCACCATTCACTATCCATCTTTGCTTTCTTCAAATAGTAACCATTACTCTTACTAGCAAGTCATATGAAATGTGACTAAGGTGAAGAAGTCTCACACCTCTAGAGTTCTTTAAACGATTGTAGTACATCAAATCTTCTACTTGGTTCCAACTAAACCATCTAAGAATCACCAGGATTTCAATTCATCAAAAGAATCTTTGGCCCATAACTAGGGTTCTCTATTTGGTGCAACAGGTTCACATACTATAATGCAACCTAAGCATAGAAGATTTGAGGCCTGAGTGTTGAACCTGAAACACTCTGATACCAAATGTAATGACCGACAATTCCACTTACTAAAAATATCCAACGAAAGGCAAAATCAATCCAAAAATAGTAAATAGAATAAAATAACTATACAATGGTGTGGAAAAAGGATAATAATTTAATAGCTTTCATCATGATATCCAAATAGGATTACATAGATCAACAAATTAATCAAAACAAGGTTGAATGCCTTTACACGATTTAGCCATGTAGGCTTAATACAAGAATAACATAATAGCAATATATGATATCTTCTAGCATGTGCACCTAGGAATCCAAGAGAGAGTATCATCATGGTGATATCCACCCTGCCACAAAGCATAAAGCTTCCCTGTACTTCCCTATTGGGAAGCTAGCAAACTGAAGCTGACATGCGTGAAGGAATCTAGTGCAGCATGACTTATCTATCATCCCTATAGCATGTGTCAAATGCATATATTTTCTCAATCAAACATACTTAAGTCCATCATAAACATATATTTCAAACATGCTCACGAGAATGACAAGTCTTCAAAACATAAAGATAGTCTTCAATAAATCCATAGGTCCTTCATTAGATCTGTTAAAACATAAGTAAACTCCCTTATATTCACTATCTCATAACATCTTTCAAGAATAAACATAATTCCTCAATTCATAATGTTCTAAAGATGTAAACCTAATGAGGACTTAATAAGCTAACCTTGTTCTTCTAATTTATCTCTACTAACCTTTCTAAAGGTTTCATAATTTCTCCTAAAACATACCTTAATGATGATGCATTTAGAGGACAAGGTAATATAATCACCATTTAGATTAACTACAATGAGCCCTTAGGAGATACTAAAATGAGTTTTAAACTATGTCAGGTAATTTACAGATTTTCCATTATAACTAGTTGTAGACAAGTAACACCTTAGGTTCTTGACAAAGTAACCAGGAAGACTAATCTTTCACTAAAGATCCAACACTTAATTTAATCTATTCTACACAAAATAATGAGACAAGATCATATTTTGCAAAAAGGTTTACTACATTTCCCATAAGGTGTAACACAATTTTATTGATCCATGAAAATGTAGAGAAGTGCAACTAGAAAACCCTTGACCTCACCTCAAACACTCATTATTAACATACAAATTTCACATAAATATGCTCCTCAAGATTTAACATCCCAATTTCCTAATTCCTAATACGACAAAGGTCATAAGAGGCCTAGATTTCATTATACAACAACACTACAAAACTAAACTCATTAATTTCCTAAATCTATTCAAGTGATTACCATAATACAAAACACTATCGTGTAAGAGAAATAAATTTTACTAAACATATCACCAATTCACAAAGTGTTATCATTACAACACAAAGATATTTTATATGCTAAGAAATCTAAATATTCATAATAACTTACACAAATCATTAAAATTTACTTTAAATGCAAAATTCCTATTTCTAACTCCACACATACTATTTTATATCCTAACTTGTAAATTACAAATCTAATACCTTTATTTCTATTCCAATAACTAATCACATTTATTTTAATACCAAATTACTACTATTTCAATCTATACAAAACTATCAGATATCTTATAATTTCTCTAAGAGTTAAACACTTATATGTAATAACAATTTAAATTTGCAATTACTTGATTTCATTTTGATACCAAACTATAACTTAATTCATGATCCATTTAAGAATACTTTCTAACTTCTAATGATAGTATATAATTCTCTAAGAGAAGGAAATATAATAAAAATCGGTTGTTTTAAAACCCAACAAGATTAAAGCAAGATTTTAAGTTTCTATTTATCTATCTACAAAGAAATAAGGTCTACATACATTTATTTAAAACATGCTTATGGATGCAGTTAAAACTCTACTCATTTACTTTGTCAGATTCACTCAAAGTTTACAATTTACTAATACCTCAAATAATAACGTTGAATGTCTAAATAAAAATAATTTGAGATTATAACATAATTCCTATATATATGGCAATTATAGCATACGACATAGCGCTTCTATTTGTTTGTTTAAACATTAAATTGAATGAAGTATAAATGCTACTATCAGGCAAAAGAAATTATGAAAATAAATGGAAAATTTGTCGCCATTAAATGGAATATATAGACATTATGTTTGAGAAATAGCTAATGCCAAAATTGGCAGGTATAATAAAGATTCTAATGAGAGTCTAACACCAATATCTGGCTAGAATAGACATAATATTGTTGCAGTCCAATCGCCTTTATTTGGTAGCAGATCTTTAATGTCATAATACGACTAATATAAACATTGAAAAATTTACCAGTATGTGATAGTCTTAATGTGAAGTTATGTTGTCATAGAAGGTAGATATACGCTATTAAAAAGGTAGTTAGTATCTTAAGGAAATAATTAAGAGGCTTTTGCAAGCAATAATATATTAGTAAAAAGGAAGAATGCATAAAGAAAATTGGTGCCCCTACATCAACATTTGCACCCACAAGAGTTTCAAAGAATATGCCAATAGATGGGAGCTGCGCAATCATCAAGAAAAATCTTATTACATTTCTATTTCAATAACTAATCACTTTTATTTTAATATCAAAATTACTACTATTTCAATCTATACAAAACTATCATATATCTTATAATTTCTCTAAGAGTTAAACACTTATATGTAATAACAATTTAAATTTGCAATTACTTGATTTCATTTTGATACCAAACTATAACTTAATTCATGATCCATTTAAGAATACTTTCTAACTTCTAATGATAGTATCTAATTCTCTAAGAGAAGTAAATATAATATAAATCAACTATTTTAAAACCTAGCAAGATTAAAGCAAGATTTTAAGTTTCTATTTATCTATCTACAAAGAAATAAGGTCTGCATACATTTATTTAAAACATGCTTATGGATGCAGATAAAACTCTACTCATTTACTTTGTCAGATTCACTCAAAGTTTACAATTTACTAATACCTCAAATAATAACGTTGAATGTCAATAAAATAATTTGAGATTATATTTGAAATTATAACATAATGCCTATATATACGGCAATTATAGCATAAGACATATTGCTTCTATTCATCTGTTTAAACATTAAATAGAATGAAGTATAAATGCTACTATAAGGCAAAAGAAATTATGAAAATAAATGGAAAATCTATCGCCATTAAATGGCAGATATAGACATTATGTTTAAGAAATATCTAATGCCAAAATTGGTAGGTATAACAAAGATTCTAATGAGAGTCTAATGCCAATATCTGGCTGGACTAGACATAATATTCCTATAGTCCAATTGCCTTTATTTGGTAGCAGATTTAATGCCATAATACGACTAATATAAACATTGAAAAATTTACCAGTATGTGATAGTCTTAATGTGAAGTTCTGTCATCACAAAGGGCAGATATACGCTATTAAAAAGGTAGTTAGTATCTTAAGGAAATAATTAAGAGGCTTTTGCAAGGAATAATATATTGGTAAAAAGGAAGAATGCATAGAGAAAATTGGTTCCCCTACATCAACATTTGCACCCACAAGAGTTTAAAAGAATATGCCAATAGATGGGAGCTGATCAATCATCAAGAAAAATCTTATTACATTTTAGCTACGATTGAGTGTTATATGAGCATGGTTTTCCTTCTTTATAGTGTTGGATATCTTAAGGACACTCTAAGTTTTATCTTTAAATGCCAGTAGAAATCCTATTGTGGAAGAGGATGAGCTTTTAAAAATCCCAAGGCAAAATCTTATGGAAGAATCGAAGTCAAATGAGAAGGTGTGATCATGGCACAATAGAAATCTACAAGTAAAAGTACTAGCAAGAGTACAGACTCTAAATGCAAGTCTCCTGAAGATAAGCATGCAAAGGTAAAAACAAGGCATCGAACAGAAAAGCCTCAAAGATAAAACTTCCAACAATGAAAGTGGGTCTACAGAAGAATAAAGACATGAAATGAAGGCAAATAAAATAAAACTAGTGATTTGTTGATCACAAACAACAAATTACAAAAGCCCAAATTGCCTTAGAGAAGAATAGGCAGGGCATCAATATATAGAGATTGAGAATTACAAATGAGTTATGGCACACAACCATAATGACCAATCACTCAACTATAAAATAAATGCAAAACAACAATGTCAAGAAATGTAACCAAAATAGTTAATGAGCCCAATGGGCATTACAAGAATGTCAAACAAAGTTGTTGCACATGTTGTTGACTGTTGTACTTGATAATTGTTGTCTCTCCCTTATAATGACCATTGGAAAGAAATTGGAGTAGATCTCTAAGTGTCTCAAACCTTTCACGAGCTAGAGGCTTCATAAAGATATCTGCTATCTGATCCTCTATACTGCAGTATGCAATCTCGACCAATCCCTGTTAAACCAACTCTCTAATGAAGTGATGTTGAATCTCAATATGTTTGGTCCTACTATGAAACACTAGATTCTTATTCATATGTATAGCACTCTTGTTGTCACAATACAACAAAGTAGGTCAATTTTGTATCTAGTTCAAATACTCCAATAGTCGTCTCAACCACACTGTTTGGCATGTTGCAAATGTTGCAGCTTTATATTCTGCCTCTACTGTAGAAAGTGATACAGTCGGCTGTTTCTTGGACTTCCAAGAGAATACTGCAGAACCAAGACTAAAAGTATAACCAGAAGTAGATTTCAGATCACCTATGGAACCTACCCAATCTGAATCTGTATAGTCAATCAACTTACTATCCTTTGAATGTTGAAATCTAAGACCATAACTTAATGTCCCTATGACATATCTAAGAATCCTCTTAGCTACACTCCAATGTGTTTTCTTAGGTTCTGACATGAACCTAGATACCAAGCTCACTGCATATGTGATATCTGGTCGAGTAGTAGTTAAGTAGATCAAACTACCAATCAAATGTCTATATATAGTGGGGTCCACTAGATCTGACACATCCAAGTTAGACAACTTAAGTCCAACTTCAATGGGTGTTGCAACTAGTTTGCAACTATTCATCTGAAATTTATGTAGGATGTCTGAAGCATATTTTTTCTAAGACATGAATATTTCACCTTTGTTTTACCATACTTTTATACCAAGAAAATAGTGCATCTGCCCCAAATCTGTCATCTCAAATTTAGCAAATAAATTTGAATTATTCCCATTGTAGATAAGATCATCAACATAGAGAACTAAGAAAAAAATATCCTTAGCCGAGATCCTAATATAAAAATTTGGATCTGATTGACTTCTTAAGAAACCTTTCTGCTATAGGTATGAGTCTATCCTTGAATACCATGCTCTTGGTGCCTGCTTAAGACCATACAAGGCCTTCTTTAATCTATAAACATGATGTTCTTTAGAAGGTATTTCAAAACCTTTAGGTTGAGAAACATACACTTCCTCATCAATATATGCATTCAAACAAGAGCTCTTTACATCTATTTAATAAACTATCCAACTCTGTTGAGCTGCCAAAGCCAAAACCAATATGATAGTATCCATTCGTGCTACAGGTGCAAATGTTTCAGTGTAATTAATACCTTCCTATTAAGTGTATCCCTTGGGTACCAATCTAGCCTTATGCTTATCAATGCTTCCATCAGATTTATACTTAGTTTTATACACCCACCTTGTACCAACAGTTTCCATACCAGGAGGTAGCTGAACCAAATCCCATGTGTCATTCCTTTCAATTGTTTCTATCTCACTATTCATTGCTTCAACCCACTCTTCTTTTTCTTGAGCTTGTTCAAATTTTCGTGGCTCATTACTTTCCATGATTTGAGTCATCAAAGCATAATTCACTTTTGCTTGTGATCTTGTTGTCATTTTCTCAAAATTTGAATCCAACATAAGAGTTGATGGATGATTCTTTTCTGTCCTCCTTTGATATTTTTTATACTTTCTTGTTCCTATATTAGAAGACTCAGGTTCATTTTCTTCTTCTTCTTCTCCTTCTTCAACTTCATCAATCATTATTTCTTTTCCCTTTGTTTCATTTTCCTTGGTATATTTTGTTGCTTCATTGAATACCACATCTCTACTTATAACAAGTTTCTTTCCTATTGGGTCATACAATCTATATGCTTTATTTTCTAATCCATACCAAATAAAAATGCATTTCAGGCCTTTATCATCTAGCTTAGACCTTTTTTCCTTTGGTATGTGTGCATAAGCAAAACACCCAAATACTCTCAAATGTTCAACACTTGGATTTATCCCAGACCATGCTTGTTCAGGAGTCATTCCCTTAACTACTTTTGTAGGACTCCTATTGAGAAGATATACAGTTGTGCATACTGCTTCTACCCAAAACATCTTATCTAAATTCTTCTCTTTCATCATACTCCTTGTCATTTCAACAATGGTCCTATTCTTTCTTTTAGCAACTCCATTTTGTTGTGGAGTGTAGGAAGTAGTGAACTCTCTTGATTCCATGATTTCTGCAAAAATCTAGAAACTGATTTGATTTGTACTCACCTCCATTATCTGATCTTATCACCTTGATGTACTTACCACTTTATTTTTCAACAAACCTCTTCAATTCTACAAATTTGTCAAACACTTCTGATTTTGAAATCAAACAATATACCCAAGTTTTTCTTGAGTAATCATCAATGAAGGTTAGAAAATAAATTTGTTCAAAGAAGGTGTTTCCATAGGACCACACAAATCCGTATGGATTATCTCAAGATGTTGCTTAGCTCCACTGGATTTATCAATTGGAAAGCTAGCTCTGTGTTGTTTGGCAACAACACATTCTTCACACACTTCTTTTATATTTTCAATGAAAGGTAGATTCTCAACCATTTTTAATCTCTTGAGTAAAATTAACCCACTAAAGTTGAGGTGACCATATCTTTGATGCCAAATTCTACTTTCATTCATTTCACTAGACCTTAATGCTTGGTTTCCATGGGTGAAATGGAGAGGAAACATCCTATCACCTGTCATCTTTTCTCTTGCAACAACTACATTTATTTTTAACTTGTCTCTTATTATGCACTCTTTTTCATCAAAGGTCACCTGATAATTTTTCTCTAACATTTGTCCAATGGACTACAAATTCTTCTTGAGGGCTGGAACCAATAATGTTTCATTGATATGTTTTACCCCACCATATTCTGTTGCAACTGCAATAGTACCCTTGCCTTTGGTTCCATGAGATTGATTATCTCCTAATACCATTGTACTATGAGGTTTTTCATCTAATTTGATAAACAAAATTTTATTAGATGTCATATGTGATGAACCTCTAGAATCAATGTACTATACATTATTCTCATTGACATTTGTATTGAAACAAGAAATAAACAAATTTTGTTTATCTTCAATAGTATTGTGAGCATTTCTCTTTTCTGTTTCACCTTGTTTACTCCAACATTCTGATGCATAGTGTCCAAACTTGTTGCAATGAAAGCATTGGACATTCTTTTTATCTCCCCCATTATTTCTACCTCTTCCTCTTCTTATTCCTCTGAAGTTGCTACTTCTTCCTCTGAAACTATTACCTCTTCCTCTAGAATTGCTAAATTCACCTTTGTATTCATTTTTATTTTGATTCTTGAAAAAAGTGTTTCTTTTTCCTCTTATGCTTGCTTTAGAGGAAAATGCTTGTTCTAGACCTTCTTCATTAATTTTCATTCTTTCTTTAGCAGTTAACAATATTCCATTTAGTTCATCTATTTGCATAGTTGTGAGATCTTTGGAAATCTCAATTGTAGAAACCACACCATCAAATTTAGGAACTAAACTGCTTAAAATTTTCTCAATGGCATGCTTGTCATCCACAATTTCTCCTAGAACTTTCATTTGACTAACTAGGCCTTCTACCTTTGTTAGAAAATCATTCACACTTTCACTATTGACCATTTTCACATTTTCAAAAATTTTCGTCATAGTTTGCAATTTTGCAGTTTGTGCACCTTGATAGGCATTATTGAGAATTTGCCAAACTTGCTTAGAATTACTAGCACCACTTATCCTAGGAAAAATTACCTGATTAATTGCTCCTTGAACCAGAAATAAGGCTTCATTATCTTTCTTTACATTTGATTTGTAGTCTCTTTTATGTTGATCATTTAATGCATTGAATGCAGTTGTATCTAGTTCTACATACCCTATTTGTACAATTTCCCACAAATCTTTGGATTTGAGTAGGGTTTGCATCCTAGTACACCAATATGTAAAATTATCTCCTTCAAACATAGGAATTAGCATGTTAGACATAACATTTCCTGCCATATTTACCATGAGTACTGTGCACAATAACTCAATGGCTCAACACAAAAAATCTAGAGAGATCTCTACAAATGGATACTCTCTTTGTCCTTTCAAATAGGACCCACCGCAAAAAATGATCTTTCTATTATATTGTCTTGGTGTATAAGTGTCAGCTTCAACCGATAATGCACTTATTTACAAATAATTCCCTTATCACTTTGTAAGAAAAAATTACACTTTGCAAGAAAAATTACACTTTGAAAGGTTTGAACTTAGAACCCCTTTAGGTCCAATGCAAAAACATGTCACCACCAACCAAATTTTCTACGCACCACTTTCCTCATTACAAAGGCAATATAAATATTTAAAACCTTTTAAAACTATTTTATTTCAATTAAAAAAACACTTTTAACTTTTTTTCCACTTTTACTTTTACTTTCTTTCTTTTTAAAAAAAAAGAAAACTCTTAGATTTTAAAAACCCTTTCACGTGGCCTAAAACTTTAAGCTCTTTTAAGAGCTAATGCAAAAACTTAAAAACTACACTCTCACATGGCCTCTTATTTTAGAAAGCCTTTCAAACAATGGCTTCTTTTAAAAAGAAATTTCACCTTCTTTTTCATGCTTGGACACCTCCTTCATGGCTTGGACACCTCCTCTTTTCACCAACGGTCTGCATGCTTATAGCAATCTAAAAAACTTTTAAACTGCTTTCATTCTATGCCCATGCTTGAACGCCTTGATCCACAACCTACATGCCTACTTTTTCTATTTGCACTCTTCCTCTCATAATGAAAACTACAGCAAAGTAGAGAACGCAACTCAGAACAATAGTAGCCTCAGTTTCTTCTACAAAATTCACAGTAAACTTCTTACCTCTTGGATGACTCTGGACTCCTCTACTCACAGCCTTAACAATAGCTATAGGCTCTAGCTCTGATACCAGATGAAGGCAAATAAAATAAAACTAGTGAAATTTGCTAATCACAAACAACAAATTACAAAAGCCTGAATTGACTTAGAGAAGAATAGGCAGGGCATCAATATTTAGAGATTGAGAATTACAAATGAGTTATGGTACACAAACATAATGACCAATAACTTAACTATAAAATAAATGCAAGACTTGACAAAGTTAAGAAATGCAACCAAAATAGTTAATGAGCCCAATGGGCATTACAAGAATGTCAAACAAAGATGTTGCACATGTTGTTGACTGTTGCACATGATAATTGCTATCATGAAATGCTTTCAATCCAAAGCTCTTGGTAGGTGCTAAGATGATTCTTGGACTCTAGGCAACGTCCTTTGATTTTGATTGTAGATACATAGCTAACATATTTGGAGAGATAACCTAACATTTTCTACAAAGAAATATCATGACAATCTGGAACAATACATTATATTTTTAATGGAGAAAAGTACATAATGCTTAGGAGGAATACAACATTTTGGTAGAGGAGAATACATAATGCTTTCTATAGGAATACAAAATGTTTTCACATATAGGAAATTTCCCAATGATTTGACAGAGAAAAGCATAATATTTCATACAGATATTCTTATGGATCAATTCAATTATAAATTTGTATTCAGATCATACCTAGATTTGTCAAATTATTCAAACAAGCTTAGTGCTTCTTCTTCCTCAAAATCGGTATCCTAGAACAAGCAAAAACCCCCTCCTATCCTATACCTATTTAAAGAGTAATAGAGTATATTTTGAAAATACACGCTCCAAAGAAAATAAATGCCTTCAACTTTCCAATAACTCCCACTAACCCACTTTCTTTTTATTTGAAACTAAAAAAAAATTAATGATTGAAGATTCCTCTTTGAAGAAAATCTACCACCTAATTACATACGGTCAAAAATAGATAAAGTGTAACTAACCTTTTCAAAAAGATATTCGAACATCTAATTCATTCAAAATAATGCAGTTAATATCCATTTTGACTAATAATGATTATTTAAATAATTATTCTAAAATGTAGATCTAAAATAAATGTAATATATTTTCATACAAAACACATTTATGCAAAATGAACTAAGTGGTGTGTGTAGGTTCCTTCACATAACTTTGCCTTCAATCAACTAAACACCCTCTGCCTCGATGATACTCTCTCTTCATCAAGAGAGAGGTTGTTCCTGTCATACACACATAAGTCTATATAAGTTGACAATAAATTAAATAATACTATTTAAATTCATAATTAATTATTGAAAATAAGGGGTTGTGACACATCTCTTCACAAGTAGAAAAACAAGCACCTCCCCGCACTCTGAAGTCTAAAGAAAGCATAAACAAAGCAAACTTGTCATGATTTGGCAATCATGCATTTAATGGATCACCTTTCACTTCAATGGAAGCAAGAAAGCCCTGATCCTTGAAGTCTAAAGAAAAATAAAGGCAATGCAACTTATCAGGTTTTGGCAATCAGGCCATCCCCAAATTGGCCTCCACTCATGAAATAGATCAACCACCCTCCCAAACCTATGAATCTGAGAGACTTAGGCAAATCTAAAATATTAGGAATTGAGGAACATGGCCACCAAAAAACACATTTCTGAAAGGTAAAGAGAACCAAGAACACCCAATGTTGTGATCCCAAAAGACTTAGAAGAAATGAATAAAGTCATGAATCGAGAATCAAGAAGGCATCAAAAATCATGCCTAAGATCAAAGGAAAATGGGAATGTCTGACACCGTGATCCCAAAAGACTTAGGTAAAATAACAAGTCACCTAGCCAGAGTTTTGGAGCCAATAAGGATGGCATACAAGCACGGGTGACCCTGAAACTTTGAAAAGATGACAAAGGACAAAAAACCTAAGGAAAAAGCCAAAAACCTCTTAGATTTATATTTTATAGATTTTGAGTTATCAGTAACCTTAGTTTTTCCTAATTAACCCTTTCCATGCTAAAACTAATGTTTGTTTAGAGATTATTAGTTATTTTGAAGTAAAAATAAGATGCATATTTTGGTTTAGTATTTGTCGATCAATGGAATTGAATTGACTGACAATGTGTTTGCACAAAAAGATTGTTTCTAGTTAAGAAGGGTACTTTCGGCAAATTTTGAAGGAGTAACTAGCTCTAGGACCTCCTATTTCATGGGCATTGTGAGTACCTTCAGAGCTCTTAAGCTCTAAAGACATCCTTGCTAACTCCAAAGGTGTCTAGCTCTAGGGAAAGTGGGGTTGTAACTTCAGCACCTTCAAACTCTAGGGAGAGAGTGTATTCAACAAGCAGAACTCTAGATTGGTCTCATTATGTCCTCCTACATGTAGCAATCATCCAATCATATCAACTATCATCCTTCCATGCATTAATCATAAGAAATAACTTCAAAAAATAGACTCCTAGTAGGATTGGTCTTATGAAAAATGTCTTCCTCCTTTTATGTTTAAACACTCTTCTATATTAATTGTTTAACAAACATGTATTTAATTTCCAATAGAGTTTCAATTGAATTGGGATATCATGATGCATGTGTTTGCACAATACTAGTCTATAGGAGTTTTAATGGGGTGAAATAAATATAGAGTTAGAGGATGAAATGTTATCTTTTCTATATACAAGATTGGTTATTTTTAGTATAGACTTGAAGTAAAATTTGATTATGTAGCCTTCTAAGCACTATGAAAATAACAATTTTGCATATTTTCATGTACATTTCAAGTGGTGAATGTGATTAAATGAGAAGTATTTTGGATACTCTAGAGGAGCTGGCCACTTAACTAAAGAAGGATGAATGAGTTGTAGATAAGTGCTTTCATGTTACCGCATGCATGTGTTGAATTATTCCCCTATTCGTGCTTTGCATCTTGTTTACCTACAAGTTTTTTTTCATTTTGTTACCCATTATATGTGTGAAAGTTTTCTTTAGTTTTTTTGCATAAAAAATTGAATACCCTTGCAATTTCACGCTATATTTTTTCTTTGTTTTAGTGTCCATTACCTTAGTTTGTTTGTAGGCTCATTTTAGCCATTGCATTAAGCTTTTTCCCTCCCATGGTGCTTAGGCCTTGTTTTCAATATTATCTTTTTGTCAAGTTTTGTCATCACTTTTGTGTTACCCATGTGATGTTCTAATGTCTTGTAGTCTTTGAGCCCAAACTATTTGGACACTAGCACTTTGCATAGACGTTTGTGTGATGTACTAGCATCCTACGATAGTGTTCTTGTTTGGTGGTCATTCCTAAGCACTTTTCCACTTGTTTCTTTTTGGTTGTCATCTGTAATGCCTCAGGAATATTCGGAATGGCTCGTTGGCTCCTTCCTCTTCCCTCCTCTCATTTTTGAATCTATCTTTTGCTTCATTATAAAAATTTAGAAAATAACAAGAAGAGTAGTGGTAGTATTCCTTGTTTCAGTTTGTTTTTAAATTCTAGAAAAGCACAAAAAGAAACATAAAAGCTTCCTTCCAATAATTGTAGTTTCCATTTCAAATTGAGCATTGAATTGTTAATTTACCTTACTTCTAATCAGCTATCATTTTTAGTAGTTTATTTTCATGTAATTTTTATTTCAATTATAAGAATTTATTTTTCATAATTCAACTTTAATTAGTTCTACTTCTTCAAAATCAATTATAATTTATTTTGATCATTTCCTTTAAATTCAATAGATTAGTCAGGTGTGTGTTTCACTTTCATAAGAGTAGGAAAAATTCTAGAAGAGGATTCCCAACTACCCTTTTGCAAATAGCCTCTAGACACCACTGAAATTACAAAGATGATTATCTATTAAAGTACGAGATTCAATGATGTTTGATCATTTTTTGGCATAGTTTATAAGGAAGGTATTTATAGGTGTCATTAGGGTCTCAATTAGGTAATCTAAAAATAGTAGTCTTTTAGTAAAGAGATTTCATTGTGGACACACCTTTCACTTGCATAGTTAAGAAAAGGGACTCACATGGTAGGTTTATCGAAAATAACCCCCAACCTCAAAAAGCAACAACTAAACATCTGGGGAGAGAAGTTTTAGGAGAAGAACCTCATAGGTAGTAGCTTTCTAACCAAGACCAACCTATAACTTCTTACAAAACCCCAAAAATTAAACAACCAAGAGAGAATATTCTAGAAGAAATAATGGATAGCTATAATGAATGAGAGGGGAGAAAGGTGGAAAGAACGTCCACTTATCCAATCAATTCAATTCTTGATGAAAAATCCCCTATGAAGATTATCTCTCATTTTGTCTTACCCACTTTCTTCAAGGCATGGTCACAGAGGATCCTAATCAATTCCTTTTTGAATTTAAGGTCCTTTGCAAAACTTATGACTACAAAACTAACAACCAGAAACTTAAGTTATTCCCTTCTACATTGAAGGACTCAGCAATGCATTAGTTTATGGGACTGACTTTCAAGTCCATAAATTCATGGGAGGAGATGGAAATGATATTTCTAGATAAATACCAAGATTATTGTCAGGTTAGGGATAGAGAGGAGAATCTTTTTCACTTAAAACAAAAGAGGATGAAAGTATGGAAGACTATCTAGATATATTATTCTTTGTCTTATGATAGTGCAGGGATGTACTGATTCCAGAACTCATTAAAATAATATTCTTGAGATATATAGAATAGTCGAGGTGAGCCCTTGACTTTATGGGAAAAGGGGATGTCACAAAGTTAAGTCTCTCATGCATTTTAGAATTATGTAGAAATTACTCATGAACAAGAGCAGGGATTTGAAAGTCTAATTTGGTAAAGGGCAATAATGAAATAGGACAACTCCTAGAAGAGCTTGTGAACTTGTGAACAAATATCCTAGTCCAACTAAATACTACGCTAGAAACAAAAATACTAAAACTCTTTATGTGTACTATCTTCTAAGGTGTAGAAACAAGCATCTTTGAAGAGAATTCCATTTACATAAAATAGATGATTGCAAAATTTGTGACAATAACCACCCTACCAAATAGTACAACCTCCTCCAAGCAATTAAAAACTCCAAGAAAAAGACTCCTCCTATTAAGAAAGAATTAAATTATATGAGGCAAAGGCGGGGTGTGAATTTCCATAAAATCCAACCTCCAAACAACCTTCTTGGTGTCCACCTATGAACTGGAATAAAAATCCCTGGTTGGTACCATGACCCAACTCTCAAGTACTACAGCAATTGCATCCTTATTCTTGGGGACCCAAGGAATGGACTAGTCAACATTGGTTAAATTTCTAATGGCCTAACCATCTGCAGCAACCTTGGTATCCCCCCAACACAACCCTTCATTGGAATTCATCTTATAATCAATATTATCAAGGACCATGGCACATGAAAAACCCTCAATACACTTTGATGCCTCCTCCCCAAAACATAAAAAACAAACCTCCAACATACATAGTCATGCAACCTCAAATTCTATCTGAATTGGTAGCAAACCCTAAAAATAACAAACTAGCTACTCCTATTCATTCTACGAAGCCATAAATTATGGTTGGGATATGGTGCAGGAGCACCCAATCCATAGTGGCCTCCATGAGGCATTAACTATTTACAGTTCATTTTGATGTTTCCAATAAGGTCCTAAGTTGACCATTAATGTAATAAGGTCTGTTAAACCAATGCATGGTATTTTAGTTTGTATTTAGGTTTATGTTGTAAGTCCCAAGGACGCTTGTTGATCTGTAATCATGAAGGTTGTTAGACAGTTAGAGGTTGTTAGTCGGTTGTGATCTCCCAGCCACTTGGAGTCAATTCAGTACTACTGAGGGTAAGTAGATAAAAACCCCAAGATCAGATCGATTGTGATCATGATAGATAGTTGTAATCAGTTGTAGTTGAGTTCAAATCTGATCAGAGTGTTTGCAATTGTAACAAAGCATCTGTGCATGTGCATGTTCTGAAAGGCATAATAAAATCCTGTGTTGTACATCTTTCTGGCATTCAAATTCATTATGCAATCAATTTTCTATTTTGAGGCCGAGATGGGTTCTTAACCCATTCCACCAGTTAGATTTCTTCAAAATCGATGGAATGGCTGTACATATCAATTTGTGTTTTTCTGTTTTGTTTGTGTTCATGTTTGTAGGATCGCGTACCAGGTGCAGATAGATCCTAGCGCCATCATGTGCTAGGTTAACAGGGTGAAAGGTCTGTAAGATCATCAAAGAAATGGATCTGTGAAGTTACAGAGTTTGTAGTGGATCAAATCAGCAAAGATTCGAGATGTTTCACTGAGTATACATTATGTGTATATATCGCTAATGTATGTCGGGTTCATTTCCTATGTATCCCACAGTTGTCTATTCATGTGTATCTCGCAAATGGTTGTCGTGGTTGTATGTGGCGGATGTACATTGTGAATGTACATTAAGTTAGATATAAGGAGGTCAACAGCTGGTCAATGGTTTTGTATGCATGTTAAGGAATGCATCTTTAGAATGTATGTTTGAATGTACATTGAGTTAGTGGCAAGGGGTGACCAGCAGCGACGGTAAAAGGAATCGGCATAGCAGGTCGAGTGTTGTATGTGTGAAGTTCATCGGTGTATCAGCTTAATATGATTTGAGTTCACCAATGAAGGCAGTGTTGCCAATATGCAAATGATGCAAAGGACATACGTCAAAGTGAGGAATGCGATCGGAGTAAAGGTGTTTTGGTTGGCCGATAGTGCATCATCTTGCTGATAGGCAAGTAAAACATGGATATACAAAGGGGAATGCAGGTCAGGGTGTTTGGCTCTACATCATAGTGGTATCAGAGTGAGTTAAGATTTGGGTGGCAAATCAAATTGAGGATTTGCAGGAGTGTTGGCGTTTGGATGTTGTCTGTGAATGTTTATGTCAGACAAAGAAAGTGACACAGAGGCAAAGAGGATGCCTCCCAAAGGTATGTCGCAGGACGCCATCAAGAAGTTGATCGAGGAGATGCTTCAATCCAAGCTGGGAGAGTTCAAATAGTCCAGAGACAAAGAGAGGGAAGCTGAAAGTGATAGTGATGAAGGCGATGCAGAAATTGCCGAAACCAGTAAAAAGACAGAGGAGATACCAGTAGACCAGAGGACATTTTTAAATGCATTAAAGTCAGCCAATAGGGACACCATAGATGGATTACCCATGTATAGTGGAAGTATGGAAGCTGAAGAGGTGATTGATTGGATTGAGGCATTGAACAATCATTTCGAATACAAAGAAGTCCTTGATGATAAGAGGGTTAAGTTGGCAAAAGCAAGACTAAAGGGATCTGCTCTTGCATGATGGAATTATGAACAAGAAGAGAGAGTCAAGGAGGGGAAGAATATGATAACCTCCTGGGAAAGGATGAAGACCAAACTCAAGGCATAGTTCTTACCCCTGGACTATGATGTGCAGATTTATAAGAAATTGCAGAACCTCAGACAGAGAGACCTTGATGTGAATGCATACACACAAGAGTTTCATAAACTCAGTCTCAGATCAAAGAGACAAGAAGAAGAGTCAGAGAAGGTGGCCAAGTACTTGAATGGTCTAAGGATGAACATCCAAGATGAGATCAGCATTTTAGCACCAGAAACAGTGAACAAGTGTTTCCAAATGGCCTTAAGTGCTAAAGAGAAGATAAAGAGGAAGAGTGAGTACAACAATAGAGGAAGAGGTGACAGAAATTTTAGAGGTAGTTTTGGAGGAAGAAGTCCTAACCAGAGGCCTAGTGGTGAGTCTAACCAAGAAGAGACTAGTAAAGGACAAGAGCAGTCTGATTTCAGAGGTGGATGAAAAGGCACAAGAGGTAGATTTGGAAGTGGTAGAGATTCTAATGTTTTCACTGGGAGATGTTATCATTGTAATGAAATTGGCCATATAGCATTCAGATGTCCAGAAAGGCAAGGTTCATCATCAAGAGATGATAGAAGGAATGAAAAGAGAGTTCAATTTGTGCAAGAAGAGAAGGTAGGTGAAAGTGTTAACTCTCCAATGGGAAGTGTAGCCCTAGCTGAAGATGGAGAATCATTGATGCTAAGGAGAACAATCTTGAAGACATCCAAGGACATGCTACAAAGGAGAGCTCTTTTCAGGACCAAATGCAAAACCAAGGGTAAACTATGCAAGGTAGTAATAGATTCTGGTTCAACAGATAATATGGTATCTCAGGAAATGGTGGATAAGTTGAAATTGGAAAGGATTCCTCATTAAAATCCTTACAAAGCATCTTGGGTCAGTGATAGTCAATCACTTTTGGTATATGAACAAGCATATGTTGATTTTTAGATTGGAGAATATCAGGATGGGGTTTTATGTGATATTTTGCCCATGGAATGTTGTCACCTACTTTTAGGTAGGCCATGGCAATTTGATAGGAGAGCATTGTATGATGGATATGCTAACACATACACCATCAAGAAGGATGGGAGGACTTTTGTGATGACACCATTGCAGGAGGATGCTGTAGCACAGAAGGCAGCCAAGCTTATTTTAGTGGGAAAGAAAGAGTTTGTGGAGATGCCTATAGTAGAAGGCCTAAAGGCAATTGAGGATACCTCAAGGAATGGGATTGCTAAGGATCAAAGTTTGAAGGTGATTTCAGTTCTGACTGATGGACATCATATGGATCAGCAGAAGGTCAAGGAGCAGGTTTACAAGTAGCCACCTGTTGATTGGAAAGACAAGGATGTTATCATAGTAGGGACAATTGTTTGTCCTCTCGACCCATGAAGAGTTGAAAGGCAAACAGATTATGCCATAGCAGCAGTACAAGAAGCCATTACCAAGGTTTCCAATGTAGGTGTTCAAACAGATATGATAGTAAGACCAAATGGAAAGCAAAGGATAGATATGAGAAGAGCCTACAATGCAGTCCAGAGATCATAGGGAAGACATGAGACAGCAGAGTATACAGCTGGAGCAAGACAAAGACCTAACTCATGTGGCATGAGTTCTTTTCATGGTGGGGTGTATGGTGCAAGAGCACCCAATCCACAATGGCCTCCATGAGGCATTAACTGTTTACAGTTCATTTTGATGTTTCCAATAAGGTCCTAAGTTGACCATTAATGTAATAAGGTCTGTTTGACCAATGCATGTTATTTTAGTTTGTATTTAGGTTTATGTTGTAAGTCCCAAGGACGCTTGTCGATCTATAATCATGAAGGTTGTTAGACAATTAGAGGTTGTTAGTCAGTTGTGATCTCCCAGCCGCTTGGAGGTTGTCTCCCAGCCGCTTGGAGTCAATTCAGTACTATTGAGGGTAAGTAGATAAATACCCCAAGATTAGATCGATTGTGATCATGATAGATAGTTGTAATCAGTTGTAGTTGAGTTCAGATCTGATCAGAGTGTTTGTAGTTGTAACAGAGCATCTGTGCATGTGCATGTTCTGAAAGGCATAATAAAATCCTATGTTGTACATCTTTCTAGCATTCAAATTCATTGTGCAATCAATTTTTTGTTCTAAGGCCGAGATGGGTTCTTAACCCATTCCACCGGTTAGATTTCTTTGAAATCGGTGGAATGGCTGTACATATCGATTTGTGTTTTTTTGCTTTGTTCATGTTCGTGTTTCCAGGATCACATACCGGGTGCAGATAGATCCTAGCGCCATCATGTGCTAGGTTAACAGGGTAAAAGGTCTGTAAGATCGTCGAAGAAATAGATCTATGAAGTTACAGAGTTTGCAGCAGATCAAATCGGTGAAGATTCACGTTGTTTCACTGAGTATACATTCTGTACATATATCACTAATGTATGTCAGGTTCATTTCCTGTGTATCCTGCAGTTGTCTGTTCATGTGTATCTCACAAATGGTTGTCGCGGTTGTATGTGGCAGATGTACATTGTGAATGTACATTGAGTTAGATACAAGGAGGTCAACGGTTGGTCAATGGTCAATTCTATATGCATGTTGAGGAATACATCTTTAGAATGTATGTTTGAATGTACATTGGGTTAGTTGCAAGGGGTGACCGGCAGTGTCCGTAAAAGGAATCGGCATAGCAGGTCGAGTGTTGTATGTGTGAAGTTCATCGGTGTATCAGCTTAATAAGATTTGAGTTTACCGATGAAGGCAGTGTTGCCAATATGCAAATGATACAAAGGACATAAGTCAGAGTGAGGAATGTGATCGAAGTAAAGGTGTTTTGGTTGGCCAATAGTGCCATATTGCCAATAGGCAAGTAAAACGTGAATATACAAAGGGGAATGCAGGTCAGGGTGTTTGGCTCTACATTAGGATCAATGCCATACATTATGGAAGTATTTATCATCAAGGAAAATGCTTCACAAACCCTCTCAACTAACTATAACAAAAATCACAAAACAACGAGGTGGTGATCTCCCCTAAAAACACAATGCAACCCATCAACTTAAGGCCTTAGTATCCTTCTAGAGATCTTTCAAATTCACCTCCCTAAGATACTCCAAAATTCTCTTATGGAGGCCCTTTAAATTCACCTCCTAGAGATACTCTAGAATTCTCTCTTGGTGGCCCTTCAATTCACCTCCTAGAGCTACTCTAAAACATTCTCTTAGCTTGGCCTTCAAAATCACCTCCTAGAGATACTGTAGAATGTACCTCTATAGACCCTTGAAATTCAACCCATGGAGCTATTTTGGAGCATCCTTCCAGAGGCTCTTCAAAGTTACCTTTCAAATACATTCTGGAGCATCATTTTGAAGGCACTTCTAATGTACCTTCCAAAGCTACTTTGGAATGCAACTCCAAAATTAAGAACATAGCATATGTTGGTAGATGAAAGAGCACATGAAAAACATCCAAAATACATTGCACATAGCCGCAAAAGGGATGCAGAGCATAAGGCCAACTAGGCCTAATAGGAAAAGACATCTATTATAAGGGACACGTCCCTATTGTAGTCATATGTATATAGTAAACTACAAATAGAAGTAAGAAAGTAGAAAAGTAGAATAGGAAAAAGAACAATGAATAGACTATATATCTGATGTTGTAATATATAAAGTTGATATATATAAAGAAGGATATATGGTTAATTTTGGTGCTTAAAATGAATGTTTAAATTATGTATTATGAATTATCAATTCTATTAAGTTATCGTATGATTATATTTCCTACTGCAAACCTTTTGTTTACTCTCTTACTATAATCAACAGAGTATAAATACAACATGCAAGACTCTTGGACTTAGATCTTTGATCTGTGACTTCTCTTTTTTGCCAACATTTGGTTCCATTGTTGAGACCCTAGTAAAATAGTAAAGAATATGTCAAATCACCAAATAAGAAATCTAGAGTAAAGGAAGTTATTGAGAAGGATACTATAAATAAGGCAAACATTTTATAATGATTTACAATAGATTCTTTCTTTTTGCGAACCATTTCTTAGCCTCATCTTTCTTCTTTGTTTCATCCTCTCTCCCTTTTGCCTTTATTGACAAATATCCTTGCTAGCAAACTGAACCATCAGTGAACCTATCAATTCCTGAACTATCCCTTTTGCCAACGAAGGAACTTATTCTTCTCTTTTTCTTCTTCTTCTCTATCAGAATTTTTTTCTTTCCATGAACCAAGGACTTCACTTTCATGTTCTTCCCTAGCCACCTTATCCATTTTTTCTTTTTGTTTGCATTTCTCTTTCTTTCACCCTTTGGTCGCTTTATCAGTGAATCGGTGAAATTGTGAACTCGCGAACTTAGTCAGTGAGTTCAGCTTTTCGTGAACTTGTCGATTTACCAATGAAGCCTTTAGTTCCCCTTAAAACTTTCTCTTAGAAACTTTTACACTTGCCTTATCTTTGTCTTCTTATTAATATCCCCCTTTTCTGCTTCTTACTTGACTATTACTCCCTCAGCCGATCTTCTATTTCACCTTTATCGGTGAATTCGCCCCGTGGTGAATCAGGTTGTCAGTGAACCCAACGATTCACAAACCAACCACATTTTGGACAAATGCTTACCATTGTCTCTTTCTTCCTTCACCATGCAGCCTTTATCTCCTTCTCTTTTGTCGGTGAATCTTCACAACAGCTAACTCTTTAGTCAGCAAACCTTATGGTTCACGAACTAAAACTTTTACCAATAAAAATCTTGAGCCCTCTTTGCCTTAGGAAATTTTCAACTTTCCTTCTGTTGCTTGGTCGGCAAATCAGGGAAAACACAAACTTACAAACCAGATCAGTGAAATCAGTAGTTCGCAAACTAACCATTTCACCAATAAAGGTCACAAACTTCAACTTTTTTATTTCAAAGATTTTTCTTTTCCATCGCCACATTTTCCACCTTATCAGGAAATCAGCAAACCAGCAAAGTCACGAACCTGTGAACTCAGTCAGAAAAATTGGCATCTCACAATTTTGTTGATTTGCTGACAAAGCCCTCAAATGGATAGATTTTTCTAAGGGAATAAAACATATTGACTTGGGGTGACTTTACTTAGAAGTTTTGAAAGAAAAAACCCTATAAACTGTCTTAGATTTGATCTAAATAGGGGGTTTTGACTGCAACTTAGGGAAAAGTGAGATGTTTTAATGGATTTTTTAGGGCAAAAATCATGCATTGCCTCCACGAGGACCCCTATGATGATTCAAATCCTTTTCATGTACATGTAAGAACAAAATAATGTCCTTTAAGTAGCAGGCCTCTTGATGACATGTCCTCTTTTCTTGTCTTGTGTTGTTTCTTCCTTGTCAATTTCCCTCTCTCCCCGTTTGCGACGCTTTTTGACACTTGTTGCAACACTTGTCGACTTGCATTTTCTAGATTTCAACCTTGATCCTAAGCCTTGTGAGTGTCTTGTAGGTAAGTTTTCACCTCTCCCCTTTGTTTTTCCTCTAGTGCACCTCCTAAAAGCCTTCTAGAGGTCTCCTTATCCATCTCTCGCTTTCTATTTTTAGTTTCGTCAAACCAATCCAAATCTCCACCTATTATTTCCAAATCTTGTTGTAAATATGTGCCTAAGTGGTGTTGTCATTGATGTCAACATATCCTTGTTTCCATTGATGTCAACTGTATCCTATTTGTTGTCTGTATAGAAGACCAAATTGTTGAGGATATTGAGAAAATTAATGACAATCAATGTACGCAGACCATATGGATGTGTATAGGTCTACCTGAAGAAGCTCCAGTTATGATTTGAGAAGTTCGCATTAAGATCTGAGGAAGTTATGGCCATATGAGTAGAACCAGTTCCTGCAATACTCAAGAGAGTCAGGGTGACAGAGAAGTGGTCCGGATTGCTCTGGTAATGTAAAATGATGATCTACGGATCTAAAGGCATGTTCAAGATGTCAGTGTGTATCATCAACTCTAGTGGTTCATAGTTTAGAGGTCCGTAAGCTATCTTTCTAGTTTGACAGTCATGGCAGACAATGTTCTTGAGGTTTTGGAGGAAGATACAAATGATTCTAGTAATTTGGTTTAGAGTGGATGTTATTGGTAAATTCAATGTGCTTGTGGAGGTCTCTGGATCATGTGGCTACTGTGTTGGAGGTCCACATTAAAGTTTGAGCTTGTTGTTGAAGATTTCTTCTTTGAAGTTGATGTTCTTCCCAGTCTTGGTTGACCAGATATTCCTAGCATGTTACGAATGATCTAAAGAGCATTTTATGAAGCATGGCATGTTAATAGAGGAAGATTCAAGTCTCAGCTATGTTTGGCCGATAGTGTAAGGATCCGCGTTAAGTTTAGCTGACCTTGTTGATCATTCTAAGGTTGATGAAGTGTATAAATACTTGTTGAAGAGTTGTTGAAAATAATTCTTGTACAAAATGAATTAAATCCAAAGAAAGGATCAAAAGCAGAGTAGAGAAGAAGAGGAGCGAAAGGAGTATAGAGTGAAGAATCAATGAAGAAGAATTTGAAGATAGAAGTAGAGGTTTTTGTGAACCTTCAAAGGGATTGAATCAGGCATGAATGTAGATGCTATTTCTCAGTTCATTATCTCTGTGTAAATTATAATTTCTTATAGGTTGTGAGCCTCCTTTTAAGCAGTGAGCTCTAGGCAGTGCGCCTGAAGGCATGTGCCTTCTATTTTCTTAAGTACTTTTAACAGTGTACGCATTTTTGTGGGTTAACCCCCACCGTGCTTTTTCCCTTAACTGGGTTTTCCATGTCAAAAATTTTGGTGTTGTGTGTTCATGTTGCTTCTACTCATGTGTTGATTTATGCTTAAATGTTTACATCATTAATCTTCTTATAAATAATAAGAAAGAAGATTAAAAGTGCAAAAAAGGTTAAAGTTTAGAGACAACTTATTCACCCCCCCTCTCAGTTGTCTAGATTAATTCCAACAATTGGTATCAGAGATAAGTTCCTCTAAAAGAAGCTTGACCACTTGAGGAGATCTAAGATGTCATCCTACAAGAAGGAAAGTCTGAGATTTGATGGAACAAATTACATCTTCTGGAAAGTCCGCATGCAGTGTCATCTGGAATGTATGGGTGATGCCTTTTAACCAAGAATGCATACAAGATTCCAAAGAATGGACCTTCAACTATAAACAAACTCAGAGATGTTGAACACAATATTCAAGCCAAAGAAGCATTGTTGAGTGCCCTGACTGATACTAAATTGGAAATTGTCCTTGATTTTAAAATCGCTCATGAAATCTAGAGTAAGCTGGAAAATCTATATGAAGGTGACAAATATATTAAATGTGCCAAGATACAAAATTTGAAGGGTAAATATGAAAGATTGGTAATGAGTGAAGATGAAAACATTACTTCTTATATGCAGAAAGTAAATGAACTTGTGACCGGTATCAGAAATGCAAGTGGAGTATTAGAAGAATCAAAAATTCTTGCCAAAGTGCTCAGATCCTTACCTGTAACATACAAGCATAAAGTTACAGCCATTGAAGAAATCAGGACAGTAGCAACTGTCACAAGGGATCAATTAGTTGGCAAGCTCTCAACATTTGAAATGAGTGAATTTGGTGACTCTCTCCCTAAGTTTGAATCTGCATTCAAGGCTAGTGTATATGGAAAGCAAAGATATGATCCAGGAGAAAGTTCTTTAGGGAGATCAAACAGATTTTTGAAGACAAGGAAGGATCTTGAAGATGATGAAATTGAGACTGTAGATCTTGAAGCTCTTATTGCCAAAAGAATGCCAAGAGGATCCAGTAAGTATGAAGGAAAGTTGCCTTTAAAATGTTTTGCTTGTAATAAGATTGGTCATTTTTCTTCAAGGTGTCTGGAGAGGTTTTCAAAACCAAACCCTGATAGATACAAAAGTCAGAAGAATTGCTACTATGTCCAAGAAGCTAGAGAAGGAGTCACAGATGATGAATCCGATCATGGAGAAGGTGATTGGGTGTTCATTGCTATTAGAGAAGAAGATCCAATATCTACTGAATCTGCTAGTTATACAACTGTGGAAAGTGCCTTAGCTACTCAGGTTGTTGAAAAGGATAAATGGGTGATTGATAGTGGATGTTCTCGTCATATGACTGGTGACAAGAGTAAGCTTGTGAGTTTTGAAAAATATGAAGGTGGGCTTGTGAAATTTGGAGACAACTCAGCTAGTAGAATCTGTGGAAAAGGATCCATCTCTTTTGATGGTAATAATTACACCAATGATGTTCAGTATGTGGAAGGAATGAAACATAATCTTCTCAATGTTGGACAGTTAGTTGACAAGGGTTATGATCTTCAATTCAAGGATGGAAAATGCAAAATCTTGGAGAGCTCCAGAACTAAAATTGCATCTGGTACTCAAACTAGAGGTAACATCTTCCATTTAAGTAGTTCTGGCAAAAGTTGTTTGATTGCTCAAACATATCAAAGTTGGCTATGGCATAGAAGGATGTGTCATGTGAATTTTGATAACATTGTCAAAATAAGTTCCTCTCAGGCTGTAAGAGATCTTCCAAGACTTGTGAAACTTGATAGCATATGTAGAGAATGTCAATTGGGTAAACAGAACAAAAATTCATTCAAAAGTAAGGAACAAACTTCTAGTGGGTGATTGGAACTAGTACATACTGATCTCTGTGGTCCTACTAGAATTAGGAGTGGGCAAGGAGATAGATATTTCATGTTGTTGATTGATGATTACTCCCGAATGATGTGGGTAACTTTCCTAAAAGAAAAATCAGAAGCTCTTGATAAGTTTAAAGTGTTCAAGATGATGGTTGAAAATGAGATTGGTGGGAAATTGAAGTGTTTGAGATCTGACAGAGGTGGAGAATTTACTTTCTATGAGTTTGATGCTTTCTATGAAAAGCATAGGATAAAAAGATAGTTATCTACTCCTAGGACTCCCCAGCAAAATAAAGTTGTGGAAAGGAAGAACCGGACCATTCAAGAAGCTGCTAGGACCATGATGATGGAAACAAATGTTCCTCAAGTTTATTGGAGAGAAGCCATGAGTACTGATATCTACACTCTTAACCAGGTGTAGATCAAAGAAAATTATGGTAAGACTCCTTATGAACTATGGTTTGGTCATCCTCCTACTATGAGATATTTCAGAGTTTTTGATAGTAAATGCTATATCAAAAGAAATGACGATTTAGGCAAGTTTGATGCAAGAAGTGATGAAAGGATATTTTTGCAATACTCTACTCAAAGCAAGGCTTACCGATGCTTCAACAAGAGGTTGAAAAAGATTGTTGAAAGTGCTAATGTTAAAGTTGATGAAAGTAAAGGACATTCCAGGTACTGCGGATATGTTTCAGATGATCAAAATGAAAGTCAAAGTCAAGGAAGGCAAGTTCAAATTCAAACTCAGATTTAGACTGATCCGGTAACTCCAATAACTCAAGAGGTTAGTGCAGATGATGAGGAACAAGTTCAAGAAATAGAAGTTCAAACAATTCCCAAAACCCCTAGATATGTAAGAATGAATCATCCTGAAGATCAAATCATAGGAGATAGAAATAAAGATGTTTGAACTAGGAGAAGAGCTGCCAAAGATCAAGAAGAGATTTGTTTGATTTAAAAGATTAAACCTAAAGTAGTGAGTGAAGCCTGCAAAGATGAAAACTGGGTTAAAGTAATGGAAGAAGAATTGATGCAAATAGAAAAGAATCACACTTGGGATCTTGTTCCCATACCCGAGGACAAAAATGTGATTGGAACCAAATGGGTCTTCCGGAATAAGCTAAATGAAGTTGGTGAGGTTGTAAGAAACAAGGCAAGGTTGGTATGTAAAGGCTACTCTCAAGTGGAAGGAATTGATTTCGAAGAAACTTCTGCTCCAGTGGCAAGGATAGAGGTAGTTAGATTATTTCTTGCATTTGCTACCTTCAAAGATTTTAAAATATATCAGATGGATGTCAAATCAGCATTCCTGAATGGAGATTTGGAGGAAGAAGTCTACATTGAGAAACTGGAAGGATTTCAATTATCTGATCAGGGAGATATGGTTTATAGATTGAGAAAAGCCTTGTATGGACTCAAGCAAACTCCAAGAGCCTGGTATGCCAGATTGGATAAGCATTTGCTTAAGCTAGGATTTATCAAAGGCACTACTGATAGTAATCTGTACTTCAAGATTAACCATGAGGACATTTTAATTGTTGAGGTGTTTGTTGATGATATCATTTTTGGTAGAAATCAATGTATGTGCAAAGCATTTGCTAATCAAATGAAAAGTGAATTTGAGATGTCAATGTTTGGTGAGATGAATTTATTTCTAGGTCTACAAATTGTTTAGTCAAATAAAGGTATCTTCATATCTCAGTCCAAGTATGTGAAAGAATTATTGAAGAAGTTTGGAATGGAAGACTCAAAACTAGTAGGTATACCTATGGTAACTGGATGCAAGTTAAGTAAAGATGATGACTCCCCCAAGGCAAATCAGAAAAGGTATAGATCAATGATTGGAGGATTTCTCTATCTAACTCAGACTAGAGTTGACATCATGAATGTTGTTGGCCTTGTTGCTAGATTTCAAGCTGATCCAAAAGAATCTCATGTTGTGGCAGTCAAAAGAATTTTCAGATATCTCAAGGGGATAATTGATTATGGATTGTGGTATCCAAAGGACAATGAATTCACTCTTCATGCATATACAAATATTGATTGGGTAGGAGATGTGGATGACAGAAAAATTACTAGTGGTGGTGCATTCTTTTTGGGAAGAAGATTGGTCTCTTGGATGAGAAAAAAGCAAGAGGCAATATCTCTGTCTACTGTAGAGGCAGAGTATATAGCAGCAGCAAATAATTGTACTCAAGTTCTATGGATGAAGCAAATGCTGAAGGACATCAGAATTGTGTTTGAGGAGTGTTGTACCCAACCAAATTTTTTGCTTCATTAAGGCATTTTGAAACAAGTCTAGAAAATTTTTCGTCAAAAAGTCAAAAAAGCAAAATTTCTAAAAATAGATGTCGAATTCAGTTTTCTAGGTTTCTTGAGATATGGATGTTGGCAAAACTTACTAAAAATAGAAAGTTTCTAAAAATAGAATCTCCAAATCAGGTGTCGCGCTCGATTCTCATTGGTCAATTTTTCTTCACAATCGGCGCGGTTCAAACGGAATCTTCAAATGACCAAGTTTTCTCTACTGGGTCATTTTTGCTTTTTCACAAGGTGAAGCATGAGCTCAAAAGTCATCAACGTAGAAAAGTTCACCTGCCAGAACTCTTCGACGAGTTTCCAACACTGTTTCAACGACGCAAAACTGACAAACGGTAGTCGACTCGACGATGCACGCAAAACGATGCAAGATGGATTCAAGGTGAATGGAAAAGCTAGAAAATCATAAAAATGGCTAAGTCTAGTGAAAGTGGGTGCCCCAGGAGGCTTGGGGTGCCCATCCTCTCCTGTGTTAGTTTTTTTTCATGTTTTTCGAGAAACATCGAAAATGCTTCCATCAGCTCCTTTCCGGTTGGTCAAACTTGGTCAAATAATGTCAAAAGTTAGTCAAAGCTAGGATTTCATCATAGATATGTTTAGACTACTCAGATCACCCTCCGTCTCGCCTCGACAGTCATCAGAACGACTGAAATCGAAGATCGAACAGGAGCTGTCGGCACGGAAATTAAGAAAAGGTACAAAATTGAAAATTTTTGAAAAAAATGGCTAAGTGTTGACAAATTGGGTGCCCATGGAGGCTTGGGGCACCCATCCACACTAGTTTTAGTTTATTTTTCATGTTTTTCTTGAAAAACGTGAATCTCCTTTCGTCAGCCCGCTCCAGTTCAATGTTGATCAGTTTGGCACATTTTTCGAGGCAAATGAAAGGTACAATCTGCTTAGTTTTCATCATGCTTGCATATTTTCCAAATCATCAGACTCATTTTTTTCCTAGTTGATAGAAATCGATAGCCAAACAGGGGTCCTGTGCCTCCGGAACGCGCACGCAAACCAAGAAATTAGAAAATTTGAAAAAACTAAAAAAATGGCTAAGTGTTGGGAAACTGGGCGCCCCAGGAGGCTTGGGGTGCCCATCTTAAGCAGTGTTAGAATATTTTTGTGTTTTTAGTGTTTTCTAACATGCCTTGTTGATGCAGAGGAAAAACCAGTTACAGATAAAACAGGTTGTGGAATCCTTTGAAGCCCACAAAATAGCCATTTGAGAGTATATCAGCAAGACCAGTTGAATTGTGTCACCGAAACATACAAAACTCTTGCCTATCGGCAAGACAGTCCACCGTCGGTTAAACTAAATTCTCCTTCACCGATCCTTATCTCTCGCCGATGAGCCTTCCATCGACTAGACCTCGTCACACTCACTCCGATGAGCATCCTATCTGTCGGTAAGACTTGGGCCATCGGCAGCACATTTCCCACATCTCCCGATAACACATCTCTCACCGATGAGCGGCCTCATCTATTTGCCTATCGGCAAGACCACACTCTATCGGCATCCTCTGAATTTGTTATCCCGATGTGTGTCGCCACGCCGATGTTAATTCCCCGTCGCCAAGACAATCTCTATTGTCACTCCGATATGCTGAATGCCAACTCCACCGTCGCCAAGACCTCCTACTGTCGGCATAACATTTGATCCTTCGACCGATAATGCTTCTTACACCGATACACCTTCGACTTAACATGTATAGGATTTGACGTGCTATCTCCGGTCTTCATTACCGATGCAACCGGTCTACCATTGTACCACTCGAATGTACATTACCAGATACAGTCTTCTGACATTCAACAACAGGATACACACAAAACGTCTGTGACGTCACATGCGAGAATATTCACAAAATGCATCAATGTAAACCTTATACCGATAATCTCCTCTGTAACAATCTTGCAACCGAACGAACAACACACAGAAAACTATAGAAAGCTATAGAACAGAAATAAATCTAACTACATGGAGGTCATTCCACTAATTTCAAAGAAATCCACCAGTGGAATGACTCCAAACGATATCTCTGTAGTTTGACCAGAAAACACAGAATTTCTTTATTCCTTCTACTTCACAATAAAATACAATTTCTCTCGACTCTGTTCTATATCTATCTCTCCCCCTCTACACGAACAGAGACCAACTATATAAAGACTCATACATTGGCAGTTACAGATGGTGGAAGGTGAACCGTTCCTCAACCACCCTGCCAATCGGTTACATTCTACATGCTCGGTTACAATCTCTTTCAATTCGTTTACAATCTGGAATGACACGTATACAATCTTTCAATATGGCTCGAAGGCTTACAACATAACATTTGGACACAATAGAAAATACGAGGGATCCTCTAGATCCTCAATGTCTTGAGGTGCTTCTGCACCATACTCCCAGACTTGAAAAATTTCCATGTCCCATGGAAATGCCCAGTGAAAAGCCTGCAATATCTTTTGACTTTCTCAATGTCTGCAATGCTAACTGGATGCCTCTGCTGCTTCCTCTTTATCCTCAACTGTGCCTTCTATCAATGGAGTTTAACTGGCTGCTCCTCCAGATACTGCTCCAAACATAAGTCCACCCTCAATGCTGCACCAACACTCTTGTCCCTCACCTGGGAGTCCTTTCTCGCCTCCCTCCCCAGGACTTTTGGCTACACCAACTGGACCTCCTTCTCAGGCCCATGACAGATCTCCTATCTGCCTACCTGCAGCTTGTGGACATACATCTGCAACTACAAATATTAGCAAACCAAAACACCAATTTCTCACTTAGCCCCATCTCAGATATAATTCAACACAAAACTTCCCAGAGCTTTCGCTAGCTCTGATACCAATTTGATGCAGAGGAAAAACCAGTTACAGATAAAACAGGTTGTGGAATCCTTTGAAGCCCACAAAATAGCCATTTGAGAGTATATCGGCAAGACCAGTTGAATTGTGTCACCGAAACATACAAAACTCTTGCCTATCGGCAAGACAGTCCACCGTCGGTTAAACTAAATTCTCCTTCGCCGATCCTTATCTCTCGCCGATGAGCCTTCCATCGACTAGACCTCGTCACACTCACTCCGATGAGCATCCTATCTGTCGGTAAGACTTGGGCCATCGGCAACACATTTCCCGCATCTCCCGATAACACATCTCTCACCGATGAGCGGCCTCATCTATTTGCCTATCGGCAAGACCACACTCTATCGGCATCCTCCAAATTTGTTATCCCGATGTGTGTCGCCACGCCGATGTTAATTCCCCGTCGCCAAGACAATCTCTGTTGTCACTCTGATATGCTGAATGCTAACTCCACCGTCGCCAAGACCTCCTACTGTCGGCATAACATTTGATCCTTCGACCGATAATGCTTCTTACACCGATACACCTTCGACTTAACATGTACAGGATTTGACGTGCTATCTCCAGTCTTCATTACCGATGCAACCGGTCTACCATTGTACCACTCGAATGTACATTACCAGATACAGTCTTATGACATTCAACAACAGGATACACACAAAACGTCTGTGACGTCACATGCGAGAATATTCACAAAATGCATCAATGTAAACCTTATACCGATAATCTCCTCTGTAACAATCTTGCAACCGAACGAACAACACACAGAAAACTATAGAAAGCTATAGAACAGAAATAAATCTAACTACATGGAGGTCATTCCACTGATTTCAAAGAAATCCACCAGTGGAATGACTCCAAACGATATCTCTGTAGTTTGACCAGAAAACACAGAATTTCTTTATTCCTTCTGCTTCACAATAAAATACAATTTCTCTCGACTCTGTTCTATATCTATCTCTCCCCCTCTACACGAACAGAGACCAACTATATAAAGACTCATACATTAGCAGTTACAGACGGTGGAAGGTGAACCGTTCCTCAACCACCCTGCCAATCGGTTACATTCTACATGCTCGGTTACAATCTCTTTCAATTCATTTACAATCTAGAATGACACGTATACAATCTTTCAATATGGCTCGAAGGCTTACAACATAACATTTGGACACAATAGAAAATATGAGGGATCCTCTAGATCCTCAATGTCTCGAGGTGCTTCTGCACCACTTGTTACCAATCTTCGCCCGTTGGCAGTTTCGAGGAGGTCAAACTTGGTCAAACGATGTCAGATCGTCGAACAGAGGCAGGGGATGGAATCTCAGTTGATCAATCTCCAAAATGTCAGGATCAGTTAGCTTTTTCAATTCATGATCGACATTTTCCCACCTTGTCAAAGTCAGAGACAGGTCATATTTGAGTCAAAACGAGTGTTGAAGTGTCAAAAATGAAGAAAATTTTGTTAACACTTCTTCCAACTCGCGCATTCGATGGCATCATCAAAGAAGGTATTTTTTTGTCATCTTGCACATAAAGCCATAGGCTCCTACAAAATAGGGATTCTTCCTGTTCGAAGACATCCACTTGGATTTATGCTTTAAAAGATGCTTTCTTCTTGGATGAGGATGAAGTTTTCTTCTCACACAAGTAAAGCTGCTTTTTCGACCAAAAGATTTATGAAGACAAGCTTTTGGCTTCTTTATTTCATTATCTTTTGTAGGTTGCATCCAGAGGAAAGACTTTATTTTTCTTTCAATGAAGATTCAAAGACCCAAACCAGGTGTTTTTTCAGTTTTCTTCATAGATTTGGGTTGAGGAAGAAGAGAGGCTTGCTTTTTCAGGGTCCTTGTTTCAAGGAGATCATTTTTTAGAAATCTGACTAGAGCTTTTTCAGTTTTCGTCGAGATGGGTCCATCTAGATTATTATCCTCTTGAAGATTGGGAGTTGTGCTTTTTTTGGGGAAACTACCTTTTTCCTGCTTTTTCAAGAAAATCTCCACTTTTTCAAAATCTGACGATCTGGGTTGCTTCAAAACAGAATTGCCTACAAAACCCATGTGCCAGCTTTTTTCGCTCAGAATCAGCTTTTTTTTTAAGAAATTAGCAAAAGAATATCAACAAATGACATCACCAAAAAGCAAGAATGTTGATGAGGATGCATTTCAAAAGAAAGCAGCTTTAAAACAAATGCTTTTTGTTTTAAAGCATGTGCTTTCATCCTAAGCTCATCCATCCTATATTTAGAAAGAAATCACCTTGTGATAGTTGGAATCTTCTTTGCTTTAAAGCGGATTGCTTTAAAGCATTTGTTTATTGTATCTTTGTCTTAGAATAGTAATAAAGCTTGCGAGTTGGCAAGTTAGGGTTAATCAAGGAGATTTTAGGGTTCCCTACTCCTTTGATTTTAGTATAAATAAGGGCATCCTTGCCCATTGTTGTTAATGGTAGTTGTGATAGCAAATTTGCTATGCCTATTCTAGCATGCAAACATTGTTATTCCAAGTGTTTGTTCACTTTGTGTTCAGTGTTCTCCAGTGTTTGATCGCTTACTGTATGCCTACCTTTTGCTGCAGTATTGCTGTCCTAGAGTTGTATTAAACTTTCTGATATTGAATAGAAATCTCATGCCTACTTTGCTCTGATATTCTATATCGATTCATCAAGTTTTCGTCATCAGATGTGTAGCTTCTATGGCTTTCATTTTCAGCTTTCATCATTAAAGTACTCTTAGTCTTGTGGTGTAAATCTGGAGGAAAACTACTTGATTTTTTGTGTTAACAATCATTCCCCGTTCACTTTCAACTCCCTTTGCTCTGAATTTACTCAGGAGGTTGAAAGCATCATTAGTCTATGCTAGTTGTAGTAGAAGTTTTAAAAAGGAAAAAACCTCTTCTGCAGTGTTTAGAGTTTTATAACCTTGTGCTCTACAGATGAGAATCAAAAAGAAGATAGGCAAAGTTTCATTCTAGTTATCTTTTCAGTGAACATCAGCAAGAAAAGGAACTCCCCCTTCCAATAGGAGAGCAGTTTATCTGTGCATAGCTGTCCATTTCCAAATCGCATACCAAAGGTGCGAATTGAAATGCCAACAATTTTCTGGCACCCATCGTGGGCACGAGGCATAAAACTTCAAGCAAGCTTAGGCTTATGACACGGTAATGACTCTCTGGCATCCTTCTGCTCCAGTTCAACAACCAAATCTTACACCACCTGTTATTCAACCAAATGTTGTACGAGTGGAAGGAGTGCAAATGGACATCATTAGCAGCCTTAGAAGTTTCATATTTGCACAAAAGGAAAGTCCTGATCAGTGGAGACATGCAGCTGCTATCCTTGACGAAGAAGAACACAAAGTAGATCTTGCAGCAGGAAGACTAGTACTACCACCTCCCGCATGGCAATAGATAATCCTGGCTCACAGGGTTTATTCAAGAAAAGGAAAAGGCGGTGCTCCGGATTCTTTCTTTCAAGATCTTAATTCTATAAAAGTTGGAGAAGCATCCAACATAGCTCGAGAAATTCAGTTAGTTCCTGAAGTCAAGCAGGAAGAATTACAAGAAGAACCAGTAATCCAGCCTAGATCAATGGGTGATGCAAATAACAACAATCACAATGATCCAAATCATAGGTGACCACCACCATTGCCTTGGGGTAATAACATTGGACCTTTGGCCCTACAAGCACATCATGATTTACCAAAGGGGTCAAGGAAGCACTTTCCTCGGTTCCATGGCGATGGAACTCAACATCCTGATGAACACATCTCTACATTCACAACAGCTTGCACTGTTTTGCACGTATCACATGAAGATGTTGCCGTGCGTCTCTTCATTGAGACTCTCGCGGGAAATGCTGTCGATTGGTTCAATCATCTGGAACCAGGAATCATTACAAGTTGGGCAACTATGAGCGAGAAATTCTTGGCAAGGTTCAAGCCTGCCGAAGATGGTCACAGATTGTTCGCCCAACTCTTAAATTCAAAGATGGAAAACAATGAACCAATGAGGGAGTTTGTGGCAAGTTTTAATCACCTAGTTACACGTCTTTCTCATACTCTTAATCCATCTCCGCAAATTCTATTGAGCAGTTTCATTAACGCTCTTCTGAGATAGCCTTCTTTTTGAGATTGGCTAATGAAACAGAATTATCCAATGCACAAGAAAATGTCATCAAGTTAGAGGATGACATGATTAGCTCTGGCAAGATGAAAATGGATTCAATCAGGCCTCTAGTTCAGAGTTCTGCAGATTCACCGCTACATAAGGTAGCAAATGAAGTGACTATCATGAAGAGACAGTTGCCTACTCAGGGGCAACCCGCGCAACAGCCGTATCAATCATCGCAACAACAATACCAACCACAGCAACAATATCAGCCTCAACAAACATATCAACCTAAGAGGAACAATGTTCAACCTTTCAATAACTATAGGCCCAGGTTGCCAGCACCTCCACCAAGGCAAGTAGTTGATGCTGCTCAAAATGTAGTGTTTGGTTCCTTTCATGAGACTGATGCACATACTGGAGCCACGTGTCCTAAAAATTTAAGGATGAATCAAATCATGGGATATGCTGATGCTACACCTATTTCAAACATTATTCCTTCCCCAAGTGCGAATGTTGTCTTACCACAGACGGACAACTTCGCTGGTGACTCTACCATGGGATACTTCCAGAACAAAGCCGTTATAATGAAGGAAGAACAAGACGATTTTCGTCAATATTCTCTTGCAGTGAATCATGAAAATCTTTCAACTCCTGTGTTTACATGTACTCAACATTTTAAAGCATAGAAGGAAGGAGAGAATACACAAAGACCAAAAGAAAAGGAGAAGGAAGTGGCTTCCATTTCCAATGCTCAGCCATCACGTGAAAGTGTTCAGACTACTCAAAATTCATCTTCAACAAAGTTTGATATAGTCGATTCCATGATGAAGACAAAGGTGTAGATTTCTCAGCTAGAGTATCTTCAAGACCATCCAGATCAACTGGATAGAATTGTCAAGTATGTTAAGAAAGATACTGTCGTGCAGCCCACATTGCTAGAATCTTCTTTTCCAGTAGGAGAGAAGCCAAAGCCCTTCTATATTTCTCTGTATATAGGAGGTTATAAATTGAGCAATTGTATCATTAATTCAGGAGCCTCAAACAACGTCATGCCTTTGTAGGTAATGAATGCTTTGGGACTCTCGTGCACTAAAACACATGACAAGTGTTATTCGCTTGAGTCTAAATCAGTGCCATTGGTTGGACAATTGAAGGATGCTCAAGTTTGATTAGCGGCTTGCCCAGAGAAGAAAATAATGATGACTATCTTAGTAGCTGACATTCCAGCCAGCTATGGGATGCTGCTAAGTAGAAGTTTCTGCAAAGATCTTGGAGGAGAAATACAATTGGATTGGTCATCTGCGACCATTCCTTTAAAGAAAGGTAATTTCAAATTGGAACCAGAAACCAAGTCATGGTTCGCGGTGCTGAAATCTTAGGATCCTCAAGCACAAGTGCTATATCAAGAAATAGATTCTGGTACATATGTTATGTTGTTTGATATAACTAAAAAGAATCAAGAGGTTGTCTATGTGGTTGATGAATCAGAGGAAGTATCTGAAGAAATGTGCAATTTGCAAACTTTCTTTGAAGAAGAAGTGCAACAATCTTCTCAAGAGAAAAATTACAAGGAAAAGATCAAATATGTTTCAGAGAGCAATGAAGAATCTAATTTGTTCTTCTCATCTTTTGAAGGTTGGTTTGAAGAACTTGTGTCAGATATACCCAAAGAAGAGACTAAAGAAACATTACAATTGGAGCAAGAACAAGATCTTCTTCATTTTGAAGATGATTCATCATTGGAGGAATTTCTCAAAAATGGAGATCATATGGAAGATTCATCATTGGATCTCAACAGTTTTCTACATCACTTGGAGAGTGATTCTTCAGTAGAGGATACTGTAAATTTTCTTTTACAGTTTATCCCATCTTCACCTGCATCTCAAGAATATTTCATACATACTAGTGAAGAAGACGATGTTGAATCCATTTATGAACCTATACAAGAAAAAGACTTTACTGATACTATGCACCCGGTGTGGAATACAACATATGAAGAGGTTGATGGAGAAGAGTTCATGGAATATTCAATTTTGGTCACTGAAGAGGATGATATTGAAAAATCAGAGATTATTGACAAATGTCTTGTGAGATACGCCATGTGTGAGATTGATCAAGAAGAAGAAGAGGAAACATATGATTCAGATGAAGCTGTCTTTGATTCTACTCCTTTTACAGAGCAAAAAAGATACATGAATGCTGAAGAAGAAGTGATGATGGATATCCACATTGAAGAAGAGTACTCTATAGAGGGTGATGAGATTCCAGGTAATGAATGGGAAAGTGAGCTATCAGGTGAAGATGTTCAAGAGTTTAAGCATTCAGATCTTGACGATTCATCAGATTTTGGAGAGTGGATGGATGAAAACACAACCAATGAAGGAGTCCCTGAAGCACTTGAAAAGTGGGCAACAATAGTTGTGGACCCTATAAGCCAGGAATCAGTGATGAGAGTCATGTATGAGCAGCTTGCACCTTTTCCAGAAGATGATGCATTTACTGAATACAAAGTTACGTGTGTACAAGATATAAATGAAACTCATATTCAATATGTGGTGATGACCATTCCCACAGATGTACTTTGGCCACAAGACTTTCCTGTATATCTTCAAAAAGAAGTTCTGTATCTCCACCTATTGCAAAGATTGCTTGCATTGGAAGAAGATGCTCCACTTGATCACTGGCGTATCAATCAGTTTCTCAGGAACTTCTCATGGCCTGAACGTGAATACCCTCCTGAATCATGGCTCTTTGAGAGGATGTTGTAGAAAAAGAAAAGTTTTGTGCTACCAAGGCAATCTTCACAGCTAAAGAGAGATGGTTCTTACTTTTCTGAGTCGATTGACGGTTTCATGTGACAGTCCTAATCTCTTCTCATCCTCGCTCAGGAGAAAGAGCATGTGAAACACTTTTTGTTCTCGTAATGTGTTTCCCCTTTCTGTGATGTGATCGTTATGTTGTAATGTTTTTCCCCTTTCCGTAATGTGACAATTGTGTTCCTGTTGTGTGTTGTGAAGTTCCAACTTCTTAGGTGATTTTAGGAGGTCCAGTTTTAGGTGATGTAGGAGAAATGTCTTGTTCTAGGTGATTAGGAATGTAACCTGACTCTATTGCCCAACTGATAAGGCACTGGTCCAACATGCAAAAAATCCAGAGATTCTTGGTTCTCCTATGTCGTAAGTATCCGCCATGGTCCCCAGACAGAGCCAATTGTTGTACCCAACCAAATTTTTTGCTTCATTAAGGCATTTTGAAACAAGTCAAGAAAATTTTTCATCAAAAAGTCAAAAAAGCAAAATTTCTAAAAATAGAAATTTCTAAAAATAGATGTCAAGTTTGGTTTTCTGGGTTTCTTGAGATATGGATGTTGGCAAAACTTTCTAAAAATAGAAAGTTTCTAAAAATAGAATCTCCAAATCAGGTGTCGCGCTTGATTCTCATTGGTCGATTTTCCCTCACGATCGACGTGGTTCAGACAGAATCTTCAAACGACCAAGTTTTCTCTACTGGGTCATTTTTGCTTTTTCACAAGGTGAAGCATGAGCTCAAAAGTCATCAACACAGAAAAGTTCACCTGCCAAAACTCTTCGACGTGTTTCCAACGCTGTTTCAACGACGCAAAACTGACAAATGGTCGTCGACTCGATGATGCATGCAAAACGATGCAAGATGGATTCAAGGTGAATGGAAAAGCTGGAAAATCATAAAAATGGCTAAGTCTGGTGAAATTGGGTGCCCTAGGAGGCTCGGGGCACCCATCCTCTCCTGTGTTAGTTTTTTTTCATGTTTTTCGAGAAACGTCGAAAATGCTTCCATCAGCTCCTTTCCGGTTGGTCAAACTTGGTCAAATGATGTCAAAAGTTAGTCAAAGCTAGGATTTCATCATAGATATGTTTAGACTACTCAGATCACCCTCTGTCCTACCTCAACAGTCGTCAGAATGACCGAAATCGAAGATCGAACAGGAGCTATCGGCACATAAATCGAGAAAAGGTACAAAATTGAAATTTTTTTTTAAAAATGGCTAAGTGTTGACAAAATGGGTGCCCCTGGAGGCTTGGGGCGCCCATCCTCACCAATGTTAGTTTATTTTTCATGTTTTTCTTGAAAAACATGAATCTCCTTCCGTCAGCCTGCTCCGGTTCAATGTTGATCAGTTTGGCACATTTTTCGAGGCAAATGGAAGGTACAATTAGCTCAGTTTTCATCAGGCTTGCATATTTGCCAGATCATCAGACTCATTTTCATCCCAATTGATAGAAATCAACAGCCAAACAGGGGTCCTGTTCCTTCGGAACGCGCACGCAAACCAAGAAATTGGAAAAATTGAAAAAACTAAAAAAATGGCTAAGTGTTGGGAAACTGGGTGCCCCAGGAGGCTTGGGGCACCCATCTTGAGTAGTGTTAGAATATTTTTGTGTTTTCAATGTTTTCGACATGCCTTGTTACCAATCTTCGCCTGTTGGCAGTTTCAGGGAGGTCAAACTTGGTCAAACAATGTCAGATCATCGAACAGAGGGAAGGGATGGAATCTCAGTTGATCAATCTCCAAAATGTCAGGATCAGTTAGCTTTTTCAGTTCATGATCGACATTTTCCCACCTTGTCAAAGTCAAAGACAGGCCATATTTGAGTCAAAATGAGTGTTGAAGTGTCGAAAATGAAGAAAATTTTGTTAACACTTCTTCCAACTCGCGCATTCGATGACATCATCAAAGAAGATATTTTTTTTCTCATCTTGCACATGAAGCCATAGGCTCCTACAAAATAGGGATTCTTCCTATTCGAAGACATCCACTTGGATTTATGCTTTAAAAGATGTTTTCTTCTTGGATGAGGATGAAGTTTTCTTCTCACACAAGTAAAGCTACTTTTTCGGCCAAAAGATTTATGAAGACAAGCTTTTGGCTTCTTTATTTCATTATGTTTTGCAGGTTGCATCTAGAGGAAAGACTTTATTTTTCTTTCAACGAAGATTCAAAGACCCAAACTAGGTGCTTTTTCAGTTTTCTTCATAGATTTGGGTTGAGGAAGAAGAGAGGCTTGCTTTTTCAGGGTCCTTGTTTCAAAGAGATCATTTTTTAGAAATCCGACCAGAGCTTTTTCAATTTTCGTCGAGATGGGTCCATCCAGATTATTATCCTCTTGAAGATTGGGAGTTGTGCTTTTTTTGGGAAACTACTTTTTTCCTGCTTTTTCAAGAAAATCTCTGCTTTTTCAAAATCTAACGATCTGGGTTGCTTCAAAATAGAATTGCCTACAAAACCCATGTACCAGCTTTTTTCACTCAGAATCAGCTTTTTTTAGAAGAAATCAGCAAAAGAATATCAACGGATGACATCACCAAAAAGCAAGAATGTTGATGAGGATGCATTTCAAAAGAAAGCAACTTTAAAACATATGCTTTTTGTTTTAAAGCATGTGCTTTCATCTTAAGCTCATCCATCCTATATTTAGAAAGAAATCACCTTATGATAGTTGGAATCTTCTTTGCTTTAAAGCGGATTGCTTTAAAGCATTTGTTTATTGTATCTTTGTCTTAGAATAGTAATAAAGCTTGCGAGTTGGCAAGTTAGGGTTAATCAAGGAGATTTTAGGGTTCCCTACTCCTTTGATTTTAGTATAAATAAGGGCATCCTTTCCCATTGTTGGTAATGGTAGTTGTGATAGCAAATTTGTTGTGCCTATTCTAGCCTGCAAACATTGTTATTCCAAGTGTCTGTTCAATCTGTGTTCATTGCAAGGTAATGACTTTTGTGATAGCAAATTCGCTATGCCTATTCTAGCTTGCAAACATTGTTATTCCAGGTGTTTGTTCACTTTGTGTTCAGTGTTCTCCGGTGTTTGATCGCTTACTGTATGCCTACCTTTTGCTGCAGTATTGCTGTCCTGGAGTTGTATTAAACTTTCTGATATTGAATAGAAATCTCATGCCTACTTTGCTCTGATATTCTATATCGATTCATCAAGTTTTCATCGTCAAATGTGTAGCTTCTGTGGCTTTCATTTTCAGCTTTCATCATTAAAGTACTCTTAGTCTTGTGGTGTAAATCTAGAGGAAAACTACTTGAGTTTTTGTGTTAACAATCATTCCCCGTTCACTTTCAACTCCCTTTGCTCTGAATTTACTTAGGAGGTTGAAAGCATCATTAGTCTATGCTAGTTGTAGTAGAAGTTTTAAAAAGGAAAAAACCTCTTCTACAGCGTTTAAAGTTTTATAACCTTGTGCTCTGCAGCTGAGAATCAAAAATAAGATAGGCGAAGTTTCATTCTAGTTATCTTTTCAGCAAACATCAGCAAGAAAGGGAACTCCCCCTTCCAATAGGAGAGCAGTTTATCTGTGCATAGTTGTCCATTTCCAAATCGCATACCAGAGGTGCGAATTGAAATGCCAACAAGGAGCCAATCACAATTTTCTATGATAATTCAAATGCTATAAGCATTTCAAAGAATTTGGTATTGCACTCAAAGACAAAGCATATATCTATCAAGTTTCATTTCTTGAGAGAGAAAGTAAATGAGAATGAAGTCAAGTTGGAGTTTGTGGCTTTCAAAGATCAGATTGCGGATATCTGCACTAAGCCTCTTCCCAAGGATACTTTTGAGTATCTTAGGGAAAAGTTAGGGGTTATTACCCCTCCTGATCAAAATTAAAGATCCACTAAAGTGTATCAGTTCGATGGAATTCACATTCATATCTTGTGATCCAGATTGATGTTAAGGAGTTACTACTCAAGAAGGAGGAGTCAGTATAAAATTTTGGAATCAGTCTGAAGCAAAAAGGAGAAAAGATAGCAAATGTGTGCCTTTTTCCATTGATGTCAAAGGGGGAGAGAAGCTATGTGAAAAAATTGGAACTGAATAGTTGCTAGTGAAAGGGGGAGCAGTGAAGAAAGTGGTTGCAGGTGTGATAAGAGAAAGGGAGAGAAGTTCTTGTCTTGATGGTTGAATTCAGTTTTTCACATCATATGTTTCCATCAATGACAAAGGAGGAGATTGTTGTAAATATGTGCCTAAGTGGTGTTGTCATTGATGTCAACATATCCTTGTTGCCATTGATGTCAACTGTATCCTATTTTGTTGTCTGTATAGAAGACCAGATTGTTGAGGATGTTGAGAAAATTAATGACAATCAATGTATGTGGACCATATGGATGTGTATAGGTCTACCTGAAGAAGCTCTAGTTATGATTTGAGAAGTTTGCATTAAGATCTGAGGAAGTTATGGCCATCTGAGTAGAACCGGTTCCTGCAATACTCAGGAGAGTCAGAGTGACAGAGAAGTGGTCTGGATTGCTCTGGTAATGTAAAATGATGATCTACAGATCTAAAGGCATGTTTGAGAAGTCAGTGTGTATCATCAACTCCAGTGGTTCATAGTTTGGAGGTCTGCAAGCTATCTTTCTAGTTTGACAGTCATGGCAGACAGTGTTGGTTCCGGAGGAAGATACAAATGATTCTGGTAATTTGGTTTAGAGTGGATGTTATTGGTGAATTCAATGTGCTTGTGGAGATCTCTGGATCATGTGGCTACTGTGTTGGAGGTCCGCATTAAAGTTTGAGCTTGTTTTTGAAGATTTCTTCTTTGAAGTTGATGTTCTTCCTAGTCTTGGCCGACCGGATGTTTCTAGCGTGTTGCGAATGATCTAAAGAGCATTTTATGAAGTGTGGCGTGTTAATAGAGGAAGATTCAAGTCTCAGTTATGTTTGGCCAACAATGTAAAGATCCGCGTTAAGTTTAGCCGACCTTGTTGATCATCCCAAGGTTGATGAAGTGTATAAATACTTGTTGAAGAGTTGTTGAGAATCATCCTTGTACAAAATGAATTAAATATGAAGAAAGGATCAAAAGTGGAGTAGAGAACAAGAGGAGAGAAAGGAGTATAGAGTGAAGAATCGGTGAAGAAGAATTTGAAGATAGAAGCAGAAGTTTTTGTGAGCCTTCAAAGGGACTGAATCAGGCATGAATGTAGATGATATTTCTCAATTCATTATCTCTATGTAAATCATAATTTCTTATAGGTTGTGAGCCTCCTTTTGGGCAGTGAGCTCTAGATAGTGCACCCGAAGGCATGTGCCTTCTATTTTCTAAAATACTTTTAATAGAGTATGCATTTTTGTGAGTTAACCCCCAACGTGGTTTTTCCCTTAACCAGATTTTCCACCTCAAAAATTTTGGTGTTGTGTGTTCATGTTGTTTCTACTCATGTGTGGATTTATGCTTAAATGTTTACATCATTAATCTGCTTATAAATTAAGAAAGAAGATTAAAAGTGCAGAAAAGGTTAAAGTTCAGAGACAACTGATTCACCCCCCCCTCAGTTGTCTAGATTAATTCCAATAGATCTCTCCCGGGAGATCCTGCTGACGCAAGTGGAGATTTGGATTCTTCCACATGACTGACCTGTTTCTTGATGCAGAACCTTTTCTTTTCCTCTCTTCTACCATCTCCCAGCCTATTTTTCTACATCTAACCCTATCCAGCCTGGGTCTCCCCCGGGCAACCTAAGGTCGCCCCCCAAGTGACCCTACTGGAGAAATGGGTGACCCTACCATTTTTGAACCCGCAGAAAAACTTGAGTTTTTCTCTCGTTTTTCTTTGTTTTCACTCGTTTTTCTTTCTGTTTGCATGGTTTTTGATCCCTAATATAAAGTTAACTATTTCATGCACCCACACATGCATAATTAGCTCTATTTGATCTCAAATTAACTCTTCAATCAATCTCATGCATTCCATCACCTCCATTTTCTCTCCAGTGATAAGCTATCTTGGCTTCATCACTATCTAAACAGCTGAGTTTACTGGGTAATCAACCTTGTGAGCTCCCCAATCTATTCTTGTTAACTCATCAATCAAATGAGTTAACTCTCCAATCAATCCCTTCCTCTGAACCTATAAATACCCCCTCCCTCAAGCACAAAGGGAGGCAAATTCATTGTACACACAGGTCTTGCCAATTTTGCTCTCCAACTTAGCATTCAAATGCTCTTATAGGATGAAGGTGCCTTTTGCTTTATTTGTTCAACCAAGTAGCATCACACTGCTTCATTCTATGCCATTGTGCTCAATCCAAACTCTCATTGAGCTCATACAAGCTTCATCAAAGCTTCTTTCTGCTTCTTTGGGTCATTTTGTTGTCAAGAGGATCACCTGCTACCACAAAAGGATTCAAGGTTGCCTATTAGAAGGATTGTTGAGGGTAGTGGAGTCAACAAATCTTCTTTTCTCTCAGGTTCCTTCATTGTTTTCTTTCAATTCATAGTAATTAGAGAATCAAATTTGCTCTTGGGAATAGTAAAACACTATTTTTTCCTTGATAATTAGATCTTACATGTTAGATTAGTTGCTTTCATATTTCTAGATCTAGATTGTAGAAAAAGCATTTTCCCTTTTCTTAGATTAGATTGCATCAAAAACATCAAAAACACAAAAAACATAGGTTAACATTGCATTGGAAAAGTCATATAGAATTGCATACATATTTCCCTTTTATAGATTAGAAGCACTTTTATTTTCAAAATACTCTAAAAAATACTATTGTCAATTCAAGTGTCCACCCTTGTTAAGCTTTGCGAAAGCTTAACTACTTGTTGAAACATGGAATCATTCTCGGATGTGGGTCTGCTTTCATGAGAATGAATCTCCAGAGTGAGCTAGTTCTCTTATAATTTCTAAACTATGACTTGAGTGGAAAAGGGATAGAAAGATGTAACTGAAGTGCAAACTGATTCTAGAATCTAAAACTAAATAAAATTCTATCATTCACAAGTAGATCCTCTAACATTAATCTTCTCAACTTCACCGATAGTAATTCCTTAAGTAATTTGCAATAAGGTTTGATATTAAACACAAACTACAACTAGGAAGAAACTAAAATTTTACAATATTGAGACAAGATAAAGGACTGAGATAGTCACAATATGACATCAAACCAAGACTGCAAAAATGTATGTGAAACAGGAAGATTTTCTATTAGAATTGAAAGGAATACAATGCATGAAAAATGAAATATGTGAGCCAACTGTTGTATACAACTCTGCAAGAGAGAAGAAACTGATGCTAACTGACTGAGAAAAAACTAAGTTTTCCTCCTATAAATGACTCCAAATGATCTCTCGTGAAGAAAGCTGAAAACAGCTCCTAAAAATAGATCTGCAATCCATTTTCGAGATTCAGAAAAAAGCTGCCAAAAATAGCTGCAAACTACCTCCAAACTGCAAAATAAAACTGCCAACTCGATCCTCTAGGTGGTCCCCACCAAAACTGCATCTAAATTTGTCAAATCTGCCTCATGAAAGCAAAACTATTGTCCTATTTGCTCAATTTCGCCCAAGGAAATCTAAATGATTTAACTGCCTAAAAATGGTTAAACTTTAAAAGCAACTTATAACTGCATTGCTTTAAAGTTAACTTTACATGACTTGGCAGTTTTTTAAATCGATATCCCATCGATATGATTTTTTGCAAAAATAAAATGATATCTGGTTTATAATTCACCAAGATATTTATAAGATATCATTTATGATTTTCTATAAAAATCATAAAAATATGAAATATTACATGTGTTGCAAAAATAAATAAAAGGCTTAAAAGGCTTGACACCATGGACTCCAATGTGTCGATACTCTTGCCACCTCATCATTATCCATATGGCTAAACGAAACGCCAATTCACTGCTTCAAATATGCCACCATGTCGCATTGACCCCCTTTGACCATATCTTTCTCTAGCATATTCTTCATATTCACATGGTTTTGGTTTGATCTCATGCATATTTGTGAAGGAATAAATAAAATGCATATGTGGGAGGTCAAAGACACTCAACCACATGCATTATCAAATAAATCTTTGACTCCAAAGTGAGTCAACCAACAGTAATGATTAAGCCTTGGCAGATTCTAAGGGCAAATTTCATGGTATTGCTTACCTTTGACTTAATACATATAGCCATGTCCCATATGCTGTCAGCCACTCCTGCTTATGATTGCTAGACACTTATCAACATGAAGTGTTAACCCCGGTCATATTTGGATAAAAATGATTAAAAGTTTGCATGGTCAAAATATGAAGAGACGTCGAACAAAAGCAAGTGAAAAACCCTAAAATGTAGGTCATTTTATTTTTGTTGTCGTTGAGATGGCTCTGCAACTGGTCGCCGACTTGGAGTTTGAATGCTCTGTGTTTTCCTCCTCCATTTAGTGACTTTCATGGTGAAACTCTGCATCTCTCTGGCCAAAATGATAGGTCGCCTCTAGTAAGTTTGAATCTGAGCTTTCTTTGATATTTTCTGTGTTTTGATAGCTCACAGTTTAATACATGGTTGTAGCCATATCACTGCTTCTTCAGTCTCTTAGTCTTTGACAAGTATTTATTTGTGTTTTTCTATATGTTGAACTTTGCTTCAAAATGACAAAATGACAAGGTTTTGCTCGAATGGCCGTGGCCATCATCCTTCTCTCAACTGCACTATCAATGGTGAGTCTACTGTTTCTCCTCGCTACTTTGCTCTTTCCTATAGCTTCTCTTATCTCTGCATACACAAAACTATGAAGAGGGTTTCATGTTTTCTTTATATTAGATGGGTATGTGAAATACCTCCTCAAATGGCAATGGTCGCTCCTTGTAATGCATTCTGTAGCCTCCTATTGTCCTTCAATGAAAAAATGTGAATACTTCCTGTATTGGTAGTGAGGGTTCCATTTTGTTTTGCACTGAACTTCCTTTCTATGAACGGCCATGTCTTCTATACTCTTATTCGACCCTGCTCGGTTGTGAAAAGAAAGAAAACTTCTTCTTAAAACCTGATAAGGGTTTCATTTCATTGCATTAGACAATAAACTCACTCCTTACTGCCTTGTCTGGACAGCTTTACACTACCATTCTTTCTTTCCAACATTGTAAAATACGTTGGGGTTTGAAATTCAACATGGGTATTTGAAAAAATGAATGTAAATAACATTGTATGCCACGACTTTACTAGAACAAGTCTACACTTCCCTTTATACTATGTAGACTTAGATTTTGAAGAACTGAAGCAATACTTATTCCTTTTATGAGCATAAAACTTTTTGTATGGCATATGATATCTCTTCCTTTTCTCTCTCATGTTGTCACTACTATTATTCAAAAGAGATGATAATTGTATGCATTGTTCTGTCTCTATAGCTCCATCTACTCTTTATGTAGACTTGGCATATGGAAAGTATACTATCACTTTTCAACGTTGAACTATTCCACTTTCTGTAGCAGCAAATATACCATTTTCATTTCTGTAGCTTTCACTTGTTCATTCAATGGACTGTGTATTCACACTTTTCCATATATGATGGTCTAGCTGTCATGATATATTGGCATTGTCACATGAAGGCAACACTTACTTTTAGTATAACTGTAACATATGAACATAAGTTGTTCCTCTTTCACTGTATCCTATCATATCAAATGCTTATATGAGATGTCCTATAGGGTATGATCAAGTCCACTGTATCTGTTTGATTACTCCTATCACATGATGATGATGCTCTATGACAAACATGTAATGAAATGTTTCTTTTTTATTCTCTTGCAATTTGTTAAAGACAAAAATGAGCCATCTGGGTTGGCTGTCTTGAATTTTGCTACAGATTTGCAATATTGTCCTGTGTCTTTTATAGATATGCAATGAATGCAACCTGTGATAACACTTCTTCTGATACTCAACTTATCAATAGCAAAAAGTGAGGCGTAATTGGATATACTTCATCATTTAAGAGGCAGCCTATGTCATTGAATTCTGAATCTGATTCTATCACTCTATTTAAATAAGAAAGTATGAAGCTTGGTACTCACCTATCTCTGCAATTTGCTTACTGATTTGTAATGAACAGTCCATTTGACTGCTGATCATGAATGAGTAAGTAGCCTTCAAATAATTCATACTTGTGAACACTTACTCCTTCATCAGTCTGATGATTACAAATGTATTGTGTACTCTTGATTATTATCATGTTTGAGAATGTTATTCCATAGTAGTTGAAGTAGTATATAGGCTATCATATGCATTAAAACTTGTCTCCTATCTGTTCATGTCATGTTCTTGGTTGCATTTCATATTCTGAAGTGAAATCATGGTCATGTCCTGACATGGGACTGATGCATATGATAGTCTTGTTACTTTTTCATCTTGTCATGTGAAAGTTATCAATGGTTCTCTTTTTCCATACATCCCTTTTAAGAACAAGGGGTAGCAACATGCTAGGCTCAACCCTTGTGGGAGCCCATTTGACACCACATGTTGAAAGTCTTCAATCAGCTTCATGATTTGTCCTATACCTACACATGAAACAAACATATTAGAATAAAAAAATGATGCTCTTATGTTTGCTTTTCTTCAGTTCCTTCTACAAATGGATGTTCTTATTTGGTCAATGCATTACAACTGAAATATTATGTCTCTCTTGATTGATGAAGGATTTTCATAATTAGAGCTTCTAATGGGACCTTCCTGCATTTTTTAGGTATATGCCGAGGTCGGGAGCAGGAACTGGAGGCTTCTCTGAAGATCGACCCAAAAAGGCAATGATGGCTATGTCTTTCCTTATTCTTCATTAGATGCATAGTGTTTTACTTGTATTTGCATGAGTTCAACCATAACCCATGGCTTGTGTGGGACATATGATATGTCATAGTTTCCTTCAATGCAATGTTTGTTCTCTTATGTATTCAAAATTGTAAATGAACAATCACTGTAGTGAATGAATACTTATCTCTTTTACTGCTCTACAATGCAATGAATAATTGAAACTTTTCTTTTCTGCATCTGATCAACTAAACTACACTTTTCATAACAACTATGCAACTAACACAATAGAAATAAATCAAACCACATTCAAAAATGATAAATCTGCTCAGCCAATTTTTGAGTTGGGATCAAAAAATGGTAACAAATACCAAAAAAAATGTTTTGCATATCATTTAGTTTGCATGCATATAGAAACATTAGAATAGACAAAATAGTAAACCCTCAATTCCATCACAAGGTAACCACAGTTAAATGATTCAATCAAACCCTTGATTCCATCATGAGGTAAAAACAAGTCAAACCCTAGGTTAACTAAACCCTAGGTCAAAACCCCCAGATCTGGTTAAGGTTAGTAATTACACAATTTCCTCTATCCTTACTCACGAATGTGCTTAGGAGTGAGAGGAGAGTGGGTAAGGGCTATCCATGATGAGATTCGAGAGATTCATCCTAGAACACAACAAGAAACACTTGTTCTACCCCAAGGAAACCCATTTGTCCTCTTGCTGTTAGAAGAAACTAAACAACGACAGATACAACAAGAACTCTTACAACGCATACAAAGACAAGAGGACATCAATGAAAATAATCATTTACCCACACAGAGGTGGAATCAAAGGAATCTAAATAGAAGGAGAGAAACTAGTGACCCTTCGGGTCATAGGGTTATCTCAACTATAACATCAATCGAACGAAACATACAACTAAGTACACAACAACAAAGGCCGCAGTACTTACTGACCCCTCTTTGCAAAGTCCAACTCTCCAATGAGCTAGACCCCTGATGTGTCTTGCCTCCTCTCGACTACCTGATTCCATCCGAGAGTGACATGGCAGATCACCCCTGGCAAGGTGGGAAAAGGTCCATGTGTGTGCTGAAATCTGACCTGACAGCCCCAGGAAACCAGAGTCACAATTTTGAGTGTACATATTTTGGTGAACCTGATGTGAAGGGAAGAGCCTCTTGGTTATGTTGTTTGCATTCCCATTTCAAACACCTCAAAATAGTTAACAAAAACTTTAAACATTCTTTCATTGCTTTTCATAGCTACGTTGACTTCCATCGTCTATGCCATCATCCATTCCATTTATTCTATGGTGTCTATGGCACCCCTGAATATGACGGAACCTGACTTAAACCAAGGGAACATTCCCTCAAGAGAACTAGAAACTCTACCATTTGATAGGTATGTGCCACCACATCCTAACGCACCAATCACCAACTGTTATGATTACGAGGATTCTAACTATGAGCAAGATCAGAGGGAATCTAGGCGCTCTCTATCATTCAACAACCCAGTGTGGGAGAACAATTTGACCATACCAAATGCACCACACAAAGAAAGAAGGGTGAGGTTGGAAATACATCAACTCGAACAATCTTCCACAAGTACATCAAATACCCACCTTGATGAAGAGTTCAGAAGGTTAGAAAAATGTCTACAAGAAACCAAAGATGCTCAAGAGGCATTAAGGATTGCCTTACAAGAAGAACAAAAAGAAAATGTTGCACGTGAGGAAGCCCTTCACCATGAAAATATTTGAAGAAAACATCCTAGAAATGAAGAAATCCTTAGAGCTGCAACTCCTACAGATTTAATCACAACTCTAGTACAAAGAATCAGAATTTTGGAGGCAGAGCAAGCTGCTCTAGAAAGAAGACTCAAGTCTTATGAACAGGACTAGGGGGCATCTCAAAATCCCCCCCTACCTCAATTATTACTCATGACATGCTAGTAATGACACTTGTCTGAAATGGAACCCTCCTATTCAGAACAATCCAACGAATTCAACAACAGGTTATCAAAACCCACCCATAGAGTTATTACTATCAACCCCGCAATCCCAAAGTGATTTTCTAGGAACATTTCTTGAATATCTGAAAGAGCCTCTAGACCAAAACATAAGGATTGTACAATTACCTTGACAACTATTAGATCTCTCAAAGTTCAAAGGAGAAGGAGATCAAAATTCACACATTAAAGCCTGCACTACAGCCATCAGAGAACTCCTCCCTTGGGATGGGGTTGTGGCAAAAATTTTCCTGAAAATGCTTGAAGGCATCGCTCTGGAATTGGTACTATCGTCTTCCAGAAGCATCAATCCATTCATTCAGACAACTCATCAAAGAGTTTGTCATGGCATTCCACATGAACAAACTCGTTAAAACAGGGATCAAAGAATTCCTCACAATGAAACAAGAGCCAAATGAATCTGTAGCACATTTCGTCACTCGATGGAGGCAAGTCCTCTATTCTTCAACCAGTACTCCGAACATGGATCATCAAGAACTATGCGACCTCTTCTTACATGCCATTAACAAAGACATGAGAGAAGACGTCCAAAAATTGCCATATATGTCCTACAAAGAGGCATTGGAAAGTGCTTTAAGAATTGACCAAGCCGCCATTAACAGTGGTAGAAAACTCTATGGTTCAAATGGAAAGCTAACAAAGGAAGACATAGGAAACAATGCCTCTGTCATTAAAATCCTCAAAAACAATAGGAGTACAACCACAGACGAGGTGACAAATCAACCCCCAGTCAAGAAGATGAAAGATGATTACAATGGGAGAGCTTACTATCCTCCTAACGTAAATGCCATAGATCTACCAAGAAACAATGGGTACTACCCTCGAGACAACTACCAAGGTTGGAATCATAATGGAAATGGGAACGGAAATGATAGAAGATATGAGAGACCCCCATATGAATTCAATCAATTTTGTTCTTTTCATAGAACAAGGGGGCATAGCACAAAGTCTTGTAGGGAATACAACAGATTCATAGCAAGACTTCCGGAAGACCAACAACGATTGTGCATAGAAATGTTCTTAAACCCATAGGAGGTCACAACGGATAACAAAGATACAAGACAAAATCAAGCTCCAATAGTGCCACAAAATGCAAACATGAGAATTTATCAGGACCCGTTCCCCATGCACCAAGATACAAAAGTGACAAATCAAAACAAAGAAACTTAGAGTAGTAACCCCAAAATCCCACCACAACTAGGACAAAAAGGAGAAACTAGGTTGATGGGATTGGTTGAGATTATGCATAATGAAGAACAAGAGGAGGATCATGAGGAAGAAAATGAGCAAATAGAACCATACGAGGGTACCATCTCAATAGTAGAACGAATACCAGCTCCCATTAGACCTTATGAACTCATAGAAGACTTAAAGAAAATGTATGTGCACATTTCATTCATTGATTTGCTCAGGAACTCCCCTTCACATCGCTCTGCATTACTACAAGCCATAGGCTTAAAATACCTTGACCAAATTACCCCACCACCTAGTGAACAAATCAATCATGTGGACTACGATCTCAGTCCACCAAACTCAGAACTTAAGGATCCATGGTTTTTCTTCTATTTACAACAAATGCCCTCTGAAGTAGAGTTAACAAAGAAAGGAGACCCCACACTATATCTTCAAGTGTGGATCTATGACACATGCATCAAATGAACATTAATCGATGATGGAGCTGCAATGAATATAGTTCCCTTCTCCCTTTTAGAGAGGATGGGATATGGACATACCAACATCACCGCTCATGGGATACTCTAGGTAGATATGACAATCTAAAGGTAGCCACCATAGGGAAAATTACCCTCCCAGTAACTTTGGGACCCAAAACCATTCCAACCACTTTCTATGTTATAGATAAGGACATGGGATATAACTTGATTCTTGGAAGGCAAGGGATACACAAGATGAAAGCTATCAGATCCATGTTGTTTCAAGAAGTTTGGATTTTACACTTAGGGAAAGTATATGTCGCACAGGGAGATCCAGAACATTTCAGCATGTTAAAGTCAAATACGTCAAACAAACGCATAGGAATCCCCATAGACTATGAACTCACTACCAACATGTTAACCATCCCAAATCCTACACCTCAGTCGATATGCGTCAAACGGATGGAAACTCTAGAAAAGACCATAAACACCATAGAAATCAAAACTTTAGAGAATGGGCCACTACCAAAGCAAAGGGAAATGGTTTCCAAGGATAAAACGATTGAAATCATGGAGTTGATTGAACAGGATGGACCACTCCAATTTCCCCTGGAAATACTCATGATCAATATCCAAGAGGCCCACTAACTCTTTCCTTGCATAGGGGAGAAGCCTCATAGAAGGGAAGGACCAGTCTTTTAGACCACCACGTTAGATCTGAGAAATGTAGACCCACATGCTTTTTGAGATGCAGAGGAAGACATGACGGAAGGTTATAAACCGCTATCATCACTAAGTGAATCACGTGTCCTCGAGACACCAAAAGAAATAGAATCATATGAACCTCTAACACCAACGGAGGATTTACATCAACCAGTAATTTCCATGGAAGAAGTGAATTCTATCGATAATGAATCAACCAATGTTATAGGAATGTTGCCTAAGATGTTCGTGGTATCACAACCACAAGAAAAACTAACCACCTCTGCCTCAGTTTAGTCAAATGAACTCAGTGAATGGGAAGCACCTCAAGTACAAATAGAAATGGTTGAAAGACTTCACAACAAATATGAAGAGAGCGCAAGTATCTTCCATAGAGAGTGGAAGATGAGAGTATCAGTTGGTATCGATGACCCTGTCATTTTTGAACTACCAAAAAGTTATATTGGATATGCCATGGATCTAAGACCAAAACCCAATGGGAGGACAAGTATAAGCTTTGTTCCTCCTGATGAGTAAAGGGAGCCACAAACTCCTCTTGAATTATTCCAATTCTTGCAAATAATCCAAGAGAGACTTGATGTGAAAGTTTACATGCAAGAACAATTTGACCTATTAGTAGAGCTATTAAACTGTGATGGATTTCTGTATTGGACTCCTTCTCATCAACATGCTTTTTCAGACTTACTTCGTCTCACGATGCCAAGAGAAACCACCAAGTTCGTAGCAATAGATTCAAATGACAAACCTTACCGAGTAGGAGAAAGTGTCCTAAGAAGAGGAAGCATGAAAAATAAGAAAAGAAGATGAAAGAGAGCTTTCTTGGAAGACTGGAAAGGTCCTTACATGGTTAAAGAAGACGTTGGAAATGGTACCTATCTCTTGTGCACAATGGAGGGAGAGGAATTTGGCGAAATAGTCAGTGCCTTTCACCTCAAGAAATATTATGTCTAAAACACCAAAAAAATCATAAAACATAAAATACAGAAAAATTTTAAAAAAATCAAAAATGTCAAAAAATAATTTGTTTCTTGCATTTCTTTATCATTCTATTCATCTTGCATTACAGTTTGTGACTTGCTCTTGTCCTATTTTCCCTTTAGTAAGGAGTCTAATGTTGTCTAGATATATGTCATCCTTTCAGGACCTAGAGATCCCCATTTTTTACAATCACCATTATCCCCCTTCATTCCCGGTGATTCTAATCGAAACCTAGCTCTTAGCTTTACACTGATCCCAGTCTTAATGAGTCAAGATGATAGGTCTAAACAAAGTCAGTATTCAAACCCATAGTGTTCAAAAGAAGCTTGCAAGTAGACCTTCCCAACTCTTCCCTAGTAGTAGAGAAGTCTAAACAGATTACAAAAGTGGCGCTCAGCCCCTTATCTTTCTTGGCCAAAAACGTCAGGAAGATCAAAACTCTGAAGGAAGCAATCTAAGATACAAGTGAATAAAAAAAATGAGTGATCAAAATAAGAGTGTCAAAAAGTGAGAATTGAGATATCAAAGCATTGCATATCAAAGTTCTAAAAGCATTCATTTCTTGAAAAGTCAAAAATCCAAAAAAAAATGAGAAAAATCAAGTGAGGAAAATACAAAAAAAAAAAGAGATACAAAAAAAAGAGTGAAAGAGAGAAGATTGCTAAATGTCCATACTCTTGGGTGGAGATCAGTCTAAGCTCAAAGCCTCAAGGGTGACATTCTAATAGAGAAAGAGAGGTACTAAGCACACACACTCACTAGCTAAGCAAAACCAAAGAGTCTAGTAGTCTCTAGGATCATCTTCTATCTTCTATCAAGGGACCCTTGTTCTTTCCCATTTATCCTTTACCCCGGGTCTACCTTGCTTGCCATCTATGATCTAAGTCTAGAAAATATCAATAAAATTTGCTACATGTCTAAGTTGAAATCTTTTTAGATTGTCTTATCTAGATAAGGATCAGTGTTTAGCCTTTAGCAAAGTCTAGAAACCAAAAGCGCTCCATTTTCACTCTCACTTCCCACTTGAGTTTCCCTAAATCCTATCTCATAGCCTTGGATAGATTTCTTATATTAGGACAACTCGTAATTCCCTGAATTGAAAATCATATATAAGAGCAGTCACATTGTTTGTTCCACATTGCATTCATGCCAAAAATTAGAAAAAGAATCTCAAAAGCAATAAAGTTAAATGTCATATCTCATGACATTCAGTAGGAGTAAAAGTCTCATTTACAACATTTCTTGTGTTCCTATATTATCATATAATGAACTGCATATCATATATATGTCATAAAATACTACAAAAATATGTCATCATTGTCATACTTGCATTTGTCAAAAGAGTTGAAAATCAAAAAGTTCCTCAAAACTTCCAAACATGCACAAGAGATGAGTACAGATTTTGATAAGAGAAAACCATAAAAAGATAGACTTTCATAGATATATCCAAGGTTTGCATACACAAGGGTATTGTTGTCACATGAAATTGCACCCTGCTTGAATGGGATTTCAAGCATTCCAATGACACAATGGGATTGATCTCTAAGTGTGGGACTTTGCTAAATGAGATCAAACCTTCGGAGAAGTCCAGCTTCCTTGTCTAGTTATCACCTAAAACTATTGTATTTTGGGGTGAAAAGGGGAAGAAACATGCTAAAGTGAAAGCAACAATACTTAAAAGCATGAAAGGGTGATGCACCAGACAGTTCTAAAGAACCTTTGCAAAGATTGAATCATGCACAATATAATCAGATACAACAAGCAAATATACACAGAATAGATGGTTCTAACAGAGGTAAGGAGTAAAATGATTGAGAGGAACAAGAAATATTCACAGACAACCATATGCAGATTTACACAAAGATAGAAAAATCAGCAAAAGGCATGATAGCTTTCATATATCTAAAGAAAGGCAAGGTTACAGTATGAAAAGTTCTGTTTGGAAATAGGGAGAACAGAAAGTTTTCCAAAAAATTTCCAACCCTTATTTCATCATAAGCCTCAGCTTATATAGTAATACAAAAACTGACCTAGATCAGTTACAAAATCTGCTCAGGGAGCTGCAATCAGAAATATCCTCGAAACGACACCCACCTGCCAGGAGTAATGGCGTGAAAAGATCTGTAACAGGGGTAGATGGAAGATATTTATGGGTCATTAATGTGAGCAACTGTGTCATCGATCTGATCCTCAAAAATGGCAGAGGATAACCTAGCATTGAATGCGAGCAGCTGCTCCTGACAATTCTCAACAATCAGGCGACGGAGAAAAGACTGGAGATGAAGCGGTGGCAGGATATTTTGGGCCATCAATGTGTGTTGTGCCCTCCCATGTAGCAATAAATGCAAAAAAAATATCTGCACCAACTCAAGAAATTCGTTGCTAAAAAGTCCACCCAACCGACATGCAGATCCAACTCCAAAAAAACCTCCTGAAGAATTCTCGCCAAAATGTCATCATCATGATATTTTCAAATTTCTGCGGGACATGATTATCCCACATGCACCCAGAGGAGACCCCTTCATCACTTTATAAGCTAGGCCGTGAGCATACATAATGTCGGTGCTTTTGCTCCCGACGGCATCATCATAAGTCCCATCATCATCCTCCCTCAGCATGATATCTGGTTGCTCTAAATATCACCCTGACGTCAGCAGGCCTCAGTACCATCACCCGTCAGCCAGACCTCTAACATCGGCGAGCCATCGACATGTCTGGCCAATATGAAAAGTCACCCTGATATGAAATTAGCCCTGAGCTTCATCATCATCTTCAAGACCCGTGAAATATCCTCCTGATATTCAGAAATATCATCCTGATGTTCAGAAATCAGCCTGATGTGAAATATCTGCCAACATCCTGATGACGTCAGTAGCATGTTGAAAAAATCAAGATGATCCTCGAATGCTAACTGATGTTAAGAAAATATGAGCTTGCTCAGACCCTGAAGACATCATCATGATATTGGGGCAGGATGATATTTAGAAATATCCTCCCCGCAAAATATCAGGTTGCACTGTAGCCTCATCGTAAGATCGGGGTGATCTTGGAATATGACTGATATTTGGAAATATCACCCTGGCAAGAATATGCATGAAGCTGTGAAACAAGCGGATGTCACCCTAATATTCAAATGTGATGACCCCTCAGAAGATCGGGTCATACTTAGAAATTTCGTAGCACCAACATCAGGATGATCTTCAACTAAGATCACCTGATGTTAAAATATCACCCCGATGTGAAATATCCGGTTGGTAGAAATATGATGTCCTTCACGAGAAAGATGATCTTCCCCCGGAATGGATCTGGATGACATCAGCAGCATATGACTTGGTTTATCACTGCAGTTACCCTGATGTCATCATCATGTTATCGGATGGGGAGAATAGTTGGAAATATATCAGCATGAAGCATAAAGGGATGATGACGTCACCGTCATATTGGCCATCGAGAGATATTCGCAAGGAGGATGATGTTTCATATATCAGGTGATATTTCAAATGTAGGGTGATATTCAGAAATATCACCCGATGTATGAAATATGATCCGGTATATGAAATATGACCCTATGGAAAGAAGATGACCCGATATCAAATGTGATGACCCTCCATAACTTCCTCATCTTAGTGAATTTCAGGGTGATGTAAAAAACAAACCTGCCTATTTTTCCAAGCTCTTTCACATGGTAAGCTTCTTTAGGCAAGCTTCAAATTTTGAAATTTGGGTTAAGACGTCAAGATCACAAATATGGCTTTCATGGGGATATGCATACTAATTGGTCCTGCTTGAATTATTTTGACTCCTGCTAGAGTAAAAATAGGTCAACAATTTTGGCAACCTCATGAGATCAATGACCTTAAGCATCCATTGGGCATAGAGTCAAGTTTAAAATATGCTGGGAAACTAGGACCTGCCTCTCAAAACACAAAAAGGAGAAAAGGCCTGCTTTCTCCTAATGACAAAGCAGCCTGTGCAGAAGCAATTAGGGAAGTAAAAGGATCTAAACTACTATGCAATAGCACTTATTGAAAACAAGAAATCTAACTGACTAATTTACAGGGTGTTCATACCTCAAAACATCTTTTCAAGTGTATCCCATTGACTAGGATATGCAGATTTTCTCCATTCATATTTGACAACTGAAATGCATTGTGTTCCTTGCATTCAGTAATGAGAAAGGGGCCACTCCACATGCTGTCAAATTTGGAATGCTTCCCTGGTCTACTCCTCAGCTCATTCCATTTGAGCACCATATCGCCCACTCTAAAATATCTGGGGGTGACCTTCTTGTCAAAATTTCTCTTTGTTTGTAGCTGATGATGTTCCATGGCTGCCATAGCTTTATTTCTACTTTCCTCCAGCTCCATAAGCTAAGCATATCTTACAGCCATGGGGCTTTCTGCTTCAAGCATTTCTAGATGATGCATGATGTCTAGTGCTGGCAGCTCCACAGACATAGGCAACCTTGCCTCCTTTCCATACACTAGCAAATAAGGGGAGTTCTCAATAGATCTCTTAGGAGTTATCCTATTAGCCCACAGAGCAAACTTCAAATCAATGTGCCAGGTCCTCTAATTACTCTCCATTGCCCTCTTAATAATCCTGATGAGATTTTTGTTTGTGGATTCAGCCAAACCATTACCCTGTGGATAATAATTTGATGAAGTATTCAAATAAATCCCATTCTTGACAGCCTAGTTAGTTATTCTTAGGCCAACAAAAGCTAGGGCATTATCAAAGATGACTGATTCAGGCACTCCAAATCTGGAGACCAAATCACAATAAAAATTCAAAACAACACTCTCATTAGATTCTTTCAAAGCCACTGCTTCAGTCCATCTTGTGAAGTAGTCTGTGGCTGTGAGTATCCACCTATGGCCTGCACTTGATGGTGGGTTGATAGGTCCAATAAAATCAATGCCCCATCTCATAAAGGGCTGCTCTACCTGGATTGGGTGTAGAGGCAAAGCTGACAGCCTCTCTTTTCCTCCAAAAAGGGCACACTTAACACACTTTCTAGCCCATGCATGGGCATCCTTAAATAAGCTAGGCCAATAATAGCCAGCTCTCATTACTTTCCAAGCAGTAGTTCTTGGGGCAAAATGACCTCCTGCTGTTCCATCATGAAATTCATGTAGCACCCTGTCAGTTTGATCAGTATCAACGCATCTAAGCAAGACACCATTAAAGTCCTTTCTGAAAAGGATGCCTTCTATTAAAACATATGGAATGGATTGTAACCTGAAATATCTTCTTTTAGCTTTATCTAAGCCTGCAGAACATCTACCGGCTTGCAGAAATTGGGTCATATCATTAACCCAACTAGTACCTACTATTGTTGTATCATCTTGATGCTCCTCTTCTATGATCAGGAGCACCTCTTCTTCTTCTACATCATCCTTAGAACTAGTGACAAGCTACTCACTGAGTCCTCTGCCTCTGACTAGTTTGGTTATCTTGATCTCCACATCATATTCCATGACCTTGGTGATCCAACCAGCCCTTTTCTCATTAACGTCTTTACTCAGCAGGAACTCCTTCACACTAGGATGAGCCACCATCAGGTGTATCTTGTTATTGGAAACAAGATGTCTAAACTTTTTTAGGCTCCTAACTACTGTCAAGACATGCTTTTCAATGAAGCTATACTTCTGCTCATACTCCTCCAACCCTTGGCTGAAGAAGGTGATCAGTTGCTCGAAACTCTCGCTCTGCTACTACACCAGAATAGTGGAAATGGTATCCAAGCTGCCATAAGCATACAGGATAAAATCCTTAGAGAAATCAGGATTGATCAGGGTTGGTGCAGCTGCTAATGCCTCCTTTATGGACTGGAAGCTAAGCCTGGCCTCTGATGTCCAACTGCAAGTTATGTTCTTTTTTAACATAGACATCAAGGGTTTTAAGAGATTTGCGATATCAGGTATAAACCTTCTCAGAAAATTAATTCTGCCAGTGAAGCGCTGTAGTCCCTTCTTATGATTGGGTGAGGGCAACTGCAAAATGGCTTGTATTCTTTCTTTATCGATGGTAATACCCTCCTTTGACACAATATGCCCCAACAACTTGCCCTTATGTACAGCAAAAATGCATTTCTTTGGATTGAGGGATATTCCAAACTCTCTGCATCTTTCAAAGACTAGCCTTAGGTGGGATAAATGCTCAGATGCATTTTTAGAGAAGACCGTTATATCATCCAAGTATACCAGCACTAGCTTATACATTAGACCCTTAAAGGCCATGTCCATGGCTCTTTGAAAAGTAGAGCCAGCATTTGAGAGACCAAAAGGCATCCTCTTGTAGGCCATATTTACCCACTTGGTTGTAAAAGCAATCTTGAATTGGTTTTCTTCCTTGACTAGCACTTGGTTATAACCAGAAAAACCATCCAGCAAAGAAAACCTTTCTGAGCCAACCACCACCTACAGAATTTGCTCCATTGAAGGCAATGGGTAGTGGTATTTTAGGGAGGCTCTATTGAGGTCTCTGAAGTCAACACATAGCCTGATCTCCCCATTTTTCTTCCTCACAGGCACGAGGTTAGAAACCCAAGAAGTGTGCTTGATTGGAAAGATGATCTTCCCCTCAATCAGCTTGGTTAGTTCTTTGATCATCAGGGGTTCTAGCTTTGGATTCAGAGATCTTTGTTTCTGCCTCACAGGTTTTATACCTGGCTCTAACTCTATGACGTGTTGGGCAATATGAGGATCAAATCCCTTTAAGTCTGCATAGTCCCAAGTGAACACCTCTTCAAATTCTTTACAAAGAGCAATGAAAGCTCCTCTGTCTTTAGCTGAGCAGATTTTACCAATTTTAAGGAGTCTACCCTTGAAAACTTCTAACTCTTCATAATGCTCCTTCTTTACTTGCATACTGGTTTTTGTCTTCTTCTTTTGGTCATCAGTGCCAAAAATAGATTCCAAGGTGACCAATCCCTTGGGCAGCTTATTTGTTCTCAGCTGAATGATTTGATCATTGTCATATTGTTGTTTGAGTTTATCCTGATTCATCATGGAAAACTCATCTTCCTCTAATAGGAATCTCAGGATCTGTTCATCACTGTCAAAAACTTGCTAGTGAATATTATTATCAGGGATAGAAGGCCTAGAAATTATTTTTACATGAGGCTGAATCTTCTCCCTTTGAATGTCACTGGGGATGTCAAAATGAGCCCCAATTGAAGCTAATCTGTCAGCATGATGGTTCTGACTTCTTGGAATGGAGATTAGATTGAAAGCATCAAACTCTTCAATCAAATTCCATACCCTGTGTTTGTAGCACTTCAGGGCATCACTTTTTGTAAGGTGCAGTCCCCTTACCTGATTCACAATGAGTTCACTATCCCCAAACACTTGTAAACAGCCAATCTTCCTCCTTCTTGCCCACTATAGACCTTGGATCAACCCTTCATACTCAGCAGTGTTGTTAGTACAAGAAAAGGCAAAATGAAAAGTAGCATAATAATTTTCACCTTGTGGTGACACAAGCATTGCACCACCACCAGATCCATTTCTGCCCCTAGAGCCATCAAAATACATTTTCCATACCTCATCATGATGCTCTACCTGCTGCTCTGCTCTCTTCAGAAGATTTGGAATTGTTGTTTCATGCTCATGCAACATGTACACTCCCATGCTAGCTTCTCGGATATGTCCCTCAAGATCTTCTACAACATTTTCAGAGGCCCACTCCTTCAAGAGTACCTCTAGTATGCTCTCAGCTTGTAGTTCCTGAGCAGCAACTAGTTCAGGATCATTAGAGATAATGCAATTTGCATTAACAACACTAGGTGTGTAAGGTTGTATGTGATAGTCTGAAAGTAACTCAAATTTCAAAGTTACTTTGGTGCCATATCTGGTCCTAAAAAATATGTGGGACTAGTCAGAAGACAAATATCCTCCTATTTTGGCTGTAAATTCCCTTGATAAGCACATGGCAAAATGAGGAGGCAAATCTATTATGAACACCTCCTGTGAAATAGAAACATTGGGAGAGGCATGTAGGGTGAGACCTAGGTCTCTTATGATACCCACAGTATTAACAGATGTTCCATCCAACTGGAGTACACCCTTCTCAAGTGGCTGGTACTTAAGCCCTAACTGATCTGTAATCTACTTAGGCATGACAGAACTACTTGCTCCACTATCCACCATGCAATTGTGTACCAGTTTGTCCCCAATTATCAATGATACATAAAAGGGAAGAGGTTTAACACCTTGGTTAGGCTGCTTGATGTCATCTTGGGATGAATTAGTAAGGGCAGTCCTATCAGGGTCAATAGTGGTATCGTTGGGTACCTTCAAATCAAATAAGGCAGACTGCAACATCTTCTTTTGGCCAGGGATCTCTAAAGAATCCCACATAGACATGGTTACACTCATCTTTTCATGTTTTCAATAATATTGAAAGGTGGAGAGGCACCTACCTTCTGACTTGACTTTGTAGTAGCAGTATCAGCCTGCAAATGAGGTATCTCCCTTGTTGTTGTTGGTGCACCTCTTTGTAAGATGCGAGGAATGTGGGATGTGGAAGCATCAATATGTTCTCTACCTTTGCTTGCTATTGGCTCAACCTCATAACCCCTCTTCTTAGCCCTTGTATTGGCAGCAACTGGACTATTATCACTGTTTACCCCACAGAATTCTCCTTCCTACCAATTCATGAAAGCAGAATCATTCTGAGTTTGCTCTTGTTATTGTGTAGCTCCATCATTTTGTGTGTATGGCTGTGTAGCTGCCACATTTTGTGCCATCAGAGCCTGATTTAGGATTCCACTTAAACAGGCTACCTGATTGTGTGGCATATGGCATGGGACACACCAATCATAATCAGCTGCAATGTTATTCTGGACAGGGACAAGGTCCCTTGCTGTATTAACAGGTGCTGGATTGTAAGGCTGAAAAGGCCTTTGGTTCATATTTTGCTTGGCACCTTGGTAGGTGTTCTGATAAGATGGCCTATTGGCCTGGTAAGGTTGACCCTGCCCCTGATATGCTTGGTTCTGCCCCTGATATTGTTGTTGATAAGGCTGCCTACCTTGAGACTGCTGCTTCCTGATGTTTACTAGATCATTCCCAAAAGTCTGCAGAAGATTTTCTATTTTTTGTTGGCCACTTTTTATCTCCTTTAGCTCTTGAGATGAACTAGAGGCAGCAGGTTCAGAAGTAGAGGTACTTGGTAATGCTGCCACAATAGGTGTAGGGATAAAATATGGGGTGGGTAAAGGCATAAAAGCCTGGATCTTAGGAAAAATGGGCACAGGGGGCCTAGGTGCTATTTTTCCAGCCTGAATTAGATTGTTCTCTACTCTAATGGCAATTTCATAGGCATCAAGTAGTCTTACACCTCCTAGTGATTGTATCATTACTGAAATATCACTATTTAAAGCTTTTAAGAAATATAAGAATGCATACTCAGCTAGAGGTCTTACCGTGGCAAGGATTTTGTCCCATGTCTTCTGAAATCTAAAGTTGAAGTCCATCATTGGTTCCTGAAGGGCTCTCTTTATGGTGGTCATTTGTTCCACCAATGATAGATTATCTGATTTATCCTGGAACTACTTATTCAACTTGTCTCCTAGTTTATCCCAGGTCCCTATAGTCTGTACTGGTAGACTTCTGAACCATTGTAATGCCTTTCCTTTGAATGAGGCAGCTAGTAATCTAATGGCCACATTTTCTTGTGTTACATGATGTACTCCACATAGAGAAGCCACATCTCTTATGTGTTCAATAAGTGTAGTTTGGGTCTCCCCTGTGAAATAGGGCAAGCTCTTCAAGGCTGCCATAGGTATGACATCATGTATTGTTAAGTTCAAAGGGCTTCCCCCATCAAAAGCTACAAATGGCTGATTTCTTGCCATCTGAGCAGCTGGAAGTGGGTTTGCTTGAGTTGCTACAAGGACTACAGAGGCAATCGGTCTAAAATTTGGAGGAGTTAACAAGGTCCTCTTAGAATAGGGAGTTCTTACTACAGTTCTACTCTGCCTCCTAGGTGGAAAAAGCTGTAGATAATCAAATGAGCTGGAACTTGAACTTCTAGTTTGTATCCTTCTCATAAAAGTATATCAGCAAAACTGGTTTACCTGATCTTCCTCAGTATGAGTCACCAGATATGTAATTTTAACCTCTTGTAGGTTAGAAAATCACCGGTTACACATCAAAACCAGTAATAAGAGTTTGTACTGTCCCACCGGGTGTGCCAGAAACTGTTGTCACATGAAATTGCACCCTACTTGAATGGGATTTCAAGCATTCCAATGACACAATGGGATTGATCTCTAAGTGTGGGACTTTGCTAAATGAGATCAAACCTCCAAAGAAGGCCGGCTTCCTTATCTAGTTATCACCTAAAACTACTGTATTTTGGGGTGAAAAGGGGAAGAAACGTGGTAAAGTGAAAGCAACAATACTTAAAAGCATGAAAGGGTGATGCACCAGACAGTTCTAAAGAACCTTTGCAAAGATTGAAGCATGCAAAATATAATCAGATACAACAAGCAAATATACACAGAATAGATGGTTCTAACAGAGGTAAGGAGCAAAATGATTGAGAGGAACAAGAAATATTCACAGACAACCATATGCAGATTTACACAGAGATAGAAAAATCAGCAAAAGGCATGATAGCTTTCATATATCTAAAGAAAGGCAAGGTTATAGTATGAAAAGTTCTATTTGGAAATAGGGAGAATAGAAAGTTTTCCAAAAAATTTCCAACCCTCATTTCATCGTAAGCCTCAGCTTATATAGTAATACAAAAACTGACCTAGGTCGGTTACAAAATCCGCTCAGGGAGCTACAATCAGAAATATCCTTGAAAGGACACCCACCTGCCAAGAGTAATGGCGCGAAAATATCTGTAACAAGGGCAGATGGAAGATATTTCTGGGTCATTAATGCAAGCATTTGCGTCATCGATCTGATCCTCAGAAACGGTGGAGGATAACCTAGCATTGAATGCGAGCAGCTGCTCCTGACAGTTCTCGACAATCAGGCGGCGAAGAAAAGACTGGAGATGAAGCGGTGGCGGGATATTTTGGGCCATCAATGCGTGTTGTGCCCTCCCATGCAGCAATAAATGCAAAAAAAAATATCTGCACCAACTCAAGAAAGTCGTTGCTAAAAAGTCCACCCAACCAACATGCAGATCCAACTCCAAAAAAACCTCTTGAAGAATTCCTGCCAAAATGTCATCATCATGATATTTTCAAATTTCTGCGGGACATGATTATCCCACATGCACCCGGAGGAGACCCCTTCATCACTTTATAAGCTAGGCCATGAGCATACATAATGTCGGTGCTTTTGCTCCTGACGGCATCATCATAAGTCTCATCATCATCCTCCCTCAGCATGATATCTGGTTGCTCTAAATATCACCTTGACGTCAACAGGCCTCAACACCATCACCCGTCGGCCAGACCTCTAACATCGGCGAGCCATCCGCATGTCCGGCCGATATGAAAAGTCACCCCGATATTAAATTAGCCCTGAGCTTCATCATCATCTTCAAGACCCATGAAATATCCTCCTGATATTCAGAAATATCATCCTAATGTTTAGAAATTAGCCTGATGTGAAATATTCGCCAACACCCTGATGACGTCAGCAGCATGTTGAAAAAATTAGGATGATCCTTGAATGCTAACTGATGTTAAGAAAATATGAGCTCGCTCTGACCCTGAAGACATCATCATGATATTGGGGCAGGATGATATTCGGAAATATCCTCCCCGCAAAATATCAGGTTGCACTGTAGCCTCATCGTAAGATCGGGGTGATCTTAGAATATGACCGATATTTGGAAATATCACCCCGGCAGGAATATGCATGAAGCTGTGAAACAAGCGAATGTCACCCTGATATTCAAATGTGATGACCCCTCAAAAGATTAGGTCATACTTAGAAATTTCGTAGCACCAACATCAAGATGATCTTCAACTAAGATCACCCAATGTTAAAATATCACCCCGATGTGAAATATCCGGTTGGCAGAAATATGATGTCCTTCGCGAGAAAGATGATCTTCCCCTGGAATGGATCTGGATGACATCAGCGGCATATGACTTGGTTTATCACTGTAGTTACCCTGATGTCATCATCATGTTATCAGATGGGGGGAATAGTTGGAAATATATCAGCATGAAGCATAAAGGGATGATGACGTCACCGTCATATTGGCCATCGGGAGATATTTGCAAGGAGGATCATGTTTCATATATCGGGTGATATTTCAAATGTAGGGTGATATTTAGAAATATCACCCGATGTATGAAATATGATCCAGTATATGAAATATGACCCTATGGAAAGAAGATGACCCGATATCAAATGTGATGACCCTCCATAACTTCCTCATCTTAGCGAATTTTAGGGTGATGTAAAAAACAAACCTGCCTATTTTTCCAAGCTCTTTCACATGGTAAGCTTCTTTAGGCAACCTTCAGATTTTGAAATTTGGGTTAAAATGTCACAATCATAAATATGGCTTTCATGGGGATATGCATACTGACTGGTCCTGCTTGAATTATTTTGACTCCTGCTAGAGTAAAAATAGGTCAACGGGTATCAAAGAGCGAAGACAAAATTCTCTCAAGAAAGTAGAGGGTCCCCATACAAGGGGGCACAAATTTCAAGAAAAGAAAGTTAGGGGCGGTTCCCTCCAATAGAACCCTCAGGGCTTTGGCTCCTCCGTCTACGAGTACCACTAGTCACTCCCTAAGACCTATGAGAATAAGGTGCTCTACTATGATCATGAGATTATGAAGGCCTAGCCATGCTAGCATCATGTCATCCAAAATTAAGGCGAGCCATCTCTCGGAGTACCTAGTTCTCACCCTTAAGCATGTCAACATGGGTCTTCAACTCTGTAGTTACCTGGCATCCATGGTAGACATAAGCAAAAATGTCAGTGTGTCACCCTACAGCTGGGGGCACACCAAGATCATCCAAAAGATGATCATGAGTCATCCTAGTGAAGGGAGAAGCTAATCCAACATTGACCTCATGAACAAAGTCCCTCCACTCTTTGACATTGCCTAAAATAATGAATCAAAACAAGACCAAGTCAGTTCCACACAAAAAGAGAAAGGATAGAGTATGAAAAGCAAGTAAACAAAAGCTTACGTGGATCGTCGGGCTGCCAATCAGGGTCAAGTTGATGCATCACCTCATCTAAATGAGGAGGTTGAAGAACAATAGGAGGACCCTCAAGGATATCAGGAGTATCATCTAAATCATCAATATCATAGAAATCCTCATCCTCAAGAGCAGCCTCATCTGACGAATCATTACTATCTAGAACATAGTCCTCGTCACTAGACTCTGAATCAACAGTCACAATCAGAGATCGGGAAGGAGTCCTTCTCCCTCCTCTCTATCCTCCTCTAGAAACCCTAGTAATGAAGATGCCTAAAGTCAAAGGAGTCCAAACAACATTTCTCTATCCAATCTCCCCCATCTCCTGAATGGTCCTGTAACAAATAGACACTGGGGGTAAGTCCTCGGGGACATCCTCACCAAACTACTGCAAAACACGGTCAACTCGATGAGCCTCAACCAGACCATTGCAGTCTGTGATCTCAAAGACCTCGCGACAGTACTCTCTAATCTCACCATCTTAGGCCCAAGCCCCCTCCATGTCATGATAAGGATCAAAAATTATATCCTCATCAATAAGAGTAGCAATAGTAGGTAAAGTGGCGTCAAAATGACCAACATGCATCCACCTCGCTGCTCTCGGTAACCATCTATCTAGAAGAGGAATAAGCTTCTGGTAAGGCTTCATGTTGTAGGAGTCAAGGACAACACTGAGAGGGGGGGGTGAATCAGTGTTGTGTGAATTTTCAAATCTTTTTCAAACTTTGACTTGGAGAGCATAAGGAGAGAAAGTAATCATTGAATTGTCAAACACATATGCACATAACTTTGTCAAACACATATGCACATAACTGAGAATGATAAACAAAACTCATGAGTAAAACATACAACCATAGAAAGATGACCAATATGAATCAAGACACAAGAAATTCTGGAGTGGAAAACCCTCTCTGGGTAGAAAAACCACTCATGAAGTGCCTCACTGGCTTAACTTTGAAAACATCTTACAAAGCCTCACTGGCTGAATACTATGTCTCACTGACTATTGAGGTCTCACTGACCTACAAGCCTCACTGGCATACTATTTAGAAGCACCAGCTTCAAGGAGCACCAACCCCTATTACAGAACAAACTGAAAACACAAATTCAGAGGGTTTCTCTGTTTCAATACATAACTTTTATTCTCTCTTATGTGTTCAAATGGTCATTCCATTCAAAAATCAATTCTTCATCCAGATATGCTCAACAACACTACTTTTCTCTGTATATTTCATCTCTGCCTTACCAGTCATACAATCAATGCACCTGATTATTATTGCAATTGCATATTATCTTTCTGATCACCTTGTCAATCTCTGTATCTGTATTTGATCCCTGTCAGTTCATCATAGATCTGCACAACATCACTCCACTCATCTTGTTAATCCACAAGACACTTTAATCAAAGCATCTGTAATGTCATTAAATAAAATCTGAATATCTTTCACAACCCATCACAATGCACTTTTCTGAAAAACCTTTCATATTCTCTTCTCTATATTTAAAACAAAATATCTTCCCGTCAATTCTATGCATTAAAAAATCTTTTGATCTTCCTCTTCTCTGTACATGATCCTTCATATTCTTTTAAAAAAAAAAATCACTGGATTGCTTAATTTTTCATCTCAAAAATGAATAGCCTTCTCAAATTGATTCACCTGCAAAAGATTTTTCATATTCCTCTGTATAAATATTTTCACCTTCTCATTTCAATCCCTACATGATGTTTCATATTCTCCAAAATACAAAACCCTTGCAAATTTCTTCAAACAAATTTTTCATTATCCTCTTCAAATTCTTCTTCAAAAATAATCTCCTGCAAAATAAAAAATCTTTATCCAATCTGCAACAAAAATTAATTTCTCCTCAATCTGCCTTATTCTCAAAATAATCCTTTCAAAAACAATCTCCAATCTCCATAAAAAAATCTCCCAAAAAAAATTAGTCTTTAAAAAACTCTTCATAAAAAACTCTTCATAAAAATCTCCTTATTACAAAATCTCTTCACAAAAAATAATAAAAATCTCCTTATCAAAAATATTCCTTAAAAAAAATACATCTCATAAAAAAAATCCCACTCCAAAAAAAAACTTCTCACACTAATCAAGATCACCTCCAATCTCCTTAATTTAAAATCTCACATAATACAAAATGAACTTTCAAATTTCAATTCTATCTTCAATTTTGTTCAACTTCCAATTCCTTGCTTTTAGAAATGTTTAATAAAATCTGCCTCCTATATTCTTTCCAAGTCACGAGAAAAATAGAAACAAATCTTCATGGAAATTTCCTTAAGCATACATAAAATCTGCCTTAAAAAAAAATTCTAATAATAATAGCCTTCTAAAAAGGCATCCCCACTATCTCCTCCAATTTATACATTGGAGAGTCTTTTTTTAAAAATCAGCCTTTTTAAAAAAATCTAACTCCTTATTTTAAGGCTTTTAAAAAGAACTTATAAACTCCACTTTATAAGGAAAGCTTATAAAAAGCTTATAAAGTTAAAATAATTTCTAAAAGACCATCCACTTATAAGCTTATAAAAGAATTTATAAAAGAGTTTATAAAGCTTATAATGTTAAAAGAATTTCTAAAAGGAGTTAAACCTTGGGACCTTAAACAAAGTTTAATTTTGGCAGAGATGTATGAGACTGTCACCAAACTCAACATGTAACCTTTATCATGATTACCCAACTGATATAGAGAACACCACAACATATCTCTAAGACTATCATCAACTCAATAATCAATCAACAGTTTTAGTGATGGGGAAAACAACAATGGATTGAAATCAACTCCTTAGTATATCAATACCAAGCAACATGAACTCTGTAGATATCACCATAGCATAACAACATATGAGTGTCCTGATTCTCTCATTGCAAATCCCATTCCCTTCCAACTGTGATAAAGTGACATCAATGTACTTGTGATCCTGTAAGCACTTGAAACACCAATATAGTGAACATGATTGGTACATGAATGTTATCAAACACTTGTAAAATTATCATCCATTTATCAAATCAATCCCAACTGACAACATCCTTCAACACTATGTGAACAACTGTGAAATGCATGACCATGAACAACCTTTGTAAATAGTACAAGTAATCCTCAAATATCCTGTAGTCTTGATGATACCTTGTGAAGATGCACAACAACTCAACTCTCTCAATACCTTTTGACATCAATGACAAACTATCACCATCACATGTGCCCAAATATCCATGCCATAATCAAAGAAGAGTGGCTAAAGGCTAGAGCCCCTCGCTGTAAAATCTAATAGAAGTCTCTATAAACCATAGCTAGGATTTCTAGTCCCCAAGCAAAAAATGTGCCCTCCTCAATCTCATGAATGATGGGTGCCCAACACCATCTCAGATGAGTAGAGGCTTTGTCTCCTAATAGCCTCGAGGCAATCAAACCAATCAGGAACCTCCTCAAGAGTAGGATGCGGATTCATGGCACGGAAGTAAGCTAAACTCCAGTCTAGTCTCCAGGGTGATTAACCCCCATCAATGCGGCCCAAGAAGCCTTGTCCTCACAAGACTCTCTAATAGGAAGAGATAAGGGATGTCCCCTCACAGGTACTCCAAGAATGCGATATACATCATATAGAGTGATAGTCCACTCTCCAAAAATCTATAGAAACCTAAATGTGTTTCTGTCTACATCCCAGTAGGTCAAGATGTCACAACATATGCAGGATATAGGATGAATCACAGGTACATGACAAACTCTAGCAAGACCTACTCTCTTTAGGATAGCATGATCCTTAGTACTCAATGAAGCAAACATCCCTGAGAGCCATCCCTGCTCTCGGTAGGCATTCCATCAGATACGCATGTCCTACAAAATCAGAAGAAAACTTTAGATTAGATCTTGTAAACTCATAAAATCCCTAAAAATTGTAAAACTGCAAAAAACCTAACACAAAAAAATCACATAAACCTTCAAAAATTGCAATAAACAGGTAGACTCAGTGACCAAATCATGTCAGATCGAAGTGAAAAAAGTGTTAAACAACATCATGTGCAGTCAAAAATTAGTCCAACAGGGTCGTCCCTTGGTGACCCAAGTGTTTTTTAGGATCTCCCCTGGGCAACCCTCCTGCTTTTCAGGATCTCCCCTGGGCAACCCTGCTGTCAGATAGGATCTCCCCTAGGTGACCTTGCCTGACAAAAGGGGTGACCCTAGGAGCGAATCCCTCAAGCAAAAATCACTCTAAAAACCTCATTTTTTGACCAATTTCATAAAACAAAAGACCAATCTTGCTCTAAACGACAAGACGAACACAATGCAACAGAGAAAATCACCAAAAATGAACAATTTTAAGAGATTTTTCACAAAATTCAAGCTAGGGTTTAGAGAAGAGTTTTTCACATATCGCATACCTAATTCTTCATAGTTGAGGAAGAGGCAGCCATCTCTGTGATCTCCTCGACGATACCTCTCTATTGACTGCTCACATGAATGATTTCATCACCATTTTGCTTCGATCTCACAATTTGGCTTAATTTGTTTGCCCTTAGCTTAGCTCATTTATGCATTTTAGATTAGTTCTTTTCTTTTATGCATCTGTTTCGTGCATTGTTTTGCGTGCTCTCATCCCCACAGGTCCAAACTGACAAAGGCAAGCAACTAGTCAAACTCAAGCGATCTATGGTAAATTCATCATTTTAGTATTCATCATTTACTTTGATATATTTAAATGTTGGACTAATACTAGTTATTGCGGGTAAAAATTGTGGGAAAATCGACAACAGGTAAGGCCTAGTTCGGGAACGGTACCTACCTTTCATGTAGACTACCATCCTCGAGGGGTAAATATGTAAGCACAAAAATCATGAACTGCCTCCATGACGACCCCTACGATGATTCAAATCCTTGTCACATACATGTAAGAGTGAAATAATGTCCTTTAAGCAGCAGGCCTCTTGATGATGCGTCCTCTTTTCTTGTCTTGTGTTGTTTCTTCCTTGTCAATTTCCCTCTCTCCTGGTTTGTGACACTTTTCAACACTTGTTGCGACACTTGTCGACTTGTGTTTTCTAGATTTCAACCTTGATCCTAAGCCTTGTGAGTGTCTTGTAGGTGAGTTTTCACCTCTCCCCTTTATTTTTCCTCTAGTGCACCTCCTAGAAGCCTTCTAGAGGTCTCCTTATCCATCTCCCACTTTCTGTTTTCAGTTTCATCAAACCAATCCAAATCTCCCCCTATTATTTCTAGATCCCCCCCAGGAGATCTTACTGACGCAAGTGGAGATTTGGATTCTTCCACATGACTGACCTATTTCTTGATGCAAAACCTTTCCTTTTCCTCTCTTCTACCATCTCCTAGCTTGTTTTTCTACATCTAACCCTGTCCAGCCCAGATCTCCCCCGAGTGACCCTACTAGCAAAAGGGGTGACCCTGCCATTTTTGAAGCAACGGAAAAACTCAAGTTTCTCTCTCATTTTTGCTCCATTTTCACCCATTTTTCTTTCTGTTTGCATGGTTTTTGATCCCTGATATAGAGTTAACTATTGCATGCACCCACACATGCATAATTAGCTCTGTTTGATCTCAAATTAACTCTTCAATCAATCTCATGCATTTCCTCACCTCCATTTTCTCTCCAGTGATAAGCTATCTTAGCTTCATCACTCTCTAAACAGCTGAGTTCACTGGGTAATCAACCTTGTGAACTCCCTATAGACACTTAAAAATGTCCTGTCGCAAATGTGACAGGACAATTTTCTCTTGCAAATCCCATTATTCAACTAGTTCAATTTCATCCTTTCTAATCAGTTTTCTATATTTCTTCTATAATTAAATAATTAATTTCAATTGATTATTTAATTATTCATTCATACCCTAATGTCCCCTTCACTTGATTTATTCAAATAAATAAATCAATCCCATCAAAAATCCCTTTTCACATGTCCCCTTCCTCAAATAAATTAAATAAACTAACCAAGTTTATTTAATCTAAACATCCTCCACCTCATCATATTTGTGAATTTAAAATTCACTTTTGTCCTCTTATGAGAGGAAACCCTAAAATCATTCCAAGCCATTGATGTTAGCCCTAAATCAGCTCTTAATCACAACCATCCATTCAAAACCCCTCTTCTATAAAACACCTTTCTCCAGCTCATTTTGGGGCTCTTAGTTCATTTTTTCTTCTAAAATCTGCTCTTTCTCTCCAATATCTTGCAAACCAAATACATGAGCTTCTCATGATGTTGCATGAACTTGCAAATCTGTGAACACCATGCAAAGATGGAGGAGGACAATAGAAGTTAGTCAATATTATCTTAGATTTTAGTTGTTTTGCATGCTTGTTTAATAGATTGCTAGGCTAGATTACTTTCTATTGTAGTTAGGGTTTGATAGTTTGTTGTTTCTGCATGTAAACCTAGTTTTTCCCTAGCCCACATTGGTTAACTTGACGTGAAAGCATGTAAAATCTATCCTTTTTGGGTGATTTTTAAAAATCAAGATTCACAGGTGACCTCCCGAGCTTAAATGGACCTCACCGTTGAGTCTAGGAGGCCCTTTCCCCGAAAAATAACATAAAATTTGATAGCGTTTGGTCTCTGTAAATTTTTTTGATTTTTTTTGAAAAAAAAATTAGTACGGCCATCCATACCATACGGATCCGTACCGTACGGACGGACTGTACCTTCCTGCATAGAGTGGTGATCATTTTGTGTTCTAAGTGTTATAGGTTGCAAAATTAATTTCGCTGATTATAGATTTAGGGCTAATAATCTGTATTTGCAGGTAATTTTCGTTGTTTACAAGGTCAAAATCCTTTTGTTGGCGTGGTTCTTTTTTTTTCAAAACCTAACTATTAAAAACCCTAAACTCCAAATTCTGCCACCGCTTCATACTCCACCCTTGTTTCAAAACCCTAGCCCTAGCTCCATCTGTGTGAGGCATTTAACTTCATGACTTGTTTTGATGATTCACTTTGTTTGTTGATTTCATAAGGTCTTGAAGACCATTCTCATTCATGTAATAAGGACTATGTCCAAATATCTATTGATGTCTTGTAGGGGGTAGTCATGTTTGTAAGCCTCCCAAGGCATGTAAAAGGCAGTCATGTAAAATCTCATGTTGTAAGCCTTGTTAAGGCATGTCCAAGTATTAGAATGCATGTCAAATCCTTTTCACATGTTAATGACATTGTAAAAGGAAAACTACTCGATGTCATTATGCCAAGAGTGGTAATTAGTTCCATTCTTCAAAACAGGACAGTTGCAGTCCCTAACATAAGGTAGTTGCAGCAAGGAATTCGATGGTTACCATATAGTCCATCGACCCAACTACCTTCTAACTATCTAAAGGAGATTGGAGAAGGCTTCTTAACACCTTCTCATGATGATTGTATAGAGGAGATACATTTGGTGGAAGGAAAATAATAACAAAACTCAGATTTCCTATCTTTTTCCTATGTAGAACATTGTTGCAGCCTGTGGCATTTTTCCGTACTGCAGTGTCATCAAGTATGCATTTGTGGGATGATAGAGGTATGAAATAAGTCTCATTTGCAATTGGTTGGAAGTCTTGACTCTAATTTGTGTGTGAGTAATCTGCAATTTTTTGAAAACTGCCAGTCATAACCTAGACTAGGGTTTTGATAGAAAAACATGTATTTGCTTACCATTCCACTGATTTGATTCACTTGTGATCAGTGGGATGGATGGTAATAGGTCTGTACTAGTATTTTGTGATGAATTTTTGACAGGAAACTTGAGAAGGAGAAGATTTCTTTGAGAAACCTAACAAAACCATGTGTTAGGTGGTGTTTAAAGGCACATTGAAGGAACCATAGATGCATTTTTGGGAATAGCAGAGAATAGAAGTACAAAACCCACAAAATCCTTTGTTTTGGCATGTATTCTAAATGTTTAAACCTTTGGTGGAGTTTTGTGCATGAGTTTTAAGGTAGTCTCTTTGTAATTTTGGCCTAATTGGGGCTCTAGGTCATTGAGATGGGCTATTGGTTGAGGTATTCTGTCCAAAACAAGTCATACCCAATTTCGGATATGTGATAGGGGGCCATAATGGGTATCTACTGATTGTTTAAGATTTGCATTTGAAGACCTGTAGCAAAATTTATTAAGATTGTTCTCATTTTGGAGGGCTACAAACCATTTCTTAGGTTTGTGAAGGAAGTGCTACCCAGAAGTTTGGTCTATCTTAGCCATTGGTTGGAATGGGTCCCACAACATCTAAAAACACCTTTTCCATGAAGAAATCAAAGCCCCTAACTTTTGTTCCCACTTTTGTGTAAAGACCTTTGATTTTGGGCTTTTGCGTGTAATAGAACCTTGTCATCTTGTCTATCTTCCTCCTATCCAAAGTGCCTCTACATCAAGAAGTATGGGTGAGTACTCCTCTGCAAGGGTCTTTTGACATGGGCCCATGGACATGTTGCAGCAAGCATGGGCAACCTGCAAAACGTGTTGGTCAACCACTCTTCTCCACATCCAAGATGTAATAGTGAAATTTGTAAAGTTATATATGCATGCTCAAGATGTATTTGAGGGGTTGGTCATTTGAGCCATCAAAAGGAAGGATTTAGTATCAGACATTGGGCCTCTGTGTCATTTTCCAAGAGTTGAACAAATTTGATGGATTGTGCCTATAGACACCTGAAAATGGTCACAACCATCTTCATCTATTTTCCACAATTCTTACTATTCTACCTGACACACATGTTAATTATATAATTTATAATTATTTAATTAGTATTTCCCTATCTTTCCCCCATTACCAAAAATCAATTTCTACTACTATAGTTCAAAAATTAAATATTTTTGACAAACTATAGTTCATATGCACTCCTAAAAATTAAATAAATAATTCCCTATTTTGTGCACTTTTGTTTACTTTTGGTAATCATTATTGTTTTCCTCTTAATCATGTGCACATGGGTTAATTAAAATTAACTCACATTTACATCTCCCTATGTTTCTAGAAGTCCACTTGTCATTCAATGTACATGCATGTACACGACAAGTGGCACTTTGGAAGCATGGGAAAATCATCCAAAAAGAGTACATTTGTCCCATTTTCTTCTTATCCACTCCAAGTGTCACTATTCATGGAATTTTAAATTCCATGTGGCTCTATTCCACCACTATTCATCTAATTTTAAATTTCACTTGTCCTCTCCTCTAAATTTTAAATTCTTCACAAAATTCAAACCATACATTTTCATAAGTGAAGCCTTACATGTCATACACCTACCCAATCTTAGCCATCCATCCATTCAACCATCCAATTTCATCCATTGATTTTCCCTTGAATCTTGGACCATTTCCCTCATCCAACCTCCTCGTGGCACTTGTCCAATTCTCCTTGCTTGAAGATCCTCAAGCAATGTGAGCCCTTGATCCTTCAATTCAATCCTAACCCTCCATCCTCACCTCCAAAAATCTATAAATTGAGCCTTCCCCATCCATTTCCAATAAGTAATTAGAATGTAATAAAATTTTGCCTCATTGAGCACTCACATATAGCAATTAGCACATAGATTAGTATATCATAGGGCATATCAAGAGAATTGCATAGTGATAGGGTGCAAATTAAGTTAGTTTATGCATTTCTCTTTAGTCTTAGCTTGAGGTTGCACTTGGATTAGCGAATTGAATAGGTTAGATAGATTCTAGCTTGTTTGATGTAGTTCACTACTTGTATACATTTTGGCATGCCCGGTGGGACCCCACCACCTTAATCCATGTTTTTACATGCTTTTTGGTTTGTTTTCATATGTGCAGATCGGATCAGTGCCAGTTTTTTTACAGAATAACACCTATCAACCATCTGTTAGCGCCTAGCAGCTCTATTTCAGTGCCTGGTTCTGCAAGTCCTCTGGTATCCTTCAGCACCTAATTTCAGCCTTTTAGCACCTTGTTTGCTTGTTTCAACGATCAAGGATAGGGGAGGTATTGGTTTGGTTATTTCATGCTTTTATTGCATCTTTTTGGCTTTACATGGTTTTTAGGTGACTACTAACCCTTCTAACAGCAAATTGGTAGACCTTTGCTCTCTGTTTTGCAGGTTTTAGTCAAATTACAAGCCACCATGATGCCCATTTCGCTTCAGCACCCAACCTGCACATAGCAGCGTCCAAATTTGCCAAATTAGCGCACATCCCCTAACATCACAAAACTTGAATTTTTATAATCTTAGGGGTTAATTAGCAAGTGGAATGTTTTTATGTTGATTCAATCTTGCTAAAAACACTTTTTCCAAACCATTTACTCTTTGTTTTGCAGTATTAAAACATTTTACAAGCCCTCACTCTTCTTTAGCTAGATCAGCGTGCTGACAACCTCTTTTATTTCTCAGACCTCCAAATTCATCACCCAATCTTGCAGGTATAATAGTTTGTTTTAGTGCTTAGTTTTTATGGTTTAGCACCTAACCCCCTAGCTTTAGCGCCTAACCCCCTAGCTTTAGTGCCTAAACTCTCTATCTCAGCATCTGGCTCTGTCAGTGTCGAGATAGTTTGTTTCAACGCCCAATTTCTATTCCATACATTTGCTAGGTCATTTGCTTTTATTTTGGCTAATCCTTGTCTTGCAGCCTCCCCTGCTTGTCCAAGACATCTTGCAAAACTACTAACACTTGTGTGCAGCCCCGCTTGTCAAAGAATCCTTTTTTCACTAATTTAGGAACTAAGTTAAAGTAGTGGGAAAGAACTTGTGTGCTTTGTTTGGGATCATCTTAAGGTGTATTCTCTCTGCTCGCACCATTTGGTGATCTTGGAGATCAAAAACCTTAATTTGATCCAATCTTTATTTCTTGTTCATCCTAGGATCTTCGATGTGTATGCTCTCCCCTTGCGCCTTGTGTGATCTTGGGTGACCAAAAGCATCTTGGATCCTTCCCTTTAGGGGGCCTACCTTGGAATTCATCCCCAAGGGTATGACCTCAACTACATGTTTTGGTGCGGTATACAAACGTTGTGAGAATCAAAAGACTCGCTTCAAAGGAAGGACCCTCTCCCCCCTTGTAAAAACCCCAAAAGCCTCAGTCCACCGAGATTTGTGTTGGTTGGCACTTGGTTGGATAGGGACACCCCGTTCATGGATTCATCCCCCGTACCTTGCATATATTGGGACACCCCCTAGAAGCTTGTTTATCCTAGTTAAGACCTTCGGCCATCATATCCTTCGATGCATTGTAGCCGCATGGAGAAGAAGAGTTCACGCTTGTACCTTCATTGGTTGAGATAGAATACACTTTGGGAAAGACTTTCATCTCCAAAGTAAGGGGTGTAAGGTGGTACATGACCTTGCATTCCCCACCGATCCAAGCAATGATAAATGGTATCAAGGGGATGGAAACTGCAATTATCTAAATAGTGGGGGTTGAAATCACACCTGAGTGAGTCTGCAAGATATGACACACCTTGCTTGATTAAATAATAGGCTTGTAAACAAGTGTTTGGCACGTCTTCTTGTGATATACCTGTATTCACCATTTGTCATCTGTGAAGGTTCATAGCCTCTCACACCCATTTCCAAAAAAGTCAAAGCATCCATTATGTTTGTTGATTGAAATATCTTCCCAAATCTCAAACATAAACATTCCAAAAATTAAAATAATTCCTTTCAACACTCACTTTTCATCTATCAGTGCCTATCCACTCTCTGTTAGCGCCTATTGGGCCTCTATCAAAGCCCTTCCTGATCTCTATCAATGCCTATTAAAGCCCCTGTCAGCGCCCAATCAGGTGGATTAGCGCCCATTTCCGCATCCAAAATCACTTACATTTCTATCATTTTCAATCACCCATGTCCACTTAGACCTTAGCTTGTGATCCAACCTTTGTTCCAAAAATTAACATCAATTATCCTAAATCAAATCAACCTCAATCATCCAAATCAAATCAACTTTCATCAAAATCCAACTATCCAAATCAATCATCTAACGAATCCAATCCAATCTTTCTAAAGTTAGGATCTAGATCATTTCATCCTCTTGTTCATATTAGGCTTAAGAACTTGTCTATCTTAAGTTTGGTATAAACTTGAAATCATCCCACTTGAATATACTAGCTTAAGATCTTAGACTCTTCCTAAGTTGGTGGACTTCAAGAATCTTGTCTTGCTTGGTGCATCTTATCTACCTCAAGTAAGACAATCCCATTATCTCCTTGCTTAGGCTCTTTGTCCACCCTAAATTCGTAAGGATAACACATCTACACTTATAAGTGATCTAGATTTGAACTTAGGAAAATCATCATCCCCAAATACTTGTCCACATCAACCAACTTCAATCACCTCCATCCTTTTATGCCTCTCATCACACGATCACAAGCTAAGAGAAAAATGGATTCTCATTACCAACCCCTCTCTCCACATGGCTCCACCACAAGCAACATGGAGGGATACATTAACCAACCCTAAATGGTTGAGGCATCTATATCATAACACATCTAATCCCCCACATTTGTTGATTACATCAATGAAAGAGGATTACATCACAAACTTGACCAATTCCTTGACAATCATAAAGATGAATTCCTTGAATGCCTCATTGAACGTGGAGCTTGCCTCCCCTACTCATTCGACCAAGACAAACTCAAAATAGTCATTCATGACAAGCCACCATCACCCATCCTTGATCAACCATGGGGACGTGTCCCTAATCCCAATGACCCCATCTATGATAATCCATGGGCTAACGTCGTTACAACTACCAATACCATCCATGCTATTGATCAAAACATAGAAGGTAATACCACTTCACAACCACAAGTGTCATACCCTCTTTATGGTCTACCATACCATATGCTACCATCTAAATTTCCAACTTCTACCATACCCTTCAATGCAAGTACACTTGTTGTGCCACCCCCGTCAAGTATTCCTCAAAACACTTCCAACACTAACACCATTCCACAAACACTTCCTCCCTTGGTCATCCCACAAAGGATGACTATCACCCAAACAACATTACCTCCTACAGTACCTTCACAAACACCTCTCCAATCACAACATCCATTCACATCACAACCACATCATCAATCTCAAAATCCCCTAACAAGCTATACGCATCCCACAAAAACATATCATTCAACCAATCATCAACAACCTCCCCATGTTGCTTCTATGCAACATTAACATGTCGTCCAACACCAACAACCACACTTCCAATCACAACATGTGTATTTCTCATCTATACACACCCAACCACAACATCAAACATATGGATCCCATGTCTATTCACAAACTCTAGGCCTCCCCCCATATATCCCACAACAACAATCATCATTCCATCAACAGTCCCAACAACCACCACTTCAATCCGTATCACAACCTCCCCTTGCCAATCCTTTCGATCAAGAATGAAAAGAAATGAAAAATTCTCTCAAGAACCTCCAACTAGGGACCCAAAAGAAACATTATAAGTTTGAAGACTTATGTCCTTATCCGTTTTATCAAAACATGACAACTATACCTTTTCCTCAACACTTTGAAGTACCCAAGTTTGACAAGTACAAAGGAAAAGGAGATCCTTGTGACCACATCAAGGAATTCTTCATGGCATGCCAAGAAGTGTCCTATGATGATCAATTCCTCCTTCATCTTTTCCCATGAAGCTTAGGAGGCCAAGACCTAGAGTGGTTTATGCACTTGCCTTATGGCTCCATCTCCACCTTCGCTGACCTATCAAAAAATTTGTCACCCATTTCTCGTACAATGTAGAGCATGAAATCACCATGCTCGACCTTTGCAATACCAAACAATGAAATGGTGAAAGTTTTTCCACATACTTACAAAGATGGAGAGACCTTGCTAGCAAGCTACCTTGGACAACACCCAAAAAACTTGTACATATCTTCATCCAAAACTTGAACCAAGAAATGGCCTTCCACTTGCAAGTGCATTATGTGTCCACCTTTGATTAAATCATAGAGAAAGGTGTCACCATCAAAAATTCCCTTATAGTAAAAGGTTTGGTAAGGATCTACAGTAGAAATGATAACGAAAAACCATCCAATGACAGACCTAAATTTTGGGCTAATAACAAAAATGTCATAGGAGATGGTGCTAATGATTCCAAGTTCATTCAAATAGTCACTCCTAAACCTAAAGAGGCACACATTGTACAAAATGTTTCAAACAATGTCTTGGTTCCATCCCCTCCACCAAAATGAAATCCTCCCAAAAATCCAAAATGCAAGTACACTCCTTTGGGTGAACCTCTCGAAGTTGTGTTCCAAAAACTTGTTCAAGCCAACATGGTTGAGTTTCCCACAACCAAACCCTTTGATAAAAACCAACCTAAACCGGCATGGTACAAGGAAAATGTGACTACCATCGTATCAAAGGACATTCCATGAGAAAATGCATGAAATTAAAGAACTATATCCAAGACCTCGTCGATCATGGTGATATCCAAGTGGAAGGAAACAACAATACCTCACCCAATGATGGCTTGGGAGTTTACCAAGACCCTCTTCCCAACCGCATCAACCAATCCGCATCCAAACCATCATCCTCCAACACTAATCCCAATAATCAAGCTAATAACATCAATTACAACAACGTTCCACCTCCTTATGATAATGTAGTAGGTTGTATTGGTTTTGACTCTACTCGTATCTCCACCATCAAAATCAAAAACAGTACTCTTGAATGTGTCGTTACCACCCGACGTGGGCGCGTAACCATTAAGGGACCATCCCCATCCTCCACCACTACCACTACCAAATATAACCTCCTCAACCATCTTGGGAAGACCCCCACACAAATCTCCATCTTGAAACTCCTTAAGACATCCACCATCCATCGTGAAACCCTTGACAAGGCCTTCCAAGAATGCCATGTTCCCACTGACATTCCACTCACACAATTCCAAATTTTGGTGGCCCAATTGTCCTCATCCTACCATCTCACTTTTAGCCAATCCGACATGCCACCTATCGACCCCATCCATAACAAATCACTCCATATCAAAGTCCAAATCACCAATCACAAATTCAAGAGGGTCCTCTTGGATAATGGATCCGGTTTGAATATATGTACATTAAATTTCATAAAAATTTTGGGGTATTCAATATCTAACTTAGAATCTTTGGTTATCTCCATTAAAGCATATGACAATATGGAACGAGAATCAGAAGGCACCATATGTCTCCCTATCAAAGTGGGTCCCCTCACGTTACCCACTCTATGTCATGTAGTTGATCTTGACCTCCCCTACAATCTTCTCCTCGGATGACTATGGTTACATGTCATGTAAGTTGTTCCCTCCACCTATCACCACTGTCTCAAGTTTCCTCATAATGGCATCAAAGTCACTATTCCCACCGATCAGCAACCATTTGAGTATTGTAAAGCTTTGGAGGTTATCTATGATAGACAATTTCATTGCCTAAGAACTTATGGGGAACATCTCAAAGACCCCTTGTCCACACCATCCACCTCATCTAATCATGCATCCACTCCATCCACCACAACCGACCCATCGCATTCCACCACTTTATCATCTACTTAGACCCCTAAAGTATCCCAGGTCAAGATCATAGACAAAGGGTGTGGTGAGTATGAGCTTCATAACTCTTTCCATGTGGGACAATTGCCTTTGTCCCCCCACTCCCATGGCCATCACCTATATAAGAAGGCTCAAGAATAGCAACGCGAAGTTGATGACAAGATCCCCTTCATCCCAACATAGGTCTCCCATGAAGAAGAAGCCGCGAAACATCCTTGAATGATTGGTTATACCATGATGAGACCCCTCCAACAAAAGTAGATCTTGAGTATTTCAAGGAAAAATATCTTGTACCACTCCAAATATGTACCAAAATGCCCTATCATAGAAAAGGTCTTGGCATCGATGAACAAGGCACTACAAAACCTATTCGGGTTGGTCCCACATCTCCCAAGCAGTATGCCAAGTATTTTAGTTTAGGATATGTGCTACCCACTGTGACAATTCATGGACTCACTAAAACTTTGGTAGATGTGGTCAAATCCTCTTCTATTGTTAAGAACATTGCACCGATTGTCATCATAGATTCATGCAAAGACCTTGATCTTTCATGCACCTTCCCCAAAAACACCATCTTTCTCATCAACCTTCCCCTCGTCCATCCTGATCTCATTGCTTGGGATTATCAAGGACCATCGCCTCTTAAAATATTTAAAAACAATGAGGCTCTCTTGGCATTCCTAGAACTCCATGACACTTCACGATATGACATATTCTTGCATTCCAATGCCTACTTTGGGGAAGAGGAGATCCTTAGTCCAAATCAAAAATAGAAAATAGAAAATCGTGCCCTAGTGAAAACCTCTATGAGGCACTTTCAGACATAAAAGATAAAAATAAAGATGTATCTCCTGGTGAAAACCTCTTTGAGGCGCTAGGAGATGAGGATCTCCATCTTCCTCCCATACCTTCCTACTGGCAGGAACATTCCACCATCTTATTTAAAGGCATGCAAGAAATCAACCTCGGCACACAGGAACAGCCTAAGCTCACCCACATTGCAGAAAGCCTTGCTAGCAAAGAAGAATCCAATCTTTCAATCATGGTCCATGAGCCACCCAATGTCTTTGCTTGGTCCTATGTAGACTTGCTAGGGTTATATCCTTCCTTGGTAGTCCATCTCCTTGTGGTATGTCCAGAAGCATGACCAGTTAAACAAAAAATTTGCAAGATGCATCCTCAAGTCACCCTTCTTGTCAAAGAAGAATTACAGAAACTATTGGAAGTCGGCTTCCTTCACCCTATAGACTACCCTGAATGGGTTTCTAATATTGCTCCTATTGCTAAGAAACCTGGGGCCATCCGAGTATGCACAAATTTCTATGACCTAAACAAAGCATGTCCAAAAGATGACTTCCCACTTCCCAACATTGACATCATTATAGATTTGATGGTTGGGCATGAAATGCTCTCTCTCATTGATGGATTCTTGAGATATAACTAGGTTAGGATTGCTCCTAAAGATCAACATAAAATAGCCTTCACATGCCCCTAGGGTACTTACTACTGGCAAGTCATGCCCTTTGGCCTTAAAAAAGCAAGAGCAACTTATCAATGAGCCATGACTACCATCTTCCACAACATACTACACAAAATCATGGAAGACTATGTAGATGATCTCCTTGGAAAATCAAGAACAAGAGAAGAACACTTTGAGATTCTACGACAGATATTTGGACACCATAGAGAATACAAGCTCCATCTCAATCCTAAGAAGTGTGTCTTTGGCATTACATCAAGTAAACTCTTGGGATTCATCATCTCTCACAGAGGTATCGAATTGGATCTGGCTAAGGTCATGGCTATTACAGAAATGCATCCACCAAAGACTCTTAAGCAACTTCATAGTCTCCAAGTAAAGATTTAGGCTATCTAAAGGTTCATCGCCCAACTCACAAATAAATTCCAACCATTTGCTCACTTACTTCATAAGGCAGTACACCTCAAATGTGATCAAAACTCTCAGCAAGCATTTGACCACATCAAAGAATATTTGGCTTCACCTCTAGTCCTTATGGCACCCATCCCTGGAAAGCCCCTATTATTGTACATATCAGCAACTTCAGTAGCACTGGGGGCACTTTTAGCACAACATGATGACACTGGCCGTAAAAGGGCTATAGACTACATCAGCATGACTCTTGTTGGTTGTGAGCTTGACTATACACCCATGGAATGGGCATGTTTAGTTGTCATTTTCTACTGTCAAAAGCTATGACACTACATGTTAAGTCACTCAATCAAGCTCATCTCAAAAGTCAACCCTCTCAAGTAACTACTTTCAAGGACTTCACTCATGGGACAAATGGCAAAATGGGTCATATTACTTAGCGAGTTTGACATTGAATATGTCGATCGAAAAGCAATCAAAGGACAAGTTGTATCAGATCAATTAGTTGAAGCACCTTTTATAGATCATCAACCTCTTGCTATCGATTTCCCAGATGAATCCATCTTGACTACAATAGAATTGGTAAACTAGAAACTGTACTTTGATGGATCATTCACAAATCATGGTTCAGGGGTAGGAATACTCTTGGTAACTCCTCAAGGAGACTATATTCCTAAAGCATACAGGCTTGCCCTCCCTTGCACAAACAATGTGGCTGAATATGAAGCCCTAATCATTAGTCTTAAAACAGTAGCTCAGTGGATCATCAAGAAGTTATAGGTCTATGGAGACTCCCAATTGGTTATCAAATAGGTCAATGGTGAATATCTCACTAAGGACAACAAATTGATTCCCTATAAGCAAATGGTTGATGAATACAAGTTGTTCTTCACCTACATTCAATTTGAACAAGTACCTCACCTTCATAACAAAGCAATTGATGTCATGGCCACTATTGGGTCCCTCCTAGATATGCCTTATGATAGTCATCAATGTGAGTTTCTTTTAGAACAACTACTCGTGCCAGTATATCGTGTCACTGAGTTAGAATTTGTATGTGAGATTGTTGGTCATGAAAATCCGTGGTACCATGACATTTATGTCTATCTCCAACATCACACTTTCCCCCCCCATTCCTCTCACAAACAACAACGATCTCTCATCCACCGAGCCTCTCGTTATTGTTGGGTCCCAAAACCACATCTCCACTTCCTAGGACAGAATCACACTCACAAGGCTAGGGCTATCATCAAGTAAGCATAATTGGTCCATCAATAGAATGTGGAGGGTTGAAGGTCAACTCTATGGGAGTGGGTTTCATCCCTTACACTTTGAGCTCATCTAGGCTCTGGAGGGATATTCCAAGGGGTATACCTTAATAGGTATTGAATTCAAACCATACGAATGACTAAAAACCAATGAACAACCAAATCCAACTCGTTATCTTGATCCCAAAACTATCACTGAACCAAGAACAACTGGTTGTCACAAAACCCCTATATAGTTGATACAAATTGTACAAGAATACATGCACAAGAATGATGGTCCTTCCCCTAAACCACTGGTAAATGTTTGTTTTAAATGATATGAGATTGGTCTAATGGAGCCAAGACTGGTGTCAATCCAATTGGGCTACAGAGTCATAGGTGACAGAAAAGAAAACAATGGAAAGGAAACAAAGAAAAATTGATCTAAGCACATGCTATGTCAGATTGCAGGTTTTGTGCTTCAAACATACTTAGTAATCCAGAATAAAATAAATGCATTCAAATGTAAATATTAGATGACAATTACAAAGCTTGTAATGTGTTTAAAACGATGTCACATTTTCAAATGCCCAATACAAAATTATTAGCAAATGTGATAAGAGGAAAACCTTAAATACATACAAACAATCATGGACATTCGTTGCACAACCCATATTGCACACTATCTTTCATCTATTTCACCACCCCATTACTTCTTTGCAAATGGACATGGCGTGATTTGGAGTCCTAGAAGTATTTTTGAACCTGCACAACCTCCAGCCACCACCAAAGAACCAACCCTTGAAATGAGTTTCGAACTTGCCTTTATAGCCTTCACAACTCGGATCTAAGGATGAAATGGGTAGGAAAACCCCCAACAACCCCACCAACTGCAATAAAAACATAAATTTCAACTACCCATTTCGCATTAATAGTGATCCTAGAAGTTGTTGCACATTTCAACGCATTTTTGGATGTTCATGGGCCTTCGACGGGTGTCGGGTCGACAGGAGGACTTAAGACTTTTGGACCCTTTTGGAAAATGTCCAAAAGTCCAATCGGGTCTTGAAATCCTGACGGGACCAAAAGTCAAAACTGAAAGTTTGACCTGAAACTCCATGAAAAACTTAGCCCTTTCCTCAAAAAATTATTTAAAAACTCAATTTTTGCACCTCAAAATTCGACTTGAAAATTCAGGGGGTCCAAGAAGATTTTTGGAAAAGGTCCAAAAATTCACTTTGGTCCCGAAATTAACTTTGGTCCCGAAATCAACTTTGGTCCCGAAATTCACTTAGGTCCCGAAAATGACTTAGGTCCCGAATTTGACTTAAGTCCTGAAATTGACTTAAGTCCTGAAATTACCTCAGGTCCCGAAATTGACTTAAGTCCTGAAATGCACTCAGGTCCCAAAATTGCTTCAGGTCCCGAAATTGACTTTGGTCCCGAAATCCACTTTGGTCCTGAAATCCACTTCGGTCTTGAAATCCCGACAGGACAGTATATTTTAAAATAACATTTAAGTATAAGTTTGTATTTACCTTTTACTATTTACCTTTCTTATACTTGAAGTTATTTTAAAATATACTGTTAGGATGTTTGAGATAGGTTTTGGATCCATAGGAGTTAAACTACATATTCTAGGATTTGGAGGATTCATCAGATTTCAAACAGCCAAATTTTTAGGGTTTTAAAGGTTTCAGACTTAGCCAAAATTAATGTTTCAGCAACATGCACCAGGGTAAAAGCACAAGCACCCCTTAGGAAAATTTGATGGATTTGGCAAGTTTTTGTAAATACTTAGCTTGAAAATAGGAATTCCAACAATTACACCATTCTCATCGATACCTTTATCGTCGAAGCTATGATGGCACTCTCCTACAATGTTTAAACACAGAAGAAGTTTCCCTCGTACTACACAAAGTTCATGCAGGTATCTGCAGTGCTCACACAAGCGGTATTGTCCTAGCCAAAAACTCTTACGTACAAGATATTACTGGCCAAAAATGGAGCATGATGCATGTGAATATGTAAAGAAATGTAAGCCTTGTCAACAACATGAAGATCTCATACATGCTCCCTCTTAGGCATTGCAACCAATCACCACACCATGGCCCTTTTCTCAGTGGGGCCTAGATCTCGTTGGTAAGATTCACTCGCCCTCTTCTAATGGACATAAATTCTTCCTCACCGCCACTAAATACTTTAGCAAGTGGGTCAAAGTCATTCCTCTCACATTTACCACTGGTAATTAGATTGCCAAATTCATCCTTTACCACATCATTTTCCATTATGGCATCCCATCCACCCTTGTCACAGATAATGGAAAACCCTTCAAAAACAATGATGTTCATGCCCTTTGTGAACAATTCCATATCCAACATCATTCGTCCACTCCATATTATCTCCAAGGTAACGGCCAAGCCAAGGCAACTAATAAAACCTTGCTCAAAATCCTCAAGAAAAATGTCAATGAAAATGGTCATGAATGGCACCTCCACATCCACCCTATCCTCTGGGCCTATCACACTAGCATCTGCACTCCTACTAGAGCCACTCTATACTCACTTGTCTTTGGAGCTATCCTGCCAATCAAGATCGAATTGCCCTCATTACGCATCTCCTTGCGTAATGTCATCACTAAAGAAGATTACCGTGTTGCATGCCTCCAAGAGTTAGAGCTACTAGATGAATGACACCTCAATGCCTTGAATCATCTCTAGGCATACCAGAATCGGCTTCATAGATCCTACAACAACAAGATCTATGCCCAAGAATTTGTAGTAGGAAACAATCTTAAAAGACAATCAAAAGAATCTCTCAAAAAAAAACAAGAAAGGGAAATTTGAGCCTAATTGTTTAGGTCCCTATGTCATCATAGCTAAATATGGTTCATGAGCATACCACCTTTCCACTCCTGAAGGAGAAGAGATTAAAGAACCTATGAACATCATTCATCTGAAACAGTTCCATAGCTAGATTGTTGAATACCCCAAATCAAAAATACAAAATATATATATATCAAAAAGAAAAAAGAAGAAAAAAATCAAAAAAAGTGAAGAAAAATATTCCATCCTATGGTGAAAACCACTATTCATGGCACCTTGGGCAAGTGCCATGATGAAAACCTATTTGCAAGCGTCATGGGTAGTTTCAATCTAGATCTATTATTCATCCATCCTCTCACTATCATTACATCAACCATCCCATCCACTTCATCCATTACCCATCATTCCCACTACCTAAGCTTCAACCATTCCATAAATCCAACTATCCATCTGTTATGTCAAAAAATGTCCCCTTGGGGGCTTTTCCCTCTTAAGGTTTAGCTCTCGGGTCCTTTAGAATACATTTAGATCATCTTTCATGTTAATAATGACTTATGTTGAAGAAACCCCTAAGTTTTATGGCAAATGGGACCAAGGGGATGTACTTATGACAAATCATGCCTAAAATAGGGGGGAGGACTTGGGCGCTCGCACCCTAGTCCTGCCCTATTTTGGGTCAGGACCTATTTTCATGTGTCAGTTATGTGACCGTTATTAGGTCCTATGTCGACACCTCAAATTTGAATTATGAATTTCTTGGCAGGAAGTTGTTTAGTTGCATATATAAGCATGTTTAGCCATTCATTTGTAAACTAGATGGACATTGCAATTTGTGATCCTATGCTAAAGTGCTTCAAAGGCTTTCATTGTGTTGCAGAGCAGTATTGTTTTTCTATTGTGTTTGTTATGTAGATTTAGCTCCATCTCCTCATGGCTTGAAAGAAGCATCTTCCTTCCATGAGAGAGCTACACCATCGAGATGGCATTCATTTGTGTTTTCAATCATTTATCAATTGGTTTTTACCTCTATCTCGCAGGGATATGGACTCTCCATCTAAACACAGTGTTCAAAAGACTTGAATGTCTCTCCAGGGCTTGACCGAGGCAAGCCTCTAAACACCAAAACCCCCAACCCACTTTTCTGTGATTACAGGTTACAAGTTTCAAAAGCGGAAGAAGTGGAGTTGCAGGGAGGAATTACAGACTGTTAGAAGTGCAAATCAAAGAAGAAAATTAGGACTTGGACTAGGGCACCCACTCATTAGTCCTCCAGATTTTGATGCAATGAAATCTCTATTATAACAGAATAAGGTTGCAGACATTCTTTAGAGATCCCGACAAAAATAGGTACACTGGACTAGAGCGCCCGCTCATTAATCCCTGACTTTTCCATGCACCAAACTTCAAAATCTGGTATGTATTTGATTGTCATTTGATATTTTGTGTGCAATTATTTTCCATGATTTGTCTGTTTGTTTACAATTTTATGAAATTAGGGTTTTGAGCATAATCGGGCTTAATTGAATAACAAATTTACACAATTCCAATCTTCCCCTCTGTTCCAAGTGACATGAGATCTGTAGTAGAGTTCTCTACTCGGTTGAATGTCCTTGAATGTTGGTGTGAAAGGAGGATTCCGTATAAATCCTTGAAATTACCAAACCCTCTCCTCTTTTTCACACTAAACATTTTGGCGAACCTAAAAAATTGGAAAATTTTGAAAAAATTTGGCATTTTTAGCTTGCATCTTCAAATAATTTGAATTAATTTACATTTAAATTCATTTAATTTCTTTTATTATCATCAGATCTGATTTAAATTACAAAAATTCATCATTCATCATTCATTTACATAGCATTTTCATGATTAAATTGTTAAAAATTACTTGAAATTGTGCATTTTTCATTTAACCTGGTTTTTGCATTAGCTAGGGTTTGTGGTTAAAATCTTGTTTTAGATTTTACTACTATTTTAAACACTCATTTAGGACTGATTTATATCTATAGTGTTTCATCATAGTGTCTTTCTTGCAAAATTTCATGTCTAGGGTTTGAAAACCTTGCATTTTCAATAGATTTGGCCTTATCATCTCTCTAGGATTGCATCATAGGCCTGTTGTGAAGGATTTTACTACACTAATTAGCTATTATTAGGGTTATAATCTTCTATCCCTCCTCAAATTCCACACAACACCCTTTCTATTAGGCATTTGCATTCAAAATTGGTGAAAATTTGCACATTTTAGGTGTATTTTCACTAGAGTTTGACTTGTCATCATTATATATCTATACTATAGGTGTGTTGTGAAGGATATTGTTGGTTTATTGGACTAATATTAGATCTATTATTTTCTTCCCCTTATCAATTTCCTTACAACACCTCTTCTTTCACTCATTTGCATTGAAAAAAGTTAAAAAAATCAAGCATTTTGGATCCTAAATATACCGTGTTCCTTGGGTTTGTTCTATTAGTTTGTGCATTGAGTGTTGCATGTTGTTGTATGAGTATTATAACCCATTGTCCTAATATAAATATCCCTTTAAGGAGAAGTAGAAGACTCATGGGATCTAGTGCTCTTGAAGAAAACGGTATTCCTACCTCTAAAAATCCACTTAACACCTTATTTACAAAAGGAGAGACACAAATTTTGCAAGACATTATACCTCATACAACCACTATGGAAGATCAAATATTTCATGATGTTGATGACACTATTGAGGTGGTAACACATGTACCTAATGAACAAATAAACAAACTTGATAAAGAGTTAGCCGATTTTCAAGCATTTGTTGAAAATGAAAGGATAGCGGAAGAAGTTATACCTGTGATTCACAACATAAGAAAGTTGATAAAAGAAGGACAAGATGGTATTAATTTTATTTGAGTTTTAACACATATAGTACACAATAATGTTATGCCGGTGACTGTATGTGCAAATGGTATTAATAACATGTCGTCATTATCTCACACGCAAGTATTAGCACCTATACCGACTACGGGAATACCTACATTTACATCAATAATTGTAACTACTAATGCAAATGCTTGTAGTAATGCTACCACTGGTATTGGAGTATCTAATTGCACTAATTCACAAAATTACAAAGTTGTGGGATTTAACTATCAAAACTTGGCACCTAAGGTGACTTCTTTCATGAATAATTACTCTCAACCACCTCTTACATACAACTACTCGCAACCACCTTCCACTTATCACTATATTCAACCACCACTCACCTATTCACAGCCTCCACTTATCACTACTCATCCTTAATCACCACCACACTTCGGTTCCAATTCCTCACAACAAACCGCATCTCCTAATGATGCCATCCTAAACCAACTCTTGCAAGGTATGACTTCTTTACAGCAAAAGGTGACAAATCTGACAAATTCTTCACAACCTAATATACGAACCTATCATGCCTGTAATCCCCTGTCATATGCAATCTTGATAACTCCTATGCCTGAGAGGTTTGAGACCCCTCGCTTTGAAAAATATGGTGGAAAAGGTGATCCTAATACTCATGTGGTAGCATTCATGGCTATGTGTAGTGATTTTTACTTTGAAGAAGACTTGTTAGAAAAAAATTTCCCATGATCTCTCAAAGATACTACCTTAGAATGGTAAAATTGCTCTTTACCTCTGAATTCAATACACTCTTTTTCGCAGCTAGTTGATCAATTTTTACAACATTTTCAAGCAAACATTGGACCTCAAGTCTCTTTGATTGATTTAATTCATTGCAAGCAAGGTCTGAATGAGAAGTTAACTGAGTTTATTAGTCAGTATCAAGCACTCTATGCACAAATTCAATATCAAATGAAGGATGAGGATGTTCAGAAGGTGTTTATTACTAATCTACAACCTAACATTTGTGATAAGATTCTCTTGATGAAGTATAACTCTTTTCAACATCTATGTATCACCCTTCGTGATTATCAGCTTTCATTAGTCACTATGAAAACCAAAACTCATCTATTCAAGTTGGTCAGTCCATGGGTGGACCTTCAAAAAACAACTTTAAGAGGAATAATAAGAGTTTCATTAGGGCTAATTGGCCAAATTCAAACAATTTTTCACAAGTATCTGCTATTACTTATCTAAAAAAGATATAGTTTCAGCAAAGCAAATTCACTCTGATATCTGAATCCTATCATTCTATCTTGAATCAAGCTATGAGTAATAATCTCTTAAAGCTTCCTCCAATTAAACCATTGGATCCTAGTAGAATGCAAGGACCTTATTTTGATGCTAATGCTTTTTGTCACTAACATCGACAACAAGGACATGATACTGAATGATGTATGCATCTTAAACATGACATACAAGACCTCATCAACTTGAATGTTATACAGGTATCTGGTGTGAATAATGGAAATAAGTCGGTTGCTCCTCTAAATTAGAATTTACAGATCTTCACTAACCCATTTTCTAAGCATACAGATAATAATATCATGGAACAAAATACACTTGAAATAGAAGATGACTATCTAAACTATGATGAGATAATTGCTATGATAGAAGTGGATAAGGAAATGACTCAAGTATTATCTTGTCCATGAAGAAATGGTATTTATGTTGAGGTTCCTCCTCCGTTATCCCTTCAAGGATCAGGAGATAACCAAAATGCATTGGAAAAACAACTAGAACAACCAAAGCAATAGATCATGACAAAGGAAAAGATTGAAACCTTGCAAGATAATGATAGACAAACTCAACAAAATAAGCTAGCTAAAAATTAGAAAAGGGTAAGACAATTATCATCAGTTGGAAATTACAGTGGTTCTCCTCTGTTGGAAAGAGACACTGCTTCGCATGACAGGTGTTGTCATTGATGGAAACTAAGACTATTCCACTCATCCGCATAACATAATTTGTTCATAACGGAAGTCAAAATCAGAATTTATCTAAGTCCGGATAGGCTGAAACATAACATGTGACAGGGTCCGATATCTTGGTCCGAATCTCTCCGGTGGTAAATCAAAGTATGTTGCAAATCTGAAGAAGTCAAGGATTGTTAGGGCAATCTAAATCTAGAATTTTAATCTCCGGTGATGAAGGATTCAAAAGTTATTTGCATCTGAGTACAGGGTTACAGTTTGATAGTGCAGACAGTAAAAGAACAGGTTGACCTTGTAATTGATCTTGGTTCTGAATAAATGGAAGTTGTCAATTGGATTATTTGTGATGATCAATGATAGTAGCCGACATGATTGATGATTTGTGAATGCAAGTTTTGGTCCGTGTTACAAGTTATGCATGGATTTAGCCGACAGAGCAGAGTCTTCAACAAAGTTCAAGTGTTCTTAATGCTGACTGAAAAGTGATTGAATATCATGATATGGATATATATAGCCGATGGATTTAAGTGATTTGTGTGTGTGTAGTGCGAATATGAAGTGAGAACAAAAAGAGCAGATATAAGTGCGAAAGGGAAATAGATCTAAGATCTGGATTATGGCAGAACAATAAACAGGGCAGAATAAAGATGAAGTGTATCAAGTCAGTATTGTGTGCTTAACCATAACTAAATCCTTGCATTGGTAGATGCTAATTATCAGTTCAAACTCATTGTAATCTTCCTTCTGTAGGTAGTGAGCCTTCTTTTGAGCAATGAGCTCTGGGCAGTGAGCCCCAATGCATGTGCATTCCCAATTGTAATACTTTTAACAGAGTATAATCTTTGTGGGTTAACCCCCACCGTGGTTGTTCCCTTAACCAGGTTTCCATGTTAAAAATCATTGTCATGTGTGTTTATTTGCTTCTTCTCATGTGTTGATGATTCATGTTTTTAATGTTTTAATCAGTTTTAAGTGATATTGTTGCAAATGAAAAAGTTTTGGGACAACTGATTCACCCCCCCTCTTAGTTGTCCAGCCTAATTCTAACAATTGATATAAGAGCAAGGTTCCTTGAAAGAAGCCTAACAGCTTGAGGAAAGATCTTGGAAGGAGTTTCAATGGGTTCACTCAAAGATCAACTTCGGTTAGCCCTAAAAGATCTTGGTCAGTCCAAAGAAGAAGTATCTAATCTGAAAGATGAGCATAAAGATGCTAATGATACCATTGAAATGTTAAAAGATAAATTAAAGAAATCTATGGAAAAGAGAAAGGAGCTACTTCTGCAGTTATCTAGTTTAACTGAAGAAAATGGCATGAATGAAGCCTTGGAAGAAAAGACAAAAGAGTGTGAGAAGCTATCAAAAGAAGTTGATATTCTGAAAGTTGAGATGGAATCTGGGGCAATGAGGCTAACCAAAGAAATTGAGCAAAGGAAGAAGACTGAAGAAGAATTGAATCAAACTCTAAAAGAAAGAACTGAAGAATGCTGCAAATTGGACAGAATAGTTGGCCATCTAGAGTCTAACCTACAAGAAAGTAGAGACAATGAAAGAGAACTTGAAAGGAAAATTGTCATTCTCAGAAATGACCTAGAAGTTGCAAATGAATACAAGGAGAAGTTCAAGATAAGCTTAGCTAAACTTCAAGCACTGCTTGAAGGTCCGAAAAAGGTTGATGACAAGCATGTTCTTGGATATGAGAAAGGTGAAAGCTCCAGATCTGATCAAAGAAATTTCCAACCAAGGAATGGAAGAAACAGACCTAGAAGACCTCCAGTAAGACAACCTAATGCTCAAAGATATCCATCCTTCAATGGCAATTGTTTAAATTGCAATAAATTTGGTCATAGAGCTACTTAGTGCAAAAGTAGAGTAAATCAAAATGATCCATCCTTCTCCGGTCAATGCTTCAAGTGTAAGAGGTATGGTCACAAATCAAATGAATGCAGAAGTATGATAATGAATTACCCTAACAATAAAGGAAATGGAAATTCTTTCAATGGCTACTGTTTTGCTTGCAATGGATTTGGACACATGGCTAATCAGTGCAGATCCAGAGGAAATCAAGTATATGAGCAAAGAAATATTGTGTACTTTAATTGCAATAAATCTGGTCATATTGCAAGATTTTACAGAAGTAGGATTAATGAAAGAAGAGGTACAGTAAACATAAAATCAGATGAACAGAGACAAGACAAAGGCAAAAGAAAAATTGATGTGAATGAGATCCAGAATGAAATGAGCAAGACATGGGTCAAGAAAACAATTGTGAACATTAATAATGGGTCCGCACCAGAATCCGGTGCTAATAATTCCTCCAGGAATTGAATTAGGAGCTCTAGCTCAGGGGGATCTAAATTGAAAATCAAATTCCCCTAGCTAGTAGTGGATGCCTGAATCTGGCACAAAGGGAAAAGAAAATTTGGGTCACTACAAATCATTTGAAAGAATTTACGGAAGAAAAGAAGTGGATTTAAAGATTTATGGAGCAATTAAAAGTCAACTGTGTACAGAAACAGAGCAACCGGATGTGTTAGGGTAGAGCATTTATTACAAAGACAAATTAGGTCTTGTGGAGCATAAAAGGGTCACTCATTCTTCGGTCAAATCACTTTGCATTAGAAGAAAGCAAAAAGAAAGAAAGTGAACGAGTTCTGAGCTGAGAATTTTCAAGAGTTGAAGTGCGAAGAGGATTTCCAACCAAAACCCTAACCTATGGAACAAGGTACTTCTATTTTCTGTGAAATCTCTTGAAATTTCAATCTTTGTGAATGGCTACACCTCTAGTTGTTGATGTAACTGAAAGGCCTTGACCAATATTTAAGAAGCACCCATACAAGTCAGTTGAAGTTGAACCATTAGGTGCATTTTCTGATGTCCCATATGGCATACTGCATGTTGAGGATATTAGGGCATACATCCACTGTAGCATTGATGAATTTGGAAACCTGAAACTCTTGGATTTGTTTAATAACTACCTAAGGGATGCTAGCTATAAATTCAAACCAGAATACAAAGCCCTAGAAAGCAAACACTTTCTGCAAGTCATTAAATTTCTGACATTTGATGAGAATGAGTGGGTTCGATATATCTTGAGCCAAATACATGATGAGTTCATATGGCTATTGAAAGCATTCAAGATTACAAAGGATGTTATCAAGATTGTAATTGGGTTAAATTCAACTGGTGGATTACCCATGTTGAAAGTCGTGAAAAACCAAATTGTTACCGATGCAACCGGTGCGAAGTTTGAAAAGAGAGCAATGACCATTAATGACATTATAGAACCAGATATCAAGTTTGCATCCATGGTGGTTGGCTACAAGGTCTACCACTCCAGCAAGGAAAATTCTGTCTTTGGAACTACAATATATGCAGCCTATCAAATGTTGAAGGAGAATGTTGATTATGACCTATGTGAACTACTACAAAATCAGTTGATTGAAAATTTGAGCAAACTAAAGAAAGATAAGAAAAATACCTTCAAGTATGGTTCCTTGATTATATGTTTGTTCTTCTATTTTATGAATGAAGTGCTTGGATTTCAAGGTGTGCACTGGACAAATGACAGGCCAGTTGCATGGTGTTGATGCATAAATCTGTGGGTGTAATCCAACAGCAACATGGGAAACTCTGAGATGTGGGAATGCTCCTCAGAGTGACCTCCAGATTTTAGGGAAGCTGGCTCTTCCGTTCTTCAATGGGGTTTGAGAAAAAGGTCAGAAAGAAAACCAAGATTGCAGAAAACAAATGCCTAATCTATGGCGATCCGCTGGATTTGAAACTATTATTTGCACAGTGTTTAACTTGAAGGATTTAACTGGATCTAAAGAGCAAAATATGCATGATTAAAACTCAGTTTGAGAAACACATTAAATAGAGGCAGAGAAACGGGAAATTAGAGACAAGAAACAGAGATATCCAATATGCACAGAACACATCTCTTTATTTGAATAACCAATTACAGAGGCAAAAGTTGCTACACAAAATGACTATTACATTCTCATAAAGAAATAATTGCAAAGGCAAGAAGAAAGAAAATCTATGTCTACTGCTCCAACTCTCTAATCTGTAGAATGTAGAACTTTGTATGTATGAAGAACTCTCTCTGAACATATCTGAAGAACTCCTGAATGTGACCCAGATCTAGCTATTTTATAGCTTGAAAGACCCAAGAAATCCTCAATGACCTCTCTAAAAATCTGCAACTGACTTCGCAAAATCCGGCATCAAATCCACAAAATCTGGCATAAAATCCAACTGCAACTGAAGTTTTTGTTTTTCCTCCATGGTTGGAAAAAATATCTCTGTGTGAAAAAGAAAACTCCCGCCACTATTTTCCTGTAGCTTGCTCATAAAATAAAAATGGCTGCTCACATTTAGGGTTTCACTTTTATCTTTCACGTGAAACTCCTAATTTACATTTAATAAAGTCTCACTTTAATATGTTACTCCACATCATATTTAAATAAAGATAAATCTTTATTTTAGAAGCTGAACTTTTCTGTGGCTTCATAGAGGCATAATAAAATATTCAACCCATGAAAGGGTCCCACCATTTGTATCTAATAAGAAATGTGGCAATTTAAAATGAAACAAAACCTTACTATTTCCCTGTGCGCGGACTACTCCACGTGGTTCCTTCCGCTAAATTTTGGTTGTTTTTTAAAGTTGTTTGGGTGCCGACAAGTGGCAGCCTCCGCAAGGTTCTTGATTTCCTTTCTTTTATTTCTAGTGTAGCCACGTGGGGTTCTCCGCTTCTCTTAATTTCCTTTTAAAAAAAGCTCGAGTGGTTCCCTCAAAACTCCTGTGAATCATTAATGCAACTTAAATAAAATATTCAGCTACATATGAAAAGGGCCCCACCATTTAATATAATAAGAAACTTATATTAAAGCCTCAGCCTCTTATAAAATCCTGTGACACATTTAATGCATTTAATTAAATGAGATAAAGCATTGTTTCTCTTGTACACGGACTCCACCACGTGGCCACTTCCGCATGACTTTAAGTTTCTTCAATTTTCCTTCCGCTGCTTACATGTGTCATTTTCCGCACTCATTTCTTTTACTTTCTCTACTCAGGCTCCTGCATTTAATTAATGGACTTTTAAAATATTTTATCAGCCTTTCAAGTTGTACGTGACCTAATTAATGCAAAAAATGAAACAAAATACTTTATTATTTCTCTTGTGCGCGGACTGCTCCACATGGTGGCTTCCGCATCAATTTTGAACTCCTTTTTCATTGCCGTGGACACTTACATCTAGCAGCCTCCGCATAACTTGCATTTTGCTTTCTTGTTGTGAACCGTTGATTCAACTATTACATCAATGGTTACTGTGTATTCTGAATGTGTAACCCTATTTCCGCCTGTGAGAGTTTCATTTGATAGTGTCTTTGTTGTGACTTGTAGAATTTGCCCTTGATAGTAGCCATCTTCATTTATATCGGCTACCACTTATTCAAACTGTGTCTCTGGTTAATGCAGCCTGAGCTATTAGGTGAGCGTCCATTAAAATTGTGCCTTCATTTTCTTTGTGCCCTGTCTCTTATGGCTGGCCACCTTGATTTTCAATAGTGGCAGCATGCTTCATAGCATTGTGTCTCTGAAAAACCATGCCAAAAACTACCACATTTTTGTGCCATAGTCTTTGTATGATGCGCCATGGTTAGCAAGCTGTGTCTCTACCCTTTTGAACTGAGTTTCATGTGATAGCTACGACAATCTTGATACTTCATATTTCTAATTAGCTACTATTAGATGGAGATACTGTGCCTTCTAGCGGTTGCCCCTTGTTGCTTGATAGGACTCACTTAATAGCTGCACCATGAATCTGTTACTGAGCGGTATTGTGAATTTTTCCATATGAGTCATGCCACAAATTCTGAGTCTCAGTACAGAGATACCGGCAACATTAATACTGTTGAGGCAGCCACTACACAAACCGGTACTAAACCTATATTTGAAATTACTAAACCAAAGCAAATAGACATAGATCTATCCCATATTTAAAGTTTTGAAATGGTGCAAAAATGTGTCACCAGTTCTTGGCGACTGGCTGGGAAAATGGGCCTGCCCATTCAGAATCCACCATCTCTGGTTTCGCAAACTAAGTGCCTTAATCATTGGGCAATAGAGTCACATCACATGAAACATTTAAATCTGAATAGATCTGAAACTAAAAATGAATGAAGGTGAACTGAAACACCGCTAACCCAAAATACATCCCCCCACTGAAACTGTCACTGAGCACTGACACTAACTTCTGAAACACCATTCTACTTTGCAACTGAGACTTATTGAAAACAAAACTACTGAAACTGAAACTGATGCTACTGTTGTAGCTTATTTTGAACATTGCAACCAAATTACTAACAACTGAAACATACAAGAACATATCCATTCACCGGAACAACAAAGTAGCTACCATGTCTGATTATGTTGCTCCAATTTATCCACATCAAATTGAAAAGGAACCAGATAAACTGTATGAAGAAATACAACAATATTTTGTACCTTTTTACTTTTCAGAACTCCAGAGATTCTTTCTTTGCTTCAAAACACCAGTCAGGCTGACCTACATGTTGTTCCTTTTTTAGTGGAGGGTGAGGAGGGAAAATAAAACACTGAAACTCTTTCCTCTGTTTGCATTTGAAAACTTCTACTGCCAGAAACTCATTAGTGACCTCTTTTGTTGACTCTCCATCTGAATGATGATCCATGATTGCATCAAGATATATTTGACAAGTGACAGAACTGCCTAGAACAGTCCTGAATCTGATTGGGATCCCTTCATGCAAGAAGAAATGTGTACAATCTAACTCTGTTTGTAACGTCATATGTGGTTTTGTACTATGGCAAATGTCTCTCCAGATCTGATCATCTTGTAGAGGTGAAACTTTATCAAGAAGAAGACTAACCATTTGCAAAAATAGTAAACAAATCAGCTCTTGAATCTTCCTTTGTTTCAACATTTTCTCCATGATCTGTTACAAACCTTACAAATGAACCTTATACTTTCTCAATAGCAGGATCAACCTCATTTAGTAGATGATAACCTTGTTGTAAAACTAAAAACAAATCCTCATCATAACCCAAATGTTGCTCATGCATCTCTGTGTCTTCCTCCTGCAGGTGTGAAACTTCATTGCTAAAATAAAGACATTCATTCCTTATAGACTTTGATATAATATCAGTTGCAACGTTTTCCTCAAAATGAGATACAGATGCCGTGTCAGTCTGGACCCAATACTTTTCAGCTTCAAAACCCTTCTTGTAGTACTTTTCAGCTTCTAGAAACCTCACCTCATAAGTGTCTTTTGAATTTGATTTAAGATTTGACAGTAACTCTGGATCTTCCTTCGCCACATATGCTTGATTTTCAATATCAGAAAGACACACAGGAGCCACTTTCGTGCTTGTAATTTGATTCTTGATACTTGATTTTTCTTGAACATCAAAGTGACAGAGAACCTGGTCTATGGCTTTATTGGGCTGATTTGCGGCTATGGAGGCTTGTAAAGGGTTATTTTCAAGACAATTGGGCATTCTCTTGTTATGAGGAAGGATTTTTTCTGTAATAAGATCACATTGATATGGCAGTTCATAAAGAGTTGGAGGCATGACATATGGATCAGAAGGGTACATAGCTTAACCTTTTAACTCATTGATCTCATAAGAGAGGGTTTTAATTAGTTCTTTCACAGCACTGATCTCCTCATGATTTGTCAAATCAGCAGGGAGGGTGGGTGGACTAAAATTTGTATGCATTTGGCCACAAGAAAGAACCTAAGACAGGCTATTTGCATGAGGATTTAGCTACTCTAAGGGCAGAGGAGGCAGTTTACCAGACAATATGAGGCTACTTTCAGCCTTAATGGCAAGATCGTATGATTGTGGAAGAGTTTCACCTCCCAAAGATTGTATCATGATAGAGATCTCAGGGTCTAAAGCCTTTAAATAGTATAGGAAAGCAAAGACTGGAGATGGCCTGATATCAACAAAGAATTTCTTCCATACCTTATCAAATCTTGAATTGAAATCATGTATGGGCTCCATTGGATGCCTCTTGATTGTAATCAGGTTATGGGTGAGAGTGCTAACATCTGTCATGTCTCTGAATTGATTGTAGATGAGCCCACCAAGCTGATCCCATCCAGTGATAGAGCCAGGCTGCAAGCTTTTGTACCATTCTTTTGCTTTGTCCTTGAGAGAAGATGCTAGCAACAAGAGAGCATAATTCTCAGTTGTGACATTGTGAATAGTGCATAGATTTGCAACATCTTGAATGTGATCTTTAGGGCAAACTGATCCATCTCCTAGAAAGTAAGGTAATGCCTTCCAAACTGTATCAAGAACCTGACCCTATTGCTGAAGAACAAGGGGACTTGAATCCCAGGCTACAAAGGGTGGATCTCTTTGAATATTTAGGTGCACATATATACCAGGGGCTGCCATGGTCTGCAGAAGCAAAGATCTGAGAAAGAATCACCAATAGAGTCACCAGATGGATGATTCATGCTCCTATGAGCAGATATTTCTATGATTTTCCATCAACATCACAGAATGCAGGGCAAAGATTCTTAGAAAACAAGGACTCAAGTCCTTGAATCGGTCCCACCGGGCATGCCAAAAACTGTTGATGCATAAATCTGTGGCTGTAATCCAGCAGCAACATGGGAAACTCTGAGATGTGGGAATGCTCCTCAGAGTGACCTCCAAATTTTAGGGAAGCTGGCTCTTCCGTTCTTCAATGGGGTTTGAGAAAAAGGTCAGAAAGAAAACCAAGATTGCAGAAAACAAATGCCTAATCTATGGCGATCCACCGGATTTGAAACTATTATTTGCACAGTGTTTAACATGAAGGATTTAACTAGATCTAAAGAGCAAAATATGCATGATTAAAACTCAGTTTGAGAAACACATTAAACAGAGGCAGAGAAATAGAGAAATTAGAGACAAGAAACAGAGATATCCAATATGCACAGAACACATCTCTTTATTTGAATAACTAGTTACAGAGGCAAAAGTTGCTGCACAAAATGACTGTTACATTCTCATAAAGAAATAATTGCAAAGGCAAGAAGAAAGAAAATCTATGTCTGCTGATCCAACTCTCTAATCTATAGAATGTAGAACTATGTATGTATGAAGAACTCTCTCTTAACATATCTGAAGAACTCCTGAATGTGAATCGGATCTAGCTATTTTATAGCTTGAAAGACCCAAGAAATCCTCAACGGCCTCTCTAAAAATCTGCAACTAACTCCGCAAAATCTGGCATAAAATCCAACTGCAACTGAAGTTTCTGTTTTTCCTCCATGGCTGGAAAAAATATCTCTGTGCGAAAAAGAAAACTCCCACCGCTATTTTCCTGTAGCTTGCTCATAAAATAAAAATGGCTGCTCACATTTAGGGTTCCACTTTTATCTTTCACGTGAAACTCCTAATTTACATTTAATAAAGTCTCACTTTAATATGTTGCTCCACATCATATTTAAATAAAGATAAATCTTTATTTTAGAAGCTGAACTTTTTCGTGGCTTCATAGAGACATAATAAAATATTCAACCCATGAAAGGGTCCCACCATTTGTATCTAATAAGAAATGTGGCAATTTAAAATGAAACAAAACCTTATTATTTCCCTGTGCGCGAACTACTCCACGTGGTTCTTTCCGCTGAATTTTGGTTGCTTTTTAAAGTTGTTCGGGTGCCGACAAGTGGCAGCCTCCGCAAGGTTCTTGATTTCCTTTCTTTTATTTCTAGTGTAGCCACGTGGGGTTCTCCGCTTCTCTTAATTTCCTTTTAAAAAAAGCTCGAGTGGCTCCCTAAAAACTCCCGTGAATCATTAATGCAACTTAAATAAAATATTCAGCTGCATATGAAAAGGGCCCCACCATTTAATATAATAAGAAACTTATATTAAAGCCTCAGCCTCTTATAAAATCCTGTGACACATTTAATGCATTTAATTAAATGAGATAAAGCATTGTTTCTCCTGTACGCAGACTCCACCACGTGGCCACTTCCGCATGACTTTAAGTTTCTTCAATTTTCCTTCCACTGCTTACATGTGTCATTTTCTGCACTCATTTATTTTACTCTCTCTACTCAGGCTCCATTTAATTAATGGACTTTTAAAATATTTTATCAGCCTTTCAAGTTGTATGTGACCTAATTGATGCAAAAAATGAAACAAAATACTTCATTATTTCTCCTGTGCGCAGACTGCTCCACGTGGTGGCTTCCGCATCAATTTTGAACTCCTTTTTCATTGCCGTGGACACTTACATCTGGCAGCCTCCGCATAACTTGCATTTTGCTTTCTTGTTGTGAACCGTTGATTCAACTATTACATCAATGGTTACTGTGTATTCTGAATGTGTAACCCTATTTCCGCTTGCGAGAGTTTCATTTGATAGTGTCTTTGCTGTGACTTGTAGAATTTGCCCTTGATAGTAGCCATCTTCATTTCTATCGGCTGCCGCTTATTCAAACTGTCTTTGGTTATTGCAGCCTGAGCTATTAGGTGAGCGTCCATTAAAACTGTACCTTCATTTTCTTTGTGCCCTGTCTCTTATGGCTGGCCGCCTTAATTTTCAATCGTGGCAGCATGCTTCATAGCATTGTGTCTCTGAAAAACCATGCCAAAAACTGCCACATTATGGATTGTGCCATAGTTTCTGTATGATGCGCCATGGTCAGCAAGCTATGTCTCTACCCTTTTGAACTGAGTTTCATGTGATAGCTGCCACAATCTTGATACTTCATATTTCTAATTAGCTACTATTAGATGGAGATACTATGCCTTCTGGCAGTTGCCCTTTGTTGCTTGTTAGGACTCACTTAATAGCTGCACCATGAATCTGTTACTAAGCGGTATTGTGAATTTTTCCATATGAGTCATGCCACAAATTCTGAGTCTCAGTACAGAGATACCGGCAACATTAATACTGTTGAGGCAGCCACTACACAAACTGGTACTAAACCTATATTTGAAATTACTAAACCAAAGCAAATAGACACAGATCTATCCCATATTTAAAGTTTTGAAATGGTGCAAAAATGTGTCACCACATGGCAAATAAAAAATCATCTACTCAGCCTTGGTGATTCCCAAGCTCAAAAGAAAGCCATTTGGGGTTACTTCAAAAACTTTCAAAGTATGATGCATGCAAGTGAGAGAATCCCTAAGTTAGTTGTGGAGAAATATGAGAATGAAATATGCTTTATGGTTGACATTGATCAATGCCTGATGGAGGATGTGGAACCTAGAACCATATGGATTATGCCAATGGGCTATGAGGTTGATGAGAAAGTTTTGGAAATGTATGCTCAACATCTCCTAAGCAAATCAAAAGACACATTGATAGAAAGATTTGGAACATACAAGGAGCTAAGTCTAAAATTGTATGTGGAGCTCAGACAGCCAGAGACCAAAAGGAAAGTGCAGAAGCAAGTTGAAAAGTATGTTGAGAGCATTAGACTAACCAAGGAAGTAGTGAAGCAAAACAGAGAAAGAATTGAAAAGGATGAAAAAGAAACACAGGACAAGAAACAAGAAGATGCTTCAGTGGAACCATCCTCCACTTCAAGGACTACTAGAAGCTCTGCTGCTACTTTTGTTCCCCCTAAACCTACAAAACCAGAAGGTAGACCATCCGGTGAAGGAAGTAAGAGAAAGAAAACAAAGACCACAAGAATGTATGTGGGCACAAAAGATGATGAAGAGATAGAGATAGATGAAGAAGTTAAAGAGATGAGATCCAAGAAAGCCAAGACGTCAAAGGCTTCTGAGGACCAGCCTTCTAGAAGCAAAAAGGCAAGTAAAAAGCAAGAAATTGGTAAGGTTGCTATGACAGTTGATGAAATTGTAAAAACAATTACTATTCGTGGAAATCTAAGGTCTATCAAAGATTATTATGATAATTTTGATCAAGCAAATAAGAAAATTTTGCAAGATGCCACCATCATGTACTTGAATAAATTCAATAGAGCTCTACTAGAAATTTTACAAGAACTTCCTAAAAGTTTAAGGAAAATACTGGAGATGAGGAAGGAAGCAGCCAAGGCTAAAGATCTAGAACTCAGAGAATATGTCCTCTCCACTTTGTGTCCAGTAATGCCCTAAAAGGAAGCAGATAAAATACTCAAGAAAGTAAAAGATGATTTCAGAAGCAAAGTAAGGATGAACAAGCTAATGCATGGGGAAACTAAGGAAATTACAAAAGAAATAGAGGAAATTTTGAGGATGGCCCTGGATAAAGATAAATATTATGTTGTCTCTAAGGAACAAGTTGCAGAAGGTAATCCTACAGTTCTGGAACTAGAAACCTCAAAAGAAGAAACTAGAAAAGGAAATAATTACCAAGATGATACTCTAGATCCTCCGAAGCAAACTAATGAGGAGACAGATGATGGGATTGATTCATCAATTCTGGATGTTGAAAAAGTAAACATCAGAGAGCAACAAACTAAAGTTGATGACTCCTTTGTTCCAGAAGAGGAGAAAATAAACAAAGAAGACACAGAGATGGTGGATAAAACTGTTGATGTAGGAGATATGCTAACTCCTCCTAATCAATCTGGAAAAGAAGATAGTGTTGAGATTACTGCTGCTACACAAAATCTTTCTGAATAGATTACAGATGGTAAGGACACATGAAAGAATTCCCCTGCAGATGGCACAGAGAAAGGTAAAGTAGAGGAAGAGAAAGAAGAAGGTAAGGAAGATAAAACAGAAGAAGATGGTGCAAATGTTGATGCATCTAAACAAATTAGTCTTGATACTAACATTGACAAATCTCAAGGAAAGGAAGGTGGTTCAGGAATTGTGGCAAGAGACACTGCAGATGTAGTAAAAAGTCTCTTGAGTAAAGAAATGTTTGAGTTTGATGAGCCAAAGCTGTTTTAAGGACCGATCAATCTAGACGCTCTCTCTCCGGTTCAAGTAATGAAGATAGCATCCTTCACACAAGCCAAGACAAGAGAAAAGATGTTGAGATCTCACATTAAGGACAATGAGCTACTAGGTCTTGCAACCGGAGTATTGGAGAAGATAATGCCAACCTTCCAGAAGAATCCTTCTGACTCTCCTTCTGGAAATCTAAAGAATCTTGTAAGTTCTGTAAGTACACATTTTGAGTCTTTTGAGAAGTCTACAGAGACTAAAGTCAGAAATGAATTTTTGGATAAGAAATTTAGTGAAATAAAGAGCCTAATAAGGAATGATAGGACGATACTTGGTATCAGTATAAAGAGTATTCAAAATTCTCTAAGTGATGGAGGTGATATATACAAATTTTGTCTATCCTGGCCCAAAGTTAGTAAGGATATTGAGAAGAAGATAAAGGAGCAAGAACAAAAATTGTCAAATCTATCTCAAAATTTTGATCCTCTACCAGTTTCTCCTACAAGTCAGGAATGTCAAGTCATCAACTTGATCGATGAAATAAAGAAGCTTGTTAAAGAAAAAGGCAATATTGTGAAGAGAATGTGTGAGCTCTAGGGATTGATTGCCCCCAAGTTAGCAATAATGTTTAATGCATTATCAGAAGCTCAAACTGTAGTTTAGACAAGTGATCCTCTAGATCTGACAAAGGTAGAAGCATACGCATTTCTTCTTAGTGGACACATCTCAATTTTGGATGGCACGAAAAGAAGTTGGGCCTCTGAACTTGAGCAATTGAAAAGTAGTTTTATAGATATTCTCAAGTTCATGTAAATATAACTTATTGATTGGGTGTACATATGCGACACTGTATACAAAATTTTTGAGAATTTTGGCTTGCGGACCCCATCCTTTGCCATTGATGTCAAAGGGGGAGTGAAGAATAGTGAAAAATGAGGAATCCAGCAAAGGGGGAGCTTTGAAATCAGTGGAGAGCATAAGAGTATAGAGTAAGGGGGAGTAACACTTAGTCATTTTTCACTAAGTGTTGCCATTAATGCCAAAGGGGGATTTTGTTGGCAAGAGACACTACTTTACATGATAGGTGTTGTCATTGATGGCAACTAAGACTATTTGGTGCAGTGCACCTAGGACATTTTTATGTCATTTATTTGAAAATTCTAGTTGTTGAAGACTAAATGGAGTTTTAAAATATTGTAATAAATCCTTTGAGAGGCATGATGTTGTAGTGGGGGCCTAGAATAGGCATTTTTCTTTAGTGAGTCTGCAGTTTACTTTAAGTTTGTGACAGTCAATTATTAGACAGTTAGTATTTTTACTAAAAATAATTAGTTTTAGGCCTATTTTAGCCTTTTCCCACAATTTGGGAGTTTGTAATAGTGGAATTCATGGAAAAGATAAAAAGGAGACCTCTCTCATGTTGAAAGATAGGAGATTTGTGAAGTTTGAATGGAGGAAATAAAGAAAATGCTATTGACTGTCCTATTTTTCTTATTTTTCTAAATATTTTGTTGTTCCAACGTTTAGCATGAGGCTGTACAGTACCTTCAAGAGGGAAATTGACTGAAATTAGTTGGGAAACCATTTGAACCATTTTTGAAGGATTTTCATTTTCTTGGAAGGATTTTATCATTGCTTTTGTGCGGACTATTCTCTAACCCTTGTTTTAAGGGTTTTTGAGAGGTTTTGGTTTTCCTGTCCCATCTTGCTATGTTAGAACCCCAAAATGGGTGGGATGAGTTTAGGATGGTGTGCTTTCTAATGGGTTTTGTGTACAGGAGTAGAAGACAAGTAAAAGTTGGAGTTTGGAGCTATGGAGGCCTAGTTGCATCATGCTTAAGGCAAACTAGCCTAAGTGGAGTGAGTATTGAACCATAGAATGAAGTTGGAAGGCCATAGACCCCAAAAACCTTTGAAATCAATCCATTTGCACCATAGTGGATCCTCTAAAATAGGAGTGAGAAGTTTGTCTTTGAGTTTGTGGGCACTTTGTGTGTAAAACCACCCTAATTAGCCCTAGTTAGGAAGCGGTTCAGTCAAGATTTGAGGTTTATGTTCCAAAATAACCTATAGTGCATGTTTAATATGTTAAATGAAAAGATAATGGGTATCCAAAAAGGCCATGACAGTCTAGTTAGGAGGTTTGAAACTCAAGTTATTGTCTGATAGTCCCTTTTCAAGGGCTACAAGGAAATAGGTTAGCCTATGAAGGACGTGGTACAAGGATGTACCTTTTGAGCATTTTGATGGTTTTGTGAACTTGGGATAGTCAACCTTAGTTGATCTAGGGTCCCTAGAAGGTTTGGCAAAGAGCCTAGGTATATGAACCCATAGATGGTGTTATTGTGTAGTCTTGGAACCATGGAGAATGAGTGGACAGTCAAGTCTAGTAAGAAGACCAATGGAGTAGTCGAGCCCATAGAGGCCTAATGTCATGTTTATCCTACCATCCCCTACATCCTCTTCCTAATGAGAAGTTAGTTGTGATCCCTTTGGGTGGTTAGCTCTGCATCAAATTGGTATCAGAGCACAATTAGTAGGTCTATTGTGATTGTGAAGTGTTAAGTTGAAGGGGCAGTTTGACAAGATGCCTCCAAGAGGAAGAAACATGGCTCAAGAGATGAATAAGTTGAAGGAGAAGCATGATAGAGAGTTGAGGGAGCTAAAGGAAAGAATGGCTACCCTAGAACAAAATCAGAGAAGAGGAGTGGCTCTAGGTGATGAGAATGAGTCTGAGGAAGAAGAGGAAGCTAAGTATGAAGATGTGGAAGAAGAGTTAGACCCTAAGGATCAGAGGATGGTAAAGTTACTGAAAGCAGTGAAAGAAGACAAGCACAAGATAAAGATAGATGTGCCAAAGTATGGAGGAAGCCTTAGTAATGAAGAGTTGTTAGACTAGATTGCAGCATTAGACAATCATTTTGAGGGTGAAGAAGTTCCTAAGGATCAGAAAGTGAAGATTGCAAAGACCAAGCTGACAGATCATGCTTTGTTATGGTGGGATTATCAGCAAATAGAGAGGAGAAAGCAAGGAAAGGCAAAGATTGTCTCATGGGACAAGATGGTAGAAAAAATCAAAGGTAAATTCTTGCCTAAAGATTATGAAGTTCAAATGTTTAAAAAGCTTCAAAGTTTAAGGCAAAAGGAAACGGATGTTAAGACATACACTGAAGAGTTTTATAAGCTAAGTATAAGGTCTAGTCAAAGTGAAAGTGAAGTGCAAAAAGTTGCTAGGTATATTGGTGGTTTGAGATTTAACATGCAGGATGAACTAGTGTTGGCAAATCCAAGGAATGTTGAAGAATGTTATCAGATGGCAGTAAAAGTGGAAGAGAAGCTGAAGAGAAGACAAGACAAGACAGCCAGAGGTAGAGGCAGCACCTCTAGAGGTAGAGGATCCTTTCAAAATGCAAAGCAAGTCAATGAAAGTCAAGAGGAGATGAACAAGACACAAGGACAAAGTGCAGATTTCAGAGGCAGAGGTTCTAGAGGCAGATTTGGTGGTGGAAGGAGTGCAAACACGTTTATGGGTAAGTGTTACAATTGTCAAGAGTTTGGGCACCCAGCATATAAGTGTCTTGAGAAGAAAAATTTTTCAAGTGATGGTGAAAGGAAGAATGAGAGGACTCAGTTAATCCAAGAAGAAGAATGTGGTGGTTCTACTCCCACTAGTTGTGTTGGTGAAACAGGAGAAACATTGATGCTGAGAGAGAGAGCACTATTGAAGACTTCCAGGGAGAAGGAGTTGATTCAGAGGAAAGCACTATTTATTACAACTTGTAAGTGCAAGGACAAGGTATGTAAATTAATAGTGGATTCAGGATGTACTAATAATATGGTGTCTAGTGAGATGGTAGATAAACTGAGGTTGAAAAGAATACCTAGGGACACACCTTACAAAATCTCTTGGGTAAGTGATCATCAGTCCATTTTAGTGAGTGAGCAAGCATTAGTAGAGTTCAATATTGGAGCATATGAGGATAAAATACTTTGTGACATCCTACGTATGGATTGTTGTCATTTGATACTTGGAAGACCCTGGCAATTTGATAGGTTTGTAGTTTATGATGGAAGAGCCAATACCTTCACTATTAAGAAGGATGAGAAGACTTTTGTACTACTGCCATTAGAGGAGCAGTCAAGGACAGCAAAGATGATAATGTTTGGCAAGAAGGAGCCAATGATGTTGGAAGAAAGTGAAAACAAGGAGTGTGCAGCCTTTTCAAGGCATAAAGTTGTTGAAACAACAAAGAACAAGTGTGAAGATGATTTGTAGCCAGTTGTGAAGAGGAATGTCTTCATGTGGAAGAAGGAGGTGAGTGAAAATGTGAAGTGCAAGAGTGAAGAGTCTATGGAAAGGAAACAAGTGAATGAAGGGATCTTAGTAGGGATAGTCATGTGCCCTGTAGTGTTGAGTAGAGAGAAGAGGCAGTCAAGTGAAGCTGATGCAGCAGTTTACAAGGTTGATAGGACAGTAAACAATTTGGGTAAAGGCCTGATAGAGATTGCAAAAGTTAATGTGACAGTGAACAGTGGGAAGAATGGAGACAAACAGTGGTGTAAACAAGAAGTTGAGAAGACAAGTGGAAAGATAGTTGAGAGAAGAATGGATGCTAATGAAGGTGACAAGGTCAGAGGACCAAGAATGGGACAGTTTACAAAGAGTGCACATTGTCAAGAAGCAAGTAATGTTGGCAAGCATGTCAAGGACAGTGAGAATCAAGCACAAAATGGACCTGCTAAAGACAAACATGGAGGACAAAGACAAGCAATGGAAGACAATTTGCAAGATTCTTTCCAAGGGACTTGGAAAAGTTACGAGTTAGGGTGTATGGTGCAATGCACCTAGGACATTTTTATGTCATTTATTTGAAAATTCTAGTTGTTGAAGACTAAATGGAGTTTTAAAATATTGTAATAAAGCCTTTGAGAGGCATGATGTTGTAGTGGGGGCCTAGTATAGGCATTTTTCTTTAGTGAGTCTGCAGTTTACTTTAAGTTTGTGATAGTCTATTATTAGACAGTTAGTTTTTTTAGTAAAAACAGTCAGTTTTAGGCTTTTTTAGCCTTTTCCCATGATTTGGGAGTTTGTAATAGTGGAATTCATGGAAAAGATAAAGAGGAGACCTCTCTCATGTTGAAAGATAGGAGATTTGTGAAGTTTGAATGGAGGAAATAAAGAAAATGCTATTGATTGTCCTGTTTTTCTAATTTTTCTGTATATTTTATTGTTCCAACGTTTAGCATGAGGCCGTACAGTACCTTCAAGAGGGAAAATGACTAAAAATAGTTGGGGAACCATTTGAACTTTCATTTGAACCATTTTTGAAGGATTTTCATTTGCTTAGAAGGATTTTATCATTGCTTTTGTGCAGACTGTTCTCTAACCCTTATTTTAAGGGTTTTAGAGAGGTTTTGGTTTTCATGTCCCATCCTGCTATGTTAGAACCCCAAAATGGGTGGGATGAGTTTAGGATGGTGTGCTTTCTAATGGGTTTTGTGTTTAGGAGCAGAAGACAAGTAAAAGTTGGAGTTTGGAGCTATGGAGGCCTAGTTGCATCATGCTTAAGGCAAACTATCCTAAGTGGAGTGAGGATTGAACCATAGAATGAAGTTGGAAGGCCATAGACCCCTAAAACCTTTGAAATTAGTCCATTTTCACCATAGTGGATCCTCTGGAATAGGAGTAAGAAGTTTTTCTTTGAGTTTGTGGGCACTTTGTGAGTAAAACCACCCTAATTAGGCCTAGTTAGGAAGCAGTTCAGTGAAGATTTGAGGTTTATGTTCCAAAATAACCTATAGTGTATGTTTATAAAGTTAAAGAACAAGATAATGGGTATCCAAAAAGGCCATGACAGTCTGGTTAGGAGGTCTAAAACTCAAGTTATTATCTAACAGTCCCTTTTCAAGGGCTACAAGGAAATAGGTCAGCCTATGAAGGAAGTGGTACAAGGAGGTACCTTCTGAGCATTTTGATGGTTTTGTGAGCTTGGGACAATCAACCGTAGTTGATTTAGGGTCCCTAGAAGGTTTGGCAAGGAGCCTAGGTATATGAACCCATAGATGGTGTTATTGTGTAGTCTTGGAACCATGGAGAATGAGTGGACAGTCAAGTCTGGTAAGACCAATGGAGTAGTCAGGCCCATAGAGGTCTAATGTCCTGTTTGTCCTACCATCCCCTGCATCCTCTTCCTACTAAGAATTTAGTTGTGATCCCTTTGGGTGGTTAGCCTTTGCATCACTATTCCACGCATCCGCATAACATAATTTGTTCATACCGGAAGTCAGAATTAGAATTTATCTAAGTCTGAATAGCCTGAAATAGAGCATGTGACAGGGTCCGATATCTTGGTCCGGATCTCTTCGGTGGTAAATCAGAGTATGTTGTGGATCTAAAGAAATCATAAGGTTTGTCAGGGCAATCTAAATCCAAAATTTTAGTCTTCGGTGATGATGGATTCAAAAGTTATTTGCATCTGAGTACAGGGTTACAGTTTGATAGTGCAGACAGTAGAAGAACATGCCGGCCTTGTAATTGATCTTGGTTCTGAATAAATTGAAGTTGTCAGTTGGATTATTTGTGATGATTAGTGATAGTAGCTGACATGATTGATGATTTGTGAATGTAATTTTTGGTATGCGTTACAAGTTATGCATGGATTTAGCTGACATAGCAGAGTCTTCAACAAAGTTCTAAGTGTTCTTGATACCAACCGAAAAGTGATTGAATATCATGATACGGATATATATAGTTGATGGATTTAAGTTATTTGTGTGTGTAGTTCGAATATGAAGTAAGAACAAAAAGAGCAGGTATAAGTGCGAAAGGGAAACAGATCTAAGATCTGGATTATGGCAAAACAATAAATAGGGCAGAATAAAGATGAAGTGTATCAAGTCGGTATTCTGTGCTTAACCGAAATTGAATCCTTTCATTGGTAGATGCTAATTATTAGTTCAAACTCATTGTAATCTTCCTTCTATAGGCAGTGAACCTTCTTTTGAGCAGTGAGCCCTGGGCAGTGAGCCTAAATGCATGTGCATTCCCAATTGTAATATTTTTAATAGAGTATAATCTTTGTGGGTTAACCCCCACTGTGGTTTTTCCCTTAACTGGGTTTCCACATTAAAAATCATTGTGTTATGTGTGTTTATTTTCTTCTTCTCATGTGTTGATGATTCATGCTTTAAATGTTTTAATCAGTTTTAAGTGATATTGTTGCAAATGAAAAAGTTTTAGGACAACTGATTCACCCCCCCTCTCAATTGTCCAGCCTAATTCTAATACTCCTCATAAGAAACAAAAGATATCACATATACAAGGCTATGAGAAACAAGCACCACATGGATATTCTAAGAACAAAGAACAACCTAAGGTGAACCACTCAAAATTTACACAAAACTTGATGGAGCATCTCTCTAAGATGCTCACAAGTTCCAAATTCTAGACCGGTTTTACTTACAGGTAAGTATTTCTAACCTTGGTGATCACCTATGTTATGGCATTATTTTTTCATTTATGTGACCTCGCCTCTCGTGTTGTGTTCCCCCCTTGATGTGTTATGTGTTGTTTAATCCTCCTAGGATGACCATTGATTCTCTTGTAAGGTCAAGGATACCGGGAGACCACCTCTATTGCAACATTCTTCTATTTGTATCATCATTCTTCTATATTGCTTCTCCTCTATTTTTATTGTTGTTTGTTGTGTCTTAAGGGCATGTAGTGTTGCGGTTGGTGACTTGGGGGTACCCTCCTACGTGATTGTCCCTAAGGCATTTGTTCTCCTCTCTTGATTTATTGTTTACCTTCCTCTAGTGGTTCTATCTAGCTGGTGGATGACAAAAAACAAATAAGACTAATAAGGACCAAGTGTGCCTTCAGCAAGAAATTAAAAAATGGACCTAGTCCATACATGACGATGGGGTTGATATATATTATCTGATGCTTGGCTAGTAGAATCACTCCATGTGATATTTTGATGTCTTTTCACACTAACAAACTATAACAATATAGTTGCTCTATGTACTTTGTTTATCTTTGAATCTCACCTCATTTACATTCAATTATGAGATCCTTGCAGTATAGCCCCATGGTTATACTCAGTTTTCGAATCCGCAGTGTAACCTTGGCTTCTTGATGTGATTATTTTGCATGCATTGCTTTTGATCATGTGATGTGGTTGTCTTATGGAAATATTTCTAACCTCTTTTCTTGTAGGAATGTGTTTGTGGGAACATTTGGCGATCGTAAAGTACATGTCACTTCTAGGGGCATGGGCTTTGTGAGAGCTCTTGTTCTCTTGTGTGTTTTCTTCCTACCTTAACGTGCTTGATATCGATACATGATATCAACCACCTTAAGGTGGGAGTATATATAAGGTAAGTTGTTTGATTATTTTGATACTAATGAAGAGTGTTTGTAAGCCCTCTGCAGAGGCGGGATGTTGTATCTTCATGCGAGTGCACATCTTTATTTCTATATTGTAATCATTAATCCCTTTACAAAGGTGAGATATTTTGCATATCCTTTTATTTTAAGCCCTTCTGCAGAAGGTGGGGATGGTGTATTTCTCAAGGAGATTGCACAATCCTCTCATTTTCAAAAAGTCCTCCAAGCAGGTAGGAAGCGGATCTAAGACTATCCTAACCCTTAAGCGTGTCTTTGGTGATTGTTGTGGTGAATCCCAATCATTGGTGTGTGTCTGTAATGTGCCTGAGATGGCTGCGAACCTAGCCATAGGTTACTTCCATCGCTTGTTTGTCATGTTTTCTCTGTGTCTTCCATGTGTGTGTATGGCGTGTTTGTTCCCAAGCATAGTCTAAAGACTAGTGGCGATGAGTCCCTCCTATGCTTTGGGATTTGTATGGCATGTTTGTTCTCAAGTACAGTCTAAAGACTGATGGCGATGAGTCCCTCCTGCATTATTGGTTGTGTGTTTACTTTCCTTGTACTTGCATTTGTATTCATATGGGAAAAATGAAAATGAAAAAAGAAAATAATCACTGCATTCACTATATTCATTGTGTTCTGCGTGTCTTCAATGTTGTCTTATTCATGTCTTGCGTGACTGTTACTATCTTCTTCATGTTTTATGTTCATGTTACTGTCTTCAATGTGTTTGGTATGTCTTCACCGCACTTGGCATGTTTGTTGTGTTTTGACTGTACTTTAACGCATGTATTGACCGTGCGTTTATACATACATTTAAGTGGAGGCTAAATGTTATGTTAGAAAATGTCCCCTTGGGGGATTTTTCCTCTTAAGGTTTAGCTCCCAAGTCCTTTAGAATGCATTTAGATCATCTTGCATATTAATGATGATTTCCAGTGAAGAAACCCCTAAGTTTTATGGCAAATGGGACCTAGCGGATGTCCTTATGATGAATCCTACTTGAAACAGGGGAGAGGAATTGGGTGTCCATGCCCTAGTCTTGCCCTATTTTGGGTTAGGACCTATTTTCATGTGTCAGTTATGTGAACGTTATTATGTCCTATGCCGACACCTCAAGTTTGAATTATGAATTTCTTGGAAGGAAGTTGTTTAGTTGCAAAAATAAGCATGTTTAGGCATTCATTTGTAAACTAGATGGACATTGCAATTTTTGATCCTATGCTAAAGTGATTCAAAGGCTTTCATTGTGTTGTAGAGAAGTATTGTTTTGTTATTGTGTTTATTATGCATATTTGGCTCCATCTCCTCATGGCATGAAAGAAGCATCTTCCTTCCATGAGAGCTACACCATCAAGGTGACATTCATTTGTGTTTTCAATCATTTATCAATTGGTTTTTGCCTCTATCCCGCAGGGATACGTACTCTTCATCTGATAAAGGTGTTCAAAAGACTTGAATGTCTCTCTAGGGCTTGACCAAGGCAAGCCTCTAAACACCACAACCCCCAACCCACTTTTCTGTGATTGCAGGTTACAGGTTTCAGAAGCGGAAGAAGTGGAGTTGCAAGGAGGCATTACAACTATCAAAAGTGTAGAGAAAAGAAGAAAATTAGGGCTTGGACTAGGGTGCCCGCTCATTAGTCCTCTAGATTTTGATGTGGTAAAATCTCTGTGATAGCAAAATAAGGTTGCAGACATTCTTCAGAGATCCCAAAAAAAATAGGTACACTAGACTAGGGTGACCGCTCATTGGTCCCTGACTTTTCTATGCACTAAACTTTGAAATTTGGTATGTATTTGATTGTCATTTGATATCTTTGTGTGCGATCATATTTCATGATTTGTCTGTTTGTTTACGATTTTAGGAAATTAGGGTTTTGAGCATAATCGAGCTTAATTGAATAAAAAATTTACACAATTCCAATCTTCCCCTCTATTCCAAGTGACAAGAGATCTATAGTAGAGTTCTCTACTTGTTCAAATGTCCTTGAATGTTGGTGTGAAAGGAGGATTCCACATAAATCCTTGAAATTACCAAACCCTCTCCTCTTTTTCACACTAAACACCATCATTCCTAAAATATACATCCTCACATCACCAACCTATATGTGTCTCACAAGAGGCTGAGTAACAAAAAAGCAGAACTCAAACCCATCATCGACCCACATACCTTCATCCCCTCCCACTATTTATCCACATACCTTCATCCCCTTCCATCAAGTTTTCTAAGCTTCCATCCCACCCCCTGCCTCCTTCACTTTTTACATAGAGTGAGTAACTGCAAGGCATAAATCACAACTACCTTAATCCCTCATCACCCTAATCCTTCCTAATCCCCTAAACCTAACCTATCATTCTACCCTCCCTTCATCCCTCCAAACCTGATCCCCTTTGTGATTTATCACATCACGTCTTTACACCTCCAACAAGACACCCAGTTGAACTACCATCCCCCTTGACCCTATCACTTTCTCTTTTTTATAGAGTAAGTAATAGAAAAGTAGAACTTCCACCCACAATACATCCTCTCACCCTCACTCCCATCAATCCACCCAACTTACCTCCTCCACTTGCTTTTCCTTCCCCCTCCATCATCCCATCCCTCTTATGGTTTTCATAAGCAATACGTTTTTGCACCACCATGTCACATCATTGGTTAACTTATCCCCTTCCTCATCCTTGATTCATCCTTCCCCTAGTCCCTTTCATGATTTTGCATAAACATCACGTCTTTGCCCTACTAGGTCACCTAGTCAGTTACCCTACCTCCCATGTCATTCACCTCCCTTAACTCATCATCTCTCAGTTCACTTTCATGATTTATCACAACACATCTTTGCATCGTGAACATGTCACCTAGCCAATTACCATCAATCCCTTTCACCTCACACCCTATCCATCCTCATCCTAACTATGATTTTAATACATGGTATAGTCTAAAAATTGACAATTTCATCCTCTGCCCAACCCTCACCATACCATCCTCCTATTCCCATCTCATCAAGTAACCAAAACTACATATCATCACGACTCGCATCGTAGTGTCCCTTGATCTTGTGGATACAAGGTATGTAGGCAATCTAGAATACAAAGTAAGTATCCAGTATGCAGGTGCATAAGATGTCACCCATCCAACCCCGCTTGGATGGTCCCTATTCCCTAAGCTTGTTGATTACACTTGACCTCAGCACGATACACTCGCTATGCATACTATCCAAGTATCAAACTCTCACTCAAATCATCAATTATCAGATCCACTTCAACCACAACTCATGGCCTATATATCTCTCTGCCCATTCTTTGATTTATCCCAATCATCCATCGATTCCTGCCTTATGGATGTATCCTTCCTACAATAGGCAGAATCCTCAATCTACACCCATCTTGGCAAGAGATATAATGGTTGTCTGTCTGGTCAGTTGGTCATTTGGTTATTGATTTTCTCTTTTGTTCTATTCTTAGATTGTTTCAAAGCTACCTTGATCTTACTATATTATGGTACGTGGTGAAAGATCTAAAATGGGGTATGGTCATTTCTTTCGTATGTTGTGCTTGTGGGATGTTCTCATTACTTCAATTTTGTATTCATATCTTCTAAATAGTATGGTAGATTCTTACATATTAGTCCCCTTTTGCATCTAAGGTTCCTTATACCTTTTGTGTACTAAGGGCTTATGCTATGGATCCCTCTCGTTTGTCTAAGCAAGATTGTACTATCTTGGGCATGTATGGGATCATCCTATTGCTTGTAAAGTCAATTCTAATGCATGGGATCCCTTATCACCCTGGTTCCTTATACCTTGGTACATAACATCCCATGCTATATCAATAGTATTGCTCATAATTTTTTGCATAATTTCTAATACATTCAACAATCCCCATTTGTCCCTACATCCTACATATGCATCCCTATTACCATTTTCCCATCCCATATGTTGCTCCAAGTTTCATCAGAACAACCTTCATTTCCCCTCTCCTACCTATTCATTTTGACCATCTATTTCCCCTTTTGGACTCCACCTCGTGACCATTTTAGGCACTTGGTATCATGATTGTTGAATGCACAAGAGAACTGAGAGGGGGTGAATAAGTTGTATCATAAACTTCAAACCCTCACAAACATTCAGATCCACATTAACCTTTAAACTTGTTATGATGATTAAGCATGAAAATCAAATAGCAAAAACTAAATCATAACAACACCAAACACAAGACAACACCAGATTTTATGTGGAAAACCCAAGAAGGGAAAAACCACAGTGAGCATTAGCTCACAATATAAAGTAGTAGTAACACTAAATTACAAAAGGCTCACTGCCAGAGAACTCACTGCCCAGAAGAAAGAAATAAAGGCTCACTACCAAAGGACTCACTATTCAGAAGAAAGAGATAGAAGAGAAGGCTCATTGCCAGGGATGAATTGATATAATTACATCTAACATATGCATGGAGTTCAATTCCAATAAAGCTCAATATTCACCACAACGCAAACATCACCTTCGCAGCAACACTAAAAAATAGTAGACACTTTTTGCTCACTACATCCAGTAGCTAGCACATGAAATCTCTCACTACACTAATCAAATTCACATCACATACATTATATCCATCATGCATGCATCCAGTCACAAATCCTTCACACTTATTTATACCATCATCAGCCTTGAAATCATTCTCCAAGGTCGGCAACACATCTTAACCCATAAAATTCAAATTAGGTCTAGACCAAAACATTCCCGCGGAGGAAAGGAATGAATGTGGACCACATCACACCTTAGCAGAGACCTAAATCCATACATACGTGCTTCATCATGCTTTCACAATCACCGAAGCACAACTGCAATTAGTGTAAACAACCAAGTTAGCCAAACTGGTGCAGTCACGGTAGGAGGGTTCACATAGTGAACTGTCCAAACCATACAACAAGAGTAAACACAATGGAAACAACTCAAAGATATGAAACAAATGTAGATTTAGTCATTCATTATACCATAGAATTCAAATACAGATCAGCTGGCAACATGCGGGCTTACAATTAGGGCTCAAAGGCCTGACTGCAGAATATCATAATAAACACAAGATATAGCTTTGAAGCTCCTTTGTGCAAAATTTAAACTATCAACTATCACTATTATCATGAACTACTTTCCTAAGGATCTATTACATCAATATATATCATCTCCAGAACATAAGATTCCTCTACGTTGGCCAAGAAAGATCACAAACTCCAATGAAGAGTTGTAACATGTGTACACGGATAGGTCAGACCTAAATGCATAGAGCACCTCTGCAAATGAATGGAATGATGTGTGGATCCTAGGGAAGGCCATCCATCAACCAAAGATCATTGAATGATTTGTCATTAAGCTCCACAAGTCAAGGAATGCTCCACATGTCTTCTCCTTTAGCTGATTATATGAGACTGTTAAGATGTTATGTTCTGAGAAACAGTTGATCTTTTGATAGCGATAACTTTCTAGTACTTGATCCAAATGTTTTGAATTCTGAATATGATGTAGATGAATGAATCGAGATGCTAAGTCTAGCTCCATAAGATCTAAAATACAACTGTGGTATAATGAAGACCAAAATACAAAAATTGATACTGACTAAACTACCTAAACTAAACTGGAAAAGAAACAAACTGAACTACAAACAAATTGAAATGCAAATGTTTTTGGTTGATGCAAGATTGATCTTGAACTAGGGATGCTCCTGCATTAGACATCTGGGGTTATTGAAAAAGTGAGTCCCTCACTTTGTTGGGGCTGGGGGAGAACCAAGACGGTCCACCTCAGCCTGAAAAATCCATGATGAATCTTCTTCTAGTCTGCCTTTCCACTTCACAAGGTATTCTTTGTATTTTCTTCCTCTGGTGTTGCATCCAACTCTGTTGTCCAAGATGTCTTCAATCTGCTCCGGTGCTTGTTGTGGTAACTACTTCTTCAAGTCTTCTTCATGGTTGTCACTGAACTCTGCTTCATGATAATAATATAGGTTTGTGATGTTGAACATAGGTGATATACCCAATGTCTCCGGTAACTCCACTTCATATGCATTTCCTAAGTCAAATTTTCTGAGTATCCTACAAGGTCCAAACTTCTTCATCTTCAACTTGTTATATGTCCCAACTGGAAATATTTATTTTCTCAAGTATACCATCACTTCATCTCCCACTACAAATTCTTTGTGTCTTCTCTTCTCATTTGCTTGCTCCTTATATTTGCTGTTCATATTCTCCAAATGCATCTTCACCTGATTATGCAATGTCTTCATGTGATCTAAAAATTCCTCTGCTTCTGCACTTCTCTTTTTTGTCACACCCATATCTCTCAATTCTATCACTCCTCTAGGATTTAGTCATGTAACAATCTCAAAAGGTGTTCTTCCAGTACTCCTATTTACTGAATTATTATATGCAAATTTTTCTTGTGAAAGAATCAAGTGCCAAATTCCTGTCTTCTCTCCAACCAAACATCTCAACAAGTTTCCCAAACTCCTATTCACTACCTCTATCTGTCCATCAGTCTATGGATGAAATGTTGAACTAAACTTCAAATCTGTCTTCATCTTCTTCCAAAGTGTTTTCCAAAAGTATCCAACAAACTTTGTATCTCTATCTAAAACTATACTCCTAGGTAATCCATGCAATCTCACAATTTCTTTGAAAAATAGGTCTGCTACATGCACTGCATCAGTTGTCTTCTTACAAGGTATGAAATGAGCCATCTTTGAAAATTTGTCCACCACTACAAATATAGAATCATGTCCTCTCTGTGTCTTAGGCAATCCCATCACAAAATCCATGCTTATGTCTTCCCAAGGTCTCTCCAGTACTATCAAAGGTTTATATAATCTAGTGTTCTGACTACTCCCTTTTGTAACTTGACAAACTCTACAACTCTGCACAAATTTCCTAACATCCTTATGTATCTAAGGCCAAAAGTATTTTTCACTCACTAAAGCCACTATCTTATCAATGCCAAAATGTCCCGCCAATCCTCCATTATGTTTCTCCTTAATCAAATTATCTCACATTGAACTTCTAGATATGCATAACTGATTTCCTCTGAACAACATATCTTCCTGAATGAAATAATCCAACCACTTACTCCTATCTGTTGCAGCATATTCCTTATATGTTTTCCAAGGTTCTGCAAAATTAGTGTCTCCTTCATACATATGCTTCAATTCATCAAATTCCAACACTTCAACTCTCATTTCTATCAACAAGTTTATTCTCCTACTCAAGGCGTCAGCAACTTTGTTTGATTTTCCACTCCTATGCTTCAACACAAATGTATAACTCTGCATGAACTCTACCCATCTCATATGTCTCTGATTCAACTTACCTTGACTGTTCAAATATTGCAAAGCTTGATGATCTGTATACAACACAAATTCCTTAGGCATCAAATAATGTCTCCACTTTTTCAGGGTTTGAATTATGGCATAGAACTCTTGATCATAAACTGAATATCTTCCCCTTGCATCATTCAACTTCTCATTGAACTATGCTACAGGTCTACCTTATTGACTTAATATTGCTCCAATTGCATTTCCACTTGCATCAAAATCAACTTGAAATACCTTATTGAAATCCAGTAATGCCAAAACAGGTTGCTCTATCACCTTTTGCTTCAACAGTTCAAAACTTTTATCTTCTCTAGATGTCCATTTGAAATATTTTATGTCACCTCTCATTGTCTCTGTCATAGGGTTACATACTAAACTAAAATTTCTAATGAACTTCTACTAGAAACTAGCCAATCCATGAAATGATCTTACTTCTCCAATGCTCTCTGGCGTAGGCCATTCAACAATTGATCTTACCTTCTTAGTGTCCATCTTCAATCCTTCCGTAGAAATCACAAATCCCAAATCTACCAATTCTTCCTTTATGAAACTACATTTCTTAATGTTTATCAGCCATTTCTCTCCTCTCAATCTCTGCAAAACTTGTCTAAGGTGCCACAAATGTTCTTCTTTTGTCTTACTGAAAATCAGAATATCATCCAAGTATACTATCACAAACTTACACAAGAATTTCTTTAAGACTTCATTCATCAATCTCATGAAAGTACTCAGTGCATTTTTTAGTCCAAAAGGCATCACTAACCACTCATACAATCCTCCATTTGTCTTAAAATAAGTCTTCCACTCATCTCCTTCTGTGATTTTGATCTGATGGTATCCACTCTTCAAGTCTATCTTTGTGAAATATCTTTCTCCACTCAAACAATCCATAATATCATCCATCCTAGGTAAAGGAAATCTATACTTGACTATGATCTTGTTTATTGCTCTAGAGTTAGTACACATTCTCCATTCTCCATCTTTCTTCAGTGCTAACATTGCAGGTACTATACAAGGGCTCAAACTTTCTCTAATCAAACCTTTCCTCAGCAATTCTTGTATCTGTCTATTCAGTTCTTCATTCTCTATCGGTGTCATTCTATGTGGTGCTTTATTAGGCAAACTAGCTCCCAGTATAAGATCCATGTGATTACTAATACTCCTTATAGGTGGCAATCCTTTAGGCACATTATCTAATATGACGTCTTCATACTCTATCAGCAACTCTCGTATCTCCTCTAGTTATGATTCTTCAATCTCCTTCTTCAATGCTTCAGGCTTCTTAGGAATCAAAGCATAACACATATTCTCATGTCTCAAACCATCCATAAATTTCCTTCCATCTACCAAACAGATTCTAGCATTCCCACATACTTCACTCTTAGGATCATCCTCCAAAGGAATCAAGGTAATTCTCTTCCCATTTGTTGTTATAGTATATGTATTCTTTCTCCCATCATGTATAGCTTTTCTATCATACTACCAAGGTCTGCCCAACAAAATATGACAAACATCCATAGGCATAATATCACACAAGACTTCATCATGATATGATCTAATATGAAATTTCATCAAACATTGCTCACTCACCAGTACCTTATGATCATCCTGAATCCATGCTATGTGATAGGGCTTAGGGTGTTTCAATCTTTCCAACTTCAACTTAGTCACCATCTCTTCTGAAACTAGGTTATCTGAACTACCACTATCAATAACAACCTTACAACACTTACCTCCTAATTTGCATCTAGTTCTGAACAAACTTTTTCTCTGTGGTGGTTCCTCATTTGTCTCTGCTTGAATTATTACTCTCCTCATCACAAGTGATTCTCCTTTCTCTAGTTTACCAATTGAACTCGGTGAACCAACAAGTTATTCTTCAACATAAGTTGCTCTTCCATTGTTCTCTATCTTCTTGCTTGTACTCCCTTGATTACATTTAAATGCTTTATGTCCTTCACCTCCACACTTGAAACAAGTGCCTCTGAATGTTCTCTTATCAAATCATCTTCCCTCTCTTCTATGTCCTTCATTCCGGTATGAATTACAGTTACCTTTGTGATGAATATTTATGCCATTGCTTTGGTATGCATTGTTATCTCTGTCCTCCTCCTTAAATGTGTTGTCCAATTTGTTCTGCTCTGCAAATGATCTCTCACATCCAGAAAATGTTCTACATCTCTAAAATTTACCTCCTCTTCCTCTTTGTCTTTGATCATGCCTCTTGTTCAACTTCTCTTCAACTTTCAGGAAAAACTGATATGCTTCCTCCAAGGATGTCATCCTCACTAAACTTAGTTCTTCTTGAATGTTCAATCTCAGTCCATTGATGTATCTAGCCACTTTCTCTTTTCTTTCTTCACTATGTCTTGTCCTTATAATCATCTTATGAAATTCTTTAGTGTACTCCACAGATTTTTCCTATTGTCTCAAGTTATGCAATCTTTTCAACAGTTCCAACTCATAATCAGCGGGTATGAACTGATTCTTCAATTTTGTCACCATCCTATCTCATTTTGTAATCTTTTCTTTTCCTCTCCTGTTTCTATCCAACTGAACTTCTTTCCACCATATAGCAGCATGTCCTTTCAACTTTGTCTTTATAAATTTCACCTTCTCTGGATCTTCAACTTCTTCATATTCAAAGTATTCTTCCATGTTATTTATCCAGTCAATCAATCCTTCAGAGTTCAAATTGCCAATGTAGTTCGGCACATCAACTCTAAGTCTTTTTCCAATCTTTGAAATAGCTCACAACATTTTGACTTGATCTCATTCTTCTTCTTCATCACCTCCTAGGGTTTTGCCAATTTGTTCAACAGATTGAAATTCCTCTTCATCATCACTCTCCACATTAGGTCTTAGTGTTAATCCTCTTCGCTTATCTTCTTCAACAGCATCCAATTGAATTTGCATTGTCTTCATCATTTCCATCATCTCATCCATTCTACCAGCCATTGTTCCAACAGCAACAACTCTCATCGGTGGCATTCTTCCTAGGATCAAGTGCAAACTACCTCAAGTTTGGTGATTAGGATACAAGGTGACAACTGCCTCACAATCGGTGATCGGTTGTGACACAAGTAACCTACCTCAATTTATCCACAACAAGATCTTACAGAATTCCCTCGCCAACTTCACTCAATTCACTCCCAAAGGTTCAAACTTTTGCTCTGATACCACTTGGTGCAGTCACAGCAGGAGGGTTCATAGAGTGAACTATCCAAACCGTGTAGCAAGAGTAAACACAACAGAAACAACTCAAAGATATGAAACAAATGTAGATTCAGTCATTCAATATACCATAGAATTTAAATACAGATTGACCAGCAACATGTGGGCTTACAATTAGGGCTCAAAGGCCTGACTATAGAATATCAGAATATACACAAGATATAGCTTTGAAGCTCCTTCGTGCAAAATCTAAACTATCAACTATCACTATTATCATGAACTGCTTTCCTAAGGATCTATTACATCAATATATATCATCTCTAGAACATAAGATTCCTCCGCATCGGCCAAGAAAGATCACAAACTCCAATGAATAGTTGTAACGTGTGTACATAGATAGGTCAGACCTAAATGCATAGAGCGCCTCTACAAATGAATGGAATAATGTGCAGATCTCAAGGAAGATCAGCCATGAACCAAAGATCATTGAATGATGTGTCATTAAGCTCCACAAGTTGAGGAATGCTCCGCAGGTCTTCTCCTTTAGCTGATTATTTGAACTGTCAGGATGCTCTGTTCTAAGAAACAGTCAATCTTCTGATAGAGATAACTTTCTGATACTTGATCCAAATGTTTTGAATTCTGGATATTATGTGGATGAATGAATTGAGATGCTAAGTCCAGCTCCACAAGATTTGAAATGCAATTGCGGTATAATGTGGACCAAAATACAAAAACTGCTACTGACTAAACTGCCTGAACTGAACTAGAAAAGAAACAATCTAAAATGCAAATGTTTTTGGTTGATACAAGATTGCTCTTGAACCAGGGATGCTCCTGCATCACAAACTTGTGTTAACACTATGAACTTTTAAGTGCACTCTTCACTCAAAACCAAAAGACAACATGTGGACCATGCTCCAAGCTTGAACATGATCTAGAGACATCCACAAGCACCTGAAAACCAACAAAATCTTTTGCAACATCTTTCACCTGAAGAAATGAACTTGTGGAGCACCAAACCATGAACTACTTGAACTAAAGAAAGATATAGACCTTATAACATGAATCTAGAACTGCAAAGCTAGAAACAAATCTATAGAGAAATGCGGAGCAAAACAGTTTCTCCCAAACACCTCTAGACAACCCAGAAACACAGTCCACACACTGGTGAACACAACTTTCTCTTCACAATGAACTAGAGCACAAAATTTGGAACATAGCATCTCTAAACACCTCTGAACAACATATTCAAACTGTAAAACCAAAACCAAAACATTACTCTATTGAGTCAGAATACATCTTAAACACATTGTTTCCTTTATTAATCAAATCTTCTCAAAAGTACTTGGAAACCAAACAAGAGAAGCATATTCTCAACATCTTCAGCATCTCTACAAAGCAACCAAATCACCTTCAGCAATAGCTCATATCCGCATCTCTACACAACCTTATCTCAGATCTCTGCTCAACACAAACTAGTCATACTCTTACATCATTTCTTAACTCACACTCTTGACACAGTTGACACCAATGACAACACAAGCTTGTTGACATTAATGACAACACCAATTAGCACATACTTGCAACAATGAACAACAAATCAAACCATCCATCCATGACATTCCCATTCCCTTTCATTATCCATTCCATTAGCATTTATTCATTAACCATCCCTTTTCATTCTATTATCATTTATCCATTAGTCATTTTTCATTCTATTCTCATTTTTATCATTATCATCCATAATATATGTTTATTAATTTGAACATATATTCATTATCATCCCATTTTCATTTATTTATTGTTCATTTATCCCTTGTTCATTATCCATTCCATTATCATTTATTCACTAACCATCCCTTTGCATTCTATTATCATTTATCCATTAGTCATTTTTCATTCTATTCTCATTTTTATCATTATCATCCATAATATATGTTTATTAATATGAACATATATTCATTATCATCCCATTTTCATTTATCCCTTGTTCATTGCATTCCATCACCATTTACCCATTGACCATTTTCCATTATCATTTATCCATTAATCATTTGTCATTCTATTATCATTTTTATCATTATCATCCATAATATATGTTTATTAATCTGAGCATGTATTCAGTCCATTATCCATTTGTATTCCATTATCATTTGTCCATTTGCATTCCATTTCATTATCATTAGTAATCTATTTTAACACTAAGTCCATTTATACATTTTATTCCATTAGTCCATTCTAACTGATATCTCTGTGCCAATCCATGCGCCTGTGCTAGTTGTGTATGTGCTAGTTATGCCTATAGTTGTGCTATCTGAGCCTATAATTGCGCAACCTACCCATCACCCTATCCCTATGCTAGCAGCCCCTATAGTTGTGCTACTTGTCCCTATAGTTGTTGAACCTGGGCCTGTAACTCCTACACTAGTCCCTATAGCCTCGCCAACTCTGCTGCTTCATCACCATCTCCATCTCCTCCTCCTCCTCCTTCTCCTCTTGCCCATCTATCACCCTCCTCCTCCATGTCCATATCAACTATCTCTACGTCCTCCTCCTCTCCATCATCCCCATCATCTCATCCTGCTACCAGCACTATGATTGTCAGTCCTACCAGCATCATCAGTCAAACTAGTCTATGTTGAGCCCACCACTGATCATATAGTGTCGTCGTCCCTACATCTACCACCTATGCTCTCACTTCCCATGCTCTCCCCTGTAGACCATCAAAATTTGTTATCACAACTTGTGGGTTAAGAGGTGGCCCCTATCATGGCACCTCTGCATGAATCCACACAAACATTATCTGCTCCTGTGTCACATCCTGGGGCAACCCAAATAGTTAAGCCACTAGATCTAGCATATCTATTTATAATTAGCTCAGTGTACCCCATCAGGTACTACAGTTTTGTCACATATCTCAGTTGTACCACATCCTCCAACCATGTCTCACACTCCCTCCATGGTCTCCCGATGACTGATTGTACATCGTCGATCATACTCCTCCAGTAGCTGAGATCCCCTAACCTATGGTACTAAAGCACCCTGCCATAAGCATAACCAAATGGATAATGACTTGGTCACTCCCTCATTGTCACTAACCCGGTGATTGTGATATGCTCCTAGGCATAGATGTGCAGCAACGTCACTCCACACCCAAAGCTGGCAGATCATCGATATACGACTACATCAATATCGTGGTACATGTGTACTAGTATGGACGGCCCCCATGCAAAGACTACTCCATCTCTGAACATCCTCAACAAGACCATCCCCCACCCCACCAAAAATCCCCTTGACCGCCTGTCAGGTATGAGTTTCCCTGTAATCACCCATGCCATGAACAGGGGAAGCCTAAATAGTCTGCTCATCACCTGAGCAATGTCATCTCTATCCTCCCTACGTCATATGGAACCATCGTAGGGGCAAACACCTCATCCATGAACTACACTCCACGGTCATGGTCATACACCACCCTCTCCCTATGTGTGGCGATCCGTGGGATCCTCCATACATCATCCAATGTAATTGTCATCTCTCATGTGGGAAACAGAAAAGAACACCACTCTGTCTACCACCTCTCCACTAGGGTCATCATCATCACCCTATGCACCCTAATCATTGGCATATCTGCAATGAACCTCAACCCCATCAGCCATAGAAATAATCAATCTGTGGAATCCAACTGCTCCCATAGCACACGCGTCAGTGGTCATCGCTCGCATGATGGCAACACAACCTCATCATCCTGCACATGTGTCAAAAGCATTTCATTAGGTCCTCTTTTCATGTTGGGCACTAAACCCTTGCACCTAGGTGCTAATTTATTTCTGGTGCTAACCTATTCATTTTAGGTGCCAATCCTAAGGTCTAGGTGCTAATCACCAAACTTGGCGCTATTCCCCTCTGGACACTGAATCTTCCATTTTTAGTGTTGAATCCTCCCCACTGGGTGCTAAACCCAAACCTCTAGGCGCTAATCGCCAGACTATGCATCGATTCTCGGCACTAAACCATACCTTCTTCCCTACCCGTCTGGGGCCCTAATCCATGCCAATTGGGTGCTAATCACCTGACTAGGTGCTAAACCTCAGTATGGGCGCTAATTCCTATCATCAGGGTGCTAAAAGTGGCCCCTAGGCGCTAAACTACATACCCTACCATCTAGCTTCTACCCCCTTCCCCCTAGCATTTATTGCTCCTAACTACCCCAAAACCCAAATCACAAAGCATCGTAGGGCACTTACCAGGTCTCTAACCACTGCATATCACAGATACTCCCTCACCCACTCTGCGCAATGCTCCTCTTGTAGAATTTGTGCCATCTCTTCTCAAATCAATTTTCTCTTCTCTAATCAAGATTTGCAATTCACAATAAGACAAATGAGGAGAATGGGCCCCCCATCCCTTATATATAGCCCCTGCACCCTAATTTCTTCCTATAAACCCCTAATTTCACCCCCTATCCCCATTTTTCCTTCCCCACCCCACCTTATATTCCACATTCATCATTTTTTCCCTATTCATCACCCATCTAGCCCTTCTTCCTTTGCAAGACATTGACAAAAAACATCTTGTTTTTTCTGTCAATTTCTCAAGGGGGCATCACCTCACCATCCTTTCTTCTCCCGTCAGCTGACTAGGGCATGCGCATCATCCAAATATTGTTTGATATCTCATTAACGTCATATCAAAGAGGGGAAAAATGTAAACACCTAAAACTGGTCACAGCCATCTTTATCTATTTTCCACAATTCCTACTTTCTACCCGACACACATGTTAATTAAATAATTTATAATTATTTAATTAATATTTGCCCATCTTTCCCCCATTACCAAAAATCAATTTCTACTACTATAGTTCAAAAATTAAATATTTTTGACAAACTATAGTTCATATGTACTTCCAAAAATTAAATAAATATCCATGTTTATTTAATTCCCTATTTTGTGCACTTTTGATTACTTTTGCTAATCATCATTGTTTTCCTCGTAATCATGTACACATGGGTTAATTAAAATTAACTCACAATTACATCTCCCCATGTTTCTAGAAGTCCAATTGTCATTCAATGTACATGCATGTACATGACAAGTGGTACTTTGGAAGCATGGGCAAATCTTCCAAAAAGAGTACATTTGTCCCATTTTCTTCTCATCCACTCCAAGTGTCACTATTCATGGAATTTTAAATTCCATGTGGCACTATCCCACCACTATTCATCTAATTTTAAATTCCACTTGTCCTCTCCTCCAAATTTTAAATTCTTCACAAAATCTAAACCATGCCTTTTTATAAATGAAGCCTTACATGTCATACACCTACTCAATCTTAGCCATCCGTCTATTCAACCATCCAATTTCATCCATTGATCTTCCCTTGAATCTTGGAGCATTTCCCTCATCCAACCTCCTCATGACACTTGTCCAATTCTCCTTGCTTGAGGATCCTCAAGCAATGTGAGCCCTTGATCCTTCAATTCAATCCTAACCCTCCATCCTCACCTCCAAAAATCTATAAATTGATCCTTCCCCATCCATTTCCAACAAGTAATTAGAATGTAATTAAATTTTGCCTCATTGAGCACTCATATAGCAATTAGCACATAGCTTAGTATATCATAGGACATGCCAAAAGAATTGCATAGTGATAGGGTGCAAATTAAGTTAGTTTATGCATTTCTCTTTAGTCTTAGCTTGACGTTGCAAGGATTAGTGAATTGAATAGGTTAGATAGATTCTAGCTTGTTTGATGTAGTTCACTCCTCCTTGTATACAGTGCCCTTTAGACCTCTCATTTCTTCATTCTTAGATCACCAATGAAGGGGAAATTTTATCATTCTATGCTCTACATTCTCATCTATGTTGAATCTTTCTAAGAGTTGGATTTGTGTATCAATCACTAAATCTTTGTAATGGTTGTTTAGCCTTCATGATTAATATAATAAATTGATATTTTGCCTCTCTGAGACTTTTTGCAATGTGTTTTCTTTAAAATTGTATGCAAGTATATTGTGGATGAATGATCCCTTTTGTAGTTTCAATTTTTTCCCTAACCTATGTCAAAGCTTTTATGAGTCTGTGTGAGTTTAGTTTAGCCTTTGAGGTCATTTTTGTGCTTAGTGACAGGTTTGTAGGGGTTCCTTAATTAATCTAATACATCACCTTTATATTTCTAGTATTTATCCTTCTCTCTCTTTTCTCAAGTGATTGTTAGATTAGGTTTAGTTGCAGTGTTATTTCTCTTAGCCATAAGCTTAGCAAGAGGAACCAGCCTTCTCTAGAGGTTTGATCTCATTTGCAAAGTCCCACACATTGAGATCATTCTCATTGTGTCCTTGGATCATTGGAATAGAACGTCCAACAAAGGGTGCAAATCCAAGCGACAATAGTTTCTGGCATGCTCGGTGGGATAGGTTTGATGACCCTTATTTCATCTATTAAAAAATTTTGGTGTTATCTTCAGTGCATCTTTCCATTTAGGGTAGTTTTGTTCAACACCATGACAACTCCAAGATCAAATCTTCTAGTTTAAGCATCCCAAGCATTAAATGATTATCAAGGATCAAGATTTAGGATCATTTTTCTTACTTTGAAGCCTTTTAATCACCTTGTGACTCTGCTGGTATGTACATAGTGTTCAGGAAGTAGATTTGTTTGCTCTATTTTAAAGTATATATGAATTTTTGGCTTATTTCAATGCTCTAATATGTCAAACTATTATGGAAAATATGCCCCTTCTCCTCCATTTCAAGAAAATGTAGTTTTTATGCCCCCTATCAGCCATATCATATTGGAAATACTCTTGGTTTCATTCTGAAAACCTCTGCCGCAACAAGATATTAGCAATCTCAAAATATTTGCCTCCCTCGCACCCCTATGCAACCTGCTTGATAGCTTGCTCACACTTATAATCAACCTCAAGAAGCCTATTTTCCTCCAAACCAGCACAATTACCCTACTAATCAACCTCAAAATATTAACAACATGAGTATCAGGGATATCATGTTAAATTTTCAAAGGGAGTTAGATGATACTGATAGAGAGAAAGAATATAGCCGACAGAAAGAAGATCTTGCTCATCATGCTTATCTTCACCAATAGGAGATGGGGGTGCAAGAGAGGTCTGAAAAAGAATGTCTTACTCTTTAGGTTGTAGCTAAGGAGGAACAAATGAGGCAATTACTTGTCCAAATCCAAAGGATGGAATCCCAATCGACCTCCTCCATTCCCAGTTTTGGATAGCCTCCTCCTACAACTGTGAATTAGCCTATGGTAGAGAAGGATTCCATATTCAAAATCCCAAGCTTTAGGCAAGGGAAGCCCTCTGAACCTTCAAAACAACCTTACAGATTCAAGATTCCAAGTTGTAGAGATCTTCATCCTGTGCAAAAACCTATTCTTGTGCAAAGTCAACATATTACTCCCCAGGAATAACTATCTCAAAATCCTATCCTTCTTGAAACTCAACAAACACTTCAAGCCCCCATTCTATTTCAATCTTCTAGTCCTAGCACCATTTCACTCTTCAAAGGTGGACCAGTTGTTTAGAAAGCTATTCAGTTGGATGTACAGGAGAAGAAGGTGATTAAAAATAAAGAAGAATAGTTTGTTGTCTGTGAGCTTGCATCCAGTATGAAAACTGAAGAATTAAACCTATTGCAAGAAGAAAATGGGAATAATCAGCTAGGGTAGTAGAATGTTGAGCAAACAGGTAGTAGTGAGGAGGAGGAGTTGGTACTATTGTTTGATCAGCTACCTTGATTTGTTGGCAAAATGAGGAGGAACAGAAGGCTTCTACTATTTATCACTTGTGTCTTCAACTGATTATGAGCATCATGCACATGTGAGGGATGTTGATTCATGCACAATGTTTGATCCCCTAAATTTTAATTCCTTTGAATATTTCTCTCATGTTGTTGAGGAAATGAATGGGAGTAGAATGCAAAGATTGCATGGTGAGATTCTTCAGTCACAGAGGTAACCAATACAAGATTCAATTGAAGAATAAAATGAGGAATGTTTTGATGGTGTTTCCTTGGCTACTCCTAAGACTGAAAGGAATTTGCATATGAATGGTGACAACTCTATTTCTCATTCAGAGGAAAAATTCATGGTGGAGATTATCCCAAAGGCTGCAGAGAATGATGGCATTGGCCTATTTTGTGAGCTTCCACATTTTATTGAGGATGACATGGTGAAGATTGAGCATGATGGAGAATAGGTTGAAGATTTATTCTCATTTATTCGGTAGGGATATCAACTTCTTGATGATGGAGACTTCACCATTGAGCATATTCATGGCTCATTTTTAGAGCCTATTTTAGATGATCATGAAGAAGAAATTGGTGAGGTATGTGACATTTTCAAAGAAGAGGTTGATCTATTTGTTGTTCTCATGGTGGATATTCTCTCCTTCTCAAGGAAGGCCCTCAAATGTAGTATGAACATAAGGTGGAGGTGGCTATGTTTCTAGACAAGCCACAAGAGCCAGAGCATCTTATCCAGTAGAAAGATAATGAGGAATCAAATCCTAAGAAACAGGTCCACATTGATTGTTTCAGCATTGTTTCAAGGGGTTGTCCTATCAAACATTTGGCCCAATTGGAGATAGACAGAAAGGAGTCACGACTTGTCATACCTAATTCTGAGCATGAAGTTGGGCATCAAGATGAGTAGAATCAGCCCACCTATCCACTTCAAGACAGTTGCAATGAGAGTATTTGTTTAGTAGTTTTATAGATTGATAAGTTTAATGGCTCTAGGTACAAGTTGTGGTTCAACTAAGAATGGAGGATCTCTTGGAGGAAAGAGATCAATGGAGAGCTTTGATGAAAAAAAGACAAATAATATTAGATGCAGACTGGATAAATCTCAACAAGAAGGCAAGAGGAACTATTCAATTGTGTCTTGCAAATTTTGTTCTCTTGGATGTCCTAAAGGAGGCTATGGCCTTCAATTTATGGAATAAGATTAGTGAAATCTATCAAATGGAGAGTCTAGTCAACAAGCTTTATTTTTTTAAATTATTCCTTTGTTTAGTAGATAAAAGGGGGGGTGAATGCAAGCATGTACACTAAATCAAAACCTCTTTCACTACAACATTCAATGACAAAACTGAGCTAAGTCACTACAAGATGAAAGAGGACTCAGCTACTAATTTTGTGCTCTTGTTTTCTATGGAAAGATATGATTTAACCAAGCCTTTTATCAAGCCCTAGGTCAATCAATGCACTAGACCCTAGAATTGAGATAATTAGCTTATAACAGACAAACAACAATAGAAAGCCAGGATCTGAAAGTACCAGGATGATCAATGAGATGTTGTAACCTATTTCATGGAAGTTGAAATGTTAGAAGACTTTGGTGCCAGCACCCAAGTCTAGAAAGTCCCTATATCCAAAAAATTAGAACTAGAAAAATATCGTAAATGATGCCCTGATGCTGAATCCAGTGTTTGATTTAGGTGGTGGACATTGGTGCTAGTGCCCAAGTCTGCTACAGATAAATTTTCACACTTTATTTTCAGATCTTGAATATTTATCCCTTGGACAACCTCCCTGTACCTTCACTTCTGCAATCCTCACACCTATAACCTACAAACAAGAAAAAGGGTTTGGGGGTTGTGGTGTTTAGGGATTTACCTTAGTCAAATCCTGGGATAGCATTCAAGCTTCCCAACACCATTGCTAGAGAGAGAGTCTATCCTTGCAGGATAGAGGCTAAAGATAATCCAAATGATAATTAAATGATTCAAACACAATGATGATGTCACCTCGGAGGTGAAGTCCTTAGGAGGATGAAGATTCTTCAACTCAAGGATGTTGATGATGATTCCAAACATGCAACAAACACAGTACTAACACAAATCTACAACAATAACACAATGACTGTCTTGAATGCTCTTTTCTCAATATCATAACCTTGCTATCATCAACCTCCTTTAAAATGAATTCAAACACTTGTTTATATATGTTATCCCATTGAACATTCGTAAATTAATTGAAAGAGCCGACAAGGAAGGGCCCTTTAAAAGTCCTATGTTGACATCCTTTAAATTTTACCCCGACCAATCAAGGTGGACATGGGCACGGGCACCCAAGTCCCAAGGTTCCTTTTTGGTCGAGACCTAAGCATTAAATGGGCCCCTAGTTCCCATTTGGCATGGGTTTCAAGGGATTTCTCATCAGGATGAATATTTCACTTATAGAGTGTTAACATGGGGACCTAGGAGCTAAACTAGAAGGTAAAAAGGCACGTGTCTATTTTTTACTCCATAACATTTAGCCCCCACTTTAATGTGTGTGTGATCCTATGATTCAACACATGCATTAAAGTATGGTCAAAGCATATCAAAACACATCAAACATAAGAATGAAGACACACCCTAAGTTTGAAGGACTATTTCTAGCCCCCAGACTTAGGCAAACATAAGAAAACAGTTGATAGTCACATAAGACACGGTGAATACAGTAAGGAAGCTTTCAATACATAGTGAAGATAGTGAAAGCATGCAATACGTGGAGAAGACATGAACACAGTCACGTAAGACACAAAGAAGACATGAAGAGAAGACATGATTAAGCAATTACATCTATATATCATGCTAACTAATGTAAACAAAATGCATCGTCGAGGGGGCTCATCTCCACACATCTCTAATCCATGCCACAAGCATGCACAACACACAAGGAAGACACATAAAACACACGGAATACACAAGAACTGCATAGTGTGTCATAGACACACTATACATCTTATACACGGCAAACACGGGCGATAGGAAGGAGCTCATCACTACACTCCACTATCTAAAAGATGCCAAACACACCTGACGGTTGAGCTACGATACCACAATCACCTTGAAGATACGCTTAAGGGTGAATGACTCAAGATCTGACCCCGCCTCGTGATGAGGACTTTGTTTAAAAGGATGTGCACTAGCTCAAGACATACACCATCCCACCTTCCGCAGAAGGGCTTTTCTCAAAAAGGGTGTGCACTAGCTCAAGAGATACACCACCTCACCTTCCACAGAAGGGCTTTGTTCAAAAGGATGTGCACTAGCTCAAGAGATACACCATCTCGCCTTCTGCAGAAGGGCTTTCAAAAGGAAAACATGCTTTGTCAGTGTAGAAAGTAATCAAGCAGTTACCATAATATATGCCTATGTATAGGTAAAATCAAGATTATAAAAGATCAAACAATGAACAATAACTCAATCCTATAACCTTCAAAAGATCAATCTAAATGATAACCAAATCAATGAATATGCAAATCAAAACAATAGAAAGCTATCAACTAGATTGTATTGATCTCTTGGTTCTTTGTGGATTGCTCAATTGATTATGTACCCATGGTTGCAACAAGCAGAGTGATGATGATAATTGTGTGCTCAAAGATTTAATATGTGGTATATGTGCTCAACGATGCAATGAATGCTCAAAGTGCTATATGGATGCCCAAAGCTTGAATGATCGAAGAGTGCTCAAAGATGAATGATCGAAGAGTGCTCAAAGTTGAATGATCGAAGAGGATTTTTTATGAAGTGAAGCGGGTATATATAGGTTTCAAGTAAGATCGATCAACGGTTGAGATAAATCAATGAATGAATCATTGAGATAAATCAAGAGCTCATGATGACCGTGCACACAACATGTGTCATGTTTAAAGAATATTTTAAAGTTGCTTTGTTGAGTTAATTGCTTTCTTTGATAAAGATAGGATTTGATTTCATAAATTTAAAATATTTTTTTTTCTAATTTATGAGTTGATGATAAAAACAATAATAATTAAAGCCAATTAACTCAACTTTAGATTTGCTTTTTGAAGTTCTAAAAATAAGACTGAGTGTGCACATATCTAAGAAAATGATTATTTTTAGAAGAATTGAAAGATAATTGAGAATTAAATAAATTAATTTATTTAATTTATTGTGCATGAAAGAATGAGACTATTCTTGGAAGATAATTGAAGATATTTGGAAATTAAATAAATAAATTTGTTTAATTAATTGTGCATGATAGACGAAAAGATAAGATTAAATATAGAGAATAAATTAAACAAATAAATTGATTTAGTTTATTTTACATGATAAGAGGATATAAATAAAATATTACTTTTGTTTATTTTTAGAAGATAATATCAACTTAAATAAATTTGAATAATTTATTTAAATTTAGAGGAATAATTGATTAATTAAATAATTAAAAATTATTTAATTGTGGATAAGAGGAATTTCAATGATGAACTAATTAAATAATTTATTTATTTATATAATGTGGATTTGAATTTTTTGGAAAGGGAAATGATTTAATTAAATAATTAAAATTATTTAATTTGGAGGAATAAAGTGGAATTTAATGAAATTAATTAAATAAATAGAATTTATTCAATTAATGTTGGAATCAGGTGATTTAGAGGAAATTGATGAAATTAATTAAATAATTAAATTATTTAATTAACATTGGATGCAAGTGATTTGAAAGAATTGATGTACATGCAAGTGATGTGATGCAAAGGTTATTTTTGCCTCTCTTTGAGATGGTGTTGCATAGTAACAACATTTCAAATAAGTTTAAAACATAGTGCTTGATTTGAATGGAAGAAGATTGATTTAGTAGAAATTGGTTGGAAGAAAATGATTGGATTGGAGATGGTGATCCCTAGTCACTCAAAGTGAGGATGACAAGGAAAGATAATGGTAAGTTTATAAATAAGATGAATGATGATGATGATGATGATGATGATTCCAAGACAAACAAGGTATTACCCCTATCAAGTTAAAACTAATGATTAATTGATTATGATTTATAAGGATAGTGTTGCCTTTGTGGGGAACGATATATCACTAGATCAACACAAGGATGTGGGAAAAATATATCCCATTGATGATGGATTGATTGATTGATTTCCAACAAGATTAGGATCAAGACCAAAAGATGTGATTGGATAATTTGGATAGATTGATTATGTCCCCTTCAAAGGACAGTTGGGTTCAAAGAACACGAGTGTGTTCACGAAATGAAAGGAGAGAAAAGGGTGAGTAAATAGAGAGATGTAGATGAAGATGAAAAGGTTAGATAAAAGATGGAAGATAAATGGAAAAAGAATAGAAGAAGTGATATTGGATTGATCGATCTTCATGAAAGCTATAGATTTATTAGGATGTATGGGTGGGTGGAATGGGTGGGATGGATGGGGTGATGTTGCAACGGTTATAAAAATATTTATAAAGAGCAATCCTTATTTTTGATATAGCATATGGATGTTATGCACCAAGGTATAGAAGACCAAGGTGACGATGTATCCAATACATAGGATGTTGACTCTACAAACAAACGGTTTGAACTCATATCCACTAGACATAATAGAACCTTGTTGGATACGCAAATGGAAAATAGTCTTAGCGTAGAATAATCTTAATACACACAAGGCCTTCACAAGACCATAGATGCAAAGTATTGATATGCAAGATGCTAACTCCAACACAAACAAGATACATATTAGCCGTAGTAGGATAATAAGCTCATCCCACAAACAGAGCATACGAAAGAAATGACTATGCCCCAATCCATATTGTATCCCAACTTACCAAGATATAGAAAAATCAAGGTAGCTTTGAATAAGTAATTAGAAAGGAACAAAAGATAAACCAAAAAGAAAAAGACTGACTAACAAAGTAAACACACATCTAACATATTCTCTTACCAAAGAGGTTGCTCAGGGTTGATAGGTAGATGAAGCTTTATTGTAGGAAAGATATATCTATTAAAGCATGTTGATTTGATCTAGGATAGAAGGATTGTTGTAGCAGATGTGGAAAGTGGTATGAAAGACAACATATGGCTTTAGGAGTAGTATTTTTTCTTCGAGTTTGGTAAGTATTTGAGATTTCAAAGGAATGATAGTTCATTTTTTGCTTGAGTTAGTCAAGTTGGGGTGATAGGATGAAGAGTGATAAATGGAAGACGAGAGAGATGGAAGTGCTTGATGGATTAGGATGATTGGGTGACATTGGATTGCATTTGGATAGCTTTAGTACTAGATCCCAATGACAAGGGAAAACCAGTTCTAGATGCAAGGAGAAAGATGGGATTAGATAAGTGAACAAAAGGATGGGTGATAGCAAATGGGATGGATAGATAGTGTAAGACAGATGGAAGAAGTCAGGATGTGATTTCCAAAGACTATGTTGCATAGGAATAACATGCCCCATTCTAGGTATAATGCTTTAGGATTTTACATGACAAAGCTTATGATGATAAAATTGATTGGATTGGTTGGAAAGGATGAGGTATCAAGAGATGCCCAAAGCTTGATTCAACATTTTGCCCCTATCTTTATCAAGATCAAAAGGAGGAAAGGAGGATGAAGTGGATCAATGGGATAGTATGCATATACTATGGATAAGGAAGATATGATAGGAAGGATAGATAGAAGGAATGATAGGATGGGTAGATGAGACAACATGCCCCCAAGTGTAAGGTACAAAGACAATCAACCTACACATGACGCCTATTTGCTAGGTTTTCATCATGGTACTTATCCAAGGTGCCTGTTTGCCAAGTTTTCACCATTGGACGAAGGGATTTCTCTTTACATTTTCTTACTTTTTTTTGAATTTTTATTTTTTGGATGGGATGGTAGGATGAGGACTCAAGCTTCAATTTCCAATATCAAGGTAGTATGTTAGCACTTTAATATGTGTTTGCGTATGGACTATATCAGGTAGTATTATGCGCACGGATGTTGGTAGATGTGGGAAGATGGAAATGGAAAGGATGGTGGGTTATGATGTGGATGATGGATGGAGATGGAGGGATAAATGGGTAATGGAGAAAAAGCATGGACCATAGAGGTGTGATGGGGGAAATATGTGGGATAATGGATTAAAGATGGAGAGATGGAGGTATGTGGAAATGTTGTTGAATGGAAAGGAACCAAGACCCATAGTTGCACACATCGTGATAGATTTTGAAGCCTTTGACTAGGATGGGGAGTGGGGAGTAATGGGAATCGGGATAGGGGATTTGGAAATCGTCAATTTAGGGATTTAGGAACCCAAATGGACTTAGGATTTGCAGGATTTTTTAATGGGGAGCGGGAATTTTGGAATTGGGCGATAGATTGAGATGTGGATGCTTTATTTGACTTAATAGCTTGTTGCTTGAGGACCCACACCATTTTCATTTTTTCTTTGAGGTGTGTGGGTGTATGCAACGTAGGATTTGTTAATGGGGAGCGAGAATTTTGGAATTGGGGGATAGATTGAGATGTGGATGCTTTATTTGACTTGATTTCTTTTTTCTTAGGGACCCACGCCATTTTCATTTTTGGTTTGAGTTGTGTGGGTGTATGCAGCTTTTAAGATGGATTTAGCTTTGCATTTGTGTATTGATGCCCTTTGGCATGATATTCTTGAGGCTTTTGTGGATATTCTTCTATATATGTGGAAGCATCCAAATTTTTATTTTTGAATCTCATGGGATTAGGAATAGCTTCATTTATGGCCAATGTGTGCATTAGTTGGCCATGATTAGGAATGATAGGGGATATAAGGGGATGGGATGTGTGGATGAAGGAATGAGAGTACTAATGGATGAAGGGATTAGGAGCTTGAAGGATAGGAATATTAGGAGTTGGAAAGAGTGGAGGAAGAGTAGATGGCGGGAGATGTATGGTCACATACTTTTGCGAATGGTATGATGATGGAGGAGGGATGGTGACATATGAGTGAGAGGTGCGATAAGGTGCACCGGGATATGGAGTGGAAGAAGTAGATGGAGGAGGTGTGGAAGTGGTACCAACATCTTTGGATTGTTTTTCTTGGGATGAGAAACCAAGGCCATGTGCTCGAGTATGGATTGCAACATGGATGGGCTCGAAGATGCCTTGTTCATGAAGGCCTAAACCTTTACCTTGATAGTTCATATTTTGGAACATATGATATGCAATAGGATGTTTGTTCTGGAAACAAGACGCGAGTCCATTATGAGATGGAGAAGGTGAGGTAGTAGATAATGGTGGTTGCTCTCCTAAGGAAGAATATTCATGGATGAAGGTGGTAAGACCAAGGGGATAGGATAATGGATTTAGAATAGGTTCGATGGAAGATGGTGGAGGATTAACATGAGATAATGGAGGATCGTACAATGGATGACTTGGGATGCTTGGATCTTGACTAAAATTCTGCTCAGTAGGAGATGAGGGGATAGGATCCAAGTTATCTATTTTATCATCTATGTTTTCTTGGGGACCAAATGTCTCATCAAGGGAATTACTTTTGTTGGATCATGGATAGTTGTGGGCTCATGGATAGGATCAAGTTGCTCATGGATAGTTGTAGGATTATGGATAGGATCAATTTGCTCATGAATAAGCTCATGATCATGGAAAATATCTTGATCATAGAAAGTATAAAGGTTATGGATGGGTTGGATGGAGGTGCTTTGACCTTGATTTAGATAAAGGGTTGATGTTTCCCCATGCTTTAGATTATACTCTTGACATAGCCCTTGCTTTTCTTGAATGGAAGTAGAAGTGGGAGACTCTTGGATAGGCTTGATAGGCTCTTGATGGTCAACAACATGAAGGTATAATGGATCTAGACTTGGACTCATGGTGGAAGACTCTTCTGTATGATTGATGGGTTGTGGATTACATGATGGGGTCGAAGGAATGGAAATGATGTTTGAAAGTTATTGGATAAGCTCTTGGATAGGTGTTTGAGGACATGGAGATGGTTGATTCCTTGCTAATAGCCACTGAATCACATCCTTCATAAGAGTATGGGTGGATGGACAATATAATGGATGGATGATAATGGTGGATGGTGTTGCAGGCTTAGGATTATGATTAGGTGGAGGGATAATAGGGGTGGAAGGTGTTGTAGGCTTAGGATTAGTATTAGGATTGGATGGAGGAATAATGGCATTGGACATATTAGGATTTGAACTAGATGGAGGGATAATGTAATTGCATGGATTAGGATTATATGGTTTTATCAAGGGTAGCTCAAGTAATTGTGCTTGGACCAATTGTTGTAGAGTGGCCTCCCAAGAATCTTATTGTGGAAGATTGGAGGAACATGGGGATGAAGGTAATGAATGGCTTGATGGATTAGAAGGTTGGTGGACCAATGGACTATGATAGGTACTACATGGTGGTGTGGGGATAGGACTAGTAGGCTCTTGTATTGGTATATGAGTGGATGATGATGGAAGGTACACATAAGATGCATAAGCTAGAGTGGTGTTCCCCTTGTCAAAGGTATCATAAGGACTTAAGGACACTTGATTTTGGTGCAAAGGAAAATTTAGACTTGCTTGTTCTTGTTGTAAAGGAACTTGATAGTCTTGTAAATGGGTTTGATGATGAGTTGGAATAAGGCATTGGATGATCTTGGGGTGGAAGTTGTTGGGTATCAATGGGATAGGTTGATGTGGAATTGACATGATATGTGGGTAGGCTAGGTTGGTATGGTGATGGAGGTGACACACGGTATTGAGGTGTAATTTGTTAAGGTTGTGGTTGTGTTTAGAATTGTTGTTGAGTTGGAATTGTTGTTGTTGTGGTTGGAATTGTTGTTGTTGTGGTGGTGGAGGGATTGCATAGGAAAGTTGTTCCTGGGAAATCGATGGAGATGAATATATAGATAGAGGATGATATGGATGACCTTGATGTCCCTTGTCATAAGATATACAATGAGGTATAGAATTGTGACTTGTGCTAGCCAATATTTGATTGTAAGAAGTTTGTGCGTCCAAGTATGGGTTCATGATTTGATGATTTGGAGTTGGCATGGACATGTAAGATGGTGTTGTTGATGCAATAGGATTAGGAGGATCTCCAGTGATGAGATGGGCATAAGGGTTATCACGAATGATATTTCTACATTTTTCCTTAGTGATATGGATCCAATCTCTCATAGTCATGTTTAAATTGTTGTATTTGGGCTTCAAGTGAACTAGGAGATGTGTATGATGGAGGTTGGTATGATAGTGATGTGTGTTGGTTTGAAGATATAGCTTGGAGATGAGATCCATATAGGCGTTTAAGTTCCTCTATGTCTGCATCATCTAAGTATGATAGGGATATTGGTTGAATTGGAGATGGAGGGTGGTTTAACCTAGGCTTATTGATTATCAGGACCATTTTGATGAGGATTTGTGATGATGTGACTAAAGGTTGACTCCTTTGATGCTCAAAGATAGTTGTGATTGATTATAGAGCTAGTGATGGCAAACTACACATAATGGTGCTTATGGAACACAGAATGTGCTTCTGGTAGTGTCTGGGTGCTTTTGGGCAACAAAAAGGTGCTTCTGGTGAAAATAGGCACTTCTGGGCAATAAACAGGCGCTTCTGGTGTAAACATGCGCCTTTGGGCAACAGATAGGTGCTTCTAGTGTAAATAGGTGCCTTTGGAGCACAAAAAGGTGCTTCTAGTGTTTTCAAGCACGTTTGGAGCACAAACAAGTGCTTCTAGTGTAAACAGGCGCCTTTGGAGCATAGACAGGCCCTTCTGGTGTTTTTCAGGGTTTTTGGATAGTTTGAAGGGAAAAATTTCACTCTTAGAGGCCTAATTGCAAAGTGGTATTTATGGTAAGAAATGTGGCAATCTATAGTTGATACAATGGTGATTTTGGTTGATAGGATAGCACTTTTGGTGTCCTGGATGGAATGGTTCAAGTTTTTTTTTGTTATGGGAGTTTTGATAGATTGTTTTGGGTGATGAGAGAGAAAGTTAAAGTGGATTAGATTTGGAATGAAATGAAGTGATTTTTAGGAATGGATTGGAATGTTTTAGGATAGTTTAGGGGTGATTTAGGATAGTTGGGTTATGGTTTGGAATGGTTTAGGCTAGTTTAGGGATAGTTTAGGATAGTTTAGGGATGGTGGCAAGTGATTGAAGTATGATTAGATGTGGTTAGGGTTTGATGTCAAGTGGTTTGGGGATGATTAGGGATGAGGTTTGATGGATGTGGTGAGAGTTTGTTTTTGACAAAATTGGGATGAAATGGATATGATATGAATAGAAAGAGGATGGGGAGATCAAATTGGATGAATTGGGATGAAGATGACAATAGGAAAGTCAAAAATCTGAGGACCTAACCAAAAGCATAATAGTTCTGACCAAAAGCACAAAGATATGGACCAAAGGCAAGTTTATATTGATCAAAGGTGTGGAACTGTTGTGCATATGTGAGTTTTTGGAACAGTTATGTTTTCAAGGCTAGATTTGGATAAGATTTGGACAAATTTCTTGGCAAGAGAACAAAAACACAGTAAACAAGATGGCTAAGGACAACAATGAGTGTATGTTCAAAGCTCAAAAAAAACCCAAATTTCCATGGGTATAACGGTGCTGCCACAATAATGGGTTACACTTTCTGGGACATCCTATTTTTTGTTGAAATCTCATATTTTTAGAAAATACAATGATTTAAGCCTTGAAAGGTTCCATTTAAAGGATTTTAATTGAAGAGGGTTTGATCAAACCCCCTTAGATTCAAACCCCCTTGGATAGAACCTCACTAGTTTTAAACCATACCTATGATGGAGTCTCATCTACACCTATCAAAATGTTGATAAAAAACTACTTTTGATTTACCTTTTGGGGGATGAAATGAATTCATTTAACATTTATGTTTTGTAAGTATGTAGTCCTTATTATAAGCTTCCCAAAAAGTATAATTTTAAATGTATTTAATTTGATTATTATATTTATTTTTATTTCTTGTGAATGTAGGTTTTTCACCAAACATCAAGTTCTTTGTTCTACACACATGGAAAATTAGTAAATTAGTGAAAAAAAATTCTAAAAAATATCTATGCCCTAGGTATTGATGTCCTTGTTTCAACAAAAAAAAATTAAATTTCGATACATACAAAAAAAATTATGTTTTACGGAATACGCCTATGTCTAAATTATAATTGGTTTGACTTCAAAACTTAATTAAAAAAAATATTCAACAAAACATTATGAAACCAAATGCATGCCTTATATATCGGTGTTACCAATCTAAATTCAAAAGAATTAGAATTTTATCCTTTGTAGAAAAAAAGTTATGTGCTACAGAATACACATCACTTTAAAAAAATGTTGTTTACTATTAAAAACTAGTTATCAAAGGAGACGCAAAAAAATTTACATTTAACTCCAATTTTTTTAAAAAAATATATTTAGAATCTATAAACAAAATCTCACAAATCACTAGTTTGCATCATCTTCAAATTCCTAACAGTTTAGCGGCTATAGGTGTCAAAAAGTGAAAATTTAATTCAAAATATTGATTTCAATGTCAAGTTTGGCCAAAAAGTGTAACCCATTATTGTGGTATGACCCTAACACAATTGAAGATAAATCAAGCACGTTTTATACCTAAGGGCATAGTTTCACTACAATACATCAGCTCACACTTGGAATCTTCGTCGACTCAAGTGCCATTACACCTAATGTGGGTGTGTACACTTTTTTGTCTTTACGAGAGAGGACAGATAGGGACCTCTAGGACTAGAAGGATAAACCAATCACCCTTTCCCCAGAAAGCTAAAAGTAGCTTATGCTACGCTAAAGATTCTGTCTCATCTCAAGGGAGCCTTATGGTGAGTATCTTGGGGGCAAAACCTTCTATGCCCTTCCACTGAAAATTATCACAATGCTCGAAGGTAGATCAGGTAGTCACTAGCTATGAGGTTTCTAGTTGCTTTTTGGGGGACCAACGCCTTGCGAGCATCCGGCAAGCCACTAATAGCTTTAACCAACTTTCCTAGGAGTGTCATATACCTTACACAAATGTGAAATTTCTTTCACAAAAGTGCTAGTACGTCTCCTTTCAAATTGGTGTCGTATGGAAAAGGCTAACGTTGGTTAGAACTTGGCTTTCGCTTTGACCAATTTATATAGTGATCCAAAGGAAAAATCCGCTTAGGGTCGTCCCCTCTTGGATGAAACACAATCCAAAAGGTAGGCCCTTCTAAGGGATAAACAAAAAGTAAAAAGAGATGGGTCTGGTTTTTGGTCACCCAAGTTTTTACACAAAGGGAGAGCATACACCTATCACCTCACAAAAATGGAAAACACTTATTCATTTATCCTCCTAGATTAAACTAAGTGCAACTAAATCACACAAGATTAAATTACTTTATCAAATTGAGGTGTTTCTAAGACTTAGTATGAAAAAATTGATGTCTTCGACAAACGTCCTACAAAATATGTTAGAAACCTTCTTTGAGATGTGATAAGATGTTGCAACAAGTGATATTAGTTCCAAAGAAATCAACAAGATGTCAAAAATCAAGTCAAAACCCTAAGAATAAGTCAAAAACCCTAGAAAACCAAAGTGAAATCTAGAAAATTTGTGATAATTATGATGAGATATAGAAGATTGAATATCGCCAATAGATTCCTTATGATGTTCTATACAATTTCAAAAAAAAACATCATCAAATTTCATTAAGTTTTGTGAAAGTTATGAAGTTTTGAGAAAGTTATGAGGTTTTGAAGTTTACAAGTCTGTTATCGCAGCCATAGGCGCTTTAGAAATTACCATAGGCACCTTAATATTGTGCATATGCACCTTTTTGTTTACCATAGGTGCTTTAATACTGTGCAGATGCATTTTTTTTAAAACAGACCAGAGGCGCTTCAAATCGGTGCAAAGGCACTTTACTGTTGCTCAGATGCGTTTTTATGTGTTATGTTTGCACTTTTCTGTACCTGTACTTAAAAAAATATTCTTTTCTAAAAGAGAAAATGTTAGTGGGTCCCACCGGGCGTGCTAGAATATGTATAGGTAAAATCAAGATTATAAAAGATCAAACAATGAACAATAACTCAATCCTATAACCTTAAAAAGATTGATCTAAATGATAACCAAATCAATGAATATGCAAATCAAAACAATAGAAAGCTATCAACTAGATTGTATTGATCTCTTGGTTCTTTGTGGATTGCTCAATTGATTGCCTACCCATGGTTGCAACAAGCAGACGTGATGATGATAATTGTGTGCTCAAAGATTCAATGTGTGGTATATGTGCTCAATGATGCGATGATTGCTCAAAGCGCTATATGGATGCCCAAAGCTTGAATGATCGAAGAGTGATCAAAGATGAATGATCGAAGAGGATTTTTTATGAAGTGAAGGGGCTATATATAAGTTTCAAGGAAGATCGATCAACGATTGAGATAAATCAATGAATGAATGGTTGAGATAAATCAAGAGCTCATGATGAACATGCACACGACACGTGTCATGTTTAAAGAATATTTTAAAGTTGCTTTGTTAAGTTAACTGTTTGCTTTGATAAAGATAGGATTTGATTTCATAAATTTAAAAAAAAAAATTCTAATTTATGAGTTGATGATAAAAACAATAATAATTAAAGCCAATTAACTCAACTTTAGATTTGCTTTTTGAAGTTCTAAAAGTAAGACTGAGTGTGCACATAGAAGAAAATGATTGTTTTTAGAAGAATTGAAAGATAATTGGAAATTAAATAAATAAATTTACTTAATTTATTGTGCATGGAAGAATGAGACTATTTTTGGAAGATAATTGAAGATATTTGGAAATTAAATAAATAAATTTAATTAATTAATTGTGCATGATAGACAAAAAAATAAGATTAAATATAGAGAATAAATTAAATAAATAATTTGATTTAATTTATTTTGCGTGATAAGAGGATATAAATAAAATATTGCTTTTATTTATTTTTAGAAGATAATAACAACTTAAATAAATTTAAATAATTTATTTAAATTTAGAGGAATAATTGATTAATTAAAAATTATTTAATTGTGGATAAGAGGAATTTGAATGATGAATTAAATAATTTATTTAGTTATTTAATGTGGATTTGAAAAATTTGAAAGGGAAATGATTTAATTAAATAATTAAAATTATTTAATTTGGAGGAATAAAGTGGAATTTAATGAAATTAATTAAATAAATAGAATTTATTCAATTAATGTTGGAATCAGGTGATTTAGAGGAAACTAATGAAATTAATTAAATAATTAGATTATTTAATTAACATTAGATGCAAGTGAATCGAAAGAATTGATGTATGCAAGTGATGTGATGCGAAGTTCATTTTTAGGTGTCTACAATGCCTCCACCTTAAAGTTGTTGATCCTGCTTGCTGGTATCAAGCACATTAAGGTAAAGTGAAAACACATGAGGGAACAAGAGCTTTCACAAAGCCCATGCCCCAAAGTGACATGTGCCACGATCGTTGAATGTTCCCACAAATACATCGATATCATTTGCTAAGATAATCAACAAGATATAAGCTTTGGTTAGAAAATCTTACTCTAAGATAACAACCAAATGAATTCATGAAAGCTATATAGAAACCATATCACATGATAGACCAAGGCTACACTGTCGAGTTTGGAACTGGGTATAGTCATTAAGTTATACTACAGGTATCTCAAAACCGAGTGTAGAAGATATAAAACAATCCAAAGTGCATAGAAGAAAATTTAGAGTATTGCAAAGGTTTGTTACAACAATTTCACAAAACGAATCATAACATGGAGTGATTATATTAGTCAAGCGTCAGCAATATATATCAACCCCATCTTCATTTATGGACTAGGTCCATTTTTATTTTCTTGCTGAAAGGACGCACGGTCCTTATCAGTATTTGTGTGTTTTCATCATCTGCCAACTAGTAGAGTCACTGAAGAATGGAAACAATAAAATGAGAGAGGAGACAAGAGTGACTTGGGTTCACAACATGGGAAGATGCCCCCAAGACATCATCCACAACGTTATGCCCCCAAGTCACAACACACGACAATAAAATAGAGAAGAGGAAAGTAGAAGAATAGAGAAATAAATAGAAGTGTCACAACAAAGGCGGTCTCCTTGTATCCTTGACCTTACAAGAGTATCAAGGGTCATCTAAAGAGACCTAAACAACATTTAACACAACACAATGCTAACAACGTATATATCTAGGAGGAGGCCAGCTTTGAGAATAACTGGAGTAGGTGCTACATTGAGTGGTGGCTAAAAGAGGGAGAAATACTTACCTGATTCAATAAGATATTTCTTGGTGGACAATCCATGTCCATCATCTTAGGATATATCTTATTTGTTGATATTGTATTAACATTAAGAGTAAGATGATGATAGACTTTGGTGGGTTTCAAAAAATGGTATCCAATATCGATCGTGTAGTTAATTCTAGCAACTTGTAAAGGTACTTTGATTCCTTGTTTTACACCACAACCATTACCTATATAGTCGCAATTTTTATTAAAAAAAAATTAAATCCTCGATTGTAGAGGGAGGTCATCTCTTTAGAAGATGGTGTGGCCTCGTAGGTCTCCTAATATGTAGTATAAGTAGGAGTGTTGTCTTCTTTATTGACAAGGAAGCTTGAGATTCTTTAGGTGCTTCCACATGTTGTTTAGATGATATCGATGCAACTTTTGATGTTTCAGCGTTATTATGTTTATACTCCCCTATAAAGGTAGGAGTAAAGTCTAATGAACCCCAATCATCACCAAAAAGTGCATTCAATGTTGAATCTTGCACATCATTATCTGTGGCAAGAGGTATTGATGAATCAACTTTTAAATTGTGTAGAATCTTATCATTGATGAGTTGTTTTTGTGTTTCAATTTGTAAACAACTTTCCAACTCTGGATCAGCTTCAATGGTGTGAAGTTTATTTGCATAAATAAACTTTAATGATCGATGAAGGGAAGATGGATTTGCCCCATAGTGTGATTCCACGGTCTTCCCAGAATCATATTATATGAAAGAGCACCGGGCATGACATGAAAAAGAGTAGACAATGTCACTAGTCCAGCCTTTACAGGTAAGGCTATAGTACCCAGGGTTGGTCTACCAACATTATCAAAGCCACGAATGTTAATCTTATCCTGTTTAATTAATTTTGTATCAATGTTGATTTTGTGTAACAAATCAATACCACAAACATTAAGAGCCAATCCATTATCAACCATAACTCGCTTTAACAACTTTTTGTTTATTGTGACAAAGATTATAAGAGGATCATATTGTTTTTGAACTTCCATAGAGGGTAACTCATGTTGTTGAAACAGAATATTCATTTTTGTTGCATGCATACAATCTAACAGAGTTGCTACATCATTAAGCTTAACAGCAAGTGGTACAATCACCTTTTGTTAAGCTTCCTGGAGCATTCTGTGGTATGTAGGGGATGTTTGTATGAGTTCCTAAAGAGAGATCTTAGCAGGAGTAGCACGAAGCTGCTCAACAAGATCATAATCTTGAACACCTTTTTGAGTAAGATAAGGTGGTTGAGGAAGCATAGGTTGAGAAGTTGGTAACGGAATGTTCGACTATTGTTTACTTTGCTTATTATTTTGCATATTGTATGTGTGAGCAATCACATTGTGATAGGTTTGTTGCAACACATTTTGATACGCTTGATTTCCTTGAGTAATTTGCTTTGCAAAATTAAGAATGTAACCCGGGGATCTAGGTGGTGTTGGAGCACCTTGAACCGTAATCACCAGTTTGAAGCGAGGAGGAACATTATATGCCCCATTCACAATTAGTTTAGGAACATTAGTGATGATTGAATTAACATTATTTTTACTTTGATTAATCTCAACATCCATCCCTAAAGGATTTAATGTGAGACATTTCTTCATCCACCAATGCTTCTTCTTCTAAAGGGAGAGCATTGGAATGAACGGAAGGTAAAATGTTGTTAAAAGAATTGTCGATGATTGAATCTTTAGTGATGTCCAAGGGATTTGAACATGCAACCAAAGGAGAAATAGGATGACTCATAGAATCATCATCATCATCATCATATACTTTAGATAGTAGATCCAAGGCATTTTCATGCTTTATAGTAGTAATAGAAGAAGAAAAACTTTCACAATCATCTTTCTCATGAGTATTCATGGAGATGAATTCGGTTAAATCTTTTAATACCAAAGGATATGCATCCATGAGTATTGTGAAACTATCAAAATCATGTATATAACAAAGTAATTTGAGTTCATATGTAGAACATTTAGAAAAATCAATATCATTTACGGATGCTATGTATTCTAAAACATGAGGGTTCACATTAGTGAATTTAGAGAAAATTTCAAAATCTAGAATACTCGTGCAAAGATTTTAAAGAGGGATAACATGAAGATGCCATCATGAAATGTCTTGGAACAACAATGTACAATAAGCTTTATTCATTTATCAAATGCAACCAATATGAGGGACTTTTGTACACCACAACACTAGTTTGAGGAAACCATTTTTTTTTAAGCTTTTGTAAAGATCAAAAATACACTAGTGTCACTACAAACGGAGTGATGAAGATGTTAAAAGTGTTGCACAAAAGGTAATATGAATGATTAAAATTTTGCTCAAATAGTTGTGGAGAAAGTGTGTAAAACCCTTAATGTTGAAATACACACTGTGTAATTGCAAATTTTGATTTTTTTATGCTAGAATGCCAAATGATGCAACATTACAACTACATATCATATTTGAATGAGTATTTTATGAGAGCAGAAAAATATTAAATAAGATTTTGACTACCAACCGTAGCTTTTGCAAAAACTAGGTTATATGAAAAATACAAGTTTTTCAACAAAACCCTAACAAATGAGATATGCCAATGCAAGATGTGATATCATGAAATGATTAATTGTTGTAATTTGTTTCAGATCTGATATAAAAATCTTAAAATCAAATGTTTTCAATGGTATGCAATGAAAATAATGCAAAACTATGCCTTTATGCCAACCTAGAATGCTTATTTTTTCTAATTTTTTAAAAATGTATGCAAAATTTTCCAAAGTATGATATGAATTAATGTAAGATCTTATTTCAACACTCACCAAGATGCAAATTCTTAAAACATGGGTTCACCAAAATATTTACTAGATAAAAAGGGGGATGAATGCAAGCATGTACACTAGATCAAACCCTCTTTCACTACAACATTCAAGGACAAAACCAAGCTAAGTCACTACAAGATGAAAGAGGACTCAGCGACTGATTTTGTTCTCTTGTTTGCTATGGAAAGATATGATTTAACCAAGCCTTTTATCAAACCCTAGGCCAATCAATGCACTAAACCCTAGATTTGAGATAATCAACTTATAGTAGACAAACAACAACGGAAAGCCAGGATCTGAAAGTACCAGGATGATCAGTGAGATGTTGTAACCTGTTTCATAGAAGTTGAAATGTTGGAAGACTCCGATACTAGTGCCCAAGTCCAGAAAGTCCCAATATCCAAAAACTCAAAACTGGAAAAATGTCGTAAATGGTGCCCTGATGCTGAATCCAGTGTTTGATTTAGGTGGTGGACACTAGTGCTAGTGCCCAAGTCTGCTACAGATGTATTTCTGCACTTCATTTTCAGATATTGAATCTTTATCCCTTGGACAACCTCCCTGTACCTTCACTTCTGCAATCTTCATACTTGTAACCTGCACACAAGAAGAAAAGGGGTTTGGGGGTTGTGGTGTTTAGGAATTTACCTTAGTCAAATCCCAAGATAGCATTCAAGCTTCCCAACACCGTTGTTAATGATAATGTCACCTTGGAGGTGAAGTCCTTAGGAGGATGAAGATTCTTCAACTCATAAGGATGTTGATGATGATTCCAAATCTGCAACAAACATAATACTAACACAAATCTGCAACAATAACGCAATGAATGTCTTGAATGCTCTTTGCTCAATATCATAACCTTGTTATCATCAACCTCCTTCAAAATGAATTCAAACACTTGTTTATATATGTTATCCCGTTGAACATTCGCAAATTAATTGAAAGAGCCAACAAGGAAGGACCCATTTAAAAGTCTTATGCTGACATCCTTTAAATTTTACCCTAACCAATTAGGGTGCCTTTTTGCTTGAGACCTAAGCATTAAATGGGCCCCTAGTTCCCATTTGACATGGGTTTCAGGGGGTTTCTTATTGGGATGAATATTTTGCTTGTAGAGTGTTAACATGGGGACCTAGGAGCTAAACTAGGAGGTAAAAAGACATGTGTCCACTTTTTGCTCCATAACATCCTTAAAAATGAAGGACGATGTATAGTTGAGAATTTAAATGCATTTAATCTCATTTGAGTTAGCTAGGCAGTATTGATGTAATCCAAAAGAGAAGGATAAGTGTATTTTGTTACTTTGCTCTTTACCTAAATCCTAGGAGAATCTAATCATTACATTTAGTGGTTCCACTATAGATCCCAAAATGGTTGCCCTTATTGTTAGTTTGCTTAGTGAAGAAATGAGGTGGAAATCCATAGACGAGGGTTCCAAGGATGCACTACATGAACGGTGTAGACCAAGGAAAAAGATGATAAGAAAAAGGGGGATAAGAAGTGGTCTAAGTCAAAAGGATAGTGTAAAACTTCTAGTAAAAGTATAGTGAAATGTTGGAACTATGGGAAGCAAGGCCATATAGAGAAGGAATGTAGAAATAAAAATAAGTCTTATGAAGATTCCTATAAAGATAAATCATTTGATGATGAAAATTATGCTTTGATTATTTGTGCTAACATTGCTAGTGATGACTCGTGGCCTTTTGTTTCAAGTGCCTTGCATCACATGACTCCTTATAGGGAATGGTTCTCTTCATACAAAGAAAATTATGGTTGTGAGGTGTTCCTTGGCGACAATAGTTCATATTAGAATATCGGCAAAGAGAAGATAAAACTTGTGTTCAATGATGGGAGCATACAATCTCTCGTAAATATGTTGCACGTTTCAAAATTATCACAAGATTTACTATTGATGTATAAATTGAATGAATTTGGAGTGCATGTCACATTTGACAGGAGTGTTTGTAGGTTGGATAAATGGAATTTGGCGCTAGCTAAGGAATCCCAATGTGGGACTTTATTTAAGCTTGATGCATCTACCTTTTGTAACTCAACCTATGTAACTAACAACTCATATTTATGTATGTTGTGGAACCATAAGATGGGTCACATTAGTGAAAAGGTGCTTAATACATCCCTGTTAAAAAAAATATCGTAGATTATTTGTCTAATTATTCTATAAATTTTGATTTTTATGAACATTATGTGTTTGATAAATAAAGTAAAGTTTAATTCTAGTAACACTAGAGAAAAAAGATTATTTAAGGTTATTCATAGTGATGTTTTTGGTCCTGTGGATGTTGCTTCAATTGAGAAATCTTGTTGTTATGTTTCCTTTATTGATGACTATTCATGTTATACTTGAATTTATTTCCTGAGGTACAAATTTAAATTTTGTAACAATTTTAAAAATTTTATAGTTCTTGAAACTCAGATGGGTTGAAAAATGAAAATATTAAGGTCAAATAATGGAGGGGAATACTACTCTAGACAATTTGATTATTTTTGCATACATACAGTCATTGTAAAGCAAAAAACAACTTTATATATGCCACAACAAAATGGCATTGTAGAGAGGATGAACATGACATTAATAGACAAAGTTAAAAGTGTGCTAAGTAGTGCTTAGTTAGATTAGTTTTTTTAGGTTGAAGCTAAACGTATTTTTTTTATTTTATTAATAGATATCCATGTTTTGCTTTGGTTGATAAAACATCGTATGAAGTGTGGCCAAGTAATAAACCTTCTGTCTCATACATTTGAGTTTTTAGTTCTGAGTTTTTGTTCATGTAAATAAAAAACTAGTCTAAGTTGGATTTTAAAGCTAGCAAATAGATTTTCATTGGTTATGGTGATAATGTCAAGGGTTATAATCTTTGAAATCCTCCATCCTTGAATATGGTATATTCTAAAGATGTGATTTTCATGAAACTTAGAGTTAAGTCTAATTAGGAGTGCCCAAAAGAAAAGGAAAAGAAAACTATGCATTTTGAAACTAAAATAGAGAAGAAAGAACATGCACATGTGGAAGAACAAGAAGTTGGACATAAGGATGTAGAGGAAGAAAAAAGCTCAAATTCAAAGAGTTCAAAGCAAAAATAGGAGGAACCTCTTACTGCACCCTTGAGAAGGTCCACAAGGCAACAAAAACTAGTTGATAAGTATTCAACTAGTATAGCCCAATAATTTTTTGTTGTGTATTTGTTTTGTCTTGTACTGATGATGAACCTAGATCTATAAAAGAATCTCTTTCTTTGGAGAAACACGAGCCTTGGGTTGAGGCCATGGAAAAATGAGATGATGGCCTTAGATAGGTGAGAGACTAGAGATCTAGTTGACTTGTCCTTTGGAAGGAAATCCATTGGTTGTAAGTTGGTATTTAAGAAAGAATTTGGATTAGATGAACAATTGGAAAGGTACAAGATAAGACTAGTGGTAATAGGTTACTCTTAGGTTGAGGGAGTTAATTTTGGTGAGATTTTCTCTCCTATTACAAAACTAACTTTTATTGGATTCCTACTTTCTATTGTTGTTTCTTATGATTCAGAAGTAGAGCAATTAAATGTTAAAACTACTTTCTTGCATAGGTATCTTGAGTAGGAAATGTATATGAAACAGTCTGATGATTTTGTAATAAAAGAAAAGGAAAACTTGGTTTCCAAGTTGAAATAGTCATTGTATGGTCTAAAACAATCACCTTGGATGTGGTATTTTCAATTTGATGCTTTCAAATTGAAACTTGGGGTTTGTTAGAAGTGAATGTGATCATTGTGTTTATTTTAAATTGATTGACGATCAATTCATAATAATTATCTTTTATGTGATAACATGTTTATTGGAAACAATAAGAGAATGATTAGTAAGCTCAAAACCCAACTATCTGGTGCCTTTGTCATTAAGGATTTAGGGGATGTAAAAAACATATTAGGTGTGGAGATCAAAAGGGATCAAGTTGGAAGAAAGATTTGGCTTAGTCAAAGTATGTTCAAACTATTGTGCAATGATTTGTTATATAGAAATGTAAGCTAGTAAGTATTCATTTACTTGTTGGTACTAAGTTATCATTGGATGAGCGTCCTACATTAGATGGTAATTTGGAGGACATGTTTAATGTTCCTTATGTTAGTGTTGTAGGTAGCCTAATATATATTATGGTTTGTACAAGCCCAAACATTTTCCAAGCAGTGAGAGTTTTCAACAGGTTTATGTCTAACCCTAGTAGAGAGCATTGGAATTATGTGAAAAGGGTGTTAGAACATTGTGAGGGACTTCTTATTATTGTATTTACTATCACAGGACTAATGGTGTGGACAAGTTGCTTGATATATGAGGCTTTGTTGAGTCAAATTGGGCTAGTGATTTAGATAACATGAGGTCCAAAAGTGATTATAGGTTCACTCTATTTGAAGGAGTTGTCAGTTAGATGAGTGACAACATACAATTACAGTGTCCACTATAGAAATAGAGTACATGGTTGCAACATATGCCTATAAGGAGGCAATGTGGTTATATATATTGTGTTTAGGGATTGGATTTGTGTGCAAAAAAGTCAAGATCAAATGTGATGGCCAAGGTGATACATGTTTAGTGAAGAACCAAATGTATCAAGCTTGTAGGAAGCATATTGATTTTTAATATCACTTTGTCCACAAGATGGTTGAGGGTGGCAGAGTCATGGTACTAAAGGTTGAAACTTTGGTTAGTGGTGTAGATTCTCTCTCTAAGCTAGTGAGCACAAAGAAATTTAGTTGGTGTAGAGAGGCCATCGACCTTACCTCTTCTAGCACTTCATTTGTTTTAATTTTCTTATTGTCATTGCAATGTAAATATCGAGTGGAAGAATGTTAGGATTAGTGTGATATTCACTTGCAATCATGTGTCTAATTTTGTTTTCTCCATAGATCCAATTTCAAAAAAAAAAAAATTGAAGATCTCAACAAGTTAAAGTGAATCAAAAATATATTGGAGATCATTAAAACTCTCAAAAACCCCTCAAAAGGTGAGAAAATGAGCTCCAGAGTTTTACAATGTGATATTTGAAAAAATAGACAAGGTAAGAGGTGAACTTGGAATATTATTGTAATGACATTGAGTATGGAGTAAATGGTAAAAGGTCAACAACAGGGGCTACATTAGGAAGAGTAGAGCATCTTGTCATTATTTGGTTTCTATCTTGGGTACATGTTTGAATGCATAGTGGGGTGTGGGTTTTTACTTGTGGACCATGGTCTTGGTGGCCACTAGTTTATAGAAACCACTTGGTGGTTTGCTCTTTTCTTTGCTCTATATAATGAGTGTATGAGATATGGGTTTAATAGCATTATGGAGGTGAAGTATTGTTAAGTGGAAGAAATGTTGTTAAATTGAAGAAGATTGAGTGGATTGTATTAGTGTAATCTTGTTCTTAAGATTAATACAAACTTGGTATCTCTTTGGTGGTGGAGTTTTTCAAAAAGGGTTTTCTCCATGTAAATCTAGTGTTGTGTTATTGTTATTGTTATTTATACTTCTCCATGTTCTATTTGGTTTCTCCACGTAAAAGGGTTTTTCCCCATAAATCAAATTTGAGCACTATTTATTTGTACTTTCATTATATCTATTTACCATGTTCTCGATTGTATTTTTATGGCATGGCCTACACTTACATCATGACTAAAAGAGTGGAATCGTCATGATTTCAAAAATATTTTCTGGAAAAAAATAGTTTGGAGAATAGGATGTTGAAATTCAAACTCTCCTCCTTGATAATGAAGGATTAGACTCTCTATTGGAAGAAAAAAAGGTCACAACCCAATTGAATGATATTTAATGAGGATATTTTTTGGAAAGAGAATTGTAGAATCAAATGGCTCAAAGAGGGGGATAGGAACACAAAGTTCTTCCACCCTTCTTGTAAAATGAGGAGGCAAATAAATTATATCTCAAAAATTGAGATGAAAGAAAGTATGATCACTGAGGACCCTATGATTCTTAAGGCTTATGTGGTCTCATTATGGGAAAATAGTTTAACTAAGGAGAGTGAAGATAGGGAAAAAAATAGGATTTTTTCCTCAAGCCTATACCATCTCTAGTCAGAATCACATGCATGATATCTCAAAAGAAGTCAACTTAGCCCTTTTTGACATGGCAAGAGATTGAGCCTTGAGTCCTAATGGCTTTCCAACCTTCTTTTTTCAAAAGTTTTGGGATCTATTGAAGGCAATCTTCAAGGAAGTGTTCAAAAATCCAAGGATTTTAAATTGGTTTAAAAATCTTCTAATTCTATATTCCTTATTCTCATCCCAAAGAAGAAGGAAGCCTTGAAGGTGGAAGACTTCAAACCCATTTCTTTATGCAATATTATGTATAAACTCATCTTTGAAGTGATTGCCAATAGGTTTAAAATTATTTTTCCCATCCTTATTTTGGAGCGTGGAGGATTTGTGAAAAGGAGACAAATTACAAATGGGATTGTCACTGGCCATAAACTCATTCTTTACATGCTAGTAAGAGAAAAATTATGTTCATTAAATTTGACATTGCTAAAGTTAAAACAGTCAATTGCAGATTTTAGAAAGTGTTTTGGAGAAATTTATTTTTAGCTCAGGTTGGAGAACATGGATTAGAGGATGCTACTTGTTTGTCAATTTCTCAATGTCGGTCAATGGTTCCTTTGAAGGCTTCTTCATCACCTCCCATGGGTTAAGTCAATCCCTCTCTTTATTATTAAGGTGGAAACCCTTAGTAGATATATTGGTTTTCTCAAGAATAGGGGTTCCCCAAAGGGTTTACAAGCCTCCTCTATGGGCCAAAACCATCAACAATTCATGGAAGATGCTATGGTTTTTGTTGGCCCTTCTGCTAGACAAGGTAGAAGAACCAATGACCTCCTTGGATATTATAAATAGTGAATAGAGAAAAATGAAAAGTATTCTTCCTCAATATTAAAAGCCAAGAACAAGATTTCTTGTGTAGATGTCTTTCCTTCGATAAAGGTTGTTTGCCTTATTCCTATGTGGCTTCAAGGGAAACAAAAAACACCTTTGGCTATCTGTTTTAGAAACTTTTAGCAAGAACCAAGATGGGTGAAAGGGTAGATGGCTTTCTGCTACTAATCAGTTGGTGCTTCTAAAGGCAATTTTCTAAGCTATTCTTATCAATATATTTTCCATGATGGTTGCTCCTATGAGTATCACTTCCAAAGTTACTATTGCCATAAGAAAGCTTTCATGGCGAGGCATGAGAGAACACTTCAAGTATCCATTGGTGTCTTGGAATAAGATTTATGCTAGCATTAGCAAAGAAGGTCTTGATTCCAAGGACATTGGACTCTTTAATCAAGCCTAGTGGCCAAGGTCATCTAGAGATACATAACTAGTAATTTTGCCTCTTACCTACCAATATTCTCAAAGATAAAGTATGTCCTTGGGGACAACTTAATATCCATATTTTTACAAGATCTCCCAAGGGGCTCAATTATCTAGGAAGGAATGAAAGAGGTTAAACGCCTAATATCTCTACATGGTTTCTAGAAAGTCCAAAATGGTAGAAAGTCAACCTTCTATTGGCTCTCTAATCATCCTCTTAAAGATGACCTCATGCTCCATAGCTTGGCTACCTATCTCATGAACAAAAGTGATGTTTAAAGGTTAAAGACTATTGGGAAGAAAAAGAGTAAGTGCATAAAATCTTTAAAAATTGGAAATCTCTTCCAAAGTTTCATGTCATGAATGAAGCTTGGTTATGGATCTCTTCTCTTCTCCAAAGTTTTAAGACCAATCTAAAGCTAGAAAGATGATTCCTTTGGTTGCATTTTGAGTGTATACTTAGTCAGTGAAGGGTATAGTAAGATAGTGACTTAAGGAGGTAACCCTCATCCCCCTTCTCTTGGGGTAGGATCTAAACCTCCAAGGCCTGGCCCAAGGCTAAGTTTTTCCTTTGACTAGTGTTTCAAGCTAATATCCTCTATTGTGATCAACTCAAAAATTGAGGTTTCTTGAGACCTAGTAGGTGTCCTCTGTGCTATATTTAGGAAGAGCACTGTAACCATTTAATGCTCCTTTGTGAATATGCTAGAGGTATGTGGGACCTTTTTTGACAATTTTAATCTCAATCAAGTGTTTGTGAATATGCTAGAGGTATGTGGGACCTTTTTTGACAATTTTAATCTCAATCAGGTGATTGGAAGATCTTTCAAAGATTTCTTCAAATCTTGGGCATGCCTAATTACTCTAAATTATCTCTGAGAATTGTGGAGCTTCAAAGATATGACTAGGAAGGAACAATGGAATTCTCAATGGAAAAGAAAAAATACACAATCAATTATGGAAAGAAATTTGTGTTGCCAACTCTTAACAACATTACAACCTTTAAATGGCTAAATCAAGAAGCAAATCCCAAAACTATGGCTAAGAAGGAATCTAGACAATGGTTCCCCCTCTTATAAGATAAGATTAAACTAAATTTTGACAAGGCATCCAAAAAATCTCAAATCCTCTAGTGCGGGAGCTCTTCTCAAGAATTACAAGGGTGGTGTTCTTACTTTTGGAATTTATTTTGTGGGAACAATAAAGTCAATCAATCAATCAATTAGTCAGTCGGTTGGTCAACTACTTAGTTAGCTAGTTAGTTAGTGCATGCGAGAAATTAAGACTACAATCGAATCCACTAGCATTAGAAAAAGAACCAAGACGAGGAGGTGTAGATGGAAAAAATATAGTTAAATGGATACAAGTGTAGTGTTTGATTGATTGAGCGTGTGCACGTGCACACATGCACCATGGATGTGTAATTGAATGAAAAGGATGGCCTTTAATTATTAATTATGTATGTATACATGTATATACATATTCAATGGATTAATATAATGTTCAAGATAATACTCCAAAGTTCGTAATAGCAATACCAACATTAAGCCATTTATTATTTCAAAAATAATTATTTAATATAGCTTCCAAAAGCTACCTTTGAATAAAATGTAGCAAATGCACGCATTGTAAACCATGCCCCATTTTCTTTACATTTCAAGTCTCTTACTCTAAATGCCTTTAAAATATAGCACTCTAAATAACTTTGAAAGTTGGAAATGAAAATTTGAATTTCAATACAATTGTCCATACCAAGTGAATTTGTTTAACTAAAGTGATTTCGAATAGGTAGAATAGTGCTCAATACAAGGTGCCCAATTGCTGATCTCACGTCGACAACATGCACATATAATTTCCATTGAATAACATCCACGTATAATTTCCCTTATTCATTCAAATAGTGAAGTACATAATTCAATCATCTCCCTAGCATCCATTAGTGTATAATTCGGGAGATTAAAAGTTGAATATTGTCCACATACCTTTATTCATATCAAACATTAGATTGTACGTTCCATCGTGGAGCTCCATTGCTCCATCCATATGATTGTTTTCTTACCACAATTTATATGATTGTTTTCTTACCACAATTTATATGCCTCAACATTGTCATCCCAAAAGGAAATGTGATTTATACACAACGAAAAAATAGAGAACAATGCCTTAAAAACAGACACCCACTTGTTATACTACATACGATTACTTGCTTGCTTACCACAATTTAAGTGCCTTAAAATTGGTTGTTATCAAAAAGGAAATATGATTTATACATACCGAAGAATAGAAAACAATACCTTAGAAATGGAGACACCCACTTGTTAAATCCATGTGATTGCTTGCTTACCCCTATTTAAATGCCCCAACATTGTTATCCCAAAAGGAAATATGGTTTATACACACCGAAAAAATAGAGAACAATGCCTTGGAAATGGAGGCGCTTGTTATAGTCAATAAAAGCCCATCATGTTTTTGTTAGAACATAAAGCTTTTCTCCTAATGATTTGTAGCCGCTTTGCCTTGGGCTGTGAGCCCAAAAACATGCAATAGAAGACAAAGTAATTTCTGAGACCAACTTCACTAGACCGTCTCAAAACCTAAGTGACTTATGCCATGGACAAAACATATTGCATTAGGTATTTTCATATCAAAACTGACATTACATAAATTAAATGTTCATTTTTGTGTGATTGTTAACAATGTCCATTAAACAGTTCAAGTGTGACTTAATACAACCCATTAAAAATCGTGTAAAATATAAACATCTAGGCTCCAATTACTTACCAATAATTTGCATATTCCGCTTTACTTTTCACTGCTCTACATTCATCTCTTGTAGGCAAACAAACATTTCCCAAAGATTGTTTGTGTAGGCCTCTGATGTAGATAGACATCACTGCATCAGCATCAAAGTCTTTACTGTAGACATCATCAGGATTCAGCATCATTCCTTTTTCTAGTTTTAACTTTTTTTTGGTGGGGAAGCTATTAAACCAGCGGAGATAGGGCCCACTGACTAGTCAATTATTAATAGCAAGTGAAATTCGATCGTATGACCAACCATGTCAAAGTTCCCTTCTTTACCAATGAGCTACGGCACGGGAAGATATCATTAACATCAACTTCAAAAAAGAGAAGGGAAAAAAACCCGCCGAGGTGATTAAGTTGAATTTACTACCTAAACAGAACAAAATTTGTTCAATTAATTATTTCTGGTGAGAAAAATAATTATAATACCTAATCAAAATTTAAAAATGCATCTACTGTTTTAAGATATATACACCAGTCATATATTCAGTAATCCAAGCTATTCATCCAGAACGTACCCGAACACTTTAGAGCAACAAGATTAATTACATCTACTCTAAACGAAATCGACAGAATCCTTCAAACGCGAAGTCCCCAGGTTTCAATATGAACAGCCATTAGATATATCACGTGAGCAAATTGCTACCAGCAAAATTTAGCTTTTTGAAAAAAGGCCAACAGCGTACTGCATTCCAACTTGATAGAGAATTCTTGGCTTTCAAGAGCACAGTTCTGATAATAGAACCCCACGTGAATCCATGGCCTTTCTCCAAATTAGATCATCTCATGGTCACATAATACAAGCTCAAACAATGGCCGAATGGAGATCAGTCACTTCACTCACACAGCAAAAGAATCACAGGGTCAGAGGCTAATAAAGCATAAGTATAAACACAAGCCCTGAAGTGGTTCACACACAATGCATACAGGGAATGATATTTTCCCAGTGATCCAGGCTAGAGGTAATGAAATACTGACAAGAACACACGAACTCTAGGCAATCATAAACCAGTTTCACGAAAGCAGTATGAAGGTCAGAGAAATAAATAAAAGAAAGAACAGAAAAGCCTTTTAAGGTTACAATGAAATTTTAAATGTTTCCATGTCAGACCCAAGCATTAGTCATTGTCTAAGAGCACCATACCAAATTCAAAGTTAAACACTGAAACCGCTCTCTTAAGCACTTCATTCCACCACTGTTGAACATCATCATTTTAAGGGCAGCATCAAAATCAACAGGAAAATTTGGAAGCAAATCTATCTTGTCAGCTACGACAGCATTGCCAGGACATCACAAGAAATGACCCCAACCCATCATCACGACCATCACAGCAACCAGTAGTGTTTCCACAACCCCAATTACAACTATCACATCCCAGTCATAGGAACAGTCAGAACCACTAAAAATAGCTAAAATTCAATAATCACAGATTGAAATATGTAGCCCAATAATTTTGAAAAGACAAATAAGAGGCAAACTTGTTACTTCCAGTTAATAAATGATCAGCCTATAAGCACTGCATACGGAAGCACAATGAATTTTGTCTCAAACCATCAACTTGCATCCCCTCAAATAAGCAACCCAGCAATGCTGAACATTATAGCCAAATATGTTAAAAAAATCCAAGAAATCAACACTAACCATCCAACAATAAAACTCCTTAAACATTGAACAAGTAATGTGTTGCTTATTCATACAAGATGACGTCATCAAGAAATTGATGCATAAAAGTCAACAAACATTGGAACTCTCCTGGTATATGAGCATACCTTGATCTACAACAGTTCTATAACTAGATGACTATCCTGCACAGGAAAAATAAACTAATTTCAACATAAAGCCGAAATTCAATATGTAATGTTAAAATTTAACATTTGTACCGGGCAACTACTCCATTCTGCAGTAGCATGGAGTTATTTAAGCACCTGAATTGCTAGGCGACAGACTGGGTGGTTTTGGAGATTTATTCCTTGCATTCGGTGACAAACTCGCAGGTGCAGGGGATTTCACTGTAGAAGGGCTAGATTTATCTGGACCGTGACGCTGCGGTGTGAGGCTCCTAGGAGATCGACTGTGCCGAACTGGGGAACGACTGGAGACATTCTAAATTCAGTTAAAATACTCTATGAATAACATGCAAGTCCCATCATAAATATTATCACAGTCCATATTTCTTAGCTTCGCAAAACAGCATACCTGTCCATAGAATGACTTTGGGACCTTTTCTTTCTGCCATCATTTGTGTCCCTACTTCGACTCCTACTCAGACTCCGACGAGGGCTAACACTGTGGCTCAGGCTCCGACGACGATATTCTCGTTCTTTTTCATGATATCTGTGATGGTCGTGTCTATCACGACTCCTACTTCGCCTCCTATAATCTCGAGATTTGTAGTCATCATTGAACCTTTTGCTGCAAAATTAAAACAAAGTAAAAAATCCTGTTAATAGTAAATACACAAAACAAGTTCAACTAAATAGAAACAAGTGCAAGTATCATTGTCACCAACAAATTACAATATATATATATATAAGCCAAGTCCCAACCTGGACCGCCTAGGACTGCGACTCCTGTACCTCTTAGAGCTAGGAGGCTCTGCAGTTAGCCTTCCTTTACGACTGCAACACAAGCATTTCCATTAGCAAATCAATCAGAAATTATATTCTCTTCCCTTAATGGTGCAGGAGCACCTTCACAAATTGATGCTTCCATAGGAGTTTGATTAAATTTTTAATGATTCAACATTGTAATGAGGTTAATCAAGTCACTGTTATGTGTCTAGGTCATTAGGAGTGTTAAATGTTCAACAAGTTTTATCTTCATTTGCAAAATGGGAAAAGTTGTCTTTCAAAAATGTAAAATGAGGGAAGGTGAAGAGTCATTTGGCTCTTGGTCCGCTCTAAGTCAGTTAGAAACTGAAAGGTCTTGATGTATTGCCTTTAAAAGGCCTTGTAACCTTTAGGAATTCGTGGGTGATTGTAGATTTGAAGTTTGAATCAATAAAGGCACTGTTTTGAGTGTATTTCCTCAGAAATTTACTGTTTTCTATAGGTGTACGGCTCTGTACGGCCCCTTATGAATGTAAAAGTTTTTGAAAACGATGGTAAAGCCAATCACCCTCCATTCCCTCTTTGTTTCATGCAGATTGATGGATTTTTGTGTAAGATATTATATTTTTTGTAAAAACTGTCAAAACCCTGTCTTAGGGTAAACAGTGAGCATTTAACATTGCATTTCTCATCTTGTGTTCAGTGGATCTCCCCATAAATTGGTATGTAGCAAGTTTTGGTCGTGTTTTAAAAGATCTCATGGGTGCAGAGTCGGAAGAAGTGGTTTGGGGCAGTTATCACAAAGCCACAGGCCTGTAAATGAAGAAGAAGACTGGTAAAAACAGTGTACAGTGAGGTTTTAAGAGTTGTAACTGTGTTTCTTTCGTTTTATGCTTTGAGAGTGGCTAATCCTCGGTGGAAATGACCTTGACAATGTCTACTTCCATATTTATGAGGTTTTGAACCAAATGGTTGAGTTTTAAGAAGGGAAAACCAAGTTTTTATGACTGCATTTCTGTGTCACAGTCCAGAAAACAGTGTCTTGAGTACAGTCAAGAGGTATAGGACTTAGTGTCTGATGAACTACTTAACAATTTGGACTTTTGATGGTTTTATAAGCATGAGTATGTCCATTTAACACTGTTTGATGAATTGGTTGAGGGAGATTGAGGCAGGAGATAGGAGAATCAATAAGACCCTGTGTATGCAAGACCTAATAGGCCTAATTGGCACGGTGACAGTCCTGATTTGAGCAGTTCTTTTCAAAGTAACATATGTTGGTTTTTAGATATGTTTTAAAACTTGTTAAAGGGTACTCAATTTACCCATCACAGTCTTAAGAAGGATTCTGTGGGAAGAGTTGTGTTTGACAGTCTTCTGTGGCAGGGCTACAAGGAACAAACCTGTCAAGGCACTGTCAAAGTGCAGTCAAACTGTCATTTGCTGTCCTTTGTCCTTGCAAATACAGAACATAGTTATTTGGTCAAAGACCATGTGTTGGTTATGTGTTGAACAAGTTTTTGTTGGTCGGTTATAGTATGAGTGCCATAATTGCACATTAAGAACAGTCTATGAAGGAATGAGATTGAGAGACAGAGTTTTGCTTCTTTTGCTCTGCATCACTTAATCAAGTAATGAAACCAACAAAAGCTATTGTCTGCTAAACTGTTGACAGCTGGATTAAAAGCTTTGAGCTAATATCTCATTTTTTCTTTTTTTGCATAACGATGTCGATAAATTAGTTTCAAAAGCTTAGAATTGCAATAATATGTTTGCTATTAGCTCAATAAAAATGATTTGTCTATGCAGTTTCAATTACTCTTTGGTTTGATCACCTTTTGAATGTCAAATTCCTATTTTCATTTGTCTAGGAAGTTGAATGAATATTATTTTGTTCTTGTCAAAAGTAGAAGCATATCAATGAGAACTTACATTACTTCTGCATTTGGACCATATTTCGCAAACTGCACAACAATATCCCTCCCATCAACATTCCTTCCTGCACTCAAAGATGAATAAATCAGCTATATCCATGGAGTGAAGGGATGTTCCATTCATGATGATCCATGCCAAAATATATTAAACAACTTCACCCATTTTATGCACATGTTTTCTTTCGTTGTACTCTTTGAGAGAAACATCATCACTTTGAGATATATCAAGTGCAACCACCACCAAAATGGTGACCTCCCTTGTGAATGGCATTTTAAATTTAGCATAACTCCTAAAAGTCTAAAAGTCATAATGGTTTTGCAAGTTACATACAGGTAACTATGCTCACTTGGAAAACAAGACAACTAATTTTGAAATGTCAGAGAATTCGGATCAACACACCAGACTTGTCAAGCCAAGGCCCCACTCAGAAGCCAAAAAGAAAAACTTGTGCGTGGAAAGAACGAAAACAAAATGAAAAGAAAAAACTATATCAAACCTTTTCCAAAACAGAACTTTGGAGAGAGAGCAAACAAAGAACTGTTTGATGCAAATTTGAAATAACAACAATTTTTGAGACCCAAGCAAGAATCTGAAGTACATGTAAAAGAAAATGCAGAAATCAGCAAATCCTCTCATTTTCATCAATAGGAATCCAACTGGGCAACTATTTCTTGCAAATGTTTCACTTGAATCTCAACTTGGTGCAGTAAATCAACCTCTGAAGATTTTGAATACAAGATTATAAAGAAAAAAGGGAGTACTTTCAGTTTGTTGGATGGGTTGCTTGGTTTTTCCTTCATAGAACCCTAAATCCCCAGAAATCTAAAACTGTGAAAGCAGTGAAGAGAAAGTGCTGATTGTTAATGTAAAGATCTTGGTTCTATAGGGTATAAAGTTATTTTTGTAAGAAAGTAATATGTGTACGTGTAAACATTAGAAAAAAAGTGTTGATCTGATGTAACCTGTATTCACCAGATTTTCTGGTACCTGTTGTTCACAACAAACCAAGGACAAACTACAATTACAATTTCAGTAGGCAACCATAGATAGACCACACAACAAAATAGGCTATACCGAGCACTGTCAATACTCCTCTTTGTACAGACAACCAAAAGGAAACACAGTAGCCAAACTGACTTCCGCTCTTACTAACAAAGACCTCATTCTACAACTAACTAAAAAGAATCATATCTAAGCTTCTCTTTTGATGGTCACGACTCACAACTTCATCAATACCCATCCCAGACTTTGTGCAGTGATGTCAGGTGTTCAACCTTCTTACCCTCACCAAACACCCTTTCCCATATGCAGTTGAAGCAATTATTGATACGTTGGTCTAATTTGTCCATCATGCAGATGACATGTTCACAACCAACATGATTGACCAACACACCAAATGACACAAGTTAACTATTTTTTATGAATAGTGCCTTCCTGTAACCAAAAACAGGTAAGGAAAGAATGTGAGGGCAACCCAGAGCCCATACATCAAAATCCACTACAGCCTACCATTTTTCCAAGTTTATATCTGCTCATGAAAAACTCTTATTTCCTCAGTTATGTATGTCACTTCAATCTGCATCAACTTTTCTTTTAATAATGCCTTTGCAAGATAGAAACATCTGCATTTTTTGTGGACACAACTCTGAATCTTTCAAGATGTTCATATGGTCAAGACTCAAGACTTTGCAAAAGGAAATTCTTATTGCATCAAAGATTTGTAGTCAGTTTCCCTTCACACTCTGCAACTTCTCAACATGATTTTGTGATTTTCATAGCATCACATTACATTTGTTTATAAATGGGAGCAGTTGCTATGCCGCATTCACTGCTTATGGTAATTCTATAGACCAAAGTGCAGCAAAATTAAAATGATCACATGCTGTTATAATGCACGTTCAACTTCCATTCCCAATCTTGTCAAACTGGGACTCTGCAAATAAAAGCAAGCTTTGACACTGCAATGATTGCCAACACAATCATGAGAAAAATAAACACCATAAACTAGGGTTATAATCACATTGGATGTATCTAGCAAGTAACCACACAAAAAGCACCAATAATGCATACTAGTTTTAAAAATATGAACCCAAGATTTGGATTCCAAGTGAACATTCCCACTCCATTTGTTGATATGCTTAAAGAAATGAATAGAAGAGAGAAAATGCAAGTGAGCTTTGAGGATCAGTAAAGTCTGAGAAGACATTATCTAATCATTGGCTCATCCACTTTCACTGCCCCTCACACCAAGAATTTTTAAACCAATTGAATGGTTACAGTCTGATGTAGTATACACATTTTACTTTCACTTTCAATCTTGTCAAGTGAGATGCTGCAAACAAAAACAAGCCTTGCTACTGCCAGAATTGCCACCAAGATGGCATTCATCAGCTCATTAACTCCACCTTCAATGCTTCTTGCAAACACTCTAAAATATATCGAATTGGGAGGAATATGTGATGATGAGCAAGGCAACCACTAGGTAGGAGTACATAGAGGTGAGAAACAGTTAACATAGATGGTAAATAGATAGAGGATGTCAACTCTGTACCTTGTGTTCCCACTTTAGCATATACAAGGAAGTGGATAGAAAGAGAGAGATTAAAAGATTATGAGGAAGAGACCGTAGTGGAACAGGAGCATCGCAAGAGTAACTACAGCTTAGTTAAACAATATGGTAAGGTGTTGGATCTTAGACAACATAAAGGAGACCTAAGAAAGGGCAACCTTCTAAATGTGATGGGGGAAAATCTTTGTACAAAGAAGTCATGACTCCAAATTACGGATATGGCAATAAAGATAAGGAAGATGTAGGAGGGAAAAGGTAAAAGAATTAATCTACGTATAGACTTGTCAAGAGCGAGGCAGAAAGCAATGTAGCTCAACTGTGTGAAATGTCATTAGATATATTAGAGTATAACAGGTCCAAACACCCAACTGGTCCACATTTATATTCTTCTAAGCCCATTACCAATTGCAATCCCACTTTCCAAAAGGCTATATTAGTCAATCTATCAGTGGCTATTTTTAGTCAGTCACCTAACACACACAAAGTTGGAGCAGAATTGAATAGTGTTATTCAACAATATTCTATTTTAACCCTCTCAAATAATGTATGTCTATTTCTCCCAATCATGTCAATTACAATTTAGAATATGCTTTCTATCAAATGAATAGACGAAGATAAAACCAATGGCAGTAGTCCTTATTTGATTGCAAGGGCTTCAGTCAAGTTATTCATTGTCAGTAACCACAACCATTTTTAAGAAAACCACAACCCATCTGTAACAAATCCTAATAATTATACCAAATTTTGCTTGTCCCGGGTTACCCTTAGTGTTAGAACCCTTATGTCCTAACTTTCTATTATTGTAATGAGCATAATAATAATCATAGTTTAGTTATTTAGTTAATATTACATTGTATGGATTTATCCCACATGCATCACAAGAGCTGTAATAGTGTAATAAGTTCAATTAGTGTGGATTTATTCCACATGGGTTGTACCTCATAAATCACCTTTTGTGATGCTTACATATTGGTGTTGTAGTGAAGAGAAGACCATCTTGGAATCATGTTTTGTATTGAATCTTTTCTATAAAGGAGGTTGCCCCCTCAAAGAGGCTTGTGAGACTTGTTCCAGATTCAAAAATATAAGCTTATTTGCAGCTATTTTCCACGCATTGTGTTGTTTTTGCATGTTACTGTTTCTATTTGATAATATTTTGCAGCTAAGTTCCTGCCACCTAGATGCCCCCATCTGTGTTCAATACAAAAAGGGATCTTTCCCAAAGGATCTCATCTTCAAGTAATCTTGGAGATTGACTTGCCTCGTCATCAAGGGAATCTGATCAAGCTCCAAAGTGAGTAAAGCTTAAACAGCCAGCACTTCGTTTGTTATTTGGGGTGTTTGGGTCTGATCAAGCTCCACAAAGTGGGTGAAGCTTAAACAGAAGGCACATTGTTTGTTGTTTGGCCCTTGACAACGAGGTGAGTCAATCTCCAAGATTACTTGAAGATGAGATCCATTGGGAAAGACCAATAAATCCCCTTTTCATATTGAACACAAATAAGGGCATCTAAGGGTAACCCAGGACAAGCTAATTTGAAACAGCATGCCGGCTGGTTACTTTTGGGTGTTATCATCACTTGCATTTCTAGTGCTACCCAACTTTCTTTATTTTCTCAGAACTCACTCTTAACCTAAATGGAGAATGACTAGATTTTCAATTCTGAAGTCGCAAATTTCATTGAAGTTATGCATTCCTCAAAATGAGGCTAACCCATGTTCCAAATCAAGTTTAAGGACTAAGGATCATAAACATACCTAGATTATTCCTATCAAACTTGTCCAATGAAATAATACATAAAGCACTGAAATGTACCCAAGGTGTATAATCTTCTTCATCATTTAAGACTTACCCAAGGATATTTATTATTTCATCTCCGACGTCATTAGATTAAAAAAATAGAATATCAAAAAGCATATTTATTTGGTCTTGTGGGATTATTTATTGATATTCAGTTTTGTGGGATGTCAAGTGGCCAACAATGAGACTCCTCCCTAACTCTCAGTATTCATCCAACAAACTCATGAACTGCATTGCTAGAAATCACCAACCAAATGTCAACCTGCATTTTGAAAAATTTGTAATACTTCAAAAAAAAAAAAATTGATGTTCACGGATGACCAATATAGTTCAATGCAATGTTCCACAAGGATATGTCCCCGCTGCCCTCCCTGAAAAATTGTCGTCTCTGGAGACAAATGTCTCCAAGACGTCTGGACGACCGGAAACACCCTTCCGTCATACCGCCACTAGGTAGGAGATGTTCTTAAGACATCAAAGGGAGAATTTTTGGGGTCCCCCCCTGATGGGAACATTGAGGGGATGCTAGGACGTCCCCAAGACCCCCAAGAAACTCAGCCACATCCGTTTAACGTTCTGAAAACCTATAGCCATCCCCCACATGTGGCATTTAAAAAAATTGGAGCCACTAACCCTAATCCTAAAATTCTAATGGGCCCCACCCACACTCTAAAAACTGCATACCCCTCATCATTTAGACCGGTCAGATTCTTCAACTTCACTATTAGTTCTTTGAAGAATGAAGATTTGGTTAGAAATACTGAAATAGTGAGAACTTGGTGTTGGAGAAAACATAGTGATAAAAGTATGAAAATGGCATGCGCCATGAAGGTCCATTTATCACTTTTCCATATTAGAAGAGTTGGATTTGCTGTCCCCAAACCCTTGCGAGGGGGGCTGCCCCTCAACCCCACTGGGGACTCCACCCCCAACCCTCATCCCCAAATCAAGGTCCTTGGTCCCCCATCCCCAAAACCCATCCCCCCATTCCAAAACTTTGTGGAACTATGGTTCAATGAAACTTAGAAGAACAAGGAGTTACAATAGCTAATTAGGAGTGCTAAAAAAATCGGAACCCAAAAAAATACGTAAACAAAATCTAGATCTAAATATTTAGGAAGCCATAATACCTAAAAGAGGGGGCAAAAACCCTAGACAAATTAGTATAAACAAAGACATGATACAAAATAATCATGGTTTTCCCTATTGCTACTCCAAGACTGCCCAGGTGCCACACAATTAAGCATATCATGAGTGTTATGCTTAAACAGGATTTCTTCGTGGTCATCTCCAAGCTGTCCTACCGTGTTCATTGTTGCTTACTTTCTTGTAACAAAAATATAAGCATATTCAACTTAAACAATATCATAGACAAAGCTCTCGCCCCTGTGATGCCTCTATGCATAGTTGGCAAACTTGGCGAGTACTCGCCAATTTTTTGCTCCAACGAGTTACTTGGTGAGTACTTGCCAATTTTTTGCTCCAGCGAGTTACTTGCCATTTAACTCGTGAGTTTTTGCTCGCCGAGTTTTTGGCAAAAACTCACCAAAACTCATGAGTCCATACCCAAAACTCGCAGGGCACGCCTGGGACACAGTAAAAACACACAAAAAACACTCATTTTTTGCCTTCAAAAGCTCATTCGCCCCTCATACTTCCGCACACAACATTCTTGCATGCATTTGAGCTTATTGCAAGGATTTTTAGGTGACTTTAAAGGGCAGATTTGAAGAAATTCAAGGGCAGGTTAGTACCTTTTTTTTTTTGCAAGCATTGAAATTCATTTTAGCTGCTAAAATCCAACATGTAGATTGTAAACAATTCATAATTTCATATTATAGCATGCATTTATGATTTTATTGGCAGAAAACATTGATTTATTAGCAATTTTTTGTTCATTTTTACTGATTTTTTATGAAATCACTGTTTTTTTTACAAATGAATTATTTTGCTGATTTATACTTTGTTTTTGAAATAAAATCACTAGGTTATATCGAAATTATGCTGATTTACACTAATCCATGCTGATTTATATTGATTTATGTTGATTGATACTAATTTATACTGATTTATACTAATTTATGTTGAATTTATGTTGATTTTCTAATTTAAAAATTAAATATGTTGTACTTTGTACTTGTAGGTTACTGTTAGATACAATGGCAAATAGAGATCCATTGACCTCTAGATCGGGCTCCCACTCTGCATCAAGCTCAGGCTCAGCACAGTTGCTGCTGGTTACCGAAACTCGTCCCCCTGGAGCGAGAGACCCCGCTCGGAAATATGTCGTACAGGAACTGACACCCGAGACGGTCATTTGCATAGGATGTAAGAACCTATATCATGGAGGCATCAATCACCTCAAATAACATCTTGCAGGCATTACTCATCGTGATGCCAAGCCCTATGAGAAGACCACAAAAGAGATAAAATGAGAGATGAATGCACACCTTGAATTGATGGCAAAGAAAAAACTATAGAGGGAGAAGACAAGAGCAGCGATAGCAGCATCCTTAGCTACTGGTGGAGATCCTCAATTGCAAGCAGAAACATATGAAGATAGGGTATTCGAAGGCATAGTGGTCTTTGTTCTCATGGTCCACGCATACGAAACACATCGGCATCCACCTCATCTTCGAGTAGAGCACCTACACAGACACCACATAGTTTTTTGGTACCCAAAAACACCCCTGGAGCACAACCATCATCGGAAGGTGCAAGTGGAACAAAGAGGTGCACCAAGAAGCAAGTAAGGCATGTGCTAGTTTTTGGTATTTCAACAACCTTCCCTTCAATGTGGCAGAGAGCTTATACTAGGAGAATTTGGTAATTGCATTGATAGTTGCAAGAAAAGGCTACAAGGCACTCTCCCGAAAAGACTTAAGTGGGAAGTTGCTCATGAATGCAGTTGAAGATGCAAAGATAGTTGTGGAAGAACAAAAGAAGCAATGGTGAAAATATGGTTGCACTATTCTCTCATATGGGTGGACAGATGAAAAGAACCGCACCCTTATCAACATTTTGGTAGCTTCAATTGGTGAGATAGTTTTTTTTAAGTCAGTTAATGCCTTTGACAAAATAAAAAATGCAGAAACTTTGAATGTAATGTTGGAGGAAGTTGTATTAGAGGTGGGCATAGAGAATGTAGTGCAAATTATAACTAACAATGCAATAGCGTATGTGGCGGCTGGGAGATTGCTCCAGGAGAGGCATCCAACACTCTTTTGAAACCCTTGCGCAACACATTGCCTTGACCTTTTTTTGGAGAACATTGGCAAACTTGATTGGGTGAGACCTGTTGTAGAAGATGCAAAAAACATAACAAAATTTATTTATACTCACCCTTGGGTTCTTAATTTGATGAGATCACACCAAAGGGAAAGAGTTGGTGCGAATGGGTGTCACGAAGTTTGCAACGATCTTCCTAACGTTGCAAAGCATTATTGGTGTGTTGACTTCTTTGAAACAAATGTTTGCGAGTCAACCATGGCTAGACTCATCATATTCAAAGAAGCCTGAAGGAGAGGATCACAACAATAGTCTTTCATAATCGCTTTGCACAAAGAGCTACAGAGATTGTCAAGGTAACCTCAAAGAGTCAAAACTTTGATGTAAAATTCAAATTGAATCTTTTTATTTTTAAACTTCAAAAGTATTTACTTTCATTATAAATTTGTAGCTTCAACTTGTTTGTATTTGTAGGTATCTGAGCCCTTGGTCAAAGTTCTACGCTTGGTAGATGGAAATCAAAACCCAATGGGGTTCATTTATGAGGCCATGGATAGGGCCAAAGAGTCCATCCGAAACTATTACAAGGAGGACAGACTCAAATGTGATCCCATTTGGGAGATCATTGATCGAAGGTGGAACAATCAACTCCACAAACCCATTCATGCAACAGGGTACTTCCTCAACCCCCGTTTTTTCTATTCGAATAGCTTCACATATCCTAACGGTGAGGTTATGTAGGGCTTCACAACATGCATTGAGAGGATGACACCCGAGCTTGAGGTGAGAGACCTCATTGTTTAAGAATTGCAGAATTACAGGTTTGTTAGGGGGAAGCTCTTTTCTTCATCACTAGCTATCCGAGGAAGAACCACTCAGTCACCAGGTAACAAAAATTGGAGGCATTACATGCATCTTATAAGTTACAAATTTCAAATTTACAACTATTGATAAAATATGGTTTGCTTACTAAGTCTTGAATATCTTATTTTGTAAGTTCTTGGTGGGGAGATTGGGGTGCAAATACCCTGAATCTTCAAAGATTAGCCCTCCACATTGTGTCAACCTTGTAATGCTTCTGGTTGTGAGCGCAAGTGGAGTTTGTTTGAGGCCATTCACACAAAGAAGCGGAATAAGTTAACTCAAAAAAGTCTCAATGCCTTGGTCTTTGTACAATACAACCTTCAGCTTCACACAAGAAAGGTAAGAGGACAAAGCAAAGGAGGTCATTGTTTTGGACAACATTGATCCTTATACCGACTGGACAGGGCGGGATGAGGAGAATCAGGAGACCCCATTGTTTACTGCAGACGAGAATCTTGATTTTGAGAGGCAAGCAATGAAGGATGTGGCTGCAGCAGGAGCTACTAGGTTGTCATTGGATGAAATTGATGAGGAAGAGGAATCATTGCCATCTAGCAGCAAAATGGAAGTCGAGCTGCAGCCACAAACACAACCTTCTATGTCGAGCAAGGAGCCACAACAGAGTGCAAGGACTAGAACCCCTCCCCTAGTTTTCACTAGATTAGGGAAGAGGAAGATGCAAAATGTCGTAATATGCAATTTATGAATTATAATAATAATTTTCAAAGGAAGTCATCATGAATTCATAATAGTTGCTAGCAAATTATTGTATCAGCCTATCAAGATTCCGCATAATGCGATTTTGTACTCATTTTGTATTCAAATGAATCAAATCTAATAGAAACACTTTTGTAGTCATTTTTGGACTCATTGGATACATTTTGTCATTGAATTTTGCAAAAAAAAAAAAATTGTTTTTAATGAAATTTAATCAATTTCTAAGTTGTCGAGTTTTTGCCAAGTCGAAAATTTTGGGTCTACCAAGTTTTTTGCCAAGTCAAAGTCTGCCAACTATGCCTCTATGGACTGATGCAGTATTTATTTCTAATCATTTAGTCGATATAGTATAATAGAGTTAGTGCCCACAAGAGAAATGCAAATGCACAAAAAGCAAAATAGCATTACGAGAGCTCAAAACAACATGAATGAATAACAAGCTAAAGGAGTAGATACGTATATAGGAAAGAGGGGAGGCAAGACCAACCAATGAGAAAAGCAACTCCATCTATCCAAAAATAGGCAAGAGTTACACTCATAAAGTGATGCTATCTACCCTTATTTGACCCACTCACTACAACTAAGCAAGTTAAACTAAATGTATAAGAAAATACATATCATCCAACTAAGGAGAATAAAAAACCTACACTAACACTCCTCGTTACTAGTTGCTGAGATTGACCCCCCAGCAATTACAATGTTTTTATAATTAGTGCAATTTACAATGCAAATTTTAGTTTTCCAAGTCCCAAAATGGCCAAATATATTGAAAACAAACAATGCTTCAAAGTAGGAACCAAATAAATAGAATAGAGCTGTAGAGCTCAAAAAAATATTAACTTAAAAAAAAATCTCAAAAGGAGTTGTTTTGAGAAAGTGGTGAGCTTCTAAAAGTCCCAAAAACACTCCCATAAACACAACTGGGCAGCAAATCTTCTAAGAAAAATGATTTTTTGAAAATTGGGAAGTCAAAACCAAAAACTAACAACATAAGCACATACCCAACAAAATAAATTTCGCCTGAAAAGATGTTCGGATGAGTAAAATATGGCCATTTGAATTTGAGGTGCAAAACCAAAACTGCCAACACAAAGGAGTCCTCCCACAAGCCAAAGAGGATAATGACGTCAACAATTGTATAGATTCCGTACAGATGACGTCAACAGTCTGTACAGCTCAGTTGATGCCCAATCAACAATCCATACAAATCTGTATGGATGGCATCATCAAGTACAATCAAAGATTCTTGATCAAAGATTTTGGTTAAAGATGCTCTACATGTACAGTTGTTGATGTCAGTAGGTACAGTGGTATTGCACAAGGAAAATTCTTTGTACTGTTAGTGACTAGTACAGCAAGCAGTGTGACTGGTACAACCCTGTGAAAAGTGCCAAATGAAAAAATGGAGCCTCTTCAGACATTGAACCCAAATACCAACAAGTTTATAGTCGATTTTAGAGTTTTATGTGTAGTCGAGTCCAATGGTGTAAAACTCAATCAGACAAACACATGCAATAACCTAAAATTTGCTTTAACTCTCCATTCTCCAATTTTGACAAACTTTATATGGAAATAGTTTTGATGCCTTCTAGATGCAATGGGATAGCAAAAAATGGTGCCCAGATTGCCAAAAAGCTACAAACACCAGGAATCTATAAAAAAACAAGTGTAAACCCCAGAGACGTTAGTTTTTTCTTTTCAAACTTTTTTGAATCTCCATATCATTTGAATTTGCAAGAGAATAGCATATTGGGTTCTGAGAAAATCTGCATGCAAAAAGATTAAGCACCCACACCTTCCCCAAATCTCTCAAAACTGCAAACCAAATGATCTACACCAGCACAACACGCTTTGATACCATATTAGATTCAGATATAAACTAAAGCTACCCAAACCTAGTGCAAGAAACTAGATCAAATAAAACTATTTTAGCAATGGCATGAAATCAAATTAGCAAAGTTAGTTCCTACAAGAGAAATCAAATTCTCAAGAAGCAAAATAGCATAACAAGAGCTCACAATAACATGAATGAATGACAAGCTAGAGTGAGTTCATATTTTAACTCACAAATCTGGATTGACTTAAATAGCAGCCAGATAGCAAAAACTCATGAAAGCACCAAAAACTAAGACCTGAGACATAATGTGACTCCTAAAAGTTCTAGCTAATCTTTCTAATAATTAACTCGCAATTATCTAGCATGTTGAGGCCAAAAAGTTACATCCATATCACAAATCCCTCCTCTTTTGAAGAATCTTTGAGCTTCCACAACCAACAAGCATGAAACTATCATCAAAGAAGTAAAACCTTGAAATAGACCAAATGTTACCACCAACATGATTTAGTTTTTGCCTGTCATACCAAGTGTCCAGACTGATTTAAATAGAATCCAGATTACAACAACTCGTGCAAGCATCAAAATCTCATTAATAACACATCTAGCAATTTCTAAAAATTCTAGAACATCTTCCTTGCAGTAGTTAACTGGCTAACTACCTAACATGTTAAGGCTAAAAGTTTAGTTTATATCACAAATCACTCCTTTTACGGCATCTTTGGGCTTCCACCATTGTCAAGCAAGTGACTATCACCAAGCAACTGAAGTCTTGATATATACCAAATGTTATGACCAACATGTTTTAGTTTGGCCTATTGTGGCTAAAAGTGCATGACAATCACCAGTATTTATATAAACAGAGGCCAATACTAATAGTACCCACAAAGCAGAATGTTAGGTGCATAAGCCAGCCCATCATTATATCCAAGCAATGCAATTCCAAATGCTAGTGGCAATCAGGAATTCTAAAAACTATGCAGAAGCCACTTATTTCAAATAATATAGATTTTTGTATAATACAGAGTTTCTAGTAAATTAACAATTTATAATTTTCCAAGTAAAACTCACCGGCTAAGCACCATCACAACTACAATAGCAGAAAATCATCTAATCTAAATCAGAGTTCCACTTACAATGCGAGGTTTTGCTTTGTAATGTAGAATTTCAGAACATTCGCTTACCATCAAGCCTCTCAATTGCCTTTTCAGCCTCATCTGCATATTTATAACGAACAAAGGCAAATCCTCTCGAATCCCCGGTCCTGGATATGAGACAAAAGAAAATTGCTAGATTTAAATAAATGAAATCTTAAAAAGTGACTGATGCTTGCGCCAAAAAGAGCAACTGCATGCCTGAACATTTTGTACCTCCTGTCTCTTGGAATAAAAATGTCCACAACCTTTCCATATCGGTCAAACAGAGGATAGAGATCATCTGCAGTTGTACCTACAATAGACAAAATCTGATTCAATGCTGAAGCAGCACTCTGAAATAGAATGGTAATAACTCAAGAACTATTGTGTTTGTGCATAAAATCTAATAAGAGCATAAGCCAAAGGATATCGAAAATATTATACAATAAGATTGTTATATGCCAAAGGTTAATAAAAAAAAATCAATTGTAAGAGTTTTAAAAACTTAGTTAATCAGATACATGGAGTTACCAATATTTGCAGTATACCTTGGGATTGATGGTGGTATAGTAGGCTATATAATCCTATCCTTTCCTACACATTACTAGGACTGTGTATAAATTAAGGGATTTGCCACATCTATACCCATACATTTTGTTACCTTCATTCTTTCTGATTTTATTGAGTATATTGTGTTCTGAGGTTCCTCGGGAGAATTCAGCCGGTATCTCTGTTGTCCTTGGGTATGATTTATTTAGTGTGTACACATTCATTTCCATCAGGCATGGGATTTTGCACTTCATGCTCAAATGATACCAGAGGCTAGGGTTTAAAATGCCTTAAGGTTTTGTCCTTTGCAACCACTTCATTGTGAAGGCATGGCAGCATCACATGAAGGTGTTTAGTCCTGTTTTGGCACTCTGTTGAGGTCAATTTTCTGAAACAGAAGTAATTCAGCAAAAATTATGTTGCAGAGGAAATTTTCTAGGGATAGATCTCTACTTCTTATCAGTTACTAATGTGGGATGTACTTAAATACCAGATCTGCTGACATATTTGGCTTCCCACAAAAATTTGTCCAGAGTCACTTCTCTAAAAATAGTTAGATTCCACCATTTAGGGCCTGAATGAATAAGGTTAAATTTGGCATGCATTTTACTACCATTTTGATATTCGATATTCTGGAAATCATAACTTTGTCATACAGACTTCATTTGACTCCATTTTCAAAGCAATGAAAAGATATTTCAGAGATCTACGCATTGACATTGTTATTTTAGGCATTTGGAGACATTTGGCCTTGTCCTTGATTCAGCTGAAGATGGAGTCAAGTCGAGGTATTCACTTCATAGTGGGGTTGTTGTTTTAGGCATTCAGAGACTTTTGGCCTGTCGTTGATTTGGCTGAAGATGGAATTGATTCCAGGTATTCCCTTCTTGGTGGGGCACAACTTTCAAGTTTGGAAACTGGCAATAAAGTTGGATTTAATGGTTATATGAGCATTTGGCTCTCAGCATTGATGCATTCTCTATTGCATTTGATGGATGGTCAGTCTTGTGAGCATGTGAAACCACATGCAGTATGATTATTTCATTTTTTCTCCCCACAGTTAGCATGGGAGAACATTGGAGGTCATTTATCCAAAGAGAATTGGCTTCATTCTTCTACCAAAAGGTTGTGTGTCCAAAGATGATTGGCTAATTGTGTAGCATACCTACACGCAAAGAAGGCAAAACTACACAGAAGATAAAACCAATGGGGGCACCTACACACCCAAAACATAGGAGTGAACTTACAAATCGAAAAACTGGAGGAAATACTTCTCCAAAAGATATGAATATGCCACTTATACTTGTATTCATATGAAAATAGATGGATTACAAAAAACTGGGATAGATTTCCTGTGTATAGAAAAATTCCATTCCCTAAACCATAGTGGTATTCCACCCTTGATATCACAGAGAATGGTATTCACTTACCACCAATAACTAGAATATTCCAAGAGGTAGCTTGTGGAGAAAGCTATTAGCTAGAACCTCAAATTTCTAGACACATTGAATGAGGTAGTTTATGAAGCAAGCTACTTAAACCTAAAATGGTATAAAACATGACCTTGTTAGTTTAGTGATGTTTTCAAAATTGTATGGACCAGACCCAATTCTGGGGTGTTCATGGAAAATCTTGTGGATGACAATTTTAGGTGCTTGGCTTCAAATTCTGGCATGGGACAGTGGATCACGTTGGATGGGAGCTCATGTACATGGCTAGGGAGCAATTGGTGATTGATTAGGTGGTTGGGTCACAATTGACTTCAACAATTTGGCCATCACCATCAATTCTATGGATGGCACATTCTCGATGCTTTGCTTCAAGTTTTGGGCATGCATGTTTTGATTGTCCAAGCTTTAGGAGCTCGTGTACTTAGCTGGAAGCATCTGGTGATCAGTTGTTGGTCAGGTCACATTTGACTACAAGATTTTCAGCATAATCCTCTTTAAGACTTGCTCAGATGGACAATTAGAGGATTGTACAGTTGCAGACCCGCACTTGGAATGATTTGAGCATATCCTGCAACTAGGCACATTTCGTGATCAACATAACATCAGTTCTATGGATGGCATGTTCTCAGTGCTTTGCTTCATGTTATGCATCTTTTGGTTGAGCGAACTTAGGAGCTCATGTACTTGGCTGGGAGCATTTGGTGATCAGTCGTTGGTCGAGTCACATTTGACTTCAAGATTTTTAGCATCCTCTTGAAGACTTGCTCAGATGGACAATTCGAGGGTTGTAAGGTTGCAGGCCCACAATTGAAATGATTCAAGCATGTCCTGCAACTAGGAGCATTTCATGATCAGCATATTTTGGATCATACTTGGCTTTACCAATTTGGCTCCTTCTTGTTTTTGGATTGCAAAAGCTATCATCAAAGGGCAGGGGAGGCAACAGGAGGATGGAATGTTAAGAGTTGTAAAAAGTTCTTGCCAAGGCCATAGAGTTACCAGCATTTGTGATATAGCTTAGGGGATGTTGGCATTGTAAGCTGTATAGTGTTGAATCAACCGTTAAATAAAGGGATTTACACCACTTATATCGATCCATTGTATCTTATTCATTCTTTCTGTTTTTTTGCGTATATTGTGTCCTCAGGGTCCTCGGGCAAATCCACTCAATTACTCTAGTGTTCTGGCATATGACCTATTAAATGTATGTGCATAGATTCTCTTCTATCAATCATGGGATTTTGCACCTGATTCTCATAGCCAAAAAACAGTAAAAGTACAAGTAATATTGAAACACCACTCTGAAGTAGTGTGGCAATAACTCAAGAAATAATGCATTTGGCATAGAATCTAAAAGCATTATTGACTAGCAATCACACTTCAGTGTGCAATGGGTATGTCAAAGAGGGCTTAAAGGTGAATTGTCAGATTCTTAAGCAAATGAAAATGTTGCACTCAACATAGCTCCCTTTAGATTGCTAGCACGAAACGGCCGATCAAAAGTTGATCACTTTGAGTTTAGGCACCAAGCGCCAACAATTAGATGCACGTCCACAATGTGTGGATCATTTGATCACACCTTAAGTAGCACAGGCTTCACGTTATAAAGTTTCATGACTTCTTGCCTAAGAATTGATGAGCAGAGTCCTTTGTGTAAGACGTTCGGAGTTCGCAAGCATACGAGTCTATCCACATAGAGATACATGGACCAATTAGTAGCTGACGCATCAACAAGGACTTCGACATAGGTCAAGTAGGTACGGTGCTATACCTTTGATAAATCATGGACCAGTGGTAATAGTTTTAATGGAATATTGAATTATTTGTAATCGGCATGCATGTTCTCTTCTTGGTTTTTTAGAGGCACATATGCACCATCCTTTAGTGCCCTTATCCTTCTCAAGATAGCAGACATCTGAGGGATCGAAACATAAAATAGAGGGATAATTAATGCGGATCTACATTTTCGCATTTGTCTCAGTTCTTCTAAATACCATGCAAAGTTTGTTAACTCAACACTCCCTCTTAACGAGGAAGGAATTCTGCACCAATCCGAGTTTGTCTCTGAAAGCTTCAAACTTCCCTTTTGCTAAGGGCTTGGGTAGAATATTAGCTAATTGTTCATCAACTACTTCTTGGAAGCTGGAAGGATCTATGATGTTACTCATCAATACCATGTAGTTAGGAAACTTCTTCTGAGGCCCACTCTCCCTAAATGTGCTCCTAGAAGCCTCAACATGCTCTTGAGCATCTCTCAATGTCTGTGTGAACCATTGAGGTCTCCTAACAAAAGAAGAAGGGGCTGTATTTTCTTCTGAATATTGTTGTTTTGAATTGGAAACAACTGGTGTCTTTGGAGACAAAGATTCAACCTTTGGAGCTTCCTGCCCCTCATCCTCTATTACTAGAATGAATTCATGAGACTTCCTAGATACAAAGTCCTCCTCCAACTTTACATCCCTACTGACTATAACTTTCCTTTGTTCTAGAATATAGACCCTGTAGGCCTTAGAAGTTTCACTGTAACCCACAAATAAACCCTTCCTCCTAGAAGGCTCCAATTTTGTCCTCTTCTGTACAGGTACATGAATACAAATTCGACAACCAAAGATGCAGAATAACTCGCCTCTAGCTTTGCACCAATGAATACCTCCTCTAATATCTTGTCCTCCAAGATCCTATGAGAACACTTGTTCTGGATGTAGACTGTCGTATTGCATGCTTCTGCCCAAAGAAACATCGATAGGTCTTAATCATGAATTTTGGCCTTAGCAGCCCCTATGATAGATCGATTTTTCCATTCTGCAACCCCATTCTGTTGTGAGTTGTACAAAATAGTTAACTCCCTTTTAATTCTTGCTTCCTTGTAGAAACCCTTGAACTCCTTGGAGATATACTCTCCCCTATCGTCCGATCTCAAGACTTTGATCTTCTTCTTTGTCTAATTTTCAACTAGAGCTTTGAACTCCTGAAACCTACTAAAAAACTCATCCTTGGTCTTTAAGAAATAAATCCAAGTGTTGCAAGAGAAATCACCAATAAAAGAAACATAATACATGCTTCCTTGAATTGATGCTACTGACATCAGTCCACAAACATTCAAATGCACTAAATTTAGAATTTCCTTCGATCTATGCTCACTACTTGGGAAAGTAGCCTTGGCATGCTTGCCAAGTGTGCATCCTCTACATACTCCATGTTGTTCAATATTGAACTCTAGGAGAACCGTGACAATCTCCCTAAAAATAGGCAACAATGCATGATGCAAATGCCCCATCCTCTTGTGCCATAACTCACACAAATTGTCATTGTTATGAACTAGAGCTAAAACTAGTTCACCCTATAACCTATAAATATTGCCTCTCTAACCCCTATTACTTGTGTAGTATCTAGGCTAGATTCTTTCAACCTCATAAGGACTTGCTGATTTTTGAATTCAACTATATAGCCTTTATCTTCCATAACCAAAACTGAAAGCAAATTCTTCCTAAGACCAAGAACAAGTAAAACATCATCAATTTCTAAAGAATTACCTAAATGTAATTGAAAGGGAATTGTACCAACTCTTGCTACTCGATACTTGGCATCATCACCAAACTCAACCTGAGCTCCAAAGTCGTGTTCTTCTAGTTTGATAAAACATTGTCAAGCTGATGTCATATGTCTAGATGCCCCACTGTCCACATACCAAGCATCTCTCGAAATCGTGCTTGTAGAAAGACAAGAAACCATTGAGAAATATTTCTCAAACTTGGCAGCAAACTCGTTCATATGAGTTTCTGTAGAGGTTGTCACTTGCTTCTTCTACTACTTCCCTTTGCCTTTCTTCTTGTCTGGACACTATGATGCATAAGGACTGAATTTATGACAAATAAAGCACTTGATTTTACTCAAGTCCTTCCCTGGTTGTGAGGATGAATCTTCATCCTTTCCCTTACCCTTACTAGGCCCTTTTCCTTTACTTTTCTTTGTCTGTCCAACGAGAGCTAAATTATCATCACCACCCTTCTTGCTAGCTTTTGACTCCATTCGAGTTTCCTCCTAGATAGAGTCATCCCACAATCTTTCAAAAGAAAGAAGATTCTCACAGGCACAAATACACTAAACAAATGCTTTCCATGAAGATGCGAAACCATTCAATGCCAAATTCACAAGCTTTGCATCTTCAACCTTCTCTCCAACTACTGCAAGTTGGTCACGAAGCTACGTGACCTTCATCAGATAACTAGTAACAGTATCCGATTTAGTCATCTCTATGGATTGCAGTTTATTCCGCAAAATTATTTTCATGTTTATGTTCTCACTTTGGTAAAGACTAACTAGAGCATTGAACATCCACCTCCTTGGTTGTTTTCTTCTCAAATTAAATGATTCTATACCACATCCATGATCATCCGCTTGGCCTTTATCTCTTTCTTTTTATGAGTTGCCAAGTCCTGCATATCTGAAGGTGGAGTCACCTGATCCTTGACGATATCCCAAAGATCATTTTCTTCCAACAACAAAGTCACCGTGACTTTCCAAGGCAAGAAATTTATTGCACCTTCTAATATATCCTGGAACCTGAGACTAGTTGATGCCATTTTATTAAATAAAATATTTTGCTCAAAACCCCCAAATCTGAAAGTAGGAAAATAACTCAAGATTTTTTTAAATACCTACAATGATGCCCTAGCCATGGGCTACAAAACCCAAGCTCAAAATTTGTAAAAAAATACTTGCAAAAATTAGCCAAACCCTAGCCACCAAAAAGTATTGAAAACCCTCACGATTTTTAAACTAGTGGCATGACTTTATCTGCTGAAAAAAAGTATCGATTTTTCCTTTGCGAAGACGCGATTTTTTCTTGAAAAAATAACTTGCACAATTTTACCACGAAAATCCAATGTGATATAATCAAAAATTTAGTGCGATTTAAAACAAAAATCTTGGGCAATTTTAATTCAGAAATCTGCAATTTTTAGATGGAAAAACCTATACAAAAATCCTTGAAAAATAACCTATATTTTTTTTGCAGCCTGGCTGCAATTTATTTACAGCGAAAATGGTTGCAATTTTCCTCCCATGATTTTGCTTTCAAAACCCTGCTATTCCGTACGGCTCCTTTTCACATCCCAATGCTCTGATACCATGAAGAAATTTTAACAAGGCAACTGTTGTCCTAATAGTGAATTAAATAAATTCCAAAATATTGCAATAGTCACACAACAGAAAAAATTCCAAACAGCGAAAGTGAATACACAAACACCAAGGTTGCCAGGAGACCGATACTGGTACTAGTACGGGAGACCGGTACCAATACCAATAAGTCTGTTTTTGAAAAATAAGAGGTGGGGGTACTTGGAGATGCCATTTTTTTAAATATAATTTAATAAGTTATTAATTTGCTAACATTAAAACTGAAAATATCATGATATTGAACTCTCAAAACAAGAGTACTGGCAAAGTTTAACATTAACTATAAAGGTTAAACACACAAATGTCAGAGTTAAAGAGTTCATACTACATATTGAAATTCAAAAATGTTGATAGCCTGATACGCTAATACGCTTACAAAAAACAAAAATCAGAAATCTATTGTCTCACTTCTATGTCATCCATTTCTAGGTCCTCAACTATGATGCTCTCCAAATACTCATCACTCTCAAGCTCAAGTTCCTCTATAGGCAGTAGAAATGGGGGTAAATCACTGAGGCCATCTACTTCAACCACTTCATCCACCAAGGCTACAACTTCTCCATCAAGTGAAATGTGGTCCCATTTTGTTGAAGGACCCTCCTTGTACCCAGGGTCTACACGAAAGAGAAGGCGAAGTGAGCTATGAATGTACACTAGGTTCTCTTTCTTTGACCCTAATCGCTTCCTCTTTAGTGAATGAATAAAACCATAAGTACTCCAATTCCTCTCACAAGATAAAGAGTGGCTACTTGTGAGAGCTATCTTATTGCATATCATATACGGCTTCCACGAAAGAAAAATCACCTTGCCCACGTGAAAACTTATTCCATTGAGTCATCATAATTGAAGCATCCTCACCTCGTCCATAAATCTTTTTAATTGCAGCCCAAAATCACTTCATTACCTTTCTATCCTCATATGGAGCCCTCTTATGAGTGTCACTTGTATATCATACCATTTAGGATCTAAGGCATGGCAACAAAATGAATGGGTGTGTTAAGTTTGTTCCATCTTCCATGTATATTTTCTTCTTTCAAAGGATATAGAGCAAGATCTCTTGCATCTGTTATTTTCTTAATTTTTTCACACATAGAATCTATTTCTTCATAAATTTCTCCCAAACATGGCTTGTCTGAATTTGCAAATTTGATCACCTCATATATGGGCTTAATAAAGTCCACAACAAATTTAACATCATCCCAAAAATGGTCATCAAGGACCATACCTCTCACCTCAACTGTAGTCTCTGATGTAGATTGTCTCTAAGTTGCCCATGCATCACTAACTACTGTGGAACACAAAGCTCCTTTGACTTCACAAAGATGCTCAAAAAGAATAAAATAAGAAGCAAACCGTGTATCAACAGATTTGAGAAGTTCCACCTTGGCAAATTTTCGATAAATGGCTTGTGTGTGGTGAAGGTTACATATGAACATCTGTATTTTTTTGCCCTTTTCAATGAGATCTGAGATCCACTGGAACTTGCCAATATCTTTGAGTGCATTATTCAACGAATGCACACAATATGGCGTCCAAAATATATGCCTGTACTTTTTTTGCACCAACATGCCTGTTGCTTTACAAATAGAGGCAGCATCTGTAACAACTTGGACTACATGTGATGCCCTCACCTCCTCAATGTCGTCACATAGCTGGTTATGAAGGAACTCTGCGTTTTTTTCTTGCCCTAAACAATCTATTGCCTTCAAAAAATATGGCCCTTTGTTGCATGTTATCATGATATTAAGTAGTGGACGATTTCTAGCATCTATCCACCAATCCATCACAATACTGCATCCTTCTATAGACCACACTCTTTTCATTGGTGTGGTTTGTTGCTCAAATTGAACTTTTTCTTTATCAATTAGAGTAGTGTGAAGCTTTTCATACCCAAGGGGTTTATACCCCGTTGGTCCATTATTGATAGCTTGGCCCATCTCCCAATAGAAAGGTGAGTGCGCAACATTAAACAGTATTCCATTTGCATAAAAGAAGCGTGCAACCATTGCATCAACCGCTTATTGACCTTGCACATCAAATAATCTTCCAATGGGGTTTGAGCTGCCAATGTGAGATCTCTTGCAAGAATATCCTACTGCTACATCTTTTGCTGTCACATGAACATATCTAGAAGACACATCCACCTCTAACTCTCTATTTTGATTCTGAGTTGTAGCAATTGCCCCTATTATCAAAGCATGAGAACTCAAATTAGACACTTTCCCATCAGCCCTTTCTTGATCCCTAATATCGTCATATTGTTCTACCTCATTTTCACAAGGATCAACACCTTTTCCACGTATGTGAAGGAAATGAGCCCTCACCCTCATGTAAGTACCCTGCCATGACGTTTCACAAAGCTTACATGTGATGGTGGTTATTCCACCTGACCACTTCGGCCTTGGAACACAATCATAATACTTCCACAATGGGTACAAGCTTTGTTTTCCCCCACCTGACATATCTTAATCTGTAATAGAAAAACAAACAATTAAATTAAATCAAATCGATTTGACTGTGACCATAAAAGTTGCAAAAAATAATTTATTCGACGACATTATGATTATTCGGATTTTTGTTTGCAATTGAGAGGGTTATACTAATATAATTTAGAGTTGTAGACTAATTAGAAATTTAGATATACCACTTACCAGTAAAAAAAATCAAGATATCAAATAACAATTAAAAAATCGAAAAAGTTAATAACAGTAAAAAAATGGCTAATAATTGTTAAAAAAATTGTAATACCAGTCAAAAAATGGCGAACAAGTTATAACAATTAAAAAAATGATGAATAGCAGTTAAAAATGGCAAATACAAGTCAAAAAATGCAAATAAAAGTTCAAAAAATCACAAAACGTGTCAAACGTTGCAAAAGAAAATGTCAAACAAAAAAACCCCAAAAATCGATTGCAAAATTGCGCAAATGTACAAAATGATAAAAATGATCAACAATGGTGTTGTCGACCTACCTAGTAGTCGTCAAAATGGAGGGTTTTTTGTCAACAGGCAGTTGGAAGTCATCGACCTACTACTCCCGCACGAAATTGGCAAAGAAAAATGAACGAAATAAAGAAAAAACCCCACCAAAACGCCTTTTTGCTTTTGCAAGGTTCGTGGAGACTCCTAGGAGACATGGTTGGATGTCTCCTTTGAAGGGAGACGTTCCTAGTCGTGTCTCCGAGACGAAAAATGCGAACCAATTTGCGGGACGCGTCCCAGGTGGGGGGAGACACGTCTCCTGGCTACCTTGACAAACACAGATAATTTACACTGTAATATCCCTAATGGATATTGGACTGAAATTTTAAATCTCTTCAAATAGCCCGATCTTATTGTGTTATCCTTCTGTCAAAACTCTTCCTTATTATGCTGGTATCACTGAAACTTCCCTGAGTTTTAATATGATAACCTGTGCACTTGTTTGATGGATAGTTTATGATGAATTCCTTGGGCATATTCAGTCTTATTTCACATATATGTTTCAATGAGCATTCAAACAACAATTGGAATGCTAATGCCAATAACAACAAAATGACCAATGACTGATATAGAAAATAATGTGTCACTTATAACAGCAGTTATATCATCAAATATACAGTGAATATCCTAGTCTTCTGCACTTCAACTTTCTTCTTAAAACCCTAGGTCTGATATATTTTTCTGCCATTAACACTAGACTGTATTTTGATCTTATTTCTGCACTCTACCAATCCACTTCACCCAGCATAGAACATCATGTAACACATGTAAAAAGATGACAAATGAAAAATATATATCTGCAGGCTTGTTATTCATGAATTACATCATAAATTATACATAGCAAACATGCCAAAGGACTGAATACAAGTCTGCTGCTCCAATCAGAATTGATAACAAATACCAAATTGATCACAAATACCATACAGATCTGAAATGCCTTCAGCTGATAGAGAATTTGCTGTAGCAGTCCCTAGAATAGGCTCCGATGATGACTTTGCTGTTGGGGCTGATTGCTGCTAACTGTATGTGATTGAAGGTGTCTAACAAGCTATCACTGAATACAGATTTTCCCTTATGATGCTTGTGCAAATCAGAAATAAAGATATATCAAAAAACCCTTCAACGATGGTGAATCATGTTCCAAACTGACTGCTGGTCTCCAAACTAAACACAAAATGGTACGGATACTGTAGCATGGTACAGATACTGTAGCATGGTACGGATCACTGTAGCAGCGGTACGGATTACTGAAGCAATCTTTTAAAAATCATTGCATCTCTAAAATCTTCGATTCCAACCAATCAAGCATTCAAACCCTTCTCAAAGATGCCAATTTAACTTTCAAAACCCACAGAAAATGTAGAACAACACTTTGAAGCACAATTGTGAAGCCTAAAGCAACTTCATCTTAATGTTGGTAAGGGAGCATCACCAAACCAACAACTACCAAGGGATCATCTCCTCGGTACAGCGAATGCAAGGGAACATCACCTTGTCAATCAGCTGAATACAATTTGTCAAAAGACAAAAACCCAAAACCAAGTATCTGAAAAACATTTAGACATTTAGACATGACTTCAAATGACTCTCAAGCTTGCTTTTAAAGCCATTACATTAATTAGGCCCAGCCTAATCTTATTAAATGAGAGTTTACATGTACACATCAGACCAAAGCATTTTAAATGCTTTTACATGAACTTTATTAAATGCTTGCATTTGTACTTTTTAAATGCTTGTTCACAACAACATGAACTTTATTAAATGCTTGCATTTGTACTTTTTAAATGTTTGTTCACAACACTTTTTAATAAAGTGTAGTACTACTAACTTAGTAACTTAAATAAAATATTAATTTTATAAAATAAATAAAATACTTTACAAAATTAATTTATAATTAAAACAATTTTAAGTTACTCCAAAATTGGGGACATGACATACACCTTCAAATCAGTTTTTCATTCCTTCGAAAAACTTACGAGGAAACCTCTACAAACTGTTCTTGACAGTTGCATAGAATTATATCACTGTGTTTGATCATAATTAATTTTCTTCTATCTTGCACCTATCTTTATACTATTCAACTAAAAAAACTAGTCTTCAAAAAGCTCCTTATCTCTCGCAAGAGATGACTTGGAAGATAAGTCTAAATCATTAGTGTATATCTACACTTTATTAGGCTTAATTAGCTAAATAAATGAATTTCACTTCTTCACTTAAGTGAAATGCAAAATAGAATTAACTCGAACCACTTGCACGTTCACACTAAACCTGCGCAGAAGTTTCAAACTGAGCTAGAAAACTCAACAATATGTAATCCACTCGCCCATTTGCATTGCAACTCACAATTACCACAATCATTTTCACACTTGCAACTATCAACTTGACAAGGAAGGAAAGAAGACTAAGGAAGTATGCATGTTTATGGCTCGTCACCCTTAAATATTCACATTGTTCACGCAAATGATGCTCATGGCTTGAAGGCATGAAATTTAAAACACACCCTAATTGATACCAGATATGATGATTTTGTACAAAATCTACAAGTGGCCCCAAAGGCAGATGAGGAAAGTTGTATTCAACAGTTTGCTTGATATATTTTGATGCTTTCCAAACAATGCAACATTGGGATCATATGCTAACACACTCTTATTCTCATTGTGTTCTAAACTTGGAAACATGGTGATCCTATGCTATGTTGCCAATTTGGGCTCAGGTTTGGCAGTTCGTCAATTTTTTGTCCAGGTCCAGTATGGCTGGGTTCAGCTGTACATATATAATATGTGTGTGTGTGTACAACAAATTTAATATATAAATATATATAATTATTTTATCTTTGATTAAAATAGATTAAGTTATCTATCTTTAATTAAAATCCAAACAGACCCTCATATCTTGAGATGCTATATAAATCTCTAATAAACTGATATTTATTTTGGGGACCCTCATCCTTCATATTCTTGGGTGGGAAATATCAAGCCCAGAGTCCTGAAGGTGTAGACAAATCAAATCCACAGTTAAACATTCTTTGGCATGGGATCCCACAAATGTTTCAATATTTTGTTCTTTCTGCACTTCAGTAATGGAATCCGAATTTATCACTGCACCTCATGAATACAGATCCAAATTGAGGGTGCTCAAATGACGCTGTAATGGTTCAATATTTCATTCATTCTACAGAGAATCCGAATTTATCACTGCACCTCATGAATACAGATCCAAATTGAGGATGCTCAAATGACGCTGTAATGGTTCAATATTTCATTCATTCTACAGAGACAGCTAAAACAATATGTTTTTTTGGTGCCCGGGTATGTGCTGGGCTTGCCACAAGCACCACAGGTACCTCCCAGCTATGTCTACCCAGGTCGCCTGGGCTGCACCCAATGCGTGCCTAGGGGTACCATGGCCCAGACCCTTTTGGGGCAGATATGGGACCAGGTCTTGTGTACCCAGAAACATAGATCCTATGTTCTTCAAGAGAGCGATTTGGATTGTTGGGTAGCATTCTCAGTTGTTTGGTTCTATAGAGTAACAGATTGGGAACATCATATGTTCAATGCTTTTATTTCTTCTGATAAAATCAGGGGCAACTTAAGTTACTAACAGATTGGGAACATCATATGTTCAATGCTTTTATTTCTTCTGATAAAATCAGGGGCAACTTAAGTAACTAAGTATGCATTCTTTTGTCTCCTTAACAATTCACTATAAGCATACTATGTATTTTTGTAGCCTAATATTTTTTATCTATTTTAATTAATATGTAATGTCTGAGAAATGAGGGGATGGCAGTCCACTGTCCTTACTCTGGAAATATAGATAAAGATATATATGTTTATTATATATACACAGTTGGTTCCAGATATTTGTGTCAAAATGTTTACCAATCAAAATCTCAAAATTTTAATGGCAAAACCCTGATTAACTTCAACAAAAATAGATCTTATGATTTTAGAACAAAGATTTTCAAAAAAAAGACATCTGCCAAAGCTCTTCTGCATAATGTTTCAAGTGAGCTACCTCTCCCATAATCGTGTTAATGTGATTCAACAATGTAATTTTGGAAAAAATGAATTGCCCCGTGGACTGTGATCGGTTGGTAATTCCTAGGGAATTTACCATCGCTAGCAAAGGTTCGATCCATGGCCTGCCTCGGCCTGATTCCTAAGGCAGGCCTACGAATCTGCAAGTTGAACAATCGCCCAAATAACCACAACTTAAGCAACAATAAGTATAATAACTGACAAATCCTCAGTACTCTCCATAAAATTACAACCCTCTTGAAGATGATGGAAACACTTTCCCAGAATCATATTAACCAGGACACTGATAACTTACTTCCCCTTCCTTGCAGAAATGCATCTCTCCCACCGCCAAAGTAAACCTTTTCTTAACCCTCACAAAAATACCAGAAATTAATTTCCCCCATGTGAATTACAAAGCACAAATTCGGAAAAGAAACAAAATTTAATTTTTAAAAACGCCAAGACTCCACTGGCAGAGATGGCTACAACTCCCGACATTTGTCTGCTGCCATAGAAAATGCTCCTACCACAGGTTAACTGTTCCACTCCCGCAGTAGAAAATTTAAGAAACCAACAAATCCCAGTAACTAAAATAATCAAATCTTTGGAAGAAAAAAAAAATACTAAGCATACCATAGAATAATTCAACATCTCATTTACTCTAAAATTTCGCATACAAATCAATAAAACACTAGCACAGTTGCAGAGGCGTAAATAATAATAAAGCGGATTTGCAAAATCTTACGAAAAGTGATGTTGAGAACGAGCAAAGAGTAACTGTCTTTAATGTCCGGAGGACCTGCTCGGCCAAAGTGAGCCATGATCAGCAGAAAATCAGAATTCGGGTTAGGGCTCTTGCAATTCCCTCTGCCTTTTTTTAGCCAAAACAATTTAGAAGCTTCTTTGGAAAACAATAGGTTTGTCAAGCTATGATCCCATGGAAGGGGCTTCCTTAAATATTTCAGTGGGTATTTTGAAAATTTTTAGAAGCATTTCATAAGCATGTGGTCCCATGGATTTATAGTAATGAGAGTTGAAATTGAAATTGAAAGTTTTTAATGACATTCAGGAGTCTATGGGACTCAAGAGTGAAATCAACTGGTTAGACACCAAAAAACCAACCACGATTTTTACTTTTGTCTGTCCTCTATTTCTTTGTTGATCTTGGATCTTTTGTTATGGATTTTAATCAAGTAGTCTACAGTTTTTGCTATCTTTTACTCTTCAAATAGGGATGCTAAAGCTTCAACTTTTAGAATATCTGCGTATCTGCTCCTTATGTCCTCATATGTCATATATTCCATGATGAAATGCAATTTTGTTTCCACCGATCCCGACATGCAAAGGCGACAGGCCCTTTCCAACCATTCATCTTTGGATGTTTTTTATCTCCATGTTTCACACCTAAGATGGTGTGAACTAGTTTTCAACTGGGCAAATAGCATTTTAGCTTTCCATTTTATTTTCGCTCCTATGTAGTGTTTTTGCTCATGGTCACATGTAGGGTTGAAATTCTTGACATAACAGTCTCTTTTTCGTCTGTTTTGACCATATGACAGCTTTGACTTTCTCTTTCACATACCTTTTGATTTATGCATTGGTGTTTGGGCACTCTTGCATGTTAATGCCCCATCGACCCATCCACTTGACATTTTGCTTCATCCAAGTTTAAAACTTAATTTCTTTAACAATTAATATTAAAAAGTTTGGTTGAAATATTCTTTTTAACAATAGTTAATGCTATAGATGCATAACATGTAGCAAGAGAATCTTTGAGTTCGTGGAGAAGCACCTACTAAAAATTGAGAACTAAAAAGGAGGGGCTATTATTTTCAAGCATGAGATTCTAATTTATCTTGTAGCAAATATTTTTTATCTCATGAAACCTCTTGTTTCCAAAAAATAGATCCTAAAGCCCCCTCCATGGGAACCACATCCTTAATTCCTATAGGAGATAGATTACTTATGCATCTATTAGATGCAACTATTTTTCATTGTTAACCAATCACAACAAAGAATTGATGTTATTCTACAAAGTTTCTTACTTTATATTATATGATTTCATTTATGAACAAATATTTAATACTATTTTATTACATCATTTTTTTAAAGGGGGTAAAAATTTTATTGAAGCAACTAGAGAATTACAGAAAAAACCAAGAGGCATCAAGGGAGCCCCAAAGGAGCCCCGTGCCAAACCAATTACATATTATTGTCCTCCAAAATAATCTTTTCCAAAGCCACCATAGAATTTGGAGGCAAGTGGCCCCAATCACTGGCATCCCACCCCTCCTCATGTTCTAAAGCCCACTTGGCCAGGGAATTCGCCGCTCTATTCCACTCCCTAGGAATATGACGAAAGGAGATAAACTCCAAAGAACTACACAAGCTCAAAACCTACTTAACCATCAAAGCCAAATGCCAACTAGCTCCCTCCAACCTCTGATCATTTAACATATCCACAACAATCTGTGAATCAAATTCACAAATAATCTGCCTCCAACCCAGAGAGCTCCCTCTTTCCACTGTATGAAGAATTGCCAGGGCCTCCATAAGATTACTGGTTTGTTGCCCTTTATACACAGAAAAGAGAAAAAACACACCACATCCACTATCCCTGCCAATACCATCAATCCCTGCATGTCTAGGATTCCCCCTAAAGGAACCATCAGTATTCATCTTCAGGCTACCACCAGGTAGGGGCATCCACCTACCATCCCTCTGAATTTTATGTTTAGTATGACAAGGTCTTCTACCAATAGGGAAACCCAACCCACCAACCTCCAGCCTGAAGTTCCTTATGATATTCACATCACTAGGATCCACAATATTAGACAAGTCACATTTCGCATAAATGTTCTCCTAAACCCTGCTAAGAATCTTTTTCCATAACTGGACCACCACCATATACACATCCAGAAATATCCTACGATTCCTTTCCAACCACATATTCCAAATAATAAAAGTAGGGCCAATAATCCAGGCAATCTTAAGAAAAGAGGTCTAAGCAGGAGGTCTACCCATACTAGCCCAGAAATCAGCCAAAGAAGAGGCATGAATGCAATTATGGTTCCAAGCCTCCCACCATAGGTGCCAAATCTCCCAGGCAAAAGGGCACTGAAAGAACAAGTGAGGGGAATCCTCCTCACTGCCCTTGTAGAGAACACAGATAGAAGGGTCCTGGAAGCCTCTACTTCACAAATTATCCCAAGTTAGTCATCTATTTTGGACCACCAACCATAAGAAAAAATTACATTTGGGCCAGGAAAATTTATTCCAAACCTGTTTCCACCAAGGAACACCAGCCCTCCCATACATCTGTCTATCCAACTCCAAGTAGCCAGAGGCAACAGAAAAACATCATTTCGGATCAGGGCCCCAAGCCAGAATGTCCCTCCTAGGAAGGGAATTACACAATCTGTTAGCCAAAATCCTAGCAAGCTCCTGATGAGCCTCCTTAGTGCCACCTAGCAGCCATTCCTGTGGAGCCTTCCAGCGCATCACCTCCATCTGACCCAAAGCTTGAGTCATTTTAAAATCCTCCACCTTACTCCAACCAGTAACAAGAAAATTGTCACATAGAGGTTGTAAATGAGGAAAAACTATTAGGATGGGGGGATGCTCGTCCCATGAATCATGCCAGAAGAGAGCATCAAAGCCCCTCTTGCAAATCCAAAAGAGACCATGCTTAATCATTTTTGCCCCTCTTTTGAGAGTCTCCCAAATCATGGACCCCTTCCCTGAAAGATTACACCAAGGGACATCCATAGAACTCACACCCGGAAGATACTTGAGGGTGGGAATTTGAGGCCAATCATGATCTTGACAAGTACACCAACACCAATATAATTTGATAGCCAAGGCTTGCCCACTCAAACCCACAGGTTTGAGGCTAAGACCACCTTCTTGCTTTGGTCTGCACACAGAGTCCCACTTCACAAGGCTCCATTTCAAGGAGGACAATTTGCCTGTCCACATAAATTGATAGGCAAGGGCATCAAATTCCTTAACAAAGCATGCGGGATCAACCTGAACAAAACATCTGTAAATAGGAAGGGCTTGAACAACCGACTTCAAAAGAGTCACCCGACCAACTGTCGAAATCCACCGACAAGTCCAGTGGCAAACCCTGCTACGAAGCTTATCCAAAACATCCTGCCAAAGATCTTGAAGGAGAGACCCCGCTGAGATGGGGATCCCAAGATAAGATAGCGAGAGAGAACCAATCTGAAACTGGGGAATATGAGAAATCCTACTCTGAATAAGACGATGAGTATTAAAAAAGAAAATAGAGGACTTACCCTCATTGATCTTTTGGCCAGAAGCAGCCAAGTAAATGTCCAGGGTCTTCCTTAAATTCACTACCTCCTGAATCCTAGCCATACCCATCAAAGCTATGTCATCCACAAATTGCAAATGAGAATGAGGAGGCACCCTACCCTCCCAACTCCAACCCTAAATCAATCCTTGGTTAACCTGAGATTTAATAAACCTTCCCAGCCCCTCAGCCATAATAATAAATAGGTAAGGAGAAAGAGGATCCCCCTAGCGGAGACCCCTGGAAGCATTGAACAACTCTGAAAGCTCACCATTATAAGGATAAAAAAGGAAGAGGAAGTAACACAAGTCATGACCCAATCAATCCACGCTCTGCCAAATCCAAAGGCTTGAAGAACTTTCTGCAAGAAGGCCCACCTAACCCTATCATAAGCCTTAGCCATATCAAGCTTGATGAACATGGCTTTCTCCTTTGAGTTCGCCATAGAATGAATAGCCTCTGTAGCAATCACAACCCTGTCCAGGATTGCCTACCAGCAACAAAACCACCCTGTTATTCATAAATCAAAGAGTGAAGCCACAAGTTAAGCCTCTCTGTAATCAATTTGGTAATGATTTTGTAGACCACATTACAAAGAGCAATAGGTCTAAAGTGGTCCAAACAATTAGCTCCCTCCCTCTTGGGAATAAGAGCTAAAAAAGTAGAGTTTAAATTTTGCAACATTTGCTTATTGCAATGCGACTCCTGAACCACCTTAAGAAGGTCTAATTTGATAACCCCCCAAAACTCCTGAAAGAATTCAATAGGAAAGCCATCTGGACCTAGGGATTTACCTTTTTTCATTTGGAACGCAACTTCTTCTAGTTTAGACAGAGAAATAGGGCACATGATATATTCATTCATCTCATAAGAAACCAAGGTAGGAATGCAATCCAAAATAAGGTTCTCCTCACCAGAGGTTGGAAGAGAGTCCTCAGTGAAAAGCTCATAAAAGAAGTGAGAAGCCTCCCTAGAAATCTCACCCCTAGAAACAAGTTGTCCCCCTCCAGCGACACCAGAGATAGAATAATGTTTCCAATCCTTATGGCCTTGATAGAATTATGGAAAAGGTAGTATTGTGATCCCCTTCTTGAAGCCAATCCACACAAGACTTTTGCTTCCAGAAGATCTCCTCACGCAACTCCCATTCCTCAAGCTCCTTGACAGCAACAGCCTCCTTCCTGAGCACCTCATCCATAAGACCATGATCACGGATTTGGTAGGTAATGGTACCCAAACGAGCTTGGGCCAATAATTTGTTGAGGCGAAGATTGCCAAAGCATTGCCTATTCCACTTACTGAGCCTAAACTTCACATACTGTAACCTCTTGGCAAAGGAATGTATAGCTCTACCATGATCCATCTTTCCTTGAACAACCACTCAACAGATCATAAAGGGAGGGGACCTATAGAAACATTAACTTGAATTTAAAGGATAGGTTCTTAGAGGCTCTGAACAAAACAATAGAAAGCTTAATTGGCCAATGATCTGACCCTTTCCAATCCAGAATCTCAGAGCTGATAGTCCATCTATCACTAACCCAAAAGTAGGATATAAGAAATCTATCAAGCCTCTCAGAAATAGCATTATCACCACACCTCCTCTTATTCCAAGTGAAGGTCTCATTATTTGGATTCACATCAACTAAATTTAGGAGCTCTATATTATCCCTTAGAAGGCAAGCAAACGAATCAAGCCTGACATTCCCGCCACATTTTTCCTCAAGACAAACAACCGCATTAAAATTCCTAACAACAACCCATGGGAGCAAGGGAACCAGAGACTGAATATATCTGACATGAGACCACAGCTAAACTTTACCAATGAAATCGGAAGGAGCATACATATTAGTGAGGAGGTAGGTTTCACCCGAATCCAGACTAGAAGCAATCACAAACAAGGAAGAGCGACATGAAAACCACCCAAGAGGAACAATCTTCCTTGGATCCCAGAAACAAGCCACACCCCCTAAATTGCCATGAGCCCCAACACATTGACACGAGCCATGAGACCAAATATAGGAAGCACGATTCAACATACAGTCCAAAGATAACTTGGTTTCCTAAAGAAAAACCATATCAGGACAATGAACACTAATCATCTCACGAATAGCCTTTTGTCAAGGGATGATATTCATACCCCTCACATTCCATGAAATAACAATCATTTTTTAGAGTGGGAAAAGTGAAAGTCAATGGCCTTCACTAACCCCAACTCCACCAAATTCTCACCAGTTAATTTAACCTTCTCTTGGTCCTTCTTGTGCCCTGCCTTAGAAGCCTTCTCCGAAGACCCCTTTTTAAGAGACTTCGATTGCAAACCCAGAACCTGTATGGTCTCGATATTGTTACCAGTATCTAAAGCCTCCCCTGGTAGAGAAGGAGTTGAATCTGCCAAGGTTGCCACCCCCTACATGACCAAAGGCCCACACGGTTCAGGTTCAATTGAAATCTATGATGGCCCATATGTAACCATATGCTCAACCTGCACTTCCCCCACTGGCAAGTTCAAAAGGTCATTCCCTTTATCCTTTGAGAAGTCCACTCCCAATGATCCAACACCAATTGATAAATCAACTAGAATTCCCTCCTCTTGAACCAAGTTTTCTAGAGCATCAAACTGATTAAAAACCCCATCATATTGCATGTCCTTCAGAGTTCTCTTTAGGCCCCTTCCCTTATTGCGAGGCTTGACCTGGATGAAGCCCTCCTTGTTCGCCCCATCAACAACCATAGGAGCCTTTCCCTTATCATTCTTAGGATCCGAAATGGGGATCGAGTTAGCCGCCCAACTGCCTGATTAAACTAAGGACACTTCCTTTGCAGGTGTCCATACTCGTGGCAGAAATGACATCTGAATGGAAGAGTTTCATAATCTAGCTGTTGAACCCAAGAATCAGATCTAAGGCATAGTTCCACAGAATCTAGCAAAGGGTTATTTAAATCTATTTCAACACAAACACAAGCATAGGTAATTACCTTTTGATCCAAAGTCCATTGAGTTGGGCTGACTGGCTTACCAAGAAGTAGAGCAATCATATGCAAGATGTCACTCCTCCAAAACTCTAAGGGGAGTCAAGGAAGACAAACCTAGAATGGAACACGTGCAGGGAGCTCCTCAATCAAATTAAAACCCACATGATAGGGTTTCATGAACAATCTAATCTAATTGAAAAAATAAGACCCACCCTCAAAAGCCCTATTTCGACCTGACATGCATGTAAACACAACAATAAAATAATTGTTGGTTGCCAACTTTATCTCCAACTCACCCTCTGGATTCCAAACCTTCTGGGCCCAAGATTCTAAAATTGGCAATGAGAGACAGATCCCCATGAATTTACAAATCAGAGCATGATTGGTCAGGTAGGCAACACCTTCCATGACAGACTTCCGATGGATAACCAAAATCGGGCGCTCATGGCTTCTCTCCAAGCATCCATTCACTTTTTTTATTCTTGGAATACCTTTCTCCAAAGAGGAACCTTCGCCAATTGAAAGCATGTTTAAATTCTTCATGGACTTTTCATTCATGGAGGGATCAACAAGATCCATATCTCCCAAAAACCCAAGGCACAAGATAGAGCCTCCAAAACAGAAAAAAAAAAAAAAGAAATGAAATGGCTCCCACACAGCCGCGTAGGAACCAGAAGAAAAGGAGAACCATCCGTAGCAACACAACACCAATAAATTGCACTCCCCCACCCATGCAAACACCACACCAACCAATCCCACAGACCCCCACGAACATGCATAGCAAACAGAAGAAGATCACGGCTCAGGTTTCCCCTAGCCCGCATAGGAACATAACGCCATCATCCCTCCAAAATTTTTATTACATCATTATTAACTATAATGAATTTGAGCATTTTTATTGTAATAAATAAAATTAATTAAAAATATGTAAAAAAAGCCATTTGTTCCTTCATAAATAACTTTAAGTGTAATCATAAATATCTCCAATGTTTAGTACGTCTAACTTTAGTCAATACAAAACTTAAATAGCAATGACTGACTGCTAGCATGAAATGGACAATGAAGTAGTTAATGACTAGAAGTTTCATGAAGGAACTCGCCTTCAAGACAATTCATTTGACCCAAAATTGCTATGCAAACAATTTAATAAATCAATGAACCGTAGCTTCTGGAATGTCTTCAACTTATAAAATTCTTGTAGCATATCATGATTTATTAACACACACAAAACATTAGCACAAAAAAATATAAAAGATTTGTATTTCAAAAAAGCTACGGGTATGGTTTGGTTACTAGAATCGAAATCCAAATGCTTCAAAGCTCTTTTTTTGTGACTCTTGGGAGCCTTTCCCAAGTTAATTTAGCAAAAAAAGTTGCAAGTATGGTATGTTTTATAGGATTATATTTTATTAAAGGTTTAGGGAGGATGATTATCATATTTTACACTTTAGTCAAGATGTTGAGTGTTATACCATTCATTATTTTAAAAAGATTATAATGAATGGTCCTAGAGAATAGAGATTAAGTGTTGCCTAAAATCGATAATCTTGATGACTTGGACTAATGAAAAACTCATCCACATAATCTCATAGACTTAATCAAGCTTGCAAGTTCTCTACACTAGCTATTCATAAGCAAATACTCTATATAATGTATTTAAGCTTTCGTAGTATTTCTATACATAAATATTGCAAAAAGTATAGTAAGAATGCTACGCCCTTAATCCTATAGTGTGCATAGGGTTATGAGTAGTTAGCTTGTGGCTACCTTAATGCTTAACTAAGTTATATGATCATTATTGTAGTCTTGTTTAGATAATTACATTGTCTTAGGTGTTATATTTAGGTATCTAAGTCGGCCTAGGTGATATCCAAGGCATAAGTAGAGTATTGTTAGAAAGTAGCGAGTGTTATTTGTTCATCATATTGCTAATTGTGTTCTTATTGGAGATATCTAGAGGTTTATCCCCTCGAAGTGGCCTATTATTCTCAAGTATTTGTAGCATATTTCCTATTATATTCTTCTCTTGTGCAAGTTATTTCATTACAAGTGGTACTAGAGCATAATCTTGGCAATCGGAGGGCAAGAAAAAAGGTATTTTCTTCCAATTTTGGAGGGCAAATTGTGAAGTGCATATCTCTCTCAAATTGGCAATGTTTTCCTAATTTTTAAAGGGTTTTTAAAGGACATATTGAAGCTGCTACATTCTAGATTTGAGGTTATTTAGAGAAAATCTCATGAAGTTATTGCAAAATTAGGGTTTCCACCAAATTTGCTCTCAAAGATGCAAATTAGTGAATTTCCTGGAGTTTTTGTTTTGCAAGGTGAGATATAGGCCCAAGTAAGTTATAGTAAATTTTTTAAATAATTTGGATTTGTTTGTGTGATTTATTGCAAAATTATTTTTCTCCATCATGGTGGGGCCTACAACAAGGGGCAAAAAGAATTTTGTCACACCTGAAAAATCTCCAAGCAATGATGATATGAGAATTAAGGAGATTGGTCCCATAGATAATGAATTTATAAGGGAACAAATAAGAGAAGAAACCAACAAGATGAAGGATGAAATCAAGTTAGAATTGGTGGAGAAAATGAAAGGGTTCATGAAGAGTGACAAGATCCAAGCAATAATGAAAAGATTTGATACTCTTGAGAGTTCTATGAACTCTAAGACAATGGATTCACATCATACTATTCGAGAAAAGATGATTATTCTAAAGGACATGATGCTTTTGGGTTTGACTAAAATCCTAAGATGGATCAACCCCCAAATAATCCTATGCACAAACATTTCACACCAAAGATGGATATGTGAAAGTTTGATGGCAAGGATCCAACCAATTGGCTCTACCAAATGGAGCAATTTTTTGGTCTTTGTCATGTTCCTTGTCAACAGAAGGTAGCAATGACATAATTATACTTGGAACTAGACCAATTAATTTGGTATCATTGGTTATGTGAAGAGAAGAAAAAGAAGGGTTATGTGGTGATGTGGTCATTTTTTCAAGAGGAACTCACTACACATTAAGGAGATAATTTTTTAGATAGCTACTTCAACCAACTCACCAAATTGAACCAAACAGGTATGGTCAAGGACTATACTCAACAATTCCAAACCTTGTCTTTAAGAGTGGAGAATGTTATAGGAGAAAAAATGAAGGAATTATTTTTAGGGGGTTTAAAGGACCACATCAAATATGAGGTATGTATGTTCCATCCAAAGTTTGTGTCCGAAGCAATACTTATGGCAAGGCAAGTAGAGGAAAATGTTTTGGACAATAGGCGACAAGGGCTTGTAAACATAAGATATAGAAGCTCTCCTACACAATCATTGCCTTGACCTACCAATGTGACTCCGCAACAAATTGAAGAGAAGGGAGCAAAAGGGTTATGTTTTAATTGTGATAGCAAATATAACTAAGGTCATAAATGTATTAAAAAGACATTGTTCTACATTAAAGGTCCAAATGAGAAAGAAGTAACATTAGATGGAAGCTCAATGAGACAAATAAGGAATTAGAAGATACTCACAATCTCTTGTCATGCACTTGCTAGATTTAGCACCCCACAAACTCTCAAGGTAGTAGGTTTCATGATGAAAGAGAGTAACAATGTTGATAGACTCGAGAAGCACTCACAACTTCATCAACAAGAAATTAATTACTCATCTAAATTGTTTATATATCTAGCCCCAAAATCTTAGGTCTTGATTATAGATGGGGTACTATTAGTTGTTTGGGGAAATGCCATAGCATTAAATTATCCATGGGAGATTATCACCTTAATCACCCAATGTTTGTTATCTCCATGGGTGCAAAATATATTGTTTTGGGAGTACAATGGCTTACTACATTAGGGACAATTGAGATCAACTTCCAAGAACTATTCATGCACTTTGACTCAGAGGGAAGGATAGTAGAACTAAAAGGTTTGTGTGCAAAGCCTCTACAAATGGTAAGATCTCACCAAATGTAAAAGATGCTTAACAAGGGGGCAGATGGGGCCCAACTATTTTCATTAGAAGCATATCAATCAAAGGTTTCTACACCACTAGATCTCAAGCAATTCTAGATAAGTATTCAATAGTTTTTGAGAGATACCTAAAGGATTGTCTCCTAAAAGGGATCATGATCATGCCATTCAACTAGTACCAAAGAGCCAACCACCCAACATCAAGCCCTACAGGTATCTCTATGTACAAAAAAGAGAGATTGAAAATATGATTTATGAGATGCTAGAGGCAGGTATTATCAGGCATAACCAAAGTGCTTACTCTTCTCCAGTGGTGATGGTGCATAAGAAGGATGATACTTAGTGCATGTGTTTGGACTACATAGAACTCAATAAGTGTACACCATCAAAGATAAGTTTCCTATTCCAATCATTGATGATTTACAAGATGAACTAAATGGAGCTATGTTGTTTAAAAACTCATTAACCATTTAGAAGGTGCATTTTTTACACCATCATAGTTTTTTTGTCTAATCTTTTGAAACACTTGATAGTAAAGATCAAGTTTAATATGGTGATGACAACAACAAGTTTCAAATAATTTGTTTGGCTTCACATACCATGGCCTTAACATTTCAAACATTGTTTTCCCAATCTTGATACGAGGATTGGCATCACAAAATGTAGCATACATCTCATGTTGTGTTATGTCTTACCAATATTTTGTATACAGTTCATAATCATTTGGCCCAATCCTATGTTATTAGGATGAAGGACGAGTAAGATTATGCCAAAATTTAAGATCAAATTTCTAACACCATCTTCAATCTTGCCAAACTAAGGAGCCCCACACATTGATGCCTAATTTCCTTCTATAGTATTGTCATCCAAAACCTTTCTCCTTTTCACACATCTTTATATCATCTTTCTACTTAAGACAATTTCACTTGAAAGTGAGGAAATTTGATGCTTTCTTGACATTTCTAGACTTACAATAGAAGTCAACATCACTCTTCTTGAAATGCTCTTATCAACAGATCAATATTTTTTGCCAATGGAACTCAAACCTTTTGCAACATTTCGAACAACATCTTTTTCTAGGTGTGTTTTCCTCTTTTGTATGAAATTTATACCCAACAATTGTAATGACTCTTTCATCTCATCACGAGTAAGTATACTTGATAATAATTGGGCTTTACCAGTTGTATCATGATGTTTAAAATGTTTGTCAAATATTTCCTTTGAATTTATATTCAATGACCTATTAGTAATTTAACTAGGTTGTTCAACATAAAATTTTAATTTCTCTATATCAATTCCAACTAAATGATCTGTATTTTTCTTAGAAAGTTTTCCCTTAACATCTTTAATTAGATTCATATATGTATATGCAAAGGGAAGTGATTTTGACCCCTCTAATATTGAATGATCTATGAGCTTCAACATCATCAAGAATATGTGGTTGGGCCTCCTCTCTGACATGTTCAATATGTGGTTGGGCCCCCTCTCCAACATCAATGTGCGATTGGGTCTCCTCCCTGAGATCAATCGTGTGTGGTTGGGATTCCTCTCTAATATCAATTGTGTGTGGTTGAGCCTCCTCTTCTCTAGTATCTAAATTAGGTTGGACTTCCACCCAAGTTTTTGTATGTTGAGCCCCTTTACATATCATATAAAAGAGAGAAGTTTGAATATATATATCTTTGAAGTGATAGCAATGTTACACAAAATAGTTTGAAGGGGTTTTAAGTTTGAAGTTCAAAGACGGCGAATTGGGAAACAAAACTAAGACCTAGTGTTGTGTTTAATTTATACTTACAACCTAGTGTAAACTACTTAAATAATTAGGTAGGTGCACATTTAGAATAAAGATAATTTAGATGTATGTTGGCACTAACTTAGAACCTTGCTACATCTAGAATTCAATCACGAAAGGTACTAGTATGATTATGGCATGCCCACATGGGGTTGATGAAATTGTACATATATGAAGAAGTTGACAACACATATTGAGAAATGTTAACACATGTTGGTACATTGTGAAAGCTAAAAAATTAGTTTTAAGGAATCTAACTATATAAAATGATCTTCATGCAATAAACACTTGAAATTTATATCCTAATTAAACTATTTGATATTTAAATTTTAAAAAATTAAAAATTCATACCTTCTTTCTCTTTGAAATATTTTTGCACTCTTTCTTCAGTTGGCATAAGCAAGAGTTGGTTGTTGGTGATTGGATTGCATGTTAAAGACCATCCAATTAACATTGATTTGTAAGAATTTCTTGGTTTGATGAAAAAAAATTGTGACTTTAATGCATGTGGCAAAGTTGGTAAATTTGGATGTTGGAGTGACCACATTACCATCTAATGGCTTAATTTTGTGGGTTTTTCATTTTTGATTGGGCTCCTATCTACATAGTCCTATAGATACATATGGGTATAAGCCAGGACTTCTATGTAAATATAGTCGTGCCTTAGTATATACAATGTACATGTCAAGTGCAATAAAGAAAGTTGATAGACTAGTGATTAAGTTCAAGTTGGATTAATTCGTCAAAATCACCCAAAAACACATAGCAGATTTGGAAGGAAACAAGATTGCCAATGATAATTACGTTAACCTTGAAATGGAGCTCCCAGTGGTTGGGAAATTGGTACATGTCACCACATTAATAAAACCCAATGGGAAAAAATGAAATTTGTTTAAAATATGAAATATTAAGTATAATGGCGGATGCGGAGCGGGGAGCAAAGGTGCACAAGGACCATTCAGCACTGGAGATTGTTCACAGGCTGGTGAAAGATGGGACACTGTCAGTAGAGGATTTGGGCAATGGAGACATTAAGCAACTGGTGGCTTCTCTTTGACAGAAGGTGGAGCTCATCAAGCATTGAAAGGAGCAGGGCACTGCTAGGAACGACAGTTCTCCTCCCCCGGTTACTTTCTCTGTTGTTTCGCCCGCTACGATGACTCACACAACGGGAATCTTCATGCATTGCAAGAATTCCTCGAATCCTTACCATGTTTGTTTTGATTATTGCAAAGAACGGATCCTCTCCCTCGATCCCTTGGCAGACCTAGGGTTTGTCTTAGCTCGGGCATCAACGTCCAATAAGTCTTTGGCTACGGCTCTGAATCTTCTGCCTCCTCCGCTGGTTCCTCCTCGCAATCCATTTACTTCTCAACATTTGGGCAATTGCAGGGTGGATTTGTCCACTGACCCTATTGATTACCATGTTTCTAAGGAGAGCTTAAGGAAAGTCTCCTTAGATATGGGATCTAGAGCTCTAGTTTTCAGATCTATGGGGCATTGACCTTCGGTAATTGATTTCTTGGCCTGGTACAAGCGTTGGTGGGATAAATTATCTCCCCCTTCCATGGATTTGCTGGATTTTGGTTTCTTTCTAGTCATCTTTCAAAATGCTGAGGATTGCAGGTTTGTCCAGGATAATGGACCATGGTTTTTTGGCAGAACAAGATTATTTATGACTCCATGGACTCCTTTCTTTGATCCTACAAATTTCTAAATTCCTTCCATCCCAATTTGGATACGCCTTTACAATTTGCCTTTGGTTTTGCATAACCCTTCTCAAATCGAATCCTTGGTCAACTATTTCGGTGCCTTCATTAAAATTGAGGAAGGGGCGGACCCCAGAAGGTTTGTCAGAGTTTGTGCCCTGATTGATATTTCTAGGTCTTTGCCTCACATGATCCGTATCAATTCGTCCCTTAGATCCTGGACACAATACATTAATTTTGAAGGGCTTCCTGAGAGATACTTCAATGCTTTCAACTTGGACATAAGATTGTTGGCTGTCATTCCAAAATCAACAATGACCAGTGGTGCATCAGTCTGAAGAAATGGGTTCGCAAGGAAGGCACTCCTAACGCAGATTTTGTTTTGAGAAATCATGGCATGTTCATGGATCAACACTCTTCATCAATCCCAGAAGCTGGGGCTGAGGAGCAATCTGAAAACATTCCCCCCCATCCAGTGGAGCTGAGGTTGCACTTAACCAACGAGAGGACAGAGATAAGCAGTCATTTTTAGGGGCCGTAGGGAATGTGGAGCAAGGGCTGCTTCCTTCTAATGATCAAGTGGATCAGATGGTTACAATGGCTGGTTCAAAACTACACCTCATTCCCCTCACTGTTGGAAGGGACTCAAATTTGGCTAAGGGTGGCAAGCGTAGGGGTAGGAAAACTGAAGCTGAGAAACTGAGAGCAGAGGCCCAAACCACATTAGATGAGGGCACCCAGTGGAAGATGGAAGAACTTCTCATGAGAAGCAAAAGTAAACAAAGGAAAGGCAGACTTTAAGACTCTCGTGGTGGATTTTTTGGTCTTTTTCTGTGGATGTATTTTCCTCTACTTCCTTTTGTCTCTTTTGTCTCTTCTGCTCCCCGTTTTAGGGTCAGAAACATTCTTATTTTTATGACCTTTTATGTTATATGGGAGTGGGCCCAAAACTCACATATTACGCAGCAAAAAAAAAAACCCAATGGGGCTGCCACGTGAATGTTAGTACCATCGATTGGCGAGCACTTTATTTATAGTCCCACCCCACTTTGATAGGATAAGTTGTCATCAAGCATTGAGCAGCCATATAAATTATTTTGGAATAAGATGGATTATAAATTATTGATATGTTGTAGATTTATGCTATTAAAACCATTTACATGAGTGGAAGAGATGTTGACAAGATTAGAATAGTTTACATGAGTGCAAAATGAAGTTTAATTTATCGCTAAATGTCAATTTAGGGATTTTGGCCCACCATAAGATTGAATGAGGAGAGATTAAAAATTAAAAATGTAATGAGAATATCGTTAACGACAACCATGCACTTGAGGTGAAGCACCTATATCCATGGGTACACCTTCGCTATGGAAGCCACCCAGGCTTGCACATTGACGCCCTACCTGGCACACAATAAGTTGAAGTTGACAAAGTGAGGCAAAGTTGTGGAGGTTTGGATGATTGAAAATTGTACACCAATGCATCAAAAGATTTTTCCATGTTACCAATATTATATATTTCCTTGTCTTTATTTTCATTGCTTAACATAAACTAACTTCCTATTGTCTTCAGTATATACGTTTAAAATAAGGGCAAGCATGCCTTTATGATATTTATTGATATGTTGTAGATCTATGATATTAAAACCATTTACATGAGTGGAAGATATATTGATAAGATTAGAATAGTTTACATGAGTGCAAAATGAAGTTGTTCAATTTCTCGCTAAATGTCAATTTTGGGATTTTGGCCCACCATAAGCTTGAATGAGGAGAGATTAAAAATTTAAAATGTAATGAGAATATTGTTAACACCAACCATGCACTTGAGGTGAAGCACCTGTGTCCATTGGTACACCTTTGCTATGGCAACCGCCCATGTCTGTACATTGACGCTCTACCTAGCATACAATAGGTTGAAGTTGACAAAGTGAGACAAAGTTGTGGAAGTTTGGATGCTTGAAAATTGTATGCCAATGCATCAACAAATTTTTCCATATTACCAATATTATATATTTCATTGTCTTTATTTCTATTGCTTAACATAAACTAACTTCCTATTGTCTTCAATATATACCTTTAAAATAAGGGCAAGCACACCTTTATGATATAAGTCCAATAACTTTCTATTCTAATGTTTTGTAACAACTTCAATTTTCCAAAGTTTAAGGGTAGCAACTTTTGAAATAAATTTTTCAATTTATGCTTAATAAAATATACTAGCTCATTATTGTAAATATATGTATAGTTGATCCTCTTGGACTAGACTTAAATGGTTGTGTAAAAGACACCATAAATTGGTGAGAATAGAACTTGTATAGGTTATTAATATAGAAAAGATTAGAATAGCTGTGATTCAACTCAAATGAAAATATAAAGAGTAGGCTAATTCTAAAAGTTGGCTTTGGATGTGAAAGAAATAGAGATCCCACAATGTAATTACTCTTTACAATTGAGAAATAATCAACAATTTTGTTCAAATCCATTCTTCCTAAATTGTATCGAAGGTGGGTTTTGCTATAAGACTCGTTTTTCAGGCTAAACTAAAATTTGTTATGATGGTTTGTTAATACCCACATGTATGTATATACTATATGTATATGTAAGATGGACTCACTTGTATTTGAACACCAAGTGTCCTCATTGTTGAGTACTTTTAACTATTTACGAGTGTGCCTTCTCATGCAACAATAAATACCACTTAGGTTTTATTTAAGAAATAGGGTAGTTTTACTCTATAATAAGACATCTAGCAACGAAAAAAACCCAAAAATTAAAATTATAATAGACCATGAAAAATAGTAGCATTTCTTAATAGAACCAAAATCCTCATCTGGAGTGTGTGGAAAGATTTGCCTTGCATATGGTCTTCCACAACTATGGTGGCCTTTGGATTGGTATTTCTTATTTAGTTTCTTAGCTGATATTTAGTGATTCCATACACATAAATACTTAATCCTTCATTTAAAGTAGTAGTTCTTGAAAATATTCTGGTTTAATTTGCTACAAGTTGGCAATTTGTTTTTGAAATTGTTGTTTCTAAGGATTGTTTTGTAATTTTAAAAAATTAACATACATTTTTGAAATGGGGGTAGTGTGCCCCTGTGCCCAGTAGAGAGGCCATCACCCCATTTACCTTTTATTTATTTATTTATTTGCTTTTAAGGGTATAGGTAATGTCTTTTTTTCTATTTATTTTTTACAATTTGGTCTTTAATATTTCTTTCATTTATATATCAAACCAAAACTTTTGTTGGGAATTGATCCTTAAAATGATCAACTATCTTCTATGCCTATGAATTATTGCTAGCTATCTTCATTCTTCCTCATAGAATGCTAGAGATTTTCCTTTGGCAAGAATGCATGTTTCTAGATCCAAAATCTTTTCTTTTGTTTTTCTCTATTTACATAATAATGATGCCTTTCTTGATAATTGTTAGAGAAATTTCCTCATCTAGAGATGAACTCATTGCAAAGGTCTTTATCAAACAAGTATTATAGGTATTCATCACATTGATTCCTCCTATTCTTTCAATTCCTCAATCTTCTTGACATTCCCTTGAACTTCCTATCGGCGCATCCCTTACACCCCCTGAAGTTGCAAGTGCTAGTTCTACACAAACGTTGTATTGGAGAAGAGGTAGCTTGTCTTTATTATTTTTGTGCTTTGATCAGTAGCGTTTCCTTTTTTATCTTATCATTCCACTGTTGGACAAAGTTTTGGGGATGCTCTATATTCTGAAGAAGTTGCCATGAAAATGAACACTTGTTGACAAAAGTAATTTACAATATTAGTCAAGAAAATGAAACAACAAAGGTAAAGCAGGAAGGTTAAGAGATCTTATTGATTGGAGACTCAATTTTTTAAATTTTCCATCAATTCCCCTAATTAGCTACAAACATTCCTCTAAATACAATAGTCTATGTCATGTTTTGTATTGTCTTGCTTACAAAAGTCTATGTGGGTAAGTGCACAAAGATGGGGGGCCAAAAAGTGGCCAAATTCTTAAAACTTTTTAAAAAGCCATAACGCGAGCGCGCTATAACGTGAGTATAACTCACTTGCGTTATAACGCGAGCACGTTATTGTTTTCTTTGCATTTTTTTCTTTTTTGTAAAAGTTTGCCCAATGTTTAAGGGTCGAGGGTTTAATGGTTGAAGGATTAGGGTTTAAGGCATACTATCGAGGGTAGAAGGTTTTGGGTTGAAGGTTTAAGGGATGAGGGTTGAGGATTTAGGGATGAGGGTTAAGGGATTAGGGTTTAAGGTATAGTGTCGAGGGTAGAGGGTTTAGGGTTTAAGGTTTAAGAGTTGAGGGGTGAGGCTTTAGGGATAGGGTTTAGGGTTTAAGTTATAGTGTCAAGGGTTTAGGATTTAAGTTTTAAGGGTTGAGGATTTAGGGATAGGGTTTAGGGTTTAAGGTTAAATGAGAGACCTAGATGGCTAAGGACGGATGGAGAGGTAGACAATGAGTGACTGAGAAACTTAGAGAGGGGAGAGGTAGAGGTGAGGGGGAGATAGAAGTGAGAGATAGAGAGGTGAGGGGAGAGAGAATAAAATGAGAGAGTGAAGTTGACAACTTAAGGGAAAAATGGGTAAGGAGGAGGGAGACAGGTGGAGAGGAATGGAAATATCTAGAGAGCCTTGAGAGATATACAAGTGAGAGACCTACAACCTAGGGAGAGAGGGGTGAGAGAGATAGAGGAGAGATGGGAGTGAGGAAGATAGGGGAGGAGAGGGGTGGATAAGGGTTGAGGGTTTAAGGGTCAAGGGTTTAGGGTTTAAGGGTTGAGGGTTTAAGGGTTGAGGTATTAAGGGTCTAAGGGTTGAGGGATTAGGGTTTAAGGTATAGTGTCGAGGGTTGAAGCCTAATCCCTCAACCCTCGACACTATACCTTAAACCCCAAGGTTGAGGGATTAGGGTTTTAAGGTATTGTGTCAAGGGTTGAGGGATTAGGGTTCAACACTCGACACTATACCTTAGACCCTAATCTCTCAACCCTTAGACCCTTAATACCTCAACCCTTAAACCCTCAACCCTTAAACCCTAAACCCTTGACCCTTAAACCCTAAAGCCTTAAACCCTTAACCCTTATCCACCCCCCTCCTCCCCTATCTGCCTCACCCCCATCTCTCCCTTATCTCTCTCAACCCTCTCTCCCTAGGTTGTAGGTCTCTCACTTGTATATCTCTTAGGGCTTTCTAGATATTTCCCTTCCTCTCCACCTCTCTCCCTCCTCCTTACCCATCTTTCCCTCAAGTTGTCAACTTCACTCTCATGTTATTCTATCTCTCGCCTCACCTCTCTATCTCTCACCTCTATCTCCCACTCACCTCTCTACCTCTCCCCTCTCTAGGTATCTCAGTCATTCCTTGTCTGCCTCTTCATCTGTCCTTAGTCATCTAGGTGTCTCACTTAACCTAAACACTAAACCCTATCGCTAAGGCCTCAACCCTCAACCCTTAAACCTTAAATCCTAAACCCTATCCCTAAACCCTCTACCCGCAACACTATACCTTATACCCTAATCCCTTAACCCTCAACCCTAAAGCCTCAACCCTTAAACCTTCAACCATAAACCTTGTCTCTAAACCCTCTACACTCGACACTATGCCTTAAACCCTAATCCCTCAACTCTTAAACCCTTAATCCCTCAAACCTTAAACCCTTAAACCCTATATACCCTTTACACTTAACCTTGGACACTCAACCTTGAACATTATCCCTCAACCTTCAAACCTCTACCCTCTACCCTATACCCTAAACCCTAATCCCTCAACCCTCAATCCTCAACCCTCAACCCTAATTTTGATTTTCTTCCATTGATTCAACATCATTGTTGTTTTCCCCATCAGAAACCAATTCATTCAACAACTTGCTGCCCATTGGTTGACTTGAACTGCATATTCTGTTAGAAAAAAGGGCATCTTTTATTTGTATCAATGTTGGTATTCATAAGCTGAATAGCATTGATATTTTTCACACACCCTATTCTTTGAAATATCTTAACCTTAAAATATGACTTGGATATGTACTTGAACACAACAAAATCTCCAATCTCCAACCCATGATGATTCACAAAATTTTCCTAACCCTGCCTAAATTCTAGTTTATTTATTGTATACCCTCAACCCTAATCCCTCATCCCTAAACCCTAAATGCTATCCCTATTCCTAAACCCTCAACTCTCAACATTAAACCCTAATCCATCAACCCTAAACCCTAATCCCTCAACCCTAAACCCTATCCCTAAACCCTAAACCCTCAACCCTATCCCTAAACCCTCAACCCTAAACCCTATCCCTAAACCCTAAACCCTCAACCCTATCCCTAAACCCTAAATCTATGTTTCGTATTGTCCACCCTACACTTAGGGGAGGCATATTGTTATGAAATAGGCAAATAATCTCCCATTGTTTACTGGCTCGCATTTTGTCCTGCTATAGATTGATCCATTAATATTTGTGCCTATCTCACCTTCGATAGCACCTTTACAATATCTCACCTCTAGTTCCATTAGCTCATGTTCTATATCTCACTTATCTCTCCCCCTCATCTCTCTACCTCTCCCCTCTCTATGTCTCTCAGTCGCTCCTTGTCTACCTCGACCCTCAACCCTATCCCTAAACCCTCAACCCTCGAACCTCAACCCTCAACATCAAAACCTAATCCCTCAACCCTTAACTCTGATCCCTCAACCCTCAACCCTATCCCTAAACCCTAAACCTTAAATCTTCAACCCTCAACCCTCAACGTCAAATCCTAATCCCTTAACCCTTCACTCTAATCCCTCAACTGTAAACCCTATCCCTAAACCCTCAACACTATACCTTAAACCCTAATCCCTCATCCCTCAACCCTAATCCGTCATCCCTCAACTCTAATCCCTCATCCCTAAACCCTAAACGCTATCCCTATTCCTAGACCCTCAACAGGCTCAATACTATACCTTAAACCCTAATCCCTTATCCCTAAACCCTCCAACCCTATCCCTAATCCTTATACCCTTGACCCTCAACCCTATCGTGAAACCCTTAACCCTCGAACCTCAATGTACTCAACCCTCAACGTCAAACCCTAATCCCTCAACCCTTAACTCTGATCCCTCAACCCTCAATCCTATCCCTAAACCCTAAACCCTAAAGCATCAACCCTCAACGTCAAATCATAATCCCTCAACCCTTCACTCTAATCCCTCAACACTAAACCCTATCCCTAAACCCTCAACACTATACCTTAAACCCTAATCCCTCAACCCTCAACCCTAAACCTTATCCCTAAACCCTAATCCCTAATCCCTCAACCCTAATCCATCATTCCTCAACTCTAATCCCTCATCCCTAAACCCTAAATGCTATCCCTATTCCTTGACCCTCAATGGGCTTGATACTATACCTTAAACCCTAATCCCTTATCCCTAATCCGTATACCCTTGACAGTCTACTTTAACCCTAATCCCTCGACCCTCAACCCTATCCCGAAACCCTTAACCCTCGAACCTCAATGTACTCAACCCTCAACGTCAAACCCTAATCCCTCAACCCTTAACTCTGATCCCTCGACCCTTAACCCTTAAAACTTGAACCCTAAACCCTAAACCCTCAACCCTCAATCCTCAACCCTCAACTCTCAACTTTAAACCCTAATTCATCAACCCTAAACCCTAATCCCTCAAACCTAAACCCTATCCCTAAACCATCAACCCTCAACACTATACCTTAAACCCTAATCCCTATCCCTTAACCCTTAAAACTTATACCCTATCCCTATACCCTCAACACTTGACACTATATCTTAAGCCTTAAACCCTCATCCCTAAAGCCTCAACCCTCAATCCTTAAACCTTCAACCCTAAACCCTATCCCTAATCCCTCTACCCTCGACACTCTAACCCTAACCTTGACATTAAACACTAATCCGTCAACCCTAAACCCTAATCTGTCAACCCTAAACCCTCAACCCTCAACACTATACCTTAAACCCTAATCCATCAACCCTAAAACCTAATCCATCAACCCTCAGCCCTAAACACTATCAATAAACCCTCAACTCTTGACACTATACCTTAAACCCTAATCCCTCAACCCTCAACCCTAATCCCTCAACCCTCAACCCTAATCCCTCATCCCTAAACCCTAAACTCTATCCCTATTCCTAAACCCTCAACCCTTGACATTATACCTTAAACCCTAATCCCTTATCCCTAAACCTTAGACACTATCCCTCAACCCTTAACCCTTAAAAATTAAACCCTAAAACCTATCCATAAACCCTCGACGCTCAACACTATATTTTAAACCCCAATCCCTTAACCCTCAGCCCTAAAGCCTCAACCCTCAATCGTTAAACCTTCAACCCTAAACCCTATCCCTAATCCCTCTACCCTCAACACTCTACTTTAACCCTAATCCCTTGACCATCAACCCTATCCCTAAACCCTCAACCCTCAACCCTCAACTCTCAACATTAAACCCTAATCCGTCAACCCTAAACCCTAAACCCTATCCCTAAACCCAACAAAACTGCTTTGCCTTATGTTAGGTTGTTAAACCCATCATTTTTGACACTCTTCTCTTAAAGATATTTGAGTTGCAAGAATATCTCAGAAAAATGGCTATGAACTTTTTTAATGTTAGTAATGTTATATGGCATGTTTTTCTGGCCCATCTGGGGTTCATTATGCCAATAGGTGTACACACTGTGAGAAAAGATTTGCGTATGGTAATAGTGAATAATTAATAGTTGAAATCAAAAGGATGATCATTATGAGAAAAGCTTTGCATTGGGGTACATCTATGTTTCTTGCTGTCCACCCCGCACTTAGGGGAGGTATATTGTTATGAAACATGCAAATAATCTCCCATTGTTTAGTGGCTCTATCCACAAGAACTACTAAACTATACCTTAAACCCTAATCCCTCAACCCTAAACCCTATCCCTAATCCCTCTACCCTCAACACTCTACCTTAACCCTAATCCCTCAACCCTTAACCCTAAACACTATCCCTAAAGCCTTAACCCTAAACCCTAATCCCTCAAGGTCCTAAACTCTAATCCCTTATCCCTAAACTCTAAATCCTATCCCTAAATGCTCAACCCCTAACCTTAAACCTTAATCACTCAATCCTTATCCACCCCTCTCTTCCCCTATCTGGCTCACTCCCATCTCTACCATCCTCTACCCTCGACACTATACATACATACATATAGGCATACATAGATACATACATACATACATACATATAGACATACATATATACATGATTAATAGCCTTAAACATAAAAAAATTTAAGTTGAACATAACGCGCTCGCGTTATTTAAAACATGAAAAACAACACAAACTTTTGTGGAAAAGGAAAAATGCAAAGAAAAGAATAACGTGCTCGCGTTATAACACAAGTGCGTTATGTCTTGCTTTTGGAATCCCAAGCCTTGGGCTTGGGATTTGCTTTGGATTTCCAACCCAAAGGCTTGGAGTGCCTTTTGAACAGTAAGAAACGTGTTTTTCCATATTCTTCAAGATTTTACATAATTTCGTTCGTGCTAACCCTCAGATTTGCACATGTTTCAAGGTCAAACAAATTGAACACCTGGGTAATGTTAGGCTTTCTCTCAGCTATCTGACGATGTAATTTTTTCACATTTTAACAATGTTAAGCCTTTCATCTTTAATTTCTTTTGTTTGTGTGTCTGTTTTTGGGCAAAAACCACTGTTTGGTCTTTTTTTCATTGTAAATTAACTATTCATTGAAATTTCAAAAAAATTACATATTTAGAAACTAGACTCCATTCTACAAATATTAAAAAAAGAAAAAAATAATTTTCGATTAGTTTTCAAAATTTATAGGGGTAGCACGACCAAAATTCTATTTTTTAGGATGTGTCCACTTTGAAAATTAGTAAAAAATCAAATATTCATCAAAAAATTATCAAAAAAATTGGGCATAAACTACATGCTATTAGCTAATTTCTCACTGAAGTGATTTTAAAAATACCAAAAAAAAGTTGACCTTTTGAGGGAGCCACAAAACATGCTATGTTATGTTTTTTTGATAGAAACAACACCAATTTCTGTGGCTCCCTCTTTTGAACCCCTTAATCTATGCCATTTTAAAAAAAAATAGTAGTTTAGAAAGAAAACTCGGAGCACTACGAACATTGTTTTGGTTGCATCTCCAAATTTTGAGTGTAACTATGCTCAATTTCTCATCCAAGGCCAGTATTTCCTGATTTCAGAAAAAAAAAGTGGCCACTTAAGACCCCTTTTTGGCCCCCCATCTTCCTGCACTTACCCATGTAATGTTTTGTACCACCTTGCTTCCTTTCAGTATTTTTGATTTGATTCAACAGTGGAAAGTAAATTTTTTATTTTAAAATAGGGAAATTGTATAACACTTTTACAAATGAATGAAGTGATTTGCAAAACAATAAATTCATCCTCCTACTTAAAATAAATAGGTCCAGTTTTTAACATTAAAAAACTTTGTGTGGTTGTTATTTAAGTCATGTGAAGCTTCAATAAGAAGTTGTTCAAAATACATTAAATCATTTACATGTTTCTAGACATGAAAGTTCTTATTCTCACTAAATGTTTATTCACCCATAGTTATTTCATCCTTTGGATGGGTTTCTTCAAGCTCAGCCCACTGTTCTTAAACATTGCCTAGTTGAATGGTCAAATCAAAATTTTGTCCAGTAAAAGTAGGACAATTATTTGCCACTTTTTGGTAGAAATGAAGTGTAAAATTGCTATTCACTATTTGGCCATTCAACTATTAAAGAGTGTGATGTTTAAGTAGAATGCAACCAATACCTACAATATGTTAAAAAAAGATTTAAAACAATATCTAAACATTAGGCTCAAATTATTGTTTAAATTTAGAGGGAGAAGCATTTAATGCTTAATTTATAAAACATGTACATTCGTTAAAAGCTTAAGCAAAGCATCCTTTGTCTGGTTTGAAGAGTTTCTGTTTCTTGAAAAAACATGGAAGGTGTGCCTCTCATACAAACATGTATTCCATGCAACAAAATCATCCTCCTACCATTTTACTTAAACGTGTGGTTTCAACATCTTTATACACTTTCTTGACCATAAAGCAGCATAATTTTAACACATTTTAACCAATTATGACTTTCAAGCATGGTTTGTCAAAGAAATGTAGTAATAATATACCCGATCTAGACATTTTTGTAAACAATCCATTTGCTACTGAGTAAACATACTCATAGAAGAATTTATGTCATGCTTAGACATAGAACTATGATAATTTAATCATTTGAGAGTTTCTCTTAGCAAAAAATTGTCCACTAATCAAAGAAATTCACAAACATACTAATCTTGTAAGATGGCTACCTTTTCATCTCCTTAGTCAGCTTAAATCCCTCAGATTTAGCCAAATGCATATTTAACTAAAAGAAAAAGAATAATATCAAACTTATTAATCAACCCGGGATCAATAGCAAGACCTTTGGGAGCCATCATTGTAAGGTAGCTTCTCCATTGAAGAGTGCCTATGATCTCCAAACTGTTGAATTAGAACACAAAATATGGAACATCGAATTAAGAGACAACTCAATCAGTAAATTAAATGAACATATTATAGGCAAATGATTTTATTTGAACACTATTGTTTGCTTTTTACAAATTAAAAAGACTATTTTTGACAAATTTTATTATAATTATTAAGAAAATTTATATAATAATGTCTTGTCAGTCAAATTATATTACTGCTATCACTATTTCTTGAGACAAAATGATAAAAGTAAAACCAAAGGGGTAGAAACATAAAGTTGTGCCGCACTAATGAGTCAAATAGGAAAGTGCACAAGAAAATTTGTTGATCTAAGGGGTGTTGGATCAAACCCACAAAACATACATGTGGCACTACATGATGTTGCATTGTAAAGAATGATTCAATCTAAGGGGTTATGATCAAACCTCCTTAGATCTATCCCTCTTTAGAAAACTATATATAGGGATGGATGATAGTGTTTTTTTCACTTTTGAGCAGTGCTAATCTAGGGTTTTAATCAAATCAGGTTAAATCAAACATGTTTGTGTGGCACCTCTGTGGTAGCCTCTTCCCCTCCTATCCACATGTTGCAATTTTAGTGGACAAAACATACTAGTTCATGTCATGTTTTTAGGGCTCAAATGAACATAAAATTATATATGTAACCCTCATTGTTATCTTCTAAAAAATATAATATGTATTATGTTTTCTTAAATATATTAATTTTTAAATTTTATTATCAAAAAAGGTTTTTATAAAAAATAATGAATTGTATTCGAGACATTAGGAAAAATAACAAACTAGTCAGAAAATATTCAAAAATTATATTGCACTCTATATCAATGTCTTTAAAAAAAATAATTTTAATATATATAGAAAGAGAAATGTTTTATGGTAAAATATAGTCTAAATTTTTGTTACTTCCAATTAAAAATTAATTTAATAAATAAAATTATTCAATAAAAATTTACCAACAAATATCTATGCATTAAATATTGGAGTTACTAATTTAAGTCCAATAAATCATAAAAAGATTTTATTTGTAGTTTAAGTTATGAGTTATGGTAAAATGTTTTCCAATAAAAAATAGTAGAAATATAATAAACACTTTATTGAAAACTAACCAAATATGACAACTTTTTTTAATTAAAAAAATATATATTGAATCTATATAGAAATTTTCATAAACCATTAGTTTACATTATTCTTAAATTCTTGATAGTTTGTTTAGTATAATTGACACAACATGGTGAATGCTCAAAAATGTTGATTTTAGAAGCCCAATAATGTTGAAAAGTGGAACACACTATTGTGTTGTCACCTAAAAGAGTTTAGAAAGTTGATTGTATTGGAATGGTTTTTCCTTACATAGTGTTACAATATTTTCTACACTAATAAATTATCATCTTACCTTCCCTCAAACAAGTTGACATATTTAAATATAGCCTAAACTATTTCAATGCTACTATTTTTTGTGATTATCATTAGATACATAGACATACTATGGGTAGGTGCATTACATTATAGCATAAAATACAAGACCATATTAATAATAATAAGGCGATTCAAGTTGAGGACATTGATGACAAAGGAAATCTACTTTTAGCACCTCAACATTATAAAATAGAAGTGGGTAAGGAGGATCCTCCCAAGCTTAGTCATCAAGACCATGTTCATTTTATCCAAAAGATAAAGGATATATCTAACACATCACATATTAATGATAGACATGAAGACATCAAACAAAATGGAAATGAAGGACTTGGATTTATATACAAGAAAGAATCAATGCTTGATAACATGTGGTGGTATGATGGTTGACCAAGTAGTGCTCCAATGCAAATTACATTACAAACAAAAGTTGTCAAAATCATCAACATGAGACAAAGTTACAAAAGATACATCTTTAGATCATAATCAATGTGATAAGAAAGAAACATGAAACATATCCAAAATAAGGGTATGGAATGCAAGAAATAACATCAAAAAATACTATCTTTATACTGTTGGAGCACAACACCACTGAGAGGGGGGGGGGTGAATCAGTGGTATGCAGGACTTAGTGACCTTCAAATTTGTATTTCAAAACTTTGATGCAGAAAAAATAATTCCCATTGACTGTAGATGACATCATGAAAGATTTGGAGAATTAAACAGATTGATCAAAATCAAGAATGCATCAACTCAATATTGAGACTGAAAAATAATGACTCATTCGTGCACAGTATTATTGTTTCAGATAGTGATAGGAGTATAGTATGAGTTCAAATAGATCATAGTAAATAAACTGACTTTAAGACAAATGACACATGATCAATAAATAGACATGAGAATCAAACTCATCAATGATAAATCATAACATAGATATTTTCCTGAGTGGAAAGCCCCTGGCATAAAACCACTTGAAAATGCCTCACTAGCTTATAAAAGAATCTCACTGATTACAGGCCTCACTGGCTTACAACATTGCCTCACTGGCATATAACATTGCCTCACTGGCATATAACATTGCCTCACTGGCATATAAAAGAATCTCACTGATTACAGGCCTCACTGGCTTACAACATTGCCTCACTGGCATATAACATTCATTCCATTGAATCAAGTAAAATTCATACAGAGGGACACTCTGTTTCACTTGAGAACATATACTGTCAACAATGTATGTGCAGGATACACACAAAAAGCACGCACATCATTTACATTATATCCTTTTTATATACATCTGATAATATTCCTTTCAAAGACATTTAACTGTAGGCAGTTCCAAAAATTTGAGCAACTGAAAAAACCAATCGACAGTTTTGCAACTGTGTCCTTTAATGAAATAAACAACATTAATCTCTTTGTTCAAAAAAGTAGAAATGGTTCGAAGAAAGAAAGTCATATGAAACAGTTAACCCTCAATAGGGTTACAAGGTTCAACTGCCGATTACAAAGCCCAATTGCTAATAACTCAAGCAAAACCCTAGGGTTTCAAAAATAACGGCCAACAATATTTATAAAAGATCCCATATTGTCGACGGGCTAAACAATCATGGTTGTGCAAACAAAGAAATGCCATTTCAGAAGAGCAAACCCCATTGGTAAAAGCACATAGATCTGTAAAGTGTTGTTTAAAGAATACAAACTATACAGAAATTGTATTCTTTCAAAAAAACCTTTGACAAATGTATTTCCCAGTTTTAAAAACAACTCTACAGAGAAAGAAAATGAACTCTTAAGATCATACTTACAGATACACTGACGGCCACAAGTCAAACACAGAATCTTGAATGATCATTGCCGAAGATACCTCAGACAACCAGCTTTTACCTTGCATTTTAATGATAACGGCACAACTGCAAACTACGAAGTCAACTTTCAATCCTTTCTGAAGATACATCAGACCCCCTTCATGATTTTACATGATTATCTTGCAAACCCTACGCTGTGCAGATAATAATAAAAAAGAAGTGCCAAAAAAACAAAGATACAAGCGCTTAGAAACCTGTAACTGGCCGTTCCAGTTTGCCCTAAGGAGGGCTTCAACAAAACAAAAGAGAAGTGACCACTTAGAAAGGTGAAATGACATTTCTACCGCTCAAGGCAGTAAACAGAATATTCCCATCACTTAACAATATGAGTTCGATCAACATGTGTTCATTCTAAACCAAAGTCAGCTTGCTAGGAGATGTCATTCGAATATTGTTGCCAAGCATACTTTTATATTACATCTTACCTTATGCCAAGACGTCATACATGTTGCCACTGTTGACATCACTGCCAAACGAAAACTGCCAACTGGGGTTAACATATACACCAGTTTTGTGCATAAAGAGACATTACAGATGACATCTTACTACTATCTTCACATGCACAATCATAGCATCTTATAGGATACCCCCATGGAGGCAGAGATTTTTTATGACACATCTTTTTAGACCCATTGACATTGGTACAAAAGTGAAAGCACAAATCTTTGTCATCCTTTTGGGCAAGTCACTTGTTTCGATGGGTTTGGATGAGCAAGTTTTAACCCTCACTTGGTGTCTAGATGTGGTGTCTACATGGCAAGGGGGGTTTGGACCAACTAGGTTTGACCAAACACCCCTTCACTATAGAAACACAAATTTTATCTTTTATACTTGTGGGGTTGAGTTAAAGAGGGTTTTGTTGAACCCCCTTCGACTCAACATGTTTGTTAGTATCTTTTGTGGCAATTTTTTGGCTCCAAATTCTTTTTCTTTCAAATTGAGGGCTAAATTTCTTTTGCCACTTCTAATGAATTTTTACATATTCAAGTTGAGTTTTTAAGAAAAATAAAAAATAATGTTTGGTAGATTTTAATATGTAGATTTTGAAAATATAATTTTTATTATATTTTAATTCTATTTACTATTTCTTTTAAAATTTTGATGACAAGTGGGTCATCAGCCCAAAAGTTGAGGTTGATTTAATTGATAAAAAAGAAGTAAAATTCATTAAAAAACTAAAAAAATTCACTGCATTAGAAGAGAGAGTCTCAGTTGAGCCAATATAATTTATTTTCATTTTAGATAAACAAAAGTTAAAATATTTGATGTCCCATAAAAGTGCTCTATTTTTGGGACATGTGTAGACTTCAAACACTTATTAAAAAAAACCATTTGTTAAAATTCAAAAAAATTCCGTACACTAAAGTATCGAGTTGATATAATAAGAGAAAACAATGGAACAAAAAAAATGTTACAAATTTTTTGACATCCCATAAATCTTACTTTATGACCTTTTTTCAACAATTAAATATTACTGACAATTTTATAAAATAACTATACCAAACTAATTTTTAAAATTTCAAAAATACAATCATAAACTACATTGAAATATCTACATTTCATTGTCTTACATCATTTCAATATTCAAAAAAATATATCAATTTCAAGTGCTTCAAGCTAAAAAATTAGAAGTTGTCCCTTTATAAGAGGGTAACACAACTTTGTGCTTTCACCCACAAATTGCTAGAATGACATTGTTGGCTTTGTACTTTCTATTCATCACATGTTATATTTTTATTGCATGTTTTCACTTGATCTTGCACTTGAGGGGCAAGGTGTTGTGGGTTTTACATGCTCATCATTATCCTTCTTGGGGAAAAAAGTAGGGACATCTTATCAACACATGTTTTAACATTGGTCAATGACATAGGTAAGTACATTTTAGGTAGGTATTCTGTACTCATACATTTATACATTTGCATATCATGTTCACTTCTCACACTCAAAATTTGAAATTATAATTTTAATAGGTTACATTCATACTTAGTTTTTAGTCACAATTTTTCTCTACTCCTTGACTTATGTGCACTCCTTCATAGTACACATAATTTGAGGTGGCATATTATCTACTATCTATTTTTAGTTTATGTACAGTCTCCTTGGTGACATACACTTGTTTCAGATGCTTATATTTTATGCATCAAGAAATTTGATATCCTTTTTATCACAATTTATTTCCTTTATTTCTACTTTGGCATGCATGCACATTTGGTTTTGCATACACACCAAAGTGGGGGAAAATGTAAAGGAGAAAAGTGCATACCTTTACACTTTTTCTCACTCAGTTTACACCACTTTGGATCAATGTCTTTGATGCATGATTCTAGTTCATAATTTAACTCTTTGGGCATGTTCATTGACACCAACCTTGAGCCTTATACTTTGTTATGCTACAGCAAAACCTTCTTGACCTAGTTCTGACTAGTTTACAAATCTTGGACTAGATTGTACCCATGATTCTATCCCATGGACTAATCATGAGCATGATCTCATCCCCTTGTTCTAAAATTCAAATTCCCTCTTTCCAAGGCATAGAATCTTAAAATTTGACCGTTAGTCATTGGCATAAGTCCCAAAAGTTTGAATTATGCATCTAGGGTTGTGTATGCTAAGGCATCACCCTAGGATAATTGCACTTCATCATATAGTGGAATAACATATCAAAGAACATAAAATCTATTCTTGTATTGTAGGAATTAGTTAGTAGTCTTCATCCATTAGCATTAGGCATCAACAAACAAAAATCAAGTAATCGACATCTATTGTCAAAGCATGTTACAAAGACATCTTTAGATACTGTTACTCATTGATTAACATCAGGGTTTAATAAGATTCAATGATTATCTCAATGACATCAATTACCACACTTTATCTCTTTTACTACTATTAACAACCTCAAGGCCTGATTATAGTGCAAGGAACTCCCAAACTTCAATCCTTAGATATCAGGTACTAGGCACTCCTTGACACCACCAATTTTTCCTTACTTTAGATACACATTAGGTGAATATCTTTTATATGTGTCCAAGGATGAACTTTTCTTAGGATAGAATCATGCCACCTAGATATTATTATTGGCATGATCACATCCTAGTATCTTAGTCATCTCAACACCGAAAATTTAATTTCAATTCTCACTTCAAGCACATCTTTGTTGAAACATGACATTAATCAAAATTAACAAGAATGTAATTCCAAGGCATGAATTAATCTCTCCCAGATTCTATTTTCAATGCATGTTCATTTACAATAAATTAGTTAATTTATTTTAGTCGATTTACCACACTCAACTAGAAATTGCTCTTTATATACCTAAATTTTTTAAATTATATTTAATTTATTATCCTATAAGATATTTCTAGAGGTTGATTTTCCTCTATAATAATACATAATTTCTTTTTCAATAGAAATTTATTAATATAAACTTTGTCATCACTTCTACTTTGGTTAAAATCAAGGGCTTGTTTGTTGCTCAAAGCATTTAGAAAGATTTTGAGTGTGTGAAGCCCTTTCTCAAGTGGGTAGGTGATGGTTTGAAGACCAATTTATCTTTCAATGACCATAGTCTCTAGTGGTCTCCCCATCATTAATTATTCTATCCCACCTTTGGCTAAAACTTAGAGGATCAAAGCTCTATGAATTTTCTATAAAGACATTCATACCATAAGAGATATTCTCTCTTTCAAAAATTGGACATCTTGGCTGATTTTGCAACAAAAGTTTAAGCTCGCTAACTCTGATTTGTCATCTATCCTAAGAATTTAGGATCTCATCCTTAATGTCATGTTGCACAAGCTTGGGCTCCAATGCTCACATGCTTGGTGGAAACTAGACTAGCCATGGAGTCGTGTTACAACATTAAGGAATTATACTCTTGGTTTATTGTATAGAGTACTCAGTCCTTTTTCTCTAGTGCTTACTAAACTCTAGGGTCTTTATTCCCCCCCTACTTGTGGCTTTTCAAGATTCAAATAATATGGTAGGCCAAGCTTGATCTTAAAATTGCCGCCTTCTTATGGTGTTTGTACTATTAGTGATTACCTTTAGGCCAAAGGTTGGTTCATCTTGGAAAAATTTAGCTTAGATCTCCCACTTGTTGCACAATGGAGATTTTTAAGCACTCTTTATGCACTTGTCCCCATGCCTAGTTTTCCTAGTGATTGATTCATAGTTTATTTGCGTATTTTTATTTCAATTTTTTTTTTTTTTTTTCTGTTGGAGAGTTACATTTTGTGGATACGGCCTCATGGTTTGCTTCTATTGCTAAACTTTAGAATCTTCAGATTTGCTATTCTTTTCAAATCTAGAAGTCTATAAATAAAGCCATTTCTTTTTTATGATATTAAGTTTGCAACTTCCTGCTAACTAAGAAAGTAGTTTCTTTTGTTTATTTTCAAATTGAGGCACAATTAAAGAAAATGGCTCTTGAGTTTCAACACTTGTAGGACCTAGTTTTAACCATTGGGGGAGCAACCCATGTACTAGGAGTTGAAATCCTCTTGATGGTGCTATTCACACCACGCTTGGGAGCCTTTGATTACTCATAGATGTAGTTGCTCTCATTACTGGGGCCATTTTTCTCCATTTCTTATGCAGCAAGGATGGTCTGCATCCCCTTGTGGGAAAGCCTCTAGCTCTAAGAAAGGTGCCATGGTGATGAAGTCACCATCGATTATGAACCCACTAACTATTAATCCATTGCTTCACTATGAATTGTCTACCTGGTTGGGGTGTGTTGGTCCCTCCAATGATGGAGGAGCAAATTATTAATAAGGATGGGTGAGTAGCTTAGGATCTCTTTGATGCACACTCTCAATGTGTGGTGCCTAGGAGTAATGATCCTCTTCTACCACCCCTTGATATATTTTGTTGAGAAGGTCCATAATAATCCTAGTTGTTTTAGCAACCCATTGGTAGTAGGAGCATGAGCCTAAGTTGCATGAACAAATGATTTATTTTGGTTAGAGCCAAGGATTGAGGGTGTCCACTCCACTAAATCGAACTACAGCGTGATCTTGACCTCATCACTTATTTATTGCACCTCTAGGGAATATGAAGTTTGGTGGATAACACAATCAAGGAACATACCATTACCCTCACCAATTGTGAATAACCAATTGAACTACAACCCGTTGATTATATATATTACTTTAATTAATAATATTTTTAAATTGTATATACCAGAGACCATTTTTTTATTTTATTATATTGTATTTCACTTTTAATAGAAATAGGAATATGAAGTACCTAAGAATTTGATAATTTTGATATCGAGATGTAAAATAAAAGGTGTTTCAAAAATTTAACCACCATTCTTTGTGTGCTCATACTCCCAACATTTCAAACATATTCTACACTCAAATTTGGACGAGTAGAAGCTATAGCAATTCAGGCCACATGAGCGGGGCTTTCCTAGTCATCGTAGTAGTTCACATTAAAAATAAAAATAGGACAAATATTTACCACTTTTTGTTGTGGATGAGATGTAAAACTAGCACTTGCACCCATAGGAGATTCAAGGAATACACAACAACTGGAGAGTTTAGAAAATTTTCTAGCGTGAAGAGACAATTCCGAGCACTATAATGCTCACATATAAAAGCCTATCGGCTAATTACTATTTGATTGTTTGACCATTGAAGTGGATGATGTTTAAGTAGAGTGCCCGAAACCACTGGACGTGGACATGAGAAAGCTGCGCCTACACGTGGGACAAGTCGAGTGCAACCTGAGCCACGCGTCGATGCATGTGGTGTGAAACCCATGCTTGCAGGTGGGCAACACCCTCACTGTTTCTCCCTCCACAAAATCGTCCAAGCAAATGGGGCAATCAATTCCCAAACCGGGCAAGTCACAGTGGAGCTCAACACCAGAGCACAAATCACAGCGCAGATGAGAGCCGCCACCACTATAAGTATGCTGCTCTCCCTCAAATACACAATCTCACTGCTGCTTGCATTTGCATTTGCATTTGATGAAAAGGCGCCTTCTGGTGCGCTCAACGCCTCCCCCTCAACCATTTTTCTACACCACAATTTACAGATGGGCTGGATGGTTTACTGAGTGATTATTGATTAACGATTGATGCTAACAAAGGAAAGGCTGTGTCTTGAGCAGGTGTGAAATAGCAGGTTTTAAACAACTTTTTTCCTAGTCTCTTTTTCTTTTTTTTGTTACAGTGCTGAAGTGGGTTTTGTTGTGGACACGACGATAGCCACCCAAATTTCATCCTTTGCCCCACTCGTGATTTTGCTATAGATTTTGCCTTTATATAGACCAAACATGATAAAGCTGATCGAAGGTTTACAGTGCCCATGCTCTTGCTTGGAAGCGAGCTGTGCATCAACATTGACCTCAAATGCCTCTCGCAAGCGGCCAAACAATTGCACTTACTAGAGAGTTGACAGGATTGGATTTGGATGCGTTCGTTATTCTCCTCTGTCTTTTATAAATGGCTGTAGTATATATATTATATTTTTAAGTTTCTGTTTGATTTGCTTACTGTATAGTTGTCATGGTCTTTCTCTTTGTTATTAATCACGTTTTAGATTTCTTTCAAACCTTTTAGTTATATAATTTACATCCAAAAGATCTAATGGTATATGTGATTTACAGCTGTCTCTTCTACTCAATAGGCCTTTCTGGATTTACAGTTATCCCAACGACTCTTGAAGCAGAAGATATGAGTCGTTTCTTTCACAAATGGCTGTTTTTTCCAAATACAATCGATAATTTTACTAATTTTTTTTTTTGTTTTTGTTTTTGTTTCCATAATTAATTTTAGAGAGTTCGTTTTAAGGTTTAATTACTCCTTCCAAACTTATATTGATGTCCACTAAGACCCATAATGTTATGGGATCTAAGGAAAATTATACTTATGGTATACCTTTGACTTTTTCTATTTGTTTTGTACTTATTTTTATTAGGTTGTTTTTAATGTAATGATTAGTGTATAAATAACATATTTAAACATAAAAAATAATAAATTGTATGATCTCATCTGTATATATTTTCAAAATTAGTTTCAATCTTTAATTTATCTATTTTTTTACATGGGTTAGGTTGTAGTTGTGAAATTTAACCAATTCAATCTTGTACTTGTGGTTCAATGACCTTAAAACTTTGAAACTTCAAGTTTAACTTTTAGCCCTTGTTGATTCCCTCCAACTAGCTATTATGAGCCAACTCAAGTGTGGAGATTGTTTGCTTGTGTGCTAGGTTGTTGTATTTAAGGACATACCCTAATTCATTTCAAATCCATCCAGGTATGAGCATTTAAAATACATCCTTAGCATAATTAGAGCATCATTTGCTTACATCAACATTTAGGCATCATTTCATGTTTGCATGTTATCTTCGATCTTTGTTTTGTGTCGTTGACTCAGGACACGAGTTTGGCCAAGGGAGAACCTCCCAACCTAGCAAGCTCCCAAACAATGTCTATTGACATTGCCCCTTTACAAATGAAAGTTGAATATACCAAGGTGAGCATAATTATGATAGACAAGTCAACACAGTTCAAATCCACACTCTAGTGGAGATCAATTTTGTAGTCACAAAAGAGAACCAAAGTGTCACACAAAGAGTTGACAGATTTAGAAGTGCTCGTTTAACATCATAGAAGGCTCTAATAAATTGATGAATTGGTTCCTAATGTGTGACACCACATTATCTTTATCAAAATTTGAGCTCAACACCAGTGTTTAATTTTATTTTGTGCATTTATTTTAGTTCTATTATCAGTCCCAACTCTTTAATCTAGTACAATTATTTGTCATTATGTGATTAATTGTATTATACTAGTTTATTTGTAGTGTGTTATTTTCCTATATATTTATTGGTGAACCTATCTGAGCTTACACTCCCTTAGATCATAGCCCTAGGGTTTTACTTAGATTTAAAATTTCTTTTTAGATCTAGGAGACTATTTTTAGTTTTTTATTAGTGTCCTTTCCCTTGTTTTATCTTTTTCACTCTTGTCGGGTTTGAGTATTGAGTTTAGGCCAAAGTATCACCATTATCCTCCTTTCCCTTTGGAATGAAGTTCTTAATCCTAATATAACTTCTCATCTGAATGATCATGAAATCCTTAACATGGTTCTATATATAATAATCATCATGAGGAGGAGGGTTTTGTTCATGATTTACACATAGATAATAAAATCTTTCTCCCACTACATAATTACTTTTCAAGATCTTGTTAATGCTACTTCTCTTACATAGTTGGTTGAGTGTCTTCACAATTTGCTACTTAATGTACCTTTTGGTTCAAAGATTTTACATGGCATTGGTGCCATTATCAGTTCTTTACCCTCTTTGCATGGCGCATCTCCATCCTCCTCCTCCATGGTTTCTCCACCCTCTAGTTCTATAATTGAGATCCCTATTTCCACCCCCATATTTTCTCATATTCCTTCTTCTACTGTGACTCCTACCGGGCTCAAGTTCCTTTCTCTAATGTAATGCCTATATCCTCTTCCATTAGTGTTCCCCTTACTTCTCATCAAGTACTAGTGCTATTTATTTCTCTTATCCTATTAGTTTTATACATTCATGTTATGCTACTAGTGTCATTCTTTCTTCTCATCCTACTAGTACCACACCTTTTTCCTTGCACTATAACTTGTTTCTCCCTCTCTTCCTTCTAGTGCCATATCTTTTCCTATCATCCCTCACCCCATTTACACTCCATCCGTTGTATCTCATGTTCCCACCACCACTATCCCACTACCACCCTTGATGCATTTATGCAAAAGATTGATAGAGTGGAGAGTAAATTGGATGTCATTCCTATTGCACAAGATAAGGATGACTATGTTGAGATATAAAACACCCCAATTGCTTTTGATATTATTTTCTATCATTTATAGTGAGTTTTGTGGCACCTCTCTTTGAGATATATATATATTAGAAAAAATGATCCTTATAAAGATTTACAATAATTCAAAGTTTGCATGTTTAGCTTTTGTGTATGAAGATAAATAATTGACCAACCATGATTTGGATCCTAGTCCTAATTACTAAACATTTACATTCACTATTTTATAATCTAGCAAGATTCGTCACATTGGAATTCATACAAAACTACATTTGTACTCTCAAATAATTATTTTATACATTTAGTTATGCTCTTGATTCTTTTTGTCTTTTCTTTGATTTTTCTATGCCTAATGCTTACTTCCTACTTGGAATTTTGTTTTTAGTCATCCATTAATGATATATAAATTGTGCAATCATTGATATTATCTTGATCATCATAATTCTTTGGTGGTCATGCTATTGCAAGCTAGATCCTAGAGTTATCTTGAAGATTCTTGATAGTTTGATTGATACAATAAGATACCATAGGCAATAAACTATAAGTATTAGTGAGTCCACAATAGACAAGTAATGATTTTTTGATTGAACATTCTATGATTCCTTCTATTGATTTGTTTGTTTTGTTTCATTCTTAGATATGATATTGAGTCTTTTGATTCTTTGATGGTAGTGATACATCTAGGGATAATATGATGTGTGATAAAGTACCACTCCCTTTAGCTAGTCATGATGTCCAAGTTTCTAATTTTATATTCTCCCCCCTCTCATGATAGCTCTTTCTCTTAACCCTTAGGTTCTTATTTTCTAGATGATAAATCTTATGAGAAGCCTTGGGAGAGTGATATATATGATTTATTTATTTCTATATGCATAATAATTTACTTTGTGATGATCATTCTTTATATGTTTAGGTTGATGATATGCATTGTAATGATGATTGTTTTACATCTCATATTGCCTCTTTAGATGTTTATGTTGATTCTTTGCCCTATGATAGGTTACATAATGATACTATGCATTGTAATAGTGTGGACTTGGTTATCGTTTTCCTTGCTACATCCTTTGATCAAGTGATTTTTTTTTATTGTTCTATGATTCTTTTTGTTGATTTGTCTATTTATTTTTATTGTTATAGATGATACTAAATATTTTGAGTCTTTGATGATGACCTTAGACATAACATCACTTTTTATGGTTTCCAACTTGTGAGAGATGCCAATCATGGTTCTTAGAAGTGAGAGATGCCAATCATGGTTCTTAGAAGTGTCAAGGGGTGCTCATTAAAACATAGGAACATAGTGTCATATTTTGGCAATATGAATAGTGAAGTAGATCAAACTACAAAATTAGGATTTTCACCATTTGTTGATGAACAAGAAAATACTTCAAAGCAAGATTGTAATGATGTTCATGGAAATGCTAGAGATGATATTACTTCAAAGGAGTCCTAGGGTTGTAGGAGTGATAATCTAGATAAATCAACCTCACAAAGTGTTTACAAAAATGTACATCATGAATGGAAGGGAAAAATAAAGGTAAAATAAAAAAACTAGACATGAGTGGGACTTGTCAAGGAATTTCTAGATTGTTGGGTGTCAAAATACCCATTCATTGGACCAATAGAGAATGAAAGCAAAGATGAACCTCCCATAGAATGCAATCATAAGATTTAAAGTTGGAAATATGGTATGGACAATACATTATAGATAAAAGTTGACACCATAAAAAACATGTCAATAAAGTTTATGAAAAATAAATCATAGATGGAGAGGAAGAATAAGTGATAAGATGGAAACAAAGGAAAAATATCTTCATGTTAAGTAAGCACTTGAATATGATGAGTACATTGAAAAATAGACAACATAAATGTTGCATGTGGGGGTACAATTCAAGCTCTATTTGGAAAGATGATGCCAACAACACAAATAGCAAAAAATGTTTAGTTGAGTGTTGCTTTTCATATTTTGACTAGAGGGCATCCTATGACAGACTATCCAAAATGTAACAAATTTTTAATCTTTTTTAGGTGCATTAACAACTTTCCTTACACACATTGGTCAATAAACATTTTCTAGGAATAAGCAACTAAGGTGACAAAAATGATGTACAAGAAAAAACAAAATGGTAACATTTTATTGCATTATCTTTAAATAAAGTTACTTAAAAATAGTTTGGCATAAAAGTAGTAGTGGTAATGGAAGTTGATATGAGGATTTGCATTCAAAGTGGGAATTAAAAAGATGCAAAATTTTACATGCCACATAGAGTACTATGTCATGAAATAGAGAATTGGTGAAGACAAAGCAAAGACAAAAGAAGGACAATTGTTAAATATGAGATATGAATGTGATTTTCAATACAGTTGTTTGCGAAATTAGATTTAGATCTAAAGTGTGAATGCATTGAAGGGAGTATGTATCAATACAAGTAGAAATGGAGATATGAAGAATTGGAAGGAAATAAATTGAATTTAACAAGATAATCAAGAGCATGAAGATTGAGTTAGTGATTGATGATAGAGTTTAGATAATGAAGTGGATAGTTAAAACATTCTCAAAATAAATGAGTGTATAAGGAGAAGAGTTGATAAAGAGATAATGTGGAAATTTCCTAGTAACTAGGATGTAAAATAAAACATGAGATGTAGTAGCACAAAGTGTGAATGGAAGTTGTGTAAGGACAAATGGGGAGGAGAAGAAAGCATGTCTTAGAGGATAATTAGAAGTTCTAGAAGTCAAGATAGGAGTGGTTGGAAGATGAAAAAAATATTAGTTCATACTGCATTGATGTAGATAAAAAGGATAAAGTAAAGAAGTATTTGAATCTTTATGTTATATATAGAGCAGAAGATGGTAGGATGTTTATGAATTCCTAGGAATGTGATAACAAAACGATAGAAAATAATGTGGAGGTTGTAGTTGGAAGGATGATGATTGATACAAATTTGAAGAATGATGAATGGTGATATGTGGTAAGACATTTTGTTATAGAAGCAAACAAGGTAGTTGGAAATAATTTTCAAAACTTGATCAAACGTTACCCTACACATTGCATATTGTTGTTGTTGTGAACAATGAACATGCATAGTGTGCAAGAAACTTGTAAAGGAAAATTTTCTAAGGCAAATTAAGAGTCATAAATATACATTATTTTACACTTCTATATGCTTTCAAAAAATACCCCCTGGTTCACTAGGGTGATGTTGGGGATGCAACAATTACACTTGTAGAAACCCTCAAATGGGGAGAAAACTCTAGAAGAGTGAGATTTTCCTCTTCATGCCTCTATATTCTAGTCCAATACATGTGTTTTACAATGCCTCTAGTGTGAAATAGAGTTTAAATATTAGCTACAATCACCTCCAAACAATTTCAATGTACCTTTACACAATGAAAACCCTCATTCAAGAACTTACAACTAAAAAGAACATATAATGAAGGTTACAACTATACTATGACATACCATTCTTGTTCACCCATTTTGACATGAAATGAACATATAATTAAGGTTAAAATGATACTATGCCAAAATGAACATAGAATGTTAAAGTATTTTATGATGTCTCAACATTCTTGAAGCTTGATGCCATAAGGAGGATACAATGCTAAGCAACAACCCTTCACATTCCCTACTCTATTTTAACTATGATGAATACACCACTTTCCATAAAAATGTCTTTTCAAAACCATTAGGGTGATTTTGAATCCACCATAGTAGAGATGAAATTGCCACTTTCAACAAAGTGGTAGTTTTCAAGTCTTCAAGGCAATTTCAAATTCTCTACCTATCGAAAAAGATGATTTCATCACCATTAATTTTTTGCTTCATTTTGTAATTTACGCATTTATTTGAAGACATTTTTGAGATACATTGAATCACTCCACACATGCCTTAAACACATGAGGCTATACTGCTAAGAAGTGAAACACACCAAAATAGACAAATTACTTCTCCAATGGCTTGAGACATCTTAGACTGATATGGTAACTCTTAGCCCCTTGGGTAAGTAATGACCCAATTTTTGGATCACACCTCCTCATTGAGGAGGCTTTCCCCCCAAAAACATTAGGACACAACATATGAGGAAATTTATTCCCCGCATCTCTTTTGGGATACCACTTGGCTCTGCTTAATTTCCCTTTCAATCCCACTAACCATGTGTCATATTATTCTCTCCTTGTCTTCCTTACATTATTTTCTAGGATTGCATCACCCTCCACTCCTCTTGATTACTTGGAGCTAAGTCATTAGTGGAAGGAACCACTCCATCCTTCTCTTCATCCAACATCAAAGGCTAGAACAATCAAGTTTATCAATAGTGATCAGTAAATACATCTTCATATAGGGAGACAAGTCTAAAAAACATTCTCTCTCAATTGTTCTACAATACAAAATGGACTATACCTTAATCAAGTTTATCAATAGTGATCACTAAATACATCTCCATATAGGGAGACAAGTCTAAAAAACATTCTCTCTCAATTGTTCTACAATACAAAATGGACTATACCTTAATGATTTCAATTTCTTGATTGGTCTAATTTTTTCTTTTCCGAAGAACACCTAAACTTGGTCTCCAACTTGAAACTTGTGTTCAAATTTTTATTCTTAAACCATGTAAGAAAAATGAGCATGTGACTTGATTTAAACTTACTTTATTGGTATCTTCACTTTTCATTTATTGAATCCTATAAGATTGTATTCTCCTTTCCTTCTTATATTCTCTTTGCATATGACTATTCTTAGTTTTTCATTCACATAAGTATTATTTTCTTATTAGTCCCTACCTATAGGGCAGGGGCTTATATTTTTGTATTATCATTTTTCATATTAGTGCTTGTTGGAAACTATTCAACTCAAATTATTTTTAGGGATTGCTAATGTTTAATATTTACAAATATTTCTTTTTTTTTAAATGTTTGAAAAAGGTCATTCTTTAATGTTGCTCTATTTACTAGATTTTGCTTGCTATTTTTTTTTTTAAAATGCAATTGGCCGCTTGTTTTTTCTTCATAGCTTTTTGAATTTTCAATTAATTGAAAATAATTGCAATGTTTTGGTGAATCGAAAACTAGATCTACCAAAAATTAAATTAGATTGCTAATATTTCTATTTATGTTAATTAAATTTATTTTCTAATATTTTTAGATCTCATAATGAAATGTACCTCTTTTTCTTTTCAAAAACTCCAGTAACAAGGCACATGTGAATTTTGATGGGTGGTAGGCATACAAATGGCTAGCAATTAAACTAGTAATAGGGAATGTCCCAATATAGGTGGTCATTGGCTACATTGGGGCATCAATCCTAGGTGACTTTTGCCATACAACAAAGATTCTTTTGGCCAGTGGCCATTTGATTGATGGTTTTGGCATTTGTAGAATGAAAAATTGCTATCAAAAGCCCCTCTCTATTGTTGTTGCTAGTTATTACTACCATTCCTTCTACACTCAGAGTAGATGCAAATCATGGGTAGCAGGCACTACAACACTTACCTTACCACCCAAACCCTAATAGACATATTAGGGTTTTCATCCCTACTTAAAATTAGTAAACCTTATCTAGTTAACACATTGTAAACCAACCTGAAGTCAACTATATTTATATGCATGTGAATAGTAATTTAGTTAAGGGATTCACATTGAAATAGATAGGTTCCAAGGGCAAATATATTTGAATAGCTAGCATGACAATGTGTTGGTTGTTTAAAACATGAGGTGCTTAAAACCAATACCATGATAAAAGCAATAACAAATGTGAGCTTCTAAATTATGGCTTATTTTCTAAGAAATTAAAATTTTCTCTAGTGACATTTTTGGATCTCTTGTAAATTTAAATGGTGATTTTGGCACTCATTGCATCATTCCTTGGATGACCCATTTCTTATGGTAATTTTCTAATATATAGGGAACTTGAATTGTTTAATTGGCATTAATAGGTGATATTTCATATGGGTGAAGGATTAATTTTAAATTTAAAGAAATGAATCATTATATATATAACATCATTCATTATCTCTTGTACTTGTTTTTTCAAGGAAGGTCAGTGATACTCGTATCTACTTTAACTCAGGTGTGTCTAATTGGGTCTCAACTTATATTTTTGAAAACTTCTATCTAGATATAACTATATTCAAATTTCTCTTATATGTGGAGGTTTGTGCTATAAATCCTAGACCATTATTCAAAGAAGGTATAACACTTGACCCATAAATTAGCTTACAATTAGTTATATATTTAGTGGATATTTTATAAAGTTAGGAGCAAATATTCTCCCAATTTTCTCCGATATAATTGTATAACAATAATGTTATAAAAAATTAAACCATACCTTATAAATATTTCATTTTTAGTTACACCTTATATATTATGTGTTTTTAAGGACTCTTAAAACATGCCTAACTATTAATTTTAATGTGTATATCCTTGGTTATTTATTTTAGATTATAATTTTCTTTCGCAAACTAACATTAGTGGATTAGGCTACTCTAGTTAGAGTTGATTTCCTTACATAGGAAAATTTTCTTCTCTTTATTTTTTAAAAATTTGGTAGACTCATTGTTTTAGGAGTATAATACATTAGATGCATTCCTTAATATCTATATTGTGTATCTATTTTGGTGTAGTGGCTTGTTTGATCAAAGAAAAAGGTGCTCCTAGAAACTCTGACTAAAATTACAGAGGGTGGGTGGGTATTTTTCTACTCTACAAATTCCATAAATAATACACTAATTTGGGTATCTATTTTTTAAATATGTAATGGATTATATGCATATTTCGGTAGAGATGATGTTACTAGGACTTACATCACTTTTGTTGGCTCTATCAGCTAGATTGTTATCTAACCTTTGTGTGAAGTCATCCCTATTTAGTAGAAAATTCTATTCCTCTTCCACAAAGTACTTTGATAGTGAAGTAATGCCCTAAAAAAATTGATGTACTCAATAAACCACTTGTACATTAAACATTATCAATCATATTTTTCTTATGGAAGATGACTTGCTAGCATCAACCATTGTAGTAAGGTATGATTAAATGGAAGCAACATTTCTAATACATTATATATATGAAAAAACCTTAATTGGTTTCTTTGGTTTGGACATGGCCATTGCCTATGAATTGAAGGCAAAGTTATATTTTGAAACTCATATTTGGGTGTTTTAGGTGCATGAACCTTTTATTTCAAATGAAAGTCTTGAATATATACATCATTTTCTCTTCATCCTAGAGTCACACACATTTCGTATTGTTGCTTAACTATGATTTTTGCAATGATCAAGGTAAATTTACATGCCCTTGTCTAAAAATCAAGTTCAAAATCATCTAGATTTTTTGTTGTTCTCCTCTCTACCACAAGAGATCCTCTATTTGGTAGGGGTTATAGATTCCACCTTAGTTTCTTTAGTTTCAGATCTATAGCTAGAGACCCTAGGAAGTTGAAGCTCATGTCCAAGACTTGTGCCTAGTTTTCCAATGTTTATTTCTACTCTAAGAGAATATGAAAATTTAAAGCACACCAACATGAATTTCTCTTTCTCGTATTGTAGAAGCACTCTCATTCCATAAAAGAAAGAAGCAATACCTAAAGTTATAAGAACTCACAAAGAGCAAGGTCTTTCCACCCTACATGGGAAAAAAAAAATATTAAAAAATTTAGGGGACTTTTCCTTGGTAAATATAATAAAATTAAGTTTATTTCTACAATGTTTCTTGAAGAGAGATAAAAAGTATTAACCTCTTAAACTCTCCAATCATGTGTCCACAACTTTCTACTGAGTGTTCTAATGTACAATAGGATCCTCTATGCTCTAACCACCTACAAAGTTGGAAAAGCCAATTGTGCAGCACCTCATAAAACTTTAGTTAATGTAGTGCAATGCTCAAGTTAGTGAGCCTCAATTAGTTTTTCTTGTATCTATAGATTTTGTTGCTAGTTGCTAACCTAAATCTTCTCATTACTTATTTCAACAACTTAATGCTATTATTTAAATAATATGTTATCTTAGCATAGCATAAACTACTTGTTACTAAAAAGTACCCATATATGAGGACAATTATGTTTTTCTATATAGAAAATATTGAAGCATATACAAGGCATGCAAACTATTTAGACAAATACCAAAAAAAATGTGGTCTGATGGATTGTAATCATTATATAGAATATGCATAAAATGGTGTTCTACCATGACTTTGTTGATCCTCCTTGAAGAGTAATATTTTTGGTTTTCCATTGCTTTTATATCTTTTCTGTGCCATAATTTTGTTATTTAGAATAGTGTAGCTTTGGCACAAGCACTTAAATCAAGTGTTACAAATGCAATGTAGTTATAGTAATTTTTTTGTTTATATCGAAGCATGTGTTGAATTAGATTTCAAAATCAAGTATCAGAGCCCTGTCTAACTTTTATTTGTAGGGAAATGAATTTTGTCTTAGTGTGTTTGCAGTTGACCAAATAGTAAAATTCTCAAACTATTTTTATAGTAGCTATATGCTTATTATGATAATAGGTTTTTGAGAAGTAACTTACAACCTAGGAACAAAAATTAGAAAATTGAATTTACAAGTATTCTCATCCATTATGCTACTTCTATAGGTAGATCTAACATTCTTATAGATGTTGGGAAGTACAAGCTTTTTTTTCACCTTATAGATGTTGGGGAGACTCTTACTAAACCAGGGGGATCTGCAATTTTTGCTAGTATTTGGAAGGCATGGGAAATGTTAAAGCCTCAAATCAAGGATAGAGAAGCTTTTGATTGGAACAATGGAGTTATATGGGGGCAAAGATCGTTATGGTGGAATATGTGTCATAAAGATAAGCCTCTAGCCTTACTCCAAGGATGCTTAGCAAAAAATGTAAGGATAAAGGTTTATCAACTCTTGCAAACTTGTTTGTGCAAGGTTTGCCAAAAAAGTGGGACCAAATAGAAAATTAGTTTCATTTAAGCAGTAAATTCTTTAGAACATATTCTACCATTAATAAAGCTTTGTTTAGTAAGTTGACCAGTATTGCTTATATTGAGGAAGAAGAGTATTTGAAGAAGTTGAACTGGGAGGATGAAACTCCCCTTACTCAAATCAAGCCAAAGCTGATCTATAAAATGTTGACAAAAACAAAAGATATCTTCCATCACATCAATCTCTCCTGGGCTGACTCCTTTTCAAATGAAGAATTTAATAAAACTTTTAAACTGCTGTGGTCCAAAATCCTTGAACCTAAGAAAGCTTCTTTTAAATGGCTAATGTTATTAAATAAGTTGAACCTAGGACTTGAAATTGTGAATTGCCCTCTATGTGTTGAGCCAGAATCTATGAGTCATATTTTTTTTAATTGTCTTTATGCCAAGTATGTCTGGTCCTTCTTTATGGGTAATATTGATAAATGGTCTTCTTCAGCCAATGGAGTAATAAAAGAAATCCTATTTGGTTATATCAAAGGTCTGAATGTAAAAAGTAACTCTTTTTAGTTTATTATGTCTTCTGAAATCCTAAGGTTCCTATGGAAGAAAAGGAATCAAGAAAGGTTTCTTGGCAAGGAAAGAGGACTCACTGGGATTCTTCGGGATCTCACTATTTTTAACTTTTTTGAGCAGGTAACGGTAACAATGGAGATCTCTCTTGGCAGGTTCAAAGAGTTAATTGAAATAGGTACAATGTGTTACAAGGAGGACATCAAATAAACAGACTTTTGTGCAAGAAGGCCAAGGAAATTTATGGACGAATTCTACAACTCTTATACAAACTTCCAAAAAATATATAGTAAAATGAAATAGTTGGAGAAAGCTGAAAGTGATCTTTACAAACACTTTGAAATGTCAGGTCAGAATTATAGCCTGAATACAAATAAGTTGAGGATATCACCTAAGATTGGAGCCTTTCCTACATTTGACTCCCTTGATCATAGTGATAACAGATAGCATATCTGGGACAAAGAAGGAAACTGGTATGATGACCCAAGATTAGAATTCAAAAGAATCGATATGGATGAATCAAGGCATGGAACTGAAGTTGATGATAGTCAAGGATGGTATTATCAGTATATGGAAGCGATAGAAGATGCACAGATAGTAGAACAATACAGATCTGGCTTGGAGGAAACTTTGGATTAAAATGACAAGTCAAATAATGCAGAGCAGTAGCCTATACAGCTGGATGGCAGAGATATTGAATCGAGGAACTTAGGAATTGGGCCTTAAAATGATACTAAGGTCAAGTTATATAAAGTAAAATCTGAACATGTAGATAGCAAGAAGATCCCTTTCTAGTATTTAGTTTAGTTTTGAAATCTCTAAAACTTTGTAAATATTAGAAAGAAAGTAGCTTTTGGATTGATGTAAGTAGCTTTTTGATGTGGCTTTTTCAGCCCCTTTTGATGTAAAACTGGTAATCCTTTTTGATTAATATTAGTCCTCGATACACAATCCAAAAAAGTGAGTTTAATTATGTGAGTGGGTGATTTGATGTGTCACCATCCTACGAGGGAGTTATATTTACTATGTTTAGACCATTTGGTGGTCTCTCCCTATTGGTCGATTTTGCCACCTCCACTCCTCTCTCTAATCTATATAAACTCACTACCTAGCTTGAATTTTGCATTTTATATGGAAATTATGCCAATCTTGTGTAGCTTCTTCTTTGATCTCTTAATGCAATTATGTCATCTTGACATTTGTATATCTCTCGGAGTCACTGGTTTGCAGTGTTTATGTTTTTTTCTAGTTTATGTAGCTTAGAATTTCTCTTATAAAGTCCTTGGGTTATCAATCTATTTCAGATTTCTAACATTTTATGCTTGTACAAGACCCCATGAGCCTTTTATTTTTGTTTTGCTTCTAATCCTTTGATCCCAACATGAGGCTAAGAATTATTCTTGCATTCTTGTATTGTTTAAGCTTATGCATAGGTAGCCCCCATAGTATTTTTTATTCTCATATAGGACCCCATGAGCCTTTTATTTCTATTTTTCTTCTAATCTCTCAATCCCAATAGGATGCTGAGAATTACTCTTGCATACTTGTGTTGTTCAAGTTTATGCATAGGCAACCCCCATAGTATTCATATGCTTGTGCAGGACTACGTGAGCCTTTTATTTTCATTTTACTCTTGCTTCTAATCCCAAATCTATTTCCTCATATCCCCACCTTTGTTCCTGTCATCAAAAGGACCCTATTGTTGTAAAGGAAGAGACAGTTGCAACAAGATCTCTGAGGCTAAAATCCTGGCATTGGATCCCAAATTACATATGTTCTTTAATTACTTTCAGTAGTAATTAGCTCACAATCTTGCCCTTGAGGAAGTGAAATTTATGTTTATTTTCTCTTGGTTAGTGTAGATTTCATTGCTTTCTAGATTGGATTCATTTCCTATTTTTCTTAGAGTAACTACAAAATTTCATTTCCTTAGAATAACTTACATCAACATCAGAACACAAAAAACCAAAAAACATAGACAAATTGCATTTAGGAAAAGTCATTTATATTTGCATTCATAATTTAATTTTAATAGTAATTAGTTCATATCTAAAAATTGGAAAAAGAACAAAACACTTGCATTCATTTAGCATAATTACATCTAGAGATTCATACAACATTAAAAAACACTCAAATGTTCAAGCAAGGAAGCTCTCAATCTCATCACGAGGCACAAAACTCAACAAATTTTAGAAAATAAACTTTCTAGCAAGGAATCCCTTGATCTTGTCACGAGACACAAAATTCAACAAAGTCAACACAAAACACAACAAGTTCAATTTAAAATGAAAATAAACATCCATATCCTTCACTTAGCACTCAATGTGCCTAGGTGTGAGGGAAGATTGGATCCAAAAAGTCTTAGAAGAAATTAGGGAGAATCTCCCCACACAAGGAAACCTCACTGAAGAGGACATTCAAGAACAAGCAGAAATCTTAGATCAAATGAGACAAGATACAATTAGGACTCACATCCTAAGGACCTTTCAAGTTCAAGGCCAAATTATCAATCAATTCCATGGACAAACTAGATAAGACTTAGCAATTATAAGAGAAGAAGGAAACAAAAATCTTGTTCTACTACAAGAATTGACCTCTTAACTCCATGAAATAAATACCAACAATCATAACAATCAACAACCACACACACAAGCCAATAATGAGATCAATCTAACCACCATGTATAATGTTATGCTTCCTCAAGTATAGAACACCCCCTTAGTTCCACCACCACTTGACTGGCTTTTTCCATGAGAGTAGGAGTGATTGGGTGGGTGCCTTTAGCAAGTATATGATTCATGTGTTGTGTTGAAGTTAGACTCACTAGCACAAGCTTGAGTCAATTTCAAACAACACAGGCCTGAGATTAGTGGTATTAGGGAGGTTTGTCTTTATATTGCATGCCTTGTCAAACACAATATGTGTACCTAAGCCTCAACATCAACCCTAAAGATCCATAAAACTACTTGTTAATCCATTTCAAGATGGCCAAAACCATGCAATAGAATATACACATGATGATCAAGAGTTAAAAAAGACGCACTCATGGACTAGCAAAAATTTATAATCAACCAATTTGTAGAGGTCCCTAAATGTGTGGTTGCATCAACCTCATCATCAAGCAAATATTTTGGAGTTCGAGTACCCCCTAGATTTTAGGTAAACTTATATATTCCTTTGTTTGAAGGTAAGATCAATGTTCATGTTGCAGGTAACTTGGTAGATTAATTACATTCTTACTTTTTCATGAATGACTTCTCTGAAAGGTTTCTTCACCTATCAAAAAGTGGTGGCAATACCATGCACTTTGGGAAGAGGAATAGGTAGAAGGTAAATATGAACCAACTTGGAAGCAATTCCTAGAATCCATCAAGGATGAATATTATCTTAAAGATGTTTGTTTTGACTATTACATGTAGTGGTCATAATTGTGGCAAGGACATGACCAATTGGTCTAGGCCTATATTAATGTCTTCCAGGAGCTCTATGGGAAGCTAGGATCATTTGAGTCAAAGTAGCATTAAGTCCTTACTATTTGACAAACCATCCAATCTAGACTAAAGTTGATCAAGGTCAAGATGATGGGAGAGGCCTATCACTATGCATCAACCATTGAAGATGAGTTCAAGTAGAAGGTCAAGTGGGAAGTAACCAACATCCTAAGGAAGATATTGTCTATGAACAAGAGAAAATCATCCAAGATAGGTAAGTGGTATGACATGCACAAGAGTTGTAGTTATTCCAACACTGAGTGCCATGTTTAGAAGAATCTACTTCATAAGGATAGAATAGAGGATGATGATGTTAAGACCTCAAATGGAATCATTGACATAGTTCCCAATGTCCTAGTCAACACTGCACAAGCAACAACACTCTTACATAAGGAAGTTGAAGTAAAGCAACCATTTTAATCATAGATATGAGTGAAAGGGCAGCTACTGGACTTCATGATTAATGGTGGTAGCATGAAGATTTTAGTCTCTTCAAAACACATTGAGAGGTTGAGGCTACCAACCATGCCTCATCTATAGCCCTTCTATTTAGGGGAAAATTGGATTTATTAATGTTTTAGATTTTGGATGTTTAAATTCGCCTTTCCACTAGACATTCAAGGATCTAGGGTTGAGTGACGGGCACTATAATACCCTAGGTCGCTTGAAAATGGAAGGAAACTTGGATTAGGGAATTTAATTATCAATTTTCTTTCTCTTATGCCCAATTGACCATTAAAACCCTAATTATGCAAATACGGCAACAAATTGATGAATAATAGAAAAAGCTCTTGCAGATAGGAGTATAATAAATACCAAATCACTGAGTACCTGTTTTCAGGGTTCCAAAGCGGAACAGTCACTGACACTGGAGTGGGTGCCCAAGTCTAAGGTACTAGTTTCTTCACGGGATCTGAACCTCCTTCCGGCACTGATCAGCCTTGTAACTTCTATTTCCTGAAACCCAGATGCAGAGGACACTAGAGCGAGTGCCTAAGTCCTGGAAGTGCTCCTATGTCCTACTTTTCTTCAGATCTTGAATCCTTGATGCCTGCCAATCCTTCCTGCAACTTCACTTTGCCCAAATATGACACCTGTAACCTGCAATCACAAGACTTGGTTTGGGGGTTGTGGTGTTTAGAAGCTTGCCTCAGCCAAGCCTCGAAGGACACTTAAGTCTCTGAACATGATTATTAGATAAAAGAGTGCGTGCCCTTGTGAGGCAGAGGCAAAAACCAAAGGAATCAATGATGAAAACACAATGATATGTCACCTTGTAGTGAAGCTCTCATGGGAGGAAGATGCTTTTCATTCCATGAGGAAATTAATGCTCAAATCTGCAAACATCAACACAGAAAACACACAAATCTGCTCTTGCAACACAATGAAAGCCTTGAATCACCTTGAGAATGCATAGAGTTCACAATGATCATCTAGTTTACAAATGAATGCCTAAACATGCTTATATATGCAACTACAAGCATTCCTGCCAAGATTTTAAAAATCAAAACTTACCGTGTCGGCAAAAGGACCAAATAACGGTCACAAACTGACACTCAGAAATTAGGGCTGCCCCAAAATAGGGTAGGACTAGGGCGCAGGCACCCAAGTCCTCCCCCTATTTTGGGAAGGGTACAACTCAAGGGGTCCACCTGGGTCCAATTTGCCATGGAACCTAGGTCTCATTCCATCTGGATGCCAAAATATGAACTAAGATGTCCTAAATGCATGCTAAAGACCTGGGAGCTAAACCTTATGAGGGAAAAGCCCCTAAGGGGACATTTTCTGACGTTACATTTAGCCCCCACTTTAATGTATATATAAACACGAGGCCAATACATGCATTAAAGTAAGGTCACAAACACAACAAGCACACCAAGCACGGAGAAGACACACCAATCACATAGAAGGCAGTAATAGACACGCAAAACACAGAGAAGATAGTTACATTCACACAAAACACGGAGAAGATAATCAATGCATAGAAGACACATTAATGCATGGAAGACATAAATGATATCTTTTCTTTTCTTTTTCTCATATATATGAAATGCAAATGCAAGTACTGGAAAGTAAATAAACCTCCCATAATACATTATGCACTACATTAGGGTGCAGGTCTCTGTATATATGGGTCAACACACACACAAGACATGCAAAACCTCCCAAAATGCAGGAAGCACTACTCAAGGGTGCTGGTCTCTGCATATGGGGCAACAAACATGCCACACAAAACAAGCACGCCAAAACACACACACTTGAAGACACGAAGAAAACACGGCAGACAAGCGATGGTGTGTTGTCTATTTCTAGGCTCATCACCATCTCAGGCACATTACAGGCACACACCGACGATTGGGCAAGTCACCACAATAATCACAGAAAACACACTTAAGGGTTGAGTTAGTCACATAACCGCTCCCCGCCTCCGCAGAGGGCTTAAGATAAAAAGGATATACACGATATTCTGCCTCCGCAGAGGGCTTACATGATTGATTGATTGATTGATTGCAAACAAACTCAAGATGCACAATGCACTACTCTAGGGCGCAAGTCTTTGCATCTAAGGTCAAACACATTGCTAACATCTATAACAAACAACTTACCTTATATATGCCCCCACCTTAAGGTGGTTGATATCAGTTATCGATATCAAGCATGTTAAGGTAGGAAGAAAACACACAAGGGAACACCGACTTTCACAAAGCCCATGCCCCTCGAAGGTGACATGTACTTTATGATCATCAAATGTTCCCACAAACACATCCCTTCAAGAAACATGTTAGTGTCTACAACATCATGATAAACAATAACATCAATGCAAATGATTAACCACACAAAGAGCCAAGTTTATACAACGAATTCAGAGTTCAAGGATAACCGTGGGGCTATATCACGAAGCTCTCCAAATCGAGTACCACCAAGGCTAGATTCAAAGGCAAACAAAGGTGCATAGAGCGACAGTATTGTCAAGGTTTGTAAATGCAATAGAAACATCAAATTCACTATGCGAAAAGCGCGAGTGCTTCCACTAGCCAAGCGTCGGATAAAATATAGAACCCCATTGTCATATTAGGAACTAAGTCCATTTGTTGATTGCTCTTGAAAGGGACACTAGGTCCACATTAGTATAAATGTTTTTCATCATCCACCCGCTAGATGGAAACACTAGAGGAAGGGAAACAATAAATAAGAGAGGAGAAGCAAGTGTCTTAGGGACAGTCATGTAGGAGGGTGCCCCCAGGTCACCAACCGCGATGCTATGTCTGTAAGACACAACACACAATGATGAAATCAGAGAGAGGCAATTTAGAAGAATGATGATACAAATAGAAGGTCACAACAGAGGCGGTGTCCTGGTATCCCGAGCCTTACGGGAGAATCCGAGGTCATCCTAGGAGGCCTAAACAACACATAACACATCACGGGGGAAGCACATCATGAGAGAGAGAAATGGTTAGAGATACTTACCTGTAGGGTCTTCATGCTAAGTCTTATCATCAAGTAAATCATCGTCATCCTCCCACTCCCTAATGTTAAAGCAAGGTGGGATATAAGGTATCATAGCCCAATTCATGTCTTGCTCATCATGTTGTTTATTGTTAAGATCATGTTTGTTTGGTTGAATGTTGGGATCAATGTTTTCTTGGTGAGAGGCAAGGTAATCTCGTCATCTTCTCTTTCTCCCTTTTACAAGTTTACGTTGTTGTATTTTATGACTTAGTTTTTGTAACGTAGGGATTTGCTTTGTTATGGATTTTTGTGTTGTAGAGGAGGAAGCACCAAGATCAAAGGTCCTTTGTCTAGGTGGAATGTTTTCTTGTTGAAGCTTACTATCATACTTATTCTCGATCCTCTTAGTGATGTCCAAATGACTTGAATATTCAAACAAAGGAGGGACATTAAAGTTCTTCGCTTCCTTAGTGAAATCCAAGGTGTGTGAACAATCCACTAAAGGAAGAAGGTTGGTGGGAGGATCCACAGAGGTAGGAATTTGATTATTGTTAAATGAATGCTCATTTTCTACGCGTGGAATGTTCTTTGTTAAAGGGAGCTCTTCATTCACTAATGCTTCATCTTGGCCAGGGAGAGCAGTGGAATTATTAAAGCTATCCCTAGTCTTCTCATTTAAGGTTCTTGAATGTTCTATGGAATCATTATCAACATTTTCATGAGTATTCCTAGAGATGAATTTAGTTAAAACTTCTAAGATCAAAGGATATGCTCCTATGAATAGTGTAAAGCTATTAAAATCATGTGTATAATAAAGTAATTGCAGCTCATATGTAGAACATATAGAAGCATCAATACCACTTGCAAAAGCTATGTGCTCTAGAACGCGAGGATTCTCATTAGTGAAATTAGAGAAATTTTCAAAATCTAGGATATACTCATGCAAATATTTTAGAGATGAATAACATGAAGATGCCATAATAAAATGCAAAATCAGATTTTAACAATTTTCCAAGAGTATGCAAAAGACAAGTGCAAACTATATGCGAAAATGATCTTAAAATGCTTGATTTTTTTTGTACTTTTTTTTTAATGCAAATATATGAAACAAAGGTGTTGTAAGGAAATTGATCAAGGGTAGAAAATAATATGTTTGATATTAGTCCAATATAGAAATAAGATCCTTTACAACACACTTTTGATGCAAATCTAAGATGATGCCAAGTCAAATTACAACGAAAATATGTCAACATAAGCACCTTTTCACCAAAATTCAAATGCAAAAGAGCATGACAAAGGGTGTTGTGAGGAAAATAATGATGGACAGAAAATAATATTAGTAATAACAACCACTTAGTGCCAAAATATCCAACACAACACGCTTTTAGTACCACTTAAGGTAAAACCCTAGTGAAAGTATAGCAAAAATAGGCTATTTTTCACTTTTTTCAACTCCAAGACCTAGAAAGAGGGGTGTTGTAAGGAATTTTAGGAGGCACAACAAATAATATTACTGATACCAGTCACCTCAATCCATAAAATTGATCACAACACACTTGGAGTGCAAACTAGGTCAAACCCTAGGGCAAAAATAGCTAAAAATGTGTAGTTTTTTACCGAATTTTCACCATAAGAGCCTGATAAAAGGGTGTTGTGAAGATTTTTAGGAGGGAAAACAAATTATTACCCTTATAAAATCTAATTAATGCAAAAATACTCTTCACAACACACATATGGTGCAAGTTTCTAAAGTCAATAAGGCCAAATTTAGTGAAAATCGTTGTTTTTGAAGCCCTAGGTTTGAGATCTTGGGGCAAAATGCTATGCGAATATTTTGAAGTCTGATTTATGATGAAAATTAAATACTCTCATATCTAAAAATTATTTTCAAGCTTGAACGTGCAAAATTCCCATGCAAATTTAATGAAAATGCATCAAAATTGTTAGTTGTTGTTGAAATTTTCTACGCAAAATTGCAAATATTTTAAATCTAAATGCAAATTTACACTAAAATGCAAGACTAAAACTAAATACAAATTTGAATGAGCCTCTAAAATCAGTAGAAAAAATTGAGAAAAGATTTTGCCTACTAACCCTAGATTTTGGAATTACTGGGTTATATCAAAATTGTCAAAATTTCCACAAAACCTTAGCAATTAAATGATAAGGATGCAATGCAAATTTATGAATTTTTGTGTTTTTTATAGTTTATATCAGATTTGGTGCAAAAATCATGAATTAGAAAAATTTAGAAAGAATTGATGCAATTTAGTAAGCCAAACAATGCAATTTTTTTGTATTTTTCTAATTTTTTTTTTGAATTTTTCTCAATGCAATAAAATGAATGACTATATGAGTGAATGAAATCAATCCAAATCTGAAGACACACACTCAGCAAGTTGCAATTTAAGTCCAAAAACACAGGATCACCAAAATGTTTAGGGGAAAATTGGATTTATTAATGTTCTAGATTTTAGATGTTTAAATCTGCCTCTCCACTATACATTCAAGGATTTAGGGTCAAGTGACGGGCACTATCATACCCTAGGTTGCTTGCAAATGTAGGGAAACTTAGATTAGGGAATTTAATTATCAATTTTCCTTCTCTTATGCCCAATTGACCATTAAAACCTTAATTATGCAAATATGGCGACAAATTGACGAATAACAGAAAAAGCTCTTGCAGATAGGAGTATAATACCAAATCACAAAGTACTATTTTTAGGGTTCCAAAGTGGAACAATCGGGGACACTAGAGCGGGTGCCCAAGTCCAAGGTACTTGTTTATTTGCCGGATCCAGACCTCCTTCCAACACTGATCAGCCTTGTAACTTCTATTTCCTGAAACTCAGATGCTGAGGACACTAGAGCGAGTGCCCAAGTCATGGAATTGCTCCTATGTCTTGCTTTTCTTTAGATCCTGAATCCTTGATGCCTGCCAATCCTTCCTGCAACTTCACTTTTCCCAAATACAACACCTGTAACCTGTGTTGATGTATAAAATTACACAAGTTCTAACACCAACATGGGAAGTTTCAAGAATGTGGAACTTGCTACTTGAAACAACCTCCAGATTTTAAAGAAGCTGGTTCTTCTCTATTTTAAATGGGTTTTGAGAAAAGGGTAAGAAACGAACATGATTACAGATATAATTAAGTAAATCTAACTATGGCGATGCGCCTGAGTAAAAGTATTCCTTTCAAATTAAGCACAGTGAAACTATTCTCAAGATTCAGTTATATTAAAGAGCAGATACTGCATGATTAACATAAATAGATGGAATGAATATAATCAAAGGCTCACAATCAGACACTTTGCAATGACACAGATAATATCAACCAAGGCATAGAACAGAGTTCTTCTCATTAATCTTTCAGCAACATAAAAGGCACAAATACATGCACAGGTACATTAACTTTCTCATCAAGAACAACAAAATAAAGGCAAAATGACATCAACTAGCCACAACAAAGTCTCTAACTTCTCTTTTTGATTTTGACAAAACTTATCAAAAATATCTCTATCTCTATGTATCTCTATATGTATATGTCTGTCGATCTATTACAAATATTACATATTTATAACCTAAGATCTGTCTCTAGATTGTCTGTAACAACCAAATCCCAACGACTCAACGGAATTGAAGATAACTGGAAGTCTCTAGCGGTTACAATCCTTCAAATCTATAATGGCCATCCACTCGTGTAGGCTCATTGGCTGGGGCAAAATATATGTGGCACAACTCCTTTACTGAGATACAGACATATGGCGAGGCCCGGGCACTTGAATTTGAAACATACTGTGACAGATGGTAGCATCTGCAGCAAAGCGAGAAACTCCTTTGTTTCTCAAAAATGAACAGGAAAATGACACTTGTCGCATTCCGCAGTCATCAAGACTATCTATGTGTCTTCTTCTGTAAAACCCTCAAAATTGTGTCTTTATGCTCAGGTGACCTCTGCTTATGACATCTGTCACAACCCGCATTACTTTATAATACGAGACACATATATAATGGGATCCACAACCTTTAGCGTGCATTAGCTTCAAAAGGGAGAAAACTGGGACAAGTGGCATCTTCCACGCGCATGCCAGTTAACATGTGGTGACACCCACAACACTTGAAGCTTAAAGTTTCTCACTGTAAAGGGGCATAAACAAAATAACTCTATCTCCGTGACCACCACGTGGCATTCTTCGCGCCCTTGAAACTGAAACAATCTGTGGCCCACCATCTATCTTTACAAGCATCAACATGATATGAAAAGAAACACGCGGCAAACTCTGCAACAAAATAAAGAGACACGCGGAAAACTCTGCACAAAACAAAGAACTTTAGGGACTGCCTCCGCATGCTACAGATGTCAACCTCCGCAGCAAAGCAGAAACTTGAAATATTGAAACTATTTGCTACGTGCCGCGCTCCGCACAAAACTTAATATTAGAATCAATACTGCAGCTTTAATTGTGGCTTGACACTTGGTGACTTCCGCACAAAGCATTAGAAACCTGCGAAACGATACCTTTGAAACTCGCACAGAAACAAAAAGGAGACCCACACAACAAGATTTGAAACATGCGAACTAAGCTGCAACTGAAACAAAATGTAGAGTCTTTGACACTCTACAGTTCCTGGTGACCAATAGGACTTCTGAGCCTGCTCGGAAAGAACCCAAAACTGTTAAAAAATATGCATATTGAAAAATACAACACAGAGTTATAAATTTTGCAATGTTGTTTGATAAACAGACCATTTTGAATCAGAGAGTCCCTATCTACTCTGTAAATCTTGAAAGGCAAAATCAAGATTAATTATATCCTTATGAGAAAAAGTTTGTAAAATTTGTACCACAACCTTTAATTGAAACTCTAGCTGGGCCATAGGTAGCTTCCACCTCTTTGACTGATGATGAATCACTTAAACCCTAAAAAATTGTCTCATCATTTTGCCTGGTCAAGAGAAGGGCCTTGATGTCATCAATCATCAATACTATGTTACTATCTGGGAATGGTGAAGGAAGCCCCAGTTGCACCAAATCCTTAATATGTTTCATGATATTTTTTACTCCTTTCACTGTATCCAGGAGCTCTTAACAATTTGTGGTTGCGGAGTTACAACTCAGAACTTCATTGACCTTCTTAGTAGCGACCATTCTGTCATTTATACCTGCTACTGATAGAGTCTCATCTATCGTGTCATACAATTTCTTCAATAAAAGTTGAGAGTCAGAAACCCTCAATGAAACAGTAGACAAAGTGGCCTGCACCGAAGTTTCAACCTTCTCACATAGCTGTTGAGCATTTAGCAGAAATGTTAAAGATGGCCTTAGCTGGATAATCTCCTCAGAGATTCTCTTCCATACTAAAACATAAAGCTCTTTCACCAAATTTAAAACTCCAGCATTCTGTGGCCTATTGGCTAACTCAATTGTCAGTTGCTTTGTTCTTTGTTGCTCAGCCAGGAGTTGTGCCTAAATTGCACCATTAGCATTCTGCTCACTTAATAACTTTTGTTGGAATTGTGTGGCCTGTTGCAACTTATCTTGATATTTTTTCTACAAAGTGGCTTTCTCCTGTCTCAAAACAGTCACTGTAGCCTTTTCTTGTGCTAGCTCAAACTTAAGAGAAGCATTCTAGGTCTGTGTAGCCTGATGTATCTGACAAGAAACAGTATTTTGCAACTATTTGTTTAGACTCTCAATCTCATTATTCTTTGAATGAATCTCCCCAACAAGGTTATTGTTGTTCACCTTTTCTTGAGCTAAATCATTCTCTGCTTTCTGCAACTTCTTGGATACCTTCAGATAGTCAGTTGCAACAGCAAAAGTAGTTTCATTTAGCAGCTCAACCCTGTCCTGCGGCCTGAAAAGAGACATATCCATAGGCACAACATTCATGGCATAATCCTGGGGTTGCATTTGTTCATTAGGTTTCACCACATTTGAAGACAAATGTGTGACTATCAGTTGTTGTTGAATGGGGTCAAAAAGTGACCTCATGTGTGCCACAGCAGGGCTCTTATTTTCCTTCTTCCTCTTTTTGTCCATTCTAGCCTCTCTAGCCCTTTTTGTTGTGTCTACTTGGGCTTGGAATGTAGGAGGGGATGCAATGTATCCTCCAGCAAGGGGATGACCTTGAGGCAGGCCATAGGGATACAATTGTTGGCTAGGAGAAACTTGAGGAGGGGTTTTCTTTGGCATAGATGGAGAAAATAATGGTAATGACATGGCCTGTGAAGACATGGCCTGTGAAGTGGCAATTGTGGCAAGGGTTGATGTAAACACAACAAAAGTGGCAGGGGATATGAATGTTTGGCTACTTGGGATTGCCACTCCTATAGTAGAAGAAAGAGATACAAGAGAAAAGGGAGAAGAAACACTTACTTGAGCAACATAAGATGTGACTGGCAGTTGTTGTAGCCGTGGTTCTGCTTCTTCTTCCTCTTCTGCTTGCATGTGCAATTTCCTATGTTTCCTAGGCCTCTCACTTGTTTCCTTTGTTTCTTTTTCTTCAACATTCACCACCACTGGTGGTTGCAAAGGAACAAACTTGGAACCCCCAGATGTCGAAGTTGCTTGGGTCCCTATAGTTGGTGATGACACTACACCCTTTTGCTTCTCTAAGGTGTTGAGGGATTGGGGCCAGGAAGATGCAGGAGCAACAGATGAGGCCTGTCCTGTCTCTTGCATAGTTTGGGCTGACTCTATTTCCTCCTCTATTTCCTCACCCTTCCTCTGAATTCTACCAGTGTCTGGACTTGAGACTAGGGACGGATGCCACTCATCCCAGATTGATTCCCATTTTTCATCAGTGTCAATATTCCCAAATGAATATGTGAGCTCTGAAATCTCTTGCCTATATTTCCAATAGGCTTCAATCTTTTCTGGTTTCCAATCTTGGGCCTACAATGTTTTCCTCAAACCAGCAGTCATTCATAACTTAGGGTCAAATTTCTTCTCTTTGACATAGAAGGCTTCCCATGGCCTAGCCCCCTCAAAGGGAAAATCAGCTAGTTCAACATATAGGTCTGGGTTGTCTTCTTTTGGATTCCTCCTATCCTCCCAGAATGGCCGACTCTCATGTACCATTTTAGCACAGACTTTGTTATTCATAATCCAAGAGGCCAGAAAACTATCTGGGTCATACTTCCATTTATCTTCAATGAGGAGGAAACCAAGGGCAGCTAACTTCCTTAACAAGAGGTTCTCTGCATCTCTAACCTCAAGTGTCATATTTTTCCTAACCCATGGGATATCATACATCTTCCTTTTCTTTTTCTTGTGGCTAAACTCATTATCAACCACAGACACCTGTCGGGTCACTTCTAAGAATATGACCCCAGAGGTCAATATTTTAGGTAATAGCACAGGTTCCTTATTAAAACCATGGACTCTGATTATGGTATTATGTGCCCCAAAGAAATAATCATAGGGAATTGGGCAATTGGTCATAAAACCCCTTATACCCTATGTCAATCTATGTTCCACAGGCTCAGGAGTTAACTGACAAAAAGCAGGGGTGACAAAATGTTCCCAAAACTCATAAGGATCTGAGGCTTCAGATAACACATGTGTCCATGTAGACACATGGATGGTTTTATTTTGACCAAAATTTGGGTCATACATATTCAAATGCATATGTTGTGCGAAAAGACTATGGTTTTGATACAACATAGGGTGGAATAAAAGAGCATAATACCTAAAAACTTGCCTTGACTTGAAATTTATGAGCTGATCAATCATGGCGTTAGCAATTTGTTCCGAGAAATCTAGTCGGTACTCTTGTGATTTGTCCACAGTTTTCAATCTGAAAATGATAGCTATTTGCCAATCATGGACTGTGTTATCCTCTCTCATCCCAAAAACGAAGGCTATCATTAAAAGTGCCTCTTGAACATTTTGACTGAATTGTGCCCTCCCAGTGGGTAATGTGGGCATCTGGGTGTTATCATCTCCCAACTGCATCTCTGAATTGAGGAACTTGACTTTGTTAATTATATTGGCCCATGTGTTTTGCATTTTAGCAAGTGTTGGAAATGTGGTTGTTTTATCATGTTGTATGGCCAACATGTCTCTTATGGCCTTGGGCATAATATGTATTATGAAAGGGCCCTATGGTATAGTACTTGATGGTGCATGAAACAGTTCTGCACATAACTCAATTAGCTCGGGACATAGGTGGACATTAGGAACTAGAAACTGTGCCAATCGCGAGGTCCATATCCTCATACCAAAAGTCTCAGACTACCCGCTGTTTGCTCAGAGAATATACCTCTGATGTGCCCCCTCCCGGAGAGCCTTGGTGTTCTTTTGAAGGGTCGTGTCGAATATGCCATCTGCGTAATCCTTCACCTTTGCTGGGTCGATAGAATATCCTACCTCAGGGACCCTTGTTCTTGGGTAGGTTTGCTTTGGTTGCGCGGGCACTAAAGCATATGATTTGCTGTTCAACAGCTTATCAATAGATTCATAAATTCCAAGTCCCTCATGAGGAGACTGTGTTTCAGACATAGCTGTATCTGTGAGGAGAATGTAGGAAGCTTTGACACAGGAAAGAATGAAACCACTTAACAAGAGTGATACTTGGCTAAAAGGCACTTGCTAGGGACGGAAATCAAATGTAATAGTGATTCAAAGCAGAGAGATAGAAACAAATGAGAGCTACACTTAGGATTTAACACTAACTCATTGGGGCTTATGAAGGTAGTCAATGACACATCTTATCCTATTAATGTCATTAATGCCAAGAAACAACTAGTGTATCTTTTCAAAATCTACATGGAACGGAGTGTCAGATATGTTATGGGAGTGGCTATCCTTTCTGAAAAGCATGTACTTTTAGGGAATTTGGGGATTGCCGAACAACCTTAATGAATGCAAGACCAAAAGAGAAGGGGCTTTGCACTACTGACACGTGTTCACTGAACACTTATTCAAAGGGAAAGCGGGAAAAGAAAGCGGGAAAACAGGAAAGCAAGAAAATGAAAGAGAACTAACTAACTATGATACATTAAGAGTCCCTCATTAATTGAAATATTTCAGATAGATCCCATTTACCAGAATCTCTTTAGGTTCTCCGTCCATGGTCTCCAGTTCAAATGAATTTTGTTGCTTGCAAGAACGAATTTTGTAAGGACCTGTCCACAATGATTCAAATTTGCTGTGTCGACCTGGCTTAGCAGCTCTTTCATCCCATTTTAATACTAGAGAGCCAACCTCAAAAAGGAGATTTGAAGTCTTCTTATCAAAACAATCCTTAACCATTTTCTGATGTTTCATCAGTGACTCATGTGCCTTTTCTCTTTTCTCTTGCACTTCCAACAATTTAGCAAGTCTAACTTGCATGGGGTCATTCTCTTCAATTTCTATTTGTTTTAATAATTGCAAAGCAGGGATCTCTAAGCTCAGTGGCATTACTACTGGTTTACCATAAACTAATTCATAGGGAGACATTTTAGTCACTTGCTTTGGTGTGATCTTGTCAACCCACAGTGCTGTATTAAGTAGTTTATGCCACTCTCTGTGATAATTGGTCCCTATCCTTTTTATGAGTCTGATAAGGTTCTTGTTAGTGGACTCTGCCAGACCATTACCTTGAGGGTAATAATTTGAAGAAGTCTTCAAATAAATCCCATTCCTTAATACAAACTCAGATAATTTTGCTCCTAAAAGTGCTTTAGCATTATCTAATATAATGGTACGAGGAGGGGCAAACTGAGCAGTTATGCCTCTTTGAGTGGTATTGCTTCTAATATGACTTTTTTTGTTGCCTCTTTGAGTGGTACTACTTCACTCCACTGGATAAAGTAATTTGTTATTGTGAGAATCCATTTGTGTCCCATTCTTGATACTGGATTGATCATACCAATAAAATCTAGAACCCATTGAGCAAAGGGTTCATCCACAACTATGGGGCTTAGAGGCATTGCTACATTTCTCCTTTTGCCTGTATAAAACTGACAAGCCTAGCATTCTTTAACCAGCTGATAGCAATCTATAAACAGAGTGGGCCAGAAATATCCTGCTTGAGTTACTTTGATTGCAATGGTCCTTGCTGAAAAGTGTCCACCTGAGGCTCCATGGTGTAATTCATGTAGTATTCTTTGAGCTTCATCTTTCTCTATACATCTCAAGAGTATACCATCAACATTTCTTCTAAATAGAATATGGTCAATTAGTACAAAATGGGCCCCTTGCTGCCTATAGTATCTTCTCTTATCATGGGAGAGCTCATTTGGGAAAATCCCATGCTTCATAAATTATATTTTGTTTTTGACCCAAGAGTCTTGGTCAATCTCTTGGAGTTTCAATACATTTTCACTATCTGTTTCTTCAGTCATTATTCTCTCCATGTCTTGAGTCATATATTGGCACAATCCTTTGCCTCTGACTAACTTGGTGGGTCTTACTTCTACATCATATTCCCGAATCTTTGTGATCCAATTGTCCCTTTTCTCAGTGATCTCACCCTCCATAATATATTCTCTTACACTAGGATGAGCCACTAATATCAGAATCTTGTTTCCTGTTACTTTTTAAAGGGCTTTTACAATGGCATATGCCTGCTTCTCCACAAAATTATATTTAGCCTCATATTCCCTGAGATTTCTGGAGAAAAAGGCTATTGGGTGTTCTCCTTCTTGCTGATCATCTTTCTGAGTTAAAACAGCAGCAACACTGAATTCTCCCCCATACACATACATTATGAAAGATTTAGAAAAATCTAGGTTTCTAAGTACTGGGGCTGTTGAAATAGCTTTCTTGACTTCTTCAAAAGCCTATCTTCCTTCTACAGTCCATTTGAAAACCAGATCCTTTTTTAGCAACAGTGTCATTGGTCTAATTAGACCTACAAAATCAGATATGAACCGGCTAACAAGGTTGATTTTCCCTAGAAAAGATTGAACTGCTTTTTTATTAACTGGTAGAGATAGGTTCATTATGGCTGTGACTCTTTTTGGATCAATAGAGACCCCTTCCTTTGATACTATATGCCCTAATAGTTTACCCTGAGGTACTGCAAAGATACATTTCTTGGGATTCAGAGATATTCCAAACTCTTGACATTTCTTAAAAACAACCTCTAAATGGTCAAAATGATCTATAGCATTCTTAGAAAAAATAGTGAGGTTGTCTAGATAGAACAGAATAATTTTATTTATAAGTTCTCCAAATGCTACATCCATTGCACGCTGAAAGGTAGCTCCAGCATTTGAAAGGCCAAAAGACATTTTAGCATATGCAAATGTTCCCCACTTTGTAGTGAACGCAGTCTTATGCTGATCTTCATCTGCTAACCAAATCTGATTGTATCCAGAGAAACCATTCAACAAGGAAAACCTCTCTGATCCAGCCACAGTCTGTAAAATCTATTCCATAGAGGGCAGGGGATAATGATTTTTCAAAGATGCTCTATTCAGATTCCTGAAATCTACATAGAGTCTTATGTCACCATTCTTCTTTTTTACAGGCACTAGGCTTGATACCCAGGTTGAATGCTTAATTAGAAAAATAATATTTGATTCTAGGAGCTTTTGCAACTCATCCATCATTAAAGGTTCAATTCTAGGATTGACTGACCTTTGCTTCTGTCTGACTGGTTTAGATCCTTCAGTAAGCTCTATAGTGTGTTGGATGCTATCTCTATTATAGCCATGGAGGTCTTCATAGGTCCAAGCAATCACCCTATCATATTTTTCACACAAATCAATTAGCCTTTCCCTCTCTTCTTGGGTTGCAGAATTGCCAACTTTCAAATTTCTTCCTTCACTAAGTTGGATCTCAGAATAATCTTCCCTATTTGCCTGAAACCTCCTCTTCTCTAGGCTTACATCCTCTGGGTCGAACAAGTTTTCTAAAGTAATCAGCCCTTTAGGGAGTTTATTTGATTTCAGCTGGATAATTTGATCACCATATGCTTCCTCAATTTTAGGATGTAATTGATCAACAAATTCACTTGATTGTTGTAAGAATGAGAGTACTTGGAAATCATCATCAAAAACTTGCCAATTTTGGTCATTATCTGGAATAGTTGGTCTTACTATAATTTTGACTGACTCATTGTTAACTAACAGATCACTTGCTGGGTCAAACTGTGAACCAATCTGTGTCATTCTATCTACCTCAGAATTTTGGGTTCTGGGAACTACCTCAATATTGAAAGCCTCAAAACCATCTATCAGGTGCCAAATTCTGTGCCTATAGGATCTCATTCTTACATTTTTGGCTATTGCCTTTTCCCTGATTTGTTTTACCACCAGTTCTGAATCTCCTCTTATTATCAGATTCTTTATTCCCTTTTTCTTTTCCAACATGAGTCCATGCACCAAAGATTCATAGTCAGCATCATTATTGGTACAGGCAAACTAAAAGCGAATGGCTCTTAGAATTTTCTCACCATTTGGGGTAGTAAGGCAAATTCCTGCTCCAACACCATTTTTACTCCTAGCCCCATCAAAATTGAGGGTCCAGATTTCTGAGCTTCTTTTAGATTCTTGACTCTGTGATGCTTCTTTCCTTAAAACATTAGGGATTTTTTGGTCTTCTTCAAATATGACATAAGTGCCTAGACCTGTAGAGTCATAATTTCCATAGGGATCACTCTGCATCATAGTCAATAACTGATTATTCTCTTCTTCCTGTTGGTCATGTTCAGTCCAGTCACCCAACTCTTCAACAAAGACTCTTTCCTCCTTATTCAGCATAGCATGGGATGCTTCTAATTTTGGGGTTGGTTCATTTGTGATATGGTCTTTGGATAATGGCTCAGACAGTATTTTCATCTTTGTCCCATATTTGGTTCTCAGGATGAGGTGTGACCAATCCAGTGACATGTAACCTCCTATCTTGGTTGTGAAATCTCTGGACATAAACCAAATACAGGGGGAATATCTATGACTACCACATCTTGATTGACAATTATATTGGGGCAAGTATATAGTTGTAATGGAAGTTGCTTATTTTTCCTATTGTTTGAACAGATTTCCCATCCAACTGCATGACCCCTCTTGTAAGTGGTTCATATTTTATCTTTAAAGCATATGTTATCTGCTTTGGCATTACTGTAGTACTAGCCCCATAATCTATCATTGCATTATGCAACAGTTTCTTCCCAACTATTAGAGTCAAATAAAAGGGATCTAGTTTAGATTTACTTACCTCAGGTGCATTGTTCAACAGGGCTGTTGTCTGCAGAGGTACAATATTTTTGAGCTGAAGCTTCCCTTTATTAGTAGGTCCTCCTTTAGTACCAGTGTATTTAGGGACTTCTTGGCCTTGCAGAGCTTCTTGCAATAGTGTCTTCTGCTCAGGAATAGCTAACATATCCCAGATTGATACATGTGCTGAAGTTCTTTTTAGCTGGTCCACCACGTTCATAGGGTCTAATGCTTGGGTCTTTGAATAATAAGGGTACCTTGTCTTTTCTAGAACCTGTCCTGAGGCTACTTGATTCAGCACAGGCTGAGACATTTCTTGCCTAGAGACTGTGTTGTGATGATTTTGAAATGGAGGAGCTCCCATGATCTCATTATTAGTGACTTTAGGTTGCTCCATCATTCTCCTCTTTGATCTGGTATAGTAGTCTGATTGCACCAATGGTTTCTTTGAAGTAGATGTCTCATTCAAAAACACTAAATCTTCCTCTTCAATCTATGAAAATAAAGCATGCTGAGGGGCTATTTCCTCTTCCTATTGTATGGACATCCCTTGCATCTAGGCCACCATGACTGCATTTTGAACACCAAGGGACTGATATGGTGGGGTGTTGGAAGTTGAGAATTGTCCTTCTAACCCTCTCTGTTATGCTATCTTTTGCTGCAAATTACCTTTGGGACAGTCTCTGGGCATATGGGCATTGTTACAAGGAAAGCACCAAGCATTTGTGCCATCTGCTAAGTTATTTTGTCCTGGAACTATTTCTCTATTGGGATTATGAGGAACAGTTTGTAGAGGTGTAGGGACTGAAACCAACTGGTTTGAAGACTGAGGATTAGTTTGCCTTTGAGGGCCTTGATATTGATTTGGCTGAAAGGGAGGCCTATTTCCTTGATAGCCTTGATAAAGGGGCTTTGGATAGGGATTTTGTTGTCTCTTTAGATTAATTATCTCATTTGAGAAGGTCCTTAGAAAGTTCTTGACATCATTCATTTCAGATGGTTGAGCTGAAGTGGTTGCCTTAGCAGGTTGTTGAAGTACTGGGAACGAATACATGGGCATAGGTGGAGCTGTAAGATTAGGAGCTTCTTGTGTCAAAGGTAAGGTAATTTCTGGGAACATGGGCATAGGAGGCATTGGGGCAATTTTCCAGCATCTATTAAGTTATTTTCAACCTTGACTGCCAACTCATATGCTTCTGGTAGTGTCTAACCTCCAAGAGACTGAATCATTACTGATATATTAGAGTTTAAAGCTTTGAGGTAAAACATAATAGCCATACCTGATAATGGTCTTGTTGTAGCAGGAATTCTATCCCAGGTCTTTTGAAATCTTGAGTTGAAATCAGTCATGGCCTCCTGTGGTGCCCTTTTGATAGTGATCAATTGTTGCAGCAATGAGGATTTATCACCTTTCTCTTTAAATCTTGCAAAGAAAGCGTCCCCAAGCTGATCCCATGTAGATATTGTGTTTGGAGTGAGAGATCTATACCAGTCCAGAGCCTTCCCTTTGAAAGAGGCTACTAACAATCTTATGGCCACATTCTGTTGAGTGATAACATGAACTGCACACACATCAGATACATCCTGCAGATGCTCTTCAGGTGTCTTGAAATCTTCCCCACTAAACTTAGGTAGAGCCTTCAAAGCATTGGCTAGAATAGCATCCCAAGTTGCTGGTGGTACTGGGAGGATGAGAGGACTACCAGTATTCCAATTGGCATAGTTCCTTGGAGGTATAGGTGCACCCATATTTGTTCTTTGTGCTGCTGAAACCTGATTCACTCTTCTTCTTGGAGTAGCCACTAATGGTTGTAAAAGAATACCTGGATTAACAACATACTGAGCTCTTGTTATAGGTCTACAGCTCTGGCTCCTTGTTGCTCTTTGGTTCATATGATCTTGATAGAAACTTCAAGAAAGGTCCCACCGGGCGTGCCAAAAACTATTGATGTATAAAATTGCGCAGGTTCTAACACCAACATGGGAAGTTTCAAAAATGTAGAACTTGCTACTTGAAACAACCTCCATATTTTAAAGAAGCTGGCTCTTCTTTATTTTAAATGGGTTTTGAGCAAAGGGTAAGAAACTAACAGGATTACAGATATAATTAAGCAAATCTAACTATGGCGATGCGCTTGAGTAAAAGTATTCCTTTCAAATTAAGCACAGTGAAACTATTATCAAGATTCAGTTATATTAAAGAGCAGTTACTGCATGATTAACATAAACAGATGGAATGAATATAATCAAAGGCTCACAATCAGACACTTTACAATGACACAGATAATATCAACCAAGGCACAGAACAGAGTTCTTCTCATTAATCTTCCGACAACATAAAAGGCACATATACATGCACAGGTACATTAACTTTCTTATCAAGAACAACAAAATAAAGGCAAAATGAGATCAACTGGCCACAACAAAGTCTCTAACTTCTCTTTTTGATTATGACAAAACTTATCAAAAATATCTCTATCTCTGTGTATCTCTATGTGTATATGTCTGTTGATCTATTACAAATATTACATATTTATAACCTAAGATCTGTCTCTAGATTGTCTGTAACAACCAAATCCCGACGGCAAAACGGAACTGAAGATAACTGGAAGTCTCCAGTGGTTACGATCCTTCAAATCTATAATGACCATCCACTCATGCAGGCTCATTGGTTGGGGCAAAATATATGTGGCACAACTCCTTCACTGAGATACAGACACATGGCGAGGCTCGCGCACTTGAATTTGAAACATACTTGACAGATGGCAACGTCCGCAGCAAAGCGAGAAACTCCTTTGTTTCTCAGAAATGAACAGGAAAATGACACTTGTCGTGTTCCGTAGCCCTCAAGACTATCTACGTGTCTTCGTCTGCAAAACCCTCAAACTGTGTCTTTATGCTCAGGTGACCTCCACTTATGACATCTGTCGCAACTCACATTACTTTATAATATGAGACACATATATAATGGGACCCACAACCTTTAGCGTGCATTAGCTTCAAAAGGGAGAAAACTAGGACATGTGGCATCTTCCGCTCGCACGCCAATTAACACGTGGTGACACCCGCAACACTTGAAGCTTAAAGTTTCTCACTATAAAGGGGCATAAACAAAATAACTCTATCTCCGCGACCACCACGTGGCATTCTCCGCACCCTTGAAACTGAAACAAACTATGGCCCACCATCTATCTTTACAAGCATCAACATGATACAGAAAGAAACATGCGGCAAACTCCGCAGCAAAATAAAGAGACACGCGGCAAACTCCACACAAAATAAAGAACTTTAGGGACTGCCTCCGCATGCTACACGTGTCGACATCCGCAGCAAAGCTGAAACTTGAAATATTGAGACTATTTGCTACGTGGCGCGCTCCGCACAAAACTTAATATTAGAATCAATATTGCGACTTTAACTATGGCTTGACACTTGGCGACTTCCACACAAAGCATTAGAAACCCGCGCAGCGATACCTTTTAAACTCGCACAGAAACAAAAAGGAGACCCGCACAGCGAGATTTGAAACATGCGAACTAAGCTGCAACTAAAACAAAATGTAGAGTCTTTGACACTCTACAACCTGCAATCACAAGACTTGGTTTGGGGGTTGTGGTGTTTGGAGGCTTGCCTCAGTCAAGCCTCGGAGAACACTTAAGTCTCCGAACATCATTGTCAGATAAAAGAGTGCGTGCCCTTGTGGGGCAGAGGCAAAAACCAAAGGAATCAACGATGAAAACACAATGTTATGTCACCTTGTAGTGAAGCTCTCATGGGAGGAAGATGCTCTTCATTCCATGAAGAAATTGATGCTCAAATATGCAAATATCAACATACAAAACACACAAGTCTGCTCTTGCAACACAATGAAAGCCTTGAATCACTTTGAGAATTCCTAGAGTTCACAATGATCATCTAGTTTACAAATGAATGCCTAAACATGCTTATATATGCAACTACAAGCACTCCCGCCAAGATTTTAAAAATCAAAACTTACCGTGTTGGCTAAAGGACCAAATAACGGTCACAAACTGACCCCTGAAAATTAGGGCTGCCCCAAAATAGGGCAGGACTAGGGCGCGGGCGCCCAAGTCCTCCCCCCTATTTTGGGTAGGGTACAACTCAAGGGGTCCACCTGGGTCCAATTTGCCATGGAACCTAGGTCTCATTCCATCGGGATGCCAAAATATGAACTAAGATGTCCTAAATGCATGCTAAAGACCCGTGAGCTAAACCTTATGAGGGAAAACCCCCCAAGGGGACATTTTCTGACATTGCACCTACAAACTATGATGTCTTAGCTCCAACAACACCCAAGGCATATGCCAATGTCACTTCTCATATACTATTCATCCTTTTCAAGCGAAGATGGTTTGTGATGTAGTGCTAATGGAGATTTATAAAATACTCTTTGGGCATCCATACATCCATAGTCATAAGTGTGTACAATGCCAATCCTTGTAGTGTAGTTGTGATATTGGGTAGTAAGAGTCTGAATTCTTGAAGTGAATTCATGCTCAACACCTATTGTGCTAGCTCCAAAGAATAGTGTGCCATATGACTATGCATTCTTAGCATTCCAAACCTTATCTCCAATTCAAGACCAACTTCTTGTGGCAAAGACACATCAGATTCTATAAACCATGTTTACATAGAAAGTTATTATATGCCTTACACATAGTTGTCAAAAAAGATTAACTCCCACAACAATCCAAATGGTTCATCTTGTAAGAACTAAAAGTCAAGGCTTTACATCTACTTCCTAGATTCAATACAATCAAGACTACTGCTTCATAAGGAGAGGTGACTGATCTAGGAGGATTTGCCAATAATGGTACTTGAGATAACACCTAGGACATTCTCATGGTTTACGATAACTGTGGGAATATTTCTCTAGTTTATGGTACACTAGGTCACCTCCTAAATGCTCTTGGTAACACAAGGACCATCCACCAGTGTCTAGCAAGTTTTGCACATGCTCCAACAATGGCACAAAGCACTTTGCACAAGACCAAACACTTTTACAGTAATCATACTTCATCCAACTATCTTATAGTTTCTACCATGGCTTCATCAAGGTCTAGTACACCTCTAGATCAAACCACAAAGTTTAATTCACAAAGCTTCTTATTGCATCATCCTAAGTGTCACTTTGCAAACTTCATATAGTGTGGTTGATTTGGTAACCAGGATGGCACCCACAAGGCTTGTGGTATGCCAAGTCATTAGGGACATGTCAATAATTGGTTCAGACCCACAATTATCAAGGGTTGAGGAGTCAAACAAGGAAACAATTCCACTTCTATAGGAGATGGTTCAACTTCCTAGCAACTCTTGGTCTTCATGACATGAATCTATGTAATTTATACATACATATATCTATAACATAGGTTAGCATTAATTAATCAATAGAATTAGTATTCATGTAATTGATATATGAAGCAAATAGGTAGAAAACAATCATATACCTTTCTCAAGGGTATGTCATGTACATAATTAATAATTGAATATAAACACATAATTGTTTTAGTTTTGTGTGTGTGGAGAGAGAGAGAGAGAGAGAGAGAGAGAGAGAGAGAGAGAGAGAGAGGTCCATTGTGGGCCCTAGATTAATGACACTTAGCTCTAGGCTCGAAGATGAATAAAGGAAGTTGGACTATCTTGGGAATGTAAATAGGACATCTATCTTTGTGTTTCACCATGGACTATATGTAAGATTTGTAACTTTGTTTAGGTCGAATTTGTGCTTGTAGATTACTTCCGCATTTGTAGATTATCCTCTACTAAAGAAATCGGATCCTATTGGTTGCATGCCTCTGCTCTCAGATTTGATGAATTCCTTGATGTTTTTCCTAAATTCTAAAGAATGACAGTATATATGAATACCTTTAGAGGGCTACCAAATTGCTAGGGGACACATTCTCCTAGGTCAGCGTTTACAATCATGCCAAAGATTGAAGATAAAAAATTTTAGTTGTGCAAATGCTCCTAGGATGAATATGCAAATTCTATTTTTTTTTACTGTACTAATTTGATAGATTCCTATAGTAAATGCTCCTTGAATGCTCCAGGATGAAAGATGATATTCAGATATGAGGATCTTATATGAATGTATTTGAGTGCCTTTAAATACTAAGGCATAGCAATAATTAACCCAAACACTTGTTTGGTTTGCTCACAATGACTAGCAAAATGCGTGAGAGTCAACCAATTTTGAATTTGAATTTTAGAAATACAAGGGTCAAATCTGCAACTTGAAGAACTAGCCTAGGGTAATGGAGTCGTAGATTTAGATAAAGAATGAATGTATGATCATGGTGGGTGTAATAAATGTGGTTTGTATGAGGAAGCATACAAATACAGATAACTATATTGAATGTATGTAATAGGTATAAGTGAAGGTTAGAGGAATGAGGCCAACTTTTTTTTTTGATACATAGGAGAATCAACGGCCACAAGGACCGATCCTATAACCCCTATGGTCCTACCTCAACTGCGCCCTCAACCGGACACAACATTTAAATTAGGGCATGAACCTGTGACCACTATCCATGTTTTTCAACAGCTCAACCGTCCGGTCTAAAACAAAATTACAACATTTATTAATATATGAATATATTAAACTATTCTTTCAAAATAAACCCAAAACTAAATAAGAATTAACATAGACATACAAATTTGTCACATTAATATAATTTTAAAAGTAAATTTTATCTTACAAATGCTTAGCCATACATTTAAGTGTTTTACTCAAATACATTATTCCACTCTTGATAATAGAAAGAAAATGTCATCACACACAAATGCAGAGGTAGATAACATGCAGAGCAAGGCAGGAATGCATCCTCTCCAATCCCCACATGGTCTGATTTCAATATGTACACCTGAAAATTTACTGTCAACTGACAGAAATCTTAAGCCACTCATTAGATCCCAGTTATGTTAAAAAACTCTGGACCTGTGCAATTATGCCCAACAACAGTACTGTTACTGGTATTTCCCCGTTGCAATGAGGTGTCCAGCAAGGAATCCCGACACGTAGGACAAGAGGGACGCGTCAGCAGCCACCTGTCAATGCACTGGGCATGAAATCCGTGGTTACACTTAGGCAGCATCCTCACTTTGTCTCCTTCTGTAAATCCTCCCAAGCAAATGGGACAATCGGTTCCTAAGCCCGGGGGATTCGAACCCGGGGCGCCGTAAACCAAACTAGGAATTTCCACAACAAACTTTCCTCTCATTTCTGTATTACTCACTCCTGTGGCCGACTCCTCCGGGGATTCGACCCCGCGACGCCGCACCCATTGCAGAGCACATCGGACTACAGAATTGAAAATGAAGGCAAATAGCAGAGCGCAAAGCAAAACAACGAGCACAACTAAAATATTGGTCTCCAAGTTCTTGCTCCCCAAATAAGGAAACCCTACCTTGTGTGAGGTTGAATTAGATGAATTACTGTCCAAGAATTTTCTTCTCTGGATTAAACCCTCACAACCCTTGGAGATGCACAGCTGGGCCATGAATTCACAGGTACGGAGAAAATAAATCACGAAAAAAACCTAAACTTAAAAAAGAGGAAGAAAATGGGTGAATCTTCGATCCTCTTTCTACACATGAACGCTGCAACGGATCTGCCGTACTCCAGTTTTCTTGTATGGTTCGACGGATCTCCCGAAGAGGTAAAGAAGAGAATTATATATTGAACATTTCGAGGGTTTACTGTGTGTATGACGAGGTCGAGTTTGATTGATGGAAATATAATCTTATTCCAATTCACAATACATCGCGTGGAGCGCCATTGACGGGGCTATGTATGTAAGTCTGCACTAGGTATACGGAAGAAGATAAGAGAGGAGGTCAGCATTAGTTTTGGCGGGTCCCTGAATTTTTGGATTCGATAGCTTATCTCAGCAATTTTATCTTACGTAACTCAGGATGATCCTTCTCCGATGATTTTGCGTCACAATCTGAGTCTTGCTATTTTGTTTTTCAGTTTGTGATATTTTAAATTTGTCTCTCCTTTTGATTCTGTTAATCCTTTCCAGGTAAAATTTATGTAAGTTGTAGTCAACTTATTAGGTGTAGAATTCATTGAACCGTTCTTAACATAAACAATTAGGTTGATTATAATGTATCTACATTTTAAGCTCTTAAAATTTTGGTCTATGATAGGCATTTCACAAGACTTGATTTTTGGTAAGATTACAATGCAGTGGCACTTTAAACTCTTCTTAAAATTTTAGTCTATGATACGCATTTCACAAGACTTGATCTTTGGTAAGATTATAATGCATCGGCACTTTAAACTCTTGTTAAAATTTTAGTCTATGATATGCATTTGACAATACTTGATCATCGGCACTTTAAACTCTTCTTAAAATTTTAGTCTATGATATGCATTTCACAAGACTTGATCTTTGGTAAGATTATAATGCATCGGCACTTTAAACTCTTCTTAAAATTTTAGTCTATGATATGCATTTCACAAGACTTGATCTTTGGTAAGATTACAATGCATGGGTACTTTAAGCTCTTCTTAAAATTTTAGTCTATGATATGCATTTCACAAGACTTGATCTTTGGTAAGATTATAATGCATTGGCACTTTAAGCTCTTCTTAAAATTTTAGTCTATGATATGCATTTCACAAGGCTTGATCTTTGGTAAGATTATAATGCATGGGCACTTTAAACTTTTCTTAAAATTTTAGTCTATGATATGCATTTCACAAGACTTGATCTCTGGTAAGATTACAATGCATTGGCACTTTAAACTCTTCTTAAAATTTTAGTCTATGATATGCATTTCACAACATTTGATCTTTGGTAAGATTACAGTGTATTGACACTTTAAAGTCTTCTTAAAATTTTAGTCTATGATATGCATTTCACCAGACTTGATCTTTGGTAAGATTACAATGCATTAACACTTTAAACTCTTCTTAAAATTTTAGTCTATGATGTGCATTTCATAAGACTTGGTCTTTGGTGATTTTTAATCTTACTAAATATTTTTTTAAATTATAACTTTAAGAAGTTCTAAAAATTTTAGTCTATGATTACACATTTCACAAGACTTGGTCTTTGGTGATTTTTAATCTTACTAAATAATTTTTTTAAATTATAATTTAATTTTAAAATTGTTTTCAAATTATTAATTTAAATATTAACATATCAATATTCTAAATTAATAGACAAAATTAATTCAATAAAAATTAATAATTTTTTACATCATAAAATATATGACTTATTATTATTTTAAATATCCTTTTTAACATTTTTAATAGTGTTGGTATAGTTTTTAAACCTAGATTGTAAATGCCCCTCAAACAAATCTAACCCAACTTTTTCTAATAAATTAATAAGCTCTATTTTTGGATTAGACAACCCACTTAAATTACTAATAATAAGTCTTCTTGATTTGTGTTATCAAGGGAACCAAGTTGAAGGCAAGAAGGAAGTTAATTAACTGGACAATCTTCTTTGCATTTGTAAGAACAAAACCTTCCAACTACTTATAAGCAAGTCATTCTCAATCTACTCATTACCTCTAGAAATGAGGCTAGAAACATTAGTAAATTGGGGATCACATTGGATGCTACTTTGAGGCAACATCTATCTAGATGCACATTTGACCTTATTTGTTAATTAATTAAAATTCAAAATCATGTTATATTTTGAATTTTAATTAATTAATAAATACAGTTAAATGTGCATCCAAAATGCTAGATAGACAATACTTTACTGTGATGATGTTGAATGTTTCTTACAACTTTATTGCCAAAGTCTTGCTATTATTATTTTTAGTTTGTGATATTTTAAATTTGTCTCTCCTTTTAATTGTGTTAAAACTTGTCTAGGTAAAATTTCTGTAAGTTGTAGTCAACTTATATGACATGTTCCCACCTAACCACCATAAACAATGGTATGTTGACTACAATGCATGCGCATTTTAAGAAGTTCTTAAAATTTTAGTCTATGTTACACATTTCACAAGACTTGGTCTTTGGTGAATTTTTTTTTTTTTTTTGAATTATAATTTAATTTTAAAATTGTTTTCAAATTATTAATTTAAATATTAAAATATCAATATTCTAAATTAAGAGACTAAATTAATTCAAAAATAATAATAAATTTTCACATCATAAAATATATGACTTAATGTTATTTTAAAGATCCTTTTAACATTTCTAATAGTGTTAGATATAGTTTTAAACCTAGATTGTAAATGCTCCTCAAGGAAATCTAACCCAACTTTTTCTAATAAATTAATAAGTTCTATTTTTAGATTAGTCAACCCACTTAAATTACTAATAATAAGTCTTCTTGATTTGTGTTATCAAGGGAGCCAAGTTGAAGGCATGAAGAAAGTTAACTAATTGGACAATCTTCTTTGCATTTGTAAGAACAAAACCTTCAAACTAAGTATAAAAATGATTCTAAAATGAAATGGATAAAGTTTCATAATTTCAAGCAAGTCATATCAATCTACTCATTACCCCTAGAAACGAGGCTAGAAACATTAGTAAATTGAGGATCACATTTGATTCTACTTTGAGGCAACATCTATCTAGATGCACATTTGACCTTATTTATTAATTAATTGAAATTCAAAATCATGTTATATTCTAAATTTTAATTAATTAATAAATACAATTTGTTGGGAATTAAGGTGTCTCAACCTTGGTAATTCCTTGCATTATTTATGATTGTATTTATTTATTCATTGCCTATGTTGTAAATTCCATATTGTCATATTTTGGGATGTGGCATGGTGATGTGTCATCCTACATGGAAGATGACAACTTGTAATTTTATCCTCACATGAGGAGATAGGCGTCCCACTTTGTGGTAGGAGCATTTTGCCATGTGTCGGCATCTCTGATGTTGTGTAAGGGAATGTTTGACCGAAACAATTATGACGGATTCCTATGACGAAGTTATGACATGTAAGAGTCAGAAATAGAAGCTTGTAAGACAGGTGAAGATATGTGTCATGAAGCATCTTTGAAAAATGCATATTTGGATGCCCCAAGGTGGACTATGACATGTTGTAAGAGAATATGCTATTTATAGCCTATGTATGACAGATTCTCTTACAACTATAAGTTGTAACCACTATTACAGATTCTATGATAGTCGTAAGAGTCGTAAGAGCATCTGTCATAGCCCGTTTTGGAAATAAGCGACCTCTTTGGGATGGGAGCTATGGACAAGTGTCAGGCACATTCTACAATGTTGACCAAGTGTCCTTAAGCATGGGTTTTGGGCCATGAGGCCAAGTTGGACGCCCATTCCAAGATAGGACCAATATTGCCTTGTATATTCTATATAAACAGGTGCTTGGAGAAGGAGATGTATTACAAGTTTGACAGGTATTGTTATGTTGCCAGTTTGTCTCCAGATACGAGTGTCAAAGACTCTTGAGAGCTTGCATTGCAAGTGTGTTGTAAACATTCTTTGTTTTGATAATACATTGTGCAGGTTTTGGAGTGTGGGGTTTTTCACTCGATAAGGGTTTTCCCCACGTATATCTTGTGTCTCTCTTCTTCTGTCTCACCTTCTCTATTATGTGTTTGCTGTAATATCTCATGTTAATGGTTTAATGTTGCTGTAATAGTTAGGATAAATTTAAATTTGCACTCTCCTCCCCTCATTAGATTAGTGTAGGAAGCATTTTCCGCACACCTAGCTTCCTTTCAATTGGTATCAGACCCTGGCCAGTTTTGGTCTTAGCTATTGGGTAGGGGTTTTTTGAGCTAATCTTAGGTTGAGTGGGAGTCTTGTGCAGAGTATTTTGTATCTTATTGTAGCAAGGAGATGGAAACCACATTCGGAAGGTTAGAGGTTGAAAAATTCAATGGCTCTAATTTCAAGTTATGGAAATTAAAGATGGAGGACTACTTGTTGATCGTGACCTATGGGAAACGGTATCCGGTGTAAAACCCGCAACAATGCAACAAGCTAATTGGGACCTCAAAGATTAGAAGGCTAAGGGTCTCATTAGACTCTGTTTAGCTGACTCTGTTCTATTGAACATCCATGAGGAGAAGACAATGAAGGATCTTTGGAAGAAGTTGGGTGATGTTTATCAGGCCAAGTCCTTGGTGAACAAACTATTCCTAAAAAAGAAGTTGTTTGCTCTGAAGATGGAAGACAGAGGATTTGTTGCAGACCACATGAATGCTTTCAACATGATCCTTGCACAGTTGACATCTATGGGTGTGAAAATGGAGGAGGATCATTGTATGACCCTGCTTTGTTCTTTGCTAGATTTGTGGGATCATCTTGTAATGGCTATCGGAAGCACCACTACCACCTTCAAGATGGAAGATGTGGTGTCCTCGCCGTTATTTGAAGAAATGCAGAGGAAGACATCTGAATCAGCTAAAGAGGCTCTTACGGTTCCTGGAAGACCCAAGGAGAAAGGGAAGAAGAAAGACAAGAAAGTTGAGAAGGGTAGATCCAAATCTCCTAGAAAGTCCAAGGCTCTTTGTTGGAACTATGGTAAAACTGGGCATTTTCGAAAGGAATGCAAAGAGGAGAAGAAAAAGAAGAAGAAAGCTCCTGATTCAGATTTTAACAAGTCATAAGACGATGGTGATGCCTTCATCACAGGCCTGGCAGCCCATGCATCTGATGATGTGTGGCTAATTGACTCTAGTGCATCATTCCACATGACCTCACATCGAGACTGGTTTACTAAGTATGAGGAGTTTGATGGTGGAAAGGTGTTCCTGGGTGATGACTCTCATCTGAAGATTGTTGGTCGTGGAAGAGTCTCTATCCGATTCCCTGATGGATGAGTGAAGGGGATCTCTGGGGTGATACACATCCCAGGATTAGCACGGAACCTGCTTTCTATAAGTATGTTGAATGACATAGGTGTGCAGGTTGTCTTTTCAAAAGAAGGATGCAAGATGACTAGAGGAGCTATGGTGCTTGCTAAGGGTACTATGAGAGGTACTCTATTTCCGCTGGAGGCATGCATTTCACAATGTAATAGTTCTTTTGACTCAAGGAAGAGGGCAACAGTCACTTCATCCCCACCATCTAAACAAGAAGTGAAGAAAAATGTTGTTTCTAGTCATGATGGTTGTAATCATGCCTTGGAAGTTAAACTTCCTACTGAAAAGACAATGTTATGGCATAAGAGATTTGGCCACATTGGTGAGAAGGGTCTGCGTACCCTGAAAAATAAAAACCTCATTGAGGGGTTAGATGATTGTAATCTTGAGTTTGACTTTTGCGAACATTGCATATATGGCAAACAAAACTGTGTTCAATTTTATTCGAGTTCTCATAAGTCTTCTGGTGTGTTGGACCTTGTTCATTCTGATGTATTTGGTCCTATTAATGTTCCTTCGTTATCAAAATATGTATGTTTTGTATCTTTCATAGATGACTACAGTAGAAGGACATGGATTTATTTTCTTAGAAGCAAATCTGAAGTCTATAGTAAGTTTAAGGAGTTTAAGGCCTTTGCTAAAAATTAGACTAGTAAAAAGATTAAGTGTTTGAGAACTGACAATGGTGGTGAGTTCTGTTCTACAGAATTCGATAAATATTGCAAGGAACTTGGGATTGAAAGACATAAGACAACTCCATACACCCCACAGCAAAATGGAGTTGCAGAGAGGATGAATAGGACACTGATGGAGAAGGCTAGGAGTATGCTTAGTGGAGCTGGTCTAGAACAAATGTTTTGGGCTGAAGTTGTTGCCACTGCTTGCTATCTTGTAAATAGATCTCCTATATCAACTCTTGTTGGAAAGACACCCATGGAGGTGTGGTCTGGTAGAAATCCTTCAATAAGGCATCTTCATGTTTTTGGTTGTGAGGCATATGCACATGTGCCTAGGGAGAAGTGGTCAAAATTGGAGAACAAGGCTGTTAAGTGTATCTTCATTGGCTATGGTGTCGGTGTGAAAGGATACAAACTTTGGGACCCTATGGCTGAAAAAGTGTTGTATAGCAGAAGTGTCATCTTTAGAGAGCTTACACCTTCTTCCACTGTTTTACAACCAAAAGAAAAAGAAAAGAAAGAGGATGTTGTTCAGTTTCCCACTACCCCTAAGAAGACTGAACAAAAAGACAATGTTGGCCCTGACGGTGAGGAGAGCTCTTGCAGCTCTGATGAAGAAGCTGAACCTCAACCTCAGCTCTTGAGGAGGTCTACACGAATAAGAAAGAAACCTGAAAGGTTTACTTTTACATTGCTTGATTCTAGTTGTGCTTTTGCTTTGCTTACTAACAGTGATGAACCTAGAACTGTATCAGAGGCTATGGACATGAAAGATGCAGGTTCTTGGAGGGAGGCCATGGAGGATGAAATGACTTCTTTGGAAAAGAATCAAACTTGGGACTTGGTACCTTTGCCTCTGGACGAAAACCCGTTGGATGCAAATGGGTGTTCAAGAAGAAATTTGGTGTAGATGGCAGTGTTGAGAAGTATAATGCTAGATTGGTTGCGAAGGGGTATTCACAAGTGGAGGGTATAGATTATGGTGAGATCCTCTCTCCCGTTGCAAAGATGACATCCATTCAATTCCTGTTGTCCCTTGCAATAGCTTATGACTTAGAGGTAGAACAGATGGATGTGAAGACAACTTTCGTTCATGGTGATTTGGAGGAAGAAATCTACATGTCACAGTCAGAGCATTACATGGTGAAAGGTAAAGAAAATTTGGTTTGCAAATTAAAGAAGTCTTTGTATGGTTTGAAGCAGTCCCCTAGGAGATGGTACTTGAAGTTTGATGCCTTTGTGTTGTCTATTGGATTTGTGAGATTGAAATTGGATCACTGTGTGTATTATAAGTTTGATGGTGATCGTATTCTCATTGTTGCATTATATGTTGATGAAATGTTGCTCATTGGGAAGGGAAAGAATATGATTTCTGATTTCAAATCTCAGTTGTCAGCACAGTTTGAAATGAAAGATTTGGGGGAAGCCAAGTACATTCTAGGAATGGAAATCAAAAGAGACAGAACTAACATAAAACTTTGGTTAAGCTAGAGTAAGTATGTGAAGACTGTGTTGGATAGGTTCAGCATGGTAGATTGTAGACCATTGTGTGTTCCTGTTTCTCTGGGAACAAAGTTGTCTGTTGAGGATTGTCCAAAATCTCCTAGTGAGGTGGAGGACATGAGCAGAGTACCTTATGCTAGTGCTATTGGCAATTTGATGTATGCTATGGCTGCACAAGACCAGACATTGTCCAAGCGGTGGGAGTCCTTAGTCAGTTTATGGCTAATCCTGGATAGGTACATTGGGATGCAGTTAAGCGAGTGTTTAATATTTGAGGGGTACTTCCGAGTATTCTATTTGCTATCATGGCAAGGCTACATGACCTTTGCATTCAGTTTGTATTCGTGGATTTGTGGATTCTGATTGGGCAGGTGACATTGACAGCAGGAGATCCACCAGTGCTTATGTGTTTACACTGTTTGGTGGTGCAATTAGTTGGATGAGTAAGTGACAACCTGTGGTTTCTTTGTGAAGCCATTTGGCTTAAGATATTATGTTATGATATTGGTGTTGATCTAGGTCAAATTGCGATCAGTTGTGATAGTCAGAGTGCAATTTGTCTTGCGAAGAATCCAACTTTCCATGCCAGAACAAAGCATATTGATGTTCAGTTTCACTTTATGCGAGACATGGTAGAGGATGGGAAGGTAAATTTGGAGAAGGTAGATATTTTGAAGAATGTTGCAGATGCATTGACGAAACCAGTGGGCACAGAGAAGTTTAGATGGTGTTCGGAGTCTATGGGCCTCTCGGCCTATAGCAGTTAAATCCTGTTATTCTATTGGCTCTTACAAGGTGTTCGACAAGTGGGAGAATGTTGGGAATTAAGGTGTCTCAACCTTGGTAATTCTTTGCATTATTTATGATTGTATTTATCTATTCATTGCCTATGTTGTAAATTAATTGTAAATTCTATATTGTCATAATGTGGGATGTGGCACGATGATGTGTCATCCTACATGGAAGATGACAACTTGTAATTTTGTCCTCACATGAGGAGATAGGCATCCCACCTTGTGGTAGGAGCATTTTTCCATGTGTCGGCATCTTGGATGTTGTGTAAGGGAATGTTTGACTGAAACAGTTATGATGGATTCCTATGACGAAGTTATGACATGTAAGAGTTAGAAATAGAAGCTTGTAAGACAGGTGAAGACATGTGTCGTGAAGCATCTTTGAAAAAGGCATATTTGGGTGCCCCAAGATGGAATATGACATGTTGTAAGAGAATATACTATTTATAGCCTATGTATGACAGATTCTCTTAGAACTGTAAGTTGTAACCGCTATGACAGATTCTATGACAGTCGTAAGAGTCGTGAGAGCATCTGTCATAGCCCATTTTGGAAATAGGTGACCTCTTTGGGATGGGAGCTGTGGACAAGTGTCAGGCACATTCTACAATGTTTACCAAGTATCCTTAGGCATGGGTTTTGGGCCATGAGGCCAAGTTGGATGCCCATTCCAAGATAGGACCAATATTGCCTTGTATATTCTATATAAACAGGTGCTTGGAGAAGGAGATGTATTACAGGTTTGATAGGTACTGTTATGCTGGTAGTTTGTCTCGAGATATGAGTGTCAAAGACTCCTAAGAGCTTGCATTGCAAGTGTGTTGTAAACATTCTTTGTTTTGATAATACATTGTACAAGTTTTGGAGTATGGGGTTTTTCACCCGATAAGGGTTTTCCCCACGTATATCTTGTGTCTCTCTTCTTCTGTCTCACCTTCTCTATTATGTGTTTGCTACAATATCTCATGTTAATGGCTTAATGTTTCTGTAATAGTTAGGATAAATTTGAATTTGCACTCTCCTCCCCTCATTAGATTAGTGTAGGAAGCGTTTTCCGCACACCTAGCTTCCTTTCACAATTAAATGTGTATCCAAAGTGCAAGATAAACAATACATTAATTTGAAGATGTTGAATGTTTCTTACAAATTTATTGTCAAAGTCTTTGCCCTTTGCTTATATAATTTGTTTATTCTTATCATCTATTTTATGTAAATGAGATTTATCAAGAGTAGATATAGTTTGGATAATGTTATTGTTGTTTGGGAGGTATGGAATAGATTCATCACTCTCAATAGCAAGTGCTTTTCATAAAATTGTTTTCCCCAAAGCTTATGATTGTATTGAATCGCCAGTCATTCTCAAGCCATGCTTCAGGCACTGGGCTTTGATCCTAAGTTCCTCTGTTCTATTGAAATGATGTTTGTTGATGCCTCTACTTGCCTAACCATTAATGGTAGGTGTTGGCAAGATGTGTTTTCATTGATGTCAACATAATATACATTGATGTCAAAATAATACATGGAAATGCATAGATAGATTTGTACAGAGGAAGTGTCAGTTTGGTCAAGGCAAACCAGTCCGAGAGAAGAGAAAAAGTCTAAGTATGGATCAATTTTGGGCTTGAGCATGATGCGGAGGTGAACATTTATATCCTTGCATGATTCCTGCATACACACATACATACCTCATCAGTTGGGAGCACCACACTCAAGGGTAAGAAGTAGAAAATTGACTAAGGTACTCACAGTGCACATCTTAAGGCAGAGTCAACTTGAAATGGTCCGCACTTCTCCACAAAGAAATATTTGGTCTTGCGGTTCTAAAGATAGCTTTTGGTATGTATTGACATGATATATCCAAGTTTTCAACTCCTTAAATATTCAACTTGAAAAGTTACAAGGGACAGTGTATCGACCATCATCTAGACAGAGCAGTGTAGTAATGAGGAGATAATGGAATGCTTTGCATTCCTCTGGAAGAGATTTGTTTGTCATGAGGTTCTAAAATATGACTAAGATATAAATGAGACATGTTATAATGAAGCTTCAAGTGGTCTAGTGGTCCGCACCGATAGTACTTGAGCAACCGAAGCAATACAATTTGTACCAAAGCCTGAATACACAAGTTAAGTTCTCCAGAAGTTGAAACATGTATAGATCTATCACCTGAGCATATGCGGAGGTATTATATGGTCTAAGGTACATCAGGTATGATCTGCATGTAGACAATTCTCATTTTCTGGAACCACATCAAGGTATCATGTCTGCAAGTAAAGTTCTAAGTATAACTGTCCTCCGGAACCTTGATTATCCAAGTCAACTTTTGAATACCTCTGGAAACATCAAATAAAAGGTGTGTGTATCTAATAAATAGCATATATTGATGTCCAAGTTCATTCACAAAGGGTTTCAAGTCTTGCATTTCACCGCAACATCATATTTTGAGATGTGAAGTATACTACAAGGTCTGGAATACTCTGTCTTCTACAGAAAGGCATGTTTCTTATTTTGCGGATGCATAATTTGATGTGATACTTGTTCAATAAGACACATAGATGTTGTTGAGCCCATGTATGAAAGAATCCTTGGTTTGCATTGAGTTAAAGTGTGTTGATTCACCCCCCTCTCATCACCCTATTGTGCTCAACAGTAGGTAATCCTCCTCTTTTGGACTTGTCAAGTATTTGATAGGGTTGCTCATTTGCCTCTACATTTTAGTGGTGGTTGTAGAAGGCTTTGGCTACTTGCTTTCTAATGCTAATCCTCACAATCATGTCAAAGGTATTTCCCTTCCCAATATCGACCAATACCTTATCAATAGCCATTTTATTAGTGATTTTTTACTTACTTTCTTTAAAGATGAGGATACTTTCAAACACGAGTTGTAATGTCTTCACACTTTTGATTTAACTTTAGGACCTAACATACAATGGTAGAAAACCTAATACTAGTACAATCAATCTATCCTACCCAAGCCTCCTTGGCTCAATGCCTTTGGCTAGAAATAGATTGATCATGGTGAGATCTCCAGGTTTCTTAGAATCCCTTTTGCTTTTCAATCTTCTTCTTCTTCTCTTTGGCTTATTGCTCTTGTTGAGAAGAAATTGCATTATTGGATATCCACACCTCTTTCTCTTATTAGAAAAATTTAGATTTATTCTAAGGTGCTTGCAACTACTCATGTTTATTACTCTTCTTATTGAGCTTCTTCTAAGGATTTTTACTAAAAACTTGAAAATTTATTAAGATATTTCTTATGGGCTTCTTTTGAGTAGGGAAAGGGATTTCATAGAGTTACCTAGGAATTTTGTTGTCTTCCCCATGACTCTTGAGGGCTTGGTCTTATGAATACTCGTCATCAAGGGTTGGCTTTGTGTGTTAAAATGATTATTAAAGCACTTAAGAAAAATGACGTCTAAAAACTTTTGTTGTAACACTATATTTATTCCAAGGTTCCTCATGACATACATGATTAGAAAGGGCTAGGACTTCAATACATTCTCATTATAAAGGATCCTAAGGAAATTCAAGGCACTTTTGTTGCCAAAAGCATATGGAAGGCTTAGAGGCTATTGAACCTTGATTAATCTAGAATGGGGATGACTTTAGAAATGGGATTCCTATCAACCATCACTCTTTTTGGTGGTCTCTTGTGATCACTAGTAAGGATTAACCTTTATCCAAAGTCCCATTCATTCATGCTCTCAAAATTTTCATAAAGAAATTCAATCCATTTAGACCACTTTTTTAGATCCACTAGAAATTGGCTATCCTAGCTTGAACCCAAGGTGAAATACAAAATTTCTAATTAGGATCTTGAGTCTTTTTGGATAATTGTTGAATCAATTCCTCTAGAAATGATTCACTAGATTGGGGTTAGATGAACTAGACCTTGGTTGAAAGATTAGAAATGGTATCCTAATACCCCTTTATGCAATTACAAGCCTTGTAAAGGCTATTTATGGTTTTCTCTACATCTACCTATGGTTCAAAAACTACTATATGGAAATGAAAATTCCATATAGTTTTGTCAACTATTTTGGGACCAAGCTTGCTCATTTTACTTAGTGTATTCTTTACTAGGGTCTCCCCATTGGTTCTCATTTGATCCATTTGGGCATTGCTAATTCTTGTTGTCCTTTTTGTGGTCATTTGGAAACACTCAAGCACCCCTTTTGGTAATGACCACTTCAACCTATGAACCATGTTTAAATTTCCTTTTACCACAAAACCATCAAACCATTTCATATAAATTTTTTCCTCAATATTCCCATGCACAAATACAACTTTAACATTCATTTGTTATAATTCTAAAGCTTTAGTAGGAATAGAAAGTAAGAATATAATAGAAGTTAGTTTTATAAAACGAGAAAATTTCATGGAAATCAACTCCCTCAACTTGGGTGTAACCTTTTACCACACTCTTGCTTTGTATATTTCTAACTATCCATCTACTCTAATTTTTTTCTTAAACACCCATTTGCAACCAATTTTTTTCCCCTTAGGTAGCTCAACTAGATTTGAAGTCTCATATATGTCTAAGGCCATCATCTCATCCTTCATAGCCTCCATCCAGGACTCATGCTCCTTTGAATAAAGAGATTCCTTCACAAATCTAAGTTCATTGTCAATATAAAATAAAGAAAACACACAATAAAGATCTAGTGGGCTATACTTGTCAACTAGCTTATGTTAATGGTGTAGTAAGAGGCTTCTCTTATTTTTCCTCTATACTCTATAATTTTGAACCTTCTTCTTCTTCTACATCCTTATATTCAACTTGTTGTTCATCCATCTATGTATCTTTTTACTTCTCTATTTTGGTTTAAACACACGGTCCTCTTTTCCTTTTCTTTAATTTGTACCTTATTAGACTTAACTCTAAGTTCCCTAAAACTTACATATCTAGAATATATTGTTAACTTAAAATCCATAAAATCTAAGTCTAAGAGTTTTTTGGCTTTTTCCTTAGGTTTTATGTCTTTTTCAGCTTTTCATAGTTTCAAGGTTATCCTTACCAGCATGCCATCCTTATCGGCACTGAACTCTGCCTTGGTTCATTACTCTTTTGCCTAAGTCTTTCAGGATCGCAGTGTTGGGCATTTTCATTTTCCTTGTCTCTATAACATGCATTCAGTGGTGTCCTTGATCCTCGATCCTTGATGTTCCATAACTTCTAATTCTTTCAGGATTACAGCGTCGAGTGTTCTTGGTTCTCTTTACCTTCCGGGCATGTGTTTTGTGGCAACCCTAATCCCCAATCTTTGACGCTTCATATTTTCCTAAGTCTTTCGGGCTTTGGAGTTTGAGAAGTCACTTGTTTCTCTTCCTTAGGTGAATGGTATTTGGTGGAGGCTCAATTGTTGAAGCTCGATAGGTTATTCTCCTAAGGTTTTTGGACTTTGGACTTTGGGGTTATGATTGTTCTTCTTCTAAAGTGGAAAGCAATTTTGTGGAGGCCTGACCTCTGAAGCCTGACAAGTTTGCTTTGCCTATGTTTTCTTCAGACTTCAGACTTTGGGAAGGTGCTTGTTCCTGGTAAAGATGATGGATGTTCAATAGTAGCCTTGATCCCTGATTCCCGACATTTTAGATTTGTCTACATCTTTCAGGATTGCGGGTTCGGGAGGGTGCTCAATCTGTTTCAAAGGTGGAGGTTGATTTGGTGATGGCCTAATTGTCGAGGGCCCAAAAGTCTCCAAGGTTCAAACTTGTTTCATATTTGTCGAGGATTTGCCAGGTCTAATGCGATAAGGTGGTGAAGTTGATTCCTAATTTTCCTAAGTTTTTTAGACTTCGAAGTTCAAATTGACACTCATTCTCCTACCCAAATGGATGGATCTCTAACAGAGGTCTGACTGTCGAAGCTCAACAGGTTTTCTTTACCTAAGCCTTTTCGACTTTAGAGTTCAGAGTGGCACTCATTCTCCTACCCAAATAGATGGATATCTAACATAGGTTTGATTGCCGAAGCTCGACGGGTTTGCTTTTCCTAAGTCTTTCAAACTTCAAAGTTTGGAGTGGTGCTTGTTCTCCGACTCAAATAGATCAATGTTTGGTGATAGTCCAATTGCCAAAACTTGATTATTTCACCCTTACTTCGTATTTCATTGAAGTTGCAGGGAGTCTTCTACTCCTAGTCAAAAGAAGGAATGTTCAACAAAAGTCTAATTGCTGAAGCCCGATAGATTGGTCTTCTCAAAGTGATTAGTGCATCTTGTGTACTTGTTGGGGTTTCAGGGAGTCTTCTACTCTCGATAGTGAAGAAGAATGTTTGTTGGAGGCCCAATTTGTTGAGGTTTGACAATTTTCCCTTCCTGAAGGATTGGCTTATCATCTCGCAATAGGACACCCCATCGACCCTCTGAGCTACCATTAATGCTCATTTTACAGTCTAATGGCATGTTAAATGAGCTCTTCGCACCCTAAGGCTATTATTTCCCCCTCATTAATGAATTTATATACTAGAGCATGGGCGAACACTCCAAAACTATATGGATTCTTAAAATAACCCATGTGGGCATGATGAAATAGACATGGGCGACCTACAAATGTGTTGATTACTCCAAATCGATGTCCCAACTGCAATAGTGATTTTTAATGCTATATATGCATATTCTCAAGATGTATTGAGGGTTGTTCATAGAACCATCTTTATGGTCAGCCCGAGACTCTGTATTTGTTGTATTTTACCTCTTTGATCAATATAAACAACTGATTTGTGCCTTCTCATATTATTTTTCACAGTGTAGTATTGGGAGTCTAATTTTCTATCTTGTGAATGATTAATTCCTTGTGGTTTAGCTTTATTTCTCTACCTCTGTTAAGGTTTCCATGAGTTATGTATGTTTATCATCTGTTTGAGATTATTATGTGCATGTAGGGCTAATATAGATGTTCTTTAACTAAATCTAGTGCATCACCTTTTGTTTTCTATCATTTTCCTTTTATCCCTTTTCCTTGGTGAGTGTTAGAGTAGGTTTAGTTGTCTAAGCTTTAGGCTTAGAGAGGAACTAGCCAAGATCTCTCTAGAGGTCTGATATCATTTGCAAGGTCCCACACCTTGAGATTATTCCCATTGTGGCATTGGAATGTTTGAATGAGGTTCAAACAAGAATGCAATTTCATGTGACAACATATACCATTTTCAAGGTTAGAGGATCCTAAAGCTTGTAACCTTGACATTATCACCATAACCAATAAAAATATATTTGTTAGCTTTGAAATCCAACTTAGAACATTTTTCTTTATGCATATAAATAAAAGCCTCAACAAAAAATTCTAATGTGCAAAATAGAGGGTTTCTTATTTGTTCACACTTTATTTGGTGTTTTATCAACTAGAGTATAACACAAAGATCTATTGATCAAATAACATGAAATACTTATAGCCTCAACCCAAAAACACTAATCTAACTAAGTACCACTCAACATACTTCTATCTTTGTCCATTAATGTCTTGTTCATCCTCTCTATGGTGCCATTTTGTTGTGGCATATATACCAAGTTGTTTTTGTCTCACAATACCTACATGTCTACAGAAATCATCAAATTCTCTAAAATAATATTCCTCTCCATTATCTAATCTTAAAACTTTGTTTATCCATGTCCAAATTTCAACAAGGAATTTAAAATATTTAAACTTGCTAAAAACATCAAACATATGCCTTAAAAATAAATCAAATTATAATGTGATTGGCCATTCATAAGGGAAACATATTAACAATATTTTTCAATTGAAGCAACATCCACAAGACCAAAAACATCAATATAAATAACCTTCAATAATCTTGTTTCTCTAGTTCTAGCAAAATTAACCTTTAACTTCTATTTTCCAAACACACACTACTCAAAGATTAAAATTTACAAAATAAACATATAAACCATCTACCATATTATTATTAATTGGGGTCTTAAGCCCTTCATCACAAATGTGGCCTAACTTGTGGTGCCACAATGTACATGAATTTGAATTTTTGGTTTTATGGGCAGAGTTAAAATATGTAGATGCATAAAGCTTAAATAGAGTACCACACTAGGGTCCCTTATCTAGTACCAAATTTCCTTTAGCCATCCTAACATCATATCACCAAGAAATAAATAAAATCTATCATCACATGCATCCATAATCACATAAAATAAACCATCATAATATAAATATCATCTAAACCATCACATATGCATAATCGAATCACATCAATAACATGCATCATCATCATAAATAAATCACAAAATCACCCATGGTATAACTGTCTCATCATGGGGCAACTACATTGAGCTTCGCAAAGCAAACATACATCACAAAATCCATGTACAATACAATCATAACACTATGCTCAACTAATCCTGGTTGGCATTATCTGCGCATGGCCCTAATGGTGACCCCCCTCTAGGTGGTGGTGGTAGAGGTAACATGGAAACTAACTCTGATCGCGATGCTCGACTAACTAACCCTAATCTCAATGTCCACTCTATACAGGTTGGTGCCCACTACTCTAGTGACACTTCCTCTAAATACTTGATCACTTGTAGTACATGGCCTCCCATCTCAATCTAGTGATATCTAAAAATGTTTGTACTAATCCTTAGGGTGCTAGCATAAATTATGTCAGGTCTCATTCTTACCAGAGCCTCTATGTATCTGCCTATGCTTTCTACAGTTGATCCTACAATCCATCCCTCTCCTTATCACCACATCCAGTTTGACCTAAAGGCTACCTAGCCTTTCCTGTAGGGCATCCCTTACCACTATCACATTGTCCCTCTCTTACACCATGTCATCATGAGCCTCCTAAAGGATATCTCTAGCAACCCTATGTTACACATATGATTCCTATGGTTGTATGGTTGTCATTGATGTCAACACTATCACAAGGTTGTCATTGATGTCAATAGTGTTATGGATGTGTAATAGTGTTCATGATTGTATGTCATGCTCCTGAAGAAGATACATATTTAGATGGGAATTAGAAGCATCAAGAAGATACATTAATATGGGAATTAGAAGCATCAAGAAGATACATTAATATGGGAATTAGAAGCACTGACATGGTCAGATGTGTTGCTGAGGTGTGAAGATGTTAGTGATGGCCCAAAACATACTGCATGATCTCTTCTACTAAGGTTTGGCCTCCAAAAGTTGGTGACAGTTCTTGCTACAAGATGACTATCCTTGAAGATTGTCTCGGAGATTGCTCTACACTTTCATTCTATTGTTGTTAAGCTTCTGCGGTTTGGAACATAGCTTCATATAGTGTCATATTATGTATGTTTCGAGTTTCATGATGTTTGGATCACTGGAAGGGTGTTTTCATGTTAACAATTTGTAGATAGTGTTGGTTCTGTGAAGGTGCTCCCAACAATAAATGGAATGCTCTGCATTCCTCCACATTCTTAGATATGGCTATGTAGTTCTGATGGTATGTTAAGATTCTAGTGAAGATGATAATTCCATAGATTTAAATCATTTACCCTTCCACTATGAAAGTTGTGCATGATAGAGTATCGACATATGTTCTGGTAGAGTAAGCCAATGCTGAAGATTTATTGGAATGCTCTACATTCCTCTATAAATGAATGATTGCCCTTGCAGTTTTTTTTAATAATCAATAATTTTTTTTTTGCTCGATAAGTGAGGGAATTTTTAGGTTGGCCCACTCTAGCAGAGGTCACAAGGGAGACCTCCTCCCCATCGAACTACCATCACCACCATAGCATGGATCACCAATGGTGCGGCCTTGCTAAGTATACCACCACTGTAATCATGCTGCTTGTGGCACGGATCGCCACCAATAAATTTGTCACTGTACACCATCGCTGCCACGCTTATCAAGTTGTGGAGACTAGAGTACACCAAAATTCAAACACACTCCACTTAAGGACCACGGAGTGCCAAGAGTCACCTACATAGAGCCACAACCATTTAGAAGACAAGATGTCTTTGGGGGGATTTGAACCTTGGTCTCCACAATAATAACCAAGTGGTCTTAACCACTAGACCACACCCACTCAATGATTGCCCTTACAGTTTTCAGGACATGTTTCTAGATGTTTATTATATGCTTCCTTTCAGTTTCAAGGTTCGTGGTGGTCCGTAACTTAGTTTTTCAAATGATAGCATGTTGCAGTGTGTTCCAGATGATAGAGTGTTCTCAAAATTAATGATTGAAATTGTGTGACATAATTGTTTGATGTGCGGTCGAAAAGGAGTGTTTGGGGATGCTTTATGAGTCATGTGGAATCATCTGGAAAAGTTTCACGAAGATCTTTCTTGTTTCCAGTACCGCACAAGGTCTCCAAGTTGTTGTCGCACTCATGCTTCAAGTTTCATATGAATTTACTTAAGTCTATCCTATTCTCAAGTGAGAAGAGTGTGTAGAGGTAATTTTGGGATGTCTGATGATGCAAAGGATGTTTTGGACCTAGTTAAGAAAGTGTTGATGTCTGTAAGGCATGAATCTTCTGTGGTTTTACTTAGGACCTATCTTCTACACGTTTCATGTTGTGTATTGTTTGGCCAACTTGTAAATGTATTTTTCATGTTGTCTCTGGCCGTAAAGAAATGTAATCAATGTAATATCATGTATAAATAGTGAATCAAATTGAGTGAGAAGGTGTGTGATTGCATGTTGATTGAAAAGAGGTCACAAGAAGATAAAAAGCAGAATGTATACATTATAGATGTGCTACTGAGGGGGAAAAAATAGAAGTTGTTTATGTTGTCTCGACTATCTTGAAGACTCATATGTGACAATGATCAAGTATAGAGTGTGCCTAGCTAATCAGACCATCTGAAGGAAATGTGAAGAGGCAGAAGAGCAATCATCAAGGGTGCGAATACAAGGTCAGTTTCCAGACAGTAGAAGGATTGTCACACTGTAATGTTTTGTGAACTTGTGCTAAAGTTAGGGAGTAGTTGCTTCCTTAGGAGTGACCCTAAAACAAAGTCTTTAGGGAGTTGTAGCTTCCTTGGGTATGACCTTGAATCAAAGTTTTCAAGGAGTAGTAGCTTCTTTAGGTTTTAGCCCTAAAACAAAGTCAGCAGGGAGTAGTTGCTTCCTTGGGTTGTAGCCCTAAAACAAAGTTATTATTCGAGCTTCATATATTGTGAGTCAATCCTCATCGTGGTTTTTTCCCTTCTAGGGTTTTCCACGTATATATGGTGTTATGTGTTGATGTGCATTGTGTTATTCTTTCATGTTGATATTGTGATGCTTAAGGTTTAATCTTCTCTGGATAAGTTAAAGTTGTTGAAATTGAAAATGGTTTAAGTATCGATTCACCCCCCTCTCAATATTCTTGTGTGTCTAACACCCTCAAGACATCCTTCTCTACTAGGAGCTTATCTATCTCGCATGGCTAACCAGTCCTAGAGGTCATCCACATCAACTTGTCTCTACACTGGGGATCCTCCCTCTAGGCCTTGTCTTTGTATATCTTGTTGATCCACATCCATGGCCTCAACATCATGGTCATCATCCTCCTTCTTATCATCTCCTCCTTGAGGAGGTCCTTATGGTGGCCCATGTACCTGCTGCTACTGTGGTGGTCCCTATTATGGTAACTATTGTTGTTTCTATCCCTGTACCTACTCTGGCACCTATAGTGCCACTCCCTATGCTACCCCTTCTCCGTACCTCACTGCAACTGCCCACCTATGAGCTACCCTCATGGATTTGTGAATCATTGTCTATGCCTATGACCAAAATGGCATCATCAATATAATGGAGTGCCTTTAATTCCACCAATGTTGCTAATCTCACGTCACACCCACATCTGATCACCTTTGATATGGTTGTAGCATCACATGTGCCCAGTCTAGTCGTGCTTGTAGCACATCCATCTGAAGACCCCAACTTGTATGCTCCTCCCATGCTAATCATGCATATACATGTACATCCTCTACGAGGATCCCCTTTTAGATCCCGAACTACCTTAAGACCCTATCTTCTCTATGTCACTCAATGATATATGACCTTTGCCCAATGATCTGGTGTGACCTCAAAATAAATAGATATACACTGTCATCATCATACCATACCTCACACTATAGGTACAACCTCCAAATCACTACTTGTACATCATCCAACACCAATTGCCAGTGGTCCAGGTCACCCACATGGGTGTACCTCCTCCCTCCCCAATAAATTGCATATGGATTTCGTCCCTCCCTTTGATCTCTATCCCTGATAAGCCCGAGCACTACGATGTGCTCCCAAGCCCAAACTTGTAGTAGCATCACATGCACCAAGCTACACACCTCCCTATATGTGATCAAACGAAGATCCCTATATAGCATTGCCTGTACACAAGATCCCCATGAAAACACCCACTCCCTAATAAATATGTCTACTACATAGTGTACGAACCCCATAGGAAAATATCAGCTGGTCTTGTCAAGTAGGAGTAAGTCGTTGACAATGGATACCATCACCAAGGGTATGTCATCCACCATCCTAATGCACATTCATCTAAATGTAATCTCATCATGTCCCTTGGTAGATCTAACCTACCGAACAACCTCTAGAGTGCTAACACATCACGTTACTCCCTATAGTAGACCCTACTACCCCTAATCGGCAATAAAAAAATCCTCCACTCATCCTCCAAGGTCTCTACGATCTCCCCTGTCGAGAGATGGAAGGTGCTCATCTCTAAATGCCACCTATCTACTAATGTTGTAAACATGGTCCTATACACCCTAATGCATGACATCTTAGCCACATACCAGATCCCCACCAAGTCTAAGTATCGCCACTCCTTGTCCACCCCTCTGTGAGACTCAACACTATTGATCTTCACTCCCACATTGCTACATGATCCAATTATTCCTACATCCAATTGGAAACCATGTCAAAATCTATCAAAATACTCTATTCTTCCTATCCCAATATCCATGCTTCATTTTTCAACAAACACACTTACTTATGACAAACATGATTATCTATAAAGGCACTCCATTTTTTAATATTTGTGCTTATCTACCCACAAAGGTGCCCATTCATGCAAGCACTCCATTTTTGAATGGAGGTGCTTATCCATTACTCTTATCCACAGGAGCACTCCATTTTAAACAAAGGCATTGATTCCCATATGGATGCGCTCATTCCATGCATACACTCATTCATCGAACACTTTGCTCATTTACCCCACACATGTGCTCATTTACCCCACATATATGTTGATCCAAATTTTCACATCCCTTTCTAGACCCCTAACTAGAAATAAATGCACCTATATTAATGATGAAGAGGCTTGAGATCATACATACAGGTGTCCCCTTGCTACTAGCTACCTATACTGCCTCACCACTCTACCTAATGGGTATGCATTGGTACATTATCCATTTCTCTACACTCCTCTACTTTGCTCCAAATCTTCTAAAGATTGAGGGTGAAAATGAACTATTCATCCACCCCCACCCCCAAGTCCTATTTATACACCCTCAACCATAATTTTCACCCTTCTTCATTCCTTTTCACATAACTTCTTCAGTTTTCCTCTGTTTTTCTCCATTTTTCTTCCATTGATCCTAATTTTCCCCCTCTGTCCATTTTTCTATCCATTTCATCTTTTGAGAGCTCACTCATGCTATTTTTCTCTTGCCCGACCTCTGAATAGGGCATCATCTCATCATTATAATTCCTCATTTTTTCCAAGCAACTAGGGCATCCTGTCATCCCTTCCTCATCAAGAAGCACTATATTTTATTTTTCTTTAAAAAGATGTTATTTTAACACCATTTCAAAGAGGGGCAAAATGTAGATACTTGAACTTGTCACATCACTATTTCAGCTCTAATTGAGTCATCACCCACTATTTCTTCCATAATTATTCGAATAAATCATATTTATATGATTAATCATCTAATTTCCCTTTCAAAATTAATTAAATAATTTTTTATTATTTAATTAATAAAATCACTATTCACCTCTAATTAATTGAATAAGTCTAGATTATGTATTCAATTAATTAATCTGCCTCTATAGTCCAACCTTAAATAAATGCAAAGATTTATTTAAGCTCATCCCATCCCATCTAAAATTTAAATAAATTTAAATATTTACTTAATTTTTTTATTTTGTGCACTTTTCATTAGTTGACCAAATGACATCATTAACCATCATTAATCATTTACACATGCCTAGATATGATTAATCAAGGCATTATATGCATAAGTCCCTAAAGGGGTACACATGTCATTCAACATGTACATAAGGGGTACTTGGAAGCATGGGCAAGATCTTCACATCCTTCCAAAAATCTACTTTTTCATCTTCACCATCCACTTCCTCTAAGGTAAATCTCCACCCTTGATTCTCCTTGAACCTTGGGAGCCCCTTTGACCACCATCCGAATCCTAACACTTGGAGGCTTCTCATGTCTCCAAACCTCTCAAGCAATATGAGCCCTTCATCTCAAGGAAATCCTAGCCCTCTATCCATCCTCCAAAAAACTTATAAATTGGACCTGTTAGTGCCTGAATTGACTGGTAGTTTTTTGAGCAATTTTCATTCAGGCACTCTCCCTAAGTATCCAAAAAATGTTCTGAGTGTTGGACCTCCTCAGCAGTTTTCAGCTGCATCATCATATTTTCTTGAGGAGGAGGTCATCATCATCATGTTTGTTTCCATGAAGGTCAGCATCATCATGTTCTCCGTCGACCGGTTTCTCATCGTCATCATCATATTGAAATATCGGGTGATGTTTGGTTATTATCCTGATGATGCTGATAAGCTACAGTGCGCCCTGATCTGCTTGCGAGGGTGATTTTTCAAAGTCTCCGGTGATCTTGCACTTATCACCTTGCCCAGACATGATGATGATGTTGCCCCGATATTCTGAGGGGGTTATTCTCCGAGTTGTTCGACCTGACTTGCTTTTTCTTAAGGGTCGTCGTCATCATCATCATATTTCCTTTTATCACCGTGTTGCTTGCGGGGGTCATCATATTTTCTGCCTTCATGATATTCCGCCGGGGTGATATCTTTATCATCGGGTGATCTTGGTTATGATCATCCTGATGATGTTGTTGAAGAGTTCTAAGTGCGACCCGATATTCACTGGGGTCATCATATTTTGAACGTCAGGATGATCTTAGTCAATATCATCCTGATGATGTTGTATCACTTCTTGTTCGATTGTTTTGTCATCCTGATGATGCTGACGTCATCCTTATATCAGGGTGATATCTTTCTTTCTGCCTATCTGCATCATGATATTTCCGAAGGAGGGGGTGATGTTTTCATATCACTCGAGTGTGTTTGTTCCAGCATCATGATGATGCTGATATCAAGGAGATATCCGCCTGCCGGCTTCGTGCGTTATCTAGAGGGGGTGATCTTTTCGAGCATCATCATATTCATATTTCGCCCTGATCTTATAGCGGAGCTACAGTGCAACATGATTTTCGTGCATCAGGATGATATTTCCGAATATCCGGTTGTCTTCCGAATATCATCCTGATGTCGATATGATGATGACGTCATCAAGGTCCGGGGGGGTCATATTTCTAACACTGATCATCTTGAGGAGATCTCCCGATATTTGCAAACATGATGATGACGTCATCCGGATATGAGGAGGTGCGCAGTAGGCAGGATATGATGATGACGTCATCAGGATGTTCATCGGCCAGACTTTGGGTATAGGCTCAGCAGGGGGATGTTTCTCCAATGGATCAGGTTGTGCCGATGAAGGCGATTATCATGCGGTTGTATTGCGATATGATGATGACGTCAGGGTGATATTTCGGGCAACAGGATATCATGCTGCTGGAGGATGATGATGATGAAGTCTTATACTAGTGTCGTCAGGAGCAAAAGCACCGACATGATATATGCTCATGACCTAGTATATAAAGTGTTAAAGAGGTCATCGCGGGGTGCATGTGGGATAATGTTATCCTGCATATTCGAAATATCATGATGATGAATCTTGGCGGGAAGTGGTTGCGATGCAGAATTAATGTTCTTCCCGAGGCCGCGGGTTGGTGCGCCATCAATGGCGATTGTTGCAGAGGTATGGGCGATGGCGTGGGCGGATCTGGTACTCGACTGAAGGTGTACATCAGCGGACAGTGGCGCAGGGCTCGAGAAATCTTCCTGTCTCCTCCCCTACCTGCTGTATTCAAGTTTGGGCGCCAATCTGGTAGTGTTTGAGCGCCATTTTTATGGTACTGTGTATCTGGTGGGATTTTGGTCAACCTGGTAGTTAATGCTGAATACACCCTCCTGCTATATAAAGCAGATTGTGTTGTTCATTCAAGGTTGTTGAAAGTTGAGGATTTTTGGCTCTGTAATCCAAAACCAGCTGATCTGGTTGCTCTGTACAGTCTATCTTGTGAGTTTATGTATCTCCTGTTGTACGACTTGGCATGAATCCACTGATTTCATGGTTGATCTTATATGAGTAATGCTATCTTAGCATGTGTTGTGTTAATTCTGTCTCTAGTATTGCATGTATTCTTCTTCTGGATCTAGATATTTGCGTAATGTTTAGATTCTAGAGCATAGAATTCCTATGTTGAATGTCTGATCTTTTAACTTCTGCTCAAGGGGTAGATTAAACTGTTTTCAGGTTGAACATTGGGAAGGGTATACTGCAGTAGGGATGTCATAAGTAGAGATAACTTAACACTCTTCATTGGGAGATATCTGTAAGGCAGATATCATGTGTATCCCCCTGAAATCCAGTTTTAGCTATTCATGCTGATCATTCACAGGTGTATGTCTACCGACTCCAAGCCCTGGATAGGCACCAATCATGCTGTGTTCTTGTGTTATACACCATGTCCAGCTTTGCATCCAAATTCAAACTAAAACATTTCATACTTCCACCTGTTAGTTGTAGGAGTAGGATTAGGAACCCCCTGCATGCTCTCATACCCAACCAGACATCATGTCCAAGAATGTTTCCAGCCTTGTGATCTATCATACAGATCTTGGTCCATACATGAGAGTATTCTGCCTGTTGTTGTCAAGTTAGATCTTTCTATCTTTGAGCTAGTCAAGGTTACATCTTGAGTTATAGGGATACCCCCCTTGGTGCGGCAGAACCAGAAGTGAAGGGGAGGAGCTCACGCAACCTCCTGTATTCAGTTGGCTGAATCTGCCTGTGCATTAGAACTGGCAATCCCTAATGCTGATTCAGAAGAAATACCAACAAAATGGCGACTCTGCTGGGGATGGACTAAAAAATGATATACTTGTGGCCCATCCGAGTCACTAACAAAATGATGCTCTGCTGGTGGAATGAACCTGGAAAAGTAGCTTTCAGCTATTGAAAATTTTGTCCTCTCTGGAGAGGTGGCGACTCTGCAAAAAAGATCTAAATGCACATGAGAGAGGGATGTATGTGATGTGACAAAAATGTGTTGTTCATTTTTCTGCATCTGTATGAGAAAAGGTACCTTGTTCCTTCCCCTTTATTTGTTGTTTTACTGCATAGGTTAGATGCCAGGGGAAGCTTTGGGTCTTAGACAGACAAACAATGTCTAAGAGTAAGATTTTTATGAATCCAAGTATGAGTTATCCCACACTCAGTGGTAAAATGTTGGATAAAGGAATAGAAGAGATAAGAAATAGGTTGATATTCTTAGAGGCTGAGCAGGCCCAGTTAAAAAGCAGTAACCCTGTTGTGTCTGCCTGTCAGAAAGTTAAACCTCCTGTCAGCCCTTTTGATCCTTTGTATGACCAACTGGATTTGTCATGGGTGGATTATAAAGTAGAAACTATGCCTGCTAGGATATACTGTCAGATGCCTAGATTTAGTGGTCACAATGTATGTGATGGGAATGCACATATCCAAAATTTTCAAAGTTTTATGGGAAAATATTCTTTCAGAGATGAGGATATGTGGATGAGGTTTTTTGTTAGGTCCTTTGATGCAAAAGCAAAAGACTGGTATTTGAGCTTTCCAAAGAAATCCTTTGCCTGTTGGGATGAGCTTGCTGACTGTTTCAAGGAAGAATTTGCAAAAGAACCGGCTGATCTTGTTGCAGAATTGATGAGAATCAGAAAACAAGATGAAGAGCCATGTGTTGATTTCAGTCATAGGTTTGCAGTAGCCCTTTCACATGTCCCTGAAAGTTTCAGACCTGATATTTCAGCCTGTGTTGGCATATTCTTTGAAGCTTTTGAGGAGGCCTCTAGTGCATTACTGAGGGATTTCAAGGTGACAAGTATGCAGATGGCATACAAATTTGTAGAAAATGTAGAAGAAATGAGAAATGTGCACCTGCTGAAACCCCTGTCCCCAGGCCTTGGTGTGAATAATGGTTATGAAGCTGCAAATGACCAAATGATTATGGCATCATGTGCAGATAAAAATGAAAATAAAAGCATAGAGGTTGAGATTGCTGTATTTGAACATAATGCTAACAATATTGCTCAACTGGATTGTTCACCGGTTGAGGATGCCAGTGAAAGGACTAATGAGGATTCCCATTGCAATGATGAGGCAGCTGACCATGAAGACAATAACGAGGTTGTGGACAGCAATGAGCAATTTTTAGAATGGACCTGTGGAGACAATTGTGAGTATTGTACTCAAGACAGAGAAGATATAAGCAAACAGAGAAGCAGTCCTATGTGTGACCCATTGCCTACCTTTCAAACACATGGAAATCATGAAGAACAGTCAGAAATTGAAATAAGTGCTAGTTCAGAGCATGCTTATTTTTCATTTGATGGCTGTTTTGCTTATGACACACAGGCTGATACTCCTCCACAGAGTGAATCCATTGATGATGAAGAGGTGTGCTCTGCTGCCCATGAACAAATGGCATACTATGATGAAACTGATGCACCTGGGTCACCCATTTATGACACATATGGTGAAGAGGATCTGTCTGAGTATGGTGAGGATCTAGACATTATTTTTGGCTTGGATTCTGTTTCTCATCCTGATGAAAGAGGAAACAACATACATCAGGTAAGTGACTGTGAAAGTGTGCCTGACTTAAAAGAGATGCCAGAGCCTGATCTTTTCCAGCCTGGTGTACCAGATGGTTGTGTACATGATGTACACAATTGTGATTTTGAAAGCTTTTCTTTTGATGAGCCAGCATATAATACAATGAGCCTTGATCTTCCTAGTTTTGTGGTGGACTCCGAGTGTTTCCTATTTGCAGTCCAGCTAGGAGATCATGTTGCAATGCATGATGATGATATAGGTGATAAGTGCTATATGCCATATGAACATGCATTGTTTGATACATTCTGCACCCACATGTCACATGATGCTGAGGGTTATCTGCACGAGGGTGATAATGACAAACCAAATCAGAGGGTTGAATATGCAGATGACAAGATTTGTTTGTGGGTGGATCTTTGTAGTATCTCCAAGCTTGACCCAGTGCATGCAGATGAAAACAAGATATTTGACAAAGGGAGATACATGTTTTTCTTTTCTTGGTGGCCTTAGGCCATCAAGTGTGTTTGGTGATGCAGGTCAGTGCAGTATTTGACTCTGTGCCCAATGGATAAGGGACTGGTCTGCATCCCAGAGATCTGGGGTTCTCGCTGCAGGTTTTCACCTGCACGTCCCCAGACAGAGCCACTGTTAGTGCCTGAATTGACTGGTAGTTTTTTGAGCAATTTTCATTCAGGCACTCTCCCTAAGTATCCAAAAAATGTTCTGAGTGTTGGACCTCCTCAGCAGTTTTCAGCTGCATCATCATATTTTCTTGAGGAGGAGGTCATCATATTTTCTGCCTTCATGATATTCCGCCGGGGTGATATTTCTATCATCGGGTGATCTTGGTTATGATCATCCTGATGATGTTGTTGAAGAGTTCTAAGTGCGACCCGATATTCACTGGGGTCATCATATTTTGAACGTCAGGATGATCTTAGTCAATATCATCCTGATGATGTTGTATCACTTCTTGTTCGATTGTTTTGTCATCCTGATGATGCTGACGTCATCCTTATATCAGGGTGATATCTTTCTTTCTGCCTATCTGCATCATGATATTTCCGAAGGAGGGGGTGATGTTTTCATATCACTCGAGTGTGTTTGTTCCAGCATCATGATGATGCTGATATCAAGGAGATATCCGCCTGCCGGCTTCGTGCGTTATCTAGAGGGGGTGATCTTTTCGAGCATCATCATATTCATATTTCGCCCTGATCTTATAGCGGAGCTACAGTGCAACATGATTTTCGTGCATCAGGATGATATTTTCGAATATCCGGTTGTCTTCCGAATATCATCCTGATGTCGATATGATGATGACGTCATCAAGGTTCGGGGGGGTCATATTTCTAACACTGATCATCTTGAGGAGATCTCCCGATATTTGCAAACATGATGATGACGTCATCCAGATATGAGGAGGTACGCAGTAGGCAGGATATGATGATGACGTCATCAGGATGTTCATTGGCCAGACTTTGGGTATAGGCTCAGCAGGAGGATGTTTCTCCGATGGATCAGGTTGTGCCGATGAAGGCGATTATCATGCGGTTGTATTGCGATATGATGATGACGTCAGGGTGATATTTCGGGCAACAGGATATCATGCTGCTGGAGGATGATGATGATGAAGTCTTATACTAGTGTCGTCAGGAGCAAAAGCACCGACATGATATATGCTCATGACCTAGTATATAAAGTGTTAAAGAGGTCATCGCGGGGTGCATGTGGGATAATGTTATCCTGCATATTCGAAATATCATGATGATGAATCTCGGCGGGAAGTGGTTGCGATGCAGAATTAATGTTCTTCCCGAGGCCGCGGGTTGGTGCGCCATCAATGGCGATTGTTGCAGAGGTATGGGCGATGGCGTGGGCGGATCTGGTACCCGACTGAAGGTGTACATCAGCGGACAGTGGCGCAGGGCTCGAGAAATCTTCCTGTCTCCTCCCCTACCTGCTGCATTCAAGTTTGGGCGCCAATCTGGTAGTGTTTGAGCGCCATTTTTATGGTACTGTGTATCTGGTGGGATTTTGGTCAACCTGGTAGTTAATGCTGAATACACCCTCCTGCTATATAAAGCAGATTGTGTTGTTCATTCAAGGTTGTTGAAAGTTGAGGATTTTTGGCTCTGTAATCCAAAACCAGCTGATCTGGTTGCTCTGTACAGTCTATCTTGTGAGTTTATGTATCTCCTGTTGTACGACTTGGCATGAATCCACTGATTTCATGGTTGATCTTATATGAGTAATGCTATCTTAGCATGTGTTGTGTTAATTCTGTCTCCAGTATTGCATGTATTCTTCTTCTGGATCTGGATATTTGCGTAATGTTTAGATTCTAGAGCATAGAATTCCTATGTTGAATGTCTGATCTTTTAACTTCTGCTCAAGGGGTAGATTAAACTGTTTTCAGGTTGAACATTGGGAAGGGTATACTGCAGTAGGGATGTCATAAGTAGAGATAACTTAACACTCTTCATTAGGAGATATCTGTAAGGCAGATATCATGTGTATCCCCCTGAAATCCAGTTTTAGCTATTCATGCTGATCATTCACAGGTGTATGTCTACCGACTCCAAGCCCTGGATAGGCACCAATCATGCTGTGTTCTTGTGTTATACACCATGTCCAGCTTTGCATCCAAATTCAAACTAAAACATTTCATACTTCCACCTGTTAGTTGTAGGAGTAGGATTAGGAACCCCCTGCATGCTCTCATACCCAACCAGACATCATGTCCAAGAATGTTGCCAGCCTTGTGATCTATCATACAGATCTTGGTCCATACATGAGAGTATTCTGCCTGTTGTTGTCAAGTTAGATCTTTCTATCTTTGAGCTAGTCAAGGTTACATCTTGAGTTATAGGGATACCCCCCTTGGTGCGGCAGAACCAAAAGTGAAGGGGAGGAGCTCACGCAACCTCCTGTATTCAGTTGGCTGAATCTGCCTGTGCATTAGAACTGGCAATCCCTAATGCTGATTCAGAAGAAATACCAACAGGACCTCCCATAGGTCATTTTCACATAACACTTGAATGCAAAGTTATTATGATAGTTTGAGCACTTAAACATTCTAATTCTCCCCACACACATCCACCAAATGCTTGGTACAACAAGGTGGCTCTGGTGAGAATTTTGTTTGGATTTTCATTCATGTTTATAGCCTTCTTAGTCTAATCTTGAGGTTTCTTATAATTGTGAATATGATAGATTAAGTTAGGAGGCACGAGTTTTCCACAGTCCATGACAATAAAGTATGAGAGTTCAAGTCTGGATTCAACTGTGTATGTTTTTACTTCAACGTTTCAAATCGTGCTCAGTGATCCATCATCAGGAAGAGGAGAGTTTTAGATTAGATAGCAGACTTGAGATTTTTTAAAGGAAATAGAGGGGAAGATATGAGAGGAGCGAAAAATGAAGGGCATGAGGGGAGGATAGATAATAAGAAATAAAACAAAAAACCAAGAGAGAGTAAGTGAAATAAAAAGAAAAAAGATAGATAGGAAAAAATTAGTGTTAAAAACATATCAGTCAAGCAACCATACAAATATACAAACAAACCAAAGCTAATTTAAAAAAAAAATACTATCACAAGTACAAAGAAATATATACATACAAAAGTATATGTATATGTATACAATATATTTCAAAAAGATAGATATACATAGACACCCACACACCCAAAAATAATATAATACAAATAAAGGAAAATAGTACATATAAATCTATATAAAATAAAACTATGCAAAACACATAAAGTCAAGACCTATATATACAAATATACAAACAAACCAAAGCTATTTTTTTTAAAAATATTAATGCTAGCACAAGTACAAAGATATACATATATACATACAGAAGTATATGTATATGTATACAACAATATATTTCAAAAACATAGATATACATATACACCCACACACCCAAGAATAATATAATATATTATAAATAGACAAGAAAAAGGAAAACAGTACGTATAAATCTATATAAAACAAAACTATGCAACACACATAAAGCCAAGACCTATATATACATAAAATAATATGTGATGACGAATATATGCACACACACAAATAGACATGAACAATCAAACATATAAGAACTTCATTCATACGGAGATGAAGCATACAATAAAACTATATGATGAGACCCTCTATATTGCATAAGGCAAATCCAAAACTATAAAAAAGTACCCAACCAACCAAGAATAAAATATTAATAGAAGTAGAACAAACAATAGAAAATGTACACACACATATAAAACCTAGACCTAACAACATATATATGTGGATATATAATATAATATCTATTATATTATATGTACACACACATATATTAAAAAAGAAACCAAAACAAATCTAAAAATACACATACATACAAACACACACACACACACACACACACACACACACACATATATATATGTACATATATATATATATACATATATATATATATATGTACATATATATGTGTGTGTGTGTGTGTGTGTGTGTGTGTGTGTGTGTGTGTGTGTGTGTGTACAATCAACACTGAGAGGGGGGGTGAATCAGTGTTGTATCAAAAACTAAGTTATTTCTTTCTTATCAAACTTGAAAAGAGAAAGTGAAGGAATCAAACTTGACAATATAGTTTATCAAATGAAGGAGCCAAATACTGAATGTTCAAACATGAAGGACCAATGAATTACACAGAAATTGAGACCATTACACAATAAGTTTCACAAGTGGAAAACCCTCATAGGGATGAAAAACCACTCAAAATTGCCTCACTGTCTTAATTAAAAATCCCATTGGTTACAAAAAGGTCTCACTGACCATACAAGCCTCACTGGCTACAATGTTTAGAAGCACCAACTTCAAGGAGCACCAACCCCTAATACATACAATTATCTTGGACACAAGAAAACAATTCAGGGGGTTACCCTGATTCTCTATACCACAACACTTATATCTCCCTTTGGTTTTTCACTTCAACAAAATCTTCATCATTTACAAAACTATGCACTCTTGATTTGGTCATTAAAACAAATGTCAATCTCTGCAAAAACAATTCACTTGAATGGACAAATTAATGGTCTTCAAACTGTTGCTCTTCAAACTTAATTTTGAATGGCCTTCAAACACCAAACACTGCAAAAACTATGATGCCCTAAATTAAATTGATTAGTCCTCATTTAGACACATAAGTATTCCTTTCAAAATCTCAATTCTATGATCAAAAGCTCCAAACATTTCATATAGAACTCATACAAAAATTTTCTAGCCTTCATCAATATACTTCACTGAATAATCATCTATCTTCAACCTCTGCAAAAACATAGAATTCCTTCACAAAACTTGTAAAACTATATATTGGCAGATAGATATATCTTTTAACTTCACAAATCCTCAATTAGATCTTCTAAAAACATTGTCTCGTTCTTTCTATTAATTTCACTGGCCCTCGCTATCTAAAAGCAAGAGTAAAAGCATCTTTTTAGGCTTTTATAAACAAAAGCACGTCAAATTTAGAAATGTTATCATGACTGTTGGGCTTCAAAAGAAAATTAAAAGCCATCCTTTGGATCTTCTTTCATGCCACTTTGCTTTTTTTAATCTGTACCACCCGATATGCTTTTGGCGCTCAAGTTATATGCCTTGACCTAGTCACCTGGTTATCCTAGGTAAAGGGGTCGGTCTCCATACGGGAAACAATGCCTTAAGTTTATAACTTAAGTTACTTCTACCTGCTTGCTCGGTCAACACAAAGAAACACTTAAAGTGCATGATGGTTAGGTTGAACTTAACAAAGACTAAAATGAGCCTTAAACATTAATCTTGCAATGCATTAGGGTTTTCAACCACAAACCCTAGTTCTCAACCCTTGAATGATTTTCTGCTTTGAGTAAACTTTAGGACCACAGTCTCTACAGCAAGATGATTGAGACTACATTGTACAACCCTTAAGAAGCATCTTGGATACTTGTGACATGTAACCATCATGAACATGGTGGAAGCCTTAACACACCATCAACCACTTGAACTACTAAACCATCTAGAGCACTGAGCCAAACTAGATACTTTAGTAGAGATAAAAAGAGTTCAATATCATTATATCTACACTTCTGACTTTGCAAACTCTGACCATAGAAAGTATGTGTAATGATGAAAGTTGAGAACCATAACCTTTTCACAAGATTTAAAAGCTTGCTCATCTTCACATTGACTATTGGATGTCAACAAGCATACTATTCCTGTGGTTTGTGATAAGCAAATCAAAACACCTTGTCACTATAAAACATTAAACCCAAACTTGATGACTTTGCAATATATGCAACATGGTTCTCTCTGAAACAATCAGATGATCACATTTAAAAGATTTGTTTCTCTGCACAGTAATCATAATCAACCAAGATCTTCAACTTCATAACACATTACCCATAATGAAGTTCGCTGCCATGAATAACCTGCATGACATGACATCAAGACCAACATCCCAAACATGAAGACTTGAAAGACAACTCCTTTGTCATCTGCAACTTCTGAAGGTCATGATAAAACAAACTATGAACATCAAACACATTGCATAACCAAGTATAATGGACACTTGTCAATCATGAACTTGATTTGATGATAATGAGTTTAATGACAAAGCAATTTTCAACCCTTGAAGACATCACACCATATGACAACATCCTGATTTCTTGAGACATGAAAACAAGAACCTGAGAGATCAACCTTACAACCATTTTGACATCAATGGCAAGACAACCATTATGCCTCATGCCAAACTTAACATGTACATATATATAAGTACATGTACATGTACATATGTACATGTATATATATATATATATATATATATATATGCGTGCGTGTGTGCTGGGAAATAAGGAGGAGTATGCCCTAAGAAAGGAGAAGTAAACAACAAAAAAACACAAGAAACACAATGGGGGAGAGAATGAGTAGAGGTCAAGAAACTAAGTCAAGAAAGGAGAAGGATAGGAGAGGGAAGGGAGAGGTGAAACTAAGGCAACCAGGAGGAAATGAACCAAAAAGGAGTGGGGGTGAGGAAGGGAAAAGGTGAAGCGAGTGCTAGGACAACAATTAATGAAGACAAAGAAGAGGAGGGAAGGTTATGGACGAAGGAGGAGGGAGGAGGATAGAAGGGAGGGGCGGTGTATTTGGGCTGGGTGAATCAAGAGGGATTAGGGTGTGATTGGAGGGAGTTCAATAAAGGATACCAAGTTGGGCTAAGCTGCCACCCTTCATCATGATTAAGATTGGAGGGGTGACTTTTAATGAAGATGGCTTCTTAGTGTTTCCTCTTGAGAAAACAATCTTCCTTAACCAAGACTTGGGTGTGTTCAAGACAAATGTGGTGTTTAGTATTGTAGGAGTGCTCATCTAGGGTAGATTTTGAGATACGATCATGCTTGATGTCTGCACTATGCTCTTTGATCCTAGTGCTAATGGATCATCCTATTTCACCAATGTATGTCCAGTCCCACAGGAGTAGACAATCTTATAGACCCCAGAGTTGATTAGATTGTTTCTTGGATTTTTGGCAAAAGGGATTATATTTCTAAGGGTGGAGACGGGTTTTAAAGTACATAAGAGGCCTTTCTTGTGCAGGATTCTTGATATTTTATTTGAGAGGCCCTCTATGTAGGGAAAGGTGGCAACCCAAGTAACACTTGGGACAATAGGCTTAGGATTGGGGTTAACTTGGCTTTTAGCAAGGTTAAAGGCTTGAGAGATACATTTGTAACTATGGTACCCATTCAACTTAAAAACTTGGGAAAGGTGGGAGAGCTCTTGGTCAATGTGTTCCTTATCACAAATGCGATAAGCATGAGTCGCTAGTGTCTTAAGGACACCAAATTTTTGGGTAGGATGGTGGTGAGAAGCGGCATGGAGGTATAGGTCTATGTGGGTGGATTTTCTATAGACACTATGAGCAAGGGAACTATCCTTTTTCCTCATGATTAGGACGTCCAAGAAAGGAAGTTGGTTGTCATTTGCAAGCTCCTTAGTGAATTGAATGCAATCCACCAAATTGTTTAAGTGAGAGTGGAAAAGCTCTAAATTATCAAAGCCATGAGGCCAACATATGTTGGTGTCATCAATGTAACGCTTCCACCATCTGGGTTTGAGGGGGAAGGAGTTAAGGGCTAACTCCTCAAAGTGTTCCATATATAGGTTAGCAACAACATGGGGTAAAGGAGAACCCATGGCAACTCCATCAGATTGCCTATATTGACCACATCTTGGAAAGTGAAGAATGTTGACTGAAGGTATAATTCAACAAGAGAAGCTATCTCATAATTAGTTTTACGTCTAATTAGCTCCACCAAGTCAAACACAAGGACTTTGGTGAACAAGGACACCACATCAAAGCTAACCAAGATCTCATTGTCCTCAACCTTTTTTTCATGTATGAAATTGACAAAATGGGCAAAGTCTTTAATGAAGATATCTGACTTACCCACTAGGGGAGAGATCAACTTGGCAAGGATGACAACTAACTTGTAAGTGGGAGAATGTGTGGTGTCGAAGATAGGTCTGAGAGGTATGCCAGGTTTGTGGATTTTAGAAGCACCATAGATACGCGGGGTGAATTCCTTATTAGGAAGAAGACGTTTCTTAGTAAGGTCATTGAACGAAGAAAGGGAAATAGCCTGCTTAACTTTTTTAATGACCTTAGAGATGGGGTTAAGGGGAAGGACTTTGTAGCTCCCACTGTTGGTTAGGTGGTCAAGCACTCTCATACTTTAGATTAATTTAGTTTGATTTTTTCTTATATGGTTCACTTTTATATGTATATAGATGCCTACACCTCTATTAAAGGAAGCAATCTCATTAAAGGACCACAATAAAAGATATAGTATAAGAAAACCACACTCACACCTCTTGTGAACGTAATGTAACCTTAAGAACTAAACGTAAATGAGAGATTTTAAAGTTACAAATGTAACCATGATCCTTAGTAATAATTTCATAAGCAATAATAATTCTAGTATGACATCACAATTGGGGTTCCCTACAAAGAGGAAACCTAAATATCCAATAAGTCAAGCAAGGAAGATGGAAAAGAATGAGGTCATCACACTTGAGGGCCAAATTCTCTACATACCTAAGAGCAAATCAAGAGACTCTGTAAGACTAAGTGGTGGCCCTAAACCAAACTAAGGATGTATCTCCAACTAAGGCTTAACCAAATTACCTCCTAGGACTAAATCAATACTCCAATACTAAAACCCATGCAAACAATGAACTAAAAAATACCAAAGAAGATCAAAAAGAAGAAAGGGGGTCCACATTTTTCTAGGAAAAATAGAGCATGTTGTGTGCTCAGCACAAGTGGTATGGCACTTTAGGAAATGCCATGTCATTTGCTCAAGATTCATTTCAACATTGTGATGAGTCTATGTGAAGAATAAGTCACTACCTGAAATCTTAACATAGGAAGATTAGTAGGGTGAAAGCACAATAGTGTGTCCCACTTTTGGGCCAAATGGGAAAATCATGGATGAAAATCCACTACAAAAAAATCAAGGTTCAATCTAAGCCCCTTAGATTGAACCTAGTTAGTAGTCATGTGGCACTACGTGGCACCTCATAGCGAGGAGCGCGTAAGAGGGTATGATCAAACCACCTTAGATTTAATCCCCTTAGTAAACTATATATAGGGTAGAGGTGTGGTGTTTGAAATGCACAAAGGGGGTTTAATCAAACCTCTTGATTAAACCTACTTATGCGACACCCTGATGGAAGCCTTTGCCCTTTTTATACATATTACAAATTTCAAGGATAAAATAGGCCACTTCACATCACAAGGGTCAAATAAGGTCACTCAAAGATGAGATTTTTCAAGTATGTAGCCCTTGAAATTAGCTTATAAAAAGCATAGTATATATTATGTTTTTTAATATTATAATTTGTAAAATTTATAAGCAACATAGGTCTATTACAAAAAATAAAGACCTATATTTAAGACATTGGTAAAAATAACAAACCATGTCAAAAAAAAATCAAGAAATTGTAATGCACTTTGCATCAATGTCCTTGTTTTAACAAAAAATAGTTTTGATAAATAGGCAAATAAAAACACATCATGATAAATGTTAGTCTAAATTTCTATTGTTACAAATTAAAAAATCAAGAATAAATAAATATTCAATTAAAATTATCAAAAATATATGTGCATTAGATATTGGAGTTAATGATATATTTCCAAGAAATAATGGAAAGATTTTATTTGTAGTAAAAGTTATGCATTATAGTAAAATTTCAGTCACTATAAAATAATAAAAATACAATAAGAAATATATTAAAAACTAATAAAAAATGATAAAAATATATATTTTTTAATTTATAAAATTTATAAATTGAATCTATAGATAAAATTTTACAAATCATTAGTTTACATCACCCTTCAATTCTTTATATTTTGTTTGACATAATTGATAGAATGTGTTGAATGCCAAAAAAGTTAATTTTGGTAGCCCAATAATACTAAAAAGTGGGACACACTATTGTGCTTTCACCTAGTGATGGTATATGCCCCCTCCAATTGATTGTTGAAATATAGAAAATTAAGTCATAGGCTTTTAGTTCAAGTCTTGTATGAATTCACCACTAACCTAGGTTAATTACTTTTATACACTAGTAATTTTTTGCAAATATGATATTAACCTATCTTATTGTAGAAATATAAATAAATTTCATAATTATAGCTTCAATCATCTAGTGCTTAAGAGTTGGGAAATGAAACAATATAGGCTATGAAAAATAAAGATCTTGGAAAGAGATTTCTCATCCCTATGAATATTTAAGGCTGATGTTGACCAACTAGGTAGGTAGAATATAGTAGGAGGAACAAGCTTGTGAAATTTAAGCTCCTTATGAGTAGCATAGGACATGGGCATTGGAGTAGGAAAAACTACAGTAGGGTATTAGAGTCAAACTATAGTAGTGGATTAGGGAAGTAGAGTAGGTCTCTAGCATGCTGACAAGAGGTGTTAATAACCCTTAGAAAATTCCTAGGACTTTGGCACTATAGGAGAGTGTTATTGTTATATTATTCAACAATATGTAATTTGTCTAGATAAAATACTAGGCACTTGTATCCTTTGTCCACTACAAATTTGAAACTTTATGTGAGTGATCTTTTTACTCGAGTGGTTCCAAATTTTCCCATAGATTCATTGTATCAGTCATGAATCTTCAAAATATGGATGATTTTAGCTAGGGGACAAGAGTAAAAGGTTTGGATGTGTGGAAGACTACCTCAGTTAGTCCCTTATTTGGTATTTTTCAACCTCAGAGCAACTAGAGATAAAATATTTGTGTGTGTGGATCCTAAGGTGTAAGAGTGATGCATAATGTTTTAATTTTTCTAAATAATGATAGAAACCCTAGAATGTTGCTCTATTAAAAGTGGCGTGTGAATGTGTGTGGAAAGAGAAATAAAATATGAGAGCAAGTGGACTAATTAGTGCATAGTTTTAGGATCATATCTAAAGCTAAGGATGATTGAGAATGTATGGGAAAATGTTAGAGAAATTTGTGATTGATTAAAACGAGAATCAAGAAGATAGGATAGTAAGGATTAAAGGAAATGAAAGGTCAGAAGAGATATGGTAAGAGTAGAGGAAGGATGCTATTAATGATGGATATTCTTAGATTTTACATCAATATTAGTCTCAAGATCACTTAGCCACCATTAATGAGGAAAATTAGTAGGACCTACAACTATCTAGAGTAAACACTATCTTGAAAGTATCTTGTTATCTTCAAAATGAAGAATTAGTCATGTTTCTATTTTGCATTCTACTCTAGTTGACCATTTGAGTCTAGATTAGGGTAACACTAGGTTAGGGTTTTTGAAACCAAAAACTTGGAATTAAACAAATTTAATTTAGACTATATTGTTGAGGTATAATTTGTTTGTTCATGTGCCCAAGTGTAATTTGTCCAAATTTTGTCATGAAACTTTTAGGAATGGTTCTAGGTGTGAAAAGAGGTATGGGGGTTACTATGAATTAGTCCAAAACTTATAATATTCAACTAAAAATTTAGGCAAATGATCCTAGATTACATTCAAAATGATTCTTTTTAAGTTTTAGATCAAAATGTTCTAAGAATGATTGTTCCTTGATAATTAGATACATTCTTTATTATTCTTGCATGTTCCCTTATTATTCATGGATGTGTTTAATTTCACAAATGAGTGCCTTTAAATGCCAAGATATTATAGTAAGTCATGTAAAGATGTACCAAGTTGTCTCACGATGACTAGTGAAAAGTGTGGGAATATGGAAAATTGAATTTTAAAACATTAAATATAGGGTCAATTTTGAGCCCCTCAAGATCAAACTTGAGTGTCACAAGATTAACCAATGACAGAGAAATGCAAATCTTGGAATCAAAATAGGTGCATGGAAGTTTTTGGTTGATAATAAGACAAACATGTAGAAATCAACACAAATAGTACTAAGATAAGATCAAATGTATGAATGGGAATGGAGATGTATTAAGGATCCAAAAATAAGTCAACTTAATACAAGAGTGTGCCATTTATCAATATATAATTGTATTTAAGTCATTTAATCAAAATAAATCCAAAACTAAATAAGAATTGAAATAAATATGTAAATCTCACTAACACAAATACTCATAAAAGTGTTTCCAATTTTAAACAAGTGCCACGCAGTGGCATAATACTTGCCTTTGAAATATTGTTATACAATGGAATTTGTTTTGCCTTGTAATGTTGTTTTGTGAAAATGAGAATTGTAAGAACAACTAAACTATTAGCTATTGATGAAAAAATAAAATAACTCTTAAAATAAAATTTAAAGTAAGAATAATTTAATTTACATAATGGAAAACAAAATAATTCTTAAAATAAAATTTAATTCATTTGATTTTGTGAAAATAGTGTATGGTTTTTATGATTAATTGTATTATTTAAAATAAAAGATAAACTAAATAATTTGAAAAAATTAAAAAGAATCTCCTTAAAAAAATAGTTGGTACTGTATCTTAAAAAGATTCCATTTTTAAAACCAATTTCTAAGTTCCCTTAAGTACATGGACTGAAAATAGCAATATAGATAAAATAAAATAATTTTTAAATAAAAATAAAAATTTATGTATCCATATATACATAAAATAGTTCTAAAGTAAAACAAAATAGCTTTGTGTCTTTTTTTCATCTATTTACTTATCTATAATATTTACATTTAATATTTATTAAAAACAATAAATGGTGAAATACATCTAATTTATTTTATAAATTTAATATATGCATCTTTAAAGTGATATCTCTAGTGTATTTTAGATAGATGTATTTAAGATATATGTATATTTATACTAAATATAAAGCAAATAAATAATTTTTTTCATTTAAAATTAATAAAAATACAAATAAAATTTATGACCTTTTTCTCCTAGATTTGACTTAAGTAGAATAGGTGCCTCAAACCAACTTTTTTACATATAGATTAAGATAGGTATACTAGTAAATATTTTTAATTAAAAAGCTTACATCTTTAACTTTGCCAATTAAATATTTACTTTGGTAGAAAAAATTCATATAACTAATAATAATTAATTAAAAAATACTATTATAATAATTTTTTTTTAAAGTTTACAATAATTCTCCTCTTAAAAAATAAAACTTAAATTTTTTTTCTCTAAACCAACTTAACCTAAGACGACTTAGGAAGACTTTTCCATTAAACAATTTTAAAGTATCCTGGAGAGAGCTCTACGTTACAGGAGACATAATGACCGTAATAAGATTTTGGAATTGCAGAGAAAATACTTTGACAGAACGGAGGAATTTTAGGGAAGCTAGTATAAGGAGTGAAGACCATCCAAGGACTCTTTGGATTATCAGTGCTATTACTGCATATGTTTCATTTTATTATCTCATGTCCCTCCTTGGAATTGTGGTAGTCAAGGATTAAAACTACTCATAATATTTTATTTATGAGCAAATGTTGATAAGTGAGTAGGATTTGTCTATGTTCAAATTCTATTACAAGATTCCGTTGTTTTATGAAAATTTTCAGTGAAACCTGTATAAACAGTTGAAAGTTAGTGCCACGTAGTGGCAAATACTTGATTGTGAAGAAGAGGACAACTAATTATGAGCAAGCTCTCTTTAATTAAATATTTGGTATTTCTAAACTATCTGATAATGATTGAAATGACGAAATTGAATAAATAAATCAAATTGAAATATTAGTAACAAAATTATGAGATTTTGTCATACTACTATAGATAGAAAGTGTTGTTTGATTTTAATAACTAAAAATTGTTTTAATAATGATTTGTATCATAACAAATGGAAATCAAAATTTGTAAGAGTTAAATCACAAAGGGCGTAATAAAAGATAACATTTAGTTTAAGTCATATGTTTTATAATTTATAAAAATGTTTATAGGAAAAAATAACTATTGTACTTTTCAATTTCTTTTTTTTGCAAAGTTGTTTGTAGCATAGACTTCTTGGATTATACTGTCCTAGTCTACTATAAAAGTCACTTGCATTTCAAAGTAGTGATATATATATATATAATTGTGGACTTGTCTTCTATGTGGTCTTCACATTGTAATTGTGCTAATTTAGGGAAGATTTTGTCTAATATATTTTTTAACAATACATTTGAAGACTATGTTGTTTGGTGTCTCTAACATGCAAGGAAGACAATATGTGTAAGTGTGTACACAATTGTTTGCATAAAAAATATTGTATGAAATAATACATGCACTTCAAGTTCTATGGAATGCAGTCTGAGCTCTCTAAAATGAATATGTACTTACACATTTAGAAATTTATGCCACTCTAGTGAACAAATTCTAAGGATCTTGAATAGACCAAAGAAGGCATATTGAAGGAGAGTGGGATATGATATTCTTCTATATTCTCGACATGATTAGATTCAAAAGTGACACAAACAAAAACATTAAAAACCATAGAATTAAAGTCTTTGACGATAGCATGTGAATAAAAAGGTAAAACATTTGAAACTTTGAATATTATCGTTGGACTACTATGTTGGTAGATGAACAAATTACATATAGTTGATATTTCATTTTGCTACTTTGATTAAGTTTTATGTGGGTGCAAAGACAATCATAATGAATGATGACCATCTCCAATCTACGTATTGATTGTGGTATTTAATATGTGATGTAATGCCCACCCTAGAGTTCATTTGATTGTGCATGTTAGATTATTGCAGTGCTTCAATTTTACTATTTTCACTATATTTGTTATATTTGTGATTGTCATACTATTCCCACATTGTGAAATGTTGTCGTTTATGCATCATGTTTCTGGATCATGCTAGTCGTAGATGATTATAGTGGATGTGATTATTAATATCATGTTTGATTATACCACATTGGAGTGGATTATGTTGCTTCGACTATTATATGTGGAGCATGTACCCCTGATGGTTGACTTGAGTGTGCAAGTAATTACAAGACTAATGTGGGAAATGTGGAGAAGGTTGACATAGGATGCTAAGCCATCTCAACCTTATCCTTGTGTTGTGGAAACCCGTAATGTGTGCTTGAAGTCATTTATGTGTGTTTCCTTAGCATTCTTGCACTTTATTTTAAATTATTTTTAAAAATGTGTTTTGTGTATTATCGAAGTATTTTAATGATTTAAGTTAAAAATTATTATTTCTACTTTAGACAAAACATTTATTGCATCATATTATGTTTGAGGAATGAATTTAAGAGATTTGGATTTATTTTTAAAATTTGATATTTTTTTGCCAAAAAGTAGAAATTGCATTAAATTAGAAAATCACATGCTTGGTATGACGTGTTTGGACTTTTCGAAATGACACTGAGTTAAAAGGTGATTACTTATTGGGAATAGTTGCAATAAGTTGATTAGCTAATTTTCTATTACTAAATGTATTATCTAAAAGGTATTTAAGAGTTGAAATATTGTTAAATCAATTTTAATATCCTTAGTATTTTTAGTAAATTACTTATGTTGGTGGAAATGAAATAAATAAGATATTTTGAATAGTATTTTAAAATAAATATCTTTTTATTTTATTTTGGTTGAAAAGAAAGTGTTAGAAATGAATTTTAAATTCTATTTTAAAATTAGGGCTTTCAGGTATTAAGGGAAAAAGGGAACTGTTTTAATTCATTCTTTTCTCTCCATTTTGCTCTCTCCTCACAAACCCTCTTCTTGAAAGAAAGGAATTAAATTCTCCATGGTTTGGAAAGAAGGTTGGATTACTTGTTGGAAGTGGAATTGGATTGGATTTGCTTGGTGAATGCTTGGAGTGTGTGTGCAACAACGATTGTTTTCAAGTTCATCTCCTCCTTGGAATTCAAACATGGTTGAAAGGTAATCTTCTCCATCTTCTTGGTTTTTTAAATTTTCCTTGCTTCCTTCATTACCTTACCACCATGGGTGGATTGCTATGGCATCTTTGAATAGGAATGTAAGTTTAAATATGAATTTATAGTTTTCAATTATTTTTCATGTGAACATTCTTCATTTTGGAAACATGGGAAAACAAACAATACCGTGTCAAATTTTTTGTAGAATCATCCACATGGATTTTATTTGATA